>OY660865.1:33913602-36893602 GCA_962446985.1 Xyrichtys novacula
AGGGTTAGTGTTGGAGCTAGGGTTAGGGTTGGGCTTGGAGCTAGGATTTTTCTGAGTGCAATGAACCAACTCCCGAGTCTCTAGGACGTTCCTAAAAAAATTTGATTTTTTTCCCATAGGAATGCATGGGTTAGGGTTAGGGTTAGGGTTGGAGCTAGGGTTAGGGTTAGGGTTAGGGTTGGAGTTAGGGTTAGTGTTGGAGCTAGGGTTAGGGTTGGGCTTGGAGCTAGGATTTTTCTGAGTGCAATGAACCAACTCCCGAGTCTCTAGGACGTTCCTAAAAAAATTTGATTTTTTTCCCATAGGAATGCATGGGTTAGGGTTAGGGTTAGGGTTAGGGTTGGAGCTAGGGTTAGGGTTAGGGTTAGGGTTGGAGTTAGGGTTAGTGTTGGAGCTAGGGTTAGGGTTGGGCTTGGAGCTGGATTTTTCTGAGTGCAATGAACCAACTCCCGAGTCTCTAGGACGTTCCTAAAAAAATTTGATTTTTTCCCATAGGAATGCATGGGTTAGGGTTAGGGTTAGGGTTGGAGCTAGGGTTAGGGTTAGGGTTAGGGTTGGAGTTAGGGTTAGTGTTGGAGCTAGGGTTAGGGTTGGGCTTGGAGCTAGGATTTTTCTGAGTGCAATGAACCAACTCCCGAGTCTCTAGGACGTTCCTAAAAAAAATAGATTTTTTTCCCATAGGAATGCATGGGTTAGGGTTAGGGTTAGGGTTAGGGTTGGAGCTAGGGTTAGGGTTAGGGTTAGGGGTTGGAGTTAGGGTTAGTGTTGGAGCTAGGGTTAGGGTTGGGCTTGGAGCTAGGATTTTTCTGAGTGCAATGAACCAACTCCCGAGTCTCTAGGACGTTCCTAAAAAAATTTGATTTTTTCCCATAGGAATGCATGGGTTAGGTTTAGGGTTAGGGTTGGAGCTAGGGTTAGGGTTAGGGTTAGGGTTGGAGTTAGGGTTAATGTTGGAGCTAGGGTTAAGGGATGGGCTTGGAGCTAGGATTTTTCTGAGTGCAATGAACCAACTCCCGAGTCTCTAGGACGTTCCTAAAAAAATTGATTTTTTCCCATAGGAATGCATGGGTTAGGTTTAGGGTTAGGGTTGGCGCTAGGGTTAGGGTTAGGGTTAGGGTTGGAGTTAGGGTTAGTGTTGGAGCTAGGGTTAGGGTTGGGCTTGGAGCTAGGATTTTTCTGAGTGCAATGAACCAACTCCCGAATCTCTAGGACGTTCCTAAAAAAAATTGATTTTTTCCCATAGGAATGCATGGGTTAGGTTTAGGGTTAGGGTTGGAGCTAGGGTTAGGGTTAGGGTTAGGGTTGGAGTTAGGGTTAGTGTTGGAGCTAGGGTTAGGGTTGGGCTTGGAGCTAGGATTTTTCTGAGTGCAATGAACCAACTCCCGAGTCTCTAGGACGTTCCTAAAAAAATTTGATTTTTTTCCCATAGGAATGCATGGGTTAGGGTTAGGGTTAGGGTTAGGGTTGGAGCTAGGGTTAGGGTTAGGGTTAGGGTTGGAGTTAGGGTTAGTGTTGGAGCTAGGGTTAGGGTTGGGCTTGGAGCTAGGATTTTTCTGAGTGCAATGAACCAACTCCCGAGTCTCTAGGACGTTCCTAAAAAAATTTGATTTTTTCCCATAGGAATGCATGGGTTAGGGTTAGGGTTAGGGTTGGAGCTAGGGTTAGGGTTAGGGTTAGGGTTGGAGTTAGGGTTAGTGTTGGAGCTAGGGTTAGGGTTGGGCTTGGAGCTAGGATTTTTCTGAGTGCAATGAACCAACTCCCGAGTCTCTAGGACGTTCCTAAAAAAATTTGATTTTTTCCCATAGGAATGCATGGGTTAGGGTTAGGGTTAGGGTTGGAGCTAGGGTTAGGGTTAGGGTTAGGGTTGGAGTTAGGGTTAGTGTTGGAGCTAGGGTTAGGGTTGGGCTTGGAGCTAGGATTTTTCTGAGTGCAATGAACCAACTCCCGAGTCTCTAGGACGTTCCTAAAAAAATTTGATTTTTTCCCATAGGAATGCATGGGTTAGGGTTAGGGTTAGGGTTGGAGCTAGGGTTAGGGTTAGGGTTAGGGTTGGAGTTAGGGTTAGTGTTGGAGCTAGGGTTAGGGTTGGGCTTGGAGCTAGGATTTTTCTGAGTGCAATGAACCAACTCCCGAGTCTCTAGGACGTTCCTAAAAAAATTTGATTTTTTCCCATAGGAATGCATGGGTTAGGGTTAGGGTTAGGGTTGGAGCTAGGGTTAGGGTTAGGGTTAGGGTTGGAGTTAGGGTTAGTGTTGGAGCTAGGGTTAGGGTTGGGCTTGGAGCTAGGATTTTTCTGAGTGCAATGAACCAACTCCCGAGTCTCTAGGACGTTCCTAAAAAATTGATTTTTTCCCATAGGAATGCATGGGTTAGGGTTAGGGTTAGGGTTGGAGCTAGGGTTAGGGTTAGGGTTAGGGTTGGAGTTAGGGTTAGTGTTGGAGCTAGGGTTAGGGTTGGGCTTGGAGCTAGGATTTTTCTGAGTGCAATGAACCAACTCCCGAGTCTCTAGGACGTTCCTAAAAAAATTTGATTTTTTCCCATAGGAATGCATGGGTTAGGGTTAGGGTTAGGGTTGGAGCTAGGGTTAGGGTTAGGGTTAGGGTTGGAGTTAGGGTTAGTGTTGGAGCTAGGGTTAGGGTTGGGCTTGGAGCTAGGATTTTTCTGAGTGCAATGAACCAACTCCCGAGTCTCTAGGACGTTCCTAAAAAAATTTGATTTTTTCCCATAGGAATGCATGGGTTAGGGTTAGGGTTAGGGTTGGAGCTAGGGTTAGGGTTAGGGTTAGGGTTGGAGTTAGGGTTAGTGTTGGAGCTAGGGTTAGGGTTGGGCTTGGAGCTAGGATTTTTCTGAGTGCAATGAACCAACTCCCGAGTCTCTAGGACGTTCCTAAAAAAATTTGATTTTTTCCCATAGGAATGCATGGGTTAGGGTTAGGGTTAGGGTTGGAGTTAGGGTTGGAGCTAGGGTTAGGGTTAGGGTTAGGGTTGGAGTTAGGGTTAGTGTTGGAGCTAGGGTTAGGGTTGGGCTTGGAGCTAGGATTTTTCTGAGTGCAATGAACCAACTCCCGAGTCTCTAGGACGTTCCTAAAAAAATTTGTTTTTTTTCCCATAGGAATGCATGGGTTAGGGTTAGGGTTGGAGCTAGGGTTAGGGTTAGGGTTAGGGTTGGAGTTAGGGTTAGTGTTGGAGCTAGGGTTAGGGTTGGGCTTGGAGCTAGGATTTTTCTGAGTGCAATGAACCAACTCCCGAGTCTCTAGGACGTTCCTAAAAAAAATTGATTTTTTCCCATAGGAATGCATGGGTTAGGGTTAGGGTTAGGGTTGGAGCTAGGGTTAGGGTTAGGGTTAGGGTTGGAGTTAGGGTTAGTGTTGGAGCTAGGGTTAGGGTTGGGCTTGGAGCTAGGATTTTTCTGAGTGCAATGAACCAACTCCCGAATGGTCTCTAGGAGACGTTCCTAAAAAATTTGATTTTTTTCCCATAGGAATGCATGGGTTAGGGTTAGGGTTAGGGTTGGAGCTAGGGTTAGGGTTAGGGTTAGGGTTGGAGTTAGGGTTAGTGTTGGAGCTAGGGTTAGGGTTGGGCTTGGAGCTAGGATTTTTTGAGTGCAGAACCAACTCCGGGTTCTAGGACGTTCCTAAAAAATTTGATTAGGTTTCCCATAGGAATGCATGGGTTAGGGTTAGGGTTAGGGTTGGAGCTAGGGTTAGGGTTAGGGTTAGGGTTGGAGTTAGGGTTAGTGTTGGAGCTAGGGTTAGGGTTGGGCTTGGAGCTAGGATTTTTCTGAGTGCAATGAACCAACTCCCGAGTCTCTAGGACGTTCCTAAAAAAATTTGATTTTTTTCCCATAGGAATGCATGGGTTAGGGTTAGGGTTAGGGTTGGAGCTAGGGTTAGGGTTAGGGTTAGGGTTGGAGTTAGGGTTAGTGTTGGAGCTAGGGTTAGGGTTGGGCTTGGAGCTAGGGATTTTTCTGAGTGCAATGAACCAACTCCCGAGTCTCTAGGACGTTCCTAAAAAAATTTGATTTTTTCCCATAGGAATGCATGGGTTAGGGTTAGGGTTAGGGTTGGAGCTAGGGTTAGGGTTAGGGTTAGGGTTGGAGTTAGGGTTAGTGTTGGAGCTAGGGTTAGGGTTGGGCTTGGAGCTAGGATTTTTCTGAGTGTAATGAACCAACTCCCGAGTCTCTAGGACGTTCCTAAAAAAAATTGATTTTTTCCCATAGGAATGCATGGGTTAGGTTTAGGGTTAGGGTTGGAGCTAGGGTTAGGGTTAGGGTTAGGGTTGGAGTTAGGGTTAGTGTTGGAGCTAGGGTTAGGGTTGGGCTTGGAGCTAGGATTTTTCTGAGTGCAATGAACCAACTCCCGAGTCTCTAGGACGTTCCTAAAAAAATTTGATTTTTTCCCATAGGAATGCATGGGTTAGGGTTAGGGTTAGGGTTGGAGCTAGGGTTAGGGTTAGGGTTAGGGTTGGAGTTAGGGTTAGTGTTGGAGCTAGGGTTAGGGTTGGGCTTGGAGCTAGGATTTTTCTGAGTGCAATGAACCAACTCCCGAGTCTCTAGGACGTTCCTAAAAAAATTTGATTTTTTTCCCATAGGAATGCATGGGTTAGGGTTAGGGTTAGGGTTGGAGCTAGGGTTAGGGTTAGGGTTAGGGTTGGAGTTAGGGTTAGTGTTGGAGCTAGGGTTAGGGTTGGGCTTGGAGCTAGGATTTTTCTGAGTGCAATGAACCAACTCCCGAGTCTCTAGGACGTTCCTAAAAAAATTTGATTTTTTCCCATAGGAATGCATGGGTTAGGGTTAGGGTTAGGGTTGGAGCTAGGGTTAGGGTTAGGGTTAGGGTTGGAGTTAGGGTTAGTGTTGGAGCTAGGGTTAGGGTTGGGCTTGGAGCTAGGATTTTTCTGAGTGCAATGAACCAACTCCCGAGTCTCTAGGACGTTCCTAAAAAAATTTGATTTTTTCCCATAGGAATGCATGGGTTAGGGTTAGGGTTAGGGTTGGAGCTAGGGTTAGGGTTAGGGTTAGGGTTGGAGTTAGGGTTAGTGTTGGAGCTAGGGTTAGGGTTGGGCTTGGAGCTAGGATTTTTCTGAGTGCAATGAACCAACTCCCGAGTCTCTAGGACGTTCCTAAAAAAATTTGATTTTTTCCCATAGGAATGCATGGGTTAGGGTTAGGGTTAGGGTTGGAGCTAGGGTTAGGGTTAGGGTTAGGGTTGGAGTTAGGGTTAGTGTTGGAGCTAGGGTTAGGGTTGGGCTTGGAGCTAGGATTTTTCTGAGTGCAATGAACCAACTCCCGAGTCTCTAGGATGTTCCTACAAAAATTTGATTTTTTCCCATAGGAATGCATGGGTTAGGGTTAGGGTTAGGGTTGGAGCTAGGGTTAGGGTTAGGGTTAGGGTTGGAGTTAGGGTTAGTGTTGCAGCTAGGGTTAGGGTTGGGCTTGGAGCTAGGATTTTTCTGAGTGCAATGAACCAACTCCCGAGTCTCTAGGACGTTCCTAAAAAAAATAGATTTTTTCCCATAGGAATGCATGGGTTAGGGTTAGGGTTAGGGTTGGAGCTAGGGTTAGGGTTAGGGTTAGGGTTGGAGTTAGGGTTAGTGTTGGAGCTAGGGTTAGGGTTGGGCTTGGAGCTAGGATTTTTCTGAGTGCAATGAACCAACTCCCGAGTCTCTAGGGCGTTCCTAAAAAGATTTGATTTTTTCCCATAGGAATGCATGGGTTAGGGTTAGGGTTAGGGTTAGGGTTGGAGTTAGGGTTAGGGTTGGAGTTAGGGTTAGTGTTGGAGCTAGGGTTAGGGTTGGGCTTGGAGCTAGGATTTTTCTGAGTGCAATGAACCAACTCCCGAGTCTCTAGGACGTTCTTAAAAAAAATTGATTTTTTCCCATAGGAATGCATGGGTTAGGGTTAGGGTTAGGGTTGGAGCTAGGGTTAGGGTTAGGGTTAGGGTTGGAGTTAGGGTTAGTGTTGGAGCTAGGGTTAGGGTTGGGCTTGGAGCTAGGATTTTTCTGAGTGTAATGAACCAACTCCCGAGTCTCTAGGACGTTCCTAAAAAAATTTGTTTTTTTCCCATAGGAATGCATGGGTTAGGGTTAGGGTTAGGGTTGGAGCTAGGGTTAGGGTTAGGGTTAGGGTTGGAGTTAGGGTTAGTGTTGGAGCTAGGGTTAGGGTTGGGCTTGGAGCTAGGATTTTTCTGAGTGCAATGAACCAACTCCCGAGTCTCTTGGACGTTCCTAAAAAAAAATAGATTTTTTCCCATAGGAATGCATGGGTTAGGGTTAGGGTTGGAGCTAGGGTTAGGGTTAGGGTTAGGGTTGGAGTTAGGGTTAGTGTTGGAGCTAGGGTTAGGGTTGGGCTTGGAGCTAGGATTTTTCTGAGTGCAATGAACCAACTCCCGAGTCTCTAGGGCGTTCCTAAAAAAATTTGATTTTTTCCCATAGGAATGCATGGGTTAGGGTTAGGGTTAGGGTTAGGGTTAGGGTTGGAGCTAGGGTTAGGGTTAGGGTTAGGGTTGGAGTTAGGGTTAGTGTTGGAGCTAGAGTTAGGGTTGGGCTTGGAGCTAGGATTTTTCTGAGTGCAATGAACCAAGTGCCAACCCAATTTTTGACCTTCCAGAATTGTGTTAGGAGCACGTTTCAGGGCACGGGGAGTCTATAGAACCTAATTCATAGGGAATGCATGGGTTAGGGTTAGGGTTAGGGTTGGAGCTAGGGTTAGGGTTAGGGTTAGGGTTGGAGCTAGGGTTAGGGTTAGGGTTAGGATTAGGGTGGAGCTAGGGTTAGGGTTAGGGTTAGAGCTAGGGTTAGGGTTGGGGCTAGGGTTAGGGTTAAGGTTGGAGCTAGGGTGGGTTAGGGTTAGGGTTAGGGTTGGAGCAGGGTTAGGGTTAGGGTTAGGGTTGGAGTTAGGGTTAGTGTTGGAGCTAGGGTTAGGGTTGGGCTTGGAGCTAGGATTTTTCTGAGTGCAATGAACCAACTCCCGAGTCTCTAGGACGTTCCTAAAAAAATTTGATTTTTTTCCCATAGGAATGCATGGGTTAGGGTTAGGGTTAGGGTTGGAGCTAGGGTTAGGGTTAGGGTTAGGGTTGGAGTTAGGGTTAGTGTTGGAGCTAGGGTTAGGGTTGGGCTTGGAGCTAGGATTTTTCTGAGTGCAATGAACCAACTCCCGAGTCTCTAGGACGTTCCTAAAAAAATTTGATTTTTTTCCCATAGGAATGCATGGGTTAGGGTTAGGGTTAGGGTTAGGGTTGGAGCTAGGGTTAGGGTTAGGGTTAGGGTTGGAGTTAGGGTTAGTGTTGGAGCTAGGGTTAGGGTTGGGCTTGGAGCTAGGATTTTTCTGAGTGCAATGAACCAACTCCCGAGTCTCTAGGACGTTCCTAAAAAAATTTGATTTTTTCCCATAGGAATGCATGGGTTAGGGTTAGGGTTAGGGTTAGGGTTAGGGTTGGAGCTAGGGTTAGGGTTAGGGTTAGGGTTGGAGTTAGGGTTAGTGTTGGAGCTAGGGTTAGGGTTGGGCTTGGAGCTAGGATTTTTCTGAGTGCAATGAACCAACTGCCAACCCAATTTTGAGAATTGTGTTAGGAGCACGTTTCAGGGCACGGGAGTCTATAGAACCTAATTCTGGGGAAGTTTTCAAAGTTTACTTAGGGTTTGGGTTAGGGTTAGGGTTGGAGCTAGGGTTAGGGTTAGGGTTAGGGTTGGAGTTAGGGTTAGGGTTAGGGCTTAGGGTTAGGGTTGGAGCTAGGGTTAGGGTTAGGGTTAGAGCCAGGGTTAGGGTTGGGGCTAGGGTTAGGGTTAAAAATTGATTTTCCCATAGCATGGGTTAGGGTTAGGGTTAGGGTTGGAGCCAGGGTTAGGGTTAGGGTTAGGGTTGGAGTTAGGGTTAGTGTTGGAGCTAGGGTTAGGGTTGGGCTTGGAGCTAGGATTTTTCTGAGTGCAATGAACCAACTCCCGAGTCTCTAGGACGTTCCTAAAAAATTTGATTTTTTTCCCATAGGAATGCATGGGTTAGGGTTAGGGTTAGGGTTGGAGCTAGGGTTAGGGTTAGGGTTAGGGTTGGAGTTAGGGTTAGTGTTGGAGCTAGGGTTAGGGTTGGGCTTGGAGCTAGGATTTTTCTGAGTGCAATGAACCAACTCCCGAGTCTCTAGGACGTTCCTAAAAAAATTTGATTTTTTTCCCATAGGAATGCATGGGTTAGGGTTAGGGTTAGGGTTGGAGCTAGGGTTAGGGTTAGGGTTAGGGTTGGAGTTAGGGTTAGTGTTGGAGCTAGGGTTAGGGTTGGGCTTGGAGCTAGGATTTTTCTGAGTGCAATGAACCAACTCCCGAGTCTCTAGGACGTTCCTAAAAAAATTTGATTTTTTCCCATAGGAATGCATGGGTTAGGGTTAGGGTTAGGGTTGGAGCTAGGGTTAGGGTTAGGGTTAGGGTTGGAGTTAGGGTTAGTGTTGGAGCTAGGGTTAGGGTTGGGCTTGGAGCTAGGATTTTTCTGAGTGCAATGAACCAACTCCCGAGTCTCTAGGACGTTCCTAAAAAAATTGATTTTTTCCCATAGGAATGCATGGGTTAGGGTTAGGGTTAGGGTTGGAGCTAGGGTTAGGGTTAGGGTTAGGGTTGGAGTTAGGGTTAGTGTTGGAGCTAGGGTTAGGGTTGGGCTTGGAGCTAGGATTTTTCTGAGTGCAATGAACCAACTCCCGAGTCTCTAGGACGTTCCTAAAAAAAATTGATTTTTTTCCCATAGGAATGCATGGGTTAGGGTTAGGGTTAGGGTTGGAGCTAGGGTTAGGGTTAGGGTTAGGGTTAGGGTTGGAGTTAGGGTTAGTGTTGGAGCTAGGGTTAGGGTTGGGCTTGGAGCTGGATTTTTCTGAGTGCAATGAACCAACTCCAACCCAATTTTTGACCTTCCAGAATTGTGTTAGGAGCACGTTTCAGGTCAGCTAGGAGTTATAGAAAATTTGGGGGAAGTTTTTTCCCATAGGAATGCATAGGGTTAGGGTTAGGGTTAGGGTTGGAGCTAGGGTTAGGGTTAGGGTTAGGGTTGGGCCAGGGTTAGGGTTAGGGTTGGAGTTAGGGTTAGTGTTGGAGCTAGGGTTAGGGTTGGGCTTGGAGCTAGGATTTTTCTGAGTGCAATGAACCAACTCCCGAGTCTCTAGGACGTTCCTAAAAAAATTTGTTTTTTTCCCCATAGGAATGCATGGGTTAGGGTTAGGGTTAGGGTTGGAGCTAGGGTTAGGGTTAGGGTTAGGGTTGGAGTTAGGGTTAGTGTTGGAGCTAGGGTTAGGGTTGGGCTTGGAGCTAGGATTTTTCTGAGTGCAATGAACCAACTCCCGAGTCTCTAGGACGTTCCTAAAAAAATTGATTTTTTCCCATAGGAATGCATGGGTTAGGGTTAGGGTTAGGGTTGGAGCTAGGGTTAGGGTTAGGGTTAGGGTTGGAGTTAGGGTTAGTGTTGGAGCTAGGGTTAGGGTTGGGCTTGGAGCTAGGATTTTTCTGAGTGCAATGAACCAACTCCCGAGTCTCTAGGGCGTTCCTAAAAAAATTTGATTTTTTCCCATAGGAATGCATGGGTTAGGGTTAGGGTTAGGGTTAGGGTTAGGGTTGGAGCTAGGGTTAGGGTTAGGGTTAGGGTTGGAGTTAGGGTTAGTGTTGGAGCTAGGGTTAGGGTTGGGCTTGGAGCTAGGATTTTTCTGAGTGCAATGAACCAACTCCGAGTTCTAGGACCTTCCTAGAATTGTGTTAGAGCACGTTTCAGGGCACGGGAGTCTATAGAACCTAATTCTGGGGAAGTTATTGAAAAGTTTACTTTAGGGTTTGGGTTAGGGTTTGGGTTGGAGCTAGGGTTAGGGTTAGGGTTAAGGTTGGAGCTAGGGTTAGGGTTAGGGTTAGGATTAGGGTGGAGCTAGGGTTAGGGTAAGGGTTAGAGCTAGGGTTAGGGTTGGGGCTAGGGTTAGGGTTAGGGTTAAGGTTGGAGCTAGGGTTAGGGTTAGGGTTAGGGTTGGAGCCAGGGTTAGGGTTAGGGTTAGGGTTGGAGTTAGGGTTAGTGTTGGAGCTAGGGTTAGGGTTGGGCTTGGAGCTAGGATTTTTCTGAGTGCAATGAACCAACTCCCGAGTCTCTAGGACGTTCCTAAAAAAATTTGATTTTTTTCCCATAGGAATGCATGGGTTAGGGTTAGGGTTAGGGTTGGAGCTAGGGTTAGGGTTAGGGTTAGGGTTGGAGTTAGGGTTAGTGTTGGAGCTAGGGTTAGGGTTGGGCTTGGAGCTAGGATTTTTCTGAGTGCAATGAACCAACTCCCGAGTCTCTAGGACGTTCCTAAAAAAATTTGATTTTTTTCCCATAGGAATGCATGGGTTAGGGTTAGGGTTAGGGTTGGAGCTAGGGTTAGGGTTAGGGTTAGGGTTGGAGTTAGGGTTAGTGTTGGAGCTAGGGTTAGGGTTGGGCTTGGAGCTAGGATTTTTCTGAGTGCAATGAACCAACTCCCGAGTCTCTAGGACGTTCCTAAAAAATTTGTTTTTTTCCCATAGGAATGCATGGGTTAGGGTTAGGGTTAGGGTTGGAGCTAGGGTTAGGGTTAGGGTTAGGGTTGGAGTTAGGGTTAGTGTTGGAGCTAGGGTTAGGGTTGGGCTTGGAGCTAGGATTTTTCTGAGTGCAATGAACCAAGGGCCAACCCAATTTTTGACCTTCCAGAATTGTGTTAGGAGCACGTTTCAGGTCACGGGGAGTCTATAGAACCTAATTCTGGGGAAGTTTTTTGAAAAGTTTACTTAGGGTTTGGGTTAGGGTTAGGGTTGGAGCTAGGGTTAGGGTTAGGGTTAAGGTTGGAGCTAGGGTTAGGGTTAGAGGGTTAGGATTAGGGTGGAGCTAGGGTTAGGGTTAGGGTTAGAGCTAGGGTTAGGGTTGGGGCTAGGGTTGGGGTTAGGGTTAAGGTTGGAGCTAGGGTTAGGGTTAGGGTTAGGGTTGGAGCCAGGGTTAGGGTTAGGGTTGGAGTTAGGGTTAGTGTTGGAGCTAGGGTTAGGGTTGGGCTTGGAGCTAGGATTTTTCTGAGTGCAATGAACCAACTCCCGAGTCTCTAGGACGTTCCTAAAAAAATTGGATTTTTTCCCATAGGAATGCATGGGAAAAAAAATTTGAAAAATTTTTTAAGTGCCAACCCAATTTTTCACCTTCCATAATTGTGTTAGGAGCACGTTTCAGGGCACGGGGAGTCTATAGAACCTAATTATGGGGGAAGTTTTTTGCAAAGTTTACTTAGGGCTTGGGTTAGGGTTAGGGTTGGAGCTAGGGTTAGGGTTAGGGTTAAGGTTGGAGCTAGGGTTAGGGTTAGGGTTAGGATTAGGGTGGAGCTAGGGTTAGGGTTAGGGTTAGAGCTAGGGTTAGGGTTGGGGCTAGGGTTAGGGTTAGGGTTAGGGTTAAGGTTGGAGCTAGGGTTAGGGTTAGGGTTAGGGTTGGAGCCAGGGTTAGGGTTAGGGTTAGGGTTGGAGTTAGGGTTAGTGTTGGAGCTAGGGTTAGGGTTGGGCTTGGAGCTAGGATTTTTCTGAGTGCAATGAACCAACTCCCGAATCTCTAGGACGTTCCTAAAAAAAATTGATTTTTTCCCATAGGAATGCATGGGTTAGGTTTAGGGTTAGGGTTGGAGCTAGGGTTAGGGTTAGGGTTAGGGTTGGAGTTAGGGTTAGTGTTGGAGCTAGGGTTAGGGTTGGGCTTGGAGCTAGGATTTTTCTGAGTGCAATGAACCAACTCCCGAGTCTCTAGGACGTTCCTAAAAAAAATAGATTTTTTTCCCATAGGAATGCATGGGTTAGGGTTAGGGTTAGGGTTAGGGTTGGAGCTAGGGTTAGGGTTAGGGTTGGAGTTGGAGTTAGGGTTAGTGTTGGAGCTAGGGTTAGGGGTGGGCTTGGAGCTAGGATTTTTCTGAGTGTAATGAACCAACTCCCGAATCTCTAGGACGTTCCTAAAAAAATTTGATTTTTTCCCATAGGAATGCATGGGTTAGGTTTAGGGTTAGGGTTGGAGCTAGGGTTAGGATTAGGGTTAGGGTTGGAGTTAGGGTTAGTGTTGGAGCTAGGGTTAGGGTTGGGCTTGGAGCTAGGATTTTTCTGAGTGCAATGAACCAACTCCCGAGTCTCTAGGATGTTCCTACAAAAATTTGATTTTTTCCCATAGGAATGCATGGGTTAGGGTTAGGGTTAGGGTTGGAGCTAGGGTTAGGGTTAGGGTTAGGGTTGGAGTTAGGGTTAGTGTTGGAGCTAGGGTTAGGGTTGGGCTTGGAGCTAGGATTTTTCTGAGTGCAATGAACCAACTCCCGAATCTCTAGGACGTTCCTAAAAAAATTTGATTTTTTCCCATAGGAATGCATGGGTTAGGTTTAGGGTTAGGGTTGGAGCTAGGGTTAGGGTTAGGGTTGGAGTTAGGGTTAATGTTGGAGCTAGGGTTAAGGGATGGGCTTGGAGCTAGGATTTTTCTGAGTGCAATGAACCAACTCCCGAGTCTCTAGGACGTTCCTAAAAAAATTAATTTTATCCCATAGGAATGCATGGGTTAGGTTTAGGGTTAGGGTTGGCGCTAGGGTTAGGGTTAGGGTTAGGGTTGGAGTTAGGGTTAGTGTTGGAGCTAGGGTTAGGGTTGGGCTTGGAGCTAGGATTTTTCTGAGTGCAATGAACCAACTCCCGAGTCTCTAGGACGTTCCTAAAAAAAAATGATTTTTTCCCATAGGAATGCATGGGTTAGGGTTAGGGTTAGGGTTGGAGCTAGGGTTAGGGTTAGGGTTAGGGTTGGAGTTAGGGTTAGTGTTGGAGCTAGGGTTAGGGTTGGGCTTGGAGGTAGGATTTTTCTGAGTGCAATGAACCAACTCCCGAGTCTCTAGGATGTTCCTACAAAAATTTGATTTTTTCCCATAGGAATGCATGGGTTAGGGTTAGGGTTAGGGTTGGAGCTAGGGTTAGGGTTAGGGTTAGGGTTGGAGTTAGGGTTAGTGTTGGAGCTAGGGTTAGGGTTGGGCTTGGAGCTAGGATTTTTCTGAGTGCAATGAACCAACTCCCGAGTCTCTAGGACGTTCCTAAAAATGATTTTTTCCCATAGGAATGCATGGGTTAGGGTTAGGGTTAGGGTTGGAGCTAGGGTTAGGGTTAGGGTTAGGGTTGGAGTTAGGGTTAGTGTTGGAGCTAGGGTTAGGGTTTGGCTTGGAGCTAGGATTTTTCTGAGTGCAATGAACCAACTCCCGAGTCTCTAGGACGTTCCTAAAAAAATTGATTTTTTCCCATAGGAATGCATGGGTTAGGGTTAGGGTTAGGGTTGGAGTTAGGGTTGGAGCTAGGGTTAGGGTTAGGGTTAGGGTTGGAGTTAGGGTTAGTGTTGGAGCTAGGGTTAGGGTTGGGCTTGGAGCTAGGATTTTTCTGAGTGTAATGAACCAACTCCCGAGTCTCTAGGACGTTCCTAAAAAAATTTGTTTTTTTTCCCATAGGAATGCATGGGTTAGGGTTAGGGTTGGAGCTAGGGTTAGGGTTAGGGTTAGGGTTGGAGTTAGGGTTAGTGTTGGAGCTAGGGTTAGGGTTGGGCTTGGAGCTAGGATTTTTCTGAGTGCAATGAACCAACTCCCGAGTCTCTTGGACGTTCCTAAAAAAAAATAGATTTTTTCCCATAGGAATGCATGGGTTAGGGTTAGGGTTAGGGTTGGAGCTAGGGTTAGGGTTAGGGTTAGGGTTGGAGTTAGGGTTAGTGTTGGAGCTAGGGTTAGGGTTGGGCTTGGAGCTAGGATTTTTCTGAGTGCAATGAACCAAGTGCCAACCCAATTTTTGACCTTCCAGAATGGTGTTAGGAGCACGTTTCAGGGCACGGGGAGTCTATAGAACCTAATTCTGGGGGAAGTTATTCGAAAAGTTTACTTAGGGTTTGGGTTAGGGTTTGGGTTGGAGCTAGGGTTAGGGTTAGGGTTAAGGTTGGAGCTAGGGTTAGGGTTAGGGTTAGGATTAGGGTGGAGCTAGGGTTAGGGTTAGGGTTAGAGCTAGGGTTAGGGTTGGGGCTAGGGTTAGGGTTAGGGTTAAGGTTGGAGCTAGGGTTAGGGTTTGGGTTAGGGTTGGAGCCAGGGTTAGGGTTAGGGTTGGAGTTAGGGTTAGTGTTGGAGCTAGGGTTAGGGTTGGGCTTGGAGCTAGGATTTTTCTGAGTGCAATGAACCAACTCCCGAGTCTCTAGGACGTTCCTAAAAAAATTTGATTTTTTTCCCATAGGAATACATGGGTTAGGGTTAGGGTTAGGGTTGGAGCTAGGGTTAGGGTTAGGGTTAGGGTTGGAGTTAGGGTTAGTGTTGGAGCTAGGGTTAGGGTTGGGCTTGGAGCTAGGATTTTTCTGAGTGCAATGAACCAACTCCCGAGTCTCTAGGACGTTCCTAAAAAAAATTGATTTTTTCCCATAGGAATGCATGGGTTAGGGTTAGGGTTAGGGTTGGAGCTAGGGTCAGGGTTAGGGTTAGGGTTGGAGTTAGGGTTAGTGTTGGAGCTAGGGTTAGGGTTGGGCTTGGAGCTAGGATTTTTCTGAGTGTAATGAACCAACTCCCGAGTCTCTAGGACGTTCCTAAAAAAAATTGATTTTTTTCCCATAGGAATGCATGGGTTAGGTTTAGGGTTAGGGTTGGAGCTAGGGTTAGGGTTAGGGTTAGGGTTGGAGTTAGGGTTAGTGTTGGAGCTAGGGTTAGGGTTGGGCTTGGAGCTAGGATTTTTCTGAGTGCAATGAACCAACTCCCGAGTCTCTAGGATGTTCCTACAAAAATTTGATTTTTTCCCATAGGAATGCATGGGTTAGGGTTAGGGTTAGGGTTGGAGCTAGGGTTAGGGTTAGGGTTAGGGTTGGAGTTAGGGTTAGTGTTGGAGCTAGGGTTAGGGTTGGGCTTGGAGCTAGGATTTTTCTGAGTGCAATGAACCAACTCCCGAGTCTCTAGGACGTTCCTAAAAAAAATAGATTTTTTTCCCATAGGAATGCATGGGTTAGGGTTAGGGTTAGGGTTAGGGTTGGAGCTAGGGTTAGGGTTAGGGTTAGGGTTGGAGTTAGGGTTAGTGTTGGAGCTAGGGTTAGGGTTGGGCTTGGAGCTAGGATTTTTCTGAGTGCAATGAACCAACTCCCGAATCTCTAGGACGTTCCTAAAAAAATTTCATTTTTTCCCATAGGAATGCATGGGTTAGGTTTAGGGTTAGGGTTGGAGCTAGGGTTAGGGTTAGGGTTAGGGTTGGAGTTAGGGTTAATGTTGGAGCTAGGGTTAAGGGATGGGCTTGGAGCTAGGATTTTTCTGAGTGCAATGAACCAACTCCCGAGTCTCTAGGACGTTCCTAAAAAAATTGATTTTTTTCCCATAGGAATGCATGGGTTAGGTTTAGGGTTAGGGTTGGCGCTAGGGTTAGGGTTAGGGTTAGGGTTGGAGTTAGGGTTAGTGTTGGAGCTAGGGTTAGGGTTGGGCTTGGAGCTAGGATTTTTCTGAGTGCAATGAACCAACTCCCGAGTCTCTAGGACGTTCCTAAAAAAAGATTTTTTCCCATAGGAATGCATGGGTTAGGGTTAGGGTTAGGGTTGGAGCTAGGGTTAGGGTTAGGGTTAGGGTTGGAGTTAGGGTTAGTGTTGGAGCTAGGGTTAGGGTTGGGCTTGGAGCTAGGATTTTTCTGAGTGCAATGAACCAACTCCCGAGTCTCTAGGACGTTCCTAAAAAATTTGATTTTTTCCCATAGGAATGCATGGGTTAGGGTTAGGGTTAGGGTTGGAGCTAGGGTTAGGGTTAGGGTTAGGGTTGGAGTTAGGGTTAGTGTTGCAGCTAGGGTTAGGGTTGGGCTTGGAGCTAGGATTTTTCTGAGTGCAATGAACCAACTCCCGAGTCTCTAGGACGTTCCTAAAAAAAATAGATTTTTTTCCCATAGGAATGCATGGGTTAGGGTTAGGGTTAGGGTTGGAGCTAGGGTTAGGGTTAGGGTTAGGGTTGGAGTTAGGGTTAGTGTTGGAGCTAGGGTTAGGGTTGGGCTTGGAGCTAGGATTTTTCTGAGTGCAATGAACCAACTCCCGAGTCTCTAGGGCGTTCCTAAAAAGATTTGATTTTTTCCCATAGGAATGCATGGGTTAGGGTTAGGGTTAGGGTTAGGGTTGGAGTTAGGGTTAGGGTTGGAGTTAGGGTTAGTGTTGGAGCTAGGGTTAGGGTTGGGCTTGGAGCTAGGATTTTTCTGAGTGCAATGAACCAACTCCCGAGTCTCTAGGACGTTCTTAAAAAAATTGATTTTTTTCCCATAGGAATGCATGGGTTAGGGTTAGGGTTAGGGTTGGAGCTAGGGTTAGGGTTAGGGTTAGGGTTGGAGTTAGGGTTAGTGTTGGAGCTAGGGTTAGGGTTGGGCTTGGAGCTAGGATTTTTCTGAGTGCAATGAACCAACTCCCGAGTCTCTAGGACGTTCCTAAAAAAATTTGATTTTTTTTCCCATAGGAATGCATGGGTTAGGGTTAGGGTTAGGGTTGGAGCTAGGGTTAGGGTTAGGGTTAGGGTTGGAGTTAGGGTTAGTGTTGGAGCTAGGGTTAGGGTTGGGCTTGGAGCTAGGATTTTTCTGAGTGCAATGAACCAACTCCCGAGTCTCTTGGACGTTCCTAAAAAAAATTGATTTTTTCCCATAGGAATGCATGGGTTAGGGTTAGGGTTAGGGTTGGAGCTAGGGTTAGGGTTAGGGTTAGGGTTGGAGTTAGGGTTAGTGTTGGAGCTAGGGTTAGGGTTGGGCTTGGAGCTAGGATTTTTCTGAGTGCAATGAACCAACTCCCGAGTCTCTAGGGCGTTCCTAAAAAAATTTGATTTTTTCCCATAGGAATGCATGGGTTAGGGTTAGGGTTAGGGTTAGGGTTGGAGCTAGGGTTAGGGTTAGGGTTAGGGTTGGAGTTAGGGTTAGTGTTGGAGCTAGGGTTAGGGTTGGGCTTGGAGCTAGGATTTTTCTGAGTGCAATGAACCAACCAACCCAATTTTTGACCTTCCAGAATTGTGTTAGGAGCACGTTTCAGGGCACGGGAGTCTATAGAACCTAATTCTGGGAGTTATTCAAAAGTTTACTTGGGTTTGGGTTAGGGTTTGGGTTGGAGCTAGGGTTAGGGTTAGGGTTAGGGTTGGAGTTAGGGTTAGGGTTAGGGTTGGAGGGTGGAGCTAGGGTTAGGGTTGGGCTTGGAGCTAGGATTTTTCTGAGTGCATGAACCAACTCCCGAGTCTCTAGGGTTCCTAAAAATTGATTTTTTCCCATAGGAGCATGGGTTAGGGTTAGGGTTAGGGTTGGAGCTAGGGTTAGGGTTAGGGTTAGGGTTGGAGTTAGGGTTAGTGTTGGAGCTAGGGTTAGGGTTGGGCTTGGAGCTAGGATTTTTCTGAGTGCAATGAACCAACTCCCGAGTCTCTAGGACGTTCCTAAAAAAATTTGATTTTTTTCCCATAGGAATGCATGGGTTAGGGTTAGGGTTAGGGTTGGAGCTAGGGTTAGGGTTAGGGTTAGGGTTGGAGTTAGGGTTAGTGTTGGAGCTAGGGTTAGGGTTGGGCTTGGAGCTAGGATTTTTCTGAGTGCAATGAACCAACTCCCGAGTCTCTAGGACGTTCCTAAAAAAATTTGATTTTTTTCCCATAGGAATGCATGGGTTAGGGTTAGGGTTAGGGTTAGGGTTGGAGCTAGGGTTAGGGTTAGGGTTAGGGTTGGAGTTAGGGTTAGTGTTGGAGCTAGGGTTAGGGTTGGGCTTGGAGCTAGGATTTTTCTGAGTGCAATGAACCAACTCCCGAGTCTCTAGGACGTTCCTAAAAAAATTTGATTTTTTCCCATAGGAATGCATGGGTTAGGGTTAGGGTTAGGGTTAGGGTTGGGTTGGAGCTAGGGTTAGGGTTAGGGTTAGGGTTGGAGTTAGGGTTAGTGTTGGAGCTAGGGTTAGGGTTGGGCTTGGAGCTAGGATTTTTCTGAGTGCAATGAACCAACTCCCGAGTCTCTAGGACGTTCCTAAAGAAAATTTGATTTTTTTCCCATAGGAATGCATGGGTTAGGGTTAGGGTTAGGGTTGGAGCTAGGGTTAGGGTTAGGGTTAGGGTTGGAGTTAGGGTTAGTGTTGGAGCTAGGGTTAGGGTTGGGCTTGGAGCTAGGATTTTTCTGAGTGCAATGAACCAACTCCCGGGTTCTAGGGTTCCTAAAAAATTTGATTTTTTCCCATAGGAATGCATGGGTTAGGGTTAGGGTTAGGGTTGGAGCTAGGGTTAGGGTTAGGGTTAGGGTTGGAGTTAGGGTTAGTGTTGGAGCTAGGGTTAGGGTTGGGCTTGGAGCTAGGATTTTTCTGAGTGCAATGAACCAACTCCCGAGTCTCTAGGACGTTCCTAAAAAATTTGATTTTTTTCCCATAGGAATGCATGGGTTAGGGTTAGGGTTAGGGTTGGAGCTAGGGTTAGGGTTAGGGTTAGGGTTGGAGTTAGGGTTAGTGTTGGAGCTAGGGTTAGGGTTGGGCTTGGAGCTAGGATTTTTCTGAGTGCAATGAACCAACTCCCGAGTCTCTAGGACGTTCCTAAAAAAATTTGATTTTTTTCCCATAGGAATGCATGGGTTAGGGTTAGGGTTAGGGTTGGAGCTAGGGTTAGGGTTAGGGTTAGGGTTGGAGTTAGGGTTAGTGTTGGAGCTAGGGTTAGGGTTGGGCTTGGAGCTAGGATTTTTCTGAGTGTAATGAACCAACTCCCGAGTCTCTAGGACGTTCCTAAAAAAAATTGTTTTTTTTCCCATAGGAATGCATGGGTTAGGGTTAGGGTTAGGGTTGGAGCTAGGGTTAGGGTTAGGGTTAGGGTTGGAGTTAGGGTTAGTGTTGGAGCTAGGGTTAGGGTTGGGCTTGGAGCTAGGATTTTTCTGAGTGCAATGAACCAACTCCCGAGTCTCTAGGACGTTCCTAAAAAAAATTGATTTTTTCCCATAGGAATGCATGGGTTAGGGTTAGGGTTAGGGTTGGAGCTAGGGTTAGGGTTAGGGTTAGGGTTGGAGTTAGGGTTAGTGTTGGAGCTAGGGTTAGGGTTGGGCTTGGAGCTAGGATTTTTCTGAGTGTAATGAACCAACTCCCGAGTCTCTAGGACGTTCCTAAAAAAAATTGATTTTTTCCCATAGGAATGCATGGGTTAGGGTTAGGGTTAGGGTTGGAGCTAGGGTTAGGGTTAGGGTTAGGGTTAGGGTTGGAGTTAGGGTTAGTGTTGGAGCTAGGGTTAGGGTTGGGCTTGGAGCTAGGATTTTTCTGAGTGCAATGAACCAAGTGCCAACCCAATTTTTGACCTTCCAGAATTGTGTTAGGAGCACGTTTCAGGTCACGGGGAGTCTATAGAACCTAATTCTGGGGGAAGTTTTTTGAAAAGTTTACTTAGGGTTTGGGTTAGGGTTAGGGTTGGAGCTAGGGTTAGGGTTAGGGTTAGGGTTGGAGCCAGGGTTAGGGTTAGGGTTGGAGTTAGGGTTAGTGTTGGAGCTAGGGTTAGGGTTGGGCTTGGAGCTAGGATTTTTCTGAGTGTAATGAACCAACTCCCGAGTCTCTAGGACGTTCCTAAAAAAATTTGTTTTTTTTCCCATAGGAATGCATGGGTTAGGGTTAGGGTTAGGGTTGGAGCTAGGGTTAGGGTTAGGGTTAGGGTTGGAGTTAGGGTTAGTGTTGGAGCTAGGGTTAGGGTTGGGCTTGGAGCTAGGATTTTTCTGAGTGCAATGAACCAACTCCCGAGTCTCTTGGACGTTCCTAAAAAAAAATAGATTTTTTCCCATAGGAATGCATGGGTTAGGGTTAGGGTTAGGGTTGGAGCTAGGGTTAGGGTTAGGGTTAGGGTTGGAGTTAGGGTTAGTGTTGGAGCTAGGGTTAGGGTTGGGCTTGGAGCTAGGATTTTTCTGAGTGCAATGAACCAACTCCCGAGTCTCTAGGGCGTTCCTAAAAAAATTTGATTTTTCACCATAGGAATGCATGGGTTAGGGTTAGGGTTAGGGTTAGGGTTAGGGTTGGAGCTAGGGTTAGGGTTAGGGTTAGGGTTGGAGTTAGGGTTAGTGTTGGAGCTAGAGTTAGGGTTGGGCTTGGAGCTAGGATTTTTCTGAGTGCAATGAACCAAGTGCCAACCCAATTTTTGACCTTCCTAAAAATTTGATTTTTTCCCATAGGAATGCATGGGTTAGGGTTACGGGTTAGGTTGACTATTAGGGTTAGGGTTAGGGTTGGAGTTAGGGTTAGTGTTGGAGCTAGGGTTAGGGTTGGGCTTGGAGCTAGGATTTTTCTGAGTGCAATTCCGAGTCTCTAGGACGTTCCTAAAAAATTTGATTTTTTCCCATAGGAATGCTTAGGGTTAGGGTTGGATTAGGGTGGGCTAGGGTTGGTAGGGTTAGAGCTAGGGTTAGGGTTGGGGCTAGGGTAGGGTTAGGGTTAAGGTTGGAGCTAGGGTTAGGGTTAGGGTTAGGGTTGGAGCAGGGTTAGGGTTAGGGTTGGAGTTAGGGTTAGTGTTGGAGCTAGGGTTAGGGTTGGGCTTGGAGCTAGGATTTTTCTGAGTGCAATGAACCAACTCCCGAGTCTCTAGGACGTTCCTAAAAAAATTTGATTTTTTTTCCCATAGGAATGCATGGGTTAGGGTTAGGGTTAGGGTTGGAGCTAGGGTTAGGGTTAGGGTTAGGGTTGGAGTTAGGGTTAGTGTTGGAGCTAGGGTTAGGGTTGGGCTTGGAGCTAGGATTTTTCTGAGTGTAATGAACCAACTCCCGAGTCTCTAGGACGTTCCTAAAAAAATTTGATTTTTTTCCCATAGGAATGCATGGGTTAGGGTTAGGGTTAGGGTTGGAGCTAGGGTTAGGGTTAGGGTTAGGGTTAGGGTTGGAGTTAGGGTTAGTGTTGGAGCTAGGGTTAGGGTTGGGCTTGGAGCTAGGATTTTTCTGAGTGTAATGAACCAACTCCCGAGTCTCTAGGACGTTCCTAAAAAAATTTGTTTTTTTTCCCATAGGAATGCATGGGTTAGGGTTAGGGTTAGGGTTGGAGCTAGGGTTAGGGTTAGGGTTAGGGTTGGAGTTAGGGTTAGTGTTGGAGCTAGGGTTAGGGTTGGGCTTGGAGCTAGGATTTTTCTGAGTGCAATGAACCAAGTGCCAACCCAATTTTTGACCTTCCAGAATTGTGTTAGGAGCACGTTTCAGGTCACGGGGAGTCTATAGAACCTAATTCTGGGGGAAGTTTTTTGAAAAGTTTACTTAGGGTTTGGGTTAGGGTTAGGGTTGGAGCTAGGGTTAGGGTTAGGGTTAAGGTTGGAGCTAGGGTTAGGGTTAGGGTTAGGATTAGGGTGGAGCTAGGGTTAGGGTTAGGGTTAGAGCTAGGGTTAGGGTTGGGGCTAGGGTTGGGGTTAGGGTTAAGGTTGGAGCTAGGGTTAGGGTTAGGGTTAGGGTTGGAGCCAGGGTTAGGGTTAGGGTTGGAGTTAGGGTTAGTGTTGGAGCTAGGGTTAGGGTTGGGCTTGGAGCTAGGATTTTTCTGAGTGCAATGAACCAACTCCCGAGTCTCTAGGACGTTCCTAAAAAAATTGGATTTTTTCCCATAGGAATGCATGGGAAAAAAAATTTGAAAAATTTTTTAAGTGCCAACCCAATTTTTCACCTTCCATAATTGTGTTAGGAGCACGTTTCAGGGCACGGGGAGTCTATAGAACCTAATTATGGGGGAAGTTTTTTGCAAAGTTTACTTAGGGCTTGGGTTAGGGTTAGGGTTGGAGCTAGGGTTAGGGTTAGGGTTAAGGTTGGAGCTAGGGTTAGGGTTAGGGTTAGGATTAGGGTGGAGCTAGGGTTAGGGTTAGGGTTAGAGCTAGGGTTAGGGTTGGGGCTAGGGTTAGGGTTAGGGTTAGGGTTAAGGTTGGAGCTAGGGTTAGGGTTAGGGTTAGGGTTGGAGCCAGGGTTAGGGTTAGGGTTAGGGTTGGAGTTAGGGTTAGTGTTGGAGCTAGGGTTAGGGTTGGGCTTGGAGCTAGGATTTTTCTGAGTGCAATGAACCAACTCCCGAGTCTCTAGGACGTTCCTAAAAAAATTTGATTTTTTCCCATAGGAATGCATGGGAAAAAAAATTTGAAAATTTTTTTAAGTGCCAACCCAATTTTTCACCTTCCAGAATTGTGTTAGGAGCACGTTTCAGGGCACGGGGAGTCTATAGAACCTAATTCTGGGGGAAGTTTTTTGAAAAGTTTACTTAGGGTTTGGGTTAGGGTTAGGGTTGGAGCTAGGGTTAGGGTTAGGGTTAAGGTTGGAGCTAGGGTTAGGGTTAGGGTTAGGGTTGGAGCTAGGGTTAGGGTTAGGGTTAGAGCTAGGGTTAGGGTTAGGGTTGGGGCTAGGGTTAGGGTTAGGGTTAGGGTTAAGCGTCAGGTACCATGGAGCGACAGAGTTGGTTTATTCTCCCAGAGCAAACAGTCTGTTTTTTTTTGTTGTTGGCTATTTAGCAAAAACTCCAAGGAAAAATCTGAGAAAGTATGAACTGATCTGAGTTTTGAATTTTCAGAGAGCATTGAGATGCATAAAAAATGTACGCATCATTTTTTTTAACATCCAACCTCACAAGATTTAAAATACTAGAAGAAGAGCATGATAACAAGCAGCTGGAGAGAACTATCCTCACTCTGAAGAGCCTGTCAGACACACAGTGGGCCTTTCGTAAGCAGACCACTGAAGCCCTGATCCTGATCCTCCCTGCCATTGTTGCAACCCTGCAACGTGTCAAACACCAGACCAGCAGCACATCTCGACAGCCTCTAAAGCTGATGGCCTGCTGACAAAACCATTTGAATTCATTTTAATTGAATTCATTAATGGTTGGGGAAATATTGGACTTTCTGTAGCCCCCCTAAGAATGCTGCAAATATCTCTGCCCCTGCTAACATCTTTTGTTAAACATCTACAGCGTTATTACTTTAGGCAGTTTTAAATAAGTAATAAAAGAGATAATGTCAAAAACTAATAGACAGTTTCCTTTTCATTGTAGGCACTCACGGCTTTCATTGTTGGTTGATTCTGTGAGAATTTTGTGCCACTTTTGTGTGCTTCAGCGGCTGATGTAGCAACATAGAGGCTTGTGGGTACAACAACAATGAGCTACAATTCCATCAGGAGCACTCATGGCCAAGGCCAGCTCAGTACAGACTTTCCAATTTCTTTATTTCCTACATAGTAGCCACACACAGGCACACTGCACCTTTGGAGCATCCCTTATCTTGACTAACATTATGTCTATTTAATCAATTTACGCAGCTTGGAAAATAGGTGTGGGATTTAACAGATCCCCTCCTCTCTTGTATGCCTTTTAAACCTCTCTGGTTAGAGAGGAGAAGATAGAGTCTCTTTAAATTAGTTTTTTAATTTTTTATCTGCACACTTTTGATGCACATGGAGGTCTTATTACATGAAATTATCATAAAGATTGGTTCTGGTCAAGTTTATATTTATAAATTTACTAGAAAAGAGAGACCACGTGGAGCGGAAAGGGATGCTGTTTCTAGTTAGCCAGGTTTATAAATAGCCATAAGCTACAACAAGAACAGCAGGAAGGTAATATATACCTGCATATATTATGTGTATGGTGTGAAGGTTTAAAGCAACTCCATGCAAGAAGTGTAATCAAGTGCAGTCATCCAACAAGCTTTTCATAGATCTTTCAACCACTTATAACACCACTTGATAATGAAGGACCATTCAACCACTATATATTCTCTTTTTCTGTACTCTCGTGGTGATGGTGTTACAGGCAGAATCCAACAGCTCACTACAAAATTCACTGTGTTCAGCAAAGTGTGCATTTGGTGCCTGCATGCACAGTCTGACATGATGAACTCTGTAAAACCATCTTGGCCACCTCCTAATATAACAAACATAATCTGAAGATTGTTGGGATGAATTTTATTCAATGATTTTCTCTCTGCAGAGTAAATTAACCTTTTCAATTTAAACACGAGTTTGCTCATTTTTGTCTCTGAATGCTTTTCTTTTTACAGAGCATAATCTAGATGGTATGATAATGATTTTATTGAATCAGCCCATGGCCTTTCCTGAACTTGATCCTCATTAGAAGTTATCAAATATACATTAAGTTATGGTCTTTTTGCTGTTATTCCTTAGAGCACCAAAAAGGCACTGTGAGGAGTTTTTAACTAATTTTGAAGGGGGTCTAACTGGTTTATGCTTCTGTGCCAGAGTGGCTGACGTTGTATTGAGCACTACGTACGTCTGCGTTGGAGTGTTCGCACCAGTCTGCAATACTTAACTGAAAGGTCCCATATCATACTCCTTTTCAGCAGGTTCACATCGGTCTCAGAACAGTCAATTTGAAGTTTGTTGTCTAAAAAAGAAAGGCTCCTGAAGAAATTCCAACTGTGTCTGCAGCAGGACATTTCTGAATGGTTACTTAGAAGTATTATGTGTCTCCACATTTTTCTTTGTACTTTGTTCGTGTGTTGGTACACAGTGACTAACATGTAGCTAGGTAACATTAGTTCATGCTAATGGTTACATCTCCGCTGTCTTCTCGTTACTTGGAGCTCTTTTGGTGAATGCACAATATTGTAAGTATAGTTATTTCTGGTGACCATGTTCTTTCAGTCTACGGAAACAGACTTCTGTGCTGATTTGTGCAGCCAACAAACTTGGCTGGGGATACATATTATTGTTAGAAAAGCATTCTAAAGTGAATTTTGCGTAATGTGGGACCTATAAATAATAGTTGCCTGTAAGAAGGAGGGCTGCCAGTTTATTTTCCATCTGTGGTGTAGTTCCCCATGTCCTTCCTCAAAGGACCCCATTAAGACATCTATCAAAACTCAGATCTTTTAGTGTTTTGACTGTCTGTTCAGTGCTGTTGATTGACTAACGTGTCTACTGAGGTCAAGATTGACCTGGATTGGCCAGGTCATTATGAGAGCGCCATCTGCTGGATCATATGAGAGCTACTTCAGGCGGCCTGATGCTGGTATACTGAATAATTACGTATTTGAATGGCTCATTGAAATTCAAATATATGGCATACTTTTCATATCACTGATTTATGTTGATTGTTTCTGTCCAGGCAACTGAGCCCAGCATGATATGCTAGGTTCAGTTTGACAAGCCATATTAAAAGGTTGGGATTTTAGCAACATCTGAAAACATCTTTGAAAAAAAAAAAAAAAAGGAATGCATTTACCAAATTGATCTCGGAAGATATACTTTTTCAAGTGCAGAACTACTATGCAAATGTGGCAAAATACAGTTACACAAGCCATATTTGAAAACCAAGTTTTTGAATGGAGACGTAGTGGTTAAACTGTATGTAAATGTGACATTGAGTACATTTAGATGTTGTTTGAAATAATTGGTTATAGCATTAGTCTGACCGAACAGATCATCATGTAATCATTAAAGGTACACACACCTCTTGCTTACATGTTTCTCATGATCTCAATTTAATCCACATATCAGCCATGGAGCTGAAATGACTGTGTTATTAACAGAACACAACATCTCTAAAGGTCCTCTGTAAGGGTGATGAACTGCAGTACTTTTAAATTCTCCAACAGACAATCATAACTCGACTAAAGCTGCCATGAAAAGTCTTATGAAGTGCTCACAATCAATGGTATAACTCTGGATTTTTACCATTTATACTGGCAAGCAGGCTGTAAAACCAGCATCGAGTTCATCAGTCCAAAACCACTGGTAAGTTAACAAAGAATGGGGAGTAAATCCAAATTGGAGATACTTCAATTAGTTCCACTGAGTTGAATATACTAGCTCCGACTGAAATATACAGTACCAAACTCCTGGCCTTCTACAGATGTGGATTATTTGAAGTGAGTCTGTTTGACTGGAATCAGGCTCTCTGGGCTGGCAGCCATTTCTGCTCAGACCAATATTTGATGGATTTCCTCCCTCAAGACTCCTAATTATTGCCCTTTAAAAACCCCTCATCCTTAGTAATGTTGTTTAAAATTCATGGTGCCTTTAACAGCTTGATTCCCACAAAGAGCCATGGGCTGCCACACACTGCTCTCCAGCTGAAGAAATGTGAACCAATGCCCCGGATAACTGCTCTGTGTTCAGCATTCATCAAGATATAAAAACATAGATGCTGCCTGTGAACACAACAATGGAAGTAGGAGATGCTCATGACGGTCATCAGTTTTCAAGTAAAGAATGTTGATCTCAGTGAAAATTGAGTTTCTCTTCTGTTCTGATGAAATTTTCCTGAACTCTGCACTTTTAAAACAGCTTATTGGAGCACTTTGGGAAAACCTACGTGTACTGTCCTGGTTCAAAGTCGAGTAGTCCAAATGAACTGAAGTGTCCTCACTCCTCCCATTTGATGTACGATGCTCCGGGCGCTGACTTCTGGGTGAACTTGGAGAGATATCCCAGCATGCACTTCAATTCACCCAGTGGAGCTGGGATAGGATAAAACCGAGACTTTTAAATACTTCTAATTTCCTCTCTTTCATGAGTTCATGGTGGCACTAGAAGATGAATTCTCTGAGTCTATCTTAACTGCATATTTGACCTGCACCAAGCACTTGTACAAAGATCAATGAACCGCTCAGTGCCAGGGCTCAAATTTTATTTGATTTTTTCCAAGAACTGTGCAGTGTAAAAGCTTTTTCTTCATGTTGGTTAGAAGTAAACATCAAATAACAGATATACTAAATTTATAGCCAAAGGAAAATGAACCAGGTAAACACAGTAGCACAGACTTTGCTCACTGTTGATGTCAGGAGCTTTTTTGTCCCCCATTCAATAAACTTAATCTTCTTTCCAAAGCTAATTATGAGTTTGGGGGTGGAGACACACGGGGTCATCTTTTTAGAGCTGATAATAGCAGTTTATGAGACCAATAACGGATATGTAGAACCAGTGTTATACTTAGGGGATGCAAGATCGCCATGGACGTGCCCTCTTAGTGGCTCCTGATGTAATGTAGACATTATGAAATGCTGATGCCTATTCCATGGCCAATGCACAAAAAAAATTCTAGTAGAGATGAAACACGCCCTCAGGATGCCATTTCAATACAAAAATGTGGTCTTTTGTACAGACCTCCAGCACAAAGAAACATGTCAAGAGCCCTCTGGTTGTCTGTAGTTGAGGAAATGTTAAAAAGAGGTCCCTGAGCGTTCTTTCACTGATCAAGGTGACTTTCAGTATTTTTTTTTGTAATTAAACTGTATACGTTTAATTGTTGAATACTCTTAAAATCTTTTATAAATTGAAGATGCAAATCAGTATAATTTGTATTTTATTTAACTTTTCCAAGAGACCAGACTGCCCTGATCACTTCCACCCCATTATGTTTAAATGAACCCTATGCTGTGGTTGTTAAGGGTTCGAAAACCAGGCTACCTGGTGGGTTGCCAAACTGAATGCTTTACTTGCCCAGCATCATTTTGGACAGGCTGTCATCCACTGACCTCCTGATCACAGAATGCTGCAGCAAAGACATAGAGGCTTGTAAAACAGTCTTTCATATGCTGCTAGAGACAGAACATCATTCCTGTTCCCTTGAGCCTCATATTATACAGCAGGTGCTCCTAGCTTTGTAAGCTCCTGCCTCTCAAGCAGCCTAAGTACATTACTCTTTGGACCCAATATGCATTTATGGTAAAAATGAGATATTTCTGAGAAAATTCAGAATTTGGAATATCACAAACTCCAACATTATTTTTTTTTTTACACCTTTTTTGGCAAAAGTTAAATGGAAACTGAAACTCTCAGCAACATTTACAGAAGTTAACAGTAAACCAGTTACACTAACTGGTTGTTGTAACTTCCAGTCGGATCATGATAGTGATATTGTGCCATTCAGATAGAGCTGTGGATGGGACATGAAGTGAGGCTGACTCAAAGGGAAAGATACACCTTCAGTGGTACTAAATCAGTGCACTTTATAATGAGTTTTATCAGCCATCTAGAAATGAAACACTGGTATCAACAGTTGGGTAATGAAGAAGCAGCCAAAGCTGTATACCCCTGGTAAATACACACAGTGTATGGATATATACAGTATATAAAAAAATCACATCCGTTAAAAAACTGAGTTTAATATGGCATTTGTGATATGAGAGAACAATTTCATACAAGTTGGTCAGACGTGTAATTTACACTTGAACACAGAAAACAATCTACGGTGTGTTTGGAACAAATGGTGGGGACTTGATGGATCAGTGCTGAGTCATCCCAATATTTTTCACCTATATGTGCAGCTGTTTGTCTACCTTTAGTAGCACTGTTATCCTTTTTTTTTATCAAGCTGCCAGATTATTTTTGAGCTTTCTGCCACTGTCCATTAATATCTAGTGCTCTCCCAGCTGTTTCTTCAGGTCTGAAGCTTCTGCTGCCATTTCCTCTTCTGATCTCCACTTGGAGGGGACGTCTTCATCTTCTTGATCGTGCTTCTGCAGCTGTACAGAGACAACAAAGTTAAACAGTTATATGTCAACATAAAATGCTCCTGTTATGAACACTTATTATTATGACCCTGGTTTAACATCATGTTGGAAAAGTCCTCAGAGACTAAATGAAAGTGCTGAAGTGTAAACTCAAGCCCTAATGTGCAACATGCAACATGAACACAATGGACATCAAATTGCAAGCTGTATTTTGTACATTCAAACAGTTATTGAGGATCTGCACATTTAATTATTACTGTGCACTAATATTGTCACCAACAAGGGAATGCAGTGTGACCCAGCCTGCCTGAAAGGTAACCATGGTGATGATGTTTCATCTTTGAAACCACTACACTCCAGCATAAATACACTTGATGTGTCTTTGTCCCTTCGAAACCATGTAAATCTTGAGGAACACCTGAGTGAAAAACCTGTCCAGGAACATGAAGTCATCATGGAAAGAGGTTCAAAGTGTGAAATTATTCTGTTACCGTGGACATGCAGGAGCACCAGACATGCTCATTTGTTCGTGCATAGTATACTATGTATGCAAAAATGCCATTTGGTTAAGTGGCTCTGTTTATATTCCTATATTGGGGGGTTCCTCTGAAATGCTTTTATCCATTTATGTAGGCTATTTTAGTTATTTTTTAAATATTTTTTTTTAATGCTATTTTAATTAGAACTTATTTATCCACCTTATTTCCAGGCCCCATGATGCATTACCTGAATTATGGGTGCAGAGGGGAGATATACATGTTGTCTCCAAAAAAAGAGACAATCCAAGTCTTAAACACCAAATTTGGTTATCTCATAGGGAGGTTTGATTTCTGAATTAAACTTTTAATTTTTCTTGTGTTCTCCCACTGTTAAAGGTGGATTGTGCCCCCATCAGCGAGTTTATAAATGTCATATTTTAAGATTACTATCAAGTTTAGCCCATGGTGCATTAGCTCTTTTATAACCTTAACATGTATTGGCTGACAGCTTGGCTGATTGACGTGTTTGCCACCTTCACCCCAGCTCCTCCTTTCTAAGCTGCACCTGATTTGACCACCCAGTTTTACATGTATTGTCACTGATGTCTGCTCTGTTCTATAAAGTTTTTTTTGGTGCTGCCTTCCTCCGGGTTTTTCATACATGCACATCAGACAGAGGAGAAGTGGGTTAGCCTTGCTTGAAGCTTTGGCCTTCCACTTTGCATCCGGAAGGGCAGGGGGACTCTCATAGCACCATATATAAGTTATATGGAAATAAGTCAATAACTTTTGACTCCAGTGGTCCTAACTGAAATGCTTGCGAGAAAATTAGATTCTCAGAATATCCCAAAGTGGAGAAGCCCCGAGGAGCCTCTACTTTCAAATAACCAGGAAGGTCAATCTGAGAATCTAGGGCTATGCACAGGCTCATAAGGGGTCACTATGTTTGCTTATACTTCTTATACCTCTACAAAAGTTGTGGGTAAATTCTTGAAATAAATTTTAAAATTGATAGGGAGGCCCAAATTTCAGTGATATAACTTCTTCTTTAAAAGTGGTGAGAAGCCTGGCAGCTGCATTATGAACAATAATCACTGAATGATGCAAGTCAAACAACACACATCTTAAGGCAGATAAAAACAAGTGAAGCAGTGAGTAAAATAAAATATAAGCTTAATCTGGGGTGAGGAAGTGACCTGGTTGATGTTAAAAAATCATGGGTATAATCCACATGAGTAAACAGAGAGTTTGAAATAAAAGAGGAAAAGTGAGTCTTGCATCCTGTACCCAAGGGAAAGCAGCTTGACTAGCAGCTGAGTGTATGTCCAAATATTTGCTGGTGTGTATGTGCGTGTGTGTGTGTAGGCATGTGTGTACCCTGTGCCTTCCTGTTGAGCTGTGTTAAACCTCCTTAGTAAAGCTCTTCTTCTCAGTGGCGGAGCTGCCAGTATGGACACAGAGACCCTGCTTGCTCTGTCAGTGATGAACATGTCCATGAATACTAATGTTGTGTGTGTGTGTGTCTTCATCTAATACCGGCAAAAGCTAACACAGAGGAGAGGGCCACTATAATGACACCAATATGTCACTCAGTGCTCATTACATTTGGGGCCTTTCAGACTTCTATTTGTTTCCACACAATTACAAATCCATTAAAATAGTTGAAATACAATAATTTATTTCAGCAGCTTAGCTTTTAAAAGTATTAATTTAAATTCAAATTAGTCCAGCGGGTTTAAATGAAGTCCAAGCTGCCAGTTTTTTTTTTTGTTTTTTTTTTATTGTTTGTTGAAACACGGATGATCTATTCATTGTTTTCATACTGAAATAAAAAAAAAAATTCTTCTCGCAACTACTCAATTTGGTGTTGGTATTAGTTATTAACATCATGAAATTGGGGGATTATGACTAATGTTTGAAAGTTTTGATGAAAAAAGGAAATATAGTGTTACATTAAAAACAGTCATTCTTGTTCGTACAGCATGAGTCTCAGTTTCCATTAAGAGAGAAGCAATGCCTCTGCCTCATCATGTCCACTACTGATGATAACATTGAGTCATCTTCTCAAAGGGTACTTATACTCTTTGTTCTAGGAGTCTCCTGAGAGACTGCTTTCTTTGCAGATCTAACTGATGCACTCACTAACTTTTTAAAGCCTGTGTGGAAAGATGCTAAGAAACAGTAAAAACTCATTATGTAATAACAGCTCATAATGTAATGGCTTAAATGTAATAAATGTTCATAATGTAATAATAGACTGATAATGTAATGCATTGCTACATTATTACATGATGTCCAGAGATGACATTTCATAATGCGCTCATGATTTCATTACACAATGAGCTGATTTTTACATTACAAGTTGCTGTACTTTCAAATCCCACTAAACATCCCAGTCAGTACGTTAATATGCTCTCAAAAATATTGATTTATTGCAAAAGTCTGAAACTGGACTTTTAAAATGCTCTTAAACACTTTAGTTCGACTAAAATCACTGTAAAATCAGTCTCCTTGTGTTTGGACCAGGCTCTGAGCTGGTGGTTGAACTGCATGGATGCGTTGCTGGGAAGCCAGGTAGTATACAAACAAATCTTGGCAGATGAAAATTGGACGTAAAAAAGATTAAACTTTTCTAACAAATGGCGCTGAGTTGTAAAAGTGACGTCTTGTTAGCCTCTTGCTAATGTTAGCCTTTCCCCGACACATCAACCCAGAGACGGCCTGGTGGTAAAGAGCTGAAAGGAGGCATGTGACCCCCTTCTGCAGTGCAAATTTTGCTAACATAACATTGTCAATCCCTAGTACAGTGTCTTCTTGGTATTGCAGTTTCATTGGGCTATTCTTTTATTTACCATCGAAACTACTTTTGTGAAATTATGGTAGTAAGAATATTGAGGACACAATATTGTAATAGTTTTTCTCTGATCCATGGATACAGGGGGGGGAAAAGCAAGTTTGGTAGTAAATGTTGATAGACTATTGATTTAAAATGGGACCACCACAAGTAATAAGTATCACTAGATCTCATACAACAATGTAATACGAAACATGATCTTGGTGTAAGTATGCCATTTATGGTATTGTAAAGATACTGCTACTACAGTGTAGTTTGCTACTGGCAGGTTGCAGCTAGATTGACTACAGCAAGTACCCTACACTATATCAATAAAGACAGTCTATATTTCTATACACTCTACCACAAAGACTGTTACTTCTCAACAGCCTTCTTTTTTATTTTATATTCCTATCGTACAGTACATGTAGTCAACATGATACCTATGATGCTTTTTATGTCTGTGCCTTGACCTTTAACGCAACAAAAAAGGAAGCTGTGCAGAGCACACCCCCAGGGAGAGGAGTGAATATATGCACTACAACAAGGTGAACATGGAGGTCATCAGACCATCAGCAGCGGACAGAATGAGCTGCTTAGGATGGAGGATAAAGGTTGACACAAATGTCAGGCCTTATTGACTGAAGTACCTGCAGGTGTTGATGAGATGGTATCTAGGCTGGTTAAAACAGACTATTTTTCAGGTGGGTCATCTTTTTTGTTTTGATATATTTTAGGGTGTGGCGCATACATAGACTGTATATAGAATGGACCTAATCTGCCTCCTCAAGAACAGCACCCCCTGGTGACTGGCTGCAGTATGAGTCATAAACCCTGCTTCCTCCAGCAAAATGAATGGAGCTGTGGACAAATTTTAAAAATAAAATACGAGTCATACATTTTTCACACTCCCAATTGCAATGCTGGCATGTAGTTACTCTAGGACTGGATTGTGCTCAGGTTCTCTTTTTTTTCTGTGCAGTTATATGTTTTAAAAGTTATTAGGGGTTATACAAATGGTAAACTACATCATATTTTCTATGATTGACACTTTCTTGCGTAGTTCTTTAGTAAATATCAAGACTGTGTAGAGATTCTGTTTCTTTTCCTAGAGAAATAGATCAAGTAATAGATCATATCTTTATTTGCAGTAGTTATGGTGATATTTTGATCTGCTTATTTAAAATTGAGTATGTTGACAGACTTAACATAGTTTGTCCACGAGAAGTGGAACTTACTTTGTCCTTTCACAAACCTCAGTTGCAACGAGTAGGGAAGTCTTTGGCATTAGCATGCAGTCTATGGGTGTAAGAAGGTTGCATAAGACATCTGGGGGTACGCTGTTTGAGCTGAGCGTCATCACAGCGACTCTCTCAATGAACGCTCCAGCACAAAAGGGAAATGTAAAAAATCACAGGGATACTGGGAGCTTTTTGGCTTCAAATTTGTACAATGATGGGAGACGAACCAAGATGTCCATTCTAATTACAGTCTATGGTGTGTGGCCAACTTCAGACAAGCTTGTGATGTTATGAAGTGATCCAACACCTGATACTGAGGCTTGGAAACTGTGAAAGGGAAGTAAATCAGAGCTGAAGTTGATCTGAGCTTTAGAAAAATAACATTCCTAAAAACGATGATCAGAATGTACTTTGGTCATATTTTACTGGGAAACACTGCAATGTCAAAGTGACCAAACCCCAAATAATAGACCCACCAGAACTAATTTATTTCCACACTGTCTTTATAAAGAAAATGCTCTGAGGATGTCTTTGAGGGTGTTAGTCTTGGTTTTCTTTAAAGGGAGACATAAAACAGACTAAAGGGATACTTCTTGTTCTGCCACTTCAATTGGCTCTTTTCAATGCAAAGAAGGAATGGCTCTACCCTAAGCTCCCCCTGGATGGCAGAGCCATGGACTGCATGTCGAGTGGACAATGAGCCTTGATTTGTGCTCATTGTAAGATGTCAGGCCAAAAGACTATTCCGCGGGTGCTTACTGTGCTGATGCAGCCAAAGCATGGGCACATATGAACTAGCCGGTTAAGTCACAAGACTTATAAAGCTGTAGTTTACTTTGAAAAAACCATGGTGAGTCCAGACATGATGATAATCACTTTCAAAATAAGGCTTAATGTACATGGAGAGTGACATAACCCAAAATCACAAGGAGAGCACAGGATGAATAAGGAAACAGTCATGGAAATGAGGGAATCTACCAGATAGGTTTGTCTAAAAAACATGTAATATTAATTTAGGGTGTGTAGATTTGATTCATTGTCCAGACATGTATCAGTTACAACAGCATGTGAAGTTTAAAAACCTTCACAAGTAGAAATAAGACTTTTCAAGACTTTAAAGCTCTAATTTACAACTTTTCAAGATTGTATTAAGGATTTGCAGGTACTTTGATTTGGCTTCACATTCAGTGGACACTAAACAGGTATTGCACACTGCATCTTGGTAACAGTTGACTTTTGGAACCAGGCTGCAAACTTTTTATCGTCATTTTTCTATTAAAAAAAAAAAAACAGAGTTTGCAGATCTTCATGGAGCAAATCTTCAGAGTTTAGTTTTGCAGCATGCAGCCCATACCAGCAGCAAACATCTCTTCTACTTTTTGGTCTGTCTAGGTGCTGTTGGTCCAGTACTCTATGAACCCATTGTGTCTTGTCCTTTCAGTCCCCCGACCAAAATTTTGCCCACTTTTTTTTGTTTTGTTTTGCTTGAGTTTATTTTCTTTAACTGACATTTCCCCTGCCACGAGAGCTACACATAAGCTTGGTTGCTTTCTTCATCTCAGAACAAATTCCTCTACAGAAATTTAAAAGGTGTGCAGGCAAGCTTTCAATAAGAGTGGCAGTGTCCTTGGTGCAGGCAGCAGTTCAACAAGAAAATGTGTCTGTCTATTTTCAGCCACAGAGGTGTATTGGTTCAGGATGCCTCATCTTCTCTTTCTCCATCTCTCACACAGCTCCTAAGACGAAGATAAAGATGGCAGCAGGGAGTGAAAAATCTTTTAATCTTGGGCTGGTAATTACCAATGACAATCAGGCTTCTTGCCAGACTTATTTCCATGAATCTAATTAGCAGAAAACTTGATAAAGTGTCTCTGGGTTTGTTTTATGTTGGAGGATGATAACATGGCCTCGACTCAGCTCAGTCTGGAAATAATTTAACATGGTATGATTGAATGTATGTTTTTGCTGCACCTTTCCTAAAATGAAAAAAAAAAAAAAGATAGAATAAATATCCAATTTTAACATTTATCTCTAAGCTCTGCATGAACAACTTCTGCATTAAAGTCTATGACATTCGATCTTTTTGTAAGTTGTTATCTCAACTTGTGTAATTTTGCTTTATGCTATATATATGTGTGTGTCTGTGTGTGTAAGTAACTGTAAGACCCTTTAATTATGAAGTAGGTGCAAAATGGCAGTGTTTTTTAAGGTCATTATTCCAGAAAAAATCTCATACAGAAGTACAAATAAAAACAACTACAAATTGTTGTTCCTTACATAGAGTAGATACTGAGGATACAAGCACTGTGGAGATACCTCATGAGTGACATTACCTGACATTATCTGTGACAGCAGCAGTGTCCAGGATAAAATTATTGTAAGTGTCATGCAGTCTGTATGACAAGTAAACACTGCTGCACCAGAGTAATATAAAAAAGACTTTTTTAGTGCATTTGTCACCAAAATGTCAAACAAATATACAGTATACTTACATAAACTGTCTTTTAACACACCTCTTTAGACTGGTATATTCACTTTAATAACATCAATCCTTTTTATACAGATTTTATACAATGCATCCTATCTATCTATCTATCTATCTATCTATCTATCTATCTATCTATCTATCTATCTATCTATCTATCTATCTATCTATCATTTACTCTTCCTTTAAAAGATGCCTACAAATACAATGTTTAATAGTTGTTCTTTACAGGTTAAAAAGGCAAACAAAATCTGGTGTAGTCCGGCTGGTTTGTACATGTTGTGGATCTTATTTACTTAAACATTGCGTTGATACAGTTCATAAAAAAAATTCCTACTGACTTCAAGCCTGGCTTATTTTGAGGCTGTGCAGGCAAAGAAAACTACAGAACAGAAGAAAAAAAAGCTGTTGAATCATCGATAGCAGACACATATTGAGCAACAAAGTGTCCTGCTCTTTCAGCATACCAGTATGCTTCTTCAAAGTGGAGAAGGAAATATGAGACAGGACATTGAAGAAAATTGCACTTGATTAACCTCTGCTAACCCCATTTTCTCCTGTGGCGACTGGGTGCTGGACAGCACGCCGGCCTCGACCCTATACGTCAGACAGGACATGCCTTCATTAAACAGTGACCCTACAGGGTGACTGAGAGATCACCCTGACCTTGGCGCCATCCACATCCACAGAGTAGATAACAAGGCCTCCATAGGTACTGTAGCAGTCAATACGCTCGGGCATAAATAGTCGAAGTCTGCAGGAGAAAGCTCTGCATGCAGGAATCCTGAAGGAGACCAGACTGGGTCAAGACCTCATGCTGTCAATCAAACCCCGACATGAGCAATTTCATTTGTCACAGTCTGCAGTGGGCTCCTGCATTAGTCACAAAAATATCCACATCATGCTGAGGCATTTTGTGAAATAAACACATCACAGCTGTTGCTGAATGTCGAGTATTTAGAGGTTGCAACCCTCAGGAAGGAAGAAAATATTTTAGTTGGATAACAATTCATTCTAACTCACACCCACACTCAGTATGTTTCAAACTCTCTTAAAGTGATCTACAAACATTGGAATCACACAAAACTTTTTTCACTGCATTGGTATTTTTTTCTGTTACTGTTTGAGTCTTAAAAGGTCTAAAATTAATCTGAAGCAGAAAAACAAGTTTAAATGAAGTTTGACAAACAACATGTGACTTTACAACACATTTCATTTATGTTGTTCCAACCATCTTCAGGTCAAACAGATTGAGGAGGAGAGGATTCCCTCCAAGGCTGCTTCTCAGATCTCACCGAGAGTGTCCTTGTAGTATTCTGCTTCCTGTTGTTTCCTTGGTGGCATTAAAGTCCCACTCTGAGTATTATTATTATTTTTTTAACACTTAAAGTTTTATCAGTGGTCTTTAAGTTAATAAGTTTTTAGCCAAAATCACATTACCTATGTCATTTCAAGGGCTTTTCTTCTGCAGAGCTCAAGTAGCTCATTAGCAACTCTCCTATGAGTCATGGGCGAAGACATCGCTGCTCTGCACACTCCTCTGCACACTCCACCTCACACTAGCTTGCCGCCTAACATTGCTGGTGTAGAAGAAGTAGCAGGCAACATAGGAGCTATTCAGATCTCTGACACTAATGTCTTTAGGGGCGTGATGAAAGCTAATATCATAATTAGCTTTCTAACAAGTATAGCAATCCGCTAACGCACACGCTTGTTCCGTGATTGTCCTCTCTATTTTTCGGAGTCTGGCCTTCATAGCGGGGATCCGGGGGCAGAGCTTGGATTTGCTAGGTAGAGAATCCCACTGTGTCTGAACCTGCCGTTAGGGTCTGTCAGAGATTCACAGTGATTTGAATGCAGAAATACTCAGAAATGCAATTTCGCACTCACTTTTCTCATGATATAACCGGTAGCATCAAAAAAATGCCATGCGATGTAGACAACAAGAAAAACATGATTTTCATTGGAGTGGGTCTTTAAAGAATCCAGAGTTACTTTAATCCAAAGTAAAGGTAATCAACCAAAATAAAAACAAAAGATCCAAACACAAGTTTGAAACTCTCCTCTCCTGGCATTTTCAACCCATCAAGCAGAATATCAAAAGCCACCAACAGTTTTTTTCTGATTGTTTTTTAATCTTGTCTATCTCTCTGGTTTAAAAAAGTTTAAAACAAGCATGTCCAAGAAACTCAAGACATGACTTCTGTTTTCCACAGTGATCTATCTGCTGTAGTCCACATCATCCTCATCTCTCCTAATGCTGTTCATGTACTGTATGTGTGAGACGTGCTGAGGGGAGGTTAAGATGGTTCCAAACCCCAGCTTTTTTTTTGTTATTGTTTATAAGCTTAAGTTATAGGTTTCGATTATTTCTGCTTCAATTGTTCTAGTTTCAATGCTCATTATTTACCTCAACAGATGCTGTCACTGCAATGCTATTACTTTCAAACTGTTACCTTTAATTTACCATTAGTTAAACTCAGATCAGTCTATCAGCATCGACACACTGTTCCTGTTAATGCTATACAAACTTGTTCCATTATCTCTGGTACTGTAACCGTACACCTACATATTATTATTGATGTTTTGTGTCTGTCCATCTCTCTCTCTCTCTGTATCTCTCCCTCTCCTCTCTAAGCCCAGCACTCAGCAGATGATTTTCTAACATGAGTCTGGTTCTGCCTGTTTCTCCTCTCCACTGTAACTTGATAAACACTCATGGAGAAGAAGATGGGAGTGGGTCTGATCTTACATGCTGAAGCTCAATTGTGTCTTATCTGGATGTCAGGTCTTGGTAAATATAATGAAGCGTATGGTCTAAATCATCTCTTTTTGTCAAGTGTCTTGAGATAACATTTGTTGTGAATTGGATCTATAGAAATAAAGATTGATTGATTGATTGATGCCTAGAGGAGAGGGTAGATGGAGTATGCTCTCTTGTCTGCAGAGGGTCTTACCCCCAATTTTCACTGCATCTGGCTGGAACAGCTCCACTGCTATTTTTGCCGTCAGCCAATTCCTAGCAGATGTGTTTGCAAGGTGAATTTTGTGAGGCAAATTTCAGACCGCAGGAATTGCGAAAACTCACAAGAACCTGCGGATTCAAATGCAATGGCGCGGTAACGAGTTGTCTCTGTAAAGTCAACCACGTAACCATATAAGCAGTAGAGTGTGTCCTTCCAGAGGAGGACAATCAGCCTTCTAGAATCAGCATCTCCTCATCCATGGTTTCAACGGGGTGAAATGAAGTCTGAAAACCCTTCAGTTGTTCGTCCCCGCCCACATTTGCATGGCGTGAAATACGATCCACCTGAAACAGGTAGGGTTTTATTTTGAAAAGAAGCCGGATGTTTTATTTTGTGTCTGTGCCTCGCAAACCCAGCTGAACTGCAGCTGGACGGAAAGAAGCTGGTGGAAATTGACACATTAATTTAAATGGAAACGATCGGCGGCAATCAGTGCCAATGGCCTTTTCGCCACCGTTCCAGATGCGGTGGAAATTGAGGGTAACTCACCAGTGGTGGCTGGAGTAACAGTCCACTAAGTAATAGGTTACAATATCTATCTATTTTTGTGGTAATGTGGGAAATGCATTCATACAAAGTAACGTGATGCTCGATTGTCAGTGGTTTTACTGACAAATACTCAGCTGTAGTTAATTTTCACACAGTTGAACTGTAGTTCTTGAAATCTAATTTTGGTCTCAGTGAAATTAAATCAAAGCACAGTAAGACAAACCCACAAATCCTGCACTTCAAGTATTAAGGGTTGTTTTTATATTCTATAGTTAATCAGACATTGTGATATATTGTGTGATATTGTTACAATTCATCAATCATTGCAGTGTAATTGTATTAAGCTGAAATAGTTACGAAAAAAAAAAAGTCTTGGTCTCCCACTCCCTCTCTGGCATTGTCTCTCTATTCTCATCCGATCACTCCTCACATAAAGCTGAATCTATATTAAGCAGCACACTGTTCTCCTGTCTGCATTGATGTAATGATGGTTTCTCAGAATAATCTGCTGCAGTGGCTCTCTTTACTTTGACGGTGGAACTTTGAAGATGAATTTTCCGAAGGTGAAACAAGCTGCCAATTACTGATGAAACCGTCGTTTCCCCTAACGTAAACTGACGGTCTGTCTAAATGTGTTAAAGAAAGACATGGTGCGCACGCAATCTGAGAGCATCTGGCTTTGAAAGTTGACAGGTTTTTTCATGATGACCAAAGACAGTGGCTGCCAATAAAAATAACTTCTTACATTTGTTTCCATTATAGAAGCAGTAAATTTACCACAGCATCTTACTGCAAGTGGAGGCTAAGCTTTGATTTCAGATGATTATAGGACAAAGAAATGTTTTCAGAGAGGCTATTTTGGATTTGTGTTAGCATGGCACTTAATGTGACTTTCAAAAGCTTTTGTAGAGAAGTTGAGTTAATATTGAGCAATAAAAGTGGATGATAACGGTTGCCTAAATGATAAATTATAGTGTTGCTGAAACTTTGAAATTTCTACTAGATCCCCAGAGGGTGAATTTGTATCTTAACTGCCAGCATCTTTATAAAAATGTCAATATTTGTACACGTGGCTAAAAACTGTGGATAAGAAGGTCAATATTCTCTGGGAAAGTGGCTGTTGTGTATGCTATTTCAACCCCCCTTCAAGGTCTATCATAAAAAGGTGGGAAAGTTTAGGCTGAATGGCCCAACCCTTTAGAATTACACTAATCCTTATTATTAGTTAGGTTGATATGGGTGATGATGGTATGAAACGGTAACTAGTTTTCATTTTCTGCCATGGCTTCTACACCAAGTAAGTGACTAAATTACATGAAACAGTAGGAATCAAACTCGCTCACTGTGCCAAAAATGAAAAATTAATGGATAACCAGCTTTTGCAAGCAGTCTCTGCAGAGTAGCCCTGATTACCTGAATCCTTTGGTTATTACCCTGGCCGGATACAACTACACATTCTTGTGCATATTTATCATGGTCATTATAGTGTTTTGGGCCAAGAAGAAAAAAAACTGCGAACTGCATTTAAATGTTTCACACACATTAAAGGGGTGATCATTTTAGCAGAAACCTTTATATTAACTTTCACTGTAGTTCTTTCCACATCCAGAAGTCACATAATTGAATGGAGGTACAGTATTTTTTCTCCACAGAGAGGGTAAAAGGTTTGAGATTGAGACCAGTGTATGTTCCTTAGTTGAAGTAGCCATGCAAAGAACCACGTAATATTGCATGATATAAATCAATGTTCAAAGTTTGGTGTGCAGAAACATCAATATTTCACAATATTTAGTGGTCAGATTCATCTTTGAAATGCTCCCTTGCTCACCCCTCCAATCAATGAAACTATAGTGGCCTTTAAGGATAAGTAGTACCTGTGCAAGACTCTTACATCTCTGTGGCGATTCCTACCCACACTCCTTTTTCCGTGTAACAACAGTTACATTGAGATTTTGGCAGACTGTCATGAACATGTTACTTATGATATTTGTTTTCATCAATTTGTAGCTGAAATCCTAAAAACTATGATTTCTTTTCAACAAAGTTGAAGAATTCAAGGCTTTGCCAATTAAAGCTTTTAGCACTCATTTGTGAGGAACAGATGTGAGGAAATCTGCCCCAAACACACACACCGTGTGGTTATTAGAAACACAGAGCTGGATTTCCAGCTTAAATGTAAATCAGACAAGTGTTTTTACAGTGTTTTTCTCTTCTCAGTGAAAATGCAATATAGGTTGGCACAAATAGTTTGCAGACTGAACTGGAACTTGGTGGTAAAGGTGCACCCCATGACTAGCTGACCCAGGTGGTCAGGTAAGAGGAGAGGAGAGCACTACAGCTGCTGTGGCTGTAAGGAAAAATCAATATTCATTGTTCCCTGCTGTATTTAAGGCAGCTGACAGGCTCACTTTAACTCCTGACCCACCAGGCTGGACCAGGACCTCACCTTATGTCTTACTGTATTACTCTGACTTTTAGAAATCAGAGCACGAACAGAAAGTAAACTCTCTCTTCACCTTCATGTTCCTTTATGATCTCTCACTTTGTCTTTAAATTAGCCAAAGAGTCCATCTACACAAACGATGTGAGTGAACTTCTCCTTTGAAAATCCATCCATTTCACAGGTGTGGCAGATAAAGATGCTGATTAGACAGCATGATTATTGCACAGGTGTGTCTCAGGTGTGCCTCAGTTGTTCCATAGAGTATCAAACACACAACCCTATGTGTATTACTTAAGGAATTATCATTAATCAAATATCATCACAAGGTTTGTTGTTGATATGTACACTCTACCCTTAACTGTATGTAGGATTACTTGTAGAAACCCTGCCCACAAACAAACACAGTACCCGCAGCTGTCTTGAAAATGTCATGAATCCGAGCTAGAGCCACATCAATAGGAAAAAAAACAAAAAAACTTTTATTTAGCAGGCCGGTGTGCCATGATCAATTACACATGGGGAAACCCTGAAGTTGGTCATGTTACCTGGGGGAGCAGACACAACAGCTTGACAAACAAGCTTGTCCGTCAAATTAAAGTCTTAATGTTTCTGAAGTTGTCCTACCTTCCTTCTCAACCAAAAATGGTCTTCCTGCCATGTTTTTAATCATTCACTCCTCATATTATTGATCCGCACACATCACATGCTTGCTGCAGCTGCATGTAACAGGGGCGCATTCAATGTGTTTTTTTCTAGCACAGGAACTTAGATACACACCGCACAGTGCAGCGCATTGATCGTCAGATCAGATCAAAGAAGAAAAATCACTCTTAACAGCCCTCCCAGCACAGGATAATCTGGTGAGATAATCTTTGGTACCAGCCGATAATCAGGTTATTGCTGACCTTAGTTGAAAGGGAAGAATAAGGCGGAAAATTTGTAAACCATACCCTGCTTTATCCGCAGAAACTTATACATGGAACACAAGTTAACCTAAAAGCTTTGAAAAAAATTCTTCCTGACAGATTACCTCTCCTGGTCGAAATTGAAGTATTGGCTGCAAATCACTCAGCTGTAGGAGGACTTTGACTCCACATCATTTCTTTGTCAGAAATCAGAAGTTCCTTTGCAGTTTTAAGATTCGCCATGAGAAAACACATGAAATACCCCTTCTGTCAGGTTGAAATTAAGCATTTCCAATGTGCTTACACACACAAACATACACAACAAGTGCACAGCTGTTCTTCTGAAGCCCCTATTTTTTTCTGCAGCTGACTTCACCCTGACTGTTTTGCTGAGGGAGCTAAATATGAGGGCACTGGGGTTATGTTGTTCTGCAATCTATGTTAGCCTTTTGCACTTTGGATTTGCATAACACTATCAACTGTTTTAGAGACGGTGTTTATACATACTGAAGCACTACTTAAGGCTGTGTGGGTGGGTAGTTTGCCGTCCCTGTCTCTCTGAGCAGCCTGTTCCAGCCTCTATGAATACAACACCTATTGTTTATTATACAAACTCTCCAAACTCTGCCTGTTGTTTACAGGAGAATGTAATTCTTTGAAATTGGATGGACTTGAAGTTTCAGGGAACCTTTTCAACTTAAGACAATTGTTTTTAAGTTAACTTTTTTTCCACTACACTTTTTTATACATAAAAACAACCCCTTTAACAAAATAAAATGTCTGTACATATGGTGTGACACGCTTAGTGGCAAAACAAGAGGACCTTTCCAGGTGTTATGTAAAAGTAAAAGAACATTTTGAAAGGTTCGAGTGAAAGGAAGAGAGAGAGGAGAAAAAAAAATACCGAAAGTAAGTATTTTTGAAAAAAAATGTAGCTTTACCATCTGTTGGCCATTTTTGAACCTGGCAGCATGTAGGAGGAGAGATATATTCAAAACAGTACACTTGCATTTTGAGATTTTGTCCTTAAATATCGCCCAATATTAATCTTACAATCTTGAGAATAGAGCTCATGTCTACAGAGGTCTGATGCTTGACCTAAACCATAGATAATGAGAACTTCAACAGAGATGGAAGGCCTCTAAATTAACTGTGCACCTTGATAGTTTAAAGGATCTTATGAAATGTTTAACACAAAATGTAAGAGCTCAATTTTTCTTGAAATCTCCAAAATCCGGCAACTGGACTGTGTAGAGTTAAGGAAGACGTTTCGCTGCTTATCCAAGAAGCTTCTTCAGTTCTAAAATAGCTTTTTTAAAGAAGAGGAAGAAAAAGAACACTGAGCAAGAAAGGGATGAGAGACGCAATAACATTGCAATTCCATACATTGCAGGCCTGTCGGAAAAACTCAAGAGGATCTTTGGCAAACACCATATTCCTGTTCACCTCAAGCCTGGAAACGCACTAAGGCAGAAGCTAGTCTATCCAAAGGACAAAACTCCGAGACATAAACAGAGTAATGTGGTGTATGCGGTCCAGTGCAGCGAGGAATGCTTGGACCTGTACATTGGGGAAACTAAAAAACCGCTTCACAAGTGCATGGCTCAACACAGGAGAGCCACTTCCTCAGGTCAGGACTCAGCGGTCCACCTTCACTTAAAGGACACGGGTCACTCTTTTGAGAACAGCAATGTATGGGTGTTGGCTAGAGAAGACGGATGGTTTAAAAGAGGAGTCAAAGAAGCCATGTTCACCAGACCATCACCTGGGACCATGTGACCACAACACCTCACATGGAAGGGGTAGTTAACAACCCACTCAGGTTGACAACTCTCAGGATAATCACCCGGAGATGGGTTTCTATGACCCATTCACTCCAACTCCTCCTAGTTGTTATCCTCCTTTACAGGCCTTCACCATTTGTTAAATCTCCTGCTGTGAAAATAAAATCACTTTTTTACAATTAACACTCTCACTGAGATGATTAGCAGAATGAAACTTTCCTCATGTTCGCTTGATGTCCTACCTCCAAGATTCCTGAAAGAAATATATGGGTCTTTCAGTCCATATATTCTAAACTACCATTAATAAGTCTTATTAACTGGTTCTGTTTTGTCTCTTTTCAAATCTGCAATCATTCAACCACTTCTTAAAAAAACATCTCTAGACCCTAATGGCCCATTAGAAAATTTCAGACCCATTTCCAAACTGCCATCCCTTTCCAAGGTTCTTGACAAAGTGGTTGCAAATCAGCTAATAACACACTTGAGCAGTAATTCACTCTTTGAGACTTTTCAATCTGGTTTCAGGGCTAACCACAGCACAGGGACTGCTCTGGTTAAAGAAATGAAGGATTTTCTGATGGCTTGGGATAGTGAAAAAAAATTCAATTTTAGTTTCGTCAGACTTAAAGAGTGGGTATTAGCATTTTTTTTTTCAGACCCTACACTTCTCTGATTCCTCTTTAATAGCTGAGCATGATTTTTATATTTAAAAAAAAGCCTCAAATTTCTCACAGTGGTGTATTAAATGTCATTATTTCAGCCTCCATCTGAAATGCTTCGTTTTAGCTGCTGTCTCTTAAAGGCCCCCCAGTTTTCACAAGCCCACTTTCTTCTAAATGGTCACCTCTCCGGAGGCTTTCAGGAAGCCGGCCGAGAGCAGAGCTCAATGTTTTGCCCCGCCCCCTCCATAGTGTTCAATCAATAGAGCAGTGAAGCAGCATTACCCCACTCCTCTGCGGTGTCATCTTACACGATGTTGGAGACAGGCCATTCTGCTTTACCGGAAGCACAGATGATGTATTAAAGGGATATTCTAGCGTAAATGTAAGTTATGGTCAAACACACTGTAACATCGAGTTAGACACCCCCTTGAGAGATGAATGTTGCTGACTGCTTGCTTCTCTAGTTATACCAACTTCAGCAACGACTGCATGATGGCAATACACAGAGGTCTACGTCTCCATGCGCAAACCTCAAACCAAAAAAGCCACTCTATAGCCACAAATAATGCTCAGAACAGCACCTAACTTTATCAACAGTACATATAGGGTCCCAGCCATAGTACTAGCCAACATACATGTTTTTAGCTTTGCCAGATTTCTTTAGCCAAGAAACTAAACACAACTCACCCACTCTCCTCTAGCAGCCACTTGTTTGTGGGGGAGTCCTTAAAAGTTGATCACCAAGTGCAGCTTCATGGAAATACAATCAGAGTTCTCATGAATCTTGTATGTGCACTGCAGACGCGGTAGTTCTTCTGCCATAGCGTCTCAGTCTGATTGCATTTCCATTAAGTAATAATCATAAATTTTCCACTGCACTCTGTGATCGACTTGTCAGGGCTCCCCCACAAACAAGCTGCTGCTGGAGGAAAGTGAGTGAGTAGACTGCTGTGTGTTGCTATCGTGCGGTTGTCACTGAAGCTGTTATAACTACAGAAGCAAGCAGTCGGCAACATTCATCTCTTGAAGGGGTGTCTAACTCTGTGTTATGGTGTCTTTGACCATAAATTAAATTTATGCCGGAATACCCCTTTCAGCAGAACCTGTCACAGTGTTGCATTTTAGTGAGTCTCGCATTTTCTCGCAAGATCCCCTTTTGAGCAGATTACATTAATTTTCTAAAATTATGACGTGATTTGAAACTTTGCAGACATCTAGTATGGACACCTACAAGTGTAACTTTGCAGTTTTTGTTGTAAATGTGGAAAAGCATGATGTCTCCCCTGTAACTGCTGCGTGTGATACTGTTGACCATTTGATTTTTCTTCATTGTCTTAAACTCTGGGTTGGTGTGTCTGGTTAGGCTTTAAAATGGTTTTATTCTTATCTAATGGGGTGAATTTTTAGTGTTGCCATTGATTACTCACAGTAATCCTGTGCTTAATTTGTCTTCGAGGTATCTTAGGGGTCAGTTCTGGGACCACTCCTGTTTGCAATTTATATGTTGCCCCTCAGACATGGGATCTGTAGACAGCTCAACTTTTTGCCTCCAGCTCAGCCCTGCCCACCAAAAACGCCACACAGATTACTGAAACTAAAGGGTCTATATTATAATCTCTGTGTAGCTTGTGTTTCTACTGTGGGCTCCAGAGTGTTTAGACAGAGATTTTCATGTTTTAGGAAACTGTATATGCTAAATTTTAAAAGATGCCATGCATGGGTCAATAACAGAGTCCACAAGACGCATCTCTCTAGGAAGTGTTGTTTTGCCTGCTGCGTACATCTATAGTCCAGTTGTGTTGTTGTCACTGTGCGACTTCGCATTCTGCCAACCACATTTTCTGACACACTGGATGATATTCATCTAGCCAGTCAGGAGCAGCTGAGGGGGCCCATCGACGTGACCCTATGTATGCTGCACTATGCATTACCAGCAACCTAGCTGACATTTGGCCAACTTCAAGAGCAGTTATGCACCAAAAATAAGTCAGAATCTGCCAAACGTCTGCTCAGCAAATTCTTGACATAATCCACCAGAGAAATCACTGTCTTCTGAAGGATCACTGTTGGAGGATACAGCTTTGTTTGACTGTTAAAGTTAAACCTGAAGCAAAGTTAAAGCCAAATTGCATGCCTGGCTGTTATTCCAGGAAGGCCTTTACACCTCCAGTGAGTAATTCATTTAAAACAAGTAACAGAACAACTTCATCCCAACCAGCTACTGATGATAATTACCACAAATGGACCTCTAATAGACCACAATAGCCACATTAACCACACGATAAGTGGGCAATGGAGAACACTCAAAACGCAGCAGTCAGGATTGACACATGATTTTGACGTTCATTTGTACCATGACATGCTTGGATAACTGTCAAGATGGCAACGTGTCATAAACACCAGATGTCTGGACCGATGGGGTTTTTCCCCAAGAAAGAGGAGAGTGTGAAAGAGAGAGTGTGTGTGTTTTAGAGCTAGAGATACCATTGCCTGATTGTATTCCTTCTCTTCCCTCTAATGATCTCCACCAGGAGAGCAAAGCCGCTTGTAAATGACTGACGTGTGAGCAGCAGGGATTTGATCAGTGCTCCAAAACCGCATCTGAGGTGCCAAAAAGTGCTGCTATCAATATGCAGCACAAAAACACCAACTGCTCCTCCCTCCAAGGAACTGAAAAATACCCATATGTCTCCTGATACCCAGTGTGTCAAAACAAAATGTAGTTAATGTGATGTTTGGCTGTGTTGAAGTGAAATAAACTCACCTAAGACCACCTTACGGCAGTCTGACCTTTGCCTGTCAAATCTGAATATCTCCATGTAAACAAGTGACAGCTGCTGCTGTGAGTCGAAAGTCAATGAGAAGCTGACAAAACTTCAGAGCTCCAACTAAAATTTAGTGCTGCTGCTATAATAATTGGATAAAAGTCAACTTTCAATTAAGAAGAGAGACTCATTGTGGACTGATCACAGAATCTGTGTTTCCCTGATGTGAATTACACATGAATGAGACAGACCATGGCTTTGAACAGACACCAGAGGCATCATCCTATTATTTACAGATATACAAACAACAGTTGTACAGTAAATGTAGAGTTCAAATGTCAAGTCTAGGTTAAAAAAAAGCACTTGTTTTGGACGCGATTGCCTGGTCAAACTATGTTACGCGGCTGTTGGCTGCTCTGTTCTCCCTCAATACTTGACCATTTCAGAAATTGTTTCCCCATCAGTCAAACCCACATAAACACGTGGGAAAATAGGGCCCAGGTTGAAATATATCAAAGTTAACAGCAACATAAGTCTTTTAAAAGTAATCCTCCATGAGACTTTTGCAGTCCTCATAAAGTTTTTTTCCCATCTGCCTGAACCTGTTGTGTCGGGATGTCACTTGTGACGCTGCACATGTTGTGAGAAGATGGCTTAACTTCTCTAAACAGATAATGGCACAGCGATGGGAAGAGTACATTCCTATGCCAAAGCTTGTTATTAAGCACGGTGTGAATTTCAGAATGTCGTCAAATGTGCCAGTTTCTCATTCACTGAAACCTACAGCTACAGCTGATATGGGCAGCTTTACAAACAGACAAAAGAGTCTCAAAGTGAAGGATGAAGAACTACAGTGGAGACATCATCGCTTGACTGACACGTCCAACTGACAATGGATTAAGGTAACTTCCTGTCTGTAGTAGATGCAGCACTAATAACCTCAACTAGGGGACTGCAGCGTCCAAACGAGCCCAACTTTAGAAACACTCTGCAACCGAAGTGAATATAAGTCAATGTCAGTATGAGGCAGAGCTAACCCTAACCCTTAGTTTCACACAGTCAATGAGTAATGGGCAGCTAAACAGACACATGATGGTGGGATAGCAGTGTATAGAGACACACATTATTAGCTTGGCACTATCACACTACAACCTGCAGTAAGATATCATTTTTCTTGAGTAGAACATAGACTTGTAGATTTAGTTTCATAGCTTAGAAAACACAACGGCTGTTTAAGAACATGAGCTCAGTAAAAATGGTGCTAGGGTGCTGCCCCCATCAAAATTTCAGGAAAAAAAGCATAGACACAGTAAACATAAATTACATAATAAGTAATTACCACATCTGTTCAGTGCTCACTCATACAGTGGGATTTACTTTTAAATATTTAGGCCTTTCCATTCAATATTGGGTTTATTCTGGGTTGTTTTATACATTTCAATAGACAGGGACATCAGCCAAAAGAGTGTTTACATACGTTCTTAAACTTTTGGTTTCAATGTGACTTCATGCTGGTCTCTAACTGGTTTCTAAAGGATTCTCCTCCGTGCGCGCCCATGATGAATTAGCATGTTTGGGTCATTTTTTTTTTTTTTAATCCAATCTGATAGATTCACGATACCTGTCGAATTCAAAGTAACACCCCTTGCAGCGGAGACGTATCTGTCACTGAAACGGCGACAGACCCGTCTGCGTGCATACAGAGCAGACAGACAACAAAGACAGGAGTCAAAGTTTTGGCATTGAAGTTCTGTGGACAATAACAGGGGTAAACATCTCTCTGAAAAATACAAACGGCTTGAAAGTAGCCGTAGCCACCTTGACAACAGCAGGAAGCTACAGTGTTTTGGCCGAGTTAGCATTGCTGAACGATGAGATGAGGGCTACAGAGTTGGCATTAGAAGGCACCACAAAGACGTGACAAAGAATCGTCACATACTGTCCAGGATAATAGAGTGTGAAATTTTGTGTTGGCTTTACGTGGCCACGATGAGAGTGAGAGCTCTGTTAACCTTGGGATATTCGTGGATTGGTGGATTTTGATGCCTCTCTGGTAGTAGCTTTGAAACAGCACCTTGAGACTGCCACTGTTTTTAAGGGTACTTCAAAAACTGCCCAAAATGAGCTCCTGGACTGTATGTTGTCTGTTACAAGGGTGCAAATAATGAAAGAAGCTCAAACGAGTGTTTTTGTATCAATCCAGGCAGATGAGACAACAGATATTTCATGGAAAAGAGACTTGTTTGTGAAATGACAGATTTCAATCAGAAAGTCATTGAAAAATTTGCCGGCCTGAAAGAGAGGGGAGCAAAATTTATGTTCAAGGAGTTTATTGTTGTGTTGTAATCCCCATGACATTGTTCATCCCTCCTGCTCCTCCTGTTTGGAGGCAGGCTGGAGAATATGCTAGCTGTAATTTGAATGAGAGGCAGGGCACACATTGGATAGGTCACCACTCCATCACAGGACTAACATGCAGACTAACAACATTTAACACTCACACATGTAATTTAGCATCTCCACATAATAAGCATGTGTTTGGATTCTAGGAGGAGGCCAGAGGGAAGCCTCACTTGCATAAGATGAGCAGGTAAACTCCACAGAAAAAGGGTTCAGACCAGGGACCTTCAGGGACACATGAACACACATGCACTTCCAAAAGATATCTCAAAAAGATTTTAAAAACGGCCCAGTTTGACTGACTCATTTTGAATACAGATCATTTTTCATTTTCTCATCTTCTTTGAGCAAATTGTCACTTTAAAAAGCTCCATTCAGAAGACCACTATTAAATTACAGCATGTTCTGACTTTATTGACTCGAAGTACTTTTGTTGTTCACCGTTAAATTGATGGAATTAAGGCACAAATTCAAACCCTCCAAGCCTCTTTAAGTTGCTAATTGTGAGTAATTACAGTGTGCAGATTCAACCTCCGAGTAGGTAATGGGGGTCTCTGTGTGGGTGGTAACACAATGTTCCACTTATTAAATGCCGCTCCATTCTACTCCCTTGACATTCACCTTTCTCGCTGAGGGGATGTAATAAGCGCGCTTATTTGTCAGAGATGTTCACGTTGACCACAAAATTGCTGTTATAAAGTCGCTTAAGACTCAGGACTCAAATTGGATCGAGTCTATTTTTTATTTTTATTTTTTTGCCTAGATTGGCTGTAATTATTTTGTTAAGGGTAATCAAACGACTGAATTTTTTATCTGAGAATCTGGCTTTTAAGACAAATGAGAAAGGGGGATTCTGTTAGTCAAGTGTTTAATTTTTTCATTCATTAAATTTATTTTCTTTTTTTGATAATCCGACCACTACTTGAAATAAAATGGTACAAAAGTATCTTAATTTGCTGGGTGCAATTTTAGCGGCTCATGTCAGTGTCTGTGCTCTGATTGTTACTGGCTTGTAAGTGCCTACCACAGTGTAAATGTGTCACTCAGGTCCTTCCACGGAGCTGAGGCTGCAGCAACAGAACTTTCACCTGTCAGCGGACACACACAGAGCAGTCTCAAATAAGAGCTGTCACAACATCAATGGGTGCATTTAGAGGGAGTTGTTTAGTTATTAAGAGACATTGATTTTGTCGCGTTGGTGTGCACACTGCCGTTGAAGGGCTGCTCCCCCCTCTCTGCCTCCTACACTTCTTTTTCTCTCTGCCGCTTCCCTTTTTTTCCATCTTTTACTTCAGTGTTCATAAACAAAGCATTCAGAGGAGCCTCTGACATCAAAAGAAACCAAGGATATGGACATTGATTTGATGTGTGTAGGAACGAGTGGACCTAGCTTTGTGCTGCAGGTGAAGGGTGTCATTTTGAGGTTTCAGATTGTTGTCCTTCAATAAAATGAATAAGAAATGGGAATGACAGATGTGCACCTTTGCTGCTGTGAGCCTATTTTCCCACAAATATAAGTTTTTAATATTTTAGTTGAAAACTGGGAACAAAAATGCAACCATACAGCAAACTTATACTGATGCTTCCAATTTTGACTTTTTGTGTGTTTTTGTTTTTGGCGCCATGTGTTGCGTATCACACAGCAAATAGGTTGCCATTCTAATCAATTCAGCATCGCACGCAGGATGCATATCAGCTCCATCGCAGCTTCGTATCAGAAGCATGTCCCGCGCGGCTTTGCTAAAGATGCGTGCCGAGTCTTTTTTGCTGCTCTGCACTTCCAATACGTGTCAATATACACAGAGAAGATCGTTCTATACAGGATGTCAAGCACGAAAACATGTGCTTGTTATCCGGTAAATTTCAAAATAAAACACCATATGCAGACTCCCGACTGTATATCAGTTCGTGCAGATGAGAAATACTTCCTGGTTATGGATTTATCAGTAACACAGAACAATCTGATAGTCAATCCCTGATCCATGTGGACCCCAACAGGAATTTTAACTGCTAACTCTTTCTGAAGGTAACAGCACAACATAAACTTTACAATCACGTTGCTTTTTCACATATTGTAAAGGCTCAATAGTCACTGAATTATATCCAAATTATCAGGAAATAGACCACAAAAATGTTGTTTCCTCTATACTGAGCCCAGCTGACCTGGGCTGCACTACGCTGCTGCTATGCTACAAATACACATCTTGTGTCCAATAGACATCGCTGCTCGACGCTGTCGTAACGCACTCAAAACGGATCCTCTATGTATTTAGCTTGAGCCTCGTAATGGCTCCAATAATTGCACCATTACCCATGGTGCACTTCATATCCCCTCATTCTTTGATGATAAACACGGCTTGATTTCAGCGATGATTTCGGCAGCCATTCTCTGAAGACTTGTTCACAGTTTTTTTTTTTGCTGTTGTTGTGTTCACACCAGATGAGAATAAAATTAACTCACTAAAATCAGGTGTTTTTGAAAGCCTCCATGTTTTGTATCACTCTGTTTGGTTCCCCGGTGCCCTTACGGGCAGCTTTGACCTCCTGGTGGCAGGACTACTGAACATTAGCTTTTATTTTCTGTTCATTTTGTTTCTTTTATTTATTACGAATGTTTTTACGACTGCCTTCTCTCTCATACTTCCTCCAATTTACTGGTTTCATGATTTTACTTTTCATTATTTCAGCTCATAGAGATGACAGAGCAGTATTTCAGCGCACTGACTATACACTTTATAAATGCATATGACAACTGAATTGAATTGAAATTGAATTGAGATAAGAGGAGTACCAGCACTTATCTTTCACCACTTTAAGCACCAGCCACATTACAGTGACGTGAAACACACTGTTTGAAATGCCCTCAGCTTTCTATTTCAGCTCAGACAGAAGAGAAACCAGAAAATCTATTTGTTCTGGCCAGCATCAGCTCTCAATTCAAATGTCAATGAAAAAAGGCAATCCAATTAGCGAGAAGGCTCAGGTTTATGTTAGTCAGTGAGGCTTCCTGTAAGTGCTCCATGATGTATATTTATTAAAGTACTATACTCTCAGATACTGTGGCCTAGAAAGAGAATTTTAGATTAAAAAATTATTGAAAGAGAAGTTTAAAACATACAAATCTGCTCTCATAAGTTGGCTACTCCAAAATAATGTAAACATTTAAATACTGGTATTTAACTTGAAAGGAAAACAGCTGGAGAAAGCTAGATTACAGTGTTTCTAATGCTAAAAACATTGTGGGCAAATAAGGACAAGTCCTTGTGAAAGTGTTGGGGAGAGGAGAGCAGCAAACTACTGTCATAATTAGCCAGAGTTGAAAAAACTCAGACATTTCTATTCTCTTGTAAAAGTACAGATAACAGCTTACATCCATCTTATTTTTTTGTGTAAAAGTGTAAAAGTTCAAGGTTGATGCTGGAAAAGCAGCATGAGATGAAGAAATAACAAATGGATAACTGCCTTTCAGTGCAAATAAAGCTAAATAAACAAGCCTTTAAATGTAAGGAGTATACCAAAGGATGTGTAGACATCTTCACTATCTGAGTTTTCCACTTCTACAGTTGTCTGTCTCTGCTCTCATAACTTTGAACTCTGTATGTTTCACCTTCGTCAGCCCCCTCCCCTGCATATTTAGCAAACTTCAGCATACTGACATAATTTTACAGTTAAACTCCCAGTGATTTTAACCCTGATTTTGTGTTTGTGTGTGTATGTCCAACACTTGGATATGTTTGGGCCAAGCGTCTGTGTCATGAATCACAAGGTTTCAGTCCTACTGTTCAGTCTATTCAGTTGGTATTACCAAACTCTGAACTTCAGCTCCTTTCCTGCATGTCATTCCCTGTTCTCTCTCCCCGTTTCCTGCTGTGTCCACTGGTCCAGTCCTCTCAAAGTCAAGACAATAAGGAGCTCAAATTTAACTAAAAAGGTCTTTGTTTAAATATGAATTCAAACTGAAATGCTTTCATTTAAACTTTACTATTATAAACAGCTTACAAACAGTATATACTGTTAAAATAAAGTGTTAAAAAAAAAAATCAGTCTAAAACACATTTTGCTAAATTATTTGGTAAGAAGCAGAATTGATCTTCTGATCAGGTAAAAAAAAAAAAAAAAATGCATAATGGGTTGTTTCGTACGTATGTCCCATGTGGTATGGTGTTAATATCTGACCTTGTATAAAGAAAGTGAGGCATCCCTGACATTGGCATACACCTTTAGAGCCTGGAAACCTATACTAACCAATGAAAATGCAAACTATTGGTCACATGATCCACTGGCAGCTATTTTGAATTCTCTTTCAGCATATGTGCTCCTGCTGTGCAACACCACATTTCCTCTCACTAAAAGTGCACTTGTCACAGATTTTTAGCCAGTAACTTATCATTACAAAAAATGGTAAGTAAAGATGTATTTTCAATGATTTTACAAAATGTTTATTCATATATATTTAAGAAAATAGCAAAAAACTGCATAGTGCCCTGAAGCAATGTTGTACCGTCATGATATCACTAGAGGCTATGCAGGGTATAATTGGTCATGATACAAGTATATCATATTTGTAAGGAAAGCTGTTTAAATTATAATTTATATTTTCCATAAATAAGACTTCTTAATGCATCCATAAGCATATGTAATTCACATACTATAAATGTGAGTATTTTAATACAGGAGATAAAGCCTTACGCTTTCTATGGCAAGCCGAGAAGAGACACAGCACAGGTGACAAAGTAGATGAAAGTGAGGACAAGGTGTCAGATAGTGACGAGGAAGATAAGGTCGAAGTTGTAAACCTGCAGGGACAGAGTGAGAGTGAGAGTGATGACGAGGCTGAGGAAGATGCAGCTGGAGTAGAGGTAGACAGTAGTCAGGAACCTGATAAGCATGGAGGTACAGTAGCATGTATGATTGGAATAGGATAAATGTCAAGTTCATAAATGGGTGGACAAATAAAATAAAGATTATTAAATAAATAGATAAATGTGTGGTTTTGCAAGTGCATTTGTGTGTGCATACAAATGTTTCAGAACATTAGGATTTATTTTTCTTAATATTTTAACCTGAGAATTTTCAATCAGTTATAATGATTAGATTACATGATTCGATGGTACGATGGTATGATGATTGGCAAATATTTGTGTTCCACAATGGTACAATGTTGCCTGAGAGCAATGGTTGAATATGTTTTGTGCCTTTTTTATGAAGTATGAAATCTCTTGTGTTACAGAAACTAATTAAATCTATTAGTTTTAGTGTTTGATGAAAGAAAGAAATGCTTTAAAGAAATATGGTTCTTTTTTCTGTTGATTACATCAATTTTTAAAATATAATTATATATATATATGTATATTTATTTATTTATTTGTAATGGTACAATGTTGCCTAGAGGCAACAATATTTTGAAAAGTAAATAAAATATTTTTTTGGAAAAAAAAATGTTTTTATTTTGTGAAAATATCAAATTTTAAGATGAAAATACATCACAAATATTTTTTATCAGTCAGATTATACCCTGTTTACAGTTTTGCATGTTTACAGAGGTCTCCAGGTGCCAGATCGAGGGGGAAAAAATGGACGTGTAGATTTGTGCATGTGCATTGGCAATCCGTGCACAGCTTGTTATCCATACCCATACTTATTTTTCTTTACATTGGCATATCAGGGATCCATACATGTGTTTTAGGAAGAGATCAGTCCTGAGAGTTTTCTTTTTTTTTTAATTTTCACTTCATGGGTTAATGTGTGAAAGGGTCATGTAGTCAAGCTAACTGGATTATAGATACTTTGATAATATTAAAATGAGCAGGCTTGTTTTCAACAAACCCATCTCTACAGCATTTAAAGAAGAAGAAAAAAAAACAGTGAACACAACAGCTTGTTTCTGCTTTTTCCACATAACTGCTCCCTCTCTGGAGATAAACACAATCTACCACTCCCTTCAACTGTGGTGGTAATCATCTTTAATCATCCATTTTATTATTTTTACAAGAAAACCCAGTCCTCTCAAACCTCGATAGCCTGCCATTGAGCAGCTGCTATTTTCACATGACTGCACTGAATAAATCAGCGGAATAAATCAGCCATTACTCTCTTCCCCCCGTTTTTCAATTTTGGTCAGTCAAGCCTTCTGTTCTGGATCTGGAAGTCCTCCTTGTCAGAGTAGTATGCTAATGACTCTGACTGCTGGACTTGTGGCAAAATTATAGAGCAAGAGAAACGCTGCGCTGGGCAAACCGGGTGTTAGAAGTCAGACCATTAGAGGAGGCTGTTCTCACTTTAGGTAGGTGTGAGGACTGCTAATCTGAAATCAGGGCTCAGGCTCTCAGTTCATGTATCATCATTATATTTTTCATTCTGCCCCACCCATTGAATCATCATTATTATACATATATCAGAATAAATATGCAATGACAGCTCTGTCCACTCAAAATGTTTCTGCCTCGAAAACTCTTATTTCATTAATGATATAAAAATTTAGAGACAAACTAGAGAAAACTAAAATAAACTTAAAAAAAAAAGAAAAAGGTTACAGATACCAGAAACCTGCAAAATAAAAATAATAATAAAAAAAATAAAAAAATTGAAAAACAAAAAAAACGAAAAACAAAACTTGTATTAAATACAGAAATAAATCTTAAAGGTTAAGCAATCAACTTTTATTTTTTTATTTTATTTTTTTTTTAATTGCAGCTAAAAGGAATATCAAATATGACTATTCAATAGTTAGGTAACAGTATGAGCAACCCCTGCTGGATCAAACAGTAAGATACTTCAGACAGACTGATACACCAATAAACTTTATAATTTGATTTCAAACGGGTCATTGTGGTTCAGAAATGAATTTATACAAAATGGGAAATGAGTCGTTAAATCAGAGTTCAATACATGACAGTAAAAATGCAACACATTATGTCAAGACTTGTAATCAATCCTGCAACTATTGTGATGAGGACTTGAAGTCTCTGTGCATGGGGCATCAGCTCTGTTAACCTAGCTTCACTGGCAGCCCACTATAATTCATTATCTTTGGTCCGACTTTGATCAGACAATGTTGAATAGTTGCAGGCTGGTTAAAAAAATATGACTGGAAACCTTAATAATATTCCTACAAAGAGCCAGGGGGGCTTATTCCGAAAGTATCAATAGAACTAGCCTTGAAAGAAGTCAACTCTGTAGTCTTGGACAATATACAACAAAGAGCACAAAAGCAGTGACTGCATATTTTGATTACCTCCTCGTTAAAATGGAAACAGAGCACAAAGGGGACAGTTAAAAGGTTTCTTTATACATAATAAACATAAAGAAAGAGGAAAAAATACTCTTTAAGTTCCCTGTGTCCCTGATCTAAACTTTGACTGAACTATAGTAACCATGTAGCTATATTCAATAAATTACTCATAGGCTTTTCAGATGCCCACCACTGCTTGGGGCCTTTATAAGCTTCATGTGTGGGTGCTTATAATGTAGTGCAGCCCATTTCCATTGAGTTCTTCTAATTGAGCCACGGGAGCATTCTTGGTGGGGAGTACAGAGAGGACACTGATCAACTGGAGGTATTCAAACTGTCCTTTATAAGCAACCCCGTCCATCCTCTCTCAGCCCTACTGTTTACTATGCAGCTTCCTCTCCCAGCAGGGACCACAACGGAAGCCATTTTCAGCTCCTTCCCTCCCAGCTCCCCTCACCACACCACCAAAGTCATTTGCACTACAGAGACACGCTGGAAAATGGGGGAGAAGGCATGTTTAAAATATCCCCCCGACTTGAGCACGGCTCCACCCGGATTCCCCAAAGAAATTAAAAGCAGCCTAACTGGGGGCTTCTATAATGTCCTCGCCCATGCTCCTGTGCAACTGTGACAGTCCCCACCGGACACAGACATACATGGGTGTTTTTTAAGTTCACAATGCTCCAGATAGAGGGCTGAAAAAGTTAACGCTGTCATGACAAATAGGGCTAACAGAGGGAATGGTGTACCAAAAGTTGCCTTGAGACTAAAAAAAAAAAAAAAAAACGCTGAAGCCATCCCAAGACACTGTGTTCATCTGTGCTGGGCTGCTAGAGATATACGGAGGTGCAACATGGTATAGTCCCCACTGTATGTATAAAAGGCCTCTGAAGTAAATAAACACATCAGGACAGTATCTAAAGTGCCCTTCAGTGTTTATTCATCCCATTCACACAGCACTGGATGCTGGGACCAAGCGGAAAACCTATAAATGAGAAACTGTTTACAGAGCCACTGCTGCCTAACTTTTAAGGAGTCTGAAGAGACAGACAACGTCTTACTGCTGCATGACCAGGCTGTTGACCTCCTGCTTGGTGAGCTGGGTGTCTGTGGGGAAAATGGTGACCCACTTTTTGTTGATGGCACACAGATTAGTATCTATTGATGAAGACTGGGAAACAAGTAGTTGAGACCATCGGGTCACAAGACTTGTTAGATACAGTCTGAGCATTTTTACTGTCTAGTTTTGTACAATCTGAATTTTTATTTTAAACGAGTAAACTTTCCCTCAGCTGCACATTAAACAAAATAATTCCTGTTCAACTTTCCCACTCTTCACAGGACTCAATTTTTAAACCAAACAACTTCATCCTGCTCAGTGTACAATCAAAAGCAAAACCTTGCACCGAATGGCATCAGTACATCCTGAGTTCTCTGGCACAGGGTCAAACACAAAGATATTTCTTGCAGATATTGATTGCTCCACTTTCTACCACAATAAATGAAATGTTTAACTGATATGTCTTCCTTTGTTGTATTGTAATGCTGCTTGGACTACAAAAAGAAAAAAAAAACACACACATACAAAAACGTCCAATACAACAAACTCTGATTATGTTCTATCATCAAAATTAAGCAAAACATCTGAATCTAAATGCCCAGTTAAATTGAGAAGTCAGAGCCTTCTCTCTTTTTTTTTTCGTTACCCAGCCAGAGAAACAATTTTCTCTTTTTTTCAACCCTGGACCTGAAAAAAGCTGCAAAATATCCTAACCTCAGAAGCACTCACTTCTTTGAAAACCTTTAAATGTCTTTTACAACCTGCCCTGGAGGAAAAATGTTGCTGCTTTACATAATCCTTGACTTGGAATGGATTTCCTTATGGATATCACCACAGTATGCCCCCATTCTCACTTCTACTTACTTGCGTTTGAATGTTTTTTTTTTTTTTTTTTTTTCAAGGATAAAAATGTATGTACAGTTTTGGTCGTGCTGCTGCTTTTTCTTGGTGACACTCAACAATAAGATCAGTATTTTTTAGAAACTACCAGCTGAAAACTACATCAGGTCTGGCCCTCACACCCCCTGGACCATTGAGCCAAATATTCAGAAATACAAGATTCTTAATTTTTCAAATTAATCAAGGACTCCAATGTCTGCCATTCCTCTCCCTTTTTGTTAAACTACCTTTCCCAAGACTCATGTACATATCTTTTTTCATTCATGTTTCTTTATCCTTTAATTTCTCTTTCTGTATCTGTATTTCTGCTGCTGTTATTTGGAATTTCCCCCTTTGGGACAATTGAAGGAATATCTCATCTTTCTAACCTTGTCTTTAACACTGAAACAAAAGAGTGAGTATCTGAATCTATACTTTAGGTACTTTTGTAGATATAGGAGCTCTGCAGCTCAATGATTAAACTACATTTTTACCATCATAATTTGGAATATATTGCTGCTGAGTGAGCTTGTGTTTCTTCAACAGAGTAGCAACTTATTACACATTTGTCAGTTGTACCATCACCTCCTATCCTTGATCTCTATTAAGCGCTCTGAAGTAATACAAAACTAGCAACATCTGGTCTCTGCTATGAAGATAGTGCAAAGAGACTAAGGCCATGTCCACACGTAGCCGGGTATCTGCTAAAACAAATATATTTTTATACGATTCGGCCTGTCATCCACATGAAACATCATTAAAAACAGTGCTTTTGGAAAACTCTGACCAAAGTGAAGATTTTGGAAAACTCTGGTTTTGCGTTTGAGTGTGAACATAGATAACCAGAGTTTTTACCAAAAGTTAAGGGATGAATCTGTCACCTATTTTAAAGGTTAAATCAACCTAACCGTCAGGTTGATTAGACTCATAATCCTGGGTTGAACCAATTAAAGCCTTTAATTTTTTCCACCCTCTTTTTTCCATTCACTGATATCAAAGTGGGGGGATTTTCAATTTATGCAATTCTAAATGCAAAATGCAGACAACACATCGTTTGTCAGTGCAAGATTTCCTGGTCCATCGATCGCACTGATGCACAGGACTTGTCACAGATAACAGCTGTTGTTTACGGTGGCTGCGCCGATGTTACATGTTGCTAATTGAGGCTTCCTGGGCAGTTTAGGAGCTTCCACGGTCGCTGAACATCCAATTCTAGAGTCTCCAACTCTCAGCGATGCACAGCATTTCACTCAACCCCATGCCAATGCTACACGGAGCGCTACGAGCTGACGTTATGGTGGAGTAGAATAAACTGAGGGATCAGAGAATATGCTCCAGATAGCAAAATCTGTTCCAACTTTTTGACTTATGGTGCATTTGTCAGACTGATACACAATAAACAACATTTTGATCTGTGTCTATTATTGGATTGAGTCATATAGGCTACCAAAATCCATTTGAATAAAAAAATGGTTCCTTTTGTGGCAAATATTGCTAAAATGCTGACCCAGTCTGACCTAATTAATGGGTTAGTCTAAGAAAAATAACCCAGAAATATTAACCAAGTCAAAAAAAAAAAAAAAAAATTGGATTAAAATAAAATCCCTATTACCCAAGAGATGTAACCCAACATGTATAGCCCAGGAATTGTGTAGAAATAAACCAAGTGTTTTTACAGTATGAAGCCTCTGCGTGAAACTAAAAATAATCTAAATAATTACAGGCTTTGTGATTCATGAATGCAGTTGGTATCATATGTATTCAATATCATAAGTATAGTTTTGCAAGTTTGTCAACTGTATGATCCTAATTTTTTGATGGTCATTACTCACTTTTACTCACTGCTCTCCTTGCCTTGGCTTTTCATGTACACACATGTGTAGCCATGGCATGCAAGCACATCGTGGAGAAATAAATAATGAATTTTGACTAAAGTGGTCCTGGCTGAAACACTTTCTTTGATGAGTACAAATATTTCAAATCAAAGGTTGTAGATGGATACTGAATATCTGTTTTTAGGCCATTAGTTGTACTTATGTTGATGCATCATTACTATGAATTGTGCGTTGAGCAATCATCAACACTTGGTAACTATTTTTGTAGGCTGCCTTTTTCTTTGCCTCCTATGAAAGAAAAAACACTTTAGGTACATCCTCTAAATTATCCGTGTACACCTCCTGAAGTCATGTTTTTCTGGTGCAAAAAAATGGCAAACTGTGTCTCACAAAACATCCTCTGTTTATATGGGAGACATAATTTGTGACCTCCTTTTTGTGCACACTGTGTGGGTTTTTGTTGTGCATCAAAGCCTGTTCCCATCAAATTCGCTTAATTAAATCACAGCTCAAGTATTGTTGGTTTAGACCTGAAATCCCTTCCTGGTGTTTTCAAACTCTGTGGTGGCAGACAAACAGAGCCGAGGAGTGGACGGACAATGGTGACAGGCTGACATCTGAGAGCTGACGGCGTGTCAGAGAGACTGTTAACAGACCCATAGGAAGTATGACAGCAGAGCAATTCAGCTGACACCACGAGCCAGCAATCGGAGCAACTGTGATGTGATCCATGGGAAACGCTAACAAAACGCTGCCATCTTCCATTTCCACAAAACGCTCTACATGCCTTCATCAGTCAGATCCTGGCATTCAGCCTGTAGCCAAGGCCGCTTTTACAACAAGCCTCAAATATCTCTCATGTCGCTCCATGGTGAAGTTCTGGTAATATTACCCTCACAGAAAAATACCCTAGAAACACGCTGTGCTTTAAAGTTTTTCTGAACAAAACAACATCTTCAGGTGTAAACTGATTTTATACACAGCTTCATTTATCACGAGATAATGATTGGTCAATTTTTGCTCATTCATTAGACTGCAACTTTGAAAACAGACCCTCTACAAACACAGCTTTAGCATATGGCCTTTTGGTTTTTAAGTCATCTATGTGATGTGTTTGGATTAGGGCTGTCGTGGTATCAGATTTTCACCTCATGATTATTACCAAGAAGGCATTTGCCCTCACGGTCCCAGATTAACACCTCTATTAATTGTAGAGATTTAGAGTCCAGTCTGAACAATTTGTTCATACTATCCTGAGTTACACACTAACAAGTGAACGATGGGAACATGGCACTTGTTTTGCTTTGCTTGGTAATCACCAGACAATGTGACTTTTACATCGTGGGCGAAGACTACTGTACAGTGCTGAAGACGCATCAATCACTGAAATCTACCAAACTACTCGCAAAGTCAGTGAAAGTGAAAAAAATTATGTGTAAGTCAAAACTGCTCGACTTGATGTCAGCACATCAGATGTTGCTCTTTCATTGACTGATTCACCACAGGTCCAGGTTGAGTAGAGCTATGAGACCATATTGAGAAGGGTGCAGTAATGTGTTTCATAGCAGTGAAGATGACAAAGAGGAAGTCTGAGGGTTACAAACTGCTGTGAAAAATTGACAGGCTGTAAAAAGAGCTCGACAGTGTGATAGTCTTTTCCATATGTTGTGCTACATAAGCTTAATACATCCCCCCTGTCTGTGAAATAATTACTAGTTTCATCTTTGGCAAATGCCATCAACAGGACATTCTGTTCAGTGCATTTAAATCTGTGACACCACCGAGCTTCCCGGAAGGTGGCTCGCTGTGATGCTAAATTGCACGGCCTGTCTTTCTGCAAGGACAGATGGTTATCCCTGGGAGAAGTGAAACAAACAGAGCTGCTTCAACATGCTATGAAACCAAGCTACGAAAGAAAGCATGGAGAAGATGGGATGATAAGCAGTGTTTACAGTGTACCATTACGTGGCAAAATATTCCACTCAGCCATGACAAAATGACCCTTGGCCAGAGAAGTAAATAAGATAAACACTTTGTAATGCTACTGTCTTTGGTACAAAAGAGGATTAGGGCCACATGAAGAGAAAAAATAATAATAATAATACAGGAAGGAGACTAAAGGCGAAATTTCGAGATTAAAGTCAAAACTTTGAGATGAAAAATCAAAATTATGCAAATTAAGTCAAAATTTTGAGATTAAAAATTGAAATTTCGAGATTGAAGTCAAAATTTTGAGATTACAAAATGTCGTGAATAAGGTCAAAATCGAGGGTGTCCATGAAAAAGACGTTGCTTGGATGGCAGCATATGTTGCTCCAAAACCTGTATGTACCTTTCAGCATTAATGTTGCCTTCACAGATGTGTAAGTTACCCATGCCTTGGGCACTAATGCACCCCCATACCATCACAGATGCTGGCTTTTGAACTTTGCGTCCATAACAGTCCGGATGGTTCTTTTCCTCTTTGGCCCGTAGGACACGACGTCCACTATTTCCAAAAACAATTTGAGATGTGGACTCGTTAGACCACAGAACACTTTTACACTTTGCATCAGTCGATCTTAGATGAGCTCGGGCCCAGAGAAGCCGGTGGTGTTTCTGGATGTTGTTGATAAATGGCTTTCGCTTTGCATAGTAGAGTTTCAACTTGCACTTACAGATGTAGCGATGAACTGTATTTACTGACAGTGGTTTTCTGAAGTGTTCCTGAGCCCATGTGCTGATATCCTTTACACATTGATGTCCGTTTTTGATACAGTGCCACCTGAGGGATCGAAGGTCACAGGCATTTAATGTTGGTTTCTGGCCATGCTGCTTACGTGCAGTGAATTCTCCAGATTGTCTGAAACTTTTGATGATATTATGGACCGTAGATGTGGAAATCCCTTAATTCCTTGCAATTGTACTTTGAGAAACGTTGTTCTTTAACTGTTCGACTATTTGCTCCTCTCAAGTCAAGGATATTTGTGTTCTAACCTGAAGAGAGGGGCCCTACACAAGTGTGACACTCAAATTACAGTGTTTTTACAGCACAACCAGATACTGTGTGCTTCCATAATTCTGAACTGGACTTTCAAAGAGACACCATTTTGAGACAACAAAATGTATGAACTGAATATAGGAAACAATTTAGGGCAACACCTCTCATGTCCAGACTCTGCGTACATAAGAGTTTTCCTGTTGTCCTTGCAATTTCACCAAAATATGAGGATTAAACAACCATTTGAACTACACAGCACCTTGGCCAGCTCTTGCCACGGCGGACGACTGAATCAAACAGAAACTCAAAAAGCCAAATTTGACTTTGAATTCAGATAATTTGCTTTAAATCAACATCCAAAACAGCTGAAAAGTGTGGATTCTTACCACTGATGTATGTTGTTTCACGCCCTTAAAGAATTCTGCATTCACTCAGCATGAGCCAAATAATTGTTAACTATATTTTCTTTTTGACTGCCTTACATTTGGTGGATGCATTCACAGAGATGAGCGAATATGTCATTGCAGCTTTATGTTAGCTGTAGTGTATCTTTTTTTTGCCATGCTCTCTCTCCACCCTTCAGATTGGTCAATGGAAATGATGGCTCCTTTAGTTGATGGCTGCACATCATCTGGATGACAGGATGTCATTAGGATAATGGGCCTTTTTTGTAAGAAACAGTGTGGAAGAAGCAGTCATGGGGTCCTTTCACAGAGACTGAAGTGGACTGATAAATTACATATTTCTGATTCAAAAGTTCTGTTAAAAAAAAAAAAAAAGAAAGAAATAGCAGCCTGTCAGGGTGAATGATTCAGCATTTAGTCCCTACGTTAAAAACTGATGACCTAATCCCTGTTTCCCCTTCCATAAAAGCTCCACTGATGATAAATCAGAATCTTATAATGACAAGAAATGTCCCTTTTTATGATCATTCAGTCAAAGCAGAGCAGCCAATGATCAAATGAAGAACACTATCAGACAGTATCAAACACTGAGAGCTTGGAGATTGAAGATGGAGTGAGAGAATTGAGAAACTACACTGCATTGCCGGGACAGTGTCAATGGTGCGCTGAGATGTGGCTGCAGAAAATGGAATAGATAGAGACAAGGGATAGAGGCATCGATCGGGAAAGTTACAGAGTGGAATGAAACATTATGATTCGAAAACTAAATAAGTGAGAGTCATTTTCCTCCTGCGCCCATGGGACTTTCCTTGGAAGGGTTATAGCAGGTGGAAGTGTACTGATAATAAAAGATTCGACTGAGTACAAAACTAATCTGAGCATTAGTTAGTCTGCAGGTTCAATTTTAGAGTGCAGGGGTATGGAGCAGAATGAAGACAGACAAGCCAGTGTTTACATATCAATGCACATAGAGATTGGATTACATTATGGTTTATTTAAAGGCTTAATCATGGAGTCAATATTCATCTACTTACCAGGGATGTACTTTTGGTGAGCATATCAATGGACTCCTTATCGGTCTGTGTGTGGCTATGAAACACTACTCCAGGATTCAGAGTCCCCTGCCTCAGGCCCCTGTTTCCCATTATACCCTGCACTGGACTGACTTTTCCATTATGTTGGCAGATTTGTTCCCCCAAAAGAAGAGTTGTCTTTTTTAGAGTGTATGCCATGTATCTGTTTAAACAAAGACAGATATGGAGATAAATGTCCCCAGAGTGTCACTTTTGATTTCCTGCCATGAGGGGCCATTATGTGTCATTACGAGGTGGGTGCATGAAGTTGACTTATGATCCTTGTTATGGCTTGGGCCCCACTGAGTTGTGTATTTGTTCCCGTAATCATGGTGAAGAGTAAAGGACAGAAAGTTTATTCCCCTACAAAAAAAAGTTTTGAGACAGCACAAAGTATATGGAGTTGAAGATAATGTCAACAACCCACAAAAAATAGATATGTAAAGAAATGCGCTGATGACTTACCACATTTGACTGTGGTCTTTTAGTGGTTTGGAAGATGTTGCATCTGTGACATTTGTTAAAGATCAATTTAAAGTGAGCAAATGCTTGTTAGCCCCTTAGGATGTACCCTCTGACAGAAGTACTTGAGAGTGAAAAGCACTCTGGCTCCTATTTCACAGATTTGGTGATTATGAGAAGAAATTATGAAAAACATCATTTTCTAACTCTGGCCCACATGTACTCCAACTCTATTTGAATTCCTCATGATTGGTCACCTTTAATTGACCTCTCATAACTTCTCATTGCATTTAATTTGAGTCTGGCTCTGCCTGAGAATGAGTTTTCATTGGAGACTTATAATTGACGAAAGTTGCCAAGAGTTTGTTCATTAATGCTGGATCTCTGTGAATAATATTAATACAGAATGATTTATTAACAAGTTACGCCGGAATATCCCTTTAATAATTAAATGCATGTGTTATGAACAGGCACTACACAAATAAAAAATTATAGACCATGCAAAGTGGTTGCATGGCAGGTTTGTTTGGTTCCCTGGTATAACTAAATGAACGTACACACTTTAGTATATCTTTTTCCTCATAGAACTTCCATGTTTCATTTAACCTTCATGACTATGAAGCATACAGAACATATTTGTTGAACCCACAAATTCACTAAATCCTTACAGACTATTCTTGACCTGAACTGCGGTGAAAAATTGCCCATAGTACATTGAGGAAAAATCATAATTATCATTCATGTTGTGCCTCAGTGTATATTAAATTATCAGAACAGACGCACAAAAAGATGGATTGCTCAAGTTGACGTCAGAATCAGCATTCTTATTATCAGGGGGTCCAAACTGAGTGTTTGCAGCAATTACTCTCTCCTAGACAGTATGGTGTTTATCTGATTGCCAGACAGATTCATTACCTCCTCTACAATGGGCATAGGAAAGCATAAAAAACAGGTCAGAGCTGTGATTAAATTCTGAAGGCCTATTTGGGTCAAAACAGATTCATAGCACCATTACTGCCACAGTCCTGGATATCAAACAAGGACAAGATAAAGCAATGTATCATTTCTTACTAATTTTGAATTATAAGTAGCAGGTAAACTTATTCCCACCGATCATCACCATTCTTTTGTTTGGCAGAGTTCTGCAGTAATAACTGTGTTGCAGCAGTCAAATGAGGTGATCAAAATCAAAAAAAAGAAATGCGTCATGAAATGTAAGGACAGGAGTCGTAGTGTGTTTTCAAGACCCAGAATCCTTGAGTGGAACAAAGATGGGGAAAGACAAAGTGGCTGACTGGCCAAGATGTTACTGTTTGTGTTTTGAGTCTGAGGTCAGAGAAACATATTGTGCGAGGTTTGAAGAAACATCTGAGTTTGATTCTTACTTTAAAAATATTCCTGTCAAATTGATTTAACTTCTCCACATTCTTAACTTTTGCATTTTCTGTGTCATAACAACTAGAAGCAACACTTCAGATGCAGACAGGGTCCATCCCTACCCTTTAAGACTAGGAAAGTCTTTTTGAAAGGAAAGCAATTTAAATTTAAAATTACATCCAATATTTTGGACTGCTGATCCGGGGTTATGGGTTTGCAAGAAGTGAGAGCCTACTCCAGCTATCATTGGGGGAACAGTGGGGTACACCATGAACAGGTCAGCAATCCATCACAGGGCTGACATACAGAGGTAGGCTTGGCCATCTGACAGTTGTGTATTGTCTCTGCAGCACTTTTTCTTTAGAAAAGGACAAATGTCCTTTTAAATCTATAACCTTGTATGAGCAGCCTGTTTATAAACCGATAAGGTCATAACTTGACTTAAATTTCTCTTATGGACTTTGGCAGAAATGTTCCTAACGTCGGTATCAAACTAACTGCAAAGCGAAAATCCGGTGCAGCTAACAGCAGAAAACATCATTGAAACATAAAACCATGATCTGACACTGTGTTCCTTCATCAAAAAATGGCACAAATGTAATTGGGTAGTCAATTTTCTCACAGGGAGCTGAGTATAGCAAGCGGTGATAGCCACAGACTCTCTGGGCCACTCTCCACTAATTAATCCTCCTGCTTGGGTCCATCACATGAGCAGCTTGTTGCCCTGGCAGAGCTCTCACTACACAAAGATGTTTGGTCATTAGTGGCCACATCATGTCTATCAACACTCGTCACGGCTTGGAGATGAAATGAGTTGGAGAGTCACGCTGATAAAGGCAGTAACAAGCTTAAGAGGAGCTTAGGTGGCATCTCCATTTAAACAGACTGGCTTTTTGATTAAAAATTTCACTCAGATGCCAATAAAAGTAACAGGCACTTGATCAGTGTTTTCATTGGTTGAGCAGATTCATTCTCACTTGCAGGAGAGGAGTTTTTGCACAGAAGTGAGTTACCATTTTCACAGCTGCTGCGTTCTGGGAATTATAATCTAGGGTTTGCCAAACTGAAACACTTTACCGTAAATGAACAGCCATCATCGCAACTGACCATCGCATTTCTTCTTCATGTACTTTTACGCCCATTTGCTGTTCAAACTCTTTATTTGACAGTGTATTAATGTGTTTGCACCATTGATTTGATTAACATGACAACTGAAAGTATGACATTACTTTATGAGACCCCCAACATCATTGATTTTCAGGTTTTGATAAATGCTTTATCAGGTATTTAATGGACCCGGTTATCGATCCCCATCCCTACACCTACACTGGCTTCATTTTTCAACACCAGTTTGCGGCTTAATATTTCCCCATAATTTCTCATGCGTCCTCTTAAGATGCCTATACTGACTATGATCTGGGTTCCACGTCCTTTTTTTGGCATCATCTGCAATGTGATATATTCTTTATATATGTGGTGGATTCCCCTACCTTGTATGTGCAAACTCACATTATTTTGCAACATAAACTCCAACACCGAACCTGTCGGACCCTGAGAATTAGGCCAACACACACAGAACATACACCATAATACTTAACCTTAGACACTTCCCTAACTCATTTTTCACACTGCCCCCACCTGGCAAGGAATACAGATCCCTGACCTGAAAATGAGTAGTTGTCGTAGTACTGGAGGAGTTGTTGCCTTTATGTTTGTCTTTAAGTAGGCTGCATGATTCTCAAATAGTGACAGCTTTTATATCAAACACAAGTATACGAAGGTCAAAGGACAATGGATGTTGTCCACTTGACCCATACAGTACCTTTGCAGACACTTTAACTCAACTGTTTTAGTTACACACACAGACTGACTGTTGCTGCTGACAGTGATCATAACCTGTCTCGTCACTGAACTGTGTGCTGTATGTTGTACATCTCGATAACTTTCTTGCTAAATAGATGATTTTTTTTCAATCTGTCAACACATCTGTTTTCTGTCTACACGTCTGTGTGTTTTCGCTATCTCTCTCCTTACTTCTGGTGATGTCTTGGGTGGTCTTTTTAGTTGTTAGCTTTGTTTATTCCAGTAGCACTCAGCTTCACTCATTAGCAATGGCCTCTGTCTGGTCAGCTGTTTCACTTGCTCGCTACTGCTCAGTGTGTCAGATGTTTAGCTACTCCTTGTCCTCCTTTGACGATAACAATACCTGTAATAAATGTAGTTTTTTTATAGCCCTGGAGGCAAAGGGTATGAATTATTACCTTAAATTAATTTCACATCAGTCTATTATTACTTATTTCCCGATCCTGTAAACAGAACTCATAGTCTTCCATCATTATTGGCTATGGAACCATGACTCTGTATGAACTGTTGTTGTTGTTGTTGTTGGTGTTGCTGTCCCCCTCTCTCTCTCTGTCTTCCTATCTATCTCCATCTATCTCCCCTCATCCTCTACCCAGTGGTGGCAGGTAGCTGTCTAACATGAGTCCAGTTCTGCTCAAGGTTTCTGCCTGTTAAAGGGAAGTTTTTACCTCTCCACTATAGCTATATACTGCAGTGTCTCACTCATGTTGGGTAAAGATATGTTAATCTTTTCCTACCTCAAGGTGGGGCCTATGTAATACATCAATACCTGTAATAAATGTAATCATGAAGTGTCTTGGGATAACGATTGTAATTTGGTGCTATACAAATAATGATAAAAAAAGACTGATTTATTGATCATTTTGTCTTTGAAAATGATGGACAGAGAAATCCAAAGATGAACATTCCTATAACCCTTTCTGTATGATTTCTTCATATACCATAAATCAACAAATGCTGCTGACTATTTAGTCTTTTTTGAGCTCTTGTGACTCCTTCCTGCTTCTCGCAAAAAAGCAAATGAGCCTCTGGGCAAAGAAAGGCAGCTTTTCAAGAGCAAAACATTGACAAAGCTCAGCGTTAGTGCACCAAAGGCTGCTGACTTCCTCCTCTCTATAGTTGATAAAGGTCAAAACACTTAATGTGCTGAAAATCCATTGACCTTTCTGAGGTATTCTGCTTTCAGCACAGGAGGAACTTCAGTTCTGCTGTAAAGAAAAAAAAAAGTTCCTACAGATACAACTTCCACAGCATCCACCCGACAAGTGAAGGCCACAGCGCTGTACCTCAACACATTCAGCAGCAGTGATGCATACTGTGCACTCTGTGATTCACTATAGCGCAATAGCAATACCTGACAGGACGAGCTTTGTTTAACTTTGTACTTTTAAAAGGAACTTTCAAAATGCAAGGTTATATTACTCACTTTGCTAAGCGCTGGATTTGGCTTTTGACAAAAACATTTCACTTCGTTTGAGCACAAAATAACTTGAAAAAAGACATGATTCTTTTTTTTTTTTTCTTTGACAGTTTTGATGCTTTAAAAATACTGCTTGTATTTGTAGAGACCTATCTGTTCCTCACAGCAATGTAAAAGGACTTTTGGAGGCTGTTGAGTTTTCTTTAATTTTGTATTGCATCTGAACAAAATGTTCATCTTTGTAACTGTTAGCCCAGTAGATAGGAGTGTTTTCTTCTTGGACTCTCTTTGGAAACCGGTAGATGCCAGCACTCAGATTTTCTGGCGCTCGCCTCTTTAATTATGTTCTGACATCTCTTGATGTGACCTTAAGAATAAGTTGTTTCACTGCGAGCACACAGCAGTCTAAATTGAAGGGGTATGGTGAAGAATGATTGAAAGAGCAAATAATATGGAATCTCTCTGCCACTCGCTGTGAAACACATTCAGTGCGTACATTGTATGATGTCCTTTAGCACTTTCTGACATCACTGAGTGAATGTTTTTCATTGAATTTAGTCGCACTATCAAACTAGGCAGGGAAGGTAAGTTCTATAAAATATGGATACTTTGTGAAAAACAGCAAAGACAGATAATTGGTGATTTTCCCTGATCAGAGATGCTTTTTTTTTTTTTTTTTTAATATTTAGGTCATCTGCCTGCTGTGATACACTCAATTTATAAGATGACACAACTTAAACAGGAATGAATAAAATAATTTAAAAAGTAATAAAAGTGATTAAAAACAGTGGCTGACAGCAATAAAAGCATAAATATTTTTGGGGGGTGTTATGAAAAGCCGTACAGACTGAACATTTAGGTGAAACTTCTCCAAGCCGATGAGTATTTCAGTTTGGTTGGGTTTAATTTCATGAAATTTATTGAGAACATGCTTTCCAACTGAAACATAACATCTTTGGTTTGTAGCAAGATGTGCTACCAGTGTTGAGAAAGTTATTCAAAAAAAAAAAAAGATGACAAAAGTAACTAGTAACTTTTATCATTTAGGCTAATGAATTACATCAGTTACTTTTTAGTAAAAATAACTAGTTATACAACTAATTTGCAATACTATGTAACATCACCCAAGATGTAATTTCACTTTATTGCCTTCACTTAATAAAAAACAATGAATTTAAATATTATGTCATCCTTAGTACAAATCCATAATATAAGGAGAATGTACAGTATACATCATCTTCTCTATGCTCTTAATGATAAAACCAAGGTTGTGAACAACAGCCCCCCCCAAAAAAAAAAATAAATAAATAAATAAAGTAAATTAAATTTTTTAAAAATTAAATAAACACTGTACAGAATAATGTGCCCAGATACTTTTGATTTTTTTTTTTTATATTTTCGTTTTGACTTTCTGTTTCACATCTTTTTCATTCTAGTTTTTTACACATAAAGTTTAAGTATGATACACAGTTTTAAAATTTTTGGATGTCAATTGTAGATTTTTTGTAATGTGGTCTACTTGTCAGGGGCAAGACCGAAAAAACGAAAAAAACGAAAAGTACATTGCATAGAAAAACCTCAAAACATTATTTCATTTGTCTGTTTTCCCATCAAAGGCAGAACATACACTGGAATTAAACGGAGTTACAACATAAACAAAACAAAATAAATAAAAAAATAATGCTAATCCAAACAGAATCCCTGTGTACAGCCTATATTTTCAGGTGCTGGTTGGTAGCAGGTCCAAAGTAACCAAAGAAGAAAAGATCGGCCACATGCTAAAAACTGATTTTATGTAAACTTCATTAGAAGGGAAAGACACAAAGCACACCTGTAGCTACTTCAGATTCGCCCAGTATGATTGAACACACATACACGAGTGCGCCTAAGTATTATTTTAAAGAAGGACATCAGTCAGTGGAGGTAAGATTCTCTGTGAACCTAATTGACAGAATGTGTAATAAGGAATCAAAACACCCTCCTACACCTTCATCTCTACATAAGAGAGTAGAGGTGTGATATAAAATGATTTTCTGTGGCGTGCATTATTCAATAAGGGCTTCAGTGCGCTGAAATACACCTCTCCTAAAACTTTGAATCAAAGTTAAATATCGGTGGGAAAAAAAGGCTTACTGCTTATTCTAACGGTAAACAAATTATTTTTAATGACCTGGAAACTATAAAAATTGTTCAAACTGACACCTTCTAGCATCAATTTGCACCACAGACACATTTTTAAACCCAAGTGCAAAACAAGACAGAAGCCCATCTGTATGATAGACATAAACATCCCCATGCTGCTTCTCACAGCAAATTGTCTGGAAGATTTGATGCTCGGTTCTCACAAAATCACACAGACTTTAACCCAAACTGATACTAGGGATAAATGGGAAATATTTCAGGGGAAAATAGAGTTTAAAAAAAAAAAAATGTCTGTTTGTTTTTAAGCTCATCCTTGAATGAGTAATATCATCATTAATTACACTGTTTACAGCACCCTCCAGAGAAAACCTGTGCAGAATTGAATGGCAGATAAATTGATTTCAGAAAGGCTTGTGGTCCTCTGAAAATTGATTTTAAAAAGCTATTAAAATTGTGTGAAGCATATAACAACTGGAGACAGGGTACTTGATACTATCCCTTTTCCTATGGTTTCAAAGGACTAAAATAAAATTAATATTGTAGAGAAAAAGAGGAAGACATCTTGGGAACAAGAGCAAGACACAAACAGGGCTTGCAAAGCAATTGTGATGCACTGTGACAGCTCTTTTTGGGCAAGGTGACACTGTAAAGAAAATTGAAAGTGTCATGTGGTATATCAGAGAGAGACAGAGATACCAAAAGAAAGACAGAGGGAGACAGAGGAAGAGACAGGGAGACGGAGCAAACACAGAAAGAGATAGCTACAGCAGTGTTTAGCTGCTGCTGACTCCACTCTCTATCACAGAGCTGCTGTCAGCCCACGAGATCCACTGAGCAGCCCAGGCCTCCTGCGCTTCACTTCATCTAAATAAAATGACAATACAGCCGTACTCCCGAGTCCTATCCCTTCTCTTTACGGCGATAAACAGCCCGCTCACTGTGGCTTCACTGTCATGCACTATCTGCATCTGATAAAGCGGTGGACTTCCTCGCCTGCAGCAGGGGTGGAAGTAATGAATTGCTTTTTACCGGTCACACTGTGAGGAGACGATTTCTGAAGCTCACTTTATTAATGACTTTTACTTAAGAATATTGTGACGAGTGTATTTTACCCTATTGAACTGTAATTTATATCGACAAAGTTCATACGCATATCATAATGACTCCTTGAAAATTGACAGAAAAGACTGAAGAGATTTACTCGAAGTTTTGAAAACTGTTAGGTATTTCGAAATGATCAATTTACCAGTGCTGTTAAGGTGGTAGATAAAATGAGATGAGATTAGATTAAATTAGATTCCCTCAAGGACATTAAAATTAGTTTGCTTTTAATAATTAGACTGCATTCAAACTGCAGGCAAAAGTGACCAATATATCCCTTCTTGTGGTGGTCTTTGCTTTTCTGCCTTGGTTTGTCATGTTTGCACCTTACAGAGAGGTCTGTGCTCTTTCACTCACATTGTGTCTGACTTAAACTTTGTCATACATTGTCAATGATGTCAGCTCAGCCAGTTGAGTTTAGCCACAAGCCTGGCATACCAGTCGGGAGTGGAACTGCCGCCTTTGACGCTTGGCGAAAGACACAAAGCCAGCGAGCGGGCGGAATCTCGTGATTCGCTCACAGCGAATGAACGATATGTATCAGTCAGTGAGCGATATATATCAGTATGTATCAGTCAGTCTGTGAACGAAACGCCTGTGAACGACATGGTGAACGAGCATTATAGTGCCTTTACATTAATACACGTGTATAAACTTTCCAGTAAGAAGGATTTAATTTCAGCCAATTTAAGGCAATACACTATTTGATATCTTTAAAAGTAGCAGAATTCCTGCTGCAGCTGTGATGTTTATTTAGTTTTAATCTCTCCTCTTTTCTGCGATAAAAAAGAATGACGACTCACGTTCGTTTAGCGGGTGTGCTGCTTGCTGCTGTGTTGTTTCCACCAATGGCGACACACAGAGAGGTGAGACTTTGAGGGCAGGGGAGTGAGTCTTTCGTCAGGACTTGGTGAATGAACGACATGTGTCCCCCAGTGAACGATGCTGTCAGTTATGTGAAGTTATTCGCTCGACCGGTCTCGTTCAAAAACCAGAGTCTGTTCACTCCAAGAGCGAGACAAGACTGAGTGAAAATGCCTTCGATTCCGAGACGACACCAAGACCCTCAAAAAATGGTCTCGAGACAAGACCGATCTCGAGACAAGACCGATCTCGAGTACTACAACACTAGATGCTGTGACTCCAGCAGCAGGGGAGGGGCTCGGTCAAAGAACGAACTGCACTGACTGATTCAGTGAATGAGTCTTTTGAACGAATCGTTTTAATGAACGGATTCTAAAGATTCAGTACAGTCAAAAGAACTGTTCTTCCCATCATTATGGCACAGAGGGGTGTTGTGGTCTCCCCACCTCAGGCATTGGCATTCCCCATACAAATGAGGAAGGGCAGGGAGCTCCCAGAGCAGAGTCAGACCTCCTCATATAATTTAAAACATGCAAATAATCGATTGTGTTTCTCTTAGTAGGGTTTAATATTCATACTAAAGATATCCTCTAAATACCCCTCTCCTGTATGAAGGCACCTGCATAATAAATATACTCAATTCATACATTTAGCTTTTTTAACGGATTAGTAGTTTTTCTTAATAATAGTATTAAAATCGTATTAAGGGGACAGTCAGAAATCACAGTTTGCCTCTTCATGGTTTTGCCATACTGCCCAAACATTGACATATTTCTAAAGAGGCTCGGAGCAGCTGGCTGTGTTTCCCCTGCTTTTTATTTTTTATTTTTACAATGCTGAGAGAAAAGAGCCTCACCTGTTCTATTGCCTCTTAAACAGCCTTTATGAAGAAATAAATGTTTTAAATCTGGCCCATAAAACACTTAACAGAGGTAAGGTATGAGGGGAGCAAACACTGGGTGATTATTCAGCGCAAAGAATAACACCTCCTAGAAAAATACTCTCATTTTCTGGGTGTGACATGGAAAATATAAATGGTGCTGGTGCCACTGCTCTCACAATAACCCTTATGATCGCATGCAAATTAAAAACAAACCTATTTATATTTTGCTGCTGGGACTCTGCTGTGGAGCCGCACGTTTCATTTCTCCCCTTAGGCACGATGAGGAAGTGTACTGAAGTTCTTTTTATTAGACGTGGTTATTAGAATATTCATATCAAACACTCACCAGTTATTGATATTCATTTGCTACAGACTCTCTTGTTACAAATTCAAAATGTCACAGTGAAATTTAAAACAGCCTGAAAGGCATGTTCATTATTTTCTTATTGAAGTGTTGTGGTTCATTGGTTTGGAGATTTTGTCTCCTGGGGGCTGTAGAGCCCTCTGATATTTGTTCAAACCCATCTCTCAAATGTTTAATTAAAGTTATTAGGAGCCACAGGTGAATCAGTTCATTAGCAGTGAATTGTGTTTTCAAATTCCTGCAAAAACACACACATACGCACGCACACACACACACACACACACACACACACACACACACACACACACACACACACACACACAGGCGGGGGGGGCTCCTTCTGTGAGAACAATGCCGATTATGCAGTGCCAGGATCTACCATTTCACTGCTATTTTTTAATCTATTTATTTCCTGAAGGGGGGGACGAGGCAACTGCTCAGAGTCCCGGCAGCCAGCAAAAGAAGCAACAATCCCCAATTAACTTTCATATCAAAGAGTGTGGGGATTAATGTTCAAAAGCTCCCGCTCAGTTCAACCAGCATTAAACATGCAACAAATAAAACACTGTTTTACACAGTGCTCTGGAATTAAAATCTTAAATTACATCCAAAACAGAATGAACCTCAAGCGAAAGCACCAGCCTGTCAGGTAAAGCCAGAGTATTGTCTTTACCTCAGTAGGAAAATCATCTTTTAAGCAAAAGACTGAGTATTACTAGTTAGTTAGAAAAAGAGGAAAAATTAATTAATCTACTTGTTTTATGTCTTTTTTGAACAGGGATTTCAGATCTCCATCACTATGACTGATTTCCTTTAGTTTTGGATTCATCAGTACAATGATATTTAAGAACAATGTCAATCCAATGGATAGAAAGGAATGAACATAAAGATGGTATATACTGTCACCAATGTGTTTCAATCTAATTCTGTCTCTCTTATGTGACTGTAACGTTTGCATGTGTGTTGTCCAGTTGAGACAGTGTTCAATGACCTTTTATCCCAATTGCAAACACCAGCATGGCATTACTGCATGCATGGACTCTGGGGCAAAGCATCAGAGAACGGCAATCTATTGCATGTCAGAGTTATCTGTGAGTCAGGTTTGATTACATGCATCCAGAGGTAAAAACAACAGCTCCACAGAGCAACATAACATACACCATGTATCAACTCAGAGTTTTAAGACATGGTTCTGTCACATCACAAACCCTGCAGCCTGTCAAGCCAACGCCAACTAACGTTGGTCAAAGAGGTACAAAGTTATACTTTTTGCCTGACTGAATTTGAGTATTATCAATTTGACTACAAGCTACGTGTTAGAACCATTTACATTTTGAGAGTTGAAATATGTTTTGACATTGTGGAATTGTGTAAATAAAGAAATAAAACTTACATAACTCCAGTGAAATTAGTTTTAGCTTTATCAGCTGTAAAAAAAAAAGTGGTGAATAAAGCTGTGTCAAGGGAACTATTTAATAATTTAACAAATATCCTCTAACTTTTTTTTTCTTATCAAAACAAAGTTTGAAGCGTTTTTGTGCTTTTCTTCAGTAAGTTTCAGCATTAAATTTATTCAGGTATTTTTGCACATTTTGACTACTTTTAGGCTGCTAAAAAAGCTGAGTAGTTATTGCATCGCCCTTTTTGATATTTAACGATGTTCCCTTTTCTCAAATTCCAATATCAAAAGGCTCAGAGAAGTTATTTGGAAAATATGTCTTACTTCCAGACACAATTTTTGTGTTCAGCAGATGCAGTAAGGTCATGTTTGTTGCCCTACAACTTTCAAATACAAACATGAATCAGTTGCTTTATAATCCAGGGAGCTCTTAAACTTGATTTGTGTTTACAATTTCCAGCAAAAAGATTTTTGTTTGGCTGAATTCTCTCTTATAAGTTTGTCAACACCACAAAGATCTGTTTTGGGTTATCCTCAAACATAGATTTGTTATATATGAAAATGGTTTTACAGGATAAGGTCTAGGACGAAAAAAAACAAACAAAACAAACAAACAAAAACTAGAAAAGTATTCAGGCAAAGATAAGCTAACCAGAGATCAAGTTCAAGCCAACTTTTGCATTCGCACACATAAAGCAGATCAGCTCGCCCTCTTACCTCATCATAGACGCTGTCATTCCTCTCGAAGTCCCCAGCCTTCCTGGGCAGAACATGGACATGGACATGCTGTAAGCACACAAACAAGAGAGGAGATGGTTTAGATATGGTGCTCTGTCTAGAGAAATGGGTACTTTTTTCACCTGGGAGCTCACTGACAGGCTGATGTGACAAAGACGCTTTCCATTGAGAGTCTTCATTACTTCACAGTACGCTGGAGAAGCTGGAGCCGAGTGTGACTGCTGTGCCACAAATCACAGGAGGGTGACCGTGCATCTCAACAAGCATGCTACCTGCACACCGCAGAGACTCCTTATTTTTATGCTTTCAAGGATTTAATTGACTTTTTGGGCCCTCCTTTCTGGTGTCAGATCCCCTGCTGTCACAAACTTGGTCGTGTGTACGCTTAACTTGATTTCCTTCTCTGCATGGATGATGATGATAACATCCCCCAGAAACTGCACTCCTTGACAAAGCACGCACTAGGCAATAAACAAACAAGAAGTCCCTTATGCAGAAACAACAAACCCTCTCTCAAGATACACATTTTATATTCTGTCCATACTTCTCAGCTCTCAAAGTCGCATATTATCACAGCCCGAACGCTTTGTTCTGAGTCTCAAGAAAGAATCATCCTGCTGGAGTTGGGTTTGACCCAAACTAAGGTACTGGGCAATTTGGACCTGGGCTAAAAACCCTGAGTTTTAAACATGTTGGATCTGAGCTAAGAACCTGAATATGCAGTTCAACATGACTTAGGGTGTTTTCAGACCTAAAAGTCTGAACCAAGGTCCAGGTTTATGTTACATTATATAAATTTAGTTTGGTCTGTCTGGGTTTCACACTTTCATTATTGCAAACAGATGAACAGACATTTACATGATGAACCTACGTGATATCGTCATCAACTCAGTGCTTTGCGTGTCTCTGTAGTTTACATTGATTGGTCATTTGGCCGGCGGGCGTCTGACGTCAACACATTGAATAACGCGGGTCTTAAATGCTGTAGACATGAATAAAATCTTCATTCCCCCCATCATATTACTGTTGATTTTTAAATACCAACAGCAAAAACTGTAAGAGCTGTACACAAAGCTTTTCCGAGTTTGTCTTATAAATTTTATCATTAGACGACGACTTTATTATCGTCGACAGGAAGTGAGTAGAAAGTATACAATCCTGTGAGCTACTGCAACACCAACTCTGGAGAGAAAGTATGTAAAAATCTTTTAAAAAATGGGCTGTTAATAGTAAGGTATAACTTTATCTACAAAATCGTAAAATTTCCCGTTATTGGACAATCTCCATTCAAAAAAATAATGGATACATGTACTCCTCGTGTCATTACCTGTCTTTGGTACGAAGGTGCAAACCTGTCAAAATAATGCTTTTACACTGGGCATGAACCAGACCGTGGTTCAGTTTGGTCCGGACCAAGACCACCGCTTTTGGTCTGACCAAGATCTGGCTGTTTAGTCCAGACCAAGGTCCAGGGTAGGTTTCGCACCTATCATTTTGGTTAGGACTAAAAAGAAAAGTCCGAACCAAACGACGTAGGTGTGAAAGCTCCCTTAATTTGACATCTACTCTGTCACTTCTCACCCCTTCAGCAGCAGATTCACAAAACCAGTACTGGAGATGTTTTGTTGCCATCTCACATCCCCATATGTGTAGTTAACAGCAAGTATATTTTTTAATTTTATCTTTGAGCTCAGAGCCTTATCTCTCAGGATGTGGGAGCGAGTGGTTGATTTGAGTGTGGTGCTTTAAATTCTTGTCTTTCCTCGTTATGTTTGGTGTTTTAGTTACCTTGAAAACTTTCATACATTTTTAAGAAAAATGACTCTCCATCCCATGACCTTTAGTTAACCTGAAAAACTGAAGTTGGTTCTCAATAGTTCTCTGCTTCATTGTCTATTCAAGGAGACCGGACTGTGTGGCAGCTTTTTTTTTTTTTAAGTTTGAAGCATACTGTAAGTCCTTGTTTTATTCGAGGATTAAAGCCTTTTCTCCAACCTTCAAATGGATCACCGTGTTGTTAAAGTTAACAGTGATGATGGTCCCCCTCTGTGCTGTGATCCAGTATATTTACATATCTTGGCTGTTAGCTAGGAATGGTCCAAAGCAGTGTATCGTGCTTTAAATCCCTTATGTAATCTGTGGCCTTGTCCTGAGGTGTATGTCTGTTTGTGTGTACCTGTCATCAAGGGCATAATAACCTAATTGTGGGGCTTTTATTCATTTTCCACATGTACACTGTGATAAACTGTGAAGGCAGGCTCGCTGAATGTGTATAAATGCTACAAACAAGATAGCATGTTTGGAGGCGTCTGCTTTTTCGGTATGCATTTTCAACTTAATGAGGTCATTTACATAATGTCTGCATTATTAAATTTGCCTACCTCGAGGAGAACTTCTGAAGTAGAAAAAATAACACATCATGGCAGGGGAGCTATTTATCACTGAGGTTTTCCAAATGAGTGCTGAGTGAATGAGGTGGTGGCCACTGAGCAATGTGTGTGTGTCACAGTATGTGTGTGTTCACCGTGGGTGAGTGTGAGCATACCTCATACAGGGAGGTGGTATGGCTGTTAGGGGAAATTAGAGTGGCCTGACACAGCAGTGTGTGTGTGTGTGTGTGTGTGTCTGCGGTAGGTTTCACACAGTTTAATGCCCACATTCACAGCACAGAGCACACGGCATGGGCGCTATTTATGTCTCCCTCTTTACCATGTGATAAAAGTCATCACCAAGGGGGCCACACAAGCGGAAGCCGCATAATCCTAGTTTCAGGTTGATCCAGAACTAAACAATGTTAGCCTGAGTTTTGGAGTTAAAAAATCAGTACATCACACAATGATTGACAGCACCATCGTATTTGGAGAGGTTTTGTGTAAAAAAAATGGTGACGAGATTTCTGTGGTTGTAACCTTTTTTTTAATCTAAAACAAAAAGAGTTGAAGCCCCCAATGTGGCAAAATGTTCAGCCAGCAGGGGACAATCCATACACAAGCGCAGGGGTCGGCAACCTTAAACATTCAAAGAGCCATTTGGACCCGTTTCCCAAAGAAGAGAAAACACGGGGAGCCACAAAACCCCTTTGAAATCTAAAGTGAAGACAACACTGCATATATATATATAATATATATTCATTCTACCTTTATGCAAAGTATATAAAAAACTGTAGTGTGTTGCATTTATGAAATAAATGAACTGCTGCTGAGAAAACTAAATTCATTTCTGCAGGCAAACAAAAATATTTTGAACAGTTTGAACTAACCTTAAAGACCCACTCTGATAAAAAAAACATGTTCTTAGTTTTTGTCTACATGTTAATATGACATTTTTCTGATGCTAGAGGATATAATAAGAAAAAAATAAGTGCGAAATTGCATTTCTGAGTATTTCTGCATTCAAATCGCTGTGAAAATCTATCAGACACAGTGTAATTTTCTAAATCACAGCCACAAGCTTCAACCCCAGAGCTCCGCTATGCAGGTCAGACTCGGAGGAGTAGAGAGGATAATCGTGAAACAAGCGTGTGCGTTAGTGGATTGCAATACTCGTAAGAAAGTTAATGATATTAACTTTCATCATGCCACGAAAGACATTAGTGTCCAAGAGCTGAATAGCCTAGGGTTGCCAACCGTCCCTTGAAAAACTGAATCTTCCGGTATTTAGAAACAAAAGTATGCATCCTGTATTGGAGAGTGCAGTCAGCTATCAACCTGAATAAAAAAAACCCTATTTCACTTAACAATGTAAGATATACATTTGCAAAATAATGGCAGATTAAAATATTATTTATGTATACTACTTGCTAAATGTGACTTTAGCTCCTGAACCTCAACGCACAGCATCTCCAGATCAGGGCTGTATGACGTCACCCTCATTTTCACGCAGGTTTGGTTTTTGCAAGTCAGCAGTTATGAGGCATATTTTGAGTGACAAAAAAATATTTAATGTTACAAGAGCATCAGAATCTTGGAATAAAGAATTACATTAAAAAACCCTACCTAACAAACTAAAATAAAATACATTTAAATTACACATTTGTCATTTATTTTCCAAATCCACAGGGAGCCGCAGCAGAGGGACAAAAGAAATAATCTGTTTAGATAGCCAGGAAATGTATTTTTGTTTTTATTGAGCAAAAGGAATAATCAGTTTTACGTTATACTTTACATGAAAACATTTAAACATGAGTGGTTGTGTTTTTTAATTATATACTAATCCTTTTACTAAGGTTGCAACGAACAGAAAGTTTTTTGTGTATTATTGCTTTGTATTATTCTTTTCAGAACCGGTGCTAAACTAAGGAGCAGCAAAGTCTGGTCTCTCTGAATTTTCTGCAACTTTTGCCCTTTTTACCTCCGCCAAGGAGGTTATGTTTTTGGTAGCGTTGGTTTGTTTGTTTGTTTGTTTGTCTGTTAGCAACTTTACGGAGAAGGTAACAGACGGATTGACCTGAAATTTTCACCAGAGGTGCATCTCTGCCCTAGGAGGATCCCATTACATTTTGGTGGTGATCCGGATAGCCTTCTGGATCCAGAAATTTTTTGAAGGATTCTTTATCATTGTGAGATAGGGCAAATGTTGGAATTTTTGCATTTAACTCTATAAAAACGGCCAGAGTCTTTAGTAAAAAATTACACAAAAGGATCTCAATGAGTTTTATGAGGTGTCAAAGGTTGACCCTGATCCAGAAAAAAATCAGGATACTGTGATCCAGAACACACAAAAATAAGAGTGTCTTTGGAATTTTCAATGCTGAAAGATAAGCAATGGGCAGCACAGTGGTGTGGATGAGTGGTGTAGTGGTTAGCACTGTCGCCTCACAGCCAGAAGGTCCTGTGTTTGAATCGGTCAGGGCATTTCTTGTTTTAGGAACATTATGAACAGTGAACATACCAGTTTAAACACAAATAAAAGTTAATAAAAGACACGTAACAGTAAAAGTTTTGTTGTGAATCTCAATATAAGGGGGGACATGAGCTGCTTGGCAGAGGTCTGCGCTTTCCGCGTGCTTTTCTAGTTTTCCATGGTTTTGTTGTGTCTTGTTGGCTGCTGATAGATATTTCTGCTGGGAGATGAGTTTATCCAAGAAAAGAGCTTCTTTCATTAAGACAGAGCATATCTGGATGACAACATTCAATTCCAGCTGACATCTGGAGGCGTTGTTGTGAATGCCGTGCTGGTACAAAGGTGAAGGTGAAGCTGGTGTTAAAGGCTAGGAAATGGAGATATAAATTTTTTCTTCCATCTGTCATCATGGGAAACGTCAACTCTCTGCCAAACAAAAGCAATGAACTGGAGATTGTGGTGAAGACTGAGAAAGCATACTATGAGTGCAGTCAAGAAGAAAGGAGAAGGTCTGGCTTTGTTTGTCAGCTAGTGATGGTGTAACTCTTCACACAAGACTGTCAAGGATAAGTTGTGTTGTCAAGATATTGAACTGTTGGCAGTTGCTCTTCGGCCATATTATGTTCAAAGGGAGCTCAGTCTAGGGCTGCACAATTTTGGCCAAAAATAAAATCTTTTTTTTTTTTTCTCTGAAAACTCGATTTAGATTTTTTTTCAGTAACAACTTCACCAAATTTTACTTTAATAAGTTTTCTAACATCTCTAAAAAAACTGAAAACGATGTAGTGCACATGCCAAGCCAGTAAGTGGTGCTGTAACGTTGTCGAGGAAATTCACAATAGGCAGAAGAAGAGTACAGAGCATGCATATAAAGGCTGGCTGTGTCCAAAATGACTCACTCAATCCCTAACTCCTAACCACCATATGGGGTTTCATGGCAAGACACAATGCATGACGGGATGCCCATGAGAGACCATTGGATGGTCACTACATTTCGCAATGCTCTATGGGAAATTTTGAGTCGCCTATATGGGGCATTGGAATTTATCACTCAAGTTTTGGACACCCCTCATAATGGCGCTAACCCCCATATAGTCACCTCTATAGGGGTAAGGGATCCATTTCGGACAGGTGCCATAAAAGAGTTACACTGTGTGTCACATTATTGTTTCGAGAGATGCAGATAGGCATCCACACAGAGATGAAATGGTGGTCGTTTATGGCTTTATCACTCTCTGACCCATTTTCAAAAAGTACAGTTTACAGTCACCCTAAACGCGGTTTCCATGTGGATGGAATCCCGATACGACAAAAACTTTTGCATTTACTCCTGAATTTGTTTCTGTGTGGACGGGTTGATACTGATAAGACAAAACTTTGCAGCGGGAAGTGGTTAGCTCTTCATCTGAAACTGCGAAGCCATGTGTCAATTCCACATGACTGACTTGCTCTTGCCCTTTTTAACAACCATTAATACCTTCTTTTGCAAACGTCATGTTTGTTTACACTGGTGCTTGTGTGGGAACCGGGGAGAGCTCCTGCAGGAAGGGGGAGCCTATGGTGGCCTGGAGGTATGAGACATGATAGACTGGAAAATTGATTCGACAATTTAATTTGTTTTAACATCCTCATGAACAAATAATCCAATTACGATTTAAAATCGATTAATCGTACAGCCCTCGTTCAGTCATATCATAACATTTGTATACATGTACTCTCCATTATACTGTTGCTAAAAGTAGGATACAGACTTAACATCCTGAGGCACCAGGGGATGTGTTCAACCATGTCACCCTCTCGTCTCACCTGTCTGGATCTACACAGTTTGTTAACTGCACTACCAGAGAAAACTTTTCCTGAGGTTCCAGAGAAATAAACTTCGCTTTGGGGTTGAATAAAGTTCTCGCATTGTATTGTGTTGTATTGTACTGTATTGTGGAAGCAACAGAGGACCATTTCTATTGTACATTACTAAGAACTTTATATTTTTCTAAAGCTTTCAATAGTTGTAAAGTGCCTTGAAAGAATAAACGTCCTCAACCGTTAGGGACAAGAGGAAGAGGATAGAGGAAGGTCACACCATTTATAGAATAACACCGGGGCGATTCACATACACAGACCTACTAAAGCAGAGAAAAGTCCTCTAAAAGACTCCAGATGTTACATATCCTCATATAGAAACCCACAGAATGATGCAAACAAAAATAAATATCCCCCTTATAATAAAAAGTATTGTGCCTGTATTCAAAGCCTGGTATACAGTGGTCCATATCCTCTCCTGCACATTAATTGTCTAAAATGATTACAAAGATGTTAATGAGCCATACTGATGTGCTGCAGGGCAACAGATTACTTTAGTATCAGGAACACACACACAATGTTTGTCTCGATTTATCTCCATCTCTATTCCAAGATAAAAATAATCTCTTTACAAAGACAAAGCGAAATAAATGATTAATAATGCATTCAAGGATAATCTCACTGAGCCTGATCCCTTAAAGCCAGACGTATTTGGTTTCATCTGAGAACACCGAGCAGCACCTCAAATGCAAAGATTTGTTTTCTAAAATTTCATGACAGGATTTTGTATCAATATAATATGTTATCATAAAATCAAGCAACAATTTTACCATCAATAGCACTGCCTCCAAATTACTGTATTTGAGAAACCTCCGACTCCCAATGAGGCATAAACACAAAGAATAAGAACAAAATGGCAGCTGACTGATTCAAAACTGCAGATCACATTATCTGAGCTCCAGAGTGGAAGGTGTGTAAGAAGTATGTGTAGCAACTAATAAAGTCATAACAGCTCATAATGTAATAATGGCTTATAATTTGATAAAGTGCTACATTATTACATTATGTGCACAGATGTTATTACTTTATGCGCTCATGATTTCATTACATTATGAACTTTTATTACACTGCAGTTTTTACATCATGAGCCGTTATTACATTGAGTTGCTACAGCATGTCTGTCTTATTCCTCTTGTGCATGGTTGCCCTGAAGCAGGACATTAAAACCCCTCAGTGTGTTAGTCTAAGATCCTTTTAGAGCAAAGTGTGTATGTTGTATGTCTGTGAAGGACACCTGTGGTGAGACCAGGTTCGACCTGCCCCCTGCCAGCTCCCTCCAACACAGCTGCTGCTGCTGCTGCAAACAACATTGTACTAGCTAATATAAACAAGCATTTGGCTCCATTTCCAGATAAATCGATGTTCATTGTGAGGTATGTGAAAGCAGTGTGAAATAGTTTCACTTCCAAATGCAATAACTTCTATTTTTAACACTTGTGATTCCAAAAATACAAACAACTCTGCAAAATATGATAACTCCACTACCCTAGTCTTTGCAAGTACACCTTCACGTTACTCCAAATTAAAGTTCGTGTTTGACAATGAAACACTGAACCACAACAACATAATTTAAAATCCTTTACTAATCAAACATTTTGTGCTTTTCAGACACTGACGTTTATTCTGTTTGATATCACTCTGTCAGTCTAGTAGAAATCAACACTTATAAAGCAATATGATGCAATTAAATGTACTGTTTTTATTTATTTATTGATTTATTTATTTTTATATTTACTATCAAGTCCAAATTACTGTTGGCTTTCTAGTTTTATTTCCAGTCTGAGCTCCTTATGACTGTGCCTCTTACTGTCACCACATGCAGAGCATGAGTAAAATCATTCCCATGACTGAATTACATGTTGAGTCAACTCAGATATGCGACGAAACGCTCCTCCTACTCTGGCGGCACGAATGACGTGAATTGAGCGAGAGCTGAAAATGACTCAACTTTAGCAGATATTTGCGTGGTGATAACTAATCAGCACAAATGTTGCCAGGTGACGTATAAAAACAGACAGTTTTATCTAAAATGAAGGACAAACTGATCATGTCGGTGTGTGGGTCCCCCAAATTACATGATACCTTTTCTTTCAACTACCGAAACTGGAATAAAAAAGGGGCTTGCCTGGAGGCAAGTGAGTGAGGTGGTTGGATTACCTGGTAATCCTGTGAGTGCATATGTGTGCCGGTGGTTATGGGGTCAGTTGGAAATCTGCAGCACCTGCAGCCTGGGCAGTAAAGGCGGCACTTTACCCCCTGCTATTTCCCTCTCTGGATCTAATTTACTCAGGTATCTCTCCTCCCCTCTCCTCTCTTCTCCTCCCCACAACAAATAAATATTAACAATCTTTCCAACGTGGTTCATTCCTACCATGCTTGGATCGCTTGTATCCATGGTGCCAGTATTCAAGGAATGATGAAATTATTTAGATTTGATGCACGAATTAAGTGAGTACATATTATTTATTCACACGTCTAGATGCACGTGAATAAGGGGAGTGGATGATTTTACTCACGCTTAGTGTGAGCGCCCCATTAGACTTCCAAAAAACTACCCTGTGATGGAAAGGGGTGTTTGTGCTGCAAGAGTTCAGAAAATGCAAATGCATGCCTATCTTCCCTCATATGACCAAAGTAAAATATCTACCCTGGCTTTGGCAACAATATCCTTACAGGAGGACAAACCCAGCCGCTCTGTTTTACACATTGTTGGCCACACCTGACTACCCCTGCAAAAGTCAGTGCCACAGTTTGGCCAGCTCAGTAAAAACAGTCTGGTCCCGCCATCACGTCAAAGTGGGGTCACCAGACAAATGAGATTGCACACCACAAGAGCAAAACACAAAATGTTCATAACTAGATGTAACATTACGGATAAACAGTGGGGGTCAGGAAATGCACCTGTGTGTTATCAGGAAAGGCAAGGACACATTTCTGTCACTTGGTTTGAAGGACTTGTAAGAAAAAGCTACTGTATCATTACAATCAAAAACGCCCACCCCTTGATGAGAGTGATTGGCCAGAGAAATGCTCAAAACCATCAGATTTTGTTATGTCTGATGATAATTGTGCTGACAAATGGTTTCTGATATTTGTTAGGTATAAAAGACCAAAGGTTTCTGTCACTTCTACCAAGAGATCAACTCCATACCACTTTAAAAAAGAACAAAAATCAGCTTTATCAGTATTTCACGCTCATCTCTGTAGTGAAGCAGCATTGCTTGAAGCTTCACTCCAACACTTTGTGTCCTTGACTTGGAGTCACCGTGTCGTTCCTCTCTTATTGGTATTGCCTGATTACACTCTCTGCAGATGTTGGGGTCATGGTTCACTGTTAGTTCCTTTGTGGCGTCCTTCAGTCGGGCTGTGGGTGAGCACCTCCGCAGGCTGTATGTCCTGTCGATAATTAGTCAATCAAGCGCTGCTTGAGATTATGCACACTCAAACAGAACGCCCTTCATGCAAAGCTGCTCATTCACCTTCCACCGCCTGCACTCAGAGAGGGCGGTATCTCCGAAAGAATCACTTCTAATGTTTGCACACAATAACTGCATGAAACAGTGGTGCAGAGCTCTGCCAAGTAATCAAACCAGATGTCTCTGTATTCATCTGTAAGAAACAACTAATGAAAATGGCAACCATATCAGTTTGAGCGAGATGGTGGGATCAAGTCTGACAGGCATACAAAAAGTCTTTGTTATGAACAGATGTGGTCCCCATTAATGGGATGAGGGAAAGAAGGCTGACTAGATCAAAGCAGAGAGACCCAATTAGCTATAACAGAGAGAGACAGAAAGAGAGACACTAAGGAGGGGAGTCATCTCAGGGTATCCTGCTTCCGGAGTCCAACATCACCTGAAACTAATGTGACTTTTTTTGCTTTACTTGATCACATCACAACATGCAGACCCATTAGACAGGCCTCGGTTTTACTCATTTTGAGATAATCTTTGCATACAGTTCCGCTGGGAAATTACTCACAATGAGCAGCTGCCAAATCAAGTTTTTTTTTCCTACCAGTGAGACAGACTTCAGGCCAGTTTCAAAACTTAAATTGCAATGGAAAGTATACAGGATCTACAAGTTCAAAGTATGTGAAACTCTTCTCATATTCTCTGAACAACATCAAAATTGGATGTCTACTTACTTCACTGTAACTTAAAGGGATATTTCAGCATTTTTAAAGTTGGGTTGTGTGAGTTTCGTATAGCTAGTAAGTGAATCAGCCACAATGGATGCGTGTTGTCAGTTTTGCCCCTTTAATGAGAAACTGCAGGGAGAACCAGAAGGCTAACTGAGCAAAAAGTTCATTACAGATGGGCTCAAATCTGCTACAAACTACAGCTAATTTTACAAAATCCCAACCCAAGTACTCATCTCAGTTTCAGCGTACTCTTCACAGAGAAATTTTTCAGCACTTTGCTGCTAATTGGGTCTCTGATGGACGAGTCATAATGTGAATTTTGATACTTTTGCATCTCGGTTTTGAATAATGTTGAGCACCAAATGCCTTAAATCACCCAGCAGTCACAGAAATGTGTATAAAGATTGTTATTTCAGCTCAGTCTTCCCCTTAGCAGCTAACACAGTGTATTTTGATACAGTAAGCGTATCCTGTAAACTATTGGTTGTGTCGCCATGCAACAAAAAACAAAAAAGGAAGAAACAAAAACAAAAGAGAGCTGAACTCTAACTTTGAAGATGCTCCTGTTTTAACTCCTCAGTGTTGAAGAAAGACAGTAAAAAACCACCACATGGATAACAAGTTTTCAGTAGTTTTGTGGGCATCAGCTCAAAGTTCACCCGCCTGTACCACCAGGTCACTTCGGGTCTCTCCTGTTCTTCAGTTCTCATAGAAAAGTGCCTTTTACCTCTGATGAACATTTCCCCTGTAAATTACGGCTCACAAAGGTGTCCGCAGTAAAGGGCATTGCATCTGCACAGTCAGAATCCTGGTGACGACCATGCTAGGAGATGACTGATGTTACTAACTGCATTTTTCTCTTTCAAGGTGACAAGAAATTCATTATGTGAGAAGATCTGGAGCACCTGGGCTTCACCCGGGATATAAAAGCCTTGGTTTCCTGTTTCTCTCTCTCAATGGTGCAACACTGCACAGGCTAGATGGTTTTGACACACCCACGCATCATACTCACACACACAGACACACACACATGCTTACCTGACCAACAGTGGACTGTCAGTCCAGACTGACCAAGAGTGGACCCGTATTTCTGGTCATTTTAATAAAACAAAAATATAATACAAAATTTTCTTTTAAGGTCTTTTACCATAAGGCAGTGGAGCTGTCTGAACCCATTCACACTGCTGGTGAGAGCTTGTTTGACACAATGACTTTCTTTGTTTCTTTCAAGAATGGCTGATTTAACTTAGGAGAAAAAACATTTCCCACTCTTTGGCAGCTTTTTTTTAGTTTAGTTTAGTTTAGTTAAGTTTAGTTTATTTTTTTATTTAGATGGGACAGTGTACATTTATGAGCCTGTTCACAATACAGAGTACTCTAATCTGGATTGCCAGAAATACAATACAGTATACAATACAATAAAAATACTAGTAATAGTGCTAAAAAAAATCAGGAGTTAGCTAAAGAGAGCAGCAAACGTGAAGCCCTAATAGCTGATGGCAGTTTGTTCCAGCTGGCAAAGCCCTTGATGGACCAGGTATTTTGTGCCAGAACTGCTTTCTCTCTCTCTCTCTCTCTCTCTCTCTCCCTCTCTCTCTCTCTCTCTTTCTCTCTCTCTCTCTCACACACACACACACTTACATTTTGCATACTACAGATACATGTTTGTTTGTGTGTTGTTGCTTTGTAAGCATTAATCTGTAAATAAATAATGACTTTATTTTTTTATTTTTTGATAACTTCGGCACCATTTGTTCTTTTTGTCATGATCCTTGAGCCGAGTCATGTACAGTTTGGTCTTATTTTTCTCAGCTTTGATTCTGCAGACCAAACAGTGTGCTGCAGGTGTTTGCATTATTGTATTGTGTCTGAAAATGGTGCAGAATCAAATAGACCTGATGGCTAAGAGCTAAAAAATAAAATAATAATCATCAGTGGAGCATAGACAGCGGTAGGGGGAAAATTAGTGAAATCTGCATGGCAGTGTTGACCCAATCTGCAGAGAACTGTTAGCCTAGTTAACCTTCTGCAACTCCCTGGGGTTTCTAAGTAAAGGAGCAGAAGTGACCTGCCTCCATTGTAGCAAATACACTTACTAGTGAGATGAAATTCATACATCCTCACTTCAATAAAATAAAATACATACTGAACATCCCTTTATGATACAGAGAAAATACGAATTATGGATCCTAAATGGATAAAATAACAACAGGAATCGTTCAATGTGAACTAGTAAAGTATCAAATAAGTCGTGTGGTTTTACTTTGGTGTTGAACTAATTATAACACCTAACTTTATGGTGAGATTTGTTTGACTGTAGAAATGATACAAACAGAGTTCCTAGCAGAAAGTCCTGTGTTTGTTTCCCCCATCTGTCTACCTCAAAATCACCACATTCAATTCATCTTACACTAACTGCCTGTCTGCTGCGGAAATGACATAACTCAAACAGCCATGCAAAAACAGATACCAGTCCCAAAAGGATGCAAACATTTAGATCTTTACGTTTGTTTTGATGAACTATGCATAGAAGCCCGAAAAACTCCAAAATAGTAGATGCTGCATAAAAGCCAACAATTTTATCCGAGTCTTATGACTCATTTCTCTCATGAAACTTACTCCACTTCATCTGCATCCTCTTCTCTTCCCCTCCCTCCTTTCTGTTTCCTTTCCATCTCCCTAAATAGATTCTAATGGAGCTTGATTTAATTCATTGCTCAGAGGGACGAAACTTTAGACAGAGAACAGCTTTGAACCATCGCAGAGAAACAAAGAAACAAGTCTGCAGTGACTTACTGACCTGACTGAATCACTAGCTCACAGCAGAGGAGTACTTTCACTCAGAGTACAGATCTCTGCATACTCGGAGAATTCAAACTGACTGTTTGGAGTTGAAAGCACTCCTAAAATCTCTCCCCTGAGCTTAATTTACTGTATGTTAATTTAATGCCAAGGCAGTTTATTCAGGTGGAGCTATTTTTCTATCCAAAGTATGTACGCATAATCAAAATATTTCCACAGTGTCGAGCTTTAAAAGTGCATTAATCCATCAAACACACTCATATTTAGATGAATGGTGAACTAAACAGCTCACTTTGCAATTGATGAACATGAATATTATTTTTCTGGATCCAAGGGGTCTTGAAAGTTGCAGAAAGTTGTGCAGTGTTTTACAGCAGCCCAAGAACAAATGTGGCACCCAGCGTGCATTCAGCATGGGTGCTGGGAGCAAGCAGGGGGGCTCCTGGCTGCAGCCGTGCTTTCACTCTTATGCAACACTGATATGGTTAGCAGAGCTGATGAAACCAGCTGTCATGAACATTTAAAGGAGTGTTATGAGCAAATCAGGACAGATTTCAGTGGACTGAAAACCAGTATGGTTTTGGAAAGGTGTGGCTTTTATTGAGAATGGAGAATAAATCACTCTTTTGTGCTTATCTGTTTGTCCTCCTTTAACTTTCATGGAGCAGATTTTGTAAGTGAATTTGTGTTTTTAAAAGCTAAAAATTCTGCCAACATTTTACAGTTATATGTGTGTTCAAACCAGCATTTTTTTTTTAAAATTAATCAGTAAAACATACTCAGATGGAATTTTCTTTGTTTTCAGAAGTTGGTCATCCATTTAGTTTGGGTGATATCAATGGCTATGGTGCAGTTGACTAACTCTACAGGGTCTTTGTAAAATGTATGTTTTTATCCTAAGATGCTTTTTTTTCCATTTACAGATGATCTGTTTATTAAGGTTTTAAAATGAAGATTTAGTGAGGAAAGTAGGAAGACAGGAAAAAAATAGGGATATTTGAGAAGAACATTTACCTTAATTATGTTCATTCTTCCTCCTAAAGACAGGGGTAAGGGGTCCCAGTGCTCAATATCACGTATATGGCATCACAGGAGGGGTGGGAAATTAGCCTTGTACAGATCCTTCAACTCATATGTGATCCAGATTCCTAAGCATTTAAATTTTCTAAAGTTATAATAAAGGGGAGAGCCCAAGTATCCTTTATCCACAGGGGTAATGGGCAATAATTTCATGAATTATTTCAGGAGGGTTTGAGAGGGGGTCCGGTATATAAAGCAAAGTGTCATCTGCATAGAGGGAAACCTTATGCAATGAATCTGCCCACTGGATCCCTTCGACGGAGCAAACAAAAGAGACAATGGCGAGCAGTCCTGTCTAGTTCCACGTTGTAGATTGAAATATGATGATATATCATTGTTAATGCAGACAGCAGCCAGTGGGGCGGTATAGAACAGTTTTATCCATGATATGATTTTTGGGGCCAAAGTGTTAAGTGTTTGATCAGGAGAAATCTTACAAGGGATGACAACCTCAAGGTGATGATCCAGAATCTTGGCAATGATTTTAACATCAGAGTTCAAGAGTGAGATTTTCCGATAGGAACTGCAAATTAGAGGATTGTTATCTTTTTTTTTTTAAGTAGCAAATAAATTACTGCTTAGTGCATAGTGGGAGGTAAAAATCTGTGAGAAAAAGGATTGTTTAAACACTGGTTGGAGTAATGGGGAAAGCTGATCTACAAATTCTTTAGAAAAGTTGTTAGAAAACCGTTTTTCCCCAAGGATTTGCCACTCTTCAGGGTTTTAATTGCTTAAGTTATCCCAGCAATTAAAATGTCTTTTTCCAGCTCTACAGTCTGGTTTGCATTCACATTGGGGGAGTTAACGGATTTGAAAAAGTCTTCTATGGCATATGGGCTGCTTGCTAAAACAAATGTATACAATGAATTAAAAAAGTAATAGTATTAATCATTGATTTTCCTATTGTCCGTGAGTTTTTTGCCGTTATCATCATTGATTTCAGAGATATGTTGGTCAGCAGTCCTCTATAAAGCTGATGTGCTGGCAGATCGACCTGCCTTCTCCCTATGCTCTGAATGATGTCTTGATTTGGAAATCAGATATTCTGCCTGATGAGTAGTTAAAAGATCAAATTTGGTCTGTCGCTCTATTCTCTTTTTCATTAAATCTACGGATAGAGAGTGACTGTGCAGCCCATCCAGTATTTCATCAGTTAACTTCACAAGATGACCAGTATTATTTTTTTATTTTTGGATGCAAAAGGAAAAGCTATTCCTTTAACAGCTCCCATACCTTAGGTGGTGACAATCTTGGAGTTTGGTTGATATTAAAAAAATATTTGATTTTAGAGGAAATTAAGTGAGAAAATTTGTCATCAGATGGAAGTAGAGGATTCAATCTCCATGACCAGTATGTAGATTTTCCAGATTCTAACTGGGTGATTGAGTGATTTTGCATTCTAACTAACACAGTTAACCTGGCAGCCATCATAATTTCTAGTACTCTTCATGGTGGACATTGCATGAGGGTGAATGATAAAAAGCTGTGAGTGTAACCCATAGACTGGTCAAAAAGACAAAGACTAAGTAAAACAAATACTAAACAAACTGAAAAAAAGAAAACAAAAAAGGAGTCAGACAAAGTACATTTGGAAATATTTAAGACCAGCGATGCAACAACCTCTACACCTATATAAACCTGGAGATTTGAACATCCCTGAGCAAACAATTCACACAATTAGTGCCTTTGGTGGGGAACTATAACCTAGCAGCTTCAGCATCCACTGAATCTCCAAAAGATGAAGGTAAATATGCTATGTTGCTGTGAAACACAAAGAAAAGCACTGCAAACTGCACAAATTATTAAAATACAAACTGCAAGTAGAGGCAGTTATTGATTGACCGTTCATTGACTGTTCACTTGAATCTCTTTTCTTATTTTCTTGAAGAAGAGTTAAAAGGCTTTGCTGTATGGAAAACTGTCCACGAGAGGAGGAAAACCCTGACATATATAAAGAGGGAAAAGGCGAAAATCTATTTGATAGACCCGCTGACCAACCTCCACTCTCACCAACATCCACAACAACAATTCGCCTTCCTGTCATTCACGAGTGTCCAGTATGAATATAATTATGACAGACATCTATAAAGATCGATCTCGGCTGTAATTTGACAGAGAAAAGAGAGCTTTCACAACCACTCCATGAAGCTGTCACTCTTGTTCAGACTCACCAAGAGGCTGTGAAAACCTGGAAAGGGCTGTTGTTTGCAAGTATCCTCCAGCTGTCCACAAAATGCCAAAGTAACACTAATATTAGCATTTTCAGTGCTGTGCAAGGTCAAACTTAAAAAGAATGAACTCAGAATTTGGTTCACAAGGACTGAGACAAACTGTTTTCATGTTTACAATTGTTCATTTTGAGCAGGGTTTGAAATTTAAAATAAAAAATAAAAAAAGAAGCTTCAGTTTATTTATTTTTTCCTTCTTTCTTTTTCTTGTGTGTGTGTGTACTAAGTTTCTCTAAGACATTTTTTACCCAAATTCAGATATGTATTTATTTTTGCAATAAATATGGGCTTTTTTGGATCAATGTGTACGTGGGTTTTTAGAATCTGCATCTGTTTCATTTTTCAAGACTGGAAGTTGCCATTTGGACCTGACACATGATAAATAAAGGTGGATGGATAATGGAGCTCACAATCAAGTTTTCCCTCTGCAAAACTTTTGGTATAATGAGTTTTATGTGAGGCCAACAGTCCCAGAATAAACAAAAAAATCTAAAGTTTTCAAGGCTTAAAACCAAAAACTTTAGAAATGAGTAAAAAAGAAAGATGAAGATAGGAGATTGATGTTCATGTGAGGGCAAAAAGAAAAAAAAAACCCTGTTAGAAGCTTATGAAGAGTGGGGTCCCAATAATACTCCTCAGCAAGCCTGCATCATGATAGGTTTAGCTCCAGAAGTGGATCTATTTCCACATATTTTTAGTCGCTGAATTTAATGATCAGGCAGTGGAGCTCTATGCTGAATCAGTTCTTATTATTGAGTTTGTCAGTGAGGACTTTTTATATTGTTTGTATCTGCAACGGCTCACCAGTTCAAACATTCGGCTAATGACAATATAAGCCACTTAAGCATTTATGCAAATTCTTTGTCAATACAGAATATATGTTTCCAAATCAAAATCAATCACTCTCCCTCAGTGTCTCTGTTTGCCTCCCACTCATCCTTCTGCGCTCACTGCGAGGGAAATACAGCCCTGTGAGTTTGCTTTTGATATCATCTACTTTGTGAATATTACATCTCATCATCTTTATCCATAAAAACTCATATATAACTGCCAGGCTTGCTTAGTAAACAGGCAGGATCTATACATGAGCCTCCACATGATAAATCACAATAATCACGCCGCTTTTTCCATAAGACAAAAACAAAATCCAATTCCATCATTCAAAACGCAGAGATTTGTCTTGTGTCTGTGTGACTCCAGGCAGTGAGTTTATAAGAGTGCATTTGCCTCTCTCTTATAGCCCGCCTCGCTCTTATTCAATCAAAGGACCATTTTTTATTGCCAGCGTGCAGCCACCTGATTGCAATAACCCAGCTGATAGATGGGGGTGGGCTGCTCCTGTAGCAGGTGTGCTATATGCGCTGAGATAATCTGTTTTCATAAGAAGAGCAGGCAGGTCTCCACATCAGGAGTTTCTCTGTATCAAAATTACTTGATAAAATATGTAGATTATTTCAGTGAGTTAAGAATCAGTGGAGAACAACAGCCCTTATATTACTGCCGTGATTCACTGCTCCCCTGATGTGCTCTCCTGCAGTAAAAGCTCTCAACAAAAAGACTCTGCCAGAGTACTTCACAGCCGCTGATATCGCAGTAATTCTAAAATATAAGCTACCTGCCTGTGTGAATCTAACCAAACTCGAGCAAAAATGCATTACTCTTTGACCTTGTTTGTATTGCCGGATGAAAGCCATTTCATCTCACACAATCTGTAGATGAAAAATGGAGGTTGTAGTGGAAATGGGAAAATAAAGATCTTAAAAAAGACATTGTTCTCTTAGGGTGTACAGTGGAGATTGCTTTTTTAGGGAAGGGGAGAAAAACGGTGGCTGGACAATGGGGGAATATCCCATTGGTATTAACTATGGGAGGAGTTTAGTACTCTTTTCACTGCCCATTTAGCTGTCCAACCATGTCTAAGAGCTACGTAAATGGCTGCATGTTTTCTAAGTGCAGTCAAGACTGTAAAAAATCAAGTTTCTAGCCCCCTTCTGGCTGCATCTGAATGCTTTCCTGATCTTACTGAATCTCCATGCGCCATTGTTGCACCGCCCTTCTTACATAATTATTTCTGTATCAAAAGGTATTAAATCCAAACACTCTCCAACGACACACTGATCTTTCCTTAGGGAGAGAAAAGCTCTTGCATGTCACAGAAACACACAGAATTAATTACCACAAAGCTGACTGTTTCACAAAGCGAGTGGATTTTTCAGGACGTCAGAACATCATAATGTGATATTTTTGGAGCTGATATTGTGAGCATTGTTTTGCAGGGCATGCAGAATGATGGAATATGGGGACCTTTAAGCATAAATGCAAATGATGCTGATTCTAATCTGGAATCAGTTTTTGGTTTCTGTCCCTTGCTGTGGGATTGTCATAATTTGGCATTTGTATTAAACGTGTATTAATATTTTGAAGTCCTGTATTGAATTGAATTGTGTACTGGCAATAAAGCCAATTCAATACAGGACTTCTAATATTTTGAGTCTGGTGGTCTAACAACAGTGGTGTCCTATTAATGAGACAACTTTTTGCAGGTTTCAGGAGTTCCAGTTTGGTTGCTTTAAGGACATGAATGCATGGAAATGCTTAGACATGACTGGTCATAATCTGAGGCTATCCTTCATTAAACAGGTCTGCAGCAGTTTACACACCCAAGTTGAGCTCTGCCACTTTTTTGAGATGTGGTTGCTGACATCAATATAGTTAGCTTAGTTTATTCAACCCTCGGTTCCTACTATTTTGTCTGTTTTGTGGATATTCGTCTTTTTTTTTTTTTTCATTTTTATTTTGAGCTGACAGTCACATCCACCCTACTTTGTCTGCAAAACGGACAAAAGACTTCCGTTTTTTTGATCGTGTGTTTATGGCACCATAACAACATATTGGAACCTTTTTTTGCAGTCACCAATAGTCTCCAATAGACAAACCTGTTTAAAATGCACACAGTATCAAAAAATACAAGTCTGATGACATGGCAAACAATAACTGGCATAAAAATCATGTACCATCAAATTTTTTATTCATGTTGTTTAAGAGATTTGATTTAAAAATGTAAGGAAAAAATGTTTAAAAATGATCATTTTATGAACACTTATCTGCATGTCCGTTTTGGGGACAAAGTAAAGTAAACTACAGAAATTGGCATTACAAAAAATATTTATCTATGCACCAAAATTGACTTTACTACTCTGTTGACATGGCCCGGATTCTATTCATTAAAAAAAAAAAAAAAAATTAATTTAATTTAATCTAGCCTGTGTCATTTTATATGAGAAATATAGCGATTTTTCTTTTGTTCCCATTAAAAATAACAGCACACAATAACAAGCATAAAAATGATCCAACATCAAATTTTGTATTCATTATTTTTTCAATAGTCAAGACTGAGTAAAAAAAAAAGTAAAAAAAGAAAAAAAAAGTTTAAAATTAATCATTTTATGAACACTTATCTGCATGTCCGTTTTGGGGACAAAGAACGCTGGAAGGAGCTCAAAATTACCTGGAGCCAAGGGTTATGGCTTACATTTAATGTAACAAAATCCAACTGAAACATCCTCTGCTGTTGTTTACACTAGATTTACTTTTATCTCATTTTATAGATCTATTTTCTAAGAGGTAGAGAGTAATACCTGAAGCTACATGATAGAAATATGAGATTTTCTGACTGAAATTAACGGCTAACTAATTAACTAACCCTGAGTGAGTGCCTCTTCAGATGAAGGTTTTATTCGAGTCCTTCCTCATTCTCTCATATATTTTTTACAGAATTAAGGAAAATCCAATCAAGGATTTGAACCTGGTGTCAATTTTATTAAATTTAATTAATATGGTACCAAAAAAAGAGCAGTAACATTGAGTGTTACATTCAGAGAAGGAGTGAGTGGAGCTGCAGTGATTGATAATGATTCTGCTCATCACTTTAACCTGTGTGGACCACAGTGGGTCTCCCAGTCTGCCTCTCAAAATTTCCCTCCAGCCCCCAACCAAACTAAAAATGCTTTAAACCTTTCAGAAAAGACCTCTGAATAATTCAGGCATGCCAAGAGTTTAGCACGGCAAATGTGATGATTATTTAATAGTGTGTAACTGTTGCAGAGGCCTCATGACATATTCAAAGGCAATAAATTATTAAGTTCTCACCTTCACGGTTTGTCCGGCTTCAGGGCCGTCCTGGTGGGAACAGAGAGAGGTAATTAGAAAAGAGTTGGGAATTCAGAATTATTTACATCAATAATTCAGAGACAGATTATAATTTCAGATGAGCTACAGCACCTCAGCCCTTTCCTCCAGAAAAAAAAAAAAGAAAAAAAGAAATTCCCTGGGTTTGTTTCATTGTCTTCTTTGTCCCTGACAGTTATTTCTTCATGAGCAGTTTTAGTCTTCCTATTTTTCCTTGAGTGCACTGAAAAGTTTGATAAAGTAAAATCAACCTTCAAAATGATAAAATTAAAGTTTACTATAGGTCTAGACAGAGGCTGTCTCAAATAAATGCTTCTAAATTGAACAAAATACGACTAAAACCATCTATTTTTTTCTCCCTTTCTGTCCAGTATGTACAAACTGGAATTGATTTTCTTGTCTAGAAAGGATGACGCTGCTTTTGGTGATCATGAAAGAAAATAGAGTTGATTTTTTCTTCATTTAAAAAGCCAATAACGTCCATGTAGCTCCAATTATGGAACAAATTTGTGCACGGGCAATGTTTTAACAACCCTGGAGAGCAAAACTGGACTCAATGACACACAAATACCAGACAGAGTGCTTTCTGCAAACTGGCCATTCAATGTCAAAAGTATTGTAAAGTGTAGGAAAGGAAAAGAGGAAGAACCTGCAGAAGATACTTTAAAATACTGTGACTGATGCATTAAACTAGTACAGACAATAACTATCTTTGAAATATTATAATATAACAAGAACATATTGATATTGTTCTAAAAATAAGCAAACTGTAAGCAATAGTGTAAAGTCATAGAGGCCATGATTGCCACATATGATGAAGAAGAGGAGCAGACTGATGGACTGAAGCAGCCTTCTGAGAGATGATTCAGGACTTAAAGGGATATTCCGGCGTGAATTGAAGTTATGGTCAAGCACACCGTAACACCAAGTCAGACACCCCCTCGAGAGATGAATGTCCGCTTGCTTCTCTAGTTAGCACAACTTTAGTAAAGACCGTAGGATAGCAATACACAGCAGTCTATGTCTCCAAGTGCAAACCTCAACCAAAAAGCCACTCTATAGCCACAGATAATGCTCAGAACAGCACCTAACTTCATCAACAGTACATATAGGGTCCCAGCCATAGTACTAGCCATCAAACATCTTTTTAGCTTTGCCTGGTTTCTTTAGCAAAGAGACCAAACACAACTCACCTACTCTCCTCCAGCAGCTGCTTGTTTGTGGGGGAGCCCTGACGAGTCGTTCACCGAGCGCACCGGATCGTTTCCATGAAGTAATAATCATCATAATGATCATTTTGCACTGCAAACATGGTAGTTCTTCTGCCTTAGCGTTTCGGTCTGATTGCATTTCCATGAAGTAATAATCATAAATGTTCTTCCTTGAGCTGCGAAACTCCGCTGCACTCAGTGATCAACTCGCCAGGGCTCCCCCACAAACAAGCGGCTGCTGGAGGTGATCTACTAAAGTTGGTTGGAGTTGGAGTTATTAAAGTTGGTTTAACTAAAGAAGCAAGCAGTCGGCAACATTCATCGCTTGAAGGGGTGTCTAACTCGGTGTTACGGTGTGTTTGACCCTAACTTAATTTTACGCTGGAATATCCCTTTAAGAGTGATGATCAAGATTTACTGTGAATCTAAAATCAAGGTCACACCTTGTGCCTCTTACTAACTTAACTTTAATACCCGACAGAATTTTTTTTTTTTTTTGTAAACAGTTTTCAGTCGGTTCTGTAACCTATGATTTACTGGAAGAACTAGACAAACAACACATACTTGTAGCAGGGGTCTGGACATGTTGACATAAATAAAATACTAAGTTAATTGAGGCAGCAGCTTTGTATCTGCTAAAAAAACTGCCGTTTCTGGCCTGGTTGATGTTGATGTTGGGAGTGGATAAACAGTTTGTCAGACACGTGATGAACTCCGCTGTTATTCTTCATTGTTGATGGAGGAAAAATAGAGCATTTGTGTCACCATCCCAAAAGAAAAGAGAAAAAAAGAAAAGCGAGCTTGATTTGTGTGATATTATTATTTGTCACAGCGGTGGCAGTTGCCCCTCCTGCAGAGAGCTCTCCTTTAATGTGTTAGCTGTAACCCGGGAGCTGTCACAACTAATCTCCTATTATCACTTCACATCACCTCTGCAGTCACAGAAAATGATATCCAGCATAAAGATTACTCTCTGCTGCTCTGTTCTTCTGCTTTTTCTTCTCCTCTCTTCTAACCTGTGAAACAATTTTCTCTGACAGGGCCGCACAGCCAGCTAGGTGCTATTTCGATATTAGCATATATATCACCAGTTATGCAGAATAGACCATTCAGTTTAGAAGGGTCTGTCTGGCTGTCAGAGTCAGCTCTGTATTTAACTTCCATCATACGACAGCAGAGCTGATCCATATTGAAAACACCAACAGGCCTCATTGTTCTCCACCGCAAGGCAAAGTTTCTCTATTTTCATTTGCTCTTTTATTGGAGTCCCAAAAAATTGTATTTTCTTCAAACAATACAGAAGAAAATACTTTGAGGCTGTTAGAGATTGCATATCTTTCATACTTTTTTTTTTTTTTTCGATTGAAAAACTTAATGTTTTCAAACTTCAAATCTTATAACTACAGTGTTCAGATTTGTCCTCAGCTGTGACTCTACTTTGTCCCTCACAGTATGACCACCTTGTCCCACCTTTATTTAATTTAATTACATGAAAACCTTAAAGCCCCACTCTAGTCCCTTTTTCTTTTAAACTACTTACAGTGTTATAAGTGGTCTTGTGATTATGAAGTTTTTAGCCAAAATTGCATTACCTGCGCCATTTTCAGGGCTCCAGTAGCTCATTAGCAATTCGCCTCTGAGTCGTGGGCGTAGACAACGCTGCTCTGCACAGTTCTCTTCGTGTTAGATTGTTGCCTAGCATTGCCGGTGTAGTAGAAGTGGCAGGTAACATAGGAGCTGTTCAGCATTTGGACACTAATGTCTTTAGGGGCATTATGAAAGCTAATATCAAAATTAGCTTTCTAACGAGCATGGCAATCCGCTAACACACACACTTGTTCCGCGATTGTCCTCTCTATTTCTCTGAGCCTGGCTTGCATAGTGCGGCTGCAGGGGCGGGGCTTGTATTTGTGATGTATGAAATCTCACTGGCCCTCATTTATCCGCCGCAGTGCTGTTCAGCGCCACCATAATCCTGCTCCAGACAGGAGTTTTCTGGACTGCTTTTATACCAGTTTTGATGCTTCCAAAGAGAAAATTCTTGTTAGTTTCCACCACAGATGTGAGGATATCCACTTTCAGCTCGAAAAAGTTTTGCATCATTCTGATATATCTCCTCTTTCATGTTTGACCTCAGTGGGCGAGGCCTCTGAACCACGAATATTTAAGGGCGTAAACATATTAATGGCGATCGATTTTAGTAGCCACATTTAGCAGCCGCATTTATCAGATGATGTCATCTTACCTGTATGGCGATGGTAAGCGAGGTGGCGTTGAAGTGCTTCTCCACCAGGTTGGCGACCTTCTGGGTGGTGCTGAATAAATCTGCCACCTCATTGGGCTGGAGGTCCCGGAACCGCTCCACTGGTCTCAGAGGACACACCAACACATCTGAACAGGTTCGATTAAGGAATTCTTGGCTGACCACAGAAATTTTTTCTATATTTGCGTCGGCTGCGGTGTGTAAGGACCTTTAGTCACGTATTTTCTTTTCTTTTTTTTTAGAATACAAGCTTTGAACATTCTCATTTGGTGTACATCAATTCAAATAAAAGTAAACCGCAAACTGCTATAAAGAAAAGACACATGAAAAGAAAGTCAAAGAAAAAAAAAAAAAGACATTTAATAACTCTCATGTGCAGCCGAGAATTACACTCATGTGCAGCAGAAATTATGAACATTAAAACTCCTCCTAATTAACTTTAACATCACTCCCTTTTATTAATTTACACCACTGTCTCAGCCTAGTAACATCTCCAACAACCACTGCGAGTCTGATGTGAACACCCTCACACCTCTGTAGCCCCAAAATAAATCTTAACTGAAGAAATACATATATGAGGCACTTGACTTTCATTTAAGTGGAAAAACTAAGATGTGAAGAGCTTGAATGATGCTCATGGGAGTTGAAACTGGAGAAATTCAGCACCAAAGACCAAAATTTAGAAAGTAAGCATCGCTGAATTTCCTCCACTTTATGAACTTTTTGCATTTTTTTTATTTTATTTATCTTACTCCAAGCCTTATGTCAATCTTCTTTGGGCAAACACCAATTATGACAAACAGAAATACCAATTTAGATTTCCTAGTTCGGTGCGTGAGCATACTAATATTTACTGATAAGCATTCGACAGTGCAGCTGCAGCAGATTCTGGTCATAACTCTAAAATTAGATTGATTATCATTCTGTCCCAGACATGGTGCTGGAGGAAACATCAGGGCATTACCAAAGTGATATCTGTATAATCTTCTGTGGAATCTCTAAAAGGACTCTGGTGAGTTCTGGTTTCAGCTCCCAGTTTATCAAGTTCAAGCGACAACTTGAAGAAAAGTGATCTGTTTCATTTAAGTCATAAAGGTCAGGGCACATATATTGCAAGGAAAGATCTCATCCCACGTCAGAGTGATTGCACACAGAAAAGTAATCAAGCTGGGTGACAGAAGTAAGACATAGTTTGATGAGTGGTATGATGGCTGCAGCTGCAGGCACATATCTTAAAGGCTTCAGAAACATGTTGCTTTCCGTCACGGGTCATTTGATCAATAACACTGGCTCAGGGGCAGAGAGAGAAGTAGTTCTCTGGAAAGAAGAAAAGAAAAGAAAAGAAAAGCGATAAAAGAACAAAGGTGAGGCATTCAGCTTTTAATGGAGACAATAATACAGAAAAGAAGGAATTTCAAACTTGCATGTGCTTCATATTCAAGATATGAAGGTATATCATGAGGGAGAACGATGACAATTACTTTCTCGAGGCACAGTTATCCAAGGATGGGATTCATCCTGGATCAAGAAATCTACCTCACATTGGTGACCGTTTTTCAAAGCAAAACTAGAAAGGAATCCAGATACCAAGATTAAGGAATGCTACTGCTATAAATAAGACTTTGTCTAATGCACTTTGTCTGCAGAAGACACCAAAATATTATTTTAGTGGTACAAAGTCCTTTAATTTTCTAATCCACTTTGTCTTCTCTGTAGCAATAAACCATGTAAGAAAAAAGTCACATTTATTCACATCATTGTCAAATGTTTTGTGTGAAGTTTTAAGGCTACTGTAGGCAACTTTTTGACTCTTATGAAATAGACAAAAAATAAATCAACACTTTATATGATGTACTACATACGCAAGAATAGAAGTGACAAGACTGACATTTTTTTTATATTGTAATTTTACAACATTGTTTCTGTTTCCATCCTAGACTGTATAATAATTGGACCCAGCAGAGGTGACATCACCCCTTTGTTTCTGAAGCCCATTGGTGGCAATTTCCCTATTGGTAAGGCCAACTCAACTAAGCTTTTGGCCGTCAGCTGTGCCTCTAAACTGATCGCGTAATCGTAAAAATGTTGAACGAATGTGTAAAGTAGGAGGCTGTGCTGCTTTGTTTCACCATTTACCTGATTTACAGTAAAAATAACAAATGACGGAGGCTGATCCAGGTGTGACTTAACCGCCACTTTTGAAACGAGTGGGAAATGATGTTAAAGAGCTAACTTGGTAAAAATAAAACCTCAAGGCGACATGCTATGAAAGAAGTGAAAGAGACATTGAAGTTCATTCCCCTCTTATGAAACAGCATCCTGTAGAGAGGAGATGATTACATCTTAGCATTTCATGCCACAGTGGCCTCGTCTGTGATCCATTCGTCTCAAGAGCCACAAGCAGAGGCACAAATGGTCGCTTTGCTTTTGTTTCCCCTCTGTGCTCCGTATGAGCCAGTGCATGAGTGTGTGTAGTTTGTGTGTGTGTTCACGCTGCACACACTGGAATGAAATCAGACGTCACATGAGCTGATATCTTTCTTCTCTCCGTGCTGCCGTGGTGATGGAGCTTGCCTACATGAACGATGATGTGGGGCCGAGGCTAGAGAGCGCAGAGACGCAGACAAAGCTTGTTTACTTTGAGTTGTTGGATGAATTATGTCTCACCACAAACCCATTAACCTCGACAGCATTTCCACTACTGTATGTTCTATCCACTGTATGTATGACAGAACGAGCCCAAACTCTTGTTCGAAGCACTTTCAGAAACTGAGCACAGTTAGACGAAATATTCAGAGATGAATTGATGTATTGATCAGTCTACGAAGTGTCAGAAAGTTGGACATATCTGATCACAGTTTTGAAAGAACCCAAAGTGACTTCTTCAACAGATCCAAACCTACAACTTTTCAAATACAAAAGGGAAACAGCTGTGGCTCCTCACATTTATACATTCAGTAAAAATCGAATATTTCCGCTAGAATAGTCATCGGAAAGACTCACCAATTATCTGATGTTATTTTCTCTAAAGTCTGGCAGTGCTTACCCCGGCTGCTTTGGGTAGAAGAGGAGAATGATACCAGCAGTGGCAGCTGGAATTGAGAGAGGTGTATCAAGCAGCAGACCGTCGAAGGTGCTGCATTTCAGCTTGATCTGATGCACAATACATCAGGTGTTGACACAGCCCATCGCTGCCTGCCTACTTCCATAGACCAGGCTCAAGCCAGCATGTCAGATCTCCCTCTTTCTACCCTATCCCGACAGAGGCAGAAACTCACAGAGGTCACTTTAGTATGTTGATGCATGGATTGACCTTGAATCTACTCAAACAATCCCTCAGTAAAAACCAGCAACTGTCCACATTTACACACAAGTTAATGTTTAAGTGTGAGGATATAGCTGCATAACTTCATCACTTAAAGGTGGGGTAGGCAGGATCTGAGGAAGTGCCAACCAGTTTTCCCCTCAGCTCCTCCTCTCCCCTCAGTCTCTGCTCCAGCAAGCCCCGCCCACAAACAGACGCTCCTGCTCACTCGTATCGTTCCAATTAAATTCAGATATAATGCAGATAGATACTTCAGATAATTACAAATGGGGCCCTGTCATCGTGAAAGTAAAAATCATCGGTGCTACTGTAGATGCCAACAGACTACCATCAAACACAATGTTTGCAGGACTTCTACAACTAGGATGAAGTGACATAGTCCAGGACCCGAGGTAAACAGTTTAGCGGTGCTACAACACATAGCAGGTCCTGTTTGACAAGAAACACTTCCGTTACAGACACTTAGCTTACTTTGTTAAAGTGGTTTACCTGTCCAACAGAAAGGTTACAAGGTCTGTAAGATCCTGAAGTGTCTCCCAACGTTTATGCTTCATTGATGTTGACCTTGCTTTTTAGCTCTTGTCTGGTCTACCTCCAAGTCTTCGATATTTACTTTCTTGTTTTCTTGCTTGTGCAGAGGATTCAGACAATTTTCGTACTTTCTGGTTGGTTTCTACTGTCCGATATTGTAGCACGCTAACTTTGCTTGGGATTGTGAACGTTATTCAAAGACGTGGCGTGCGTCTCACAACACGAGGGAGCAGCATCTGCCTCACAACCAATCAGATCGAAGAGGTGGAGAGCGGCTTTTTTACAGTCAGAATGAGCAGATCACTCAGAAATTTTAGAATGTTGACTACACAGGCATAAGAGAACACAGTGATCTCATGGTATTCTCAAATGTCATCAATAACTAATAGCTATTGACTGATATTAAAAGCTTTTTTTCATATACACCACAAAAAAGATGCTTCTTTAACGGATTCCTGCCTACCCCACCTTTAAAACTCATGACACCCCCACAATATCAGTCAAGATCTAATCACAACTTCAGTTTCTGGTGCTTTACATCAGAGAAAAATAAGCTGTAGATGACACTTCCTTTTAGGACTCATTGCCTCCCAGCCTTCTGAACCCAACGCTGTTTCTTAGTGAACTCCTCAACATCACTCTGTGCTCACACTGACATAAAACATTAACAATGGGTGTAAATCACTGCTGGATACCTCAGAGAAGACTTCGGCATCCTGGGCTGCAGCCCCAAACCTCATCAGGAGGCAGATGATACACAAGCCTGGCATTTTAATAATCATCGGAGCCTAATAAACACTGGAACTTTTCACACGCTGCCAATCCCTCACTCTTTTCACAGCATGCCAAGCACCCTTCAATATGAATCCATACACATACTCTAAACCACATTTTTTTAACAGGGGATGCCAAATGGTTTGGGTTATTAGTGGCCAAGGGACGTTGATTTCATCCCCACAACCATTGTGTGAGTAAGAGAAGAGAAAGCTTTCCATATGTCTCTGCCTGGGCCAATCTCATCCTCAGCTCTGAACAGCCTCTCGCTCTCTGTCACCGGCCGGCTGCTCCAGTCGGGGGGTTTGAGGGATGAGATTGAAGAGCCTGAGCATTTCCATATAGTGAGAAACCATCTGCTCATATCCCATTATTATCTGTCACAACAGTTATTTGACTGCTTTCGTCTGATTCACTCCCGGGGTCGTGGTGCATGTAATAAGAACAAGGAATCGCAGATTGGTTTTACATTGCAAATGCAATCATTTCTTTGAGGGAAAACATCTGTCCCCATGCCCCTCACTCACTCCCCCAACTTACCCAGACCCCATCTTCATCTCCCCCATTCCCACTGCCACACTGTAGATTTTACACCGCCACAATGACTTCACCTGAGACAGAGAAAAAAGCCCTCCTGGTGACCTTCCCCCTCCTCTCAGTCCCATCTGTATCACACCAATTTCACACTACATACTAATGCTAATACAGTTTTATTCTGTGGGCTGCTCACACTGGAAAATTACCAAATGAGGTAGAGCTCATAATGGCCACATGCAGAATAAAGGTGATCCAGGTGGGAGTGTGGTGTTGATAGACTGGACTGGAGGCTAACACTAGAGCTGTAAAATGGATGTGTATTTATGGCTACTGTGAACTAATTTGCATTTATATGCAATGTGACTTTAGATTTGAGGTTAAGGTGTATGTTAAGTGAAGGGCTATGTTATATCTGGTAGACACATGGACATAACTAAAAAACATCAAACTTATCATGAAATTTGTTTAAATATAAGTGTGTTCCTCAAAAAATTGTGTTTTTCACAGTGCCTGAGCCAAATAAACAGATAAAACCCATATAGAGTTTAATTACTTTGTCTACTGCAGCTCTCATTAACCCTACATATGATCTACGGTGTTGTGAAAAAGTGTTTGCCCCCTTCCTGATTTCTTTCTTCTTTTTTTTTTTTGTATGTTTTTCACAACTAAATGTTTCAGATCATAAAACAAATTTAAACATTCGTCAAAGACAACACAGGCGAACATAAAATGCAGTTTTTAAACTAAGGTTTGTATTATTAACGGAGAAAAAAATCCAAACCAACACGGCCCTGTGTGAGAAAGTGATTGACCCTCCCGTTAAAACATAACTTAACTGTGTCTTATCACACCTGAAGGTAATTTCTCTAGTCACACCCAGGACTAATGCTGCGTTTGAGTCAGATGTTGGAGCTGAAAATGACATCACGTCCGAGTTACCAGCATTACCAAGTCAGAAAAAAAAGCAAAATCAGAGGCGAAAACAGGATGGCCACTTCTACGAAAGGCAAGCTCTAAAATAACTTCCCAAGATGTGGCCATCTTGTTTCAGGCCTCCGATTTTGCTTTGGGAACTCGGGTGTAACGTCATTTTCACCTCCAATATCTGACTTCCGAGGTAACTCGAACGCAGCATACGCTGCCACACCTGTTCTCAATCAAGAAATCATTAAACAAAACCAGCCTGGCAAAGTAAAGTGTATCAAAAGATCCTCAAAAGCTAGACATCATGCAGAGATCGAAAGAAATTCAGGAACAAATAAGAAAGTTATTGAGCTCAATCAGTGTGGAAAAAGGCTATATAAAGCCGTTTCTAAAGCTTTGGGACTCCAGTAAACCACAGTGAGAGTCATTATCCACAAATGACGAAAACATGGAACAGAAGTGAACCTTCCCAGGAGTGGCTGGGCAACCAAAATTACCCCAAGAGCACAGCAAGGACTCATCCAAGAGGTCACCAAAGAACCACCAACAACATCCAAAGAACTGCAGGCCTCACTTGTTTCAGTGAAGGTCAGGGACAACCGTTATTGGTTTGAAAACTTTCAGATTAAAGATTCACATCATGATTTGACTCACCATGATGGTTGAGGCTAAAAGCATTTGAGGCACATCTCCACTGGACTTTTAAACTTTTGCTAAAGTACATGAAATTATACTTTTTTGAAGCTTAGGTTGTAATTTGCTTCCTAACTCGTTGAAACTTTTGCTTCAAATTCTGGTTTGAGTTTATTTAAAGGGAGAAATTCTCCCTCAAAGACAGGTATTTTGAAATGTAGAAAAGAACCAGCAGACAGTACGTGTCAGGGAAATAGTTACTAAAATGCAAATTTTCCCAAAAGACCCTCCTCACTGCTCCTCCATTTAGTCAATTTTAAAAGAAATTTTTCATTAAAAACATCATTTCCATTCTCAACACAGGTCAAAGTATGAACCTTGATCAGCAGACTTAAACCTTCTGTCGAGATGGGATGACATGTTCAACCCTGACACTCACACAGATGCAGGATGATAAGGTTTTAGGATTCAAGAATTCAAGGAACTTTATTGTCGTACCCAACATCTTTTACAGATCTTTTAAATAATATTCTTCTCTCTAGCCTGAATAAATGCTGCAGCTTTGCTGTGAACTTAATTTTTGTTCTGTGAATGAAACTTGACTCTGATTTTTATTCTCACAGTAGTCAGAAGAAATGTTGGGAATCTACAGATTGTATTTCCCAGTGTCAGCTTTGAATTGGCTTTTGAGATAAACCAACAATAGTCAGTGTTTTAAATTCTTCATGGGAAAATATTTGTTCAGGAATATAACTTTGAAATTGTTGTACTGTTACCAGAAACATTACAACATATTTGTTATCATTATTATTGTTGTTGTTGTTTTCCATTTTATCTCTGTAGATATGTTCTGTCCCTGTTTTGTCCTGGAGAAGCGCTGTGATCACAGGTAAAGCCACCGCAATTTCCCACTAGATGCCATCTGAAGAGAAAAAAATGTTTCTTTTGTTTTGTAAAAACAACCGTGGACAGGTCAGAGTGTGGACAAGCATGGGGAAAAAAGATCACAGACTGTATGACAGTAGGACATAGTGTTAGTTATATCCCCTATATTTTTCTCATGTGGAATTATGAAGCCTATTGATGGATGTCGCTGTGTTGGGAACACCGACTCAACCTAACTTCAGTCAACTAAAGGGGCAAAAAGGTGAAGTTGAGGTTAGCCTTTAGCCTCTTTTCTAACAGTGACAGGGTACCCACCTGTCAGTAAAGACAGCCGTACCCCTAATAAGCAGAACTTGTGACTTTCATATCTTTAAAACTAAAAAACTGAAACCCCCTTGGACTGCCTTTTTATGCTAATATGCATATTTGTCTTTTCCAGTGAGCCATAATGACTCTGCTGGGGTTACTCTGAGGCTTAGTTCATGCTTCACCAGCAGTAAGTTTACAACATTTTTAGTCATTTATAAGTTAAGGAAGCTTAGTGAGCTAAGAATATATAGTTTAAGATCAAAGTATGACATTATTTTAGAAAGCTTTAATAAGAAAAATAAAAAAAATAGAAAATGGTTCTACTCCCTGTAACATTAATCTGAATACTGGTCTAGCAAGCCTCCCAAAGACTCCCCAGTGTAAGGCGACTGTAGACAGGGTGGCAAGAAAGGCAAGTTTTCTACATTTTTCACAGATTTCAGAGGGAGTAAATAAAACCCCAAATCAATATCATACTTTTGAAAATTTGCTTTTGCAGAGGGATGTGCTGTTTATCGAAATAGTGAAAGCTAGCCATTGTCTGTGTAAAGCCCACTCATGGTACTATAGTCCCAAAGATGGTGGGCACAGGACAAACATCATGACTAAAACCTATGAATAGTCTCATAATTATGGATTTCACTGCTAACTTTGGTAAATGATTCATGTTTTTTACATTAAATCCATTTATTTTACAAAAGACTTGACTGTGCCAGCGTTCACAGCCCAGAACTGAATCTTATGTTTTCCATCTCACAACTCGATACTTTACTGTAATCTCAACCTTTATGAGTTCAACAAGTAAAACAGTGCAGAAAAATGTGAGATGATCTCTTTGTGCCTGAGTGGCATGTTGAGGCAAATGCTTCATTTCCATGTGCGGCTGAAATGAAACTAGAGAAACACTCTGACGTCTTTTTCTGCTTAAGAGCAGATCCACTCACAGGATAAATAAGAGCAATGAGAATAACAACTCCACACTCAAATGCACACACACACACACACACACACACTTCCTCCCACTTGTCCTCTTTCTTTCTCTGTCTCGCTTTCACTCTGTCTCTCACACACACACTCCCAGTATAACAGGCTGTGATGAAGGCAGCAGGCCCTCAAATGAATCAAAATGCCCTTTCCCTTGGCAGCTCAGAATCCTGGACAGCCAAAACAAAGAGATCCATCACTGCTGCTGCAACAATTGGCTCTTTCTGCCCGATTACAGTTGGCCTAAAATGGGCCCTATCACCGAATAGTGCTCCAGAAAATGACACACAGCGACTGACATGGGCATCCGTCTACACACAATAAATATCAAAGGGTTTCTAAGAAGTCATGATGATACATCAGGGAGGTTTGTTTATCTTGTGCATGGAGAGAAAAGGAGTAAAAGGCCAGTTTGGTACATTATTCACCTTATTTGACTTTTTCAATAGCATGGATTGCCCTGTGTTTTACCATTTGGTGAGGTTATGATTAACTTTTCGTCTAAAGTGACCCTTAATTACGAGGCTTTACTCTGGCTGAGAAACAAAGACAAAAAAGACTATTATTTGCTCTTAATGGAATCAGCGTGGTATTTAGTGCCACCTCCACAATATTGGCCAGACATCTGTGATGGAGGACTTTTTGAGGCTTTGTTTTCGTATGCATGAAGTCGTTACCCCCCACCTCCAGCTCAAACTCTGTCAGCCCTGTAAGCAGTGAATAAAAACATCTAATTAAGAGCTGTGGAGTGTGACATCCAGCACGCTCTGTGTGTGTTTGTGTGTTTGTGTGTTTGTGGTTGGCTGTGTTGTTGGTGTAAAATGGCAGGAAGAGCATTAGATGGAGAAGAGGGGATGAGGGAATCAGTGGTATATTTGGAGCAGGGCCAGAGCAGGTAATCTAAGTAACCTGTGTTGATATAATTCACTGTAAGTTTTAATGGTTTCCTGAGGATGGCTGCTAATGTTTAATCACTCATTAACCTTCCCTCTGGCGCTCATAGATTGTCAAGTCCAGTTTGCAGATTTCTGTGAGAATAAAAATGCTTGTGTGACCCCAAAAATATATTTGATTTAAAATAAAAAAAGGCTGTTACTGGCAGCTTTCCTCAACAGTAGCAGAGTTAAGTTATTCTACTAAACATTAGGGGAGAATGAATTAACAAACCTGTGAGAAGATAACCTGTAAACTCAAATATAATCCAGAGACACTTGGAGTATCACGCCAGGACAGGCTAACCTCACAAAAATACTTTTCCCTGAAATTGATGGGCATGGCAGATGTACTGAATCACTAGACCCAGTTCAAAGACCTTTGTAAAAATTACGTATTTATAAATCATGTTGTTTTAAGTGTACTGTCCTATGGTATGCTATTTATCTGGTCTACTCAGTGATTCGTTCAACAAGTGATTCAGGCGTCGGCAAGTGCAGTCGCTCCCTTCCTCCCCACAGTGGCTCGCCCAGCAATGCTGCATGCAATGGAAGCTTCAATTTCAATTAAAATAAATGCACAGAACATCAGAGACGAACACTGCAGGAAAAGAGCGTCTTCTGGAGTGAGCGGATGATGGAAACTGTATTCCTTATACTGCAAAGTCTTGAGCATGATCTATTTATCTGCCGCTGCACCACGGCTTTATGATGATGATCACTGAGGTTTCCTTGTTAACATTAATTTAACATTCAAATAACATTTAAATTTAAAATTAAAATTGAAACAGCACCAAGTAGAGCTACACAAACTGTAGCTACCGCCTGCCATCTTGGTGGGTGCACAAAGCAAGCAAACAAGAATTGTTTAATTGCACAAGTGAGGCAGCGTTTTACAATTCCTTTGTCTTTGCTACCCACACAATAGTGACTAAGTGACATTTTCAAAGATCTACACACTTAAAAACCTATGTTTTCAGTCCATGTAGGACGTGTTGAGTTTAAATCATATAAGTATTGTGTAGACCTGCACTCACATGGACAGTTATAAGGGCAATGTGACTTGGATGTTTTCAGAATATGTTATATGTTTTTGGCATGATAGGCTCTATTGTTTAGATTCCCAGAACTGTGGGCAGGTCTGATAAGTAGTAGGACTTTTCTGGTTTTGGTGAGGGAAAGGATACGTAGAGTTTAAAAAAAAAAAAAAAAATCTATTCAGTGGCGTGAGTTGGTTTTGTGCTGAAGAAAAAAAAAGGGACTTACATGGAGATGTGGAGAGGGAATCGTGAGACCATCTCAGTCCTATTGAAATAAACGTCTTCAACCTGCAAGTCATCTTATTTGTGAAGCATCAGCCATAATATTTGGAGTCAGAAGCTGGAGAGAAGCAAGAGAGGACCAGCTGCAGCTCTGGCTCGGTTCAACACCTCCTGATCAAAGGTGAGAGATGTCTCATCTTTGCTATTTCATCCAGTCTCACCCTGGCCAAAGTAAAGCAGGTAGTATCTACATTTTCTCCTAAAAAGAACCGAAATGTGAGTGTTAAACTGGTTCAGAAAAAAGAGCGTGCAGGTTCAAGAAAAGGTTATGAGTGTATATATGCCTTTGGTTTTTTTTTGTATTATGAAGTTGAGTGAATTCCTATAGCAGCCTCATCCTGTGGGTATCAGGGCCGTCAATAAGGCCTTGAGCTACAGGTGCTTTAGAGGAAGGCAGCAGGCATTGATAACTCGTCTGATGCATCTTGAAATAAGGGTTGAAAGGTTAAGAAAAAGCAACATGTTAAAAATCCTGAATAACAAATGCATCCTTTGATTTCACGGTTACTGATCCACTTGTGCGTACAATTATGTGTATTTGTTCGAGTGGGTGAACTTTCTCTTTAATAGTGGAAACAAAAACTTCTAGTTTGTAGTTTTCACCATTCTACGATTGGGATCTTGTTTCGTTTTAAAAGTGGGCTGTCGAAAAGCAGATGAATAACTGGTTTGTTAAAAAGAAAGCCACAAACAGACTTCAGACCTGACAAAAATAGATGGTCCCATGTATTTAAGTAACTGCAGAAACTTCTCAAGATTTTAACATCAAGTATGAGCGAATAAGATCCAACAGACCCATCAGGATGTGTGTTGTTATTTTTCTTTAGTTTTTGTGTTTTTTCATGATAAATAATCACTTTTGATCTCACTTCAGTTAATTGGTAGCAGGTATTAAGGTACAAATCATTGTTCTCATTAGAAAACTGTTTCATCATTTTTCTTGAAATTATGGGATAATACTAATTAAAGAGGATTCGGTTTTTGTGTGACACTGATTTATTTTGGTACTTTAGTTAACTCTGTTTTTAAATCATCTTAAGATAAGAAAAACTTTATTGATCCCCGAAGAGAAATTCAATCATTGTTGTCTGCATTGTTCCAGCCTGATCTAACTACAGCCTACCTTTGGGTAAATGTATCTTATGTAGTTTCTTGGTTGTAATGTCATACATACAGTTTATTGGCTTGAATGTATTGTCATTCTTATCATGGCTGCGGATGACATTATTTCTGTGTGAATAGTGAATTTGGACTTGTTAAAAAATTGCTGGTGTATCTTAACACTGTAGCTCTTGAAAAGGGTTCAGGAGAAGCGGCACAGCTGAAAACAAGCTGTTTGTACTCCTCATCACAAGCCAAACCACCGGTTTTAGATCAGAGTGGAAATTTTTGAAGGAAAAAATATGAGAGCACTTTCTGAGGTCTCCTCCAGGCCCCAACCTCCTTTGAGCCCCTCTTCAGATAGCTTTTGTTCTCAGGCTGCTCCCCTGTGCCTCCTCCCCGCTGATGGACACTGGCCTCCCCAGCCAGCACACCCTCTCACACACTCTCTCTGCAGGAGTAAATGGGCTAACAGATTAACGCCGATGGGGGCTCATGGCGGGAAATTTCTGTGTGTGATGGAAAGGCTTCATATCTTAGTGTCAGCCTGAGGGTCTTTCTGTCTTTTTCTCTTCCAGTTGGCAGGATAAACAAAGACGCTCAGAGTTAAGATGACTTGAATTACTGAACAGCAGCTGAGCGACCACTTTTTTAAGATTTCTTTGTGTGTTCATGATCCACTGTAATAATTGTGCTTTGAGGAAAAAGTCAAGTGAAAGGGCAGATTGTCTGATGGTTTTCAGAGGAAATCTGAATCAAAGCTTGTTGTCTTGTTTTACTTTGGGGGAAACTTTTTTTTTTTTAATTTATTATTTCATTTAAGCCTGTATTAATTGATCTTTTGCCATCATTTTCTTTAAGCAGTGGCTGTTTCATATTTGTTGATAGCAAAATTCAAGTGAATTCAAACTTGGTCTAGTTTCAAAAGAACTAAATTGCTGTCCTCATCTTTGCCTCATCTGTCTTTTTTAATATGTCTGATGTTTCAATCACTGACAGCTCATCCCCCCAATTAGAAACACAATCATGCAATCAGAGCTCTGTAGATGGGGTCACATCCTCCCAAATATGAAAAATATGGAAATAATTGTAATTGACCAGGCACATCATTAAATCTATCCAGAGCTGAGGCAATGTATATTCATTACATTAGATATTCAAATCATTCATGAGTAATAACCCTCGCAGTTCATGACAATTTATGAACAAGTCCTTCAAATTCAAGCAGTTTTACTTTGTCAGGATATCTTGCCTCTAGTTACTTTTGCACAGCCTGTTCAAGGCGGGCAAGTCAGGCCCTCACTCTGTGTTGCCTGCTGGATTGTATAAGCAGTGTTGTATGAAGTACTAAACAAATACACTTGAGTTTAAGTATAGTTACCTTACCAAAAAAGGACTCAAGTCAAAGTGAAAGTCTCCCATAAGAATTCTACTTGAGTCTAAGTCTTACAGTGTATCAAATTCTCTCTACTTAAGTATCAAAAGTACTCAAGTAAATGTACTACAAGTAAAAGTAAAAAGTCAAGTTATTTGTGTGTAAGCTAGCTAGCCAATGTTAGCTAAAAAAAAGTTTTTCCAGGGGAAATAAGGCTAACAGTTAAGGTTAAAGTTAGTAAACGTTAGCTAACCAAATGTCGTGGTGGTGTTACCTCAACTTGTTTCCTGAGTTTGGAGGGAAAATTTCTGTATGAAAGGATTTCCACCTGCCTTGTCGCGTACAGCAGACATTTCATTCCTTAACCCCAGCATAGCTAAACAAAGAGTGAAGGTAACGCCATGGATGTTTGTCGCTGCTGCTTGAGGAATGAATGGTCATTGCGAATTCGTCAATCACACTATAAGCAGCTGCAGACGTACCCGGGCTTGAGTGACTGATCGATGATGATCAAGCGCAATGCAAATCAACATTGGGTAAATGGGAAAAAAAAGTTTTTTTTCTCCCTGCCCGCTGTCATAGTAACGAAGTAAAAATAGTGGTAGCAAAGATACTTCTGTGAAATGTAGAGGAGTAAAAGTATACTTGTATTTTTAGAAATGTAGCCAAGCAAAAGTAAAAGTCGTAGGCACAAAAAAAAAACCTCTAGTTTATTTATTTATTCATTTTAGCTGAGCACCAGCAAGATTAAATGAGGAAAGAATTTGTCTTTTAGTCCTCTTGTTTTTGCTAAGTTTAAAACCTCTGCGGCTGGTGTTGGAGACATAAACTCACATAAACAGGGACTTGTCAATGAGGCAACCAAGTCTCGTTTATTGAAGCTGTGCCATCTAGTCACACATGATCACAGCTGAGAAAAAAATGAGTCCATCGACCAGGGTTGGGCTTTGACTAATGACAGTTTTTAGTCCAGACAATATTATTCACTGCTTTTCTGTCTTAGATGATCACGTGTAACTGTGTCTTCGGCGCTGTATGGAAATCACTGTGAGCAGTGACAGCAGGGACAACATGAAACTCCTCTATCCTTAAGGCTTATATCCTCAGGTTTATGGTACAAACAAAGGCAGTTGCCAATACAACACTGTCCTTGAAACAAAACCCACGGGAAGGTTTTATTTTGTTGTTGTTTTGGCCAGACTCAATGAGACAATCACCGGGCTCTGCTACACTTCTCAACCAAAGAAAGGAACGATGTGGATTTAAGCCTCGAACTTTGCAAATGGAGCCACACCAGCCAATATGGCATGGTTACTATAAAGTTGCCTTGGTTACCTATAGAGATGATTCAAATGTGAGTAAAGTGTGTCTTTTGTTGTAGTTTTACCCTTGAATTTTTAGTCTGCCCATCATTCAGTTTTTTTCTCTTCTTCTCCTGTCTCCAAAACACCGCATAAACGTGATCCTTCTTAAACCTGGCAGCTGCATGTAGATTTATTCCAAAAGTTAGATGAGAGACAACAATCCCCTGCAAAGCGCAGACTCTTGTTCTAATGTTAACGCCAGCATGGGATGCATAAAGCTGTGGCAGTTTAGTTAAGAGAAAGGTGTGCCGCCTGCCAATGAGGAAAGTTAGGCTCAGGAAAACTCAGCCGGCAGCCACAAGTCATCGCTGACAGGCAGCACAGAGAGAATGGGGGAAGAATAAGTGCTCCCCATCATGTTCCTTTCACAGGAACAAAGCCTTGCGCTCATCGGGAGTCTTTCTCATGCTCACAAAACGTCTACTCACTTGAACACTCGCAGCTTAAAACATACATCATCCCTGGCATCACAAAAAACAACAGGGGTGGGAAAGGCGAGGGGAGGAAGAAAATAGAATGTGAATTTCATTTCAATACGCTCCATTGAGATTTGACAGGCATTGTGTGGATGTGCAAGACTCTGTTTTTTAAGTCAGAGATTCATTGTCTGAGAAGATAAGATTTCTGGGCCTGTGGTTGAATAGTTTTCAGGACTGATTGGCAGTGATTAACCAAAAAAACTCTAAGAAGAACGTGTTATACAATGAGGAGTATGACAGCTGTGAGAACTTCTATTGAAGAGACATGACACCTTTATTTTAGGATCATTAAATTCAGAGCAAGACAGGAAATATCTGCACCTTATCCAGAGCAGATGACTCTCCCTCGGCACCTGGCAGCATCCTCACATCCGGAGAGAAAATGAATCTTAAAATCAACTTGCATCTATACAATCAGTCAGGCTAAACTGACACTTCTCCACCTACAATATGGCCTGCAGAAGGAGGAAAAGCCATTTAGCTCCCAAACGCCTACAGCCATATATGTGATCTATGATAGAAGGAGAACCTTTACCCAACACAAGGGCAAGCAAGCGTGGTGTTATGTGTCCCCATTATAAATACACAGCCCCTCTGTTGGAGGGCGTATTATTCAGGGGCCTCCGCTGTGTTCATGATTTATGATTGAAATATCACCCTGCCTGAAATGCAGACAAAAGCGGGGGATAAATAATCACATTAGGAGGAGAGGCAGTGCTTGAAATTATGCACACACTACTCCATATTCGCCCCATAAAACAGACATGAAGACCTGTAATTTTTGATGAATGTACAGAGCGTGGAATTGAAAAGTCAGAGCTGAGCACAGGTCTGGGAGCAGCGATAGCAGCTGGCATCTGAGTGGGACAGAAGATTGTGATCTAAATGGAAAGCATTGTATTATAATATTCCATTGTTTATGGTCGATCTTGAATTCATCAATATTATATGGTCAGGATGCAGTGGTCTGACACAGGATTCAATCTGACTTCCTTTTGTTAGAGTATGAATCTGAAACTACTTAAAAACTCTCACTGAACATTTTATTTCGTAATCCATGACAAACCCACTGAAATGTTATAAACATGTGCTGACATTAATTTAAATCCACTTTTTCATCAACCATATTTCTTAAAAAAGACAGTAAGTGTTTCCTCTGCCTCTGCAAACTTATAATGCCTCCTGTGCTGTTTTGTCTTTTTCCAATAAAGTATTAGCCTCTGTGATGGATCTACAGCCCTCTGTTTCCAACCTCAGATCAGTGTAGTGATCTGAGGGGATGGGGATGCTGTACCAATGAGGCGCTATGTTAGCTAGCTGCTTGAAGGTTGTCAGAGGGGGTAAACTGGTGCAGATTGATGCACCAGAAAAACACATGGCAAGCCCTCCAGAAGAACCTGCATTTTAGCAGTAAACAAGCTCAACGCACTACACATATAGGGCCTGATCTACCAAGATCCCAACTAAGAAGTGCTGAATTGCTTGTGCAAATAAAAAAAAATGCTCTCGCTTTTCAAGGGGGCGTGTTGTGGGCGATCTACTTTGATTGCATGCGCAATTGATAATACGCGCAAAAGTGGTGCGGACCGCCCCTATTTAAATGAGGATTTTGCGTGTGCTACCCGCTGTCACCATGGAGAGTCTGGAGAGCAGAGTGGTTGTAAACATAAAAAATTAAGTTTGAAGCCATGGAGTTGCACATCATTTTGGGAAGCCAGCAACTGTATAAGAGCCGTGTTTTGTATCATTTACTGCATTCCAAGTTCTTACCCATCCTGTGTGAAGCAGAATTCAACACTTGGGACAGCACACCACAAAAATGACTCTGGGATACATCCTAACCACGATGGTGTGCTGGAATGATCCACTAGAGAGTTTTCCATAGGAGACATGTTTGGCTCAAAATCAGCCCTAAGGTCACCCAGCAGCTCAAGAATGGCATTGCTATTACTATAATTATCCTATTTTTATGTCTGGTAGTCCAAATATGTTGACACATGCACAAAAGATTCTCTCTCTCTCTTCAATGTCTATCATTGCACATTTGCCTCCTTCTAGCCCTTTTGCCCACAAGGTGGCGCTAAATTCAACACAAACCTATCATTCCTTACAGCACCCTTATGACATTGAATTTTAAGAAATTGCTGATGCAATGATGACAATTTCAACATTTTAAAATTGAACCTTTCATCTTAAGAAATAACTGTCATTTAAATTAATACATTAATCAGAGTGAGTCCTTATTTTGAGTCCTATAATTTAACTCAGTGGCTGGGAGACAGGATTGAATAATGTACATTAAGAGTGGGAGCAGTTGAGGACACAAAAACATCCCATTATTCTGTCAGGAAGTACATCCAGAGAAAACTGTGTCGGTGAGATATGAGGATAATCCAAGGATTTTTCCTCCCTTATGGAGATACAGCAGGTACACTTCATAAAAGCTGCCACCACGTAGCCTCCATGGCCGAATTCAATCCACAACAAATGGTCAAACTTCAAACTGGCTGAGGTGGGCTAAGCCTAAAGTGTCCCGTTTCTCACGCTACTAAAGCTGGCTCACACTGTTAAAAATAGAATTCCCCTGTCTCCTGTCAATAGCAACTACAGCCTTCATTCAATATCCAGTGTCTTGGGCAAAGCCTTTCTCCACAATAATTACTTAACTGTCAGCCAGGATTAGACAGTCTTAAGCCACCCTGAGCCCATCCACAACCCCGAGAAAAAGCCAGAGAGATACACTGACGTCTCAGTGCCAGGGCTACACTGTGAGGATGGAGAGAGTGAGCAGAGAAAAGAAGACAAAACCCGTGAGGAATCATCTGGGATAACAAATACAACTCTTTTCTTTAAATCCCCATCTCAACAAGATCACACTCGGGCTTTGTGAAAACCAAAGATGGGTGTAAGGGCTTTAATAATGCACTTCTCTCTATATATAAAGAAGATTAACATGAGACCACATAAACTCCACTATAACTGGGTTTTGTTATTCCTCCAAACCACTGCCAAAAAAAAAGCCTGATATTGCCAAAGTCTGTCGTACACCAACAGTGAGTGATAGTGAAGGTTAGAGTGAAGAGAGTATGATTGGAGAGTGTATATACAATACTTTTGTAGAAGTCCAGTTCTTTTCCGACACACACACACACACACACACACACACACACACACACACACACACACACACACACACACACACACACACACACACACACACACACACACACACACACACAGATACCTTTAAAGCTTCATTAAGGATTATTTGACATTTATGATACAGACCAAATTTATATAAATGCCTTTCTATGGTATTAATACAAAAACAAAGCCCATCAATGACAGGACTGACATTTTTTTTAAACTACCAGCGATGCAAGCAGGTGTCAGTAGGTTTATCTTTTTTGAAAATTCACAATCAATGATAGATATGACTTGAAAAAGTCAGCAATATGAGACACTACTGAAGTATGTATCGGTCAGGATAAGCAATGACTGCTTTGTCCACAGGGGGCGCCAAAGTCGACACAAACAGAAAAATTAATCCCAGGGGCTTTACACCAATATTTAGTTTCATCTTGTTCATGTATTCAGTTGGTTGTCAAGTCATGTAATGTGTAAAGAGATAATGTATCCTGAGCAAGTGGTTTTGCAAACTAGAATCCTGATAGGGTAAGCAAGTCCCAACATGAAGTAGGGATTCTAGTTTGCATAACAACCCATACACTATGCATTATCCCTGGCATAATATGTCCAAGCCAAATTTTTTAAGGCCTCACAGACTTTTTCCATTGGCAATTTTTGAGTTTCAGAAGATATATTCTGCAAAATTGCAGCACAAACAAACAAAAACAAAAATATCAGGTACAAAACAAATACTGTCTAGATTTTAGCCACGATAAGAAACTTTATCAATCACAGGAACGTCATCTGCCAGGAATCAAGTAAATCACTATGATGTAAATATAATTATGTGAAATGGTCCTTTAAAGAGACAGCTTTATAAATTGCCCTTTCATTGCAAACAGCCAGGCTGGGTAAAAATCAGATAAATAAACTGAATAATGAAGGGTCATTTTAAAACAGTCAGTCACTTTGAAGCGACTACAATCTTAAGTCAGAGCTAATCAAAGTATTCTCCATTTTCCTCTCAGATTTTGTCCTCAAATGTACATTGATTCTGTCAGATCAATTTAAACTCAAGGACTCTAACATAGCAGAAATGCATTTAAAAAAGAAAATGCGTTAGATAGAAATTGGCAGCTTTGTCTCGGGCAATCAATTCTATCAATGTTGAACAGGCCTCTGAATCTGATATGATTAAACAAAGGAGTCAAGCATGGGGATGGGAAGAGGAAAAAGGGAGAAAATCAATATATGTGGTAAACGCTTCCAAGAAGGATGCTGAGCTTTTAGATAAGAACATCACACCACTCGACTCCCAGCTCTTTTGTCTCTCCTCTCTCTCTCTACACATACACACACACACACACACACACAGCCTTCATCGTGGGATGTACAGTGACTGTCAGCCAGAGGAACAGCTGCTTTTCCGGATCACAGGGTTAAAGCAGTCAGAAAGCCCGGGACCTCAGAGACACAGACTTGTCAAAGCAATAAGCCTTGTCAGGAAACAGCAAAGCCTCACAATGCTCCTGCATCTTTGCTGCAAGCCCCAGCCTTTGGTGACCATCAAAGAGTGAGGGGCTTTCTCCCCTGCAAGAGGGGGACATTGTGAAACATCTCTTTGGGCTGACTAGAAGGTAGACTCAAGACCAAATAAATCCAAGGAAAAAAAAAGAAGCTATCCACAATTGGACAAGTAAAAATAGCTCAGATTTGGCTGTAAGTGTAAAACAAAACTATGTTCACAAACACACAATTAATAACCTTTTTCATTCAGGACCCATTTTATGTTGATGCTGTATTTTCATTTTTAATCAGGTTAGTAGGGTTACAAAAGAGAGTTGTTTCAAGTTATTGAAACAGTTTTTTTTTTTTTTTTAACCTGAAATTTTCTCTTAAGTCTCAGAATAGACTGTCACTGAAATTTGTTTTAGTGATCCTGCTCAACATGTGGACAATCATCACATACAGACCCTTTCCCAAAAAAATGAATATCATGGAAAAGTTTATTTATTTCCATAATTCCATTCAAAAAGTTAAACTTTCATAGATTATAGATTCAGGGCCCACAATTTAAACGATTTCAAGTATTTATTTGTTTATATTTACATAATTTGGGCTTCGAGCTTATAAAACCCATGAAAACAGGAATTAAAAAAACTAGAATACTGTGAAGAAATCACCATTTACGTCTCAGTTTTTGCAGAAATTAGGATCACATCAAATCAATGAAAATATGGTACTTTCAAAATGACATGTCAATCTTCAATACTTGGTTGGGAATTCCTTTGCCCTAATCACTGCCTCGATGTGCTGTGGCACAGGCATTTAGCCTGTGGCATTGCCTGGGAGTTATGGAAGCCCAGATTTCCTTGATGCTTGCTGTCAGCTCTTCTTTGTTTTTGGGTCTGGTGTCCCTCATTCTCCTCCTGATAATAGCCCATAGACTGGCTGGCCAGTCAAGCACTGTGATGGCATGGGCATCAAACCAGGTTTTGGTGCTTCTGGCGGTATGGGCAGAGGCCAGGTCCTGCTGGAAGATAAAATCTGCATCTCCACAGATCACAGATCCTTAATGTGGTGGTTTTTGAAACTGTGACTCCTTTTAAACTGTGGGCCCTGAATCTATAATCTATGAATGTTTAACTTTTTGAATTAAATTATGGAAATAAATAAACTTTTCCATGTTATTCAAATTTTTTGGAAAGTGTCTGTATTTTTGCCTGGAAAGAGTCTTTTTTTATTTTATTTTATTTTTTTACTAATTTTGAAGTAAACTTGCACTTTTCCTCAGTCAGCTGGTTCAGTATTTGTTTACTGCTGAGCGATAAAGGTTATCTTTTTACAAACACACTTTAGTTCCGGTCTTAACAAGAATTGTTTCATCTGAAAATGAAAAAAAACATGTTTTTTTTTTTTTCTTGAAACACAACCTTTTTTTTTTTTACAGGGAGTGAGTGACAGCAGAGCAGTGTGGGATTGAGCTTTGAGAAGTGATTCCAGCAGCCCATGTTTGACATGCCCCCCTAAGCGTACCCTGAATGCATTTCAGCGGCTGCTTGTTCCTGAGAAATAACACCAGCATGTGAGCCTCTAATATTGTCTCCCCTCTGATACTGTAGTATTACAAACTAAAAAAAACAGTCACCTTGGCTACTGTTTCCTCTTTGATAACCCGCCTGAAGCCATTTTTTGTTCTGTTGATGGCAGTTGTGAGGGATGGCAAAATGGCTCCTGGTGTTCTGTTTTTCACCCCCATCTGGTGTCTGGTCCACAATGAGCGATAGGAGAGAGAATGAATGTGGAGGAAAGGAGGCGAGATGACAATCTATAAATCTCCCTTAGTGTGAAAGATGAGCCATCTTGGTCAGCTCTCTATAAGTGCTGTAAAGATCCATCCACATCACTGTCTGAAACAACATGTGTGTCACCGGACAGGGACAAGGAAGATGGACAGCATGGAATTAACTTTAGTTGCAGTGCATTAAAAGATCACACAGGCTTTTTGGGAGACAGATGATATAATCAATATCAATCTCAGCTCCAGAAGGTTTGAGATGTGTTGAGTTTAGTTGAGCACAAAGACAGGGAGGAAAAAGGTTTTTTGTACTATATAGAAACTGAATAAATTCATAAAGACAGCAGAGAAAACTCAAAGGTGGAAGATGAAAAAAATGTAATTCAAGTTTTGCTGTCATTATTTTGCTTTTAATCGAAGGATATGTTATTCAAAGTCTCTTGGCCTGATCTACTAAAGGTTTTGCATGTGCAAAAACACACACACACTTAATAGCGCACGCAAACCTGATCTACTAACTGGGTGTACTGAGGATTGCAACTGTCAAATGAGCAAAACAGCGCATGCAATCGACTTAGCCTGTTTGCCGTTATGAATATGTATAATATATGTAGGTCATCAGAACGTACAAAATTCTGGGAGGAGCAGATGTAAATAGATGTAAACGGGCGGGGATGAACAAGTGAAAAGTTTATAGACAGCATTTCACCCCGATGACACCATGGATGAGGAGATGCTGATTTTATAAGTCTGGAAGTAGATTTCCTCCTCTAGAAGGACACAATCTACTGCTTATACGGTTAGCCTATGTGTCTGTCTTTATAGAGACAACTTGTTATCACGCAACTGCACGTGAATCAGCGGGTTCGAGTGAGTTCTCGCGATTCCTGTTGGCCATAATCCGCCAAGAAATTCACCCCACCAATGGATCCGGTAGGAATTGGGGGATCAGCTGTTCCGGATGCGGTGGAAATCCCGGGTAACAAGCCCAAAAAGTTTCAGGATGACTCAATGACCCAGGAAGACCTAATATTTGGTTTTGTCCCTTTAAGATGCTGACTGTTGTCATCACCTCTTGTATATATGGTCTCTGCCTTTAATCCCTGTCCCAAGTCAATTGTAAGTAATTTCTAACACATGTTGAATGGACTTAATACCACTTTTAATGACAAACTGTGATAACACTGCTTATTGTAGTTGATAATCTGTTAACACCATACTCTATTGTTTCGTCCCTGTCCAGAGTAAAACTGAATTTTTACATGATTTAATTTTATCGCTTAATTTCCCATGGACAATAGTTATCTCATTCCAACAAAGCACATTAAAAAATGAGAAACCGAGGGACACTAAACAAAAACGTTCTGTGACTACTGCAGCTTTCACTGTTAATGATTCATGACTGAGCGAGTGACAAGAATCAGCCATTGTGAAAGAGCTGAGCGTTAATTAACCATGATTACTGTTTTCATTACAAGATGCTCAGAGCTCTGTGTGCCTGGCCATTTGCCAACAGGCTCCAAACTCCTTTGTTGCCTTGGTTTGTAAAGACAGCAGAATTGGATTTCTCTTGGTTTCACTGGGTGCTGGGTTTTGTACCTCCACAGAGTTCGAAGTTTTTAACATCTCTACACGTCAAAGCACATACACTTTGGCATTTAGCAACAGAGGTTTCACATTCATTTAAGTTATACTTCACATACTTCCATATTCTGGATCAACTTCTTGCTTCTGTTGCAACCCCAAAGCAGCAAAGAAGACAGTTGATGGCACCTAAAAGGTCACGATAAAGAGTAACGCGCATTTAAACTCTAAATAATATGCTCGTCTATTACCTTCCTTCCTAAAATTTGAGGGTCCTTGCATTAGCTATTACAGTGTCAAATCAGTATGACACCCAAAAAGGCATTAACACACATGCACAGTGTGACACAATATGTCAAAACACAAATAAACCTTAAGATATTGTTTTTGATAATTTTTTTTTTATTGTGTACTGGCTAAACCTTCAAAGGAGATCTTAGTGCTTTAGAGAATTTGTTTTTCAAACTTTTTTTTACCAATAAAACAAAAAAAAAATGAATATAAACATAAAGGCATAAGTCCAAACTGCTCTATTCAGTCTTAAAACTCTGCTTCTAACCTGTTGTCATCATGAACCAGTGGTGTGCAGGCTTAAATAAATATACAATGTCAAGTGTTTCTGCTGATAAGTCTTAGAAGTAGACCTTGAAATGTTATGAAATAAAAGTCCTTCAGCTTGTATAAAAGGTATTGTGTAAAAAAAGATGACACGAAGACCTCTTAGTCCTCAAAGAACTCGGTTGTACCAGCAGCTTATGTAAACTTACACGCACTGGTCTTGAATGAAATAACAAAAACCTCTAAATACTCCAAGTTAAGGTATTGTTTCTGATGCATCTTTTTTTATTGTGTACTGGCTAAACCTTCAAGGAAGATCTAAGTGCTTTAGAGACTTTGTTTTTCAAACTTTTTTTTACCAATAAAACTAAAAAAAATGAGTATAAACATGAAGACGTAAGTCCAAACTGCTCTATTCAGACTTAAATCTCTGCTTCTAACCTATTGTCATCATGAACCAGTGGTCTGCAGGCTATAATAAATGTACAATGTCAAGTGTTTCTGCTTATAAATCTTAGAAGTAGACCTTGAAATGTTATGAAATGAAAGTGCCACAAAGTGACACAAAGGCCTCTTAGTCCTCAAAGAACTTGGTTGTGCATTGAATTGAGCATATGAATATACAGTGTTTGGCACATTGACAGAAGCTCAAACCCCGAATGTCATGGGAGGTTTTTGTTTGTGCTTGGAGGTATGAAATACATCCACAAGAGAAATCAGCCCTGATCAAAACATTCAGCAAATTTAAGCAGAGTTATGGGTAGTCACGTTGTTGGGTTACAGCTTATTGTATTTTTTACTGATGAATAACAGAAGAAGATGAGGTTCAGGAAATGCATTGGCCTCTGGAGCGTTGTCAACATCACATGCGAGGCAGAACACCGATCCTAAGGGGCCAACAGTTCCCCAGAGCAGCAGACTGAACCTCAGCTAGATAATGATTCACTCAAAGACTTTACCAGCAGCTTACGTAAACTTACACGCATTGGTCTTGAATGAAATAACAGAAAAAACAAACCACCTAAATACTGCAAGTACAGCTTGTCACCAAAATTGCTGCCTAACTGTCTCCAGACACCAAAAGCATTTAAAATAATTTGCGCAACTGAATTACATGTTAAGTCAATGATAAGACGCGATTAGACACTAGTACTCTGGCAGCGCAAATAACATGAATTGGGCGGGAGTTAAAAATGTCATCACTTGAGCCGATATCCGCGTTGGGATAACCAATCAGCACGAAGCTTGCTGGGTGACGTATGAAAACAGACGGTTGTTCACTGGTATCTATAAATGGAGGACAAACTAATTGTGTCAGTGTGTGGGTGCCCCGAAATGTATAATACATTTTCTTTTAATTACTGAAACCGGAATATAAAGGAGCTCGCCTGTGGGGCAAGTGAGTGAGGGGCTCAACAAGCGAACTCTGGTCCGCCTGAAAACGTGGGTCTCTGTTTGCTTGCAAGTGACCCCTGGTTCAGTTCGTATGCAGTGTGAAAGCTCACCGGACCAAACACAGGACCAAATGTACGTCATGACGCTATACCCAGTGCATACGCAGTGCATCTTAGGTAGAGGAAGCACGGCGTCACTTGTTGCCATACCGTTGACATTAGCAGTTGCTAGCTAGCTTAGCTCAATTGTCTGAACAACAATAACCCATAAATTCACAATTTGGCATATTTAAACAATATCAAATCACAACTACCAACAGTCAAAGTCCTTAAACTCTGAGCTCATATGTTGTCACATGTTAGATTGTCAAAGTTAGAAAAATAACAGGCTCAGTACCTGACAAGCTATGATAGCATTATAGGAACAGTTGCGTTCACTAACGTTGTAGCATTCCATAAAATAATGTGACGAAGCACAAAACAAGACGGCTAGTCCACCTCTGTTTGTAATCCGTGAGGTTACATACCCCTCCTACTTTGTCCAATCGACAAAGTCGGAAAGTGATACAAGTGATAAATGCAACAATGTTGCGACTTTCAGCTCCCAATCGAACCCGAGTCCGCTTGGTCAGGTGTGAAAGCCACCTAAATGTATTTGCAGGGAATACACAGCGGTGCAGAAGAGGGCTTCCTTCAGTGCCACATTTTCTTCATTTACAGCTGTGTTTCTGATTTTCTCACCTGTCACCCTGTCACGCCCCGCACAAATAATTTGCTGCATTATTCTGTCACCGAGAATAAGTCACAGGCAGTGGATTTGTGTAGCCAACTGGTTTAGTCTGCTCCTAACATGTGGGACTTTTGTGTACTTTTTAAATAGAAGTGCCTTCTGATGCTTTCTAACCTCTGGTCTAAAGAGATGAAGTTACCTCCAGCAGAAAATCAGCGTTAGTCAAAGCCTCTCACTGCAGCGATTGCTAAGTGCAACAGAAGAAGACACAGAAAGGTAGCTTCTGGATACCACTTAAGATTCATGTGCGGAGAAGGTGAATGGAGCCTTAAAGCACGGCAGCACTGCCCCAATGGCAGGCCTCTTTCCTCCCTGCCCTGCTGATACTTTTAATGATTTTTTGTGAAGGCTGCTCTGTCGATGCCCTGAGGCCAGCAGCAATATTAATTCTTTATCAGAATACTTGTTATGCTGCAAGTTTTTCCTCGTTTCACAAGCAGCTTAAATATACATTACCGGGTAGTGGGTGAGCAGGAAGTGACAGGAGAAGGGGATGAAAGGAGGAAGAAGAAGGAGAGAGAGAGGAAGAGGAGGAAAGGACTGAATAGCAACAAAGGTAAAAAGGAAGGAGGACCAGGAAAAAAGTGGGAAATATACAGAAAGAAAAAAAGATTGTTATGCAACACCATGTGCCAACATCTGTTTGCTTCTGGATAAATTGATATTTACAGAAATAATGGATTCAGTGATTGTACAGATGCACGAGCAGACAAAGAAAGAAATGAAGGCTGCTGAGGGTCTTTGTGGAGCCTGTTAGCCAAACAAACTTCCACTGTGGTGTTTGTTGCTGAACTTGGTAATTACATCAAATTAAGAGCATTTACTACAGCGGTAGTTTTCAATCCGATAATTGGTATCCTTTCACCAGCCTTTGTTCTGCTTTGTAATTGGCTTCCTCGAGGAAGAAATTAGTGCAATTATTTGTGCTCTGTAATCGAGACGCCCACAAAGAGCTTAATGTACAGTTGTAGTTTTGGGATAGCAGAGGGAGGGGTCCCACTGACTGTGGTTACGCCGTATCTACAATACAGACGAGAGGGGGGAGAGTGTTACAGGCTCAGCAGTATGTATCTGAGCTATAACGCTCTGTGTATTATTATGTAAGTGTCACATCATTGGTGCGCTCTGACAGTCTGAGCCCTTACTGAGTGTCATAAAAGGCAGCTCTCATTGTTTGTTGTGGGTCAGTGGAGTCATGAGCCATGGCTTCAGTAGGTAACCCTGTCTCCTATGGAGAGATTAGACCTCGACATAAACACACAGATCCCTGAGGTGCCAAGGTGAAGATGCACATGGCTTTTTTTGTTTGTTTGTGTTTATTGGTACCTGGGGGCTAAGAACAGGCTGTAGTCTCACTGATAAGGCAACCATCACTCACTGCTCTTTAAGCAATCAGTATTTTGATTATCATTAAATATGTAAATAAACATGTATATTTGTGATTTTTTTAAAATCACGTTTAAATCAGTGGTGGCTGGTGAGAAAAATAATAGGTGGGGCTGAAGGTTTGGACTCTACTAGACTGAGATCTGGAGACTGTGGAGGCCACTGGAGTGCAGGGAACTCAATGTTATGTTCAAGACTCCAATTTTAAATGATTTGAGCTTTGTGACATGGTGCATCATCCTGGTGGAGGTGGCCATCAGAAGATAGGCACACTGTGGTCATAAAGGGATGGACATGGTAAGTAACAAAACCAGGTAGGCTGCGAGGTTTAAACAATGGTCAGTTGGTAGTAAGGGACCAAAAGTGTGCCAAGAAAATATCCCCTACACCATTTGACCACCAGCAGCCTAAACCACTGATACAAGGCAGGGTGGATCCATGCTGTCATGTTGTTAAGGCCAAATTCTGACCCACCATCTGAATGTTGCAGCTGAAACCCAGACTCATCAGACCAGACTGGGTTTTTTCCAGTTTTTGGTCAAACTGTGTAAACTGTAACCTCAGTTTCCTGGTCTTAGCTGACAGGAGTGGTACCCTGTGTTGTGGTCTTCTGCTGCTCTAGTCCATCTGCTTTAAGGTTGGACGTGATGTTTGTTCAGAAATGGTTAGATAGAAGTCTGATGCTGCAGACTTTGGTTGTTACTTGACTTCCCGTTGCCTGTCTTTCATCTGGAACCAGTCTGCCCATTCTCCTCTGACCTCCATCATCAACAAAGCATTTTCAGCCACACAGCTGCTGCACGCTAGATACTTTCTCTTTTGCAGACCATCCTCTGTAAGCCCGAAAGATGGTTGTGGGTAAAAATCCCAGTAGGTCAGCAGTTTCTGAAACTCTCAGACCAGCATGTCTGGCACATCAACCATGCCATGTTCAAAGTCTCTTGAATCCCCTTTCTTCTCCATTCTGATGCTCGGTTTGAACTTCAGCAAGTCAACACAGCACAAACCTTCTCTCTCTCATATGCACGCACGCACGCACGCACACACACACACACACACACACACACACACACACACACACACACACACACACACACACACACACACACACAAAAAAAATCAAGCCAAAACTCTCCTTTAAATAGAGGAAATAAGGGAGAAACCTGCATGGGAAATCCACCCCCCTGGATTGATATACACTGGGTTGCAGACTTGACTTATCCACAGATCAGTCTCACCCCCAATTCCCACCACATCCGGAACAATTTCTGCCATTCGCCAATTCCTACCGGATGCATTTGTTAGGCGAATTTCGTGGCTGATAATTGACAGCAAGAATTGTGAGAACTCACAAAAACCAAAGAAGGAAATCCACTTCTAGACTTCTAAAATCAGCATCTCCTCATCCACGGTGTCAACGGGGTGAAATGAAGTCTGAGCACCTTTGACTTGTTCGTCCCCGCCCAACGTTTGCATTATGTCAAATGTGACTCGCCTGAAACACTAGTGTTTTATTTTTAAAAGAAGCCGGGTGTTTTATTTTGAGTCTGTGCCCAACTTCCTTTCCAGCACGGGCTAATCTGTGCTGAATTTATGCGGCATGCTGCAGGTCTGGAAAAAATAGAACCCTGGCGATCGGCTGCGAATCCCGCTGAACTGGAGTGGAACAGAAAGAAGCCGGTGGAAATTGACACATTAACTTGAATAGAAATGATTTGCTGCGATCTGCGCATCCGTGGATCCGCGATCCGTTCTGGACGCGGTGGAAATTGGGGGTTATTATCTCTGAGTAAAGTCTCATACTGCCTCCTCCTCTGCATACCACAGGATGTCACCTTTGGTGTATATGCTGCAAGTACACTGACCCTCTGAACCTGGAAGTGGCCATGACAATGATATTAAAGGAAAGAGAAATTCAGGAGATTTCCATAAAGAGGTTTTATAGACTTCAAGGAGGCAACCATCTCCTGCAGCACTTCACAGTTTGTACCTCCAGGTTATCTCATCAGCCATTCCTCTCTGTTCTCTCACCTTTCACTTTAAATGTTTTGACTTTTGTTCTGGATGTTGCAATGTTCATCAATTACTTTATAAATTTAGAGTAAATTAATTTTTTTCACCCCACAAAAAAGACATTTATGACAGAAAAAAAAGGAAATAGAAAAGTCCGTGAGAAAGTTAGAGGAGAAAGAGGGGATCTTGTGAACTCTCCTATCCTTGAGGTTACACCATAATTTTCCACGTTTATCTCTCCAAAGCCCTTGTAACACAGGTTCACCTCATACTGCTATCTAAATCAGTCTCGCTGCAGTCTCGCTGCACTTTGCCACTGTGCTCTCCTCGCTATCTCCGCTTTGCTCCCTTCGCTCTCTGTTCCCTTTCAAGTTCTAACCCGCTTTCTCGCCTTCTCCCCCTGTCCCGTTTCATCCCAACCTGCCAGTTGACACCTCTGCCTGCCCCCTGGTTTCTGCAAACCCTGTGAAGCGTGCAAACAAGCCTTCAGGCAGTGAAAGCACCACACAGCTGGTTTTTCTGCATGTTCTCACTTCACATCCTGTCTTACCAAGTTACAACATCTCAATGTACAGGGAATGTATCTACATACACTGATTCAAGGGGGGAAAAGAAGCGATCAGTGATCATTTGCTGTGTATTTAGGGCCCGAGCGTAGCTGCTAAGCAGCTGCGAGAGCCCTCTTGTTCCTGTAGTTTCCTTCTTTTGTTATTATTATTATTAGGGCCCGAGCGTAGCTGCTAAGCAGCTGCGAGAGCCCTCTTGTTCCTGTAGTTTCCTTCTTTTGTTATTATTATTATTATTATTATTTTTCCTCCCCTTTGAACTGGAAAATGGCCCACTTCCCACTGGCGAAAACTCATGAAATTTGGCAGGACGACCGGGCCTGGTGAAAAATTTGATATTCCGAAGTCGCCCAAACAAGAAAATGCAAAATGGCTCCATAGCGCCCCCTAAGGTGAAAATTCACACTATTGACTGTCACGCCGGTACGCTTTGTCAAAATGACACAAAAATTGACACACACATGTATCTCAATAAGATCTACAAAAAAGTCAGTGCGGGCGTATCTGTCAAATGTACGGTTAAAGGGTTATTGCGCATTTTTTGCCGATCCGCACACATTGGAATTTCGCTAACTCCTCCGAAGGCTTTCGTTCCACCGGCACCACATTTGCTCAGGCCAATCTACACCCCATGGCCATTAAAAGTTATTCAAATCATGACGCTGCACCCCACGGTTTAGGTTCTAGGGGGCGCCAAAGATAACCCTAAAATCCACATATTTCAAAGTCTTATAACTTTTTATTTTTGCCCTCACTGGCCTCCAAGTTTTCTAGGATGATGCAATGTCCAGCCATCAACACATTTGTGAAGGAATTTTTACTCCCCAAAAGAGCGCCCCCCCATGGCAGGAGAAATAAGTCCATTTTTTCTTGTCCCATAAGGTGAAAATACACATTGTTTAGTGTCACGCCTGTACGCTTTGGCAAAATGACACAAAAATTGACACACACATGTATCTCAATAAGATCTACGAAAAAGTCAATGCGCGCGTATCTGTCAAATGTACGGTTAAAGGGTTATTGCGCATTTTTTGCCGATCCGCACACATTGGAATGTGGCTAACTCCTCCTAAGGCTTTCGTTCCACTGGCACCACATTTGCTCAGGCCAATCTACACCCCATGGCCATTAAAAGTTATTCAAATCATGACGCTGCACCCCACGGTTTAGGTTCTAGGGGGCGCCAAAGATAACCCTAAAATCCACATATTTCAAAGTCTTATAACTTTTTATTTTTGTCCTCACTGGCCTCCAAGTTTTCTAGGATGATGCAATGTCCAGCCATCAACACATTTGTGAAGGAATTTTTACTCCCCAAAAGAGCGCCCCCCCATGGCAGGAGAAAAAAGTCCATTTTTTCTTGTCCCATAAGGTGAAAATACACATTGTTGACTGTCATACCTGTACGCTTTGTCATATTGACACAAAATTTGACACACACATGTATCTCAATAAGATCTACGAAAAAGTCAATGCGCGCGTATCTGTAAAATGTACGGTTAAAGGGCTATTTTGCATTTTTTGCCGATTCGCACACATTGGAATGTGGCTAACTCCTCCTAAGGCTTTCGTCCCACTGACACCAAATTTGCTCAGGCCAATCTACACCCCATGGCCATTCAAAGTTGTAAAAATCATGACGCTGCACCCCACGGTTTACGTTCTAGGGGGCGCCAAAGATGACCCAAATATCCACATTCTTAAAAGAATCCACATCCCCCATCCCCCATCCCCCATCCCCCATGGCAGGAGAAACAGTCAAGTTTTTCCTGCCCATCACTCAATGGCTCAATCGCATCGCTCTCCCGGCAACACCGTAACGAGGAGCAACTTGCCGTTTGGATATATCCTAGCTGTGTTTGTGCCCTCACTCATGGTCCAGACTTTTTTCAAATAGGACATGTAGTTTGTCTGCAGCGAGTGTTTTGGTAGAAACTGCGCCTCCCATTCATTATAATGGGAAATGACCACAGACAAGTGCGCACACCATCTTTGGACCTTGAGTGTGACGCGATCGGGAGGGGGAGGCGGTCGCACTGGGGGCGGCGCAACGCGGCTCGGGCCCGCCAGTGCCCTAACGGGGCCCTAGTGTTATTATTATTATTATTATTTTTCCTCCCCTTTGAACTGGAAAATGGCCCACTTCCCACTGGCGAAAACTCATGAAATTTGGCAGGACGACCGGGCCTGGTGAAAAATTTGATATTCCGAAGTCGCCCAAACAAGAAAATGCAAAATGGCTCCATAGCGCCCCCTAACGTGAAAATTCACACTATTCACTGTCACGCCTGTACGCTTTGTCAAAATGACACAAAAATTGACACACACATGTATCTCAATAAGATCTACAAAAAAGTCAGTGCGGGCGTATCTGTCAAATGTACGGTTAAAGGGTTATTGCGCATTTTTTGCCGATCCGCACACATTGGAATTTCGCTAACTCCTCCGAAGGCTTTCGTTCCACCGGCACCACATTTGCTCAGGCCAATCTACACCCCATGGCCATTAAAAGTTATTCAAATCATGACGCTGCACCCCACGGTTTAGGTTCTAGGGGGCGCCAAAAATAACCCTAAAATCCACATATTTCAAAGTCTTATAACTTTTTATTTTTGCCCTCACTGGCCTCCAAGTTTTCTAGGATGATGCAATGTCCAGCCATCAACACATTTGTGAAGGAATTTTTACTCCCCAAAAGAGCGCCCCCCCATGGCAGGAGAAAAAAGTCCATTTTTTCTTGTCCCATAAGGTGAAAATTCACACTATTGACTGTCACGCCTGTACGCTTTGTCAAAATTACACAAAAATTGACACACACATGTATCTCAATAAGATCTACAAAAAAGTCAGTGCTGGCGTATCTGTCAAATGTACGGTTAAAGGGTTATTGCGCATTTTTTGCCGATCCGCACACATTGGAATTTCGCTAACTCCTCCGAAGGCTTTCGTTCCACCGGCACCACATTTGCTCAGGCCAATCTACACCCCATGGCCATTAAAAGTTATTCAAATCATGACGCTGCACCCCACAGTTTAGGTTCTAGGGGGCGCCAAAGATAACCCAAAAATCCACATATTTAAAAGTCTTATAACTTTTTATTTTTGTCCTCTCTGGCCTCCAAGTTTTCTAGGATGATGCAATGTCCAGCCATCAACACATTTGTGAAGGAATTTTTACTCCCCAAAAGAGCGCCCCCCCATGGCAGGAGAAAAAAGTCCATTTTTTCTTGTCCCATAAGGTGAAAATACACATTGTTGACTGTCATACCTGTATGCTTTGTCATATTGACACAAAATTTGACACACACATGTATCTCAATAAGATCTACGAAAAAGTCAATGCGCGCGTATCTGTAAAATGTACGGTTAAAGGGCTATTTTGCATTTTTTGCCGATTAGCACACATTGGAATGTGGCTAACTCCTCCTAAGGCTTTCGTCCCACTGACACCAAATTTGCTCAGGCCAATCTACACCCCATGGCCATTCAAAGTTTTAAAAATCATGACGCTGCACCCCACGGTTTACGTTCTAGGGGGCGCCAAAGATGACCCAAATATCCACATTCTTAAAAGAATCCACATCCCCCCCCCCCCCCATCCCCCATCCCCCATGGCAGGAGAAACAGTCAAGTTTTTCCTGCCCATCACTCAATGGCTCAATCGCATCGCTCTCCCGGCAACACCGTAACGAGGAGCAACTTGCCGTTTGGATATATCCTAGCTGTGTTTGTGCCCTCACTCATGGTCCACACTTTTTTCAAATAGGACATGTAGTTTGTCTGCAGCGAGTGTTTTGGTAGAAACTGCGCCTCCCATTCATTATAATGGGAAATGACCACAGACAAGTGCGCACACCATCTTTGGACCTTGAGTGTGACGCGATCGGGAGGGGGAGGCGGTCGCACTGGGGGCGGCGCAACGCGGCTCGGGCCCGCCAGTGCCCCAACGGGGCCCTAGTTATTATTTTTCCTCCCCTTTGAACTGGAAAATGGCCCACTTCCCACTGGCGAAAACTCATGAAATTTGGCAGGACGACCGGGCCTGGTGAAAAATTTGATATTCCGAAGTCGCCCAAACAAGAAAATGCAAAATGGCTCCATAGCGCCCCCTAAGGTGAAAATTCACACTATTCACTGTCACGCCTGTACGCTTTGTCAAAATGACACAAAAATTGACACACACATGTATCTCAATAAGATCTACAAAAAAGTCAGTGCGGGCGTATCTGTCAAATGTACGGTTAAAGGGTTATTTCGCATTTTTTGCCGATCCGCACACATTGGAATTTCGCTAACTCCTCCGAAGGCTTTCGTTCCACCGGCACCACATTTGCTCAGGCCAATCTACACCCCATGGCCATTAAAAGTTATTCAAATCATGACGCTGCACCCCACGGTTTACGTTCTAGGGGGCGCCAAATATAACCCAAAAATCCACATTTTTAAAAGTCTTATAACTTTTTATTTTTGCCCTCACTGGCCTCCAAGTTTTCTAGGATGATGCAATGTCCAGCCATCAACACATTTGTGAAGGAATTTTTACTCCCCAAAAGAGCGCCCCCCCATGGCAGGAGAAAAAAGTCCATTTTTTCTTGTCCCCTAAGGTGAAAATACACATTGTTGAGTGTAACACCTGTACGCTTTGGCAAAATGACACAAAAATTGACACACACATGTATCTCAATAAGATCTACGAAAAAGTCAATGCGCGCGTATCTGTCAAATGTACGGTTAAAGGGTTATTCCGCATTTTTTGCCGATCCGCACACATTGGAATTTCGCTAACTCCTCCGAAGGCTTTCGTTCCACCGGCACCACATTTGCTCAGGCCAATCTACACCCCATGGCCATTAAAAGTTATTCAAATCATGACGCTGCACCCCACGGTTTAGGTTCTAGGGGGAGCCAAAGATAACCGTAAAATCCACATATTTAAAAGTCTTATAACTTTTTATTTTTGTCCCCACTGGCCTCCAAGTTTTCTAGGATGATGCAATGTCCAGCCATCAACACATTTGTGAAGGAATTTTTACTCGGCAAAAGAGCGCCCCCCCATGGCAGGAGAAAAAAGTCAATTTTTTCTTGTCCACTAAGGTGAAAATACACATTGTTGAGTGCTACGCCTGTATGTTTTGTCGTATGGACACAAAATTTTAAATACACGTGTATTTCAATAAGATCTTCGAAAAAGTCAATGGCCACGTATCTGTAAAATGTACGGTTAAAGGGTTATTTCGCATTTTTTGCAGATTCGCACACATTGGAATTTCGCTAATTCCTCCGAAGGCTTTCGTTCCACCGGCACCACATTTGCTCAGGCCAATCTACACCCCATGGCCATTAAAAGTTATTCAAATCATGACGCTGCACCCCACGGTTTAGGTTCTAGGGGGCGCCAAATATAACCCTAAAATCCACATATTTAAAAGTCTTATAACTTTTTATTTTTGTCCTCACTGGCCTCCATTTTTTCTAGGATGATGCAATGTCCAGCCATCAACACATTTGTGAAGGAGTTTTTTCTCTTTAAAAGAGCGCCCCCCCATGGCAGGAGAATAAAGTCAAGTTTTTCCTGTTCATCATTCAATGGCTCAAACGCACTGCTCTCTCGGCAAAAGCGAAAGGAGGAGCAACTTGCCATTTGGATATATCTTAGCTGTGTTTGTGCCCTCACTCATGGTCCAGACTTTTTTCAAATAGGACATGGAGTTTTTCTGCAGCGAGCGTTTTGGTAGAAACTGCGCCTCCCGTTCATTATAATGGTAAATGACCACAAACAAGTGCGCACACCATCTTTGGACCTTGAGTGTGACGCGATCGGGTGGGGGAGGCGGTCGCGCTGGGGGCGGTGTGACATGGCTCGGGCCCGCCAGTGCCCCAACGGGGCCCTAGTAATAATCCTGTTTCTACTGCTCTGGATAGCTCTTTAACTCAAAATTCGTCACAATAAGAAATAACTGTTTACTTTTTTCACAAGTCAAATTGATGTCAAACCCTCAAGAAACCAAAAAATATACTGAATATAAATATATATATATTTTGCACCTGCTGTTGAATGGCATCCATTTGAAAAAAATCTATAAAAATAACAAAAATTACAATGTTAGATTTAGAGTCAAACAGGACGGTACAGATTACTTAAAGTAAAACAGGGCTCTGGAGGACTTTCCTTTAAAACCAAAGAACTCTTTAAGATATCAAATCTATATTAGGGAGCAAAGTAAAAGGTCCTTACTGAGTAGATGAATCCCATTAACATGTTTTGATCTTATGACAGATTACTCTTTAATCTCTCAATATGTAGAGGTTGGATTATCAGCTTTTTTTCTGTGATTAAGGGGGAGACCCAGAGGCGAGATTCACTTCTATGTGACACGAAGGACCCCTTTGACCTTGTGGTGTTAGCTGTAGGAAAAAAAAAAAAAAGGATTCAAACTGAGGCAGATACTGCTCACCACCAGAGAGTGGAAGGTGACACAAAACCTAAGATCTACCACAGCCTGTCAAAGAAAGTAAAGAAACCCTCTGTTAAAAGATCTTGACCAGCGATTGTTAAAAATACTTGTATGTGTGAGCAGTACACACTTTGTACCCCAGGTATTTACTGTTGAATGGATGGATGCTTTTATGTTTCTTTGAGGGGTCTTAATACCTTTGAATGAAAAACTATGGCAGAATAAGGATAAATAGTGGACCTCTGTGGAAAAAATACCTTTTTAGCATGAAGTATTTTGTTAGCCACACAAACCAACAACCTCCATTGAACATTTGCCATGGTTTTCAGCCACACGTATACAGGCAACAAAAGACTTACACGCCCTCAGTCTGTCTTAAAGTCCAACTTCAATCGTTATTTTTTGGTTTGTTTGTTTTTACTGCTTAAAGTGTTCTCAGTTGTCTTTAAATTGTGTTTATGAAGTTTTTAGCCAAAATTGTGTTACCTGTGTCATTTTCTTCTGCAGAGCTCCAGTAGCTCATTAGTAATTTGCCTCTGAGTCGTGGCCAGGGATAGTACTGCTCTGCACACTCCTCTTCATGCTTACTTGCAGCCTAACTGTGTAGTAGAGGTAGCAGGTTACATCGGAGCTATTCAGCTCTCAGACACTAATGTCTTTGGGGGCATGATGAGAGCTAATATCATAATTAGCTTTCTTACAAGCATTGCAATCCGCTAATGCACACGCTTGTTCCACGATTGTCCTCTCTACTTCTCAGAGTCTGACCTGCATAGCAGGGCTCCAGGGGCGGAGCTTGGATTTGTGACGTAAGAAATCTCACTAAATCTGAGCCTGCCATTTGGGGCTGCAAGAGATTCACAGCGATTTGAATGCCTGAAATACTCAGAAATGCAATTTCACGTATATTTTTCTTATGATATGTCCTGTAGCATCAGAAAAAAATGCCATATGAACATGTAGACAACAAGAAAAATATGATTTTCTTTGGAGTGGGTCTTTAACTATGCACAGTTTGCTTTCCTATTGGTTAACAGTAAATGTCCAGCTGTCATTTCAGCAGTCTTGTCGAATCATCCATCCATATGGTGCCAGTGGTCTAGCAGCTGGTCAGAAAATGTATGTGCCTCCAGGTAAGTCTTACCCACTTAAAACCATTTTAAATCGATAGAATAAGCACAGTCTGCATCAGGATCCTGTCTAACCCTGTTTGGGATTCTATTTGGCACAACCAGCCAACCATACATTATATCTTAAAAACATGTTTGATTATTTCTGTGACACAAAATGTATAAACAACAACAACACAAAAAAGAATATATATATGTACTTAAGGGATTTTATTTCTGCAAGTATTGTGATCAATAATTCATCATCAGAGGCTCTGATATATTTCTGTTTAACTCCTCAGAATAAGTTGGTTTTCAAAGATTCAAGTGTTTTTAAAGAAAAATGTTATTTTGAGCAGAAAACAAAGACAGAACAAAATGGTTAACCATAAGAGTCGTAATGAAGCCTGCTGATGTGATGTGCACATCTCCACTGCCTGCAGTAAAGCCATGAGTACTGCTGTAATTATTACTAAGCATGGAGGCTGCAGATTCAACTAAACGAACTGGCCTTCGGAGTCATTAACTCCATTTCAGCTGCAGCATGCTCACCACAGAGCTCTCTCTTCACAGCAGCCGCCGCTCTGCGCTTTAGGCTACACTCACCACAAACTATCCACATAAGCTCTTTAGAGACTCCATTAGAGCACAGAAAGACACCGTTTGTGAAGACACCATGTATATTGGAGAGTTAATCAAGCTGCTTAATTCGCCCGGGGCCCATTACTCACCGTGGCTTATTGTGTGGTCAAGAAGACAAACATGGCGCGTCGCAAATAGACACAACGCACCTTTAATCTTCCCTGGGCAGGCGAAAACCAACAAACTACCTGCCAATCACATAAATTGCAACATGCTTTTTCATTAAAAGTTAAAGAAGTCCTGAGTGTTGGCAAACAGCCTCGGAGACTCTGTCTGCTAAACTGTAAACACACAACTATTCTGCCTCACCTGCACTGCATTACATCCAAACATTTGACTTTTAAATTTAATCTCGCAGGCAACCAGTTTAAAACCGCAAACACAATTATGGTTTATAGATGTATCCACCTGTGGGACGTCCCTCATAAATAATCAGGTCCAGGAGTTAAAAGGGATCTGCGGTTTGAAGAGACGTTTGATGGTACCATGCAGAGTTCGTCCCCTGGGCGGTTGGTCGTCGGAATCTGATTTTCCTTTCGCCTTGAGTTTTAGTGGGGGACTGGCGGATATCTGAACCTCCCAACCTTCCTCCTCTTTTTCTGCTGATGTCAGAAAGGCTTGAATACAAACCTCATTACACTGCTCACTGTTATTCATCTACCTTTGCCTGCAGGCAGTGCTGGGTAGTGGAAACACAAAGCCGGGTTGAAGTCTGCGCTGAAGTTTATTTCAGTGATTTGTTTGCTAATTTACAGACGTGGCTGGCTGATGTAACTTAGGCCTCAGAGTGAACCCAAATACACAAAGATGCTCAAACTGTCTAATTAAGCTCCTTTTTTGTCAAATTTATCCCTGCTTATCCTAACTTCCTCCTCTCCTCTTTTCTTTGAGCACAGTCTGATAAAAAGCCCTGTCCTTTTTTTCCCCCTCTCCAAACAAACAACACAAGATTAAGAAACATTGTCAAGCTGTCAAGGTGCACTTTAAGAAATTATTTTTTAAAGAAAGCAATGTATAAGAATTTAGGCGGACAGAGAGTATCCAGGCTTGCACAATTAAAAGGTGCTTTGGTGACCAACGATGACTTAGTTTCTACAAGAAAAGTAAAATTGACAAACTGAAACAGTGTGGACCCACAGAGCCCATAAGACTAAACATCCAACTCTCAGCCTGCTCTGCATAGAGGCACATGTCTGATGTTACAGGATAGGTCCTACTGATGAAAATCAGGTTGTACTAATGCTGATCTGCCTTGGTCTGTTCTAAATATGTAATGGTTTAGTCTAGGGCTGTAAAGTTGTAGTCGACTGGTCGACTTGTTGGTGGGTTCTGAGATGACCAAAATTCTAAATGGATAAACTTGATTTTTTTCTGCGTCAATTTACAGTCTTTGGTTCATTTCATTAGGAGGAACGTACCAAGTGCTAATGGGGGTGTTTTCAGCCTGTCTTAGAACACCCCCCTTGTTTTCACCATTTTAGATTTGCCCAACCCACCGGAGACCGGCTGGAGACAGAAAGATTGAAGAGCGTCCACGTTAATCAACATGCGGTGGTTTGCTAAATATTTTAGCCTTTTGTTTAATTGCCTTCTAGTGCTGATATCAGTATATTTTCCCCCCGCCGAGCCGCATAGTCCCCTTCTGCAGACGGGTTTGCCGTAAGAGTTAGACCCATGGAAAATGTCATGGTTTTAGTCAACCAAGAATTTATTTGGTTGATTACAGGCCTAGTTTAGTTAATGCAAACTTACCAGGATCTCATCAACTGACCCTGGAAATCTGAATATCTCACCAACGTTCCTCTGATCAGTTATGGGTATAAATAGTCTACAACAGGAGCTTGGCCATCATTGCACTGAGCCTTCCAATAGAAAGTCTCCCATCTGTGTGCAGAATGGTGAGTGCAGATTTCACACCTCTATATTTAAAGGGACAGTTCGGTCTTTTTGAAGTGGGGTCAAATGAGTTACATGTTACTATTAGGTGTAAGAGCCACAGTGGATGAGAGTCAGCTGATGGTAAACTGACAGGGAAATGGGTACAAAAGCTAGGCTGCAGTTTTATACCAAGAGGACAGAAAAGAGTACAACAAAAAAATTAGCTAATTTTGAGCAACACTGATCATAGAAAACTATTTGTGAACTTTGACATCTCTTAGAACGTACGTTCTTTTTGATTTTGTGAATCAGACAAGAACCTCTGTCAGAATAATCACTTTTACACTCTTGCTATATGTACCAATGGAGGAGTCCTTTTATTAGAGGAGCTGTAGTAAAATCTGATCTTTCAAACTATGGTACAGGCTTGAGCTGTAACACTGAAGTGTAGTACGATTTGACTGAGCAAATAAAGTTTCTTTAGTTGATCAAATGTAGATATAATGCGGAGGAGTTTACTCATAGCATCAGTTCAGCTGAATATATACTGCAGATACAGATGAATGTGTTTTTAGACTGAATGTGCAGACCAAACTTCCAAAACAAGTCTTTATTTTCAGATTGAAAAAAAATCTTGCATGTCCAGAATAATCATTTTCCTATTTTGAGAATATGAAAAAAAGGAGTGTCAGCAGCCTAACAGTGGGTTTTTGACAGTATCCCGAGGCCCTTCTTTCCTGAGGTGCGTGAGCCTAAGGGGAGCTGAAACCCACAGAGGAACATGTATACTTTCTCTTGACTGATCAAAGCATGAAAATCAACAAACATCAGGATACTAACTTCATAAAAGTTTGACTTTGTTCATTGTACAAAAACTTTCAAGAACAAGAGGGGGGAATTTTAAGAACGCTCTTTATGATAAATCAGAAGTTTCAGTGACAGATGGTGTGAATGTTTTGTTTTTCATTAGTCATTGTCTAAGAGTTTTGATACTTGTAATATTTCTTTGAAGCATTTAAAGAAAAGAAATCAGAAAACAAACAGATTCAAGTAATTGAAAAGAGTTAAGTTTTGAGAAAGAAAAGTTTTGTAAATGATGTTGTCATCTAATAAAACTTTCCTGGACAAAACTTGCTGGTTAAAAACAAGGGTAGTAACTCTGCTGAAACAGAATAGTTTAGGCTTGTGATGTGAAAAGCACCAGAGGGATAACCAAACTTCATACATCATGCATTGGATGTATTTAACAGAGGAAAACTAACCATTGTTGAAACAACGCCAACATCTATTTGGCCAAAAACTACATATGAAAATGAAGTTTGTTGGAAACACAGGTCAGCCGTCCTATCCCTTTAAAGACCCACTCAGATGAAAATCATGTTTTTCTTGTTTCTGCATGTTCATATGGAATTTTTCTGATGCTACAGGACATTTCATGAGAAAAATAAGTGCAAAATTGCATTTCAGAGTATTTCTGCATTTAAATTGCAGTGAATCTCTGGCAGACCCAAACGACAGACTCAGATTTCAGTGAGATTTCCTACGTATCAAATCCAAGCCCCACTATGCAGGCCACATGTAGAAATGACGATCGCGGAACAGGCGTGTGGAACAAGTGTGTGCGTTAGCGGATTGCAGTGCTCATAAGAAAGCTAGTTACGATATTAGCTGTCATCATGCCGCTATAGACAATAGTGCCTGAGAGGTGAATAGCTCCTATGTTACCTGCCACTTCTGCTGAGCTATTGGAGCTCTGCATAAGAAAAGAAAAAAAAGAAAAGGACACAGGTGACGTGATTTTGGCGAAAAACTTTATAATCACAACCTAAAGACCACTGAGAACACTTCAAGTAGTAAAAAAGAAACAATCAGAGTGGGACTTTAAGACAAAAGCAAAAGTGCATCCTACAAACACATCAGTCTAAGCTGGTTTAAGCATACAGGTGGACTAAATGAAGCATGATTACCATAAAAGGAAAGACCAGAAATGTGGAATCCTAGTCTACTGGTGTCACAACATCTTGTAAAGACACTGTCATAACTTTGATGACCCTGGACTTTTAATTTTGTTGCATCGTCATCCTTTTTGATGACCATCTTACAAATTCAGTCCATGAGAAATTATCCAACACAAAAAGCTGTACTTTCCATGAAGAGGCCGATATCCATGAGTGCTCTCAACCACAACCAGCACAACACAAACAAGCCCTCGCTACATCTGCGTGAGAGCATTTGAGTGAGTTTGTTTCCTGTGCAGCTCTATATTAGCATATTGAGAAAAGGCGGCAGAACCAGTGTAATTAACCTAAGTATTAGTTAAACTGTCAAGAGCGGCTCTCTCCTCCCTGATGCTGCGGCGCATTATTTGGATTTACTCATGCTAATGAGTTTAGCGGTTCTGCGGATGCGATCTGTTAACTGTCAGCATATTTCCTTTCACAACCAAATAACATCAAGTATTATGATTTGACTGCAAAGAAACATGGAAATTACAGGTCCCGTCAGCAAATCATTCAAATGCTACTGAGACAACAGCTTAAGAAAGGCTTAGTCTTTTACTGCACACTGACTGGAGACAAAATGTTCATTAGGACATCACAAGAAGACCTAAATAATCTTCATTTGGCTCTCATCTTGTTTTATTATTTTCTGTAAAGTCATGACTTTACAAACCAAAAGGTATTAATGTGGAGAAGAAGGACCGGTTGGGCCTGAATGGATTGAGTTCTGATTCACACTAGGGGTTTCATTCTGTTTGATTTGATATGATTCATTTGGGGATATTCCAATCACAAGTGGAGTGGGGAGCGAGTCTCTTTCCCCACATGAGGGAGTTCAAGCATCTTGGCGTCTTGTTCATGAATGAAGGCTGGATGGTGAGATTGACAGGCAGATTGGTGCTGAGTCAGCAGCACTCCAGGCATTATACAGGCAGTTGTGGTGAAGAGGGAGCTAAGCTGGAAGGCAAAGCTTTCGATTTCCCAGTCGATCCAAGTTCCAACCCTCACCTATGGTCATCAGCTCTGGGTAGTGACCATAAGAATGAGGTTGTAGATACAAGCAGGTGAAGTGAGTTACCCCTGGAGGGTGGCTGGGCTGAGCCTGAGATAAAGGGTTAGAAACTCAAACATGTGCAAAGAGCTTAGAATAGAACTGCTGCTCCTTTGTATCAAAGGGAGTCAGCTGAGGCAGTTTTGGCATTTGATGCCTCCTGGGTGTCTCCCTTTGCAGGTGTTACAAGCAACTGGGAGAGGACCCTGAGGTAAACTTAAAGCAGTGGTTCTCAAGTCCAGTCCTCGAGGCCCACTGTCCTGCATGTTTTGGATGTTTCCCTGCTCCAACACACCTGATTCAAATGATCAGCTCGTTATGAAGTCATTACAGAGCTTGATAACGAGCTAATCATTTGAATCAGGTGTGTTGGAGCAGGGAAACATCCAAAACATGCAGGACAGTGGGCCTCAAGGACTGGACTTGAGAACCACTGACTTAAAAAGAAGGAGGAAGTGGAAAGGGAGAAGGAGTGGTGATGGGAATTACAGCTTTTGTTAGTGAGCCTGATCATTCGGCTCCCAAACCGCTCTCATTTTACCACTTACACATTTTCTAATTCAGCCAAATTTAGCCTTGTTTGGCTCACGGTATGTACGTATGTGTACACAGACCTATAAAACAATAATTCAAAGCATCCTTTGTACTGAAGTGTTCACAAGTAGCAAATTACATTTTTTTATATCAGTATATTGCTGTAGTCATCCTGAGCGCATCTGTCTAATGAGCACAAGCACATGGAGTACCCCCACCTCCATCGGCTTGTTGTATCCTCGCGTGATTGGATGCACAGAGCATGCATGTGACAGTCATGAAAAAAAGAAAAAGAAAAAAAAAATTCTCACAGACGGGACCTGGCTCCCATCGTAGACATTAAAAAGTCGGTTCTTTGAACCGGTTCGTTTACAACCAACACATCTCTAAGAGGGAGATGGTCAACTTGCTTCGACTGCTGCCCCCAAGACCTGACTTCAGATAAGTGACACAAGATGGATGGATGTAAGGACAGTTGTGTGAGTGGTTTAGGTGTCTGCGCCAGTGAAAACATACCATTAGAAAGTCCATTTGTTTTTGCACTATCTACATACACAACACACTTGCTCTTCATCATGTAAGTATGGACACAACTTCAGAAAAAGGAGGAACTCCTCGTATTTTCCCATCCTACTTCTCTCTGATTTCAAAATTGTTCCAAAAGCTGATCAGTTGCTGCTCAGTCACACACACCAGCACCCTACCATCCAGGGCCAGCCTGTTTGAACTGTGCCTTTGGCCTTGGCTGCTTTTACCCCATGTCCAAATCATCAGTGTTAGTGCGATTAATAGTACAATGTGAAACCACGTGGTGCATAAAGTGCATACATCAGTGTTCGGCAGGTCTCTGTTGGATCAATAAAATTAGCCGAGGCAGACCTGTCAGGAGGCACAGAAACCAAGTATAATGAAAGTGTGTTATATAAGTCAGCTGCAGGTGTCTGACTGTGCAGATCTCCTCTGAGGGCGCAGTAAAAAAAAAAAAGTACATCTCCTCATGAATGCACACAGCAATCACTGTGATTTGACTCGCAGGCAGCAGAACTGCTCATCTCAATATATTTCAATTTCATTTAAATATATTTAAAAACCTCAATCGAAGCCTGTGGCTGATTTGCATGGTTGGGACAGAGGAGACGAATCTTTAAAGGACTTCAGGGGGAGGATGGGGACTCCAGGTGACTTTGCGATGGACTTGACAGACAGCTAAGTGTCATATTATAATGACAATTATTCAGGGAAATTAGAATAGATCTACATAAAGATCGATCCCGTCAGTAATTACTGCCTGAGGATGTAAGAAAAGTGCTGGGGTGCAAACTTCTGTTTCACATCAGCTGAAAAGTATGCTTGTATAACAGTTTTCAGTTTAGCTGTATCAAAATAAGGTATTTAAAGGATCCACACCTTGAACAGTTAGGCCCGCTCAGAGTGCTCAGAAAGGCCACAGTTACAAACACTGCAAAGCTGCAGCAGAGATGCATTGTGCACAAGATTTAACCAAATAGTTTGGTTGCTTTCTTTACTCCGAAGCAGATGAGTGTCGTGAAATTGTCATCTCAATCTGACATTAAAACGTTGGACCTTGACCCTTGTGTGAACCATTTTAGCGTTAGTGTCATCGCTATTTTGATAATGACCACCCCAACAAAAGTCAGAGCTCCAGCCAGGCAAAACTTTCTAGCTTTGCAACTACAAAATCACAAGTACTGTGCAGAAGAATCCTTTTGGTGGATACATATAACAGCAATTCATGCCACAACGTAGTGAGCTGTGCATGTTTTCTTTTCTTAGGTGCACAAAAATCAGAGAGAAGTTAATTGAAACGGATGTATTCACAACTAAGGCTGAAATCCTTCGTGCTAATGGGAACACATTTGCATTAAGATGCACCTGGCTGTAAAGGGATGAGAGCGGACTATCTGATGGGTGTGATTTACGTAATACTCAATATACTTGAATAATCAAGGGACTTAATCCAACTTTTATGACCCCCAGATTGTGTATGTAGTCATGGACGCTCTCAAACACTTTGTACATTGTGCCTTAGACTAGGGCTTGGTGATTATATGATCGTGATTAACTATAGTGATGAATTTCAGTTCGATCACGGTGATCAGCTGTGAGCATATTTACTCAATCAAACATAGCGGAAATGTACGTGACAACAGCCAATCAGAGTCGAGTTTTTCCCGCTCACTTCTGTAAGTTGCCGGAGAATTAAACAGGAAAAGTAAACAGAATGACCGAATGTGGTGCTAAATGTCATGGCTCCAAAGATGCCATTGTTGAGAAGAAAAGTTATCAGTTGTGTGGCGGTGGTTCGGGTATCTCCAAAGTGACGTCTAGCAATTCAGCCAATGTGCAAGGTATGTTGGGGGTCTGTGCGCTCAGAAACCGGCAACACAACAGATCTGTTTAATCATTTAAGGAAGTGCTTCCTGAGTGATTGTGCGGAAAGCATGAAAATGTGAGCAGAGTCTGCACAACCTGCCATTGCTGACGGCACTGGTAGCATTAGCAGTTTAGCCACAACTAGTGGTGTGGCCACCAGACCAAAGCAGCGATCAATCGGATCATCTAATGTTTACAGTTAAAGGTGCCTTCATTATCCCTGAGGGGTCGATTTGTTTATTTTGGGTTAAAAATATGTTTATAAAATGTTGAACTAATCTCCAGTACAGATGCTTCATAAATAAATGGCAGTTTAATTAAAAAAAAAAAAAAAAAGTGATAATAATGGAGATCAGACGCTTGGATTGCTTAAATAGTAAAAGTTGATGATAAAAGGCCAGTGCTGTGGTTGCTGCCTCTCCAAGAAAAACACACACACAAAAAAAGTTTTCACAACATGATTAAAAACCAGTCAAGTGCCCTCAGTCAGTCCAAGCACCAGCACTAGGCTTTAAGAGGCCCTGCTTCTCTCTCTGTCACTTCTGTGAGATTTATCTATCTCAATCAAACATCATTAGAAGTGACCCGAAGAAGACATGTGTACACACGTCAGATCCACGGATAATCAATTGCCTCCTTTTATTTGTTCAAGGCGATCCTGAGCAGTTTATGATCTGATAGAGAAAGGGGTCTGGGGTATTCGCAGTGGCCCTTAATCAGAAGGAATCAGGCATATTCAGCTTCTCTCACTCCCCTCCTCTGAGACTAGCTCTCACTTTGATAGATCAAACATAAACAAGCCTTGATCAACAGATAACTAATCATTAAAACTCCCACTACTTCAAGAACGGCCTGTTGCGACAGATGTTCCAAGTGTAAAATGCTCATGATCATTCCAGCCCAGAGATTTAGCAAGGCTGGAGTTATTACGCTGAAACCAAACGCATCATCAGAGCAATAACATCAATCACAGCACGGCTGCACACTCACTTATGAGGGTTAATGAGAAAGAGACCAGTCATGATTCAGGCCTGCTGGGTCAGTATACCATGTGAAATTGAAAGCAGAGGCACTGTGTTAGGTAAATAAGAAGTCTACAGAGTGGAAAAACAAACGATCAAAAGTGCTTAATGTGGATTTTCTTGTGAAGAAGCAGAAAGGTCAGAAAAGAGGAAAGCTTGTGATGAACTATTTTGTTTGAAACAAGTTTGAAACGAGTTAGTAAGTCAAGTAGAGCTAACTCAAAGAAAATTGGACTTTCTCTTTGGTCCTGCAAACCTTTTTTAAAATCATTCGAGACGTTCATCAATTTTAAACTGCCTGGTGCTGTCTCTCAACCACATTCAAAGCCACATCTATAAAAAGAAAGGGTCTAGAGTTTAAAAAAAATCTCAGCTATTGCACCAGATGAAACAAAACTTACAAAAATGGGATGAGGAACATATATACCAGGCCTCGAAATCTTGTTATAGGTTTCTTTCAAAAAGATTACATTTGGTTTTACCGATAACTTAAAAATTTAAAATACGTAAATATAATGGAGCTTAATTCACAAAACCATTAACCAGGTTAAACAAGCCAAAACTGCAGGGTGTGTGAGAGGTCCCGGGTTCAAATCACGGACGAGCCCCCACTTTGTCACAACCCAGCTCTTTAGCTGTGATAAAAAAATGGGAGACAAACAGATGAAATTGAAGAAATGAAGGATTTATCAAATAATCAAACAATTAACCAAAATGTGCAAAAGTTATGGGATGTAATAGTCAATAGTATCAGTGTGTCAGCAGATAGATGAGTGTTTATGAGGAATACAAAATGTTGCACAGTGTAGAACCTAAACTAAACCGGTCAAAGCCAAATCAACACGACCCATGGGTAGCCCAAAAGAAAGACTCCTTGGAGACTGGCCAGGTGCTCTCAGTTTCACTAAGTGACTTCACCCACCAGGACCTGCAAAACAGCAAGGACAACAAACACACCAACAGCAGGCCCTGCCCAGACAGAAGGGCCGTCACAACAATTAAAGGAATATTTGCAATATAGTTGCAAAAGTGAGCAGAAAAAGTGCTTACCTCTTAACAAGAACAACAATAAAACAGGTCATACAATCTTTGGCTTCAATTATTATAAAACCATCTGGTCCAGCACTTCGAAACAAGAGCTGCACGGCTGGTTCTGCGCAGCTTACTGAGGGAGAAAGTGGACGGGATGCAGGTAGCCTGATGCACCAAGTGAAAAACTCTAAAAAACCTACACACCTGTACTCACAGCTAATATGATAGCAGCGAGTAAGAAACTTTAATGTTTTGAAGTCAAGGACATGTCAGGGAATATGAAGCAGAGAGGTTACAAAGAAAACTTGTACAGCCTTTAATCCTGTCTGTGATCACTCATCTCAAATGTCACTGGAGCTGATCACACAAAACAGCCGTTGTTAATCTGTAATATTGTTTATCTCAGAACTTGATAGACATCTCAGAGCAGCCGTGCAGAACTTACAGTCACGTCTGGTTAAAAAGTATCATGTAAATGTTCAGCTGTCTGACAAGAGGAACAGAAAATGTGCTGATGAGAACAACTCTATCCCGACTTTGGCTCTGTTATGACACAGTGACACAGCAGGCTGCTGCAAAGATAAAGAGGAGATATTACCGAGGTTTAGACTGAGCTTTGTCTGGCTCAACCCTCAATGCCAGATCACTTCTGGTTACAAGATTTGAAGCAAGTGTTTTGGAAGCTGGCGTTGGCATAAATTGTGCAGCACAGACTCATCTATAATGTATCACTGTGGACTGGTCTGACCGAATCCTCCACAGATGTTGGCTGAGATCATCGATTTTTGTGCATTTATCAACTAAGAAGTAAAGAAATTCAGCTTTATGACTGATAGAGACACATTACCTGGTTATTCAGTCAGCTCAAGACCGTGTTATGTGCTACAAATAGGACAAACAAAGCTTCCACACGGTAACATAAAGTACAGGGTTGGTTTTAAGCGTTATCACCCACAAACTAGTTTATTAATTGCAAAGTGGAGTTGGACAAGAATACGCACATTTTACTTAAAAGAGCATATTTATATAGAACAGACATCACAAAATGCTTTACAGTCGTAAATGAACAGGACAGACTTGTCAGCCAAAACAGTACCAAGAGGAACCATTTTGGGACCAAGAGAGCTAACTTTTACTGAGCCAAGACTAGAGTAGATGTCAATACTGCTCCTTTATTGTCAGATAGAGCGCATGGAACATGAGCAAGAACGTACATCCACTGTAGATTTAAAGTAATCAGTGTTTGGATTCTTTTTTACTATTATTATTATTATTATTATTATTTTACAGGACATGGACCATGTCAACTTTCTCTGTTGCAGAACTGTATCAATATATCATCACCAGCTACAAGCTAAACATGCTGGTGCAGCGACCAATGTCACAGGACAGCTGCATTACAAACACTGGTAGAGCTCCAGTGTGAATGAGAGTGTGAATTACCCACAGAAATATGGGTGACACTGAACAAGAGACGTACTTGCTGAATGGGTGACAACTGACTGTAAGCTAGTCAACATTGTGGAAGACTCCGGTCTGAGGGACACGTGTGTTCCCCAATTTTCACTTTCAATTGTTGACACTGACTTGAAAACTGTTTCAAAATGCAAGATAATAGAGTTTAAATGTGTGAGTAATAATGCAACTCATCCTGATCAACTTCTAATATTTGGCGATTAAGCGTGATAAACTGTTGAAATCCAGCTATTTATTGCAATGACATAATTTAATTCAAACACTCTAAGGCCCCGTTTATACGTAGCCTACCCGGTTATTTTTAACTATCATACGCACCCTTCATTAGATGCAAACGGAGAATTCGCACCAGAAAACAATTCTTTTTGAAAACTTCAGGTAGAGTGGAATTTTCAGAAATGCACGTTTGCATGTAAGTGGAAAAAAACAGAGATTTGGGTGGCTGAAGGCAGATGGTGCGCCGGAAACGTGGTTAAATGTAACGTTGTTTACAATCTACAGTCTATGTTTACAATCTATGGGGATCATGGATGCATGCAGAAGAACAGTCGCATTTACGCTGGTGCAATCCCTTTGTATTTGTTTGCGTTTGCATCTTTTTCAAAAGAAGGAAGTGATGTTGTTGTTGTAGCTGCTATGCAGGATTCTGATTGGCTAACATGGGCTTGAGCTTCTCGCTACACTACCACCTACAGGTTTGGCATGCTCTTGACCACATATATACATGATATACAGTATATACTAAAAACGTGGTGTTCACACAGTTCTTTTTGTAAACAGAGAGGGTGAAAAGTCCGTCTATGAAAATAGCCGGGCATGTATAAATGTAGTCCAACTTCAGTAATACATTTAATTATGGTACCAAATTGGATTCCTGTTGACTAAAAACTCGGCTTTTGCTTTATAAATGATGTTCAGCATACTTCATCATCAGCTCCTCCGTTATATTCTCAGTATTTTATGAGTGATCACAAAGATTTCAATCTAGTCCAGAGTTTAAAAGTTTACCTTTTTACCAAGCACGTTTGGGGCTGAATGGCCCTGATTCAGCCTTTATTACCTGTGAGCAGCAGAGCTCTCATTGATGGAGTTTCACAGGAAGAGTATCAATGGTATGGAGGATACTCAAGGATCTTGATCAATATGTACTGTAATAATATTTTATATCTCTACCCTGTGGTTATAAAACAACCCACGGACTGCAGAAGGCTCCATCAAATACATTTCCAATTTCAATGGATGTTTGCAGAGAGCACAGCCTACTGCAGAGGAGATACAGAGAGCATCATGAGGAGCTATATCTGGAAGAAAAAGGCAGGAACATTTTTCCTCACATCTTTCCCATTCCTATGTATGAAGAAGAAAAAAGTGCAGGGAAGGCAAAATCACTCTGCATGTCTTTACATTTCCATATCATCAGACTGTCCCCTCACTGATAACTGAGACAATATGATTTCCAGGACTCGTTTTTTTTTTTTCTTTGCTCCTGTCTATTTCAAGAACAGAACTGCAGAGAAATGTCATTCAGCAAGTCCTTCATATTAAGTAGAAAAAAAAATAGAGTGAGGAGAGAAGAGTGAAGAGGGGGAGGAAGAAAAACACAACGAGCACATTCAAAGTCATGCTGAAGCCCTAATTGAGTTATGCAGATAGTGTATGTTGATTGCGAAGCATTTTGAGATGCTTCCCTGATGTCTCCTGGGGATCAGAACAGGGCGGTATAAACAGCATTAATGGAGGGAGATGAAAAATGCGCACACTGCCTCAGCTCTTTGGCAGGCATTTGTTTACTCAATTTGAACGGGTGGAAATCTATCATAAAAGCCAGAGTCGTTAACAGTCAGGATAACTCAGCTGTGGATCCTTTGTAGTGCACTTCCAAGATCTGAAAATGCAGACCGTGCAGCTATAGTTGGCTTCACAACACGACAAAATGATTGAACTTTGTGCGCTTGTGAAGAATATACATCTCCCAACAACACAGATGCAGAATAGACTGTTTCTTGGGCAGTCGAATAAAGAAACTGTCCATCATTAGGCATATTTTCCAGTTAGAAGGCAGGACGGAAGTACTCAAGTTTTCATTTGTGTCTTTCAAAGTGCAAAGAAAAAACATGAAGAGCCTGAGTTATGCTATTTCTGGAGATTACAGAAGCGGTCAGCTTGAAAAACAGAACAAACCTGCAACCAGGTTAGTCAGGGAGTGGCAAGAAAGTGAGCATAGAGCTAGTTCAGGCAGGCTGCAGCTCCGAGTACAGTATCTGATTAGCTGAACATAGCACCAGCCTATATCAGCTGACAGTTTAGTTAAATGCCTTCCAAGCATCCAACTGGCGGATACTGAAATGTTTGTTTGATTCACCGGCGTCACATCTTTTGTCATGGATACCCACCCTTGTAAGTACTATGGGTTGTTCGCTGCTGCTCTCCCTGCCTTGACTTTGGCATTCCACCTGGGAGGGCAGGGAGCTCTCAGGACAGAGACAAGTGTATGCAAAGAATTTGTTATCTTAGACAAAACTGGTCCTGACTGAAACTTGGTAATCGTATAAACAGAACTTAACAAAACATGACACAATCCTGTATTCACACAGTGTTCTGAAACCCCTCTGAATTTACAGCTGCTGTATAAAGGACCACAACAACCTAATATTGGTATCTTACTATACATCACATTCACACTCTAAAACGTCACACCTAGGCCTTGAATTGCATTTTAGTAACTCATAAACCTATATACACAGTGTTTGTATGTGCAGTACTCAAAATAATGGGGGCCAGCATCAATTTTGCAATCTACTCTTCACTTCACTGCCACATTGGAGTTTGATCTGTAAAAAAACAAATAACTGCAGAGTTTGAATATTGAATTTCTTGCTCACATGTCTGTGGATGCTTCCTTAACTGAAGAACTTCATTTCTTGGCCAAAAAAAAAAAAAAAAAGCACAAAGGGTAGCTGATAAGCTCTGCTGTGATTGTTTTGCCGGATAGAAAGTTACTCTGGTTTTGTTTGGAAAGCCTTTGCTGCATCTTAACATGTCTGTATTCACCCGATGGTGTTTTTGCTGCTCTGGGCAGGCACAGCATATTGAGATGGTTTGTTATTGTGAAAAAGCTCTCCTCACAGCTCTGTTTGCTCTGTTCTCTGCTGCCCCTCAGGAGAGGGTAAAGCAGAATGGCTATGTTGTGGCTTGCTAATTTAATTGGTTTGAGGCAAAAATAAAGCTTTTTTAAAAATATTTGATTCCCGAGTTTTAAGACACTCTTTTTAATTAACACCATATCCTGTGAATTTGTAAGATTGTAGAAAATTTTGCTTGGAGTTATTGGAATTTCTAGTGAAAGGCAACATTGCTAAACAGGACGGGATTACAGCACATTTCAATTATCTGCAAAGTTCGATGGCAGAACTTGAAATGACATTGCATCTTAGTTCCAGTTAGGGGTCGATACAGAGTCTGAAAATTGTTTAGCAATAACATCCTCTTGTTGTTAGACAATTCCAGGCAATGAGAACACACTAGCTATGTGATATTTTACACACAAAAGCAACGTGTCAGCATCACCAGAGATAGTACTAAAACAATACGACCAGTGTGCCATTGAACAAAATAAGACAACTGTGCCAAAAGTTTGACTTTTTACTGAATACCACAAAAATCAAATCCTGGCAAGTATTTTTGTATTATAGCTGGTAGAAATATTTTAAAAGGTTAAATTTTATTTAATCACCTGACAATTCTAGAAAAAAAATAATAATTCTAAAAAAAACATGCTCAAAATGTCAATAATAAATCTGCCATAACGACACTTTTTTCATTTTCTTGAAATAAGATTGTGCCTCACTTTAAAAGCTTGAGAATTATAGTTTCTCTAATTCCATCCCCAGATGTTCTTTTTTTCTCATTTCAATTGATCATTTCTCACTTATTTTTGACATGTTAAATCTTAAAAAATGAAATAATTGCTATTTACACATAGCAAATATTCCAAACAAAGCATTTTTGTGTTATACAGTATTTTTTTCATTTATTTATTTATTTTGTAAGCTGGTGTGTTATTGTAATGTATGTTTTATGTTATTTTTGTATCTGTGCTGGGACCCCCTTAAGAAACGGGATGCTGAATCTCAAGGAGCTATCCTAAATAAATTGAAATTGAAAATACATTTGAGTTACATTCAGCTGACAAGTCTAGATAAAGGTCTCATTTTACGATGTTACAAAGCACAAGTAAGACTTGATTTGTTTGTGTCTGTATGGATTTCAGACTATTATAAAAATATGGAGAAACTCCTCACAGAGAGTCTCAGGACATGTCAGGTCCATTTTTACGTCCTCTGTTGCCAGACTATTTTTACTCTTTACAAGGAAATCTGGTCTTCTTTATGGCCTTTAATGCCTGCAAATGAGACATTCATCTGGACCTGTTGGGTAAATGTGGCTTATATGAAGTCTAATAAGCCTGTATCAGTAGAAATAAGACAAAAACACTTGGTAAGGTTTGAGTTTTCCCAGTCTTGGAGTGTACACAGTTGTCAGGGATGGAGGTTGCTGGAGGTGATGATGGGTGAATTGTAGATCACAGTTAAGAATTGAGCACGGACAAAAAGTGCATATATCTTACAACAAAATAGCCCTAGCTCAAGTCGATCTAAGAAACATTGATTTTCTGCAGGATTAATAAAGCACCATGAATAAGAGTAAGACCAAAACAAAACCAAAGGCGCTGAAATAACTGAAACACATAACGATGTACCGAAGCCACAGAAGACCAAACTTCAGCAGCAGATGCCTTCCAGCTGCTCAGAGATTCAATTCCTCGGTGTAACTCTGCAATATCTGCACAAGACTGGAGCACTATCGCTGCATTCCAATGCTGTTATCCAGGGAGGCTGATTGCAGAGGAAAACATATGGTGCTATCTACAGCACTGAAAATAAACCACACCACAGTGCTGATAGACACCTTCAGAAGTTACTCTGATCTCGGAGGATAAGAGCAGTGTTTATGCACAGATTTTTACCTGCTCTGCCAGTGACACTTCTTTTCAGTGTGGACATGAGCTCCAGGTGACAATGTTACTCTCAGAATTAAGTCTGCAGCTGCGACTGAGCGAGGTGAGAGGAAAAACAGCAGAAGCTCTTGCATATCCTGTTTTTACCAATCGAGGATTGATTTTGACAGTTAATTGAAGGCTTTGCTTATCTTTGTCTCCTGTATTTTTCCCACTGCAGTCATCACCTGCGTGCAGTATTAACTCCCGCTACCTGAACATAAAATGGAGCCCAGTGCGAGATAAGCTGGCTGTTTTACTGCCACCTCTACTACCACAGAGAGGAAAGTTTTCCTCTAGCAGAGGACATAAAATTAGCATTTAAATAGCAACACATATTCCATCATCTAACTTGATTTGACGCAACAGCAGTTGACACGCAGCACAATAAAAAAATAAATAAAAAAAACAAACAAAAGAGAGACAATCAAGGTGAGGAGGGGAGAAGAGAGGAGAGGAGAAGATTATCTTGAGAAGGAAAAAAATACACTGATTTCTTCTCCTGATGTACAAGACAAGAGGTTGATTTTTCCGTTGAGAAAGTGTGTGCAAGTAAGTTCACCTCCTGATTAAAGCAATGATGCACAGCTTTGAATGTTGGCAGATGGCAGCTGGAGGAAACTGCTAGACCACTGAGGGCGTCATTACCCAAAAGTCATGTCATGGCAATAAAGCCTGCTCGACTCTGGCCAACATGTCCTTTCAGAGGTTGGTGGCTAATTTTCACTCCTACGTGGAGCTTAATCCTTTCCCAAACAGATCATGTTTGCAATCAGAAGTTTCTTTGAAAAGCTTTGAAAATTTGCAATAAACCTGACGGAGGTAAGAAGACCTTTGAATTTTAATTTTTTAGTCATTTTTAGCTGCATAGAAATTAAGGTTGGGGTTAGGGTTATATGCACATGACATGTTAGTATCACCCAAATAGTTGAAAAATGACCTCCAGTTTACTGTCTGCTGTAGTGGACACTGGGGATGGGCGATTCATTTCCGTTCACAATATATGGTCAGAAAAATCCTCCATGATAAATATTTGCCATCTCATTAAAAATACGATAATTGCAATTTGATGATGTGAGTGTGAACGACGGACTCGCAGCCATAGCCCACACAGAGCAGAGTGACAGACAAACATGGCCGAAGGTGGTGAAGAAGACATCTCTGAGCAACTTGCTGTTCAACAAGGCTCCACATGAGGGATTCCTTTAAGATTGGGGTTTAGACAAACACAATCAGGTATGCCTGACATCGAACAGAGGATCTGCTCACTTTGTCACTAGTTTTCTCTATAGCCTACCACTTAAACTCGTAGTTAAGAATCTGATTTGACGATGCCAACTGGTGTTCTTAAGATCTAATGAGCGAGAAACAGACAGGAATTTGAATATTTTTCATCTGGACTTTTATCATTAACGTCAGAATGGCAAAACTTATTGTTATATATATATTTTTTTGCCTATATCGCCCATCTCTAGTGGACACCATGCATTACAGGGTTAACCACACAAATGAATGTTACACACCATTTCTACCAAGATTACTACACACAAATACACACGTCTGTCCCTATATACAACAACACTGCACCTTTAAATTATAAACAGCTCATAATGGAGCATATACACTGGGTTAATTTAGGTGACTGTAATTTAAAACAGTGCCTTTCTTTGTAATTAAAAACCATTATGACACCTGAAGTTTTCACTAAAGGGATGGGACAGCAATAAATGTTAGTAAAGGTTACTTGAATCTATTCATCTGTGGTCATGTGATGTTTAGTGGTCATGATATGACCATTTCAACATGGCTGTAAACAAATCCTTGGTAAAGGCTTTTAAGGTTCTGTTATGTGGCCCTGTAGATAAAGAGTAAATTGAATGCATTAAGTGGGGAGTCTCAGTAATAGATGTCTCTCAGTCATAGAGCAACATATGTGCACAGAGACATGGTTTGACCTGCACACACTCAGGTATGTCAGACTAAAACAGCCGGTGTTGTCCTCAGGTACTCCACATGAACCTCCACTCAGTGTTCCTCTCACACATTCATGTTTTTCTTTTTTTTCTTCTCAATGAATTCACTTAATCATGACTTTGGCACTGAGGCAGAATTATTCATGGGCTATTGAAATGAGAGCGCTGAGACATTAATCAGATAGTAGTAACTGCCACGGATGAGGCCGCTGCCTATTAAAATGTATGTCCTTTTAATTTGGCGGTGTGGTGCTGGCAAAGTGCTGCATACATGCCTCAACCTCCCTTTAATAGTCTGTCATTTACATTCACAGGAACAGGCCCAGCCAAGGGCAGGAGCAGCACTGATAGTGATCAAGGTCAGCCGTGCAGCTATTGTCTCCTGTTTACTGAACATGAGCCACACTTTGCTTACATGGGACATTAATTGATCATTTGAAAAGGGGCATCAATACTGCATGCTGGGATGCACTTCATCTCTGTTGAGCACTGATGGGATTGTACACAGCCAGGAGAGGCAACTTGTTTTATTGAACAGAATTGATTTCAAATTTCCTCCAAATTCAAACAAATTTCTCAAATAGAGGTGATTGGACATGGTTAAATAACAAAAAACAGTGTCACAAAGTCAGGTAAAATATATCAAAATTTTGGCATTTTTTTGGATAGGAATTTTTCTCTTCAGCATGGAAGAAGTTATTTAAAGATATCTCACTGGAAAAGAAAAAATGTTTTAATGTCCAATATCAGATTCAAAGGAGCCTAAACTGTCTGTAGGGAAATTGGATCTGAAGGAGGAGATTTCCTATCAAGCTTGTGTTAAGGCTCAAAATCTAAAACAAACCAGTAAAGAAAATAATGCCATCATAATCTTGGTGCAATGGATGCACTTTTTACATATTTTCTTATACTTGTGTTTTATAAAACATATTCTCTTCAAAACATTAGCATAAATCAGACCTTTTTTTCTAGTCAGTGAACACACTGTAACCAAGACGTGAGGGCGCTCAGTATCAAATAAATGATAAGAAGCCATATAGCAGTAAAAAAGTGCTGAAGAGAGAGGGTTTAATGGACAAACAGAGAACTAAAGATGGACGTATGTGAAATGTTAACAGGGCGTTGTGTTGCTCTGTATAACTATGGCATCTAAAAGTGTATGAAACTGCCCAGTGTTACCAATCCCCACAAAAGCTAAATGTGCATCTAGAGGAAATGTGCTATGTGTTAACTTTGGTACACAACTGTCAGAGTGGATAGGAAATTATATCTTTATTGTCATTTTACTTTTGTGCAACAGAATTAGGTGCAACCCTTTTTAGTGCAGATACAATGTCATTGCCTGTAGCATGCAAGTTACTGAAAATTGTTAAATGTCTTCTTCTTTGGTAGTTTTGTCTTTTCTTCTGCACTAGACTGATTTTGATACAGGCTTGTGTTTGATCGTTATGCATGTCAGTTCTGCTCTATGATATAAGAAGCTGTTTTGTAATTACTCATACAAGGTGAGATCCCCATCTGAAATTAACAGGCCTTGACAAATATTGAATATTCTTGATCTCTGTAAGGAGATTTATAGTATTTAGTCAGTAAACCTTAAGCAGTCCTGGCCTGAATGTAAAAGGTTCCTTGGTTTAAGACAAACAGAGAGGAGGGGGATGAAAGGTATACACATGGGAATACTTATTTTCAATTTAGTGTATTTTTCTTCTTTTTTTACCCCTACTTTTTGGGAATTTCATTCCAGTGTATTTCTCTTCATACATTAAAGCAAAGTTACTCTGTAATAGACCGAGAGAATCAGAAGGCTTATGTAAGTGCCAAGGTTAAATGAGGAAAAGATCTAAAATTGTTTGTTGCCTTGGTGCTTAATGACTACTTAAGAATAAGTGGCACTCAGTTTTGTTTTCACCAACTTGCAAAGTTTTCTCTCTCCCTTAGGATTTCTTAATTAATGAATCTTCATAGAAGAAAGAGCAATCCTGCATCACATAAAATGCCTTCTGGTGTTGGTCTGTTCACGCTTTGACTTAAACCTTTCATAAAGACTCACAGATTTAATGTCTAAACTAAAATATGTGAAATATTTTATTGCATGTCCTATTTGACTGGCTGGACAAAAGCCACTTGAACTTTACCCAAACCTTTATAACAGTTGTGTGTCTAACAATTCAGGAACTTGAATTGTTTGGTGTTTTTATAGCCATACATTTTACGAACAATAATAAGAAAATTTATGTTAAAGTTTATCTTTCCTATTTTTTTTTTCCCGAAGTAAGAGGAAAAGGGGAAAAGAGGATAGATAGGATTGCTACGTTTTGCTGGTGTGCTCATAATGGGAATGTAAGAACAATATCAAGTAATGCAAATATACAATTTAAAAATGACCTGAAATTGTTATTCACACGATAAAGATTCCTAAAATAACTGTGGAAAAAACAGTTAGTCAAAGAGCATCAACTAAACAGCAGAGTCACAATCAATCAACATTAAATGCTGAGGAAAAACTATTGTGTTTCTGATCAAACTAGCATAATATATCCTTACGATATTGAAACTGGCAACTTCCCAGGCAGGATAAACCCTGCAGGAGGACTCCCATAGAGAAGTGTAAAAGTAAAAACTACAAAAACTCAGCAGAGAACTAAAGGTTGTCCAACACTGCAGACAAGAGGGATCTCTGCCTCAAAATAGTGTTTGATATTTCTGTTATTTCAGAGACTGTTTGGAGGCCTTGATTTTGAGGCTTTGTCCAAAGGAATGCTGTACTATATGCATCCACAAATACAGTTTGATAAAGATCTGCATAATGGAAACAGACTTTAAAAGCTTTATTCAACCTTGTCTCTATGCTGTCAAGGAACAACTTCAAGTGCAAACTCCCCTACAGTTATTACTTAAAGCTCCAGTACAGGGTTTTCAACTGACTATAAAACAGACTGAAATCAGACTGATGCCTCAATGTGAGCTACAATTGGGAACCATCAAGGATCCACATTGAGAACATATGGGGGTCTGAACACTCATTGCTTATACATCATAGACTTCATAAAACATGGACACAGTCTCAGTTACATTACGCAGTGCTGTCTAAAGAGGTGTATTGAGGCCAAACTACAGCATCCGCCATATTGAAAGGCTGTCCTCACCTAGCCTTTCGTTGACGTGGAAACAGACAAAGAAGCAGAGTGTAGCTGAGCCCCTTGGTCTTATCTTTTTAACAAGACTGTGCAGATTTCTGCAGTGAAAATAGACATTTTTTAAACTGGGTGTAAAACACGCATCCTCGGCTTTTGGCACCAGCCTTAATTGGACTCCAAAGAACTGCAGCTGCGTGTTAGGTTCAATTTTCACACCTGAGGTTGCTGCATGTTTTACACGTACAGGACAAAAACAGAAAAAAATGCAAAATATCCTTTGACAACAGAAGTAGCGACTATCACGCCTTTAGGAGAACCACAAGAACCACAACCACATCAAAACATCAAAGGACCTATCGAAAGCCTTTGTTTGCCTATTCCAGACAATTGTAAGTGTGACATGACCAGCTCCCTCTGTGGACATTACAAACTCATTTCAATGAAAACACTGCTTTCCTTTTTTCAAGTAAGTATACACGGATTGAATGTTATTTAAGAAAATTACACACTGACCCTTTAAACAACTGCATATAAAGTCAATGCTCAAGACATGAGATATTTCTTGAGGGTATAGTATGGCACATACACTAAGGTATATATTTGAGGTAAGGAAAGATGAATGAAAACAGCACCAAAGATGGAGGTTAGGACTGTGAAACATTACATGGACCCAATTTCTGTCTTTATATATTTTGATAGACAACATGCATAATTAGGACAAGCTCTGACTGAGAGAAGATTAAAATAACCAGGAATTATAATCAGAAAGACATAGACTCAATTTAATGATAAAATAAAGGTCATAAAATATAATACGGTGTTATTTACCCGTTGCAATGTTTACCTATTCCCAGAAGAGTTTTTTGCTTAATTGATTCTAAACACATAGGCAACTGCAACCATGTGTGATTTACATAATCCTATTTAGCATGGATCTGTGTGAACATCTGTGTGTGATTATGAAGCAGCGTATCATGATCAGACACTCTTTGAGTGAGAATAGGAAATCAAAGAGTCAATCAAGAGTGCTTCCTCCTGTACGTTCCATAAATCATCACAGGATGGCTGTAACACCTACATCAGCCTGTGACTGTTTTCACTCATGTTCATGCCAAGATTATGTCATAAATGTCAGTCAGTACATTTGCATGCACAGTTGAGATAAAGTGATTTCACTGGACCACTGTCCTTGTACGCGCTCTGGGCGAGTTATTGACAGGAGCCGGTTCATTTCTGCTACAGTAGGCGGCAACATGCCCCCTTTCAGCCTATTATACTGCATTAGATGATCTCCTGGTTAACCTATACGTGTCGAAACAGTCAGCGAAATTTTTACAGCTCTCTACCGATTACTTTACTTTCCTGTACATGGACAAACATCATAGCCCAATAATCACTGAGCATAGTCCACATGGTTTTGTTTATTATGTAAATGTATACAACATGGCATGAAAAACTATTCACACAAATATTTTTGTCCTTTCAACTTATATAGCCAAAGTAATGCAAGTATTGCCACTAGCCGAAAGCCCCTGTGTCATCCACCTCTGTCTCTGTCTCCATTTCCATCTCTCTTTCACATCAGCAGCTACATCACTCAAATCAATCTCTCCATAGGACTTTTAAAGGCCACATGACTGCGCAGTGCATGTTGGGTTGGAAAGCGCCAACCCAACAGGCAACTTTGGCAGGCAACTTTCTGTTTACATTTAACAGGGAGGCTGCGAGATAGCGACACAGTGAGAAAAAAAAACACCCAAGAAAAATTAATCCCCGAAGAACAAGACTGTCAGGGTGTACAGAGACAAGATGGACAATGGTCCAAAGGCTCGATATCAAGAAAAATAAAATAGGTGAAATTGATCCTTATGAGCACCAAACCCCTGCCTATTGTCAAAGACACAACGGCAGCAAGCATGTACGAACCATTTCAACAGATCAGAACTTTGCACACAGGGAAACATAGCTGATGTGATGCAGAAAGGCACGTTCCTATTGTTTAGTTAAGTAATTAAGTTACCGTTTTTTATTTTTTTGTCTCGTGTGTTACTTTACTTCATTACCCCCCAAAAAAGTAATATTACTCTAATCTGTTACTTTGCACTGCGTTAACCTGAACACTGACCACCGTCTACAGTGCTGACTTCACTTTGTAAACTTGGATAAAATAAATCCACTTTATATGACCCGTTTATTTAAATGAAAGGTATTTTCTTTGAGAAAGCTATGAAAAAAGTCGTTTTTAATAATCAGAATGAAAGGTTAGATAGACATTGCTTTAGATATTATGTTGAGAATCTTATATCGTGAATCGTTCAACAAACAAAGGCTGTTTGTCTCCATCTGTTTGATTCAGTTAAACAGAGAACAAAGCGCTTGCCTGTGTGGAAGCAGAAGCCAGATGTGTCAACGCTGTGGGCAATGTTGGGTGTGTCGACAATCCGTTTGACACATCTCCTTTTTTTCCTTGTTTTCCAGAGGCTTCGGATGCCCGAACCAGGCAGACAGACAAAGAGTGAAGGGGTCAGTATTCTGGGAGATTGTTGATGGATACGTCAAGTGAAAAGCATCTGCCAGTTTAAGTTGATGCTTTGTGACATGGAAACGAAGGGGAGACTCTTTATATTGCCCTCAACCACCAATGGCTGCCGCCCTGCCTGACATCTTGTCCGTGTGTATGAGCACAATTGGCTGGCATATGTGTGTGTGGGGGTTGGGTGTGTATATGGGGGCTCTGGTGACATTTACCCTTTTTTTTTTGAAGTTATTTTTGGGGGCGTTTTGTGGCTTTGATGGATAGGACAGTGGAAAGACAGGAAGCGTGGGTGAGAGAGAGGGAATGACATGCAGCAAATGGTCAGGTCCTGGACTACAAACTGCGACCACAGCGAGGACTATAGCCTCCATACGTGGGGGTTGCTTACCCACTAGACTATCTGGGCACCCTGACATTCATCCAACTTGAGTGTTGCGCCTTCATTCTGTTGTTGAAAGAGATTATGTTGGTCAGTTTTCACTTCATTCATGGTCTACAGTAGGTTGGTGTGGGGTTAGGGTGTACATCTACAAGTGGGGCTGTAGGACATTGTTGTCAGCGACAAGATTTGGTTTTACAATATCTAACTATATAAAGAAAGATGGACAATTCAATGATCACACTGTAAATGCATCCTCCAAAGACACAAATCTGTGCACATATAGTACATGAGTCTTTCTGTGTAAATCAGTCTGTCAGTGCAGGGTGTGTTGTTACCATAAGCTGAATTTGCTCACCCATGTCTGTGCACACAAAGAAGTGCCATTTGTTTTTCAGTATGCATCGCAAACACTCCATCACCATAGAGAGACATCTCTCAGTGGACCCAGCCCACATGCTCCGCAACACAGGCAATCTGTTTAGTAAGACAAGGCAGAATGGTGTTTGAGCATGTGCATGTGTGCATGCCCGCCGTCTGTGTTTTTACACCTATATGTCTAAAAGAGGAAGTATATGTGAAACTCCCCAGCAGATGGAAGCTTTCTGTTGTGAGGGGCAATAGGTTCTTTATTCTCCAACCAGAGTTAAAGCTATTTGGACCCAAAAATAGGAACTATTATGTTTGTTTAGTTAGTTTTGAGTTGAGTTGGAGTTTTAATATGCCAGAAAAAGGTCTTTAGAGGTTTAATAAACTGCATTTATAAATACTGTTTTAGTGGTTGTGTCAGAGAACCAGCATCTCACACCTCCACTCTAATACTCCATCAACAGAAAGGCTTATTTTATTAACTAAATAATCATCTAACATGCCACTCAAGCACACTAGTGTATTATTCAGTATTATTTAACAGAGCTCTTTGTTCCAATTGACAAAAGTAACAAAGAAGGTAACAGTATCCAAGGACCTGGAAAGAAGAGAAACAATTTATATGGGTGAGTACCATCAACTGCTACAAGTCCATACTGACAAAACTACTGACATGCAATGCAAGAGGCAGTAGACATGTTTACACGGGCAAAATTTCTTGATCCAATTAAAAGTTTGAGGAATCAGAAAATCTGAATCCACTGTTTATATGGGTGCAAAATCAAACAATCCAATCATGACGTGTGTATACATTCACTAAGCACTATTCAGATTAAAAGCATTTAGACATATGCAGAGTTGTCTAATTTTGCTAAAACAATCACAGAAGAAGAGTTGTATTGACACCTGTGTTGTCAACAAACGTGGTTGTGGCTCACTTTATCTAATTCAGGATGTCCCCCCCTGTTAAATGTTGTCACAAGATGATGCCCTTGCTTACTTACTTTACTGTTCTGTCAAAGGTTGCTCTGTGCGTGAAGATGTGACATCATTACGCTGTACAGTTTGTTCGCCTTGTTATGTTATCGGAGGAGCAGACACGGCACCTGCGGTTGTGTTTTATACCAGAGTGTTTATAATGAAACCTCCTGTACTGGCCTCAATAAATTAAGAGTGAAGACCGAGTCAGGTTAGAAAGTCATGATCAGAAAAAGTGTTTACATGGACGCGTTTCGGAATAATGATCGGCATAACACCCTCCCCACCCCAACAGACTTGCATTTGCTCGCAGTTGCTCATATGTGTGTATGTGTTCCATGTTCATGTTGCAAACATGACAGAAACTTAAGAATATATCATTTGTGTTTTTCATAGACGTAATGTTCAATGCTGAACTATCAAGATTTTCTGTTTTGCATGTAACATGATTTACTTTGCCAATGCATTTCATTCATGCAATGACTCTGCATTCATTGTATTTAGGTCTTGCTGGCACCCTGCACATTAGATTAGGGAAATTCACAACAAATGGCTAAAGGGTAACAATCACTCCAGACGATTAAAGCCTAGGAGTTTGCAATGCTTACTGGGCAAACTGCTAGTAAGTTTAAGGTGTTCGAAACTTGAAGCAATGGGGATCAGCTGGTAAAGAAACACGTGAAGCTCATTTTGCAGAAGTCTCCTGTTGATCAGTTTTTCTTTACCTCTTCTCTTTACCAAGATAAATAAATGCACTGGATTTTTCTGACTTAATTGAAAAGATAATTGAAAACAAATAACACAAGTTTAAAACCATACCAGTACACCGTGCAAGGTCAAGAAAAGACTGTTACTATTCATAAAACATCATCAACTGTTTCTTTATGAAAACTGAATTTGCTGGCTTAACTTTAACTTAACGTGTAAAGAAAACATGGTTAGTTGAAGTTTTAACTTGTGCATTTATTTAGCAAATCTGATTTGCACATGTAAAGGGTTCAGTGTTTTGCTGACATCTATGCTTACAACTGTATCTTCATTTCGGAACTGTGGGAATAGTTCAAATAGCAGCTGTGTTTACAGTTCCACTCATAAAGGATGTAAAAGTGAAAGGGAGGCAGCAACGCTAAAATGTTCAAGGTCATTAAATTCTTCAAAAGTGTCCCCAAGGACAGATAATTAACATGACTGTCGCAACTTAAGATCTGCGGCCAACAGCAGAATAAACAGACCTCAAAAGCAAACTCTTAAAGGATAGCCACGCCGACCCGTGTCGAGTCACAGCGGGTGTTATAAAGACATATTCAAAGTTGTTTTTTGAAACCTTGCAGGCTTAAAGGGAAATGTCCTATATCCTGGATTTTTGAAAAGAGTTTCAAATCAGAGAAGCTCAGGTAAGGGTTAGATCTTTGGTGTAGTTCCCTTCATTAATCAGAAGCAAAAGAGTTTATCAAGTTCACAGAAGCAAAACATCTAACAAAGCCATGCCTTTAGTGCAAAAACTGAGTTGAATGTTGCAAATCTTTCCTTACATTCTTGAAAGTAAGAGCAACTAGTTTTACCCTTTCCTATAAAATCAGTTTCTTCCAGAGTGTCGTCAGAAGCCCTGTTGCTTTGACTCCACCTTTGAGACAGCCAAAAAAAAAAAACTCCTTAAGCCTCCCAGTGGAAACTTAATCTCCAAGGCCAGATCTTGTTCTAGCAGTTTCAAACACCTGGGAGCATTTGCAGTTCAGTGACCGCTCAGGCCCTCCTATCCCTGATCTCCAGAGAGCTCACACTGTCCGTGTTCAAGAGAGTTCTCTGGACAGACTGAATGATAGCTTGGAGTAACAAAGTGTCTATAGCTAACCTAGAGGAAAAGCAGGTAAAAAAAGAATAAAATTTAAATCAACAATCCCAGATGTGAGAGAGGTATGGAATAAAACCTGTGGTGTACAGCAAACGTGAGAAAGGAACACGTGGAGGCATGCAGCACTGGCGTTTCTTTATTAGTAGCACAGTGACATAGCAGCAGAACATTTGTGAATAATAGGAACAGATGAATGGCATGAGTGGTTGCATGTGCATCGCATTGTTAGGGTTTTATTTTCTTCCTATTTTTAATGTTTGATTGTTATGTGGTGTGTGTTTGATGTATGTTGTATGTATGTATAAACTTGTTTTGCACTTGACTTTCATTTGGTTCAATGACGATGTATTACAGTCTATCAGCGTATAGGCATTTCAAGGTGATTTTTCTTTTGATTATGTGATAAAAAAAACAGAACCTTTTGTATCTATTACTGCTCAGCCAATGATGGACTTATGTTTAATATACTTATTTACAAATACCCCCACAGGTATTTTACTTCAGAACGTAAATTAAATCCAACCTCATGCTTTCTCTTACCTTCCTATTAAGAAAAAAATAGGGTACATTAGTCACATTGCACCTTTCATTGTCAAATGTTTCTTTCTTGTACCAATAAACAACATTTACCAGAAACCAGTTAGTTATTTGCCGTTTTAGCTCTTTCAGCTCTTGGCTCTGACATCCCTTTAGTCTTAACACCCTACGCTTCTCTTCAGTTCTCCTGATCACTCTAAAAGTAATTAACCAAATGGATGAGGGTCATTACTTAATGACAACAGCTACAGCATGAACGTCATGAAGCAGCTGTAGTTCAGCTGAGAGAGGATTTAAAGTTGTTTTGAAGTTTAATATGAGGACTACACATGGAAAGGAAGGGTCCAGGACTTTCAAATCAAAATGTTACTAAAAATCTGTCACCTAAAACACCATGAATGGCAATTTCTGGCTGCTTCATTTGTTTGGATATCAATCAATCTTTATTTATATGGCACCAATTAACAACAAAGCTAGCAAAAAAGCTGCTCCAGACCACCTTTTATTTACAAAAACCCAGTGTAAAGATGGGATAAGCTTGAGCCACATCTTGTAACAAAGGTCCACTCCCAATCCATCTTACACCACAAGAGAGTAGCACTTTGCAGCATTTACCAAGTTACAGTGGAGAGGATGAACTTCCTTTAACAGGCAGAAACCTCAAGCAGAACCAGACACATGTTAGACAGTCATCTGCTAAGACTGTATTGGGTTTAGAGAGGGGAGAGAGAGAAATGGAGGAAGATAGAGATGGAGAGAAGAGAGACTGTTGCACGTTGAGACAGCTGGAAAGCAGACAGGTCCACAGCAGCAGAATGTCTGCAGCAGCGATCCAAAGGAACCTACAGCATGATGGAGCTCAGGAACTCCCAGAAATGACTTTTAGTGACTCCAATGGGACATGGTGATTCAGAGTTAATGACACAGACAGAAAGAGGATGAAGAATGAGGGGAATATGCTCAATATGCCAGTAACCTGGAATCTAAACCCATAGCAGCATAACTAAGAGCTGGCCCAGGCCTGAACTACCTCGAACTATGAGAGAAGAGGAACATTTTAAGAGGGGGTCTGCTTCTGGCCTATCAATACTGAACTAATACTTAATACTTTCAATCACCATCCATAGTTTTCTCTTTTTTCCCCCTTTTATGTTTGTCACTTTGTGTGAAAACAAATTAAACACTATAAATACAGGGCAAAAGAGAACAGTTAAACAACGACAGCGTAGTGTATATTATTCAGAGACTGTTGTTTTTTTGTGTGTCTGTTTAAAAAGTGTGGAGAACAAACAGATACAAGGAAAAGTGACTGCAAACAAGAGGCCATATGGTTTGAGAGAAAGAAAAACTGAATCCTACAGCTGAGGAGCAGCAGGCGCAGGTGATAATGAGTGATAAACTTCTGTCTAAAAAAGGGAAAGAATGCCTACATGAAAACAAGACGACTGTGTTTACAATTTAACATAATTACTAGAGTATTGTCACACTAACTAAACTTGTTTGGATTTGTACATGCCTTCTTCAAATGAGACAACCCCAAATAACTGATGTAATTCTCCAGACAGGCAACCCTGAGAAAGAAGAAGTGGGAGAGCCCCTGAATCGTTTCTGTAGCCCATCTAGGGTATAAACAAGGTAAACAAAATTAGCTCCTGTAGTGATGTAATAACAGAAGTAATACATACAGCCATGCATGGAAAACTGGAAAACAATACCCACTTTCTGTAGGGCTGTAAAGTCCTAGTCGACTTATTGGTCAATATGTGTTGAGTCGACCAAAACTCTGATTGGTCGACTCGATTTTTCTGCATCATTTTACAGTCTACGGTTAATTTCATAAGGAGAACGTACCAAGTGCTAATGGGGGTGTTTTCAGAGCACCCCCGTTTCACAGGTAATAGCTCGTCTCAGAACACCTCCTTGTTTTCACCATTTTGGATTTGCCCAACCAAAAGATGGGTTTTTTTCAGGGTTTTAGTCAACCAAGAATTTCTTTGATTGATTACAGCCCTAACTCTCTGGTCATAGTTGTATTGGTGCTTTTCTGCCTCTGCATTTGTCTGCACCCAACAGCCGGGCAAACAATCAGCGATGGGGCTCATTATTGCAGCATTCAATGTTAAAACTAATGGAAAACTCCACTATATTTTCTCTTTAGAAATGTTGATTACAGTGTGCAATGCTGGAAAAAGCACAAAACTGGACACTCAGAAAATAACATAACTGAAACATAAAACAACAGCAAACAGGGTCCAGTCAGGACCACTTTGGAGGAGTTTGAATAAAATGCCCTTTTTGACATTTGCCAAGTAGAAGTAGAGAAGCATGGAAGGGAATTAGCTTTCTGTTTTTTTGGGCTGGTGTTAAGATCAGCTGATGTACTGTGGGCTGAGCTTGACTTTGTGCCCTTCCTGAACTAACGCCATGGTACAGTTCGTGGTACAGCGTGGGTCCAGAAAGAGACAAAGCTGTAAAAGCATGGTGAAGATGATACAGAGGACGATTACAGATGAGGACAGAAATTAGAGAGAGAAATTAAACAAGCTTTAGAGATGTAAACACAAGGCAAACAATGTAAAAGCTGAAGGTGCTCACAGAGATAACTTGAAAAAGAAACATCAAAATTGCACACTATATATTAAAAGTCAAATTTCCTCTGCTCCCTTCATTCTGTCTATAAACCAGTGGGCATGTGGTTTGTAAATGGGCTTTAAAAATGGATAAATCCACTCTGGACCTTGAAAGAAGGAATTAGGGAGAAAACAGAACAGCTCGAACAACATAGAGGAGTTCATTTCATCTAGACAGCAGCTCGGGCTTCATGATGAGCTCACACATGAAGCCTTCTAGCTACTCTAAGCTCCACTTAGATCATCTGCTGTCTTCTATTCTCCACCTGCCAAGTGGATGACAGCTCTCAGTGGACCCACTTTAACAAGCAGGGCCTCGGGGCCCGAAGGGAAAAAATAAGGGATTCCAGCAGATTGCTAGTGGACCCCAGGGGAAACAACAGCAGTCTGTCTTTTTATCCCTACAGCTCCAGCAGCCTCAGTCTGTAACTCTATCTGGACCGTGACATTCCAACAAAGTTACAAGTCAAGATAAGTCTCCAGTCCGGTGGGAGAGAAGAGGATTGGGGGGGAGCTGTGATTAAGTTTGTGCTTCTTTATCACCTTGGGAAAGGTTGAGTAAAGGGAAAATAAATGAGGCACACACACACACAGACACACACATACACTAACACACAAACAAAGGGAAGTCAGAGAAATCTAGTTTCCCCAGGAGTAATCAATTAATTGTGGGAAAGTTGCCAGCAATTACTGATCAAAGGAAGAGCTGAATCACACTCCTTAAGCTTTGAAGAAGTTAAATAAGTCACCTACATGCCTAACAGTCTAGCCTGTTTACCGCTGCAATTTAAGCCTTAATGGGACGCTAAGATTATCACATCCCTCGCTCGCTCAGCTCCCAGGAGAAACGAGTAAATATGGAGGAAAGACATAGAGGGAAACGGCAGCGGGGAATGGTCACATTAAGACGCTCAACTGCAGTGATAATTATTGTTTCACTTCTGCAGAGATCAGTGGAGTCAAAGCCAGTGATACTCACCTGGGATTTTAGGTTTTATCGCCACCTTCATTAGGCTTTGAGTTTGTTTTTTTTCCACAGCTTTATCAAGGTCTGATCTCTTGCTGGGAGCAAAAGGCACATATGATGAATAATTATGGGATTATTCTCCAGCAGTCAGGTCAAAAGAAAGAGAGAGGAGGAAAAACTGCAGTCAGCTGACCTTGTCACTTTCTCTTCAGAGCTGAACCCTGCTTAACCCCCAGGTGATGCCACATTTTCCCCGCTTTCTCCGAAGCCATTTTCCGGCTAATTATGGATGTCACATACTGACTGTCTGCATGCCGGAGAGCAAGCAGCCGACGTTACAAAAACATGCCGAGATAGGACATGTGTTCCCCAACAAGGCGCTGTACCGTAGGCGTCACAGTCGAGTGATGCCACAGCAGAAGACACATTTCCCACCAATCATTTCTGACAGGCAACTAGCACTGCAGATGTGCTTGTAAAAGAAATTCTATTAGGACAAATGCCACACACTACCACATGAAAAATAACAGGGATGTTGTTATGTGACAAGCAGGGTGATGAGTTAACCTCCAGCAGTTATCTGTTTCAGGTGTCAACACGGGAGGAGACCCCGACTCTAGAGGACAAATAAAATCTGCTGACTTTATGCCAATCGTAAGGGACGTAATGGTTTATGAAGGAGTCGTTTTTTTCCTAAAATACAGACAGAACTGTTCATGTGATGTAAACATCAGAGGAAGTGATTCTTCCATTGATTATATGTACTTCAAGTATTTTGTACCTCTGAAATTAGGCTTCACACCTTACTCTGTGTGTGTGTGAGAACTCACATGAAGACAACAAACCTTAAACACAATGTTCAACCCCAACACCAAAAAAGTTATGTTTAAAATGTTGAGAAAAACAGATTCTGATATTTTGGCCATCATTTAAATCTGATATTAGATACAAAATAGTGCAAAACAGCATTTTAAAATGTGAAACCAGAAAAGTGAATTGCTTTTAGAAAAATACATTCTGTGCTCTTTTAAGATACAATAAGATAAGCTGAGTTAAGATAAGATGAGATGAGAAACCATGGAAACGATCAGATGAGATAAGACCAAACGGATCCCAAAGAAGAAATTAGGTTGTTGCCGCAACACAGTCATAATTGGTAGGAATACAGTTAAAGTACAAGAGCAGAAAAAAAAATACAAATCCACTACAGTAGAGAAAATATAAACAAGATAAATAAGTGGTATGTATAACTGTTTTACAAATGTATGAAAAAAATGAGTTACGTGTGAGTTTCTAAAAAATTGGGACAGGAAAAACCAAACACTGAAAAGTTGAGAAACACTAAAATAAACCACCTGGACAAGCATCCCCCAGATATTAAGATTTATTTTTAATAGATTGGTCATGACTGGAGAAAAGTACTATCTAAAGAGGTGGAGTCTGTACAAAGCAAAGATGGGCAGCGGATCACCTTTTTGTGAGAGACTGCATGAGCAAGTAGATTTGAAAAAATCTGGTACTGTTCCTCGGTGTAGAAGGGCCACAAACCAAGATTTCTGTAATCTCTGAATTGCATTAAAAACAGAGATGACCCTGTAGTGGAAATCACTACATTGGCTAAAAAAAAATTCACCTCCAAAAACTGTCTGTCTGTGAGTACTGTTTGTTGCTTTATCTCCAAACCTCAATTTCTCCATATTTCATTGTTTTAAAATTTTTACACAGATCAATGCTATCAGTCATCCTTTATATCTATCAGTGTGCTTTCTAAAGTTTCAATCAATGAAAGTATTAAAAAAGCTTGTGAGTGAATTCCATGGTGTCAAGTTATTTGAAGAACAGTTTTTTTTTTTGTGATTTTAAAGGTTATTTGGTCTCTGCCTGACAGCAGCAAAATGCATGTTGAAACTGTACCATTTGTTGAGGAAACATAACCCAGGAACACTTCTTTGTGCCTAAGCACATTTAAAGATGGACTGAGGCAGGGTGAAAGACTGTCCTGTAGTCTGACCAGTGAAAATTCAACATTCCTCTTGGGAATCATGGATGGTGCATCCTCCAGTCTAAAGAGGAGCAGTTTCCCACTGTGGTGAGATTAGCCATTTCTATTCAAGCTGTATGGCTACCTCATGACAAGGGAGGTTACCAGTTGCTATAACAAAGTTGCGAACACACTGCTGTCTTTAATAATCTAGAGTACGTGGGTGTCAACACATACTTTTAGATCTAATGTACCGGCGAGCTTTGATGTCTCCTATCAGCCAGCGCTGAATGTAAATGTACTGAGAAGGGCAAAGGTAGGTGCATTTAATGAACCGATGAGGATGTTGACGAAAGTGAGAATTGAACCTTGAACTTAGAGTTGCAGCTGAAGCTGAACCGCAGAGCCACAGAGAAAAGGCAGTCGCAGGGAGTCTACTGCAGAGATGTTTAATTAGCTGAACTTCTCGTGCTATATATGCTAGAAAGATTTAAAACAGCTGTAAGAGAAGAGATACACACACATATACAGCAACCAACTACCAAAGTACAACTTAGATGTTAGGTTAAATGACACTCTATATAGCAGGGGAAGTTTAGGATTCATTATACTCTTCAAACAACAATACCGACTCCACGTTTGAGGTCCTTGCAGGTCTATCTACAACAGGAACTGAAGGGGAACCGGTACATATTTCTTCTCATTAATCTGGTGTACCTGCTGTCACAAATTCTGGGTCTGTATGTTTATGTGTGCTGTAATTCTTCAGCCTGATTAAAAACAGCCCAATTAAGGAGTTTTTGTCACTACTTCTGTGACGCCAAAGAAAGTGATCAGACTAAAATAGGGTGACCATATTCCGAAAAAGAGGACCCTACTACATGGAAAGGAGTTTTGTGTGCGCCAAATTTTGAGGGTTTGAGTGTTTTTATGTGCTTCTAACCCTGGAGGGGGGCAGAGTGATTATTATTAGTATAATAATCTAATAAATACAATAGAGTATTAGGGCCACATTAAGAAAAAAAAAAAAAACATTTTTAAATCTTTGAGATTAAAGTTATTATTTAGGAGAATAAAGTCATTAATGACTTTAAGAATAAAGTCGTAAAGTTACCTGTTGTGTTGTTAAAATCAGCACTGTGGAGCGTTTAGATGAATTGTACTTTAGTATAGGTTCCACAAACATGGAGATACTTAATCCTTTGGTACATGAGCGTTACACTGTCATGAGTATCAGAACTTTAGAAAGAATGTATGAGAAATGCTGCTTTTGTGGAGGGGAAAATGGCTGGAAATGGCTGTACAGAGGCTAAATTCATCAGTACAGCTGTTAATAGCAATAGCATAGGGCTTTAGTTTATCACATGAGTTTATATGCCACGAGGTGTTGAGGTCTCTGCATGTGTCAGTTACTGACTTACTTTAATCATTGGGTCTATCTGTTTTGCCAGTGAAAAAAAAAACAAAAAAAGACGTTTGAAGGATTTTATAAAGTCCCCCTGAACAGGCCAGACAGCCCCCCAAAAGAGGACATGTTCGGGTAAAAGAGGACGCATGGTCACCCTAACTAAAACTTGTCTGGACATGAGTTATGCATTTATTTGAACCCATTTTTCCATGCTCATAGTTGCCATTGAGGAGTAATCTACTAATAACAGCAAGGGGGGAAGCCTTTTGATGTACCTGATGGTTTATGTTGAGGCTGTTTGTTCCACTTGCAGGGGTCTGAAATGTCATCTAAGTATCATTACCAAGAATGTAATCTGACCTGCAATATCATATCACCAACTGTCAGCGGTGAAATAAAGCACTTGTAGTGGAAGCAGTTTGATGACGTGCAATCGCCCGGTAAAACAATGTTTTAGCTTGTTTTGCTCTCCCTCAATCCTGGACCAGTGTCAGGAACTGTTCTCCCCATCACTCAAACGCACACATACACGTGGGGAAACAGGGCCCAGGTTGAGAAATACCAAAGTTCCTCTTTATGTCTGTGTTTAATCCTAAATATAACAAGATTGAAAAGGTAGATTTCCTTACCACAGGTTGTCAGAATGTTGCAATGCTTCTTTATCAAGTTTAAATCTTGGTTTTCACCTTTATGGATTTGAACTGCTTGGTCAATAAAACCAATTTAGTGAGGAAAATTCACAGAGCTAAATTATACAGAATAGTTTGAAGACAGCATTATCTGATTAAGTGATTAACTACTACCTGAAGTATTAGTGAAAGAAAAGGCCTCTAATTCCTTAAATACAGACTTACAGGGAGCTTGCTTTTATGGTTGACCTCTATGTTTTGTGATCAGGTCACATTTTCATTTCACACATTATGCAAATCTCTGATTCACTCCAGGTCACAAACTCAAATTACCTCTGCAATCATTTCAATGACCTGAGGTCTGCAGATAATAACAGCCCATAGAGAACAGAGTCTGACACACAGAGACTGTTGTGGAGCTCTCTGCAATGATCAACCAAAGGCTACAATAAAAAGAGATGGAAAGTGGTAAAGGTCCTGTAAATCAAATATATGCACAGGCATATGTCTGGGCCGTCAGTACGACAACACTAAAACTGCTGGTAAAAGCTTCATCTCACATATAACTTAAATTCCTCTCGGTCGTTGAATAGCAACCGAGATTTGACAAAAGAATAGTGATGCCACTCATTTCTTAGTTACTTTTTGTTGCCTAATAATTTGGATTTTGGCCATCGCTGTTATTTTTGAATGCCATAAACAAAGTCTTTAAAAAGGGACAATGGAGTTGTGAAAAAAAGTATAAAAGTAAAAACCTTGGTGAATTTAAAAGCCTGCTTTTAGGACTGTTGCCCACTGATGTTAAAGATTGACCACAGATATGACAGGACTTTGAAAGTACAGGTGCTCCCAAACAATACTCAGGTACAGTGACAAAGTACAATTACTTTGTTCCTTCACACCACTGGGCATAAATAAGAGCTGGATTGCTGGTAATGATTTTAAAGTGGCAGAGGGTTAAGAAATACGAGTTTCTCAAATAAAGATGTCATTCTGTTAAGTTTGAATAAGGCTCTTTTGGTTGCCTGTTTAGTGGAAATAAACCAATGGTATTTGCAGTATGAAATAACAATGTCAAATATCATCTGCATGTAGCATTGATTAAAAAATAAATATATTTTTCTAAGTTAAAGAAACTTACAAACTTTCTTTCTCCATTTTTATATGTATCACAAACAAAGCATTTAAAACCTGCTCAAATAAATTAAACGCATTTGAAAATCATCAAGATCTAAACTATAAGGTTCCTGCATGAGTCCTGCAGGAACAAGACTCAGTCATTATAGCAAGCTGTGGAATGTTGACCAATCAAAACCAAGAATATAACCTGTGATGTCATAAGTATGGGTTTTTTGTTATTATGTACTCAAACAAACAGTCCGAATAAGCCACTGCTGAATGTATAAAAATAAACAGCAGGGATTTTTATTTTTATTTTTTTTTGTGTGTGTGTATGTTTTTTTGCTTGTTTATAACTTAATTCTACTGTAAGGAATGGAGACTTTAGTAAAGTACTCTCTTGGGACTGATTTAATGGAGTTGCCTCTGCTGGTCATTCAAGAAACTGCAGTTTTTTTTTTTTTTTTTTGCATCATTGGCTTCATTTTCCAGTCACTGAGGTTCTCACTTGGCAGCAGCAGCCCCGTGTTAGTTCAGTCCATCTGCTGACTCTGGTCTCCACCACTGAACATGCTCATTATCCTCCATGTTGTAGAGTTCACATCTTCCAAGTGCTTAACAGCCACACGTCAACAGACCAGTTTGCAGCACAGATGCACCCTCAGCCCTGCACTCTGTCTTTGTGTTGCAGTGACTTCAGTGCAAATCTGTTTGGCAACTTCGACATCTTGCCTCAAAGATGTACAAAGTAGACAAAACAGACCAAGATGCAGAGAACCGGAGTCCAAGTCTCTGATTCTGCACCATCGCTTTTACTTAACATCTGAGGTTTCAAAAGTCCTCATTAACTTTGAGTCTCTCACAAGTGTGCCTTTAGAGAAACAAATAATGAAATGATTAAGTGTTTCCTTTTAATTGTTAGAAAAATAAATTATGATGGAGATTGATTTACTTTCAGACAGTGTTATATTGCATTCAGGCTTTATTGTTATTAGAAATTAATGTCTGTCATTTGTCTGAGAATCAGTCACTTTATAAAAAATGCAAATGACCATCTGTCTGACGGATTTGATACACAAAATCCTCACATTTGATAAGATAAAATAAACATCTATTCGTGGAAGCTGAAACCAGAAACAACTTGGTTTTATTTTGCGAAACAAACAATGAACAAACTGGATTTTCTGTCAATCACAAAACAAATAGTTCTCCAATCATTAACTGTGAACTCCTGCAATATTTCAGTGGAAAACAGATGCCACAATTGTTTTATCATAATAGCACAACAACATGTCCAACACTTTCTACAAAGAATAAAAAAAAAAACATTTTCTCGGGCTTTAGTTCTTTCAAACCTGAGGATTGATACTCCCTAAACAACAGAAGGTACAGAATGGAGAGACAGCTTTTGCATACTGCGTCTTTTGTTGATGTTTTCCATATGAGTCTTCTTCACATCATGTTTGGTCTATAATAGCTTTTTTAAAAACTGTTCTGACAGCACATACTTGAGTTAGTAGTTTTATAAGATACTTCTCTGTAATGAAATACATATTTTTTACTTTTCCTGTAAATTCTGGATGAGCTCTTTTATTCTAATACTCTCAGTATTCTGATCATTGGTGATGCCTGCCGCTCTGGTGTAACTATAGCAAACTTGAAAAGATTCAAGAAGCTCCTGTAGACTGACCAAGTTTGATTTAGCATTTTTTAAAGATGTATTTCATTAGCTGTGGTTTGTTTCAGCTGAAATTGGCTTTGGTGCTTTCTTCTAAAAAGTATTCAATCCATTTGGCTTTGAACAAATTCCCATTCAAACTGTAGTCATGTCCAGCAGTTTACTTTGAGTTACCTCTTTCAAGTCCCACTCTGATTGTTTTTTTTTTTACTACTTAAAATGTTCTCAGTGGTCTTTAAATTGTGATCATAATGTTTTTAGCCAAAATCACATTTCCTGTGTCATTTTCAAGGGCTTTTCTTCTGCAGAGCTCCAGTAGCTCATTAGCAATTCACCTCTGAGTTGTAGGCGGAGACAGCGCTGCTCCGCACATTTGTCTTCACACTAGCTTGCAGCCTAACATTGCCAGTGTAGTAGATGTAGCAGGTAACATGTGAGCTATTCAGCTCTCGGACACTAAAGTCTTCGGGGCATGATGAAAGCTAATATCAGTATTAGCTTTTTTACGAGCATTGCAAACCAGTAACACACACGCTTGTTCCGCGATCGTCCTCTCTATTTTTTGAGTGTGGCCTTCATAGCTTCATAACTTCATCTGGGGACAGAGCTTGGATTTGCCACGTAGGAAATCTCACTGTATCTGAACCTGCCGTTTGAATCTGCCAGAGATTCACAGCGAATTGAATAAAGAAATATTTAAAAAATGCTATTTCACAATTATTTTTCTCATGATGTGCCCTGTAGCATCAAAAAAATGCCATATGAACATGTAAAAACCATAATTTCCATCAGGGTGGGTCTCTAAACTGCAATGGCTGTGAATGTTCAGTTTTGTTTAGTGCCTGCGAAGTTATGTTGTTTTCATTAAAGATTATTGAATGGAAATATACCCCCAAAAAATAATAAATAAATAATAAAAACTGCTCATGGGAAACAACTTTAACTCAGACTGATGTGTGTCTGAATCCCATCTCCTCCTCGCCACAATAACAGCAGCCATCTGCGTTACAGTGGGCACCTGGATTAACACCTTCTCTTTAAAGGTATAATTAGACACAGTCATAATCACACAATTATGTACAGGCTTAGGAAATGACTGAGTGTCGGCTTAATTAACTTATTTGCATTTTCTCCTCCTAGTATTTTGCACAATAGAGTAGAGGAGTCCCAAACTGCAAATATTTAGGCAGACGCACTACATGGATGCTATGTGTTATCTTGCACGTTTAAAGGGTTAATCCTTCATGCCTATTGTTATTAGATTAGCTTGCACATTTTTGAGCAAAACCTGAAATCAGGTCAAATAATGTTTGTTTTTTTGAGTGCACCAAGAGCCCTTGTTCAGGTCTAAGTGAATCGTGTATGACCTCAAATTAAGTTTCTGTCATTTTCATGTGTTTCTTGCCCTGAATTTAACAAAAGAGAGAAAATAAAGTATGTCTGAGTCGGATATGCTGGCCATAGCATTTACCTTCATTTATTAAAACTGTTTCTGATAAAGTCTATGCTACATAAAACCTCATGTCAGTCAGGATGTCCACATTGAGGGAATAATTCAGTGTTAAGGGCTCTTTATCAGAAAGTCCTTTTTTACACAGTAGGCAGACGCTTTTGCCAACAATGACGTCTATTCTGACCAAAACTGGACTCTTTTCCCAAACATAGATGAGTGGTTTTGGTGCCAAAGCAAAACTGGGACTTTCTTGGTTTTACTTGAGGCAACAAAATTATCTGTCGGGATTCAGAAAATATTCAGTACCCCAAATTCTGAAAGCTTATGAAGGAGAAACTTAATCTATGACCTTTGGTCTTGAATAGAGTCCAACCTCATGTCTCATGGGCACAGACTTGTCCATCAACCTCAGCCTTCACTCAGCAAACTTTCTGGCTCTGCAGCACTCCTAAAGGACGTAGGCCCAAAATAGACGTCTAGTTTAATATCTTAGTTTACAAAACCGCTGACTGACATGGAAACAAGTTTAATTCAGTTTTATGTACACAGTTTTCACCAGGTTGCAGTTTCATCCCCTGCTTTCTACGCAGCTCAGATTGATGAACGTCAGATTGCTGTTTGCTTGAATTGAGTTTTCTCATACTTGCACTTGTAGCTGCTTAATTCAAAGATGCCAGAAAATGTTTCGTTAAAAGTAGTGAAGAGGTTGGTTCTATCTAAATTACACAGCATAAGCACTTGGAAGCACCCTTACTTTCTGCACACTCAGGACCAAGCAGCATTAAAACACAGGCCTGAAAGTAACTTCTGGTTATCTGCATTAGTCAAATCCAGCACCGCTTATTATTTTCTGGCGCGCAGCCTCCTGGGAAGTGTGGAAACAGTGGCTCAGGCCGGTGCGAGGTAATTGACAAATGTGCATATCTCACTAGGAGGGACTCTCCAAGTGTTGAGGAATAGTTACCCATGTGTTTCTTTTCCTGGCGGCGCAGGTTACTGCCTGTGTGCCTGAAACCTCATTAAGCATCCGCTGTCATCCTCCATCTGTTAGAGCCTCAGCCAGCAGAGCCGAGGAGAGAGCGGAGGCAAGCTGTCCGCTAACTTCCTCTCTTCTCCTTCACTCTTTATCTCCCAATCTATCGCTCTTGTACTAACTTTATAAATCTATTGTGTCCTTTTAATTCTCGCACCAACTGTTTTTTTGTTTATTGCCTCTGTACTCCACCTTATCTTCTCTGGATCTTCCTCTTTTTTTTTTAGCTTTCTACTCCTCTACCCTCCTATTTTGCTCAGAAAATGGTTCTTTTGAGGGCAGCAGGACTGAGAGCTGACAGTTTCTTTGGAGCCATAAAGACAGAAACAATGTGAAGAGAGATTCACATTATGATTATGGCTTGTTTATTACTGTGTTCACACTGTTCCCACCGCTTGCCTCTATGGTGCGCAATAAAAAAGCAGATGATTCGTCCCTACAATAGGCATCTTGGAATTCAATTTCCTTTATCGGGATGGTCCTGTTTATTGTTTGGTAGGTCCTGGGTTCCCTCCTGTTCCCTTGTTGGCCCATGTGTGCCTCCCTATGACGGGTCACCAGGAGCTGATTAGAAATGTATCAGAGGATAGTGAAGTGATGTTAAAAGGATATTCCAGCAAAAGTTTAAGCCATGGTCAAACACACCGTGACGGCGAGTTAGACACCCCGTCGAGAGATTAATTTTGCCGACCGCTACCTTTTCTACTTAGAAGACCGCACAATAGCATTACACAGCAGTCTACGTCGTCATGCGCAAACCTCAACCAAAAAGCCACTCTGTAGCCACAAATAATGGTCAGAACAGCACCTACCTTCATCAACAGTACATATATGGTCCCAGCCATAGTACTAGCCATCAAACATATTTTTAGCTTTGCCTGGTTTCTTTAGCAAAGAGACCAAACACATCTCACCTACTCTCCTCCAGCAGCCACTTGTTTGTGGGGGAGCCCTGAGGAGTCGATCACAGAGAGCGGTGGAGTTCCGCAGCTCAAGGAAGAACATTTATGATTATTACTTTATGGAAATGCAGTCAGCAAAATTGTCTAACCCGGTGTCATGGTGTGTTTGACTATGGCTTAAACTTTTGCTGGAATATCCCTTTAAAATTTTCCCTGATAGGGTTATTTTTATTTTTCCCTTTTTTTCTAACCCTTAAGAAACTCTCATCTACCAGACTGGGCTTCTTTCACTGTGTTAGGTATGTTTCAGAGCAGACCAATCAGACAAACCACTGGAGGTACACAGAGCCGCCTTTACAGCGGTGGTATATACTCAAAACATTTACATGTTTCAATGCATGCTGTTCTAAGAAGTGATTCATTTTCCACTTTTACTTCTGATAACATTTTGATAGTCTGTGGAATGATTTGTGGAGTTTCTGGCTTCTCTGAAAATAACACACATGCCCTAACTTTACAGTGAGTCCTCCGGTCTGAGAAAGGACACACCTGCTGCACAGAGGACTAAGAGATTCACAAGAGGATAAAGATAGAATCATTATTAGTAATTCTGCCTCTTGCTGAGTGACTTCTTGATTGCACTTTGTTGTTCATCACCAGGTGATGAACAATCTCATCATTAACATTTCTCATCTCGCTAACAGGCATATTGACAACATGATAACTTTTAAAGCGGGGGTATTATCCTTTTTCTTTTTTAAAACATAACTGCAAATTACAATTTTCGGTGTTTACACTACACACATGCACATCTTCTTATCATGAGGTGAACGTATGTTGGAAGAATACCAGAAACTACCTGTACACTGCTCAAAACAGTTCGTTGGAAAATCACGCACGATCTTTTGAAGATGTTCATGAGACTTGCTAAGCTGACGAGGTCATGGCATGGCAAGGATCTTCGAGGATCAGACCAAACATGGCGAGACCACCACAAGACACCCACTGCATCACTAGTATTGTCAAAGTTAAGGTCTTTTCAATGAGATCCAGTGCTGCTGGGCTTGTCTGTGATGTGACAAGTCCCGGAATGCCCTGCACAGCAAAGTGTTCCCCCTGTTCTTTGTGTATTGCACAAAGAACAGGCAAATTCCCAGATGCCCAAAGCAGCATCAGGTCTGCCAGCACTGTAACTGGTCCTCAATTACGCTTTTTCTTTTATGTCAATTGCAACTGTTTATTTTCTGCTACCATGGCTTATTTCTTATCTATGGCACTGATTCACAAAACAGCACCATCATTTGGTGTTGTATTCAAAGCTTTGAAAATAATCAGAGTGTTTTGGTTTTAAGTAATATTATTATCCCTATTATATGAATAACAAGCCATTCTTTAACTCACCATTCAGAGTTAAATCACAGTGAAAAGCCTCAGTTACAGGGACCTTGCCTTTTCCCCTGCAGACTTTGACAACTCAAATTTACAGTTTTCAGATTTAACTTCCAGAGACTTAAATGATTCAACAGTAAAATATCACTCAGAGCGAAGAAAACTTTAACACAGTTCTTCATTCTATCTACTCTGTTTGCTAACTTCTAATGTCTTCTTTTATTTCCCTTCCTGTCCTGCCTTTGTTTCCCTCCCACCCAGCTAGGTGACTCACAGCAGAGGAAACAGTGACAGATAGAGAGAGAGGGATGGAGAAACAGATGACATAGCACTGTATTCCCGTCTGGATGGGGTGTAAATAGACAAGGTCGGCAGCTGGGGTCAGAGTTTCCAATGAGAGTTGATCTCCAGAGAGCACCGCCTCAGGGACGCAGGTCTCTGTCAACCCAGGGCCTTTTCATGGCTCCCCCGGCTGCCCTGCGTGCCCCTCCAAACTTTTTTAATGAGGCAGTTTGCCATGCAGCGGTGGCCTTTCGGTGACGTTCACTGACCGAACGCTCTGATGAGAGGGAATATTGATAAAGCTGTCGGGGAGGAAAGCTCTGCCTGTCTGTGGCTGCTTATATATGTGTGCACGCACATTCTTAATAAATTCCTCCCTGAAAAAATATTTGTCTCAGATGCAACATAAAAGCAAATGATCAGCACTTACAGTTTCAAATGCATCTGGCAGGTTTTTCTTGTATTTTTCTGTAGATATTTTGATTGGCGTAGCGAGTCCAAGACCCTAAACTGGACCAGATGATAAAATTATATAAAAATTAAAATAAAAAAAACACACCCACACACTAATACGAATACTGATGAGGACTGCTTTCTTAAAATGTATCTTTAAATATGAATATTATTCTCAGATCCACCTAGGAGTAAGATCTATATGCTGACGATGTACTGACAAGAAACAAAAACATGCCTAACAGTAATAGTCTGGTGTGCAGGCCTGCTGCTCAGCACTGCTCTGCACAGCATTTACAGCTAACAGCCACATGTTAAAAACAAAAAAAATGGCAAAAGCAGAATAAGAGAAGAACCCTGTGACAAATAAAGGCAGTCAAAGCCATTAGACTGTTACGCCTTCTGTGACAGCGCATCTTCAACATACTGCTTTGTTGCAACTCTTAAAATTGTTGTAATTATTCACACAGGTGTTTGCTTTTTCCTTTCTTATGTTGGTGGCTGGCAGGTTAACATGAAACTAGTATGTTTAGCTTCATGCACTATGACCAAAAGGATGAATTAAAGATTGTAAAATCAGTTGTACAAAAATTCAGCATAGCATCAGGTCAGGTAGGCCACAAAAGTCAAGCTCAGCCCACATCTACTCATCCTAAATTTCTTATCAGCTGACAGCTCAGGTAATAACTTTCCACAAAACCAACCGGCAAATGTCAGAATGGGTGTTTGTTGCTGTTTCATCTTGAATGATGTTGCAACCATCCTGAACCCCAGCTTCCTCTTTCTGTGGCTGATTTTGCCTGTTTTTAATGTGTTGTCACTGATAACCCCTCACTTCCATTCCAAAGGGGCTTTTGTTGCTGCTCTACCTGCCTTAGCTTTTCATAGGTAGGCACAGCAGCAGCAAATACACACTCATATTTAGGCCTGGGACGATTATCAATTAATCAATTAACTGCACAATGATTGAAAATGAACGCAATCATTTTTACAGCCTCGATATATCGCCATGTGCATGGGTCTATTTGTTTTCCTTGTCTCGCACCTCCAAACACTATCGCCAGGTCGAGTTTTCCCACCTGGCCCTCCCAGCTGTCGGCCCAACAGTCAGCGCTTGTTGAAGCGTTTGGTCAACAAAAGCAAGTACAGTCGGAACAACGCAAAATGGTGTGCACTCACAGAAAGTGTATTTCGCTACATTGCCAAAGAAATCCTGCCATTTAATACCAGCATACGCCCGCATTTCAATTGTTTTTTGTTTGTTTAATTTATTTATGATATGTAAAAGTTCTTATTCTGGACATTCTGATGAGAAATAAAGGTTTAATTGTTGTGTTTGAAAGGGCGTACTTGCATTATTATGATACATTAACATTACATAAGTGATTATTTTGATCTAGATAATGCCAACAATAAAACTGTTTATGGTTAATAATTTGTGTGACATTATATCATCCAGCAAAATTTGTTACTGTCCCTACTCATTTTGTTGCCATGTCAACATGCGGGTTCAGTATTTCCAATATTCACCCAAGTGTATGTGTCACGTTTAACTGCTGTTACCATGGCTGCATTAATGTACTTCTTCTTTTTGCAGTCCTGTGTAAGAGCGGGCTTTTCAAGCTAAGTCAGTAAAAGAGTGGAGACACAACGATTACAGTTTTAAAGAAAACTTACTTTCTAGACACTAAAAACAGATTTATACCCAGTTCAACAAATCACTTCAGTGTAGAAACATGCCCGCGGTTATAAGTGGGAAACAGTGATGGTTTTACATTGCAACTTGAACTAAATCTTGTCTAACTGATGCGCTCAACACTGATACTATGAAACCAAGGACTTCTCTTTTCTGCAGGTTTTTGCTTATCCGTCCTTGCATCTCTCTTTAGCATCTCCATCCCACATCCACACTGAGAAGAGTCAAGGCGGCAGAGACGGAGGCGAGGAGATACGTTAGAATAATGAAAAGCACCTTCTGTCATACATTATGCATCCTGCACTGGAAGTGAAAATGACTTTTGGAATGGGGAGATGTGTATGAACACGGGCTCCACCGCTCAGATTGGTCTCCTGCAGGAACATCCATTCTCAAGTAATCCTTTTACCCCCAGAAATTGTACTGAATTTTTGACACGTCAGCTTTCAGGGTTGCAATGCATGCATTATGTGTCTCGCTGAATAATATCACACTTCCATTCTTATATTTTAATATCATTTTGGTGAATACAGGAGTGGGAGAATAGTTCCCACACAGCATTCAGGGATGTGGATTTTATAAAACACAGTGTGGATAAAACCGAGGCGTAAAGGTAATAAATGCATTTACTCAAGAACTGGAATCTATTTTGGAGATACCGAGACTCTACATGGAGAGTAGATCTATGTTGAAAGAACTCATACATGAACTCTCCCGTGCTCATCGGGTGATTGCAGCTACTTATTATTCATTTTTTTCAGAATACCCAGGACACTCAAATGTATGCTACACTTGGAAAAAAAAGAGTACTGCTAAACAAATAAAGCTAAGATGGATGTAGATCAGCGAGTTTTGCGTAGAGCAGATTTCTACTGTCATGGGATCAGGTGGCGCGAGATGGTTGAGTGGCTTTTACGATCCTGTCCCCACCAGGGGGGGCCCATGGGAACTGGTTCAACCTATTCCCTCTGCCGCTGACGACCTACAGTCAAGTTTGGCACTAAATAGTGAAGGTTATTGAGACGAACAGAAATAAAACCCTGAAAGACATTTTTCTTTATATAGGGTGACCATACGTCCTCTTTTACCTAGACATGTCCTTGTTTTTTTTTGTTTTTTTTTTTTGGGGGGGGGGTTCCTAACTGAGTTATAAGCATGTAAAAAACACTTAACTTTAAACATTAAATTTTACTAGGCGCCTCTCTGTGACTTCGCCCCTTCGCCCCTTTTTGGGGATTCAGAATATGGTGACCCTACTTTTCATAGAAACAAGGCTTTGCACAACAAGGATGATTAACTTCAACAACAATATATTATATCAAATAAAGTTGTAATATTTTATGAGAATGAAGTCACTATACTATAAGATTAAAGCCATGAGAGTGAAGTTGTGATAAAGTCACATTGTTACTTGAGTTCCTGTAACATATATCTGTTTGGGCATTGGTGTTGTTCGGTGGATTGTTAACTTGGCAGATATATCTGTGTCAACAAAAAAAAAACAAAAAAAACAAAAAAAACATGGTTTTGTAAAAACGACCTTTTCTTTGGATGACTTGTTATTGCTGAAACCTTTGCAAAGTGGATCAGGAACAACAACGGTGTGTGAAATAAAGTTAGTAGAAACTCAATTTATTCATGAGATAGTTTTCTCAGGTGTCTGCTCACAAATAATTGACATAAATATAAAACATGCATGGTACTTGGAAATGTTTTTCTGTCCGTAAAATCACAGTCACGCACTTAGGCAACAAATGCTACTGATGGTCTAATTGGGTTAAACCCTAAAATATACAGAAATGAAGTTTAGTTTGAAAATAACAGCGTAGGAGAAAATGCACTTCTAGTCAAGAAGTATCAGTACTTCTCCTTGGGGGAGGCTGTTGGCACTTTTGTCCAGGCAGCCCTCTCATCCTTGCTACACTGAACTGTGTGGTTAGATAAGGGCTCTTTTACCGAAGCTGAGAGCAATTGACTTCACTGACGGTCTGAAAGCTCCTTCATCCAAACTACTGAAGAGTTCCTAAAACTGTAGTTTTCTGTTTTTTGTGTGTGTTTCATAGCACAGTGCGAAAAATTTTTGCCTTACTGATGAGTATTTCTTAATCATGAGACAGTCTCGAATCATCTTAAAATAGATCTATAAAATCTAAGGCCTTAAAATTTCTTAAAAAGTCAAATTTTTACTCGTGAGAGGTCTCAAAGTTTTGGTGGCACTTGGAGTGACTGAAGACTTTATGAACTCTGCGTTCCTTCCTCAATAACACATTACCTTTTATAATGCTAATTTGGGTTTGGCAGATCAACTATGACTATTAGCAGCATCAGAAAATCTGGTCGTGAGGGAACCGGAGGTGTGGGTGAATGAGGCAACAGACAAATATATAGGTTTGTGTTTTGTGCACTTTTCTCTTATCCTTTGCTGTTGGTTCACTTGTTCATCCAGCATTTGTTCATATTTAATTTTCAGTTATCCCAGTGTGTATTCAGACTTTATTTAGTTGGCGATCATCAGCGTGATTTTCCTGCATTATATCCAGACTCATCGTGGTTTTCAATAACTTCATTTACTCTGGCGAAAGTATCATAGTGGAGGATAATAATTTGTAATTTTCATTTGTCAGGAGTCAGGTTTGGTCATCTGCAGCCAGCACTAACGACCGTAGAGCTCGAAACATAACGATGAGCCGCAGTCGCCTATCAAAACAGACTCCTGATTCTTACTTGATGCGCAAAATATCAGAGCAGCATCTGATCACACCTTGACAGAGTATCATGCAGCGCAGTGAGTCAAGCTAAAGCCAGCCTCTCCTTACACTGAAGCTTTTGAAGACACCAGCCCTGTGTCGAGTCTGATCCCTATGTCCTCACCCAGCGAGCACAGAAGCCTCTGTCTATCTCCTATCAGTGTTCTTAATACAGCTGATAAATCCAGCTCCTCTCTGTGATCTCTCCTACCTCTCACCTGCCTCATCTGTAATCCTACTCTAAATATGTCTCTGTGCTGGTGCCACATTCACACATATGTTGTTAGGTAGGGTGTTGGCGAGCATGCTCAGCGCTCATGGTGGAGATACCATCTTTAATACCTGCCGGGTGTTGTCATCTGCTCTCACATCTGATAGTCCCGAATGGACGGACTGACGGCTCAGTCTTGAATTATTAATGACTCCCTCCCTCTAGGACAGAACGGAGCTGATCAGCACCCCTAATATAAAGGCATGGCTGTTAAAATAACATGTGACAGCCAACAAGAGGGAGATGTCAAATTAACTCAGAAATAACAATAGTGGAGTGAGCCTTCATAGGCTTTGGTTTCAACACAGTCCTGTCTCTGAGGATGTGGATAGTTGTTAAAAATCAGACAAAATTCACCTGCCTCCATCACCTCAAAAAAAAAAAAAAAAAAACTTTGCTGTAAGATTTTTTTTTTTTTTTCTTGAAGGGATCACCTCACATGTTGGGTCTAAACTTCCCCTTGTCAACAACTGTTTACCACTTTGGTTGATGCCTGTGAGCTGTAAGTAGAGCGTACGCTTTCATAACTTAGACCAACTGGCACTAAAAATAATGGTCAACTGATATCACTTTTAAATAGCCGCTAATAATATTGGTTAAGAGGGGGCAGGTTCACCAATAATTAATCCTGATATCACATCAATTTTTCTGCATTTGACAAAAAAAACAGATAAAAAATCATAAAATAACAATAGCAACAAAATAATTAATTTCTTGAACTCTAGTTTTTTTTTTTTTTATACTCTGAGGGGACTTTTTTATATCTGTCCAGACATTTAAAATTATATAGAAAGAAAGTCCAAGGTGAATACTAGAGTAAAAAAAACAAAACAAAAAAAAAACAAGTCCTGTATAAATCTATTATTTCATGGATATTAAAACTAAAATCTAGTATGCACGGTTAGTAACATGCTTTTAATGGATTATTTTAATCAGGGAAAAGAGAAATATTTTGTGATATGCTATACAATTCAGGACATGATTGTTCTTTCAAAAGCAACATTAAATTGCATTAGTACACTGCACACTAGTAGTGATTGCCCAAGATTTGATATCCTGTCATAAATGATGGAGACAATGTGTTTTATTTAAAAAAAAAAGGTAATGGTGATAATGGCCTTGTGAGGATTGGAACCAATATGATGCAGATTAATTTGAAGTTATTTGACTTACAACTACAGCACCGGGAGAATACAAGATGGAAAGTAGCGGAGATAGTCCTAAATGAAGAGGCTAAAATAAGGCCAAGTTATTCAATGACCGAGACAGAGTTATGACACCCATTTAGAGCTAATGGTTATCACTACAGCAGAGTCTTTATACTAATGTAGAGTATAATGTCTGAAATGACAAGATCAACAAAGTCACCTGAAAATGCTAACAGTCCCTTGGTACCCGAAGATGATGCTTCCAAGAGGCTAACAGGAGACGATAGGTATGTTATTGGAAACTTAACCACACACTACCCGGCTGAAAGCTCCAGAGAATGCCAAAGAGGCCACATGTGGATACTTTCTAAATAAGATTAGTACCCTCTGTTACTTGGCTTTCTTATCAGTCATCAGGCTGTGTTAGATACACATAGACCTGCATAGCTTTCTGATCTGTCAAAAACAAATAATTCTGCTGAGCAAAGGCAACACTAGGGACAACCTGATCGCACCTTACACGCCAAATCAAAGTGTCCCCTTCCTGTTGATGGCGCATCAAAAATGTTACTTTTCAATAAGCTCTACAGCAGAGGAAATAAGTGATGAAGTAGCAACCACAATCAGTAACATGGTACTGGCCTTCAGGATGTTGTGGAAATGGTTAAGTGTAAAGAAAATGCCAACAGGCTTAAAAGAGTATGAGGATTGTCTCTACTGTGAATGAAAATGTTTGGTTTATGTGCTTTAAAAACAGTAAAGAAGGCTAATGTGAAGGAGCATTAATAGGAAAGTTTGGTTTAGTGTTAACTTGAACTGTAGTCTAATTAGAGTAGTGTTGTCATGCCAACAAGTCAAAGAAGAAGGTCCGGCCCTTTCAATCTCAGCAGGCTGAGAAAAGACCCTGACGTGAAGCTTATGTTGGTCTGCGATGGCAATCAGTTAATGATAATAGCAAAGAAAAGCTTCTTTTTTCTCTGCAAAAATGTAAACATCTTGAACATGCTGGGAACAGTTCCTGTCATTATAATTCTTACCATGACTTTTGCCCTCCATTAAATCCTGTGATAATTAATGTAAATCCAAGCTGACCAAAGCATGTCTAAGAAGGCCACAAACTTCACAGTGATTCCCTCCAAGTCTGCAGATGGTGTGTGTTTGATACAAGAGTCAAGGCTTTTCACTCAACTTTCCTTATGGGCAGACATACGGTGGATGTTGATGGATTTAATGATTATATTGTGAGGAAAGTCGAGCTGATAGTGGACTACTGTAGTTCAACCATTCCTAAATACACTCAAACTGCCTATGTCAGTGTACAAAAACTCTTTTGAGCCTTGTTACATGTCCATGTTGCATCTAGCGTCAGACATTTTCAATCAAAAACACCAAACAAGTTGTTTATTTACTGTTTTAAATACACTGCCTGTTACTATTGTGGTAACAAGTACTGTAACTAATTACTTTGTCAAAATCAGTAACTTGTTTATCATCACTGCGATTTTAACAGGCTCGATACTCATTACTTCACATGCATAACTCAGGACTACAGTTTCCGTGGTGGATGTGAAGCACACGTGATGCAGCGACGTGCAAGTGAATGATTGAAAACAACAATGGCGGATATCAACAACAGTCCAGGCGTTTCATCATTTTTCCTTTCTGATGGTAAAAGACAAAAGGAGTTATTTTGTGGTGACCTGTAATCTATGTGGAGATTCGAAAAATCTACATCCACATCAAAGAAGAGCAATTTTATTCTGATGAAACATCTTCAGAAACAACACACATCTACCAAGCTAGTTTAAAAAGACCCTGAACTAGTAACTAGTAAAGTTAACTAAATTACTCATTTAAAGTTACTTGCCCAACACTGCTTATCAAATACAAAGGCTAGACAAATTACATGTGTAAGTACAATGACTTAACCTGTTATACATCAATCTCAACACATAGACATGAGACTTTGTTTTATATCAAGATTATCAAGAGAAACAAAGGTTAAATGTCTGAATCAAGAAAGGGTGAAAGTAATTTTTGTGCTTGCTAAGCCAAAGTCAAAGAATTCAATGCAATGGGTTCAGTGGGTTTCAACCACAAACCGTCCTGCAGAGCCCCTGTGGGCTGATGTTGTTTGCATAAATTTGCACAAAGCTATTATGCATTATTTAGGACAAAATGTGTCTAAAAAGTGACTCTAAAGTAAACAAACATAGTAGACTACATGAGCTAATGGTTGCTAGCTCCTGAGCTTACTGTTCAGTGCATTAGCAGTTTCTTTGAAATGCCTCCCCAGGTCACTTCCATATTAGTATGTTTTAACAAACGCCTTGTGTTAACATGCATGTCATTGCTATGTATCATCAAATGGGCTCAATATCTCTGGCACCCATCCAACTTTGTACGTTCTGTTTACTATCGTTGCCATGGCTGCATTTGTTGTGCTTCCTTCTTCAGCCTGCCTGCTCCCTGATTGGCTATTGTTTTGTCCCCTCCGATGATGGATGCTTGGCTGTTCCCCCTACAAATAAGGGTCTCTGATTATAAATATTGAACATGTTGCATTTGAATGTTTTCTAGTCTGATCATCTTCCGTGCAGATTACCGGGAAGAAAAATCACTCTGGACGTTTCTCACACCACACAACGATCTGGCAAGACAGCCCAACAATTGGGCCTCTGCTAACTTTTATCAGAAAGGGGGAACTGAAGCCAAAATTGCCCTGAGTGTGATGTGTACCCTATTACCAAGCTAACTGGCACTGTTTAAATCATGTCTCTGTATGTGGCGCCCATGAATAAAAACCCTGTGTTCCTTTCTGCACATCTCTCCTCCCTCCTTGCGATGCTTTAAAGGATTGTCAAAACCTCCAGGACAGAGAAGGGGTGACATTTTCAGGTCATGAGAGAGGCAAGAATGTGAGGGAGTGTAAGTAAGTCTAATGAAAAGCACCCACTGTTTTAATCGACCTGAGACAAGTGAGTGAGGGAGCAATTCAGCTAGAGGAGCCTGCCCTCTGTAGGCCAAGTCCCCTCAATTCATCACCAGTCATCTGGGCTTTTTCTTCAATCATTTCACAGTTTCTCCTCTCCTTTCTTCACTCTTAGATTCACATCCACCTTGCCTGAAAACCTGTCCCCACCTGTAAAGCTGGTTTACAGTGGAAGCCCCAGCAGCCATCAGTCTTACTCATGAACAATGACAAAACATTTGTGCGGTCCAACTTAATTAATGTGCCACTTATCCTGCAGCAGCTGTACTATTTCTGTGTGCATTGACGAATACATGCCTGTGCAATGCACATACTGTACTAACAGTGTGTGTGTGTGTGTGTGTGTGTGTGTGTGTGTGTGTGTGTGTGCGTGCCTTGTCCCTCATCAGTATACTAATTACCTCCGATCAATACTGCCTCCATGAATACAAGCTTGCCATACTCATGCAAACACACACACACACACACACACACACACACACACACACACACACAGCCATCTTTAACGATACTTTCTCAGCGCAGATATTTACTCAGTGCTGAAGTGGGAAAAGCAGTAGAAAAAGAAATCATCTTCATTGTTTATGACTACACATCATCCTCCTCAGACTGCGACAGGGGAGCAGAAACAGAAAGATACAGGTGAGCGGCCAGCACCCACACACACACACACAGACACACACATACACACACATAGAAAAGGAACTTAAAAAAAAAGAAAAATAGCCAGGCTGGGAACTGGAATTGATCTGACATGGGGCCCTGGGGCCACGTTATGACGAGGTTTGCAGTAGCTGGGAGAGGCTTGATGGGGAAAAGGGGGGATGTTCATCACAGCTGAAGTAGAGCCATCATCCTCCTGGAAGGAGGACTGTTACATTACTGTCTGCCTACACTGACAGTAAATAAAGCTGTTCCCTCTCTAATGAGTCCAAGAATACTTGCACTCCATGGACGAAACTTTAATATTCTTCTGTGCACTGCAAAGTAAACAGAAATAGTTGATGGTGGAGGAGACATGAAGAAACTCACTGCTGGAGAGGATCTCTGGATAGAGGAGATTTTCTATGAGATGTGACAGCGACTGAAACAACGACATGATAAAACACTTAGAAAACAGATGGAAGAAAGGTCTGTAAACAAATCATTACTAGCACTGCAACTTTTGTAAAACAGGCAGTCCAGCTTTGATTCACTGTTCCGGATTGTGTTTCACCAGCAAATGGTTGGTGTGGACCACAGCAGCCTCTGCATTCAAAACAGGTCAACAGACACATATCAAATATTGAAACTGAAAATAAAAGCATATTGTTATGTAAATGTACTCACATTAAAAGCTGTATAAAAATGGGTCTACATTACAGATAGAAAACAGCTCTGTGTACAGTATCATTCTCAAGTCATACATCACTGTGTGAATGTATTCACCTAAATATGAATAATGATCCAGAAACACCAATTACTTCTCTAAAGCCTAATCAAGTTTAAAGGTGAAAGTGGAAACAGCCCTTTGGTCTCACCAATCAAAATTTGACAATCTTTTTGGAAATTAGATGCCGTGACATCTGCTCTAAACAGGAGAGAGACCACCTCAGCACACAGTATAAAAGCCAGCATCTGTGGTGGTATAGGAATGCCGAAGTGGTCATTCTACAAATAGCTTACATTGTGGAATAAATCATTGTACTGTAAACTAGAAAAGCACTCGGAGAGCACAGACCTCCACCAAGCAGCTCATGTTCCCCCTTATATTGTGATTCACACCAAATCTTTTACTGTTACGTGTCTTTTATTAACTTTTATTTGTGTTTAAACTGGTATGTTCACTGTTCATAATGTTCCTAAAACAAGAAATGCCCTGACCAAGATTCAAACCCAGGACCTTCTGGTTGTGAGGCAACAGTGCTAACCACTACACCATAGTGCCACCTATCTACACCACTGTGCCGCCCATCAGTTATCTTTCACCATTGAAATTCCAATGACACCCTTATTACCTCCGCCAAGGAGGTTATGTATTTGGTAGCGTTGGTTTGTTTGTTTGTTTGTTTGTTTGTTTGTTTGTTTGTCAGTTAGCAACTTTACGGAGAAAGTAACGGACGGATTGACCTGAAATTTTCACTAGAGGTGCGTCTCAGCCCCAGGAGGATCCCATTAAATTCTGGTGGTGATCTGGACAAAATTCTGGATACTGTGATCCAGAACACACAAAAATAAGGGTGTAGTTGGAATTTTCAATGCTGAAAGATAACCAATGGGCGGCACAGTGGTGCAGATATGCGGCGCAGTGGTGTAGTGGTTAGCACTGTTGCCTCACAACCAGAAGGTCCTGGGTTTGAATCCCAGTCAGGGCAGTTCTTGTTTAAAGGGGGACATGAGCTGCTTGGCGGAGGTCTACGCTCTCCGAGTGCTTTTCTAGTTTTTGTGTGTAATGGATCCAGAATTTTGTCCGGATCACCACCAAAATTTAATGGGATCCTCCTGGGGCTGAGACGCACCTCTGGTGAAATTTTCAGGTCAATTTGTCTGTTACTTTCTCCGTAAAGTTGTTAACAGACAAACAAACTCACAAACAAACAAACAAAAAACCAACCAACAAACTAACGCTACCAAAAACATAACCTCCTTGGTGGAGGTAAAAATATATACAGGTTTTAGAGCAACATATACTGCCATACGGACTCTGTCATGTTTTGCAAGGTGCTGCTTACCCATTGAAAACACTTGACTCATCATGACCTTAACAAGTTCAACAAATTATACCCTGAAGTGGACAGCAGCTGAAGTCCTTTATCTGGCAAAAAATATGGCCAACATTTCACTTTAAAAACTCCAGTATAATTGGACTTTATGTGTACAAAGTGTTGTTGGAATAAGTGTAGCAACACAACAGACACCATGTCCCTACAAGACACTTGACTTGTACTCTTTAAACTAGGTTCAATTTAATACAGGGTTTAAATCATTTGCAAATTCAATTTATACTCACATATATTAAATAGTGCCCCAGCAGTTGATTAAACGTGGTTGTAGATGGAAATAAAAAATTGAAACCCCACCAAGGTCTCATCTATCCATAATACACATTATAGACATTTATCCCTCTCAGGATCAGAATGGCATTGGAGCCAGTCCCGGCTGCCATAAGGTGAGAAGTAATGTACTTCTTAAACAGGTTCCTAGCCAAATTTCATAGCAATTACTTTCTTTTTTTTTCATATCAAGGTGCAAACTGCTGGAATTATGTGCAACAAAAACCCAACGGTTAAAATTGTAGGATTTTATTCTTTGATTGACTCACTTCTTCAGACAGCCTCTAGTGGCCTAGTGAGGAATTGCCATTTTGTGCAGGTCTATGTTTGCTTTGTTTTTTAACCATGGAGTTCCAGTTAGTATTAATCCCTCAAAAAATAAGAATAAGTCCTAACATAAAAGCAGCATAATCACAAAATAGAATAGAAGGTCAATGTTCGCCCAAAGCATGTCAGGAAAGCTTTGTACAATTGTACTGTATCCACTTGTTTCTGGATGGGAGTAAACAGACAATACAGTTTGTGAGTCACACATTGGGGTCTAGCAGTTAAATTTTTATATTTAATCACCCTGAACATGTAAACAATGTAGCTGAAACCATTTGGGAAATAAAGAGTGTAGCTGGGAGGAGCTGTGCCACCTGTTTTTCTTTTACATTTCTGATGTGAACCATGTGGAAACGACTTGGACACTGTCTCCTTGATACCAATTAGCTGCTGCAGGCAGGTCAGGAGAGAGACAAGGAGTGGAAAACAGCAGAGAGAACACCTGTGCTCAGCCAGTCCAAGACCAAAATACACTGAACACACATGTTCACACAAAGATACACACACACTTGATAATCCACACCGCACACAAAACAAATTGCTGTGTTTTTGGAGCCCGGTGTGTGTTTGTAGTTTCCTTTTTATCATCTCTTCTTTCAGATGCTGGAGCATTTGCTCAGAGATTCTCGCTGAGTCTGGGACGCAGCAGAACAGCCAGTCAGACTTTAACAGCCAAGTGCATGGACTCACCACAGTTTGACTACTTATCTAAAACATTCATTTGGAAGGAAGGAGCTCCTCTCATTTATTATTGCACTGATTAAAAAGCAGCAGAGTTCATTATCATTTTTTATTAAGGCATTCATAAAGTATGCTAACACTGGGACTTTGTAGAACCTGTCTAACAGTGGTAGATGAATTATTCAGATCCTTGAAGGGTAATCCTGGTACCTCTGCACCTGAGCCCAGGTTAATTTATTCTTTTTTTTGTCTAATTTATTTTGGTTTATAAATTACTAATGAACACTAGAAGTTTTTGGATTTATCCATATTAGGCCTGGTTCTACAAGGATTCAAAAGCATGCATTACACCCTCATTTTAGATTTCCGTATCCTCATTCGAACAGACAGTTGACATGGTGGCCATCTCTAGAAGACCTTGGCAAGAGTTTGTCATACATACACATCACATGATACAGCGGGGTAAGATGTTCATTTTGAAGCCTATGATTTGTTCTAATCTCGCAGAATGAAATCTTTCAGTTTTGCACTTAAAACCTAATTAAAATGTTTTTGCTTGGTTGATATTAAAACATGAAAATCATGATCTGTTCACCAGGTTGAACTGTGGGATTTGAAATTCTCTACTGACTGTCCATCTATAACAAAACCTCCTTGAGCATCTTTAAAGTATTGTGGCTGCAGAAGACATTTTCCCAACCTTATACAAGGATCATACAAAGAAATGTATCAAATACTCTTGTGTCCGTGGTGGTACTAATGAAAAACACCTCTTGGTTCATTGTTGTCAGGAATTCAGTACATCTTGTTAACTTTTTGTCGCAGTAAAATATTCCACTCTGCAGAAGAAGAATGAAGGTCATGGTTTGCACTATCAGGACATTCTAACTATCATGGTCCTTCAGTCCTTTGTTTGGAGCCCTTCTTCTTCTCGAAGCACCCACTTCCACCATGTCATGGATGAAAAGGCAAACACAGGTTGTGATGTCCATGCCATCATGTAATGTTTTGTGTTGTCAGCCTAAGTCTCTCCAGCTTCTGGGCGCTATTTTTCGTGCCTCGCTGGCAGAGTGGCACAGGCGCGGCGTAAGTCAGGTCTGTGTTGCCGATGAGGCGTGCCCAAGCACACTTGGGTATTCTGAACGGCGCAGCCTGGCACAAGTAGCCCTCATGCCTAACTCTGCTCCTTCCAGCAGTGCAAGTAGGAAAGAAGGGAGAAGCCTGATTTGCGGAGACTTGCTGGTTAGTAAGTTAAATGATCCTGATCAGAGTTCTCTCTTTAAAGAGGATACCAATCAGAATTAGATGGACTGCAGTACTGCTTTCCACAATTCAGAAAGCCTACCATCTACTCTGTTCACATTCAAGCTCAAACAGGCCTATGTAGCCCTGCAGTTTGGTGCATCTACCTTAGTTTTGCATCTAAGTGGAGACATGTGCTCCTTCACTCTCTGCTGTGCACAGCTGCGCAATGCACGCTCATCCTGAGCTCCAACCTGTCTTGACAATGAGTTGAACAGAAAGGGAACGCTCCTAATTACTCCTAATTAATGAATTTTTACAGAGTTTTTGTGCTTTGGTGAGTCAACAATATAACTTCACCTGTTGAGACAAATTAATGCGCTCTTTATGCATCTGCTCATATAAAGCAACAGTTGAAACGTAGTCCAGCTACCAGTACCATTCAGTCAGTGACCCTGTGAGATCTCAAACCTTTGCAAGATCTGGGTCTGCCAGTACATTGAAATGCACTTAAAACCTGATAGTGCAATAGTTCAACAGAAACTGGACCTTTACATTACATTAGTGAATGTAAAATCACACAAAAATCCAACTCCTCATAGTCTGACTATCATACCTGAATGATTTGTCTAATAGTATGTTTTCTCCGTTATGTTTATGACTCAATGAAACTGCAACTAGCCTAAGCATTCTGAGCATGCCCCTGTGTTTGCATGCCAGGATCTAAGCTGGTGGTTGAACTGTGTGGATGTGTTGCTAAGAAGCCTGGAAGCCCTAATCAAGAGTGCAACGATAATGTGTCTTTTCCTTTGTTTTCTTTTTAATTGTCCTCAAAAGTCTGCTGTGGTCTTATAGATTTAATGAGCACAACGTTTGGAGTTTTACCTCCCTGTCTTGTCCAGGTCACCTGTAGTTAACACCTTCTTCATGTTTAATTCCAGTGCAATTAGAGTAAAAAATGAGGTGTGACCTGCCGTGTTACCCAGAGCCCCGTGCTGCCCTCAAACTGTCTGGCCGGAGTAAATAGCCGGTCCCATGATGATGATGATGTAGCTGATGACCTGTGGCGCTGCTGACAGGAAGCAGGCTCTTTAGCATGGAAGTCATTACGGTGTTCTGACCTTCCTTCTAATGACACTGACACTGTAACCTCACACCGCTGTGTCGCCCGACTCATTTACATGCATCCGGGGTGAGCGGGTGACATGGGGTCAGGGAGAACACAAGGAGCTGCCAGCACGCCGGTACTCCACCAGCTGCTGACCCCAGTTAATGGCTGCACAGTCCAGACCCAACCACCAGGACAGGAAGCAGCAGATGGGTGGAGCTCATCCCACACCAGCGCTGCAGCCACTTCAGAACGTTCAGAGGAGCAACATCTGGCTGTGTTACGGAGGGATAATTAGGAATCAGCTGCGCTCAAATAATAACTGCCAGTCTAAACACAGACAAGCATGTCTTTGAACAACGAGATCCTTCACTAATGTTTACACCACAAGAGCAAAAAGATGGATATTGCTCTTGAATAGTATGTGATTTCTAATTGACATCCTCACCAATATGAGGAGCACATAAAATAATTCACACTGCTCTCTTCAACAACTGTGTTGCTCCTAGTAACACAGTTGAGAAAAGACTAAAAGTTATGACATTTCATAAGAGTTTCCGCTCACAGTTAAGACTGTAGACACAAGGTTTTTTTCACAGAACACTTTGGACCTTAATTGAGCTCCAAAGGTGACAAACTGTTAGGAGTTAATAGTGAGAAGTTCTGTGAAGAGACTTGGGAGTTTCTTGAGCAAAGGAGAAAAAGGCGAAAAGACAAGGTAAAGGAGAGCTGTTCTCTAAACACTGAATCATGCTGGGTAAATGTAACTCTATACACTGGACAGTGCAGTGACCGTGCGCTCATCAGAAATGCACTTATATTTACCACCCAGCAACACAACATGAAAATGGTCACAACATCAAGATGATATTTAAGATTTATAATTATAATCCTATTCCCACATTGAACTCACGAAAGGGGGGCAAAACTAAAGGCTGGCACACACCGCAGGATCTTTACAATCTGAACTGATTTTGAATCCGTCAAAGACCCCACACATAATAAATAATAACAGGTTTGTTCCACAGTGTGTGGTGAACCCTGACTGTCACTAAAAATCTCATAAAGCCAAAACATCCAGTCAAATGCGACTTTAGACTTCAACTGGAGCAAACCCTGACTGTCAGGGGACCCCAAGTACAACCTGAACCAGGGGGTGCACAGTCTCAATCTCAACCAAATTAACTCAAACAAACAAAAAAATAAATAAATCAAGGTAATGGTGCATTTACTTATATCTGACTAAATCTACTTGCATTAAGCAGCATGAAGCATATGTCCAAACATCCCCACATGTCAGTCCAGCTGGTGTCGTCACAGGTTTAGGAACTGTTTCATCCCCAAAGGATCAGAATATCGTGGAGTCTTTTTAACACTTCTTTCAAAGCAGGTGCTAAAATTCTCAGTGACTTTTGTTGAAACTGTCAGTTACAACATGGACAAGCTCATAGGCAAATATTCTTACAAAGCAGCAGGGATTTTATCAGACCCAGCAGCTTTAGCTACATTCGTTCTCCAAAGAAATTTCTCCACATCCTCTGACGTCTGTAAGACTAGTTCAAAAGAATCGCCTCCAGACAGGAAGTTTGATCAGCCAATTAGCTTGTTTGACACACAAGTATTTGAGGGAGGGGGGAGGGAAGAATTTGAGATTTGTACAAGCTTTGTTTCACCTCAAAAGATCTCTTTCTACATTTTTCAGGAATCCTTGTAGAGCTGTAGCTTAAAGCTGTTTCACTACAAAATATTGGATTGTGTGCAGAAAATTCTTGATCCTGATATATTATTTTTATTTTAATTTAAACTCCTGTTGGTAGCTGCATGTACACCCCACTGTGCAAGACAGAAATGATGGTAAATATGGTGCTTTCTGTTTTCCCTTTCTCCTGCTGTTGTAATGTATTATTTCAGGGTCATAATTCACATGACCCCATGAAACATTTAAAGGATTCTGATGTACAAAGGTGGAAGGGCTATCTGAAATATGTCCTTGCCTCAACTTTAAGCTCCCATGAGGGAGTAATGGTGGTATCTCCGTGTCCTTTCCATGTCCTTTACATGCTTGTTTATTGTCTTCTGATTGAAAATCTCATCCTGTTGACCTTTGACAGTCAAATATATAATTTATAGTGGATTATTTATTGTCAAAACCATAAAAAACAAGGCTTTTTCTTTAGCTGCTCACATGAAATCTACCCAACCACTTCCAGGAATTAAAAGTTAGTATGAAATATTCATGATCGGTCAAGTCACTGATTTGCTTTTTATATTAGTATAAAAAGAAAAAAAAAAAAAACATCAGTTTGAATTTTAGTCTATTCCTTAGGTGTCAAAAACTCCTTATCAGCACTTTGAATTTCAAAGATGCTTTGCTCTCCACAAGCAGAGAGGATGCCAGTCAGTGACAGAAAACCTCACATGTCCATACATTAAAAACATAGATTAAAAAAAAAGTCAGTGACTCTACATCCAATCACATTTTACAGCCACTGTTTCTCAGGGGAGGGAACTTTCTGTCGGTAAAATCAGAGTTTTCAGCGGTGGGATACTCCCCCATTGACAGCAGTATCAGGTGATCTATGTACTGAGTTCACAGCTGCGGAGAGAGGTCACTACACTGAGACATTTTTGAGTCAATGACCTTTGTAAGAGACATTTTCATCTGATAGGAAAACTGTGCAGCACCATTATTCTTCAGGCTGCTGCTATTATGAAAAGAAAGTAATTACACTGGTTGTTTCAGCACACTTCTTATTGATGACAAAGCTTTCAGTCATTTAACATTGCGGCCCTCTACTGTCAACAGCAAGGACTCTGTTTTTCATTTATTTCACTTAATTTTGCAGGGAAACCTGCTTGTCTAAACAAAGCCTAATGAAAAATCATCAAGCATCAAGCCGGAGTCAAATTGCAGATCCATGAGATCCATTACTCCTGACAGATGTATAAATGTGTTTTCTGTTCGGCACTGATGGATGGGAGGGAACTCAAAAAACACTGGCAGAGCAGTTTTAGCCAGTACACAGATAATACAGCCAAGAAAAATAAAGACCAAAACACCTGACTGTGAAATCGCCGTCTGTGACGTTCATAGATGTTGTTTTCTGTGAAGACTAAGAGACAAATAGCCACCAGTGTGACTTACAGGACTGAAACATCAACAGCATCACACGGTGAAGCAAATAAAATGGAAAATATGTTGAGGAAACACTTTTTGATATTTCAAGATTAGCTTGTTACTGAGTAAGCAAACAAATCTACGGTGGCCTTCAAGCTCAACAGCACACACATATTTCACGAGATCAAAAGTAAAGTCGCTGAATGAGAAGAGCATTTTACTGAATACAAACATATTTTACAGGTAATTAAAAATACTAAGTTTTAAAAAATATATATTTTATTAACTCTGCTCTTATCAAAACACAAAGTACATAAAAAAGATACAAACACAACCCAAAATGTTTTACAAAATACAAAAGATTTTCGATAAATATAATAAAATAAAAAAACGGGGTCTTGTGTTTTATAGTTTTTTTTTTCTATTACTTTTTGTTTTTCTATTTTGTTTAAATTGTTTTTGGGTTTCATGCTTATTTTCTTTTTGTTTGATCATTTGTGTTTGGATAAAATGCCCTCTTGGTGACGACATGTTTGCACATCTGACCCCCAGAGCAACCATACAATCAGAATAAGAGTTCAGACAGCTTCAGAGAGCTGGAGAGATGAACTTCATGTTCTGTACGAATACCTGAGCATTTCATTCATATTTTGGACCGTTTTGTACACTCTGAGTCACACATCATTGAGTGTGACGCTTTAAATACTCATTGAGGAGAAAAGGGCCGTGTCCATCACAAACTCTGTTACAAAGAGCTTTTTTAGTTCCTTACTTTTATTAAATTTTGAGTGAGTTTCGGTTTCTTCCATTTGATTTCTCAGAAAAATAAAAGCAAAATCAGTGGTCATTGAAAAATACAACATGCGGTGTTTGGCCTTCAAGCCCACAGCAGAGGGAGAATAGTGCGCCGTATGTGTGAGACAGAATGAAATCAAAACCGTTCTGTTAACTAAAGATTATAATCCAAGGATGTACACTCTCCTCTGAGATCTGAAGAATAAGGTCCAAAACAAACTCAAACCTTCATCCACTCCAACAGATGTTGGCATTTGCAGCTAAGTCTTTGAGCTCTTCCATGTGCAAAAGCTGCAAATTAATAATCTTGTCTGCAAAGTGAAATCAGCAGTGTGCATTTCTTCATGGGTGTTAATGGCAGCTGTTTCAGACTGTATGCTACACAAGACATGTTCACGCTTATAGATTAAATCTTATAGTGCAACAAATCCTCCAAAATATGACCACACATAGAGAGGTAATTTAACAAGAGTTCCTAAAAACAGGAGAGACCTACTGACCCTTAAAAATCATCCCTGCAATCAAATCCATAAACCTGTTCCTGAAATGCATATGCTTGTATCTATAGAAGACACAGTTTCTGCAAGTGCCATGGCCATAGGCTCACTAAACCTTCAGACTATGCTAGGGCTGAAGCTATTGAATATTTTAGTAATCAGGTATTCTACTGAGTATTCTATCGATTACTAGAGTAATCAGACCCAAACGGCAGACTCACACACAGTGAGATTTCCTATGTCACAAATCCAAGCTCCAACCCCTGAGCTTCGCTATGGAGGCCAGACTCAGAGAAATAGAGGACAATCGCAGAACAAGTGTGTGCATTAACGGATTACAATGCTCGTAAAAAAGCTAATTATGATATTAGCTTTCATCATGCCCCTAAAGACATTAGTGTCCAAGAGATGATGGCTCCTATATTACCTGCTTCTGCTACAACACCAGCGATGTTGGGTTGCAAGCTAGCGTGAAGAGGAGTGTGCAAAGCAGCGCTGTCTCCGCCCACGACTCAGAGGCGAAGTGCTAATGATCTACTGGAGGTCAGCAGAAGAAAAGCCCCTGTCATCATTCATTTTTTTCTGCTCTGCAAAACCAAAGCCTCGCTTACTTCTCCTTCTAGCGTGGTGACATAAGCGCGTTCTTTCACCTCGAAAATAATATGTGCGAAACAGTGACGATTTGAGCTTATAAATGAGTACTCGAGTACTCGAAAATTCCTTGATTGTTTTTTTTTAATCAAGGTACTCGATGTACTTGACGAATCATTTCAGCCCTAGACTGTGTTCACTTATTCTGCATGTTTTCTGAAAGGACGTCAAACTCGAAACAAAATACTGGAGGATTTTGCAGAAACGGAAATGATAGTATTTTCACTTGTCTTGAACACAGATTCCCTCTCCTCCCTCAGTGTTCATGACTGTGAAACTTAGACCTTCAGCTGCAGAGTCAGAGGCTTTTGTGGCGGTGTAGCTGTAGTGGTTTTAACTGAGGACTCTGGTGCAGATAAAGTCAATTACATCAACCATCTTGTAATTAGCTCTGTTTGGACTGGTTTGTGAGCAGACAGAAGAGCTGGTGCAGAGCCCCTCACTCTGCCTGTGGGGAGAGACAGCAGCTCCCATTTATTATTATATTACGTTTGCGTGTCTGTTTTTTGACAAATGAGATGACTGTAGATGAGAGATTGTCTGAAGATTTTTTTCTTGTTTTTCTCCCGCTGATGTATGTGGGCTCACTAAAGTTAATCTAAATGTCTCAAAGCGTTGACGTAAGAGCCTCTCTTTGTTTTGTCAAACGCTGCCACCAATCCAGCTCCAGCTCCAGCTTTGAAAAGTCCTCTTCTTCTGTCTCTCCACCGCCCTATTATCTGCCAAATAATAGTTGAATGAGCAAATGTTACTCTTTAACTTGGTATCACAAATCCCCAGGTTTATGATCAGCTTATCACAGGCATACATGCAGCAATGGCTTAACACTCGCAGAATTGATTTTGCCCAGAAGAGGCGTTACGCCTTTCCACTGCCAAAACTCTCCACCAACAGGCTGAAGAGAGGCTGTGAAGAGTTTGTGTTTGGCTTTCAAACCAGCGAGATAACCCATATGTTTCAGTGGGTCATGAAGACTTATTACCAGCGCAGGTTGACAAGTGTTCAGACACACACACACACACACACACACACACACACACACACACACACACACACACACACACACACACACACACACACACACAGGAATAAAAAAGTGTACAGACAGCAAAACAGCTTCGACTTTGTTCTGCCAACTACAAAGTTTGGAGATGCAGTTCGAGTCACACTGTTTACGCAAAAAAAAAAAAAAAAAAGTGCGCAGGAATTGGGCTTCAAAGCAAATAATTCAAATGGTGTTTTGTTACTCTGTGTCTCCCAGATGCTCATGTTTTTCTGGGTGGATATCAAAGACTCCTCTTTATTCTGCCACTTGAAAGGAAACAACAAAATCGAGAAGAAAGATAAAGAGAAGAAAAAAAAAAAATCAATGAAAAGTTGCTTCATTACGGACTTCCAGTCTGAAAAAGTTGCACCATTCTAACACTTCGTAAAAAAAAAAAAAAAAATTGTTGGATTAATTGGCAACATGCAGCTCTTGCACAAAGACATGAATTATTGACAGCAGTTTTTCAAAGATATTCTACATTGCTGACAATCCAGCATCACTTTGAAATCCACACTTGCCTTTTCTGGATGCTGTGAAGAGGTGAAAGCCAAAACTGCCATTGATCTGCTCTCATAATGAAGAGGGATTAGTTAGTATTACACCACGCTGAGACTAAAGCATTAACATACAGTTTGAATTTTGAAAAACACAAAGCTGTCTGAAAGGACACTTTGTCTTTTCTTTTTTTTGATGGAGTTTAACACAAAAACTATTTGGAGTAAGGTGTAAAAGCTATTACGTTAGAGAAATGGAAAAATCAAACCTTTCAGTCAAACAAGAGAGAGCAGCTGTGTTCATACGTGGACTGCTTACAGAAATACAGAGATGTCTCTGTTTAGCTGTGTGGAAGAATTGGGAGAAAACAAGATGGGCACAAGTCACTTCTTGCAAGTCCAAGTCGAGTCCCAGGTCTCTCAGGGCGGTAGCAAATACAAGTCCAGTTTCTCATAAATAATGAGAGAATAAAAATGTTATAGTGATAAAAGGTGGGATCCGCAATTTACTTCCTGCAGAAAGCCTGAACTTTAAAATAAAAGTTTTACCATGGAGAAAATACAGCAACCAAAACACAAAACTGAAAACACACGTCAAAATAAAAGCATGTCATAACCTCATTGTTTATAAGGTTATGCCGCCGGTCTACCAAAATACCACGAGACCAGCTGCATTTCGCCTGCGCTGAAAGCTGACCAGGTTTGAATCGGCGAGCTTTCAGCGCACTTTATACGACGGTGGCAAGCACGGAAATGTCACTGCACCCGCTGATTCTGTCGACACCTCCCCCTGCCACGCCACCACGCCCAGCTTGGCGGATCTCGGTGCGCCTCAGTCCACAAAAATACCTAACTGGCTGTACGCCAGGCTCCGCCAGACGAAAATACAACTGCGTGGGGTCCGCCACCCTCCTCCGCCCCACCGGCGTACACGAAAATAGAGCCCTAGGAGTCCACTATTGCACCATCACAGGATTAATATGGAGGTTGCTGGCTAGAGCTTGCTTAAGTAAAATGTGCACAGGCAGCAGAGGTCAGGAGGGGTCTGTGTTTGAGGAAGTGTGAAGAACAGCTGGCAGATTTTTTTCACATTTTGGAACTGCCCAAAATTTCAGCTGTACTGGCAGGTACGTTTTCAGCATCAGAATTGACAGCTTGTTCCCTGAAATGTATCTAGGTAACATTTAGGACCACCCTCTGTTGCAAGATTAATCCTTTTTTTTAGAGTGGTAACACCAAAATGGTATCTCTCTCACTCAAATATCTGCAATACTAGAAAAAAATGATTTAAGTGAGATGATTACTGAGCCAAAACATATATGGAACTCCATCAGAACATCTCTTTTTCTTAATAAAGCATGAAAATGGCAGAAGATAGTGCTGCTCCTTGTGAAGGATTGATACCCTTCATGAAACTAATGACATTTATCTAAAATATAAGTGTTACATTTAAGCAAAGCCAAAGTGTTTCTTTTCAAACCTCATCTGGATGAGTCAGATTGTGTGTCAGAGGTAAGAAAGTGGAAAGGTTTTACGACCAGGAAAAGAGCTCCGACAGGAGTACAGGTGGCAGGTCGTTAAACTTCAGCGGGGACATTAAAAGAAAGTTTGGAGCCCTCTGGTGATCTGAGTTATGACCCTCAACTTCACTCATAAAATCCCTAATTACACGCTGATGTAGTCTTTTTAATTAACGCTACACACCCAGTCTGTCAAACAAGAACAGTACAAGGATTTTTATGCTTGAACTTCACTGAAATGAGGGCAGCAGCGGTCTAAAGGTTAGAGAATCAGGATTAAATTCTGTAACATTTTGGATCAGTTTCATGCCAGTGAGTGTCTGCATGTAATGTAGAAACACACACACGTATCTGCAAATTTCCAGAGAACCACAAAATATTATGGGTTGGTGTGACTTCTCCTCTTGACCTATCTTGGCTGACCTTTACTGCAGAGGTTGTGCACTTGTCCACATACAAATGTTGCTGGAGGATGGAGGAAGAATATATTGTATTCTCAACTACTCCCTTTTTGGCTACACAAACTGAAACTGTTTGGCTATTTTGTAATACAACCCCAAATCAACCCCAAATCAACCCCAAAATAGGTGGGAGTGACGCATTAAATGTGCAGAATTTGGTGGCTTGTAGATCATTTCACAACAATAGTGCAAAGAAAACAAATCAAATGTTGACACTCAAACTGTTTTTGAGAAGTCTGTGCCCATTTTCAAGTTGATGCCAGCAACACATTTTTAAAGAATCAGGCCAAGGACAACAAAACACTAAAGCCCTCTTACGCTGAAAAAAAATAAAATAAATAAATAAATAAAACTCATGGGACTGTCTTCATACTAATGAGGTTATTGTGCAACCAGTTAAAAAACTCACTACGATAAAAAGTCATGTTTTTTCTTGTTTTTCACATGTTCATATGGCATTTTTCTGATGCTACAGGACATATCATGAGAAAAGTAAGTGCAAAATTGCATTTCTAAGTATTTCTTCATTCAAATCGCTGTGAACCTCTGGCAGACCCAAACGGCAGGTTCAGACACAGTGAGATTTCCTACATAGCAAATCCAAGCTCCGCCCCTGGGGCCGCACAATGCAGGCCAGGCTTGGAAAAGTAGAGAGGACTATCGCGGAACAAGCGTGTGCGTTAGTGGATTGCAATGCTCGTAAGAAAGCTTATTATGATATTAACTTTCATCATGTCCCCAAAGATATTAGTGTCCGAGAGCTGAATGGCCCCTATGTTACCTGCCAATTCTACTTCACTAGCATGAAGAGGAGTGTGCAGAGGTAATGTTACAGATAACACTTTAAGAAGTAAAAAAAAAAAAATCGATCAAAGTGGGACTTAAACAAGATGTGTAGTCATAGAAGGTCATCCCAGAGAGGCAGAGTGTATCCAAAGTCAAAATGGGAAGCGGTTTACCGCTGCTGTGCTTCGCCGCCGACTAGAACAGCAAACCCAACCTCACTTTACCACTTTGGCTGAAACTTTTTACAGGGGAAATACTGAACCAAATTATTCAGGAATTTCAGAATAATGTTCCTACGCATGAATTAGCAAATGGTTCAGGGAATCCATCTTTTAAAGTGCATTGTATTAAACAAAAGATTCAGAGAAACTGGAGGAGGGGTGGAGGATGAAAAACTATTTATTCTACACAAACTTGATGATCATTTAGAGAAATTAAAATCCCATGTTAGACTTTTATTTGCTGACTTTTCAAAACCTTTTAACGTGATGCAACTGCACATTTTCATTGACCATCTCTCTATTGTTTTTAATTTACCAGACCAGTTTTTATTGTTGCTTATCAACTTTTAAACAGAGGTTGACCTCAGGCCTGTGTCCTTTATTCTCTACGCCAACAGCTGCAGATCTTGTACAGAGGGCAGCTACCAGGTGAAGTTTTCAGAAGACATTTTACTCTGTCTCTTTATCGAAGCATGGAAACACACCATGGCAGTGACCTAGCTATTGATGGTAAGTTGTTGACTCCTACAAGTGTATAGCAACTGAATTTGACACAGCATAATATGAATACTGAATGCACTGTTAAGCGAGGTCAACAAAGAATCCACTGACTGAGGAAGTTCTTTAATATCTGTAACAAAGTCTTGTCAATTTTTATAATCCAGTCTCTTATTAAAAGTATTTTAACTCTTTCATTACCTGCTAGTTTGATGGCCTGTCTGTAAAAAACAAGAATAACCTTTACAGTATTGTTAACGTCAGCTCCAAAATAATCAAAGTCCAGCAGAGGGACTTGTGCTGTTCTCTGACCTGTTCAGGTTGATGCCCTCAGGTCTTTCAGTCCTTGTGCTTTCAGGCTATTGAACCTTGATAATAGTCACTTTCATTTGGTATTTTGCTGGTGCACTCACCACAAAGTGGTTACACATGATATTATGCCAGTAAACTGTTTGTTCATTCATTCTCACAAAGTAGACTTATAATATAAAATGAATGCATCTTGGTATGCTGTATTTAATATTATGTAACTCCTTATTTTATTAAGTTCATTTGATTTTTGCCCAGTCTACTTGAGGTGGCTGCAAAGCTCTAGGGCATTTCTGTTGATGCACTGGTTCTCTGTTATCTCTGACACGGACCTGTTGTTTGTAAATGATTGTATATGTAGTCTGAGTTTACTGTCAGAACCTAAATACCCTCTTGGGATAAATAAAGTTGTCTAAATTGAACTGACTAAAAAGACATGGCCAAAACCAATACTGGATGGCCATGATCCTTGGGTTCTCAGACAGCTGTGTATCAAAAACAGACTCTGTAGTGGAAATCACTTTATGTGCTCAACCTTATCAAGTTATAACTGTCTCACACAAAGAGGAAAACATGATTGTGATCCAGAAAGCTGTTTTAAGGTGAACTGAGGGAAAATGGATACTGTCCTGTTAATTTTTTTGTTTTGTTTTTGGAAATGATGGAAGAGTTTCCGCAAATAAGAGAGGGACCATCTAGTTTGTTGTCATCACATAGTTCAAAGCCGGTATCCTTGCTGAAATGGGGGTGCATAAGTGCTGTTGACATGGGTAGCTTATAAACATATTTGCGAAGGCTCTGTTAATGCTGAAAATTTGGAGCGATATGCTGCCACCCAGACAATGCCCTCTCACAAGGGACATTTTGTGTATTTCAAGACAATGACAAATCTAAATCAGTGTCCTGATGAATTGCTTCCAGTTTAAGTAGTATAGTATGCAAACACACTCCAGCACAAAGTGATGTTGGGGTGCATTTTGCCTTCTGTGTGTGCTGAGTGAATTAGACAATGTGTTTTTGACTTTTTGCACAGGTTTAATGGGTGCAAAACCTGTGCAGAATCAGTCTCTGTGAATGAGCAACTGTCGTGGGGGGCAGTTTAATCTTTTCACCAAAAGTAGAAGAGGGTATAGCAAAGGAAATAAAACAACAGCTAAAAAAGCTGATTCAATCCACTGTCGGTTCACTGTTTTAATAACTTTATGTAGTTTTTTTCCAGTTTTTTAAGCAGCATATTTAAAGGAGAGCTTTTGATTCTCAAAGGCTTTGATGACTTTAAATAAAGGTTAGATTTGTTTTCCCTGTAGCTTGGCTTCATTTCTCTTTGAAAATAACTCCAACTCAGTAATCTTACTGGAAACATCTAAGCCCCACATCCAAAACCACTCCTCCCAGTTTTTTCTTCTTGGGCTAAAGTGAGTCAAATCACATGGTTTAAGCTTTGTAGGTGTGGCCTGAATATGAGTGAGTATGTCCTACCACATACATTTGAATTAGTCACACTTGCTCCGGCAGCTTAGGAGGGTAAGTGCTAAGAATCTAAGAAGTGCTAACATTGAATTATTCATCCTCACAGAGTTATCAGTGATTCAAGAAGTGCAGGGACTCTAAGATGACACAAGGCACTTCAATTTCCCACACAGTATCAGAGAGGCTGAGGTTTGCTGGCTTTGTCCTTCCTACACAGATTAACACACAAACACACGCACACACACACACACATTATATTATGTCGCTCCATAATAAGTAGGTAAATATTCACGGATAAGGCAAGGACATAAATAACTCTGCACTGGCATTCAACTTATGAAGACTACTCATTTATGGATGCAATCAAGGAAATATATGCAACTATTACTCTTTGTTTATAACCTTTAATACCTTTGTCCTCAGGCAAACTTCAAGGTTATACTCTGAATGACTAATGGATCTCCCACCTTTGAGGAATAAGACCAAATGCTGCATACAATCAAACAATTTGGTCCACAGTAAAGGAACAAAATAAGGAAACACAATTTTCCTGCATGTGCTGATTCTTTTTTCCAGAGCCATGGAAATGCAAATTGAAGATAAGGTTATCGGTGACTGCTTCGGTTGAAAATTAAATTAAAACACAGTTATTGTCAGTAGCTACAAGTCTAGTGACAAGCTTCTCACATTGAGTTTCATGTTCGATCAAGTCTTGAAGATCTCCACCTGACAATCATCCAGGATTGTCTGGAGGAGAAACAACCTTTAACCACCAACACTTTAAACTTAGAGTGAAACAATCTCTCTGTGAAACTCCCATGCATACAGTTGTATAATCCTAATTCCATAAAGTTGTGTAATTTTGATGGTTTGCAAATGATTTAAACCAAATATTCGAAAATGCTGGAAAGATAACAAAATTAATGTTGAAACTGTAAATGCTGCTATTTTGTCAGAAAATATAAGTCCAAAATTTCGAAAAGAAAGTCAAAGACCTCAGGGCATCTTTGGACAGCGACAGAGTGTATTCATGTAAAATTGATTCAAGGTACCATTTGAGCCTATGTGGTGATTTCCACTGCAGAGCCATGTCTATTTTGGACACAATGCTGGGCCCAATGTTCACTAATTGTTAGTACTAGTTTTAGTTTGAAACTTGTCCCATTTGTAAAGAGATTTGTTTTTAAATATTATATTAGTGTTGGTGATGAAATTCCACAAAAGTTCGTCACTTTAAAACTGAAGAACATTATTCTTGAAATTATTGACCTATTTACTCACACAGTTTCTCACAGAGTGTTATACCCAGCCATGTAAATAAATCTCCCTTTGGTGAAAGTAGCAGTACTTGTTGGTGAGTCACAATGGTAAATAAAAACAATTAGCGGAAGTTTAATTGACAAGTGATGGATTAATAATTGGTGATATGCTGAACTTTGGCCCCTGACAATCGGTCAGTTATGTACATGTTGACTGCAGTGCCCCAGATGTGTAAGGGGAGAAAGTTTGTCAGTAAGTCCAATAGCTATAATGAAATTACACATTCCATTAAAAACAATAAGGGAAAATGAGATTCAATGACCTGGTCTATAAAATTGTGGTCAGTTATTGAAATTGTTTTGGGTGGAAATAGAGCAGTTGAGTTAAACACTCAGCTGTCAATTGTAACACACTCTGCCTCTTTGTCAAAGACAAAAAGAAGAGAGTAATTTTACTGACTAATTGATTAGACCCTGCACCGCTCACCAAGGCAGCAGTCAGGAAAATCTTGACTCATGGCCTCACTAGCAAACAGTAGAAGCTGCAGTTAACTCAACATCCCACCAGCTGAGTGCTTGAGCAGGTCACAGAGCCAAAACTTCTGCAAAGAGCAACAATGCCTCAAAGTGTTTATCTTCTGTATGACCCTTTGGAGTTTTTTTACACACAATGGAGGGCATTTTCTGTATACTGGTGGCATTGAAAGAACTAAACCTGATCCTGATCTAATTATATCTAGGAACATTTTAAAATATAAAACAAATTGTCATGAAACTTGTTCCTTTCTGTTTTCAAATGTTTGATTTCTAAAGCATTCAAAGGCGTCTTAATGTTGGAGCGCAGAGGAGAAAATCTACGATGGGAGTGAAAAAACAAATTTCAGTCCTCTTTTTACATGAACATCAGTCCTGCAGGAAAAATCTCACAGCAAGTGAACCGTGTGAGATTAGTTGTGTAGCTTTTGCACTCTCACATCAACATATAAATTCCAGAGCTGTAGCGAACAGATTTGGTGATTTCTAGAAAAAAATAAAAATAGAAATGGAACGGGGAATGACCTGTTTCATCTGAGAGCCATTGCTCACACTTCCACTCACTTCCATCAGCATCTGCTCATGTCAACAGCAGAAAAGACTACTCTTTGTTGAATGAGTCAACACAAATGATAGAGAGGGCTGGCTCGCTGGTGTGACTAACTACTAGCCTGGCGGGCAGAGGAGTAAGAGAGACTGGGTGAGAGGGCTGGAGCCGGGGAGACAGATTACAGGCTCTCTGTGCACTGACACTATCAGAAGGACTCAATAACCCTGGGTCTTTCTGCTTGGCCGAATCTCCCTGCTGGTGACAGTTGACAAAGATGCTGCACAGACAGCTCACTCACTGTCTAGTTGATGATAGGAAGCCACAGAGGATGGCCGTCTGTCTCCAACAACACTGGACAGGGAGGTCAAAAAAGTACAGCTGCAGGCGAGACCACTAAAAACTATATGGATTAAGTCAGAATTGCACTCTAAATCAATATGCCGCTGAAATCAAAGGTGCAGTATGCAGTCCTAGAAAGAGATAGTTCAGATTCAGATTAAATCGGAAGCTCTGTCGTCACAAAAAATATCACATATTGCCAGAGAAACAGCTCTAACACTAGGGGAATACGTTGAAATTATAAACCCCTTTGACTGCATGCAGGATTTCCTCAATAGAAGACACGTTTTTTTCATTGCTATCCTAGTGCAGAACCAAGGCTTACGGACCGTGAGGATATATCTGAATTTATCTGAATCAAATATCTGAATTTAACCAAATTTGTATTGCATTGGAACCATAGATTGTATATACTATGGACAACTTGGTTCTGCCTTCCGGCAGTATACGGATTTGAAGCTGAAAAGCTCTCAGTATTTCCAGGTTTTTTCTCCACTTCCTGAAACCAACACCGCAGTAGCATTGTACGCATTCGGTGGGAGAGTCGCTGTGATGACGCTCGGCTCAAACAGCCTATCCCCTGGGTGAGCTACGCAATCTTCATACACCCACTGGCTGTATCAAGTGTCCATCCTAGAAAACATGAACCCCCTATTATAAATTTTAAAAGTTTAGCTGCACAGAAAAAAAGAGGACTTGAACCAGTCTTATAGTAACTACATGTCAACACTGCAAGCAGGGGGGAAGAAAAATGTATATTTCTGTGTAATAAATTTCTACAGTTTGTCCACAGCTCCATAGAGATTGCTGGAGAATGACCTATTTATGACCTATACCGCAGCCCATCACCAGAGGGTGCTGTTCTCACAGTGGCTTCACCCAGCGAGGGGGCAGATGGCGTCCATTCTATATACAGTCTATAATTGGAATGGATAGCAACCCCACCTTCAAATTGATGTGATACGTGTAACCATGGTACCTTAGTAAAAAAAGAAAACTAAAACTTTGAACATCTAAGATTAAATGTATGGAGTCTTTATCTACACACAGCAAAAGTTGGCAGAAAACCAATTTTTTGATGGTTGTGAAGGTTACATATGTCTCACTATATGCTCCTAAATCTTAACCTGTTTCCGTGATGCCACCCATCTGTCCCTGAAGCAGTTGATGGGGCTCACCATAATGGAAACTGACTCAACGTAACTTTTATTCAACCAGGCAAGAGGTAAAGAGGTCGAGTTGAGCTGGGCCTCTACCTTCCTTGCACTAAAAGTGAATTATTTGGTAAGCGTGACTGAAATTAGACCCTCAAGATACATTTAAACAGGTTAGTCTAACCGAAATCGAACTTCCCTTTGTCTGATGCAGTTGGGGATTGATTTTCTCTCTATTCAATTCTCTCCTTATTTTGAACACTGGGCTTTGACTGGCATAAAAAGGTAGCTATAGGGAAACTAAGTAATAAAAAAAGCCTTGACAAAATAAGAACAATCATAAATATATCAATAAAAGATCAATAAACAACCTATTAGCCTCTTGGCAAGGATACAAATATACCAATTGATTTTTGGCAAGCGTATCCTTGGGCATTGGGGGAACATTGATAGTTGAGGTTATTATGCTGGAGATCAGGCTTTTGTCTTTGTTCCACCACAAGGTGAGATTTAATTAAGGAGTGAAAAAGATGAATATATATATCGCTTTGGTTCAAAGGTTAAAATTCAGACTTTGAAGCAAAAATAGTCAAATACTTCCCTCTTGGGTACTTGCTCACCATTTTAGCATCGCTTTCTTTTTTAGTTGATATGTTTCCAGACAGCTCACCAGTGGTTCTCTGTACAGGCGGTGCTGATGCAGTCCAAACCAGTGCTGGTACTTGAAAATGCCTTACATGATCACCAAAAGCTGTCAGCTCTCTTTTATTTAAACAGCGTGTCTGCCTGTAAGCATGTGAATGTCAAAGCCAGTTAGCTGTGAGCCAGCTGCACAGCAGCTCCAGTTGTTGCCAGAGTTAAGCCCAAAGCTTCACTGGGAGACAAGTTTGTGAAGAAGAAGCCAGATCTCAGAGAGAAAAGAAGGTCATAAACGCAGCAGGGGCTCCTCCCATGATACTTGGCTGACAGGCTGCAGATGGGCAACTATAAGAGAGACTAATTTTTCTTCCCCGCATGCAGACTAATGCACTGACAAGCGTTGATGAGACCAGAGAAATATTGAAACCAGAGAACATTTATATTTGTTTGGTAGAAGAAAATTTCAACAGCACAAGAAAAGTCTAAATAGAAACCTCCAGATAAGTAGCACGGCTCGGGCAGAAATGGCAAAAACCACCACTGGAGGTTGGCCTCAGTCCAGTCTGCACAGAGTTGGCAGGCTGACCAGCCAAATCTAATAAAAAATGCATGATTATACAAGTTATACACCTGAACTTTAACCATAATGGTTAAGGAAGCTTTTTAGTTCAGGCTGTAAAGGTATAGACAGAGAGCAACAACAAAAGCCCTACAGAGAGAGAATAATACAAACTAAATCCACATACTTTATCAAACTCAAAGTGCTGTTAATTTTAACCCAATAAACACAAAGTTCATAATACTTTAGACCTGTTAACTGAGCTGTTTGGGTGGATTGTTGTCAATCATGGTACCAGAAGGAAGAGCAAGACTTTAAAGTACCAAAATTGACAAAAAGGTCCACCATTTGAAAAATCACTACTTTAAAAAATTAAATCACACTTATTCATGTAAGATTTCGGGCCCCATTTGAAATTAATTCCCATTGGGCACCGACTCTTTTCAACCTAATTTTCTATATTTTTTGGGCCATTAGATTTGTACTAACTTTCCTCCCCTGTGCAGCACCCCCGCAGTCACCAAATTTAAACCTAACAAGGCACACTGAGATTTTAAACCTGATGTGTTAGACAGCAGTCCTTCATCCATCATAAACTGGTGTCTCTGCTGTTTAATTTATCCCCCATGCACACATCTTCATTTAAAGGCACACCCACGCAGATGTTTTCAATTACTCAGGCAGATTAGATTTTACTCAGGTTGACGGTGGGTGCAGCTATTCTTAGAATAATGCGACGTCACATTCAATTCAACGGATCAGTAAAAATGATAACAAGCTATTTGTCTCAACCAAATGGGTGCTGTGCAATTAAAAGGGAAAGCTGGAAAAGTCAGTCAAGTACATGGTAAATTTTTAGAATATGCCTTTTTGGTTGCAGCTATACCTTCAGATATACTGTGCCCATTGGCAAGAGGGGTCTAAATAAAAGCAGGAATAAAATCATTTGCAGACAATGAGGTAGACTAGACAACTTCAGCGGTATATCCATAGCAATTTCAGGGTTTGATTTAAGTATGAATGCAAGAATTTTTCAGCACTAACATGCAAAATCAGACTTTTTTTTTTATCATCAAAAATCAAACATTTCTTATACCATGTATCTTAAGTTGAGTAGCCTTGTTCTGAACAGACTATGCTTCACTCTTGAATTTGAACCCTATTGCCTGCAACACCACCTACAAATTACAACACTGTGCAGTGATGATTCAATGCTAACCTATCATAGAGCTCATTGAAAAACACTTGAAAAATATTCCACATGGTTGAGTTTTTCAAAAGGTGTCTACAGAGGAGAGCTGCTCCCCAGACCTTTTTTTGTCATTTCGCTTAATTATCCAGAGTATTGTTGTCTACGTTCATATGGTGTTTTTCTGATGCTAGAGGACATATCATGAGAAAGGTACGTGCAAAACTGCAATTCTGAGTATTTCTGCATCCAAAATGGCAGGTTCTAACACAGTAGGATTTTCTACATCACAAATCCAAGCTCCGCCCCTAGAGCCCCGCTATGCAGGCCAGCCAGCGAGAAATAGAGAGGACAACCGCGGAACAAGTGTGTGCGTCAGCAGATTGCAAAGCTCGTAAGAAAGCTTATTATGATACTAACTTTCATTATGTCTCTAAAGACCTTAGTGTCCGAGTGTTGAATAGCTCCTGTATTACCTGCTACTTCTGCTGCACTAGCAATGATCGGCTATGAGCTAGCATAAAAAGGAGTGTGCAGAGCAGCGCTGTCTCCGCCCACGACTCAGAGGCGAATTGCTAATGATCTACTGGAGCTCTGCAGAAGATTTTTGACTAAAAGGTTCATAATCAGAATTTAAAGGCCACTGAAAACACTTTCAATAGTAAAAGAAAGAAACAAAATGGAGTCGGTCTTTAAGCAGTTGCTGTGGGGGATATGTGGTGCTATGCTGGGCGCTCCCAGTCAGCAGGTCTATTGCAAGGACTGGAATAATTTTCATTTTATATGTGTGAGTGCATTACAATGACTGCTAGGGTTGGGCTCCATAAGGAAACATATTTATTCAAGGTGGCGGCGATGGCTGCCTAATCAAATGAGTAGTATGGCAGCTCATGAATACAGCCATGCCCTTTACTCTTACTTTGTTCACTTTTAATCACATGATTATGATTGCCTGTTAAATGAGAACCAGCATCTAATAACACATTGTGCATGTTCCATTATGCTTTGCTTCGCAGATCTGACCTCATCTTATGCTTTCGAAATTTACTTCTCAGCTATTTGACAGAAATGTATGAGCTCTCCAGTCCAACAATAATTATGTTTGGATAAACACACTTAAATGAATAATCATTAGTTATAAATAAAGGTGATATCCATGTCACAACACAGAGCCACATCACTTTTGATTTAAACACACAGCATCGAGCAGACATTTACCACATATCTCAGTAAGGAATGGGCCGTGTAATGTGATGTAATATTCCTATTGATTTGACATCACAGTGTTGGCACTTTGATCAAAGATGTGACATGAATAACTTCAATTAGCTACAGAGCGGGAGAAACACAATCACAAGCCGGGGGAGCTGAAACACACACCTGATAAATTAGTCACTTAATGAACCCTGAGTGATGTCATGATACTGCAGAGAAACCGAACCCGGCTAACTGTCACACACTTCATATTTTACACCGTCTGCTAGCAGCAAAAGTGAAAGCTAAGCTTTACAGAGCAGCCACCAGTGGGGGGCATCAACTTATTAAAAGAAGTTATTCAAGGTTCCTGGTCTCAAGTTTGCGTTAAAGTTTTAGTGCTCCTTCTGAAGTTCATGAATTATAAACTGTCAAAATCCTGTACTCCTGCACTGCTTAAAAGAAGAAAACTCTACTGAGTAATTCAAATTTCAGAAGGTGTTTTTTTCCCCTTCTTTTGGTAAATGTCACTCATCTGAAGCTCTCCGGTGTCGTGCTAAAGAAGCGGAAACAACAAAGAGAGAGACGATGAGGACAGCAGTTTGCAGTTCTCACCCTTTTCTTCATCACAGGCTGACCCAGAACCTGACCCGGTTTGAGTCCAAGGCTGTGTTCACACTGCAGGTCAATTCTGATTTTTTAACCATATGTGCCACATATCTGATCAGTGCAATTCTGATTTTTTCAAATCCGACCCAGGCCTCTTTTGTATGTGGACATAAATCTGATATGTATCCAATGTGACTGCAGTGTGGACGCCCAGGTCGCGTTCATCCGACCTATACATCATCAATATGTGACAAACGTCACAATTTTTCGACAACACACACAGGCGCGGAAAGCAATGGCGGACGAAGGGAACGGAGAACAGCCAGTTGTGCGCATGGGGGTCACTTCATGGACGCATTCTGTTCACATTAGATGCTGCATTTGTTGTTGTATCGTGAATGACCGCACAAAAAGATCGGATGTAACAAAAAATCTGAATTTTGCATCATAACCTACAGTGTGAATGTAGCCCAAGTGTCTCTGAGCTCAGTCAGGTGTGGGTTCAGTCCCCCTCTATTTTACCATTAGCCAAGGGTCTGCTTCTTATTGCAGTCAAAACATGTCTGTAGCTGCCTTTATCAGGGTAACATGTGGGAGTAAATGTTGCCATGGAGCTCTGGTCCTGGACTAAGAGACAGACATAGAGCAAGAAAAATGGAAAAATATACTTTAAATCTTATGAATTACTACCTTATTCCTACTCAACATCTTCTTTGTTGTGGCACTGATACTCCATCATACATTTTAACTCAGGACAGGTGTCAGCTGATCAATAAGAGGTCCGCTATTCCCCACTAGCAGAATTGCAGACAGGCAATGAAAAAGGTTTCTAAAGTTAATTTGAAATAAATAAAAGCTTTAAAAAAAAAATCTGAGTTAGTACTTAACATTTAGTAAAAAATAAATAAGCTTCAATAAAAATGGAGATTCAAGATTTGCAATTGTGTCTTCAAAGTTATAAAGTTACTTGTGTATTTCAAGTAAAGGTTCAGTCATTTATGCTTTTAGGCCTTCATTGATTCATGACCAATTTAAAGCAATAAATAAATAAATAAATCAAACCTGAACAAAGATTTATCTGTAAAATGTTACATGCATATTCATCTTTTTACCCGGGTTTCTTGCTGATTGCCCAGCTTTGTTCTATATTTAATTCTATACTTGATTGTGATTGGTCATAACCCCAGTGACAGCAATTAAGCCAATAACAAACAGGTCACATGTCATATTAAACCAATCTACAGAAAACAGTCCAACACATTTTCTTCTACTTGTTGACATTTGAGTACAGATGTTAGCCTCTGTTAGCATGATAAAATGGTAACAAACAAAATGGATATTTTAATCGTTGTTGGGTATTTTTAACTCAAAACTTAAGGTTATATAAAGATGGCTTAAAGATGCTAAAGGTTTGAGCTTGGCTGACTGTTCTGTACCAATAGAGGAAACCTAAGGCCCTAAACAGTATCTCACACCATGCAGTCGGATCAAAAATCCAGCTTTTCACTCATGGATATCAAATGACCCACAGCCTCAAGTGCAACTCTCGGGCGGATGGATGATCTCTCTTGTAAATGTCACATTTTCCATATGAGCTAGTCAGAAAATGTTTACTGTCTCTGCTGCACAAAGCAGAAGACATGAAAAGAGGGAGGAAAAGGGAGGAGAGAGGAGGGGAAGAGAAGGGACAACTCATCCAGCCACTGCCACTGGGAATAAATACTTCAAGCCATGTGACTGCTTTCCATGACAATAGAGGCTGCCTCATTTTCGTCTGCTGGCGAGGTATCCCCCAACACAATTTCTCAATTATGCTGAAATTGTGGGAAAACAAGAAATAAATAATGTAGTGGTGTAAACAGGCGGCACTCGCCAAGCACATAACGGATGGAGCATCGAACTCAGCGAGGAGCCAAGTCAGAGGAACAGAAGTGAGCTGCTGGCCAGGAGGAAATCAGCTGTGAAACAACCCACTTATACAGTGCACGAATGAAATCTCCACAGTAATTCCCCAGTGTCTGGAAATCTAAGTTTAAGACCTATAAATGATAAAGTGAGTAAACTGAGGTGGATTAGGTTATTGACTAAATCCTCTCTTATTTTAAGCACTGACTACACAAACAAGCCATTAGACTGCAGCTATGCTGTGTTTTGAACAGCGTGGTAGTGTGGGCGTGTATGCTGATAGCAGTGCAAAACACACAGGTATAATATTCAGCTGGGTCCAAAGCTGAGCAAAAAAGAAAGAAACAAAAACAAAAAAAGAATACAGAAAAAGTGGAGACATTCACTGTTTTAACCATAGACTGTATGTAGAATGGACTCGGTCTGCCTCCTCGCTGGGTGAAGCCACCGCAAGAACAGCACCCTCTGGTGACAGGGTGCAGTATAGGTCATAAATCCTGCCTCCTCCAGCAATCCCTATGGAGCTGTGGACAAACTTTATAAATTTATTACACAGAATATGAATTTTTTCTCCCCCCTGCTTTTGATGTTGACATGAAGTTACTGTAAGACTGGTTTGTGCTCAAGTCCTCTTTTTTCTATGAAGCTCTATTTTTAAAAGTTATTAGGGGGTTCACGTTTTCTATGATTGACACTTGATACAGCCTATGGGCATAGGAAGATGGCGGAGCTCACCCGGGGGATACGCTGTTTGAGCAGAGCATCATCACAGCAACTCTCCCGCTGAATGCGTACAGCGCTACTGTGCAATATTGGTTTCAGGAAGTGGAGAAAAAGTGTGGGTTGATTTTTAGGTAAATAGGTTTTAAAGTGATTCTGGGTCTTTAAGAGGATTTTACTTTGTGATAGTCAAATATTACATTTACCTTTAACACATTATCAACACCAAATTTTAAAGCTCATTCTTCATCTTTGTCAGATTTTTCATTGCAGCATATGTATTCAATTTAACATTGACTTGTCTGATGGCCTGTAGTAAATGTTTTTCACCTCTGGGCCTCCATATACAAAGCCAAGAAAACAACAAAAATCCTTCATTTCCTGCACAATTCTGTCATTGTCAGCTTCTTTTTTTTTTTAGATCAGTGCGACAAATAACAAAGAGGTATGAATGTGTAAATTATCTGCTCTGTGTAGAGTCAGATCTACACTTCTTATATACAGCGCAGTGGAAATTGAAGGTGGCGGTGCTGACACACAACTGTGTAACATCCAGACAGGTATGAATCTCCAGATATCAGACTGATGACAGGATGTTTGCCTCTGGACAAATAATCAGGGTGCTGCACCGCTGCAGGTTGTCCATCTGTGGGCTTTGTTTTATGTATTTTTATGTTTTTGTTCAGTCTATTTTTTCAATACATATGTTTGGATAAAAGTCTTTCAACCTCAATTACAAATGCATTTTCCAAAGATGATGTTTTTGAACCCCGAGATTAGAACTTTGTTTCCATCTTTCTGCTGAGATTTTTCGGTAAGTTAACCCATTCAATGCCAGGTTCATTTGTACAATTTTCATCCAGTGCCACCATTGGGCGCAATCAAAATTTCCATGTTTGTCAGGATCCACAGAATATCTAGTGCTTGGACTAGAACTAAGTGCAATATCTCAAAATAAAGGGGTGATTCTCTTCTTTCACCAGAAAAAAAAAGTCTCTAACCCACTCCTGATTTTAGTTATTGCCTGCTCAATGCAGCATGGTCATCTTTGCTAATCTGGAAAATGAAACCTGGGAAAAACACATCTTTATGAAGGAGAGACTCTGATCGAAACTGATGAGCCATTTCATTTCACTTCAAACTACTTTACTGGTGGCATCAAGGTCCTCTGTCCTCAAGATCCAACTGTGATAAGTCACTCTGCGATGGCTGGGAGTTGTATTGGCTCTCGAGAACCTGACGCCGCAACGTAAACCACACGGACTGCTTGCATGCTCCTCACTGGGACTGTCACTGAATTCTGCGCTGAGAGCATTTGCTCTTTGCTAATGACTTAGGCATTTTCCTACTCTCATCATAGAGAAAAAAACACACTCCACAACTAGGCTAAGTTGTACACTTGATGGCACACTTCTCATTGGTGAGTACTTGTTTTTTGTTATTGTAACATGGTTATGGCGTATTTTTTGGCTTTTCTGCGTTCAGAACGACCCTAAACTTAGTCGCATGTTGGGGGGGGAACGCCCTCTGGCGGAAAACAAAAGAACTGAAAAATCCATCAAAAACTGTCAATGGCACTGAATGAGTTCAGCATTAGTTTCCTTCCACAATGACCTTAAAACAGTCCAGTAGTCAGTGTTAGTGTTCTGTGTTCATGACTAGAAGAAGGGAGAGGGGTTGGATATATTGATGTGTTAGGAGTGGGAAAAATTGTCATCAGTAAGGATTGGAGCGTCTGTGGTCAGTATCTATCAAAAGTGGCCTAAAGAAGGAACAGTGGTTAACCAGCAGCAAAGTCATGGACAGCCAAGGCTCATTGATGGAGAGGAAGGCTAGTGTGGTCCAATCCAACAAACAAGTGACTGTGGCTCAGATTGCTGAAGATGTTAACGCTGGTTCTGATAGAACTGGACTATGGAGGTATGTGTGCATTGCTTACCTGGGGAACATGTGGCTCCAGGATGGACTACGGGAAGAGGAATAAAAACCAGAGCTGTAATGTATTCAGTTTACACTCTGCCTGAACTCTGTCTCAGCTACACTGTTCATGTTTATCAGTAAGCAGAGACTGTGGCCAACACTTAATCAATTTAAGCTGATCCAGTCCCACAGACAGAAAAGCAGGGGTCAATTTAGCATTATCGCAAATGTGACTGGATTTCACATGGGTCACTTATGCAGCTGTGCTGGATGAAATCTATTATCTTTACATGCTCTGCTGCTATATTAACTTGACACGTCCTCCAAGCTTCTTTACAACACATCTAACTGATGATGGCCTGTGGGAGTCATGCTGTCTTGTTGCAATCTTTCAGGCGATCAGTGAGGGGGCCATTGCCTCCCCGCTCCCATCTTTCTATTCTCTAGCAGCGGCGTGTCAAAACATTAGTCTAATTCAGCAGCAACTGCCTCCGGCTCCACCCAAGCTTACAGAGTAAAATAATCAGTGCTGTCTGATGCCGTATTCAGCCCCAGATATTAATCAAAGCCAGCAAGGGTGGTGTTTTGGGTCAGAGTGTATATCTTACGGAAACTCAGAATTTACAAGCACAGACATGGTTGGGCTCGTAAATTCATTATTGTTGTTCCCACACATAAACCCACAGTGTGGACATTGTGAATCAACCGCCAACCAGCACTGTCATCTGTCTGAGGGAATCGTAGAGGAGAGTGATGGCGACGGAAAAGGGGAAAAAAAAAAACAGCGCTCTGTCACATCATGGAGGAGCAGAATAAAAACACAGAGGAAGATGCACACACACTTGCGCACACACACGTAGGAGGAAATGAGATGGTAACAAGCCCTATCACATTCAGTCTTAAACCACACAACCTACACAAAAGCCCACACTCTTGTGACATAATACACTGAAGTATGGACAAAATGCTATCTTATAACACTGATAGTGTAGTTGTGGTGTAGAAAACTTCAGGAACAGGAGAGATAAATGTTAGATCGACTAAAATATCTGAGTGGGAATTGGATTTAACATGACACACTTCACAACAATATGGATCAATATAAGATATGATAGGATACCACAACAAACCAAACAAAAGCTTCAAATGCACAATCCAAGATAACATGAACATCAAGATGGAGAAAAAATTAAAGATTTCAAGATAATAATCATAATCATAATCATGTGTTAACCTCTGTGATGATCTACTGAGGGTCATACTTAATGTCAATAACTACAGGTAGGTCTTTAGGTCAGCTTCCAGTCACCTGCAGCCTTCAGTCAGACTTCTGCCCTGTGAGCGCTGCTGAGAGGGTTGAAGTTCATGTGTTTGTAGAAGCCTTTGCCCACTCAAGTCATGAGTGAAAGTGTGTTGTAAATGTTGCAAAGGATTGTGAGTCCAAAAATCACAGAAGTGTTCAAACTTTCTCTTGCAGACATAGATCCATTCGTTTCTTTTGTCTACTCCCAACTTTATCTCTCTCTTTCATTCCTACAGTCCTTTTTTCAATCTTTTTCTATCCATTTTTATTTTCTGTCAGTCTTTTTCCTATTTCCTTGTACTTGAGCTTTTCTCCTCCTTTCTTTTTTCCTTGTTTTTAATTTTATCTACTTTTAAAAAAAATATGTTTTCCTTTTTTCTTTCCTGTCTCATTTCTATTTTAGCTATGATTTTCTTGTTTCTCCTTACTCTCTCTTGTTTCTGTCCTACTTTGCCTGTTTCCCTTGTCTTTCTTTCTTTCTTACTCTTTTTTTTCTCTCTCTCTCTCTTTCTTTTCTTTCTTTCTTCCTTCTGTCCTTCTTTGCTTCATTCCTTTCTCCCTTCCTCCTTTCTTTGCTGCCTTGCTTTCCCCCTTCCTTTTTTCTTCCCTTCTTCTTTGCTTCCTTCCTTTCATCATTCCTTTCTCCCTTCCTCTCTTCCTTCCTTTCCCTCTTCCTTTTTCACTTCCTTCCTTTCTCCTTTCCTTTTTGCTTTCATCCTTTCACCCTTCCTCCCTTGCTTCCTTCCTTTCCTCTTCGCTTTCTTCATTTCTCCTTTTCTTTCCCTCTTCCCTTCCTTCCTTTATTGCTCCGTTTCTTTCTCATTCCTTTTTTCTCCCTTTCTGTCTTCCTTTTTTCGCTTCCTTCCTTTCTTCTTCCCTCCTTTCTTTCCTTCCTATCTCCCTTCTTTCCTTCCTGCCTTCCTTTTTTTCTCCCTCCTTTCTTTCACAGGCCTGCTGTCTCTTTCTTGCGCTGTTTAACTGCTGTCAGCTTCTTCCTTAGCCAGTTAACTTGAGTCTTTTTAACTTTCACTCATTTTATTTGTGCCACTGTGAGGAGTCATGGAGAAGTGATGCTGTGAATCAAACTGGCACAAAGGTGAGGTAAATCAAACCCTTTTAGAGCGCCATATTTTTCAGTTAAGACACAGATACTTCAAGTCAGCAGTGGGATAATTATATGTCAGGATGAAAATATATTCCTGTAACAATGTTTTGTCAACAAAACAGGCTGCACAGTCAGGAATATTTTTTTTCAGGTTATGTAAATCAACAAGTTCTGTAATTACTGAAACTAAATCTACATAAAAGGCAGCATTATTAATCATATGTTCAAAGTCTAGGGACTTTCTACTGTATTGGTGTGAGCATCAGAGACAGTTTATGTGTAAATTACTGAATCTTGCAGGTAAGAATTGAGACACTCCGCATGAGAAGAAAAGCAAAGAGGGGGTGACACCTTTAACCACACTCCTGCAGAGACAAACACAGTGAGTCGACCGACCACCCTGACAATTCCCAAAGCAACAGGGCTCAGAGGCATGATGCAGAGACCACTACAACAGCCATGAGGAACTTCATCAACTTTGGGTCAGCCTAAGTCAAAAATGTGAGACAGACACGTCTCCCTGACATCTGAAGACACACAGAGGAGACAGTAGGTGGTTACTATCATACAATCTAACACTTGGACCTTCTGCTCAGAGAACACATATCGAGGCTTTAACACTAGCCTGGCTTTTTTAAGAAGCCTCTTCCTCTCTTTCTCCAGTTAACTTGTGAAAGCCCTCTTGGGAACCACTACTGACTCCATACAAGGGAAAGAAAATGAGACTTTATCCCTGTGGAGACTCACTGTTTAGGTGGAACTCTTTGAAATCCTTGAGAACAACTACCAACTCCACCAAAGGAAAAAAGCAAGGCATCACTGGAAAATCATATTTGAGTCCTAGCAACACCCTGAACAAAATACCATGTAAGTGGAAACTATGCAAGGCATACAAAAGTTAGATACATTAAAAAAAAGGGGGAAAAAATCCTCATTATCTACAGAAAAGTGATAATGACAGAGGACACCTCTCATTTTTTTTCTTTGAGTTGAATAAACTCATGAATGATAACTGTTCCCTAAAAATGAGTTTCATTCTCACTCTAGTAAGTGTAACATGTTTTGAGCACTGTCAATGGGAAGCTTGGATTCATTTTTTATACTCCTATTCTATAATACTTTTTTTTTTTTTTTTTGCTGCGGATGATTATTCAGATCTACGTTGTAGCCGCATCTGCTGATAAAAAATAGAGCTCTGCCCTCAGCCAGCTTCTGGAAAGCCTCCAGAGAGGTGGCCATTCAAAAGAAAGTAGGCTTGTGGAGAAGGTTAGGGTTAGGGTTAAAACTAATTGTTTTAAATGGTGGCTGAAATTATGATATTTCAATACACCACAGTAAAAAACATGAGGCTTCTTTTTTATCAGTGTCAGTCCAGCTCATGGTAATTGTCCAGCTGTTCTGCCGTAGCACTGGCACATTTTGCTGCACATCTTTGGACTCCAACAGGCCTGGTCATTGCTATTTTCGAATCCAACAGTTGAAAACTAAGGACCTATAATTTACAGAATTGCACAATATAGCAGTTTACCATCTTTTGAAACACCAGGACTGCTAAGCTTGACATTTTTGCTTGAAAAGAAACACAAAAGTGAGCAGTTAATTACTAAAAAGTTTTTCTTATGAACGTTGAGGTAGGAAGCATTAACATGCACCTCACAGGTTTGGTCTTACCTCCAAGTGATTGAACATGAACATTGCTGTTTCACAATATTGCTGTCTAACCCGTAAAGTTTGTTTTGGTTTAGTTTTAACTTTTACACATCAATGCAAGCTAGGAGCAAAAAGACAGCCTCTGCTGGCTGTGCAGGCCTGCAGAGACTCCGTGGGGTGGGATGTATTAAAACAAATGTTCTTTGTTACAAAGGCTCCCTCGGTTCAAGCTGTCCGGCTGTATGCGCTATCTCTCTGTGGCACAGAGGAGGATGACGAGTTCAGCGGCACATCTGGAGCAGGCCGACGGGAGATGAGCTTTTAATTATAAAACACAGTCTCTACTGAGGAAAAGGAGGCCACCCTTCAATCACCCAGAGAAAAAGTCTGGGTGTGTGTAATCACTTTGTATTGTCATCACATTCAGCCTTTCTTCACACAAACACACTAGCTGAAACATGCTCAAGGAGTATAATCACCTGCTGGAACATTAAACTCTTTTAAAATCTGTAACCTCTATAGAAAAAAACAACCCTCTATGCAGATGATGCAACTTTTATACATTAAAGGGATAATCTAGCTGAGATTTCCTTTAATGTATTAAAGTTTCATCATCTGCATAGAAATTTTCTTAATAAAGTTATGCTCAGATAAAAGCACTTACAAAACCATGGACAATACAGGAGAACAGTTGATATCCAATGCTGCCAAGGTCCAGTCTTGGAAAATACCTTTTGATGAGAGCTGATCTTTGATTGGCGAGACAACTGATTCAGATCATCTCCTAAACTGTAGCTGGTCTGCCGTGGTCAATGGATACCAAAAGAGGTTCAAGCAAAGTCTCCTATGCATCCTGAAGCATTCCCAGTAGGTGTTCAATGCCATGTCATGATCAATCAATGCTGACCACAAGTCCTGTAACCGGTCTGCAAGAGAAGCCCTGTGTTTACTGTACTTAGTGTATTGACAACATTTCAAGAATCGCTCAGTATGTGTACATGCACTATAAAGTTGAACAAATTAACTACTTGAAAAAGGTGAATCAACTGAGCCATAGTCCTTGTTCCGGGTTACTAGCCCAGGCAAGATGAAGTAAGGCTTGTCCCCCCTCAGCTAGACTAGGTGGCAACATGCCTCTCTTGAGTTCATCGTGACTGGGTTGAGGTACTAGCAGGATGTACATCGCATGACGTACACAGCATTTTTTTTACAGCTCTGTACCTTTTATTTGTACAAAACAACAATTCAGTCTTTTTCTGAAGTCCTTTCTTCTTCTGTCGTAATGATCCTTTACTGCACTATCCAGAATCGCGCTAAAGTGCACTTTCAGTCAAAACAACGTGTTTACTTGGATCTTAAAAGTCCAATTTCAGTGGAACTAATGCAATGAATCATTTTTCTGAAAACATAGAAATGCACTGGCTGTATGTCAGCCATACATTAAGGTTGCTTTCACACCTGACCAAGCGGACGCAGTTCGATTGGGGAGCTGAAAGTCGCGACGTTGTTGCATTTATCACTTGTTTCGGTTCTGCTTTCACACTGTGATTTCTAAAGCGCTCCGAACTTTCCGAGCAGCATCACGTGGTTGAAAGGGGCGCTCCTCGGTTGGACAAAGTAGGAGGGGTATGTAACTTCACGGATTACAAACAGGGGTGTCTTGTATCATGCTTCGTCGCATTATTTTATGGAATGCTACAACGTTAGTGAACGCAACTGTTCCTATAATGCTATCGTAGCATGTCAGGGATTGATCCTGTTATTTTTCTAACTTTGACGATCTAACATGTGACAACATATGAGCTCAGCGTTTAAGAAAAGTGACTGTTGGTAGTTGTGATTTGATTTTGTTTAGATATGCCAAATTGTGAATTTATGGATTATTGTTGTTCAGACAATTAAGCTAAGCTAGCTCGCAACTGCTAATGTCAGCGGTCACTTGTTGCCATAGCAACAAGCGACGCTGTGCTTCCTCTACCCAAGATGCACTGAGTATGCACTGCGTATAGCGTCATTCCGTACATTTGGTCCTGTGTTTGGTCCGGTGAGCTTTCACACTGCATACGAACCGAACCAGAGTTCACTTGCAAGCGAACTGAGACCCACGTTTTCAGGTGGACCAGAGTTCGCTTGTTTGGTCCACACCAGAGTTCGGATGAGCTTCACACCTGCCCAAACGAAGCGGACTATCCGAGGAAACGAACTCTGGTCCGTTTAAAGCGGACCAAACAGCTCTGGTGTGAAAGCGACCTAAGTCTCTCTGGATTTCTGCTCTCCTCTCAGCAATAACTGCTGCTTAAAATAAATTATTTGACTGTAAGTACCATGGTTTCATGTGCACAAATGACAAAGGGATATGGTGTGACTAAGACCTGAGGAAATGATAAGAAAAGAAATTTCATTGCCAACCAGCATTCAGATAGAAAATAGGCATGCCGGTGCACAAGTACAGTATTTAGTGCACATTATGGCGTAGCTGACTAAAGCATAATAACTGCAGAAGAATGAGTCAGTCCTAAGGAAAACCATTAAATCAACAACAAAAGCACATGATGACGCCAGTATGGTCAAGTTCAAGAATAGCTGCTGAAGTACAAACTGCTGAAAAAGTTGGGTCTCATAACTTTAACTCACAGAGTATTACACTTTATCGTTGTGTAGCCCCAGATCAGCCAGAGTGGCCTCACTGACATCTGTCCACTGAAAGCATCTACAATGGACATGTACGCATCAGAAATGGACACAATAGTGTTCCTCAATGGTCACTCTGGGACTCGAGATTCAAATATAATTGAGCATCTGTGGGATGAAGTGAACTACTGAGTGTGATCCACAGAGGCCCCATTTCATATGTGAAGGGGATTAAAGGATCTGCCGCCTGCTTCGTGTTATTTTACACTGGAGTACACCTTCAGAAGTCTAGTAAGGTCCATGTTTCCTCAGATCAGTGTTGTTTTAGTCCAGACCTGAGGAGAGGGGAGCCTATCCAGAATTAAATCAATGGTCATAATGTTACAGCGGATTGATGTGTACTCAAGTGTTTAGGTTGTGAGAAGTTACTCCTGACATGTAAAGGTAAGTTAGTTATTTGAAACAACAGCCAAGTTCCTTATAAAGTTCAAATCCACCAGGCATAGATAAACTTGTTTTTTGTAAATACGGAGTGAAGGGCTGATGAGGTCTGTGAGTTATTGATCACAGAGAAGAAAGAAAGAAGCAGTGTCCATAATGCAACGGGGATGAAATATTTACAAGGGAAAAAGTCAAACATCAAAGGCATACATTGTGTAAGATACACAAGACAAAATAATTCAACACACAAGTGATCCATCAGATGAGAAAGCAACCTTCAAAGCAAATACGTGTGGCAGAAAACAATAAAGTCAACATTAACTTTTAATTGCTGTTGTGATGGAGCTGCCCATTCTCAAGCTTTTTTTCTGGTAAAACAAGAAGTATTTTCACGTTTTCCAGGGTACATGCTCGGATTCATAAGTTTGGATCTTGGCTGCTTTAACCAAACCAAAATCAATGACCCCTGAATGGACTTGCATGTGGGAAAACATGTCCTTTTTCCTGACTTTCTTTTTCAGATGTTTTCTGTGTGCATATGCATGATTGATCTGCTCCCTCCCTCTGTGCCTCGTGGTCTGCTCCTTTGCTGGCCTTTGTAGTGCCTGCTGTCCAGACTGTAGGAGTGGGCTGTGACAGCTCTGTGGGGGCTTGGCTGAAATCCCTACGCTACTCCCAAATGGCCAACAAACAAAGCCTCCCGGCCAGATATGAGTGTAAACACACCAGAGAAGAAGAAAAAGAAAAACGTCAAGGCTTCCACTTCCTCAGAGAAGCCAATGACCTGATTTTATTAGTATGGTTGCTGGCATGCAAACACCAGTGATCCATACACAGCTGTGTGTACACACCCGACAGAATCGTGGGTGAATGGTTGAAGGACTTATTGTGAATGTGAGGGATTTTTTAATAGGTATTCTGGTTGAAACTGGGACTTGTATCAAACCACCTGTATGACCACCAGCTGCTCAGTATATTGACAAAGCTGTAGCAATATCTCTATGCACTTATATCACAGTATCAATACAGATGCATTCAATGTGAGATTGAATTTACCGACAGAATACGAACAATAAATCCAGACAGCATCTACTGTCAGTAAGAGATTAAATCAATGTTTAAAACTCTCATCCTTGAATGTATACAAAAACGGGTTAAAGGATTTAATGATTAACCACTAATTGTTTCAGTGTCTTTTAAGGTATTTCTATGTTTACCAAAATCTATTTTTACAATTGTATTGTCCTTTTAACAAATGTGCTAAATCAAATCAAATCAATGGAGAAGCTCAGAAAACTGCAGTTCCTCATGTGTCCACTTGAGGCTTAATGCCCAAATTAAAATGCTATCCCGTATGGCTCATTTCTGTATTACTCCACTATGCCAGGTGAATATGTTTCCCTATAAATCATCTGATTTTGAAGATTTTTTGAGCATACCGCTCTCTCTGACCGTAAACAAAGCCGTTCTCCACCTCCCCCAACCTGATTGGTCATGAGGCGGACGTTGCTCCTTAATGCTGACTGGTTGTGAGGCAGACGATGCTCCCGTGTCGTTCACGAGCCCAAACAAAGTTAGCATGCTACAATATTGGACAGTAGAAACCAACCAGAAAGTACAGAAAATTGTCTGAATCATCCTTTGGCCACAACTGCGGACACAAGCAAGAAAACACAGTATATACTGGAGACTCTGGCTGAATAGCGGGCGCTTAAAAAGGAGGTAAACTACCAGGACAAGAGCTAAAAAGCCAGGTCAACATCAGTGAAGCTAGTATAAAGGATAGAGGACGCTTTAGGATCTTTCTGACCCTGTAACCTTTCTGCTGGACAGGTAAACCGCTTTAACAAAGTAAGCCAAGTGTCTGTAACAAAAGTGATTCTTGCGGCACTAAACTGTTTACTTCGGGTCCTGGAGTATGTCACTTTATTCTAGTTGTAGAAGTCCTGCAAACATTGTGTTTGCTGGTAGTCTGTTGGCATCTACAGTACCACCAATGCTTTTTATTTTCACGTTGACTGGGCCCCATTCGTAATTATCTGTAGAAGTATTTATCTGCATTTTATCTTAATTTAATTGAAACAATACAAGCGAGCAGGAGCGTCTGTTTGTGGGCGGGGCTTGCTGGAGCAGATCAGAAGGGGAGAGGAGGAGCTGAGGGGAAAACTGGTTGGGAGGGGTAGTGTTTCAAGATTCAAGATTTCTCCCAAAAGCTGGCACTTCCTCAGATCCTGCCTACCCCACCTTTAAGTAACATCTGTACGGATTAAACATGAGTCAAACTAGTGCATATTGGTGACCGGTAGTGCTGACAGACATATTAAATACAGTTGTATGTGCTTTCTACTCTCCACTTCACCTTCAAGAGTCTGAGGTGTCAGGAAAATTCATTTCCCATGTCATCTTTCTCTGTGTAGCCAATATTCACTCTGAAAAAAAAAACAATTTATCAACCAGATGAGTCAACTTCTAAGAAGTGTTTAGCATCTCTTGTTTTCTATTTAAACATGTTCATATAGAGGGAAGAGGTTTTTCCATGTGGACATATTTCAGATGGTCTGGGATTTATAAGGGGACCATTACCCATGGGCTTAAATGTATTTCATGTGGGGTGAGTTATCCTGCTTTTGTGCGCTGGAAAACATGTTCCCCAGAATGGGCTCAAAGCACTCTCTAATAAAAGACACCCAGGGAGCAGAAGCAGAAAATAACTTCCCTATAGCCCCTGACATTGTCCACAGAGCTGTGAGAGACACTTGAGGGACTATTTTCAGATTACTGCTTCAGTAATCAGTGCTCGTGCATCTGCTAATGTGTGTCGTGTGATTGCTGGATAATGAGGGGCAGCATTGTGTCTTTGCTAATTGCAACCCCTTTTACCAACCGCCAGTCCCATCCCTGGAAGACAAATATAAAATGCCGCTAATTATACATTTTAATAGGATTACAAGATGCGTGTAACCAGCCTTTGGTCTAATGAATTGTACAGGGAAAAAGATATCGAATCAAAGCTTGTGTTGATGTTGTTGGGGGAATTTGCATGCCATATCAGACTGGTTTTTAGCCACTGGAGAGTTTTGTACGTTATCTTACAGAGATTTAGACTGGTATAGGCATGTTGTAGGCTGATTCGGCTTGTAAGCCATTTCTTCAAGTGCAACCTTCAGCTGTGCGGAGCAGGGACACTCAGCTATAACACCACGGGGGAATAGGTTCTTCTGTCGCACAATTTCAGCAATCCCTTGCCATCTGTTTATTCCATATTGACAGTGGAGTTAAGTGGCAGACCTGATGTGTGTTTACATTCTGTGAACCAATATTACACAGTGAGGCATGTTTTATGGTTCCAGACATTTATTAAGGGTGCCCCCTCCTGAGCTTTCTCCGTTCTCACCAGTTACGTGGAGAGTGAGTTCAACTCCTTGTGGTACATAAAGTCCCTTCTCTCAACACTAATTTTAAACTACTGTTCATCCGACTGTATTACACAGATACTATATAATTAAGTGCAAATAAATTACTGGAGGAAACTCTTTAGAGAGCTTATGATACATTCTCCAACAACATCAAAATGTACCATCACATAAGCGCACAGCAATCAACCACCACCCAGTTCTATGTAGCGGCTGGACCCACGAGAGGCACGAGTTTGAAGATGAGAAGGATGAGAGAAGTTGTTGATGTGCACAAACGAGTTACTGATGAGTGATTTTGTGGTAAACTTGACTAAAAGAGGCTCTAATCTAACATTGCAGAAATGAAGCTTTTTGTCTTGAAAGGCTACCGTCTCTTCATTATTAGGTGGAATGTGTTCGGATGAATTTAAGTCTGGAGGATAACTACTAGATAAAGCTAAATACTCCTATTTTTTACTTAATACACCTTTTAAGTCTGAAAGTTTGCTTTAATTGGTATGTCAACGCACCATTAGAGTAGATGTACCAGTTTGTTGTTGCGTGTTTTCAAACCGGCAAAGCCATGCTATGGTAAATTTGGGGTTTAACTTTTAAAGCGTGCACCTTTAATGGCGCTCTGTTGCCTCTGTGTCAGGAGCATAGACTGTATTTATATTGGACAAGTTGATTCCACCTTCTGTCATGACACAAATTTTAAGCCGAATTATATTTCAGGGATTTTCTCCACTTCCTGAAATCACCACTTGCACAGTAGCGTTATAAGCATTATCCCAACAGCATATCCCCCAGGTGAGCTACGCAATCTTCATACACCCATAGGCTGTATCAAGTGTCAACCAGAGAAAACACGAACCCTCTAATAACTTTTAAAAATGGAGCTGTACAGAAAAAAAGAGGACTTGAGCACAAACCAGTCTTACAGTTACTACATGTCAACATCCAGCTGGGGCACCTCAACCTCCTCCTACTGCACTGAGACATGAGACATGCTCGTCAGGTTAGTCTGAAACTTTAAGTTCCCCCTTGGTGTGAGTGTGTGATTCTTTGACAGCAGGGATTGGTTAAACTCACCTGTAACCCAACAGGTATTGAAGCAAGAGGTAAAAACAGTGCCACACATGCTTCAATAAAAAATTTAAAGTGAAAAGCTTATATGCACCAGATTGAAAACTGCTCATTTTATAACCTCTTTGAGCGATTGGCTTTTTCCTCATCACAACTTTAATTTACATTTTAATTACCACTTGATGATGCATGTTTTCAAGGCAACAGTTAATTAACTGAATAAATATTTTAAAAAAGCATGCCACTTGCAGATTTATTCATTCTGCACATAGTAAATCACAGGGTCATGAGAACAAAGCAAATCTAATTTTTTATCAGCCTATGAAATTATGAATGAACATGTTTAAAACTGTGATATTTATCTGAAGGTGTTGCATGAGAAAGATATTGTAGTGTCCAAAATAGAAAGTGTCTGTCTTATGCTATGCTTTGGATCTGCACAGTGATGATGTCTGGCACGAAGTTAACCTGATTGTGTCACTATGATGAAGGTATGGAAATTAAAACATGAGTTCACCCTTTGAATGTCCTGCAGTTATCTAAAATGCAGCTCATTTGTTTAAAAGTTTGACTGGATACAATATAACAAAAGAACTTGTTTTGCATTAGTCTGATATCTGGCTTGATTTCAAGTATATTTCTCATCCTCATTTCAGGAGACCCCATCTGATGGTCCAACCCTGCAGTAAAAAAAAATACTCATTCCTGCAGTCAAGTAAATGCCAAGGGCAACAAGCCAACAATGAACATACAGTAGCAATAAACTGGTGGCTGCTTCATTATCTTCCCACTCACAGCTCCTCTTTGCTTCATGTACACAGCACATTTACATACACATTTGCATATTGTAAACAAACACCTCTGAAATTAATTCAAGTGCCCTCTTGATGAGATACATTTCATTTATTAATTTATTTGTTCAGGCTTTCATCTCAAGATGCTCCAAAACGATGCACAATGTATTACTATGCAAATGACCCGATCGAGGATCCACGATTCACGTGGAATCTTATTAAACTGTATTGTACCACTCTATTACTGCATAGACACAGGGAGTGTCTCGAGTATTCTTAAATTTAACAAGATGATCTTATCATGTTATGCAGATTTTTTTTTTCTTTTTTTTTAAAATCTCATATTTTACCTTTATTTGAAAATTGGTAAAGTCTTACACTCAGTAAAATTGCTGCATGTGATGTAATTCAGAGGCTGTGACAGATTGTTTCTTAATATTTGCATCTAAGGCTAACCTTTAGCCTTTTTGGTCAAAACTAGCGCTGCATGCTAATACTAATCAAAATCACATTGCAATCACAATGTGAGACAGTTCTATTACATAACTGCACAAAAGACTGTAAATTAGAATAAAAAAACATGCATATACCTGTAAACATATGGCAACTGTTTAAAAAACAAATATTAGAGCTACACAATAGTATTGACATGTTATGAGTGCCAGAAGATGTGAATACTTCTGTTATTTTATAATCAAAATAAACAGATAATGTTAAAATTATTTTCATGCAATTGTAGCTAACACATGTCTTACATGTTGGCTATGGGGAAGTATTTTGGAAAAAGACAGCAGATGCATTTCACTCAGATATAGTTTGTCTTGTTTTTTGTCTCGCTCTTAAAGGGATGGCTGGTTTGATGGCTGGGCCCCTTGACCCATACTTACTGACCCGTACTGTTGATGAAGTTAGGTGCTGTTCTGAGCATTATTTGTGGCTATAAAGTGGCTTTCTGGTTGAGGTTTGCTAATGGAGTCGTAGACCGCTGTGTACTGCTATCATGTGGCCGTTACTAAAGTTGGTATAAATAGAGAAGCAAGCAGTCCGCAACATTCATCTCTCGAGAGGGTGTCTAACTCGGCGTTACAGTGTGTTTGACCCTAACTTAATTTTACACTGGGATATCCCTTTAAGCAAACGGATCAACAAAATCAAAGTAACAGGTTAATATATTATTATCATTATTATTATTATTATTACAACATTGCATAAATATCTAGGTGTACACCTGGATAATAAGTTGGACTGGTCTAAGAACATAGACTTCATCTATAAAAAAAGGGCAAAGGAATTTCCCTTTGGGGATAAATAAGGTTATTGTATTACATTATATCGTACCATATTGAAAATAATAAATATACATGTGCACACCTTTCTCTTTTCCTGCTACAACTGTGATTTTGGTATATTAATGTTAACAGGGAAGTGGCTAAACGCAATGCAGCTCTGTTCTGATATTCGTGAATGGACTACTTATAATATGACCCAATCCCTCTCCACATTTTTTTCCATCAATAATCTGTGTGGCCACCTATCAGTGAGCTGTGAAGTGCCCATAACTGGTCAGATTGCTAAACCATGACTGACTCCTTAAACTACTCTGAGTTTGGTACAACTCCAGATGTCCTTGAAACCCATCCTCTACCAACCATTGTAATTGTTGTTGTAGCATGCATGGGTATCCAAAAAAGGAACTGTTCTAGTTGTGTGGCATTCAGTGTTCCTGACGTGTCTTTCTTTCATTTTTTCTCTTACATAACAGCACAAGCCTGGCTGTCAGACACGTGGTATTTTCTGGCTTTTGAGAATATGTCAGGCCGCCATAAACGAGCAGGATAATCACAGTGATTGAAGAGAAATTTGACTTAAATAATGTGAACATATTGCCAAAGAGTGGAGGTGTAGTGCAGAGCAGAGAAATAACTCTCCTCGGTCTTAAGTTAATCTCAGTGTGGAGGAGTTGTGGAGGTGAGTGCTGCACTCGAGAAGTTGAGCACAAAGCCAAGAACTGATTATTATTCCAGAAAAAGAACATTATTCATACAAATCAGCAGTAAAAATCACCATGCAACCGCTTTTTTATTTTGTCTAAGCCAGGCTGGCTGAAAGTTATCAATAATAGAGAGATGAAAAGTCTTTTTTCTTCCTTCATGGTACAATTAAATGGTAGAGGTAAGTACAGAGGCCACAAGGATCCAGAACCTTATATCGCCACATTTACAGAGTCAAACCAAACAATTGTGTTGTACTGCAATATAAAAACACAGGGGCCAACCAAAGACAGTGAAATTGACCATCCTGCTCAGTGACAGACCAACAGATAACGCCCCAACAGCCAACGCTACAGTCCATCCCCTTTATACATGCTAGTGTGTGCAGGGTAAACATCTGCTTATATCGTCTTTATATCAAGGGCACCTTCTCCTCCACAAAAACAGCATCTGTTGCCAGGCAACAACAAGAGGCTTTCAGCAGTGCTCCATCGAGCGGCGAATGTTTATGTCAAGTCAGAGAGAAACAATGAAACAGATGTTGACTTTGAAAGACAGGGACTGATCCTGCCTCAGATCACTGTCAAGGACGTCGCCTCATACAACACAGAGTGTTCTTCTGATTATTTACACTGACAGAGAACGGATGGAGGAACAGCAGAGCTCATCTGAGCGGTTGGATGTCATTTAAGTGAGTCAACAGAGTGATGGTGGGCTTAAATGTGAATTAACCCTTGAAATGATCGGCTTTGTTTGCCCCCGGTCTTCACTGTTTCTCGGCCAACCATGAGGTCATGGAAGAGGTTTTTTTTTTTTCTCTTTCTGGGTTTGTCTGGTTTGAATCACTTGGTCCAACTCATCACTCGGCTGTTCTTGTCATTCATTAATGTTCCCAGTCTTTGTTAGTAGCAAGAAATGTGTAAAAATTCTGATCAAGCCAATAACAGACACGAATCAGCCTCCTCTGCGCTGAGGGGCACACCTTCTTTGTTCTCCTTGCAAGCCCCCATTCACAGATAGAGCACACATTCAACAAGACACTGCAGAAAAATGAGCGAATATGAAATGTAGTGCTTTATTGGTACAGCAGCCCGCTTATGACGCATATGCATGTGTTACAATAGTTAGACTAAAGAAAAGTCACTATGCTGCTATCATACAGTCTATTTGATTGCTACTGTACATTTTAAGGTGGATCTAGCATTGTGAATCAGTTAAGCCATCTTAAATGTCATTGATTAACAACCATTGTGTTTGATTTTATTGTCTCTCTTGCATGACTTTAACTGAAGTGAGAAGCAGATCGCTTAAAAAGTGTGGAATTCAGTTGTATTGTGCAAACTGTAGATATCCTGTTTTCCTTATCTTAAGAGGAGTCTTTGAGCACCAATAGCTCCAAGATATGACTCATATGTCATGTTTCACGTGAGTAGGTGCAGGTGGGATTGGTTCACATGCACTCCAGGAGTGGGTGGTAATAGATAGAAATAGATTACCAGGTAATCTAAAGAGTCTTCTTTGAATTCTCACATTTCAGTTTTGAAATAATCGACATGGGCTCCTGCAGTTTCAAGTCAATCTGAAATATAAATCCAGGCTGAAAGTGCAGAAAACCCAAAAGCCCTAATATCAATTTCTGTTAGAGTTTTCGGGAAAGATTTCATAAAAAAAGTCTGAGTGCAATGAATGAACACTGGTCAGCACACAAAGATAATGTGGAAGCAGGCCAAGAATTGCCTTTTGAATGAGGATTTAACATTGAATTAGCCAACAGTTTGCCAGAGGTGGCCATTCATCCCAGGAGTACAACTCACAATGGTGATTAAGAGCATTATGGTTTATTATGAACCTGAAGGACGCATGGTAAGCTACATCAATTATATTAAAATTGCCAAATACCACAGAGGTTAGTCAAACCTCTTCAACTGGAAGTATTTTAAAGTCTTTTTTAAAAAAAGCTCACGATGTTAGAGAGCAATTTTGAGGAAAATGTTGCACAAGGTATTTGATGGTTCGAATGAAAAGTGCCTTTTCATCTAGAAAATGGAGATGACCAAAAGATAGTGTGAAAAAAAATTGGTTCGTCAGTCAAACATGGCCTTCTTTGTAATCTTATCTTTTTGAGAATTAGGGAGCATGGCGGAAAAAGTTTCGAAACTTCTGAAATCAGAGTCTTCTCTGATTGAAGTTGTGCATCAACTTCAACTTGAAACTTAAGAAGACGAACTGCAGAAAAAAACAACTTCTGGCCACATGATACATAAAACCAGAGTTTTATCATGAACTGCAGCACGTTAAGGGATTGCATCTGGTTGTCACATTTCATTTTTCTGCAGGAGTTCTTGCTTGAAAGCAATTAAAACCTGTAACATGTGACGAGTGCACTACAGCAACAAGAGCCATTTTGGAGCCAGAACCAAGTAATGCACCAACAGATTCTGATGCAGATACAGATATGTGTTATGACAGATTGATGCAAAAATAAAAAAATAAAAAATTAAATTAAAATAAATACAATATAATAATAATAATAATAATAATAATAATAATAATAATAATAATAATAATAATAATAATATTTAGACTGTTATTTCTGCCCAATCTTGATTCTGTAATGTTAACACAGGGTTTTGATTTTCCACAGACCCCCTGAATTTAATAAGACAAATTACAGCACTGCCAAGTCATTTAATGTTTTTTTGCACAAATAACTAGTGCCTAAAAACTTTGCAGTCCAGATTCAGAGTAATGCTGCATAAAGTGCAACAAACCACACTAAACACAGTCAGTCACAGAGAAGCAAACTCAATATTTTAACCTCTAAACTTAAAGGCCTTTAATAGATGAGTTCAAAAATGTGAGCACACTCCTACATCCAGAAAAGCTGTGCTGAGAGAACCAGTTATGTAATGTCATAGTCCCCAGTCATCTATCAGAGAGGGATCTTTTTACATAAGCAGGCAGTCTGAGGATGTCCCTGAACAATTAAAACAACCTGTTTCAACCCCCCACCTCTTTTATTCCCTTGTCCTACATGAAAACCTTTGAAAATACAAACCTGCACATTTTGGCAGAGCCGCCCACCTCTCTGTCATTTGAATAGCTATAACCTTGCTGTGACCCAGGAAAAAACAAACACTGTCAAAACCATTTGGGATTTACATATCACCCCAAATTCATCCTGTATGGGAGATTAGTGGCATTAGCACTTACCTGTTTCAGAGTAAAGCTGATTATTCATCCAAACTCAAGTGTCTTTTTCTGTTGTTTTGTTTAGTTAACTTTTACATAATCAAAGAGGCTGGTCAAATAAGTCACATCCTCTCAAACTGCATCTGTGTAATTACATTCAGGGTTTGATAGAGCAGCAGAAAAGTGAGCAACAGATACTAAGTAAGATAAGCTCTCAGATACTATATAGCTGAGGTCAACATACAGTATCAGCCGTGAGTGCTAGCTGTACAAAAATGATCATCCTCCTCACTCAAACACTTAAAGTACTGCATATAACTCAAACAAATACAGGTCTCTTAACCTCCCGTCTCATAGGCGTCAAAACCACCGTCATTGATATTAGTTTATGTTTTCTTCTCTGACCTTACACATTTTCAAATGAAGAATTCAAATGAGCATAGCTTGGTTGATGTTTGAAGAGCTCCAAGAGACTGAATGTGATCATTTATTAGTCACTGGAACTATAAGTCATGCTGTACATTTAGCACTAATACAGATGTTTAAGGCATCTGCACTTATAAAGTGAGATACATTTGAGAAAGTATATTTACTGATTTAAGGGATCTTTTTGTTTATGGTAGGTTAACCTTAGTGGTTTGAGCACAAATTAGGAGTTCATCAAGAGGTTTACACCATTTCAAAAGGTTGGCTCACCGTTTAGCGTTTTCACTTTTATCTCAGTCAATAAGCAAAACAGTTGTAAATGTTTGCTCTGCACCATTTGTGTATTCCCAACTGATCATACAGTACCGTTTCTTTTATATTTTTGCATCTCTTTTTTTTTTTTCTTTTTGAAAGCTGTGTTGTTTCCTGATCTGTAAAGTTCTAGTCAACTGGTCAACGTATTGGTCGACAAGTGCGGAGGCGACCGAAATTCTGATTGGTTGACTTAATTTTGGTTGGTTAATTTCATCAGGAAGAACGTACCAAGTGCTAATTGGGGTGTTTTCAGAGCACCCCCGTTTTAAAGGTAACAGCCTGTCTCAGAACACCCCCCTTGATTTTACCATTTTAGATTCGCCCAACCCACTGGAGACCGGCTGAAGACAGTCCAGTAATTTGCTGAATATAATATTTGTGTTAATTGCCTTTTTGTGCTGATATCAGTATATTTTCACCTGAGCCGTGCGAAGTTTTGCCAGTTTTGCAACCACTTTACAACGCAAAGAAGATGAGAGTAAAAACAGCCTACACATTGCCGGACAGCTCCATTCACATTGCAGGTATCTGGATATGTACAGTATTTTTACCTGCAAAATGAGTCTGTACATCACACAACAACAAGCTGAATGTATTTTTGTATCAGTGAAAGTATCAGTCTGCAAACACAGCTTTTTCAACGACTAACAGCTCAGTGGCAGCAAATAAGAAGCCAAATTCTTTACCTACAACCGTCTGCACTCCAGTTAAACACCTCGAAACAAGTATTCATTTTACATCTAGAAAATATATCACCTTTTCTGACAGGTGTGCTGCATCACCAGCAGCACACTTCTCCCCACGACTGTGCCCCAACATGACTCTGAGACTCAAAATTACTTTGTTTCTTGATTTGTTTTTTTCAAAGACTATAGAAGATTGCATGGGAATCTTAAACTGCTGTGGTTTTTACACAGATTGGATGTTATAGGTGGATATGTGCTTTAGCAATTATGTGGATTACACAAGCAGCTATACTCACAAAGCTTTAAGGGAAAAACAACTAATATCTGGATGGGAACTCGCATGGATATTCAATTTTTCCTTCTGTCTATCCACATATTCCTGCCAAAGTAATGCAACACTAAGTGCAACACAAACCCACTCCTCATATCCTGAGAGTCTTTCAGATATTAAAATACCAACACATAAGTCAAAATGCAACGAATTGTAAACGCAGCAGGCCCACCTTTCAGCTGTAAGTAATGAAAAGATACGTCCAGGCACCACAGGCTTCCTGTTGACCAGAGCGAAGGACAGCTCCGTCTGCAAGAACACAGCCGAGGCCTTGATGAGATGTTGTCCAAAGCGCAGGGTCGACATGTCCCACTGATTCTCAAGCCTGGAAGAGACAGGGAGACGGCAGGTGGTCAATAACACCAGACTGAACAAGGATACTGCTCATTGCACACATCCGCAGACAGCTGGAGGCTTTGATAAGCCCTGAAGTTCAAATGTAAGGATGAGGGGGAGGAGCGGGTTTTTATACGTACTACTCTCAACAGTTTGAGCCACTCAGCTGCCTGCCGGATTCACTGTGTGCATATTAAGTTTTGCTAAATGAAAACAGAGTTATGCAGAGTTTCGGAGCAAAGTCTGGATAATATAACCTACCTCATGGCGATTACAGAAATACATACAAAATGAAAAATGAAATTCCTGCTGGCCAGTAAGGTAACGGCACTATTGACATATATCTACTGTTTCAAATATTAGGAAAGCATAATATTGGTCAAACTTGAATGTGCACTACTGGTTTCAAAGGACCGAGGACTGACCCCTGGGGTACACCATAAGTCATATGAGTATGAGTCTGGGAAAAATGGACCAACATGCAAAACCGGGTTGGAGCTGGACCAACAGAACTGAACTCATTCAGCACAGAGCTGAGCATAAAGATTAGGGATAGGATCACCACTGAGTTTTGTACCGATTTAAAAAATGTGATCGAAATAGGATTCAGTGGATTCTACTTCCTTGGGAGCCCATTTTTTTTCACCTCTGATGCTCAGCTAAGCTCAGGAGAGTTAAAATAGCTCAGTCACATGAGAGCTGCTGGTTTGGATTTGTGTTGAAAAAAGGATTTTTTAGTAATATGAATAAAGCTATGTTGAACAGCTGACAGGTGGAATCACGAACAGAGCATTTGCTGTTTTTGTAGCTGCCTTTGAAGCAAACTACAGGGAGAACTGACTGCTCGGGAAAGGAGGCTGTGGGACAGTCTACGCTGAGCTAACCATACTTCTTCAGTTGTTTCCTTTAGGTTGCCATCGAGCACGTCCCTCAGTCAGGTGTTGGACGCACACTAGTGGTAAGTTAGGGACTGTGTCCACTTACTATTGTTTGTTAATGAGCTGACAGTTCCCTCCATGTCAGAGTATTTTTAACAGGGTTACTTTTTCGCCTTGTGTGGACACAGGCCTTTGTCTGTTCTTTTTCCAACACTGAATTTCTCAAACATCTCCTGATTTGTTTTCTTTATACTGGGTACAAAGAAACATATGTTCTTTCTTAAGTATGTCACACAAGCTTCAAGCTAAAACACTGCTGTCTGGATGCACAAAAGTTTTCTTATTCTTTCTCCCTATGTTTTAATATTAATAGTCCCTCTGGAGGTCATGCCTCTGCAGAAAGTCCAATCAGGAGCTCCAGGGACCAGTCGACTGTGGCCCTGCTTGAATGGGTTTGATCCAGAACAGGAGGCGATCCTTGTTCTTGAGAGACCATCACCCTGCATGGATCTGGTAGATTACCTGTCAGCTACAGAGGTCCCCATGCTGGAGCATGAGGCTCAAGTATGAACTTGATGGAATGATTTTCTTTTTGCAGTGTCTCTCTGAGCTATGAAACTCACTTTTCATGCATCTCCTTTTCCACCTTGGGTCATGGCAAAACAGCTGGTTGATGCTCTCATAGAGATCCACTTTGGAAGAGTCTTCCACTGAAACACTAAGATGGACAACATTCTGGTCAATTTCATCTCCAGTGCCCCATGTGTGCATATCATCGACTTTGGCACTTTTCTACCAGAGGGGATGAACATCTTAAGACAAGGTATGCTGCCTCTCAATGGGAAGAGTTCATTAAGGCTTTCCACAAACCTCTGGAGTAGTCAGACAATGGGGAACAACAGGTCATTAACAGTGTTTGGAGGTTTGGATCTTTTAAGATACAACAGTGTATAAAAAAAGCTATCAGATTCAGTTGGCATATATTAGATAGATAGATAGATAGATAGATAGATAGATAGATAGATAGATAGACAGATAGATAGATAGATAGATAGATAGATAGATAGATAGATAGATAGATAGATAGATAGATAGATAGATAGATAGATAGACAGACAGACAGACAGACAGACAGACAGACAGACAGACAGACAGACAGATAGATAGATCCCAGAGGGATTAATAAAGTATAAAAAGGATGGTGATGTGGAAATAAACTGTGCTCTTCTCTTTGGTGGGTTTTATACTATGTGACGGAGAGACGTTAAGCGCCATCCTTCCCCTAATGGCGTGGGTCTCTCTCGGTCGCTCTCGAGGCCTGAGAGTGCCGGTGCCCGGAGTGCGCATAGAGCGCACATTTTCCCCGCGGAGCCAAGCTCCCACAAACTGTTTAACTGTTTCCCCACACCTGTGTCCCACAGTCCTGCTGCACTCCAAACAACTGTTTCCCTTTTTATCTGGACTCTTTTCTCCCTGCTGTAGACGTTTGAGGGTGCACACTCAACAACTACACGCCACACACACAGACACCCGCTTATCTGTTGCCAGCTTACAAGTCAAACCAGGGCACTTCTTGATCCGTCAGTAAATAGCACAAGGTAGTGCGCTTATATGACCGCCTGACCATGCCAGTATAATTCATTTGTGATATTTTGTCTGATTTACTGTGTTTTCAAGGGGTAAGGTCATAGCTGTATGGTGGGCTATTAGTGCCTTTTTGTCTGTGCTGAAATGAGTTTGTGTTGTACTTTACAGTGTCTTACTTTACGGTATCTTAAACCCCTTTAATTTGTGTATGGATGTGCCCAGGGGAGGGGCAAGGGGGGTTTAAAACAAGGCTGCTTGGGCCTTCCTTGGAGTGTGGAGTTGGTGGCAAGGAAGGTAACTTTTTTTTTTTTTTTTGTATTGCTACTGTGTCACTGAATCGTGACTTATTGAAAAACTGTTGCTTTGTTGGCATTGTTTTTTTTTGCCCTGTACATTGTTGTAAATAGTATTTTGACACTTTTTGCACCTTTTTGTAAATAGTATTTTGCACTGCACTTTGGAAAACCGGCTATAATTACATTTCACCATCCCCATAGTTCTCAACTGCAGCTGTCTTTGTCACTATTTTTGAGCGCTTGAGAGAGAACCCCGTGACATACCAGCAGAGTCAGATGCATCAATTTGGGGAAAAGGTAGACAAAGAGTACTTTTTAGATGTAAACATCACCATAAACAGCTCAAAATAACCCAAAATGATTCATTATCATGGGTGAATTGTTTGTGCAGCATTCTAACTTGTAGTTATAGACTCAGTTACTACTGTCAACACTGACGGCAAGAAACTGGAGGTCTGTGTTCACACTTCACAATAACAAAAAAACGGAAACATGAATGTGCTGCTAATGGCTTCTTACTCAAAAAGTGTAAGACTCAGCATGAGAGCTGCTGAAGGGACAGCACTGTATTTTTTAAAACATTGTTAAACCTTGTGTCAACTCAGCTCTCAGTGAGAAACATACATTCTTAAATCAGCAGCCTTGAAGGTTAGACTGACTAACACATTTGGATTCTGCATTTACAAAAAGTTAACCTCGGCTTCAAGAATGATCAATTCATTAACAAAGGCAGAGCTGAGCGACTGAATCCTTCAATTAAATGAAGATCATGGTTTTCTTTATAACAGCAGGAGTGAAAATGGATGTTAGTGTCTGTGTCTCTCTCATGGTGACTCTCTCTTGTGCAGAGATGAATCCATCTCATCAGACCGTGTCTCTGATTGAAAGATGGTGTCACATTTCACAAACTCCTCCATCAACTTTTACACGGTTGACATCCTGCTGTGAGAAACCATTACTGCTACCGCATAGCTGAAGTCTCTTCAGACGCCGTCTCTGACAATCTGGATGAAAATGAGAATCCTGACGCAGATATGCCACTATCATTAATGGAAGAAATCACTGAAAACATGCATTAACACAGAAAATATGCTGATTTTGAGGATATGTTTTGTTTTTATCATCAAGTGTCAGTGTTTTCTCAACATGGTGGATTATTTTTTTGCTAAATCTGAAATAAAAACCAGCAGTAGTGGTTGTTGTTGTAACAGTAATGTGCAATGCCCATAGCTTGAAATCTTACTTTTATAGATTGACACTTAAATTATCTTTCTACTATACCTTTATTCTTTATGGATGTATTGTATGTTTGATCTTTTTTTGTTTCTCTCTGTAAATATGCTGCTGGAATTTTAATTTCCATGAGGGAACCTTTGCAAAAGAATGAATAAAGATGAATCTAATCTAATCTGATCTAATCTAATCCAAAAATGCATTGAACTATAATTTACAAGGCATTTATTTGGGACTGAGGTGGCCCAAATAGCACGCTGACCTTGCAGGGGGGGCATAGAGTCCAATTTGTATGTGCAAACACACTTACATAAATAATTTCAAATGGCCCTTTCTGTCTAGAATTATTATTTACAACCTGGCATCACCAGATGTATCAGTCAACTCATAGTCAGTTTTACTGGCTTTAAAGAATCAAAGTCATCCTAAACAATGTCCTGCTCGGGTTCAACAGACCAGACCAATCAAAATCCGACATTTGTAAATGAACCAGGATCTATGGACCAATCTGATGAAACATGAACCACCATTACTGCATTGATGTCTCCTCACAACATGTGGGTGTTTCAGTGCAAGTTATTCTCTGAGGTGATCAATCGTATGCATTAACCATCACTTTATATGTTACTTTACTTTGGACAACACTGTAGGTGGCATATTGGAGACCCTTGAGTGCTTCTAATAAAGTTATGTGTAATTACACTGACACTTTGATTAGGCCTGAGGCAAAGGTAAATTTACACCAACACCATTACAAACATGTGCAAAACACCTAGTACTCATCAGCTTCTAACTCCGACCTGATTTCTGACTTGTCTGTAGAGTAGTTATGCAGCCACTTTCTGTATCGTAATAAGAAGGTATTTGTAAAGTTGTGTAATTCATACAATATGGTCTCTTCTTGTCGTCTGGCTTTACATACTTCTAATTTGTTTCAGTTCATGTACATGCTTGATGTACATTCATTATATTTTCAATAACCTGCTGCAAACTACAGATGGGAATTAGCCTAGGTACAGTCGAAAACACTTACCCTACAGACGTCATCAATGTGCATTATCCCTTTTAGTGAATACGTTTAAAAAAATGGCTGCATCTCAGTGCTACTTCTATTAAGTACACTTAAGCCACTGTACCAGGTTTGTCTATGTGTTCTCTGCCCGGCTAACAAAATCCTCAGCAGAAATAGATGATGAAAAGGATCCATTGTTCATCATATTTACATCATGCTGACGACTTTCTGCTTTAAGTATCCAATACAAAGCTTCATATTTCTTGGACAAAACTAATACAGTAAGCGGCCTTATTATGAGACATTTCAAATAGGTTTCCATTATTAGAGACAAACTCAGTGTAGACAACAGGAAGAGACCGATAGGACTGGAAGAAGAGGGTTAGTGGTATTGAGGTGGCTGTAATTCTCAAGTATTACAGATGTACCGAGTCTAGCTTTTTGGTTCATAATTGGCGTGTGTTTTTTTGCACATGTAGCAATGTCAAGCTTAAAGGGATATTCCGGGGTAAATAGAAGTTATGGTCAAACACACTGTAACATCAAGTTAGACACCCCTTCAAGAGATTCTTTAGTTTTACTAACTTCAGCAATGACCGCACAATAGCAATACACAACGGTCTATGTCTCCATGCGCAAACCTCAACCAAAACACCACTTTATAGCCACAAATAAAGCTCAGAACAGCAGCTAACTTCATCAACAGTACATATAGGGTCCCAGCCATAGTACTAGCCATCAAACGTCTTTTTAGCTTTGTCTGGTTTCTTTAGCAAAGAGACCAAACACAACTCACCCACTCTCCACCAGCAGCCGCTTGTTTGAGGGGGAGCCCTGACGAGTCGATCACTGCGTGCAGCGGAGTTTCACAGCTCAAGGAAGAACATTTATGATTATTACTTCATTGAAATGATATCAGACTGAGAGGCTAAGGTAAAATAACTACTGTGTCAGCAGTACAAAATCATTATTATGATGATTATTACTTCATGGAAACGATCCGCTGGGTGTCTAAATCAGTCTTACGGCGTGTTTGACCATAACTTAAATTTACGCCATAGTATCCATTTAAAAAAACAAACAAAAAAAAAACCTCAATTTAATACATTTGATAAGCACCTTTATTTCCTATTTTACTCTCAATGTGAATGCAAAGAAAAGAAAAGAAAGGGGCAAATAAGAAAGAAGCACAATATCGTAAATTAATCTAGAAAATGGATCCCATTGGAGAACTGATTATATTTCCATTTAAATATAAAACAAATAAATGAATCTACTTTTCACGCTCTCACACACTTAACAGTATGGATAAGGTTGGGTCTTGTGCTTACATTCTCAGAGATCTGTCAGCTTGTGTATCTGCTGAAAAGCCTGGGTTTGCAAACTGTCACAGAGGACTGCCACAGTGAAAACATTTTCTCACCTGGTAATTTGGTTTGACGTGCTTCAGAGTTTCAGTGTGGGCATGGTAACAGTTGATAAAGAAGCAGACGGGGGGCTTTGGAGGGAAAATGTGTCACAAACTATGTCTCAGAGAAGGACAGAGAACAGAGAAATATGGAAAGTTGTGTTATCCCTGATCCTGAACCACCAATAACTCTAAACCAATCCCTGGTTTAAATTTTACCCCAGAAGTGAAGCTTTCTCTCTGTATATTGGAGCTACTTCATATTGATTTTCATTGCAATGTGACCTGCTTCGTGTATGAAGCCATATGGTGTTTTCCTTCTTAGACTAATAGTCTATATTAGCCATCCCTTTACTTTGCTCAGTCTTGCACTCTTGATAGAAAAGAAACCATCTCTGATAACAAATGCACTTAAAAACAGACTGGTCTAGCTAATTAGAGCATCCTGAGTGAAGAGTTTTTAACTACTGCTGTAAAACCCGACACAAACAAAGCTCTTCATTTGTTTAATTCCACACTCATCTTGTAGTCAAATGAATAGAAAATTAATTTTCATGTCTGTTTTTGTTTTTTTATTTGTTTGTTTTTTTGGCAGATTTTCAAGCAAAGCACCAAGTGCACAATGTGTGTTAATAAAAATCCAATATTCACCAAGGACAAAACAAACTCTGGAGACTTAAAATAAATGAATGTAGATATCAAACTATATTTTCTCTTTCAACAGCCATCTGTTGTATTTGTGGGAAAGTTTTTCTTCAAACAAAGTACAGGTGAAACTTCTTCCGTCTGTTTTAAATGTGATAAAATTATTTATTTCATGATGAATGTTGTCATCTCAAGCTGCATTTCCACCAAGCTGTTTAGTTTGGCGTTATACTGTCTGCAAATACATGTTTCTACTGTCATAAGTTAGTAAAAGCACAAGTATACATATCTGTACCATCTGAAGGGGGGGCAACCGCCATTCCGACATCCCGCCATTCCGACATTGGTCTCTAATTGTCGGCGTGCCGGTATGTTACCATGCTATCAACCGTCCCGTCATTCTAACAGCTCTCATCTGCCATGGTCGGCCACGGAGCACGGAACGCTCTGGATTAAATGACGGACTCCAGATATGAATGCAACAGATGGCTCCAACAGATCCCTGGGGAAACATCAGACATCTCACTCCAGAAGAGTTCAGTCCTAGGGTGGGCAACTCATCTGGAGTAGTTGGTTAGTCTGGATGTTACGGTCTAAAAATGAAGATGAGCCTTATGTCCTCATGGTGCAAGTCAAAAAGGTACTAATGAAGTTACAACATAGTAGTGATGGGAATTACGGCTCTTTTGAGTGAGCCAGGTCATTCGGCTCAGCTCATGAAGAAGAGCCGGCTCTTTCAGCTCCCAAACGGCTCTTCATTTTACTAATAATACATTTTCTAATTCAGCTAAATTTAGCGTTGTTTGGCTTATGATATGTACTTATGTTTACACATACCTCTTAAATAATTCAATACATTCTTTGTACTGAAGTATCCAAAAGTAAAAATTACATTTTCTAATATCAGTAAATTGCTATAGCCAATTGTTTTTACTACATTTACAGAACCTTGTAACTCTCTGAAACCACCAAATGAATGTACTGACTTGGTTGTAGAACCATTCTGCTACACAAAGCAGACAGAAATGTGTCATTCTGCCTTGTAGTTTTTTTTGTTTTTTGGTTTTTTTTTCTACAGTCTGTGGAGGAAAAAAGGGAAAACGAAAGAAAGAAAAAAATGTCCATCGTTCACGTTAAAGAGCTGGCTCTTTGAATTGGTTTGTTCGTGACCGACACATCGTGACAACGTAACTAGCTTGAAGGTATGGTTTGGTGGGGACTTAATACCCCAACTGAAGACACAGCTAAGGCACAGCTTGTGTAACAGACCCCTGGGTGAGCCCTCTATTCTCAAGGTTTGTTGGCACATGAGATGTGCTGTTGAACAGTTTAATCTATTGACAAGCATGCTGAAAAGAACATGAACTAAACCAGGTCATTTGGTGGATGCACACTTTTCATCAGCTCATCCGATTTTAGTGTTGACCTGAAGAAAATTCAGAGATGTTTTTGGTTGTTCAGATGCTTAAATGTGTGTTTTTCCTTTTTCAAATTTTTGTACATCAAATTTTTATTCACTGATTGCTAGTCTTAAAGTTAACTCAAGGTTTTTGATGCATGCTCGGGAGGAGGGAGGATAGGGGGGCTTCAAATCATTTGGCATCCTACCATGACCACTTTCATTACATCTAATGATGACTGTGAGAGGATCCCCCCTCTTTGAAAGCCATGTGTGACTTCCTGTAATGGGGTTAAATGACGCCTAAGCGATTACACAGCTCCCTCTTGGTGGGCTGTGCGGTGGGCTGACAGAGGCAGAGAGGGAGAAACAGAGGGGGAGGAGGGAGGAAGGGAGGGAGCCTGGAGATAATCTCAGCACAGTGCACACTCCTTCCCTCTTTCCTTCCCATCACTCTCTCTTGCTCCTTTCCTACCTGAACAGCTCAGGCACTAGAGAGTGAAAGAGCGAGAGAGAGAGAGAGTGGGTAGGGGGAGAAGAAGTCATGGGTGAATTTGGATTTGGTCCCAAAAGACTCATCGGGCCGCTCTCTCACCAGCTGTCTCCTCTGCATTAGCATTCCAAATGCACTCTGACAATTCCACAATTAAGAACTAGAATGCTGCAATTAGTGCACTGCGCGGAGAGATGACCCAATTAGTGTTTACTTTATACAGATCCTATCACCTTCAATTTGTAAATGCCTGCAGCCTTTTCAGCCACAGAAGCATTAAAACATGCTTTCATGGAGAGCGCTCACAGCACAGAGCGCAACTCCCACTAAGGACAGACAGGTGATGTCACTGTGTTTGTTTCCTGTGAGTTTGAATGTGACTGATATGAGGCACAGTTCAAAGTTCACCGTTTGTTGAAATCGAAATGAGAAAAAAGCCTTTTACCAATTAATTCTGCTGTCATTGTGAATTACAGACTATATATTTGACATTTTAAGTGCCCAGGATTGTTTCTCTCTACTTATTTTAAAATGTGGAAGCCTATTTACCTGTTAGTGGGTATTATGGGAACATAGGGCCTCTGACCTAGAGCCAAGACTGACCTAGGAGCCTCAAAAAGGAGCCCAAAAGACCACACAAAGCTGTTGTTAACATCAATTATACATAATTCATTTTGAGTGGGCGTTGGACTGTGCATCATCTGATTTTTATTTCAAAGTGCTGATTGTTTTTCACATTACCTTCATTGAGTCCTCAGGATATATTATTAAAAACACAGAGAAGAGGGATTTGTTTTTACCAAATTTGCTTATGCACCTTGCTTTCAATAAGCAAATGGGCAAATTGTTTTTCCAAGTTTCAGAAATCATTAGCAAGGATGGAAGCAGGCAAATTTGTGACTTGTAAATGAGGTTTTGTTTAGAGCTGAATAAAAGTATTTTAATTTGTGAGTTTAAAAAGCCTTATTTTGAGGGTAACCTCTATGTTTGCAGGAGTAAGAGAGAAGAGGGAAACTGGCAAGTTGGAGTTCATTTGTGGCAGATCTAGACATCTCAAACATTACAGCTCCATCCACAATTTCCCTAAGATAATGTCGAATTTTGACAAATTGGACCACTTAACCTAGGCCTGGGATGATAATCAATACATCAATTAACTGCACAGTACATGAAAACGAACTCAATCATTTTTCCGGCCTCGATATATCACAGTATGCACGTGTGTATTTGTTTTCCCCATCTCATGCCTCCAAACATGTCAGCACCTGGGCGTGATTGTGTCTTAGAGGACTGACATGAAGGGAGTGAACCATATTGTCAGTCATTCAGGATCTTTGTATCAGTGGGGGAGGCGCCGCGGAGCCACAAGCGTCTACACAGAGTAGACCGCAGCAAATTAGCTGTATGAGGAGCACGGAAGAGCAAAGACAAATGCCGCAGCCCCGGTGTGGGAATATTTCGGCCTCAAGCCCAATGAGCAAGGTGGGTATGCCATTATGCCGACTTTGTTCAAAAATGGTCACGACAAAAAAGGCAACACAATTAGGGCTGCAACGATTAGTCGACGTAATCGATTACGTCGACACGACAAATTCATCGACACAAAAATTAAGCGTCGACGCGTCGTGTTATTGTTGTTAAGAATCACATGCCGGCGCCTCATGCTCATCTATAACTGCAGTGCACTACAGGATGTGCTGGGGGCAGTAGCGCTCGCGGTTTACATCCTGCGAGCAAACACAGAAGAAGAGTGCACACATTATGGCAGAACATACTGAAGAAGACGCTCCAAAACGCCGACCCAAAACTTTAAAAGTTTGGGAACATTTTACGGAGAACAAACCAAAAAAACACGTTGATCAAAGCTCAGCTTTCCTACCATGGCAGCACCACGGCGATGCATGAGCACCTGAAACGCCGACACCCCGGAAATAGGTGTTTATAAACAAAGAAGATAGTGATTAATCGTGATTAATCGAAAAACTAGTCGATAGATTAGTTGACAAAAAATTAATCGTTCGTTGCAGCACTAAACCCAATGCATGCCCACTTCAAATACAATCACCCTGTCCAGTTTTCCCATTGTAGTGAAAGTGCAGTTCAGTACATTGCCAAAGAAATCCTGCAATTTAGTACGGTTGAAAAGTCAGCATTTTTGTGGCTTTTTGTTTGTTGTATTTTTTAGGCTATTTAAAAGTTCTCGTTCTGGACATTCCAATGAGAAATAAAGTTTTAACTGTTGCATTTGAAAGGGTGTGCTTGCATTACTATGATATATTAACATTATATAAGTGGTTATTTTGGTCTAGATAATGTCAACAATAACATCGTTTATCGTCAATAATTAGTGTGACAATATATCATCCAGCAAAATTGGTTATCATCCCAGGCCTAACTTCACCCCAATCCATATTGTTTTTCTGAATCATGTTTCTTCTTTATATGAACTTGCTTTGTGGATACAGAGACAACATGTGAAATGTTTTCTTTACACCTTTTTCAAAGGGTTTTAAATGATTTGCAAACATCACATTATTTTTTTCTTCACATTCCTACACATAATCCCATTTTTTCCTAGAACTGAAAAAAAAGAAAGTGTCAGAACTTGGTGTGTACCACTGTCCCATGGACAATAGAGGCATTATGCAACAGTGCAACCTATAAACAATACTGAACCAGAAGGACCAAAGAATCATACAAGATCGCCATGATCTTGAGCAACATCAAACTACTGCCCCCAAACAGTCCCTGATGAGGGGCTAAATAAAGACTCTTCTCTCTTTCAACTCATACCGAGCATCCATCACTGATGGTCCATGGAGCAGATATTTTGCTTCTACACTGTGCTGAGGTCAAACATTTCTCTCCAACCTCTGAGTGGATGAAATGGTCCAATCAATCACCTTTTCCATCAAAACTTTAACTTTGCTATAATTAACTTTGCTCCAAATGGGCTCCAACACAGTTTCACTCTTTTCAACTGTACAGGAGTTGCCAGCATTATTCATCCACCTTCTCTGGTCTGTTTGTACCCTCAGTAGCTGGTCACTCTGGTTCCTTTGGTTCTTGACTTGACCCTTACTGAGCCCACAGTTCACCTCAATCACCAGCCCACACTATTTAACACCTTAGACCAGTAAATGGCTATTGATCATCACCTTGAGGTCTTGGTGAGATTGAGCTTGGTGCTGAAAGCCACCGAGTGTGAGTGTAACAGTGTGAAAGACAGAGTACACATGGAGATGTTGTACACCTAAATTTGATAAGAGAAACTATAAGGGCTCGGACCCGTAGATCCAACACCATTTGTGTCTTTGGCAGGGAGAAGAAACTTTCTTTTAAAACTCTTACTAGATAAATGCTCACACAAAAATTGTCATCAAGAGAGGTCAGGGACTTCACTGGATGTTAAAATTGTAATTTCTTTTTTTTTCAAAGCTGTTCCCAATAAACTTGGTCAACAAGAAGGGACATTTATTTCATGTGAGTCCAGTGCCATGGGTGGTTGAATTGGCTCACTGCAAGAAATTATCCAAAAGGAAAAGAGTAAATAAACAAACACAATGACAGACTTATACCACTATACTGAAATCAGACAACAGTCTATACCAAAAGTAAAGAACAACATTGATAGCTGTCAGTACATCTATGAAACACTGAATAAAAAAATAAAAAAAATGGATGAAGCTACTGCTCAGTCATTCACATTTTAAAGCTTTGACTTACTGTACTCTGCTGAGAGTTTTTTCCTTGAGATTCTACAGTGTGACTCATAATCAAACCATCTAAGGTTGACACTAGTGCGGGACAGTATGCCAAAAAAAATTGATTGCAGTGTTTAAGATTGCAGCAGTGTCAAGGTTTATCACTTTTTTTTCTCTTTGACCATTGTTTGGGTGGAGGGGCGGGGGCATTATGAGCAGCTCCTCTCTAAGGAAGCAAGCATTTTTTCTGGCTTCCTCTTTCACATTTCCAAGATCACGCTGCTTTTAAGGAGTCATGCAGTTACATGTCAATCAGATACCCCACAACTGGCGCAGCGAACGCCACAGTAAACGCTGCATCACCCACTGCATCATCCGCCCAGCATCCTGCGTCTAACTCGATTACTTCGAGCAGTTAGCTCGCAGCTGAACTGTCAGTGTTGTGCTTAGATTTGTGTTTGCAGTTATTTTACAAAAAATGGTGGATCACAAAAAAACAACATCTGAATCTCTTCAAGCTTTTAAACATATCTAGTACCATATCTAAAACAGCAATGTAAACAACTACCATTGTCCGCAAAATGGCAACAGCAGTCCATAATGCTGTGCAACATCATGTGCCATTTAAAGTCCTATTATTCCCAGAATGCATTTCAACCTTGCAATCTTGTAATAGACTAAGTATTACGAATGATTAATTTTGCAAATATTTTGTCTCACAATTGGTCGTGTAGTACGGACTTTATCAATAATAAATGAAATATGGTATTTGATATTATTTATTGTTATTTAACAATTATAGTAACCATGAGTAAGGTGGGCGTGCACTTGATAGGGGAGGCTCCTAAGCCACAGACATAAGTGTTATGCCTGACAACGCATATTTAGTTGTCAATGTTGGATTTACCACATTGTTGCAGTTTTCTGAAATTGGACACTGTCAAGCCTAATGTCTGCAGTACACTGTGGCGCATGGTATATATTGCCCAGCACTAGTTGACACTGTTGTATACAACTTCATATTGATTTGTTTACAATCCCAGCTCTGAAAACACTACAGTGCAACTACAGAACATGGCAGTTTGCTCTATTTCAGCTCCTTTTTAACTGGGTCATCTCCTGGTTGACCAGTTATGTACCAAAATAATCAACAGAATCGACAGAAAGTGGCTAACAGTAATAATAAAAAAAACAGTCCCTTTTACAGCTCTTTACCTCAATATCACATCTTCATCTTTTTTCCTATCCTTTCTTCATCAACGTTCTAGCCAGAGCTGCTTAGAGCTGTTCTCAGCAGACTGAGCCAAATACATGTGAGATGTCCTACCACACAAAGACAATCACAAAAACTGGAGTGGAGGTTGGACTGTATTGATTCCTCTCCACTCTCCACTGTTCACCCCTCAAATATGTCCACAGTTTGAGGTGGAGCTAGCTTTCACAGAGGGCCTGCACAGCTAATGTAGAGCTAATGTGAGAAAAACAGATAGATCTGAATTCATTTAATTAGTGTGGGGAAGCCAGCAGTAATGCTTTTTGATCAGGAAATTTAAAGCTGCACTAATCAATAATGTTAAATAAGCATTTAATCCTCCAGCTGCCGGGAACTCTGAGGAGCAGTTTGGTTTTCCTGTGCAGAGAGGAGCTGCCCAACCGTGGTGACTTCTGGTGGTTCAGACCAAACTGGTGCCACCAAAGTCCTACACTTGGGGCTTTAAGTCAAAGCTCCACAAACAAAATGATAACAGTCATGTGTACATGTGAATTTTGAGAGTTGGTTGGTACCCATGGCATAAAAAATACAAGAGATAATAAAGGAAATGATCCCAGTTACAAGACTGACAATGTTTAATGTGACCTGCCTGTGATGGGACAGCCTCCTCCTGCTGTATGAGGGGCTGATTTCAGGTAACAGAGCCACAGTGTGACTGAACCCTGTGAGAGTGTGTGCAGCATGGCTGCTCCAACTTGTCGCACTGTAAGCCTGAGGGCAACCTCAATTACATGTGCGGCTGGGGTAAATGGCAGCCACCCACAGCTCTAATCTCAAATTGCTTTTCACAGCACAGTTTCACTCAACACACAAGTTTGACTTCACCTCCCCTGGTTATAAATACACAGGAATATATCATATCTCACGGAGAGTGAGCAGACACACAGCTCTGCTCTCTTCTTCCTTCTCTTTGACAGAGAAATACAGAAAAACAGAGAGGCAGAAAATGAGATCAAATGACACGTTCTCATTAGCTGTGATCACATCCACTGCTGTCATTAGCACTATGGCAGAATCTGCTGCTAGAATAATGCAGTATGCACCCAGGTGAATGAACATTTAAATTAAACTCTAGACAGTCATAAATATAAAGTTGCTGCTAGGATGAGTTTTTGCTCTGTCCATTCTGCTACAAAATTTTGTGAAATTGATGCTGCTCCCTAAATGTGACTTACAAAAACAAACAACCATTAATGTCAAAATAAAATACATTTTAAAAAAAGTACTTTCTAATGCCAAAAATAGCTGCAAGGGTCAAAAATCAGTCTTTTTTAAACATAAAAACAAGATAAGATAATAGAGTGCTATCTTATCTTATTTCCCAACATTAAATATTCACAATGAATGATGCATTCGAGTGTCAAAGGTCAAAAGGATAAAACTTTTAGTGTGGAGGACAAGATAAGAAAGGACTGATTTGTACAAAAAAAGGACCAAATTTCATTCAAAGTGAAAATTCCTCACACGAACTTTGAATGTGTTGTACATGACAAGTCTCAGAACATCTATCAGAACCTTTATTCATAAATTTTCACAAGGAACCCAAGCAATACAACAGAACTGTTCCTGATTCAGACAGCAAGAAAGCTGCAAAGGCTCTTCATTTGTTCAGTGGTCTTAAAAATGTGATTATAAAGTTTTTAGCCAAAACCACATTACCTGTGTCATTTCTAAGGGCCTTTCCTCTGCAGGGCTCCAAAAGCTCATAAGCAATACGCTTCTGAGTCATGGGCGGAGACAGCGCTGCTATACACTCCTCTTCAAGCTAGCTTGCAGCCTAAGATTGCTGGTGCAGCAGTAGTGGCAGGTAACACAGGAGCTATTCAGCTCTCAGACACTAATGTCTCTGGGGGCATAAAGAAAGCTACTATCATAATTAGCTTTTATTACAAGCATTGCAATCCATTAATGCACAAACTTGTTCCACAATCGTCCTCTCTACTTCTCTGAGTCTGGCCTGCAGAGCGAGGTTCCTGGGGCAGGGGCTTGAAATTGTGACATAGGAAATCTTGCTGTGCCTGAACCTGTCGTTTTGGTCTGACAGAGATTCACAGTGATTTGAATGCAGAAATACTCAGAAATGCAATTTCGCGCTTACTTATATGTCCACTATGTCCTGTAGCATCAGAAAAATGCCATATGAACATATAGACAACAAGAAACACATGATTTTCATCAGACTGGGTCTTAAATATCATGTATGTTTTAGTGAATTTCCCCTGGCTCTGATCTTAATGTCTTCTCAATTCATTGATGACTCTATACCGCCAATCATATTGTGTGACATCATAGAGCCCCAAGCCGATATGGCCACCACAACACACATGTGGCATCTACACCAGCATTAACTATATCAGCAAGTTCAGCTCCAGGTGAATAGGACCACCTGAGCCAGCCTCTGCTCCTGACCCACATCAATAAGCCCTGGTCCCCTATGACCTTGTCAATGGTTCACCTGTTTTCATCTGTTGAATCACTCTTGGTGACCCATCAGTTCAGCCATCACTATTCACTCTTTGTCAAAGTCACTCACATCCTCATGCTTGGCCATTTCTCCTTCCTCAGATCAACTTTGGGGACTTGATTCTGCCCACATATCCCATGTCCCAAAGGGTGCTATTGTAAAGAGAGACAATCATTGCCGTGTGCTATCTTGCCATGGTTGTAATCACATGGTTTATCAGTGTAAATACTCTGATTATCAGTACAAAGTTTTTAAACCAGAGGGATGGCTGTACAACGGTCACTCCAACCTCTGTACTCCTGAACTAAATCAGTACTTGAGCTGCATGCTAATCCAACATTGACAATAAACTAAACCTTTGTACAAACAGGAGCGAGGTCCAGATCCACAGAGTGCAGGGCAAACATGCGCTGCACCATTCATTTAGTTTGTGCTCACAAACTGTGTGTATTTAGCACCTGATTAAGAGGGCTGCTCATTATGCAGTCAGCTCGATTGGACTGAGGCCAACAGGGACACACACAGAGATCATCAAGTTCATGATAATGAACATTATTAAATAGTGATGATAATGTTGGCTTGTTTATTAAGACCAAAGTTCAACTACACCTATTAAGGAAATAATGCTCCCATCTAATCTGTGGGAATAGCGTATATTATTGGGGCCTTTCAAAATAAAGGGGGGGGGGGGGGCAATAAAAATATGAAGTAAATAATACTTGAACAGGAGTATCTATACATGTAAACAAACTGATTTCATGTTTACACTAAGCATTTCTGCCATGTATTATATTTAACTTCAGGGCTGTGAGCAAGTGTGTGAGCATGCTAAAACTGGTCATATAGGGCCTGACGTTTAAAGCCTCTTAAGAAGATATCTGGTTTAAAACACTGTCAGGAACCTTTGCACGATTTGTTTGCTTCCAGTATGTTGCATGACAGAAATTCCAATAGGTGTCAAAATGGATCACTCTGATCTGAATTTCCAATCTCCCACCCCCATAAGCCAAATGGTCGAAATCCCTGTCAAGAGTGACATTATCCCCTCTGGTCATCATCTACGTGACTAACACATTGTTACATAAGAGAAGCTCTCTTGACTCGTCTTCTGTTATTTTTCAGTTCAGTGAATAACACTTCTGGGTTCAGTTCCAATTTTAAAAAGGCCTCAAACCTTTTTTTATGCTCTCCATTTAACAATTTGCCCTCTCAGTTAATAATTTCAGTGTGGTTTTAAACTGTGGGCTCAAATTAGGCGTTTTTGTGTTTGTTTTAATCATCTTTTACAACAGGTTCCTTAACTTAAAGAGCTAAAGAAACCAGGCAAAACTAAAAAGATGTTTGATGGCTAGTACTATGGCTGGGACCCTGAGGTTTCTGCTTGGCTCCTTAGACCACTGTGTATTGCTATCATGCGGTCGCTACTAAAGTTGGTATAATACAAGAAGTAGGCAGTCTGCAACATTCATCCCTCAAGGGGGTGTCTAACTCGGTGTTACAGTGAAGAAAAAAAGGCTCCAAATGGCTCCTCATGTTACTCATTGTCTGCCATTTTCGCTGGAGTAGAACAGCAGCAAGTAAAGTACAAAGGATGATGGGTAGGCATGGGACAGGGGTCTGTGTCGTTCCTGTTTCCCTCAGCTCTGCTCCCCTGCAGCCAAAGCATAACTACACTCTTTGCCCCATCATTTTATACCGTCACAGGTCCACAACAAAAGTGACACACTTGATCTGCAAACCCTATGAGCTCAAAGACTTTTAAAGAGTTTGAAACCACGTGGAGAAGTTGGACTTCTCCCAGTATCGATAACAGCTGCCAACTTTCTGGGAAGGTTTTTTGCTTCATGTTAGAGTGTGTGTGTGTGTGTGTGTGTGTGTGTGTGTGTGTGTGTGTGTGTGTGTGTGTGTGTGTGTGTGTGTGTGTGTGAAAATTCATGCCCACTCAGCCAAAAATATATTTGTGAGGTCAGGCACTGATGTCAAACAAGAGACCCCAGCTTCCAATCTCTCTTGTAATTTCTCCCAAAGGCTTTAAGTGTGGTTGAGGTCAGCGCTCTGTATGTGCCAATCAAATTCCTTCACAACAAACGCATCTACTGATCATACTGTGTGCTTAAAGACCCACTCTGGTGACAATCAGGTATTTCTTGTTGTCTACATGTTAATATGGCATTTGTCAGATACTAGAGGACATTTCATGAGTATTTCTGAATTCCAATCCCTGTGAATCTCTGGCAGACCCAAACGGCAGGTTCAGATACAGTGAGACTTCCTACGTCACAACTCGGAAAAATAGAGAGGACAATTGTGGAAGAAGCGTGTGCGTTAGCCAATTGCAATGCTCCTAAGAAAGCTAATTATGACAATAGCTTTCATCAAGTCCCCAGAGAGAGAGCTGAATAGCTCCTATGTTAGCATGCTGTGTGTGTGCTGTGTAGCAGCTAGCATGAAGAGGAGTGTGCAGACTCGCGCTGTCTCCACCCGCGACTAAGAGGCAAATTGCTAATGAGCTACTGGAGCTCTGCAGAAGAAAAGCCCTTAAAATGACACATGTAACATGATGTTGGCTAAGTAGTTAAAAAAAAAAAAATCAGAGTGGGCTGCACAATGGCTGTCATTTTCCACAATTGTCCTAAAAGAGCCCCAGGGATACATCTTAATAACCAACATGCTTACACTCCTGCAGAGTCCAGCTAGGTCACACTTTATTCTAGAAATGAGGTTTAGCATCATACTAGAGCTGCAAGATATTGGAAAAAACAAGGCTTCTATTATGAATTCTGTTCTATCTAAAATAAATTGAAATATGAAAGAAAAATGTAGGAATTTATACCAGATAAATGCAGTGAATTTTACGTTAAAAAAATAATTCCAGTGGATGTTTAGTATGTTAAATAGGGGCACAGATAGCTTGGCAATATAGGTACGCCCCATATACACAGACGGCTCCCCTCTCCCTCCATTGTCTACTGATCCATCTACTGTTGATAAAGGCTGAAAAAGCCGGAAAAATCCATTTAACCAGTGAACATTTGTACCTTCTTGGATGGTGGTGTTTAGTTCCAATGTACAGAGAAAAAGATACGAAAGCAGCTTTGTAAGAACGTTTTCTCACAGAATGACTAATCAGCACTGTTTGTTTCGTTTTATTCTCGCTTTTACCGTAGTTTGATTTCAGAGGTTTTCTATTTATCTACCTGAGTCATATTTATTTGCATATCTCATTCACTGATTTTATTTCCCTTCACTTAAGTTCTGATTGATGGAGCGGGAGGGTTGTATCAGGCTTTCTTTGTATATTTTTATTTTTTTATTGTTATACTGCTTGTTGAATGTAGTTCCCTGTAATGTTTGTTTTCTAATTGTTTTTTTTTTTTTTCAGAGAAGATGCCATCACCTTGCTGCAGAGCAAATCTACCCCTTACTGCTAACAAAATAAAACTCACTGTCTTTCACTGCGGATGATTTTCTCTTCACTGTGATGTACGTTCACTGAAGATGTAGACGCTGAAAGTTAATACTCTATGGTCCTGTTAGTTTTAGCAGTCTGTACAAAAGCCCTGGATGTTAACGAGTGCTAAGATGAGCGGGATAAGACTGTCCTAAAACCTGCCTTATTTTCTTGAACATTTTCAGGCTAACAGGAGGAGCTGTGTCTTGTGTTTAGAGCGAGGAGCACTGAAGTGATGATAAATCATTAAGAATGAGGAAATGTTGACAACATTACAAGTTTCAGGTCATTAAAATGGCAATGTTGACAGTGATGAGACTATTGACAAAGTGTACATCACAGTAGTGAGGTAAAAGGAGTATACTGTCCAGCCCTAGCTTTAGAAAAGCAGCTCGGCTACTGAAACTCATTTGATATTAATTAATGGAATTATACTGCCTTAACCTTTAGAGGTCCCAACGTAAGAGTCAGCTGTCACTCTGTGTGTCACTGTAAACAAAGACCCAGACTCCAGTGTACTTCTTATAGGCTAGCCTATACATCATCGAATGACCCGTTTTTGTTCTGCATCTGTGCTATTCACATATCCGATTCTGTCTATTCCTCTCTCTCCCTCTTTTTCTCTTCCCTTCTCCCCCTCTTCTTCTCTTTCTCACCCTTGCTCGCTCTTTGTCACTCCCCTAGGCTGTGGGTGCAGAGTGTATTAAAATATCATTTAATTAATACTCCCCCATTATACTGAGGTTATGGTGAGACACCTGGATGGTAAAAACCTCAGCTTGTGATTAAAAAGTTCAACCTGCAGCAAGTCGCGTCTCGTCACTGCAGGAGGTATTATAAATTAAAGCATATAGATAATTAATGGATATAAAACAAGATTAAAACTCTTTGCAGATGCACCCAGGCAGTGAAAAAGACAAAGGCAGACAGTAAAAAAAAAAATAGCTGTACTGAGAGTGGCGGTACAAGAGAGTACAGGAAATCCACCACCACCATAACTTTATGTTCCAACCATGTTTTAAGCTTGGACATAGTCTATTTGACATCACCATTGTGGTTAAGGATAGGCTTTTGATTTGAAAAATGGTTACTATTGGCATTCTTTTGGCGTTAATTTTTATTATGGTTGTCCCAACATAACAATAACTTTTATCAGTTATTATTTTATCAGTTAATGCAAATGCTAAAAATGCACGTTGGTCCGACTAAAACAGCATTAAATCAAATTTCTTGCATTTAAACAAACATATTGAGATAAAACCAGATAATAAAACAACCTCAGCAGGAGAAGTGATGGGAAAAAAGAGAGCGCTGGTGTATCATATATACAGAGGGTACATAACTATGAAACTGTTGGTGCTTTCACGATTTGACACACAACCCGGTAGCCTTTTGCTAATGCATCTGTTGATTGTTTTGGTATAAGACCTAATAGCTCCACAAGGAGACAGCCAAACAGTGACACACTGAAAGAGAACATGTCGCCACCTCCTGTGATAGAGACGGACCTACTTTAGTCAACGCATTGATTCTTGCTTAGTACTAATGCACTGGGACACAGACAGTAGTCTTATTAAATCACTTAAGTGAGCTGTAACTGTAGCTCGACTTAATTAACCGACTGACTTGCATTACAGGAGTTGGTGCAACACTTACGACTACGAAGAAGGATCCAACTCTTCTCTAACATGGTAAGACGGATCAAATATATCTTGAGCAGAAGTATAGCATCTTTGTAGTCCAAGTAATCCAATGATCTTTATGGATATAACGTGTCTGTATATTAATCTGTTACCAGACTTGGATCATTGCAGTGGGTGGGAGGACCAGGACCAGACTTTTGACAGGCTTTAAGGTTGACATTGATCACATCAGCACACAACTCCTGCACAAAGCCACATGTTCAACAACTGAAAACTTCCCAAAACTTGACTAACTTGTGCTTGAATGCTATTCCCCAACAATGGTATGAACCAGATGAAACGTACTGAAGGAGTTCATCTTTGGCTCAATGCAAACATATTTTCTCAACCATAAAATGAAATCCAAACACTCGTCCTGCTTCAGATGGAAGCCTCCACTCTTGTAAGAGGACAAAAGTTGGATTCGATTTTAAGACTCTTAGCGATTTTTAAATCCCTTGATGGCCTTGGTCTTAACTATTTATATGATTCGCTTTTGTGCATAAGCCTAATAGAGCCCTCAGGCCTTCAGGTAGTGGTCTTTTAATTGTTCCCAAAGTAAAAACCAAAACATACAGTAAATCACTGTTTCAATAATATTATCTTCCTGCAGACCTGAGAGCAGCATCTACTGTTCATATTTTTAAAGGCAAACTCAACACCTACCTTTAAAGTCTGGCCTTTAGCTGGTTTTTGTGTTAATCTCTTTATCTGCATTGTGTGCTTTTACCCAATTTTAGTTCTAGAGTGACTATTTTGTATTTATTACCTCTTTTTATGTATTTTCTTTTATTGTTTGGTTTTAAGATAGTTTTATTTTAATTAACTTTAAGTGCTTTAGTACCTATATTATAGGTTATCACGGTTTTACCAGTATAGTTATAGGTTCTCTGTTTTCTCATTTTTAACACAAGATCGCGTTTCCTCAGTCATATGTGCTAGTTTAAAGAATTCCTTGATTCGTGTCCTCATGCGTGCGTCTGTGTGTGTATTGTGTGTGTGTTGAATGTGGGTTGGAAGGGTAGGTGGAGTTTAGTATTTATATTTAGTATTCCCTGACACATATCTGCCTGTGTTCTTGAATGGACAGCACTTTGTGCAACTTTTTTTTGTTTGTTTTGTTTTGTTTTTTCTTTTGTATGAAAAGTACTTTATAAATAAAGTTTGATTGATTGATTGATTGACGGAAAGTTTACATCTTGCAGCCTGGGTGTGGAGAACAAAATGCAGCAAACACATCAAAGTGGTGAAGTTGTTCTTAAATGGTTAAAGCTTTGTAACCATGCATGTTTTTTTTTTCTTCTTTTGTTTGTTTGCATGATTTTGCCATTTATTTTCCACAGACAGCTCTTCATAACCACTCTTAAGTTTACACCCCTGTGGATTTCTTTTCCACATGTTCAGTCCTTTGTTTTGTTGAAAATAGCATCACTAAAAAAATATAACAAAACATGTCTAAAACATGCGCTTTCCTCCACTGTTTATTGAATTCCATAAATCCTACAAAATATGACGTTATTGTGATGGAAGTATTATTATTATCATAAAAAAAAAAAAACGCTCACTGAAGTGTGATCAGATGTAAACATTTGGACGTTCATTTAGGTGCATTTGTTATTTAAAGTGTCAAAGGCTAACTTTACTTTAATGAAAGTGTTCACTTTTGTTGCGTGGCTCCAGATGGTGTTTTTGGCAGACAAAAAATGACTTCATTCAAGGAAAGGTTCCCGACCCCTGTGCTAAAGAAAATGCCATTGTGTTTAAAATAGACAGAAATTGTTATTTGGGGAGCATGAATGTTTTTGGTATAATAAGAAGGAGAAAGGCGGGAGGGGGTGTCAAAATCCTCTCTTAAAAGCACTAATCTTGAACAGGCTCCAGTGAGGATAAACAATCACATGTACAATGAATGAGTGCAGCCTGGAAGGCACTGCTGAGGGAAACCAGTCACAGCAGGTTTCAAGGAAGCAGCCAATAAGGTATTAGTCGGGCCTTTTCTTCTTTTGATGGGGCATTAAACAATTCATTGCAATCCAATAGCTGCTGGTTGAACCCCGATCGCTGCTCTCGCTACAAAAGGAGATCACACTTATTAACTGGGGTCAATTTAAAATCAATTAACAAAGAGTAAATAAATGCCAAATCATTCCATCTGTCTACCATGGCAGGTAGCCCTATGCCTGGTTAGGTAATGAGAGCTTGGCCATTTAAATGGGATCGGATCCCATCTGCACTCCTTGTAATTCATTTGATTTAGCTGAGCAGGAGGATAGCCCTCCCATCACTCATTTCTTTATTTCTGTGGGCATTCTGGGTTAAAAAGAGAAATCCATGGATAGAGAGTAGCATAACAGCGGATTTTAATTAAAGAACGACATCTACAACGGCCCCTTCACTGTGCCTCTCGCCCACGTGTATCGCTCACAACACAAACGGGACTCTTGGTGAAAAGGAAATCTTATTTAGATTCAATTTTCTGATGGGAGGTTGGCTGAACAGTATATCTGTCAGACACACTTATCAAGTCTTTAGTACAAAACGAGTATTACACACAGAGACCAGGACAGGCAGATAGCTGAGGACTAATAAAAGGAGGAGAGGGTAATGGGTCCAAACATGTGCAGTGATTGGTGGAACCATCTCGTGTCTGAGGACAGTACTGATTCGTGGAGGCAGAAGAAAACTATTCCCATGGTCACTTCTTTTAACTGTCAAGAATTCACATTAAGTTATGATTGTAAGAGTATTTTTTTAAATAGTTTTATGATGCAGTATTTATAATATCTCCATTTCCATTTGAGATTTAATTTATCCTGCCCAAGACCTTTAAACCCTGATGATTAATACAGTTACTGCCCCTGAAATAAAATACTGATCTGCTTAAAATGCATGTTATCTTATTTACACTTGCACAAAATATATCCAGCTTTATGTAGGATAAAAAAAATAACAATATATACCTATAAAAGCAAAGTATAGTCTCTTTATGTTATTGATTTGATAAGATTTTAAGAAATTACCCTAATTTCTATTCCACCATAAAACCATAAAGCAATGCTAAATGTTAATACCTCCAGAGCGATATTATCTTGCTGGTAATTTTAAACCTCAAAGGTGGGGTAGGCAGGATTCTGTTAAAGAAGCATCTTTTTTTGTTGTGTATACACAAAAAAGCTTTTAATATCAGTCAATAGCAATGAATTATTGATGACATTTGGGAATATCATGATATCGCTGTCTTCTCTTATGCCTGTGCAGTCCACATTTTAAAATTTTTGAGCCGCCCGCTCTTTCTGACAAAACCGTTCTCCACCTCCCTGACCTTATTGGTTGTGAGGCAGACACTGCTCCCTCGTGTCGTGAGGGAAACAAAGTTAGCGTGCTACAATATCGGACAGCAGAAACCAACCAGAAAGTACGGAAAATTGCCTGAATCCTCCTTTGGCCACGACTGCCAACACAAGCAAGATAACAAAGTAAATACCGGAGACTTGGAGATAGACCGGACAAGAGCTAAAAAGCCGGGTCAACATTAAAGAAGCATAAACGATGGGGGACACTTCGGGAGCTTATGGACCCTGTAACCTTTCTGCTGGAGAGGTAAACCGCTTTAACAAAGTAAGCCAAGTGTCTGTAACAAAAGTGTTTCTTGTTACGGACAACATAATAAGAGAGTAATAATTTGGCATCACTCTCTGGTTCAGACAGACAGACAAAGGTCTACTACTGAAAGGACACATATTGTGCTATAAGTACGGTATAATCAGTGCCATTATGATTCCCTTCCAGAGACATGCAGAGAACGAAGGTTTATGACACCTGGCAAGAAGGAGTTGGTACTACATGTTGGAGCATATTGGCCCACTTAGAGCACTGCTCATATACATACAATATTACCCACACACTCCTACCTGCACCGTACACACAACTGCTGCATAGCTGATACAATCTATGTTTACAATATTGGCAAAACTGATGCTTCAAGAGTTTACAGCACAGTGTCTCTGCCATTGTATTCTTCACAGACATCTAATTTTCTAATTACTGCTCCACCTAATATCCTTGAAATTACAGCATTATACTGCTCATCAATAAGCTGAAACTATGTAAAAATTGTTTCAATAATGGAAAGCATTAAGACGCAGTCCTGTGAAAATACTGAGAAAAGACTAAATGCATTTCTGTGGGTTTCCATAATGTAGCAGCACAGCAACTGTGCAACTAATAACACCACAGCAATCATTTCTCCATTAACTTTCCTCTGTGAGTGAGTTAATGGAATTTAAGTTGCTTTTTTATTCCCATTCTTTTAGTTATTAAGCTACAGTGCTCATATTCAATTCCAGGAAGAGTTAAAGTCTCCTCTTACATTCTGCTTCATATTCTTAAGAAAATAACAAAAGCAAAGCCGCTGCAGCCAGACACGACAAAAAACATTCAATTCAAGAAGTTTTGATGTTTTATACATCTTCTGTCCCTCTCTGCTGTCCCTCTCACATGAATCCTACATCCGCACACACAGCGGACATAAAAGCACATATCAAAATTGAATTATTCATCGCACATCAAACAGCCTGGAGTTTTTGGCTGGATAGACAATCATAGAGTACAGGCATGCTGACATTGATCTGTCTGATACTACCAGTGTATTACACACACACACACGCACACACACATCAAACAGAATTGAATTCAGCGTTAAAGGGGAGCCATGAACTATCCCCATTAAACTCAGTGTTGAGGGGGAACTTTGAACTATCCCCACTCTCCTGACATGTCCGCGGTGTAACAGCCAGCTGTAAACAAGTACTCACATCCTACATTAAACCCATTATCGCCAGCAAAGGCTGCTAGCAAATCTTATCAGGGAAGGCCTCCCTCCCTGACTCAGGCCTGTTTGAGACATCCCATTTGGTTGTGCACATGAATTATTATCACAATGTGCCTTGTCAGCACACCATCTCCGGGAAACAAGCATTAGCAGTGGAAATAAGATTAGAGTGGGCAAAAAGCATCAGAGACAGAGAGGACACACTGACGAGCGGGGAGATTAGAAAACCCAGAGCAGAGACAGCTTAAACACAGGAAGACCTGACTCTGCTCTGACAAGCAGCTCCATGTCTGAGTTCATCCATCGCACAAAGCTTTCTACATCTTAATGAAGTCCGGTTTTTAATTCTTGATGGAAGCTGACATTTATTTGCTGAAGACAGGATATGCCAAATGCATACCAGCTCCCACATACACAACTTAGTTAACAGATGAAGGAAACATTTTTACAGTAAAACATTTCATCATGACATTTGTTTTATGCTCTGTCCTCGTCCTTTCCTTCAATATTCTCTACACATCTGTAATCACTGGTCAGTGATCACCATAGACTGTATATACTATGGACAACTTGGTTCCGCCTCCTGCCAGTATACGGAGTTGAAGCCAAAAAGCTCTCTGTACTTCGGAGATTTTTCTTCATTTCCTGAACCCAGCATTGCGCAGTAGCATTGTATGCATTCAGCGGGAGAGTTGCCAAGAGTCGCAGTGATGACGCTCGGCTCAAACAGCGTATCCCTCAGGCGAGCTACACAATCCCTGAACACCAATAGGCTGTATCAGGTGTCAATCATAGAAAACATGAAACCCCGAATAACTTTTAAAAATGGAGCAGCACAGAAAAAAGAGGACTTGAGCACAAACCAGTCTTACAGTACCTACATGTCAACATCCCAACCAGGGGGGAGAAAAAAATATATTCTGTGTCATTAATTTCTAAAGTTTCTCCACAGTCCCATAGGGATTGCTAGAGGAGGCGGGATTTATGACCTATACTGCAGCCCATCACCAGAGGGTGCTGTTCTCGCGGTGGTCAAGGTTTTTAAGGATCTCTTTGAAAAACGCTCGACTTTACAGACCAACTCTCTCGAAGATAAAAGGAGAAAAGAGAGGTCAAAATACTGAGTTTCTCTGCAGTCTACAAATGGAGACACGCAACTGTAAGCATTGGTGTGATCCGGCACAGTCCACAGAGAGCGGCAGTAGCTCCCCTCTGTGGGTCATGGATCTCAGCAAAGCAGAAGCAGCTATTTGTGGACCATGAAGTAGTGAAAGAACACATGGGTGGATGAAATGAGTCAAATGATAGCACTGATTGCTGGTTTTATAAAGTTCATCCTCTCGAGTGAACCTCCACCAGATATGTGACCAAAAGTGTTTCAAAAATGAAACAGTAATAAGTTTTTCTGCTGGGCTACATTTTTTTGCCTTTGGCAAAACCACAAGATTTTGAAAGCTGCTGAAAATATCTGGTCTGGGTAACTGTGATGGTCTTCAAATCTGACGAGGTTGAAAATATAGCTGAATAAATGTGCTGCTTTCATTTGCTCAGGAGTTCTCAAATGCTAGGAGTTGCTAACACGGTCTGGAGTCTCAAATATGAAGGAAGACCAAGCTGTAGTGAGCTTCACCTCTCTTTTTTTAAACTCCAGCTCAGACCACAGAAATGGGGCAAGACAAGTCAAAACTTGCAACTGCTTGCAATGCTCCAGTCTCTGACATCTGCCGGTTTACACCAATGTGTCCAGACTGGATGGTGTCAACTGTGTATGCGTTGTGGCTGTAGCCTAGAGCGTAGTGCTGCCAGTGTGTGAGCTTCACACACACATACACACACACACACACTTAGGAGGAGTAAATAGGCCAGAGAGGCAGGATGAAGACTACACTGCAGCTTTGAGAGTCTGCAATATCTGACTACTTACAGCAGTATTATTCTAGATTGTGATCTTGACATGTGTCTTGGATCATAACAGGCATGGATCTGAGTGAAAACGATGCTTCTTTCTCCCAATAACTATCTACTTTTTCTTTTCCACCCTCTGCTCTCACATATCGAGCCACAGAAGCAAGACCACCTTCAAATGGTGTCGAACAGAGATCAAACGCTCTTACTCACTCTCCTTGTGCAGATTTGAGTCTGACGGGGCTGTTTCCCAAAATTGACCATGCTCACTTGTGGGCCTTGTCATTAGATGGAATTACCTCCCCATTTCCAATCAATTTGATGCTTTTTAAATAAATTCATACATGTAAACCTGGAATAAATTTAATTTTTCCAAGGAAAAATATATGCTGGAGCTGTCTAAGTTGTTCTGGAAAATTACTTCTATGCCCAGTCCGATCCGTGCCAGCAACAGGTATGGAGACGTGAGGGGCAAGCTCATGTTTACCACTGTGTTGCATCACCTCTCCATCAGCACTCTGCAAACGTCAGGGAACTCAGGAGATCAACTGTGCTTTTAAAAGTGTCTGCCCTTTTTGTTTGATCTAAACAGGAAAGTTTCTACCTTGTCAAAGTTTACATTGTGGCTCTGTGGTAGTGTCAGTCGACTCTCATTGGAAAGTTGGTTTTGATCCCGGGTCCTTCTGTCCACATGTCAAAGTGTCCTTGAGCAACACTGCCCAGCTGTCTTTGCTCAGCAGTGTGCGATTGGGTGACTATTATATGTAATGTCTTGAAATGTGCATTGGGAAGCCAGACCACCACATTGATACTTTAATCCAGAGTCTTTAGATCTATGATTGGTGTTATTTACAGAGCAAAATGACTGTCCGTCTTTAGTTGTCACTTTCCCAAATGACTTCAAAAGTGATGAATTATTATTATTAATTATTTCTAAATTTCAATACTTGGCATGTTTTTCGGTATTTTTAATCAAATAAATGGTTCAATGTTTCACAAGTTATGTTTTTTAATCATTTCAAACTAATGTAAATTTTAGTAAACAGGGTTTCATCGATATATAAAGGTAAGCATACAGCAGTTACATTGCTACAGAGCTAGCTTTAGCAGTCTTCTGAGGGATGACTCAGCTCTTTTTTTTTTTTAAACTAATGTTGAAGATTTATTACAAATAAATCTTCAGGTTACCAAACACAAACATTTAAGCTCTCTAAATGTTGTTTTCAAGGTTTTTATTCAGTTTCTTATTAAATATCAAAATACAAGCATAGTTTGACAACGCAGGATGGAATACTATCTTTTTAAAAGCACAAAAATAGAGCTGCTAATTATTCATAATTGTGAGTGTCATTAGAAACAGATAATGTTATGTAATTTCATGAGTTGGTAAAGTTTATGACATAATGTGTTGCTCAACCCTTGTTCGACCTTTCCTCGCTTTTGCTGATTGTGTTTTATTCCCCATTTTTAAAAAAATAAAAATATCTCAGTCAGATTGATATTGTGTTATTTTATAGCCACGGTTGTCATGAGGGGAAATCTGATACCATGATAACCCTTGTAGAGATTATAAGAACAGGTTCATATCGATGCTAATTGCTCAAGACGTCAGTGCTCCGAGTTTTTTACAAGCTGGAAATCTAAGGTGAAGTAAATTAAGTGTTAACACTAATGTTATGGGTCGTTGCACTTCTAGTACATGGTTTGGTAGTTAATTGTTCCTCATGCACTGATTTATTTTTGGGCTGCCAGATGGCAGTTAAGTCTTTTAACCCAGAGGATGGACCTCTTTTTTTTTTTTTTTAACCAGGCTTGTGTCCTTCACCTGCTGCTTGCTCTCCCTCTGCAGGTGTGTGCTAGCAAGAAGCAATTTCCATGTTTCATAAGCTCTCAAAACTCTTGTTAGTCCAAAACTCTCGGATTGAGGTTCCCTTGACAAGGACCTCATTCTGTTGGATACTCTGTGGTGGGCTACATTAAGCACCAGATAAAGAATCACACAACGCCAGGCAGAAACCAAATCTGAGGCTTTAGAACAGCAGCTGACCAACCATTAAGTGAGGTCGTGCAGGCTGAATAAATATTTGATGCAGATGGTGTATTTTTCTCACGCTGTCACCTAATGCACTTGTCAAAAATCCATTTCTTAATTTTTTTTCTTTTCTAAACAAAAAGTTAAGTCATTTCTGCTTAAATGGACCATTTAAAACGAGTCTGTTTTATTCTGTGTTCACAAAAAAGAAAAAAAAACTGTCAATGTCATTGGCGTCTCTTGCTTGTACTTATTATTCTAAGGCTTTTGTTCACACACCTGCGCTCCTGAATATTTCCTGGTATTGTCTGTAAAGAAAAAAAAAAAAAAAAACATCCACTGACTGTGAAATCAAATAGTCTGAACTGTTTTCTATAAACACAGTCCACAGCTGCTGTTCATCACCATGTCAGTCTGACCTTTTTTATGATGGAGGCTTTACAGAAGCCGAATGCAGTTTGTGTAATTTCTCTCAACCTTTACAGCATTTGATTTTGTTGAATGTTTGACAGATGACGATATTCAGGATGCTGCCAAGTTCAATGACAACCCACACGACATTTTCATAATAGTTTTTTTGGAAACGGAGCGACCAGCTGCTGGATATAGAACGCCATTCTGATTCAGCCCTGTATTTTCAGACACAATTGTTGACTGACTCATGCTTGTATAACGTGTCTTTATTTTTAAATCTAATCGGGGCTATTTTGGAGCAGGATTCAGGATCATTCTTATCACATGCAATTATACTTGACAAGTCAACAGCACACCCCTAAAGAGTCGAGTAAGGCAGTTACACAAATAATCTGACAGATTTAGAGATTTGAAACAAAAACACAGTCAGACCCTAAAACCCAAACCATCAGTATGAAGAGAAATACCAAAATAAAGACTCAGATCTTTACATCGGTACAGTAAGTTTCTGGTGTATTTAAAGACCTGTCTCAGCATATCTACAGTCAGCATTGAGGTTAATTCAGAACACAGCACTACAATGTTTGGAAACAATCTTAATCACCCCCTATGATTTTGTCATTATCTGTTGGTATTGATGGATTTTACTGTATTATCCCAAAATTGTGTTTAAAAGTCCACTCCAATTGAAATATAATTTGTTACAATATAAAACTGGATGTGGTTAATTGTTAAAAGTTGGTACCATAGACTGTATATACTATGCATAACCTGATTCCGCTTTCTGTCAATGTACAAATTTGAAGCTGTATTGCTCTCGGTATTTCCAGGATTTTCTCCACTGTAAATGACCCATATTTGTTAATTTACAAAGGGGAACCATCCTGCATAACACTTTTGTGTCTACCTGTTTGTAGTTCAATATGTGTGTTACAAATCCGGTGCTTATTTTTATTCTGAAAGGGCCAGGACGCTGTCCGTGTTTTTTCTTTTGATTGTTTGATCACGATGAACGAAAAAGACGTGATGAGAAGAAAGAGTTGTTACAAGTACGGTACACGGATCCACGTCATGGAAAGGACGGAAAATTGTTGTAATAGCACTTAACTGGATGGTGCAAAGGTATGTTTGTGGGGGCTGTTCACGTGTTAATTGATTTATTGTCCGGTTTGCTAGCATTGTGTATGTGAATAGCAAGTGCGCCTGGATAAAAATGTGTGAGTGTAATTGTGCTTTATCTTTTATTTCAGCTCTTACGGTGTCTGTGGTGTGTGTGTTGAGAAAGTAAAGCTTGAACCCACATCACGGTACATCTGTCCTCATTCATGGAGTCTGTTGTCCAGTTGAGATGCTACAACCACTTGTGCTGCATTGTGCGCACTCCACCACTTGTACAGTAGCATTGTATGCATTCAGCAGGGGAGTTGCTGAGAGTCTCTGTGATGACGCTCGCTCAAACAGCGTATTCCCGGGTGAACTATGCAATCTTGGTACGCCCATAGGCTGTATCAAGCGTCAATCATAGAAAACATGAACCCCCTGATACCAGTTAAAAAATGGAGCTGCACAGAAAAAAGAGGACTTGAGCACAAGTCTTGGGGGGGGGGGGGGGGGTCATGCAAGTTGGAGCTGCTATGAAAGGCAAGAAGACAGTAAATAGAGTTAGCTAACCAACAATAAAATGTTCAAGTAATGTACAGGTAAACATTGGTGTGACATATTAATGAGTGACCTTGTAATCTAGACTTCCAACCTGTTACGACAACAACTGTCCAAGCAAAACGAGCACACTCAACACCACTTCATGCTTGCAAAACTGACCACACCCTCTTTTGGTTGAGAGCAGTCAATCTACATGGAAAGCTGTAAATGGGACGGGGTCTCTGGCTATTAAATACCCTAAAATAAGACAGCTGTATGACTTATTAATGACAAATAAGAGCCCAAATCCCTGACTGTGTTAATCAGCGATCGGAAACGTCACACCAGAGAAAATACTGAGTATATAATACACGTGTATTATTGTAAAGGCACTATAATGTACTGTTTTATATTAGCCTCAGTAAATAAACCAGTGTTCAGCAGTAAGTGAACAATGCTACAACCCTCCGGCCTCTGCCTGCATCAAGTCATTCGGAAGTTGTTCCTTTCGTTCACCATGTTGTTCACAGACTGACTGAATCACTCTGTTCACGTACTGATACATGTCGTTCACAGTCTGACTGATACATATCGTTCATTCACTGTGAGCGAATCGGTTGGTATGGTTGGCTGGCCATGTGTCATTTGCTTTAAAGAGTCAAAGGCAGCAGTTCCAGTTCCGACCGGCATGCCAGGCTTGCGGCTGAGCTCAACTGAACTGAAAAAGGAACGAATCAGGTCTCGGAGTGATTCCGTTCACGTCGTTCACTCAGCAGTTCCATTCTTTTGAAGAAAGAGGTTCATGAACGACACAACACTCCTATAGGCAGCCAAATTTGTTTAGAATTAAAATATGACCCAATCTTTCTCCTGATTTTTACTGTCTATTGTCTCCGTAGCTGGTCATTAGTCTGGCAGCATTGAAATTACCAATATTTCTTACTTACTGAAAATTATAGGACTTAAAACCAGGAGCACAGCCTTTATGCATAACAATACGACAATTTAACCAAAAAAAAAAATGCTGCCATGGGAATATGGTCTACTTTTGAAGTTTTGAGCCTGTGTTTGTTTTGAGTAAAACTTAAGCTGACATTCATGACTGCCATAAAATGAGAAATACACACTCACCAATGTTAAATCAGTGACTCATGAGAACTGCAGACTGAGGATGAAAATGTGGAGGGTATCTGCCTGTCTGGACTGTTGGTATAAATACAGCAATACCAGACAGGATTGTACCATCTGTTCTAGCAGGCATGCAGGTATGTACACACACTGATTGGTATTCAATCTTACCCCAGTGGAAACCTTAAAAGCTGAAGATTTACCGGGAATCTGTTCCACCAGTAAGAACAACTGAGCAATTCTTAAAAGTCCTTAAAGGTTAAGGTACAAAACAGAATCAAAAGCTGCCATTGATTTCTTGTCAAAACGTGAAATGCATAAACCATGAGATCTATGCATCTAGAGGGAAACTTCCAATAGGAATAAATCAGAATACAGAAGTGATAATGACTGGCAGTGATAAAATGAGCCCTTATAGAGAACGCTAAGACTGCTGCTACTACTTATGAAAATATGATGTGGTTGTAAGTGGAGAGTTCAAGACTAAATAAAATGCAAAGCTTTCAGAGCCTTGTTACCGCATTCACACAGAACCAATGAGGAGGAAGGCGTTACAATTCAGATAAAGATAAGTGGAGTGGCACAATTTTAAAATATTACACAACAAAAATGAAGCATGTTGTTAGAGTAACCGAAGACATAGTTGTTGTTTTTTTTTTTTTTTCCTTTTTCGTGAAAAATAGGATGTACTCTTCAGTTGTTTTATAATGGAAGCTGATGTAACTTGAATGCAAGCCAAAATGAGGGCATGAAAAAACAGAGAAAGTGCATCGCTCACACTTTCTTAAGGGCTCCAGTAAATCCCAGGTGGGCTGAAGTCTGGTGCCCAAGAGGATGAGGGGGGTTAGTGATGGACATGTGGGAAGACTATGGATCCAGCTGCGCTCTCTGTAAGCTAAAGCCTGACTTCAAAGTCCATCTCCCCATCCAGAAGCTTGGACAGCCCTTGTTGAAATGCACAGATCTTAGTGCAAAAACCAAGGGAATCTACTATGGATCAATCTGGCTAAGCTATGCCATGGACGAATACCGATGATGTTCATTAAGACAGCAAATGCTCTCCAAGGTCACTTGAATCTCATCGTGGTGAGTGAATAGCAGTCTTTTAGACTGTGACTGACAAAAAAATGAGAAATGAATAAAAGGCCTCTGTGGTATTCCTCAAGTGTTTCTGGGAAAAAGTAAATGTTCAAAGTCTTAGAGTGATCAAAATGCCTGCCATCTGTATACTAAGGTCCTATTATGGAACCAACAAGAGGAGGAAATGAGGTAAGCTTGAGTTGTTTCACTGGATAAAAAACAAAACCCTTTTCTACTGGCTTGGAAAAACAGCTAGTGACATGCCCCTCTTTGTTTCTGACATTCAGCTAAATGGCTTGAGATGTTTCTTTATAGCTTCTGGGATGGCAATTTAAAGCTGACAATCACTAACAGCATCCATAAATAGTTTATAGCACAACATCAGCATAAATTAGGCTTGTTATAACCCTGTGCATTGCTTGGCTGGCCTGTATTTACTATCCCATGGTCCTGACATGAATAATAGCGCTTGCTCGGTTTCTTTCCAAACTTGAGTCTCGTATTTATGGCTCAAATTAAAGCTCTGAGGTACAAGCCGACCAAAAGAGGGACCCTGTTGAATCTGTTTTGCTGCTGTATCCCACTAAGTCTGCATCAACAAGCTGTGTGAATATCAATATCCATGTCAGGATCCAAGGACACAGTAGATGGGATTAGGTGGCGAACACAAGGTCTGTCAGGCCTCATAGTGGTGTCCAGGCTGAGGAGTGAGGAACTGTTTTATTGAATGTGACAGGCAATCCACACTGAGTTGTGCTTTTCTGTGGAATTTAAATATCGTGATGAATACATGAAGAGATTTCATGGGGGGTTCAATTACAAACCAAATAACAAATATATGAGGGCAGAATGAAAATCGATTATAAATTTCCCAAATGTCTTAAGTTTACATGAAATTATATTTGTAAACATTTGACCAATATTGCACTCAGACTACAGGCTCTGGTTTCATTCAGTACAGTGTGATATGGTTTCTTACAGTAAACCCTGTTTGAACTTGTGTTTCCACAGTGAGCTGTACCCCACCCAGGCACTTCAATCAAGGAGTGTGTGAGCTGTGTGATCTGCTTGATTTTGGCACTAACAGCTCAGACCATTCAGAGGAACACATCTCACCTGGTTTTTTCAACAAGCCACAAGAAAATGGTAAACTTAATGCTAACTTTTGCTGAGAAAGAAGAGGTTGTCATAAATCCCATTGGCTACAGCTAAACATAATTTTAAATAGTAATTGGCTACAGGTCTGTTTTGGTATAATAACTGATTAGGATACAGATATAATAAAAGGGAGCCATAGTACAGAGGAGACAAGCCAAAGCAATTAAGGCTAAAACATACAAGATCTGTATTGAGCACGTTCTGTAAGCGTTGCATATCGAGCGCGGCTCTGCTAAAGACACGTGCCGAGTCTATTTTTGCTGCTCTACACTTCCAACACACGTCAATCCACACAGAGAAGATCATTCTAGACATGATGTCAAGCACGAAAACCACGCATGTAACCCTAACCCCAACCGGGTATTTCAAAATAAAACATCACGTGTGGACTCCTGACTGTGTATAAGTTCATGTAGATGAGAAATACTTCCTGGTTATGGATTTATCAGTGACACAGAACAATCCGATGGTCAATCCCTGATCCATGTGGACACCAACAGGACTTTTAACTGCTAACTCTGTCTGAAGGTAACAGCACAGCATAAAGGAACATAGTTTACTTTATTAAACACGAGTAAACCTGCAAAAACCGAAACTGTAAAATCAAGTTGCTTTTTCACATATAGTAGAGGCTCAACGGTCACTGAATTATATCCAAATTAGCAGGAAATAGACCACAGAGAGGCAAAACAACCTCTTGTGAACATGTTGGGTCCTCTACACTTGTTGCATGTCTTTGGGTCATGACTTGCACACACGGACCTCAGTGAGATTATTGGCTGGTTTCTCAAGTGGACTTCTGAATGTGGACCCAACCAGACCTGTGGTCAACCAAGACAAAGAGGTTGGGTTAAGGTGGGCTTTAAGTCTCCTTTCCAGCAGCTACAATGAGCCTGAGTATCAGTCAAATCAGCCATGCTCCTGATTGTACAAAACTTAAAACCATAATAGCCTCACAGTGTGTACAAGTTGAGGAATAAGCTAGTCCAAGCAACATGTTTATTTGGGCTTTTTAGAGTGAGTGTTTATGTGGCTTTCAAGTGGACACTCAAGGGACTGCAGCTTTTAACACCTCTGCATTTTCCTCATTGCTCGATTTCAGAGAGTGGTTTTTGGTTTAGGTTGATCAAAAGTTGGAGTGAGTTTCCATTTCTAACATGGCTTTCAGAAGCTTCTACAGAAACCAGGGGGTGACACCACCATGACTGTGTTTGATTTATGAAGTCTGTGTTTGGAATTGTATGTTATTTGAGCCACTTTAAATTTTACACCATGCTGTCGGTTGTCTGGAGAGCATTATGACAGGGTTACTGCTGAGCAGTTCGGTATGAATGGAGGTACTCAGTATGATAGAGATAACAGTCTAACCGAGTAGGTCAAGGCATGTGACAGGCTTTTTAGATGGTGCAGGCCAACACTTGCTGTCCAATGTTTATTTAATAGCCTGGTGGGTCTCTGTACTATTGAATCACTCTGCACAGAACAAGCCACAGACCAAGCATGTACCAGGCAGAATGGATAACACGCCTCTCTTTTCAGTGCTCTGTGTTCAGAGTGATGTGGCATAAAATGATTGAAAAAACCTGCAGTGGTGGCCATCCATCTTCAGCAGTTCATCTCTTCCCTCTCCCCCTGCCTTTCGGTACAGTCTTGGATGTGGGGGCTCTCTTCTCCCCAGGCCTTCAGACAAAAGCTCTGAGAGCATCCCACTGGATAACTGCCATGGCATGCCGAACGCTAGACAGAAATAATCTCCTCCTGGTGATAACCGAGCAATCTCACAGCCCTGGGGAGCCTGAAACACTATTCAGAAAGCAATGAAACAAAACCAGGGTTGGCATGTCACGGGGCAGTGACACAGGGACCAGGGGGTTAGACAAATACACGCCCAACACTGACAGTCAGTCTACTGACTCAAGATTAACATTTTGCAAGGCATGTTAGCTGGATTTACTGCTCTATCCAAGAAACATGTATATTTTCTGACTTTTCCAGCCATCTGTGGACAGAAATCAACTGATATGCCTGCAAACTATCTAAATTTAGAGGATTATCTCAGTGGTTTTCTAATGTCTTTTGAATAATGATGAGCAATTAACAGATATAAAAGCTGTCTGAATAAGATGCAGTTCTCTATCTAAGTAGAAGTAACTATCCAAATGGGTCTTGCATATTCTTAGCACACTTCATTGATGTGTGATTTGCTGGTGATCAGCTAACAAAACCTGCACGATTGACATCAGGTGCAGAGACTGCGGGAGCGGTGGTGTTTCAATTAGGTTTTTGCAGGCTCAATTTGTTTGGTTATGGAGAGTTAGGACAGAAAACAGACTGACAGCAATCACAAAATTAAATTTAGTTTCATGGAAGCAGAGGTTAACGAGAAAGAGGCAAATAAACAAATCTGTGAGCTAAAAACAAAAGGTAGGGAAAAAAGCTGGTTACAATAACAATCAAATGAGGAAGTCATTGCTGCTGGTGAAACAAGGAGAACGAAAGATGAAAATTAAAGCTCCTGTGAGGAACTTTTAGATTACGTCAATTTTGGGCCCCTTGTGGACAAAATGGTACATCTCTTCTCTTTGCCCAAAACATGGCTAAAAGTGTTCTTCACAGCAAATCTCGTCCTGCTTTTGATGAACAAACACCACCAGTTATTATGAATCTTTGTATTGAATTTTGAAAAAAAAAGCTTCTTTTGCAGATGTTAAATCACTTCATCCGACACCACCCCCTTCAGCACGAGTCTTAGACATTAAAAATGGCTTTATGAAAATAATCTCAGCAGTTAATTCTGGTTTTGTTTGTAAAGAGGCGTCAGTCTGATTCAAAACCAGCCAAATATTTTTCATAAGAGCTTTATGAGAAACGACTAAATAGAAGTCAGAGAACTGAAAAAGAATTTTGACAAAACCCTCCCCTCTCCTTTAGCAACCCTTCAACAGGCACCCCTGCTGGGTCCATATTTTCCCAGTTTATGAGGACACTTGATGACTGAACTGAAAACCAGTTGCAGCTCTTGTGGATGTGTTCCCATCTATTGTGCTGGAGGTGCGAGCTGTGTCCTCTGGGGCAAGGACACCCATGTGAGTAACCGGTGTGTGGTGCACCACAGACAGCTGGTTAGTCCTGCCTGTGGTCTGGTCTAACAATGACCATAAATGCCTCTGCAAGAGAGTTTAAAGATACAGCACTTGTAATGCTGAAGTCTTCACATCCAAGTGGTCCTACAGAGGAGGGACAGCGTAGCTTGGGAATGTAGATGGAGGAGACAAGCGCACAGGCTTTTTTAGTTTGTGTTTTGCTAAAGATTATTGAACGGAAATTAAAATAGTCCAAACAGCTCATGAAAATAAGTCTGAATCAGACTGATGTGTCTGTAATCACAGCAGCCATCTGTGTGTAACACTGAATTAACACCTTCCTTCCAAAGGTATTACATTCAGAAACAGTCACAATCACTGAAATTATGTTCATGCTTATTATTATGCTTGGTAAATTGCTGAGCATGGCCTTTTTCTCCTGCCAATATTTTGCACGCAGGGGTAGAAACACCCAATGTTGCATATTTTCTGAGAGGCGAACACACCTATTTGGTAATGCGTGTCATCCTGCACATTAGAAGATGTAACCCTTTAACGCTGCAAGTGAAAATATGTTTATGCATGTTTCAATTATCTAAAAGTAGTAATAAGGCCACATAAGTCTATATCTGTGGAAAGTCTCATGTGACAAGATGCCCCCCATTGTCATCCTTTTGTTTAAATGTCTAAACAAGATATAAGACCTAAAAGTCCTTGATGGAAGTATAAAAGTTTGACTGTTTTATTTTAAACACATAAGCTATCCGCAGAAAAAAACCCCAGAGATTTTCATTTTGAAATGGTCCAGTTGTTGCTTGTAAGAAAATCACTTTTTTTTTTTTTTCAGATACAGATTGTGCTATTTGCTGTCAAAATTACACACTTTTATTCTAAGTGAAGAAATCAGCATACTTGTTTTTCAGTGCTGAGCAGCACCATTTGCAGCATAACAAAGTCTACTTTCCCCTCAGCTCCTGCGCTGACAAACAAGCTCAGCTCTGCAGTCAAAATGTTTCCTGCAGATGGAAATATGATGCAGGCTGACAGCTATCACTGCTTCTTTGTGGCTTTCAGAGAGAGAACAGCAACTGAATTCAACATCAGCTGTCTGGGACCTGTTTGGCAACATTCATGGCTGTTTGAACTTTTTTCACCCTCACCACAGTACATATAAAGCATGAGAGAATCAACCATGTCAAGAGGAGTCAATCACTTATTACCTACTTTTTCTGCATCTCCGCCCTGAAAAATACACTTTGCTGCCAATTAACTTCCCCATCAGGGGATTTGTTTTTCTTTTGCTTCAGGCAATCTCCCGGTGTTGTCAATTTAGTTTGTAGATCATGCTCATGGCTTGAAATTGACTATTACAGCTTCAAGTATTAAAACCTGGAACTATTGTGCTCATTTTTTCCAAAGATTTTATTTCACAGGTGTTTCACACAAACTTAAAAATATATATTTTATGTCAGTCTTGCAGAGGTCTTTATTTCTATTATGCATCAAGTAAATGCAAAATTTGGGCACACTTTAATTCACTAAAAAAAAATGGCAGTTTGCATCATGAGAAACTATCATACTACGATGCATTAAAACCACCTTACATTTGTGTGGGTAATGAAGGTTATCAATTATGTTTTGCAGCATTTCTGATCAAAATACTGTAGCTGGTTGGAAACCATGGATCAGCGAGTGTCACACAATATCTCACATCAAACCAGGAGGTTTCACCAAACTACAGTTAAGTAGACCCCTCTTCAGTAAAATCAGGACCCCTCACAGAGCTCGGCAGTCATCCAGGCTGCCCTGAGCAACTTCACTCTGACTGCTCTAAATGGTGCTAAAAGGCAACTGAAAGCAGAGTAAAAGCGAACATATCTGTGTTTCCATGTTCACGTGTTGAGCAGACCCCTGAAATCTTTAACCCAGCTGAGCAAAGAAGCTGTTTTCAGCACACAACAAACAAAGAGGCTTTCCATTGTGCTTGATAGAGAGAGAGACCAGCACCCAAGAGAGATCTACAGCAATGTGTTGGCTTAAGTTAAATTTGATTAAAAAAAATAAATAAAAAAAAAAAAAAAAGTTGTTAAAAATGAGATAGCAGCAGTTGAAGTGAAGTTGAAGTTGAACAACCACACAATATCCAACACAGCTGTCTACGTCTCCATGCAATCATAAATATTCTTCCTTTAGGTGTGAAACTTCAGTGCACTTGGTGATCAACTCATCAGGGCTCCTACCGCAAACAAGTGGCTGCTGGAGGAGAGTGGGTGAGTTGTGTTTAGTCTCTTTGATGAAGAAACCAGGCAAAGCTTAAAAGATGTTTGATGGCTAGTACTATGGCTGGGACCCTATATGTACTGTTGATGAAGTTAGGTGCTGTTCTGAGTATTATTTGTGGCTACAAAGCGGCGTTTTGGTTGAGGTTTGCGTGTGGAGATGTAGACCACTGTGTATTGCTATCGTGTAGTCATTACTAAAGTTGGTATAATTAGAGAAGCAAGCAGTTGGCAACATTTATCTCTTGAGGGGGGTTTCTAACTTGGTGTTGCGGTGTGTTTGACCCTAACTTAATTTTATGCCCGAATATCCCTTTAATGTCCAACACAGTCAGATCTGAAGTTTTGTTGCGTTTGAGTCCTGGGAGTAAACTCAAATCAGCTCCCAGTTGGTGTTCATTTAACTTTAGCACATGTTTCAGCACCAAAGTATGTCTAACTGAAGTACAAATGTTCATTGAATGTAAACAAATGGCATCAAAGATAAAGCAGCATAAAGCAGTGTGTATAGAGTTTATCCTCTTCAAGGAAAGACTCTTTCAAAGGGACATCAAAGTCCCAGCTGAGATTTACAGACCAGTTTTGACTTGGTGGAGGTACATGCAGCACTTCACGTACGCTAACTCCAAATGCTGTTACACACTTGACACTAGCAGAATGAAAATGCAAATGTCAGGGTTTAGGGCTTCATATGCGGCAGTAAATCAAGCTTTTGAACAACATGTAATCCTACACTCTGATTTTCTCTGTTTGTTAAAAAAGCCCCTGGGTCACTCCCTAAACCAGACCACCCACCATTGTTAAATACTGTGCTTGATCACATGCGCCTCCTTTACCATCTTGTTTTTGATTTTCAAACAAAGTTGTGTTAGCTGTGTTCTGGTGTAGGCTAATAGGTTGTCAAATCTGTTTTTTAGCTTCAAATGTGGCCTCATCTCCCCTCCGATCCTCACTTCCCACTGTCTCTGTGGCTGCTAATCAATCATGGAGTAGTGAAATGATCATAATATGCCAGATTAATGAGGGGCATATGATTTACAACCTCAAACAGAACAGTAAGATGTGATAACTGTATTTGAGCTTCCCACCATGGCTTTGACATCAAGAGAAGGTGGCCATATTTGGTCTTTCATAAACCTTTAAACTTTCCCGAGATAGATCAGTCCCAAGGGGTGGGCTTGGCCTGGCTTCTCTCTATCAGTCTCTCGTGTAGCCACTCTGTGAGGTCCACTCTGAATATGACTTGGCTGGGTCAAACCTGGAGGCTGTTGTTGGGAGTTTGTCAAAATCCAGGGCTTGTTTCTGTCACAACTTTTAAAGCATAAGGACGCAGATGTTACACAGATTGAAACTGGTTTTTCTTCAGCAGGTTTCCTTCTTTCAAGGTTGGTCGGACATTGGCCTTGATGCATGTTTTTCAGAGCTTAGGGCTACAGCTGAGTTCCCAGCAAACAAGGCAAGGCTGGGATCAGTTCCAAGAGGCGGCAGAGTGACAAAGAAGTGAAGGAACGGGAAAAGAAAGTGGAATTGACAGGAGAGAAGAAAAGCAAAGAGACAGCAGGCAGCTACCGATTCTGGGCCTCTTTTTTCTTATACTCTCAATAACTACTTGATACCACTGGATAAACCGAATACTATATGGCATTGCATTGCTGACACATTTAAGGCCCTGCCTGGGAAAGGCATTGTCTGGATCACAGCATATGTTGCTCCAAAACCTTAACATATCATTCAATATTCATGCCTTCCAAGATAAGCAAATATTCATGGTGTGCACACCAACAGCAATGCTGGCTTTTGAACTGGGTGATGATGACAAGCCAGGGGGACCAGCTCCCCTTTATAGCAGTCAGTGTTGTGTCCATAATTTCCAAAAGGAATGTCCAATTTTGATTATCACATCACAAAACGGTTTTTGACTTCAGTTTCCCTTTAGGGTCCCTCCTTCTGTATCATATCATACACAGTTGCTTTGCATGGAACAGTCCTAAACTGCAGTTACGAATACAGAGGAATGTGCTGTAATGGCTTTTAATAGATTGACTTGATATGTGAGATGTGTGTTCAGGTTGTCCCTAGTGCCACCCTAGCGATTCAAAACAATTGTTGTCAAACCCATCAGACTCACATATTTAACATGGATGAGTGATTGGTAAAGGCTTGTTGATAAAGTTTGGTAAATGAATCACCTGGTGTTCTGAAGGAGAACCAAAGAACTCATTTTTAAACCATCAGTTTATGAGCTCAAGTCCTATGCACAATTGCTTAGTGAGTGTGTATTGTGGGACCCTTTCCTTTTTCTGTTCATTTTCTAAGTGTACACACAATCAGACAAACTTTCATAAAAACTGTATTCAGTGAAGTGTTGTTCGACCTGAGCAGCTTTGGCCATGAACAGTACAGTCTTATTTTTTTATAGCTTCTCTTCTTGCTTTGTTGAAATAAAATCCCAAATAAATAATAAGAATAAATAAATAAATAAATGAAACTTTATTCAGAGACCTTTGTACTATCTTCACAAATCTAATGCTTCTGATGCACATTCACTGCCTTTCAGTTTACACTGAAGGAGAGCATTTCTGAAGAATTTATCAAAGACGTGTTTACTGGGGGAAGGCTGTCCTTCATGGCCATTTGCAAATACAAACATTTCTGAAAGCCTAAGGCAGTGTTCGCTCTGTGAGGCTAAAAGCTTGTCAGTACACAGTCATAGAAAAAAAAATATCCGACCACCCTTGTTTTCTTCAATTTCCTGTTCATTTTAATGCCTGGTACAGCTAAAAGTGCATTTGTTTGGAAAATTTCATGATAACAACAAAAATAGCTCATAGGAGTTTAGTTTAACAGCGGATATCTAGCCATTTTCCATGGTTTTCTTGATAATAACCAAAATCACTGAAGTCCTTACTTGTTCTGCCAAAAACAAAGAGTTTAGGCATTCTGTGTTTTCTCTTCTGTCTGTTGGTCACATGATACACACAGGAGTTAGTACTTGATAAGATGACCATTGTTTTTGATGACTGTAGCCATGTGTCTTGGCAGCTTCTGACATTATTCTGTTGTCACAGCAGCCCATTCCTGTTGCTAAAATTGTACCAAATCTCCTTTGGGGCTTGTGATTCTCGATTTTGAGTTTCATGATGTTTCACAGGTTTTCAATTTTTTTTTTCAGATTTAGATCTGGTGATTGAGCAGGCCAAGGCATGGTTCAGATGTTTTGGTTCTCCACCCAGGCTTTAATTGACCTTGCCGTGTGGCAGGGAGCATTGTCTTGTTGGAGAATCCAGTCATTCAAGCCAGGAAAGAGTTTATCAGCGGATGGAAAAAGACTGTTTTCAAGAGTAGCCCTGTAGGTGACCTGGTTCATTCGCCCTTCACACAACTGCATTTGCCCTGTTCCGCCCATACTGAAACAACCCCAGGTCATCAACAACCCATCCCCATATTTTACTGTGGGGGCAAGACAGTCTGGTTTGTAGGCTTCTACAGGTCTCCTCCTAACCAGTAAGTTGGCTAGAGTGAGCATCAACTCAAAATTGGATTAACCACTAAAGAGAACCTTAGCCCAATCATATACAGTCCAATCCTTGTGATCACTAGTGAAGCATAATCAAGACTTCCTCTGCCTTTTGTTGATGAAGGGCTTCTTACGCGCCCAGTCCGACTTCAGACCAGCTTCAAGGAGTTGATTCCGAACTGTCCTTGCTGAACAAGTCACATTTCTTGACAGCGCCCACTAATTTTTAAGGTCCCTTGAGGTCTGATGATGGTTCCTGACACAGGAATTTGGTAGTAACATGTTTGGCTTTCTTTTTCTTGTTTTGGCTACCTGTCTCTCACTCATGCCAATTTCCAGCATTGCCAAGATGGCTGCCTTTGTGGCCTCATTCAATTCTTTTGTTTTAGACATTATGTTAGAACTGACAACTTCTGAGTTGTGCTGTGGCTTGAATGTAAAACAACTCTAGGCCTTTGCATTTGCAGTGCTGCTAATTATATGAAATGGCCTCTTATATACCCTGGGAATACAATTAAGCTTAAGTGTGTCAAGTAAGACATGAAATGTTATGGAATCACCTGCATTTTTAGTTAGTTAGTGGTATCAGGCATAACAATGAACAAGAAATTGAAGAAAACAAGGGTGGTCTAATATTTTTTTTTTTCTGTGACTGTCGTGGAGAAAGTCCCAGAAATACTGAGAGCGATTTGGCTTCAAATCAATATAACGACAGAAGGCGGGGCCAAGTTGTCCATAGTATATACAGTCTATGTACAGGATCTGACCCCCTTTTCTGTAGGCCTCCTCCTTAGCCTGGCACAGCTTCCACAGCTTGGGTCTGAACCAGGGCTTATTGCTGTTGTATCTGACAAAAGTCTTGGTCTGCACACACACATGTCCACACAAAAGCTGATGTAAGATGTCACCATGTCAGTGAATTCATTGTGAGTTTTAGCTGCAGCTTCAAAGACACTCTAACTAGTGACGTCAAAGCAGGTCTGAAGCTTCTGCTTTGAATCTTCCATCCTTTTCTTCAGTCCTCAATACAGGCTGTTTAATAGGAGAGCAGATAAACCATTGAATATGTGAACTCTGACTCCATCAAGGCTGAAATAAAGAATGAGAATTATAAGCGAGATGCTACAGACATTGTTTGTGGTCCATATTGAAGGACAGGGCTGTTGTCAAATGATGAATCGTTTAATTCTTATCATTAATGCCGTATTGTTTAGTGATGGCAGATGTATAAGCTGAAACCTCTGCAGCAACACATCTGACACATTATTTCAGAGCCACATGTTGGCACACCGCGCACAGTAAACAATCACTCCTGCTGGATTTTGGCAGGGATTGTGTTGTTTTAGTGTTAATTATGTGTGACAGCATACAAACACATAATAATAAAAATCAAATTATTATTCATTGTTTGTACATGCGCAACAAACAACACCAAGGACAGCCAGGGAGGTGAGAACTCACCATGTCTCCTCTTCTCACATCTTGAAATATATCCACAGCCTCTATCTATAACACAGTATCATTTCCTCTTTGTGCTGCATGATACCCTGAGATTAAAGCTACGCAGGGAAAAAAAAAACAAAACAGTGCCAATATATGCATGTTAAATTCCGTATTCAATTGGATGGGATGGATAAATGTAAGAAAAAAATGGAGATTTATAGAGTCAGGCAATTACTCTAAGCCTGGTGCAGCAGCCCTTATTTAGCTGAATGGTAAGCTCGCCTTGCTTGGAGGAGCACTAATTACTGAAGCTTATAGGAGGCTTACACTAATCTTGATTGAATTTCTGAGTGTGATGTGAGATCTCCCTATCAAACTTTTTCCCACTGACAAAAGAGCAACTTTTAAAGCCGGTGTTTTTCAAACAGGTTTAACCCGCTGTGTGTGCAAACAAATCCAACTGCACAATTTACATACCTGCCATTTCTCAGGAAAAAAACTAAAAAAAAAATGAGCGTGAAATATCACAACAGACAACAGATTGCAGACTGAGATATGTGAAGTCCTGAATACTGACTGTGTTTGTGAATGACTGCATGTAGAGCGCTCTGTGTAAAGAGCTGCTAAAGATTTAAAAGTGATGGTTTTGGGCCAAAGTAAAACTCAAATAAACCCAATGTAGTGCACACGATACAACTACTGCATAACTGTAGCATTAAACTAGGTTATTATTGATTTTGTGTATATTTCCTGATTCCACAGCCTTGTGGTCTGGACTGGAGCCTTGTGAAGGACTGTTTGCTTCTGCCTGCTTCTGTCTGCTCCTGCTGGATTTTTGACCACCACCACCTGCTCCCACAGTGTTTGTGCTCCTGCCTGACCCTGCAATATGTTTAACCAATGCTGCCCACTCCCAGGTGAGTTTTGCTCCTATGTTGTATATAAACATGCTGTATCACATGACTTTGGCCTCTTGGGACTTTCTTGTAGTGTCTTGTTGAATGTGTGAAGGAAGATAAACAGTATATATGACAGCTTTAACCTCTTCTATGCTGTTTGCTGTGTCCAGAGTTGTTGGCCACGAGCTTCATCAGGGGCCAGCATTGATTTTTTTGATACATTTTATTTAACGGCCACTTTCAATGCACTCAAGGTCACCTTTCAAGGGAAGGTTAAAATAAGACAAACAAATAAATAAGTCCACAAAATAAGTTTTTAACTGAAATAATAAAAAAGAGAGAGAAAGACTAAATCAGCTAGTTTGAAAAGATGGGTTTTAAGACGGGATTTGAAAATGGAGAGAGAGTTGATATTACAGATGAGTGGAGGCAGTCTGTTCCAAGGTTGGAGAGCAGAGCAACTAAAGACTCTGGAGACCATGGTGGTTAAACAGGTGGGTGGGACAGTGAGATGGAGAGAAGAAGAGAACCTGGGAGTGTGAGAGAGGGTGCTGATGCGAACCCATGCTCTTAGCTCATGTCCTGGGAGGCTGGACTTGTTGAACATGATCATTTTGTTCAACATGTTGATAGAAGTTCAAGTCAGCAAGAGAATCTTATCTTTATGCTGTACTTAAATTCACATCTTGAATTGATTATGATGTTTAAATTACTTAAGAACATACTACGAGGAAGATCATTTTTTGAGAGTAAATGAATCATCACAAGAATGAACTGCATTGGTTTCCCAACAGGTGAGCAGACCAGCCTCACAAGACTTTGGGGCTTACACCAACACCACTGTCTTTGCTGCAGCCTCTAGTATATATACATACATACATATATATACATTTTTTTCGGTTAAAACATAAGTATAAAAACCTTTTTCAAAGCTGTGGTTGATGTCAAATGGTGTTTTGCAAAATTGCCTCGTCAGGTACAAAATAAGTTCATGTTGCACCAAGTCATCCAATATCAGCAATTCTGTTTCTTGCAAGTTTTAAGATAAATCCATTCAATCGTCTGATGCTTTATTAGAAATGCATTATTTTCCCCTAAAAGCTTTATGTTTTCTAAAATTGCCTACATCTGGAGAAAGAGCTGCAGAGACACACAATCCACAGCAGCACAAAAAAACAGGTCTTGTAAATGAACTTTGCACTTGTATGAATACTTTCCGTGAATACTTCTGCTTCTGCTGCCTAATGGGACCTGTAAGTAATGTGGCGGTCAGTGTGGTGGCAACCCTTTCTGAATTAACAATCACAGCAAAGTTCAAGTAGCAGTTGTTTGCTAGTAGGGGGGCAATTTCAGAGCTTGCTTTGAGAAGGATGAATTCAAACATGGGTCAGTTAGCAGTGCAGAAGTTTCTTTACTCTCATGCATGCTTGGACTGCAGGAAATAAGAGAGTTTTGTGTTTTTAAGTAGTTGAAGTGTATTACCTTCTTAAGACTCAGGGATAATTGAGCTTGGGGACAAAAACTCTTCACAACAATAGATTAGGTGGAGCCGCAGAGCTTAGAGTGAGTGCTCTGCTCTGACCTTCACTCCGTCTAACACTCAGGTTGAAACTCGCTTCAGTTTGACTGACTCAGCTGATGCCAAACAAAACCCTTCCCCATGCTTTGTGCTGAAATGTGTGATATTCGGTTCTGACATGATAAAGACAGACATGAAAAGGTTTTGAAGTCACCACTAAATATGTTTTCCCCCAGAAGTCAGGTTGACATGCTGCTGATTACAGATCTGTTATTTCTTAAAGCTGTCCCCTCCACCTCAAACTACAGTCTAATGGAAAGGAGATGACATGTTTGCAGCTCTGACCCTGAGGCCTCAGAAAAATAAAATATCAGTGTTCGACTGTCTGATTATTTCAGTCTTTTTTTTGTTTGGAGGTATATGTGACTGAAAGTAAGCGCTTTATTGATCTACTGCCTGATTATACTGTTCTCAATTTAAACGGCTTTCTTTGTTATTAATAGCACCCTTTAAGGTTCTATCAGAAGGTAACAAACTACTAAATTTAAATAGGCATTAAGTTTTCAATGTAATCATATTAGCAGCTGAAAAAGAGATATACATACTGTACATACATCATAAAAAATGTAAAGTCTGGTGGCATTTGAGACCCCTTAAAACTTCCATTGATAACTTTTGGTTTTGTGTTGATCGTGGCGCCCCCTATAGACAAAGTTTTACCACTGTTAAGTGATATTTAAGTGATACGAGGATAAAATCTCAGCTTATTGATTTTATTCAAACACATCATTTGCTGTAAATCTGTTCCAGGGTAAAGCATACACATAGACGGTTTGCAGCATGCTGTTTTAAGCTAATCTAACACTAACCCTCTCACAGTGTTAACTGGTGGTAAAAACAGCCACAAAGAATCTGAAAATGTTCCTGTACTGAATCTCAATGCCTGAAACCGGTACTCAAGGGTAGTTGTCAGCCTTGCAGCTGAACAAAAAGCCATGTTTTCATAATTTCTGCATAAGATATTCACAAAGTCAAAGACGTTGATTTTGACAAAATATCTCATCTCACTAAGTCAAGCATATAAAAGACAAGATAAGCAGAGATTACTTTGTCCACAGGGGGCGCCAAAACTGACCCAAACTAAAAGCTTCTCTCGGGTTTTGAAAAAGACTTCACCTCGCAGCAGGTTTTGTGCCTGCAAAGTTGAAATGAAGTTGAAGAAAGTGGTTTTAGTTTAGATAGTAGGAAATATTGCCATGGCGAGATACTGTTAGGTCATAAATCGACCAAAAAACCTGCCTCCTCCAGCAATCCCTATGGAGCTGTGGACAATCTTTCAAAATGAATTACACAGAATATAATTTTTCTCCCCCCTGCTTGGGATATTGACATGTAGTTACTCTAAGACTGGTTTGTGCTCAAGTCCTCTTTTTTTCTGTGCAGCTCAATTTTTAAAAGTTATTAGGGGGTTCATGTTTTCTATGATTGACACTTGATGCAGCCTATGGGCGTACAAAGTTTGCGTAGCTCACCCAGGGGATACACTGTTTGGGCAGAGCGTCATCACAGAGACTCTTGGCGACTCTTCCGCCAAATGCGTACAACGCTACTGTGCAAGTTGTGGTTCCAGGAAGTGGAGAAAATCCCTGAAACACCGGGAGCAATTCGGCTTCAAATCTGTTTAATGACGGAAGGCAGAGCCAAGTTGTCCATAGTATACAGTCTATAGTCAGAACCTATAGCCAAATATTCGGCAAACAATCAATAGTTGAATATGCATTGACAAGTTTTCAAAGCTGCATATTTTTTTAATTTGTAAAACAATACTCGAATGGGGTTTCTTAGCATTCAAACTCAATATTGGTCTATGATTATGCAAGGCTGTTTTGCAAATGTCATTTAAACTTCTACCCAGTTTTGATGGACCTTAATGTAAATATGGTTTGACGATAAAATTATTAAAAATTACGTTTATAGACCCAAAAGACAATCTTAACAAAGGAGCCAGGACCAGGAGGTATACAGTTAACATTTGATCTCAAAGGGCCTCTAGTAACTGAAAAAGGAGAAAAATATAAATAGACCTGTTAAATGAAGCGATCAAACTTTTTTAAAATTCAAACAACTATCCAGAGTGTTACGACTAAAACAACAAATCCAATTCCACCAAGTTTACTCAGGTTTAAAGATGATGAAATCAGGACACATTACAATCTGTACCTGTTTTTTATTATTATTTTTTTGTCTTTAAGACTGTCCCTATACATTGAATGTAAGTTAAAACAACAAGTCCATAAATGTATTCACTAAATTCTTATGTTTTATTGTCTGCTACACATGTGTTAAATTAGTTTAACACCACCATGTGTCAGCTCCACAGTGCATATATTAGCATAAGACAGTGTTTGTGTATTGTCCTCCTTAGGGACCGTTTCACTGATATTTTTCTTGATTTCAAAATAAAATCTTGCAGCTAAACTAAATTATATGAGCAGGTTAGAAAGAGAAAAAAAAAGTTCTATGGTTGGAGTCCCATTAGTTTGAGGAAGGGAATTGTGACTAAAAGTTTTCGGTATGTCTGATGAAGCTTTGTCCACCCCAGACAGAGTTGGGATCACAGGACAGTAATTAAGCAGAGGAAACCGGGGCACCTAGACTCCAGAAGGCCAGTTCTGAAAAATGGTCTCGACAGCCGTCATCTAGACATTGTTTGGCCTTAATAAGCATTCAAATGAACTCAATTTCTGCTACATCCATTTACATCCTCAGTCTTGTTAAATACCTAACTCTACTGAAAGGATGTGACAGCACGCTTAGCAGGTCTGCCCCTGAGTCACTGGGCTTGATAGAGTGGCTAAAAATGGAAGTGTGTGTGTGGCTGTAGAGACACTCCACTGAGAATTACAAAGAAGCACATCACACACCTCAGAATCGGCTCATATCTGCATATAAAATTGCCAATTAATTTAGATTTCTTTCCATAAACGCTCTTATTCCCTGTCTCTTTTCTCCCCTCCGCAGCTGCTGAAAGTAAACTTATTAAACTGCAGCGCATCAAATGAATAAGTGAAAGGCTTTAATTTTATAAGCCTTGCAGGCTTCATAAATGCATGTCACTGGTGCAATGAAATTAACATTGTTGGTGTGTGTGAGTGTGCATGTGTGTGTGTGTTTATGCTTTTACTTTGGTGTGTGTGTGAGTGTCATGTCTGGGAGCCCGATTCTCTGGAGTTCTGACTTAGTAAAATGAAATCCAGAGTACACCCACAGGGCAACACGACTGAACAAATACAATAATTCAATTTACTCTTCAATTACATTCGCATCCAGGCTTTCCCCTCCTTTAATTAAACTGTTGAACATGCCGGTGCCGAGCAGACGCAAATATAATCAAATGAAATCCATCACAGGACCCAATATTCCACCTGATAAACCAAATGAGGGATTTGTTTTTGAGCGAACTGCTTTTATTTTATTTTTTTCTCTAAGCAAATCAGTAAATTGCCAGAGTGAAATGACGTTCAAAGCAATACGCGGTTAACACACTGAAACTAATTAACACATTTCAAAGGAGTTCTGAGGATGAGAATGAACACGACATGCATACTTGCCTTTGATATTGATATCAGTCATACATATTTCATTTGGAGGCGTCCAAGGCATTGATTAAGCCGAATTCTCGAATGATGTGGTGCTGAAGTCACTGTAGGTCACTGCATGCCATCAATAGGTACAACGGGGGGAACCTGAGGCTGCTGATTGTTTATTCATGGATCTGTCATCAAACATGTTATGAACCTGAATGAATCTGCTCTCCCTGGACGTGGAGGACAGCATCGGCCAGTAAACACACACAAACACATCTTTTGCACTCTCCAGGCTAAATATTGAACACTTACAGCCCGAGAAGAGAGGTCATGACGGGTATTGATGAGTACACTCAAGGACACAAACTGAATGCTGAGGACAAGCTACCGGGGGCGTGTATGTATGTCCATGGAGACAGTATTTCTCAGATAGACACATGATATGATTAGAAATGAGATCAGTTAAAATTTAAAACTCTCTCCTCTCTGCCTGACTGACAGTGGGTTCTTAAAACTCTTGAACGATGACTTTTTATTCTTCAAGGCAACTTTTTGAAGGATGCAAAATGACAAAGTGATGGATATATATATATATATATATATATATACTTAAAAAAAAAAAGCTTTGTATGCTGTTAGCTTAAAAATAAGTTATTAGACCAGGCCAAAAGTTTGGACACACCTTCTCATTCAATGCATTTTCTTTATTCTCATTACTATTTAAACTGTAGCTTCTCTGTGAAAGCATCAAAAATATGAATGAACACATGTGGAATCATGTGCTTAAGAAAAAAGTGTGAAATAACTGAAAACATGTTTTATATTTTAGATTCCTGAAAGTAGCCACCCTTTGCTTTTAATAGCACTGCAAACTTTTGCTGTTCTCTGAAATGGTTTTTACTTCACAGGTGTGCCTTTCAGGGTTACTTTGTGACTCTAAGTACTTCTGTAATCAAGAGCAAAGGGTGGCTATTTTAAAGACACTAGAATATAAAACATGTTTTCAGTTGTTTCACATTTTTTTTATCAGTACAAAATTCCACGTGTTCATTCATAGTTTTGATTCCTTCAGTGATAATCTACAATGTAAATAGCCATATAAAAAAAATAAAGAAAAGCCATTGAATGAGAAGGTGTGTCCAAACTTTTGGCCTGTACTGTATAAGCTCAACATAACCTGTCACAGCCCCAATGTCATGCTTTGGTATTCACATCAAAATCTGAATTAGGGCCGTTCAAAGGCCAAAACACATCATGATAACAATATTTATGGAACTTCACATTACTTTATAAACTTTACAAATAAATACAGTAAACCTAAATGTAATTGTCCTTTTCTAATTATGATCAAATTCATAATTTTTCACTGTGACGAAAACATCCTTTGGGCCTAAACGATTGTTTCTGTCATATGTAGTTTGTTTTGAGTCCTGCATTGTAAAATCTAGGCTTTTATTTCATGTACATGCCCCTTCTGGTAGCTTGTATGTTGGATCATTTTTGTGACTGGCTCCAAATCAGCCCTGAGGTCACTCATCTCAAAAATGCCATTACTATTACAATCTTTATCGACTATCTTTATTTCTGACAGTCCAAATATGTTGACACGCGCACCAACGATTCTCTCTCTCCCTCGTTTATCATTGCACTTTTGCCTCGTTTTAGCCACAATGACAGCAGCCATTTGTGCGTAACACTGTGCCAGTTTGCACCTGCCTTTCAAACATGCTAGCTGTAGACCACAATCGGTTTCCGGGTTTGACAAAACACACGGCGTGTGCTAAATGATTCCATTTGCATCTGCTCCTCCCAGTATTTTGAGCGTTCTGATGATCTACATACATTCTGCATATTCATGAAGGCAAACACGCTGAATCGATTGCATGAACTGTTTTGCTCATTTGGCAAATGATATCCTCGGTGCACCTGCCCTCTGAGCATTTTTTGGTCTAAAAGAGGTCTAATAGACGTCTAAATGCAGCCTAGACGGCTGGTCTAAAATCCGGCTACCACAGGTCTAAAAATGAACGTTTTTTTAGATGTCTAAATTTAGACCAAGATTGGACCAAGTCTTAATCTGGGCTATATCTTTACTATGATGTATTTTGCTCAATGACTACCATTATTATTGACTACCATTATTATTTTGGTTAAGTACTTGGAGATCAGTTATGCAACTCACAGTTGCTTTTTGAGACAAATAGTTATCGAATGATGGGTTTCAAACAAGTGAAACCGTCTAAATTCCGTCTAAAAATACACAGAATCTAGACGGTTGAAATAAGGTCTAAAAAAAACTAGACGTCTAATAGCCGTCTATTGCTCAGTGGGTGGTTAGAAGATCAGCTTTGCGTGGGCAATCAAGTTTGCACATGTTTTTGTACACACAAACATTCAGTAGATCAGGCCCTGAGTATCCACCCTCTTGTGTTTGTGTTTCAGGAGTTTTAGTTAGTAATATGGGCACAAAAAAAAAACTGCTGTAATTTTTTCTTGATTTTTCAGAGAAGGGGGACTGAATAAAAAAAATAAAAAATTAAAACAGTGAGAGAGAAGCATTTGATACTAAATTTACTGAACAAGTGTATGTAGATGTTCCAATCAAAATTCATAATTGTGCGGGGTTTTGTCATGTATTGTTTCAAGAAGAATGGGTAAAGATAGTGAAGTTCCTGAGAGTCTTTCAACATGACATTTACAGAGACATGTATGGACCGCTTGTATCATCCCTCCCATGCTGAACATGTGTGCACTTCCCAGACAGATGGTCCCGAAGAGAAGAAGGGCAGCACTAGCTAGTTGTTGCACCTACCAAAACAAATACATCATTTCTATGCAAATTGGCCGTATACCTCAATCTATCACCAGCAAAGGGCTTGACACCTGTTGTGAATATGCATGAGTTTATGGCAATTAAAAGCAGGAGAGCAGTGGGAGGAAGAGAAAACGATAGCACAGGCAGGAAGAGCTACGAGTCATTCAGCACTACAGGGATGTAATTCCTCTCCTCCACACCACTTCACACAGCTACTTTATTGGTTTGTGTAATTGAAATCCTTTCCTCCACAAGTTCTTCCAACCCGACTCCCACTCTGCTGCTCTATTCCACTTCAGCTGAAGGTGTTTGCTGCAAATCCACGTGCGCATTTATCATTTTCGCTCCAATCTGTCTTTTCAAACTAACACAGAGGAAGACACTCCCGAAATAAAACGTCTGTTGCAGCTTTCACTTGATGACCCAAGATAGAAAACATCTTGTCAAAACAGTTAACTTTCGAAGATTTTTCACCGCAAAGTACCAGGAAAACTTTTACTTACTTTTTTTTTTACACAAGTGATACGATTAATGTTTTGCAATGCAAGAGGCTTACATAAACAACATGGAAACCTCCAACCACACACTTTGGAGAGGATTACAAACCGTATAGAGACATGGAGCATGACATACTCTACTGCACCTGCTCCACTCTTTCACCAAACATCACCTTATATTCTACTCCAGTGAATACAATAACACCATGTTTACACATCCCACATCTGTCAGAGGGGACAAAAAAGCCAAATGGCGTCAACTAACCACAATTTCCAAAAATACACTTTCCAGATCTGAGCTGCAGCTAATGCAACAAGGAGGACTTTATTGATTACTTATGTTTTATTTACAAAATAGAAATAGAAGCTCATTTTGCAATTTATGCATGTGCAGTCATGTAAAATGCAATGTTTACACTTTATTTCTCTCTTGTTATTAATTCCAAACAAGGCAATTTCACAGTTTGACAATATCATGGCAAATCACATTTTTTTATTCATTGGTTGGAATGGAGCAGGAAGAAGATAGCCTGGCTGATTCCAGTTGCGTGAATCACTTGCCGTTCCTTCCCACAACAGTCTGGATTTCGGCCAATTGGGAGCCCTAAAAGTAGGCGGGAGTACTTTCCTTGATGGACAGACTACTGTAACCAATCACCGTAACCAAACAAATGACGTCATCATAGTGCGCAACTGTGTTCCCTGCTGAGCTCTCAAGCATCAAGTAAAGGTTTGGTAATATTTCAAAGTGTGCAAGCAAACAATGTCTTTTACGTCTTCTTCTGCGGATATAAAGGATTTCTGCCGACTTTGCAAAGTCAACTGCAGAATTAACGGCGCTTTGAAAAGTCCCGCAGCATGTGTTGGACGTCACCATCTACACATGGACCAATCAGGGGCTGCCTTTCCCTGTTGTCCAGGGAACAGTGGAAACACAGTCACTGATTGGCCCGGTTATTTTCTGATTTCTAATACACGCTCCCAACTGGCCGAAGTCCAGACTGTTGTGGGAAGGAACATCAAGTGATTCACGCAACTGGATGGCCCAGACAGGCTTGGAAGAAGATACATCTTATAGTTTCAAGTTGACTTATCGGTCACTGAGTGATACTGTAGTCATACCATGAAGTAAACAAAACAAGTATGATAATAAATGCAACAAAAAGACAGCAAGAATCACTGGTTACTTTTGTTATAGTTTCAGATTGCATTTTCCTAGAACATTTTCTTGTCTTGGAAAAGATTAGTACAGGTCTTCAATTCATTACTTTGACAAAGTTTGACTCCCATGACCGAGATAACAGGTGTTTTAAGACATTTACACAACAACATGCATATATCCATATATGCAATGAGCAGATGTCTAACAAACTTTACCTGCATAAGGTGTAATTAGGTCTACAAGGTTAATAGTGCAGGAAACGGAGGGGAGGATTGATGTGGGACAAAGGCCAAAGCACAGCTTCAGAAGTCCCACCGCGCACAAAAAGGAGGGCATCAACCCACATTTAGCAGCACAATGTGTGTGTGTAAATTGTGTTGGTGTGTGTACATGTGTGCATTCTCCTCATCATCAGCCAATGTGTAATGAGAGTGTACATCTCAGTTAACTCAGCCTCTAATCTAATGATATTCATTGATACACTGGAGTGTGGCCCCGGCTCTCCGAGCAGAAAGTAATTAGTTACACTTTTAAACTCAAGTTAATCCGCACTGACGACACGCTGCTTGTTTCCCACAAAATGTATCGGCTGCTCGGCTCTGTGTGTGTTATGGGGGTTTAGACACGAGGGGTGAGGCTTTTGTGTGTTTAAAACTACAGACAAAAATTTGTTCTACTCAAAGTGTAATGTACGGGTCCTATTTTAACATCCTTCACTGCAGCAAAGAGCATCCACCTTGAGAGCTTGTTTTTTGCCAGTGTCGAGCTCAAATTGCATTTATAGGTGTGTGATAACATAATGGCGAGGATCCGTGCAGATACAGACCCTTCTGTTAGGATCCTGTTTTAACCATTAACAGCAGCGACATTACTCTTACAAACAATTTCCCCTCGCACGACAAAAGAGCCGCTGGACTACTGTTTGGTGATTTTGTTGTTTTGTAGGGTTGGATTAGACCCAGTGCAACAGTCAGTGAAAATAAGAAAAAGAAAAATAATAACCAGGCCAAATAATGGTAAGAGGGTACACACTACTAGATAATCAAACAGATTTTGGCCCATTTCTCCAAGACTCCTGAAAAGTCAGATGCTTTTAAAATGTATCTTCACAAATGTATGGCAGCTACATGTCTGTTAGTGGAAGAGAATTGTTAAGATTTCATTGATGATATCACTCACTTATCAATCCTGCTTAATCAATCAAAGTCTATCAGTACCTGAGAGTTTTCTCTATGAATGTACAAACGTCATCATGAGTCTTATTGCTACTGAAACAGAGAAGTCTGGCTCCCTAATGGCAAACACAGACTCTTATTGTTGAACAGACCAAAACAAAAATGGCAGCTCTTCCAATTGCAAAGCCAGCTACCAACAGAAATCACAATATTTGCTGTAATTTTTACATAACCATAACCATAACCATTGTTTTTCAGGGATTAGACCCAGATAGTCTCTAAACATACTCTGGTCTTCTCTGTGGGACAGAAAAGTGTCTGGATGACACAGAGACACACACAGTTTGAAGCGACTGGTCTCACAGAGCGAGTGGGTTTTGCTGTAACTGCCTCCACACACCAAGCACGATAAGTACGACTCCGGCAGGGCGGGAGCTGAAAATGTCTCAACTTGAGCAGATATTCATGTCACTATAACTAATCCGTAGGAAGGTTGCCGGGTGACATTTGAAAACGGAGGGTTGTTCACTGGTATCTAAAAATGGAGGACAAACTGATCGTGTCGGTGTGGGTGTCCTGAATTATATGATACTTTTTCTTTCAATTACAGAAATGGAATAAAAAGGAGTTTGCCCAAAGGCAAGCGAGCGAGGAGGTCGGATTACCTGGTAAATTGTAAAAACCTTTGTCTATCACTTGATCCCGCTGGTTGAATTGGCAGGGATTACCGTTGAAAGTACCATTGATGTGCGAATGATGCAAGTAAATACTATTCATTCACGCGTCATTCTGTTTTTAAAGCTGCTGTCATTAGCATGGAAATATAAGGTTTCATATGAAAGCAGGTTGGACCACGATGCCACTGCTTGGTTGTGTTAGTGCTGACCGCCTCCCATGATGCATCATCTCTTGTTTTGTACATCTATGAGCTCCTCAAAGCCTTACACCACCCCCTACTCAGACTCTTCAGCTGTCTCATATCATATCTAACAAAGAAAAAAAAGCTGCCTTAAGGAATAACTCCACCGCCAAAATAAGAGCTTTTCTCATTTCTGGCCCAGCAGCCTTACCTTTATTAAATAAGTTTGTCCCTCAAAGTTAAGTTATTAAATTATTTTACACTCTTGTCCAAAAAAATAAACATCACATCACACTTCCAACATCTGTCTGAGTTTTTAAAAAATAAATAAATAAAAAAATAGAAGCCAAATGGCATCAACCGTGCATCTGTGCTTTCATTTGAGTAAACAAGGAACGGTGAAACACTAGTTTAGATTCTGATCTTCTGAGCAAAGACTTGAATCAACAGAGTTCATGTGTTTCCTTGGAGAGTTTTATCTACAAGAGTTTTTTATTATGTAATTATTAAGATCTTTATTGTAAATCAACATTTAATGATGTTTAAGATTTTATTTTCATTTCTTTGGTTCAAACAACAGCTGAAGCTCCCTGGAGCCTACAGTAACAAAATACAGGCATGAGGCTTATTCGAGTAAAAAATAAGGTTAAAAAAAATTAAATAAAAATGGGCACATACGTAAAACTGTATGCGAAAGAAGAATCAGAAATCCGTCTTCTACCATGTTTACCATTTAGATCCATTCCCTCTACAAGCTCAGACAAGCAGGATGTTTATTTCGGTGCTGAGCGTTTCCTCAAGGCGGACTAATCTGGCATATATATTCTCCCCTTGAAACACTCAGGTATTGTACCCCGCGTCTTCAAAAGTGTCTCTAAAGGCCTTTCATGTAGCACAAGCAAAAATCTCAAGGATACAGCCAGATGGAATGAATGATATATGAGACTGGCAAAGCTTTTGTCCAAGAACTTCTCTGACTTCTTTCCAAATAGACTTGTTTACAAAACTCTCGGAGTAACTGCTGGCAGAGCCGGGGAGGCTGCTGTATAGCAAACAATCACTAATCATTAGGCGTGCCAAGACAGAGTGCTGTGTGCTGTCTGGACGCCGGGAGGAACAGAAACGTGTGTGTGTGCGTGTGTGTTTGGAGACAAAAAAAGAGTTAAGTACTGAGCTCCAGTCTAAGCTGAGCCCCTCCCCCTGCTGGTGTGTTTTGGTACAACCCAGAACAACAAAAACAAACGTTGACTATAGCCACAGTTACCAAAGACTTTTTTTCTTAACTTAGCGTTGGAATCATTCCTCTGTACTCCCGATTTTTTTAGTTTGTATTGCACTCGCCAAAGATCGACAGGGATAATAAAGCAGCACTGCATTGTGGGAGAGTCTAGGCTGGATTATTCAACAAAGGTAAAAAAAAAAAAAAAAATCTGATTTAACAAAAAAGAAAGTGTTGGCTTGGTAAAACCTCGATACCAGTCTTACGTTGGTCCAGGGTTGTGGGAGTGTGTGTGAGTGGAGTTGGTGAGTAGGGGAGAGTGGGGTAAGATGAGCCATTTTTCATATTTCGGATCACTACATCAAGACAATCATAGTTTTGTCTCTAACTAGTGTATCTGTATATATTTTAAGATGTTGTGCATCCCTGCAAACCAACAGAATGAGTGTTAAAATAACTGTCTTGATAATATAGCATGCAAAAAGAAAGTGGTCTCCTATGTTCAACTTACCCCGTGTATGGGGTAAGTTGACCATGGGGTGGGGTGGGGGGGGGGGGGGTTGAGCTGTATCCCTACTACCCCCCCACTTTATTAGTCCTCTAAACTAAAATGGTGGACATTTATGCCAGGTTTTTAACCTCATGTTGTAGCTCATAGATACCACAATTGATGGTTAAAAAAACGAATTTAAAATGATCTTTTTTGGTCTGAACACAATTCTAATAAACCTTTTTTTTTTTGGAAATAAATGTCTAACCCCTTCACCCATGTGCTTCTAGACTCCATGAATTCTTGTCCATCCCCTAGATATTTGGTCACATGATCAATTTCTTTTACCATTTCCAAGCAACAGGGGGTGGCTCAACTTGCCCCACTCTCCCCTGCTGATGGAAACTTCACGTTCACATAGGCAGTCTCTGCTACCAGTGTGTGAATGTGGGTGAATGGGACATGTAGTGCTGAAGCTAACTAGGAAAGTGCTAAATCTGTCTATGCTTCTTCCAGTATAGTTCCTGAGATTTCACATTCACCGGACTTGGATGAATGCCTCTAGCTGCAAAAGTGATTGCCAGGTCGATATTTAAAAAAAAAAAAAAAACAGAAAGCTCTTTGTGACACTTTCTGTCTGCCGACACCTGGTCAATCATCAGTTTTTCACTGTAGTATAAATTAGCCTAATGATGGCGGCTTCACCAAAGAGCACGCCACGGGGTCAGAGGAGCACCTTTGCAGAATACACAAATAGAGATGGGACACCCTGAGCTCTTGCAGCCCCTCACATAAATGTGCACATTAAGACCAAAAGACTGCAAGGGTGAAAATGAGAACATGACCCCTCAGTCTCAGAGGAAACACTTCTTTCCCTTCTTCTTTCCTGTTTAATTCTCCTCTTCACATCCTCTTTGTGTTGCTGTTCTGTTATACACTCAGTCTGTAAAAAGCACCCACCATCACCAGCTCTGCATCAACCACAACACCATCCATTTCCTCTCTTGCTCTCTTTTTTTTCCTGCCATCACACATCAGGCTGAATGACACATTTGGAAGGGACTCTCAAATGTACATTAGGATTGAGAGAGGAAGAAAATGACCCAGTAGGTGAGTTTTTATGCAATACAGGTCATTACATGAGCGGCCTGAGAGCCACTCAGCCACCATTAACCAAGATGAGGGACCAACGGGACCACTTCCTGCCAGGAAGTAATGAGAGAAATGTGGAGTGCATGTTTAGGGCTGATGGTTTCAGATGTTCCATATCTGGAAATTACACCAAGGCCACACTCTGGACTGTAGCACTGAATCCATTTATAATGCACTGCCCAGAAGTAATTTATAGCAAAATGTGCTTCTCTGCTACCTTAAGTGGAACTTGACTTCCATAATGTGCTATATTGTGCCGTCAGGGTCAATGCATATGCAACGCACTCTGCATCGCCTCTGAATCAGAGGCCCGGGATCTGGAGAAACACAGTGGAACTATTTGAGTGAATTTGAAATGGAAGACTGATTGCAGACGCTAATGATACAAAAGAAATCAAACGCATCAGTATTCTTCAGTGCATAGATGAGCCCGACACACCATTAATACGAATAAATCCTGATGTTTTCTATTTGTCAGGGTGATAATAATTCAAGAATGAGAGCTGCTCATACATCCATGTTTTATTTTTAAAGTTTGTTTCAAAGTGAGTCATAATAACTTATCACTAAGTTTTGACATGCAGTAGATAGATGAGTTTTGGAGGTGACAGCTTGACTTAGATAATATCCGTGACTCTTACCCAGAGGTTAAAAAAAAGTAGATTTCAGCAGATTTTTGGAGTTTCTCTACTTTAATGGGGGAATCTTACTGTATGATCCCGAATCTAAGAAGTGTTACGGCTAAATTCCACAGGATGCTGAACAGCTGTGCTCAGCTCCAGAACGGCAGCCTGATCAAATACGCAAGCATTATAATTAATGTGCGTGGTTCCACACAATGTGTCCGCAGTCCTGCTCCGCTGTGGATTCGCTCTGGCAGATCAGATACGCAAGGCTTCTCTTTTTGCCGGACACCGCAGCATGGCACATAAATTCAGTGCAGCGCAGCACAAGCAGCAGCGGAAGTTGTATCTGGCTACATAGTAAAATATCCGGTTAATTTTCAAAATAAAATAAAGTCAATATGTTGAACTGTTCTTTATGTGATAATGGGAGGGGCCAGGGCTGAAGGTTGTGGGTGTTTACATAAACCACCGATCTCATTTAATGTCTCACGGTGAAACACATGAGATCTCTTAATATCTCATCCAGTCTCGCAAGAAATATCGGTAATATCGCAAGTGCTTCTTCTACACTTGTATGCTTGTGTTTTTGATCTGCCTGCCATTCCGGAGCATAGCGTAGTGGATCTGCATGTGGTGGAATTCCAGTGTTATGTCTTCCTTTAAAAACACATGGAGCAGTCGGTACAAAAATGATGAACATGGAGCATCTGGTTGAATCGTCTCTAATGTATAGCAAAAAAAAAAAAACAACACACTTTTGTTTCAGGATTCTGAGAAAACTCTGCAAATTACAGTGCAAAAGCTGAGATGTGTGGTTTCCCGTTCAGCTTTATGTGGCTAATCGTCAACTGTTTGTTGAATTTGGAAGCATAAAATGAACGGGCTAAGTTTATGAGCCTCGTAGACTGAAGGCTGTTCACCTGACACATGTAACAATCTACAGCTTTTGACTGTACCCCTGCCCTCAGAGACACACAGTCCATTTAAAGCACCTCTGTCTGTAATGCTGAATAAGATTGTAAATGTTCGAGGTGCTGATCAGTATCTGTTACTGGAAGAGAGTGAGCTTTATTGGATTTACACTTATCGAACATCAGCTCCATTGAGTCTACATGATGATCTCTTTTTAATGCCTTTTCATCACTGTGGCCTTGTAGACTCTTGAGTGTTTTTAAATAAAAAACATTCACTTTACTCCACCACTAAACACTCTAACAACCACCATAATGATTTTGGCATGGATTTCCTTTTTTCGAATATGTTCAAAGCTGTTTACTTTGATTGAATTCAACAAGAGGCCATTGGGGGAGAAGGACAGCTGAGCTCTTTATGAGAACACACAGAAGTAGGATTTCAGCTGTGAAGGTGAAATCAAGTCATCTCACAAGTAAAAGTTTTTTTTTTTTTTTTTGGTTAAAAAAACTTTAACAGTCAAAGTATACTTTAAAGGTATGTTCAAGTTCATAATTAAGAATAATTATATCCATTACAGGAGCCTTCTTTAACCAAGGGGACATTAAAACCTCATCTAACTGTACATAAAGGGGCCCTAACAGGGTGACTCCAATTTAAATAACTGAATCGGTTCTTAACTTTGGACGTTAAATATTAAACTCTATAGGTCTATTAACTGTGAGAGTTTGTAAAAACAGACACAAAGAAGAACTTTTTCTCGTCCTTATAACAGCAGAGATCCAAATGATCAAACCTTTAGATACGGGCACTTAGAGAGCTCCACTGTGTTTGCACACACGTCGGTCTTCTTGCATCAAGGGCATTAACTGATTATGACACTGCAACCCTTCTCTCAACTCTGTAAAGTTAATGCAAATATTTGTCTGTGGAGTGTGGACCTGGGCTGTTCATTTTGCATCCTCAAATACAAATTTATCAATATTTAAAGCTCCAGTGAGGAACTTTTGGTTTGTGTTGATTTTGGTTTAACTTGAGGACAGAAGTGTAACTGCTTTCATCATGCATCTTTCATGTTTAGAGAGACTTTTTTTAACAAAAAAAGTCATCTTGCTTTAAGTTTATGATTTACTGTGAACATTTGTCTAAGAATTTATGTTATTCTGTGTTATGTGCTTTGTTTCAGCACACTCATCTTTGACTACTCTCTAGCAGCAGATGCAGGCGTTAAATATCATTGTGTTTACTTTTACAGATCAAACAGAGCTAACAGGATAATGTTCCATGTATAAGAGGATTTGACGTGTTGCCCTTTGGATCGTCAGTGATGGCTCATTGGCCAACTGATTTTTTTAATGCAATTTTTAATGAAACATCACATGATATTAAATCTATCTATATCATCTCTATAATAAATCTATATTAAATCTGCCTCAGCAGTTACCTTGGACATGTCATGCACGGTAGTAGCTTCTGCTGGTTCATAAAGAGCTGCTGTGACAATACAAATCCCTGTGTAAAAGAAGTCAGTATCACAGCTCTATCACCATTAATGTCTTTAAATCCTGATAACTGAGATGGTCATAGATCGGTTGCTCCAGAAGTGCGTGTCGCATTTGTCATTGCTTTTGGTGAGAAACAAACAAACAAAAAAAAAGCCATTTTCCATGCACAGGGAGGCAGAGGGAAGTGTTTGTTTTTCTAGTTGCAGTGATACCCATGTTTGTGCAGTGCTGTTTTAAACACATTAACAAGTTGGACATGTACTACCAAACAATGTTGGTGGTACATGGTGTTATCCAATCATCTTTCTATTGTTGTTTTGCACCAGAAAAGTGAAGTGATTCAAGAAGCCAGCTCCTAATTATAGTGGGGATCTTCAGGGGTCTAAGTATGCTGTGTGAGTGGCAGACTCCCATTTTCCGGTGCTTGTGCGGACTCAGCACTTCTTCAGATCAGCAGGCATTTTCAGTGTACTGAACAGTTTGGTACAAAAGCGTGCACTTTCAAGGCCCTAGCTTGGATGCTTTTGGATACAGAAGGTTTCAGGATGAATCCTGTAGTCAGCTGCGGATAAAGCTACACCGATATGTTTTCAGGCAGATGATCTGCAGTAAAAAAAAAAAAAAAGAAAGAAAAGAAAAATTCCTTTATGTTATTGTCCTCGCATTTCTTCCCCTTCTTGGACTATTTCATTACCACTGTGTTAGGCCATGAGTAATGATACAAAATGTGTATTATATAATCTCTCTTCCTTAATATAAAAAGAGTAATTGCATGAGAAAGCACGACATAAAGCTGGAGGATAGGCAATGTCAGAACCAGTCCTGCATCCTGTGTGATAGACTGCAGCAATGTTAGCTCTTCATTACCTAACAGTATTTATAGAGACAAAGAGATAGTTAAAGATCACAAAGAGACTGAGGGTCGATTTCGTGTCCATGAGCGTGATATTATGTTGACACAAGTGTTCTTCCGCTTACATGCATGTCTATGTGTGTGCTCTATGTCATGCTTTATGGTGCAGATCCGTGGGAACATGCGAGAGATGAGGAGCTAAAGAAGAGCACTTGAGGCAAGAGATATCAAAAAAGGACGTAAGGCCACAGCCTTCTACGATTATATAATGTGTCATATTGATTTAATGTTATTCCCCCTACAGAGCTTTGGACAGTGAGTCACTTCTTACTTTGTAAAACAGGACTGACTGAGCATCAACAGCAAAATCAGTTTCCTTTCAAGATTAAATTAAAAATAATAAAAAAGAGATCCATCACGATTCACACCAATAATAACAACAACAGAGTTGTAACGATGTTTTAAAAAGTGTACAAAAGTTCTGGAGACTGGCATTGTAGTTTAATGTGCAATGCAAGAAATAATGAAAAACGGATTTTTATGTGAATAATGAAAACAGGGCTGCCAAATGATTCATTCTTTACTACAATTAATTGAAGATTTTTTACAGTTAAAAGCAGATAATGGCTTTTTTTTAGCAGACAATAAAAATTCCATTATTCTGCATCTCAAAGCAGAACATTAGTCCATATAACTGATGTGAAACCATTCTTACCAGTGTCTTGATTTTAAAGTTACATTTATGCAGCCTCAATTTACGATCCAATGATTAGTATTTATATTTTTCCTTTTTTTTATTTTACCTCATTGTATTGTTTATTTTAATAACTGATTCACTTTGTCAATCCTTTTTTTATTATTGTTATTTTATCTTGTTAATTTTGACATTATGTTTCATTTTTTTTTGTTTTCTCGTTTTTTGTTCATTATTCTATTATTTTTCCTTTTTTTTTTCTTTTTTTATTTCATTTTAACTGATTTCAAGTTATTTGTGAGGATAACACTATTGCACATAAAGAAATATGCAGGAGTAAAAAATATCCGATCACCTTTGATTTTTAATTGCAAATGTTTTACGACAATGATTCTTCACTCACATCCACTGATTCCTTGTTAATGCATCAGCCTGTGCATTTGTTAGGAGTTACAGTTTGGTTGCTTACTCTGTTTCACATTGGCCCTTTATTCTTCAGGAAAAAAAATAAATAAATAAATAAACTGCCTACAATGAGCCACAAATGAGGCATATAACTGGCCCCAGCCACAGAGTGTATAATAACTGGTCTGAGGGTTGGTAACCTCACCAATTATTTTGAGGCCTGTCGCCTATGTTGGTAATGCTGACATGTTTATGTGCCTACATTACATGTAATGCTTTACAACAACTGCACATATCCACAATGCACTGTAGACAATAAGGCAATAAATCTTGCTTTAGCCACAATCAACAGCCATACTCCACATGATTTGTGAAGAAGTACAAATCCCATCCTCACCCTCTGATACATGACCAGCTGTGTAGTTAAATACGAAACGGTATTAATTGAAAAAATAGTCTAAAAAAGGAATGGTGATTAAAATGTGCACATTGTCTTTTAATTCATACTCATCTGTGAGTAAAACAGCTGCAGCCCTGCTGGAGCAGACTGGGTAAAAAAAAACAAAAAACAAAAAAAAACAAGATGAAATGTGTGACTGCTCGGCTTAATCATTCTGCTGTTTTTCCTCTAACTGTGGGCAGGTTGTAAATGTGAGACAGACCATCTTTTGTTGGGAGACACCTGTCAATAGTGCTGAAGGACCAAGAAGAAAAATAATCCTCAGTCTGTCTCTGAGTGATGAGAGAGTTATCCTTCTTGAAGGAGCTACATGCATTTGCATTTGTTAACTTTGTCTGTGATTTCTGCAGAAGACTCCTCACTGCCTGTCTGAGTGTGAGATTTCATTACTCGGCCTTTAAAGCATGAAAGTTCAGAAAGAACTAATCTCTTTATAACCTTGCCTCACTTCAAACTGACATTTAACCTTAATCATCATACTGACTGACAACATGTGGACTGAAGAGGATTACTTTTTGTTATTCAGGGGTGTTTTTTTTTTTTCTATCAACCCAATTTCCATGACATTACGATCAACTTTCTACCTTTGACACAGTTTCTGTTGCTCGACTGTTATTCGTAATGGGGCTGCATGACTGAAGTGAAGAGCATTCAGTCTCCAGAATAAAGGACATAGTCGGTATTTGATGTTTTGAGAACAAGAAGTGGCTGTCACTAAAAACGCCACTGTGCTCAGCTGTGTGTGTGGAATTAACTGCAGTGGCACTGCAGTGAGTCGAAACAAAAACACAATATACCTGAGCAACTTAATAAATTGAACTATTCCATCGTTTCAGGATTTCATGTCATCAAAGTGCAGAGACAAGATGAATAGAAGAAAGGCTGCTGGAAACTATGAGAAACAATTGGACTTCCTGGTGAGTTCTGAGATGAATCAAAGCTCAGGGTTCGTAAATTGTCTGTCTGGAGTGAATGAATGCAGACTGCAAAAACACTCAGGTGGTTAAATTTTCACAAACAACGCTTGTTTCAAAATCTGCTATGTTATATTATTATATTTATCTTTATGGACAGACTTGAGGTAAAAATATAACACACACACAATACATGGACAAACATGAAATAACACATAAATAGACATGCACGTAATGGTTAAAATACATACAAATGTTGAAGTCAATCTTTCCAAAGGCTGGAGGAAGATCTTGCCTCCCTTATGGTGTGGTAAGTCAAAGACCTTATGATACCATTATTAGACTCAGTCAGCCTGCTTAAAATACTGAGTAATGCTTGAAAAGCAGGAACATTAGAGTTCACAAACATCGTACTCACTCTTTCCCATATTGGGTACTCAAAGAGGATCATTATAAACCACCTTTATCTTGTTCATCTTCCCCTTACTATGACTACACCGTGGATATGCTGTGTGAAGTGAGGTGCAGTAGGCTCTAAAAGGGGCTGTTTTGAAATCATCAGTGCACATATCAAATTTGTGTGCCAGCATATTTGCCTGGGCATACAGTTTATAGCACTGATGCTGAAGCTCTTCGTCATTTAAGTTATCCCTGATCATATGACTTTAGCCTCTGATCCTCCTTAGTTCTGGCTATCATGATGACACTCTTTTTGGGATTAAATTTCATGTCCTTCTGCATACAATATTTGATACAAATTCAGAGCAGTTGCTATAAACCAGCACAATAAGGTGATATAATGATGTTATCATGATTATGTCATCAGCATACATTAATTGATTAATAAGCTGGTTCCCCACCGTACTTCCTGTCTTACACTCATCTAACTCTCTAAACAGATCATGCATATACAGGTTCAAAAGGAAACGTGACAATATCCCACCTTGTTTGACTCCATTAGTAACAGGAAATGGGGTTGACATGGTTTTACCCAATCTACCTTGTCTGACTCCATTAGTAACAGGAAATGGTATTGACATGGTTTTACCCAATCTAACTTGCATGGTTGAGTGAAAGTACCAATTATGCAGAATTTTCATTAAATATGGGGGCACTCCTCGCTCTCACAGCTTGATATACAATCTGCCATAATCAGTGTGGTCAAAGGCTTTAGACACATCTAAAAAAAAAAACACAAACACTGATGTATTATGCAATATATAATTAGCAACAAGTTCTTTAAAGGCACAAATACACAAGTCAGTGCCATGCTTGTTTTTGAATCCAAATTGCTTATCAGTTGTTATTGCATAATTCTCGAAGCCTATCATGCAAGATCTGTTGGATAGTATACAAGCCAAAGCAGTTGGTCTGTACTTATCTATGCTTGATGCTTTTCAAGTTTAGTCTGATGGTTGGTGCTAGAAATACAGATAGCATGGAGTCAGGTAATATGCCATGAAACAACAATCCAAACAAACACATGGCAAGTGACACTGGGAGTCTGTGGCTAGCATATTTCGGGTGTTCAGCTGTCATTTTGTCAGGACCACATGCTTTGTTCATGGCCAGTTTCCTAATTGCACAGAGCACTTCACTTGCCAAAATAGTCATATCATCATTATTGACCACCAGTGTTGCCAACTTAACGACTATGTCACGATATTTAACAACTTTTTAGACCCCCCAGTGACATTTATTTTTTTTTTTGTCAAAAGTGACTAGCATCAAATCTAGTGACTTTTTCTGAAGTTTGGAGACTCTGACATGAAAGCAGATGAAGTGGTCTAGCGACTTCTAGGTCAGCCTTGAGTGATATTTCTTACCGAGGAGTTGACTACGCCTGTTAACTAAATCGCCAACCTTATACTCAGCACTCTCAACACAGTAAAAAATTCCCCTAAAAATGTGTTCCCCACAGCTCAGCAATATTTTCATCCCCAGAGATCCCATCAATATTAGATGGCAGAGGCATCTTACTGCTATTGGAGGCTTTAACATCTTTCCAGAACTCATAGACATCAGTCTGCTGCAGTTTTTTTGCCATGGAATTTACCCTCATCATCTGCTCATTTTTCAAAATAAAACTTACTGCATATTTAAACTTTGCATTTGCCTTCTTCTTATGTTCAAACTCTGAGCCATATTTTCCAGCTAAGACCCAGCTGTGCAAGGCTTTTTTGTGTGCCTCTGTGTGAAGCTCTTATAGATGTTCATTCCACCCTGGACTAATGATTTGTTTTTTCTTGTGTACAGTGCTCACTGCCATTATTTAAGTAGTTTACTATTTTTTATACATTCGTAATATATAAGAGTCGTACTCGTCTTTCTTGTTGTTTCACAAGAGAGTGTTATATTAATATTACTGAGACTTCAATCAGTCAGAGAGCTATACTTGGTCCAATGTCATGGAGAGAGGTATATGATCTGTTGGGGCCAGACTATAAAGGATCTCAGCCTCCATTAAGCACTCATGAGCATTAGCTGTACATATTGATCCAGCGAGGATGTTGTATGTCATGCTTTACTAATACTGTATATGTATAGCTGTTAGCTGGTAACATCACTTTGCTTGATAGAACTAGCTTGTTGTTTACACAGACCTGATTATGATGTCTTCCAAATACAGACCCATCATCTGAGGTATCAGACTTCAAATTCCCCAACATAAATATGCATTCACGTTCTCTCATAAAAGAGCTTATGGGCTAACCTTTCACAACTTCTTTATCTTTTTTTTATTAGGCATAGTTGTTGATTTAATCCTGCCCGAACCATACATAGGTCCTTACATATGCCTGCAGACATAGCGTGTTTCATGGTTGATCCATACCCAATTGTTCCCTTTCTTCCAGTACCCAGGAGACGTCTAGGCTACTGGAAGTCTTGGTAGTTCTTACAAGCGATTAGATACAAATCAAAAAATGTTTTCGCCAACCTTGTTAAGCAGTTAAGCAGCAACTTTCGTTGTTTTAAACTTTAACTTGTTCTTTGTTGTTCACATTCTTTTGCTGCCCATTATGCACAACAAAACATGAAGTGATATGTGGACAGAATCCAAACAAAACTTAACTTGAGCTCTCGATTCATTCTGACCCAAAGTGATTCACAGTCATTAAAATGACATCATCCTGGTTGAAAGTTTTCATTTTAACTGAGAAAGTTCAAGAATTCATCTTCCATTACAGTTTTTCACCAGCTATAGAGTAAATCTTCAGTTTTATTCTACTTTTCCTTGGAGGAGCAGCACCTTTATCTGCAGCCTCCGCCATGACACCTATGATTCAAACTCTTACATATCTAGGGTGACTATATTCTGAATCCCTAAAAAGAGGACACGACTACGGGGGGCGTAGTTGTGTGCATGCAAAATCTTGAGGGTTTTTCGGTTGGGTAGAGTGTTTTTCTCCCTGTTCGTTGGCTCACCAGCAGACAGTGCATGAGTGTGTCGTGTCAGTGGCTTGGCTTAGAACTGAGCGGAGGGGCAGAGAGCACTGATGCGCTGCACTGTTTTATAATAGATGAATACATGTTCCGGGGTTTGGGGTGGAACTCTGCCTCTCAGAGTGTGTTTCCAAATGAACCATTGAACATGTATGGTAAATACAATGGCCTGTGATGGGAAGATTAAGTCTACGCTACACAAAGTCAAAACTATGAGAGACTGTTTCAGCCAGTGGAAAAAAAAAGGGCTTCCACACAAAACCCCAGACATTTGAAGGATTTTAAAAACTCCCCCTGGACAGGCCGAACAGTCCCCCAACAGAGGACATGTCCGGGTAAAAGAGGACATATGGTCACCCTACACATATCTACTTACAATTACATATCTGTGAGGAAAGACGTGACACCACACATTTTACATGTCCACAGGTCTGTCTTTTTTCCATATTTCACATGCATATTAACTAAATCTGCCAAAACGTAAATCTGAATGAGATTACAGGCATTGATGGCCTTGCAATTCTACTTTTTTTGCAAATGTGTGCAAATTCCAACAGCTCTTGCAGCTGCTCAGCATGGAGATCCGTCGCATTTCAGTCAGATCGGCAGATAATCTTTTGGATTTGAATTGGAAATGTAAGAGGAAGACAGAAGCTGTTTATTCCATGCAAATGCACTGCAAAGCATATGTGGGAGTAAAATCTTAAATCATAAGAGGTCCCTTGCTAACAATAGTCTAGTATGAATGAAAGATAAAACAGACATTTACAGTTTTAAAAAGTTTTAGGATGCTTTTACAGACAGTCATGTATCATAACATCCTTTTCCATCTTCTACCAAGCTGCTGATGTGAAAGAAACCCTCTTTCCCCACTCCGAACCAACAAGAGTATACATACATGTCCACCCCTGGCTATATGTGTTCTTATATGTGTGAGTAGTATGACTCAGTCTCCGGGGTGTGGTTGGACATTGGGGGTGCATTCCAGGCAGATAATGAGCAGATGGCATGGGAACACAGGCACGCCTGCCGCCATCCATCTGGGGCCGTTCTACAGGTGAGGTATAAAGTGTTAACTCGCAGAAAAAAGTATCTGACATCAAAGTGGTAAACAGGATGGCCGGACATGAAAGAAAAACACAGCAGTGTGACTTGAGGCCCAGTCATGAGGGGATGGATTTGTCTGTTGATCAGCCAAAGCAGCAGACAGTCTCTGAGAGAAAGTGAAGACAAAGGCAGGAAAAACTCGCTGTGAAGGACACACAGATGGGAAGGACTGTATGGGTTCTGCAGGCTTTAGACAAGGATACATGGCCTTGAGAAGTAAACCAAGAGTGAACATACTGTAGTGGCCTGGTAATACATCCATAAATGGTTTTATACCAATCACACAAACATAATTCTTGTTGAAGACACTTTCCCCCCTCAAATGCTTACTTTTTAGATTTAAATCAATACATCCAACAGACCACTCAGGCAAGGGTCTGATTACAGGATAGCCCAGTGAATCAGAGAGCTGGTTGAAAGCATAGAACTGGGTCTGTTTAATGCATGTGTCACAAGAAAACATGGACCAAACAAGATTTCTCTTCCATTGTCAGGTGGATTGCAAAACAAGTACAAGTTTAAACAAAACTCCAGTTGTCTGAGCCATACCTAAAAAGTATATTTATATGACGTTTAAAAAAACACAACGTTAACCAAGTGTTTTTATCAGTCAAGCAAAAGTAAACAATCAAACACAAGAAACTCAAACAGCAAAATGACCAAATCAACAAAAAGCCCAATAGAAAATAGCAAAGTTAGGAGACAGTGTGGTGTTTAATTATTTAGCAAAGCGGCAGCATATAAATAGAAAATAACATTGGACCTAAATCTGAACCTTGTGGTACACCAAAGGTACTGTTGTAGACAACAAGTGAATACCTTTACCACTGAGATTTAGTCTAAAAGGTGTCAACAAAAGGTGTTCACACAAAATCTATCGCAAGTTTAATAGTTAAAGCCAAACAAACATAAATTCAAATGTTGATTGTGGATGATGATACAGCTATCTAGGGATATCAGTTCTGGTTAGGGAATTTTATGTTGTCCATGTTATGTCATAATGGAATAGCAGGCTACTGATGCAAATAATGAAGTGATGCACTTCAGATTGAAGAGGAAGTAGAAAGGCATGAAAGACGATGAGAATTCTGAAGAACTGAATGACAGAGAAATCAACAACAGGAAGAAGAAACATGACAGTGACACGAAACAGAAAATGGACTATTTCAATATTGATCAAAAAGCAAAAATTGAATGTTAATCTGTGATCTATCTATTAAGTCTTTTGGGCTTTTATAGATATCTCTGCTTTTGAGAGTGCAACAAAATCTCAATCAGTTGCTACAGTGATTCACATGGTCTTGTTCCTCTATCTGACTGCATCACAAACATTAATATCCAGTTTCATTAAACCTATCCACCATTTTTTTCACTTTAGTGGCGAAACAGGGTTACTGGATCATGCAGGGGTGCAAGAAAGTTTTTTACCTATAATATAGTAACTATTTCTGTCTCCACCTGTCATATCTACTCTTAACACTCAAGTTTCTTCAGATGTTAAATTCCTCTGTTAGACTTCCTCTTCAAAAAGTAACACACCAGACTGGCAATACTTAGTGAAATATTACCAATAAATGTATTTTTGAAAGTTATATAGAGCGAAAGCTAGAGTTTGCCCTAAATTTTGATAAACTAAATCTTCTCCTGCAGACCTGTCTCGCAGAATAAATGTGTTCAGTATTTTTCTCCAGCTGATACCCTCCATGAGGAGTTTTTCTCTGGTGCCTGTGAGAAGACTCACAGCATGCTGAAGAAATTGCTTTTCTTTACATTTTTGTTGAATGACTGAGAAAAAGATCTGCAAAGCTTTGGGTTGTATATTTTTGGCCACAGGGAGCGCCAAAATCAATACTAAATAAAATTTTCTGACAGCAGATTTAGAGTGCTGACTTAAGAAAAGGTACACTTGGAGAAGCCTGTGGCAACACAGTACAAGAAGTTGCCTGCAACAGGGTAAAACACCGATTATGGATGAGGATTCTAGGCCCTGACCAACCCTCTGGACAAGATTCTGCTTTAAAAGCAGTAGCTCAGGAGGTAGAGCGGTTGTCCAATAACTGGAAGGTTGGTAGTTTGATTACCACCTATCCCTAGTCTGTCGGTTGTGTCCTTGGGCAAGACACTTAACCCACCTTGCTCCCAGTGTTTGTCCTCCACTGGTGTTTGATTGTGAGTGTTCTATAGTGGTGGTCGGAGAGGCCGTAGGCGCAAACCGGCAGCCACGTTTCCATCAGTCTGCCCCAGGGCAGCTGTGACTACTACGGTAGTTTACCACCTCCAGGGTGTGACTGTGTGAGCGAATGACTGATGTATCCGATGTAAAGCGCTTTGTCATCACTGACAAAAAGTGCTATAAAATCTGATGCATCATTATTATGATTACTTTTAAAAGCTTTGGTGGGTTGTTTTAAGGGTACATGGTTTACTGACAATGTGGATGTCGATAATGTCAAACTCATGGACAACATTTTGGATGATGAAGAAAGAACATAAATATATAAATAAAACTGTTTTCACAGCTACGTTTTTACACAAAAAATGATTTCAACTAATGACAAAAATTCTTTACATAACAGTCATGCCTCAGTATATTCCATGTTAACAACATTCCCAGTAATTAAAAAACAAAAAATCTTTAAACTTCATCTAGCCAACCAGTCTAAAAATGTAAACAACGACACAAAGAAAACTGTCCAGACTGGACACAGATAATCATTAAGGCTGAACACAGATTTGCAGGGTCTGTTGAAAAAGTGTAAAACTTGGTTTTCCAATGTGGCTAACAATAGCAGAGCTAGCACCAACAACTTTTGTTCTTCCTGCAGGCTAATGTAGACATTCCTGTGCTGTTTGGCATCACAAAAACGGAGTGATTAAATGCCAGTTTGGTGTACAACATACAACCTTAGCAACACTTTCATGATCAAAATACTCACAATTCTTATTTAGGGCCCGAGCGTAGCTGCTAAGCAGCTGCGAGAGCCCTATTATTCCCCAAGGGGTTTTTCTTTGTTTCTTTTTTCTTTTTCCTCCCCTTTGAACTGGAAAATGGCCCACTTCCCACTGGCGAAAACTCATGAAATTTGGCAGGACGACCGGGCCTGGTGAAAAATTTGATATTCCGAAGTCGCCCAAACAAGAAAATGCAAAATGGCTCCATAGCGCCCCCTAAGGTGAAAATTCACACTATTGAGTGTCACGCCTGTACGCTTTGTCAAAATGACACAAAATTTGACACACACATGTATCTCAATAAGATCTACAAAAAAGTCAGTGCGGGCGTATCTGTCAAATGTACGGTTAAAGGGTTATTTCGCATTTTTTGCCGATCCGCACACATTGGAATTTCGCTAACTCCTTTGAAGGCTTTCGTTCCACTGGCACCACATTTGCTCAGGCCAATCTACACCCCATGGCCATTAAAAGTTATTCAAATCATGACGCTGCACCCCACGGTTTAGGTTCTAGGGGGCGCCAAAGATAACCCTAAAATCCACATATTTAAAAGTCTTATAACTTTTTATTTTTGCCCTCACTGGCCTCCAAGTTTTCTAGGATGATGCAATGTCCAGCCATCAACACATTTGTGAAGGAATTTTTACTCCCCAAAAGAGCGCCCCCCCATGGCAGGAGAAAAAAGTCCATTTTTTCTTGTCCCCTAAGGTGAAAATACACATTGTTGAGTGTCACGCCTGTACGCTTTGTCAAAATGACACAAAAATTGACACACACATGTATCTCAATAAGATCTAGAAAAAAGACCATGCGCGCGTATCTGTAAAATGTACGGTTAAAGGGTTATTCCGCATTTTTTGCCGATTCGCACACATTGGAATTTCGCTAACTCCTCCGAAGGCTTTCGTTCCACCGGCACCACATTTGCTCAGGCCAATCTACACCCCATGGCCATTAAAAGTTATTCAAATCATGACGCTGCACCCCACGGTTTACGTTCTAGGGGGCGCCAAAGATAACCCAAAAATCCACATTTTTAAAAGTCTTATAACTTTTTATTTTTGTCCTCACTGGCCTCCAAGTTTTCTAGGATGATGCAATGTCCAGCCATCAACACATTTGTGAAGGAATTTTTACTCCCTAAAAGAGTGCCCCCCATGGCAGGAGAAAAAAGTCCATTTTTTCTTGTCCCCTAAGGTGAAAATACACATTGTTGACTGTCACGCCTGTACGCTTTGGCAAAATGACACAAAAATTGACAATCATGTGTATCTCAATTAGATCTACGAAAAAGTCAAAGAGCGCGTATCTGTATAATGTACGGTAAAAGGGCTATTTTGCATTTTTTGCCGATTCGCACACATTGGAATTTCGCTAACTCCTCCTAAGGCTTTCGTCCCACTGACACCAAATTTGCTCAGGCCAATCTACACTCCATGGCCATTCAAAGTTGTAAAAATCATGATGCTGCACCCCACGGTTTACGTTTTAGGGGGCGCCAAAGATGACCCAAATATACATTACAGTAGACAAAGTAGTTTTGCCCACTGAGTGGCGCCAAAGGGACTTGTCTGTGGAGTCTGTGAGTCACTATTGGCCGTTTTTGACTACTTTAGATTTTACCTTTATATTTCCTCTTACAAAATTTTTACCTTGCCTTGCCTGGTATCATTTTTTTCAGCACAACCTCACCTGTGTCAATTTACAGTTATTTTATCATTTTGACATACTATATTTACACATTGGACCCAAATTCACACACAAAACATAAAATCCGAGTAGAAAAAAGTAACGTTTTTACTGTGAAAACCACAAATATGTGTGATGAACTGTTTTTAAAACTTAAACTTCAAATTAAAATTGTAAACTTCAAAACATATGCAAATTTTTAACAAAGAACATAGTAATTTACCTCTATTTACATCAAAATGCAGGCAATGGCCCAGGTGTTCTTTGTAAAATTATTTACAAAACACTGTATAGTCTCACAAATGTCACTTTTTATTTATGCCACTACAAAAAAACATGATGTAAATGATGCATGATGTAAAACATGATGTAAAAAACTTGTGTAGATCCTCCTCTATGTTAGTCCATGTGTAATTTTTCCATAATTCTTTGTTTTTTGCAGCATTTTTGTTAGTGTAACTGCAGATTGTGCTGACAGTGTCTATGGCAAAAAAAAAAAAAAAAACTGAAAATGCCTCAACATGAACCCCTGGTGGTCTCTGAGGGTGAAACCTGCTAACTGCTGCAGCTCTGTCAGCTTCAGTCTCCCATGCAGAGCTCGGAGCGCATGTGTGGCTCTGCACCCTTAGCAGCGTTGCTAACTCCTCAGTAAGGAAAGCCTGCTTCATGTCAGAGTCTCTAAACTCCAGAAGAAGTCGATAAAAGTCACTTTCTTTCTAAAAAAAAGTCGTTAGGGGGTCTGAAAAGTCATTGAATCTAACAACAAAGTCGCTAGGTTTGCAACTACGTGTCCCAGACTGCATCCCTGCTGAGAGTCCCTCCCTCCCTTCTCATATTGCAGGAAGAACGTAAGCGCCCGCCCCTTGTCAATCAGTCACCATATAATTTTGGATTGGTTGTTGTGGTGAAGTTTTCCACCAATAGGAGAGATGTTGTGGTGTGTTTTTTTTTTCCTTTGGCAAGCCTTTTCCGCCTGTAAGACCTGTCGCTAATGTCTGCATGCTATGTTTTCCTGTCTCATACAGCGCGATCGAGCGCCGAACGTGATCAAAATAAGCAGAAAACAAGTATCGCGGACATAATTTATCATAACTCTGGTTTTATTTGGCCTATCAACACAATTTAAAAACTGGTATATAGGTTGAGGTCCTCACTTTTGAGATAAGTTGAAACGGAGTCAACGAGGCTCCGTCTTGCAGCTACATCCGGTTAAATATGTCATGTGACTTGAACGCACACACACACACACACACACACACACACACACACAGACACACACACACACGCACACACACACACTCAGAGTCTGGTTTTTAGCACCTGCAAAAACATGCTATTTACATATTTGACAAGAATGCAGAGGCTCCTTTTGCCCCTGAAAAAAATCAAATTTCAAACACAACTTGACTGGTCATTTCTCCAAAAGACAACCATGAAGCTCCATCCAAACCTGAAGCAGGCAGTTGGTGCATGTGTACAGTAACCTGAGGGGAGTGAGGTGACTGCTTCTGAGGAGAACATGAGCAGTGAAGATTCACCTTAGAGCTAGAACAGAGACGTGCACATGATTATACAGGGGCAGGGGCTCAAGTTTTTTCCAGTTGTTTATACAATATGGAAATTAATGTGAAATTAAAAAACAAAGTATTAATAGAAAGGTAATGACTGTCCTGAGTAGGTGACAGTGATATCCAATAGGCTAGGCACTCAAGAGGCTGGCTGTGGCAAGTGTAAGTGAAAGCAACACGCACTGGCAGGAAGAACAGCAAACGCCGATGAAGGAAAAGGGTCTTTGCAGTGATGGGCGTTACCAGAGAGGGCGATGGCCAGAGGACACAAATGGGACGGGGAGGCAGCGCGTTGGGGGGGGGACGCGACACAGCTCGGGCCCGCCAGTGCCCCAACGGGGTCCTAGTGTTATTAGGGCCCGAGCGTAGCTGCTAAGCAGCTGCGAGAGCCCTATTATTCCCCAAGTGGTTTTTCTTTGTTTCTTTCTTTCTTTCTTTCTTTCTTTCTTTCTTCTTTTTCCTCCCCTTTGAACTGGAAAATGGCCCACTTCCCACTGGCGAAAACTCATGAAATTTGGCAGGACGACCGGGCCTGGTGAAAAATTCGATATTCTGAAGTCGCCCAAACAATAAAATGCAAAATGGCTCCATAGCGCCCCCTAAGGTGGAAATTCACACTATTGACTGTAACGCCTGTACGCTTTGTCATATTGACACAAAAATTGACACACATATGTATCTCAATAAGATCTACAAAAAAGTCAGTGGGGCCGTATCTGTCAAATGTACGGTTAAAGGGTTATTTCGCATTTTTTTCAGATCCGCACACATTGGAATTTCGCTAACTCCTCCGAAGGCTTTCGTTCCACCGGCACCACATTTGCTCAGGCCAATCTACACCCCGTGGCCATTAAAAGTTATCAAAATCATGACGCTGCACCCCAAGGTTTAGGTTCTAGGGGGCGCCAAAGATAACACTAAAATCCACATATTTAAAAGTCTTATAACTTTTTATTTTTGTCCTCACTGGCCTCCAAGTTTTCTAGGATGATGCAATGTCCAGCCATCAACACATTTGTGAAGGAATTTTTACTCCCCAAAAGAGCGCCCCCCATGGCAGGAGAAAAAAGTCCATTTTTTCTTGTCCCCTAAGGTGAAAATACACATTGTTGAGTGTCACGCCTATACGCTTTGTCAAAATGACACAAAAATTGACACACACATGTAACTCAATAAGATCTACGAAAAAGTCAATGCGCGCGTATCTGTCAAATGTACGGTTAAAGGGTTATTCCGCATTTTTTGCCGATCCGCACACATTGGAATTTCGCTAACTCGTCCGAAGGCTTTCTGTCCACCGGCACCACATTTGCTCAGGCCAATCTACACCCCATGGCCATTAAAAGTTATTCAAATCATGACGCTGCACCCCACGGTTTAGGTTCTAGGGGGCGCCAAAGATAACCCTAAAATCCACATATTTAAAAGTCTTATAACTTTTTATTTTTGCCCTCACTGGCCTCCAAGTTTTCTAGGATGATGCAATGTCCAGCCATCAACACATTTGTGAAGGAATTTTTACTCCCCAAAAGAGCGCCCCCCCATGGCAGGAGAAAAAAGTCCATTTTTTCTTGTCCCATAAGGTGAAAATTCACACTATTGACTGTCACACCTGTACGCTTTGTCAAAATTACACAAAAATTGACACACACATGTATCTCAATAAGATCTACAAAAAAGTCAGTGCGGGCGTATCTGTCAAATGTACGGTTAAAGGGTTATTGCGCATTTTTTGCCGATCCGCACACATTGGAATTTCGCTAACTCCTCTAAAGGCTTTCGTTCCACCGGCACCACATTTGCTCAGGCCAATCTACACCCAATGGCCATTAAAAGTTATTCAAATCATGACGCTGCACCCCACGGTTTAGGTTCTAGGGGGCGCCAAAGATAACCCTAAAATCCACATATTTCAAAGTCTTATAACTTTTTATTTTTGCCCTCACTGGCCTCCAAGTTTTCTAGGATGATGCAATGTCCAGCCATCAACACATTTGTGAAGGAATTTTTACTCCCCAAAAGAGCGCCCCCCCATGGCAGGAGAAAAAAGTCCATTTTTTCTTGTCCCATAAGGTGAAAATACACATTGTTTAGTGTCACGCCTGTACGCTTTGGCAAAATGACACAAAAATTGACACACACATGTATCTCAATAAGATCTACGAAAAAGTCAATGCGCGCGTATCTGTCAAATGTACGGTTAGAGGGTTATTTCGCATTTTTTGCCGATCCGCACACATTGGAATGTGGCTAACTCGTCCTAAGGCTTTCGTCCCACTGACACCAAATTTGCTCAGGCCAATCTACACCCCATGGCCATTCAAAGTTTTAAAAATCATGACGCTGCACCCCACGGTTTACGTTCTAGGGGGCGCCAAAGATGACCCAAATATCCACATTCTTAAAAGAATCGACATCCCCCCCCCCCCCCCCCCCATCCCCCATCCCCCATCCCCCATGGCAGGAGAAACAGTCAAGTTTTTCCTGCCCATCACTCAATGGCTCAATCGCATCGCTCTCCTGGCAACACCGTAACGAGGAGCAACTTGCCGTTTGGATATATCCTAGCTGTGTTTGTGCCCTCACTCATGGTCCAGACTTTTTTCAAATAGGACATGTAGTTTGTCTGCAGCGAGTGTTTTGGTAGAAACTGCGCCTCCCATTCATTATAATGGGAAATGACCACAGACAAGTGCGCACACCATCTTTGGACCTTGAGTGTGACGCGATCGGAAGGGGGAGGTGGTCGCACTGGGGGCGGCGCGACGCGGCTCGGGCCCGACAGTGCCCCACCGGGGCCCTAGTTTGTTATTAGGGCCCGAGCGTAGCTGCTAAGCAGCTGCGAGAGCCCTATTATTCCCCAAGGGGTTTTTCTTTGTTTCTTTTTTCTTTTTCCTCCCCTTTGAACTGGAAAATGGCCCACTTCCCACTGGCGAAAACTCATGAAATTTGGCAGGACGACCGGGCCTGGTGAAAAATTTGATATTCCGAAGTCGCCCAAACAAGAAAATGCAAAATGGCTCCATAGCGCCCCCTAAGGTGAAAATTCACACTATTGAGTGTCACGCCTGTACGCTTTGTCAAAATGACACAAAATTTGACACACACATGTATCTCAATAAGATCTACAAAAAAGTCAGTGCGGGCGTATCTGTCAAATGTACGGTTAAAGGGTTATTTCGCATTTTTTGCCGATCCGCACACATTGGAATTTCGCTAACTCCTTTGAAGGCTTTCGTTCCACTGGCACCACATTTGCTCAGGCCAATCTACACCCCATGGCCATTAAAAGTTATTCAAATCATGACGCTGCACCCCACGGTTTAGGTTCTAGGGGGCGCCAAAGATAACCCTAAAATCCACATATTTAAAAGTCTTATAACTTTTTATTTTTGCCCTCACTGGCCTCCAAGTTTTCTAGGATGATGCAATGTCCAGCCATCAACACATTTGTGAAGGAATTTTTACTCCCCAAAAGAGCGCCCCCCCATGGCAGGAGAAAAAAGTCCATTTTTTCTTGTCCCCTAAGGTGAAAATACACATTGTTGAGTGTCACGCCTGTACGCTTTGTCAAAATGACACAAAAATTGACACACACATGTATCTCAATAAGATCTAGAAAAAAGACCATGCGCGCGTATCTGTAAAATGTACGGTTAAAGGGTTATTCCGCATTTTTTGCCGATTCGCACACATTGGAATTTCGCTAACTCCTCCGAAGGCTTTCGTTCCACCGGCACCACATTTGCTCAGGCCAATCTACACCCCATGGCCATTAAAAGTTATTCAAATCATGACGCTGCACCCCACGGTTTACGTTCTAGGGGGCGCCAAAGATAACCCAAAAATCCACATTTTTAAAAGTCTTATAACTTTTTATTTTTGTCCTCACTGGCCTCCAAGTTTTCTAGGATGATGCAATGTCCAGCCATCAACACATTTGTGAAGGAATTTTTACTCCCTAAAAGAGTGCCCCCCCATGGCAGGAGAAAAAAGTCCATTTTTTCTTGTCCCCTAAGGTGAAAATACACATTGTTGACTGTCACGCCTGTACGCTTTGGCAAAATGACACAAAAATTGACAATCATGTGTATCTCAATTAGATCTACGAAAAAGTCAAAGAGCGCGTATCTGTATAATGTACGGTAAAAGGGCTATTTTGCATTTTTTGCCGATTCGCACACATTGGAATTTCGCTAACTCCTCCTAAGGCTTTCGTCCCACTGACACCAAATTTGCTCAGGCCAATCTACACTCCATGGCCATTCAAAGTTGTAAAAATCATGATGCTGCACCCCACGGTTTACGTTTTAGGGGGCGCCAAAGATGACCCAAATATACATTACAGTAGACAAAGTAGTTTTGCCCACTGAGTGGCGCCAAAGGGACTTGTCTGTGGAGTCTGTGAGTCACTATTGGCCGTTTTTGACTACTTTAGATTTTACCTTTATATTTCCTCTTACAAAATTTTTACCTTGCCTTGCCTGGTATCATTTTTTTCAGCACAACCTCACCTGTGTCAATTTACAGTTATTTTATCATTTTGACATACTATATTTACACATTGGACCCAAATTCACACACAAAACATAAAATCCGAGTAGAAAAAAGTAACGTTTTTACTGTGAAAACCACAAATATGTGTGATGAACTGTTTTTAAAACTTAAACTTCAAATTAAAATTGTAAACTTCAAAACATATGCAAATTTTTAACAAAGAACATAGTAATTTACCTCTATTTACATCAAAATGCAGGCAATGGCCCAGGTGTTCTTTGTAAAATTATTTACAAAACACTGTATAGTCTCACAAATGTCACTTTTTATTTATGCCACTACAAAAAAACATGATGTAAATGATGCATGATGTAAAACATGATGTAAAAAACTTGTGTAGATCCTCCTCTATGTTAGTCCATGTGTAATTTTTCCATAATTCTTTGTTTTTTGCAGCATTTTTGTTAGTGTAACTGCAGATTGTGCTGACAGTGTCTATGGCAAAAAAAAAAAAAAAAACTGAAAATGCCTCAACATGAACCCCTGGTGGTCTCTGAGGGTGAAACCTGCTAACTGCTGCAGCTCTGTCAGCTTCAGTCTCCCATGCAGAGCTCGGAGCGCATGTGTGGCTCTGCACCCTTAGCAGCGTTGCTAACTCCTCAGTAAGGAAAGCCTGCTTCATGTCAGAGTCTCTAAACTCCAGAAGAAGTCGATAAAAGTCACTTTCTTTCTAAAAAAAGTCGTTAGGGGGTCTGAAAAGTCATTGAATCTAACAACAAAGTCGCTAGGTTTGCAACTACGTGTCCCAGACTGCATCCCTGCTGAGAGTCCCTCCCTCCCTTCTCATATTGCAGGAAGAACGTAAGCGCCCGCCCCTTGTCAATCAGTCACCATATAATTTTGGATTGGTTGTTGTGGTGAAGTTTTCCACCAATAGGAGAGATGTTGTGGTGTGTTTTTTTTTTCCTTTGGCAAGCCTTTTCCGCCTGTAAGACCTGTCGCTAATGTCTGCATGCTATGTTTTCCTGTCTCATACAGCGCGATCGAGCGCCGAACGTGATCAAAATAAGCAGAAAACAAGTATCGCGGACATAATTTATCATAACTCTGGTTTTATTTGGCCTATCAACACAATTTAAAAACTGGTATATAGGTTGAGGTCCTCACTTTTGAGATAAGTTGAAACGGAGTCAACGAGGCTCCGTCTTGCAGCTACATCCGGTTAAATATGTCATGTGACTTGAACGCACACACACACACACACACACACACACACACACACAGACACACACACACACGCACACACACACACTCAGAGTCTGGTTTTTAGCACCTGCAAAAACATGCTATTTACATATTTGACAAGAATGCAGAGGCTCCTTTTGCCCCTGAAAAAAATCAAATTTCAAACACAACTTGACTGGTCATTTCTCCAAAAGACAACCATGAAGCTCCATCCAAACCTGAAGCAGGCAGTTGGTGCATGTGTACAGTAACCTGAGGGGAGTGAGGTGACTGCTTCTGAGGAGAACATGAGCAGTGAAGATTCACCTTAGAGCTAGAACAGAGACGTGCACATGATTATACAGGGGCAGGGGCTCAAGTTTTTTCCAGTTGTTTATACAATATGGAAATTAATGTGAAATTAAAAAACAAAGTATTAATAGAAAGGTAATGACTGTCCTGAGTAGGTGACAGTGATATCCAATAGGCTAGGCACTCAAGAGGCTGGCTGTGGCAAGTGTAAGTGAAAGCAACACGCACTGGCAGGAAGAACAGCAAACGCCGATGAAGGAAAAGGGTCTTTGCAGTGATGGGCGTTACCAGAGAGGGCGATGGCCAGAGGACACAAATGGGACGGGGAGGCAGCGCGTTGGGGGGGACGCGACACAGCTCGGGCCCGCCAGTGCCCCAACGGGGTCCTAGTGTTATTAGGGCCCGAGCGTAGCTGCTAAGCAGCTGCGAGAGCCCTATTATTCCCCAAGTGGTTTTTCTTTGTTTCTTTCTTTCTTTCTTTCTTTCTTTCTTTCTTCTTTTTCCTCCCCTTTGAACTGGAAAATGGCCCACTTCCCACTGGCGAAAACTCATGAAATTTGGCAGGACGACCGGGCCTGGTGAAAAATTCGATATTCTGAAGTCGCCCAAACAATAAAATGCAAAATGGCTCCATAGCGCCCCCTAAGGTGGAAATTCACACTATTGACTGTAACGCCTGTACGCTTTGTCATATTGACACAAAAATTGACACACATATGTATCTCAATAAGATCTACAAAAAAGTCAGTGGGGCCGTATCTGTCAAATGTACGGTTAAAGGGTTATTTCGCATTTTTTTCAGATCCGCACACATTGGAATTTCGCTAACTCCTCCGAAGGCTTTCGTTCCACCGGCACCACATTTGCTCAGGCCAATCTACACCCCGTGGCCATTAAAAGTTATCAAAATCATGACGCTGCACCCCAAGGTTTAGGTTCTAGGGGGCGCCAAAGATAACACTAAAATCCACATATTTAAAAGTCTTATAACTTTTTATTTTTGTCCTCACTGGCCTCCAAGTTTTCTAGGATGATGCAATGTCCAGCCATCAACACATTTGTGAAGGAATTTTTACTCCCCAAAAGAGCGCCCCCCCATGGCAGGAGAAAAAAGTCCATTTTTTCTTGTCCCCTAAGGTGAAAATACACATTGTTGAGTGTCACGCCTATACGCTTTGTCAAAATGACACAAAAATTGACACACACATGTAACTCAATAAGATCTACGAAAAAGTCAATGCGCGCGTATCTGTCAAATGTACGGTTAAAGGGTTATTCCGCATTTTTTGCCGATCCGCACACATTGGAATTTCGCTAACTCGTCCGAAGGCTTTCTGTCCACCGGCACCACATTTGCTCAGGCCAATCTACACCCCATGGCCATTAAAAGTTATTCAAATCATGACGCTGCACCCCACGGTTTAGGTTCTAGGGGGCGCCAAAGATAACCCTAAAATCCACATATTTAAAAGTCTTATAACTTTTTATTTTTGCCCTCACTGGCCTCCAAGTTTTCTAGGATGATGCAATGTCCAGCCATCAACACATTTGTGAAGGAATTTTTACTCCCCAAAAGAGCGCCCCCCCATGGCAGGAGAAAAAAGTCCATTTTTTCTTGTCCCATAAGGTGAAAATTCACACTATTGACTGTCACACCTGTACGCTTTGTCAAAATTACACAAAAATTGACACACACATGTATCTCAATAAGATCTACAAAAAAGTCAGTGCGGGCGTATCTGTCAAATGTACGGTTAAAGGGTTATTGCGCATTTTTTGCCGATCCGCACACATTGGAATTTCGCTAACTCCTCTAAAGGCTTTCGTTCCACCGGCACCACATTTGCTCAGGCCAATCTACACCCAATGGCCATTAAAAGTTATTCAAATCATGACGCTGCACCCCACGGTTTAGGTTCTAGGGGGCGCCAAAGATAACCCTAAAATCCACATATTTCAAAGTCTTATAACTTTTTATTTTTGCCCTCACTGGCCTCCAAGTTTTCTAGGATGATGCAATGTCCAGCCATCAACACATTTGTGAAGGAATTTTTACTCCCCAAAAGAGCGCCCCCCCATGGCAGGAGAAAAAAGTCCATTTTTTCTTGTCCCATAAGGTGAAAATACACATTGTTTAGTGTCACGCCTGTACGCTTTGGCAAAATGACACAAAAATTGACACACACATGTATCTCAATAAGATCTACGAAAAAGTCAATGCGCGCGTATCTGTCAAATGTACGGTTAGAGGGTTATTTCGCATTTTTTGCCGATCCGCACACATTGGAATGTGGCTAACTCGTCCTAAGGCTTTCGTCCCACTGACACCAAATTTGCTCAGGCCAATCTACACCCCATGGCCATTCAAAGTTTTAAAAATCATGACGCTGCACCCCACGGTTTACGTTCTAGGGGGCGCCAAAGATGACCCAAATATCCACATTCTTAAAAGAATCGACATCCCCCCCCCCCCATCCCCCATCCCCCATCCCCCATGGCAGGAGAAACAGTCAAGTTTTTCCTGCCCATCACTCAATGGCTCAATCGCATCGCTCTCCTGGCAACACCGTAACGAGGAGCAACTTGCCGTTTGGATATATCCTAGCTGTGTTTGTGCCCTCACTCATGGTCCAGACTTTTTTCAAATAGGACATGTAGTTTGTCTGCAGCGAGTGTTTTGGTAGAAACTGCGCCTCCCATTCATTATAATGGGAAATGACCACAGACAAGTGCGCACACCATCTTTGGACCTTGAGTGTGACGCGATCGGAAGGGGGAGGTGGTCGCACTGGGGGCGGCGCGACGCGGCTCGGGCCCGACAGTGCCCCACCGGGGCCCTAGTTATTATTATTTTTCCTCCCCTTTGAACTGGAAAATGGCCCACTTCCCACTGGCGAAAACTCATGAAATTTGGCAGGACGACCGGGCCTGGTGAAAAATTTGATATTCCGAAGTCGCCCAAACAAGAAAATGCAAAATGGCTCCAAAGCGCCCCCTAAGGTGAAAATTCACACTATTCACTGTCACGCCGGTACGCTTTGTCAAAATGACACAAAAATTGACACACACATGTATCTCAATAAGATCTACAAAAAAGTCAGTGCGGGCGTATCTGTCAAATGTACAATTAAAGGGTTATTTCGCATTTTTTGCCGATCCGCACACATTGGAATTTCGCTAACTCCTCCGAAGGCTTTCGTTCCACCGGCACCACATTTGCTCAGGCCAATCTACACCCCATGGCCATTAAAAGTTATTCAAATCATGACGCTGCACCCCACGGTTTAGGTTCTAGGGGGCGCCAAAGATAACCCTAAGATCCACATATTTAAAAGTCTTATAACTTTTTATTTTTGCCCTCAATGGCCTCCAAGTTTTCTAGGATGATGCAATGTCCAGCCATCAACACATTTGTGAAGGAATTTTTACTCCCCAAAAGAGCGCCCCCCCATGGCAGGAGAAAAAAGTCCATTTTTTCTTGTCCCCTAAGGTGAAAATACACATTGTTGAGTGTAACACCTGTACGCTTTGGCAAAATGACACAAAAATTGACACACACATGTATCTCAATAAGATCTACGAAAAAGTCAATGCGCGCGTATCTGTCAAATGTACGGTTAAAGGGTTATTCCGCATTTTTTGCCGATCCGCACACATTGGAATTTCGCTAACTCCTCCGAAGGCTTTCGTTCCACCGGCACCACATTTGCTCAGGCCAATCTACACCCCATGGCCATTAAAAGTTATTCAAATCATGACGCTGCACCCCACGGTTTAGGTTCTAGGGGGAGCCAAAGATAACCGTAAAATCCACATATTTAAAAGTCTTATAACTTTTTATTTTTGTCCCCACTGGCCTCCAAGTTTTCTAGGATGATGCAATGTCCAGCCATCAACACATTTGTGAAGGAATTTTTACTCGGCAAAAGAGCGCCCCCCCATGGCAGGAGAAAAAAGTCAATTTTTTCTTGTCCACTAAGGTGAAAATACACATTGTTGAGTGCTACGCCTGTATGTTTTGTCGTATTGACACAAAATTTTACATACACGTGTATTTACATAAGATCTTCGAAAAAGTCAATGGCCACGTATCTGTAAAATGTACGGTTAAAGGGTTATTTCGCATTTTTTGCAGATTCGCACACATTGGAATTTCGCTAATTCCTCCGAAGGCTTTCGTTCCACCGGCACCACATTTGCTCAGGCCAATCTACACCCCATGGCCATTAAAAGTTATTCAAATCATGACGCTGCACCCCACGGTTTAGGTTCTAGGGGGCGCCAAAGATAACCCTAAAATCCACATATTTAAAAGTCTTATAACTTTTTATTTTTGTCCTCACTGGCCTCCATGTTTTCTAGGATGATGCAATGTCCAGCCATCAACACATTTGTGAAGGAGTTTTTCTCTTTAAAAGAGCGCCCCCCATGGCAGGAGAATAAAGTCAAGTTTTTCCTGTTCATCATTCAATGGCTCAAACGCACTGCTCTCTCGGCAAAAGCGAAAGGAGGAGCAACTTGCCATTTGGATATATCTTAGCTGTGTTTGTGCCCTCACTCATGGTCCAGACTTTTTTCAAATAGGACATGGAGTTTTTCTGCAGCGAGCGTTTTGGTAGAAACTGCGCCTCCCGTTCATTATAATGGTAAATGACCACAAACAAGTGCGCACACCATCTTTGGACCTTGAGTGTGACGCGATCGGGATCGGGAGGCGGTCGCGCTGGGGGCGGCGTGACACGGCTCGGGCCCGCCAGTGCCCCAACGGGGCCCTAGTTACATACTGATAGTTGAACATTAAGGTAAGATGACAGCAACCAAAAAGAGGATAGCTGGCTATCAATTAGACACAACTTTTTACTGAGACCTAGGGTCTTCACTGATGATTCGCTTGCTTAACTGATTTGTAATTCTGGTGCCGCCCGATGAGGGTGTAATTTATAATCCTGTAAATGACTAAATGACCACATTTCTAGTTCATAATTCTGGAAAACCTCTCGAGATGAATGTTGATGCTTCCTCCATACAAAAGTCTTGGAGATGTATATTTCAAGTGGATCCTCTCCTGTTGTAGACCCTTCAGTGTCAGTTCTGATCACCCTTAACAGCTCCTGGGTCTCACTGAACCTCCCTGAGCTCTGCTGAATGACATCTCTTTTCGGAGTGGAGGTTGCATGCTCTCTCTTTGACCTCCGGTTGCTCTACTTCCTTCCCCCAGTCCAAAAACATGCACTTTAGTTTAAGTGTTTGTGAAAAAGGCAACCTGTCCCGAGTGTAAAAGGATCGGCTCCATAAACTAATATGGCTAATGGATAAATGTAGCCAAGCAAGATCTTAAAGTCATGCCATCATTACGTATGCATACAACATGTTAGGCAAATTCAATCACACGTTGACTGCCAGGCCAATATTCCAGCAGAGCTTTTACACATGATGTAGCATCACTAGCTGAATGAATGCACACATCACATACTATGAGGCTTAACATTACGCAGAGAAGGTCCATGAATATTGAAAATATATATTTGAATGTATGCAATTCATTCTTTATATACTTAAAAGAGAAAACAGTATGTCTCTCCCACCATTTTTTCAATGAAAATCTCACCTTTTATCTTATAACCTTTCCGTGCCCTGCAACAGAAGCGTTAGATTATGAGTGAAATACCAACAACAGACATTCTTGCAAAAAGTGGTACCAGTCATTAACAGACAGTGTACAGACTATTCAACAGCAGGTGAGCTCTGACATTGAATTATATAGTGGCTGAGAACCAATCTACAGCTTCATAACTTCATAACTCTTTTAAGTTTTTTTTTCAGTTTGTTTTTATCTCTGTGTTGTACTGTGTCCTTGGGTGTTTTGAAAGGTGCCTATGAATAAAATGTTTTATCATTATTAGCATTATTAAGTGTGCTACGGATTTGGAAATTATGCCCGTCCACTGATACAAGCAAAAGTCCCAAAAGTTTGCAACAGTTGCAATGAGCTGCAAAAACAGAGAGTGCAAAAAGATAATTGAACTGCATTGAAACTTCTTTAAGTTATAAACTCAGTTATAACTCAGTTTTTAGAGTTTTAAAATGAATGGAAGTAAGTTCAGCGTAGCATATTTTCATGCCCTGACTTTTTTTTTTTTCGTTTTCACATTAATAAGGTGTACCAGATGTAAAACAATCTCCCTAAAGGGAAAAGAAGACATGTGCACATACAAGAATTTCACAGTAAATGATTTCAGCAAGTGCAGGATTGTAAAAGCTTAAAACTTACAATGATAGGAGAAGAAAAAAGACAGATTTTGTAATAAAGTATTGTAACCTCTGGGGCCTTATTTTCCGGAGAGCCTACAGTGAGAGCTTTGTGCCAGCCAAGATGCTTTTGTGAGCCATGGACAGGTTTTTTGTGTTACCTGCAGCCATTTGCTATTTTGGCGAACCACCATCTGCGCCAAAGTGTGAAGTCAGGCACATTACAGTGAGTCAGAAACAATCAGGCTATAAAAGCTTTGGTAAGAGAAATGAATGCTATTTATACTGGCACAGCCCAGCTGCTCCAGCAGGTCACCAGTGCCACATGTTCCTAACTGTCTGCACTTTGATTCTTCTGTGTTTTTTTCCAGCTCTTTTTTTGGACGGGAACAGTTGTGATAATGATGTCGGCACTCTGTGAAATGTTCAGATTTAATACTCCATTTTCTTTTGGCTATTTCTGGACACACATTTCCAACTTGACAATTCATACTAAAGCCATTTTATGTCCATATTCTGCACACCCTCCAATGGTATATGTCCATGACCTCCAAAAATTTCCAAGTGGAGATGATGCATTGAAACACTCCGTACACATTCACATTTTCATCCTCAAAGCCTCCACTTTGGTTTTAATGTGGTTATGAATGTTTTCAAAACATGATATTCTTGTTGAAATGTTTTCTTTAATCTTTCTTGTTGTTCCAGTTTTTGAACGGTTTGGTGAGCATGAAATCTGATCCAGATCAAAACCTGAGAAAACCCGCACCTCAGAACAACATTAGTAGTTTTAATGTTAGTGTTCGGCAATTATCTTATACTGTACAGTTTTTTATATTCCAGATTTTTCCACACAAATCTCAACAAAAAGCCATTCGTAGCCACAAATAATGTTTAGAACAGCACCTAACTTCATCAACTGTACATATACAGTTGTGGCCAAAATTATTAGCCCCCCTAGGAAATTTTACGTTTTTTTTCCAAAATTTCCCAAGTGCTGTTCAACATATAATGATTTTTTACACAGCTTTTCCAAACACCCTAGTTTTGTTTTGGATCTTTACATTATTTTACTTTGCACACAGAAACAAAATTATTTCACAAAAACCAAAATCTACCAGGGTCAATAATATGAGCTGTGAGCACTCGGAAGTGAAAGTACGTGATTGCGCAACAGTGGTTTTTGTTTTGGCTCAATAAAAACGTCAATTCTTAAAAGGGGTAATAATTTTGACCCTGGTAGTTTTTGGGTTTTGTGAAATAATTTTGTTTATGTGTGCTGTTGTTTGGAAAAGCTGAAACTAATAATTTTGGCCACAACTGTAAGGTCACAGGCACAGTACTAGCCATCAAACATCTTTTTAGCTTTGCCTGACTTCTTTTGCACATCAAATCGTAGACCGCTGTGTATTGCTATTGTGCGGTCATTGCCAAAGTTGGTATAACTAGAGAAGCAAGCCGTCGGTAACATTCATCTCTTGAGGGTGTGTCTAACTCGGTGTTAAAGTGTGTTTGACCATCACTTGAATTTACGCCAGAATGTTTTTATTTTATTTTATTCTTTAGAAATACAACAATAACCATATCTTAGTTTTGAGGTTTTTTTTTTCACTATTTAATCAGTATCTAATTGCTAGCCATGTGAGAGAACCAGCAAAAACAATAGTTAAAGCTGATATATGGATGTTGAGGTTTTATCAGTTTGCTTTACACACACGCATTCACGCACGCACGCACGCATGCACGCACACCCACACACAAACACACAAAAAAACCCTCCAGGTTATGCCCTGCAATTGTTCACACAGGATGGTGTGTTTCACTCTGTTTTTCCTTCCTGCTGATTGCTGATGTTGCTTATTACACATAAAAACAACCCCCTCGACACTTACGAAGGACTACTTTAGTGGATGCTCAGATGGCTGCAATGATAATCTCAATTTGACCAAATGTGATAGTGGAAACGATTATTTTTTTATAAAAGAGTATCACGCTGAGAGAAAAGGAGCCAGTCTTAATGATGTACAAATGGTACCAATAAGAGGGGAAAAGCATCTCAGAAAAATATGGCCCACTTCTTTCACAAAACATGATTTGATCATGACTGTAACATCCACTCCAATACTGATTAAACGAGACATTTAGATTGCATGCCATAAAATAACAAATTTATACTATAATTTGTTTACTGAGTTTGATAAATTATTCAAAGAGCTGACACATTTCCCTACACATTTGCAATTTGATTTGTGTGCAGAGAAGCAATTTGCACTGGAGTTGATTCCTACCACCAAAATCACTCTCAGCTGTCTGTGTAAAATATAAAGGCCTTTTATTTGGCTAAAAGTAATTGCCATGTCTGTTTGAGCATGGGGCATCCACCTGGCACCAATTATCAACATTAACCGAGTCCAAACGAAATATATGATCAGTTAAAATGACTACATGTTGGTAATAAAACAGCCAATCCCCCCAGCCAGCTGACAGAGACTGAATCATATCCATTAGAATATATATAAAAAAAACAGCCCCAGAGCACATTAATAATTTATTCCATCTGAAGTGAAATAAATAAAATTATAATTTATACCTCAAGGAGAACAGTGTAATGTTTTCAACTATCACTTTCAAAGGTGGCTGAAGATTTTCCTCCGGGGTTTGGTTTGATGTGTCTCTATTTAACTCTCTGTTTTAAATCCTCCTGTGAGGTCAAGCTCCTCTCATTAGTGTTAAACCACAGCTTCTCCTGATTTATCTATCAGACGTGAAGGTATGTCCTTGAAATAAAAAGAAGTGGTGGATGCTTTCTGTCAGGAAAGGAGAGCCCAATGTCGTCCGCTTTATGTTTTATTCATTTATTTTTCAATGTATGTTTAATACACCACATTCCCCTGTCATCTCTTTTCCTGACTACTTTCAAATCCACCCTCATGATAAGATTGACTCTGGCATTGGCTAGCAAAATGCTTTTCAGGTTACAAAATACCTGAATATCTTACTTTAACTATTCGTTTAACTGTTCCCATTCAGCCGTGTCAGTGGAGCACTTCAAAATAAAAGTTTGACTATGCAGGATATAAAGAAACTCAAAAGCAAAACAAACAAACATCAAAATAAAAGTGTGAGGAGCATTTTTTTTTCTTTTTAATGAGACAATATCCATACAAAGAAGTATGACTGACAAGGTGCAGCATCGAATCTGCTGAAGAGCAAGAAAACCAAATTTAAGGAAGCTGATGTAGTTTAAGTTGAATTCTTCATTTCTGATAACCTCACTGTCCATGAACCTGTTTATAGTAGCCGCAATTGTCACAATATGTTCTGTTTATTTAGTTGTCTCCTGGTTTCATTTGAGTGCATTTTGAGTGTTTTCCCTTGGGTTTCTGTTCCCTATTGTTCCTGTTCCCTGTAGTCCAATCTTGTGAGTTTTCAGTTTGTGTTTGATCCTGTTTCCCTGCTGTTCTCAGTGTTTGTTTTTTTCTTTCTATCAGTTTTCAGTGTTTCCTGTTTTATTTTGTAGTAGTTGATTCCTTGTGTTTCTAATCTGGTTTTACTCTCCTAGTTTTCACTCCTTTGTTAATCACCCATGAGTTTCACCTGTGTCTTGTTTGCCTCACCTGTGTCTCGTTTGCCTCACCTGTGTCTCGTCTGCCTCACCTGTGTCTCGTTTGCCTCACCTGTGTCTCGTTTGCCTCACCTGTGTCTCGTTTGCCTCACCTGTTGCTTGTTTCCCAGTGTGTATTTAGTCCCTGTTTTCCCCTCTGTCCTTGTTGGTTCATTGTATGTCGATGTGTGTGTGTATGCTTGTGTCCCCAGTTGTTCCTTGTGATTTTTTTCCCCAGTGCCTTCTCTTGGATTTTGCCTTCTGATTTTTTAGTTGGACATTTTGAGGAAAGTTCAAAAATGTTTTTTTTTTCATTCCTTTTAATAAATCATTTTTTGTTCTGCATTTGGGTCCTTTTTTCCCTTTTGTTAAGCCCTGGCTCATGACACCAGTAAGGAGGAAACTGTTTGACATTGCTGTTTCTTTCACTGAGCTTTTTAACAGCGTGACCTTTCTACCTGCATGAACTGCAAAATGTTCAACAAAATGTTTTTTTTTTTTTTGTTCTTTTTTTTAATCAAACTTTTGTTTGAATACAGCCGAGAAGGAAAGGTGTTGGTTTAAATTTTAAACTAAAGTGACAAAGTGATATGTAACATAAAATCTGCCATTTCCAGGCAAATAAACAACAGAACACAGTGCAACACCGACATGATAAATACATCTACCCTGGATCTTTGGGGCCTGGCTGTAAATGACCTAGGGCCAGGTACTGGTTAAAGGTCCGGTGGTTAGGGACCCATACTTTGAGACATAGCAGGTACAGCACACATCCATGTAATGCTACCAATAGCTGTCTAACACTTATGTGTTTGTTTTAACCTCCGTTCTGGAAGGGGTTATGCATTAAATGAATGTATTGCAAAGTTGTCTAACTGCTTCTTGGGCATCTTTTTTTTTTCTCAAGCATAAAGTCTGACAATAATATTTAACCTTCTGTCAGACAATCCACCGAAGGCGACAGCTTTTGGTTGCGGTTGGTAAAGTCGCAGATGTCTGACACAAGGTTTGGACCTAATTTTCATGCTTTGCTTTTTACCCAACTCCCTCTGTCAGTTAAGGTATCTGCAACAAAGTTAAATACGATGCATATATGTGTAGGTTATCCCCCTCAGAGATACTCGGCTGTGCACTGGATGCATACTGTTTGCTGTTTGGTCCATCCCAAAGGAAACAACCCTTATTCAGAGGAGAGAGGAGAGCTACTCAGCAGAGAAACCAATCTATCCATGCATTCCTGCTCATCCAGCTCAGGGTCATGGGGGGCTGAGTGAGATTACACGCCGAGCAGGCTGCAACTCAATCTTAGTCTACTTCTATTCTCACTCCTAGGGGCAACTTTGGGTTTCCAAGTGACCTAACCTGCAAGACTGGGGAAGAAACAGAAGCACCGAGAAGAAATTCACAAAGGTGCTGGGAGAACATTCAAAACCTTCACATAAAACAAGAGGCGCAGATGCTGGATCTGAACCTAAGATTTTACAACCACATGCCACAAACTGAACCCCCATGTTCAAACAGACTATTGTGTTGATTTATCAGGTTGTGGTGGCGTTAAAGAACCAAGCTCATAAGGATCATTTAAAAAACAGAATAAAAGATCTTATCTGCAAATATTCAAAACAAAAATGCACGACATTGTTTTAAGTATGGCCGTGACATTTGAACACAAGGTGATTACTACGTAGAAACTTGATTAATTCTCGCTTGATTTTGTTTTATGTACATATCAGGGGACTCTCTAAAGTGTCGTACAGATATCTAGGGACACTCTTTTTGAGGAAAAAAAACAAACACTGGGTAATTGATTTACACACAGAAGCTATCTGGATTTGGGAAGTGCTGCCTGTACTGACAGTCTATATAGTCTGATCTGTTCACATGCATCAGGACATTGCAATGTAAGTAGCATCAATAACTGTGGCTTTGGGTGACTTTTTTCAGAGTTGGTGAAGTTAAGTAAGATTTTGAATGAATTACCACTATATCATATTAAAGTAATATTGATAACTACAAAAAAAAATGTTTGGTAGTAAAAAGTTTAAACACACATTTGCAAGGAAAAAAACAACAACAAAAAAACAGACCTACAGCACTTAAAGCTAATGTTTGTCATTGAGTGTGTTTACCTTATTTCTTAATGTTTTTTTTTGTTTGTTTTTTAAGCAACAGGATGGTGTAGGATGGACCTTTTTCTAAGGCCTGTTGGGAGTCTTATTTTCTCAGCAGACAAACTTCAAAGAAAAAATACCTCTTCGTGGATAACAGATGGTGGATCTAACTGTCTAGAAAATAGTTTGACGGTCTGATCTTTATGGCTATTAAAACAGATGGACACCTGATGGAGATAGACGCACCATCATCTCTGTCCAGACAGCTCTCATTAGAAAGTCTTTCAGAATTGCATTAGACACAGACAGAGAGGATCAACAAGACTACCACCTTCATACCACCCTCACACCGGCTGCCGAAGGCACTGCTATCTAAACACTGCTGCTCAGGGTGATGCTGGAGGTGGGATGTGATATACATGTAAGTACCATTCTTGTTATTATCAGACATTAATTTAAATGGTTGTTGTGAGTATTGTTGTGATGGGCAAACATCTTTTTTTAAAAGTCTGCTGATTAAGGAATGCCATCATCAATCATTTAGGATGTTGCTTTCCTTGAACAGTTTGCTTTTAGCTAATACGGAGCATCCAACTGTCTCCAAATCATTCCTGGGACTGAATTACTGAATTACATTTAGTCAATGCAAAGATGCGATTAGACGCTTGTACTACTCTGGCCGCGAATGACACGAATTGGGCGGGAGCTGAAAATGTCTCAACTTGAGCAGATATTTGCGTCGCAATGACTGATCAGCACAAAGGTTGCCAGGTGACTAATGAAAATGGACGCCCCATAAGGATGAGGGGCAGTGGTTAATCCATGTTGAACAGAATGAGCCGGCCATTGTTTATGCCGAAATTTATATTTCTTGCCTGAAAACTGATGAGTTTACAGGCTTTGTGCAAGCATCCAAAGATATTTAAGTCAGACAAATAAAACACTTCCTGTTTGGGACAGAGGTCTTCATACCCAAATCCAGACTTCAGTAACTTGTTAGCCAATGAGTGGTGGCCATAGTTGAAGCTAACTTGCTTATTTTTATGCCTTAAAGGGGGGTCTATAGGATTATTGTTGGTATATGTTAGATTTACATAAAACAAAAAGTGAGAAATCTAGGAGTAACTTCGAACAGCAGTTCTATCTTTAACAAATATACTAACACAGTTATCAAATTAAGCTATCTCCATCTAAGAAATATCACCAGAATATGATCTGTGCTGACTTTTAATGGCACACAGACAGTTTTTCATGCATTTATTCCCTAAAATTTAAATACTGTAATGGTCTTTTTTTAAATCAAAGAATCACCTTCAATAGTGAAAAATTCAGCAGCTAGACTTTTAACTAAAGCTAAGAACAGAGAGCAAATGACTGCTGTTTTAATGACCTTACACTGAATTTCCATTGCTTTTAGAATTGATCTTAAGGTTTTACTTATTACTTTTTAAGCACTTCATGGTCTGGCCCCAGAATACATATCAGAACAGCAGTCTCCAAACCAACCTGAGCATAGCCTCAGATCCTCAGGCAGAAACCTCATTGCTCAAACTTTAAAACTAAAAGGAACAGAGCTTTTGTTCAGGCTCCTCAGGTATAAAATGACCTGTTTGTGGATCTACAAAAAGTCACAGCAGTATCTTCTTCTCAATAACTTCTGACAGCTATTTATGAAAAAGCCCCCGGTAAACTTTTGCATTTGATTCAATTACTTTTTTTCAATGAAGTTTTTAGTTTTTATACGATTTTTTTAAATGTTTTTTTTCCAGGTTTGTATAACCTACTTTTCAGCACTTCCTCTTTTGTCATTATATTTAGCCCTTTATTAAGTCATGTCGTCTTTTTATTGATATGTCTCGCTACGATGATGATGATTACCATATATAAAAAAACACCAACAATAGCTACTCCCTGTATTTTCTCTAAATTTCTCTGTGAAAATCTTCTAAGGTTTTATGTGGTGTATTCTTCTTAGACACACCTACTCCTTCTTGTCTTTTTAAGGACTTTTTTGTCTCTGTTGATTTTGGCACCCCCTGTGGACAAAGCAGTCTTTGCTTATTCTGTCCCGTACATGTGCAGTTAGCATCTCCGGACAAAATTAGCATTTCCTCATTGAGAATTTTTATATTTAAAAAAATTATCATCAACACCTAACCCTGCCAGCAGTTTAAGGCGTTAACAATAGCGATTTAGAAGTTGTTGCTTTATCATTGAAGCTCTAGTTTGTTATTTTAAGTCATAAATAGATGTCAGTACTAATTTCAGTTAGTTTCACAACTGGCCAAAAAACTTCTCACAGTTAAATTAATTCAGCATCACATAAAATAACGAAAAAACTAAAACTAAAAAAAATAAATTAAAAAAAAAAAATGAAATGCAGTGATCAAACAGTTTTGTTTCATTCCTTTGCAGATTGCAGGTAACGGTTTGGTCACATTGCTAAGTACTTCACTGTGTAATGCAGGCAGTATTTTCGTGTGGCAAGACTCTATGTTAAGTGGTGGGCATTTTTGCACTTAGGACAGCAATTGCAGCATATTCTTCTCCACCAGATTTTGCCCCTGTAACCCCATTTTGCTGTATTTCAAACAGCTTAGCTGGTATCAGTGGGTGATTTGAGCAGAAAATGACAGGAAGTGTCAGCCACTATCAAGTACACTATCTGTGCTTCATTTGCTTGGAAAGAAAGGTTGGATTGTAAATTCAACCCAAACAGGTTGGACCTGGTTGGTCCTGAACTTAAGAACACCACAATTGTTCCCGAGTTCACATAAAGGAAGTCTGAAGGGTTTCGCAGGCACTGTAAAGAATACTAAACTATCTATTATTAAAGGAGAAAGCTTTATACCCCGAATTACATGCAGCTGCCATAAAGGCTTTAGTCAGAAGTTTGATTTCAGCTTAAGGAGAGTGATTTCCATTTTTACTTGAATAGTGGTGATTTTAATAAGTACACTTCAACACCTTACAGATGTATCTCTGTTTTACATAACGACTCTAAAGATTCCTACATCTTTTTATTTTCTTTTACCACAGGCAGCTGTTAAGTGGTGGAAAAGTCTGTTTGCATTGACAAGCAGTTGGTAAAAGCCCCGTCTTCAGAGATCCATTTGACATGATGGTTCTCTGAATATAGAAATTACCTTCCTCGCAGTTGCCAGAGTTTCTGGACTGAGTGGTAGGATAACAATTCCCCAGTGACAGATGTAAAACTTTTCCATCTCATTAAAACTCAAACAGATAATACAGCCATTACTCAACAATGGATTGAAAACAAGGCATGAAGTGTCTGAAGAATACTCTTTGGATTTTAGCAGACTGCTTTCTGACACAAAATCTGTTTCTCAAACAATGTGTAGCCGCATCGAGAATTCCATGTGGACATCAGCGTGGGCAGTCATATTTCAAAGAGAGCTTATCTTCAAACCAAACATTTGGATAAAGTCTGTCACACCATCATACAGGGAGGAAAAGCTAACCTGTGAAGGATAGAGGCGACTATAGGCGCCCTGCTGTTTAAGTTAAAGCTGCAGACTTCAAACCACATAGGTGTTGATTATGTTAGGTGTCTCAGCTGCTAGAACATAATCAGTGTCTGACTTCCACACAGTTTCCATAACAGCATAATACTGTCTTTATTTTCATTTCTATAAAGGGGCTCAAGCTCCCACACATCTCTATATGTATGTAAAAATCACAGTAACACAGGGCTCTGGAATTTGATAGTGACAGGATGAATGCTGTTCTGCTTGTTTGGAAAATTATTCTTAATAATAAATGTGTAAATTATTTGATAGGGACAATTCCATTTATGACCACATTCTTATGTATACTATCCTGTTGTATTATATCATTTTTACAGGGGATCGTTAACCAAATCTGACACTAAAAACCTATTGGATCTCCTGAAACAAGACAGCGGACAATTATTGACTAAAACACATCACAGGAGTGTAATACAATCAAACCTTATGCTAGTATATTGTTACACATCACACCCTAATGAATCGTATTGGATAAACTAAGTGTATCAATGAAATTGTATCACATCCCATTAAAATCTCATGTAAGTATTGAATATTAGCTCACCGATTATACAATACAAAATTACTCTCCTTTATCGTTTCAGTTTGAGTCTTCTTATGTCCTAACTGATACAACCCTATTCTCTCTTACCCCCCCATCAATACCATCCTATTGAACCCTGTTGTATCATTTCTTATATTTTATCCTTTTATACTGTACAACACTGTAGCTTATCATAGTGACTCACTTCATATCAGTAACCTGTCCGCATAAGGCAGTTCTTTCTCATTGGCTTCATGTTGAAGTGAAAATGACAATGGAGTCAGGAAGTATAAGTGCTCCACATGTGGCTGAAATCTACATTTCCCTTGTTAACTCTGACTTTCAAATATCACACATTTTCCAGACTGGACATGTTACAGTCACCTGATTAGTGATGGGAATTCATTCGGTTCAGCTCACCAAAAAGAGCTGGCTCTTTCGGCTCCCAAATGGCTCTTCATTTTACCATTTATTTATAATTCAGTCAAATTTAGCGTTGGGTTATGTTGTGAAAGTATGTGTACACATACCTCTTAAATAATTAAATACATCCTTTGTACTGAAGTATTCACAAGTAAAAATTACATTTTGTGCTTGTGCTCATCGGTCTTATGAGCACGAGCACATGGCTCACTCCCGCCCCCCTCTGCTTGGTGTATCTCCATGTGATTGGTTGCACACAGCATGCACGTGACAGTCATGCACTGCACTCGTCATCCTGTCATTCTGCCTTGTAGTTTTATTTTTTGTTTGTTTGTTTTGTTTTTTATGGTCTGTTGGGGGAAAAAAAAAAAAAACCTCTCATAGACGGGAGCCGGCTCCCATAGTTCACGTTACTGGTTCGCTTGTGATCGACACATCATTCCACCTTAGTAACCCCAAAAGGTCAGCTCCTAGAGGACATTCATATCATTCACATGATCATGAGTTTATTTGTATCTCAGAATTCTTTAAACCAGAATTCTGGAGAAACCATCAGAGTAAACATAACTGTGAATGATGTTTTGTGTAACTTGGATCAAGTTTAAAAGCCATGACTCCTCCACTTTGATGCTTGGCAACGAAGTCCCATCAGGGCTGCATGTTTAGCCCTCTGTTGTTTGTTCTCTGCACTTACAGCTGCAGTGATCAATGATTTGAGGGGGGGAAGACCTAAAGAAATGCACCCCTGTCTGCATCAGTAGAGTTGAGGTGGTGTTGGTGAAGAGTTTTTGGCTTCTGTATCATTAAAGTCTGTGCCAACAGCCCTGTGCCACGTTCTTGTTATCCTTTACACAGGAGTGAAGCAACACTTCCTGACTGGAACAATACAAACTGGGATGGGATGTGCATGGCCCAAGACAGGTGGGCTCTGCAGCAGGTGAACAAAACAGCACAGCACATTGTTGGTATTCATCTACTGAGCATTGGTGATATACATGAGCCCAATGGATTCTGGGAAACAATGCTCACAGCAGCCTGAACACCCTGCTGCCATCTGGAAACTATAGAGAAGTATCTCCTGACAAACAACAGACAGAGGAACATAAATTTGTGTACTCTGGTTTCCACTTCAAGCTGAGATGTCTCCACACTCTTTCATAATTCATTCAGATGTTTCTGTCTGTCTCCTTCTGTTTCTCTTGCCACTAACTCTTACAAGTATGAACCAAGCAGATTTTAATCAATCAACCAATCATCCTGCTGCAGAAGATCAGAAGACACAGAGACATCTCAATGGGGCTAAAATGCCAAAGACACTGTACATTTAACATTCATTTGCAAATATGGAGACTCTTTGTCTGGACCATCATAACAGGAAATCTCGTTAAATCTCTCGTGGTCAAACATGAATCATTGCTAGCTGCTGCTTAGCTTCCCGGGATTCTCATTGAAGTAACAATTCGGCAGTCAACTGCATTTGGAGGAGGCTTTGTTGGCTGCAGCCCTTGAATTGGGACACAAGACAACTTTTCACTTTCAAAACTCCAGAAGCTAGTCTTCACCGCTCTCAATCATTTACAGTGTTGTTAAAAGAAGAGGTGATGCAACACAAAAGTAAACCTGTCCCTGCAGGCATCAAAAGAGCATTTTGAAAAGAGCATCATGAAACAGAAGAGTCTGATGGTTTCAACATTTGATGCATTGTTTTTGCACGATCTGGAATTCATTGATGATTTGAAAACCGTCAAAATCTCCTTTTATGAACATTTCACACACCTTCTTTGGATATGGAGTTGTATCACCATCTTATTATCTTTTCTAATGCCTACCTCAAAGATATGACCAGAAGTCTTAGTACTCATCTGCTTTATAGTATTAAAGAACCAATATGTGTCAAGAACAATGTACATCCTCATTGTCATGACAGACCCATCTCATCATACTGTGCTGTTTTGTATAGCTCTCCCATTTATGCAGGAGGATGGATTCATAGAAAGAGCGCTCATCAAAAATGCCTACATAGATCCACACAGTTCTATAAGTCACATAGTAATTGAAGTGCAGTGAAAACTAGGTGTGGATTTTGTTTGACAGGAATTAAGCCTCACTGCAGTGCAGTTGTCCAAACATTAAACATTGTAGACATCATAAAGAAAATTGCCCACAATGTTGCCCTGAAAGTAAGCATTACATGGTTTGAATCCTGCTAAAGACAGAGGGGGAAAAACATCTACTGCAGAGTTTTTTCCAAAGGTGTTTTGTTTAGTAAATCCAGCACACTGGTAATTATGCTGTTTGGAGCACTGCAGAGTCTCCAACATCAGTTTGCAGAAACTGTTGTGATAATGATGATAGCAGCTCTGATGATGAAAATGAGGATATGAGCGTGGCAGAGATGCTGATGGTCATACTGAGGCCCAAAATAAGCCTGTGGTAGAAATGCTAATGCCGGTTGCTTTCCTCTGAAGTACATTAACACATTACACGACGACTATCATCTTACAACTCGTCAAATGAACAGTAATTACACCTGTTCAGCTCCTTGCATTAAACATTTTGCAGGCACTCTAAATGTACCGATGCAATTAAGTGCTGACAAAATAGCCGGTCATTCTGGGCCGCTTTTGAAGGGTCCTCGTTCTGCCTCTCGGCTAAACAGCAACGTGAATGAAATGAATAATACAGAGAAAGCGGCTCTCAGATCCTCAGGGTTAGTGGCCCTGATGAAAGTGGGGGGAAAAAAATAAAAAACACCCTGCCAGATGTGTGGCAAGACCAGCCAACACAAACACAACATAGAGGGAAGAAGCCTGGTGATGCAGTGGAGGGCAGCTCTAATCAAACAGCTGTTTATAGGCGGGGTAAGGGTTGGGGGCAGGGGGTCCACCAGGGCTACATAGAGAAAAATACATTCCACAGTAGCTGATCGACATTCAAGACTTGCTTTAGTGTTGCCCCAAAAGGACCAATATTAGTTCACAAATCTGTGCCCTACTCACATCACATCACAAACTTCCACTCATGACTGAGCCAATCATCTACAATGACTTAAGTCAACCTTAGCCTCATATCTGTGGACAAAATGGAGTAATACAGACCTACAACTTTGATTTATTTTCATATGAATGAATGTTGCGTATTATTCCAGTGAAATAGTCAATATTGTTACTGTTTTGCTCATCATTATTTCACGTATCTCAAGTCAAGACTCCCACAAAGCTCTCTACAAAAAAAATAATAATAATTATCAGTTGGTCAAAACCGCATGTCAATAGGAGTTGATTCTCTATACCAACAGTGAAACCAAGGATAACCTTCTCACTAAGGCTGTCCCTGTTTTTTGTTGAGACTCTGATGCCACACTGAAACTTAACATTGATATCACTGCATGATATAAGTCAGACATTGTCAATACATGAAATAACACCCAGTCTATTAATTATTTTTTATCCCATTGTACTTATTATATTATAAAACATTTTAAAATGCACAAATCAGAAATTATATCATATGTTTAACATAATATGATTGATCATAAAATTTTGGAAAAAAATACAGGATAATATATACGAAAACACCAATAAAATCCCTAAAATATTACAAAATTGTTGCCTACACATTACTAGGATGGTGAAAATGTAAACAACTAACTTTAAGAAAGGCTTTAAAGACTGATTTTTTATTTCTAATTCTATGTCTTGTATTTACTGGCCTCATAAAATAAAGACGCTACAACATGTAATATTTTCATGCGCTAAATACGCAGTTATGTCAAAGGACTTTCACGTATGCATTTGAGTGTGTGGTGAACTACAGCTGTCTATAGTTTTGGCATTAACTGCTTTTTGTTTATAACTGATCCATTCTCATCCACATTAGCCTTTGTTTTGTTTTTTTTTGTTTTTTTTTCTTAAAAAAACAAAACAAAACAAAACAAAAAACCTTAATGTTTGGGCTGGCTGATTCATTTTTGTTTTTTTCTCTGGTAGATGTAAGGCTGCCTAATAATGCTTGGCATGCATCATTTTAACATTTTAAGCTGGGACCAAGATTTCTGTTTGCATTTTTGCACTTGGCTGCTCTCAGTTAAAATCTTGCGACTGTGACTTCATTCACATGAGTTCGGTTGTTTTGAATGACGGTCTTTCGGTTTAGGTTTAGGTATATTTATTTAGCACACTAACATTTTCGATGGAGCAAGGAGAGAATGAAGCTTAAGTTCTACTTAAGTTCCACCCATGTCACCAATTACAACAAAATTTCTATGGCTAACAAATAAACATAGAGAGAGAAAAAAAGGAGATATATACATAACCAAGGTTATATGAGTCAAATGAGCAAAAATGAGGAGATGGAGAACAAAATATTACAGAATATTACTGATCTGCAAAGTCATTCAGTTAAAGGAAAGGTAAATCAATCTATAAAAGTAAGATACACCCAATGTATTTGGGATAGGATTAAGTCAGCATGAACCACAGTGTCCACATACTTTTTCTCAATCTACCTTCACTTCAACAATGTTAGCCTCAGTAATGAAGTGAATAATATTGTATATTTGGGATACAAACCTCTTCATCTGTAATTATTTCATCATTTACTGAGTCTGGTTTGAATTTGAATGAGGAATCTTAGTTTTAAATTTAGAAAATGTCTCCTTTGTAAGAAGCCGAATGGATAAAATTGATAAATAATACAGTCACCTTAAATATGTCTCCAGGGCTTCTGATATATTCACAGATTTTCAACTAAAAATACCAGAAATGCTGTATTTAAGCTGTAAAGGAGGTACAAAATCTAGCTTGGATGCAAAGTAAAAAGAACGGATCATGAATAGGAGCAGAGAAGATACATCTGTGAAGCCAAGTTGTGTGTGAAACTGTGCCAGAATCTTAAATGTCGTGATTACTGAGGGGGCTGGATGAATATCCATGATGTATGTCTTTTGAAGTAGTTACTGAGCAGAGATGCTGCAAAAAACCAACCTTTTACGTGCTGTTACCAAGATACAGAGCTTTGTAAAATGGCGCTGACATGAGGTGCACACTGAGCCAAATGAAACTCATTCATACAAACTGCAAAGTGCACAGACACAGCTGTAACCACGGATACTATTCACAGCCATACGTGTGTTTATGTATCTGCAAGCAAACAGGACAAAATCATTTTAAATTGATGCAATTACAGCCAACTGGCAAGGACTGGACTGAGTGTGAATGGGCTGCCTAACATGACTATTACAGATAATCATTTGCATCTCCCTCCAATTTCATCCACTAAGGGGTTTAGTGGCACAGGATTGAGGCTCTGCAGTTGATGTCACTTCCTCTAATAGCTGCCACACGCGGGCTGCAGAAAACAGTCTATTCTCTGGCCTGATAGCATTTAGAGTGAGTGCGTTAAAACCAGCTGCTGCAGAAACAACTTTAATAAGAATGTTATTCAGACAAAAAAAAAAATCTTTGCCTCATGCAGACCGTGTAAAAACTAGCTACCAGACCCAGAGATGAGTATTATCCTATTTCTTCCTTAAGAAAAACAGTCCTTTCTGATCCTGCTTTTATTGTAATCCAATGTGCTCCCGGTACACCAGCTGTCACTGCACTGTGTTATAACTGAAAGGGAGTATACCATGGAGAGGCACAAACAAACACGAGCCAATAGCTTGAATTAATGATATCCGCCGTGACACTGAGCCAAGCCTTTCCAGGTTAAATAGTCATTTTGTGTCTATTTCCCAACATTTCTCAGGTGTACCAAATGTTTAAAATGCTGCTGGCTGAAGTCCCTGTAAGAACATCAGTGTTTTATTTATGCTGGAGATTGAGAGATGCTGTTTAAAGCTTCCTGACACAACAGATCCCTGCTGAGACTGCATCCACCACAGAAAGAGAAAGAACACTCTGGATCACCCTCAAAGATTTGAAGAGTGGTTATTTGAGCCAGAAATAGTGGAGGGTTGTTGATATTGACAGGAGCACTTTTGACAAAGTCAACTAAGCATCTATGTCTTTAGTAGGTCACTGACCTTCGCCTCTGCAAGAAACTGTTGGTGATTTTTTTTTCATGCTGTCACTGTATCCTATAAAGGGACCAAAACCAAAACTTAACGACCCACTCCAATGAAAATCATGTTTTTCTTGTTGTCTACATGTTCATATGGAATTTTTCTGATGCTACAGGACATATTAGAAAAATTGCATTTCTGAGTATTTCTGCATTCAAATCGCTGTGACTCTGGCAGACCCAAACAGCAGGTTCAGATACAGTGAGATTTCCTATGTAGCAAATCCAAGCTCCGCCCCCAGAGTCCCACTATGCAGGCCAGACTCGGAGAGATAAAGAGGATGATCGTAAAAAACAAGCGTGTGCGTTAGCAGTTTGCAAAGCTCGTAAGAAAGCTAATTATGATATTAACCTTCATCATGCCCCTAAAGACAATAGTGTCCGAGAGCTGAATAGCTCCGATGTTATACTTCTATGAGCTACTTCTACTACAGCGGCAATGTTAGGCTGCAGGCTAGCGTGAAGAGGAGTGTGCAGAGCAGCGCTGTCTCTGCCCACGACTCAGAGGTGAATTGCTAATGAGCTACTGGAGCTCTGCAGAGGAAAAGCCCTTGAAAATGACACAGGTAGCGTGATTTTGACTAAAAACGTCATGATCACAATTTAAAGACCACTGAGAACACTTTAAGTTGTAAGCAAAAAATAAATGAAAAAAAAAAAAAACAATTGGAGTGGGACTTTAATGTAAAGTGCAGAAAATTCAAGTCTCGTATCAAGAACTTGACATACGTTGTACAACTTGCTAGAGAATTCAACAGTCATTAAAACTCCTCACACTGCTGAGCAAAGCACCAACCATTCCCCAACCATCAGAGAGTAAACTCCGTAAAATCTGCCATGAGAAACTCTCCCATGCAGAGCTACCCAAAACTGCAGTTCCCCATCTTTCCACAAGAGGCTGGCTGGAAAAGTACAGGAAAATGTATGCAAACTCATTCAAAAAGGCCATCTGAAGAGCAAAAACAAAAAGGCATCTACAGTTTACTTCAAGAAAATGAGTTGGTGTGTATGTCTCACCAGTTCATAACGTTTCATAAACGTGTTTGGATAATATCAGAATGTTATTTTTCTGCATTAGAGGCATGGCTGACTTGGTTGACAGATTCAACTTTACTTCTTTGCCTCAAGTTAGGTCACTGAAAGCAACCCTGAGTCAACAACAAAAGGGTGAGGTCACTGACACTACATCCATTTATTGTACAATCTATCTTCTTATTACTGTCTTGACTTGGGGGTCAAATTAATGCTCTAAAATACTGAGTTACAAGGAATGTAAAAGCGTCCCTGCCAAAGGCTAATGTCATATGCGGTCCTGTCACCCCTGCTTGAAAAGTTCCTTATACTGAACAACTGTAGTCTCTTAAACATAACTTGATACTCAGTCACTGCAATGTCTTTTTTACTTACTATCTTTTTTGCAAAATAGCAAAATCTACAAGTCTCCTGTGTGCTCATTAGGATGCAAACAGAAACTGGGTTTACTAGAAAGAAGCCTGCACACTCCTATAAATGCTCAATGTATGCACAACACCACATCACAAACACTACGTGAAGCAAAAGCCGCCGAACGCATTCATGCTGTCGGCTAAGTTATCAGACCCGCAGTGCGTGCTGCTGTTTGCACTGAAGGGAAGGATATGAACACAACATCAAATGTGTATTCTATCTGTAATCAACTTTCCTTTATCCCTTGAATAAAATAGGAGAGAAAATCAATGGCTCAGCAGTTTTATTGTTGGGCTGATGCCGTAAACACACTTACCTTCAACCTGCTGGCTTCCCACGGCTCTGCAGATGGATAATTACAGAGCGGATGGAGGAACGGGTGGAGAGAAGCGGTGCTCAAGCTGGGGGGCAGAGGGAATAGAAAATAACAAGATGAGTTTAATTACTGAAGGGTACACAGGACTAATAAGACTGCTCTGTCACATTGTGATCAAACATATGGGGGTTGTGAGGCGAGATGTTACGTTGACTGATTAAGGATGAGGCCCATGTGACAGCAGCACTCTGTCAGGAAGCTGTTTCAGTATTGACAAAGAGAGCAGAGACGCCTCCCAGACAAATCCCAACAGGTATGTTCCCTCACCTGGAGCTTTGCCAGTGTTAATGAGTTAAACCACCATCAGACACAAAGCAATTTTGACCCATTATATTGAAACTGCATGGGTCAAGGGCTCTGAGATGTTTTAAAATCAACCCTACTGAAGTAATGATTGTGCAATGTCTCATATCAGCAATGGGCACTGCTTTCCATGGGGGCATTTAAACTGAGCATGGTTGTTCAAAAGGATAAGCCAGAGTGTAGATACTTTATCACCTCGCTACCAATTTAAGATACTTACAAGCTGCATCAAAATACTGGTTAATATATTGTTTGAACAATTTAAAAAGTATTGATCTTTACGATTTTGTAAAATATGTATACACCGCAGATCCCACATGTGGTAACCCTCCAATGGCAGTGGATTTTTTCTCTGTCTCTTGTGGGTCAACTTAACAAAAGAATGGATATTTCATATCTTTGTCCAGTCATGGTTAAACATTTGTGTTATTATTTGTTATTATTCATATGTAATTTGCTCACGACCCAAGTTTCTTGATGCACCCATCAGCTCTGTAGCTATTGTCTGAATAGCAGGACAGGTTCCAGTAACAACATATCCATGCTGTTTGATATATATCAATGTGGTGTTGACAGGAACTCTTGTTTTTCACCTTAATCAATAAGCAGAAGTTCAATGTACTTCTTTCTATGGATTGATTTAATGACATACGGAATAACTGATAGTGAAAAAATATTTCATTTCTTTTTGATTATTGAAAATATACATAAATTGCAACCCATGCCTTCTCAATAATATGAGTTAGTTATTATTACAATTTCCATTGAGGCCATGTTTACCAGGAAGTGAAGCCTGCTTGCCGAAAGCGATTGCTGCATTACTAGTAAAAATACAGAGAACTCAAAGTCTTTGGGGGTACTTGTGAGGAATTTCCTCATGCCCACTGTTGTCTGAATTTCTACCATGACTAACATTACAGGGCCAAAGACACAACAGTATCTTGGACACTTAGAGCCTTCCACCAATCTTTCTCTGAGGTTTTAGACACTGTTTTGTGTTGTTGGGACATCAGTTTACTAGATGTTAACATGTAAAGAGAAGTGAAAGAAAAAAAAAATATTCTTTTTTTGAAAGGTACTCTGTGCAGGAAAGTCTTTGGGATTAGGAACTGTAGGAACAAAATAATGACCATTCTTCCCTCCATCTTGACAGCCAAACAGACGTTTTGGAAGAAGAATGTCAAAAGACAAATGTTGACCAGGGCAGGGTGGATGTACTGGCTGTCTTATGTTAAAAAAAGCCTAAAAATAAAATAAGCAAACTACAGTGACCTTTCCTGTTCTACCTTTCCACCATGATGCAACAACAACATCACTCCACTTTCGCCTGGCTAAGTTTATAGTGATGTGCTGAAGGGGGGTAGGTCAGTTGATATTTCAAACAATGCAGGAGATACAGGTCAATGTCCATTCTCATGTAGGAACTGTAAGCTCCTCCACTTCATATAATTACATTGGATTCCAAGATCTGTTTGTAAGCAGGTCAAAACTTCAACAATGTAAGAGTGCAATACTGATAATAACATTGTTTATTAGGCTACAGCGTGCAATGTTCTATCTAACTGTGCAATACTTTTTTTTAAGTGTGTTATATCCAACACTACAAACTGGTTCATATTCTGATTAATTCTGATTCCAACCCACATGGAATTGTGCTGCTTTAACTCAACCGAGCAGTTCATGTGTTTCAACAAACAGACTAATGTTTTCCTCGTGAAACTAAATACTGAAAGGTGCTGTTTTAACTGCTTGGATGATTTGGATTTTCTAAACAAAGAAAACAATCAGAAAAGACACAACAGTGCACCACTACAGCAAGTCAGCACTGCTAACAGGTCTTTCTGGCTGTGATAGTTCCACAGAGTAAAACACCTCAGCGCTGGACACCACAGTCGCCACCTGCAGTGGCACACCTCAGCCTGAACCTGGCGAGCTGCGGGCTCCAGTGGACTGGCTCTGGTCCCATTAAACACTGGTGAATATTTATTGGTAATGTGAGTCTCACATGCAGCTGATCCATTTTGTTGCAATGGGACTGAATCAGTAAAAGAATCACTGTTTCAGCACCTTGGACAGCACCGTTTGCTGTGTGATGCCTGAGCAGAGGCCACGTTGTTTGGTTTCTTAGCATGCTTGTTCGTTATTTGTGACAGTCAACAGTACAACAGAGAGGGAAAGAGGGGGAGCTATGGACAGCTGTATGGTAAAACATGGTAAAAAAAAAAAAAACAGAAAAAAAAAAACAGTTGGCTGTATAATGATGAACTTCTTCTGTATTAGTGATGTGTTGTTCTGAAAGGAGTGTGCATAAGAAGCAGACAGATGTTACATGTATCCCTCTGCTTTGTCATCCTGACTTTAGTCTGCTCTCATTATGCTATTAATCTTCTTGTGTGAGTCATGACTTAGGGAGTCATTGTGCACACATGTCAGAAACCCACTCTGTAGTTTAAATCCTGCATGTGTGTGCATTTTATTCAAAAATGCCTTCCTTAAGAAGAGTGATATCCAACAGATTTGGTAATATTCCAGTCCAGAAAAACAAGATATGCCATGAGGACATATGTGGATATTCTATTGGTTGAGTATGCAACATTTGACATACCATACTATTTTTGTCTGAATTCATATTGATGATGATTGGGAATGGTAACCAACAAAAATAAAAACAATCACAACCGTACTTTCAAAATATTAGAATAATGTGGAAAAGTCCAATTTCTTGTTGGTAATTTCAGTTTCCAGTCAGCTAAATCACGGCAGGACCCGGTACCAGCCCACAAAACTACCACAAATTGGTTGGATAATGGTGGTATTTCTGTGCTTGATTGGTCAGCCAACTCCCCTGACCTTAGCCCTGCAGATAACCTCTGGGGTTTCATCAAAGGAAAGATGAGAGACACCAAAGCAAACTGGGCTTCGATCACACCCAAGCAGGACCACAGACTGATCACCTCGATGACAAATTGCACTAATGCAGTAAGGAGCCCCGGCAAAGTGCTGAGTCCTTAAATGAACACCATTTTCCTGAAGGTTGATGTTTTCCTTTTAAAGGCCCATTTGTTATGTGTGTTTTTGTTAGTGTTTGTACATTTTTTTACGTAAATCTGTGAACTACAATCATAAAGGATTGAAACAACATGTCTTGAAATATTTTACATAGTGTGTGATGATTCAAAAATTTTACTTTGTATGGTCTACTTGTGATCCAGATTCTTACAAGAATTGAAAAACATTTCTCTGGATTCTGGATTCACATCATCATTCCCAGAAAAGACACCCACGCTTTCTTTTTTTGGTTACTTAACCATTTTTCGTCCAGATATAGAAATCTGTCTTGAGCTCTTCTTTTGTTAAATTATTGATGGTCCCTAGGTTGAACTTTTATCTCTTAACCTTTGATGGTTGGCTCTTTATGGTCAATTTTTCTCAAGATTGATACATTAATTAATGATGACTTTATGCCTGCCAAGGCTCAAGTGAAAAGAAAAAAAAAAAAAAGACCAGGCCATTTATTAGACTCCAGACTCCCATACATTTTTTTTTCTTTTAATTATGTCAGCCAAATTAAATGGGATTTTTTTTTTTTGTATGGACAAACCTAGCAAAAAGAAATTGTAAAGTTTGAGTTATTTGTCTTCTCTTTTCTTGTATAATATCTCTCTGTAGTCACTTCCCTGTGCCATGTCCATTAAAAATGTATTACAATGAAATAAATAAATGAACAGTTCTGCTTGAGATTCACGTGGTTAAATACCTTTAGAAACACACCAAGTTACTTCAGATGAATTATTTACCTGAACTTCAGCGTTTCTTCAATTCACTTTACATCCTGATGTATTTTTACCATGTCCAAGGTTTGCATGTTAGGTCCATATCTATCTGCCTAAAGGTAAACACTCAAAGAGGGAGCCCTGGGACTCAACAACAATTGTTCATCTTATTAAAAATGTATCTGTGTGTATCTTTGGTCACCTGGGAGGCAAAGGATGATATTCTAACATTTACTCTGGCAGAAAATAGCAGCGTTGTAAAGAAACAATAGACAATAACGTAAAAGTCAACACAATCAAGCTCCAGTTAACTTTGTGTACCTAACGTAAAATCACGCTAACACTTTATTCTCAAATCTGACACATTTTTGTTTCTTTTTTAGACTATTTTCTCTATTTGTTGACTGTTTCTGTTCAGTCATGTTTCAGACTCATTGGGGATCCCAGTCAAAAATACCAAACTGTGCATAAATCAATTTGTCTAAAAAATATTTATTTATTTATTTATTTATTTTTCTTGTGATATAAAGCCAGTTATTGATTGCTCTCCCATTGGTCCCAATTTAAAGGATCAGAAGTCAACAGAGAGTGAAAGAGTGCTCTTTGAGTCATTTCAGGAGAAAGACACAGATTCAGCTGACACAGTCCAGACAAATGTTGTCTGAACATCTGAACATGCTTATTTAGGTATATACTATATATACAGTATCTCACAAAAGTAAGTACACCACTCACATTTCTGCAAATATGTGATTATATCTTTTCATAGGAAAAATCCAAAGAAATTACACTAAGAGGAATGAAAGAGGATTCCAGTGGCAACCTATGAAGCTCTGGTGAACTCCATGCCAAAGAGGGTTAGAATGCCCGTGACCTTCGGTCCCTCAGGCGGCACTGTATCAAAAACCGACATCAATGTGTAAAGGATATCACCACATGGGCTCAGGAACACTTCAGAAAACCACTGTCAGTAAATACAGTTCGTCCCTATATCTGTGAGTTAAAACTCGAAAGCCATTTATCAACAACATCCAGAAACACAGCCGGCTTCTCTGGGTCCGAGCTCATCTAAGATGGACTGATGCAAAGTGGAAAAGTGTTCTGTGGTCTAACGAGTCCACATTTCAAATTGTTTTTGGAAATAATGGACGTCGTGTCCTCTGGGCCAAAGAAGACAAGAAACATCCGGACTGTTATGGACGCAAAGTTCAAAAGCCAGCATCTGTGATGGTATGGGGGTGCATTAGTGCCCAAGGCATGGGTAACTTACACATCTGTGAAGGCAACATTAATGCTAAAAGGTACATACAGGTTTTGGAGCAACATATGCTGCCATCCAAGCAACGTTTTTTTTCATGGACGCCCCTGTTTATTTCAGCAAGACAATGCCAAGCCACATTCTGCACGTGTTAGTGTAGAGTGTGGGTACTCGACTGGCCTTCCTGCAGTCCAGACCTGTCTCCCATTGAAAATGTGTGGCACATTATGAAGCGTAAAATACGACAACAGAGACCCCGGACTGTTGAACAACTGAAGCTGTACATCAAAAAGAATTCCACCTTCAAAGCTTCAACAATTAGTCTCCTCAGTTCCAATTTAAAGCACAAAATACTTGCAAGTAATGGCAATAAATTACAAACGATGGCATGCAGAGTCATTACCACAGCTGCATTTGTGGGGGATAGTAAGTTGTGTGTACCCAATAATTTACCTGTTTACATATTATGATAGATGTTGCATAGCAGTTTTTAAAAAAAAAAAAAAAAAAACACCCTCAGAGACTTTGAGGGTTCTGTATGACTTTTACTTTACCAGTATTTTTTTTTTCTCCAGATATCATTAATTACACCATTTATCACTTTATGTGATTAAAAAAAATCTTTTTTTGCAATGATTACGATCCCTTACAGAAGTTCTAAACTGGTGTCCCAGGACACTCCAGTATGAAGGCATTTTGATGTGAAATATGTTGGTAAATGAGAGTTCAAGGGCACAGCTGTTACAGGAGTCTTTTCAAGTTTCCTCCAGCTGAAAATACTGTATGGAGTCTTCTGAGAACTCTGGTGTGTGAAAGACAATAAGATAAGGAGTAAATTGTAAGAAGCAAACTGTATTTACTTCCTGCAGTATCAGTGCCAGATGATCGACAGTGCCTATGGTTACTGGTGGCAACAACAAATACGCTTTAATAGCAGAAGTTCCAGAGTTCAGGTGGAGATGAGATATGTATTGATCACTGGTGCAGCAAATTCAACCGAAGAAGATTTTCTGTCAGAAACACAGCAGAAGAAAATCAGCTTGAGAGATGAAGAGGGTGTGTTCAGCCATTTTGGGGAAATACAGGAAAGTATGATGGAGGTGAAGTAAACAGGACATATAGTGCTTTTCAGCAGCGTGGGTGCTGAGAGGTAGAAACTTTCAGGTGAGCTAGTGTGGCTGTTGCTGTAGGATGATAATATTAAAAAACCCTTAAAAAGACTGTCAACAAAACGTAAGATTTTCCAATTCCTCAGTCAACCATTTGGCCTAAGCATAAGTTGCGCAGTTTTGCAGACTGAAGGATGTTTTCCTAACTTGTTTAATTCAATGTCATTGCATATTTTCTCTGTGAGATGTAACTTTAATCCTCATACAAGACTGCAGGCTCTAACCTGTAAGGCAGGTGCAATGTTTGAGAAAACCTGCTCACCCAAGAATCCAGAGCCAAAAGAGGGAACAGACTCAACAAGTATATTTCATCTTGGCGGTGTAATTGTCAGGGGATATAATATGGATGTTTAACTATGCTGTGCTCTAATGACCCTGCCTTCTGGTGAAAACTCACAGGTTTTGCTACACCCAAAGAGCAGCTTCTCAAGAGTGATCTGAGCTAAAAATGTGGCTTCTACCTCCATCTGGCTAGAAATTACAAGACTGAAGACATGGAATGTCACGTCCCCACCAGCCGATGCTCTGACAGCGAGTAAATGTTTGAACAATAAAATATATCAATGTGTTTATGGCTGGGTCCTCAACACACATGATGAGTTTGGGTCAGAGCTGAGTATGCATGGCTTAGATAAAAAACACTTCCTGTTTCATGGAGCTATACCCAATGTTGAGGACTCGCCATGGCAATGCCCCATGACAACAGGTTTCTGATGATAGTGAATCAATGAAGTCTGCTATATTAATAAGTAATCTTTGAACTGGATCAAGATGAGATCACTTCAAGGAGCCAGCACTGAAGGACCCCTGGAAATGAGCCAGTAATGAGTGATTTCACCATGACGTTCAGTTACTTCTTTTTATTGTTTGTGAAGCAGGACAACTGTTGTAACTATCAAGTCTGTAGCAGGAAAACAAAGAAAAAAGACGAGGTGCACTATATTTAAAAAATTGTAGGAGGCACATGCGTGTGAATTTACCCCACCCATGTTCAAAAGTTATAGCTTACGGGTTTTCTCCAGGCATTCTAAATCTAGAAGTTGTCTGATATGTAGTCAGCCAAGGACAGTAAAAAGTTTACAGCCTGTCATGCCATGTGGTCTAAAGTGCTTTTCTGTGTGTGTTTTATGTTAATATAGCTGTCCATTATAAAGCAGACATCTGAGCGTTGAATCATGAGCATAGACTGTATATACTATGGACAACTTGGTTCCGACTTCCACCAGTATACAGAGTTGAAGCCAAAAAGCTCTCGGTATTTCCAGGTTTTTTCTCCACTTCCTGAAACAAACATTACGCAGTGGCGTTGTATGCACTCAACCACCTTTACAGCAGCATTGTAAGCATTCGGCGGAAGAGTTGCAAGGGTCACTGTCAAACAGCATATCCCTCAAGTGAGCTACGTAATCTTCGTACGCCCATAAGCTGTATCAGGTGTCAATCACAGCAAACATGAACCCCCTAATAACTTTTAAAAATGAAGCTGCACAGAAAAAAAGAGGACTTGAGCACAAACCAGTCTTACAGTAACTACATGTCAATATTGCAAGAAGGGGGGAGAAACATTTATACTCCGTGTAATAAATTTCTAAAGTTTGTCTACAGCTACATAGAGATTGCTGGAGGAGGCGGGATTTATGACCTAGACTGCAGCCCATCCCCAGAGAGTGCTGCTCTCGGGATGGCTTTACCCAGCGAGGAGGCAGACGGTGTCCATTCTATAAATAGTCTATGATCATGAGTCAGCTCTCAATAAGCATTCAAATCGCCAACACAAGTAATCCACCTAATGTAACCAGTAACACTTTCAACGAATGGACTGGGTCCACAACCTTGGAGATGACTAATTTGAGAGGATATTCAAAAGTTTTTGACATGAAAGAACTTTATAAATAAAGATGACTCGACCTGACATAATATCATACATCAAACCAAACCCCTTGAGCGCCTTTTTAGCCTCTTTTCCGTGCTTGTGTGTCATGCTGTTAGAGGACGTCGCTGGATTGGTTTGGGACAGGAAAAGCCCATTTATCACGACATCAGCTGCCCAGCAGGCAGGGGAGGCGAGCTGGCAGAGCCGCTGATGGACTGGCAAAGTCCTTGTATTACCACAGCCCCCGGTCTCCCCATAGCCTCACTGATGAGCCCCTTGCCTGCCATCAGCCCCTGCATTCCCTTCCCATTTCTGTGAGATTCCCAGGGGTGACAGCGAGGCGTTGGGTGGCTGATAGCGAGAGTAATTAAAAGGGCTGATTAGAGTGACGGGAGGAGGACACCCAGGGAGAAAACAAGAATCTCTCTCGACAGAGATGGAGGAAGACAAAAAAAGCAGAGTTAGGTAAAAAATACAGCACGATATCACATCAGATCAGTCTTCAAGTTAACATAGATTTTTTTTGTCCTCAGTCACTTAAAAATGGGGCAAAATCTCAAGGGGATCACCGTCACACAAGTCCCAGAAACACAGCTCAGAGCTGAGACGGTGTGCTCTACTGAGAGTTTTTCAAGGTAAAACCAAGAACATGACAGTTAGGCCTACTTCTTTCACTCACTCAGTCACACAATAGATGCATCTATATTTTCATACTGTGCCATTATTTATATTCAAAATACCTTTAACCCAGATAAAGGAAATACAATATTATATACTCATATTAGAGTATGGATCTGATAAAATCCACTATTTCAACACAGGCTGGGATTACTGTTTATCATTTTTAAAGCAAAGGGGACACTCCAACAAATAACATATTTCAAGGCTGCAACAGCTAAACTGAAGACTTAACCACAGAGAAAATGTCCACGCTTCATGAGACAGGTTTAGCCAGCTTTTCTTGTGCCACTTCATATGCTGTTTTGTTTTTTTTGTTTTTGTCTTGATGGCTGAGAAGTGTAATTGTTCGTGGGGCAGTCTGGCAGTCTAAAGCTCCTTCACAGGTTCAAAATGCATCAGAAGAGAGACTCAGCTCTTTGCTTTTGCTGGCAGGAACAAACCCGTTACACTGAACAGTCTTTGAACATCCCAGAGTGTTTCTTTGGAAGAGTATATCTGGGATTTGCAGAATGGGGACCTCAATATCCCTTCCTGTACCTGTTCGACCAATAAAGTTTCTGTACCTGTACTGGAATATGAGGCCAGAGGTGGGTGTGGCTTATGCTACAAGCGCTTTCTTAGCAGTCTTTCTTTTGTTTGCATTATCTAATAAAGGCAAAGATGCCGGAAACATAACTTCAAACAAGAATTGGCTGAGCAAAACTGTTCCTTGATCACATTTCTGCACGTTTTATGGATCTGATTGAAGTACTCTTAGGAACAGACCACTTGAAATGGTACTTGGAACTCCGATTCACTCTGTTTAATGTGTCAATTTCTGATTGTAAGTTTTAAAAGGGATATTCCAGCATAAATTTAAGTTAAGGTCAAACATACCACAATACCGAGTTAGACATGTCCTCGAGAGATTAATGACTGCTTGCTTCTCTAGTTATACCAACTTCAGCAACGATAGCAATACACAGCGGTCTATGTCTCCACATGCAAACCTCAACAAAAAAGCCACTTGTAGCCACAAATAAAGCTCAGAACAGCACCTAACTTCATCAACAGTAGATATAGGGTCCCAGCCGTAGTACTAGCCACCAAACATCTTTTTAGCTTTGCCTGATTTCTTTAGCAAAGAGCCCAAACACAACTCACCCACTCTCTTCCAGCAGCCGCTTGTTTGTGGTAGAGCCCTGACGAGTCGATCACCGAGTGCAATGGAGTTTTGCAGCTCAAGTAAGAACATTTTTTGATTATTACTTCATGAAAATACAATCAGACCGAGATGCTAACCTGGGGATTCCACAGGATAAGGAGCGGCTCCACTCAAGACCAGATCTGATCCGCTGCGGCAAGTGGAGGAGAAGCGCTCACGATGATTTCTTGCAAGACTGGACGAGATCTCATGAGATCTTGCATGTTTCCCCGTGAGACATTGAATAAGATCAGCAGTGTATATAAATACCCATATTCCACAACCCTGTCCTCTCCTATTATCAAGTGAAGAACCGTTCAATGTATTGACTTTATTTTATGTTGAAAAATTAACCAGATATTTTACTCTGTAGCAGCATACAACTTCCGCTGCCACTCGTGCTGCGAAGAAGTTAGGTGCTGTTCTGAGCATTATTCGTGGCTATAGAGTGGCTTTTGGTTGAGGTTTGTGTGTGGAGACGTAGACCACTGAGTATTGCTATCGTTTGGTCATTGCTGAAGTTGGTTAAACTAGAGAAGCAAGCAGTCAGAAAAATCATCTCTTGAGGGGGTTTCTAACTCAGAGTTATGGTGTGTTTGATCATAACTTAAATTTATGCCAGAATATCCCTTTAATGCTCAAGCTAACAATAATGAAAAGTTCTTCAAATTTTAGAGGGGGTGATATTTTTAAACCAACCATACCACCAAAGCTAACTGAATGTTGTCTTAGTCCAAAGATTTATAATAACAGAGTTTGTGGACCTTGAGCACACTGAGAGGAGGTCTCAGTGTTTCACATCATCACAAATGTCTCAGATACGATCAAAACTTGAATGAGACAGAAAGGCTTTAAGTATAAAAAAGGATCAGTATTCTGATGTCTGGGATATGACATCAAAAAAAAAAAAAAAAGTTGATTCAGCTTTTGAGAGTTTTGATGGAATATTTTTGAAAAACTATACAATGACATCAAATTTGTAAATTGACTGAACATCTACATTTCTTCTCTCAATTCAGTCGACTGAATGTCGTTTGAGGTCATCATATCCAGACAGAATGAAGGCTAAAATAACCCCGATCTAATAAAGTCCAACGCACGTTTCCTCTGAACACACCCTGATCACTTCAGCTCTCTTACAGCTTCTTGCATCACTTTCAATTAAAAGTACATTCTCCGGAGATCTGACTTACTTATATAAAAGTAGCGATGGAAAGGTGGATTCTGGGTATCTGAATATGAGACTTAAAGTGGAAATAATTTATGATATATTTGGTATTTATCTTTGGAACTGATGTGATAAATTTAGAGTGAAAGCATCCTGACATTTCTTTGGCTTTGAGAGATGAACTCACTTAGGGGAGCTGCCAGTTTCTGTTGAACAGAATTATGTTACGGCAACAGTAAGTAGTCTGTAAGAGTCCTCTTGGCACATAGGCATCAGAATGTATTTCCATTTGACTGGAGATAACTTACATACTCTTATACATATATAACATATATAAATGTGCCTCTGGATTCATGTCAACTTTAATTATATCCAAGTACCGCCTACAACAGTTCATACACTAGGGTAACCCTGACTCTTAAAAGAGAGAATCTATTCTTAAAATATGGAGATAAGACATTAAAAGCTCTTTTAAATTCATGCATATAGTATATTCTAGGTGAGGAGACTTTTGTTGGGGATGTACAGACAACAGGGTTCACCATAATGTCAGCATCTGTTCCAAAAACCTGTCAACTAACAAGCTTCTTCCTGCAGTAATGAGAGCGGCCGCTTCCATGTAAATGCTTGGAAAAGCTGAGCTACACTGTTATAAACCTGCAGAATATCTTAAGGAGGAAGTCCCAGCAGACAGGGAGACTTTGCCAACATTAACTGATTAACTGTGGGGTTGGATTTAAACTCAATATAAGCTCATTTTAAATGTGATGCCAGCATTAGGTTTCTTTTTGGAAAGCATGGATACAACATCCTTCCTTCAAACGGTGCAAAGTTCAAAAGCTAGCATCTGTGATGGAATGGGGATGCACATGTGTACCATGGCATGGGAAGTTCACACATCTGGGAAGGCAACATTAATGCTAAACAGTATATACAGGTTTTGGGGCTGCCTTTCCAAGAGTGGCTTTTTCAGGAGCGACTCTGCACAATACAGCAAGAATATGGCAAAGCACATTTCTGAGAAATAACAGCGCATGGCTCCAAAGTAGAAGAGTCCTGTCGCTAAACTGGGATTTCACTGGGATATTATCATTTCAAATGTGTTGTTAAAGAAGAAGTATGCATACATAAGAGTGAACATGCTCCTGTCCCAATTGTTTTGAAACATGTTGCTGGTGTCAAATTTAATGCAAAAAAAACAAAAACATATATCAAAATATATTAAAAATGTTCAGTTTCAACAAAAGACACATATGTTATTTTTGTGTAAGTTTGAATATAATATAGGGTTCAAATAATTTGCAAATCCTCCAAATATTTTCTGTTTTATGAATATTTCTCTGAGTGTTCCTACTCCTTTAAAAATGAGGTGAAGGTTTTAGACTGTTTCAAATTCTGTGTACAACTAAAAATCAAAGAGAGCTTTAATGCTGGGATGGTCTGACCATCAGCTACATTTATGTCTTATTGATCAAGGAAGAAAAAAAAAAAAAAGTCATTCAGCACTCAGATTGGTGAATTAGTAACCTTCATGTTAACAAAGTTGCTTTAAAGTTTTTTCTAACATTTTGACATGTATAACAGATGTGGAAGATGAGGCAGAGAAGCTCTTGGATCTACTCCAGCAGGAGTCCTCCCATAGCAGCACGGGTCCGATGCAGAGTGACCTTGGTTACTGCTGCTGTCTGATGAGTGATGGACTGTCGGAGTGGGAAACTCTCCCGCCACTCTCTCGTGGCAGGGGGAAAGCATACAGGTAAGTTATTTGCCAATGTGTAGGGTTGACCAAGTTTACTGTACTGAGCAAGTTTTTAAACAAATTTGTCTGCACTTTAGGGTTTTAAAGACCATGGAGTAAAAACAAGTGGAATATAAAGAGTATAATGATGCAATTGAGCCTTGAGATGGACCAGCGACCTGTCTAGGGTGTGCCGTGCCTCCTCCTTATTGACAGCTGGGACTAGCTCCAGCTCCATAAAACTCTAAATGAGGCAAAGTTTGTGGAGCATGCATGAGGGGACTGCAAATCAGCCGGCTTATCCCTGTCAATATGTCTGTCATGGTTCCTAGTCATCCAGGTCATCCAGATCTTAATTCAGACAGCTAAACAAAGACATTCCTAACACCAAAATCTCAACAAAGACATGATGATGTATAACTCCTTTGAAAACATTGAATAATTATGCTCATACAGGACAAAATGGAAGGTAAACATATTTTTGTCACAAGCCAATTTTTCCTGTTAAGAGTTGCAGGAAACTAAAGAGCCGGATTCCCCTAAGGAGGGAGAAAAAAGACATTGAACCCAGTAGCATGGCTACCTTGTGGGTTGTGTGCCAGCACGATTTTCCATCTCACCTGTCAATGTTTGACCTTTCAATGTGCAACCAATGAGACAGAAGCAATCCAAAACATAGCCTGAAAACAACTCAAGATGGGTGGAAAGGGGGAAAAGATAAATCTCATGCACAAAAATCCTGGTTGATAACTCTTTCTACACCAAAGAAAAACATTCATGGGTGGAAAACTCTTGGTCTCTCTGTCCTTAATGTAGAGGTTTTACTTTTTTGCTCACTGCAGTGATTTGAGCCGTTCTCTTGAAACTTTAATGCATTCTTTAATGGTATTAAGCAACTATTCAAAGTGAAAAATGCGAGTTACAAACATGGACTGTTCTTTTATCTAACAAATCTCTCAGCAGGACTTTCCTGCTAACTAGGCAGCACAATCAGGATAAAAGAGACTCTGTGCCCCATCCTTCACATCTAGAAAAGTGAGGTCAGCCGCAGTCCTTCCAGAAATGTAACAGTAGTCTGAAACACTTTTTGTACATCTGGCGTATTCAAAAACCAATGAATACAAGCAAGCAAAAGAGTGTATGAGGAACTTGTTTGGGAACTTTGCATGAATGAGAGAGTAAATCAATCAAGCTGAAAACACTGAGCTGAACGAACACTGATCCTTCAACAACTTGCACATTTATGGAATAAAAAACAACAAACAACTTTGACTAGTGAGTAATAAATGGGCAATATGTCTCTGAACATTTAAAGGTCCCATATTATACTCCTTTTCAGCAGGTTCACAAAAGGTATCAGAGGTCCCAGAACAGTCAATATAACATTTGTTGTCTAAAAACACAGTTTTGTCCTGGACTTCAGCCAGTCTGAAAACTCTCTTCAGTGAGCTCTACAGAGCACATGCTGTTTCTGTGTGCTGCCCCTCCCTGTCTCTCTGGAAGAGGGGGTTGTGGCATGGGCTTTGGTACCATGCCCTAATGTTTACACCATAGACTGTATATACTATGGACAACTTGGTTCCGCCTCCCTCCAGTATACAGATTTGAAGCCAAAAAGCTCTCGGTATTTCCGCGATTTTTCTTCATTTCCTGAAACCAGAGCTGCACAGTAGCGTTGTGCGCATCCGGCCGGAGAGTCGCTGAGAGTTGCTGTGATGACGCTCGATCAAACAGCGTATCTCCCGGGTGAGCTACACAATCCCTGAATGCCAATAGGCTGTATCAAGTGTCAATCAAAGAAAACATGAACCCCCTAATAACTTTTAAAAATGGAGCTGCAAAGAAAAAAAAAGGACTTGAGCGAAAACCAGTCTGACCATCACTACGTGTCAACACCTCATAAGCTTTGCTGGTGGAGGCGGGATTTATGACCTATACTGCAGCCCATCAACAGAGGGTGCTGTTCTCGAAGTGGCTTCACCCAGCGAGGAGGCAGACGGCGTCCATTCTATATACAGTCTATGGTTTACACAGAGTGCTAGTGCTAGCTGCGCAATATTGTAAGTATAGTTTTCTCTTGTGACTATGTTCTTGCAGTCTATGGAAACAGACTTCTGTGCTGATTCGTGCAGCCAACAACAGAGCAACTGCCATGCCTTGCTTGTACCGTCGCCATTTTGGACCAGCATTTGTGAGGGAGAAAAAAAGTGTCTGAGTAAAAATTTTCGGTGGGCAGAACAAACATCTTGGGCAGGGTCACCAAACTGGAGGGGAGGAGTTATCGCCGTCCATGACGTCATGGAAGGCAATAGTTTCAATCCACCTGTTTGAGCAGACATTCTCTGAAAGGTGGAAAAAGCAAGAGAGGGAGAGGATAGAATTTTCTAATTTTGGGGGTTTTGTGGACAGGCTGGGGATGCATATTATTGTTAGAGAACCCTTCTAAAGTGAATTTTGTATGATATGGGACCTTCAAATCTGACTCAGACATCACTGTTTGGAGTGTAGACTTACAATTGATAGGGACTATAAATGGATAAGAGAATATACAGTGGAGGAAATAATTATTTGATCCCCCACTGAATTTGTAATTTTGCCTACTGACAGACAAACTAACAGTCTACATTTTTTTGGTAGGTTTATTTTCACAGTGAGAGATAAAATATCAAAAAGAAATTTCAGAAAATTACATGATATAAAATATATAAATTGATTTGCATTTCATTGAGTGAAATAAGTATTTGATCCCCTACCAACCACAAAGAGTTCTGGTTCCCACAGAGTGGTTAGACACTCCTACTCAATTAGTCACTCTCATTAAAGACACCTGTCTTAACTAGTCACCTGTATAAAAGACTCCTGTCCACAGAATCAATCAATCAAGCAGACTCCAAACTCTCCAACGTGGGAAAGACCAAAGAGCTGTCCAAGGATGTCAGAGACAAAATTGTAGACCTGCACAAGGCTGGAATGGGCTACAAAACCATGAGCAAGAAGCTGGGAGAGAAGGTGACAACTGTTGGTGCAATTGTTCGAAAATGGAAGGAGCACAGATTGACCATCAATCGACCTCGGTGTGGGGCTCCACACAAGATCTCATCTCGTGGGGTGTCAATGATTCTGAGGAAGGTGAGAAATAATCCTAGAACTACACGGGAGGAGTTAGGTAATGACCTCAAAGCAGCTGGGACCACAGTCACCAAGAAAACCATTGGAAACACATTATACCGCAATGGATTAAAACCCTGCAGTGCTCGCAAGGTCCCCCTGCTCAAGAAGGCACATGTGCAGGCCCGTCTGTGGTTTGCCCATGAACACCTGAATGATTCAGAGAGTGACTGGGAGAAGGTGCTGTGGTCAGATAGACCAAAATTGAGCTCTTTGGAATTCACTCAACTCGTTGTGTTTGGAGAAAGAAAAATGCTGCCTATGACCCCCAAAACACCATCCCCACCGTCAAGCATGGAGGTGGAAACATTTTGCTTTGGGGGTGTTTTTCTGCTAAGGGCACAGGACAACTTCACCGCATCAATGGGAAAATGGACGAAGCCATGTATCGTCAAAAACTGAGCGACAACCTCCTTCCCTCTGCCAGGAAACTGAAAATGGGTCATTGATTGATGTTCCAGCACGACAATGACCCAAAACATACAGCAAAGGCAACAAAGGAGTGGCTGAAGAAGAAGCACATTAAGGTCATGGAGTGGCCTAGTCAGTCTCCAGACCTTAACCCAATGGAAAACCTATGAAGGGAGCTGAAGCTCAGAGTTGCAAAGAGACAGCCTCGAAATGTTAGTGATTTAGAGATGATCTGCAAAGAGGGGTGGACCAAAATTCCTCCTAAAATGTGCCCAAACTTGGTCATCAATTACAAGAAATGTTTGACCTCTGTGCTTGCAAACAAGGGTTTTGCCACTAAGTATTGACTCTTTTTTGTCTTAGGGTTCAAATACTTATTTCACTCGCTGAAATGCAAATCAGTTTCTATCTTTTATTTAAAGTTTTTTTCTCAATGTTCCTTTTGATGTGCAATCTGTCCCTGTTAAAATAAACCTACCATTATAATGATACTGTTCTGAGACTTTTCATTTCTTTGCCAATGGACAAACTTACAAAATCAGCAAGGGGTCAAATAATTCTTTCCTCCACTGTACGTTGTTCATAATTACCATGTCGATGTTCTTTAAGCGCCATGAAGTCAATTCACACGTTCTATTATCTAAAGAAATGTCTGCTTTTAGCTGGAAAAATTATAATTCACCCTGTTCAAAAGGACATGGGCAGCATAGCATTACTTCCTCTCACCATTATATGTGCAGTGTGGTACATTCAGACCCCTAGACCTGACATGCAATCATTCCATTTATCCAATTAAAACAATTAAAATGATCCCTTCTTTTCTTTTCTTTGAAATTGGAGCAATTTAAAGTAATGAGTAAAAGTAATGATTCTTATAAAGAAAGTTATAGAGCAGTTAGACAGGCTCTGCTCTACTAATGGCCTGTAGTTATGGAATCTTGGCATTATATGTGGCTCACACTGCGGCTCATATTTTTAGCTTAGTGACCATGAACTGGTGCAAAGAATCCTAATTATACACAAACTATATTCTCTGTCATAAGTTGCCCTCAGAATTGAAAAAAAAAAAAAAAGTATTTTTTTCTTTTCCTTTTTTTTTTCTTTTGTGTGTGTGTGTCTGTGTGTGTGTGTGTGTGGCGGGATCCTGTCTGTCTTAAGAAATTAAAGGAGACCAAGAGGGACAGGTTTGTCCTTAATTTGCTCTATGAGTTAGGCTTGTGCCATCAAATATGGTAACCTATTTATTCAACGATGGCCTACATTTTCCCATCTTTATAATCATACAGGGACAGTCTTACTTCTACTTCTGATTATGCGCTGTAGCTTAATGTATTTATCAGAAGACAGTCTACAGGATATGGACTTATTGCTTAAATTTGTTGTTGAAAAGTGGCCACTGTTGAAGATTTTGAATTACAACCTCAAAACAGTGTCATTGAAATTGATAAAAATCACAAATCTTAAAAACTGTTAGGTGTATGCAGTGAAACACACTGAGGTATTTAAAGTAAGCTACCACCTTCCCAAGTTGCTATAATGAACTTGTGCAATATAAAGCACAGTATTTTCACTGGTGTGAGTTTTATAATCACAACAATAGCAAATGTTGTAGTATGGCCACTTAGAAGTCAATCCCACACAACAACATCTAAAATATAACCCTGTTTTCTGTTTGCAAATAATTTAAATTATACAAAGATGGCATGTATATTGATGAAACCGGAAAAAAAAGTTGTTTAAAAGGAAATATGTACCTATCTTGAGTTTGGTGCAACCAACTTTCGTTTCGTTGGGACGAAAGCATTTCAAATGACTGAGTACAAAAGATGGGAAGAGGTTAACCACCCCTTTGAACTGTTTGCTGAGGTGATCTCTCAATACCAAGCAGATCTTGTTGCGTGTTGTAAAACTTTAGTATTTAAAAGTTTTCATCATCTTCAGCACAAAATATTATCTTGACATTCAACAAATTTGAAGATGTTTCTGTTTCATAGGAAGAAGGCTGAAAACTAGCAATGGATGCTTGGATCTTTGGGCTATCTTTGTTTGTTTCTATCATTGTTTACAGTCCATGATTTTAAAGATTTAGAAAATCAAGGGAATCTTGAAACAAAAAGGACAAAGTCAAAAACAAATACCATGTGGGCAAATTTAGGCCCCTAGGCAGCAATTAGTAAAAACAAACATAACTCTGTATTGGTAACCACTACATAGGTTTAAAATCAGTTCCAAAAGCCACTGTCCATGATCACAGTTCCTTGCTGCATCCACAAATGCAGGTTGAAACTCTTCCCTAAAAAGAGGTGACAATGTATAAACATGATCAAGACATGCTGGCATGAAATGAGGCAAAGTGGAAAACTGCTTGGTCTGACAAATCTATATCCGGTGACCTGTTTTTGGAAACTGTAGAAGCAGATCCATTCTAAAGAAGGGAGGTATTACCATCTTTCTATCACAGCACAGTTCAAAACCCAACATCCCAGATGGTACCAGACTGCCAAAGTGCTCATGGGTGGCCGACAAATCTGGGAAGGCTGCTTTAATGCTGGAAAACATATACAGGTTCTGGGGTAGCATATGCTGTCACATCCTTTGTACTGAAGTATTCACAAGTAAAAATTACATTTTCTAGAAAGTACATTTTCTAATATCAGTAAATTGCAGTGGCCAATAGTTTTTAATGTATTTACAAACCCTTGTAATTCTCTGAACCACACACACACACACACACACACACACACACACACACACACACACACACACACACACACACACAGTGCTCTTAGATCTTGCAATTTATGGTAATGTCAGGAAACATTGTTTGTGTCCATATTCATTTGGCCACTTTTTGAGCCTTTGTCAGGATAAATGGCCTTATTGTGCCTTGAAATGCTGCTGTGTTTACTGTGTTCATCAGAGAAACCATACGAATGCCCACCTCTATTTAATCTGAAGTGGTGGATCTTAATCATCTAAAACAATGACTGGGAAGAATGAGGGGAAAATACATCAGAAATAGACTGTGAGAGAGGTCCACCCTGGCACATTTACATATGTACTGCAAAGTGTTTATCATGTAAATATCTATCAATGCGAGTTCTTTAGTCCATGTGTCCCATATTTTTTCATGCCACTGCTCTTTTTTTTCTTTTTATCTTTTGAGAAACACAGAAACAAAATCGACTGAGTAGAGTACTTGTCTTTGTTTATTAATCTCATCTTTATGCAACAGTTCATCCAGAAGATAATAACAGGGATTTACACACACACACACTCAAAAAATAATAATAATAATAAATGTTTGTACTGTTTATCCTTTCCTACTCTACAAAATATCGTCAAAACATAAAAAAACAACACTAATTTGATACTTAATTTTTGAAAAGCATGCAAATGTTCAAAAAGGTGGGCATACCTGCACGGTCCAGGACATCTTGGCCTCATGAATGACATGTATGCACCTAAACCTGTTTCAATTCTTCGCAGATCTATGGTCAGACATTTTCTCTGAGCATGGCTACGTCCAAATAAATATATTAAAAAAAAAAACTTTTGGGCTTTATTAACAAATGTAGGGTTTTATCAAAAACATGATGTCTATTGTATCCTGAGCCTTAAAAATAGGTTTGTAACAAGAAAAAAAGACCCACTTTTCGCTACTGTTTTGTCTTCCATTTTGTAAAGTGATATAACTCTGCTAAACTCTGCCTTCTTTGCAACTCTTTGTCGGTCTGACTTTTTTTTTATTGCATTTAGCTTTAACTTGTAAAAACAAAGTTTCTTGGTGATCATGACCCTTGAAGGATTCACCCACCACAGCCTCACACATTCCTGTGGGAAACAAAGGCTAATGAGCAAAGTGACAGCATGCTAATCTGCTAAACTAAGATGTTTTAGTCTTCGCTTCAAAGCACAGCTGTGCCTGAGTGCAGAGCCGCTCTCCACTAACAGCTAAAACCCATCAGCTTGTTTTGATTCAGAAAAGAGAAGCACAGCTGTTGGCAGCTAAGCTGAGCTCCAACTCAACTATGACTATGTAAATTATGAGCTGACACGAAACATGCCCACAAGCTTTAGTCAGGCCAGTGGGAGGAGAGAGCGAGCCTGCTGCTGTTTGTCCATATGTATAAACAACTCATTTATTTCTTTCTTTGTCTGGAAAGTTTAGGGAAAGTAAAGTGAAACAAAACCAAAAACATTGAATGAAATCGAGAAGGAAATGACCAGGATGCTGAAAATCCAACTACATTGATCGAGTCAACCTGAGTCATCTCTGGATTACAAACTAAAATAGTCCCCAACATGCTGAAATTTTGCCTCTTTGCATTTGCGTCATGTTTTCTCTGCGTTCAGCCGCAATAAGCAGCTGCAGTATGTTTGTGTCACATCTCCAATGCTAATAAATGTTTTTAATTTCTTATTTGTCATTCGTGTCACTGTGCAATTAAAAAAGGGAAAATGTAAGTGGCATGTTATAAGTCTTTAGACTGATGGTTAAATCATGCCTCATAAGTCACCATCTCACACTGAGTGTTTGCAGCTCTGGTTTGATCAATGGCTTCCTGCTAAAAACCTTTCACAGTACTTTTTTTGCCATTGTGCTTAGGCTGCCTTGACTTTTCCATGAGAAGAGGAAGCCATCAGGCTGCAATGGTGAGTCAATGAGGGAGAATGGGAAGATGCAAATTACCATTTCCACCCAGCATCCATTTTATTTTTTTTATTTTTTTGAGTTTTTAGTCTAAAATTAAGACTGCCTGGGATAAAAATTCCACAACCCCCAATTTCAACCGCATCCAGAATGGTGACGGTTATCGACGTCTGCCAATTCCTACTGAATGCGTTTGTGAGGCGAATTTCGTGGCGGATTTTGGACAGCAGGAATTGCGAGAACTCACAAGAATCTGCGCGTGCTTTGAATCCGCAGATTCACATGCAATCGTGTGATAACAAGTTGTCTTTATAAAGATAGCCACATAACCATATAAGCAGTAGAGGAAATCAGTTCTAGACCTCTAGACTGGAAACTTGGGGTAAGCATGCCAGTTCAAGAGGCAACACACACATTCGAAGTTCAGATAAAAGCAAACAGCTACAGTCATTGTTAAAGTTACTTCAAATCCTGGTTTAAAAAGTTTTGACAAACCTCTTTTTTTTGTTTTTGTTTTACTTAAATAGCAGAGTTAGATACACAGAGCCATCTTGAAACCTACTACCATGTACTTATTCAAATGCAGCACATGAAATCAATCAGTACGTTTACATGACACTTGAGGAAATCGAACTATTGCCTTACTCCGATTAAGACCGGACAACTGAAGTGCATGTAAACACCTTAGTCCGTTTATAATTGGAGTTTGAGAACTTCGATTGGAGTCGGAGAACTCCAATTAAGACACCCAGATAATGCAATTGGAATTTGACTTTCTCTACCATGTAACTAGCGTAGTCAGAGTATGATCAGACAATGCATGTGCACGTGTGCCATGCCTCTGTAACCCCGGAATAAAAACACGAGAGAAGAAGTGGCACTATCATTTAAAGAACCTTCGACTCAGAAGCAACTGCAACATGGCTGAAGCACGAAAGAATGTCCACTTTTGGAACGATGAGAAGGGTGCCATTATGCCTTTCGTTCTGACAGAAATAGACATTTTTAAGTATATGTACGGTTGCAAAACAAAGAATGGAGTGATCTTTAAAAAAAGGTCCAGAAACAGCGCCGCTGAAAAGACCCATATTGCCCTCTAGTTTTGGGGAGGAGGACATGTTCACGTCAATAAATCGATTTTCACAACTGCACATATATGCGAACAAGGAGAGAAGTCTGATTCAGCGAAAAAAAAAAAAAAGAATTATGAGCTCAGACCGATTAAGCTGTGCATCTAAACGTACTAATTGATGGATTCAGAGAATCTGGAGAGATCTCTGACCAAATGGACAAGGCCACATCCTTTGTTAATCCTTATCAAGGCCACAAATTCACATAAAAAATATTTTAAATATATTTTAAAAAAAAAAAAGTAAAAAAAAATAAAAATAATAATAATATACATTTAGAGGAAAGTATTGGCCCAGAAAAAATAAAACAAAACAAAACAAAACAAAACAAAACAAAAAAAAACACCGGCACACCAGCTAAACATAGGTACATAGGTCAGGACAAAGTGGCCTAATAATAAATGCCACATGTGCGTCCAGACAATATTTTTTATATTCTGCAGATCTATTGTAATACATTATCTCTCTTCTTGAGTATGTTCAAATAAAATGTACAGATGTCTTTGGGCTACATTCACAAATCTACCGAGCTAAATCACTTTCAATAACTGAAATTTGTGAACTCATTTGTCTGCATCCGTAAATGCAAGTTTAATCTGTACCGTGCAAAATGGGAAACATATGTAAACATGACTAAGATGTGCTGGTGTAAGCTTGTCTAAGAAGGATCACAGGGAAAATGAAAACTGTCCTGTGGTCTGACGATCAAAGTTTGACCATTTTGACATTCTTTCTGGAAATCATGGATGTCTCATCCTTCCTCTTTAGAAATATTTTACACAGCATTTGAAATTTTTTGTCATTATTACATAATTTACAACAGTATAAGTGTTGTAATTAATGTATGCCTACCTAGAGGCTGAAAGTATGATAAATTTTGTGGGAAGCGAGTTTGAGATTCATCAAATCTATATTTTATAAAATCACATAAACTAACTCTGTTCTTGTAACAGGATGCAAAGCTTGGTCTTGCATGATAATTTCATGAGGACTTCTTGCTTATCCTACACCTCCACAACCGAAGGGCTGGGTTAAGCTTGAAAAGAGCTACCTGCATGCCGTGTTGTCAGTCAAAGGTAATAGCTTTTCCAGATGACTGCAGGCAGAGGTAGAATAAAAGGCTGGCTCTTATAGAGAGGTGGGAGATGCCATATCATTTAAGAATAGACATAACATACCGCATTTTCAGACAGACAATTTCTCCTGGAAGACGTTTAAGTAAGACATGCAGTTATGCATGGAGATTAAAAACAAAGATGTAGACATCACAGCTTCCTCTGAATTTTCCACCTCTGCAGAGCTGACTAGAGAGTGGAGCGTCAGTGTTACAGTCAGACTGGTGTGAAACAGCTGAGTTTGACCAGAGGCTCACAAGTTCATGTGTCAAAGAGCGGAGGCCTTGGTCTTCAGTCGGATTAATGGCACTAACTGGTGAGTCTGAATGACTGATGAGCCTTCGCTGGGATCTGCAGAGAGGCAGCTGTGGAGCCTTTTTTCTTCACCATTCAGCGGGCGCTGACATTGACATACACTAAGCTCCAACTAAGAGACGTGAGCTGCCGCCGCAGCAGCACTAACAGGATAGACTCGTCTGAAGGGCATCAAAAGTAAGCATGTTACTGCATATTCAAGGAGATCCTCTTTATTGGACTACACCCTTTACATAGCATATAATAAACCAAAGGTCATTGATTTTTATTCATTTTTTGGTTTTAAACAGTGAGTCAAAATGAAAATAACATCAATGACATGACTGCAAACACAGATCATTTTAGGCTGTTGACAAATTAAAAGCCCTGCAAAAGCAGAAATCAGACACAAAGAAAGAAAGAAAGAAAGAGAAGGAGGGAGGGAGGGAGGAAGAGAGAGAGAGAAAGAAAGCAAGGAAGGAGGGGAGGGAGGGAGAGAGAAAGAGAAAGAAAGAAAGAAAGGGAGGGAGGAAGAGAGAGAGAGAGAGAGAAAGAAAGGGAAAAAAAGAAGGAAGGAAGGAGGGGAGGAGTGGAGGGAGAGAGAGAGAGAAAGAAAGAAAGAAAGAAAAAAGAAAGAGGCAACCCCCCCATTTTCCTATCAATATAGATGTGTATTTAGACAGCTCAAGATTCACTTTTTTGTCCCTTGCAGGAAATTTGTCTTAGACAGTACAGCTACATTTGCTGCAGTGCATAAAATACACATAGAATAACACATACACACACAGAAAAGACAGATATAACAGCGGTCGCATGTTCACAGTGTGACCATCGTGCACATTTCAGGAAATTACGAACACACAGTAATCGTAAGCATCACTAATGGTCAAAAAGTACTCAAGTGCTTTCCAGAACCAGGACAAACAAGAACTGAGTACAATGAAAATAATCACAGCAAAAGAGGCTGATAAAGGAATCTTATAAAGTAAGACTGTATGAACAAGAAAATATACAAAAGAGCTGTAAAAAAAACTAAAGGAAAAAGATAAAACCATGAAAAAGGAGAATTTAAAGATGGACCTTGGGAGGAAGGAGAGCTTGCAGTGGTTTGAATTGTATTTGCTCACTCTACTGAATGGTAACAACTCATGTTTAGAGTGGAGGATATGAGTCAAGTCAGCTGTACTAGCTTAAAAAGGAGCAGATATTGTAGTCTGTTGTACACAGCATCTTTAACATTAGTTAAGTAAGAGAACATTTCTTCTGCCTTGCCATGTTGTGCAAAAACTGGCAGTGTAGGCAGCAGTAGAGCCTCTTCACATCAATACAAGTAAGCACAATTGAAATGACACGATTGTGAAGTTTAAGGACCATCCAACAATTTGCAACTACTTCAAAACAAGGTCAACCGTTTGCCAAAAGCATGATTAAAAGTTTGCTCTTCAGCTCCTGCGGTCACTGGATTTGGCAAGAAAAGCAAAGCTTGTGTAATGATGTATTGTCTTGGTGGCATTATCTCTGTATAAAAGGGCAAGTGTCACAACTGTTTGACAGTAATAGCAGCATGTCAGTAACACAGCCTCAGTCCTCAGTCAAGAGCCCAACACATGTGTCATGTGTTAAAATCTCAAGAGGGAATACTGAAGGCCTCAAAATGATGCCTCAAGGTTTAATTCTTCATGTTAAATGGGAATGAATACATGGTACATATCATAAGACTCCAAAATTAACTACAGATGAGATGAACACAAAGTGAAAAAAAAAAAAAACTTGAGCCCTGAATCACCTGACACGTCTACACTCAGCTTTCACATATTTTGAGCGATTATTCTCCTCATCAGGAACTCTTTTCAAATGTAGCTACAAGGTAACACCACTCACACCTTCTTTGTCATACCATTGAAGGAAAAGAATGTCCGTATTGAATGGGCTGAGTAACTCAAATGTGGTTTGGTGCAAAGGAACCAAAAACTTTCTCCCGAATACTTTCTCAACTTCTCAGGAGAAGGACGAGTGTCATACCCAGACAAGAGACTTAACTCCACAGAACTTAATTGATGGTTATTCAATTTTTCTATCAGTAGTCATTGATTTTTGTGTGACATCTGGTTCTGATGTTTCTGTGGTTGACAGCTCTCGAAGCTGCAAAGCTTGGTGCAGCAAATTACTGACTTCTCATTGAATGAATGGGAGCAGAATTAGACTTTTAGTGGATTGGTGGAACTTGAGTCTGAAGCACTGTGAGCTTGCAAATACTGATGAATGAGTCATTTGCTCGCTCACAGCTCTTCACGAGGGTTTGTTTGCACCACAGTTGATTTGCATTAATCTAATACTGGAAATAAACACCACTATGCACAGGACTGCGCCAGTGGGTTGTCGTGTTTTAATGACCAATTGTGTACTACTCACACAACTACAGATATTTTAAATGTTAGCTGTTCAAAGCTTATCATTTGAAGTTGTAGCTGGAGTGAAAAATGTTCTGAAAGTTCCTGCTTTCTATCAAACCAGGGACTTCAGCAACTCCATTTCAGGGGCCACAATCACTGGTTTTATGTTTTTGCAGACAATTGAAGATGCACTTCACATCCTCCAGTGTTTCTTACAATACTGTGTAACGACAGCTAGAGCAGTGGATCTATTTAAAATAATGCACAGTTCTTACATTTATAACACTTTCACAAATAAGCCTAATGACGCCGGGAAGACATCTGTATGAAACCCTTTACACATGTGCTAGACTCTTGGAATCACACCTTGCATGACGGGTATGGTTCAGGCAGGGCTGCAAAAGAGAAGCACACGTCCTAAACGATGACTCCAAATTTAAACGGACATGACTGATCAAATGGCTTTATAAAAGAAGAATGAACAATTGAGGGGCTGAAACGATTCCTCTAGTACCTTGATTACCAAAAGAGATAGAGGAATTTTCTCTGCCTAGAGTAAGCTCAAATCGTCACTGTTTCGCACAGATTATTTTCAAGGTGACACAACACGCTTCTGTCACCACAGCAGAAGGAGGAGTAGGCGCAGTTTTGGTTTTGTGGAGCGGAAAAAATGTATGATGGGAGGGGCTTCTCTTCTGCAGAGCTCCAATAGCTCATTAGCACTTCTGAGTCATTGGTGGAGACAGCGCTGCTCCGCACACTCCTCTTCATGCTAGCTAACAGTCTAACATTGCCGGTGTGGTAGAAGTCGCAGGTAACATAGGAGCTATTCAGTTCTCGAACACTAATGTCTTTGGGGACATGATGAAAGGGAATATCATAATTACCTTTCTTACGAGCATTAAAATATGCTTTCTCTTGTGCCTCTCTATCTCTCAGAGTCTGGCCTTCATAGCAGAGCTCTGGGATTGAAGCTTGGATTTGTGACAGAGGAAATCTCACTGTATGTGGGTCTGCCCTTTGGGTCCCATTACTTGAGTAATCAATGGAATATTCGGTAGAATACTCCATTACTAAAATATTTCTTCCAAATCACTGATGGACAATATACATTCATCTGCACATTACATTTATGCTATTTCTGTATATTTACCATATTTTTTCTGTTAATAGGATCTCAGGAATGTGCACTTTATATTTTATACTGTTACATATTACATTTATGCATATCCGTACCATATTTATCCTGTTAAAAGAATCTCGGGTTCATATGTTTCCATTGTATATACTTCATATTAATCTCGTTTCATATTTTCTATATTTTTTATCTATATTTTTTCCAATGTTTTGCACTGATATGGGTGGCTTTAATCTCATTGTACTGCGTATAATGACAATAAAAGGCATTCTGATTCTGATTATTTGATAGCTACAGCCCTAAACAACTGTAGGGGCAGTTTTGTGAGTGACACTTTTTGACATATAGTTGATCTAGATCCAAGCACTGAAAATGTTGTTGTGATATCTGGTTCATAAAATCTGGGCAGATTCATAGTCCTGCTAGACTTTGGACAATTGCGATCACACTCCACTATAAAGATGTGAACAGACACAGATGACTGATGGCATCTATTAGCGTGGCGAAGTTTCGCACATTTTTTGTCTAGAAAATGAAGATTTGGTAGTATACGTATGTCTGTGGTTGGTGTGTCCACAACTCATTCAATAAAAGCATTTATGCAATGGGATATTTGAATGTGATAATCGGTAGCAATCCAAAAATGAAAGGCAAACACTTGCACAAAATGTTCATCCAATATACAATCAAAATGTACAGGAAAAATGTCAAATATATCAACATTAAAGACCTCAGCCACAGTTCGGTCACCACTAAAATATAAATAATCTTGTATATCAGTACGTTGATGCTGCGGTGAATTAGACAGAAAACAAAGGCTGCTAAAGCCGATCAGTCTTTCTTTAGAGTAATAATGGTTTCTGCAGTGTGTGAATGATCACAGTTTCACATTATTCATAAAATCCCTGAAATTCCACATTAATAAGCATTGTGTGAGCTGGGTTATCATTACCTTTAAAAAATGACTCCTCAGTGCTTCAGGTGAGGGCTGGAGTTCGTGGCTGAGACAGGATGCACCGGCTGTTCGGCTCTTGCAGCCTGTGGGGGGGAGAGAGCAGGACAAATGTGATGTTTGATGTAAATGTGGGAACCACAGAGGAGGAGAGGTGGAGCATTGATATTCCGCTTGAGGTCCGGCCGAGCCTCGATCTGTACACCTTGACGTTGACCTCGTGACCTCACAGTGAAAATCATTTGGCAGCTTCTCTGCCCTCTAGCAGTATGCATGCACAGAGAGGAATTTCTACTCCAAGTAGCCCCTCTCCAACTTTCTGCTGCTTCCATTTTCATGCAGAGTCAAGGACTGGAGAACAAATGAGAAATCCCTGGCAACATGAAGCTCTCCGTCTGTGTCGATGTATATTTCATGGTTTATATGAAAGAAAGAGCAAAACAAAACCAGCTATTGTCAGGTACATGAAAAATTTATCTGTGGTCTATCAACTCCAAACTGTCCTTTTTTTGTCCTACTGAAAATATCAACATGAACTCAACTATATCATGTGAAATTATTTGTTTTCTCTTTTTTTTAAACTCCTCCACAACATATCCACCATCCCTTGCCACTTTTCATTGAGGACTACAGAATAATGTTAAGTTACAAGAATAAACCCAAAAATGTGTGTTTAATAGTTTGCTTTAAGAGAGAGTGTGTCCTGGGACAAGTAAAAATGTATGCAGGGCCAGCTAATAGGCTTATTACTGACTCACTCAGGTCAGTGACTGCCAATCGGAATTCAGTTCTTTTTTACCACCAGTCCGAGTTTTGAAAACCGTCGTCAAGATACATGATTGATGAAATTGTTGAAATACAAAAACTAGAGACAAGGTGAAGTGATGTGGGTGTCGTCTCCCTGTACCATGCTAGCAGAACTCGGCACTCATCGGGTTTATGGTTCGATTGTGCAATAAACTGAGTCTTGTATGAAGAAGCACATGCTGATTGACAGCCTGTATATATTCTGCAACATCTGTCCTCAGCTGTGAGGTTTAATTTGTTAAGATGATTGACAGTTTTCAGTTTATAGCTGCTCACCTGTCATCTATTGAGTATTTTACATAAAGTATAAGTAAACTAAAATTACATCAACTGTCTTCCTTTGTAAATTTATGACCTCATTCTCTCAAAACCAGAACTTTATTCTATAATAGTGTATATTACTATGACACCCTTCTGTACTACTATGACTGTGTTCTCTTGAAGGCTTATTTATGTATTTATTTATTTTTCACTCTATACTTCCTCTCTGATACCTCTTTATTTTCTTAACATAATTTTCATGTTAAAAAAAAAAAAAAAAAGAAGCCGTCTTGTTTCTCACTCTGGTGTACTAAGCCTCTGTCTGAAACGCTTCGTTATAGCTACTGTCTCTTTAAGGCCCTCCACAAGCCTACTGTCTTCTGATTGGCCACCTTTCCTGAGTCTCCCTGGAGGCCAGCCAAGGGCAGAGCTCAGTGTTTTGGCCCCGCCCCCTATATTGTAGCAAATCGAATAATGCAGTGGAGCTGTCATGCCGTGCTGGTAGCACAGATGAACCAGTAAGAAGGGACTATTGCAATGACATTATCAGTTAGAAAGTCTCATTGAGATATCGTAATCTCTGGACAAACAATTTTGAGCAGTTTACACCTGTTTTCTAAGATAATATATAAAAAAATATGTTTACTTCATGATTTGGAAATTTACAAATATCTAGTATAGACACCAAACTTTGCATTTTTTGACGTACATGGGAAAGCATGATATCCCCTCTTTAAGTTTAAGACTTCACTAAATACTTTTTTTTATCTGGCTCCTTATTCCCTCATATGTAAATCCCAGTAGATATGATATTGTAAAATACCTCTCTAACATACTCTGAAAGTAATCTTTATGGAAAGGTAACTGTTGCAGATATTTTATAGATTAGTAATGACTGATCAGAGCAACATAAATCATGTTAGCATGAATCTTAAGATAAGATAAGATACACCTTAATTAGTCCCACAGCGGGAAAATCCAGTCTTCTCTACTATAACAGTGATGAATAATGTTGGCTATTAGTTTTAACTCCACATTGGTCTAAGTAACACCTGCCTTAAGACACAAAACACTTTGTTAAAAGAAGTTTTCAAAAACAAATTTATAACTCAAAAACAAAGTCAGCACTGGCAGCCCACAGCGCCTGTACAAGTTAGTCAGCCTGCAAGTGAGCAGTGCTGACAGAAGTGGCCTGCAGGTGATTTCCACTGCCAACCCCTGACCCACACTATGATGTGGTTTGGTTTGAAGGACTTGTTTTCTAATTCAGATGTCTTTTTAATTAAAAACTGACTCCCAAAATGCAACGCTTCCAGACAAGCTAGAAGATATTCCACTTCTAAGAAAAAAACTGAAGCATTATATCACTGACACAACAGATTCTCATATATAAGCGCTCCTGCCAATGTTATTGTCTAGATATTTGAGGGGAATAAGTCCTCCTATTGAATTTAATGTCCACAGTTGACTCATACACATTTTTTTTTAATTGTAATGAAATATTTAACCTCTTTTTAAACATCAAATCAGACACTGTTTGATCTGTTACAAAGCTCTCTTTTCACCTCATCAGTCAGATTCAAGGTGTAATGTATGCAAATATGATCAAAACTGCTGGATCTGCACCCCACATGCAAACACCATGCCTATTTCGAATGTCAAACAGGTCAAGTTATGTGTGTCAGGAGCATAAATGACACACAACAATGCACCGACACAACACGTGTGCGCTTTGGACAAGCTGGGGAAAAAAACGGCGCTGTGAGAAATCAGACACCGCTCTATTGAATTATACATGAAGCAGAAGGAAACCAAATCAATTGTGTGAGGTATTGTTGTGGCATGAAGAAAAGGTGCATAATTGATACAGGCTGGCTTACATAGTGTGTCCCTGTTCACAAATCTCCATTTGGAGTTATGACGCAAAGCAGGTCAGGGGATCTGAGGGATACGGTGTCACTGATCTAATGATGCACTGTTAATGCTTTATGCAAATACACACCGATGGCTCCAGCAGGCTTACATGCATCAATGCAAATTACCTCTGGTTCAAACACAAGGAAAAATAGCAGAGGAGGGTAAACTCATTTTTCCATGAGGAGTTGGATAAATCAATTAGCTTCCTTGATGCTCAAGTCCACATGTTATAAATCTGAAAACATGTGCATCGCATCCCCTGAGTATTACTTACCAGTAACACTCTTATCTGAGGGTGTTTGCTGGGATGTTTACATGCATCTTAAAAGCAGTTTATTATAGCTCTGAACCCCAAGGTGACTGTGACAACCCCCGGAGATGAAACTGCAACGTCCTTTACGGGTAAGAGAGCAAAATTATTTCTGCATTTCACTACTTTTTAAATTGATGAAAACTTGAAAACAAAATAAACAAATCAATTTTAAAAAAAAAAAAACACATGCTGGGAATAAACTCTCAAAACAGTTGCAGGACTGGTCACAATTAGACATGCAGGGGAGTCTGAGCCCCAATACACCTTGAAATATGAGGGATATCTGTCAAAAACCTTGTGTCTATTTTTACCTTATGGACAGATGGCTGACATTAGGAGGGAGAAATCCTCTGAGCTGCCTTAACGGCTCCAATGAGGGCTAATTAAATACTTTTTTAGAGAAATTATTTAAATAATGATTTAAAGGAACAGCTGGTCTGTCCAAACCGCTGCTGCACTTCAGCCTCTAGACACGTGCAAAGTCAAATTCTGTCTATCTGACGCACAGGAGTTAAAGACAGACAAATAAGGAGAACCTCCAGCATTTTGTTAGACAACATAAGCACTGGTTAGGCATGTTACAGGAATAATCACCCTCACTGCTACACTGTTCACTGTGAGGGCCTTTACAGCTGAGCTACATATGTGACGGTTAAAAAAGCACATTATTTCACCTGTTAGTACAACTGTCTGAGTTCTTGATTCTGATTGGTCAATATCCCATAACAACAGTCAGTTATTTCTCAACCACAGTGTTGCCAGGGACAACTGATTCCATAAATCATCCAAAATCAAAAAAATTCACCTCGTGATTATTGTGGCCATAAATTGCTATGTTAATAGTAATATTGCAGCAGTTTTGCTAAACGTTTTCTGTCTTATGTTTACTTTTTTTTTCTTCTTCTTCTTCCCTTAATGGTCAAACTGTTCTTTTTTATGTTATACACTGTTTCACTGCAGTCATCTTAGTATTTGTTTATGTAAAGTTATGGCTGTTATATTATAGAATTCAAGTTTTACTTCTGTTGGCACCCAAACACACGACAACATAACATTTTACAACTCCTCTGTCGCCTACTACCCTGTGCTTCTTGCTTCATTTTTACTTCAGTTGAACCATGGAATTTTATATTTGTGGTTAATGGCAAACAAGTCACTAAAAAAATTAATAAAGAAAAATAAAAGAAAACAAAGGAGATTAACACAGAAATGGTAAAAGGTGCTTGGAGACACAAAAAACTGAGCAAAAGAGATGGAAGTAGGGTAAATGGCCCCTCTGCAGTGTTTCCCTTACCTTATTGGGACTGCAATCCACCATAACCACCTGCCCATTGTACGTTTTAGCTCACTAAGCACCATTTTCTTATGAAGAATTTCATCCTGTTATCTTTTGGCATTTAAACGCACCACTACTATGAATCATTGCTGTGGAAAATGTCAACAAAGTCTGTTTCTGCAGCGGTTGTAATTTCGTGTTGGACATCTACCCTGAGGCAGTGGTTTCAGGCATTAATAGTCATAAAAATGATCAACCTTGGTGCTGATGGTCTTGTTTGCTTTTGTAAGTCAAACAGAGGCATTAGCATTTATTTCAGTCATAAAAACTTCAAACAGCGCTTTGAAAGACACTCAACAAACTAGGCCCAGATAGTGCAGCTGTGGTTCGATTTGGCACGTCTATGATGTTAGCATAGTCACTAACAACTACCAGCAATATATATATATATTTATATATATACATATATACTTCTTGAAGACACATTTTCTCGTAGCAAAGGGAATTTATTGATTTATTTATTAGCTTTTTATGCATGCTTGCAGTGAGGGTGAAGGGATGAAGTTTACAGTATCTGCAGCCAAACTTGCATGTATTTTCCTAAGAGAATTCTCATCTATTTCAAAGATCTGATCTAGTGATTCATTCAGTCCTGTCCACCTTGTTCACTTTTTTCCCTATATGCCATCGAAAGCTCCTGTGAGGAGTAAATGATTAAAACAAAGATAAAAAATAATCAGTCATGCATCTCCATAATGCACAAAAGCAAAAGAGACGAGATCAATCACTTCTTCTTTCAATATTGTCATTTTCAATGCATGTGACTGCTGAGAGGGGGTAGGTATGTGCTGACGAAATGTAAGAACCAGGTGCTTCTTGGGTTGGTACAAACAGTTCTCTGATAAGCCCTAAGCATGAGAAATCAACCTCTGCCAAACCAGAATACAGAGCATTTCTATCGCTTACAGTAAGTGTAATTCATTGTACTGCTCAAATGCTGATCTAGCAGTTGAGTTTTTATGTCAAACAACGAGTAACGCCAAGGATACTCAAACATCAGATCCAAGCTGAGACTCATTTGTAAATCCTATGTCAAACTGGCTTTAAATGTGGTTTGAATCGATTCCTCGAACACAGTTGGATATATCAAAAGTAGATTTATGAAACTATCTGGAAATGAGGAAAAAACTGGTTTACTCTGGGTGACAGTCTGAACAAGGTACATGCATTGCAGGGGGGTAACACACATGTTGCCACAACGTCAGGAGGGCTTAACTCTAGATGTTCCCGGTGCTTAGAAAAGGCTCTGCTACCTGAAAACCAGTCAGTCTGTCAGATGAAGTTTGTGTGTGGCACCTGGCTTTGCATTTTTTAAAATATTTTACCACATGCATGTCTCGGCCTGTTAGCTCAGTAGAGGCTGGTAGTAGTGGAAGAGTAGACTTTATTTTGTTACTAAAGCAACTGTGAATTATTGGTTTCAACAACCTTCAAACCAGCAATCTGAGTGCAAACCATTGTTGTTCTTGTAAAACTAAGAGTACAGTGCCTTCATTCTTCAGAGATAGATGACTACAATGTGAGCAACACTCCTCTGTAAATCTCCTCTCTGGGACTTTATTTTTTTGAAAACCTGGTTGTCTTATGTTTCCAGCGTGAGTGAGTAATTTATTCCGATCCTTAATGCATACAACTTCAGGTCTATTACAGTACAACTAACATGCATGCAAAATCTCATCTCCAAACCACTATCAGAGTCTGACAAACATTCAAAACAATTAAAAGCAAACCATTTAGCTCGTAGTTTCTTACCATATTCACATTAAAAGTTGGCCCACCTTGTTTCAGAGGTCGTTTCACCCCTTTTAAAATCCACAAAGAGAAACACTTCCCGACATTTCATCATATGTTCGTCATTGGTAAAAATCAAAGAATGACCCTGCAGTGTACGTCTTAAAGCTCCTTGAAGAGTTTTTTGATGTTTATGAAACAGACTGAAATTCATCCTTTCATGATATCCAAAAGCAAACAAGACCATCAATGGTAAGATTTTAATACCTAAAATCAGTGTGAAGGGGCAAGTGTTTGCCCTGTTTTTACAATTTCCACATCAAATATTTACGATATATGTGAAAAGATTTGACTGTCAACCTTCAGCAGGATGAGACTTGTTTGTTGAAAGTCACTGCTTAAGTGTGTCAAGGTCAAGACAAGCAAAGACTGATTAAGCCTCAAGGTCAAAAATGACACACACTGAAAGTCTCTCACAGGAACTTTAAAGACACACCTGTCGTTACTCTGAATGGCGTTTCCTTTTACACTGCATCATGTTGACACTTCCTTACACAACGGGAACGACGCAAATATACGACACAAAATTACGAAATATTCTGAGGCAAATTTTGACGCACCTGACTATTCACGTCACGCCCGATGCAATTTTGCGACTTTCCGGGGGGAAAAAAAGACGCATCCCAGGTGGAAGCGAGAAGACTGACACAACACCAGACTGACTCAGTTCTGATTAGACACTAGTGTTGAGATGGCTGTCTGTCATGATAGCATGTACTGAGTCGGGGCCAGTACCAGATAAGCACATTAAACTACAATCCATAACTGAGACCTAATGGTGCTGTGACAGCAACGCGATTGAGTTTGAGACAGTGAAAATACATATGGTATGTTGTATCTGAACAGGTTAGCTTACGAGCTAAAGTTACTTAGCACAGATGAAATTTAAAACAAAGACGTTTAGCAAACTGTTAAAGCACACAAACCATCGTCACATGAGAAATCCGACGCTATGACTGCACAAGTTGTTATCTTTGTATTGTGTGTTTTTTAACAAAAAGCACTCTGTTCGCTGACAGCTGGTCGGCCATATTAGATATAGCGGTGAATCTGACGTCACAACAACACGCAATCTGATTGCTCAGATGTGGGCACACAGTATGCGAAGCTTTAGAAAAATCAACTGTGATGCGAAAAAATAAATTCCGCAATATCGCAGGACGGGAAAACGTCGCAGATGTGAACGCTTGTATTGACAGGATATGGGTTAAAAAAAAAAATACTGACGTCAGAAATAATTGCACGAAAAAAACGCTCCCGGTATGTAAGGACCTTTATGTAGGTCCTACCATCTGTCTCCTTCTTTAGTTTTTGTGCCCACTGACAACTGCACTCCCACACTTTTCTTAGTATGTCATTGATTACAGAAGCGAAACTGTAGTTACCTCAATTACTTCTCTTTACTTGAGCAGAAGTGATACAACCTGTGTTGATCCATGGTAAAGAGGACTAAAAATGTCATTTTCACACTTTACATGCATCCCACAGGGGTTTTGTTTAGGGTTAGGACAGAGTTTAAACATGGCAGCCCCCCTGAGCTTTATGAGGACAGGAGTCTTCAGGCTGCAGGCAGTTAGTGCACTCAGCTATCGTTCAAGAGACAACCTCAGCTCGAGACAAACTGCCCCTGAAACCACAAAATCTCACTGCCTCCGTTTCTCTTTCTACACCTACTCAAAAACACACACACACAGTTTGAAAGGTGGAACTGGAGTGGGCTCTTTCTGACTCCAGGAACTCTTGTGGATTTCCCTCTTGGGCCATTTGAAAGCACTAGACCTCCCCCGTCCTCTTAGCTGTATTGATATTACTTTTCTCCGCTGACTCAAAACACAGAAGACAGAACATACAGGGGATTTCCAAATAGTCTTTCTGTGATCTCACCTACAACGAGCCAAAACACAAGAAACTGAAGAGTAAAAAGGGATTTCTATGTCACTGAAACTCTACATCAGGCATACGTCTTGTTTAACAATGTGATTGAATACTTAAAAAAAATAATAATTAAAAAATAAAAATAAACAACTTGCTGGTGTTCAAGACACTCTAACACTGGTTGCACCCTTTATCTGGCATAAAAAAAAAAAAAAAACGCTACATGAACTATTAATGCTGTGGTGGGCTCAAACACTACAGCGAAATAAGAGTAGTTCCTTTCAGCCATTAAAAATACAGCTATTCTGAGGTCCATGATATAGAATGAAATTCATTGTTTGTGTGTGTGTGTTTTCATGACACACAAAGGCAACAGTTAGAAGATTTTTATTTTCTGATTTTGAATGCCTAAAACCAACATGAGGGGGTTAGTTGTCATCTGGGCAGCTGACGAAAAAGCCTGTACAGCATGCTGCATTAATGAAAACAGCCTACCCACCACATACAGTCGCTCACAAAATTCAAGTATACAAGTTAGAGTTGTGTAAATTAAACCATCAGTTTACTGTTTATTGTGGATTATGCATATTTCTCATTCCTTATCTACAGGATAATATCATTTAACAAAGTTTTCATGAATAAGAATAGACGCCCAAGGCAAGACTTGTCAACACTGCTGACTCGTCAACAGCCATAAATTATGATAATGTATTGAACTCTTGTAAGGGGGTACTGCAAAGTTTACATTTTTGTTTGAGGAGATTAAAGCAACCAGGCTTCAAGACTATCTTAAATTGATGGACTTTGACATCCATAATAAAAGCGTCTATAGATAATGCATATAAGTATGATCAATCCATCAGATCTTTTTATTGTACCTCTGTACCTTCAAGTTATTGCACAAAAACAAAGACAATTCTCTTTAAGCTTTGGAGTAAAACCCACTTGTTTAGCAATAAACTAAATTCTGATGGTGATTATGATCAAATGAAAGCCGTTATCCTGATTGCTAAATTTGAAATGCATTCATTAATCAATCTTAGGGAGGCAGGGTGACTTCTTAGTTATTAATAGGCCTAATTGTGATACCCATGCTTGTCAGTTTTGAAAATGATACCTTTTAACTATATAATTTACTCGTGTGTAGGCCTTATTTCCAATGTAAAATACTACATCTGACTGATAAGAGGATCAAGAATACAGCTTGCCAGCGCTGCTGGACCGACGTGTTATAGTTGCCTGCAATACGTGCTTTACCAAACTCCTTTAGTAAACTTTAAAACTTTGCGCTTGGTTACCTTCCCGGCCAATTAATTATGTTGCAGTGTTACAAAATCACTCGAGTCAAATATTTCTGTTACGCTGCAGAATTCGGCGTGTAGTTTCATTCATCCCGTACATCCGTGAATGAAATACGAGCGTTAACAGGTTACTGTTTCACTTTCATCCACTAACAGGCAAGGCGTGTACGGCTGAATAATACACAAGCAGCTCTAATGTATTCAGGTGTTTCCTATTTAGTGTCAACAGTGGCGGAATAAGCGCTGATAATAAATAAGCTACTTGATAATGCACACAGCATCACACGTGAGAGGCTGTTGGGCTTACACCCGAGCGGATCTGCACGTGCAGATTCGTTACATTAGGAGGTCTAACATACAAAGCGGAAAATAGACATTTTTAATGGACTAAGGAAGTATTAGTGTGACACTGTTCCGTTAATGTTTTAAGCAAGAGCACCTGCAGATCTCTTCGACACGCAACACAACACAGTCACGCCGTTGGCTTCGTTTAAAGGGACTGGCATGTTTCCGGACGTCTTCGTTAACTGTACGTTATCGAGTGACGAAGACGTATCCCAGTGCGCATGCCGACTAACTTAGACATTTCACACTGACAACAACCACAGCAACTGAACAATGAAGGCTATTCGGACTCTTTTTCCCGATGAGAACAGAGGAGTACTTCTGACAGCACGCTCACACAACAAATACAAGCTGCACACACTCACCTCTTGCGTTCGGCAGAATCGTCCCTTGGCATTATGGGAAACGTAGTTTAAATAACATTGGCGAGAGGATGAAAGACGACGATGCCACTTCACGTAAACTACAAGTACCACACAGTCATAAGACAGGCTGTATGATGCATTCAAGGAGGATAGGAATTGTTTTGACAGCTTTAGCAATGGAAATATATATTTTTTTAAAAGATTTGATCTTACTTTAGCTTCATTAGGCCTACTTAAAGTTTTAAATTCTACCTCAGAGTACGCTATAAAGTAGGACGGCAATTAAAAGCTGTTTTCAAAAGAATCTTGTGCACAAGAAAATGAACAGCTGTCAAAAATTGGCATAAATTGCCTGCTAATTGTGTTTTTTTTTCAACCATTTTCTTTAAGAACAGGTGCTTATTTCATCAAAAGCCACATAAATATGTTTCTTTTTTTTTCTTTGACGCATTAAATTTGTTTCTTCATCCATTTGGCAAACACTTCTGATGCCCTTTCTCTGAATACACTCACATCCTTTTCATAATTTCATTAACAGCTTTTTCCCCTTATGGTACTCATCTTACAACTAAACCAGCAAAATAAATAAATATAATAGAGTGTGTTGCAAAGCAGAGCAGGCTTTTGTTGCCACAGAAAAATACAAAAAATGGAGCAAAACGTGTAACTTTATGGAGAGTTGCGAATGACAGCCACCACGAGACATATTAACACCCCTATTAATTTAAAAAGAGTCACATAGAAGGGGTGATTTTGGACTTGCCCAAATTGGTGAATGATAGCACGATACAAGAACAGCTGCAAAGTTTATGAAGCTTTTTATTTCAGCTGTAAATTAATTGCCATGAAAGTGAAAAAGAGCCTTTTACTGCCAGACACCCCTGAATACAAGACTTCTGTCATATAAAAGTAACAATTTGTCAGCCTCAGCATGAGAGCTTGATAGCAGTAGATATATGTATTGATGAATTGTCATCCAGATGTGAGAGAGGAGAAGCCAGACAGGAATGATCCAGCATCTGCGCTACAACAGACTGACACACTGTAAAAATGTCTCCTTGTTGAAAGAATCACGATCCTTCTTGTTAAATCTCAGTTTCAAAGCACTGCCTCGAAAGGGGGATCATCACTCTGATCTAACAAAAGATTTTAACACCCCTGAAGCTTAAAGACAGCCATATTTTCTATTTTCCACAAGTTTGGAGTATTAGAGCGAAACCCTGCTGGAAGTGAGGTGTATCCATGGAGACGTCAGTCTTGTCACTCAGTCAATAATAGGATCCCTTGAAAACCACTGTCCAGATTTCTCTGAGATTGTATGAGTGGGATGTCGTCTGCAGCATTCAGTGTTAGAAATGTGAGTTGTCACATGGCGAATTACAATTACAGGTCTTGAGATTTTCACATTATAACTACACAAATTCATACTTTACAAAGTGAGGATCAAAAGCAATCCTCCTTATTTGATAATGATACTGACTCTAAAGCACCAAAAACAAGTGGCCAGTTGAGGCAAGCTCCAAAAGTGAGTCATTCGTCTAAGTCCCACATTTACACTGTCCACCAGACCTTGTTCCTAAAATGGACATTTTTTTAGAGATGTGTGAGTATGATGAATTGTGGTCATTTCACCACTCCTTGATTTAAAGCTTAGGCAAAAAGTTTTTGTTAGTTTTTAAGGCTGAATTTTTGGTTGAGTTTTTACTAGTTTTAGTGTAAGCTTTAGTTCTTGTGCCGTGGGATACCTGTTAGGGGAATCACCTCCCGAAAATTAAACGCTATGTAGGAAAAAAAACGAAATAGATCATCTTACTTCCCTCATTAGAGACAAGGCTTTTGTTAAATGTGACTTAATGCTAGTCAAAAAGAGCTGGACACACCCCTGTTTGTTACCCTGAGTACATTATTTTAGTATCAGATGGATTCATGCTTAACAGAGGACTCAGCCGATGGATTAGAGGGACGACAGTAAAAAGACAAGGACTCACTCACACGTTAAAGTAAGACAACTTGTCGAGGAGGTTTGTGAACGAAGAGCGCTGCTCTCTCTCCAATTAATTGAATCACCTATCAGCAGTCCCTCTCCTGCCCCAAGTCAACTAACAGGTTAATCCACCCAGATCTTAAAAAAAGAAGATTCCCCTGAACAGAACCAGAATAGCAGTGTCCTTAAATGTGTTTTTCTTCACCCTCTTCATCTTGATCAGGAGAGACATTTAAGATATCTTTAATAACCGCTTAAACCTTGATGATCTTACTGATTTTGAAAACATCAGAGGCCCCAGATCAAAGAGTTTTGGTCATTTAGTGTTTGGTGTGCAACAATGTGATGAACACAGCACACCAGACACATGCAGAGTCTTTCCACCTCCACCGCAGAGTTCCCACTCTCAAAACTGGAGTTCGTGCTTCAGCTAACTACACATCATACATTCCATCAAAGTGTTTTCAAGAACCCTCTCTGAGTGTGTTTTTGCTATTTTGATATGGAATCAGAGTTGCTTGTAGTCATGTTGTTCATCTCTGTCAGACTTGCAGCTTTGTGAAGAAGAGCAGCATTTCTTGAGGAGGCCGTCTAATGATTCCTTGAAGTGGAGGTCAAGCAGCCCAAACTGGTACTCTTCATGGTTAGCTGCTATTTGCTTGTTATTCTCAGAGTTGTGTGCTTTGGCTGCATTCTTTTATGTTGAACCCGAGGAGGGTTCATGGCAGAGCTAAATATTGATGGTTTGGGTTTTTTTTTTTCTTTTTAATTTTTTTTATTTATTTATCAATCTGTGTATTCTAGTGATTTCTGGACAGCTTTTGGGCTGGAAACTAACAGCTGGCAGATTGCTGCTGCTAATTTTGGATAATCAGACATTGACTTACCAAAGAGCCCCCACTGTGGGCCGCTTCGATAGTGTACTTTTAGTTTTTTTTTAAACAAATTTCACTCAAAAGAACAAATCCTAATTTCTTGTTGATATCAAAGTTTCAGTTCAATGACTCACAGACTTCTTCCTCTACCCAAAGAAACCCGCAGAGTAGTGCTGGACGATAATTCGATAACAATATATATCGATCGATAGACGTGTGGTGCGATAGAAAAAAAACGGGTCGATAAAAAGTTCGATAGAAAAACACAGTTTCCCTTTCTTTTTCATCATAGCCTATCATGTAGCTTTAACTACAGTCATTACTTCTTCCCAACCAATCACAAACGCAGACCCAGGTACGCTACGGCACCAAGTCCAGCCCCTCTCCAACCACAACAGACAGCACGTGTATTAGAAATAATGTTACAGCAAGGAGAAGCGGAGGAAATTGTCCCGAAAAAAGGTCTCAGTAGTTCTCCAGCATGGCAATGTTTTAGTTTTTAGAAGTCTGACAAAAAGCGAACAGCGGTCGTTTGCAAAATTTGCAGAGAATTAGTAAAAACCAAGTCTGGTAACACAACCGACTTGTTTTACCATCTAAACCGGTCGCACCCGCAGGAGTACGAGCTGTGTCGGCCGCGCCGCGGCTCCACGTCGTCGTTGGAGGAGGAATCCTCTGGAACCGCTGCCAGCACCAGCACAAAGCAAGTGAAGCAGACCAAACTGGACTTTGTTTCTTGCCAAAATACGACAAAGCGTCCGAGCGGCATAAGGACATCACCCATGCAGTAACATGCTTCATAGCGAGGGACATACTGCCAATAACTACCGTTGAAAAGCCTGGCTTCGAGCAGCTTCTAGCCACTCTCGACCCGCGATATGAAGTGCCCGGCCGCAAGTATTTCTCAAACACAGCGTTTCAGGCATGAAAATGGGTCAGGGGTTAAAAAGGTGAGAAGGGTGCGGAGGAAATACGTTCCGGTGTTGTACCGTAGAATGCACCCCTGCATCCCGTCCACTCATTAGCTTCTTAAAGTGGAAGAAAATGAGCTGATATTTTGCAAAGACGCGAGTATGTGGATCATGACTACTAGCAGGGGGTGCATTCGGCAGGGGTGCATTCTACGACACAACACCGGCGTGGATAAGTCGTGGTTCTCGTGCTCAGTTTGCGTATTAAGTCAATCACATGATAATTAAAAATAAATAAATCTCCCGACCCCGGGAGAAATATTTCAGTGTTCAAACACCAGGCTGTGGGCAGTTTCCCACACAGTTAAAACTGGTAGTATGCTATTCCCACCTAAAGCTATTCTGTTTATTTATATATTTGTTTGTTTTGTTTATTTTCATCAAAAGACTATTTAAATATTTATTTATCAGATTTTCTGGTCACTTTAGTCTTTATGTTTGTCAGTATTTACTGACGTCACTCAGGCCACTTATGTTGATTTCTTTCTTTTTTTAAGTTCTTTTTTAAAAAACTTTCAGTTGTGGTAAAAAAAAAAAAAGGTGGTTGAATAAAGGTTTGAATTTGAATTCAGTGCTTGTGTGTTCTTAATTAAAAGTAGGTCATTAAGCAATAGCATAAAACATCCAGGGCTGCAATTAAAATATATGTCAAATAATTATAATAATTATATCGATAATTATCGATATCGATCAATATGATTTATTTTTTATCGATATGCTTTTTTTCTATATCGTCCAGGCCTACCGCAGAGCATATTTGGTAGCTTAAAAAAAGACTTTTGTGTGTAATGAGATGCTGTAAATCATGCACACAGCTCTGGTTCAGAGACACCAACTTCAAGCCAACCCTCCATCCATACCTCACATGATCAGATGACTGGTCACTGATTTTGATGGTGTAAGGATTTCACATACGCCTACATTCGATGCAGTCCAGATATTCCCCCCAAAATGAATAAAATCAAAACAGTTCTGGGGCCATTTTTGATCACAAACTGGCGGCTTTCTCTCTGAAGCTTCATATCTTGTCTAAATGTTGCTTTGATTACGCACCAAAAGTGCAGTCCTCTTTGTTGCTGGAAATAAACACTTTAGAGAGCAAACCCAGAAAAAAAGCATTAGATTATCCATTTCTAAATTTACTCACACCCCCTAGTCTTGCTCTGAAAACTCTGCAGCACAAGCCAAATTTTGATTTTCACAGAAGTGGAGTGGAAAAGAAATGCTTCACTGATATTCTTTTTCCAGTGTTTCTGTTGTTACATAAGGGTTGAGTCATTTTCCATGTTTCCAGTACAAGAATATTTTGTTGGTTTGGTACAGGTAATATAAACGCTCCTTAAGCTGCTTTGCAGCCAGGGAGCTGATAAGCCGACAGCCTTCTCTGCATTCAACCTCTGCACTAGAAAACAGTTGTTATACATTACCAGTCAAAGCAGGAACTGGAGCTGTGCTGTCATAGACATGATTTGTGATGTGAAATACAACATACCCATAAAGACAGCTGCACTATAACAATCTTAATAGTACACTATCCTGTGCATAACATGGCTACTTAAAATCAGCAGAAATCATTAGTCTAACCCAGTGGTTCTTAAGTCCAGTCCTTGAGCCCCCCCTGTCCTGCATGTTTTGAATGTTTCCCTGCTCCAACACACCTGATTCAAATGATCAGCTCGTTATCAAGCTCTGTAATGGCTTAATAACGAGCTAATCATTTGAATCAGGTGTATTGGAGCAGGGAAACATCCAAAACATGCAGGACAGTGGGCCTCGAGGACTGGACTTGAGAACCACTGAGCTAACCTAATTTATTTCATGCAAATGAAAACATGTTTGCAAATGCAAACAATTTCCTCCACTGCTTAAAAATAGTTCCCTGGACTCTAAGGCTTATTTGTGTCAATTCATGATAACCTCTGTAGCCTCAATAAAAACAGGCCACAAAGTTGTGTTATTTCCCTGATCACTTAAAGTCAACGTGAAACAAAGTTAGAGGACCACACAAATCAAGGATCTCCGTAAACTTCCGAACAAATCCTGGTGTGGTTAGTTCGAGGTATGAAACCAAAGCTGCCCAACATATAAACCAAAGGCAGGAAGATGCATAATGCACATTGCATCTGTGTATGTAACTATGGCAACACATAATAGTCTTTCGTTCATTTATTCAGTCGTCTCAAGTTTTTGATTCTCCATTCTGGAGAACAGTTTTCCTCTTCTTCTTCATCTGTGTTTATTTTGGACACCATCACAAATGAAAGGCCATGACAGCCGGTGTTTGGACCAGGTACAATGTGAAAACAAAACTACGTTTAAGTGAAATTATGTTGCTGTTTCTTTGACAACTGAGCGGAGTACCCCAGACTATAATGCGTGAAAACAACATCAAATAACTCATGATCAGATGTTCTTTTATACAGACACCTTTTATACAGACATGTGTCTGTTTAAAAGAACATCTGATCGTAATTTATCAAAAAAGACACAATGAACCTAATCCACGAACATCAGAAAACTTTTTAAAATAAGCAGAATACATCGGACACAGCTAGATATAGTAGTCCCGTAGGTAAAACAGTGTTTCATTGGTTTGCTGAGTGTGACTTACCTATCGACTGTATATAGAATGGACACCATCTGCCTCCTCGCTGGGTGAAGCGACCCCAAGAACAGCACCCTCTTGTGACGGGCTGCAGTGTAGGTCATAAATCCTGCTTCCTCCAGCAATCCTTATGAAGCTGTGGACAAACTTTAGAAATTGATTACACAAAATATACATTTTTGACATTTAGTTACTGTAAGACTAGACTAGACTAGTGCTCAAGTCCTCTTTTTTCTGTGCAGCTCTGTTTTTAAAAGTTATTAGTGGGTTCATGTTTTCTATGATTGACACTTGATACAGCCGATGGGCCTACAAAGATTGCGTAGCTCACCAAAGATATGCTGTTTGAGCCGAGCGTCATCACAGCAACTCTCAGCGACTCTCCCGCCGAGAGTCGCTGAGAGTCCATGTTCATGGATTGTTCGAATGTGAACAATGCTACTGCGCAAGGTTGGATTCAGGAAGTGGAGAAAAAAATGCAGAATTACCGAGAGCTTTTCGGCCTTAAATAAGTAAAATGACGAAAGGCGGAACCAAGTTGTCCATAGTATATACAGTCTGTGGGGTCAATCAAAAAAAAAAAAAGTGGTGGTAATTGAACAATCTATAACTCATAATGATGCCATTTTTGGAAATATAAAAACAAATAAGACTACCCACATAAAAAAAGACTGACCATTTTATTTAATAATTCTGATGCCAAAAACTGGCCTGAAACCTAAACCTGGCCTACATTTGGCCTATGTTGCTACATTTACATCTTGCATATTCACAATCAGTAATGGATTTGACTGTCAGGAGTCACAGGGTGAGATTTTTACATCAGATGACACAATTTAAGCATGTAGAGGGCAAGACAGGCCACAACTGACACAAACCAAAGGTCCTCATGGGAGCTTAACTGTTATGTCTGAGGTCTTTCTGTGTTGACAAACTATGAAATGATCCAGTCACAGGGTGGTGAGATTGACTTTTGGGATTGGCAGCAAGTGTAAATATGCCCTAAATGAACTGTTTAGTTTTGTCACACATTTTAAAATCATTATACAGTATCTCACTGTAAGAACTCTGCTTTATATTTACATCACAGTCTTAGCGTGTGATACATTATTCCTTACATATCACCTGAACTGAGATAAAGGGTCCTTTACCTTTCTTTAAAAAGGTTTTTTTTTCTCCTTTCTTTTTAAAGCTGCAGTCCCAGAGAGAGAAAAAAGAGGAGAAATGTATTCATGGGTAATTGCTGCTACAGCTCATGACAGAGAGTTGGTCTGTCATTCAGAGTGAAAATGAGGGATCCCCGGTCCAGAAGGGCCCTTTGGCTCTTGTGAACATGGTGGGCTGGCTCTCACAGGAAACTACTGGGCACAACAAATCTCTGTTATATCCTTTCCCCTGCAGCTACAAGTGACTCCTACGCTGGCTCTCAGCTCGCTCAATGACAGACTGGACTGTGTGATTGGCAGCTGATAACAGCCATTGCCAGTGGTCTTCCAGGGCCTTGGGATTTGGACCTGTTTTAATGCCCTGTTCTTCTGTCTCAACTGATGAGCAGCAGAGCTCCTCTGTCAGGCTGCTGACGGAGACTAAGTGCCAAACTGAGACTAATATACTTTACTTCAGCTCCACTGCACAAGTACTTTTAAATCTTGGAGTTTAAGGTTTACCTTCCCTGTACCAAAAGCAGCGTAAAAACAAGATTTAGCTACATTTGAGGACTTTACATTAGTTTCTGTGCATGTATAAACTTTGAATGAACTCTGGAGATTTTACTCATGTCTGAGTTTGAGTCAGACTTTTTCTGTCTCCAAGTCTGAATCATCGTCTCTGCTGTTATAATGATTCTTGGTATTTTTTGGTCCTTACTGTAATCGCACAACCTCGATAGGTAAACAGAAAGAGATTAGCAGCGCAATGCAGGCTGGATGTCTTTATTTCAACACAGTGTTGACAGATCCTGCTGTGGGTAAACAAAGAAAATGAAGAGCAATGATGTGTGGGTCTTATAAAAAAACTTTGTGTTCTTCTCACAATGTTTTGATCATTCCCATTGTCTTTAAAGTTAAAAACACTGCAGTAACCAATCACAGTGAAGCTGAAAGGCTGAAAAGTCCTCTATGACAGGAACTGTCATCAGGTTTAACACCTTATCTGCCATACCAGAGGACAAAAATATCTCCTGAGCAGGGGTGGTCTGGGACCATAATTCAGGCCAGGCCAATACACATTGACACAGAAATGCCGGTTTTGGACATTTGAAGCAAGATTTAGTGAATATAATGCTAATGTGAAGAATTCAACATTGGCTACATAACTGCAAATTTAATATGAGGTAATTTTATAGCCTACTGAACTAGATTTTACAGAGGGATATTCGTCATGGTTATAAAAACTCCATATTAGTCACGCCTTTAGCTATTTGTTTACTCATTTAAACTAAGAATGTAGCCTACCACATTGCTGTTGTATTATAAAAAAATGTTGAAAGCTTGTCAGAAAAAGTCAAAGTTCTCGAGAGGCATAAAACTTGGATTAGCACGCACTACTAGCATCGTAGCCGTCTCGGTGTCGGTCAGCAACCTTATTAAACTAAAAAACAATCACATCTTAGAGCGACAGCGTGAAAAACACTTACAGACGTTGCCTCAGGGGGAGGAGGAGAAAGAAACGCGATCAGCTTGGGAGCGGAGCCGACAACGATGCTCGATCAGCACATCTGTGGCTGATCACCAAGCGACGCCAGGCCACCAGGATCAGCCCGGTGATCCCGAGATGCTTAAAAAGCATCTTTAAAAGGCTACTTAGATTGAGTTTACTCTTTCCATCCACTTTTGACATAACTGATAAAACAATATTTTAAATACTGCCACTTCTGAGGTAAGATTGACCCAGACTCATGTCAGACAGTCATCTGCTGGGACTGAAGTGGGATTAAAGAGGAGATAGAGGGGCATGGAAAAAGAGAGAGTGATGGACAGAGACAACAACAACAATAACAATAATTTTTGAGGCAATTGAGGTCAACAGGTCCATGTACATGTCTTTATATTTTATTTTATATCAACAAAAATGCAGAAACAAGGTCAATAAATTACTATGATTTTGTCAGGCACCCATGTGAACTTGTAAAGCTGTATTACGGTGTTTTGTGTCATGATATGTTCTGTTAATTTAGTTTTCTCCTTGTGTTGTTTATTCAAGTGCATCTTCTGTGTATTTTCCCGAGTGTTTTTGTTCCCTATTGTTCCTGTGATCCTGTCTTGTGAGTTTTCAGTTTGTGTTCGACCCTGTTTCCCTCATGTTCTCAGTGTTTTAGTCTTTAAATCAGTACTTCCTGTTTTATTTTGTAGTTGTCCATCCTTGTGTGTACAGTCTTGTTTTACTTCCTGTTCCCTCCTCTTTGTTAATTGTCTGCACCTGTGTCTCAGTGTCTCACCTGCCTCTCGTTGCTCGTTACCCTGAGTGTATATAAAGCCCCTCTTTTCCCCTGTTTCTTTGTTGTCTGTGTGTAGCAGCTTATGCTTGTGTCCCAGTTGTCTCCTTGTGTTTTTTTTCCCCAGTGCCTTTTGTTGGATTTTTCAGTTGGACATTTTAAAGTAAGTTTTTTGTTGCTTTTCATTTAGTTCTTCTTAATAAATTTTGTTTTGTCTGCATTTGGGTCCTTTCCCCTTTGTTTAACTCTGGCTCATGGCAGTTTTAAGTATTAATCTACTAATGATATGAAACTTGGATGATTTGAGTATCTAGGTACAGAGGAAGAAATTTAACACTTACAAGCCTTCTGACCTCAAGAAATTAAAATTGCTCAATTTCTAAATGTTCACACACAGACCTAAAGTTGTGGCAAGTACATCAAGCTCAGAGGAAGAAACATTAACATAACTTTTTTTTTTTAAAGATTGACTTTTGGGTGTTATGGCCTTAAATTTGATAGGATAGGATAGGACAGAGCAGGAAACATGAGTGACAGGGAGTGACATGCAGGAAGGAGCCACAGGCTGGGATTGAACCCAGGCCGCCTGGCTATGTGGGGGCTGGTGAAACAGTTGCCCAGTGGCGTCCCTGGATATAGTATAGAACTGCCCTCATGACAAAACAACACTGCAGCGCTCACGGATATTAATATACACTCAAAATAACACAAGCAAAGCAACAATGACGCATGTGTATAACAAAACAAAAGTGCAAATTTGTGACGGGCATCAGTTTTATTTTTGCATTTAATCAAAACTTTGCATCTTGGTAGAGAAACTTTACGCAATTCCAAAAGTGCAGTTTTGCAATCAAGTTAAGTTATTCTGTTAGGGATTGGATAAGCAGATAAAGGAGTAACAAATTTAATTCAGTATATGTGAGCAATTCCATAGTCCCAGAGTTTACTCCTCTAAAGCTTGTATGAATAGCTCTTAAAGGTATAAAGGTCATATGTCATTTATTAGATGTGACACCATGCTACCAGTGAGGATGTTCAGGATTACACAGCTAAGCAGACAGCCCCTATACTGAGGAGGGCGATCTCATATAGATCTGGCTCTTGGGTAAAACAATGCAGAGCAGCTTGTCTTGCTCAGTGGGCATGCAACAGTGGACGAAGCTCCAGGAGACATGTTTTTAAACTATGTGAAATCTTAATTGAAATTGCATTGCCCTGTTAAGTTTAACCAAGGCTGTGTCTGAAATGGATCCCTAACCCCTATATAGGTGACTACATAGGGGTTAGCGCCATTTTGAGGGGTGTCCGAAACCTCAGTGATCAATTCCAGTGCCCTTTATAGGCGACTCAAAATTTCCCATAAAGCATTGCAAAATGTAGTGACCATCCGATGGTCACTCACCGGTGGTGGGCATCCCGTCTTGCCACGTAGTGTCCGAAACCTCCGGTGATTGAGCTCGATACATAGTCAACTATATAGTAAAACCCCATATGGGGGTTAGGGGTTGAGTGATTAATTTCGGACACAGCCAAAGTATGTTTTTGTGCCTAAACATCATGCTTATAGTCAGACAAGGAGGAAACAGACTCTGTCTTGTAGCTTAGGTGTGAGGATTTAACCCAACATGATACATTGTGAGTTGTGGTACAGCTTCATAACTGGTGACATGGGATGATTATGTGTTGAAAAGATATTCATGAGACTGGTTACACAAAAATCATCAGTTTAGTTGTGTGAAGAACAGAGGTTTGAATCTTAGCTTCTCTCTCGACTCCTTTTGGCTGGTGAGATTTTTTTGGGATTGTCAGATTATGGATTGTGAAATATTTGAGAAAGCCCCTCAGTACATGATAGAAATGTCAAACTCTAAAAAAGGGCTGCGGGGTGTTTTGTAGCAGCTAAATTGTATCAAAAAAGACTTCATCCATCATTATTACCCTTACTCCTTGCTTGTCTTTTTTATAGTGATAGATATTAATCACTCTAGCTCTGCCAAGCTACTTTAAGTGGAGACTACTACACCTCGGACTGCCTTAACTGATGCTTATGACTGATTCAATAGACCTAATAAATCATACCTGAGCAGGCTGCTAGGCAGGATTCCTTTTAGAACATGTTCATGGTACAATTTTTGCTGCTGTGGGTCTATTTTTGGATCATTAATACGAAGTAAAAAAAAAAAAGAAAGCCTGAAGACCGCCTGCAGAGCGCAGATCTATTATTACCTATTATTATAGGACATGTGTGTGCCATAAAACTGAGCGACTGTGCGTTCTCTCGCCGGCGCTAGGATCCAGAGGAATGACCCCCTCTTATCACCCCCCCCTCCAACCTCATCCCTCTCTCACTCTCTCTCCATCTCTCTCTGCCCCTCTCTTTCTCTCTCTCTCCTCAAGACTGTTTTAAAGTCACTGCCAGACTTGGGCTCCCACGCTACTTCCTGGACGGACGGAGGAATGGAAAGCTTCCAGCATCTCTTCCCCACCTCCACGAACACCGACTGTCCCCTCTCAGTGTGCCCGACGAGCGTTGCCTCCACCGCCGCAGCCGCAGGAGCGACGACGCGCTGTGTGGACCACCACTACTAGTCTGCCTCCAACCAGCTCTCCCCCACTCTCGCTGCACTCACGCTCCTCCATCACCATCTATATCCGAGTGTGTTATGCTCTTATCTGGGAATATCGGGGGGATTTTGGGACTGAAAGACTCTTTCTGACTGGACCTCTAAACATTTCTCTCCGCCCTTCACCTCCTCTGTGCCCAGTCTCTGTCTGCGCTGCGTCTCCGGCGCTGCTTTTTACGCAGCGAAGGCGTCGCTGATTTGCCTTCAAAAAGGAGAAACTCAACAGTTGTTGCTGGTTATTGTTTGCATGTCGACGTGCACATCACTACCATGTGGAGGCTACTGCAATCGTGCTGTTGCTGCTGGTGGATTTTCTCTCTCGTTTTGCCATCCTGCGTGCCTCTCTGGGCCGACTGTCATCCTGGTAAGTTTCGTACCCATGCAAGTCAAACACTGGGATGTATTTTGGTGATTGTGTCTTTGATGGAACACCTCAAGCACTGTGGCATTGTCAGGAGGAAACAGATCTCTAATATGCAGAAAGAACAAAGTCAGGGCATTGAATATCCTGTAACGGGGCACTGGCTGGATGTATTTCATGCCTTGTGACTTGACGCGCTTTCCCGGCACCGGCATGTCGAGTGGAAACCGCCGGGGAGGAAAGAAGCAGTGAAAGAATTTTTTATGCAACTGAGTGACCTCTCTGAACCTCCTCGTGCCAATTTAAAGCACAACTTAGTCGCATGAGCGTGTTTATCTCGTGCAATCTCCCCCTCCGCGTCTTGACATTTTTGCATTTCCCCGTGTTTGGTTCCCTTTTAACCCTTAAGACGGGAAACGTTACAATGCTTTGGGATGCCATTATTGGAGCAGCAGGCTCGGTGGATTGGTAGCAGGTTTAGCGGTGTGGGTACATTTAAAACGAGAGAAAGATGTGATGTCTTGTCAGCCGGCGGCGCGTAAGCCAAAGCCCTTATCTCACCGCCTGGAGCAAGACAGCAGGGCTGTGAAGTCGCTTCACACACTCGCACAGACTAACAGCAAATTGCAGTTGAGGCTCAAACCCGTGCAAAAGGGGGAGAGAGCAGACCTCGTGTGTGTTGGGGTTGGCATGTAGATCTCTTTGAGGTGACCCACAAACAAGATCTAACTCCAGATTCTGTTTGAATTATGAAAAGAAAAAGCCCTGTCCCAAATCCTTTCTGTCTCTAATTGGGCTTATATCAAGCTATTATGTAATATAACTCAACTTCAGTTTTCTCACATTCAATACACTCCTCTCATAGAAAGCCTCCACTTCAAGTATGGCGTGGTCCACAGCCTCCAGAAGCCAACACATGAATCGAAACAACAGCTCCGATGTTGCATGTTGTCTTAGAGTACAAAGAAGAGAAATCTGATGTTTCGAACCAGGTTTTAAATTTAGTTTGACCTTGAAAAATGCTGAACCTGAAGAAGACTCTAGAAGTATCTCTCAGACACACTGACTTGCTGTCCAGCTCAGGAGTTCAGGTGAAAAGCTTAAGAGCTGTCATGATCTCTAACCCACCCAAATTCTTATCGCATTGTTTGGAAATTTGATCGAGATCTTTTTTCTCAGTCACATTATGGAAAAAAAGTGTTTTGACCCAATGCCCTCTTGTTTACGGAACGCCACTTGCACCATTAACGCATCTTCTTACATGGAAATAACCCAGTTTTAAAGATCAATGCATCTGTAACGTGGCTGTAGATTGACAGAGGAGCATTGACTTTTTATTCTTCTTAGCCAGAGGGGTCAGATAAGCCCTGAAATCTAATTCACAACTCAATGACAAATTAAAAAAGACACACTGAACATGACAACTGAGAACCTCTGACATGAAGAGCGGAGTCAGAACGTGTATAAATGCACTCCTCAGCTCTGCAATAGTCATGGTCTGAACAAAACCAGCCCCGCTGCGCAGCTATCTTTAGTCAGAATCAGAGGATGGCATTAATGAGTCCATTAGACCCTCGGATGGATCTGTGGATTCTTTTTTTGCCGTCCCAAAAAGCCCCCAGTCTGAGGACTAAGTCTAGTGTTAAAATTCAGCAGGCTTGTGTCGGCGCCCTGTAGCTGTCTATAGATATGACACGTTATCACAGAGCCGGTTAGTCAGACAGTATTAGCCTACTTTTCAGCTTCGCCTAGATTAGTTCTTATATTTCTTTGGAGCCGGAGAGATTTCACGAAACTCGACACACATGTAAGAGACAGCGTGTGAGAACAAGAGATAAATCTGCCCTGCTGACCAAAGAACACAGTCACTGCTTAAACAAATCAGTGTCAGTATTAATATGCTGTTAGGTCTGATAAGTCCACACTGAGCTCTTGTTAGACATTTTTCTGTTTTTTTTTTTTTGTTTTTTTTCAGTCGTCCTCTCTATTTTTCTCTGTTGCACATTCGATCTGAACACAAATCTGGAGAGGAATCAAGTCAAGTGTGGCGAGGAGTGATGGAGGGAGCTGCTGTGATAGATGGATGATGCTGATGCAGAGATGGATGGATAGATAGATGCAAGGATTGGAAGGATACTCCCACAGGTTGAGGATTAACATGTACATGTTTGTATCGGTGGCGTTCATGTTAAGCTTTTTCTCTCTGAAATAAGGATGTAGTAAATGATCAAAAAAGCTCATTTGATGATAAAACTGTCTTCTTAAAATTTAACAAATATCAACCAAACTATGCACGACTTAACAAAAACTACACAACTACGTGAATGAATATTTCATAATTGGAAAACGTAGATTATAAAAATCAATTATGTGGAATTGAGATGGACTTCACGCACGACCAAATAATGTGAAAATTAGCTGCATGTCGCCACATGTCTGGAGAAAGACAATACGTCAATCCATAAATTTACATTTTGACGACACAGACGATTCAAAAGAGGGAAGGCTCTGAGGACTTGATATCCAGTTAGCTGCTTGTGACGCTTGTGTAACATGACGTCTTCCTGGGGAAATGGGCACCGTCACTGAAATGCAAATCCACGGCTCTGGACGTCAAACGCTGATAATCTCTCTCTTCCCCCTTCTCCCTTCCTCCCTTCCTCCCTCTCTCTCTACTTGACCTCCTCTCTTTCCCCTCTGCTCGACCGCATGCTGTCATGATACCGGCTTTGAGCGTGCCCAAGGTGGCTGGTTGATGTTAGCGGCTGGCATATGATGTAGAGACAGAGATGAGTGTGCTACTCCCCTGCTGGGTATGATCATCCGCGGGCTCTCGTCTCTGCTCTCCTTACCTTCAGCCTGCTCTTCTTTTTCTATTAATAAGGCTCTTAAAGCCGGAGACGGAGCTGGAAAAGCAACAGCGAAAGGATCCGCTTACCGGAAAAATCTGTCATCGGTGGGTCACATGTGAATGTGGATGGCTTTTGCTGTCCGATGATGGTGGTAACCAGCAATAGAAAGCGGCATCTGAATCATAATTGTAGCATTACCGGTTGACTGAACAACTTTTAATGTCACATGGAAATGAAAAGGAGAGTTTTTTAGAGATTTACACTTAGTGTGCAGGTCTGAAGAGGAAAAAAATGTAGATTTCCCTCAAACATAGATCCATATATCTAGATCCATACCTCTTTGCACTGGTGCTTTCATTTATTAAGCGTGTCTTCTTCTGTTTTTGTCAGTAATGAATCATATTTGTGTCTCGAAGAATTAGGACTTTTTTTTTTAATGCCACAGGTGTGCAGTTTTTTCTTCCTCTGCTTTGCACAAAGAGGACTAACACATTTACAGTAAAACTTGGATTCCATGAAAACATCCTGACGGATTAATTTAAAAAAATGTCCACATAGAGACTGACATGGCGGCAGTTTTTGAAGCTGCGTGTGATTTTTTTTTTTTCACAGTCTTGTTCGCTCCATTAAAACAAAGTAGGCGGATGTGCTGAGACTCAGGTTTGACTCTGATTATATGTTAGCTCTGGTTGGATTTCTGCTCTTTTTTTGCCTCATAAGTATAGTTTTCTCCCATTGTGATTACAGTGGTGGTCTTTTTTTTACAAGAAGCTCAAGGAGAGAAAATCTGGAGCCTTCTCTGGAGAGCAGCAGCAGTTATTTATCTGTCTTCATGTCTACCCCGCTGATTCATAAAGCATCCAGCTCATGGTTGTAGCTGGAAGGCTATGATGCCCGCAATTACTGCCTCTGCACCAACCTGCATTGTTATAGGAGCACGGGTGAGCGCTTTATCATCTGAGCTTTCCAAAAGTGGAGTGCATTGTTTACTCTGGAGTCCACCTTAATAATGTCATAGCTCCTTGCAGAGCAACAGCTGCAGCAATTCAGCCAAGGAGCGCCATTAGAAAACACAGGAAGTTTGTGCTTCGCTATTGTGTCTGCAAAAGTGACCTGACTGCTGCCAACACGCCCCCGGTCGCCCACATAATGGCCGGTTTGCAGCCTCGCAAACATCTGTTTTTTTGGGACGGAAAGCACTGAACATCACCGCGGGGCGTCCGCGATAGCTGACACAGGGCATCACTTTTCCTTTTCCCGTCTGCAGCATGCGGTGTCAGCATCGAGGCATCACGCCTCTGTCACTGCGCTGCACTTCAGCCCTGGGTTAACCAAACACACAAGAGGGAGGCAGGAGGAAAAGGAAAAGAAGGAAGACAGAAGAGACAGGCGAAGAAAGAGATGTTTGGCCTTCAATCTGTCGCTTTTTTGCTGTGAAAAATGAATGGGCTCTGTCGCTCCTGGCTGCGAGGAAAAACAGAACAGTCATTGTAATCTCACAACAAGCGTCTGAGCTAGCACATCATTTCACCCCCATAAACACACTCACCCCTCCTTCCATCCATCTCTGTCACCCCCATACCCCTCTATTTTTAATTCAGCGTATTCTCTCTCCTGTTGGAGTGTGTATGCACGGCGCACACACCTTTATGTTTCTTTAAAATCCAGGATAAAAAAAAGAAGAGCGTGTTGGTTAACCATTCAAAGCAGACCTCCGCTGTCACAAACCTTTTCTCTCAGCCTTTTTGTCAGAGCGATAAGGGGGGAAGGTTGACATTTAGGGACGGGATTGGATATGCTTCGTGGCCCTCGGTTGCCAGCATTATCATCATCATCATCATCATCATCATCATCTCGGTGCTCACCAGGCTATTATCTGCCCTCCTCTGTGGCCTGAAAAACGCCTGCATGTCGGCTCATGGTTCACTTTATCTGTGAGCGTAGGGCCAGCCGACGCCACCCCGGCCCTCCTTAATAGATTGATTTAAAAGATACGGTGTCATGTTTGTTTGTGCGTGTGCGCGCTTGTGTGTGTGTGTAAGAAGCAGTGGGGGTGGGCGAGGTGGTGTCAGGCAGTTATCGTGTAGGATGCTGCTTTGGTATCTGTCGGCTTGTCATTAGGAGGAAGCTGAGCGAGAGAAGGATCGGGAGCCAGATAACTATTGAAAAAAAAGAAAACATCCCTTCTGTTGTGTTATCGATTTTTAGCAGGAAATGATGCCGCTTTGTTGCACAAAGAAGGAAACTAAAGATAAATGGGTCCGATAATGATAACAATAGTAATGATGATATTAAGTGCAGAGGTGCTAATGATATCACAGAGATATGATGCGTGGAGCAGAGCAGAGAGCATCGCCTTTTGTTGTTGTTGTGTTTTTCTTTTCTTTTCTTTTTTTTTCTTTTGCATCTAATAATCTCATGTGCAGCTCGAAATGGGAAATACCAAGCAAGTCGGAGCAGCCTGGCCTTCATCTCTTGCTGTGCCCCATCGCTCCCAGACTTAATGGGCTGCTGGAAATAAGGCGAACTCTACAACCACTATTTCCCTGCTCCTCTACCTCTCCATTGTTCCACTTCATTGTTTTAATCAAGTCCACTCCTGGATTAAGAGAGGGGGAGGAAGGTGCATCCTGAAATACAGCTTCTTTCATTCCAAAGGCATCACCTCCTTCTCCTCCACTCCCAGCCCTCCTCCTCCTCACTTTTTTTTTTCTCCCACTCTCTTCATCCTGCTTTGCTTAGTCGTCTCTGTTGCAGGCAGAGTTTCATGTCATCTGCCATATGTTCCGTCTCCCTCTGCCATTACCACCATTATGCGTCTGATGCAGGCATTTCATTCACATGTCTGACTAATGCCCGTGGAAAAAGCTGAGATCCAGCTTCAAACATACTTTGAAGCAGTTTCCACTGCAGCCCCAGTTGCATTGTCTTGAAAGGAAAACGGCGACGGATCGTTCTGTGAGGGCTTATGTGAAGGATTTGTAACCATCAATGACTTTGACGTTACTTCAAGCTAGGCATCTGGGTAGAGTAGATAGAGACCTTTATTCTTTAGCTAACAATTTCTTGGATACACACCTGGCTGACATGAAATAACACCTATTGGGAGTTGTTGTTTCTTTTTCCCTTTTTTTGGCACCGAAACATTTCAGTCTAACATTTCCCCACTTTAGTTCTAGGTTGGTCTTTGGCATGTCTTTGAGCCGCCAAAGTTTCCACTGCTCTCACTGCCCTGCTGTGTCTCCCTGGTGTTTGCCCCAGGGTATGTTGTGCGCGGTGTATCAAACCAAAGCCTTAGGGCTGAAAACTGGTCTGCTGTGACACCGAAAAGGTTTAGAGTTCACTTTTTAGACCAGAGAAACCAAAACCAGGGGCAAACTGAGACTTGACTTGAAAATGGTGTCTGGCTATATAGCTGCAAAATGTTCCCTAGGCTAGTCTTAGATAGTGTATGATATTTGAGGCTGGACAAGTATGGTGCGCTTTATGATAGTGCTGTGAACATCAAAAGTTCGGTGTTGTAAAAACATGTCGCCAAAAGAGGCTAGAAAACGGTAAATCTGAGGCTTCCAAAGAAAAATCTGTTAAGTGTGATTTTTGAGCTATAATGTAATAATTTAAAGTTCCATTTGATATATTCCCAACTGTAAAATATCTGTGTCCACTAACAGCACCCACAACCTCATTATTATCGGCACTTGCTGTTGCTCGGTTATGAAACTTGTCCTACAGCAGTGACCTTTGAGTCTGTCTTATGACCTGATTTCTTACTCATCACTTGGCTGTGTTAAGTACTTGATTCTGATTGGTCAAAATCAATTATAAACTGCAGTTATTTTGAATAGGAAAGGCAGTGCTAAGGTTGAAAAATAAAAGAAATTGTCATAGCAGAAGTTCTGAATCTGGAAACTGTACCCTTGGAAAAACGATTTGGGCGAGTTTCTCCTCTGTGGAGACCTCCACCCTTGATATTATCAAAGTCGATATGATATGATAGCCCACCTCCTCAGGGTCCCACCTCTGTGATGTTGATTGTCAGTACTGGAAAAGTGACATTGACAAGTGGGGCAGTGTTGGAAAGTTGGATTATTTACAGCTGAGAGTGCTGTGAGCACAGCAACAAAAACATGGCTGATACCGAGGGGGTCTTTCTTGGTTTAATAAAGATTATCAGTGATGGCAGTTTGGGTAATGCTGCAAGTGGACTTTTTATAGACAGGTTTCTTGTGTACAAATAATAATAGGTGCGCGCGCAACCAGGGGGCAAAAGCCTGCTTCAGAGTGAACTGATATCATTGAAGATGCCATATTGTTTTCCTTGACACAATTGCAATAAAATGTCATTTCATTGAAAATTCGCTTCATTTTTCATTGCATCACAAACTGAAATGTCCCTGAATTTCACTCAACTTACCAGGTTGTGAGTCTTCTTCCTCTCTTGGCAAAAGGATGAGATCCCCTCAGGATGTTAAACAGTTTCCATCTATCCTTTTGCTGATTCGTGCTGTTTGCAGCACAACAGCTCCTTGGCATTTTCTTTCTCCGTTGACTCCGCTGGTAAACAAATAAGAAATGTCCTGTTTTCTGCCCCCTGGCTGCGCATACCTGTGATGATGTGGCACAGAAACTCCCTATTGCTTGTTTTTTTGTTCAAATGTTTTATGGAATCAGAATCATTTCAAGAGGCAGTTGCTGCAACCAAGTCGTTTTTGACTAATTTTACCATCCTTAAGGGGTGGCATTATACTTTTCCACATTTACAACAGGACATGCAAAGTTACAATAATTGGTGTCTACATTAGACGTATGCAAAGTTTGGAATCACAAGGTAAATCTATGTTGTCATAATCTTAGGTAATAGATGTAAACTGCACAAAACGTGACCTCGCGAAGGGAGCAGTCTGCCTTCAACAGCGTGTGAGGCGACCTCCACAGTGGAGCGGGTCACCGCTGCTCTACTGATTGACCGCAATTGAGGGGGCGGGGCCAAAACATTAAACTCAGAAGAAATTAGGCTCGGGGGGTAAAGATATTAAAGAGGTATCAAAAAGGAAATATAGAGTCTGAAAAAAAAGCATAATGCTACCTATTTGCGGTCATGTGAAGTTGCTATCAATTTGCATGCCAAAAATGGAAGGCTTTGTTTTCTAGGTATCTAAGCTTTTTGTGTTATCGTAGACAGGATTAAAAGACTGCCAACCACAGGAAATGGTTATGTCTCCAAAAAGATATCTACTATATTAACAATTTTACCAAATATCCAGCCCTGCCAAACTCCAGAGGACAGATAAACAGAGCTGGAAGAGGTGAAAGTGAAAAAAAACCCTTTACACTCTTCTTGTCTATTGTCCTCCTTTTCCACCAATAAATGCTGCAAGGGGCCCTGGCAGGCTGAGGTTGCGTGCACACCGAGATACAACACAGAGAGGGGGAAAAACAGAGAAAAGAGGAAGACTTGGAGACGGCCAGAGATGCTGATGAGAGTCGAGAGGTGTACACAGCCAAGCCCCCTTTTTTCTTTTCATTTTGCTAAGCACGGCGCCAGGGGAGCTTCTGTGTCACTGTGCAGGGCTGCAGAGTGTTAAAAGGAGCTTAGACTGACAGGCTGTCGGCCGGCGTGGAGGTTGACGAGCCTAACCGATGGCGACACTAAACAAACACTGCGAGGTGAGGCGAGGGGAGAAGGGGGATGAGATGGGAAAACAAATGGACATGATGAAAGCCAAAGAAAGAGTTGCAGTGCACCTGTCCCCCGCATCAACACTTGTGACTCCACCAGTGATTTTGGAAGCCACAAGATGCAATTTGACGGGATATTCCTGACAGAGCGGCGGCAGATGGTTGCCAGGTGGTGGTTATTGTGACCACAGGCCCTCCTCTCCCCTCTGCCCCGACACCTTGGCACGTCAGGACTTTAAGACTCTTTGTGTTCTTTTGTCAGGCTTGATAGGTGGCCATTCACTCTGGAGCTGTGACAGCTCTCCGATACACTGGTGAAAGGTGTAGATGGGTGTTCCTGCCATTTCCCAGAATGCTTTCTCATTTTGAATGGCGAAATGCACTTCACTCGACTTCCATCAGTCATCCCTGCTGACAGAGGAATGGAAGCAGCTGCTTTCTCCCTGAGAAAGGTGAAAGAAATGTCACCATCTTACCATGACAGCTCTCCTTATGTTTTACTCAGCAGTTTAGTAAAATTTTCACTCACTGCTTCGCTGCGTCGCTTTCAGCTTTCCTCCCTATGCAGAATTTTTTATTCCCTTTACCTTCAGTGTTTGGGTTATCCAGTCGTCTCTTGTTGCGTTGAGTGTTGATCTCCTATTCTTCTTTTGTGTTTTCTTCTTTTTTATGCCATCTTTTGCTTTGTTTTTCTTTTTTTTTCACCCATCGGCTTTGTTTCTTCAGAAACTCTCAATACTTGATTTGTTTTTGCTTTTCTCTATCAGAATAGCAATGATCTTTTTGTACATAGCCCTTTAAAAACAGGGTCACAGACTGCTACAAGAATGAAAAGAAAATAAGTAAAAGAGAAATGTGAGGAATGCAATGACTAAAGATTTCAAAAGTGGAGAAAGAAAGCGGCTGTGAAAACAGAAGTTTCATCCTTTTAAAACTCTTTCTGCTTTTTCTCTTGTTCCTCATATGCCATCAAACTTATAAGAAAATGAAGTTGTTGTACTTTGAGAATAATGTCAGAATGTCAGGTCAGAGTGGAATCACAGAAAATTCAACATCTTATGGGACTAAAGATGTTATGGTACATGAATAAAGTCAAATATTTCTGCCAGTAAAGTTGAAGTAAACTCATATTCCTACAGAAATAGAGTCATACCATAGTCATAATATTACTGAAATAAAGTCTTTATGCTAAGAGAATAAACTCACAGATATATATTATTAAAGATGTTTCACAAAGAATATGTTAGAAGATTAAAGTCATCGTAAGAATAAAGTTGTTTTGTACCTTTAGAGTCATATCCTTCTTCCAGTGAAGTAAAAAGTCACATGCCTACAAAATAAAGTTGTAGCAGAGTCATAGTGTGACAAAAATAAAGTCATAATGTCTCATTATTGACTAAATTGACAAGTTGATTCGCAAAACATAATGACTTCAATCTTGTAACATGAGGACTTTCTGCCCACAATTAAATTACTGTTTTGTTATAATTGAATGACATTTTTCTTGTAATTTAATGACTTTATAACATTATAGTGTTATTCTCTAAACTGTGATTTTATTTTCCTAATTTGGCCCCTTCTCCTCCATTGCACAATCTTTTTATTTTCCACATTCATATTTATTAATTTCAATCCTTCTACCTTCTTCTAGACTTTATTGTTGTGTTTCCTTTTGTTGAGATGATTAACCTCCTCCTCTTTTCTTCCTTTTTTGTTCCACATTTCTCTGACTTTTTCTGTCTTTTTTTTTTTTTTTGTACTAAATTTGCTGGTCTTCTGGGTTACTCCCCTTGCATTGGCTTCTTCTTGTCACTCGGGTTATTATTCTGAACACAGCCCAAACTAATGGCCGTAAAGTTTAATCCCATTATTCACTAGGATGGAAAAATGTATGTGCATGCGTGCACGCAAACACACTAGCTTCTTTTAAAGTTGTTAAGTACCCACATTGTTGCACTCGCTATAAAAGTCATTAATGATTTAGGCAATAAAAATTGAGATTCAGGCTGAGTCTCAAAGTTGATACCAAGTGTTAAGGACGTAGAAGGACACCCTTTCATATTTCTTCCTGGCTCTTAATGGCAAAATAAACAGAATATTATCATTTTATGAAGATAAACGGAGGCTTTTGGCAGAGATACAGACACTGAGAGGAAACCAAGCTGTAGCTATTTACAGCCTGGATCTTATTTTGTAATGTTGGCCATCATCTCTGTCAGTGATAATCATCTTTTTCCCAGTGGGTTAATTGCTGAGATCTGGCTGCTGTAAGAAAGCAATAAAACAAAAATCCCCTGAGGAAATAAGATACTCACCGGTTTTAAACAAACACTGAAGAACAGAAAATTTCAAGTTCAAGCCCAGTGTCGTATTTTAAAGAGCACCTTTCTCACTTCGTTTCTTTGTCATGAGAAAACGACAGGTTATTGTTGTTGTGTTGAGTGTAACACAGGCAGATGTGTTGGCTGAAAAAAAATGAGAAGACGGGGTATAATGTCTGGATGAAAAAGCATGTTTTTAATGTAAAATAGCATTTCTACTGCAGTTCGGACTGATTTTTTTATTCGAGAGAAGGCGTGTTACAAATACAAGTGGTGTGTAAAATAGAGACGTTTGGGTCTAGTTGACCAGAGGACTAAAATCAATAGTCAGTTAGGTAAACTATGAATTACTTTTTAAATTGTAGGACCAAAATGCTGGTCAGATGATCTGTCATTTCTGTTGCCATCCACCACTTGCTTAGGATGTAGCTCAGGTTAAACTGACTATACTATGTGGATGTAAACAAGCACAGATGAGGGATGGTGCTGTTTGCCAGTATTTTGATTCCCCAAATTCTTGTGAGAAACTATTTGCTTCTAAACATGTACAGAGTAAAACATGCAGACCAGCAGAAAAACAAAAGAACTGAAAGCAAAATGTGCACACTCAGCGTTTTTCTTAGTGCACGTCATGTGTCAGTGCATTATTCAATAATTGTCATTACTGCTTTTGCTTTGATCATAGAGGCTGACCATTTGTCACCTTGGTGGGATTAATTTGGGCACAGGGGCGGCTGTGTCTCAGTGGCTCAATGTTTTGATCACAGGTCTTGCTGTCCACATGTCTGAGTGTCCTTGGGCAAGACACTTGACCCCACCCACCCCAACTGGCTGCAGCCAGAGGGGATGAGTGAAAACTGATGGGCTCTATTGATGGCAGCCTCTGCAATCAGTGTGTGAATGGGTGAATGTGACATGTAATGTAACAGAGCTTTGAATAGTCAGAAGACTAGAGAAAGGGTAATACAAACACAGTCCATTTACCATTTTGTATCAAGAGAAAGAAAAATCAAGGTCTCCAGAGAACATCCACTGACATTTATTACCTCTAGCTTCAGCTGTCAATGTATTAAAACATTACAAAGGCATTAGACATACAACAGTGTAGCATGTAATTATCTTTTGAATGAAAAAATAACTTTTGTTTACTCATGACATGTTTCACTAAGTTCAGGAAGGGTAAAGTCATACAGTTCTCAATGATCTGGTTCCTGTTTTTCTTCCTTCTCTGTCTTTATTAAGTTTGTATAAACCATAAGGGATGCACTGAAATGAAAATTCTTGTCCAAAACTGAAAAATTAGGAAACCAAGGCTGAAAAATGAAAATATAATGCCAATTATTAGTAGTGCATTTATGGTTATGACTGTGTACTCATCTTACTAAAATTAAGGCATTGCAATTGTATAAATCAATATTATTATATATCATTGTTACATATTGGGCTCTAACAGGCGTATTTCCAACGACCTGAAAATTCTGTCTTTTCACCTTTGACTTTTCAGCCAAATTTCAATGTAAGGGTGACGTCCCGATAGAGAAATCTTTTCAACGACACGAAGATTACATCTTTTCGCCCTCCATTTTTCAACCAAAATGTAGATCTTGTTTAGATGAACAGTGAAGACGTCATTTCAACCACTTTTTTCTGGGTAAGAGGTTAGTCCAAATGCAGAATATAAATGCAGTTTTTGTGCTCCATACTTGTCATTGTTGGTTGGAACTAAAACTGAAAAGCAGCTTCATTATGTTTAGTTAATGACCAAAAACGTGCAGATCCAATCAAATATGTTAACTTTCTTTGTGGACATGAACTCAATAATATAAGTGCATTGACTAGATAAGAATTAGAAAAAAATAAGGCACAGTATCTATAAAAAAAAAGAGTACAGATCAAACATATCATCCTAAAATATCTCAATGAAACCCTCTCGTAATTAAACACACCATAGCCCAATTAAAAAGTACATTTGGTCTGGTCCACTCGTTCTTTTATTTTTACTTTTGGTCAGCATTGCTGTTGAGATAACTGTGAACTGCTTTTATCTATCTGGTGTTTACCCCACAGTTTGGCTAAGGACGTTTGTCCCAGTTTTACTGGGTAAACTTGGAATTACTGTGAAAACTGTTCTCCTAACCAAACAGATTATTCAAGGATTTTCTCCAAAGGGATTGTGGAAAGTTTTTTTTTTTTTTTTATTCAAAAAGGCAGACTGTGTTGGAGAGTTCAGCTCAGTCACTGCTGTCAGTGTGCTTTCTCTGGATTATAACCAAGCATTAATACATAAAGCTTGTTTTACCACTCAATCAGCCCAGTGTTGAGAATGTTCATCCATCAACCCCTTCCCCCACTTTCAGCACAGACTGCCCCCCTCGCCTGAAAGCTTTCCTGCCTCCCGCTCCTTAAATTAACCCCCCCTCCCGATCTCACATAAGCAGCTCCCAAATAAAAGTCAATGCCTGCACTCCAATCTCAATCTCATGGCTGCCCAGGATTTCTACCTTGATCAAATATTTACAAAGGGAGGACAAACCTCCGTTTTGGCTCAGTTTTTCATTTCTGGTGTTGTGCTGTGCTCCGTAGAGCCATTCAGAGGAGATCTGTAAGGGTTTTTGTGGGAGATTTGGCCCAAGGTAGTGGATGGAGTCAGGAGTAAATGTATTTATGCTAGAAGCAAGGTTAGATAGAAAAGAAGTACAGGGACAACCAAACCTATGATGAAACCAACTGTGGATTTCTATATCTTATTTACGAAGGTTGTCATGTTTTTACTGAAGGCTTTTTGTCAAAGTGTAGGTGCATTATCAAACCTTAGACATGTTTGAAAGTGACTCTGCCTTTGACCTTCTGGTCTGAAGTCTCCTGTGGGGTTAACAATGAAGAGTAACATTGAGGCAAATAATCCTCCTTGAGTGGCACCTCAAGCACAAACCAAGAGTCACGGGGAGTCTGTAGTGGTGAGCTATTTTAGCTATATGAGCTATATGCACACTAAAATGAATACCAATGCATGTATCTGAAAGACAAATCAAATCAATATATAAATACATCTATGAGAAATTCCTTCTAACGTGTTTGGGAGTCTCGTGGCTTGAAGTCCATCTTAAAGATCCACTCTGATGAAAATCATGTTTTTCTTGTTGTCTACATGTTCATATCACAATTTTCTGATGCTACAGGACATATAAGAAAAATAAGTGCAAAATTTTATTTCTGAGTATTTCTGCATTAGAATCGCTCTAGCAGACCCAAACAGCAGGCTCAGACACAGTGAGATTTCATACGTCACAAATCCAAGCTCCGCCCCAGAGCCCTGCTATGCAGGCCAGGCTCTGAAAAGTACAGAGGACAATCGCAGAACAAACGTGTGCGGTAGCAGATTGCAATGCTTGTAAGGAAGCTAATTATGATATTAGTGTCTGAGAGCTGAATAGCTCCTATGTTACCTGCTTCTTCTATGACACTTGCGATGTTAGGCTACAAGCTAGTGTGAAGAGGAGTGTGCAGAGCAGCGCTGTCTCCGCCTATGACTCAGAGGCAAATTGCTAATAAGCTACCGAAGCTCTGCAGAAGAAAAGCCCTTGAAAATGACACACAATCTAAACTTCATCATCACAATTTAAAGGCCTTTGAGAACATTTTTAAGTAGTTAAAAAAAATAAAATAAAAAAATAAAAAACTGAGTGGCACTTTAAGCTGTCAGTGGGAAAGAGGCAGGGGCACATCCCGGACCACTTACCAGTCAATCACAGGGCAGACATGAGACAAGATGATACTTTAGATAATACTTTATTGATCTCTAGATTCCCACAGGGAGACTAACAACAACACGTTTGTATGCAAACCTGCAGTCAATTGAAAATGACCTTCAACCTTATAAGCAGATATTGTGAACTGTGAGAGGAGGTGGGGAAGGGGGGGGGGGGGGGGGGTGTACCAGTGGAGACCCATGCTTTTGTTATTGGGGATTTGAGCCTGAAGCATTAACCATCTTAATGTAAGGTGACAGTGCCAACCACTGCAGCGCTCAGTGGGTACAGTAAGCTCTTTAAATAAAATGTAAGAAATAAAAAATAAATCCACTGGTAATAAGGATCTTTGATTTCAAACTTATTTCAATCAGGGATTTCTTCATCCAAACTCAGGGTCATGTTCATGTTGAGAACAGTTCCAACCCTGGAAGACCTTGTAGCATTTTGATGTTTTTATCTTGTATCAAACCATCCAGACATCCTCTGCGGTTGGATCTTAAGATTGGCTGCCCTGCTGCTTCCTCCAGTCCACAGTCTCTCATTGCCTACTTTCTCTGTAACCTCCCCATCCCTTCCTGCAGTTAAAAACATAAAACCCCAACCATAGTCAACATGAATAACACACAAGACTGCTGCCCTCTGTGTGTTCACAGTTGGGATTCTTGAATTGTTTATAGTCGGTTCACTGAGAGTCTGCAGAACAGGCGAAGATGTGATGACTTGATGTACTGTAGCTTTCTCTACTTCTTTATATGAGCAGACTTTACACTAAAACAACAGCCTGTGTGGGAGTGATGTGTTGAACTACTGTGCAGTACTACATCGATTTTGTGCATCAATATGTTATATCAATTTAAATACTAAATAAAGAATGTGGAAAAGAACAGAAAAATGATCAGTTTAGTGCTATGAGTTCACTGGAGTGTGTGTCAGTGACAGAGAGTGAAATACGTCATCTGTTGGGGGGGAAAAATATACAGATCAATCTTTTTAGAAAGAAAATAGATTGGCCTTTACTTGGTTGGCCTGTCCTCAAGTCCTGACACTCAGTCTTAGCAGCGTACCTAATATGCAGTGTAATAAGCACTAGTGCTTGACTGTGTGTTTTGGTGTATATATTTGTGGAGATTTAGAGATGCTGCAGCTTTCCCGAAAATGCAGCAAAATTGATGCAGTCACAGCAAGGTTACTATTAAATACATGTATCTTTAGGGTACAAGTACCCATTATGTGGCAGGTCAATACAGTTTAGTTCAGTTCAGTTTTACTGAAAAGCTGCCTGTGTTTGGTGACTGGTAGAAGTAGACTGAAATTTCCATTCCTCTTTTATTCTATTTTTGATTCTATTTTGTTTTTGTTATTTTTCTTAATCCAATCCTTTTTCAAATGTTGTTGAAAATGAATTTTGTGTTCAACTCACACATTTTTTTTTTTTTAATTTTTATATTTTCAATTGGTCATGATGATAACTGAAATGCAAGTCTATTTCATTTTCTCCATTTGATTTACAACAACACATTTGTAATGACACACTCCATGCACATTACAACATGGTATACATGGTCACATGAGCCTGTAACATGTTTTAAGATTGTTTTTAATTAATTCAGTCAGGATCACTGTCAAAATTCAGCTTTATTGTGCCAAGTTAAATTTGGCGGCATAGTTCTGTTCTGGGTCCCTGCCCTTCCACGCGCTTGTGGGGAAGCCAGAGGCAAGAAGAGCCCCTTCCTGCCCTTCACGAGCTGTCATGAAAAGGTGACAGCAGGGAGCACATGCAAGGTTCTGTTCGGGGCCCTCCGTTCTCCATGCAAGCATGTGTGAAAGGCCAGTGGCAGGAAGAGCACCTTCCCGGCCTTCATGAGGCATCATGAAGGCAGAAACAACAGGGGGTAGAGCAGCGATGAACAGAACCCCCCCTGGAACAGGAGTGCCTTAAGAGTAGTGGAGCAGTTTAGCCAGCACAAGGGTGGAGCTGGGGTGGAGGTGGGTTGCTGGTTGCCTGTCGAAGCAGAGGAAGAGGCCATCAGCTGGTTGGGGTGGCTACCTTTCATTAACTGCGGATCAGCGCTTGACGTCGTGACCTGCCAGAACTAACGCTATGCTTCATTTAATGAATTAAAAAAAAAAAAAGACATTTCTTAGGCTTTAATGAATTGATGTAAAGACAGTTTGATCAGGTTAGGTTTCAATCTCTGTATTGCAGACATTATTTGATATTATATATTTCCAAATGCCATTGAGTTAGTCTCATCTCCTACCTGAACTGCTAAAGCCCACCTTAGACAATTTATAAATGTTCTTTGACTTCCTGAAAAAGGGGAACATAATTTCTCGGCCTGAGCTTCTTTCTGTGCCAAACCCAGACTTCAACGCCATAAATCATCCCAAACTGAAATGTTTTTGTACAGTAACACCTCTGTCTGTACATGATTCATTTTCTATTAAACTCCAAGGATAAGAGGTCATTGCTTTCAATATCAGATTAACAGTCCAACAGTAGGGGACTATTTATACGTCTTCATGCACTCTGAAGGATTACTCATTTTTACATGTCTGGTGCAGAGACGGATAAAATGTCTCATACTTGGTGCAGATGGTAAATAGTGCATCCTAATTCTGATGACTGAGTTGATCCTGGTAGGTTTCAGCCCTGCATATCCTCTCCTCCAGCGTGGGCAGTGGTAACAAAGACAGTGACTAAAGAAGAGAGAGAGAGAGAGAGAGAGAGAGAGAGAGAGAGAGAGAGAGAGAGTGAAAACCACTAGATGCCAAGAAGTGTTGTGTGGCACACTGAGTGGAGAACAGTGCAGAGCCATCCTCATTAAATTCTTGCAGTGGCGTTGCTTTTTCCACTTTAATGCTTTGGAGATGCTGGCTTCCTCCTCCGAGACATACAGGCACTTGGAGGGGCCACTGAGACTTGACTACAGCCCAATTTGTCTTAGTTCCAGGGGGACGTGGTTTAAACAGCAGTGCCCTCTCCTCTTTGGTAATCTCTGGTGACCCTTCAGTGGCTCTATCTTACATCTCTGTTGTGCTTTAAGCTGCTTTGCTCTTTGGTGTCTGACGTCTTGGAGCTGTCCTATCTGACTTCGTGTTTTGTTTTTGTCTCTCAATCTTCAAGTCAATTTCCCCCCTCTCGAACTGGGGCGAGATAAAACTCCTGAAAGATTTTTGTTGTTATTCCTCCTTAAATTACGTGGGGATACAAAGTGGCAGGACAACATTTAACAGGTGAGTTGAAGCACTGCATGTTTTAAAACCGAGAAGATAGAAGTCTTTTTTTTTCAAGTCTCTAAGAGTCCCATGAGCTTTTGTGTCTCATTAGATAAACTGCATTAAACTATTGCTGTTAAGCCGCTACATAGAGGAGGTAAATGTGAGAAATGAAGCAATTACAAAAGAGGGAAAACAAGCAGGAACATCAAGCATGTGCAGAGACTAAATGGGATTGTGTTAACTTTAAGCATCCCTGCAATTACTTTAATAGCATCATGAAGTCAAACTACCTGAAAGAGCCGGATGATCATTGTAATGGCTTCAAACTGTGGATTAAATCTATAATCCCCTTTTAGCTCACTGAATCCTTTTGGTCAGTGTTAAACAGGGTTTCCATGTTAAGAAGTGACTATTGATCTAATGAGTCCAGCATTTATTGGAAACTTTGAAATAGTGTAGCTACAGCTGCGGTGGGGCTTTCATCAGGTTATTTTCAACTCAGATCAGAGCTTTTATTTACAGAAGGGGAGTGTTGGGAAATAAAGTTTAAATGGTAACAAAATGGAAAAATATCAAATTCAATGTAGGACAAAAAGTTCAAATTCATTTTTGAGAAAATAATCCAAAAAACATTTTATGAGAAGTCAGCTGTAACTAAGTGAGGATGAGGACCTTGTTTCACATCTTGAAAAAAAAAAAAATTCAATAATATGTATATATGTATATATGTGCATATATATATATTTATATATATATATATATATATATATATATAACTGTTGTTCAGGACTGCGCACAACATTCCTACCCACTCAGCTCCCGTAACAATCATTGTTCCAGTCTACATTTTTGTTCCCATTCATGAAACGCCTAAATTGGGACAGCTTTAGCCGGGGACAGGCCATCCAATACGGGGACTATCCCTGGAAATCTGGGATGTCTGGTCACCTTACCTTTTAGGGGTGGTTGCAGCCTGCTCTCCATACTGTCCATAAACCGTGGTCATTGCTAGATTGTGACCCTCAACCTCATTGAACCCTTTGACATGGTGTCACCTGTTTCGGAGAGCTCTGATATGTAACTTTCCAGGACAGCACAAGGTGTCTTTAAACTGTACTGTAATTCACAGGTTGTAAAAACCAATACCATTAAGCAGTTGTTGTTACCCCCAACTTTGAAGACCAAAAAGAGCTGGATTCACTGTCAGACTTTAATGTTTCTGTCGATCTTAGAGGAATGCATGAGAATGTGATGACAGGCAGTGGGAAGTCCTTGAGAGCTGGAGTGTGACTTCGTTCAAGTAAAAGTCAAAGTTGCTATTAGAGCTTAAAGCCTGTTCATTAATGCAACCATGGCATGTCCATAGAACTGACGGGGTTCATGCGTGACTTCACCCCAGCTGTCTGACTCACTTTGCTGGTGGAGATTTCTCCTTTGTCACTTTCTCATCTCCTCTCTCACTTTCCATTACAAGTAAGTGGACTTTTTCTGTGTATTGAATAGACTTTCAAACAGGCAGCTAGTAACACTATTAGCAGCGTGGCTGGTTAGGAATATAAACAGGTGTTCTGGTTAGGCTGGTTCAACAGAGGCATCTCAGTGAGAACTTGGTGGTTAGAATCAAAAACAACTTATTTGTCCACCTTCAAATCAAAGTGTCTCAGTTTTTGGATGGGTTGGCATCATAATATCCAGAAGCAAGCACAATGCACTCCTGCTGCGTCCTGAAGAGTCCTGGTAAATGTTCTGTAGATGGGACCGGGAACCATGATAATGCTGTAGAGGACAGTGACAAAATTACAGTTTTGATCATTCAGGTTGGTCTAGTTGTTATCAATTTCTAGTTGCCGTGTTGTTAAAAGTCTGTTGAAGTTGTGTGTCTTAAAAGGATGACCAAAGTGTGTATCCTCAGTCTGATACAGGTGTTTTTGTGTAGTCTAAAGTGTTCAGGTTGAACTGATGGTCGGGTTAAAGAAGAAGGATCTTTTTTATCGCAGATCTAGAGGTCCTCTCTGGTGGCTTTGGTTAGGACCTTGTGTTTGGCTGGTGATGAACAAGGAATTTTCCTGGTAGTCGTCTCCATCAGCAGCAGCAGGAGCAGGATGGAGCCTTGTCTTGCCCTCTGTGTGCTTGGCTGCTAAATTTAAGATTTCCTGCGCTGGCTGCTCATGTTTGGCTCCTTTTGCCAGATGTCGAACAGATGGGGTTCACTAATGTCACCCCAGGGTGCGAAGGTTTTCACTCTAGCTCTTTCAGCCTGTGTCACACTTTTTTATTTTTTCCTGTCAATTCTATAAGTGTTGCTTTCTGTCTGGCATATTTAAAAATATCCTCTTTAATTCCCCATCCCCATCCCCCGCTGCTCTCCTTTGTTTAAAGAGGACTGAACATAGAGTAAGGACAGAGAGAAGGAGAGAGCTTTTCATTCTTGGATTGGGTGAAACCTTCCCCCATTCTTCACTGCTAGACAAGCAGCCGTGTTCCACCTGAAACGCCTTTGGATTTACGCTGCAAGCTGCAGCCATCTTTCTTCTGTTAATCACCTCGGGGCTGGGCGCTCCAGCTCACCACGTCCCCAGGCCGATGGATGACCCGGAGGGGAAATCGAATGGAAACTAGCCAAGCCTGACGCTGGTGTGGTACTTTGTAGGTGCCACACTGTGAGGGAGAGAGAAAATCAGAGGGGAACAATTCAGCATGTGCAGGAGAAAGCAGACAAAAGAAATCTTTGCTACTAATTTAAAGTTGTTTTCTTGTCCCAAGATGAATCCCTGTTGGTCAGATAATCTTTTGTTGTTGAGAATGATTTGACAGTGACAAAGGAACACAACTACATGACATCTCTAAAATTAACTTTTAACTTAAAGCTGCAAATAACATGTCATAACTGTATGTTTCACCGTTTGCCTGGTATTTGATGACCTTTTTACAAACTGCCTTTTTTTTAATCTTTTATACACCCAGCTCAGAATGAAGGGTGCTTGAGATTAACAAGATTTATTAAGTGCAAAAAGAAAAATTATGTGTTTAACACTTGTGGCAGCAGGTAGACTCAGCAGCAGCAGAAAGCAAAAAAATGATTCAGGATTTTTTTTTCTTTTTTTTTTTTTTTTTACACGAGGAGTAGAAGTATCCGTTATTATGTTGAATGGATTTTTATAATATTGTAGATAAAGTTATACCTCACGATTGACAGCTTATCTTTTCAAGAGTTTTACAGCACATACTTTTCTCCCAAACCGGTGTTGCAATGAGTCACAGGATTGCATTCTTTCTTTTCCTTACTTGTTGATGTCAATTAAGTTGTCGTCTAATGTTCAAGTTCATGAGACTTCCTCGGACCAGCCTCATGCACAGCTCTTCAAGTTGTCACTGTTGGAGGTAGAAAATCAAAAATAGTACGATGGTGGGAATGGCGATTTTATCCATGTTTACACCCACGCTTTTCAACGTGTTGATGTCAGATGCCCCTGCTGGCCTAATGATCTATCAGTGCAGAGACAAGCAATGCACATTGTTGATGATGATATCACGTAGGTTCGTCATGTAAAGTCTGTCAGTTGGTTTGCGATAATGAAAGTGTGAAACCTAAACAGACCGAACCAAATGTATGTAATGTAACAAAAACATGGACCACAGTCAAAACTTTCAAGTGTGAAAACACCCTAAGACCCTTTCTTTGCAAACAAAGGGTGTCCCAACCCTTCATACGAAAGCCACATTACATGTTGTGAAAATGCACGAGGTTCAGCCACCACCAATGACGATCTTCAATGATAAAAGTTACGAACAATGGCTCTGTTTTATTCTGTAACTGTTAACATTTGTGGGTTTTTTTTTTCTTCCTTTTTTTTAAATGAGATATGCTGTTAGCCAGCAGACATAAAAATCTGGTAGTGCAGCTTACCTCCTAGGGTTTATTTTACAACCCAAACTTAAACTTTTTATTCTAAGGTCATGGGTGGTGCATATACTCAGATTCCTCCTCCAGCATCTACTGTGCACCTTAATGTAGTATGGACTTAACACAGGAGGACTAAAATAAATAAAAAATTAAAAAATAATAATAAATAGAAAAAACAACACAAAAAACTTTTCATCTCATATGGGTTGAAGCCCTAACCAGTGCAGACATGTAATAATGGATGTATCTTCAATTCATATATAATATCTTTTTAAATTTATGAACAAAGTTGGTTAATTCTTTGTGATCCATCACTTTAAAACTGGCGTACAGTTTTGCAAATGTGGAAAACTGTTTGAAGAAGCACTTTGTGGCGCCTGATATGGGCTTGGAGTAGTTTTAGGAAAGTGAGGTCTTTGCTTCCCTCTCATGTCTCGTAGTTGTGTTGAGGCTGATGCATTGGACACCAAAATCAGCAATTAAGTTACATTAGAGGGTGATATGTGCAATTTTCTTTTTTTTTCTTTTTTTTGACTGTCCATCACTGCCTGACATTTTTTAAGTGGATGAGAACCAGTTCAGATATGTTGACTCAGGCCTTCTCCATACTTGATGCAGTAATTTAGCCGTGCATGTTCTTAAAGTTGGAAAAGAAACTTGCATGTGATTAATTTGCTGCAAACCAACTGACAGAACTGAACCGAGGGCATTCAGGAGAAAGGGACCCATGGGGGTCTTGGCTGCTGAAGCAGTTCCTTGCTTCGCCTGATTAGTAATCCAGCCGTGGTCCTCTAATCAGTTGCCAGTACTTCAAGAAAACCACATACTCTAAGAAGTAATCATGCAACAATACAGGAGAATTACCCAATGATAGGAGGACTGACATGAGCTGTACAACCAGCACTTAGCCTGTTTTTGTCTGTTGATGTTTCTGCATGTTCAGGGCCTGTAATGATGTCAGCAGAATCATTACAGAGCCTCTCTCCACTGCCAAGTGCTAATGAACAGTGTTGGACGAGGAATTATCTGCTTGAGCCATTTGGGTGTGCTTCCATATCAGGGTATTAGTATTCATGTTTGTAATTTTAAGCTTCCTGGATACTTGCTCATCATTTTAGTTTAAGACAGAGAGAGAGAGAGCTTGAAGCAATGGGGTTTTGATGCAATACTCCAAAGAGGCGCAGATATGAAGCTACAGTGATGTTTTTACAAATTCACCGTCTGGGGGGTTGTGTTGACAGAATAGGTTGTGTTTAGCTTTAGCTGTAGTCCATGAATTTGACAGAGTTTGGTGATTCTTAAAAGAGTAAGCTGAATGATTGTAATATAACAAGGTAAAACTATTGACTGTAAAGAAGCTGGACAAAGTCTCTATGATGGCACCCATTTGTTTTAAAGCACCATCTTTATTGGAATGCCAATATAACCTTATTATTATCAACCCAAAAAGGAGTAAAAAGATAGTGGTTTAATTGAATAGTCCTCTGAAGTCAGCATCTGCGGTAGTTTATAGTTTTTACAGAGCAGATTCACTCAACATCAGAACATCCGCCGAGTTCAATATAGCTGCCTTTGTCTTTTCCTGACTCCTTATAAATACTTTTCCTTGACCTCATTATGCCCGGCGATGAAAACCTTTAAATCTTGATATCTTCAAAACAAACGAGTCATGAAAAAATCAAACTGTGCACAGTGTAGGAAAATAAAATTGGCTAGATTAGAATCCATTTTTTTTGTACAAGGCTGTCCACATATTTATTTCTGCTGGCAGAAAGGCAGGCACTGAAACACTCCCCCTGACTTCTGCAGCCACTCTGGAGCATACACTCTAACTGCAGTTTTTCACTTTTTTTAAAATTTATTTATTTATTTATTTCTTTACGTTAGAGGTTGCTTCTTGGTCAAAGCATTGGATTTTATATTTACTTTTTATATTTAGTCGATTAGGAGCTAAGTACGAGCATCTTGTTGCCCAAAGCAGGTTTGTTAAAGTTAGCTGTAGCTCTCACTTTGCTGGGGTAATAGAAATGTACAGAGTACACTGTGATATCACCATTAGAAGTTAAACAGAGGAGACTGTGCTCGCTCTATTTCTCTTTTAAAATGAGAATTATGTCATCATCATGTCAGTTTCTATTCAGGTAAAATGTTTTACCCTTTACCTGTTATATCTTCCTCGCCTCTGTTATGTATTAACTTTGATCATGGGGTACATCTGATTAGTACTTGTGCAAACTGGCATTAATAGCCTGTACTGATTTAAAATAGCAGCTTATTGACTCATCAGTGTCAGACTGTTCATCTAATCAGTATCTAATCAGAGCATGTAATCCAATCCACTGTACTTTGATTTACTAACTAAAGGCTTTAATAGAGACACACCTCTGAATAATAGCAAGACGGATGGATGGAAGAAAACCGGCAGTAGTGACCCAGATATCTCTGGCATGATGGCATCAATCAGCATGAGGCGCCTCGCAGAATGTTCGCATATCAGAGGAGTTGAGCAAAGAGTGTTGATTTAAGTGACATTAACCAATGGTTTCTATATGGGACATGCTGACTCAGCCTTACCTAAACCCAGACAAAGGGATCATATTGAGCTTCCTGGAAAAAACAGCTACGATTCCCCATCTACTGTACCGCCAAGAATGCAAATTTATGTATAACTCTATGTATAACTGATCAGACTAATCAAAGTGGATGCATTATAAAATAAATCCAATTAATTATTTATTTAAAGGAAAAAAAAAAGTCTTAGCATTTGGTTTGTGTTGGTTTTAGCGTCGTCTGTGGAAAAAGCGATACCTCTATATGCTTTCCTTTGTACATAAAAGTAGTGTTTTCAGAAAGTAGTGTTTGTGTTGTCTTTTAGCACTTATCTCCCGGCCTTAATCGTTAGTGGTAAAAGGTTGGCAAAATCTGATAAAGCATATACTTGCATGACTCATATTGTGTTTGACTTACGTCAGATATGAACTATAAATATTTACTCCCTCTGTAAACCTGCCAAAAGCTAGCCTAGTGTCTCACTTACACAGTGATGGCACCTGACACTGGTGGAGCTCAAAATTACCCATCCCTATTATCAGTGCCTGTCATTTCCCACTAACATCACTTCCTTTTTAGCTCTGCCCCCCTCCTCACTGTCTTTGAAGTCATGTGTCTTGCAGCGCTGTGTGATTTGCTCTGCCCCCGTGTCTGTGGCCTGACGCTGGGTCCTGGCCAGTGAAAAGAGCCTCTCAGGCAGTGTCTCTCCAAAAGACCACTGCTGTGACATGATGTTGACAGGCAACGGGAGAGGCAACCAAAAGCAAAGTCTAATTACCATTAAACTAGGGAGCCATGCTTAAACCAGCAACATCATTTCCAGGCCTATTAGCCAAAATTTGCACACACTATAGAAACACACACACACACTCTGCTTTGCTTGCAGGCTCCTCACAGTCACACATTTCCCCTGTCCTTGCCACAAGCCCCCTTTTTACACTCCTCTTCACTTTGTTTTCAACTTGCAGGAGGTGGAACTGGAGTCTGTAGTGCAGGGGAAGCAAGCCGTCTTGTCTTGAGGGGCTTTCGTATATTATTTCTGCTAACATTTGCCAGAGTCACACATTGATTCATATCCCTTTTGGAGCTTATACATGGTTTGTCCATTACGCTACATGCAGGGCTTTGATCCCACCTTGTTTTAAACTGTACAGGTGGGCGAGGATGATGCGGTACAAGTGCAGCCTGGAAGAAACCGCAGAATAATGGCAGGCGTGCACACATGCAGGCGTTTTGGGTTGCAGGCTAAGTGTTTTAAGCTGCATTGCAGATGGCTGGTAACACAATACCATCATGTTTTCTCTCACCACTTGTGCTGGCAGCTTGGTGATAAAACAAGACTTTCAACTTTGCAGCAAGGAGGCCAGACCACAGGTGTCTTATCTGGGACAGACATTTGTATGGCTCCTCTGTACAGGGAAAATACCTTTACTCAGATATATTGAGTTGTGTTACAAAGAAATTGCTTATAGCCACTGTTGAGTTACAGTTTGTTTCGGTTACCACGAATTGATCTAACAATGATGTCTCCATTGGCCACTTTTATCAGTGAGGTTTCCAATCAATTAACTGATAATTGGTCTTAAAGGGATAATCCAGTGTAAAATTAAGTTTGCTTAAAATTAGGTTTGTCCTAACAAGTCAGTCACTGAGTACAGTGGAGTGTCGCAGCTCGAGGAAGAGCATTTATGATGAAATGATCTGCCGCAATCGGTGATCGACTCATCAGGGCTCCCCCACAAACAAGCGGCTGCTGGAGGAGAGTGGGTGAGTTGCATTAGGTCTCTTTGCTAAAGAAATTAGGCAAAGTTAAAAAGATGTTTGATGGCTAGTACTGTGGCTGGGACTCTATATGTACTGTTGATGAAGTTAGGTGCTGTTCTGAGCATTATTTGTGACTATAGAGTGGCGTTTTGGTTGAGGTTTGTGTGTGGAGATGTAGACAGCTGTGTATTGCTATTGTTTGGTTGTTGCTGTAGTTGGTATAACAAGAGAAGCAAGCAATCCCCAACATTCATCTCTCGAGGGGGTGTCTAACTTGGTGTTTTGGTGTGTTTGACCCTTACTTAATTTTACGCTGGAATATCCCTTTAAAGTCTTATTTTGCCATACTTAAGTGATCTCCAGGTGTGGTTGTAGTTACTCTGCATTCACATTTTCCTTAAATGGCCCCAAATCTTTGTGTGAGTAGGTGGGGCCATTGGTGAAGCAGCTGAGGACACCCAGTTCTAAAATTTGCACATTACACATTTACAAAGAATTGTACATTTGACTGTCAAAAGTCAACAGCATGAGACTTTTAGTCAGAAGTTAGTACTTGATCAAGTAAAGGACAAGATAAGCAGAGACTGTTTTGTCCACAGGGGGTGCTGAGATTTACACAAACCAAAAATTCATTACAGGAGCTTTAAGAGACCACAGACAGGGCCATGAATGCATGTTGAGAGAACACCGTATTTCTGAAAGTTTTCATCCATAAACTTTTTGTCACCAAAGAATGGAAACATCAGCTTGTACCCTTTGGTATCACACTGTTCCCCATGTTTGCTCCTGTAATCGTGATTAATCTGGTTTATATATCATGGCGGTCCCTCAATGACATTTCGTAAAGTTAAAGATGTCGCCAAAGCTTAACAAACTTTTACTTTATGATTTAGATCCATCCATCAACTTTATTCTTCTTCTCTCACTTTGCTGTTTTGTCTGTTTATGCCTATGACTTTGTGGGCTCTTGTAGAAGACAGAGGAAAAAAAACAGACTTCCTGTTGGCCCAGATGTGGCCTTGACTGTCCTTTATGATGACAAACCATATGGGGTAAAGGAATTGATTTTTTAGGGCTGACAGGTCCCAACACTCTTCCTCTGCTAGATGGAGATATAATTGTGCTTGTACTTTGTACAATGACCTGGACATTCAGAGGGAAGTCAACTTTCTAGCTTGGTACGCTCATAAATGTAGCTTCTCTGCTCAGTGCTAACCTCAGACAGTCTCAGGAAAACAACAGCAAAAATCATGTTGCAAAGGTAATGTAAGCAAAATATTTATGAATGCAGCCAAAACATAAAAGTTTTTGCCCAGGGAGAACCAATTCATGTTTGTCTGCTTTATTTTTTTGCAACAGGATTGTCAAGTTTAGGACCAAAATGTTCCAGGATTTCAGCAGTTGTGGTCCTGACTCCAGGGAACTTTCACATAACTTTTCCAAGTCCAAGAAACTCACTCATTAGTTTATTCCAGCAGCACTTGAGTATTTTTTTTATTACCTCTGGGAGCCTCACTTGTTTGTGCTGAGAAAATGCCCACCACTGACTCTGTAACTGTGCTCCACGGTGTCATGTTATGTACAACATATATACCCTGGAATATCCATCTTCTGTTGATAGTTTTTTGTTTTGTTTTGTACATGTCAGAAATATAAGTCACAATGAAGGCTGTCTCAGTATCAGATTGGAGGACTCACACTCTGCTTTTGATCAGAATGGGGGAAAGACAAACATGTCATGATTGGTTCTTGTTGGTTCAGTTTTTTCCTGATTTTGTAATTTAGTGGTATTTTCTATGTATTTTCCTGAGCGTTTCTGTTCCCTGTGTTCATCTTATGTTCCTGTTGTTCTTGGGTTAACAGTGATTTCTTAGTGCAGTTTTCAGCATTTCCTGTTCTATTTTGTATTTGTCAATCCTTGTGTATCAAGTCTAGTTTTGCCTCATTAGTTTTCCCTCCATGGTTGATTACACATTAGTCTCACCTGTGCCTTTGCTGTCTCACCTGTTGCTCCTTTCCCTATGTGTGTTAAGTCCTGGTCTTTCCCTCCTTCAAGTGCATTTTTGTTGTTCCTCGACTTTTGTCAGTGACATCTTTTTCTTTTTTGAGTATGCATTTGAGTCCTAAAACCATCACTGTGACAACAAGGGAAGAACAGTTCATTACTTGATAAACTTCAAAACCAAATACCATTGAATTAGTTACATGCCTTTTGCCATCATTGTCAAATAATGTGCGAAAATTTGTTTATTCTGTGTTAAGTCCATGACAGACACTTTAAATCCAACCAAATTTCAGGGTCTTTTTCTGCTTGTAATTCTGCGTTACATGTAGTCCACTCATATTTTGTCTTTTTTTTTTTTAAGGAAAGAGTAAACTCCCAAAGTGGCACAGGAACTTGTTTTGGGTGAAGGTAGATTACGTTACCTTCATCTGTCACCTTCTCCAACATGATTTGCTCTGAAGTAGAAGTAACCACACACATAACAAGCTGGTTTTTGAGTTTTCAACTGTCTCCTCTTTCTTTTTGACGGTCAACAACCACCAGAAAGAATCACTACAGCCCCTTACTAAAATCTTCTTAGTTATATGGCATTGGTGCATGCTTCATTATAGCGCAATATTAATATTGTAGGAATTGTTGCAATGGCTGGTGTGATCATTGGGTATTGAAACTATTTAGGCCATTTTATTCAACAGAGCAAATGAAAATGTTTAACTGTGTCACCGTTCACATCACCACTCTCTGACTAAATGACGTAATGTGGCTCATGGTAGATTTCAATAGCAAATGTGTCAAGCCAAAACACCATTTATGAAGAATTACAAAGGCAGTGCGAACAGAGAGAACAAAAAGCAACACTATCCTAACTGCCTTTGAAAAGAAAGAGAGTGTCAAGTAAAAACAGAAAACCTCCAGTTTTGACAGTGTCATGCTTTTAAATCAACCAAAGGATTACACGCTCTTTCATGAGCTGGGACCATTTTCTAACCCTTTTGTGCTCGTAAAATCCTTTTAAAAACATTTGGTCAGTGTCGGAAATGCCAGAAGATGACTGTTTTTAATGTCCTTCAGAGTCTGCATTATACTAGAGCGTATGCAGTTCAACCATATCTGAGAATATGTCACATAACACAAACCAACTGTGTCTTTCTGCAACCTCACCCAGTTTGTCGTGGTCACCGCGTTATATTGGTCTGTAAACATTTACCACGGCTTGATTCAGAGGTAGCGCCACTGTACGCCACATGGAGAGGAGTTAAAGAGAGAAGACTGAGTGGGTGGGGGTAGGGGTCATCATTTGTCATCTTCTGGGTTGCCATGGCTACCAAAAGTTATTATCCTCCATTAAACCTCCCTCTGCGTGCTCCTTTGCCGGCAGAGAAAGTCATTGTTCGGGGGTTCAGTGATAATTGTTGGAATAATAACAGTGAAAAATGTCTTCTCTGTTCTCGCTGAGACTGTTTCTGAACTTCAGAAGCGCGGCGGCAGATTGATCCTGTCAACGCTGTCATCTGTGCTTCTCATTCAACTCGCATCCAATGAACCTGCAGAGGTACATGGATTTACACCTGTTTGAGGTCAGTCAGGTTTTAAGAGATTTAATGACTCTTTGTGAAATATTCACAACTTTAGGAGAGGGGCGGTTTATGTTGACCGAACTGGCATGTTACTGTGTTAAACCCTGGTAGCTGATGATATTCTAGTATTTTTTATTTTTTTTTACCACAGTGCACCAACTAATGAAGAAGTTACATCATGACATGGAGAAAAAAAACTCAAACCAAATCTCAAAAGCACCGCAAGCTTTGAAACTTACTTTGATAGAAGCATAGAGGGATGACAGAAACGGAGAGTGGTACAGTCCTGGACTAAAAGGGTAAGGCAGCATGACTCTGCCCTGTTGGCTGCTTTTTCAACCCTCTCTGTTCCAGTAAACCCAGACACTTTTGAAGTAGATAGAGGTGAGATCATGTTAGAAATAGCTCTGCTGCTATCAAAGCAAGATACTTTAAGAGTCAACACAAGCACTTTGATTTTACTTTCTCTGGCCGAGTGGAAAGCATTGACTTCAAAGCGCTGCGTGTCTTTACAGGATGTTATTGGATGATTGCACTACATAATAGCCAAACTCTGGACATATAACTACAACTGTTAGTGGAATAACATGTTGAATTCTAATTAATTGCGAAATAATCTGCAGTTGACTTGTGATTTATCCAAAATTAGTGGTGCATTTGATCTGTTTTTTTATTTGATCAAGAAAATTCCTAAATATTCATCAAAATAACTATGATTTTTTTGTCCAAACACTTTCTCTACTTAGCTTCTCATCTTCATACGAGTTGTGCATCTTGGTAACAGTGGTGGCTTTTGAAGGCTCTTCAGTTTTCCTTCACAATGTCAGTTGACCTTCAAGCTGCACCAGTGTGTTGAGAGCCACCTCTGTTGAAAGTTTGTGACCTGTAGAATTTTCCAGGTATCTCTGCTGCATTCTATTCAATTTGGCCTGCCTGTGGTAAGCAGTTGAAGTGCCCTCAGCATTCGTTTGGCAGACTAATGGTATTTGAGACATGACCTACTCTGGTGGTAACTCAATATGACAGTAAATGCAGATATCATTGCACTTGTCATTACAAACATCTGGCAGAGCTTTGCAGCTGAATTGGCCATGCAAATACCCATTTGTTTATGTAAAGAGGTTGATTTCTGCACTGCAAAACTTTGGGGTGAGATTTTGTAGGGGTGTTTGAACAAGGGTACCTCACGGTTCAATTTGATTTCAATTATGGGAGCTTCGATTCTTCGATTATAATTATATTCAATTCGATTATTGGTGCCACGATTCTATTCGATTATTGCCATTTTTAATGCTGTCTTTCATACAAGGTTGATTTTGTCTTCATCTGTGGCTACATTTGTAAATAAATAGCGTATCAATTAATGCAGTTCCTCTAAAACTACACTCAATAAGTAAATGATAAGGGTTTTTGAACATTTGATTTGTGTTTTTCAAAGACACAAAATATTTTATTTTATGACTGTAGGACTGTTCTGTAAACATTTGCATTTTGACCTACTTGACTTAAACTGGGAGGTTTGGAGACAGTCTCCAGGATGGTCTTCTGTTTGGCGGGCACGACAGGAGGAGCATTCTCTGTTTCAAGATGAAAACGCACAGGGTGCTGCCTCATGTTTGCGGTGTCGCTGGGGTACTTTATTTTTGAGAATCACGTAGGTCTCGTCAATCGTCTTGTTCGCTCTCCAATAAAATCCAAAGTACTTCCACACGGTTGCCGTTAACCCCGGTGGCGAGAGAATCGGACGCTCTTTGGAGGCTGCTGAAGCTGTTGCCATTTTGCAAAGAAATCAACGTGCTCTGTTTGTTGTGGTCCCACTCACTAAACAGTCCGGGCGGCACGCGGGCATTAAGGTTCTGGTTCAATGTTTTTTTTTTTTGTTCCGGCCTTGCAGCAAAGCATCAACGTTATTATTTATTAATTTATTTTTAAGCATTAATGTTAATTGGTAGATGCTGAATCGTCACGTGAAGCATCATGATGCATCGATGAATTGAACCCACCTCTAGTACTTTGTTACTTTCACAGTATCCTCTGACTGCTCCCTGCACTCACGCTCTCAGTACAAACATGGACTTCTGGCAGCTAATGCAGCACCGCTTGTCATTTGATGGTGATTTTACTTTACATTACAGTCTTGCTGTGCAAGCAGCAGACCTCTGTACAGTCCTCTGTTCAGGATTAAGTTCCAAGATTTCACCACCACAGTATATGTTGGATAGTATACATAACAAACAGGCGGAGACTTTCCAGGGCTCAGATTTCTGGCATTGATGGACACACCTCTTTTTTTCCGCTGCTGCTGGGATGGGATGATGTCCTTTTTTTTTTTAATTTCAGTTTTTCTCTAATCCTGAGCTAACCCTGTGTAAGCCATCTGGAGTGGTCGACATGCTTATCAACCAAAACACACAAATGTCATCTTTAAGCTGTTTGTGCGATCCTAATCTTTATTTTTACGAGTCTTTGTTAAAATGCTCAGCTGCTGTCGTGATTATTGGCTGACAAAAAAAGAGCATCACATGATGCTGACATTATTGGGGCTCACTGTGTTTCATGGATTTAGGCACCCCTCAGACGTGTGTCTGTGAAATCATCTATTTGATCGTGGAAGGGCTGGATTTAAGCCTCTATCCCTGACAGGATTTGGGCTATTTCACCAAATCAAAGGCAGGACGCTTCCCTCACTCCAGACTCCAAACTCCCAGCTCAGACAGGGAGTGAGGCTGAGCACCTTATCAGGTTGACCCAACCTCCGCCTGCCGCAGCTGCCCGCCTGCCTGAGCAGTCCGGTGCCACCGAGACTTCTGGGAGCTGCTTTGAAAGGCCTCCCTCTGATGTGGGACTGAAGCTAGGCTGAGCTATTGATGGTGGAGCCGAGTGGTGACTGCTGATACTCGCTTCCACTTGTATAAAAAGACCTCCACCCAAGAGGAAGTAGGAGACCTCACCTTGAAAAAGTCCCTCTCATTGCAGTGATTAAATGAAGATGTTATTTTGTTCTTTAATAAATTGAACCACTCGTTTAAAGTATTCCTGGTTATGAATTTGCTTAATTTAAGCACATAGTATAAGTTTCATTGCTAATTTGATTGTACCGCTTATTCCTGTGTGTTAAAGTATTATGCAAAATCAGCTGTTAGCTAAATGTGATCACATAGCTGGAGACAGACATATCATTAAACCTCATTGGTTAATGTGCCCATGATAAAAGCATGAATTAGATGATAGGAGAGGAAGAGTGAAAGGCCAGATCTTAAAGTATCCTCAGGTCACATCTGCACCAATTCTCCTCCTCGTCCAAAGATGTGAAGGCAAAAAAAAAGGAAGAAAAAACAAAGGATGACATTCAGCAGTAAGTGACAGGACAGAGGGGGAGCGAGCACAAAGAGGCTAAAGATAATGGATGTGAATTGGATTAAATGGGCTGGGTGGAGAACATTAGCAGTTAGGTCAGAGCTGCTATTGTAGTGTGAGTCACTCCCTCCACTTCTAATCTCTCTAATTAGGCCTCATCGGCGTGAGCCAGCAAGCCCCCTCCCCTCCTCCCCCTTTCTCCTCATATCCATCCCGCAGCCAAGGAGGGAGGGAGCATAATGGACAGCTCCAAGGTGGACAGAAGTGGTCGTCCAGTTAAGACTGAGTGAGGGACTTCATTACTTACTGAGGACATCCAGTGAATTAGACACCCAACGATATGACTATTTCAGAGATATTAACATCATTATGCTAAGTGTTGCATTAGAGATTACTGTTGATTAGGCAAGAGTTAACGCACAATTAGTGGGTCATTGCTTCTCCAGATTTATACAGACTGGACTGATATTCCTCAAGAACGCAGCTTGGTGGGATACATATATATTTTTTCTTCTTGTATACACCACAGATAGCCCCAAACCGGACTAGGCATTGTGCACATACTCTGCAGTTCCCACACCAAGCTTTGACCTCAAAGCTCAGATCCATAGAGGGATGTTGGTAGTTGACAAAACCACAACAGAAAACTAAGAGTGATACAGAAAACAAAGCTAACAATCATATCACATCATATCGTGTGAACGAAATGGTGTGGAGCTGTGAAGCTATAGTTAGCCGCTTGGTAACTTGTTTGTTTATGGTTTTGGAAAACCGTAAACATTTGGTGACATAGTAGTAGGACTACCTGAAAACGGTCCTGTAACTCGCTTAGAGAGAGTATTGCCATTCGCTTTCATGCAGGTGTACTTTTATCAAAATGAATAGATTTTCATCTGGTGCTTGAATACATGGACAAGGATAGTAGAACAAGCAAAATGCCTTATTAAGCAGCAGCCATATCTCAGCTTAACTGTGTGTAAATAATGAAGCCGGCATGGAAGTGCAAAAAGCTGCAGACCATCAAGGATCTACTTGGGTTTGTCTGCAAAAACCAAGAAATTCCCTTTAGAGCATTATTCCAGCAAGATGAAACATGTTTACAGTGTTGTTTAAAACATGGTTTTAGATACCAGTAGTTGACTGATATCAGCTTTTCAGCGGCCGATGCCAATACCAATTATGAGAAGGTAGGTTGGCACTCTTGTTGCTGAGGTTCAAGTCCTCTTCAAGTCATTGTTTTGTGCAGCCTATGGTACCTTGTTAAAAAGTCAATGCCATTTTGGAAAATGATTTCAAAGCAAAGCCATGCATTTTGTAAATATATAACTTTGCTGATCACAGAATAGTATGCCAAAAATGTTCCGCTTTTCTGTCATTTCCATGATGGCACCAGCCATCTTGGAGCTTCAAAATGCATGATACAGTACATGTTGCCACAGAGACTACATCCATGTTTCGTACTGTCTCTGATACCTTTTCTTTAAGATACACCTAAAATGATCAGGGGCACTTTGGAGGATTAGGGTATTAAGTGAGATACTAAATGCTGCTGTTGGGGATTGGAGCATCAGAAAATTGCTGCTTTTTAGTCCACATGAGCTATTCCGAAAGGTTGTATGTAGATGTGCTGAAATTAAGCTGCAGAGAAAGGGCTGCAAAGATATCCATCCCTACTGTTTGTGACTGATTTAAAGCCTCTCCATAATTACTGTTAACGAGTACATTAACACCGCTGCATACAGAGTTACAGACTCTAAATAGCCCGTGTTACAGCTTGTGTTGCTGTAGTAGAGCCATCAGTTTAAGTTGCATCTGTGTTTAAAGTCTCAGAGTGTGTTGAGGTTGACAAGCCGGTGATGTCACTGCCTTCAGCCATGCCTGTGTTTGTGTGAGTGTTTGGGTGCATGTGTGAGGAATGCTTAATGCAGGGGCTTGCGATCCCATGTGAACCAAGCAGGCAGTATTTATTATGCAACTGGCAGGCTGCGAGTCTGAGCTCTGCTTACAGAGCAGGAAAGACAGACAGAGAGGTAGAGGGATGAATGGACGGATAAACAGCCAGAAAGCCACTTTGCTGCTCGTGTGTACGCAGTCAGGTTAATACAGGATGCGAGCATTTGCATTAGGTAAACGACATGTGTGAGGTATATAATGCTCTCTGGATTACGTGCCTCATCAATTTGAACAGACTGCAAATATAAACTGTTTGATGTCAGGCATAAACATGGTCAGTAATAGTGAAGATTGTCAGTGCTAAACCATGATAGACATAATGACATTAGTGGCGTAATGACTTGCAACTTCACTGAACGATATAAGCCATATGCTAACAGCCTTTAGTGTCACCAAACCCCATTTTCACTGAGTCCTTGTGGGACATGTTTGAACATATGTGGGAACATAGTGTATGTAGAGTGTGCTTTCCAACAACCCAAATGCCAACACTGAGCGATATATTTCAGGTGTCTGAGGCCTTTACTAAGAAGAGAGGTCAACATATATTGGGCATCTTTCACTCATCTGTCTTTACTAACCCTGAAAGTGAAGATAATGCTGAACAGTCTCATAAAGATGGTTACTGTGAGCACATTTACGTTAGATAGATAGGACTGATAGGACTCTGGAGTACGTGCAGAAAACGTTTGACATCAAGAGCTTTTATGTTTCTCAGCTGGTATCTACCCCTGTAGGAATTTTAGACATGAACATTTCCAATCAATATAAAGAGAGTCCGACTTCTTGCGGGTGGTCTTGTTGACTTTAGAATAGTATAAAAAAAGTGCTCTCAGATATGTCAAAAGCTGATTTGTCCCTGACATGATAAATATAAGTACCATGAAATGCAGTGTTCTCTTAACAGCTGGGGCACTGGTCTGGCTCAGTGTTAAGTGGCTCCTACTCTCGGCCTTTTGCACTTTATTTCTCTACTCTTAGTTTTTATCCCTTTCTGCTTTCCTAGCCTCTTAACAAAAAAGTAGGAAAGCTTGAAAAAGAATCTTTTGTCTACAAAAAGTAGTTTGAACTAAAGCACTAAAGTAACTCCTCCAAGAAAAGATTACTCCTTCAAAATAAAAGCTCAAGTCTCTATGGTATAACTACATAAACAGCCTGAAGACATTATTAGTGGAAGGAGTGCACATGAAAAACAACAAGTAGTTTCAGTATGCTGCACCATGCTGAGAGTCATCCTTGCCTTTAGCAGGGTTGAATAATCCATTGTAGTGTTCGCATTGTGTTGCATGGGTTGTTCAGCTGGGAGACTCTCACATTACAAAAAAACAAGCATTGCACTTAGCAGAATAACAATTAAAGTCATGTTTGGTAATAAAGTACTTTAACAGTTGAATGTGGATTAAATGATCATGATTCAGCCTTAATTTAATGTTTAAGCAATCTGTTTACAAACAGGCTCAAAGCCCATTATTGTAACTGGAGGCCAATCCAGTTATCCATACCAAAAATCATCTGTTTTTTTTTTTTAAATCTTATCCCATGCTGTTGAAGTTGGCATTCAAGTTCAAGAATTTTCTCCAGTCTAGCGATGTGTTGTGCAGCTGTGGTCAATCCAGAAACCTATTTTGATTCATCAGGGTTAATGATATGCTACATTTTAGAACCCTGCAGTTCACAAAAACATATTTCTCCCAGATTAAAACTCACATGATTGAGCTTTCCTGCCAGGTCTGCCAGCCAATGAGAAGGAAGTATTCTCTGATGGCTGGCAGGGTAGAAAAGTTTTGCGATTTTCCAACAAGTTAATTTTAATATTAACTTAACCTTGTGCTTTGTTAAAATGTTAATCAATGATTAGTTATATCCATCACAGTGTTATTTGAAAAAAGTGACAAAAAAACTCTCCAGGTGTCTTTTCCCCGTATGTGGTGTTAATATTGATGAGATTATGCTCAGTAATTATTTTGATGTACTACCATTAAACGTGAATCATCTCATTTCTGGGGTAATTGCTTGAACATATTGATATTCTGCTGTAGTGAAACCTACAGTTAAGTGTACTTGAGCCCCTATCATTAACATATAGATTTAAGGTTATTGGAAAACCTTATAAATATGGATTTTGATGCATTAAAAATTGATAAGTGAAGGATGAATGATGAAGCAGAGCGGACTGAGCCGGTGTGGCAGCGTGCAGATCTGCAGCCAGATCAGAACTACTGGAGCTGCTTATGACAAGATGATTTCATTTTTGCCAATAACAGAGTGAGGGACAGAGTTGGAGCTTGTAGAGGGGGTGAAATGGGATTTGGGGCCAGTGCCAGCTGATGATAACCCAGTCCAAATGGATTGGTAATGGCTATTCATTGGGGTGGCAAGCCGCTCGGCTGCGCTGACACTAATATGAATGCAGATTGAAATGTGGCCGAGGGACTTTGGCTTGAGGTAATAGCATAAGGGAGTGTTTATGTCCGCGTGTGTGCATTACTAAATGTGTGTTTCTTAGAATCCATGCACATGTTGAGCTTCAGCTAATGTGGGTTTGCAGAGTCTGATAAAACCACTGATGGCTTTGTTTTCCAGTCACTGATAAACAACTCTGATACTGATTTTTGTATTTGTGGCCAATTTTCCTGCCTTTCAAATGAAAAAAAAAAGGACCAGAACAAGAAGATAAAACAGAATGGGGAGAATTTACATCACTGGATAGCTTAACGGCATATTCATAGACTGTCAGACATTATACAGACCACTGCCTCTAAAACTTGGGGTTGTGGTCGTCAGATGGGGTCTGAAATTATAACGAGGGATGCAGATCCACAGCAATGCTTAACCTCCAGCAGTATTGCATGCTGTAATGCCAGTTTCATTTGCTTCTTCTGCAGAAGTGCCTGGTTTTGTTTCAGGTTTGTGCCACATGCTGAAGCTGCGACTATTTTTTTTTTTTTTGTAGATAATGTCCCAGATAAGTTCTTGATATAGATGATTCATTCGTTCATCTTGGATGTGTCTGAAAGAGAGTTTTAGTGCACCAGAACACCCTACTGGTGCTGGTTCAGGCAGACCACAACATCAAACTCAGCCATCCGCATGCTCACATGCATGCAGATGGCGAGATGCTCTTCTCGTAGCCCGTTCCTTGGGTCCGTCTTTACCTAGAAATTTTCGCTGTTACCGCCACTCAAAGAGCTACACTATTACATTAACGTTACGCACGCTACTCGCCATATAGACTGTGTATAAGCTTGAACGTTACCATTCATATTGATGGAAGAGGGCCCGACAGGATTTGATGTCCTCGTTGATGACTCAGTTCAAGTCAAAAATAACGTGATGTGTTGTTGTGCTCACACAGTGCGAGTAGAAATCATTAGCGGCGCATTGATATTAATGATCACGTGATATTTCAGTTGTGGCGCATGTAATTCAGTAGTGGCGAACCGCCGCTGCTGAATGAATATAGGGGAAACATTGCACTAACCCATTTAAGATGACAGCCCAGCTGAAACCTTTTACAACTAAGATTGATCAATGTCAAAATGGGCATTTATTCAAACTGCTTCACCTGCCGCTTCCTCTGCTCCACACCAGCTCCCTCTTTTAATGCTGTGTCTGAATTTACTAGTGTCACCTCTTATGTTGTTTGGACCTGAAGGTCTCTGCTACTGCTCTCCCTGCCATGCCATTGCATTAATGCACATGAAAAAATAAGAGGAGGTGTGCTCTCCTCTGCTGCATGCTTTGGCATTCCTCATACACACAAGGAAGGGCAGGGGGCTCTCAGGACAGGGCCATACCACCAACTTAAAACCCATTGACTATCATCTTAAAATTTTTCAACTCTAATGAGCTCGTCCAAGCACACTGAAAAAAAACATATTTTATTTCTTTTTTGGAATATTTCCAACAGTCAAACACTGTTAGTCCCAGCAATGAAACATGCTCTATGAGTTCATTTTAAAAGTATCCTCTGTGGTTAATTCCCTGCAAGAGTCTGCAAACGTGTATGCACACATAAATGGTGTTCATTTTCCTACCACTAAGTCCCTCTAGGTGTGACTAGGCTAAATGTAAAGCTTATAAGCCTGCAGAGTGTGAATGCACAGCTCTGCCACGATCACTGTGAGGTTAACATCCAAGATTTCTTCCCGTCAATGTTGCATGCTATCTGACGTGGTGAGAGAGGGCATCAGACAGCTTGAAGTGGCCTGAGGAAAACAGTGATGCAATGCTTCCTCACAAGTCATTGTTTGACAAAATCTGGTTCACACTCCTCTCCGCTCCCTCCCTCCCTGCAGTATCATGCGAGTGGCTCACCAGCCTCCAGAACATATTGATCTCAAAATAACATCAAAGAGGCTGGCTGACTGACTTAAGATGTGCTGGGAGGGGAAGGCAAGTGCTGAAGGAGTAGGAAGAGGAGGAGGAAACCAGATCCAGCTGGAGGGAGGATTTTACCTGGATAGCGGCAAGGAGCCGTGGCTCTTACTTTCTTTGCTTAGGGTTTAAAATTTTGAATGTTGAAGTGCTGACTTTGAAATGTGGCCAAAAGGTAGAGAGTCATCTTCTTTTTTTGACTATTCAGCATAAAAAAAAGTTTTAGGTGTTGGGCTGATTGATTATTCATGATCAGATTTCTCGTTTCTGCTTACTGTTTTTTAATACTGAGCCCAAAGACAGCTCAGAGCTTTAAAAAAGCATTGGGGATTGCAACAGGAAAGGAAAAACAGTTTGACCTTTGTACTGGCAGGGAAATCTGAGGGACCCAAACAGCCAACCGAACCGCAAGTCGAGAAGAATCTCAGTAGGGTTGTTGCAAAGCGTCCAATTTTCTCATTGTTGGAATTTGAATTATAACTAACCAAGAGGTCTTAGAGTGGGATACATATTTAAAAAGGCGAAAATCAAGTATGATTTATCCAACACAGCTTAGCGTGGGCCTACAGACTCTGTGGGTGAACAATGTTCACAGGTTTGTTGAGTGTGCTTAATGTCAGCAGAGCAAGCACATAAATGGTTACAGACACAGCGGTGAATATTGTGCACCATGTATTACCTCAGTACAACTATGTCTCCATTTTATTATTCAAAATATGCCTGCAGACCTAGACAGTTGTGATCGGAGACTGTTGCAAGTAGATGCAGAGGTGAAATATGAAATAAATTTAGCAATTACTCCAGAAGAAACTGCAGTCCTACATACAGTATACACTCTGATCAGGTCAAAGTATCTTAACTTTGACTATCATTCGTACTTCCTTGCCTTTTCTGTTTAACTCACTGCAGCACCAGAGCAAAACTACATTTAAGGGAGCAGAATTAGGGACTGTGAGTGTTTTTACATGCATTCCTTTTGTTACATCACCACAGGCCTTCTTGCCTCCAGATTCTCTCTCTCTCTCTCTCTCTCTCTCTCTCAATATATATATATATATATATATATTTAGATTTTTTACTCTAGAAAAATCAGAGGAACAGATCGGATTTAAGTTAAGGCCATTTGTTACAAGTAAAGCCCAGATGACTGGCAGTTTCCAAGCATGTGCAGGAGATGGCACAGGTGAATGGTACAGCTTCAAACGTGAATGCTACTGGTCTGCTTCTAAAGGTGCCTTTACACTTGCATTGCACTGGACTAGCTTAGATCTCCCCCTCTAAGCCTGGGCAGGTTGTAGACAGATGGAGCCTGTCTGCATAGATCAACCAGTTGGAGTCACCAGTGCTGCAACAAGGACATGATCTCTCACTGGCTTCCCACTTGTCAGTTCTGCCAGCAGTGTTAAATCCAGAGACAAAGACCATGTGAAATTGAACCCTTGTCCTTGTGGTGATTGAGGATTTCATTTCTGCTGCAGCGACTCAATGAGTGTGCAGACCATATCTTTATTTCACCTTTCAGAACAATCCATCTTAGGTTTAAATTTTACACTATTGAAATCCACTGTAAAAGTATTTCTTAATTTTATGCTCCATTTATGTACTCTGTTTCTTCAGCACAACACTAGGCAACTGTGAGGAAAAAAAAAAAGTAATCTCTTTACATTAATGAAATTCTGCATTTTCTGACCGGATTTTTTTTCTCCCCTTAATTATTTATTTATTTATTTATTTTTTTTTTTTGAGAAAACACCCCCCAGTTTTGCAAACATTTGTTTGACACGTAAGATGCGCATACATGTTTAATCATGAGTTTATGTTGGTTTTTCTGGATTTGTAGCCAAATACCAGACATCAAAATGTGTTCTGTCTATGCAATGACAGAACATGCTTTGCATTGTGGGTAACAGTAGGCGAAGCAGACTGGTCCAATGCATACTGTAAAAATTTCCCCGAATCAGTACGTCATGCGGCTAATTTTGGCACACTGCAAATTTCGCATTTGTTCGCCTGCTGCATACTGGTTACTAAATTTTGGGCTGCTGCTAGTATAGTAGGCAAATTCGAAAATGGCCTTCATTTGTAGTGATTCTATGTGCACTACGTTGGCTGGGGTAGGATTTGTGATTAATTTACTTCAAAATCTAAAAATAAGTCACACCAGTAAATGTGATTCAGTTCGTTTATGAATGGTCCCCAGTTAGAGAAAGGTTTTAAATCTGTTCCTGTTTAAAGGCTTCTGTCATGGTCAGCAGAGTGCAGTTTCTGTAAAAATGTGTTGCAGTATAGCAGTAAGCTCAATGTAAAGTTGTCATGTGCTGATCAATCCACTGCGTGTAACTCAGTTGAAACGACTCGCTTATGATTAAAGCCTAATGTGACGCAGGTTCTTGCTTCTTTGAACGCCATCTTCAGGATAAAACAGTGTAACGCATTATCAAACATCTCTATGCATTTCATAAGGATATATCCGTGGCACCAGTTCATAGGATGAATTTTTTCTTTTATTTTTTATGGGGTTTGTTTACTCCTGCCTTTTCCTAATGCAAAACTCAATTAAAAAACACAGCATTTTAATGGTGGATGAAAAAGTACACACCACTCTCACAAGGGCTTTATTTGTGTTTCCGTGGAAAAAAAATCCTAATTTTCAGCACTAAAAGGCTCTCATCCTGTACCTCCTGTATGGAGTGTGCATAATTATCCTCAGTATTTGGTTTAACTGCCCCTCCCCTGAGCTCAAAACAACAACAACAGAACAGTAATGTTGCATACCACTACTGTACTTCAGAATACTGATTTAAGAGTAATCTCCATGTCATAAAAACCCCTCAAAAGAAACTCAAAATAACCCGCAATCACTTTGTATGTTTTTCTGCTGCAGCTTTCAGTCTGTGAAGCAACTTTTTAATCAAGCAGGACTGAAGGCAGTCTTGATCTAATGATGCAAAATGAGTATGGATTATAAATAATAATAGAAATGAATAAAACCAAAACTGTTGTGAGGAAATTAGTGTTGCATTGTGTCAAAATAAGAAGGGTATCTACTCGCTCAGAGGATCAATGTTTTAAGTCATTACTAATATTTCCACTTTCCAACTGTCGATAAAATTCCAAGTTCATATTTCTGCATGAATGCTTAAAAGGTAGAGGTGAGTGTTTGCTTATAGCCAAATGGTTTATTTGGCAAGAGTGAGGTTTATGTGATGTTTAAAAGTCTAAATGGAAAATGAATATTATAAATATCAAATCTATTGCTTTCATGTGTGTGACAAAGTGCATTTGTAGCTCCGTGTTAGCCTACAACCCAGACAAAGAGACATCAGCCCACATTAGAGGAGCTGTAAGAAATGGCGCTGAGCATCATTGGAGTCGGTGTAATGCGGAGATTGAGTTACAGCCACTGCTGTGCGAAGTGAACTTAAATGTGGAATATGCCTTTAGTCAGACAGCACTTAGGAGGCATATTGATCCGACAGTGAAAATCAAGAGGGAGAGGATGGTGTCAGAGCCTGCAGAGAAATGAGAGAAGTAGAGAGGGTCACCCGCCGGAGGCTCAGCCAAAAACGTATCTGTGCCAGGACAGAACACATATTTTTACCAAATTTGTCTCATCAATCTGAAGTAAGTCTTCACCACAGTGAAAATACGGCTATCGCGCTGAGCTGCTGTGAGATGTTTAATTCATGACCTCCTTCACGTTGTCTGTTTAAACTACAAATGCTTGTGTTTGTAAAACACAGCCTTTGTTCAGCCTCAGGTGAGGTGTGTGTTAGCTTTTCAAAGCTTTACTTCAGATCGCCGGTAAATTTAGTACAGGTGTTAACAGTCCCGAGAGGATCCCTCCTATTGATTTTGTCGACCTCCTCTGCTCCAGCCATATTAAAAGGTCAAAGGTTTTTATTCAGAAATGTCACTATCAGATGGCTGAATCGCCGTAACACCAATGCCCAGAGGATGAACTGTTGCCTCTTTGGATGCTCAACAGGCCTTTACCATCGTGACTGAAAAACCAGATTCACCCAGAAGATATTGCATAATAGAAAGAGCAGTTTGCTTCTGAATACATCCCACATTCACTGAGAAAAGGCCTTCAGAAGGACTCTGTTATTTCTACAGCACTTTAAGAGGTCTAGTTTAATCAACACTGAGTATTTGTGCAGTTTGTTTTCTCTTGCTTGTATATGAAAGGTTGAATAACAAACGGTCACGTATTAATTTCAACCCTTATTTAAATAAAACAATAATGATAATAGTAATGCAACTGTGATATGAACAGACTTTGTGCAAAGGTAAAATAAGTTTTGCCACAAAGTATCTTGATCACAGAAAAATTTGAGCCGACAATACTTATAAATACTTCAGCACAGCAATTGCCAACTCTCAACAGATGGTCAAAATTTCACTCTGTGCATGGCTGTTTGCACCAGTATTATTGAACTAGGTGTTGTTTTGCAGTATGATTCGTTTGCATTGGATGAGCTCCAGTGGATAGAATAACAGCTTATTATTATTATTATCATTATTATTATCTGATAAATGTATGCAAACAACAACAGGGCGCAATGACGACGTTTGCACTGTATTACAGTGTGTTGCACTAAACCCTTGAGGGTGCTTTGTGAAATAGTTGCGTTTTTTTACCAATTGAGGCGCTAACACCAAGCGAGTTAAATCATCTACTCTCTTAATTCGCGCCAATCTAGACACTTAATTTGCGCAGCAATGGTAATTTCATCAGTAATCCCCGCCAATTCAACCTGTGGGATCAAGTGATAGACAAAGTTTTTTTACAATTTACCAGGTAATCTGACCTCCTTACTCACTTGCCTCCAGGCGAGCTCCCTTTTATTCCAGTTACCAGTAATTGAAAGAAAAGGTATCATAATTCAGAGCACCCACACACCAACATGATCAGTTTGTCCTCCACTTTAGATACCAGTTAACAACCATCTATTTTCGTTCATCACACGGCAACCTTCGTGCTAATTAATTATTGCGACATGAATATCTACTCAAGTTGAGACATTTGCAGCTCCCGCCCAATTCACGTCATTCGCACCGCCGGAGTAGCAGGAGCGTCTAATTGCATCATTGCATTGATTTAACATGCAATTCATTCCACGAATGATTTTACTTGGACTTGGTGTGTGGAGACAGTTACAGTTAAGTGCAATAATCTCTGCAACAAAGCGACAATGTTGTGAGTTTGCGGGCACAATTACCCTTTTGACAACGACAGAGGTGATCATTTGAAAGTGAACAGGCTATAAAACGTAAATATCTGATAAGATCAACTATCATGGTCATGTTTTACCTGAATCAGAGATGGCTTTCATTTCTGGAATTGCTCTGATAATTTAAGGCAGCTTTAAAAGTGCCATCTGAGGAATTAAAAAATGACTCTTGGAAACCTCCCAAAACACACAGTTAATTGCATATCTGCACACCTCTGCTCCTGTTGGTGGAGAGACTAATTCTGCTGTGATACCTTCCACCTTGTCTTTGAACCACTTACCTCCACCTTCCTTTAATTTACCTCTTCCCCTTCACTTTTCCTCACTGCGCTCTGGCCCTGTTCTTATCTCGTCTGGCTGCCTTTATTCATCCCATCCTTCACCTCACCATCACCTCCACCACATCCATGAAATACACTCTGCCAAAAAATGATCCAGAATCAATAACTGAGACTGAATGAGAGTTGTGCTCATGCTATAATTCTTTTTAATAGCTGCTGTTGGGCTTTCCATGTGAGCAGCAGCCCTCTTCTCTTTTGCACCTTTCTCATGGTCAAAAATATATAAATATAAATCACTCATTCTGCCACTTAACACATCCTCCTTAGGATTCCTCGCCGTCTCACCGGCTGGCTCTAGACAAAGAGCTGTAAATAAACGCCTTAACGCTCTTGACAAATGGCTTCAAATGCGATGCAGGCATTCTGCATGTGACAAGACGATTTAGCTGAAAGGCAGCGGCAAGGGCTAATCAAAGAAGACATGCTGAATACAAACCGCCAGCCTTCCCTCGCACGCTTACGAGTAATTGGTTGGAGAGCCAAGGTGTGCGCCATTAGGGGGACAGTGTCTCCGGACAATTGTTTCAGTTTGCTAATGGTGCGGCTGCTCCAGCTTGAGTTGTCCTCTCACCTCACATCCACCGTGCCCCGGTTAGCAGCCAGCCAACTAGTCAATCAGCTCTGCGGTCAGAGGGTGCTGCAGCAGTAATGGCTGCTAGATCCGCCCCCTCGGCCGATACCAAAACTAATAGGCCAATTAGTGTATGGGGATTGTTCTGATGACTGCATGAGATAGAGACCCCTGCAACACGAGGAGCTCTGTGTCAGAGCTTGTGTGCATTTATGGGCCTTGGATTTGGCTGATTGCAATTTCTGAAAGCAATCATGGTTTTCTTTACTGTAGCGGCAAAGACTGAGAATCTATATCGAGTATGAAACACAGAAAGCTGTTGCAATATATTTAGGTCAGCCTGTTCTCATTCACTGCTTGTTCCTCTATCTATAAAAAGTCATGTGCTGTGATTTTTTTTTTTTATATAATCCATGTAATCATGAGCCAATTTGGCGGTCTCATCTGAGGTGCACAGAGTTCATCTTCAAGGTTCTGTTCTGCAGGGTTTCGTGTGGGTGTTATTAGACGCTCATAGCAATTACCGCTCAGGTCTTGCATGTGGGAAGTCAGGTGACACGGTATGAGAACCCAAATAGTCCAAATTGGGTCAAGGTCCGGAAGGAGGTAAGGGTCAAACTGGGCAGGATTTCTTCTAGGGGACCAAGAAACAAAAAGTGGGCATCAAGGTTTATTTTTTTGAAAGTTTCCTCAACTGAACCTGAAAGTTTTCTCCCCCAAACTAAACCGCCTCACACGACCCTCCATCAGACTCTTTCAAAGTTAAGAAAGAAATTAGTCATATAAAGAGTTTCAATGTCACATGAGTTCAGTTCAGCTGTAACAAATGCCCCATATTTCAAAGCTGTGTCCCCCTTAGTTTTAGAGACACCTACCTTTTCTCCTTAATGTATCAGCTTTAGACACTGAAACGTTGTCTGGTTATTACTGTTGACAGAGATCACGTTGGCAGCTATTTGACACTGTCGTAGTTGCTAAATTGCCTGTTAGTTTCAGCTACATTTTTGCCCTCTATAGTCAAGGTAGATTAATTAATAAGTTGGCCAATTAATCAGGCCGATCGGTGCGGTATCTTAAAATAGTCTGCATCGCAGTAGCATTGACGGTGGCAAGAATAATGTCAGTATTTTTTTACGGTAATACATTTTTCACATCTTAATGACAGCATCTTACATCTAAATCAGGTACCTGCTAGTGTTTGATATAAATACTGGTATGATGTATAGCATAATACAGATTAATTTTGCTTCTGACAGTAACATCCATCACATTCTGGTCCCAACATTTTTTTTTTTTTTCTATTTTATGAACTAATTAAAATTCTATGTAAACATTCTAATGGCCAGGGAAACTTTGCATATTATATTAAATAATGGGGTTATACATTAACTTTTTTCTCTTTTTTTTTTAACACAAATACCATCAAACTTTCTATTTTAATAACCACAGAAGGCTGGACTGAATTTCAAAAGTACTCTTGATGCAGTATTTTACTGAGCCGGTATATTTTACTGTCTGTATTTTTATGAGAACAAGGTTATTAAAGTTCATTAGTTTTGTTTTCAACGTATTAGTACGACTAAATTGCTGCATTAAATCAAACGCATATGCGATATTTACAATCTAGTATACCCACCTGCTCTCATATTATTAACACTGTTGAAAAACTGCTATTAGTTTATTATTAGTGAACTCAGAGCCTCTCTTCGAAAAAGGAAGAGGATTATTTCATTTTCTTTACGCTTCTAGTTGCAAAATATCATTATTCGTCATTCCTCAGTTGGATAGTTTTCCCTGCACTGTCCCATAATGCTGTAAGACCCTTGTAGGAAAGTGGTTTACTCACAGATAACATGGACAATAATTAGACTAAAAATGTATTTATGAATTAAAAACAAAAACTCCGAGACCATGTTTTGTTGAACGAGGGTAAATGTGGACTCCAGTGTTTTTAAAAGCTCAGTCCATCAAAGTGAGCATGAATCAGAAACCATTACTCTGCTTGAGTTTTTTAAAACCCTGTATTATTTCTGTTAGGGGTAAATCATCAGAAGACTCCTTCAAGCATTATACAGGCACCACTATAAAAACAAAGTCTGCACCACACAGTAGATTTAACCGGCTGTCTTTTTTATGGTACATACACATAGCGTTTGCCACACTGTGTTGTGTCACAGTAGACACTGACAGTCTGTGATTTTTACATCACCTGGAGCACCGGGGGGCTCCTTCAGTGTTTCCTCGGCCCGGTATATAACTGTCAGAGTGGAGAGGGAGTCAGGAAGGAGCAGTGTGAGGACGACAGGGGCGAAGGAGTAAAAACAACACAGCCTTTTACTGCTCCCTCATATCATCTGCTCCCCAATAAAACAGAGGAAAGATGTTATTGCACGGTCTGGGGGAAACGAGTGTGTGTGTGTGTGTGTGTGTGAGAGAGAGAGAGAGAGAACGAGAGGGGGGGTATCTCTTGTTAGGTTTTTAATGGCTCTTCATTATTGGAGCATTTGAAAATCTTCAGTTTGATTTAACACTGGAGCTGGGATCGGGAGTTTGTTATTGTTGGAGCTTTCAGCAAATGAGCAACAGTCTTACTGATCATAGTAGCATTTCAAAAGTGAGAATGAGGAGGGCTGCTTAGGGCTGGGCGATAAATTAAAAATTTACCAATACCGAAATTCATGACAATAATCAACGTCATTTTGCCCATGTCAATATATTTGGTATCAAAAATATGTATAAATAAAAGTTGGTTTTGGATGTGTGTAGGTAGCCTATGGTCTCATGTCTCTTTAAGATGCTGTCCTTCATCAGAGACGTGACTCCACCCAATCCAGTCCATAACAAAGAGGGAAAGACAGGTGAGGAGATGGAGGACGGTTCAAAAGTTGTAGCAGCTGAATTAGACAAGGTTCGTGTGGGAGGGGGTGAGCAACTTGTGGAGTAGTTATCGTCCAATTATCGTTATTGAGGTGAACTGCTCAATATATTGGATATTGATTTGAGGCCATATCGTCCAGCCCTAGTGCTTCTCTTTACATACGCTAAATTAAGTCTCTTTCAGACATGCTAAAAGTTGCTGAAAATTTCCTGAAATTACCCTGTGGTCAAGCTGTATGTGTGAACAGAAACAGCAGACTATTTGACATATATACCCTGACATTTCCTGAAACTACCTAGAATCTTCCTGAAAAGAGGTTTCTGTCTGCCAGTCTGGTACTCGAAGTGATGACCATTTCATATTTGACTTATGTGACCCTTCACTGAGCAGCAATCCTCTTTTTAGAGTAAAATTCACAATGCGGCAAAGTCACTGAAATGCCCCTTTAACTATTTTATGAATGAGAGGCTAAGTGAAGTAAAAACATGTTTAATATATTGATGTTACTCTGCAGGATTTCCAGTGCTCGGCCACAGGAGGTCCACTGGGTTCTCCTCCCGCAGGCGGCATTGGATCACTTTCCTCTGGGCTGAAGCCAAATAAATCTGTCATCTTTGTATCGTATTTAAATATATTTTGATTCTTGGTACCCTGTAAATATATTCTGCTATTATTTGATCACATGCAAAGTATAAATAGCCACTTCTAGTTTCCTGTAAGTGAAAAGGCCCACGGTCTAATCTCTTTTGGGAAACCGGATTTAGATGCAGCTTTCGAGTGACGATTATTTATAGCTGTTCGAAAAGAAAGGCAGGAAATGTGATGAGAGAAACTAAATAAAGGGAATCGTGCAAAAAGAAGCTAAAATAATATTCTTTGTCAAAGTGTACAGCTGTGGATGCTAGCGTATTTCTTAATATCACATGCTGAATTATTTTCCTGCTCTGTGCTTTTATTCAGTTCAGTATCTAACAGAAGTCGGGGTAAAAGAATAAATCTGTTGTGTAACAATGACCATTCTTGTGTTAGTTACCATGTTTAGCAGTGTCTTGTGTGTGTCGATGGTGGCCACCATGACAACTTTTCAAAATCTACTTTTGCTTTCCATCATGTCTGCATGGTAATTCTGTGGTACCATTAGCTTTGGCGTCACTGACAAATTAAAAAAGGGTTAATTGTCTTGCCCTCTTAAAGCTTTCAAAAGATTACATACTCACTTTGTGCTTCAGCTTAAATGAAACTGTTTGAAGTTGTAAGGTCACAGTGATTTACAGATCATTCTTCATAGTGACATTTAGATTTAAAGGTGCAGTGTGTGGTGTTTGGCAAAATTAGCACAACAAACTTTGCAGAAATGGAATATAAGACTTTGTAAGTTTGTTTAAATTAGTGTTGATACACCTGTGTGTGAAAATTACTTTGTTACTGGTAACTTATGGCGCATTCATACCAGGACTGTTTGGTTTGTTCTAAAAGGACCATGGTCCCCTAACTCCTTTGGTCCAGGTGGTATGAACATGCAAGCAAGACGCCTATTGTTCTCTCTTGTCGGCTACTTTCTGTGTGTTGTGAAACAATGAAGATTGTGCCCCAAATGAGCAGGTGACAGACAGTGATTTTCCTTAGTAAATTTCCCTCTTTTTTAGCCATTTGGATCGCGAAGCAAAAGTCCCTTGTGAAATGCTAACCAGACCAAATGCAAAATGCAGCAATGTAAACATTTGGTCCTTGATCCGGACCTACTAAGCAGACTTTGGGTGAGGAAGACCCCTTAGTTGCAGGTCTTCTTCCACCAAGGGCTTCATTTTGCACAAATATGTCAGCACCACAGAACAGACTAACTGCAGTTGTGATGAGCATGTTTTTTTATTCAGGGAATGGCTGCACAAAATGCAGCCGAGAGGTGATGTTGTGCACAACATTATTTGTAAGAATATATATTTTTCTGATTTAAAAAAAAAATCCATTATTGCTTTACCAGCAGAGGGTGAGCATGGGATCTCTTTGTAAAATCTGACTGCTAAAAATCGCAAAAAATACAAAATCCTGCAGACTGAACCATCTGAAAACTGTACAATAGCTGTGGAATTGACGACTATGTAATTGTGCTCAGGTTGTGCACAGACAGTAGCCCTGGGGTGGCACATGCTCCCCGTAAGATTTATGAGAAATCCATCTCTTTTTTTTATTCCCCAAAATGTTTGAAATACTTTTCTTAGTGTCTAAGCGGCTTCCAGATCCTGTTTTGTTTGAACAGAAAGTTCCCTTTCTATAAAAAAAAAAGTTCTCTTGGGCCTTGAAACTATTTTGGCATCAAGGAGCAGATGCCCACAATCTGTTTCCAACCTGTTGTCTCTTACAATCACTGGACAGCTTGACTTAAAATTGTGCTGCATGCACGCATAAACAAATACTGTCTTTGCAAAATGAAACGTGAGTACCTCAGGTTTGAGTGTGCTCTGTTTGACACTGTGGTCTAGTTTCTGCTGTAGATTTGCACAACTTTGCATACAGAACTTTTTGCCCATGAAGGATTCAATGAATCTTGTTGGTAATACGACCTTCATCGCTGTTTTTAAATTGCAAAGTTGTTTTCTTGGTGCACATTGTTGCAAGTTTTTGATCAGGACTGTGCATGAGCTGAGAGTAATAAAGAAAGATGAGAGTGGCGGAGATTGATTTGTCGTGCCTACTTGTGGCCCCATGAAAAATGTCTAGAGGAGCTGCTTTTCTCTCACTGGATTTAAACCTCTACAAACAACACATGTCTGAAATTACTGGCAGGTAGAAATTTGAGTGATATGCGACAGCCTTTTACAGCTGTGCAATATGAATGATCAGTTTTGTGTGTTTTTTTTTCCATTACGGTCGTCCTGTACTTTTCTGTATAACCACCAGGATTTATTAGAGTAAAACACAGCTACCTACCAGCTTCTACAGGTACCTAAAATTATGCATATACTCTATAGGTCCAGGTTTTTCCATAATAAACTTTATGGTAATGTATGCTCAGCCAGCAGCAGGAGTTTCTGGCACCATTTTAATCAGTGTCCCCTGGGTCTCCCTCTGTCGACTCCCTACTACCTCCCGCCGCCCGGTGCCACAGCGCAGCAGAAAAGGGAAATATCCCCAAGGAAATGCTGCTCCCGTCTCATCTGAGCAGAACTGAGGAAGCCATCGACTCAAATCTCCATCCTCATGGGAATTCACCGCCGTGCCCTCAGCCAAGGGTACTTAACCCTGAAAGGCTTTAACACATGGAAATAGATAATGGTGGAATTATCTCAGGATTCTATGGAGAATAGGTGTGTGGCGTGTCCCGACGAGATAGGACAAAGTTCCTAGAGAGGCAAAAAGTCGACTTTAAACACTCCTCCTCTCTGGCCTTATCTTCATTCTCTGTCTTTGTCACTTGCCCTGGAGTTTGACCCTGATGTGAACTGAGAGTTCTGCTCTGGTGGTACCTGTTCTCTCTCAGTCCACATCCTGCTCTGACTGAAACTCTTGTTGCATCTTTAGGTTGTCTGCATGTCGGTTTGTGTGTTGGGTTCGAAGCACACCTGTTCCCATGAGTAGCTGCTTCATTTGTAGGCTGAGAAGGACTGGTTCAGATCCAGGGGACTTCTCTCGCTGGCAGCAGACTGACCAGCCATCATGACTCAGCGAGATTCACTTCACATCTTTTTTGCTAAACTCACTGGACCTCATTTGTAAGGAGTTGCAAACATTTGGTATGCAAAGGTCTGACAGGTTCTGGACCAGAATCTAAAGCCTTGTTTATGTATTCCCCCGTCTCTGCTCCTCTGTGCTAATTGCTGTAGTGTTTTCCCCCCTGCACCTCACTGCAATCATTTGTCAGTCAAAACGCAGAGCAGCGCCGACTTCACTCTGACAAAATGGGACTTCTGATGATGAAGTTCTGTTTCTCTTGTTTTGCTTTTGCCTCTCCTTTGTTTAGTCCTGCAGGCTGCTGGAGCTTGTGCTGACAGCTCTTTCCTATCTGCCAAAATATACCTCCACCCATCCATCCATGTATCCATTACCAGCTTGCCTTGACAAGAAGCCCATACCTCAGAACCTGTCCGACACACCTCATGGATGCTCATGCAGTTGTCACATGTAGACACCCTGAGTCATAGTGTGCAAAACGAAATATTGGGGTTGCAAATTATTGTGCGCAATCTACATATTTGTGCTGAGCCCAGGAGGTGACGAGAACGTAATTCGCACATGCGTTTTAGTTGTATCTTGCGTATGCATTTTTGTAAATAATCCATTGTATGCCTCATTTGTGAGAGAAGGACAGCGTCATGGACGGAGAGCATATTGTCAACATATTCTTTCATTTAGGTATGACTTACAAAGAGATACTTCACAGCTTAGCCACATTTGGTATTGTTTTGAGTAGGAGACACCTCATTTAGATCCTTAAAGCACAGCGACTTAGCCATCGGCGATATTCAATTTTGCAGGAAGTGATTTTGTTTATTAATGAACAGTTAAATTGCACCTGTGATGTAAAGAAACTCACGTGCAAACTTAAAAAAAAATAAAATAAAAAAGTTAATGTCACCCTCTGGGCTCCATACATTTGTTAAAGGATAGGATTATGGATTATGCCATTTTAAAAATGACCGTTAATCCAGTCCTGCGTTTTAACTTCACTCAACAGTAATGTTTGTGTTTCACTGTTCCCCACAAGCACCTGCAACATTTTTGACTTTCATAAAAGAAAGCTGAGAAAAATGTTGGATTTGGTATCACACTGAGATGTAAAAGCTGGTGGATGAAAGATATAACTCCGCATAAGAGGAAAGATGTCGGTTGTCCAGTGTCCAGCTGGTTCAGAGTAACACAGACCGTCATGGGACCCAAGTCATGTTGTGTCACGATAAGTACATGTATCAATGTCTAACATCTGTTTGTATTTCCCATGATCGCGTATCACATGGTACATTATAATCCAGGTGATTGATGTTCTGAAGCGACTAATAACCAAATTGTTTGCACAAAAATAAACGGAAATGGAAAACAATCCACAGCTCAGATTGATTCATAGACTGTGGCTAACAAAAGCAGAGCTAGCACCACCAGCCTTCAGTTTTTCCTGCAGGTAAACTTCCACATCTGGTCTGGTGATACACCTCTTTTTAGAGAGTTCATGTGAGCATAGGGGATGAGGTTGATTTTTCAAGGGTAATTTTCAAACTAAGTGCAGAATATTTTGGTTTTTTGGTGAAATCTGCTTCAGGCATCACTCTTATTTGAACTATCAATATATTAAAGCTTCAGATGGGCTGAGTTTTCCATTATGCATCGACACAAATGATTTGAGCATGCCCTCAAAGTTTGTATGTCTGAGTCATGTACTTAGGACACTTTTTTCCCCGCAGTAATTTCTATGTGGTACAGATGGATTGCTTGTGGCATTAATTATTTCCACAGCAGTACCTTACTCTTCATCTCGACTCTCTCTTTTACCAACCTCCAGGTTTGATGAAACACTGAGCCTTTACACCTTAATTGCACACCCCGTTTTGTTATTTTTCCTGCGTACATTTACACATTTGAATGTGTAAATTTACAACCCAGGTGCTTGTTACATTTTCCCTTTGCTGGCTAATTATCTTGTCTTCAGGTTCTGTCTAATTTTAAAAGGACTCAGGTGGTTTGCAATTTATTCCTTTTGTTGAGGTTAGCATATTTGCAGTCATGACTCTGACTTAAGTAACAGGACCTCTCATTTCCTCCGTCCGCTGCTGTGCTGTCAGCAAATATAGCAGGAGACAAAGAAAGTGATGCAAAAAAGCAATTAAGGTAAAACAGCGTTAGGGATCTTTATGCCAACGTGCAATCCTTTATCTTCGAGGAGACATGGCTGAAGTCAGTTTTACTGTACAGGGTCGCAGGGAGACTCCTCCTGGTATATTTTAAGGCAAAGAAATCCCATTATGTCCGGATATAAATCTCCTATATCTGAGGCAGCGGACAGCGTGTTGTCAATGAAATAATTTGAACATGGCAGAAAAGCGCTTAGTCCTGAAGTGACTGTGAATGACGGATTGCTACATACATCATAAAAGGGGCTTTGGGACAGCAGATGTGGCTCCTTTTTTAGATGACTATCCTATAAACTGTCATCTTTTCACCCAGCCTGTGTTGTCAGATGTAGGAGCCTTCTTTTCCTTTGAAAACTGACAAGCACATACGTAACACTGATAGCATTTCGAGAGTTGTCATGGTTGCAGAGTGCAGGTAGCTTAAGAGTTGGTTCTGATGTCGTAGTTCAACAACCTACGAGAGGACTGCGCTCTGCTCAGGCTGCATCACTGGAGCCATTTTTTGAAGAGCAGCACGATGTAAACTAGATGTACTTGCAAACAAATCATGCAAGAAAATTGGACTTTCAATTAGCAAATTTCAAAACAGGCATTTTATTTTAACTGCTTTAGCCAGCCTTATTTTATCACTCTGCAAAATACATTATTTTAAGCTCTTCCTTTTTGTTGTGTCTGATTTAGGGTGTTTTAGGGTGCATTCATACCAGGACAGTTTGGTTCGTTTTAAAAGAACCATGGTCCCCTTACTCTTTTGGTTCGGGTGGTATGAACAGGCAGGCGAACTGTGGTCTGGGTCAAACAAACAGATCATGGTCCTCTTGAAAATGCAGGACTCTCCAAACGAACTATAGTCCGGTCCGCAGCGGGTGTGAATGCAGCGCTTATGCGGCCAGACTTTTTATATGTCAATATAAACCAGTAACACAGTCACACTGTAATAAAGCCGGGAAATTATGCCTGGCTGGAGGTTGCAGCAGACAAAGAACAGCCGATCAAAACACCGGACTGTCTTCTGTTCAACAAACACGCTGACAATGTGTTTAACGCATTCCAAGCGAAACGCCCATTGCTCTCTCTGGTCGGCTACTTTCTGTACGATGTGGGACAATGGAGATTGTGCCCCAAATGAGGGGGTGACAGACAGTGATTTCCCCCTGTAATTTTCCCTCCTTTTTTTAACCATTTGGTTTGCTTCGTTAAAGTCCCATGTGAACGCTAACCAGACCAAACGCAAAATGCAACAATGTAAACATTTGGTCTCTGATCTGGACCTTCTAAGAGGACTTTGGGTGAGAAAGGCCCATAAGTCCTGGAGTGTCGTTGTTGCTCGCCCTGCCTCGTTTTTGAGGAACAGATGGGGTATGGGCTATCCTGGTCTTAGAACAGAGATGTTATCTCTCTTCTTGTCTAGGTTTTTGCTGCTGCCCTCCCTGCCTTGGCTTTCCATGAAACACATCAAACAGAGGGCAGATGTGCCCTCCCTGCCGCAGGCTTCAGCACTCTACATAAGCATGTGGAAGGGCAAGCGTTTCTCAGTGTGGAACCATATCACCAAATATAAGCATAACAAAAAAAAGCCACATTGCTATTATCAGATAAACAGGAGAATTATAGTGTTGAAATCATTAATCTTCATTGCATTTTCACATGTATAACTCCTCCTTTGGGTTTCAAACCAGAGCCCAGACAGAATTAACACAGTACACCTCCTGCTCCCCCACTGGGGCCGGATGATGGATTCACGTGTGAGATTCAAACCAGGTTTCACACCCTGAGATTCTACTGCAGTAAACACCCTTGTCACCATTTTTTTCTCCCCTCATCAGGCGTGTTAAATCAGTGATGGGCGCTCATGCTCTGCAGATTTTCATTTCAAGCAAATGCCACAGAGGCTTGTTTCACTGATTACTTCTACCTCTTCTCTGCTTGGAAGGTAATCAGTAGAATCAGCTGGTGTGACACATGGCTGTGGCTCACACATTGTTGCTCATCTTAGATCTAAATGCTGTTTTAAAGCCTTTAAAACACTGAGATGCTTGGCTCAATTTTAAAATAGACAGAAAAGGATATTAAGGTTGCCGCTCTATATTTGACATATTATTCAAACATGCACAACAATCCAGCGACTTTCATGCTATTATGCGATTTCTTTCTGGTTCAAAGGCACATAGGTGAATCTCAGTATCCAAAGTCATGGGGAATCTTTATGATGCTGAATTCTCATCCAGCTGGTACCAAAGCGTGTTTATAACAACATCTCTTTCCTTCTTATCTTTTCTTTTTCCTCCCCCTGTCCCGCCATCTGTTCTCCTTCACTGACTTTTGTTTCCCCTCAGTCTCCTGTCCTCCTCAGCTTTCCCTCGTCTGGGAGGGTTTCTCATCCTGCTGAGCTCACTGCACACACACACTGCTCTGAATAGGGGAAAAAAATACAGCAAAATCAAGAGGAGGAGAGATAAACCATTCAAGAGTGGTAACTATGTTTTCAGTGCCATTATAAAGATGCATATTTAAAATTAATTTCTAGCTTGACATTATAAATTCAAAATACAGGAGGATGAGTGTTTAGTTAGGGAAGAAAGAGCTCTCACATTTGAAGGACGAAAAGATGAATTGTCCAGGTTTGTCCATAGGGGGCACCAAAATGGACACAATTCAAAAGTTATTGAAATAATAATCATCATGACTGTGACTGTTTAAGATGTGGAAGTTAGTTTTTTTTCTTACAAATACATAGCCTTCCTTTGTGCTAAAGCAGTGGTTTCAAACCTTTATTTTCTTTCAAGTGCCTCCCCCTACATGTAGAAAGGGAAAGCCAAGCCTACTATTGATATTTTGATCAATCTGATTGGCTCAGACCAAAAAAAGGAAAAAAAGAAATGTGGACATGAATTTAAATGTGTGCAAAACATTGCAAAACATTTTTGCTATTATGGTCATGATTTATATGTTTGTTTGTTTGTTTTTCTGTTTCTATTCATGCTGATTTCCAGTTTTGCTGAAACCCTACATTTTAGGACCAAGAGAACTGGAAATGCTCTTGTGAACTCCACTCAACACAGATAACACCACTTTGAAGGCGAATCATCTGCAACATCCCAGACAGACTTTATCAGGGAAAATGCAGAAACAACTGAACTCCAGAAACACATGAAACAATCAAAAATATACATAATGATGGGAACAAATTAAAAAAAAAAAATCAACATGTTGCACAAAGTAAAAACTACTGCATGAATAGAAAAAGTTGTGTAAATACACACAAAGAAATAATAATAATAATAATAAAGTAATTTCCTTTGCATCTGTTTTTCCATTTGTGGTACATTTCTTCGAATGCAGTTCATTAAGGCTGTTGCAGATTGTCTGTCCTTGTCATTCTCCATTGTCAAATGATGCTTTAAAATAAGGTTTTTGTTCGTATCAACTTAAAATGAGTTTACTTGACCTAAAAATAGTTTGAACTCTGAACTCAAGAGGGTCAAGTGGGTGTTTGCTTGTGCAAGTTTGCATGTTTGGTTAGGTTTGAGTCATCCCAGAAGAAGTTGTTCAATCTCCAGCTAAAAAAGACCAAAATAGTGATTTTCTCAGCTTTAAATTTGGTGGCAGTCAATTTTGACGCTTAAGACAACAAAAGGGTTAACCTGCTGTGGCAGTTCTCGCATTGAGACTCTGTTGGTGAAAATGTAATCGTAGGCTTTGGAGCTGTAAATCTCATCGTGGGGCTTGGGCACTGTGAAAACACTGACAGGCAGACAAACTTCATGGTCTGGTTTTACTTTAGTGGGTCATGTAGAGGCTTTAGTATTACACTGAGACTGTTTTATAACCAGTTAACCCCACCACAGTAGTTTTAAATACAGACCTGTAAAATACAGAGAGAAATCAGTGATAAATCCAACCACAAGTGAGCTGACACACAATGACTGTGCACCCCTGACACTCACAGGGCAGCTGCCTGAATGGCCTCATCAGCTGGTTGCTGTTTTACATTATTGGCTGCTATGGCTCAAATTTAAAAAAAAATCACTGCTACACTTACTTACAGTAGGGGTGTCATGGCAGTGCGGCTGCACAATGAAATCAATAGGGACAGACTGTCTGCACTCACACAAACTACACACTCCCCACTCCACTCCAATCACAGTCGACTTGTTCTCCTTCATTACTCTCATCCAGGCAGCTGCTTCTCTTCCTCTCTTCTCCATCATCTCATTTGTCTCTCGCTGTCTGTCTTCTTCACTCCCAACTCTTCCTTATGTTTCATATGCATAATCTCTGCAAGTTGGCTCAATCTTGGGAAATTGAGTTTTGGTGCTGCTGCTGGTGGAAGAGTTGCTGGAAGCTTTAATCAATACTTGGGAGCCATGGGGCCATTATGGAAATCAAGTGGCATTTAAAGGTGCAGTGTTGGGTAAATGTGGCTGATAACTCAGCAAAAGGCCTTAAAGCTATGCAAGTTTCTTGCCTTGAGTCAGTTTTCTCAATCAGAATTTAATCTTTGCGTATACTGTCCCAAAAGTTTGTGGCATTTTCTTCATTTTTTTTTCTTATACACAAACAAAATTCAACAAATTAAATGAAGAGAGAGGTGCTTAGTCAGAGGTACACATTCACTAGGGGGTACCACAAGGATCAGTTCTGGGCCTGCTAAGTTTTACTATTAACATAAATTTCCATGAGCAGAATGTCCCAAAGGCTGCCTTTCACCTCTGTGCTGATGACACCGTCATTAATTGCTGTGAACCTACACCTTCTCAAGCTTTCTCAAATCTCCAGCGGGTATATGATTTAATACAAGATCAGCTTTGTCAACTGCAACTTGATTTGAATGCAGACAAAAGTAAACTCCTGTTTTTTTTACACCTTTTAAAAGCAATAAAAACACTGATCAGGAAAAAGAGCGAGCTTTAAAATACTTGGGGTTGTCCTTTAAGGAACGTGTTCTGTGTGTTACTAAAAAGTCTAACTTTTTTATCGATCCTTGACTTTAGGGATGTATTACAGCCTGGACTGTATACATTATACTTAACTGACATTAATGATAAATTGTGGCTTTCTTACTCACTGTTGTATTTTATATTCCAAAACCTATTGGACTGCTTTAAGCACATGGTGGCTTTGTCACTGGTATATCTTTATTTATAAGGCTTTTGAGGGAAAAATACCAGACTCATTGTTGTTCAACCAACAAATACATATCCTGGTGCTGCTACTGACTATTCCTAAAAGTCATGCCTAGGTTTGCATTGTTAGTGTGAAAGTGAGTTGACTGTGAGGTAGAAGAAATGTAACTGTTTCCCAGGAGGCTTTAGCATCACCTCTTTGTCTGTTTCTAGGTTGACTGAAGGTTAGGTAGAGTCAGCCTCTCCCATATCGTGACTGCCATCCTTTGGCTCCCTCCTCAGAAACCAGTGGGTGACATTTCACAGACTACATTCAAGTTTTACAGTACAGGAAATGTATTGCATTACTTTTTGTAGGTGTAGTTTTATAGGAAGAGTAAGTAGACTTAGAAGATGTCATACATCAGTTTTACAGGCCAAGAGTATTGCCTTCTAGTGCCGTAATATCCATTTAGGCCAGTTTTCCCAGCATCCATTGGGACATCAGGGGGGCAGGCTGTCAGTCAATTTGAGGGGAATCATTTTACACATTATAAAATTGATGGTATATTTTCTCCATGTTTTCTGTAAGAGCTTGCAGGCCCTCCAGGACTTGAGTGCCTGTTTGGATTTGCGCTGCTGCCGATGAACAAACAGCGCTACATGCATGTACACACAGAGAGCTCTAATCCCCACACTCACTGTGCAAACCTTGGTCATAATGCACAGCACAAGGTAAATAACAAAAGGGTAGGAGATGATAGAAAACTAGCCCAGAGCTGCTGGAAACTGTATGGTGCATCCTGCAGCTAAGAGCTAATATTGAGAATCTCATCCTTATATTTGAGGTTAGGACACCGTTACACCACAATCAAGAGCTCAGAGGAATCAATGTGAATGAAATGTGCATTGCCGCAGCAGCAGCACTGACGGTTTTGAAGATCAGGATGTCATACATTTTACTCCATGGTACAGTGCAGGAGTTATATGTCAGCCATAAACGCTTGACAGCTTGTCTGTTCAGCTGCTGGATTTTCATGAAGCTGCATAAAGGTGCACAAACATCAGCAAAAAGTGTGATAAAACACAGAAAAAAGGAGGGCAGATTTTCATCTTTTTTCGACAAAACAAATCACCGACCGGTCAAAGCTGTGCAGCTCTCACAGTTCGATAAGACTTTACAGCATGCATCAGCACTCTACAGCAGCACTAAAGCGCAGTAAAATGTTGAAAATTGTCCCTCACACTGCTTCTAAATGATGGACTGACTGCTACAAATGCTGGGAGGAGTGTGTTTGTATGTGTTTGTGCATCTTTTCCTCTCAGAGTCACGAGGTTTGGACTCCAAAAATTGGTGCTCCAAAGAATTTTCCTGGCAGTCTTAGATGATTTTTTTTGTTGAACGTCATCAGGATTTGCTGCTCCTCCATGACCAATTATTGATTGTATTGTTAACTTAATTAATAAACACGATGCTTATCTTACAGATTCATCTCATTCATCTCAGAACAGATATACCTAAAAAAGAATCTTTGCGCGGCCCCCTACACACACACATCTACGCATAATCATATTTCCATGCACAAAACTACATGATCAGTCAGGTCCAAATTCCTAGTGTAAAGCATAGCCACAGTACCCAGGTCTCAATAAGATAAGATGTTCCTTTATTAGTCCTACAGGGGGAAATTCCAAATTACAGCAGCATGTAACAAAATGAGAAGTTAAAGGATGAAGAAACTTTGAGATAAAAAAAGAGATACATATGTGAAATGCAATCTACATATGCAATCCATGTGAAAACACTTAGGGCTCTATTTTCGTGCCTCGCCGGCGATGCGGCACATGCGCGTCGAAAGTCAGGTCTGCCGCGCCAACAAAGCGTTCCTAAGCACAATTCGGTATTTTGGTGAGTGGCGCAGCCCGGCGTAAGTATCCCCCCTCCCTAAATCAGCTCCTCCCAGCGGTGTAAGTCGTAGCGAGGGAGGAGAGAGGGCGTGGAGTGGGTTTAACACAGCCGAGACCTGTATTGACCAATAACATCAGCTCCTCTCCTCGCCTTTTAATCCGCCACCGGCGAGTGAAGTAGTCAAAGAGATCAAGAGATGTCTGAAGACAGTAATGCCACACAATGGCGACAGAAGGCAGCCCCTCAACAAGTGTCACTGTAAGCGCTGCAGAAGGCGTCCTTCACACTCTCTCATATGAGCACAGATGGATTTGGTGTGTGTAAGTTTGGACCCACTAGTAAGACAAACACCCGTTCGTCAGAAATGTAATGGTTTTCCGTCATATTGACATCACTTTAAGTTTTTGCTATATCTGTATTGGGAATACAGATTGCCACATTGATAAATTTGTATTTTGTTATTCAGACCTGGTTTGCAATATCTTTGATAAGTCTTGCCAGGCCCCTACCCCAACACAAGCCCCACCACAGCACACTGTCACACGTACACACTGCACTTTATTGTTTTTACAACAGCCTCAGAGTGCAAAACTGTGTTTTATTTGCTGGCTGGAAAATTAGAGTGAAAAAAGAAATCCACAAGGGTTGACCGGTCTCATCTTTTCTCATTATGCCAAACAAACACATTTCCACAGTATTAGGATCAATTTCAAATAATTTGGTTGTGATATTTACCTAAAGTCCCCTGTGTTTCTTCCCTCTCCTGCACAACCCTGACTCTTGCTATGATTGCTTCTTTTTGTGCTGCTAAAATTTGAAGAAAACCAAACTTTTCTACTGCTTTTGGAAGAAAAACAGTATATTTAGCACAAGCAGGCACAACTTTCAGTGATTCGGTTTTATAATCATAATGATATCTTCGTTTACATTGCACTTCTCATATCAAGGTCACCTAGTGCTTCGGAAGAAATACTAAAAAACGCAAACTACTCTAGTAACAGCCATCTATTTATTGCTCAGCTGGAAATCCTCATGTGAACCTGCAGGATGTAGACATCCCAAACCGGCATTGCCTCACAGATCACCCCTGCTCCCTCCCTGTGTTTCGCTTCTTCCTCTCGGCTGCGCTCCTCTGCTCTTCCTTCGAGCTGTTTGTACGCCTCTGAGCTGCCAGCTATACAGAACACAAAGAAAGACTACAATTGTCACCCCAAGCTGCCACCGCTCTGTTCTGACATTCCTGCAACCACAGCCGAGGTCTCCAAGTCTGACGTGACATCTCTGTTCCGATGAAAGCATACACAACAATGCTACAGATAATATAGGATGTAGACTACAGGAACACTTTACCGTTGTGTTTGGGACTGGGCTAAGTGATCTCACAGAGCAATGGGAAACAGCCACAACCTCCTAACTTTGGATAGCATGGAGGTGGAATGCAATCTCTTAAAAGTACATGCTAGCTCAACAGAAATGATGCCAAAACAAAGTGAACCTGGGTCACAGAGGGATTTGTTGGAACCCCTATAAAGGTTGCAAATGAGTGGCAAGGAAGTAAGATAAGGGAATAAAATACAACACAATACAAGGACTTTATTGATGCCCAAAGAGAAATCCATAACATTAATTAATTCTACTCAGTATAACTGTCTATACCACAAATATAAGTTGTATATAGTCTGGCGATACTTGACGAGACTGAAGCCGATTTTTTTGTTATTACAAGAAGACAAATATTAGTGCTGTCAGGACTGAAGTGCACAGCGCAGCTCTGCACAGCAAAAGCGGGAGATCCTGACAGCTTATCTCTTGAGTAAGTTGCAAAACTGGTGCAAACTGTTCAACGCTGCAGAAATGTGATCCTGCTTTTGGGCCTGGGTGTCATCACTAAAATGTGGTTTGTTAAATGGGCCTTGACATGGACAATTATGTGTGTTTTTATTGGTCCCAATTCGTTACCCCCAGTCATTAAATTGTGAAAAAAAATCAAGGTAGATGGTGGATTTTCTTTTTTGTTTGGGACAGTTATTTTGTTCTGATGACAGTACACATGATGTGAAACCAACTGTGTAGCCATTTTATTGTTGCCAAAGCACAAAGATAATTTTTATATTATATTAATAAAATGAAAAGTATCTTTTTCACACATGCCTCCTCACCCAGAGTACTTTACTTATGTGCAAAGCCCCCTGTCGCGGGGTTCTGGAAAAACACAGACATAGTCGGAAAAATATGGTGATTTTGATGTTTGAAATGGTGGTGATATTTCTAACGTTGAAATAGTAGTAATATTTCCTCATTCATTGAAAAAAAATGGCTCAAGGGATGGAAAGCTGGGATGACTGTTTTAAAAGGGGGATGATTTTGACCATCTTCATTTTAGGGGGATGCCATCCCCCCTCAACTTGAGTACTGGTTACCCCTATCTTATCTCTGTGAGACCACACTGCACATTAAATAGGCATTTGGAAAAAAAGACCCAAGGCCTCTAGTTTTGTTGTGCTGCTAAAGACAGAAATCTGAAATTGGTCATCAAAGTGTAGAAGTGCTGAAAGGGTTGAGGAACATACTTCTTTTTGAACGGCATCTTTGGAAGTTTTGTGTAAAATTTGGAAGCCAAACTCTTTCCGCCCACCACAGCAGACGTTTCAGCCAGTTTTCATGAGTCAGCTGCCCTTTCGTCCTAAAACTCTTAAAATCCAAGTTGCCCAGGCTGTCAGAGGAAGAGAAGCAGCTGGTGACTCCATGTGTTTTTGAGAACACACATGGCGGTCTTCACCCAGTCTCCTCAGGCCAGCAAAGGGAGTTGGCAGAGACGGGAGTACAAAAAAAAATTTGGAGGAAAAGTGAAGACCTCAGCTTGTTGTTTAGCCTCTGACTCTTTCACGGCACTCTTTCTGTTCACACTTTTTATCAGATGGTGCAAAATGATTCATTTAATTTAACCTCGCTCTGGTGATTGCAGCCTTTAAGGAGTTTTCATTTTTTTTATATACTTCTTCTGTAACTAAACGTGAGAGCGAAATGGACCACTGGTGATTCAGGATTTGTCAGACACAGACAGGGAAAGTCATTCCCTCTCTGTAATGTAGTTGATTACTAAATATTGGATGAGACCATAGACTGTGTATAAACTGGACGCTGTCTGCTTACTCACTGGGTGAAGCCACCCTGAGAACAGCACCCTCTTTTTTTTCTGTACAGCTCGATTTTTAACAATTTTTAGGGGATTCATGTCTTGTATGATTGACCCTTGTTACAGCCTATGGGTGTACAGAGATTGGGTAGGTCACCTGGGGTATACACTATTTTAGCCGAGTGTCATCACAGTGACTCTCAGTTACTCCCCCGCGGAATGCGTACAATGCTACTGCGCAATGTTGGTTTCGAGAGCTTCAAATCCATGTACTGGCAGAAGGCGGAACCAAGTTGTCCATAGTATATTAAGTCTATGGATGTATGGATGAAACTCAGAATAGTTTTAGGGCAAGAAAACATAGACTTTTTTCCTTTTTTTTCACGAGTCAAACCCTGGTCCTCTTGATCCTGCTGACTGTAACCCAAACATAACCCCTGAATAGCTTCTTCTGGGGACTACATCAACTTTTCGACGACATCACCTGACATTCCTAGATGTCCCATGTTATAGCTTGGAGCATCAGATTTGCTCTGATTGGTCCACATAAGCAACAAGTTGAGATAAATAACTATTTTTAAAAGCAAACAGCACTTTCTGCAACCCGTCTTTGAATGTGGGAATAAAAAAAATCAACTTGACAATGACAACTTCAGCTAATGTGAAGACCTCGGTATCAGAGTGTCAGTAATTGTAAAATAACACAGTGCTCAAACTCTGACCTCTTGAGTCACTTATGTTATTTACGTATGTGTTTGAGTGAGTGAGTGCCAACGCTTCCTTTTGTTTCTCCCTCTAAGTAACAGCCCATACAATTTCTCTTTTCTTTGAAGCAAGCTCCCAGTTATTTTTATTATGCAAGAGAAAGAGTCTCATAATTGGGATAGATATAAGATTATATTGTGTTTCAGCAGAGGCCTTTGATATCGCTGATAGTAACTTGGCTCTTTCGTCTTTGATTAGACATGAAAGCGCCATCGGCACAATGTGGCACAGCAGTAAGCGCGGGCTCGCTCTGCTGTTTTTAATGACCATTTGCTTTCCATTTGCATAATATGTGGCAGTAAATAGACGCCTTTGCTTTAGATCAAAAAAAAATATTCATGCATTTATGTATGTATCACTGACTAGACAGAAATGAGCTGTGATGATTAGTTTCTGAGCTGGCATGAAAGACCGAATTAAAGTTTGATTACAAAGCTTGACAAATCTTTGTGAGGGCTCGCACCTTTTTGAGGTTCGGCTCTGACTTAGTAAGCGGTCACATTGAAAGTAAATGGTGTTGTTGTTGTTGTTGTTGTTTTGACTTTGCTATTGACTCGTAGCCTTTTTGAGTGTTTCTAAGCTTGTAAACCCACACACGCTTTTGGAAATCTAGCAAATCTAAACGCAGACCAATTGGAGAGATGAACTGCAGACAAATCTCCCACTGACTGTTTTGTTTCTGCTGTTCCTCATTTCTGTCTCTCCCACTACCCGCTCTCCTTACTCAAACAGAGTGAGTTTGTCATTGAGCATAAATGGGATGTGTAAATAGTTCTTGAAAACACGCTGAGGTGCTGCCCTCTTTCCTGCAGCTAGAGATGACTGAGGTGAAGCTGTTGAACCTGAGAGGAAGTGGAGAAGCTGCAGCCAAGATTGCAGCACTCGGTTTACAGCTATAAAGGAATGTGTGTATGTGTGTGTGTGAGAGAGAGCATCTTTTTATTTAGTACTTTCGATTAACCCCAGCACACCCGTTTAATACCAGGGTGTATGATGGATAGAGTTTATTTTCAGCCAGGGGATCAGGAGCCAAGTTTGCAAAGTACAACAGCATCCTGTGTTGGATTGTTTGTTGGCTGGTTAGTTTGGGGCTGCTGGTAGAGAGTATCAGATCTGGCTGGTTTCTGTTTATTCACTTATTCTTCATCGGTGATTGTTTTTCTGCTCTGCTTTATATGCTCTGCAGTGTGTCAGTGTTGATGTACACATAAACCTACAGCATCCCTGTCTGCTCCATTTCCTGAGGAGCTTCCTTTGAATCTGACAAGTTGTGTCTGTCCTTATTTTGCCCTCAGCTGAGTCTACCAGGCTGCACACTACACACACTGATCTGCAGCTGTGAGGCTACCTGATCTTTATTTTTTATATTTAGATTTAGGATGAGTGTAATTTTAATTAGGGCTTTTGCCTTTGGCACTCCAATCATCTTTTGCAAAAAGAAAATGTAATGTAATGGGGTCAGTCAATTAGCTGTGGGCTACACTTGAGCCTAATGTAGTTTAACATTCAGTGGATATACACATCATAAAGTCATGATGCATTACCTACTTTGTTTGGGTCGATTGGTGATGCCATCTTTTACCAGTAATCATCAACAGAGTCTATTACCATTGTCAATTTTTTACTAAAAACAACACTCCACACAAATACTTGACTCCCATATCACTTTGCATGAGTCTCATGTGTTAATTGCATAACTTGGCTATCCAAAATGTAAAAGATGTGTGTTTAATCGCAACCTTTTTCGTCAAAGGATGTATGTATTTGTATGCTAAAAGTTATTTTTGGTGGTATGGCTCTGCCCTTCCATGTGTGTACGTGGGAAGTCTGAGACAATGCATGAGAGAGCTGGCAGGCTCAGCAGAGGCCAGGGCGGGGCTGCGGGGAAGATACATGCATTACCCTTCCTACAATAACCGTTTGATATCAATCTGTTTTCCGTTTGAGAGGTTTATTTATTTATTTTAAATGATTATTTTTTCCTATGTTCTCTAGTTGATGTCAGTGTGTAGTTTACTTCAGTTCTGTCCACACACTCATATGAATACACTCTAATAACAGTTGTCCTGCACACACACAGTATGTACAGCTCATGGTCATAACCAGCTGCAAGGTCATTGAGGTCTAGAGCTTCATAATTTACGAATGCCTTTTTTTTCTTTCAAAGACTCCTATGAGAACGTTACAAAGTCATGCCCCCCATACATTGGCTCTGTTTGGGCAGGGCTTAGAGCAGACCTTGGCATTTTATGGCCCAAGGGGATGACTTTGGGTGTCCCTGCCAGGCCCTTCGTGAGGTCTGCCAATCAGAACATGAATATGCTATACAAGTGTGTTGCTTATATTTTGAAACCTAGCCGTTGTTTTGTTTCCATTTGGACTCATGTCCGTACATTCCAGATCTGAATTTGTGAACAGAGACAGGTTTAAACATAGACATAATATATGTTGACGTCTCGTAGTTGTCAAGTCTGCTTATTATAAGCGACTTTGGGCTTATAGTCGGGGGTTACGGTTTTTTACGTGGCGCTACTTGGGACTCAGTATGTTTCAGGATAATCCGTACACATGGGTGCTGCATCACAGCGTGCGCGCGCCAAGTATTAGCAAGTTGATTAATAGCCCCACCACCACCATCAAGGTAGGTAACACGGGCATAGTTGCTAGTTCTCAGTTGACTCCTTTTGGTCTTTGCGTTTTGTGCAAGCCTGGAGTGAGGAGACCCATCCAATATGGCGGCAATGCTGGATTATGCTCCAGCAAGTAATGAGGCGTTTATGCCTACAATGTCTTTGGGTATAAATAAGTGCTTTCTACAACCGGAGATAATGAATATTGAGCAAAAAAAGGTTGAAGTTATTGTTGGTTCGGCCCTCCAACACAGTACAGGTTTCTCATGTGGCCCCATGTAAAAATGAAGTGCCCACCCCTGGTTTTGAGGCATGATATTTGGATCAGGCAGATCATGGGATGTTGATGTTGCTGCAAAATAAGGGATCTACCGTCTCTTGGGTATGCATCGACCAAAACTGACAGGAGGCTCATCCATACCTCCAGTGAGAGAACTGCCCCTCCCTGTCCTTTTGAAGGCATTGGGAAAATGTGCAAAAATGGTCAGTGAATATACTTGGGTAGTCCACCCAGGTACTTTCTATGAGTGGAAAACACACAGAAAGCTTAGCATTACACTCTCTCCTGTCATTGTCTGCCTCCTTTGTTGTGAATTTAAAAATATGCTCACTAAAGTTTTTAGCTGGCCTGTTGTCACCCCACACTGCTCTGTGTATAATGATAGAGGTACAGCATGAAAAACACTGCACTTTTTTGGGCCCAGGCTATTTTCTCCATATTTTCTTATAATCTCCCAAAGGCATCTCAGCTGAACGTCGACAGGGGAAGCTTTTAAAAGCTGTTATTGTTTTTTAACTTGGTAGACCTGCAGCGGGAGAGGCCCTTTATATTTGTTGACATAATTGAACTTCCTTGGTTGAGCCCAAAGTGCAGCTCACCTCAACGCTAAATGGAATAATTAGCCTGTGGAGACCACCTCCACCTCCACCAGGCTACAAATAGATCCTAACCTACAGAGGACGTTCAGAATCACACACCACTGTGAACCACAGGTGGACAGGCCTAATGAATAGAGACTGTGTGTGAGTGTGTATGTGTGAGAGGAGCTAGAAGAGATGAAGAGGTAGTGCAGGTAGAACCACATGATTTTCTTTTCCTCCTAATGCTCCCTCATTAACACTCCTTTTACCTGTTAGCATTTTTATTAATGAGACCAACTTAAAAATTTGCACCCAAAACAAAAACATTTGCATCTGATTGTCCCAAATTATCACAAGTACCTCTGAAACTGGAGGAGTCCAACACCCAGTTGTTAAAGCGCTCTCTTTATGGTTTGCTTCAAGTTCACTCCAAACTTACATTATTTAATTAAATATACCTTTAATCAAGATTTTTTTTTTTTTTTTCAGATTTGCATCATTTATTTTTGGCATTTTAATTACCACAGAAATGAAACTATATTCCAGCATTTACATGTGATTTTGTGGATAAGAATCAAAGTGTTTATTTATTTCCAAGTAGGTTTTACACATATAAAGAAGTTCTGGTACTTTTCTAGTGTGAAGGAACTTGGAGAGATTAAGAAAAGCGATAGAAATAATGTTAAACTATATAAACAGACAATACAGAAGACACGGTAAAGTCTGGAGTTTTAGCTCCAGTGGATAAGATACAGTCACTGCGGGGCTTCCCGAAGAAACTGTTCCTGTGTTGGACTTCTGTTGGGTTCAGCAATGTGCAGCAGATATATGCAGCTGTGTAGTTCTTTCTGGTATCATCTGTTATTGGACAGTGATTGAGCACAGCCCATGGCAGGAGCTGATAGTTTTGAGGTATGAACAGACCAACTGTCTGAACCAAATCAGGCAGTCTCACCACCCCCTTTACTGATTGTACACCATCATTTTCTTTAATTACATGATGATAGCTGACTAAATTACTGTGGTATTCAGTGACTCTGGAGCTGTTTGAGAGTCTGCATCAGGTGAAGGATGAGGCCAGGGCATCACTCATGAGACTGACTGAGTAAAGGAAACGGTTCATGTGGTGAGGGGTTTTGGTCCTGATGGATGGCGGTCTCTTGTGTGTCCCATTTATTAAGCCACTTGGCTTACATGTTTGCTGTGTGTCATTTTAATAGCTGTTAGGTCATTGCCCATTGCATCTTTATTAAATGAATATCCTGGTGATTATTAATGTTCTTGTAATAATACTAAATGCCTTGCTGGATAATATTGTCCCAAATTTGGCAATTAACAAGACTGCTCAGCTTTCCCTCCCGCTTCATTTGGCTTAACCACAATAATGGATGAATAAGGCTGTTTTGGTTTTGCATCAATGTTTTTCTACCTCCTGCTGAGCTGCAAGGCTTTTGAGAAGATTATGCTGTTACTGTCTTCTCAGCATTTAATGGTTCTGTTGTGATTATTTATTATTTCATCATTGTCCTGGTTTGCTCTGTAATTGCCTGATAATATACAGTCTGTGATGGATGAAACAACATAAGAGCAATTACATCTTTTATTTTTTGTTAAATTGAATCCAGATTTCTAGTTTATATATTTAATGACAGCAGTCTGTGTGCATTCATTGGTTAGGGGAACTTTTGATATAATATCAGACAGACATACTTGTAATATTTGCAGAATTTAAAGAGGTGAGTAATCACATTTTTATCACAAAAGTCCATGACTTTTCACTTTTGGATTCATTACTTCATTACTTATTTTTTTTATTTCTCTGAAACTATCTGCTTGTTGACATTCTTGGCCAGCTCTCCTTTGAAAAGGGGACTAACCTATTCGTCTAAACACAAGTTTGAAACAAAAAATTAAAAAATACTGCTCCAATACACTACTGTGGTTATGTCCTAAACTTACCAGTAGGGAAATGCTTCAAAGTAAGTATTTTGATTATATGTTTCATTCAATTATTATTATTATTATTATTATTATTATTATTATTATTATTATTATTATTATTATTATTATTATTGTTATTATTATTGTTGTTGTTGTTGAAATGATTTTTATAATAATAATAATAATAATAATAATAATAATAGTACTAATATTTTTACTACTATTACTTTAATAATAATAATAATAATAATAATAATAATAATTATTATTATTATTATTATTATTATTATTATTATTATTATTATTATTATTATTATTATTATTATTATTGTTATTATGTTTCTATATTATTGCATTATATTATACATATAATGTCACTGGATAATGTGACAGGATATGCACTCATCAAGAGTTACTTCTCTGTTTCGTGTAGTCCTAGTTGGCAATTAAGCTTGACTCATCACAACTGTCAACCCCTTTACTTTAGTTTCTTTCACACCAGTATCTTTAATCAAATAGAGCTCTGCTGGCTTTTGTCATGTGGTCACACCTGTATGCTTAGCTAATAAGTGGTAGCTTAAACTCAAATTCTGTGTTTTGATTCTGTGTGACATTTAGTGCATATTACTTTGTGGCCTGTTAGTTAAGCTGTCTGAGTGAATTTGAAATGACAGGAAAAGAAGCTGTAATTACAATGTGGGAATCACATGCAATTGGAAGACATTAGTGGTCAGTTTTGAACTGTAGTCTAGTGATAATTAACTTGTTAACGCTGGCAGCCCTGTAGGTTAAACGGTGCAGCTCTATGTTACATATTTAAAGCATTTTTCATGCTATGCCTGTTTGAACTATGGTTGCACCTCATGTTTGGTCTGAATGTCAGTGTCAGCGCAGCCATTCATGCTCTAATGTATGACAGTTCTCGTCTGTCCCTCATCATAAAAGCAATTTCATCAATGAACAAAATAAAGCCTTCTGGTTTTGTATCATGCCGGTCAAATAGTCTTCTGTCCTTTTTCTCTCCTTGATCTTCTGGTGTCCTCTGAGCTGGCCGGCCGACCACCTTCAGATATTTCCTTTCTGTTGCTCCCTTTAACCGACCCATCAGTCCTGTTTGTTGGCTTGTTGTGGGTCGCCCCCGTTTTCCTCTGAAGCTGAAGGCTTTAATGCCTTTTTCTCACTGACTCATAGCTGTTTTGCATACCATGAATGCAGAATGTGTGTGTGTGTGTACCTGTTTTATTTGTGTATATTCTTATTTATGTGTAACACTGCAGGGCTGAGGTGATAGAAGCCTCAGCATCATGTTTTTCCTATGAGTGTGTGTTTTCATCTTGTTAACCAGTCGTAACTGTTGTGGTTTACACCTCTGTACACACACACACACACGCACACACACACGTGCACAGATAACCACCTCAGCGCATAACAAAATCTGGTCACATCGGCTGATTCACAGACAGAAAACACTGCTCAATTAGTGTGAGGCGTGTGTGTGTGTGTGTATAAGCTTGTTTGTGAGCTGTGCGTGTGTGTGCATTTCTCTGTGTGAGTGTGAGTGTGTGTGTGTGTCGTGCATGCATTTGAGCACAGGAGTGTGAGACGGCAGCCTGATGTGTTCATCAATCATGCTGTAACCAGTCTTTGTTTATTTGCATTTAGCAGACTCAAATGGAGGATGGGTTTTATGTACTTGGCAGTTTCCCCACAACCTCCTTCTTCTCCTTCTCTCTGTCTTTCTTCCTCTCTCTCTCTCTCTCTCTTTCTGTCTCTGTCCATCTTTCTTTCCTTTTTTTCATCTCCCAGAAGAAACTCCTCCAGTTTTTTTTTTCTTTTCTTTATTTACTGCTGTGCTTAGCACCAGTGTTTTCCCCCTAGAGTAATCTTAACTTTGACATTTTCCTTCAATAATAAGACGGAGTAAACACTTGTTTTGTTTTGTTTTGGAGAGGTTGACTTTGTAGTTTGACTCCTCTGTTGTTACTTCACTTTAACTGATTTAAATGCAAAAGTACTGTCATGTATTCCACAATTTACTGGCTGATGTTAACACTTTATACTGTATGAAGCAGCTTGTGATGTTTCCGTGTAACATAATTCAAATACTGTAGATTGCCTGAAATACTGTGTAGATCCCATATAATGAGAAAACACATCTTTATAAACCACCCTCTGAAAAAGCCGAAAAGCCTCTGCATCGTCCCTGTAACCCATCCACTGGGAAAACAGAGCTCTTACAGGGCAATTAGATTAGGCGACTGTGGTGATGTAATTACAGGAGTGGTGATGTAATGACAGGAGTGATTTGCATAGGCACGTATAGCCGCTACCAATGCCGAGAGTCAAGATTTCAAAGGTTGGAGCAAAGACACTGCCGCTGCTCTGTTGTTGGTTGCAAAATGAACGAAAACGTTTTATCTCTCAGCATTGGAGGACCAGAGAAACTAGGGTTACTTTTTACTTTAAAAACAGCATTCAGTTCAGTTTCATGTCTTGTATCTCACAAAGAAGAAACAGTGACGGAAATGTGAGCAAACCAAAAAATGGTTGGGAAGATCTAGTTTAACAAAGACAAGAGTTCAGTTTGAACTCCAGATAAAAAAAGACACATTTTATACAGCTTTTTAAATATATCGAACTCAGATATTTTTATATGTGTCTATAATCTCGCTCCTGTCTTACAGCGACCACGATAAAGACTTGAGTTTGATTTTGTGTTTGGATTTAAAAAGAGCTCTCCTCAGCATTTGCTGTCATATCATATAGATTAAGTAATAATCCCAGGGTCTATTGGGAGAAATAAAACCAGCTCACTGCTAATGCCTCTCCTAGGAATCATATTTATATCTCAAATTGCTTCTTTTGTTCCCCGTCTTTTTTCTTAGTGTCAAGGGAACGAGTGAGCCAGGTTAGGTATATAATTTACTCTCTTAGTCATTCATCCTGCACTTATTGATTCCATCTCGAATTTAACTTTCAGATTGGCACCGACTCCATTAGAAAGTAATAACCAGCCAGGTCAATAAGTGGGAGCTGTACCAGTAATGTGTAGATTGAATGTAGGTTTATTGGAATGCACCATTAAGCACTTGCGGGATAGTGGGGTCGGGGTGTGTGTGTGGGGGGGTTTGAGGTGGGGCTGGACATCTATCATCCTGTCCTGTGTTCAGCCAATAGTGATGGGAACAGAATAGGGGACAAAGCGCTCTGCCAGTGAATTAACCCCCTCCACCACCACCCCCTATTTTTATTTCTCCTTTAACATCCAGTCTCAAGGAGGAGAGGTCCGCATATGTGTGCATGACAAGTTTAGTGTGTGTGTGTGTGTGTGTGTGTGCACCTGTGGTGAAATATGGCCCTCCTGTCAGTCTGACCCACTCAAGAATGAGACGTCACTCTCTTTTCTTCATGCTCCACATATCGTCGGGAGGGAAAGATTGAGATATGGCAGGTGATGGCTGTTTGGCGGTGAGTTATTTATACGTGTGTAAAACTTGGAGAGGAAAATGCAAAGGCTAAATTGAGATAGAGAATAACGGCGAGCCTAATAGCATTAGAGTCTGACCTCCATCACAGTGTGGTTGTCTTTTTGAAGTGATGATTTATTTCAGTCGTAGTTGATGTCATGGCGGATTGTGGACACATAAAAGCAGCCTGTGGTTTGTTTTTACTTAAAAAGCCTTTATGACTGTATTCATATTTATTTCTTAAAGCACCAGGAGGGTGAATTGAGATTTTGATAAAGTCTATTTATTCAAGTGAAAACTTTTGAGTTTAACAAGTTTTGTTGGTAGAATACATGTAATAAAAACAGAACGATAGCCGTGTTTGTTGGTCTTCAAAGCATTGTTTTAGAAACCAGAGGATGTATTAGAGAGCAGGTTTTTGGATGCTCAATGGTAGGGCTGGGCGATATGGCCTAAAATCAATACCACGATATATCACCTCGATAACGATAAATGGACGATAACTACTCCAGAAGTTGCTCACCCGCCGCTCCAGCCACTATAAAGTTTGAACCGTCCTCCATCTCCTCACCTGTCTTTCCCTCTTTGTTATGGACTGGATGGAGTGGAGTCACATCACCAATATAGGACAGCATCTTAAAGGGGCATGAGACCATAGCCTACCTACACACATCCAAAACCAACTCTCATTTATTTATTTTTTGACACCAGATACACCGATATGGGAAAAATTACATTTTTTATTGTGGTAAATTTCAGTATCAGTAAATTCTCAGTTCCTGCCCAGCCCTGCTCAATGGCCAATGATATGACACGCTGTTTCACACATTTGGTAAAATAGGATAATTTAGAGTTGAATTCTTCCAGTCACATTATTATCTGATAAACATGGTTTCAGTCTGTTTCTCCACCAGTGAAAAAACTTCTCACCATGCCTTCAAAGGTTTCTAAATTAGCCCTCACTTACTGCATGACTCACTCCAAAACGAGCTCTGTGCTTTTCCTGTCCTGAGCTGGATCATGTTTAGACAAAAAAAAGAATAAAATGAATCCAGCTCCTCCTTCTCAGTGTGATTCAGTCTTTAGTTTGGCTTACCCGTTTGTGAACCACACAATGATTAACATTTCAATTTTTTTTTGGCTCCAAACTTTTGAAGAAAAAAAGTTTTTCCTTGATAAATTAGACATGCCCTTTGATACTTTTTTCCACCATGTCTCTTGATGCTGACAAGATACAACCCTTCTTTTTCATCTTCACCGTGATTAAGGGATTTTGCCTTCTTGCCTGTCAGGTGTATCAAAGAGCATTTTCACCACCCGGAGTTTGGATGTCAAATTAGTATTGATGGTATATGGAGTCAATCGGTGCAATGCATTTCTAAGTGTGTGCTATATTAACCGAACGTGCTGCAGTTTCCCGCTACCAGTGCTGATGTTGAGTCCAAACAGGGCCTTATTAGCACTGGTTTTGATGGTTGGCCTGCTTAGCTGTAGGAAGCCATTTAGAGAGCAGAAACTACCGACTAGTTTCAGTTCATCCCTCTACAAAGTGAGAAACATAAAACTGTCTTCAGCAGGGATTATATGGTGCAGCGCAGAGGCCTCAAACTAAAATTAAATGAAAAGTTTCAAAGCAAAAGTACTAATCAAAGTTTTTTCCTGTCCCTGTGTCTCTTGGAATCTGGTCAATTGTTATTGCATTTCTGGATTTGATTTGTCGAACGCAAAAATGAGCTTAATACAATTTACTTTCCTAAATCTTCTTTCTCCACCCTTGTGTTTCCTCGGTGTTGCTGTTGTTGTATTTGTGGGCACAGTGGAATTAAAGCCTCCATCAGTTCCCCCCTCGTGCACAGATGCGGTGTGCTCCTGTGTGATATTTGCCTCTAATCAGTCTCTTCTGCGCTCTGGCATTGAGTGTGAGATGTGAGGTGTTTAATTCCATCAGACAGGATTACATGCGCGCACACACACACACATATAAACACACACACACACAGAGCAGGGGAGCAGCTCGCTCAGTGGGCTGACTGATAGGTGGGATTTCATCACTGACAAAACAGTTCTATCATCAAACTGGAAACACCAAACTGGAGCTGCTCACATCATGACAGACGAGTCAGCTTTGATCTCAGCTCCTGTTTTAAACGACGGTTTTTATCCATTACCTGAACTCAGTAAAACCTCTCTTTGTCATTCTGTGAAGCTTCTGTCTAGACTGTGCTGAATGATGATGTTTTAAAGAAGAGCTACAAGAATTAAATGAAATTCAACATTATTACATTTGCACACATCGTACCCATGATGACTTTACATGACACGGCAGCCTGGTTGTGTTTATCTGGAGTGAAATGAAACCTAGATACTTTGAGTTCTGTTTAACAGCTTATGAAATACACTGATTTAAAATGATGAACTCCAGTGCTTCAGTAAACACGGCTGATGTGACATGAACCCACTAAACACTGATAACCAGGAACAGACTTGCTGTACCATTTTATTTACCATCGCCCAACATTGACCTCACTGACCCAACCTTAAACACATCAAGCTTCAAGCCAACCAATTTCTGTGTACATTTAGACACAGGGTTCTTATTTTAACTCTCCAGAGTTTGGTGTGTTTACTTCAGTTGCTCTGAGCAGAGGTGGAGGATCTTGCAGCAGCAGCAGCCAGAGTTCGTGGAGCTTCTTTAACCTAAAAACAGTCAAAGGAAGTGCATTTCACTTTGCTGATGTGCTTGCTGATGGAGGTCATGGCCCATCCTTGCAAGAAATAATGCTGCAATAAGCACAGGTTGATGTATGTTTTATGCTCCATAGATTTGATTTCACAGATGTGAGTCAACTTGAGCTGTAACAGGACATCATTGGACCTTTGAGTCAGTCCAAAAAGTGTTTCAGAACAGGAGATCTTGACAATGGCGGGAACTTTAGAAGTCGTTGCAGCTGCCATGATTGGCTAAGCATGCTAAATGTGTGGTATGCTTCCATCCTTCAGCTTGTGTACCTGAGGGACTTGTTGATTTTTTCTAGAAATCGATTTCATACTCAAGGAAAGTATTCATTTACAAAGAGTAACACAATATTTGGCCAAATACAAATACAAAATGAAGAGGACGCTTGGATGTGATATGTTACAAGAGGAGGGGGTTGAGGAAGAAGTAAAACGAAATCAAAATCCTGTTTTGTTATCTATAAATAAATACTAAAGGTTAATCGGACAAGAAATGCTAATAGTGACAAATATCTACTGATACATGTACATTTTTAAACCTAATAATAAATCATGAGCCTGTGAAGAGTGACACTTGCTCTTCTCTTGGTAATGTAACAGAAGTTTGTTACTAAGCTTTTTTGCTTATTAATATAAATATTTTAAAGAACTACAGGCTAGAAGACAGGGATGGGTGATATGGGCAAAAAGATTATCACAAGATATGCCATTCTGGCGATAACGATAAATGTACCAATAAAAAATTTAATTCCAATCTATATTTTTAAGTCATTTTGTCTTGAAAACACTAGTTGGAGTAGTCAAATAAGATACTTAACCACCAGTTTGAGTGGTAGGTTATAGATAAAACTAATGACATCAAACAAGTATCAAATGTGAAAACATTTTCAACATTTAGGCATACCTGACTGCACTCATCTAAGTCCCAGTCTTGAAGGAAACCCATCATGTGGAGCCTCGTTTAGTAGCAAGCTGCTCAGAAACCTTCGGCCATGTTTGTTTGTTATTCTGCTCTGTGTGAGCTATGGCTGTGAGTCCTCCGCTCGCACTTACGTCATCAACCGGCATTTATCATATCTATCATGAGATGGCAAATATTTAACATGAAGGAATTTTCTGATGATAAATTATGAACAATAATTTATATCCCATCCCTACTAAAGACACCCTGCAGCCTGCAGCTGTGGTTATCATGGCTTTGGCTTTGCACTATTCAGTGTAGCACCATGGAGAAACATTCATAGAGCCACTAAGTATCCCAAGGATGCCAACTCTGGTCTACACACCCACCCTCTCCAGCAGACACACACTGTCCCACCTCCAAAGCCCCCTTCCTTGCCACCTCCACCCCTCATCTCCCTCTATAATTAGATTGGGCTGCACCCAAGAGAAATACATTTGCCAGGTAGCTTTTTTTTAATCTGTCGTTCTGAGGAGTGGCTCCAGCGGCTCTAGTCATTTATTAGCTGGATTCACCTCACCACTCCCGTACCTTATCACAAATTTCTAGGAGCAGGTTAACACTCAATGTCTAATTGACAGAATATTTATGCCTTTCCAGCAGTCAGTCTGGCTGTTATGGGCCGCTGACTTGTCCAAGAGCCACATCATGTTGAGACGCATCGCTGCCAGCAAAAAAAAGACAAATTTGTTTTCCATGCTGCGGTGCCTCACCTCAGGTTCGAGGATGTGTCATTTCTTCCAAAAAAATATCTTTAGATTTGTCTTTGGAGCTGTGTCAGATATACTTTTCTGAGAGATTTGGACTGTGGAGACCAAAATTACCTTTTTCAAATTAAGGCTGAGCGGCCTCCATGATCACCGAGGTCATTTCTTGTATATTAGTGATAATTAGCTGGGGCCAAAAAGCACCCTCAACCATTACACAACCAGTGTGAATCTGGTATTAATATTTATTTCCTCCCAGACTTCCGCTAAATCAGTGGTTTCCATGTTTTGTGTGGTGTAAATGTAACTGATGATCAGGGATCTCTCAGTAATTACTGTGGATAAGTGTCGGCACTTGTGTCTACAGGGGCGTCTGTGAGTAAGACCAAACAACACTGAGGTGCTTAATAATGTTAGAAGAACAAGGCCGGTACAAGTGTTTGCACACAGGAATGGAGACTGCTGAGAGTGCAGTGCTACTTGTTCTGATGTACACTGGGACTGAGGCTTTTGTTGGAATTTCCCCCTGTGGGACTATTAAATGAGTATCTTATCTAGACCAGAACAACCACATCAAAAATGGTTAAAAACATCTCTCATTTGTATTTTTGAGAATATTTGCATTCATGTGACAACGTTGTGAAAATGCTCTGTGTGCACTTGTGTACATAAATGACTAAAATTAGTGGTGCTTGCTTGCCAGGCCTGTAGTTGTTTGACCTACAGGTGACCTTCAACAATGCAAGAGGAAGTTGGCAATATGCATGTGTGAATGAGGCTTTGACATTTTTACAGAATTGTCTTACCACCATTGCACATGTGGACAGTAGGGGCTGCATTTTCAAAAGATTGGACCTTCATACCTGATTTTCAAACTGGGTTTTCAGCAGCCCAAAGTGCCATTTTTCATGACAGGGAATGGCCAATATAAAACAATACTTAACTGTTTTGTTACAAGGCTTTTGCACTAATGTATTGTTGTATTAAATAAAATATTGAATCATATTGTAAAAAGGTAGAAGTTGTGATGAACCCAACAACATCATACTGCAGTTAAACTGTAAGAAATCAAGCCCTCGTCTACAAATGTGCATATATTTATGAAAACATTACTTTTGTCTGTCATTTGGCCTCACATTCAAAGTGGAGTTTTATTTATTTATTTATTCTGCAGCCACTTTATTGTAGCCAAGAAGATGACAAAAATAAAGATTTAAGATGAAGCTAAAAATACTCATGCTTGGTTTTGTTGATAGCATGTTTGATAATGAAAAAAGTGGACAATGAATTCCATTGTTACTATTGTCGCCAGAAGTGTTTTTCTTTTTTTTCCAGTAGAGTGAGGCATCTTAGTTCATTATGATCTCTGCCGAGAGTCACACATGCAACAGCAATGAGTGGTAGGGTATTCAAACATGGTTGCACAGGCGTCCCATACAGCAGCTACGAGTACTCGCTTAAAAACCTCCAAAGTTTGGGAGCACTCCAGCTTTAGATAAGGTGGAAAAAAAAAACAAAATAAACGTGCAAGGCTTGCAAAGCGAACCTTGCGTACCATGGCAACACATCGGTGATGCACAAACATGTAAGGAAAAGGCATGTAATTATCCAACGAGTTGACTAAATGTTTCAAAAGCAGGTGACTAGTCAACTATTAAAATAGTCATTAGTTGCAGCTCTAATGCACATGCACCAAGATGACAGGCTACAAGTTTATTTAGGTCTGCCCAGCACTGTAAGGCTTAAACGGGTGTTAAAAAGGAAACCTTGCTGTTCCTCATCATTGTACTGGAATATAATGATGATTGGTTTTTCACTGGCACTGATTTTAGCCATCGCTCTGTTCGAGTTTGGACAATGTCCCTCTTTGGCATTGTGACGTGACAGACTGATTTCACACGACCATGACCAAGTGGTCTAATCTGCTTTCATGGCTGTTTTCAAGAGTACCTGCACTGCTGTGTGGAGAAATATTCAAAAACATTTCTACCATGGGCAGAAAATTCATCATTTTCTAAAAAACAACTGTATAAATGCGGATGGGGTCGAAGAAAGGACATGTCTAGTCTTGCTCTTTGTGTATCGTGCTTCTGTCAAATCCCTCTTCCAGCAAAAGCCTCCAGCTCTATGTGGACTGTAACACATTATGCCAGTGAACATAAACCACAAGGCCATTACACTTTCTCCAGAACATATTAGCAGAAACCATTTAGGAGTGCAAATGCACAAATGTAATTTGTTAGAGACAGGATTGCAATTCAACATAATCCTCCCTTGCCAAATTTGTAGCGCCATTAGAGATTTCCTTTTTGTGTTCATTTTTTCGAGGAACAAAAACTGACGAGAGCCCACACTGGCTGCACCAAATCCAATAAAACATTTGAGCCCAAGACAAACAGAGAGAAATGTCTTTACTTTGCACAGTTTCATTTAGTAGGAATTTCACTTTTGGATTTTCTATGCAGTTAGAAATACAGAGTTTGTCAGGAAAGACCCCGCAGCGCTCGGAGAAAAGTGCAAAATAAAAAGTTGAGGAAGGTGTAAAGTCAGTGCAGGAGCTGTTTGTTGTGTTACACACATCCCAGCTGGTTTCATGCGTAAAAGTTAATTTGCGTCTGTGTATCTCAGTGTGAGGCACCAGAGACGTGTTGAACTCATGCTCCAGCGGTAAAGCGTGTCTCTGCACACCTCCCTGAGAGCAGTTTGGTTGATGCGCTTTTTCATGCATTGGCCAAGCATTAACACCTTGAATTAATACAATTTTTATTTTCCAGAACCTGACTGCAGAATGATTACCCGGGGCACATGTTATTGTCAGGTGTAACGAGTATCAAAGCACACATTTCTGAACAGATGAAAACACACCCGGGTTCAGAAACAAACCAGACTGTCAACCGTCTCTGCCAGCGTGGTGTTTGCTTTAAAGGCCTTGTCACCAGCAGATGGTTTTCAGGCCAGGGAAACATTTATCATTAGCCAGTAGCGGTTGAGGAGGTCCACATCCAGAGCTGGATCCAACCCTCTGCAGCAGGGGGACGGGTTCAGGGGGAAGAGGAAGACCCCGGGGGAGGCGTTAATCGAATTTCTCGCTGTCCAGCACTCAAGCGCATCCCCACTGTGAGAGATTATGCCCCGCACACTCTCATTGCCTGCCAAAAACTCTGTTTATCAGCTCACCGAGGCAATTTCAATTGAACCTTCAAAAGCCTCGGCACCAGCGGCGGCAGCAACAACAGCAGGACGGCACGCTGGATCTTATCCATTGAGGTGTCTTAATCTTGTCAGGAGGCGTGCACCCCAGGTCGGTCAGATCTCCATTTTTTGCTGCCCCCTTTGCTCTATGCTGTATATGTCAGGTCGAGGAGGGGTCAGTGGAGTGATGATAGGGAGGGAGAACAGAAACAAAGACGAGTGAAATGAAGTCTCTTAACAAGAAGGGGGAAAAAAGGTGAAATCAAGAAAAAGCAAGAGAGAGCTTCACTGTCGATAAGGCTTCACACCTGCTGATCTGCAAAATCCAATAACAGGGCAATAACCCTGAGAAAGCAAATAAAATGCTCGGGTTTGTTTCAGATGGTAGTGAGGCAATAAAATACCATCTGACAGGGCCAGTTAGAGAAATAGAGGGATGACTTTTAAGGCTTAAAGGGCAACTAAACTTTTTATAGGCACAATGACCACAAGAAAAAAATAACACAACAGTCAATGTTACATAAGCAAATAGGGGATACTGTGGGCAACTCTGAGTTGTGTCCATATCTGTTTTGCACAATGTTTTTCAATGCTCTTCTATGAACAGGGAAAATGGTGCAAACAAATAAAAGTGGTCCTAAAATTGAACCCTGAGGGATGCCATGCAGGTTTAGGGGTGTCTGAGGATGCTTCTAAGACTTACAACTTGGGAAATTCGGACTGTTTTCATCATTTTACTGCACTTTAGAGGTGAACAGTATATTCACTCTATTCATGCCCACAATGATTTATATCTACCTGGATCCTGCTCTGAAGAGTGTTATCTAGAGTGCTGCAGCTTTTCTGCCGGGCAAAGTTGCAAGAGAATGTGTTCTGCTGGTCTAACATACTGTTAGTACAAGCTAATATTCTTATTTTTTTCATTATGCAGGGAGGTGTGACATAAAAATAATGCATTTTCAGTATGTCTCGGTTCATTACACCGACATATTGTGAATATGGAGGATAGGCAATGAGAAATAGCCCTCTAGGACTGTCAGCATAAAGCAATATGACTAAAATTAAGGTTCTCACAGTATCAGATTTTCACCTATAAATGATCTTAGACATGAAATATTATATCAGTTTATGTAATTGCAGTTTTTATTGAAAAATCGAAGAAGAAGAAGAAGAAAAAAAAACAGGTTACACATTACTTCATAAGCTCTACCAACACAATTACTCATTCAGACACTGAGACTTGGAGAATTTAAGCGAAATGTAACTGTCTTTAGCCTTTCAGTAGCCATCAACAGATCCATGTTGGGCGGTTTCTCTCTTTGGAAGACAAAAATAATATCTGAGTGTTGAAAAACGCTGCTTGAGAAGGGCAGGAGATCAGGAAAACTAGGTGTAAGGATGAGTAAAGTAAAGAAAGACGAAGCCTTTGTAGCCTAACGTTGGGACTAGAAGCAATGATTCACTAATGCTGGCCTGTTAATGAAGGGGTTTGTGTGCCTCTGGACTCAAAGGCATATTGGTAGTGGAGGCGTATTGAATCACCGCGACCCACAAGGTTAACTCTTTGGCGAGGGAGAGGAGAGCAGCGTGCCCAGAGGCTATCGATTCACAATCACTCATCCGCTTGGCCTTTCTTATCTTCAACTCCGACACCAGCTCAAGTATGCATTTGATTTTTCTGTCCCTCTCTGCGCTTCACTCACTGTCTTTTTTTCCCTCCTCTGTTTTGAGCTCCAGGCAGAGTTTTACACAGCTTTTCTAGAGCTGTTTAATAACCTGGCACTGTTTGGACGCCAGATAAAGAGTAGTCTGTTCATCATCACATTTTAAAGCGATGCTTCCCCATAATGCTACATGGCACCCGTCTTTCTCTGCATTCGTCCGGACAATGCTCTCAGTTCATCTGGCTAAAAGTAAGCTGCTTAACTCCACATTCACTCCTATTCTTCAATTGAGCGGGCAATAATTGCCGGGCGGGAGGTGTCCCTGCTTGATGCAATAGGTGTTAATCCGTTCACCATCCCAGATGACGCAAGGACAAAGTAATGTGTGTGGGGTTTGATCTACGGCTCTTTGTTCGGTACTTCAGTGCCCACTACACACGCACACACTCACACATATGTTCACATACATGAACAAAGCTCTGGTGGGAGATCTTTTCTTCCTGTTTCTTCCTTCTTTCTCTTTTCTTTAATCATCAGACTTTTTTTTCATGGTCAACCTCGTTACATTTTTCTTTTTTTTTTCTTTTTTTTTTTTTTTGAGATGATCTCATATCCCAGCAACTTGATCAAGTTTGGCGACAGACTTAGTAGTAACTGCTGCAATTTTTAGTTGTATTATTTTTTCTGTATCGTCACTCACTGTTCTGACAGAACAATAGATTCACCTAAGAAAACACATTTTTTCTTAAGCTAGAAGACAGTTATGTCAGAATTTGAGGGAAAAAAAACATGAAAACTAGAAAAGCACTCGGAGAGCGCAGACCTCTGCCAAGCAGCTCATGTCCCCCCCTTAAACAAGAAATGCCCTGACCCGGATTGGAACCCAGGACCTTCTGCTTGTGAGGCGACAGTGCTAACTACTACACCACTGTGCTGCCTATCTACACCACTGTGCCGCCCATTGGTTATCTTTCAGCATTAAAAATTCCAACAACAGCCTTATTTTTGTGTGTTCTGGATCACAGTATCCAGAATTTTGTCCGGATCACCACCAAAATGTAATGGGATCCTCCTGGGGCTGAGACGCACCTCTCGTGAAAATTTCAGGTCAATCCGTGTGTTACTTTCTCCGTAAAGTTGCTAACAGACAAACAAACAAACCAACGCTACCTAAAACATAACCTCCTTGGCGGAGGTAACAACCCCAAAAACATCTGCTTTTTTTCTGGTTGCACTCACAGGGGATCAGGTATTTACTGCTCAAAAGCAGGTATCCCTTCTTCAATGCCCCACCTTAAATCTCTAAAGCATGACTGAACTCATCCTGGAGAAACTCTGCAACCTCCAGCAGATTTGAGTGGGCTGTACATCCAAACAAACTGCCACGTCTTAAGGATCCTGCAAATCATGAGCTAGCAAACATACCATCCATGTCACACAGAGATATAAGTGGCCCCAAATGTGTCAAACTAAAACTGAAATAATGATTTAACTGAACAATCAAGGCAAGTTTGCTCCTCCTGTAAAGGTGTAGTGTGTAGAAATGGTAATATTTAGTGTTACAGCAGTCAGTTTGAAATGCTCCCTTGCTCACCCCTCTCATCTGTAAAGTGATTGTGGCCTTAGAGAAGAAGAAGCTCTTTGGATGCAGGATAAGTACAATCTTCATTTGTTATTCTTGTCAAACAGAGGGTTGTACTTATTGTGCATCCAAAAAGCATCATGTTCTCTGATTCGTCAAGTTTTTTTTTAAAACCAAAGATGTCTATCAATACGAATGCTTGAGCCCACATCAGCCGCTCTTTGAAAGAGGACCTGATCCTGTGTTATTATAAAAGGCTGAATTTAAAAGCCTTTGGGAGAAACTTACATTTGATGTCAGTTTTGGTGCCCCCTGTGGACTAAGTGATATCTCTTGTGCAAAAATGTTAGTCACAAGCTCAGAAAAACAGAACTGAGTTGAATTTAGAGATGAAAGTGTCTAAAGCCAGGCTGCATTTAATACCATCAGAAAGCACCATCTATAGAGCAAAGTGCAAACAATATTACCAGGGGGTGGGTCTGATGAGGTACAACCATCTTATTGGAAAATCTTGGGTTAATACTGACTTTGGTTATGGAGGCGAACTGAAATGACTTTAGAGCAACTTTTATGCATACAGGAATATGAAATCCACTGTCTCCATACAACCTGAGGAAGTAAGACTCCCTGCAGGATGGTAAGATAAAGGCTGACAGAGTCCACAAATTCATGTTTTAGCTAAATGTTAAATGTTGTTTTTGGTCAGTTTAAACATCAGTAAGCCGTAGTGTCTCACTAAAGTGTCAAAGCTGGCCTTTTAGTCCCTCAGAGTGCGGACTGTCTGGTCCATTGACCTGAAAAATAGGCCTCACAGATGGAGGGTTTCATTCAGCTCTTATCAACAGATAGTCCAAAAAAATGCATCTAATAAAAATGTGGTGATGCTGAGGGGTTTGCTTTTTTCTGATATCTGCAGCTGAAGCTACCTGAGGCATTACAAAGCTTGTTGCAACTTAACTGTGTTGGTTAAGAAGCTGCTGCTGAAAAAAAAAAGCTCTTATAAAGTGCAGATTATCGACTGAGCCCACACCAGTGCAGCTATAGTTAGAAATCTAGTTAGCAGGGATCATGTTTGAGCTCAACATCAAAGCCGTCTATTTAAAGCTCCTGTGAAGAGTTCATTGATGTTAATTGAGTATGATACCATAATGTTTCTTCATACTGGTTTTATACTGTCTGTGTCAGTGTGAAAGTGGCGACATCTTTGCATTCATTGTAGAAATCCAGTGCAACAACACTCTGAGTTTTTGATCTTTTTTTTTTTTTGTTATTTATCAGCGCTGGCTTTTTGAAAAGTGATAATTTCCTCCATCGCTAAATTTTATGTAATCACTTCTTCTGTTCATTTGATGACTAATTTGAGAGGCATTCACTGTTTTCAAGAGCTTCGAACACGAGGCCCCTGCTCTTTACATCATAAGTGGCTCATTCGGCGAGGATGATAGATTCTCTGACTTGTTCCGCTTCCACAAGTCGTACTTTGTTGTCCTTAAATATTCTATATTCAATAAACGGTTTCATTTAGGAGTGCTTAGAGGCTCTTATGGCTCTCTCTTCACTTCTATGCTCTTAAATTATTCCTTGATCAGCTCAATTACATTTGATTTTGCCATCATCTCTCTGCTTGCAGCTGTTGGGGGAAAAAATCGACACCCTGAATGTGATGCTCCTCTGCTGTAAGATCAGTAGTAGGGTAATGACTGAGCCAAAAACAAGCCGGTCCTGTAGTTTAGGCAGGTGTCAAGCAGAGTCATCACAAACACAAGTTAAGGCTGCTCTGAGCGGCTTGCCCTTTCAAAAGCATACTGATTAGATCTAGAAAAACCGACAGCTAGACCTTCCAATTAAGCTACATTTGTTCTGTGTGTAAGGCTTAACTGAGTTGTTTGACTTCACAGTGTCGACTGAATGACTGCACTATAATGTTTGCCTAATTAAAGCAACCACTTAACCACAGGAGCTCTGTAAAAAAAAAAAGCACAAAACCACTGCTCCTCATCGGGCACACTCACTCGGCTGAAAAGCCTGGTCTTTGTGTAACATCCGCAATATTGTCGCTTTCTTGAATGTAGCTCAAAGTGCATTAGCTCAGGCAGCTTTTATGGGCCTTAATTGCTCCATTGGGGGGACTTTCTGAAGGAGAGACACCTGTCTAAGGCTGCAACATACAGCAGAAATCAGACAATGCACACATGGTGCCAGGGCTGTTTCTGACCATTTCCGTGCCATGGGCCAGATACCCACATCCCCCACAAGCCCCAACCCCCAAAACATAACGCACATTTGGCATTATGCGTCAGTTTAAATGCCAACCACCCAGGGCTACCGCTAACATTGAGGACATGAAGGTCATGTCGGCAGTGTTTTGTCTGGGATTTTGGAAATTTGACCAACCTGAGGGGACTTGAGTGTTTTGCTAGTTTACCACTTTTAGTCGCAATACTTAAACCAACACACACCTTTAAACAAGTAGGAAGAAAATGGTCCAGGAAGTGTAAACATGTTTTGATTTGAAAGTTTTGCTTTTCATGTAAAGTCGCAAGATGAAAAGAAATTGAAAGTAAGCGACACTGCTGCTTCTGTGTGGTGTTTTCAGTATAAAGCATGTTCTAGTCTGAAGGTATAACACGGATGCTCATCTGAGGCCCGCAGCCACATTACAGATCACTGCGATGGCTCCCCTTTTGGAAAGGAATCATTCACCTAACACTTGCCACACTGACACTGAGGGTGAGAACTTTTTACAGGGTGTTTCCCCACTTTTGGATACAAAGGTGACATACTGCTGGAAAGGAGGTGCTCAGAGATTTCCAAATGTGGCAAATCTGGTTAATCTTTGCACACTTCAAGGATTGGTGCTGTCTGATTGTTTGTTTTCTGCCACTGGATGTGGTTGGGATCTGTATGTATACAGAAGTATGCATAAAACTGTACACTTAGAGTCTAAGATATTTTCATATTCAGTTCTCTTGTCTGAGTAATTCTTTGTTTAATCTTGTCACATATAGTCTTGTTTTTATTTGTATATCATAAAAATGCATTATGATGAATGTCAGTGTATTTCATAAATCCCTGCTACCCTGTTGTAGTGATTCATGTTGGTCCATCACAGACGTCACTGTGATGTCAGCTCTAAAAGGGTCTATAAAAACTCTTTTTCAGGTCTCATAATACGAATGACTTCAAATATATCATATTTGGCTTGTGCAGACATTTATTAAAGCTGCAAGTGTACTTTAATAAGTTCTGTCATTTCAAGGCACACTCAAGATCCTCATGGGTGTCCTTGGAGAGGAAAAAAACATCTGTTAGATACAGTGAGTGATAAAGATATGAAGCACAACAGGTTAAAGGTGTATTTTTATCAGGCAAAGGGTGACCTTTAAAAAAAAAAGAGTGTTTCTTTGGAATTAAAAAGTTTCTTTTTATTAGATTAAAAGACCATGTTGAAGTCCAAATAACAGGGTACACGATGCACAAAATTGCACTCATTTTATTGGACATAGTTAGTCAACATGCTGTCATATCTGTGACTGCTGGTCCTCTGTGACATTGCATTGTTTGCCCAATCCCAAAAACCGCCCTGAGTGCAAACAATATCCACAGTGAGCATCCAAAAAGAGGGCAAGCAGTGCTTTGAGCCACATGAGCGAGAGGGTGCAGCCATGACATGTCACCTCCCAATGCATTGACATTTTGCATGTGCTGTAGCTGGACCAAAAAAAAAAAAAAAAAAAAGCCTGTAGGAGGAACATGTATCTGTGAATATTGAAATGTCACATGAGAAGACGGTGAGTTATTAAGTGAAAAAGGCCATTTTAAAGAAAGCACGAACGAGCAGCAGATGCCTTTTGTCCTCTCAGATTCTGCACAGCCACATCTGTTATGGATTGTTTCGTACGCAGTGACCTTCAAGCATACTTAGAAAAGGGAAGAAAAGAGATAAAACGTCTCATCTCTTTTTCTTTACGCAGATTTTTTTTTCTTTCATTTTTTTCATGAGAAGGTGATGCCGACAAATCACCCCTGCCATCCTACTCCAATCAGCTGGAACATTACTAAAGATCACCCACAGGCCCCTGCTCTGAATACTTATACAGAAAAGAGGAGGTAAAAAGGCTCTGTGAGAAGTTTTGAGCTGGTTATGAAAAGCAAATGAGACCACAAAAAAACAAGACTGGCTGTTGTTATACTTCAGTTTCTATGCCTGTAAGAGAGAAGGGGTCAGATAAGACAATTCAATCCGCCCTTAAGAAAACAACCGATGCTCACAATGAGTCATGCATTTGACTAGTGGTGCAACGGATCACAACACTCACGGATCGGATCGTTCCTCGGATCAAGAGTCACGGATCGGATCATTTTTCAGATCAGCAAAAAGCAGTTTTGTCTGTATATTAAACACTTAAATGGTTGAATTAAAATATATAAAAGTAGTGCATACGGCATAATATCTTCTTTTCAACATAATTATTAATGAAAAACAACTTAAAGTGCAATATATAGGCATATCTCCTTCCTTTAAAATGTAACAATGAACCAAAAATGAAGTATGTGCGCGGTGGGATATTGTAACGTGGCTCAAGCACTTTCAGCATGTTTTTAAAGCCCTCGTTTGCACAACTGAATATGGCCTCATGTCTGTAGCTATAAACACACCGATAGCGTTTGTGATAGCTTTAACCCGGTCGGATTGCGCAGGAAGAGGCTGCTTAAATGCTGCGGTGATGAGCGGTTGCTGGCCAGCTTTCGTTTTATCTCAGGTGTTGTGACATAGAATGCACCCCTGCCGTAGAATGCACCCCCTGACGGGAGTGCGGTTTAAAGTAGATAACGAGGCGAAATAATCCAAGTTTTTCTTACATTGGATGGATTCAAAAGCGTTTGCCTGTAATAATTTCATTCAGGCTATTCAAAGAAGCCAAAAACAACAGCCCTTGGAATATTGCTGTCCCGAAAATATAATGCTCTCTACCTGGACAGCTTTCTGCACAGTTTATACCCAAGTACACCTCTATATTTGCATTTTTGAGACACATAAAAAGAAAATGAAAGTTTGCTGCTCCATTTGACATGTTGTCATGATCTAATACTCGTGTTTCTTTAAATATGAGATCATTATCTCCACTTTAAGAAGCTAACGAGTGGAGGGGATGCAGGGGTGCGTTCTACGGCAGGGGTGCAGTCTACGGCACAACACCTGTCATTAAAACACCCGGGTGATGTCGCTTTCAAATGCGTGAACATGCTCGATGTGTTTCCACTGTCATATGGCTTTCTTATGCCACAGTGCCTACACACCTTCGCAGTTTTGTCCACTGACCTCTTTCCTTCCTCATCATAGTTGACAGGGAAGCCAAATTTTTTTTTTCAGAAATCGAACCGCGGGTAACGTGTGTGCCGAACCGATGACGTCGATCCGAACGGATCACGGATCAATGATGATCCGTTGCACCACTACATTTGACCAATACACCAAAGCGGAAAGAGATTTCTAATGTCATAAAGTAATACTTATATGAAGGATGAATTCTGCAGAGATTTAAGAGCTTCATGTTCAGTAAAGCAGGCATGTGTGTGTGTGTTTGTCAGGCAGTCATTTGCGTAGCGGCTTGAACTGGAAAAAAGTTCTGGTCCTAGAGGTGGAGCTCAAGTTTTTTTTAAGCTGGGGCATTGACCTTTGTAGGGGTATGTAGGAGTGAAAAACAAAAGGGGCTTACCCCAAACTAAGAAGGTCTATCTATCTATCCACAAATTACATCAGCTTTTAGTTCTACATTTAAAAGAATATGTATGTTTATTTTTGTTTAATATTGTACTCTAAAAAGTAACTAAATAGGAGTGGGGACATTTGAAGTTTTTAACTGATGAGAAACAATCTCAGACTGTCGATGGTGCCTCTATTTGACCTTCAAAAGCAAACAAGACCATCAGAAACAAACTTGTAGGAAATCTTAGAGCATAAAAAGATGTGAAGATAGTAGGTTTCAGATCCGATAATTGACAGCTGGCTGTAAAGACAGCCTGTTTTGACTTTCCACACCGCAGTGCGTGATACATGTTTATAGTTAAAAGACAACAGGATGAGGTTTTTGTCTAAAAAGACGACAAGCCAATAGACTACAACTTTGTCCACAGGGGGCGCCAAAATCAACACTTATCAAACTTTCCTCATGGCAGCTTTGAATCTGCTGAACTTCATTCTGTAAGGACTCAAAAAGAGGACGTTTGTTCAAAGTCTCCATGTTAAATGCCACCTGCAGAAATCTCCCACATTGCATTGCAAAAAGAAGTTACTTGCTGCTGTTCAAACAAAACCAAAACTGTTGATTACAACATTTCTCTAACAAGAAAAGTAGCCAATCTTGGTTTGGGGTTTTGGGTAGGCTATGGCTATCACAACCCCAACTTACGATGGCCCTGTAGGTCAGCAACACAAAAAATTCTCAAAACAAAAAAATGTATTTAGGAACCTCGTTGTGGACAAAGCGGTTTTAGCTCCCCTTTTCCACTACACACTACAGTGTCATCTGACAAATGAAAAATCAAAAACATTTTTCTGACTTTTAACCATTAAATATATCAAAGATTTTTTTATGTTAGATCAAAAATGAAAAAAGGAGCAGTTACTTTAGGGAGGCTCAGCTGCCTCCATACTCTAGAACCTGGCACTGTTAAATATTTTTTCTAGTATTCTAGTAAGTTTTTGTACATCAGAAAGAGGAATTAGTTTGAATTTCAATCAGTTTAGATAATGACAAAAATCTCCTTTTTTTTAGGGATGTTATGAAATTGGCTCACGTCGTGTTGTGTGAAACTGTTTTGCATTGTGTGATTTTTTTCTAGTTTTCATGAGGAAAAGTTTTGAATTTAGTGAAATATTTTACGTGTTATAAAATGTATGTGCAGTTGGCCTTCAGGACCACCATCTAAAGAAAGACCTCAACAAATCTGTGCATCCACTAGATACATACATATACTGGGGGAAAAACTGTACCAAGCAGGCAGCAGATGGTTCCACCCACTTGGACCTGATGTGGGATTTAATGACCTTCACAGCATTGAAGAAACAATCTCCGACTGTTTTTCAAGAGGCGAGCACCAATAAATCCCCCGAAGAAACAAACAAAAAAATAACCTGAGGGTGGGTGGGCGTGGGTGGTGTTGGAGGAGGAGGGTGGGGATGGAGGACATCGTCCACAGGGACGAGACAATGGAGGGGTTCATTGACAGATTCTGTCTTGTGTCCCAGCAGAGGTGTCAGCTTCATGGCATTGTGTTTAGCCCCCTGGCAGCATGACCTTGTCTCACTGAACAGTGGCTATTAATTAGCCGAGCATGTGTGTGTGTGTGTGTGTGTGTGTGTGTGTGTGTGTGTGTGTGTGTGTGTGTGTGTGTGTGTGTGTGTGTGTGTGTGTGTGTGTGTGTGTGGAGGTTGATGGGTAGTAGGTGGGTGGCTGCAGGGAGAGGGTGTGAGTGTCATTGGTTCGCAGTGAGTCTGCCTGCCTGCCTGGCTGTCTGTGTACGATCAATGAGCTGGAGGAAGGTGAGGAGGAAGGGCGGGAAGGGCGGATGGTGCTTTGGAGATGAGGCATGCCTGCGAGGGCATTTTCCATGACATTAAAGAGCTCTGTGAGCTATACGTTTCGTCCACGCTCCCCCTGTCTCCACTTCCCTCCCTGTGCGGCATCGCCTCCCTGTGTTTCTGCTTCATAGATGATGATGTGCTTTGCTGGGCTTCATAGCTCCTCTTACTGTTTCCTTGCCTGCGTGTGTGTGTGTGTCTGTGTGTGTGCACTCCAGTCTTTCTCTGCCCTTGGCCGAGACTCCAGAAAACATGAAGTCATGCTGGGCGGACTCCATGAGCAAGTGATTTCTCTCTGCTTTGCTCCGATCGACATCCAGCCAGCCACAAAAAGCCTGCCATCTCTTTGCTCTGCCCCCCCTCCTCCTCAGCTTTCACTCCCCCTCTAACCACCCTCACTCAAAACTCCCCCTTTTTTTCTCACTTTAACCTTCCTTTATCCTGATTCATAGTCGTAATCCCTCCTTCAGAACCAACTTCAACCTTTTCTCTGACTGCTCTCCTCTTTTCCCAGAACCGTCCCTGTCGCCTTTTCTGTCTCTTTGTCCTTGTCAAACTTGAGTTCAAACCGCAGTTTTCAACTAAAAAAATCAACACTTTTCACATAAATTCGACTCAGGTGTTATTAATCAATTGTAACAATAGGTATATGGAAAGTAGCAGCTTGAATAGAAATCAAACTGAAATCTCTCGGGCCAGTTTCAACTCCATTGAGCGGCAGACATGCTAGAATAAATCTATCTCCAACTGCATGATCCAGGTATGGTAGTCCAACTATGAGAAGTGAAAGTTTAACGTGATTTTAGTCAAACTTTTGTGTCTGTATACCTTTTGAAAGCCCAGTTTCAGTTGGACAAAGTGCATGTATAAACTCCTACCAACTTGTAGTCGATAGAGTTGTTAAAGGTAGACTGAACCGTTTTAAGAACTCACTCTTGCCCACCTCAATTAGGTTTTTGAATTATCTTTCCTAATATATAGTAGGATCGTGCAATAATGTCATGGTGTTATCTTGTCATTTTCTTTTTGGTCGTGTTTGCCTTGTCTCACCCTGCTGGGTCTTGTTCTTTGTCATTGTTGTCTATTGTCGGTGTGTTTCTTTTGACCATTTCTGTGGGATTCTTGTGCAATGTGTGTATGTGCCTTGTGCGTGGGTTGTGTGACTGTGTCTATGTTAGGTCTGGTACTTTGCGTCATCAGTTGGCAGCTTTACCTGTGCAGCTCTTGGAGTCCAAGACAAATTTCCAAGACATCTAAAGTGTATCGTATCGTATCATACCATATCCTATTGTGTCATATAGTATCATATCTTATTGTATTATACCGTATCCTATTGTATCGTATCGTATCATACCATATCCTATTGTATCATATTATATCGTATCATATCATACCATATCTTATTGTATCGCATCGTATTGTATTATCCCGTTTGTACCATATCCTATTTTATCGTATCATATTGTATCATAATGTATCATACCATATCCTATTGCCGGTGTGTTTCTTTTGACCATTTCTGTAGGATTCTTGTGCAATGTGTGTATGTGTCTTGTGCGTGGGTTGTGTGACTGTGTCTTTGTTAGGTTTTGTGTCATCAGTTGGCAACTTAACCTGTGCAGCTCTTGGAGTCCAAGACAAATTTCCAAGACAAATTAAGTGTATTTTATCATACCGTATCTTATTGTATTGTATCATATCATACCGTATTGTACCATATTGTATCTTGTTGTATCGTATCATACCGTATTGTATCGTATCGTATCATATTGTATCGTATCGTATCATATTGTATCGTGTATCATATATTGTATCGTATCGTATCGTATCGTATAGTATGTACCCACGTCGGGTCACAGATTATAGCAGTTTACAAAACAAGCACTTTTGACTTGCACTTTTTTCATTGTCAAACAAGAGCATTGACTGCTGTCTGGCTCAGAAGAGTTGAGGCGGACTCAGATCTTGTACGTTTTTTGGTTTATCGGATTTATTCCGATTGGAGGCTGGCACGTGTTCATCTGCATTTGCACTCACATGTCTTCTTGTTCAGCAGCAGCTCCTGCCTGCTGACTAAAGGGGCGCCACTTTTCAAGTGTGCATTGCAGGTATTTTTTGACATAATCAGAGACAATTGCAATGATCACAATGACTGTAAACTGAAACCTCCAGACACACCGAAAGGATCAGTATTGAGAACCCCTGAATTCTGAGGGGAATTGTAGATTAGCTTACACAGTAGCTTAAGTCTGTTCAATCACCCTCTAACCTTTCCTCCAGTGTGCTTAGCCGTTTAATGAGTCAACATTTTTAGCGTCATTGTTATATTCTTGTAATATGTGGGCCTGAATTAAGTCATTTAAGAGCCCAAATGACTGGAACACAACTCTGTTTGCCCACACTGTTGTTGTCTATTCTTTTGTTTCTTTGTTTTTCCCTGAGACTCACTGTGCTCTGTTCTTTCCCCTGGGCTGGGCTGTTAAAAATATCATCCCCCAAACTTGTATTCTGATTATACAGAAGGATCACATTGTGTTATTTCTTTACAAAATGTTGTTGTCCAACCAGCGACTCAAAGAAAACTCTAATCAAAGACATTGCGGTCTTTAGGGAGCCGCGAGCAGAGCTTTCCACTCTAGGTTTTGTTTGGATTTCAGAGCCTATCCTTCATTTCAACCCTCATCCCCACACCTTCACACACGGAAACACACTCTCCTCTCAGTTTCCACTGCCAGAGAAGCTGGTCGGTAACCAGCATGCTGCAGGACGACCATTACCACCCGCCTGCCTCCCTGCCAGCCTGCTGCAGCACGACAGCTGCTACGATAAAACAGCACACCTCATCCAGAGAAGGGCTTCATGCTGGAAGCTCAGCTAAGGCTAGCTTTGCATCAGTGTGTGCTTGTGTGTGTTGGTAGATGTCCTTCAGCACTAAGAGCATTGGAGGGAGATGTAAAGAATGCTAATGAAGTGAATCACCAGAGTAAGGACTGACTTGGCCAGCCTAGAGTAGATGCACTGTATCTGTTTGTATGCGTGTGTGTGTGCGTGAACGTGCTTTTCCATGCATTTGAGCACCCTAATGTTCGCTCTCTCTGAAGTCAAGTGAAGTGAGAGCAAGTGTGAAGTGGGCAAGCCAAGGTTAAGCACAGGAACACAGTGACGGGCCGTGCATTTTAATTGAGGCTTGAGCAAACACTTTGCAATTCCCCTAAATGCCCCCCTGTGATGGATGACAGGAACCAGTGTTGTCTATTTTTCTCCTCAAGAGGAACTTTTGTGCGAGTGGCAGTGTGTCTGGACACAAAAGAGCAGGCCAGCCAAAGTCCCCTGCTCTTTTAAGCTTTATTGACTCCTGGCACAACACAGCGAGGGAGAGCGTTAGAGGGAGAAAATGAGTTACCTTGGTGCACATCTCCGCTGCATCTGCTATGTGTGCCCACATGTGTGTTAGGAAGAGGAACCTGTCCACTATAACTCACCATTGTGCACCTGCTACTCGGATTTCACATTCCAGTAATATTGTTGAAAACCCAGCTGGATCCAGCAGCTGCTCCATCCTTACAAACTTTTTCTTACAGTCTTCAACTTTTGCAAAAGAATAAAATAAACTTCCCAAACTTTCCAGTTTCTAACTTTATCATGATGCTGGCAGGAAAAAAAAAAAAAGTTTAAGAATAAAAATCTAAAAGCATTAAAAGTCAGAATTTTCTCTCTCATCTCAAATACATTAAGCACTAAATATCTACTCAGTCTGGTTGTCTGAAATCCCTCAGTTGTTTACTCACTCATGTTTCATACAAAAGAAACAGTAATGAGCAAAAACACAATACCTAATTTACACCATCAGAGAGACTTCTTGAGTCAGAAAGACAAAGAACATCATTGTATTTGAGGACCATCAAAGTCTGCACTCAGCGAGCATCAAAATTATAATGAGGATAAAAAAAATGTGGTGAATAAGAAAAATATTCAGTGTGTGTTTTAGCAAGAATTACCGATAATTATGCCTCTCTTGCAGCTGTTCGATGCAACCATGTGTTCTTATATTCTTTTTTACTAAAGGTCTGATTCACCACATTTTCCTTTCTCTTTTAGGCTGGCTAACCTCCCCTTCAAAGAATAATGAAAATAAATAAATGACATCAATCAATCTAAAGGTAGCTGACAGAGAGCCACAACTGCATCAGAGTAGCGTAGAAAGAGATAATGTCAAGTGAACGGGTAGATATAATAACGACACTGACAAAAGTATTGTCCATTTCTTTTGGAGACTGTGTGAAAAGGAACATTTATGAATAATATCCATTTCTGACCTATCAATGAATTAGAAAGAGTGACAAAATAAACACTCAGACTTGCTTTTACTAAAGCGTTGCACTAAAGACATTTATTTCTGAGCTAACAGAAAAACTGACCGCTGTACTTGTATTTACCTAATAAAAATACCTTTAATTTTTGTTTTACAACATATAATGCATGGGGGGAAATGCGGAATTACTTGCATACAAAAATCTCCTTACTCCCAGTTTATTAAACCTCCCTAACTAAAGGGCAAGTGAACATTCAACTGGACATTTCAATTGGAGTTCATGTTGAACAAGGTGAACAGGATTTCTGCGGGACTATTGAGGATTACATCTCTGACCTTATCTAGCTCTCTTTCTACTCATTTTTTTGTCTGTTTTTGGATATAAATTTAGCACGTCACAGCTTTTAATACTTCTGCCACATCATTTTTTTTATACTTTCAGTTTTCAGTTAGGATCTGCAGTTTAGAAATGCGCTCACCAGCTCTGCTTGTTGCTTTCACTTGCTCCTCGTTCATCATTTTAATTTCACGTTTAGCTAAATTATGGACTTCTTATGAGTTGTTTCATTCCAGTGTATACAAACTGTCCAAAATAGTATAAGCCTGAAATCTTCATCTCCACATATGTGTATGAAGTAGTGGACTAAAAAGTGTGGAGTGCACTCGAGTCCTTTCAAGAAGGATTTAGCAGTAAAACAACATTGATTCCTTTTTCTATGAGCAGAAAGATTGAGGGGTAAAAACTATCTTTCTCTCTGGCTTTATCAGTCCATTTTCCTTTAATGTGGGTACCATGAGGACACTCCTCAGCGCTGTAAACTGCTGTGCGACAGCCGAGTCTGACCACTGGCTCCTGGTCTCCACAGGGGACTTGTAGTTGCTGCAATAACTCCACAACCTGTGCACTGCGCTGGGATGCTGCACAGCTCAACGAGCCTCTGCGGTGATGTTAGAGGAAGAGCGTTTTAATATGTCTGATGACTGAAAACAAAACATGGAGAAGGTGTGTGACTGTGTGTGGATGCTAATCTTGGGAATATATCTTACCATGCTCACCACAGTGGGTTTTAAAAAGTGTCAGGTACTGAGAGATGGCACTGAAGGTTTCAGTACAACAAATCTTGCTCCTGTCTTCTTCAGAAGAGAATTTAATTGAATCTTTAAACTGAATCTTTAAAATGAATTTTGATGTATTTAGACAAAGCTCTAAGATACTTCACTCTATGTGTGCATGAACATGTATGTTACTGTAAGTTAATGCAAATCGCTGCAGACCTCCTTCATCCTCTGCATGGAAATCCAGGTATAGAAAGGCACATATGGTCCCATGTACCGCATACATGACTTGAATGTTCTGTATGTTCCCTAGGTTGTTCTGTTGGGATGTAGATGAGCTCTGACAGGGGTTAGAATCTCTTCTGAGTGGGTGGAGAGGAAGAGGCAGCAGAGGTGGACTAAAAGAAAGGAAATTCTATGTGCACCTGAATACTCATACTTATTACCCATACTTAGGGGGGAATTGAAAAACACAAGCCAAAGGGCATAAGATTCAATTTGTGACTTTTTTTTTTTTTTAATCTCAAGTCTGATTTAAAGTATAACATAGCTGTAAACTTCATACATGTATTTATAAACTGAAACAAAATTGGTTTGCTCTCTTTGGGGAAGGTTGTTAGTCTTGTAAAATATTAGAGCTTGTCATCTGCATACGGACTGATCTTAGGGTGGATGTCTTTTGTTTGGATTCCAGAAGCTGCAAAGAGCTCAGTGAAAGTAACCAAAAGTAGTCCAGGGAGTAGACATCTTTGTCTTGTGCCTAGCTGAAGTATGAAACACTCAGAGGTTTTATTATTGATGAGAACAACGGTAGAGTGTGGGTTATTTAGTGTCAAAATGTGGTGTGGAAAATCTTGCTTTGTCATAAGCTATTTTGGCATCTAGTGATGGTATTAACTTGTTATTTTTGGATGTGTTGATCAAACTGAATAAGTGGTGTGTGTTCATGACTGAATGTCTACCCTCCAAGAATTGGTTGACCATATTCTGAGTCCCCAAAAGGAGGACACAACGATGCGGGGGTGAGTCATGGAGTTTGGTGTAGTTAATTTTGATAGTTTTTGGGGTTGGATCGAGTGTTTTTTTATGCACTTCAAACTCAGTTAGTCCACGCGACACAAACTCTAAACTTCCATACAAAACCCCGGACATTTGAATGATTTTATAAACTCCCCCAGTCAGGCCGGACAACACCCAAAAATGAGGACATATCCGGGTAAAGGAGGACGAATGGTCACTCTATCCATGGAACCTCTTATCTGGATGTATTGTCTGATTTGGTCTGTCTGAACCAAAGTCGTGCTCATTTTGAAACGATGAACTTCTTGGTTCATGAATCAGTCCAGAGCAAACAAAGCACAGGTGGGAAGACACCCTCAAACTTTAAGACAGTCAACAGGTTTTTTGGTACTTTTAAGGACACTTTTGTACAAAGTGACATTCAGATGTCTCTTAGTTCCTTACACAGCGGCTGGCTCTGTCATTGTTTTTATCTGTAGTCCCAAGCTTTCTTCTTTTGACAACCCAAAAGCTTTAGGTTTAAAATGCAAACCTCCCTGTCACAACAGCCACTTTGCTTTATTCTCTTTTTCTTTTTTCAGAGCCCGCTCGACAGCAGGGCTGACACAGCAATGTTAGAACGCTCAATCTCAAACTTAAAACTCTCCTTTGAGCACAATCGCTTTCTTTCACAAACTCTTGTTGGGAGGGAGATCATCAGCTAAATGCTTCTGGTTTTAATATTTATGTCGGAAAAAAAAACTGAGAGTAGAACAATGTATTGTTCTGTGGTGAAGATGTCCCCCTGACACCATCACAGCGTCCTTCCCTCCCTCTCTTCCTCTTCCTATTGTGCTATTCTTTCCTCCTGGCTAAACAGTAGGCCTCTGTTCATCTCTCTTCCTCTTCTCTTTTGCTGACTGGTTGCCATGCAGTGGGCTGTCCATCACTGACCCGGTAACTGTTGCTAGGAGAGCAGTGTAATTTCATCGTCGGTGCTTAATTCCTCTCCAATTTATGCGCTCTCTTCACTCCATATTCCTCCTCTTTGGGCTTCTCCTTCACCCCCTCTCCAGCTCACTTTAAGCTCATCTCGGTGCTTTTATCCCCTTCTTATCCTCCTCCTCCTGCCATTCTCATCTGTCATTCCTCTCCTTCCTCATCTCAGCCAATGTCCTTCACCTCTGTTTTCAATCCACCCGCCGTCTCTCTTTGCTAGCACTGATTTAAACATTGTTATTCTCCCGGTGGAAGCCCATAGAAGACCCCCCCGTCTCCCTGAAAAACACTGAGCGCTGCTGTTCGCTTTAATGGGGCATCAGCTCTGGATATATAAAGGCGGTAAAATGGCCGGACACGTCTGAACAACCACTACCGAGACGTGATGGTGACGTGGGGGGGGTGAGGGGTTGGGGAGATAGGGTTGGGGTTCCCCTGGGATGAAGAGGGGGAATAAAAACAGAGGTTAGATGAAGGCTATGCGCTAAAAACTTTACTTTTTTGGCTTTAACTTTTAAAATAAACGGTAACTCTACCTCTTGGAGACGAGATATTACAATCCACAAATTAAAATCAACATTTGGAAGAAGGTATGCTGGAAATTGTCTCTATGACAGTGGAAGCAATGGTGATTGTAAATAGAGTGTAATACTTGGAATTATGATTTGACACTCAGTGCTCTCAAGACTTGGTTGGAGTGTGTTCACGTGCCAAAAAGCCCCAACACACCCAAATGTAGGGCTGTAGTCAACCAAAGAAATTCTTGGACGACTAAAACCCTGAAATTTACGAAGCTGACGGCAAACCCTTCTGTGGTGGCGGATGATACGGCTAAAAAATATTCAGCAAACCACCAGACGTAGATTGTTGTGAATCTTCCTGTCTCCAGCCGGTCTCCGGTGGGTTGGGTGAATCTAAAATGGTTAAAACAAGGGAGTGTTCTGAGACAGGCTGTTAGCTGTGAAACGGGGTTGCTCTGAAAACACACCCATTAGCACTTGGTACGTTCCTCCTAATAAAATTAACCATAGACTGTAAATTGATGTGGAAAAAAAACGAGTTGACCAATCAGAACTTTGGTCGACTCAGGGCGTATCAACCAGTAAGTCGACCAGTCGACTAGGACCTTACAGTCCTTCCCAAGTGTACGTAAAAGAAATACTAAAAATGTAGATGTAAAAGTTCACAAACTGTAGAGTCTCCTGCTTCTAAGCCCAGATTCTGGCTGAAGAAACCATGAGTCGACTCTGTAAATGTGGTAAATAGTGGACTGTTCTACCGGCATCACTGCACACAGAGTAATTCAGGAGCTGCAGCATGGTAGACTGTTAACTCAACAAAGCGAGTCTTGTCAGGATGACTCTAGTCGCAATACAAACTGTGGTGGATGTAGAGACGGGTAATGGGAATCAGGAGCTACAGATCGAGTTACAGGAAACTAGCAGCTTCACGTCTGCCTGTAGTAAATGTGGCTAAGGCTAAGCTAAATGCTGATGGTGACTCAAACCTCCCAAATCGCTCTAGTGATTCAACTGAGAGATGCCTCATGTGGGCCACTACTGTTGCTGCTGAGTAAATTGACTCATGATTTTAAGATTGGTGGTTTAATCCCTAGCTTGACTAGGGGCAAGAGGTTGACTCAATTTGTAAGATGTAATTTTAAAAGCCTGAAATTGGTATGAAGGGTTAGGTGTCAGCCAAGCAGCTAAAGGAAAAAGTCCTGTTAGAAATGGTTCAATGATATATTTGAATGTCAAAAGTCACCAGGATGAGATTTATTGTCAAAAGACTCGACTTAAGCATGTACAGGAATATATTTTTCTGATGGTGAGTTCTGACAGTGAAACGCAAAGGTTGAAAAAAAAATCAGATATAAAATAAATTAAAAGTTTAGTGTAGGTGGGACTAGATTTTTTTTCTGCATGTTTTCTGGACTTGAAACTGAATGACTGTTACCAAAATGTGATTTTTAGGACTTCATAATGTTCAACACTGCTGATGCACAGTGATCTAGGAGAGCTGTGACTGTCAGGGAGGGATTGAAGGACAATGCACTGAGGGGTTTAAAGAGGTCAGGTGATGTCTGGGGGGCGGAGGGGGTTTACTGAAGGCTCAAGTGAAAGACAAATTGATAGAAGCAAAAGTCACCGAGTGAAAGACAAGGAAGAGAAAGAAGATGTGTTTGGTGAGGATGAAGAGGGTTCGGGCGGGGTCCTTGCATAATTACATTTTTGTTCTGAGCAGTATTGGAAATCAATAATGTAATTCATAGAAAAGCCATAGAGCTGCCTCCCATTGGCATTCACAGACATAAGTCACGCTTACATCCCAAAGAATTAAAAACAAGACGAGGAGGAAGAGAGGACAGGAGGGGAAGGAGAAAAGGTGGGGGGAACAGCAGCGTCTGTCATTGGAACAAAGACCCCCCTCCCCTGTTCATCCCCAGCCTTTAAATCTCCTCCTCAGAGCCTTTCCAAAAGAGGGAGGCTTTTACTCCATCACAGCATGACTGATGCTTCAAGGTTTGACTGGTGGTCATTTCGAGATAATTCGGCTGATTACTACAAATAGATCACACGTCACACACCCTCATATAGATACATATTTCATCTGCCAATACTATTGATTAGAGAGCAGGTCCCCTAATGGCTGATAGATAAATTAATGGTAATGTTTTTTTGTTCTTTTGCTATTCCATGGACGTAGCTGTCATAAAAACTTGAAATAGTCATGACAGCCGCAATGCCATCTACACAACAATCAAGTGAACTTAGTTATCTTTGCTGGAAACATGTTTCAGATGGATTTTGAATTAATTCAAAAATTGTAAAAAAAAATATAGTGCGCTATGCTATAGATTGCTAGAACATGATGTATATAGCTCCAAGGCAATGCTAATCTCTTTTATTCTGCAAGTCATGACAGAATGCACATCAGACAGTAATGGTTAGATTTGATGTGCTGTCATTTAGGATGAAAAACATGTGTTTCTTGTTCTTATTTATTCATTCATTTTTTTTTTTTTTTTTGTGTCCGGTCTGAATGCAGCCCAGAAAGCTGGACCATAGTTTGCATTCAGAGCACAGTATCAGCACAGCAACAGCCAGCTCCACTGAATCTGTGATATATGAAGGGGACCCAGGGGGGATACCTTTCAGGCAGCATACTAGGTTATTATGCTTACTGAGCTGACATTATGGCCTCAGTCACTGCAGATAACTAAAAAAATATATGTATTGAAAAGTCTGTGGTCTTTTGACCAGACAGAGTAGAACTGATCATAATCTAGGAACATACTTAGTTGTTGTCATAGGAATCCTGCAAGGTACACGTCTTAATATGCTCAGGAGTGTCATACTTCCACGGTGTTTGGTTGTCGGCAGCCCACACGTAACAGTGCCGCAGAAGTTAGTGCAGCACCTCAGCTGAACAAACTTTGTTTATAGCTGGGTGGAATTACACTCCTGACAGCTGCCCACTTGGATGGATGGAGGTGCTGCTGTGGGACTGTCCCTTACTGAGTGAGAAACATTGATGCCCATGAAACATAGCAGGCCTGTTGAACATATTTTCTTCATTTGTATTTCTAGAAAAAAACTCTGAGTCAAACAGATAGATGCAGATCGATGAGTGTCCATCACAGTTTGGAGACAGAGTCCTTGCTTCAGACTTTTGCTTATTGTAGTTTAGTTGTACCGATAACAGAGTATTAGTAACAATCAGGTGTACTGGTGACGGCAACGCTACTGGTAAAACTTTTGTCTTATGTTAAAGAGATATTCCAGCGGGAATTTAAGTTATGGTTAAACACACAGTAACACCAAGTTAGACTACGCCTCGAGAGATAAATGTTGCCGACTGCTTGTTTCTCCAGTTATACCAACTTCCGCAATGACCACACGAAAGCAATAGCTGATCATTTCCATTAAGTAATAATCATCAAAATAACCATTTTGTACTGCAGACGCGGTAGTTCTTCTGTCTTAGCGTCTCGGTCTGATTGCATTTCCATGAAGTAATTATCATAAATGTTCTTCCTTGAGCTGCGATACTCCGCTGCACTCAGTAATCGACTCGTCAGGGCTCCCCCACAAACAAGCGGCTGCTGGAGAAGAGTGGGTGAGTTGTGTTTAGTCTCTTTACTAAAGAAATCAGGCAAAGTTAAAAAGATGTTTGGTGGCTAGTACTATGGCTGAGACCCTATATGTACTGTTGATGAATTTAGGTGCTGTTCTGAGCATTATTGTGGCTATAGAGTGGCGTTTTGGTTGAGGTGTGCACATGAAGTGATAGACTGCTGTGTATTGCTATCGTGTGGTCAGAACTAAAGTTGGTTTAACTAGAGAAGCAAGCAGTCGCTGGAATATCCCCTTAAAGCTTTTTGTTCATCCCCTGGACTAACTTGCTGAAATTTTACATGATATTAACAATTACCAAAGAATGACTTCACTGTATAACACAACTTTAGGTCTGGATTGTATTTTCAAACTAGTTTTTAACTAATCTGAATGACATGACTTTTCTTGTCAAACTCTTGTGTCAGGAGTAAAAATTCTTGGAGTACATTTTATTTTGGTACTCAAAGTATGTTCAGCTTTTTAAACTATTTTGAGGCTTTCATGCCTCAAGTTGGAGAAGGACACAAGGACAGAGCAGGGAACTGGATGGAGTATGTGGTACAGGACTGTCATCCCAGAAATGCTGAAAACTTAACATCAAAAGAAAATTTCAAAAGTAGGCTGCGTGACTTCCCAGAACAGCCTCCAACAGACTGGGTTTTGGTTTGTTTAGTTGCATCACCACATGAGGTCATTTTCTGCATCTAAATATTTTACTTGAATTTACAAGATCCAACCTGAAAGAACCACCAAATAATCTGTGAATGATAAAAAAGGACCAAAAGTGAGAGGTGGCCCTCAGCAGGGAAAAGAAGACGCTTCAGTCATTTCCTTTTTTGACTGATTTTCGTCCTCTGAAAAATCTTTAGAGGCCAAAATCACAGAGCACAGAGGAGCCATTAGGTGAGAAGCTGTTAGAAATCCTGTCCTCCACTCTAAAGAAGCAAAGCGCTTCATCTCTGCCTTTTCTTTACTGGGGATCAAGAAGGTCTCTCTGCCCAAGACATGGTGGTTTTAAGTTTCACACAGGAGGCTAGCAGAGGGATCCTTGGGTTTTTCCATTTGAAAATCTTGACAGCAATGTAGAAGAAATTAAACCCTGTAGAATGCTGCCTTTCTGATATTTCTATTTCTGAAAGTGTCAGACTCGATTGCACCAGCCTTGATGACTGTGTTAGATATAACTCTGGGTAGATGCCTGTCAATGATTATAAAGTTATGATAACCAAGACTGGACGATCATTGTGCCGCCTCTCTATTTGTCTCTGTAGCAGATGTTTTGCTACGCCCCTCCCTCACATAACCCTTATTCTCATTTCATCATTTGTGGATTTCCATGCGCTCATGCTACAATGGTAAAAAGTACAATGTAGTCAAAGGTGAAGAGAGGAGAGCAGGGACAGGAGGAGGGTAACTGTGTCTGAAACGCCAAGGGACGCAATGAGCACAACAAGAAAGGGTTGTTGCTAAGACAACCATTAAAGAGCGGTAAGCTAACAACTGCTAAGCCAAACACCAAGTAACAGTGATCCATACTATAAATAATATTGTAAAATGACATCTTGAGTTTTAATGTCATAAAAGTGAAGACTTTTATTACATGTGTTTTTAGTAACAGTGTTGAAATGATATCCTGCAAGTCAAAGTCTGACATTTGTTCAGTATAAATCTTCAAAATTATGTCAAATCTTTGTATTGTTATTATTATTATTATTATTATTATTATTATTATTATTATTATTATTATTATTATTATTATTAGTAGTAGTAGTAGTAGTAGTAGTAGTATTAAATATACCATGTTACACAAACCAGCATGCTTCAGCAATTTAAAAAAAAAAGTGTATTTTCATTCATTTATTCAGACTGTCATAGTTTCAAACAATTTTCAAGTTGTATAACAGTATGTGGAATAGATGTCAAATCATGAGTAATCAGAATTAATCAATCATCATAATCCTGATTAGCCCAAAAACCCTGGAGCAAAACAGGAAAAGAGACAAACTTGGAAAAAAATGCACAGATAGGATGAGAGGAACAACTTTAGAGAAAAGAAAGTCAACAAGTTGTTTTACTGTGACGTCACAGCTCTGCATAAAACTGTTTCTGATAAAGAGCTGACAAAAGTTTATTTCACAAACATCCATAAATGACTAAAAAAGAAAACCACAGCTCCCTGTCATCTGATGAGGGTAGAGGTAAATAGATCAGAAACTTATAAACCCTTAATCAGCCGCATAAGACACTATGATTCTGTCATCCAGTTCATTCAGTTAACTGACAGTTAACACCTGATTAAAATCAGACTGCAGCGGAGAGGGTCCCTACAATCCAAGTCCAACGAAAGGTTTAATCCAAACATGTAACATGTATACATGTACATATCCACAGATTACTTCATATCTACAAAGGCTGCTGACTATGATCCATCTCGCTATATAAGTACAGAGATTAAATCTCTCTCTCTCAGGTGAACAAGCTCAGCACAAGCTCCTGGTGACTGGACTTTCAGCTCTTCTTACTGATCTACATCACTTGGCAAAGCAGGAAAAGTGTCTTTTGGCTCCCAAACAGCTCTTTGAAGTACCATGTTGACTTTCAAGAGCCGGCACTTGGAGCGGAGCTGTTTGTGACCGACACATGCTCCCAACCTCAGCGCAGATACTTGCTTAGTATTAGCAGAGTACAGAGCATCTTGTGCTGGTTTTAATCCTTAAACAGAGTTGAATGAGGGGCTGCAGCAGGGGACACGCTGCATTTCTACAAGCTTGCCATCTGCTTTTGATAATCTATTTTTGATATTATGTTAATTATCTGATATGTGATTATTCTGATAATATGTCAGAGGGAGCAAGTGTATACAGGCAAAGTAACACGCATTTAAACCTGGAAATGGATTTCAAAGTTTATGACCAAGTTGACATGTTTGATAGCTATTTTCTACCAAATCCGCAAATGGGTTTCAGTACTTTACAACTTGGAATATAAGTATCATAGGTGTGTTTGCTGAGCCCCCAGGAGGTGATAGGTGTGACGATGTCCATACACACTCTCTCTGTCACTGCCAACATGCCAGCTATAAGTGAAGTTGCTGAGCCCAACCTAGCCCAATCTAGTTAGCTGTCAGGGACCAAGCAATCAGACAAAGGACAAAGGTGTGGAAAAAGAAGAATAAAATATCAATAACAAAATATTCGACCTAATGTGATAGAAAATAAGAACATAGAATAACAAGAACTCAAGTTACAACCTAACAAACATAATCAAACAGTAAGTAGACAAAGGACTAGTCCAACAGAAACACAAGGGGGAAACTAAGGTGACTGAAAATGTCCAACAAATTCAGAAAAACACCATCACATTATCTGAATAAACTATTTACAAAAATTAATAGATTTTATTTTCTAATTGAAAAGAAAAAAGACAAAAGTTTTATGATGAATTTAAAGTCCAGGCTTCTCATTCCTTCCCTATTGATGGTCTCTCCCACTTCCTGAGGGCAGGGCTTAAGAAGCCATCTTGAATTAGCAGACAGCCTTTTGACAGGTGAGCTCAGGCAAAGAAAGACAAGCAAAAAGTAAGTATTACTTTGAACGCAGATTAAATACATGATGTAGAAAGTTAAACCATGAGGCTACTTGTTAACTAAATTGTGTGCTCCTTGAGACGACCACAGTGGCATTGACTTTTATAAGAGATAGAAGGAACCAGTTTACTGAGGCTCACCTCATCCACTCACTTTTCTTAAATTGAGGAGTCTTTAACTATATGTCACACCTTGTCAATGTTTGATCAGTACCTAATCCACACTTTTTGGTTCATGACAGCAAACCCCATGAATTGCAGCAACTGCGTACATTAAAGACACATTTTCAACATTTATATCATATCCAAATACAACATTACATGTGTACAAGAACTTGGTACTGCAATGTTATAGAAATATATATTTCCCTCGTACCTAATCAAAAACCAGGCCAGGCCACTCCTGAAGAGCAGATTAAATGAGGAGATCAACAGTTATCAACCCTCAGGTCGTGTTTCCAGAACCATTCTGTAGTGTAACGGGCCTCGGGCCACAAGAAAAACTCATTAAATCATCACAATCGCTGAATGAATACTCACATTTAGACTTAATGCGTAGACATAATGAAAGTCTGTGGTGTACATCATTTTTAACTGCAGAGGATAACACTCAATTTAACCACTTTGAGACACTGTGCATGCTATCTTTCATTGGTATTGCACAATACTTCAAAAACAGTGGAAGTGTTTATTTGAATCAGGCTAATATTCAGAACCTCTCCAAAGAAAATCCACTCTAAGCTGACATTTCTCTGTTTATTTCCCTCTGATGTTCTTTTTTCCGTCCTCTCTGTTTGTATTGTCCCCGATGCTGATTAATCCATTCGGTTTCACTTTTGATGTTTAGGACTGCAGTTGCTCTTTAATGCATGTGAGGTTTTTTCCTCGATAGTGAAGTCAAAGAGGGCATAGTTATTCTTTGTTGCTGACCTTTGCTCCCACTATGCCTGTTTTTTATGGAGGAGCTTGCGTGGTAAGGCAGCTCAGGACACACTTGGCTGTCATCCTGCCCAGCAGGTACCCAGGCAGGGCGGCAGAGTGCTGTTGAAGCTCTGCTGCTGTTTATTCTAACCCGTCTGTCCCTGTGTTCTCCCCCCCTGCAGCGCTGACAGGAAGCCAAGCAGAGCCCCAAGCCCCGATCCAAGGCCTTCATGGTGCCACGACGGGCGCAACACGACACCGGAGAGCCGCCACAGAGGAAAACTACTGGGCCTACTCAGGTGTGTGTCTATGTCTGTGCTTCTTTCTCTGTGAGAGCCAGTTTGAGTCTTCGCTGTGTGGACACTCTGGTTAGCCTTTACACTTCTACTTGTCATGGAATATTTGGAAACTTTTTAGCCCCAGAAAGAAAGCTGGAAAATGGCAAAATAGTTTATATTTCCAGAGAAATCATTCCTCCATTTTTGTATTTTCTTTAGCAAACACCACTGAATGCTCAAACAGCTGGCAGCGGCAGCAAGGGATGTGTTCGGGATCAGAGGGGAGTGTTTATGGGTCAAGTGTTTTAAATGGAAAGCTTTTGGGAGGCTCTGAACTCTCCGAATGCCTTCAGCTATTGAGTCACATCCGCATTGGGATAGGTAGCAGGTTCATGTAGCAGAGCAGCAGCAATGATCTGAGAAATGTCTTGAGGGTAGACAGGGAGAAACTGGGATGTCTCATGTGTGGGATCAAAACCTCAGAGTAGGAAGAGCCCACAAAGACAGAAACTCCAAGAGAACAGTATTGACATTTTAAAAAAATGACAGAATCGTCCAAAAAATCAATGATACCACACAGAGTGAACACATTTTTGTCATGAGGCTGTCATCAGTTCAGATTCAGTGTGTCTTAAACACTGACAGTAGAGATATCAAGGTAAGCGGGGTCAGTGTGTGGTAGAAGATAGCACAAAGCACTGAAAGCACAGAGAAGCAGTGACAGAGTTCAGTCTGGGTGCTGCTAAAACACACACAAAAAAAGACTTTTAAAGAAAGGGATGTGAAGCTAAATTGAAAGCCAAAATCAGATCCGCTGTGTCTCGCTCAACCTGGCAAGGTCACCAGGCTAAATCACAGAGCAAAGCTAACATTGTCTGGATCAGGTTATGCTCAAAGTTTCAGCTTTGAATATGTTGAAAAGAGGAGGAAAGGATGAAAAAAAAAAAAAACAGTCTGTAGGCGTTTATCATGATGAAGGTTAGGGGCCGCATTGAGAAAGAAGATCAAACTTTGTAAATAAGGTCATCGCATTGTGAGAATAGGGTATTCATTTGACAATAATTGAGTCATAAGAAAACAAGTATTTTTCTGCAAGAATAAAGACACTTAGGTGACGTAAATAAAGTCCTGTTGTAATGAGAATAAAGCAGCAGTTTTATAACATTGAAGTCCTAAGAAAATAAAGAGGTAGTCTGAGAAGAGTGATACGTCAACATGGGGAAAAAAGGAAAAAAAGAAAAAAAAAACTTGGTTATATAAGAATAAAGTTGTTGTTATTAACTTATTCAATGCCAGGTTCATTTATGCAATTTTCACCCAGTGCCACAATTAACCACAATAGAAATGTACATAAGTTTCAGGACCCACAGAATTTCTTGTGTCTGGACGAGAATTAAGTGCAATATCTCAAAATAAAGGGGTGATTCTCGTCTTTCACAAGAAGGAAAAAAAAAAGTTAGTCTGTAACCCTTTCATGTGCTTAGTTATTGCCTGCTTAATGCAGTGTGGTCATATCATCTTTGCTGATCTGAAAAAAGAAACCTGGGACAAACACATTTTTACCAAGGAGAGACTTTCAAGTCTGATTGTCTATTTTATTTCACTTCAAACTACTTTACCAGTCCTCCCTCCTTGGATACCGCTCCTCATCACTCTCGAGATCCGATTGTGATAGGTCACTTTGTGACGGCTGGGTGTTGAGAACGTGACACTGCGATGTAGACCACACGGACTGCTCACGTCCTCCTCACCAGGACTGTCGCTGAATTCTGGCTCAGTCTTGCTCACCAGTACTGGCACAACGAGACGCTGGGAAAATTGTTTCTTTGATTGTCGGCTGATGAGGTTAAGGTCTGGTACTGGGATCTCCACTGGATCCAGAGACGGTAGCACCACGCCCACAGGAGCGAATGCGCCGAGACCATTCGCCTTTGGCTAATAACTTTGGCATTTTCCTACTCTCATCATAGAGAAAAAAACACTCCACAATCAGGCTAGTTGGCACACTTAATGGCACAATTCTTACTGGCGAGGACTTGTTTTTGTTATTGTAACATGGTTATGACGCATTTGTCTGCTTTTCTGCATTCAGAACAACTCCAAACTTAGTAGCATGTTAGGAGCAAGCGCCCTCTGGCGGAAAACAAAAAAAAAAAGAAAAATCTGTCCATATGCGTCATTAGCACTGAATGAGTTAATCAGATATAGTGTAACTGTTGTGAGAATATAGCAAGGGTATAAAAAGAGTTATGATTTACTGAGAATAAAGTCAGTGTGAAAATAAATAAAGAAAATTGATTCAAGAATTAAAAAGTAGAAAGTAGCCTTTTCCCTCATAAGTTATTAGAGTTTTAGTCACATAACAAAATTTACCTGGCTTCTTTTTGGCCACATATTGTTTCTGTTTGTGTATTTTTAATAAAGTGAATGCACCAGAATCCTGATTCCTGCCAGTACTGCTGAAATAATTAATTTTTAAGAGTAGTACTGTATGTACTTGTCCAATTTGAAATTAACAGCTGGCAACAACACTACATCAGATTGTTTTCCAAATTCAAGAGCTAACTTCCTCTTTAATTTGGGTTTTAATTTATTTGGTGTTGTTTGATCTGCTCTGCAGCCTTCGGTTCGCCTGTAAAGCTCCACAATTCCTGCGTAAAACTTCAGCGTGTAGTGTGATTTCTTTATCGCTGCTCCCTGCGATAGGAAACAGAAGAAAAGTAGCTGTAATTAGAGGGAATTAGTGAGTTCATTATGTCAGCTATAATTAAACACTCCAGCATTGTTGAATAGCAGCTTTTATTTTGGAACATACATGTTCAAAGGCTCTCGCTCGGGTTTGGGCTTAGATGTCAGAGATTTCAGTAAGTGGAAAGCTTTCCGAGTACAGTAAGACAAAGCTGTGTGTGGGTGTGTGTCTTTGAGAGTGAAAGCATTTATGTGCAACTGTCAATGCAATATGTTTGCCTTCCTCTTTCTCGCTCTGTCTGTTTTTCTTCCTCTTTTAAGCTGCTCTCATCCTCATCTCTGCTCTGCGCTCCTCTGGCCTGGAGGCTTCTCCGAGCTCTTTTTTTATTTTACCAGTACTTCAGAAGAGGAAAAAAAAAAAGCCACTTCCTCTGTCCCTTTGGAGGCTTTAGTTTTTCAGAGGGGCAGCATTAATCTTTCACCATGCGAGCAACGCAAGCCCCAGGCCACAAATGATCTTTTAGTTTATTTATTTCAATATTTCCGCTGGCTCGTCTAACCCTAATTGGTCGCCCGTTGAGCCTGTGAGAGTGTGCGAGCTTGTGGATAAAAACAGAGCCGGTGACAGTTTCACTTAGCGCAGCTGCCGCCGATGCTAAGATGTACCGATGCACTTCTGCCGTCCCCCCTCACATGTTTGATCGCTGCTCTTACATAAGACGCTGATGTAATGGTGGGCTGCGTACAGGCAAGACTGGAAAACAATGGAGAGACAGCAGGCCGGCACACTGGTGGATGTCTCATTTTTATGTCACTGTATGAGCCAAAAGGACTGAAAGTTGAGATTCTGGCGTGAAATAAATAATTTGACTAACTGTGGACCGTACTCATTGTTTTCACTGTGAAGAGAGGAGACAAGAGAAAAACATAATCCAAAGTTCATTAAAAGTAGTTTTCAGGCCAAACTGATCAAATATTGTTGCTCAGTCAGCAGTGAAGCATCACGGTTTTTATCATGGTTTTTAAGTTTCTGCCTCTGGTGCAAAAGATTCTTGCAGACATGTGCCAATAACTAAAACGATCCAAAGAGGATAAGGTGTGTTTGTCAGAGGATCAGCCCGTCGGCTGTTGGGTGAGTGGATGGCGTGTGAAGCATGTGGTACAGTGTGAAAACAAACTGCAAAGACAGCCAAAGCTAACTGCAAAAAAAAATTAAAAAACAGTTTTGCCACAAGGAGGGCCGTGGTGTGGATAAGAGAGAGAGAAAGGGAGCCGACAGTTTTTGAATACACCTAGGACACTGGTCAGGTACCAGTGTTGGGCAAGCTACCTAGAAAATGTACTGAGCTAAGCTTCATGTTGTTCCACATTAAATGAAACTTCATTACACGGAAGCTACCCTTCAGAGAAATGTAGCAAGCCAAGCTACAAAAAATTAACAAAAGTAGCTTAACCACATTAAAGCTTCTTTTATGTTCAACATCAAACTTCATTCCAAGTCAATGCTATCTAGTGATCAATGAAACTGTGAGACAAACAGATCAGTTCAGTTCAATCATTTATTAAACTCTTCTCTCTTAACAAAACCAATACTTACATAATCTCCACAAAAAACCAGGTTGTGTTGGACGTCTTGGATGTTGACAGGAGCTTCCTCTTGGGGTTGCTTAGTCAACACCGGAATGTATAACTGCTCTGTGAGGTCTCGATAGGTGACTGGAACTTCTTGAGATATGGCCATGTGGATTCCCAAGGTGAAGACAGGTGAAGACTGCATGTTTTCCATCCCAACTAGCTGCATCACAGAATTCTTGGGCATCTTTTTTTCTAGTCGGGCATCAGCAGGATGATAGGTATGTGACGTTACATGGGAGGGATATGGTTAAGATCTAGAAATGCCTGGGAAAATGTTCTGTGGACGCTACCTTAGTACTTGGCCATGAAAGTAGCTTCACTACTGAAAAGCCAAAATGACGTTAAGACTACGCTACCGACAAATGTAGTTAAACGGCGCTACTGCCCAACACTGTCAGGTACTCAGGTGTGGCAAAACCCTGCCCTGCATATTTCATTGTCAACCGCAGCATAATCTGCACAAGTTGATCTATGACATTCGAGCATGGGATAAATCAGCATTACAGTCCCCCTCAGGTTGATCTGAAATAAATTCACTCCACACTGAAGTCATAGGTAGGAGTTTGGTGCTTATTCTGGCTCAATATATCTGTCATTTAGGATAATAGGCCACAGGGTGAAGCATTAGGTCCCATAACATCAAATGAAACATAAAGTGAAATAATTGCACAGCTTTACAACCCGACATCTCTGGTAATATTATAACTGTTACAATGGATCTAAATGCCAAGATATGACTTGATGGTGGGACCATTTTTGCCCAAAGTACCCGCCATGTCCAATTTAATCCATGCATTATTTTATGACAATCATGTAGTTAACTTTAAAGTCAAAGGCTGTGGTGTGTAATAGATGGCAAAAAAAAAAAAAAAAAAAAGTCTTATTTGTTTTAAGTTCAAGATGTAAGATGGCAAAAGTAACATTATGTATTCAGTGTGCTTTAGATAGACAGTCTAGTCTCTCTTTCTTATGAAGTCCACCAGGTTTACACTCTGAATACAAGATTCTTGCCCCCGGGCCACTGAAGTGTTTGAAAACCTACCAATATACTTTTTCTACAGCAAAGCAGGACTCTGCAGAGGGCCCCAAAAAGCTGAAAAATGGTCCTTATTCTTTGAATCCTTTCCACACTGTTCCTTACTAGACATCCTCTTCTCTCTGATGACTTCTCCAAAGTTTCTTAAACTTCTCTCTCTCTTCTAATTAGCTTGTTCTAATCATGTCCCCCAGAGGTCTGACAAACTCCAATCAGGACCTCAGCGGGGCCGAGGCTGCTCTGCCCTCTGCCTGATCAGAATGGCAGATTAAAACCAGACACAATGCTGACACGTGTTATCTGGGGACGGCCCTATACCTCCAGAATGAGAGACCGAGACAAAGAGACAAAAAAGGCAACAATTCAAACAGTCACCCCAGTGCCTGCTCTTACTATCACTGTAGCCCACTATTAATCTGTGAAGTGATGTGCTTTGTGTAACAAGAGGGAGCCTCTGACATTCCTACTCTGAGGGCAGTAAAACAAAACCAATACAGATTATGAAAACTCTTATATATGTATAGAGAGAGTTAGTGCTGTCACAATATCAATATCAGATTTTCTTCGATTATTGTTGTCATTATGTATTGCAATTACGATATTTGTGGAAAAGTCAAAATTTGAAAGAACACAGTAGGTGTGTGCGTGTCTGAAAAACCTAGGGAAAACATTAGCACAAATGTGCAAAAGATGAACGAGCCAACATTTGGCAAGCTTTACAGTGACATCAGTCCATATCAAAATAAAATGCAATCACTATTATTGGCATTATAAAGTAAGGAAGATGTTTTCACGAGTATCTCTTTGGCTTTTGAAAACCAGCGTCTATTCTTCAGGTTTCTGTAGGGAACTTTTAACTAGATTTTAAAAGGATCTCGCTTCTCCTGATATCTATGTGTCACCTACAACAGCGAATGAGCCCATGGGATGGAAGATAAGATATTTCTAAATGGTGTAGCTCCTACTTTCAAAATTCGTTGGTCGGCTCTGCCCATTGACAGAACAATTGACGGCACACAGTCAGGAAGTTTAAAATTAAAAAAAAAAGTACCTGTAAGTTCCGTCTTGTTTCCTTCACCTCCAAAACAACTGCACGTCAGACCAAAGACCTTGTGTCTTCACATGGCTAGTAGCCGGTCAGAGCAGAGCCGATTGTGGGCGAGGCTTTATCTTGTTCACCAGCTCAGTGTACAATGCTAAAGATGCGTGGCTAACTTATGCTAAATTCTATTGACAGAGCCTACCCGTTCCGACCAACAACATTCAGTCATTCGCCAGTATAGGCACAGACAGTGGTGGGACGGTGCGTAGCAGGGGAGACAGGGGATTGGGTGGACTCATGGACCACTATGAACCACCGGGGTTACGGCGGTTCAGATTGGTTGATTATTAGCCTTTTTGCAGCGGATATACTTAATGAATTTTCTTCATTCTTTTTGATCTTTATATTGGGTAGATCGGACCATAGGACCATAACGGCCTTATAAACGCTGTTATTGATAAGTACCAAGCTTCCAAATGGTAGACCATAGCTTAAAGATGAGGTGTTTGAAGGACAGGTAAACAAGTAGAAAGTAAAGATGGTTAAAAAAAAGTATTTCATTATATGATGCACTTTAAAGGATCTTAAAACCTTATGATGCTTTTACTGTCTTGTTGAAGAAAAACTAATAAAGGGTGACTTCTTTGTAAGTTTGATTGGTCATTGTAGCAACTGCAAGCTTAAAACTGTCATCTGGGCAGCAGTTACGCAAAACTGCTTTTCAAAATGCTTAATACTCTCATGTGTCTTATTTTCTCTGGTAAAGACTGTCTCAGTAGAGATTTGTTGTTGCCTCATCTTAATTTTTATTAACGATTATTTATCTAACAATAATCAAACATTCTTATGTGGTTGTAATTTCAGTTGCAATAACTGTAAGTCATAATGAGGCTGAGTCTCAAAGTTTAACTGCTCCCATTAACCTGACTCAAGCTCCACGAGTCAAGCCATTTTTTTTTTTAGAGATATGCAATATAAACCATGCAATATACTATACAAGCCTTACCATGATATATGTTCCCCATTCCACATAATTAAGAGCGCGGTGCCGTCCAGTTTTAAGAGGCCGTCTCTGCAATGACTGTGACGCTCGGAGGTCAGACTGATAGTCTTTTCATCCCTCACTGCTGGACAATTGAAATACCAGAGTGCCTGTTTTGAAAGACTTTTCATTTTTCCATTCTCGATATGACCCACATGTTGGTATTAACAATCCCCCGTCCCCCGTTTTATACTATTGATACACACGAACATACACACACGAACACACTTGACTGGAAATTAATTTTCAGACCTGCACAATGTCAAGACTTGCTATCGACGGGAGAGGCGAACCTAATTTGCGTGCTCCTTGTCGAGCTGTTTTACCATTCAGCACCAGTCCCCATCAGAGAGCTCTCAGGCCTTTGTGCTGCAGCCTTGAAGTGGGTAAATGAAGATGGAAATTGATGATATGTTGTGCAGTCATTTTACTTGTGAGGGGATGCAGTTTTATTAGCCCGACAGTAAGTGATGTTTTTCTTTCCTTTTCACATCCTAAAATTGAAATGCCTACGTCACAGAGCATTCAAATTGAAAAAAAAAGAAGATACTATAGTTGAATTTTAATGTGGTTTGAAGCCAATTTCTGCTCCTCAAAGATTTTTGTATCTTGCCTTTTCAGTGAGAGAATTACAAGATTAAAAATTGTACTTGCTTACATCAATGACTCCTCTCTACAGTCATAATATCAGTTTAAATTAAATTAAGGCTATAATCGGTATTTTAACAGACAGGTTTAAATCCCAATTCCAATATCCCAATTGTTATCTCCTGACTAAATACTCTCCACAGAGGGCATAAAAGGACAGCCAGCTCCAATCTGCTTCATGTCATACTGCTGTAGTACTACTATGCCATGTCTAATATGCTTTGAAATAGTCCATATGGCCGTGCATCTTCTTACACAATAAGTAGTGGTAATCAAATTGATGTTACGCAGATGCCTGTGAGTGAGCTGCAGAAAGTTTATGATGAGTTTGGACAGACTATAAACATGTCAACTCAAGTAGAAGGAGACAACTCTAATCGATAAATGTCCAGACCAGCATTGAAGCTAGAGGCTATCGGGGGCACTATAAGAAAGACAGTCACGACCAAATGTAAACTAGAGACGTCTGAGGGGACAGTAATCTTGTCTCTTGTCTAAGGGTCAAAAGGCAAGCAAGATAATTCCCTCAAATTTCGTCCCAGGCTTTTATTGTTTCTGTAAAAGATAAAGATGTGCTTTTCTTCCCAGAGCTTCCTCCGACAATCACTGACAAGAGCAAAAAAAACTTCTGACTTTAACAGAGAGAGAATGATGATGGTGTAACAGCGGCTTTGTCTGCTGTTTCACATCTTTCTAAAGGCACTGTGGATTAAAACGACAGCAAGAACACTTTTAACAAGAGGGTCACAATCCAACAATGACGTAAATAGCTGTTTTATCTGAAATTTGGGAGAACAAACGCTCTCAGCTGTCACATCTTTCAAAAGTTTCCACGCTTTATTTTGACCTTTTTACATCAGAGTTTTGAATTTTTTTTCACAGCTGTTTGAAACTTCAGTGCAAGAAAAAGCTTCTCTTAGAGAGGGTTCTCAATGTCTGCACATCAGCCCGCAAAAAAGGCTACACCTCAAGCTAAATAATTCAGTGGGTTTGTTTTATTGCAATGCTTTATATTTTTCTGTAAGACTCCAGCTTAAGTTGGAGATACATTTTAGTCCTACAGCTGGATGACTCAGCTTATTCTGCTGAAGTGCCACTAAATCTCCATCAGCTCTGGGCTCTGTTTCTGTAGCTAAGCATGACCTCTGACTCCTCAATGGGAGGTGGGCAGCAAAAAAAAAAGCAACCTCTCCACGGGGATCTGTACACAACTCAGGAAACAGGGAAACGCAATCTCCTCAAAACCTCCTTCATGTTCTCTGGACAGCGCACTACCATGTCAAGGTCTGTGACAAAATGCAGTAATCTGCAAAGATCTAACTGCAGTCACCGTTCGCTTTCTTACTCTGTTTGCTGACTGTTTACGCATCGATGCTGTGATAGAGGCATGTTGGTTTGGGGTTTTCAGGAATAAAAGGTGTAATACAAAGGATTCGTGAAGCAGGTATCCCGTAAACATGACATTTTGTATAACACTGCTGCAATTAACAGTAACGCTTCTTTAAAAGTATGAATGAAAAACTCCATCAGAATGACTAGTCAGAAAGGTTATAATAATAGTAATAATAATATAAATAATAATAATAACATTTAATAATAATAATAATAATTAATAGTAAACCTTCTCAAAATGACATTTGTTTAAACACTCAACACTTGGTTGTGGCACCTTTACAACAAACTGTATCTGTTTTACATGATTTCTACTTTATAGGACTTCACTTTTACACTAATAAAGTGTCACTAGTTGTTATTTACCATGCCAGTTTACCACTGTAAACTGTCGTAGCATAAACACTGAATGTAAATTTGTTTTCTTCAAGTTCATTTGTCTACGTGTACTGTCTGCAAAGTGAATGAACTAACATTTAAACTTTTTTTTTTTTAGTCAACACTAACTCAGAAATTCCAAAACAATGTTGTCCAGAACCAGAAATCAGAGTAAATAATTAAGTAGCAACTCCCAGTGAAAAAAAAAAAAAAAAGATAATAAAACAAAAATAAAAAATAACAACTGCACTCCCTCGAGTTTCCACTAGGGGTTTCCTTCTAAAACTCAGGACACCCTGTTAAATCGGTGTTAAAATGCCTGTTTTTAAAGCAGAAACAAAGGTGTCAGCAGCCTTAGAAATAGATTTTTCGCCTGAATCTTTTTTTACATTTTTATTTAATGTAGGGTAGAAGGGGGAATACCGTAAGAGTTGTGCATATATTTGAATATTAAGGGGCATGTCTGATTTGACTGAGGCAGAGGCATTATAGCTATGTACCAGGTGGTCAAACCACCTCCTTCTCTGTTTGCAGATTGACTGAAAAATAATGTCAGCTCATCATTTTTAATATTGCCTTCATTGGCACTACTGTTGAGCTTCGAAAAGCCTCTCCAGAATCCAGTGGTGTCCATGTTTTATACTCTTTGCTTCATACATGATTCTGAGGCTGAAAAAGATCAAATCTTGACAGCCAAGCACCGACATCCGAGGAATAAGCAAAAACCAGAGCAAGGGGTGCTGATAAAGCAGAAAAAAATCTGTGAACAATTTATTGAGGTCCATTTGCTTTCAGCAGGTTAACTCCCGGTATGTTTCACTTTATCAATTTATTTTATTTTTGCGCTATAGTATGCCCACAAATCAATAAAACTATTATATTGAACAAACCAGCAATGAAATGCATTAACCATAGCTCTGGGATCTGATGACGATGAACTTTAACATATACAGAGGACACGGGGGACAAAGAAAGCTGCTTTCAATCAACCTTGTCCTGCTGCTGTCAATACATTAATACCCATTCTGTATATATGTGCGTGCATACAGTCTCGTGTTTGTGTGTGTTGATTAAATGAAAGGCGGCAACCAATTTGAGCTGTCCGTGCGAGGTGTGAGGGGTGATGCATTATAAGAGTACTCTCTGTGATTGCGTCAGCGGCTGCGTGTCTAATGCAGGATCAAACTGACCCGCTCTGCTGGAAAAATGCATCAATTTGGTGCCCTTAAAGCAATCATAATATTTCCACACCTCTCAAGTAGTCCTTGAGTAGCCTTGGCCTCTTTGGAGGACTCAGAGGCTAATATCCATCAAGTGTATATATCAGGTAAGCCAGCTCTTCAGTCCTGAAGCACCTCAAATAGGTCTGTCATTCAGTCAGACACACCGGTCATTTCACTTCAACAACACTGGAGCAGCCTTCCTCTGAAGGAGCTCTAGTCAACAATACTAAGCTGTTTTCAGCCAAAACACAGCAGTTTTGTGGGGAGTACACATGGAAACAAAACTGTCTAAATGGTGGGGTCTGTTATCAGAGCTACAAAGAATCATCACACTTTATTATGCTTTTCGTCACAAAGGGCCAAGGATTTCCTTTTCTTTTTTTTTTTTCTTTTTTGGCAAATGTCACCAAACCTATGAGTAAAGTACTATTTATTTTGAGTAATTTTGCAAGTTTATGTTAAGCTTTTAATTATTATGCCTACATTGTGCTCCCTGAGTTGCTGCCAGGTTTAGATGTAAAGCTAAAGGATGCAAGGCGTCTGGACAGACTGGTGAAAAAAGCTGGCTTGCCGAAGGATGTGTTAGAGAGATGTACACTTAGGAAGGTGTAGGCTATTCTAAAAAACATGGATCACCCACTCCACAACACCTTGATGGACAAAAGGGCCAGTGGTGGTGGACGGCTCCTCTCTCTTTGCTGCAGGACAGAAAGATTGAGAAGATCTTTTGTACTCCCAGACTGTTTAATTCTTTTATAAGTAGTGGATGTGATGACATGACAGACAAATGTATTTCCCTTTGAGGATCAGTAAAATTCTTGTATTGATTAAAGATGAGGAATCTGTTACTTTATTAAGATACTTCCATTCAGGGTTAAGTTTGAAAGGTCTATCCAAAGACTAGATAGTTACAGTTGTAAGAGAAAGCATCTCTTTATAATGTACTACACTGTGCTTCTTATATCAACAAAGACAATGATGTTAAGTTTTCATTAACCTCTAATTTTTCATGACCAAACAGAGCCAATTACATCAAAGTTGAGCAAACTGAACGACAAAACTATGGTGAAAATCTCTAGATAAATGCTCAGACAAATACTGACCAAACAAAAAACTAAACAGTTTGCTTTATTTTTCCCTTTAAACCAATAATTTATCTGCATATATGTGTATATATATATATATATATATATATGTATGTATATACAGTATGTATATATTTATATATGTATGTATATACAGTATATATATATATTTATATATGTATGTATATACATATATATATATATATATATATATATATATATATATATATATATATATATATATATATATTATATAATGATAAAAGAAAAAAATCTGTGCACAAAAGCTCCATTAACATGTGCAAAACAGAAAAAAGAGGTTTCAAAAATACCCGCCTACATGTTGACTGGGCCTAAAGCAGGTCTGTAGATTGGCGTTTTGGGACCAGTCTTAAGCCTCACAGTTGTAGAGAATAAGAAACTGAGCTGGAACTCCTCAAAGAGGAAATGCTATCAGCTTAACCAGGGATCCCCGGACATTGGTGTCTAATCAGAAAAACTCTGCACCACACTGATGCTAATTGGCCATTTGTACATGCACTTCTGTATGTTTCATATTTTGTGGCAGTTATCCTTTCAAAAACCGGACCAAACACAGAACTATCCCTCCTTACCTTGAACTTCAACAGTCCCTCAACAACACATCTCAAAGCCAGGAATGCTTTTATCAGAGCCTGGCAAACATTCTCTGTGTATCATTATGATCTCACAGCACCAACCCTGCAATTTATAATTTTTTTTTTACACCCAACTTCTATGCACACAGTCCTCTCTGCTCTCATTTGCTAACAATCCTGACATGAAGATGTGGCCTTTTCATCGCTGCTCACTGTGACACAGGATAAAGTTTTTGTTTTTTTAGGCCGACTGTCACCAAAAACATACAGTATGTCACCTAGATCGGGCTCTAACCAAGCTGATTACAAGTAGCATCACCTAATTGAACTCATGGAGACCCCAGACAGCCTCTCATTATGCTCTCCAGCACAAACAATTTTGGGTTGATGTTGGCTCTTTGATATATAGTCATATCACTTAGCAGTTTCCCTTGTAAGAGGAAACAGAGCTGTCAGCATGCACTGTTAAATCTCCATAAACGGATAGTTTCTGCACTTTTCCCCAAACTTCACTGGTCTAATGTGCTTTGATTGAACCTCATCAATCATCCCTTTGGACCATTGTCAGATGATATATAAACGTAAATGTTAAAGTTACTGCTTGAACGACAGTATTGCTCATGTCACATCACTAACCAGCAGCTGTTACATTAAACAGACATTTATGTCTAGTTTGAAGCCCTCTGCCACACAGGCTTCAGACAGTCGAGAGTTACTGGTTTCTAGATGCCTATAAGGGCCAGGTTTGGGTTGGCAGATACAAAGACTCGTTTTATAAGTACAGAGGAAGTAAAACAGAATGAATAAAGTAACGGAAGGCATAAAATTCACAGCCCAGAGCTGCAAGCATTCAAGGACAATGGTAACTGTTGCAGCTCATAAAATCACTGCAATCTCTTTCACTCAGAGGCGCAGTAGGAGAATGCTGCCTTCGCTATTGGAGATTGGGGAATCAATATATAAAAAGGAGCTGGAAAAAATATTGTAAAAAGCTGTAATTTTAGTGGTGCCTCGTGGAAGGTCATTAGCTGCAACAATAAAGGCTTTTAAGGCTTTTTCGTGAGATGAATACTCAGCATTTATTGAAAGTTTAGCCTGTCTCCCAGCCTACTTCTTGTTCTTGTCACTTACTTAAATATTCCCTGCACTTCAGTGTAGCTCATGGGGCTTTTTTTGGTGTGTAGGGACATCAGCAGTGACAGTAATGTACCATTATGTGCTTCTCAGTGTGTTGGCCTGCTTTGAGCCTCCAGGCACCTCCAGGATGTTTTTTTGCCAAAGCAGAGCCCGTTGACTTTTCAGCCTGTGTGGAATATTTTGGCTCGCATTGTTGTCTTTGGTGGGTAGCAGGAACGCGTTGTGATTGTACAGCAACAAAACAGATGGACTGAAAGTGCAGGAACGTGTTTAAGCTCAAAGAAACCCCTGCTTCTTTGGTGTAAGGAGAGAGGGGGGTAACTGAGTTGAGTAGGTACTCCAATCAGATAAGTGTCTCGGAGAGTGCATAAAACAAATCCTTGCTTTAATTTTAAAGACATATTAAACTTGCATGTGCATTCTTAGTGCTGTTTTTCCTCCCTCCCTTTATTTTTTCTTCCATGCATGGTAATGAATAATCTGGCAGTGAGCCACTGTGAAACATAAGGTGAGAACAAGAGGGAAGGAAGGCTGATGGGGGGTGAACACCAATGAGACAATGTGTAAATAGGAATGAAAGGGGTGAAAACAAGATGCCGACAAGTGACAGTCTTTGTACGGATTGTTCACTGCTCAGCTGTGCCTGACTTTTGTCTGTGGCCTACATGTGATATCAGTGACAGAAATAGCATTTCTCCATCAAAGAATCTGCTCTCAAAGTTTGCTCCACCAAAAATATACTTGAATTAAATCCTGATACTTTATATTTAGAATAGTTCTCTTTTTGCTGCAGAGAAAAAGACCTTTCCAGCAGCTTCATCGTGAATTTCCAAGACTTAGGACCTGTAATTTCTCGTTTTTGAATATGCAGCTGCTAAATCTATAAATAACGTTCACCTACATGCCTGTTTGAACTGCAGGTGGTGTGTCAGGATGTATTTGAATGTTTAATTTTTAATGTTGGTGTGGTTTCTTTAAGTCAACGCATACAATAATATTTATAATGTTTTCAGCATTTAAACTCTGTATTCACATTTGCATAAAAGTGTGGATCCATTTGACAACAAGGGTGTGTGTGCATGATAGGGGTGAGCAATATGGGCTAAAAAAGTTACCACAATAAGATTTGCAATTCTGGCGATAACAATTAAAGTCCTGATAAAAGATATTATAATTCCAATCTATATTTTTTGACTCATTTTTTTCTTGAGAACACCAGATGAAGTCGTCAAATAAGAGACTTCACCACAAGTCTGAGTGGTAGGTTATGAAGAAAACTAATGACATCAAACAAATCTCATGTGAAAACATTTTCAACATTTGTTGAAAACTCTTATTGCACAAAGTGAACAGCAGTAGATCCACTGTCTGATCCCTCATGTGGAGCCTCGTTCAGTAACCAGCTGCTCAGAAATGTCCTCTTCATTACCTTCAGCCATGTTTGTTTGTTATTCTGCTCGGTGTGAGCTATGGCTGTGAGTCTGTCAATCGCGCTTACGTCATCAACTTGCATGTATCGTATTTATCATGAAATGGCAAATATCTATCGTGGAGGATTTTGCTGATGATTTATCGTGAATGATAATGTATCGCCCATTCTTAGTACATAATAACCATTAAACATGAAGTGGAAAAACCATGAGTACAGACTAAGCAGGATCCTTGTGTGAATTATTTTAGAGGACTCATGAATAAAATGAGTGTAACAATAAGGAATGTTGCGTAAAAAAAAAAAAACATTTTTCAATGTTCCTGTATTTTTCCAGATTGTGTGCTTTCCAAAAAGTATTAAAATAACACAATAATTTGTTGGTCATTTTTTATGACATGGCACAGTGTTAATTTAGGAGCTATTTTAGGTTAAGCCTCCCTGCAAATCATACCAGTGTGCCTGCCTAATGGTCAAGTCAGCCGTGCCTCTGATTCGCCGATCTTATAACCTGAAAACAAATGTGTCACAAAAAAATCCTCTGGGGCTGTAAATGTGGTTAGTTTTCCTGTTCTGGCTCACTGTGTATATAGTTTGTGGTGCTTCTGCAGTCTGCCTCAGGTGGACACTCATGGAACTGCAGGTTTTTAATACTTCTCCTTCAACTTTCTCAAGGTTCAAGGTTGCCGCTTGCCTGTGACTGAACTCTTCGATGACTTTGCTCTTAAGTATCAGAGATCTATCACTGATATTATGATAAAACACTTTTTTTATCACTCAAAAATCATATTGATGGCATAGTAGCCCATTTTTGTTTATGTCCTTTGGGTCATCATAGGCGTTTCAAAGGCACATAATAAAAGTGATGTGTGGTTTAGTTTGTGATGGTTGGATACATTTCTGTACTGCGTTTTCATTCCCCATCATTATCATTCAGCCTTTTACTGCGTGTGTTGTAAAGTTTAATAAATATGCTGCAAAGGCCTCCCTTGCAGTTTGCAGCTGTAATGGAATGACCCGGCACTGCTGACGGCACACTCCACTAAAATGGGCCACCATGCACATCTGCCTGCGTAGCTCTGCCACATAATTGTTCGATTTACTGCACGGCCAATATCCCTGTGCTGTAATTGAATATGACTTTGTCCTGTTTGAGTAATCTCTTCATTTCATGCCCTGACCCCATACTGTAGCATGAGAGGGGGAGAGAGACAGAGGGAATGAGAGAGAGAGAGAAAAGGTGAGAGGTGAGTAAAAAGGCGTCTTGTGTAGATAAAGCATGTAGGTCACATTGAGCTGCCGGGCTTCTGGCAATGAGATTTTTGCTGTTGATCGCCTGGCTTCACAACCATCAGAGAGTCGGGGATTTGGCTTCGTTTAAAAAGAAAGAAAAAAAAATACTCCATTGCATCCATGGAGGAGCGAATCTAAAGACCACAGGCTTCTTAAATCACACAAAAGGTACAAAGCATTAGTCCTGAATGATTTGACAACACCTGTGGTTTCTGGCTGCTGTAATCTCAACACAGGCTGCTCATTTCCTGTTTCCTGGATACCTACAGCTCAGATGAACGAACCCTGCCTGAGTTTGTTTAAATTTTTAGTCGTCATTTGGCAAAGGACTGTGTCGCCGTAACAGAAGGTCCCCTAAATTTGCCTAAATGCTTAAAAAAAGCCCAATGATTTCATCTGCATTAATTATTTTCATAGCAAAATATCGTGCAGATCCAAAATTAACAATGAATTACTCTTAGTTTTACTAATGTATTTATTTCAGTGTGTTACATTCATGTTAACAACTGTATTTACATGTATCAGACTTGGACAAAGGTGTGCCGAGCTATGGCTTAATGCAAAGACACTGCTGACAAACACTGGTAACTGTTAGAATTAGAATACGAATTTTTAAATCCCGACCTGAAAACCAAAGAAAACAAAGTACCAAAGTCAAAGTATGGAGCTGGTGCCCATCCCAGCTGGCAATGGACGAGAGGCATAGTAAACCACAGACAGGCTGCCAGAACAATTTAGATACGGAAATTTAATTTAATAGGACATTTAGTTTTATTTAAATAGTTCTTATTAAATTAGATGAGACTGGATGAGATTAGAATAGGTTATCTTGAATAGACTTTATTGGTGCTTTTGGGAAGGTTTCCTCGAAGAAATGTTCGTTCTAGCAGCATCAGCAACAGAATAATCAAATAAGTAAGAAAAAGAAATTCCACATATATCAAGTACAAAGATAAAGCGTCTGAAAAAACTTTAGATACATTCATTATTTATATATAAAAAGTAAGATATAAAACCATGGACATTTGCACAAATGTTTTTTAAAGGCAATATTCTTCCTTCAAAAAGTTTCTCTCCTAAAAAATTGTTTTTGAAAAGCAGCTGCTGTCTGCCGATCAGGGTCACCCTTAATCGGGCCAGTGTATTATTAGCTTAGAGGTCATTGAACTCAGTATTTCCACCATTGTCTGGCCTTCTTCTGAAGTCCGCAAGTTACATCGCTGAGTCGGTGCATGCTGGTACACATCAAGATGACACAGCTAAATTAAAGTTGAGTTTGGATCTTTGTAGCTTCCTTTGCAATGAGCTGACTTTTAACTCTGTCTGTGTTCAGCTCTGATTTGTCTAAAAAGGGGGTAATGTAATCTCCTGCGCAGGAATAACTTCACAGAATGATGTCTTTAGGTTTTAATCTCGTCTTTCATTGAGATCTCATTTAAAGTATATTCCTCCCCTTCCCCCTCCTCTTCCTGTCATCCCATTCAGCTCTAACCTCATTTCTTCTGTTTCCAAGAAGACTCTGACCTTTGGTGGGGGACAGGGACAGAGGGACACACAGACTAACATGGAGGGGAGAGGGAATTGGATTTCTCCCTTCTTGATTGCTCCTCCCTTGTCCTGCATTCAGCCACTTTTTTTTCACCAGCCTGTTCAGCACTCTTCCTCTCTTCTACGCATACACACACACACACACACGCTCGTTTTGCAATGCACTGCATTTATACTGTTATGCCTAGGGCTGTATTAGATAAATCATGTCCCTTTCATTTATTGAAATATGAATTCCCTTACATTGTATGTCATTTCAGATAATGCTCTTCTCTGTGTATGTGTGTGTGAGAGAAGTTGAGTTAAATATTGTATTCACTGTTAGGACCATGCACCAGTTTAATCTGCATTCAGGCTGATTTTTATACAAGTTCAGTGGAGGAGAAACTGTGAGGAAGTGGTGTTGACCATGTGTTTATGTTAAGGCTATTATAGGTCAGTGCAGCATATTTCAACAACTGGAAAAGTCATAGTGTTTGTGTGTCTTTGTACGTGAGCTCCTTTTTAGTATTTACAGCCAGATTAAAGGTCAGCCCTGGCTGGAATCAGGTTCTACGGGAGCATTATTGTTAATGTGGCGGAAATGTTTTCTGCTCATTTGGTCCTCTCTGCTAAAGGTGCTTGCATTTTTAGCATTGATAAATCATTAGCACATTCATTTTCACACATTAGTATAATTAGTGTGAACAAATGAGGCCATTGATGTGGAGACTGGCATCTTCAGCGTGTTCTCAATACTCCGCCTCCTCCTCTGGCTGCAATGTGGAGAAAAGAAGAGGCAGAAATCAAGCTGGAGTCCTTCCATCATAAAATCACTACTCTGATAATCAGGAATTAACTGAACTAACAAAACGCATCTTGTTGCTTTTCCATGGAGCATGATGCCACTGTGGCCCTCTGCAGAGATCTGTAGATGGGGAGAGTCTTTTCCAAATACATGTTCAGTATATGCAAATGATGAGTGAGGTCTGCAGTTCTTTTCAATGATTTTCTCAAGATTGTTTTAAGTACATTTGAATGGAGATGATGAAGATTTTATAACAGGTCCCAGCTTTGTAAATCAATGCATTGATGCAACAGGGAAAACCTGTGTAAGAGCTGTTTTCAGTTTGTAAATGCCCCGTTCAATCTGTTTGATGATGTCTAGTGTACATCCAAAGAGGACATAGAAAAGCTATTTTATTTAATCAATAGAAAAAAGAAAAAAAAAACAGCCCAACAAAACCAAAGGAAAGGGGGTCTAGATTTGGAAATAGTTCTGTTTTTTTTAGGAGGTTTGCTGGACAGTATCAGTAAATACACATGATTGCCTTAAACCCTGTGGAAGCCTTTTTTTCATACTTGACTCTTTCTATTCATTTTGATGTTTGATGGATGAGAGTTTACCTCTGAGTGCTCAAATGTATCTGTAATACCAGTTTTCTGTTGAACAGACAGAGAAATCCTTCAACCGCAGCTTTGCTCAGTAAAAGAGCAACACGTCTCAAACATGACATGAACAAGATTTAATGTAAAGCCAGCATCTCAATGTTTTACTGCTCTTTGAGGACAAAGGATCGAACTGGGCGATTTGGAAAAAAAAAATCACGATATATTTTGTCAAATCATCCGATCTCGATTATTATCACAATTTTTCTTTTTTTAAACGCCCGTTTTAAAGCATCTGTACTAAAAAACTAAAGAAGCAAATTGAATAAGATAAACTTAGAAAATTATCAAAAACATTTTAACTCAACAGTACAAGAATTGTAGATAAAAACTAAATAATACAGTGAATTAGTTTAAGGTCCTGAGTGTTTCTGCAGGTATGCAAGACACAAAATAAACAAATCCTCCCCTCAGGAATAATAAAGACGCATTAAAATGTAAACATTAGATGATGTAAACATAGATGATTTGATTGGTTGCTGCTTTGGTCTGGTGGCTGCACTGCTAGTTGTGACTAAACTGCTGATGCTACTTGTGCCGTCAGCAGTGACAGGCTGCAGAAACTTCGCTCACATTTTCATGATTCCCACATAATCAGCGGGCAGTTCCTCTTCGAATGATTAAACAGATTTGTTGTCTAGTTGGTTTTTGAGGGCACCGACTGCCGGACTTTGGAGATACCCGAACCACCGCCACACAACTGGCGTTGAGTAACTTTTCTTCTCAACAATGGCATCTTTGGAGGAAAACTCAAAGTCATGGCTGACATCTATTTTGCTGCCCTCAGCTCCACATTTAGCTTTACGTTCGGTCATTCTGTTTACTTTCCCTGTTTGCTTGAGGGGAAAGCAGGAAAAGCTTGACTCCGATTGGCTGTTGTCACGTACATTTCCGCTATGTTTGATTGAGTAAATATGTTCACAGCTGATCACCATGATCAAACTGAAATTTATCACGATCATATAATCGCCCAGTCGTATAGAAGGGTTACACCATGTACATATACACAAATTGACTGGGACACATTGACACATCAAAGCCATATGCCTGGCTCAGTTTTCAGGTTTGCCATGAAATAAGACACTTTTGGCCCCGCACATTATGCAGAGGTGTGCCACTGCTGCGCTCATTATCCTGAAAAGTCACATTTTGATGCACTTACTGTAACAGACTCCTTTAATTGACTTCAGTGGTTTAATCATGTTTACATCAAGAGTCATGCGTTTACTAGTGGATGGAAAGTCAAACAGATACAGTAAGTTAGGAGGAGTCCTTTCATGTGGAGCCATTCTGGTTGAATGGCCACAATTTGCTATTAATCCTGTATGCAATCAGCAGCTGGTTTCCTGTTTCATTGCCTGAACCCTGATGGAACTTTGATACTGGTGTTGGTGGTGGAGGAGATGGGCTGCTCAGACAGTGGAGTGGTTTATGACCTGATTGAACTTTTGCTTGGCTCCGTCTTTACTTGATTATGTTGTTTGGTGCTTTTTCCTCTTTCCCACCTCTGCTGACCTCCATCTCTGACCCTGCGTACATTACTGTGGCTGCAGAGGCGGATACAATCAAGCCGGTTGGATACTCAACTAGCCATCCCACCTGCTCCCTATCCCCCCTTTCTGCCTGAGGTAGGCGGAGGTGGATGAATAAGTCCAAAAGGGACGGAGTTTTCTGGAAATGATTATGGTTTACTTAGAGAAAGCAGCTTTTACTGTGAGACCATTCTTCATCACTATGCACTGATGATATCCAACCACCACACACAGCGATTTACACCGAGGAGTGCATGTGCGCCCTGTGTGCATGCTTGAATCTGTGTATGTGTGTGTGTGTGGGTTATATTTTATCTAGTGCCTTCCCCCTCAAGCACTGTGTATGTGCATGTCAGACCAGAGAAGATCCAGCACTGCTGTGTATTGGGAATGTGCCTCGTTCTCTCCCGTTTGTGAATTAATTTTCTATGAGCTGAGAGTCGGATTTGAACTTAATAGGGACTTAGATGTACACTCCTCCTCCCCGTCTCTTTTTATTCCACATCCATACTGCTGCACATCACTCACAAACTTGTGCGTGTGTGACTGTGTACGCTCATTCCTCGCTCTTTGACTAATAGTGAGCCAGGCTACGCCCTGGGGCCTCCTGTCTCATCCATCTGATTGTGTGTCTGTGTGTACAAATTTGTGTGTGTGTGTGTATATGTGTGTTTGCGGTAAAGAGAGAGATAGCGGGCCGAGGCAGGACGCTCTGTCTCGTTTATCTGCTGTTGACGTTGAGTGTGATTTCCTCTGCTGAGGGGAAGCGATGCCCCTGCTTATTAATTATGCCTGAAATATTAAAAAGACTCCATCAAACATGAATTATTAATTCATTTGGCCCAGATCATCTCAGCTTAAGATTTCCAAGACTTGTCATACATCATCTGACGAGGCCGTGACAACATTGCAGCAGAGAACGGCAGGGCGCTATACCCCTGTTAACACAAGGTGCATGTGTGTGTGTGCTGCTTTGACAGAGGGTGAGAAATTGAGCCTCACTCTGTGCACGTGACTGTGTGTGTGTGCAGCAGACTGCTTTGAAGGCTTTTGATTCACTTCTGGCTGTATTTTGATGAGCAGTATTTCTTTTTTTTTCTTTTTGACCTTGGTATTAGATCTAGAATACTTTCTCCAAGAAAGCACTTGGGCATCCTTCACATAATTTCCCAAACATATTATCTGATCTCAGGCAGCACAGTCGTGCAGTGGTTAGTGCTGTCGCCTCACAGCAAGAAGTTCTATCTTTTGTGTGTTCGTGATTTGAATTCTGATTTTTTTTTTCTTGTCTGTGAGACGAAATATGTGGCTTGTGTCAGGAAGAAGAACCTTTTCTATACAAATTATAGATTTTCAATTCAGTCAAATGCAGCAATGCTTTGACATGTCATATGAATGTCTGCAGATTGAAAAATAAAGTGACTTAATTTGAAGTCCCTGTTTTCGACTGGTTATGAAACATTGAAATTGGCAGTGATATCACTTTAGGACAAACAAGGCAATTAACAACAACATTGACCATTTTCATATTGTAATTTTGAGGAGGACTGTATGACCCGTGTTATCACTACGCTTGGATTTTTATTGTACTGTCATTCATGTTTCCTCCCTCAGTCTGGAAAATCAAATAAGGTTGGCTCATCACATTAAAACCTAAATCACTGACTTATTTCTCAACAATATCCAGTTTCCCTTCCACCACGTAGCCGTTAACTGTGATTGTCAGACTCAATGTCTAAAATAAAGAGTTGTGAGAACACAGACCTACAAGCCTGTCAGTGAGCAGACAGACAGTATTAAGGATGGATATAAAAGGGTTGGCAGGGTTAAATCCACTAAATGTCCAAACTGAGATGTTCAGTAACTTCACGGTTGCCTTTTCAGACTCTACCCCACACATTTAAGGTCCTTTCACACCGGGACCGTTTTTGTCGTGCGATTATTTCGGACGTCAATATTTTTTTTCAAACCCGTATCCTGTCAATACAAGTGTTCACATCAGTGACGTTTTCCCTTTCTGCGATATTTATTATTTATAATTTTTTATTTTATTTTATTTTTTATTTTTTTCGAATTATCTAAAGTTTCACATACTGTGTGTCCACTTCTGACCAATCAGATTGTGTGTTGTTGCGACGTCTGATTCACTGGTATATCCAATATGGCCGACCAGCTGATTGTTGACGTGTCGGAGAACAGAGTGCTTTTTGATAAAAGACAAAAATATTACAAAGATAATGACCTGAAGGACAACTTGTGGAGAGTCATAGCGTCGGATATCTCATATGACGATGGTTTGTGTGCTTTAACAGTTTGCTAAACTACTTTTTTGTAACTTTCATCCGTGCTAAGTAACTTTAGCTCGTAAGCTAAACTGTTCAGATACAACATACCATGTGTATTTTCACTGTCTCAAACTCAATTGCGTTGCTGTCACAGCAACATTAGGTCTCGGTTGTTACCTTACGTTTATGGATTATAGTTTAATGTGCTTATCTGGTACTGGCCCTGACTCAGTACATCCTATCATGACAGACAGACATCTCAACACGAGTGTCTAATCAGAATTCAAAACAGTCAGTCTGCTGTTGTGTCAGTCTTCTCGCTTCCAACCGGGACGCCCCCGGAAAGTCACAAAATCGCATTGGGCTTGGTGTGTATAGTCAAAATTCGCCTCTGAATATTTCGTAATATCGTGTTCTATATTCGCCTCGGCCCCTGTGTGTAAGGACGTTAACTCCTTAAGGATTAGTTCATGTCTAGATATTTAAAGAAGCACCTAAATATATGTATTTGCATAAATGTGGCTCACGTATTTACCACTTACCCCAAGTCTGTGTTTGTGATTGGTAGAGAAATGTACACACCTAACAGCAAACTCTGACCTGTCTGAGTATGTTGTGATGGGATTATGGTTGGTTTTCATGATTCAGATCGTTTGGCTCAGCAGTAAGAGTCACATTTTGGTTATTAACTCAGCCCTATGTGGCTTTGTTTTGACCTTTGATTGATAACTTAATTGCTATTTTAAAAAGTCACATCATTCCCAGAATAATATTGTTTTGACAATCAGTATAAAGGCATTAACTTTTCACCACCGAGTACTCGGCCCCTGAACGCCATCATTAACCCTCCCCAGCATCCGATTAGTCTCATGGTACACATATTGCATTTGGTCTCTAAGTGGTGTGACTGCGGCTGAACTGTGCGGAGAGGAGTTCATGTCTTCCATTTGTCGAGTAATAAGAAAGAAGCTGCCTTATACCAGTCATGCACAAGGGACCACAGCTGTTTCCATCCAAAAACCAAAATTTACAAGGCTCCTTCCTTACACACCTGAAGTTTAGAAATCACGTAAGCATAACCTCAAAAAAAAAAGGGTATGAGTAAATGTCAAACTCATACAAGGATAGCTGCAAAAATCACTTTTGGCTGGCAGCGAATGAAAGAACTTCACTGAGAGGTCACATGTATTCAAAGTTAGTGTTTAAGCTAAAGGTTGTAAAATGAACTTGGCCAGCCTGTTGTGCCAACCCATGCTTTATACTCATGCTCTATTTTACTTTTCCTTTATCGAATGTTAAAGCCAGTCTGGGTCTCGTCTGGTCATGCCCAGAGAATGTAAGTCAATGTAACTCAGGTGTTTCAGGCAGAGACAAGTTCTGAGGTCTAGGTCGCAGCCTTGGCATATGCACAGAATGGGCATGAAGGTGGTGTACGCCGCTTTTTACACCAAGTCTTTCGATCTCAATCTCACAATCTCTGACCTCGAAACGCATTTTGGAGGCTTGGAAAAAGCAGCAATTGAGACAATAAAGTGTAGAACATCCATTGAATATAGATATAAATGAATCAGTTTTAGTTTTTAGCTAAGTATCATAATTTATTTTAGGTTGTTTTAATTTTTTCCCTTCTAATTCTCTCAAAGATAATGGCCATAAATGTTGCTTGTTTGGTGCTCATAGTTGCTGCTTTATCACGATCTATTTTTAATGTGATTTCTTGGTAGGTTTTGTCTCTGCAGGCTCATAATACACACCTTATTGTACGTGTCATGCTCAGTCATGTGAATGGTGTAAACTAAGCGGGCTTTAATATTCACTGTTGTGATATTTATCTCAGCTTACAGGTAAAAAAAAAATCAGAAGCGAGTAAGAATGAGCACTTCGGCAAAAGCATCTATTAATTTGTACAAACGTGCTTTTGAAAATAACAATATCTGTATTTGAAAGAGACCATTGTGGTAATTGTGTAAGTGATAATGCAAGATGAATACCTGTCACCACTTAGAGAATACATACTGTTCTTTACAAGTATAATCTGAATATCGGTGGTGAAGTAGAAGCATAAGTAGTCCAAGTGTATTCATACTCAGGGAATATGAGAGTGTATATATATTGCACATGAAGCATACACCTTAATGTCTTTGTAGGCAGCCATGCGGAGCAGTATCCATTAGTTGGGAGATATGACAGAGATCACAAAGGGTCCTGTGAGAGTGAAACTGCATTCTCCACACAGAGGATGAATAGTCTTGTTGCAGAGCCACTTAGTCGCTATTGTTCATGCTCTACAAGGCCCTGATGACAGAGGACAGGTTGCACGATATGGTCGGAAATGGAAAATGTTCCTGTCCTCGCAGCACAGGGGGGGAAACCTGATGTAGGACTCACACAGACAGAGGAAAAAATACAGACTTTTTGTCACACAACACAATGAAATATGCCACCTTTTGAAGTCAGAGCTGACAATTTAGTAAAGAAGGGAGTTCATTCAACAGAGCCTAACCTGCTCTCAAATCAGAAATGCATCGAGGGTTGATGATGCCATGATGATTGAGGCAAAACTGGAGGGGGGTATTTCCTCTTGAGTCTGTGGGCTCTGTTTGACCACAGGTGAGGACACAGTTGTGCCTGCTGATATTCTCAAAGTGGCAACCTGTGGTCTTTAGAAATGAAACCGGTGTTTGAGTGCTAAAAACTGCTGTTCCCAGACTGCCTGCTTGAGGCTGGTTGCAGATGCACCAAAAACCACATGCACACTCAGCCGAATTAAAGCTTTACAGCCTTGTCCAAAAAAGACAGTTTGGGTTTGATTAGCTCAGGGCACCCTTGGCTCCCATGGTAAGGGGAGTTTAATATTTTATTTCCCATTAGCTTCAAAGTTACCAAGACTACAAGATTGTTAAATATAAGGCACAGCTATTTGCAGGGAGGCTAAAGACTGGACTAATGGTAGGGTGACCAAAAGCTAGGTTAAGGCAACATTGTTCATTTTAGGGTGATGTACGAGGGTAATTCATTTCAGGGGAAGATCCTTAAGACATTGTAGTCAGTACTTGTTAATGTTGTGGGTAGGGCTGTAAAGTCGAACAGTCAAACAAAATTCTGACTGGTCGCCTTTTTTTCCCCGCATCATTTTACAGTCTGTGGTTAATTACATCAGGAGGAACGTACCAAGTGCTAATGGGGGTGTTTTCAGAGCACCCCCGCTTCAAAGGTAACAACCTGTCTCAGAACACACACCCTTGTTTTCACTATTTTGGATTCGCCCAACCCAATGGAGACCAGCTGGGGACAGGAAGATTGAGAAGCGTCCATGTTAATCAACGTCTGGTGGTTTACTGAATATTTATCTTTATTATGAGCATTTTAACTTAATTGTTGACTAATTTTAACAACTTTAACATGAGTCCTGATATCAGTATATTTTCACCCCGCCAAGCAAAATTAGTTGTTTTTTTTTAGTTGAAAATTTCAGGGTTTTAGTTGACCAAGAACTTCTTTGGTCGATTACAGCCTTAGTTGTAGGTATACATTTGGACTGCTTAACTATTAGAGTGTTTACCTTTGGCATCTACTGTCTTTATTCAGCACATGTGCATACAATGACACGCAGAAAATGATGAGTTTCCGTTATAGGGCTTGTGAGGCATATTGAATATAAGATTCAACACTGATTCAAGGTGGTGCCAGTGTTGCAGTTTCTTTGTACTCACAACATTTGCCTACCTCCTGTGAAGTTAACTTAACATCCTTTATTCTGATTGAAGAGGTCTGTGTTCCAGTCAGCAGAGCTGTTATTATGTAGGAAGTCTAACAGATACAGACACAAAAAGCAGGCCTCTGTACGGTTTCTGATCCCTGCAAGCTTTAACTGATCCAACCAAGCTGTCCCGGGTTTCAGCAAACATTGAGGATATCTTCTTCTTTGCTGTGTCCCCTCAAGGCAAAATAGTGCTTTGTGTAGGACTTTGAAACCACACATCAGTCTTACAGGCCTAGAAGGAGAAAACTCCACAAAGACCTCTGGAGGATCCTGCTATGGTGTGAAGCGAATACTTCCACTTAGAAACAGTATGCCAGCCGTGCTTTGGTTTGGAAATAACTCAGAGCCTGCTGGGGTGGACCAGGACATAAAGATATGTGATTTAAGATAAACTAAAATGTACTCACAGCTAGGGGATTGATAAAAATGTACCCTGTTTGTGTCCAAGAGCTGGAGTCGTTTCAGTGAAATGTGACTGATAACTGATGGTGCAAAGTTAAGAAACCTTTGTGACACATCTGCCCACTTGTTTAGTGCTTTGGCTGTGAAGTTCCTAGATGTACTGAACGTCACTAGAGAATTTTGGATTTGGATGTTTTGGATGTCTTGTCTTCATTTTACATCAAGCTGTCATGCCATCTGTATTTAAATATTGTACTGTAATTGTATCTTGTATTATAACAGGTTATGGCTACATTTACTGGACTAGTGTACGATCTTTTTCAGTAACCCCGATGATTCATTTGAGTCACAGGACTGAGGTCACACCCTTTACACCGAGCAAAACATGCATTGAACTCTCTGATAAAACATTGACAATCCCTCAGGTCTGTACAGTCCTCAGCAGAACAGATTCTCCTGTTAGTCTGAGGCATTCCTGTATGGCCATGGAAAGTTCAGGAACTCTTGTGATCGTGTTTGTTAAGTTTTCACTCACCAGTCCTCCAGTTTATTCAGCACAGAATAGGAGACCATTTGATCAATAGAGCTGTCAATCACTCATCTCAGAGTGATGGACACTTGGATATGATAAAAAAAAAAATGCCATTACAGAAATTGTGTAAGGAAAAAAGATATTTGTTGGGTACTATTTTTTTTTTTTAACTATAAAGTTTGACACATCTGTTTGCGTTAGAGAGGTGGAGTTTATATCACAGCCAGTCAGTAGAGGTTTAAGGTGGTTTAAGCCTCGATAGACAGACAATAATGTAACCGAATTGCTAGTTTACTCACCTGTCAGTCAAGTCAGCAGCCAATTTCTTTTTATTTTTTTATTACACACACACCAGGTTTCGAATGTGTTTGATTTTGCTCCTTTTTTTTTTTGGCTCAGTGTGTATGTGGTTTCTGCTGTTTCTGCAGACAGCCTCGAGCAGGAAGATTGTGAACTGCAGATTTTTGCACCTCATCATTACTTAAGACCAGCCCATGCTTTATTTATTTATTTATTTATTTATTTATTCATTGTGTTTGTTTTGTTTTTAATGATATAAGACACCTTCTTGGATTAATTCAGATTCAATACTATAGCCCTAGCACTCCACTAAGCATAAAAGAACAAAAAAAAATAGTATCTGATTAGACTGCCAAAACTAATTTTCTGTGTTGTGGTGTATAATGAACAAAGCTTTGTTTAGACTCTTAATGTTTAATTTGCTAAATCTTGTAGGTTTCAGAGCATGAGTAGTCTGTGAAGTGTATAGTGGAATAGATACTGCAATGTCAAGCCCCTTTTTCATAGTCTGTGGAGTATATCAGGCTTATAACTCTGACTAGAGCGCAGTAGGAGTCCTCTCTCTCTCTCCCATCAGAGCCAAACTGGCCTGCTCTTCTGGATATCATTTATCCTCCGTGTCTGACATGACAGCTATGATGACGAGACAAGTGCCCCATCGCTCACCGCTTAGCGCTACGCAGAAACCCAGGGTGTGTGCTGATGAGTGAGTGTGTGTTGGGGCAACCTGAATCAGACTAAGGTCAATTGGAGTTTCAAGCCGTCCCCTCCATCTCCTCTCCTCTCCTTCTCTTTCTACCAATTCCTTCTTTCCTCCACGTCCTAATCCATCCTCTCGATGTGTTTGTGCGTTACCATGGCACCATCAAACCAAGCCATTTCCCCTCTCTTTTCATTGCCACAGACGCAAACACACTTAGGTGTACGCACACACACAGAAACACCACAATCACCTTTTAATTCCCTTTGATGTATTACTCTGGCAGGAACCAATTTTCCTGCCCAGAATTGGACTTTAAATCACCAAATCACCTCCTTTCACCCATCCAGCCATCTATCAAGCTGCTTCACAAGGACCAAAAAAGGAAAAACATTTCAATCTCCCGGCAATGTAAATAAATTAGTATACGCTGCAATGGCTAGGGTAAATATTGTATCGACAGGGATTGAAGGATTTGTTTAAGCATTGACAGATGACAGCTGTGTTGCTGCCAAAACATGGAGCTTTTTTCCTGCCAGCTGGCTTTGAAGTGTGTGTGCGTGTGTGTGTGAGTGAGTGAGGTTTTTCGATAATGCATGCACGCCAATGTGCATTTCAAAGAAGCCTTCTTCTCCTCACGTGTCTGACTTGTTTTAGATGCTCTTAAAGGACTTTCATACAAAATAAAGTGTTATACGTCCTTGGAAAACAAAGGAGTCCTGGTGTTTTTTAATGCAGCTTTTTAGGCCTCATGCAGCTATTACAGCTGACTTTTTCCACTGAGTACTTCTCACACATCACAGCTGTGTTGTCTAAGGCTGAAAAAAAAAAAAACCTTGAAGAGCTTAAGTAACTTGATCATTAAAGAGCTGCTGGAACAACTATTGGACATAAGTTTAGGATTGCCTCGCCTAATCTAGCCCGACTGGTGCCGGCACACCCATTAGACAGCCCAGATTCATTTTCACTAGTGATGGTAATTACGGCTCTTTTTAGTGAGCCAGATCTTTTGGCTCAGCTCACCAAGAAGAGCCGGCTCTTTCAGCTCCTGAACAGCTCTTCATTTTACCACTTATACGTTTTCTAATTCAGCCAAATTTAGCGTGTTTAGCTTATGATATGTACGACTTATGATATGTACTGTATGTGTACACATACCTCTTAAATAATTCAATACATCCTTTGTACTGAAATATTCACAAGTAAAAATTATATTTTCTAATATTAGTAAATTGCTGTAGCCAATTGTTTTTATTGCATTTACAGACCCTTGTAACTCTCTGAAACCACCCAACGAACGCACTGACTTTCTTGTAGAACCACTCTGCTTCACAAAACAAATAGAAACATCTTTAAAAACTGAAGCACAGATATTAAAAAAGACACCTATTTAGATTTTCAAAATGTATTTAGACACAAATAAATGAACAAATAACATAATAAAACGAAAAAGCTAAATTGCAATAAACAAAACAGCAGCATTTAACAGTTTTAGGTGTCTATTTGAACTGACTACCATTAAGAACTAAAACCGCAACAGCAAAGTAATTCAAATACAAAAATTGTTCAAACATTAAAGAGCCGAATCTTTATACTAGTTCATTCACGACCGACACATCAGTAATTTTTACTTGCAGGTCGGTCTGGACCTCCTGCCATGCAAAGCAGTTTCCCATCAGTGATCGGTGCACCAACCCGATCAATGTCTACATGAAGAATTTTAAGTGACATATTCTATTCCTGTTATAACTGTCAGAACTATGATGTATAAAAAGTAAAAGAGCTAGGGGCGCGCAGATAGCTACACAAGTTGGCGCACCCCATGCATAGGGACCACGGTCCTCGCAGCAGTCGCGAGTTTCAAGTACGGCCCCCCGCCCTCCTCTATTTTCACACTGTCCGATCATTAAAGGCAAAAATTGCCCAAAAAACTACTTAAAAAAAGTGAGAGTTATGATTTAACCCAACAGTCAAATATTGCACCCTTGATGAGAATACAAATCAGTGGAAACATCGATATGATAAAAGCTTCTGTGAGGAATTTTCTCTGTTAGTTTTGGCGCCCCGTGTGGACAAAGTGGGAACCTTCTATTGTTGCAGATTTTGTAGATATTTATCAAGGCATTTTCTTTTTTACAGTGGCTGCATATAGAAGTGAAACTGCTATGATTTTATTCTGTGTATTTATCATTATTAGTAACCTAAAATCAACAATCTTTAAAGCGACAAGAACAGGTCTAAAAAAGCAGTCAGTTAGTCAATATTTTATGTGAGATCATGCATATGAACCAGTGGCGGCTGCTGGTCTTTCAATGAGGGGAAGCTCATTTTTCTGGCCTACATCATAATTGTATTTGTTTATTAGTATGTAACAGAACAGAGTCGCCAAACACAACGGCAGTCGTTTTTAACAAAGACAAAAGTCGCTGAGGATCGGTGAAGTCTCTGGAGCAGTTAAGAACTACGGAATGAATGACTTGGAAAATGCTCTGGTAGATGTTTTATTCTTCAAGATCGCTGATTCGCTTGTTTAGCTGTCAATCAAAAAAGGATTTCGCCTCAGACAGCTCATCCAATCATGAATGCAGAAGCTTGGAGTCCGGGAGAAAGTCGGGACCGCCCTCTCGCCATAGAACTCCAGTGAAGCTTAGCTTCCATTGGGCGGGACAAAGCCCAGCATTTATCCAATGAGCGTCTAGTTTCGCTGCTGGAACAACCCACTTTGAGCTTCCACATTGAAGTCAGCAGAAGCCCAGCGTCCGACTGTGTGAAGCGCTGAGGCGCTGCAAGGATGAATGAGAACGAAGTTATGTCGGTTACCTGTAATTATCAGCTTCTTATCACAGTGTCTGAACAAAAGATGAAGGCTTTCTAGTGCGTATTTAGTTAATGAAATGTACACACAGTAGTATGTATTTCACCACTTTTTCTTTTTTTGGGGGGGTGACATTTTAAGGGAAGCCGAGCTTCCCTTGCAGTCTTAGTGAGATCATGCATATGAACACATATTCCCTTTTTCAATGTCAGTTGGAATTAATTTCAAATTTGTCTTTCAGAGGTATACTCTGTGTCTACAACACAAAAGCCTTTCTATGTCTGTCATTATGACAGCATTGTTTATTGATATGAGACTTACTTAACATGCCTGAGAAAGCTCTGTCCTTTAGGAACCTGATTCTTACTTTCTATGAGTCACAAAAGTCATCGTTCAAACCTGGTTTTAATCTGATCATGACCTCTTCCTTAAAGTTCAGAGGTGTTTGTGTGTAAACCAGTTCCTCGTTGGCTATTTTTAGGCGCCATAACTATCTGGTTATAGTTAGAAAAGATTGTGAAGGGAAGTTTGATTTCTCATTTGACCTCTTCATGGATCAGCTCCCTTATCGTTAAACAAAGGTCTAATCTGCTGGTTCCGAACATAAACATTGCCATTTGTCTAGCTTTAACTAACCTGTATTTACAAAAGCACAGTCTACCTAATTTAAAAACATCAGTCTGTCACTGAAATTGTCTTTAAATGGGATATCTTAAGATGAGAACCAACAGACAAACACACACACACGCAGGAGTCAAATCAAATGACTTTCAGACTTAAATCCACCATTCTCCTTTAAAAGGCAGCTGCTGGGAACAATAACCATTTACTGCACACAGCACTTACTCATGGGCATTTAAAATCCTGATGCACTTTGCTTGTTTCTATGTTTAGACATGTCCAGCGTCATTTTGTGGTTAATGCTGTTAGTAAGAGAACTGGCTGCCAGTGCCTTGAGTGGTTGTGTGTTTTTGTTGTGGGAGATTACACAGATGTAAAAAACAATGATAATGCAAATTTTGAATTTCCCTCTGGCATTAATAAAGTATCTATCTATCTATCTATCTATCTATCCAAATATGAGAGTATGTGAGTACATTTAGGGTGTAAAAATGTAGTTTTCAAAAATGTCAGTAATTTAGTTTTTTTTCTGTGAATTGGCATAAATGTGACATGCATGCATTAAGCTCTAAATTTAAAGTCAAGATTTATACAAGTTCATTTTTCACAGTCAAAACCAAATATCTACAACGAAGGCTGTCAGATGATGTGGCAGCGCTCTAATTAGCTGCTATGCTAGCTTGTAGGTGGGAGCTCAGACTTGAGGGACTGTTGTGATATTTTAATACCATATTTGTGCATATTCACTTTACTTTTGAGATGTCAGGGAGTTTTTCCATAAAGTATGTCATCTTAAGGCTCAGTGTTATATCCAACTGCAGCTGCAAGAGAAGGAGGAACACACTGCAGTGGCTTAACTATGGTGTGCCATATTAATAATATATGCACTTTTACATATATATATATATATATATATATATATATATATATATTTATTTATTTATTTGATTTTTTTTTTAATTTTAACATCTATCAAGCTCAGTTGTTCCAGGATATGTGTCTTTCTTAAAAGCAGATAAGTACAATAAAAAATAAAAATAAAATAAAATAGCTGTTAGTTATCTTGCATTTGATGCTGTTTGGACTCATTTCTCCTCTGTGAAAATCCTAATCTTCAGGCTGAAAGCTGCCCCCGCAAGAGACAAAAATTAAGAATGTCTGTGCATGACTATTAGAGAAAAAAACCAGCTCACCTTCTCCCTCGCCCTACTTTAAACTTTCCGTAAAATTTCAGAGATGAAGTCTTTGAGCTCAGGCTCTAATGATGATGTTTTACTTTACATGCTTCTCACAAAGATGTCAGCACACTCTGAGGCCACGAGGGGATGGGAGAGACGCACTGACTGTCAGTGTCTTTGAGAAGGATCTTCTTTATTTGTTCACAGGGATACTAAATCTTTGTTGTGTATGACAAAACTGTTTCCTCTTCCTGTCATTCACCTTTATCGAATTAGCTTCATAAATTCAGACTCAGCGGGTTGGGGAGAAAAAAAAAAGAAGTCACTACTTTTACTTGACTTCCATCTTGTAATACTCTTAGATAGAAGTGGTTGTCAAAGCGTGTGGTATTAGTGATGGCAAAACTGAAAAAAGACACAAAAGAGCCTCTCACATTCCAAAGAGAAGTGTCTCTGCTGTTAAAAAAAGGCATTTGACCAGAATTTAACCTGCATAATTTCATAAAAAAGGTCTTTTCATTTGGATATTTTCAGGTTTTTGAGCAACTGCTATCGTACAACAGTCCTTCAAATTGTTGACCTTTTGTAACCCTTGTGGTAGGAAAAAATATCTAATTTTGATAGCAGTGGTTTGAACTAATGGATGTGAGGATGTACCACAAGGAAAGAGAGACAGCTTAGTGAAATATTTTTCTGATTTGTCGACTGTTTTAAAAAGTAAAGGATGGATTCTGTGAAAAAGAGCAGCTCTGATGCCAGCATTAACTTCATATAGCAACATAAAGAAAGGTCTGAAAGCAGAGCTCTCTTAGAGAAGCCAGAAGTTAAATTTGGTGCTGGCTAACAAGGTGCTTCTTCGCTCGCTCTCAGGTTAATTTTAGTGCTGCATCTCTCAGCGGGAGTTTGCATGGCACTGATACAAACTGCTTTGACTTAGATCAAGCTGCTTTGAAGTTTGAAAGCAAATTAAGCCCTTTCGCTCGCTCAAACTTAGAGAGAGCCAGTTCTTCTGCAGGCTTAAAACATCGATCACACTCAGCCCCCCGTCCTCCTCGCTCCCTAAACTTGTTCTGCACTCCTGAATCTGTCCCTACATGCTGTCAGATATCAACTTGCAGATTATTATTTTTGTTTGAATTTGCTTGTACGGCCTCCACAGCTTTTATAATAAACTTCAGAAGACTGAACTCAGTGCGTATATTCGAAAATGCGTTCATGACTGTGTGTTTTCTCGCTGCCTCATGCCAGAATCAAAGGAGTTGGTAGTAATTGAAGGTCTAATGAGTGTAACAGAAAGGCTATTAGGCCCTCAGTCATGACTTACTGTTTGTGTGTGTCTGTATGTGTGTGTGTAAATCCTTTTAATCAACAGTCCACAATAATGAGGCTTCAGCTTTGACATGTAACAAAACCTTTGATTCAAGAATTACATCCACAATTAAGGCATTAATAGCAGAGTGGGACAGAAAGGGACTTGATCAGCCTTCTAAAGGTACAGTCAATGCTCAATGGGCTTTCTATATAACTGTTTCTCTAGTCTGCTGACCACTAAAAGAGCTTTTGTACTGAAAACATTCACACACCAACAGGGGGCAGATCAGAGACAAGTATCTTGGGCGCTACAGCATGGGGTCAGCAGGACTCCTTCTACTTCTGGACCACAGCAAGATGTAAACATGGATCACCCACTTCATAACACCTTAAAAGGATATTCCAGCGTACAATCAAGTTATGGTCAAACACACTGTAACACTGAGTTAGACACCCCCTCGAGAGATGTATGTTGCCGACTGCTAGCTTCTCTAGTTATAACAACTTCAGCAACGACCACACGATAGCAATACACAGCCGAACTTCAACCAAACCAAAAAGCCACTCTCTAGCCACAGATAATACTCAGAACAGCACGTAACTTCATCAAAATATAGAGTGCCAGCCATAGTGCTAACCATCAAACATCTTTTTAGCTTCGCCTGGTTTCTTTAGCTAAGAGACCAAACACAACTCACCCACTCTCCTCCAGCAGCTGCTTGTTTGTGGGGAAGCCCTGACGAGTCGATCACAGAGTGCAGTAGAGTTTCACAGCTCAAGGAAGAACATTTATGCACATTACTTCATGGAAATGCAATCAGACTGAGACACTAAGGCAGAAGAACTACCGCGTCTGCAGGACAAAATGATTATTATGAAGATAATTATGGAAATGATCCTCTGCACTCTGTGATCGACTGGTCTAGACCATGCCCTGCGTATAATCATTTACAAAGACCCAACATATTGACATAGATGAAACTGAGTCTCATTCAGTGAGTGTAGACTCACTATTACCCGGTCTTGAGCCACCATGAGCAAAAACTTTGCAGCATTTATCAAGTAATAGTGGAGAGGAAGAACTTCCTTTTAACAGGCAGAAACCTTGAGCACAACCAGACTCATAGTAGACACTCATCTGCTGAGATTGAGCTGGGATGGGACAAATAGTAACAGCAACAGTCTCATACAGACTCATAAGTACATTTGTAGTACTATAATGGTAACAATATGTTAAGTAGTTAATGTGTGGCTGTAAAAGTCGGCAGTATCTTCACATTATGATAATTGATAACGAAGGTAGGCATGATAAAGAAGACTCCTAACTCATTCTTCAGTTTGCACACATTACAGCATCATTTTACTGAATACATCCACATGCACCAAATGTTTAACAACACACAGCTAAAATTAAATCCAGACCTACACCAATTTGGGCAATACTTGTTCAGCAACCTGTTCAAATTACTTATTGCTTTCCTGTTTTTTTTAAAAGAAGTCCATGCCAGCTGGGAATATTTCACTCTATATGAGTAAATAAATTTGGCAGCTGTTGTTTTAAAGATGCAGCTTGAGTTCAGTCTGTTTTTTTTTTTGTTTTTTTTAAGTTTTTCTATTAACTCACGCTCACTCCCTCCGGCGCACACACACACACACACACTCCACCTCCAGAGAGAGAGTGAAACCAAGCAACCCTCCTTTGTATTGGACAGTGGGTAACTTATAAGCTGTACTGACAGAATGACAACACTTTATTTAACAGACTGCTGGCTGTAGCTTGGAGATATATGGCATCCTGAGCATCAGATAATGATTTCTACCTCTAGAAAATGGATGTATTGCATTCTGGAAATGAACCAACTGCTTGCGTTTGCTTTCCCTCTCTTCCCCCTGTGTGTTGTCTATTGATTAATTAATAGTGAGTGATCCTTCATCTTTAAGGACTGTAATTACACTGGGGAGCAATACAAGGACAGGGGGGTCGCTGTCATACACATGCACTCATTCAAACACACCTCAGGGAGTGGATGTAACTTACTGAGTCTGTGTTTGTGTGTGTGTGTTTGCCTCTCGACAGAGCCCATTTACTCCTGCAGATGACCCAACCGTAGTCACCATATGCCGTTATAGGCGGCTGAATGGGATCCTGGATCATCCCCCTGAGCTCACACAAGCTCCTCTGCATGCAGAGCAAATTAACTTTATCCCAACACAGCTAATCCGCCATGGAATTAGGATTTTAGCCCTCTCATCTCCACTGAACAGGATTGGGTGGTGATGCCATGTGGGCATCCCTGCGGAGGTGTTACTGGCCGTAGCAGGTCACACTGTGTGCATGTTCCGCCCGAGTCTATCCAATGAGGATGAAAAGAGATGAGGGGGTGATTAGATCAATCAAAACTAGAAAAGCACTCGGAGAGCGGAGACCTCCGCCAAGCAGCTCATGTCCCCCCTTAAACAAGAAATGCCCTGACCGGGATTCTAACCCAGGACCTTCTGGTTGTGAGGCAACAGTGCTAACCACTACACCACTATGCCACCTATCCACACCACTGTGCCGCCCATTGGTTATCTTTCAGCATTGAAAATTCCAATGACACCCTTATTTTTGAGTGTTCTGGATCACAGTATCCAGAATTTTGTCCGGATCCTCCTGGGTCTGAGACGCACCTCTGGTGAAAATTTCAGGTCAATCCATGTGTTACTTTCTCCATAAAGTTGCTAACAGACAAACAAACAAACCAACACTACCGAAAACATAACCTCCTTGGCGGAGGTAGCTATTGTGCAAGATGTCTCAACAGTTTGCGAGTTTGTGTCCATTGTTAACAAATGACTAAAATACCATAAAACATAAACTGAACCCATGCTTCTATATTATTTTCGTGATGTTTATCGAGTCTTTCAGGGTTGCAGATAAGAGACCCATCCCCATTCCATATGTCACTTACCATGGCATAGATTCATTTTGCCTTCAACCTGATGCTCTTGCAGGACACTTTGAGATGCTGTGTCTACATGCTGTGTATCTACTTGCATGTTCATTGCTAGCTTACTTCCATCACTGTCGGGTAGCCTTGTCTCTTTGATGCTATACTATGAAAAAAGAGAGTATAAGAGCTTTGGCTTTTGAATTGTGGCTGGCATTAGATTGAGGTTTTAATCAACTCCAACTCTACTTATACTACTTTTTGAACTATTTTTTAAGTATCTCTGCAGAGCCAGAGACTAAAGTTTTAGAATCGTAAACTGGGACTGCATCTTTAGACTTGTGTTTTAGAGGATTTTTGGTTAGGGTAACAGTTAAATAGTCTTAAAAGATGTGGTTAGACATTAAAAACTTGGAGACCTTAAACTACAGTGATGTTTTGGTTGCGAACGAACCGATTCAAAGAGCTGGCTATCTAACGTGAACGATTGGAGCTGGGTCACTAAACTAAACTGCAGTCCCCCAAAAACTGTAGTACCTCCAGGACCCGCAGACACATACCACTTCACACTGTCATGCCTTTTTGTCATGCCTTAGTTTCTTCATTGATAGTTTGTTAGTATTCAGATTTTTATTTCCCTAACAACATTTAAGAAATCTTTGAAGGCTTTGAAAATATTCCTCCTCAAAATCCTGAGACAATGGTTGATGTGTTGCCATAATGTGTCAAAGAACAAGCTGAGCCGACTCATAAAGTCGAACACACGGAGTCTGTTGTGTCATTTTAGACAAAGCACTCATTTCACACCATTTGTAAAAACTGTAAAGTAATGTTGTATGAGAGCCAAAAACTGGTTGTGATTTGTTGCAATACATCTGGTAGGTGGTAAGTGGATGAATATAACACTTTGTATCATGAATAATGCAAGTGATATCATGGCGCTGTAAGCAGAACCTGGGTGTTTCACCTGAACTTTAAGGACTCTGTAAATTAGGTTCAAACAGAAGACATGGTTAGCTTGAACAAACCATGCAGGGCTTGAAGTATTCATGCGGTCTTCGTCTGCTTTAGATCTCACCAGAAAAACCAATATAACCATTCATGCTGAGCTGCACTCTGTGCAACACTCCACTCCAATGCATTTGATTTCATTGCATCAGCAGATGGAGTGGGATAGGTTTGCTCGAGGCTCAGGGTTTCTCTGATCAAAGTCGATCTGAAGCTCCTGGTCCTCCATTGATCCCAGCTGCCACAATGGGATCAGTTAAACTGAAGCATCATAAAATCATCATCACACATGGCACTGCTGCTTGTGATGCAGACACAGTGCTGAGCCATTTCCATATGGTGAGGATTGAGCTTGGTGTTGATGAGAAACAGATTTGTTTCAAGTCAATACAGAGCACCTTAGCAAGTTATCCTGCAGAGGTGAGACCAAAGTGAACATTTTCTGGCAGTGCAACTCACAGCTCTGAGTGACAGGCACCATCTGTTGCTTGCTTGTGTATCTTATGGAGGAGGCATTAAGTACATGTCTCAGTGTGCACAAACAGAGATACTTACACTTAATAAGAAGTGTTGGAACGGCATTTATTTACCAATGGAAGACTTAGAGAGCTGATTCATGAGTTATCTCTGCATAAATATGCAAGCTGTATTATAGACGATTGCAATGGAAGTAACTATGTAAAGCTCCCCAGTAGACTAACTGTTGACCACCATTTTCGGGTTGTTTTAATGATTGGTATTTTTTGTGTTTCACTCTCAGCAAAGAAGGAATCTGTATAAGAGGTCTAACTCTGTTGAAAAACTTAGCATCTGCATGAAAACATTGGCGATGATGCCACCAACCGCTCCACTTTTTGGTGCAATAGTGATCCATTTTCTCAACAACTTTAGTTGACTACTTTGTTGAACTGTTGTGCCGCTCTTTACTACTAGAGACAATTTCTAACTCTAAATCAAACTCGTAACACCTGGTTAAAAGCCCTGTTAGTTTATCATCATCATGAGCTATCTTCCAGCAGAGTTTTGTTGTCTTTGTGAGATGTCACCTAACTTTTATCGCCTGTCAAATCAGAAAAGAGCCAATTGTCTAGAAATAAAGCGAAGGAGACACCTTGAGTGTTTTACTTTAAAGCTAAGAGTTTAACTGAGATGCCAACAAGACTCGCTGCCAACTTAGGGTGGACGTGTGAGTATAGAGAAAGTAACATCGCTGAAATTTAAAAGGCAGCAAGAGCATTAGAAAATCAAGCACTTCAAAATGTGAGAAAATAGAAAACACAAGTTTATTCAGGGGAAATGAAAAGAAACGAATCTAAAAAGCTTGTTGGTAATGCTCATAGACTGTATATACTATGGACAACTTGGTTCCGCCTACCGCCTGTATACGGATTTGAAGCCAAAAAGCTCTCGGTATTTCCGGGATTTTTCTTCATTTCCTGAAACCAGCGCTGCGCAGTAGAGATGCACGCATTTGGCCGCTGTGATGACGCTCGGCTCAAACGGCGTATCCCCCTGGAGAGCTATGCAATCCCTGAACGCCCATAGGCTGTATCAGGTGTCAATCATAGAAAACATGAACCCCCTAATAACTTTTAAAAATGGAGCTTCACAGAAAAAAAAGGACTTGAGCTCAAACCAGTCTTACAGTAACTACATGTCAACATCACAAGCAGGAGGGAGAAAAAATTATTTTCTGTGTAATAAATTTCTCAACTTTGTCCACAGTCCCATAAACTTTGCTGGCGGTGGCGGGATTTATGACCTATACTGCAACCGATCAACAGAGGGTGCTGTTCTCAGAGTGGCTTCACCCAGCGAGGAGGCAGACTCTGTCCATTCTATATACAGTCTATGGTTATGCTACTGCATGGAGGAAAAAAAATTCTGTTACACTTGATACCATTCAGAAAACATCTGGATTTCAAACTTATTAAAAAATAAGGGGAAAATTACATCTCCTAGCTATAAAATCTCTTAATTTAAATTAAAGTTTTATAATCCGGAGAACAGCTGCAATATCACACTCCTCTCTTGTGATTAGGTTTGGTGACGACAGGGTTTTCAAAAATCCTGCCTGCCATGGTTTTAAATGAGGCTTGATTAAACCTGCAGACACCTGAAACCATCACTCACCACCCCAAGCCTGCATACATTAGGAATTAAGCCGCAGATTAGTTTGAGAAACTCCACAATATCAATTTCACAGGAAAAAAAAAAGGATAAATTCAGACACAAACAGGCATCGGCAGAGAAACCAAACAGAGTAAATCTGGTACAAACGCTCAGGGCAGATTATTGTGGTTTGGAAAATTCACAGTCACCCGTGCTATTAGCTCACAGCCTGTTTAATATGACTGACACAGCTTCTGCATGACGGCATGGAGTGTATAACCGCAGACAAGCGGCTTAGCACTGACACGGACAAACAAAGCCTGAGGACACACAGCAGAGGTAGAGTAGGTTAGATGGAAGGGAGGCAGTGTGTGTTTACAAAGTGAATGAACCAGTGGATCAGGACTAGAGGAGGAGGAGTGGAAGTGACAGATGGAGAGAGAGGAAGAAAGAGGGTGATGCCTTCAAAGAGCAGGAGATGGAGAGATGAAAAGAAAGGTGGAAAGGAGAAGAAGAAAGCGAGGAAGAGATGTGGCAAAGGGTGTCTCAAACGCTTCAGTCAGACATGCACTCCTGAAATTTTCTAGACACTTTCTGAAGCTCCACCTCCAAAATTTCCCAGAAAGGGGGATAGTAGACCTGGACATCAGCTGCTCTCTGGGAAAGCAATGTCAAAAAGATGATGGTGGACGGAGCGACTGAGACCCACCTGGTGATGACGGTTTTTGCAAAATGATCAGCGTCACACGTAAACAGACAGATTTGTTGTGTTAATACTTATTTCTTCTGAGTCCCTCAACGGTCTCTTGTTTGTGATTTTTATCCAGCAAATTTGTGATTATGAAGGGGAGAAATTGCTGTTGCAAACCGAATTAAACTTAACTTGATCCGCCTCCGGAGCCTCACCTTGGACTTTGTCTTTTGACAGTCATAGAGTTCATATGCCGGTGATTACAGTCAACTGGTTTCTCTTAAGGGTGGAGTAGTTTCTTACAGAAGAGGATTAGGGCCACCAAAAATAAATGAATGAATGAATGAATAAATAAATAAAGGGTGAATATAATTTTTATATATCAGCCTTAATCCTCTTCCGTAGTTTTCTGGAGAAAGTGTCTTATGCGGGTCTCTTTAAGATGGGCATGTTATACCCCTTTTCAACCATTTACCATGGTCTCCTGTGGGCTAAATGAAACATTTGAGCTGTGTTTTGGTCAAAGTATAAAACAGCTCAAGTATCGGAGGAGGTTTTGGACCCTTTATGAGACAGCTGTGAACAGCCTCTCTAAGAACAGTGGGTTTTGGTGTGTATATTAAAATGTAAATGAGCTCCGTCTCACCCCCCGCTCTCTTCTCTCTCTAAGAAAAACAATGGCAGTTATCCCATAAGTTTAGCTCTGAAGCTGTAGCCCAGAAGGTGAGGGGGCGTGTATTATCTCCTCTTCTCACGTTATTACAAGGTGGGCAGACTTTGAATGGGCCGTCAGATTGTGTGTTGTCAGACATAGGTAAACCATGAGCAAAGACCTGGGTTCATTTCAGTCACATTTTGAGGCTAGTGAGTATTCAGTATACCCCTGTTTGTGTGCTAAGAAAGGGGGATTTTCACAGCATATATACCCTTTAGGAGACAGTGATCAGAGGCAGGCTGGAAGTAAACACAAACATTAGTCATTTAAAGTTACAGGAAAAATGGAGACAGGCTGGAAAAACTGTGTAGCATTGCATTTATCTTTTATTTTTTAAAAAACCTCTTCCTGCTAAAAACCATCCAGTTTCATATTTTGTAGATTGAGTCAGTATCTCGAAACCACAAAGAGAAAGTGATGTACCTGCACACAAGTGCAGACAAATTGAATTTGACTTGATCAAATACCCTCAAAACAGGGTGAATTGGAAACTGTCCATAATATCTGTACTGCACTGTCAGACTTTTATTTCATCTCATGATGAAACACTTTTTGCAAGTCAAACACAGACAGAAAGAACTTGATAAGCTGGAGGGTTTTTTTTTTTTTTTTTTTTTTGCAGGATAAGATCCACTGTCGGATTTCGTAACTTCCTATTTAAGGAAATATTTTTAGGACTCATTAACCAACGAAATGATGTAACTTGGAAGTTTTCTTGCTGTGCAGATTTTTCTCAGATGGATTGATTAGGAAGGAGGAGGGCCTGGTGAGAGACACAGACAGACAGACAGACAGAAAGACTGGAAAAAAGAGGGTGAATAAGCTGGTCTATGTATCCATGTTTGTGTGAGAGAGAGATAACGCACATACATGTCTGGATATCTACACTATTTATCTGTGTGTGTGTGTGTGTGTGTGTGTGTGTGTGTGTGTGTGTGTGTGTGTGTGTGTGTGTGTGTGTGTGTGTGTGTGTGTGTGTGTGTGTGTGTCAGCTGGTGGGCTATCAGCTGCAGCTGTGTTATCAGCCTCATCACCACGCTGGCCTGTGATTGATGCTGCTGCTCGGAGCTCCTTTTGCTGCAGCACGTGTTTAGCTGTGTGTAATTGAAAATGGGGGCTGTATAAGTAAGGGCTGGTGAGCTTCTTGGTTTATAATCAGCTTATTGGTCAGTGAAATACTGAGGCAATTGATCAGCATGCAGGTAAAAATGATGGGTCCAGGCAGGCGAGAAGCATTGATTGTGCCAGAACAGCTCAACAGAGTGGAGAGAAATGGAAGAAGAAAGAATAAGAAAAAGATACAATCTCTCTTTTTTGCTCTCAGTACATCCGTGTTGAGCGGCTTCCTCTGAAGATCCAACAGAATTACAGAGAATATAAGGCAATTGATTCCATTTTTGCTCCTCAGCTTGGCTCTAAGTGGAAGGGCATCTTCTGCCTTTGAAATACAGGAGGAAAGGTTAGATCTGAGCTCTTACGCAACCCAAAGCTGAGCAGGTGTTCACTTCAAAACTAACAGCAACATGATCTGGTAGTGGGCGAGTAGAAGGAGCCAAAGGAGAGTATAAACGTCTAAACTGTATTTTTACCTCCAACGTGGAGCAGATCTGGGCTCATGGTTTTGTAAAACTAAGTGCCAAGCCATGGCTTCTGGTGCCAGTTCCAATACCAAACTCTTTTTCACAGTTATTTTGGTACTTATTATGTATCAAGATAATGTGTGCATGTACTGTCACAGCATCTGAGGTCTAAGTGAATGGTGAAAAGTGCTTTGTTTTCTGTAAAACGTTAACGTGTATCGAAAACAGCTTTTTTGGACGTCATGTGACTGTGGATATAATTTATATCCCTGCATCTTCACCTCAGTCTACCCAAATTCTGCAACTAATAGAATGACCATAAGCCGTCATTTTGACTGCTCAGTATTTTTTGGCACACAATTTGGAAAATGAACAATAAAAAGTGATAATAAATTGATAAATTGATTGATAAATTTGTGGAATAGATAAATACCACACCAATACACATGTAAAAATTATAATGAATGAGATTTTCAAGAACCTTCATTAAAATACCAGAACACATTATTCCCTGAACCTGCTCATCCATTGGATTCTTCTTTATCAAGGCTCTGAAGCAAGGCTAATGCCTCCATACTTCTCATGTTTCTTCTAGTTGTCATTTTTGAGTCTTGAGTTTTGAGTAAAGTTATGGCAAGATTTTAGCTTCGTAGAGCTTAAAGTACAAAACAAACAAAAGAGCAGGAGAAAGAGCGGGAAAATATAGCAAATAGTGAAGGTTGTATTTCAAAAAAGTTGACATTGTAAATTTTGAAAGCAGTTAAGATGACTGCCTTGGTAGTTCGAGTGTTAAATAGATGGCACATCTGGTGTGTTCCACAGTGAACACCATGAAAGGATAAGCTTTCTGACATCAATTGAGGCATATATTTAAAATTGAAAAATTACACTCTAGTCTTGATCCTGTCTGCCAATATCCATACACCAATATCAGAACCCATCCACAATTATTGTCTGTCATCAACAAACTACAACCAGAGACACTTCTGTTTATTTTGTCACCTGTGTCACATTACTTTGGAGACAATTCAAATGTTAGAAAAAAGTCCCTGTTGAACAGACACACACTCAGACCACACCACAATCAAGATTTTTGCCACAATCCAGAAACCCCAGTTCTAATTCAATATCCTGACAAACTATTTGACAGGCAATCATACAAAGAATTCTCTTTGCTGTCCAAACCACCAAACCATTTAAATCAGTTATTTCTTTTCATGCCAGCCTAAGATTAAAACATATTCATCCTCCATTTCTCAATGCTTTGAAGAAAGAAAGAAAAAAAACTCACCACCTTGTTGTGGTTGGACAACGTTTTAACATTTAACAACATCAAACCCTCAGCTATCTCAGCCGACTTTATAATGAGGAGAACAGGAGTAAATACTCTTCCTTTTGACATTTCTTGATTGAAATGGGCACTTTTATAAGACGTTTAAATACAATCTCAGTATAAGGCAGATCAGTTAAGATAAGGTTTCTAAAATCCAACCATTTACCGACCTTTGGTACATCACAGTTGGCAATCCTGCAGATTCTGCCAAGCTAATTAGCAGGGAGGATCCTTACTCAGTGATAGTTAAAGAATGTGTCTTTGCAGTTAAATACAGACGTAACTGAATTAAGACGAATGCCAGTCCAGGAGCATTAGCTCTGCTCACTCCGGCATGCCCTGACCATAGTCCTCTATCTGCTTGCCTTGGAGTCCTGGCAAAACCCTGATGAGGCTTGGCCCGTAACTATCTATTCTCTTCGTCTCATTGGTCAGAGCCTCATTAATCCCCCCTCCCACCTCCAAGTTATCTGCCTCAAAGTGAATTACACGAGTGCCTATTGATTCCTGTCTTTATGCCAGGCATGTTTAGAGAGTAAACCTATTGCTTTTCTCCCCAAGCATTTCCATTGTGAAGCTCCGTCTGAGCAGAGGGGGGGCTAATTGGCCTCAGTCAAGATCACCTTGGCTGTCTGGGCTCAGCAGATTCATGTCTGCAGGAAGAAAGGGAAGGCAAAGACAGATGGGGAGGAAGAAAGCCGAAAAAATATGACGCAGGAAGGGGAAAGGGAATGAAAAGATGGCCTTGTTGTCTTAAGTGTGTCCATTAAGCAGAATGCCTGGGCCCTGGCCTCAGAGTTAAGCCGTGTGTCTCATCTGCATGAATACTGGATATTTGCGGTGAGTGCTAACACATTCAAATAGCAGGGGACAGCCAGGGCAGGGGACAGTAATTACTGCTCTGTATCAGGTAGGAGTGTGGACGTGTGTGTGTGTGCTGAATGAGTTTCATGCTTCATTACTGAGGGGCGTTAGGTAATAAGGCCCCTGACTGTCCATTGAGGGAACTCATCACTTCTTCTGGCAGTGAAATTAGCCCCACGTTGTTCTGGGGTTGGTGCTTTCCTCGTTGACTTCCACTGGTACGGAAGATTAAAGTCCCCCCAAGATGGTTATTAAGTGGAGACAGGTGACCCTTCATAATCCCATTACAGTCCATGTTTAATCAAATTTTTGCCAACACTTGATCTTTTCTTCACTTTTGATCCGAGGTGGCACCAGAGCTAAGGTTAGAGTCAAGAAATCTTAATTACCACTTGGGAAAGTAACCTTTGAGTCCGTTTGTCAAGATATTATCACACTCTTTCAATTAACGCATGCATAACCAATAGCTTCCCATGTGTTATCGATTACTCCCCATGAAAGTGATGTATGTATGAATATGTCATTTGAAGATAGAAAGCCGTTTTTTTTTAGAAAGACTATCCACAAGGGCTTTCAAGAGGTGCGTCCTCCAGCCCTTAAGGTACTTACCCTCAAGGCTGATCGCAGCAGTGGATGGAATCATTTAATTCTGCAGTAACACTCAGTTGGCTTTCGTACAATGCGCCATTGCTGGGTGACTTTACAATCACCCGGGGAGGTTGAATGATCGTAATTATTACCTGAGCACCTCCATGAATTTTATCCCATCCGGAACAGCAATGTCACTGGAATTCCCCACCCTCCAGCACCAATTACCTAATGGGCTCCAGAGCGGCGTGAAGTCCTCTGGTCATTTAATAAGCCTCCACAGTGCCATCTCAGTAATTTGTGACAGGATGTTGAAATTTTAAGCTTAAATAATTTAATTGGCCGTTTTGTAGCTGCAACTCTGGTGTGATTTAAGACCGTTGAGCTGAGATGTTTCACCTAAAACAAGGAGAAAAAATATAAGAATCTTTCATGAAACATTTCTCAAGTGTTTTTTGGCTTTTGTTTGGGAGATGACGTGAGTAATTTACCAAACAATTATAATTTCTTTTTTTTTTTTTTTTTTTTTTTTGCAGTCCTTTAAACCTCTGGGGGGGATGAGTATCAACTTATCTTTAGTGGTTTGGATTTTCACTGATTCCATTTTTTTTTTTTTTTGGTATGACTGACAAAGAAAGAAAAAAAGAAAAAAAAAAAACAAACAACTTTTAAAAATAAGTAACACAGTCTGGATCTTTATGTATGGGTCTCCAGCCATGGATTCAAACAGCCAGACCAGAAGTTTAGCTTTAAACTATCTGACACTTACACAAAAATACCTGGAACAAATTACAAAGCTATCTACAAAATAATTTAAAACATCAAATTAAATCACCTCCATAACCAATTTAAAACTCAATCAAATTCATTAAAAATACAATAGCTCATGAGTAAAATTTATGATTATCTGATAAAGGATATTTATTGTCCAAACTTTATGGTAATGTCGAAAGATGGCGATACAACCCCGCAAAATTGTGAACATTACATTTTTGACCTTCAACACTGGTCTGTAAACAGACTCTGAGATGCATCGACACAATTCATGCAGGCAAAAAAAAGTGCCTTTAAAGAGAGTGGTATGGTGAAAGGCTAAGTGCTTCTTTATGTGAGTTAACTACCCATTACTCTAACTAGCGCTTGCTAATCTATGCTGATTGCCCATTTCTTCATTACTGTAAGCTTTACTTAGGGGGCTGGTGATTGCTTAGTGAGTCCTCTTAACACTGTTTTTGTGCGAAAGCTAAAACTTAAACATAGAGATACTGTGTGTGAAGCCTGGCTCGAAGTCTCTTATTTTACCAGGACATTTAAGGCCGTTGGGGGCGAGAATAAAGTGAAGGACAATATGATGTTTTAGCCAGAATCTCCCGCTGATATTTAGAGTAGACTGTGGCTCAGAGTCTTTTTTCATAACAACAGCAGACACGGTTGAAGTGGTGGGGCAGGCTCCTGTGTAAGTGACGGGAATCATGCCACACATCCAGTTTAATGCAGTTGAGGTTATTTCCTTTTGATTCCTATTGACTGTATCCATTCATGCAGCAATCAAGAATCTAAAGCAGCTATGAAAACTGATTGAATATTTATGAGGTCTACAATTGTAACATTTATAAATTATTCACTCAGTCCTCGGCATCTGAATAGGGCAAATAGCTTCCATCCAGCGGTTAATTATGCTCTTAATTAGTTGAGGAAAAGACAAGTAAATTAATGAAGTTTCATCAAGTGCTACATATCTGGAGGGAAAGCGTTTCCTGATGTCATTTCATTAAGCGTGACCGCAGATACTCACTGATCTGTAGGCGTACATCAACGTCTAAATTCTCCATCCTCTGAACAAACGCGGAGGTTAATGCTGCCTTTGCCTTCAGAAGCTGACCGTCATGCTTTCCATCCGCCTCGCTTGGTCACCGTGGACCGTAAACACAGCCCTCCATTATCCTTCCTCTTATTTGCTAATGAGGTAATTAATAAGGCTGGAGCAAGCCGCGCAGTACCGAATGGGGCCACGGTAGCTGAGGTCAGTGCAACACATCAGTCATCAGCCAAAATGGGAAATAATGATTCTGTTTGTTTTTTGGGGGTTATTGTTTAAGGGGTCTGTGAAATGGTTTTCTCAGATCATCTTTCTTACACGGTTTTCATTATATTTTCAACATCCATCTCCACATGATAGATGAGGATTACTATCCCTGCCAGTCATTTCCTTCATGCTGCCCGCCGTTCTCCCTCCATATTGATTTCTGAGAGAGGAATCTGCTGTTGAAACTAAATGGGAAGATTGCAACAGGTAATGGCGGGCTGCAGAGTCAAGGACTTTTTAATAGTCCCTTAATATGAAGGGTCCTTGAAGAGAGTTAGCAACCTGGGGAGTGACATGCTCCCAGAAACGAGAGGGTGAGGAATGAAGTGACAGCAGGACACGGAAAAAGAAGCAGAAAAAGACTGAGCAGATACATGACAAGCTTTGACAATTCCTCCCACGCTGCGGTTAAAGGTATCTATCATTAGGTATATAATTTGGATGGGTTACAACTGGCTTGGCTTTGGGCTGATGGAAAAGTTGCATCAGCAATTATTGAAAGCCAAAAAACTGACCGAGCAACTTTTTAGTGTGCCAATATCCACAGAAACAGTGCTGATGGGTTTCACACTGGTGAATGTTGATGAGATGACCACCAGTCCGTTCCAGCTCGAACCTTTATACCAGACTGTCTGGGCTGGCCCTCGAAACTTTGACTCCTAGGGAACTCTGTGCATTGGTTTTCAAATTATAATCTCATCCATTTATGGTCCGTTTGTTTATCCATATGCAAGTATTGTAGTGTTTATAAAGGATGCTAATTTCCAAACCGAACAAAACCATAAAAGATAAAAACTGTCAATAGAAAGAAACAAAACAGGAAAAGGCAAGCTGGGCACACACACACACACACACACATAACAGACAAATATAAAGAATGAACAGAACAAAAAGTGATCCTGATGACTGTTATATGGTGAAGACATCTTGAAATAGGACATTTGCAGTGTTATTTTAGGTTCAACTCATGGTATCTCTCAGTTATAACAAAATACGAGGGGAACAGACTGACTGACATATGACTGACGGACAGTGCTTCCTCCTAACCTTATCTTTAGTGGGTTGAAAATGTCCCATAGAAAGATAGATCATATGACACCAGACAAACAGGCGGTTTTAAATCAGAGAATACACTCTCTGAAGGAGCAGCAGCACCACCAGAAATCGTGAAACTGTGATATATTCAGTTGTCTAAGAGTTGAGAATACTAGACAATATTTCCAGAAAGAGAGAAAAGCAACTGATCTGAGTTTAGGCAGGGTTATCTCCTGCTACAGCCCAAACCAGGATGTAAAGGCATGAAGAAGTGAGTGAAAGAAGAAATAATAAGCAGCTGGAGGGGCCGATGAGGGTGTGAGCTGGAGAGGGTGAAAAAGGCAGAGGTGTAGAGTAAAAGGAGTGTTATTTTGGCTACTGTTGCAAAGACCTCTGGGAAAACAGAGCCTGCCTGACAGTGCTGCGAGAGCCATAAATCACCACAAGAGCACTCCTCCTCTTCGCCCTGACCTAGAAGTGACCCCGGAGTCGCACACATTTTCAAACACTGCGTTCACACAAACACACATACACTGAAGCACATTTCAGGCAGAAACACACACACACACACAACAGGGGAGGCTGTGTGGGAGCATAGGTGTCACTTCCAAAGCATCAACCACACAGCAGCAGCAGTACTAACACACACACGTACACACTCATGCACACAGAAGTTCCCAGGCACGCATTAACTCATGTGCCATTTACACATAAATGCACCTCTGTGTTTCACCTCAGTATAATGTGATGAAGACGAGGGGTGTGTTTCCTTCACTGTCCCTTGAGCTGGATTCCTTATTGCAGCTTTCTGGTCATGGAAAACATCCTGGTGAACCTGACCTCAGATCAGCTGTATCTGTTAGATGTGGCTGACCCAGCAGGTGCACAAACTGTTATGATTTCAGCTGACAGTTTGATTTTAGTTTTTGATCAAGTCATTTATTTTTTGTTAATCATCTTTCTGAAGAAGAGAAATAGTGTGACCATACTTATTATTTTACCCGGACATGTCCTCTTTTTTGGCCTTGTCCGGACTTTTTTTTTTTTTTTTTTTTGGGGGGGGGGTGAAATCCTGTATCAATCAAACAATCAGTCAATCAATCAATCAATCAAACTTAATTTTTAAAGCACTTTTTACACATGGAATGTAGCACAAAGTGCTGTCCATTTGCGCAGGATAATTAAAAAAATAATGAAGTAAAATAACTAAAAATGAAAATACCAAACCCCACCCACCTCCCAACCTCCATTCAACACATACAGCACTCACACGCTCAGATGCACACACAAAAGACCGGGTGAGGACTCTTCAACTTGCCACAGATGACTGAGGAAACGCAGTCATGAGTTAAAAAAGATGAGGAAACTCAAAAACAATAACACCATGATAAAATATAATAAAAGTGATAAAGCATTAAAAGCTAATTAAATAAAACCGTCTTAAAATCTAACAATAAAAGAGAGTAAATTAAAAAAGAGGTTATAAAACAGAAAAGTAGTTACTCAAGGACTAGGATAGCGTAAAATCACATAATACAGATCAAAAGATTACAACAAAATTCAACTAAAAGCCAGACTAAAAAGGTAGGTCTTTAGGAAGTTTTAACTTTGTGTCGCATGGACTGAGTTAAAAGCCCATAAAAAACACTTGACCCAACTTGACCCAACTTGAAAAACTCTCATAATTAATTACCCACAACTCTGTGACTCCGCCCCTGCATCATCGTCTCCCGTTTTGGGGGATTCAGAGTATGGTCACCCTAAGAGAGACATTTGCAAAGCTAGCACCACTGGCCGAAGGTTGGTGCTACTGACACTCAAGGTCACATACCAGCTTAACAAGACATTAAACTTGACCTTTATTGTCTCACCCACAATACAAGTAAATCACAGACGACTTCAAGGTGCCATCTGACTTCTGGGCTTGTTTATATTTGGGTAGTAGAGCATATAAATATATCGTATTCAGCAGAAATATTTGACTAACGCAGCCCTGGATTGTGACGGGTAGCTGTGCTAGTGCTCAACCAACATACGCACTACAGCCTATAATGATAAAAAATATCAATAACCGTTTTAACCTGTCTGTAATCCTGGTGCTGAACAGCAAGGGTGACAATGTTTAATGGTTTCGTCGACTTAATGCGTATATCCTAAGAAATGATAGATGAAGAAATTAGAAAAAGAATAATTTATTCAACTCTTTGTTCAAGGTTAAACCAAAACCAATGATGGCGACTTTCATGGTTTCAAATTTGAGAATAAGGTAACAAATAAGGTGAGCTCTACCTTCAGTGCAGCATTGTTTGTGGATGTACGGAGGTCTAAAGGATGTAGGTCTGTAAGTCTCTTTTTGTGGGTTTGTTTACGTGTTAGAGTGGACAGGAAGCTGGTGAAACATGAGACAAACCTCAGGGACCTTGTTACTGTAGAAAGGTGAGCAGAGGAGAAGTTGGAAGGAGGAGAGGTTATTTGGAAAGGTTAAAAGAGAGAAGTTTGGAGGGGAGGAGATTTAGGAGGAGGTGAAGGTTAAGGTGAGGGAGCTGTATCGCTTTAGCGCTGACAGGTCTACCATAAATAAACACAGTCTTTTGGTGAATAAAATGCAAACTTAAAAGCTGGATTTTTCTCTTCCGCTACGTCATGACGAATGTGTTTGAGCTGCTGATTAATACACTGCAGGTCTATTTGTATAAAACGCGTTTGTCTGCTTTTCCTAGCACGCTGTAATTGCACTTAGAGCCCCAAAACAAGTGTCCTTTTTCTAGTGCTGCTCATAAATAATTTCACAGCTTTCACTAGCACTGTTTAATTGCAAAGAGGCTGCGTTTGCCAGCTTTATGTGTCTTTACACCAGCATTTAAACAGGTCTTAAATATACTTCCAGGTGTCTATAAAAGACCTTAAATAGTCCGAGAGGAATTATCCTTTACTGAAAAGGACTGAGAGGTAGGGAGAGGGAGGAAAAAACAAAAGGTGGTGGGACAAACGACTACAAGCGTTAAATGAAGGACAAGAGGAAAATGTGCGGAGTCATTAAGAGAAAGAATAGACAGTCAGCCGAGACAGAGGAGAGAGGAAGGGAGGAGGTAGAGAGAAAGGTCAGGTTGGAAGAGGAGGCAGTGAAGTCCATTTTCAGCTTCTAGCTCGTGGGTCAGCAAATAGCCTGACAAATTAATTAAGATAATGATCCATAGAAAAAGTCTGGCAAAGTCAGTGGCGACACCTGTGTGTGTGAGTGTGTGTCTGACCCCGGCCTTATTTCCATTTGTAGGACTTTTATGAGGTGGGCAGTGGAATGCATTGATTTCATAAAGGGCATGAAGGGGTCCAGCGGCCGTTTGAACACCCGAGTGTGAGATCAATCCAGGGGAAGATGAAAACGGTGACATTTACTCTGCTTTTTGCCCCCGGGCAGGAGAGACCTCTGCAGAAAGTCATACTGTCAGCTTTCTCACTCTGTGAGTGCACACTGCATTCTCCACGTAGGAGGAAATGGGACACTTTTCAGCTCGGTGACACTCACACTCTGACTGAGGTGCTGGAGCATAAACCTGTCCTCTCATCAGCTTCAGAGTTTTTCAAAATTGCTCATAGAGCTGAACTGGAGCCAAAGCTTTTGTCTGAATCCAGGTGGTCTGGTGCTTGATTTTCACACACAAACCTGCAAGGTTGATTGTTTTATCACCGATTTTGAATTCATTAAAACTGTTGAAAATCATCACACCTACCACACCCACCTGTGGGGGGAAACTGACAGTACAGCGAAGTAAATCCACCCACAAACCTCTGATAATTACCCATAACTATCAGTGTTTTGCTAGTTACTGAAATATAGTAACTAGTCACAGTTACGTGTTACTTTGTAAAAAAAAGTTACTCAGTTACTTAAACCAACAGGTAATTGGTTATTGAGAAAGTAACTATTTAGTTACTGTAAAACGTTCTTCCAATGCTCCCATTACAAATTATAAAGGTGGATTGATTGAGTTTCCCTCTAGCCGTCATTTCAGTTCTGTACTGATGCTGAATAAAACAAACTGTTGATTAAAACAACCGTTTCAATTCATTTACATCCACATCACTGAATCTAATCATCCAAGCAATACGATCTGTTGTGCACCAACACAAACCTTGACACTAACGCCAAAATTTTACCATTAGACTCTTGGAATAATAGCCTGATTGTGCTGAAAGAGATCCAGATAAACAATTCAACATACCATGTTATTATTTTATCAAGTTGTGCCTGGTTATGGGCCCGTCTTTCAAACTCCAACCATTGTTGCTTGGGTGGAGTGGGTGTGTGTTCTCTGCTGTGACTCTTGGTCGCCGATGCTGCGTTAGCTCCCTGAGCTGCCAACTTTGTCAAGGCATGCTGCTCCTCTAGGTGCTTCAGTAGATTGCTGTTTGCTCTAGAAAGGATTTTTGACCCAGGACGCAGTTTACATGTTACTAAAATGTTGTTTTTCCCTTTGCTCTGGAGTTGAAAATAATGAGTATCTCCATGAGGAGAAACGTATCTTCCCCTTTTTGCTCGCCATCATGCAGTTCCCTGACCTGTCCAGTCCTCTTCATGTTTGATTACGTGTCTGACTCTAGAGGGTGACAAGTGCTTTGTTTTTTCAATTCAATTAAACTTTATTGATCGTTAAAATGTTATGGGAACTGTGTGCAGTTGTAAAACCTCACCAAAAGGGACGAAGTAACGCAGTGTTTGGTAACGGAAACAGGGTTACTGAATTTAAAAAAAACTTACAGTTACATTATTAGTTACTTAATAAACTAACATCATTACTAATAACGCATTAACACTGATAACTATACATGGGAACAGTGTTGTAAGTACTCGAGTCCAGGAATCTTCACAGACACTTCTCTTCTCAGGCATTCAGGAGTAGAGTTTTGTTGATATCAAACTATTGCTTAAATATGAGCAGCAAAATGATGGCAACTTTTCCACTGAGTAGACAGAAGACATAAATTCCTATCTTCAGGAAGGGTCAAACATAAAAGTTTATCAGTCAGAAAAAGATCTGTATTCGGCATGTTATCGACCTTGTCAGATTGGATTCGTAAGTGCACATAAATTCCAGACCAGATTAAATTGCATACCATGTACAAGCTCAAACTTGTATTTTCATTCACAACGATTTGAATCATAATGAAGAATTATTGTCCATGTAAACGTGACTAATATGAAAGAGTGTATAGTCTGCATCCACTCAGCATCTCCATATGTATGCAGACCAGCTGCTTGAAAAAGATTCATTTTTCGGCGATTGCTCAGCTGACAATTTATAATCATGAAACATGTTTGTGGAAGGCTGCAGCATTGTGTTCTCATGTTGTAAATCATTCTGATATCAAGTGTTCTTATTGCTCTAATCATGAATGATGATGTGCAGGGTTGTGTTTTTTATGCAGAGCAGCTTTGTATTTCTTTGAAGAGCAGTTTGAATGTTTTCATTACAACCTGCATTAACGAAATTACCTATAATTCACTCGTTGCACTATTAGAACTACTCCAGGGTTGATCACAGTAATGATGGAGCAGGAGTAATGCAGCGGTGTTACAGTGCAGCCTCTGGCTCTCTGGCAATGCTGTGTGCTTAATGATGTTCAGAGGAAGGGAAAGTTTATTGCCTCTAACCTGAGCCAGAAAAAGTCTGGTGTTGCTGTTATACATCATGTATAGTTTTTTTTTTTTTTTATCATTATGCGACTTTTTGCTTTGTGACTCACCTGTGAAACCGTCAGATCTGAGAGTTATTTTTAAAAACTCATTTTGTTAAGTTGTTTCCTTTATTTCAGCACTAGACAGAAGTGGTTGATGATTGATGGTGGTCTATTTAACTTTGGTAAAGGATCTGTAAATGAGATCCCTGATACCTCATGTTGACTGTACTGTCACAGAGGCTATAATTGTCTCAGCACGGCCCTGTTTTATTATAGTAATCAGGCAACCTGGTTAATTGACAATGAGCCTATAATGGGACAACAAACACCTCTTTATTCAAAAGGTGTTTGTTTTTCATTGGCTTGATCTCTCTCTGAGCTAATTAACAACTGGGGGCTGGTATTCAGTGATCAACTTGTGTTTTTGTTTTGGTCTCATCCCCAACTATAGCAAGCAGAAGAGGCTTATAGAGCAGCACAGATACATATAAACAATGCAGGTAACTGAACATAGACCGACAACCGACAAATTTCTTACTTTGGTGTATTTAAATATCATTATTTCAGCTTCCATCTGAAATGCTTCGTTTTAGCCGCTGTCTCTTACTGTCAGTTAAGATCTTCAAAAAAGCTGTTTTCCCAACATCAACATGCAATTTCACCATTTTCTGATGACAGTTTATTTTGCCTTCGGCTATCATAGTTTGATTTTTTTAATCAAATGTCAGCTGTTTGATTAAAACCACAGACACATTTTATTCTACATCAGTGAATTTGTATCATCTGCAACTATTAATGGACATAATGTGTTTGACATAACGTGGTCTTTTGTAAACATAATTTTGTTGTCACTTCATTACATTTCACTCATATCTATACAGTTAAGCAGCTGCTGTACTTTTCACTCAGATGTTTTTTTTTTTTTGTTTTTTTTTTGGGCAACGCCCTTAATCAGTTTCCATGAGAAGTGAGTCTGAATTCATGTGAGAGAACAGCAGGTTAAACTTGCAATTAATCGGGCAGATTAAATTATTGTAACTATCATGTGACTGGTGCACAACCATTGCGACCTTTGTGCGTGTTATTTAAGCAGCCCCATATGTTTGTCTGCTTACTCTCATGTTCTCCTCCTCTCTATCTCAAGTTCAAGATGCCTCATCAGCATGGTTGGAAACAACCATTATTGCTAAGGCAGAAAACCACAAACAATGTGGTCAGGGAGCATGGACAACCTGCCATGATCCCTTTTATCCATAATAGTGCAGGAATGGTGCAGTGGACTGAGTTTGAATCGTGTGCGTGTGCAGGTTTTGAGGATATGAAGGCCACACTGATCCAGTACCTATACAACAAAGGCCAGATACTTCTGCCTGTTTACTTAATCAGTGTGTGTGTGTGTGTGTGGCAGCTAACAAACCTGTTGTCTACTGCCCCCTTGGTAGCTGTCTACACATACACACACACACCACACACACACACACACACACAGAGCTCTGCAATGTATAGCCCACACGTCTTTGAACAGCAACACTTCATATGCATGCAAACACTGACAGGAAAGACTGAGCTCTCATTGTTATCCTGCCAATCAGTTTAAACATGACACATATACAGATGCATACATCCACTTCCTCTTTTCCAGCCCCTTGTACTGAGTGGGACATGGCCACACACACATACAGACGCGCACACACACACTCACACACACTGCTGAATAATTGAGCAGATGCCGAGGGAGACCTACTCGGCCGTTAAATGGTCTGGGCTCTGAATAAACACTGTGATTTCTCTGGGAGGAGGATGTCAGGGGTCAGGCTGTGCTCAGGGAGAATGACATCACACATTAGGATGTAGCCTTCGCAACTTACTGAAGGCCAGGGCTAAATAGACCCCAGCACAGTGTGTTTGAAGATGCATTTGATGGCGCATCATTAACACACAAGACCTCCATCCTATATTTATAAGTTTAATCCTTCATATTAACATTTTTTATTCATCCAGTTTCTTGATTACCTTTAACTGGACACAGTAACTGTTAGAGCTTAGAATTAAACAGAATCATAGTAAATGCTAAAAACAGATACCGGTCAATTTTGAAATTTTAAATATGGGCTTTTGGGACTCTCCAACCAAATTACTAGTCAAACTGTAAATATAGAAAGAGCTAATACTGCTGTTTTTTCTTTAGGTTGTTTCATGTTAATAAAAAAAGGTTAGGGACACTGTTTTGACTGTGCATGCTCAGGCACCTAAGTTGAAAAACCTTTGAATGTTAGTGTAGTTAATACTTAATGGGATTATAATGGAGGAAGAGTTTGAGGATGGTCTTGTATGGAAAATATTGTGTGATTCATGAATGTTCGGTCAGGACTTTTCCCATTGAAAACTGGTCTTAACATGTAAAATTTACATTGATCAGCTTTTGCATGTTTATTGCTCGAACATCAAGAATCAAAGCTTTCTGTGTGGCGTCCTCGTCAAATACAACAGCATTCAAAAGACTTGGTCATGTGAAAGGATTGATCCGTTCCCCAACTGATGTTCAGCAAAATTCAAAGGGCTTTATTGAAAGCTTTTAAACACTCTGAATGCTTTTCCCAAAAAGTGTGGCACCTTGCAGTCACATCTTTTAAAATTGAACTCCAAGGATAGTGCTTTGGTTGAGGTCACTGATTTTGAGACCTGCTTTGACGGTGCCCAGCCTCACCAGTTCTTTAGTAAAGACTAAAAATGTAACCTTCAGGAGCTGGTCTCACTGTATGCATTCAAAGTGACTCATGAGAAGCTGAAAGAAAGTAATGCTTGTTTTAGAGGTTTCAAATGTTTTTGAATATTTTGGGGGGCAGAATAATAGTAATAATAATGTTTTTCTATGTAATGTCATGATTTTCCACCACATGCTTTTAGCCTTTTTTTCCCCCCCTGTAGCCTTGTCTGTTGTGTATTTTTCAGAGATAGCTCTAACATTTATGCCTTTCTGAAGGGCCATGCACTGGTTGTGTTTAGTTATGAGTTATACAGTGTGTGGGTGGACTGAGCAACAACTGCAAAAGTGGTGTTTACTCCAAACACAACGCATTTTGTGGATATAGTCGAGTGTGTGTTTACTGTTGTTTGAACGTCTGATCAAATGTGAATTTTTCTGACAAAAATATACATATATATTTTTTTTTTGCTAAGGAAACAATCACAAAAAGTGGAGGACAAAATGATAAGAGCAAAGAAATCTTTATGTGATGCATTACAGAGTAGATTTGCCTTATGTTGACTTATGCCTCCCCCTGTAGGTTTAGGTCATAGTTAGTGTTGATGGGGAATAAAAAAATAAATACTATCATGTCACCTTCAAACTTGATAATGGTGTCGGATCCATCGAGGAGTGTGCAGTTGTAGGTGAAAAAAAAATACAAAAAAGGACCCAGTATACATCCTTGTGGGACACCTTATCTGGGCCAAGGTCTTTTTACGGGTTCAATATCCGTTTGATGTTTTTTATTTGCAACTTTATAAATTGTGCAGTAAAGAGATAGATTTTACATTTCTTCTTCCTGATGATCTATGAATAAGAAGCATGGAGTCAATGGAACTCTACATTATTACGACAATTTACTGTTGTTTATAGGGAAAAAAATAAGGTGTAAAGAGGAAACGGTGGATTTCTTTGTGGATTGCTGCAGAGAAACTGTTGATGAGGACAAATGTGTTCATGTCACTTGCAAATTTGTCAGCGATGTTGAATTCTTTAAGGAGTGTGAAGTTATAGGGGAGGAGAGAACAGAAGAGGACCCTGTACACATTCATGTGGAACAACTCATCTGAGCTGGGAACTCTCAAGGACTTCAATATAGCTCCAATTGTTACTTTATTGGTTACATGCAATTGTTTGTTTGGAGACAGGATTTACATCTTTACCCTTCAGATTTTTTTTTTCAATTTAATTTTATTAATAAGTTTAAAAAGCATTGAGCTGATGAAGCAATATCAACTTTGTGCTTGAACAATAACTGACCATCCTTTATCTGATGTCTTTGGGTTTTGAGATGATTCAAAAACAGCTTCCTTGAGAACTTCATGTTGTTTGAGTCTGGAAGCTAAAGGAAAAAAAAAAACCTCCAGCCCTTACACGATTGACAGTTTTTGACACATGTAGGATGGAGGTTATTTGGAAACATGTAGGGCAGCTGCCCATGCCACAGACCGGTTAGAAATGCCAGAAAAGGACCCCATTTATTGCCTAGGCATGTGTTCAGGGATGCCATCAGGCCGGCAGCCTTATGAGCATTAATCATGGTCGATGCAGCACACACACACAGATATTAAGTGGGGGGAGGCGTCAGGGGCCACTGGTCTGCACAGCTTCAATGGCATGCTCCTGGTTGTCCCTGTCAGACAAACATAAATGTTTCCCACAATCAGGTGACCTGTGTGTACTTGGGGAAGCAGAAGGTGTTGACCAGACTGGCTCTCCTAGATTGGGTTTGGGAATGGTGTGAATGCATTTGTCAAAATGAAACCAGCAGTAGCCTAAATAACTAAATAATAACTAATGGATTAAATATTTAAAACCTGCATTTACCACTAATTACAGCTGCTAAGAGATTTTTTTTTCTTTCTTTTATTTTGGGTTGTCCCTACCTGCTTAATGCAAACTTCTTATCCTTAGGGTCTGTCGCTTATCACAGTTATTTTCCCGAATGTGTCAAAAATCCTAAGCTGGCATTACAATCACAGACCGAGTTCTCCTCATGACTGACCTTCTGGGGTAAAATCTCTCATTTGTTTCCTCAATAGAGCCAGCTGAAGTGTGTGTCAAATTGTCTCCGCTGAATAATGATCATTTTGCACATGAATGCAGCCATGCAGAAGGAGAGTTATTCCTGGAGGTTCCCTCTGCTGACAATTTAAGTGGAAATGTACTCTTGAAGGAACAGGGGATAAAATCCTCAGCAGCAAAAAAGAAGAAAAAAAATAAGAACAGCTGAATGTAGTATTCATCACATGTAAGGCCATATATGTTCAGATATATGTTCAGGCGAGCAGATCAAATTGTAAGTGTTTGCACCTTATTTCAGTGTGAATGTACTCTTACCTTTATTGGACAAGGTTTCTTGTTCACTATACCCCCTCTCGTACAACGAAGACCTTCAAAAAGCTTTACTTTTCCAAAGATGTATCCAGCAGTTCGTTTTTTTTTAAATCGTGACAGGATTTCAGAGCACCACAGTCTCTCTTTGTCATGAAGTTTGTGTCTTTTTTTCCACTGAGATGTTGTGACTCATACCTGAGTACCATCTAATGGTGTTTTTTTTGTTTTCTTTTGTCTACTTCTGTTGTCTTCTTCCCTGCTGACCCTGATCCTGCCGGACATCTTCTCACACCCAGGTAAGAACCTCTGTGTTATTTATTACATATACACGGTCCTCTGTCATACTGCTGAAGAATTAATGCACCTCAGAGAGAGCTGAATGTAGGTGTTTTATTTAAGCGTGTGTGTGTGTGTTTGAAACAAAAAGAGTAGAAAATTAGACTTTTTTTCAGTGAATTATAAAACCATTGTATCAATATACAGGAAGACAAGTGGTATGAAACTGTGTTCAGCATTTTTAAATGTTGGTGGATGTGTGAGAAGTGCTTTGTATGGCATGCTGTGTCTGTTTTTATGTGTTGGGGTGTTAATGTACAGAGGTGGAGGAAGCAGGAAGTAAAATGTCAAGTTCTGTTAGAGACAGTTTCATGGTAAAAATGCAGTCATTTCTTGTAAGCTGTTTTTGAAAAGATATTGTTCTTGAAGAAAAATCAGATCAGTACCAATATCTGTCATATTTGTTTGTGGCTGGGGGTCTGTCTAAAAAGCGCCGACATACTGTTATTCAACATCAGCTTTTAGATAAGTTGAGATCTTATGCGTGCTGTTGGTGATCATGGTTTGTTGCTGATAATGCACTTTAAAGTGTATATGTAAAATGTGATGATGTGGACTTGAAGTCTTGCCACCTTTGTGCCCCCCTGAAGGTTTAGCTCATAGTACTCATGAGAAAAATATCATAATGTCACTGGCAAACTTGTTAACAGTGCTGCAGCCATGTCAGAGTATGCAGTTGATAGTGAAAAGATAGTACAGGAGAGAACCCTGCACACATCCTTGCGGGACACCTTAGTTTTGTGCACTTGCTGATAATGTACTTTGAAATGTCTGCTTTGGGAGAATGTGATTCACGTCTCTGAATCAACATTGATTAAGTCTCCTATAGTCCACACTAAAAGGGAATCATCATAATGGGAGAGAAAGTAGCAAGGTGAAAAAAGGTGGATTGTTAAGGACCAAGCAATAAAGCACAGAATACAGGGGTACTTTTAAGAAAAAGCTGTTTCTTTTTTTTCCTTTTTTTAATATATTTTTTATTTATTTATTTTTTTATTTTACCCAAATTAAGAAAAACAAACCACAACTTACAAACCACAATAATTAGAACTCTGCCTTTAGAAGATGTCAGCTTAACAGAACTCAATTTAACAAGACATAATACCACAATGGACACAAAGTGAGACTAAATTTAAAGCAAAGCCAATAAAGCCTAACCCCCCTGCCTTCATAACAATTTTGCCCAGACAGAAAGAGTCATCCCCCTGACAGCAAGGTAACTCATATTTAATCATATGAATTCAAACTTCACTGAAAATGCTCACACTGTAATATTGACAGAACCGTGATTTCTCTGTGCGGCCCAGCAATGAAGGAAAATGCTCTGACAGTCCTGTAACACACAGTGACTCCCTGAAAAATATTCAAGACTTCTCAAGCCTGAACAAATAAGCCTGTCAGACCTGGACCTGAACCTGGATCAATCAGGCTAAACATCAGATCTGCTTACATATTTGCTTATATATAAAGTTAGTGCAGCGTGGTCATACTGCACCGACTTTTCTGATCAATCAGCACTTTCAGCCGCATTAACATACCACAATAATTTAACACTCACCGCTGACAGGAATGAAAGCTGACATCATGTGGACTGTGATGGATGATCTCGCTGAAGCAGTTTTTGAGGCCTTAAAGCTGATTTTCATACTCTCGTGGTGGGGACATCCTAACTTTTAGAGAGAAACTTGAACTGGAAGCAAAAAATCTTAGTTCATCAGCAAGTAAACACAAAGTATATTTTCATATCTTTACTCACTTTTCAACATGTTTACCTGTCAAACCATGCTGCGTACTAAAACAGATCAGGGGCAGTGCAACAAACTCTCTGTTGCAACGTACAGAAACACAACTATGAATCTTTCAACAGTTGTAAACCTGTGAAGGTTTATTGACAAGTCTGTGAGAACATCTATGCTGTGAAGGCTCTTCTAAAGTCTACTTTAGTCAGTTTTAAAGTCAGTTTAGAAAAAACAACCTACAATTTACCAGACCGCAGAAATAAAGACATATTGTACTTATTTCCAACTTTCATTTTGTCACCCTGGGTTTACACAGTCAGCAGCTGTTTGCAGCTCAAACAAGTCATTTTCCTTAAACTGCTGTCATTTAGCACCTCCCAGCTCTATGTGACACATTTTCTTCGTGGCTGCTTTGGTGGGTGTTACTTTTTGCACGGCTTAGCTGTCGATAATCATTGTAAAAGCTCTAGAAATTGTCTGAGGCTGGCTGTTATGTTGTTTAATTATTTTTGAATTACAGGTAAAGTTAATGTGAAGACACAGTTGGACATGAGTTCTTGTAGGGTGATTCAAATGATCCTGATTAGGCATAGTGCCCGAGTGACGAAAGTTGATTTGCAATAGTGTCTTGCATTATTTGTCGTGTTTTAGTGTTTAGACACTCAAACAGACATGATTGATGACTCGCAGTGACAGTAAGCAATATGTGAACACGATGTCTATTAGCATTTGGGCACATGTTCGCTTTCTGTTATAAGTTAGCTATAGTTCCATTGGCTGGTCTGCTTTTGCAAAGGAGTCATCGGTGAGGTGATGAGCACAAACGGCCACATTTCTGGCTGATATCTTGGAAAACTAAAATCTTCCTTCTATTTCTGCTGCCTTGATTTTTTGTTAGGAAAATAACTTTGACTTTCCATCCATCCATTTTCTATACCGCTTATCCCTTTTGTGGTCGCAGGTGGGCTGCAGCCTATCCCAGTGCTGCCCATGCTTGGACTGTCCTTCACAACAAAAAGAACTCTTTACCGTATGTTGACATGTCTACAATACAAGGTCAACATCCATCCCCTCTATCAGTCAGCAGTCAGCGTCAGCCCTCCTCCTTTGAATCCATTTGGCCTGTTTGAGAGCCTGCTGAAGCAGCTTGAAGCAGGGCTAACATTTTCATCTGAGTGTGGTAGGTTGGGGGCCATTAGTGGCGGCAAGAGGAGGAATGTCAGCAGTGAGAGGTGAGGAAAAGACATTTCCTGAATCCGAGGTATGCTTTGGGGGGTAAGGCGAGGGAGAGAGCCAGGTGAGAGGAGAGGGGAGGGGATGGAGTCGGAGCTGCAGCAGGGGTGACAGTGTTGGCGTGAGGCGTGATTAATGGCCATTCTGATTGGCTGTGACAGGACCAGGTGATGCTGGTGGGGGAGGGTGGTGGGGGTTAGGACGCGCTCTCTGAGGACACCTTTTAAACAGCTGGCCAAAGGCATCACGGGAGTTACTTGTGTATGTGTGTCAGAGTGAGTGAGTAATTGTGCAGAGTTGCATTGAGTCCTGTTGTGTCTTTTTTCTTGTCTTGTGACATTACTTTCCTGCCATCTCTGGCCTCCTTTCCAGGCACAGCTACTGCACTGACACACACCCTTTTTCTCCTGCAAGAGTATTTGTGATGGTAAAACCACAAATTCTGCAAGTCATTTGACAGATGTCTCCAAGTAAATGATAACTAATTCGCTATTGAACCTCTAAAATTAAATCTATCAGGGTTTTGTGCTGTTTTTTTTCTTGAAACTCCACATTTTTGGAGGCTGCCCCACAACATTAAGCTGAGCTGAAATCAATGGAAAGAGTTTGGTTGACCATATTAGTCACAGAGGAGGCAAGAAAGAATAAAACAAGTTGTTTGCAAACTCTATCCATCATATTTCTGGCCCAGACCAAGCCCTCCTATTTCAGGAATATGGCCTGATAGATAACATATCTATGTAGCATTACCTAGCAAGTTTATTAAGAGACATGAGTCTTCCATGCTAATGAGAAATGTAGGAGTTGATACCACTTAGAAAAATAGGCATATGAACTTCATGTCTTGGTGAGTGGGGTCTGTCTAGAGGGGTGGACAAGAGTATAATGGACCCCCTTTGGAATCTAAGTAGCCACCTCAGGTTTCACCCTAAAAACCTTGAGCAAGACTGGGCATGCTCCTTGTCAGAGGCTGGACTTGGGTTAAAATCAGTATGGACTGTGATGCAACAGACTGGTTGTAGCTTTAGTGTGTTTTAATGTGTCATATTTTCTTTGTTGATACTTAAAAGCACAGAGAAGTACTGGTTTTAGCTCATGAAAAGCTATAAGCATACTAATCGATGTCTAGATGTTCTCATTTATTTAGGAAAACCAATGATTTGCATGCAGTGAGTTGTGTTTTGCAGTAAGGCTCCATTCTTAGAGCCCCCTGCCCTTCCACAGGAGTGTGTGGATTGCTGAAGCTTGGACATGCTTGAGTAGTTTAAATAAAATGCTCACTTTGGATGTATAGAAAGTATTTGGCTTAGCTGTTTAAATAGACTGGTGTTGAAGTCAGGTGATATACTGTGTGCTGAGGTCCAGGTTGTGACCTGCCCCAAATAACACTTGACTATAAATGTCAATGTTTACAGTCTTTTTTGCAGGTCTTTTGAATGAAGACCTATACCCCACTTAAGACTCTTTAAAGATGTTTTCTTAGATGTTTTCCACTCTTTTCTGCTATTTTTCACAATTGGAAAACAAAGATCTGTCCAGTAAATCTGTGTTAAATTATAAATGATAGATATGGTTCAAAATTGCTTTACTCTAACAGCTATCTGCAAATGCTTACTGCCACCCTTGCAATATTTTAGGGCCCCTTTGAAGCCATGTCAGTAAAAAGTCTGGACACCCCTCGGTGGTTTACAGAGGAGTTTAGTTCAAGCTCAGGTTTTTGCAGTAAATACTCCTTACTTGATAAGTCGCCAAATTCACTGGGATAAAAGTTCAGTCTCCTCACTCTGGTTCAAAGAAAAATGACGACTGTTACTAATTTTATTGCTAACCTTATGGCTCATACCATTAATTTTCTATATAATTTGGCCAAATTCACATCCTCAAGGGGTATTGTTTTGTGTGGCACACTGTTGATATCATCACCATAAAATTTGTTTGAATGCTTAGACTGAAAATTTTCTCCTAATTGCAAACTCCATGTGGATAATTATGGTCCTCATCATTTAACTTGACTACAGTCTAGTTTTTGCATAAATCATGAGAACGAGTTTACTGGAAAGGGAAGCCATATACTTTTCATTTAATTTTTTAAGCCAACATGTGATGTAATCTCTTAGTGCATTATTCTAGTGGTTTCCATTCAAACAGTACATCTAACTGACATTTTCACAGTAAATGTGTAGAATCGAGGATAAGTGATTGTGGAAAGCAGGTGGAGGGAAAGTACTCATGAATATCAGTTTCAGGCTGTGTGGCTAATTATCTCCTCAGCTGTAGCTCAGTGTATAGCTGAAAATACAACCTTCACATATTGAAATCAGTCTACTGGAAGGCTAAGTGATGTTGTCCTTGTTGTAGGATATCACTGCGTCTGAAAAGCTGCCTGTGCATCTCTCATAAACTGCATTTACAGAACGAGTTTTTTTTTTTTTTTTTACATCGTGCCCCCATGAGTTTAGCTGTCAGTCAAGCACACACCAGCCTGCCAACTCTCAGGTCAGGATGCTACAGGTGCAGCCTCACTGCCCCCTCTGACTTCATTATTAACACCGCCTCCTTCTCCTCATTCATTTCCTCCTTTTTTACAATCCTTTCTCTTCCCTTACGTTATTTGCTACAGTGAGACGTGGAGATTTCCTTTTTTTTTTTTCCTTTTCTATTTTGCCAAGGCCTCCCATGCATGCCTTCCCTCCATTCAAATGCAAATAACACGAGCCAATTATGGCTCAGCATGCGGTTATGTCTGTGTTTGCAAGAACACATTCAAAAGCACATTGTGTCGGGGGAGATTTGAGTTAGCCAGCGCAGCATTCCCTCTGGAACTGCCAGCGGCTGATAAATTAGGACCTCAGGCTCACAAAAGCAAAATAAATCATAATATTGGAGCACTGCTGACCCATATTTGTTAATGTGGGTGCTCATTGCACCCCGTATTAGCTGCCATTGTGAGAGTGCGTGTATCTGGAGCGGGGACTGGTTCATGGCTGATAGCACCAACAGAGAGCATTTCACATTCACATGGATAACAGTGGAATCATTGTTGTGGCTTTGTTGCAGCCTCACATATTTCTGCTATTACTCCAGATGTACAGTGTGTGTCTATAGACGTGTCCTGCTGGATTTCAGTGCTAACCGGGGTGTGTCCAACAGTCACCGGATCATCTCCCTTCACCCCCCTCCTCCTTTTAAAGTTAATTTGGGGATTTATTTTGCTTTGACTAATTAAGAGCTGAAGAGAAACAAGACATATGATGGATTAGACTGCTGCAACCAGGGTGGTAGCCTCTCAGTGTGGGTACATGCGTTGATGCCTTTGCTAAACTGAAGCCCCTCTTGGTGCTGGAACACCAAGTTGTCACACCCAACTGATAAAGTGTTCCTGAATGGACATTGAGGAGCTTTTCTGCCATCTGAATCAGTCTGTATAGGTGGGCTGACTTTGCTTGGTGATTCTTTCTGAAATAATCTGGCAGACATTTTCCCAGTTGTGTTCATCTTTGGTCAAACAAAGGCTAGTTTGAAGCATAAACGCCCAGGCTCAAGGAAACATAAATAAATAAAAACTGGATTTGAATTGGTTCTTGCAACTTAAGTCTCCAAGTGTAATGTTTCTCTTTCTCTTATTCTCTTCTCTCGAGCACTGAAGCAAACTTACATCTGGTAATATTAGGTTAGGGTTGACTGCTATATTGTTTGACTATAACATTGATATGCTTTGTGCATGTTTATTTCTCACATGACTGGAATATAAACACGCACAAGACTCTGCTGCTGTCACAGACACCCTGGTGAAAACTGGTTAAAAACAGAGTGTCACTATCAGTCCTGGTGCTCAGTAGCATTGGTGGCCTGCATATTCACTGCTGATGAAACAGAGAGTGTTCAGTTATTTGTTAGATTTAATGAATCACAGGGATTATGGTGCAAATCCAAAAACATTGTCTAAAACATTTGAGTGAAAGTAAGTCAGTTTCAGTCCATGTGGATGTCTGAGCGACTGTCAGAGGTCTGGACACAGTGTGGTAAAAGTAGGAGTGTAGAATGACATTTCAATAACATTTCTGTCCAATATCTTGTAGCCAGAAGCTGAAACAATAGCACTTTTTTTCCGGGAGTGCTTGAATTTATTTGACCTGAATCATATAAATAAACATCAATTATTTTCCAACCATGCAGAGTCTTGATGCCATTAGTCCAAATAACCAAATGTCCCCATCTGAGATTTCTGCCTCCACATCAGTTTGAAGGAGGTGAATAGAGTTCAGCATGGTGACTTAGCAGTCAGCACTGTCTACTCAGCTTGACAGCTGGCAGGGGCCGCCTCCTTTTTTCCCCTTAATGCCGTGATTTTCACCCAGAGTCCAAGGACATGGAGGTGAATTTGCAAATCCAGATTTCCTTTCCAGTGTCAATGGTGCTGTGCACTGCACCCAGAGATAGATGAATGAGCTTTTGCCTGTTGGGAACTGCAATAAGCTCCAGCCAGAGGAAGAGGAAGTAAGTTGAGACAATACTGATGGATTTTCACCCCTTTTCTCTTTATTCTTGGGAAAAACAAAATCCACTGATAAAGACAATGGCTGGACAAAATAGTCTCACAGCTCAGGTGGTACTTTTTAAAATTCTGACTCGGCAAAATCACGACAAACTTTTTTTTTTTTTCATATATTCATGCTGGGTTTACTCTGTAAGCAAAGACAGAAGTGCTGCGTCATCATCAACCCTGTGTTCCAGGAAGATGATTTATGGGGAGTAAGGGCTTCCCTTCTGTCCGCTGTATGATGGATGGCTGGGACGCCACACCATGTCCGGGCGTTTTCCCTGTCAGCATCGAGGGACTTGTTGCTGTCTCCTATTTTTCAACATCCACTTACTCTGACCTGGATCAGGAACCTGCCTGGCCTTCTAGTGAGTCATTTCAGAGCCCATGTAGTTAAACCATCAAGCCGACACATTCAAACTAAAGCTGAGTCTGCTCCAAGTTTCCCAAATAATGTTGGATTTTGTCCTCTCTGATATATTTAACTTCCAAACTTATAATTTTTTAACTTTAAAATATTCCAAGACACTGTAAAATCTTGTATTTTTGAAGTAGGCACTCGGGAACTACAGTTTTTAGCACTTTAGCATTGGCTATATTTCTTAAGACTGTAGTTTGCTGATTAGTGGGAACAAATTTGATACTCTCCTCCAGCAGCCGCTTATTTGTGGGGGAGCCCTGACGAGTCGGTCACCGAGTGCAGCAGAGTTTCGCAGCTCAAGAAAGAACAGCTGTGATCATTACTTCATGGAATTGCAAGAACTACCGCGTGCAAAATGATTATTATGATGATTATCACTTCAAGGAAATGATCTGCTGGACTCCCCCAACAAGTTGGTGTAACAAAAGAAGCAAGCAGCCAGCAACATTCATCTCTTGGGGGGGTTATCTAACTCTTTGTGACTGTGAGTTTGACCCTAATCTAATTTTAAGATGGAATATCCCTTCAAGATTACCGTTAGCCAACTGGATGTGTAGAGGGGAATCTGGTGTTAAGATCAGCTGTTGTACTTTTGGTTGAGCTCAACTTTTTAGCCTGCCTGAACCAACACTATCCTCACGTTTTATTCTGATCTTAACCAACTAAAAAATCTTTCCTGGAGATTTCATATAAAGTATGTCAAGTAAGTGTCACACAGTCACATTTAGGGTGACTGTAAAATATGCATCATTTATTTTAAACTCTGTAAACTTAATCATAAATTTTTTGTTCGAATTTGTGCACTTATTGCCTTTTCCAGTGCCTTAAAACAGCTGTGATCGGTCGACCCTCACTCCTTCAGTGGCCCCTTCAGTTTAATGTACATTTTAGCAAATGCATGCAGGGTGCTTTAGGTGGTTGGTTGTCTTCCTTTCACAGCCTCTTGATTGCCACAGCTCACTGATCTGAACCCTGCCCTTCGTCACACTTCTCTTCCCCTGGCTTTCTGTAATCCTGCCTTTACTATTCCTCATATGGACTACATATGAGATAGTTGCTCTGTTTCGCTGATTTTAGTGTCACCGTGTGGTGGAGATTTACAACCCAACACATTAATTCAGTTCTGAGAGGACACACAAACTTATCATGACTAAAGCTGAGATAATCGATCAGCTTTAGCTTCACAATACATGTTCTTCAAAATCAGAGCTACTGTTGCTAGCCTTCTTCTTACTGAATAAATTTACATCAGGAGTAGTGGTTGATTTATAATCCTGGTTAAGATCTTATTTGGAGCGCACTTTACATGTGTCTCTGCTACCATGGAAACAAGCAAACAAAACAAGTTTTAACACAATGGGATGTATGCATAACTCAGCATTTCAATGAAAGCAACAGATTCTTGTAAGTTTGTCCTTTTTATCATCGTTTTATCAACAGCGTGGGAGGTTTTCTTGGATGTCAGAAGAGCAACACGTTTTCATGCATCACATTCAGAGCAGAATATTTAAACAACCTTATGTTTAAAGATCATTTCTGAGCAATAACTTCAGATATTGTTCTGCCTCTTTAAATGTGCCTGACCTTGAAATATTTATCAGCAAACTCACAAAAACAAGCTCTTAATGGGATGAAATCTTTCCAAACTCATTTGAGACCAGCTTCTCTTAATGGGCCCACGTCCCAGGGTATCACTTACCTAACTCGGTTTAGCTCCCCTCTGCAGAGAGAAACAAAATGAATCATGGAGTCTTAGTCAGTGCGTCTAAACCACTGCAGAGATGTTAGAAATAGCAGAATCGGATCTAAAACCCCCAAACCCCATGTCACACTTTACCTAGGATTATACAACTTTTTTGCACCTCCATTTTCCCACAGTGCATCCACTCAGCTCCTTTTGTGTAGCAGCATCTTAAAGCCTATTTTTAGCTGATAGATTCTCAGAGATGTCTGTTTTACTTGAATCTGGTTCTGCTCAAGGTTTCTGGCTGATAAAGGAAGCAAAGTCTTACACTCGTGATGTGAGCTTGTGGGCTCACTTTCCTGTCTCCTGTTTATCATATTTTGAAAGTGAATGGGATTTTGGGCCATCAGGATGAGAGCCCATAGAGCAGACCTGAGCAGCAGAGAGCAGGAATCCAGACAATCAGGTAATTCCAGCTGCAATCAAACTGCTCAGCCTATGGTTCAGTTCAATCAGTGAATCATTCGTTCATTTGATTTTCAAAATAAATCAAAAAAGGAAAAACGCAAGAAAACAAATTGTTTTCTAATATTCGTCTCTAGAATAAAAATGAAAAAAAACAAAACAAAAACAAACAACAGCTCATTTTCTGATTCCTACTTTCTTGAGCTCAAATGAAAATGGGATAAATGGATAATAAAAGAATCTGCGTATCAGTCGTTCATTTGATTTTCAAAATAAAACCTAGAATGAAAAAAAAAGAAAACGAATTGTTTTCTAAATATTTGTCTCTAAAACAAAAATGAAAAATGGAAAGCGGCTCACTTTCCAACTTCCATTTTCTTCAGCCTGAATGAAAATGGGATAAATGGATAACAACAGTTTGGTCTGATTTAGACTTTTTCAGTCTGTAGAAAGTTTTGTGACCTGGAAGTGAACCTTTGGCGTCATGGCTGGACCCGAGAATTATTCAGAGCTCACTTTTTTTAGGATGGCAAAACTTTTGCAGGGATTTCCACTGCGCTGCAGGAGGCAGGAGTGCTGAGGTGCTCTGAAATGTCCGTCAGACAGTTATGTGCCCAGAACAACCCGAGGAGAAAAGGACACATATCAGACACACAGCTGGGGGTGCCCCCCACAAAACTTTCTACAGACACAAAAGTCTAAAGCAGATAAAACTGTCGTCATTCATTTATCCCATCGGAATCAGGGAATTGAAAATCAAATGAATGAATGATACACAGATTTCAAAGTTTTATCTGATTTAGACTTTTTCGTCTGTAGAAAGTTTCATGACCAAGAAGTGAACCTTACTCAGACGTCAAGAGAACAAGAAGGGGCTTTGGCGTCATGGCTGGAATCAAGAATTATTCAAAGCTTGTACGACACCTTTTTTTCAGGATGGCAAAACTCATGCAGAGATTTCCACTGTGCTGCAGGAGGCAGGAGTGCCAAGGATGTTTCGAAATGTCCATCGGAAGGTTCTTTGCCCAAGACAACTCGAGGAGAAAACGACACGTATCAGACAGGGTCTGACAGATTCCATGTATCCCATTTTCATTTGAGTTGAAGAAAACGGAAATTGGAAAATAAGCCGTAATTTGTTTTTCATTCATTTTCGTTTTAGAGACGAATATTTAGAAAACATTTTGTTTTCTCATTTTCTCATTTTTGGTTTTATTTTGAAAATTGAATGAACAAATGATACACAGATTTAGTTCACCCCATATCTGATGTCATTATGATTGTATAAAACACATGGCTGGTGCTTGATCATGGTGAACTGACCAAGTAGTTGTTCTCCATGACAGAAATAGGAAACTTCCCTGCCTAATGATTCAGAGCAGGTCCTACCTCAGACTGAGTACTGGTCTTTATTTGAGGATCCAGGCATTCATGTATATATTTTTATCATCAGTTAATTAATTCACCTCTTAGCCATTTCTTTTTGATTCTAGAGGATGCTCCTCTCTGGTCTGTTTAGATAAAACACTCGACAATGTGTGTGCCAGTCCAAGCTTTCTTTAGGCAACTTGGCAGTGGATATAAGCACTGAGGCTGCTCCTGAGCCACTTACAGAGTAAAGGCATACCAGAAGACATCAGAGGGTTGACAAATGGCAGCTTCTGTCATGTACTTTGGTGACATTTCACTCCTCTTACTGGGTTCCCATCAGATGTGCCCTTCAGAGGCTCAGAAGAGTGAATATGATCTGATTACTGGTTTTCATGTTGTTGGTGAAGGTCACTGGCGAGGAAAGGAACTAAAGTCTATTCAGAAGTGGTGACAGGTGCGTTTTACGTCAGTACAACTACTGTGAGCTTGTACAAAATTATATATCATAACAATCCCATGTTGATGCTGTTTCGCGTAAGTTACTTTAATCCTTAATGAATCATAATCTATTTCCCCCTGCAAGAGGCCTTAGTTTACCTGATTGATTTCTTAACTCTTCAGGAGTTTGTCATTTTTAAAGGTGGATTTAACTGAAGTTTAATCCTTAATCCCTCAAATATACCGACTCAGTATCTGTTTTTATCGTATGTTTAGCCAGACACCCATGTCTTATGAAGTGTAATGCCATGCACAACATCAAATCTACTCTGACTTTTACCCTAAGCATGAAAAAATGGCAACTATGGAGGGATGTGATTTTCCTTTTCCTGCAGAAAAAGAGCTTTGAAAGAAGGTAGTAACCTTTAAATAGGTCAGCTCCACAAGATGAGGAATTCTCGCTCATTTCTCCGGTGCACCTGCTCATTTGTTTACACTGGATCAGACTTCTTCACTGGGAGCTTTAGCATTGTTTTTGTGTCCTTTTTTTTTTTTCAGCCGCCTCTGACTTTGCACTTTTTCTTAACATGTTCGCTACACTAGGTTTTGTATTATCCCTCTTGCACTGTTCTTTGTAGAGTTGTGCACATAACATTTGGCACTTCCTTGATGCTCGGTCTCTGTTACGCTAACCGGAGTTGTGATTGTAGGTTTGCTCATTTGGACGGCATTTTGGAGTAAGCTGACTGGAGGTGAAGTTTTTAGCTTTGCAGAATGACTGAATGTGAGATTCTTGAGAGGTGCTTCGCCTCTCTTTTTTTGCACTTGACACTAAACACCTGGAGTCCTCGGGAAGTTGTTCGTGGAGAATGGAGCTGATTAGACAAAAGTGTTTCTTTGACTACGAAGTGCAAAGGTGTGCCAAGTAAGATACCTGGAGTTTTCAGAAAGCTTGGCCCCTAAAAGAAGTTTTTGCAGGTGTCCAAATGAGTGCTAACCCAAACTGACTCCAAACACACTCCCATGGATCCTCAGTAATACACCCACAGAGTTTTAAAGTCAGTTGGAGGAACAGCTTTCTTCTAATATGAAGGACAGATGGGCAAACAGATTTTCCTCCCCTCATATTTAGATATATTTCTCACTTACAGTAGAGTGGCTTTCAGCAGTGTCGGAGAAAGGTCTTTTTAAGAGGAAACCTCTAAACTGTCACTGAAGCTGGTATCCTGCTTGTGGAGGCCTGACAGCTCACACTTTGTGCTGGGCTGTTGAGATGATGAAAGGTTTAGGTGTTAGCCAGCAGCTGTGGACTTGCATGAGGACGTCCCAGGTGGCTGGCTGTGTTATGGAGGCCTTTATTCATGATTCAACTTTCCTCTTACTGCCAGGCTTGAACTGTTTCCCTGTCTTGTTCCCTTTCCATTACTTTTTTAACTGTCTCTCTCTGTGCGTGCTGCTCGCTATGCTCAGTGTTGAGGAAACAACCAAGCGTCTGCTCCTTTTACTATCACCCCATTAAAGCATCATTGTGATCCCCGTCAATACAGAGCGGATAAAGATTTCTTCTGCATTACAGTAAACTCTTGGCTGCTGCAATATTCATGGACTTAAGCCTGGAGTGTATCAGGAAAGCTATGGTTGTAAATAGTAACCTAAGACCAAGGGGAGTTTGGCTTGACTGGATTTCCATTTCACAACTGCATTGTTTTCTTTTCTTCCCCTTTGTTCAATCTGAACACGACAGGCACTTCGCTGCCACGCTCTCCTGTCGTTCTCCTCAACAGCCAGGAGCAGCTATTAGCTGACATAACCTCAGTTTTGAGCTCGGAGACCAGTAAAGATTCACACCTTGCCTGTTTCAGAAGAAGTCACTGTCATGAACAGCAGTTTGTGTGATCAGACAAATGAGGATGTGATTCAGAATCAGATGGGTGGTGTTTTGACAGTCTGTGTCTAACCTTATGTTCACCAGAGTAGTTTTCTCCTCTGACTGTCCACAGACTTATCACTCCGACTGTCTGATGAGACATAAACTAAACAGATGCAGTGAAAGCTGACAAGTTGGTTGTTGGGGCATGATTATTGTGACAGGACGTCAACCTGAGTAGCTTCTTTTTCATAAGGAGGATTTATTGTTTGGTGTCTGGAACGCACTGGAAACCGCAAGTAAACGCTGACAATCTGCACACAATGTCTCAAAATGTAAAATTTTTGAGCATCAGAGTGATACAACATAGGAAAAATGGATAAGTCCATTTTGCTGCAAAAAATGCAAGTCATGAAATCTGAGACTGTAAAAGGACAAGTAAGGAAAACATGGATTTGGATTATTAAAAAAAAATCAGCTCATATTTTAATTTGCATTATGTATATCAATAAAAGAAAGGATATAAGGGTTATTCAGTCAATCAGTCTTTTTTTTATATAGTGCCAATTCACAACAATTGTTGTCCCAAGATGCAATTAAAAAAACACACACACACACACACAAAAAAGAGACAGACGTAATGTTTAGAAATGCATGTAATTACAAGATTGACATCTGGATCAGCAGATAACAGCTTTTAATAAGTTAATTATTTATGTTGACAGTCATTTCTGTGGATATAATTATCAACCAAAAAGTTAATGTGTTTATTCTGAGCGTGCAATGACAGCTTACACATGCTTGCTGTATAGAAGTGTTTTCAAGTGTTAGAAAAAGACAGCAGAGACATTCCTGGATGTCGATATTTAGAGGTCATCAGGGCAGACAACACAGAGCCCAACCATCACTGATAAAACACTGTTGAACCATAGACTGGATGTAGAATGAACGCCGTCTGCCTCCTTGTTAGGTGAAGCCACCGCAAGAACAGCACCCTCTGGTGACGGGCTGCAGTATAGCTCATAAATCCCGCTTCTTCCAGCAATCCCTATGGAGCTGTCAACAAACTTTAGAAATATTTTTACACAGAATACAAATTTTTCTCCCCCCTGCTTGCGATGTTGACATGTAGTTATTGTAAGACTGGTTTGTGCTCAAGCTGTCTTTTTTCTCTACAGCTCCATTTTTAAAAGTTATTAAGGGGTTCATGTTTTCTATGATTGACACTTGATACAGCCTTTGGGCGTATGAAGATTGCGTAGCTCACCCGGGGGATACGCTGTTTGAGCCGAGCGTCATCACAGTGACTCTCGGCGACTCTCCCACCGAATGCGTACAACGCTAGTGCACAATGGTTCCTGATGGTTTCAGAAGGTGGAGAAAATCCAGGAAATACCAAGAGCAATTTGGCTGCAAATTGGTATAATGACGGTAGGTGGAACCAAGTTGTCCATAGTATATGCAGTCTATGTGTTGAACTCATGAGAGGCTCTGGAGTGATCTTCTCTTGTACACAGTTAAACAGATGAGACTGCGCAACCTCAGCAGACCTGGTAGCATAAACAATAGTATTAGTCGATAGTTTTAAGCATGTGTATGAATCCTGGCTTTCCTTCTATCTATAAACATTTTATCTTTTGTGATGTTCACTGCGTCCTTTTTTTGTAGTGCCTGATGGGAAAATGATTCAGCTAAAGTTGGCTGCTTTGTGTTTGTGTAGTGGGTGTTTGTAGGCTGCAGAGGTCTTGTGCATCTCAATGTGGGACACATTTCTCCGACTTGGTCGCGACCTCTGTTTGAGATATTGAAAGAATTTTGTTCTTACTTCACTCTTGACTACAGCAGCTTTTGGACAAAGTTTGCAGTGGACTGTGGTATGTTTGAGGTTTGGTGCTGCAAAAACCAGACCAGTCCTTAACAGCTGATGCCAGATCCATCATTACTAGGGGTGGGAGAAAAAAAATTGATACAACGTAGTATTGCAATATTTTGTCTGGTGATATATCATATCGTCTCATTTACCAAGTATTGATTTTTTCAAATTAATTGCTAATATGTAGTCAAATCTGTAATAATGGAAAAATAAAATCAACTGTTTGTCCAGTGAGGTTGGCAGAGGTGACATAATAGAGCAGGAGAACGTTAGTACAACAAATATATATATTAAGTTTGCAGGATGTGCTACATGAAAATAAGATACAGCGTAAATAAGACAAACATAAAGGAAAGCAAAATGCTAAATTAGCCAAACAGTTAAAAAAAATGTATAAATTGCAATATATTGTTTTGCAATACTCACTGTTTTGCAAAATTTTGAAGATCGCAATAATATTGTATCATGGCCCAAGTATTATGATAATAACGTATCGTGGGGCCACTAGTGATTCCCACCCCTAATCATGACCAAATACAGAATAACTCATAAAAAAGATGTATCCTCCGTATTGTAGTGTAGTGCTGAGTTATATATCCTCATACCTAAACTGTATTTGATTTCTTGCTAGAAGTAGTGCAAAAGTTCTCATGATTAATTCCCCCCAAAAAAATCATGTAAAAGAACTCCAAGATTATGACTTAGAATAGACGGTTTAGTCAGAATCATGGTGGGAGAATAGTCAGGTGAGTGTCCAGCAAGGACTCAAAATTGTCTGAATTGATTCACAAACATTCAAAATAATAATGAATTAAACATCTTTGCTTGCTAGTCATTAAATTTCTGTAAAAACCATGTTAACTGCAGAAAAAGAAAATACTTCAAGGTCAGCCCAAGGTCATACATAGCTTCTAACATGTAAAATGAATGGCTAAACTTAAAAAGCACCCTTTGCCCTCACTGATTTGACTTCTGACTTTAATATCTTTGGTCCCTTCCAGTTTTTATGTTTTTATAACTTTGTGTTTTTTTTTAAAACATGTAATAGTTGAAAGTTGTTGAAATGAAGTGGTGCTTTCTCCAAGGTCAGCAGCATATTAAACATCGCCTTTATCTGGTGTTAATTACATGGGCTCCTGCCTTCATTCATATATTCTATTAGTGTAAGTGAATGACTAATATAGCAGTTTCAGGGCTATTATTCTAAATTAACTGCCATTAAGTGAGCAGGGCATATACCTTTAGAACAGAATGAGTGGGCTGCTAGTTTAGAAGCATAAAAGTTGATAGTTGGAGCACACAAACATGCACTTAACTGTTTCTTTTCACCTTATTTAGAAGATGGAAAAATTATGGTGATATCTTTTGACAACTAGGAGACCACCTTTTGGATCAGAAATGTTGTTTTGGTTGATTGGAATACATGTGAGGACTTTCCAGAGGCTTTTTAGTTCTTGTTTTGCACCAAATTAAAGTATTTTTACCCTTGCAGTCACAATTTTTAACGTTACATGTGAGCGGAGAAATGATGTAGTCCTTTTCGACCATAGTTTTTATTCAGCCTTGTTTTTGCATCGCCCTGTTTGGTGTGTATCCATTAGTATGGGCGGCTGCCTTTGACCTTCAAGGTGTTACCCTCCAATCATCCCACATATACTCATGCATGCTTGCACATGAACGCGCTGCCCTCAGGGAGCGAAGTCTCGGGCCCCGGGTCTCTGTATCGTGCCTGGAGGATGTGTACCTGAGCGATGAAGCTGCAAATCATGCGTACTGAGAATTCTTGCAAAATCACTGCAGCTGTTCACATATATTGCTTTGATATTACAGTTCCTTTGATGCAACACCCTCAGGGCTTGGATTGCATTTTGCCTTCAAGAGAGCTAAAAAATCTCAGGCTCTACTTTGATGCAGAGACAGTGGCCTGGAACTGCATGATCTCTGTCTCCAGGGCAAACACAAGAACATGAAGCTGCCAAATGCTACAACAAAATAAAAATCTATTAGGTACAGAACATTTACAGGCTATAAATAAACGTGACTTGCAATCCCACTTGGTTTTTGAAAGACTTTCAATCTGGCTAAATTGAACTCACAGCGCTCTGTTCTGAAAAGGTCAGAACCCAGACAATGATTGATCAAAAGTACAGCCTTTTAAAGGAGGAAGAAACTCCTCAGCTTCTTTTTTTAGACAGCCTCTTTGACAAAAAGTCTGAGTGGCCAATATCTACTTTGAAAAAGAAAGTCAAGGTAAAAGGTGTTAGGTTGCAAGACTTTTTGTTCCTTTGATTTCAGCAACGGGTCAATTATGCGTATTAACTCTGTGGTTTTTGCCAAGCCATTACGTGCCAGCGTTTGTCTTTTACAAGGCACACCATATGGATTTTATTGATCGTGAGTGGTCTTAACAGAACACTTTAAGACCCACATAAACATTTACTGTAACAATGTACCATTTGGACTCTGGGGCATTCATAGTGCAGTGCAGTAAATCTAAATGACTCCAAGTTTCTTTCTATGTTTCTGCCTATGCAGCAGCTCTTGATGTTATTGTTTCTGGATGCATTTCAGCAGCGATGATTACTCTTGATATGTTATAAATACGTCTCCTCATGTGTTCCCCTCCACAAGCACAGACTGATGGGTGCTGAGGACACGCCTGACAGAAAATAGATACAAACGGATACAAATGAAGAGAGAATACACAGGAGCTCTCAGGGGTAGTTTTAATTATGACATAAATCATAATCATAAGAGTACTTCCCATGATGACGACTTTATGAAATAATCATGAAGTTAGAACCAGGTTTCACTAGAGGCTCCAAAGCCTCTTCATGTCCTAATTTGTGTGGGATGATACTGTTTTGATATGTGACAGCAGTAAAAACACTCTATATGTCTTTTTTCAGTCTTAAGTTTAATTATTCTTTTCTAATATGACCCAAAATACACTAAAATGAAGATATTCAAGCTAAAAACATTATGTACATGATGTAAAGCCCTTGGTCAAATTAGACCTGTGTGTACTTAGATGGACTTAGGATCCTCGAGTGTGGGTCAGATGAAGAAAAATGAGTACAAACCACAGACTGCATGGACAACTTGGTTCCACCTTCCGCATTAATACAATTTGAAGCCGAATAGCTCTCTGTGTTTCTGGGTTTTTTATCCACTTCATGGAACCACCACTTGCACAGTAACATTGTACGCATTCAGCAGGAGAGTCCCAAGAGTCGCTGAGATGATGCTCGGCTCAGACTGCGTATCCCCCGGGTGAGCTGTGCAATCTTTGTACACCCATAGGCTGTATCAAGTGTCAATCATAGAAAATATGAACTAACTTTTGAAAAATGGAGCTGCACAGAAAAAGGAGGACTTGAACACAAAACAGTCTTACAGTAACTACATGTCAACATCCCAAGCAGGGGGGAGAGATACATATGTAGTTTGTGTAATTAATTTCTAAAGTTCGTCCACAGCAGGATTTATGACTTATACTGCAGCCCGTCAACAGAGGGTGCTGTTATCGCGGTGGCTTCACCCAGTGAGGAGGCAGACAGCATCCATTCTATATACAGTCTATGGTACAAACCATGTTAATAACTGTGTTCTTCTCTGATGTACACAGATACCTCCACAGACAGACACATTAATGTCTAATGAGCGGATGGATAGACTCCCATCAAGGTGGACTAGATGCAGAAGGGTCCGCCAACTAAAAAGATCATGGAGGGTTGTGACACTAACAGGAGTCCCATGATCATTTCAGTGTTTACCCACTACCTCCCCTATTAAACATGGAAAGAAAAAAAGCTTCAGTTTCCCAACGCAAAACCAATGTCATTTCTGATTCAAAAGTTTGTAGTGTCTCAGTGCTGAAAAAAAGATACCAAAAATATTCATTTTCTTTTTTCTTTAGATATTATCATTATCATTATTATTATTATTTTAACCTCTTATTAAATCAGTGCCTTTTATTATTATTATTATTATTATTATTATTATTATTATTATTATTATCATTATTATTATTTTAACCTATTATTAAATCAGTGCCTATTATTATTATTATTATTATTATTTTAACCTCTTATTAAATCAGTGCCTATTATTATTATTATTATTATTATTATTTTAACCTCTTATTAAATCAGTGCCTTCCTCCAAAAATTCTGGACACAGTAAACACACATAACACCAAATGTAGGAATTTCTGAATAACAGGTTTTTATTGTGAGCATTACTAAAGTCATATTATTTCAAAACTGTATTTTTATGCTCGTATCCACTGGGAAAAAAAAAAAGACCCATTCACTTTCAAAAGTGTTTTTAATCTCAATTGAATATTTGGGAGGTAATGGTGTGGAAAATGAACAAACATTCACCACATTCATAAACTAACAAGCTGTGTGATTATAAAGATCTTTTAACCTTCTGATCCACCCAGGCTATACACAAGTATTCACTAGGAAGACAGAGGGGAAAGAAAGGGAGGAGCAATAAAGCAAACAAAGATAAAAGAAAAAGAGACAGAAAACATTCAGGGACTGATGAATGTGATTCAGTGGGATGGGTTTGTTTAGTGGACTTCAGGAGAGGCTTGTGGGATTTATGTTGTGAACAGCACTCCATCTCCGGCTCGTTACGACGTGAGTCTGAGCCGTCCGTCCAGCTGGCTCACACTAACAAGCTTTTGACTCTCATCCTTCAGAGGAGGCTGCAAGGTCAAAGGCTTTGTTCCTGCAGGGAGTCTCTGACTGTGGCGGCGAGGTGCTCTCGACCGTATCCTATTCTACTGTTTCTTTTTACCACATGGGTCTCATCAAGAGCACTCTGTTAAAGCCTGGAGAAGCAATGCCTTTTTTTATTGTGAGTCTCAGTTTGTGTGTTAGAGTCTGGCAGGGAAACCTGAGAGACTAGCACCCCGCTGGTTTCAGGTGTTGGTCTTTTTTTCCTGCTGCAGACACTGGACAGAAATCTATAGCTGTAAAATCTATAACCTTCACTATTGCATGGTTAGCATTTTACTGCCACTATTTGAATCATCAGGATTTCGATTATATGAGATTTTTTTTTGTTCAGTAAGCAGTTTAGATTATGTGCACACAATGCATATCTTGAAATGCAGAGATGATGAGTACTTACTGGGGTGTCTCACTTAGTGTAACATATGTTTGACTAATCAATTACTGATTTCCTTTGCAATCATTGTCCCACACCATGAAGGCTTCATTTGAATATATGAACATGTAGACAACGAGAAAAACACAGTTTTCATCTGAGTGGATCTTTTAATATAAAATTTGGATTAACTTGGTTTGATCTTTTTTGATGAAGGATTACTTTGACGTGAGTACATGGTGTGTGTTTTCTTATTTGTTGTGACCTCTTTAGCAGGGTCATGGACTTGTAAACAGACAAGGCTATGTTTAAGATGAATCGTTGAGTCTGGCTAAGGGTAGCAGAGTTAGCTTCGCCAGGTTTCTGTCCTCGTGGTGAAGTGGTAATTTGACCACATGAGGTAGAAGGGTGGAATTGAGGGAAAGGGTTATTGAGCACACAAGGGACCTCAGATCAGATGATGCTGGAGATGATAAGAATGGCCTTTAATGCAGGGTCCCTTGGAGCCCACTACTGGAGATATGAATGTTGCCGACTGCTTACTTCTCTAGTTATACCCATTTCAGCAATGAACGCACAATAGCAGTACACAGCAGTCTACGTCTCCATGCGCAAACCTCAACCAAAAAGCCACTTTATAGCTACAAATAATGCTCAGAACAGCACCTAACTTCATCAAAAGTACATATAGGGTCCCAGCCATAGTACTAGCCATCAAACATCTTTTTAGCTTTGCCTGATTTCTGTAGCAAAGAGACTCAATACAACTCAACTACTCTCTTCCAGCAGCAGCAGCTTATTTGTAGCGAGACCTCGACCAGTCCATTTCGGACTACAGCGGGGTGACGCAGCTCAAGGAAGATTATTTATGATTATTACTTTATATCATTTTGCTCGGCAGACGCGGTAGTTCTTCTGCCTTAGCGTCTCGGATTGCATTTCCATATGGTGTGTTTGAACCTAAATTAATTTTATGCTGGAATATCCCTTTAGTGAATCTTTTTCAAAATCATTGTCAAATCAGTATTTAGTGGCTGTATTTGTATCTTTAGTGCACAGCTGAGTAATAAGATGCAGGTCTTGTCCCATCCCCTCAGGATTTAAGGTTTTTACTTGTTGCTTTTTTTACTCTACAACCAAAGCCAAGACAATGGCAAATAACACCAAAAATGTCCCCATCAAGGATAGTGTGAATATCTAACTCTGGTTTTGGAAAATGGCTCATTTTAGTCCACGTTAAGAAACAAACAGCAGGAGTGGTTAAAGAGGGGGGTTGTTCTGACAGAATCCGGCAAAGAAATACATAAAAGAAAGAGGAAAAATCAGGCATGACTTTGCTCAGGAATAAAATTATTATTTGTATTATTATTTTTTTTTTCCAGTTTGGTCCCTTCTGTATATTGCTGGAGTAAACTTTAAGCCTGTGATATACTAAAGTGAATATCAAGTAAACTTAATTGGAGACATTGATCAATTAGATGGGTAGAACTCATTTGAACCCAAACTTCTGTAGAAAAGCAGAGACAGATCAGTCTCTGTGATGTTACCGCAAACGTTATAGGCTGTTAAACCAGACCTTTCCTGGCAGTGAACTCTGGGTGTGTTTTTCTCGACTTTGTAGAAGCCGAGTGTTTTTTGCTGAGTGTATCTCGGGTGTCTTTGCCTCATTTTCTGTCAAATCATATCAGTTTGGGTAAAATCAATTCTCGTCTCATCTATCTCGAATGCCCCAGAGAAAGCAGTGTTTGGTTTAGTGTTTTTCAAGATTGTGTCACATCTGGGAAAACTATCGCTAATCTAAAAGTGTCAATTAAAGAACAAAGCTGCTCTGTGACAAACATCTCCATGGGAGGATTCAGCTCTCACTTAACTTGAAAACTTTTTTAAAGATCACACCTTGAAAACACAGCCTGAAGACTGACAGCGTTGTCTCAGTGGGAATAGACTAATTGTGGCTGCACTTGAATGTAAGTCAATGTGAAAGAAGATAAAGGAAGCGATGCAGGAATGTTCCCATTTGTCTCACTGAGAGGCAAATTAGTCTGCTTGACCTGGAAAAAAAATGGATCTAACAGCCTATATTGTGTTACATGTTGTAAACTACAAAGATAATAAAGAAGAGTACACAGGACGTCTGCTTTCAAGTGGAGAAGTTTCTCTTTGTCTGCTGCACAATAACACTAATTACTTACTGGAGAGAGGGAACAATACCTGCCCACTTGAGGGAAAAAGAATACACATTAAAAACATTTCTTCATAAAGTAGGAGTCTGCACTTTCATTACTCGAACATTCAGAGCCTTAAGGCAGTAGGACATAGAGAAGTTCAAAGGTCACCAAACCTCTTGACAGGCTTAACATTTGGCCTAAGTTTTAAAATAGTTACCATGGAGACTGAAGTTCATCCAAGCTACAAAGGCTCATGACGCCACCAGCATTAAACATAACTCGTCATTTAATTGTCAGTGTCATGGTGTCAAATGCCAAGATCAACTGGATGCTGCAGTGAAAAATCTTTATTACCCTATCTCAGTTATGAAAGTGACCACCAAAAATAGAGAGCCAGATGAAATGATCTGCCATGAACAACAACTCTTACCAACCAAACACCCGACATCATTTAGCCGTCTTTTTTCAGAATAAATCACATCAGTCCATCATGGCCCAAAAACGGCATTGAAAACTGGGCTTCATTTAGACGGTTAAAATTTAGACATTGTTTGGCTGTATGATGAAGACGTCTTTTCAACATTTTTCCAACTACTTTTTGCTGGGTGGCTGAACAAGTAAAAGAGAAAAATGAACAAAGAAATGTAAAACTACTTTCAACTATCAACTATTACTAAAGAATACTGACAAATGCTTTAAAGAGAACAAGATGTTTTAACTTTTTTACAGAAGTGAAGTTGACGGATAAGACAAAACTTAATTTATCTGGTTGGTGATGCACGACAAAGAAAAATAAAAGGAAAGAGTAAAAAAATCAGATTAAGATTCTGTCAAATGAGCTAAAATAAAAGGAATTTAAAAAAAGGAACAAAATATTATCTAATATGTAAAAAAAGGTAATCAAATAAAAAGAAATTAAAAGTGAAAATCAATAATATAAATGAACTTTATAAAATACAATAAATTAAAAGTGGAATTTCATAAATTGTGAAAAATATAATAAAGTTAACAAAAATTAATAAATAAAAATACATTTGAAAAGATCAAAGGAAAAATAAAAACAAGAAGAATTACATTTTAATATAATTTAGTGATTAATTGAAATAAACTGTAATCAAATACATAAAATGATATAAGAAGAATAAAAATTTAAAAATAAGTCAACGTAAAAATTAAATATTAAAAGTCATTCAAAGGTTTGGATGAAAAAAAGTTATTCAGGGCAGTTATATGTTCATTCAGAAAAAAACACGAATAAACACCGATTTATAGTTAAGATGCAAAACCCTGATATAATTTCATTTTTACTCAGAAAGACACACAATAGAGATATGTATATTTTTTTTCACAACTTCTGTGAGAAGTAAAAATATTTATATTGATGTAGAAAAAGTGTAAAGATTAGCAGCAGCAGCACATTTCAACAGAGCTATAAATGTATGTGTACTTTACTCACAGTCTCTGCATTGTGTTAAGTATACATCACGCATGTCCCTGTAGCCATGAGGACCATGCAGGTGAAACTTGGTCCATGAACAGAGCATGATGGATTTCCTTGGTGAACTTTGCCTCTAGCATCTTCTTTCATACACAGAGAGAGAAAATAAACCTTTGAGTCTGGGATTCCTGAGACGCTCGCATCCAGTCAGTGGCGGTAAACTTTCTCCGACTGTAGCGGTGACCTTCTGCTTATTATTGTAGACTAACGAGGAAGACTTGCTGGCAGCTCCTCCCTTAAAAGAAGAAAAGGTCACATATGTCTCTGCAGACACTGAAAGAGGACAATATACCATTTGCTGGTTTATTTGATGCAGGCCTGTTTGTTTTTCCTCTTGGCCTCTGGGCTTTACGTGCAGGAGGACAAATCACAAAGGCTCTCTGTACCTTTACCTTAATGCATCTTTCATAAAGCCTTTAGTTTGTTTGTGTATGTGCTTATGTGCTCGAGTAAACCAAATGAGCAAGATCCACATGTGTGCCAAGCATCTAGGAGCTGAGAAATGTGCTGCTGAGAGGCCCAGTGTGTGAAAGTTTAATTGACCAATGTGCTGGCAGTTGAGTACGGTCATAAATGTCACATCCAATAAAATTCACACTAGTCATAAACAAAGTCAACCTCATCTGCTTCTTTACTCTCATTATCATTATTAGAAGTGAGGGTTTTTGTTGTTGTTTGTTTTGTGTTAATTATTGCCGTGAACTGCTTTAACCCCACCATCCTGAGAGCGCCTGTCGTAATTATGCATGCCACATCTGGGCTGTGATCCAAACTGCGTTTTATGGAGGTTTTTACAGCATTAAAAATACAGTAGCACCTCAGTAATCTGGAGCCCGCAGGCATGCAGGTTGCTTGGAATAGTGAAATGCTTGGATTATTGTAATACATTTAAATAGTTGGCCCGAGCTTAAGGCACACTTCAGGCTGCACTCAGTGCATCTCTTAAACTGCTTAAACCTTCCACAGGTGGCAGACAATTTCTCCACAGATCAGCATGCCAGTAAAGCCGTGTGGGAACAGCGCTGGCACTAACCTCAGGAAATATGTATATTTAATTTAGATGCCCTGCATGGCTTTGCTGCTGAATTTTCTTGGCTTGAACTGGTCTCACTGCAGAAAAAACAAGTTTTGTTTGATCTTAAACGTGTCTTACGCTCTCGCCTGATCTAAAACCATTGAATCTTTCGTCTTTTTTATCGTCTTCTCTGGTTGTTGGCGGTTTGTACTGTTTTGATTGTCCTGTATGGTCTAAACTGGTCTTATATTGGGCTTGAGTATCCTCCTTTAAGTTGGTATTTAAAAGTTTGTTATTTAAAAGAAAAAATGTTTATTAATTTTTGGCACAGATAAGAGCTTATTGAAAAACAGTTTATGAATTAGTTCCAGTAGAAATGTTGACCTCTTAAGACAGTTTTTCTGTCGGCATCATGATACGGAAAAAGTTGTCAGAGATGGTGTTATCATATATCACTTTTCTAAAATGTTGACCTGGGATCTTCTTACACCATTTGGACTTAATGGCTACACATGGTGACCTCATAAGCAAATAGCCAATGCCTTAGCTACTCGATTATTTTCACCGTATTTGTCTGTAGGGCTACAACGATTAGTTGATGTTGTCATCAAAAATCGATAATGAAAAAAGTAGACAATGGATTCCATTGTCGACTATTGTCACCAGACGTGTTTTTTTTTCCAGTGGAGTGAGGTATATTACTTCATTACAATCTCTGCCTAAAGTCACATGTGTGCAATAGCATCTCCACCGAGTGGTAGGGTATACAAACATGGCAGCACCGGTGTCCCATACAGCAGCTACGAGTATGCACTGAAAACCTCCAAAGTTTGGAAGCACTTTAGCCGAGATAAGGTGACCGAAAAAAAGACAATCATTTTAAGTCCATCCACAGTAAAGGTTGGCCCAAAGTATATGTAGAAGATGTAAACACTCCACACTGCACCTTTAAGGACTAAACAGATGTTTGTCCACAGTCAAAATTAAAGGCACTAACAAATTAAAATATAGATTAAAATACAAAAACTTCCTCCCAGCCAGTTACAATGTGGCTAAAAAGCTGATATATACTGTTTAATAAAGTCTAACAATCACTTTCAATGCATTATAAAACCAAAATGTTAATTTATTAGCTGAAAGCAACGTTATTAAAACCATATTGGTCTGGGGGTTTGGGGATGCTCCGCATGGACGTCTTTAATAAAAAACACCTTATTTCTTGTGTTTTGATGTAAAATTGCCTTTACACTCTTAAAGGATTCACTCCAAGTCATGTGTCGCCTGATTTTACATCCTTTAAGATTTAAAGTGTCATTGTTCATGTCAGCCTGGTGCTCTTTAAGGGCAGAGAGATTCACTCATTTTTTCTGACTGTGGTCTCTCACATTACAGAATTATGAATTATCAACTTTAAAAAAAAAAAGGCTTGAGAACACATGTGTCAATGCAGGTAGCAGATTGTTTGATTTATTGATGCAACAGAAGCTGATGTCCTTCAATACCATCCCCAGGCCTGGAATATAGTTATGGATTTGGCCAGCCACATTACAGCGAATATTCATGGGAGTAACATGTTCTTACTTTAAAAAAATAAAATAAAATAAAAGAAAACTTTTTTATTATCAATATTTGTTCTTTCCACTTTTGCATGTTGGAGTTAAAAATGACAGCTCAGTATTGATTAAATAAAAATGTACAGAAATGTATGACACTCTGACTGCACCAGAAAGGGAGAGAGGGATGAAGAAGAGAGCGACACGACCGACAAAACTCTGAGAACTGAACATAGCCATAAGTGCAGACATACTCTTTTCTTCCCTGGAGGGAGTTACAGCAGTGTTTTTTTTCCACTGCATTGGACTGATGACAAAACAGCACTGCCATTGCATCAGCGTAATGTTGTAATTGCGGTGAACAAGAGGACAAATACACCAAGAGTTGTCCCAGGACAGCAGAGTTCATCATGAAAATACCTGTCAGTGGCCACCTCTCCGTTTTGCATGCTGGAAAGACCCTGGCTAAAGCACACCAAAATTGTTTATGATAACTCCCAATATTATCAGAGTTTGTTAGATTTAGAAGTAAGTAGGCGTATTTTGGCCTGTGCAGTATTTATTAAATTTTTGTTTAAGTTTGGGTTAGAATTGAAGTGTTTTGACATTTGAGAACCACAAATGAGCATTTATAGTCTTAATTTTAGTTTCCTCCTGATTTGACAGGCTGAGTGATGATGGACTCTGTTGGATTTAGCTTTAAATATTGATTGGTTGGATATATTTGTTTATTGTAATGTATCTGGTGTGTTATTTTGAATTTTTTTATTCATTTTTTTTCTCAGAGACAGGGTAAGAAATTGTTACCAAAAGCATGACTGGACTTGACAGCCTGTACAAATTTGCCTTTTCCTCTCTCAACGACAGAGACTGTGATACTACTATTGCCACCACTCTCACAAATCCAGCACCAAATGGACAGAGATATAAACACTTACACACACCTATTCACCTGAATGACACTTCAGCACACATCATCCAACCCCAGCAGGAGCAGAGAGTCACTCTGCAGCAACATCTCTCACCCCACATCTCTCCCCATCGCTCTCTCACTTTCTCTGCTCGATTAGGGGTTGATGGGTTTATAACCTCACAGAGTACAGACTCCAGCGCCTGAAGTGATCGTTACATGGGAGTGTGTGTGTGCGTGCGTGCTGGTGGTGTTGGTTTTTGTAAGAGGCGGTCTTTCAGGCTCCAGAGTAAAGACATCTTCACCTATTTGTTTATTTTCACGCCACATTTGAGTCTGTGAATTGGATTCGAGATAAGAAGTTGAAGGTTTGCATTGCTGTGTGTGTTTGAATCTTGTAGAATATTAAAGGGATATTTCAATATTTTTGAAGTGAGTTATATACCACAAGAAAGTGTGTTAGCCGCAATGAATGCTGATCAGCTCAGCTCGTTCAATTAAAGACTGCTGGCACAAATGGGACTCTCGGTATGACAGGGACAACTAAGCGTATTCATGCAATTTTTCTTATACCATGCCATTATCAATTCCACTTATCGATCCAGTTCTTTATCCATTCCCTCATCAGTTCCTCCTGAGAATTTTCTGTGTACAAAAAGTAGGCTTTACAGGTTTTCTGTGTCATCAACATTTTATTGAGTTTATAAATAAAAAAAAAAAAAATTAACTGGGTCTCTGGATGTAAATAAATGAAAATAAGTTAAAAATCTTTGCATATGGTCAGGATCCTAGATCTCTGGAGGTAAATAAATATATCAGAACAAACTCAACAGTTCTTGTTTAAAAAGATAGGCATATCTGCTTTCTCAGGACAGATCCTTGATCTTTCAGGGCTGACAGTATCTCTAGCTGTCGGAAAAAGAAAAAAAATGAGAAAAAAGGGTTGACGATGCTTAGACAGACAAGTAAGTAGCGAAAAGTGCTTAGAGCAAGGGCAGGCAGCAGAGATACTTGGAGGTACTTTACTAATATTGCCTAAAATGGATCAAATGACAGAATTATTTGTGTAGCATTGGTTTCATCCTTGTCAAATAAAGTTACAGAGTCTGTCATTGAAAGTGCTGTCCTCATATTAGAGAGACAGAAAAGAAACTAAACTTACCCTTATCAGCATTGCTCTGCAGCAAAATAGCAGCAGCTGCACTCATCTGAAGTTTGCTTCATACGTAACACTCTTTGTATTTAACACTGTGTCGACAAATGTTTTAACATGTAGGTGGTTGCCACCCTTGCATGATATGACAGCATTGCACAGATCGCACTTTGTGTGTTAGCGTCTTTTCCCCTAATATTTTAGTATTTAGAAGCCTTTTCTGTTTAAAAGGTCACGTAACATTTTACCACACCTCTTCCATTTAAAGGAACTTCCCAACTTATGAACAGGGACCACTTTTATTGGAAATGGGTGCATATCCTCTCTTGTTCAGATACACGTCTTGAAAAAGCTTTATATGTACATAAAGAAAAAAATAATTCTGCCTCTCCAAACTAAACTGTCACGAGTGCGCGTAAAGTACCTACTAACTAGTAGCAGCGAGTTGTCAACTGTGATCACACAGACGATGAATCCTGATTTGGGTAGTGGTGGTGGTGGTTGGGGGGTTTGCTTCATGCAAACCTGACAGGTATGCATGAGGCATAGGTATCACATGGTCCTGTGGATCTTTTTTTACCTGCAAAGCCCTGAAATGAACGGCCTCTATAGGAGCGAACAAACAAAAAGCCTGTAATTATCATTTTCATTACTAATTATTCAGTCATTTTAGGTCCTCGGGCCACAGAAAGAAGACAAATGTGTGTGAGCCTGCCTGCAAACATATTGTCCAGTGTTTGTTTGTTCAGTAAACCCATCATCTCCCCCTGTGACTCCATGACCAGTAGCAGATTTGTAAGGTATGATTCCATCTCGCCCACTGCACCTGTTTCTAATGGCGTTTCCAGACTGGACTCTCTGTGCTGACTGTGTTGTAGTGATATGGGATAATAACACACATGGACCGTGGTATTAACAGCCTGCAGAGAGTAAAAAAAGAAGAAAAAAAAAAAGGTTGAATATCACTTTGGCAACATATTGGAAAAGAAACAAGTTTGATATTCTGTGAGGCCCCTGTGAGGTGTTTGTGTGTTTACTATGACAGCTTGAGCTGCATGCTGAGCCGACTGCACTGCTCTGAATTATTCACTGAAAGTCACTGTTGCTTAGTGTCGTCCTGCTGCCGAGCAGATAAAAAATGTTCTGTTATCAGTAAATGATATCCAGTAATATAAAACACACTGCACACCAGAGAGGAGTTCACAGAGCATTTGGAACAGTTGGGTCTATAAAATACTCGTAGTTGTGAGATTTTTATGAGAACACGGACGTCAGTGTAATTTAAATAGGTTTGGTAATAAGTCAAGGATAAGGATGTGCTGGCTGATTCATTTAAATGAGAAAATGGGAAATTAATTGATTTAATGGAAGCTGCAGTGTATGAGAGAAGAAACTACAGTGGTATAGATTCATATAAGGACACGATGCACTCTTTGCTCGCGGTGATCTCTTTAATGAGTTGTGAACTTTTGTTGTATCTATGGAAAATATTGAGTTGTTTTAAAAGTGCATGTACTTTGGGAGTATCCAGTAATCATTAATAAATCAGAGTTTAAGCATGTGTTTTTGTTTCTAAGACCCCGGTAATGGCAACATATACGAATTTGAAGGTGTTCAGACATGGAAATAGTGGCTGCAAAGATTTCTCTGATGGGTTAAACAAGTTTGAGGAAAATAATCAGTTTTGAGCTGTCCGTCTCACCTGCAGTTGTTGATGGTATTTGTTTTCATCTTTGTGGTGTAAAAGCAAAAACATATCATTTTTTTCACATAACCAGGGGCTCTTACCCCCATTTTAGACCGCATCTGGAACGGCTACGAAAAGCCTGTTTCCGCCAATTGTAGCTGATTGTATCCATTCAAGTTCATGTGTCAATTTCAATAGGCTTCTTTCCGTTCCGCTGCGTATACCCCTGGACTCCGCAGCTGATCGCAAGAATTATGTTTTTTTCCAGACGCCGGAGCATGCCGGATAAATTCAGCACAGATTAGTCCGTGCTGGAAAGGAAGTCGGGCACAGACGCAAAATAAAACATCTGGCTTCTTTTCAAAATATAACACTACATGTTTCAGGTCGATCATATTTCACACCATGCAAATGTGGGCGGGGACAAACAAGTGAAAGGTTGACAGACAGCATTTCATCCTGACGACACCATGGATGAGGACATGCTGATTCTAGATGTCTAGAAGTAGATTTCCTCCTCTGGAGAGACACAATCTACCGCTTATAAGGTTAGCCTATGTGGCTAAAGACAACTTGTTATCGCGTGATTGCACGCGAGTCCACGGGATTCCTGCTGTCTGTACTCTGCCACGAAATTCACCTCACAGACGGATCTGGTAGGAATTGGTGTACGGCGAAAAACACCACCGTTCTGCATCGGAGCTTTTCCGGATGCGGTGGAAATCCCAGTTTACAGTCAGAATATGTTTGCTGTTTTTTTGACCAAGCTAATATTTCTTACTTATTTTGTACCTTTGGTGTAGTGCTCACTTACAACACTGATCATATACTCAAGAAAGACAATTAAAAGTGACCCAACTTAGGTAACGCAGTAAAAATTGGCAGGAGGAGTGACATGATGGCAGCTAAATGACACCTCTGGTCACAAGCTGGGGGGTCATTGACCCAGTTCGATGGAGAACCACATTTACATCAAGTGTAAGGAAACTTTCCTTGATGTTTGCAGTACATGATGGTTTCATGTTCATCATAAGGTGGTTTAATCCAGAGCAGCAGTGATGACATTGTGTCAGTGTTCAACAGTGAATCAGGTTGTCCATCTTTCCCCAGCCAATCTCTTCCCTGCAGCTTTTTGCTCCTGCAGCCCCCCCACCCCGCCACCCTGGATGACGATTGCCTTGATATCCTCCCAGCTCCCAAAAATAGCAGTTTGTGTATCAGAGATGATAGGCTGTCACAGCTGAGTGTGGGCGATAGTGCTGCTTGACAACATCGCTTCCACAGCATAAATTGAGTTGGTATCGCTGTCCTGTGACGCTCTGATGTTGTGTGATTTGGATTTTCGGGGGGCAACTGCGCCGCTGCAAACGCTATCATCTGATGTAGACAACTGTTTCCCCTGCTCTTCCTTCGAACGGGGACACGAAAGGCAGCCAGAGTTTTTTGGGTTGTCGGAGTGTGATGTCATGTCTGCTGCGTTTTTGTCAGAGGAAATCTTCGAGACGATCACATTTCAATTCAGATATTGAATGAGGGTGCTTATCTGTCATAAAAGTGTCACGCTGCATGAATTTGCATACTCAAATTTACCCTTTCCCTTTTGATTCAACGTCTTTTTTGCCTGTTTGATCAGGGAGGGATGCAGCAGAGTCAACAGTGCAGTGGCGTGTGTGCTTTTGAAGCCTTTTGCAGCAGCGGTGGGTAAAAAAAGTGTAAGATCTCCCCAAAGTTGGACAATCAAAGGGTCTGATGAGCCGCAGGGCCTGACAGGGAAGTGAATTCATGGGGACAGACAGGGGGGCTCAGGGCCTCAGCAGACAGACAGGAGGCCTGAATCTCTGATCACACAACCCTGTCTCTTTAGGCGCTTTGACTGAGAGCAAAGCACTTTGTCGACGAATTTCACATCACAGAAAGTGGCAGAGAAACAGAGCCACTGAAGAATTGATTTAAATGCTGTGAAATGCGAAGGTGGGCCACACGGGTGATGGTTGATTTATGAGGTGGTGCTGTGAGGACAGCGGGCTGAATTTAAGGAGGTTTCTGTGGATGTCAATGTGTGAGTTTGGGAGAAAATGTGTGGCCTTGGCTGACTTTTAAGTTGCCTCCAATCTTGTTTATACAACACTGCTTCAATAGCTAAACTTTAACGCACTCTGCATGCATGGAGAATAACAAGCAATGGATACTATAGATTAAAAAGAGACGGTAACACCGCTGCACTCTAAGTTTGAATACAGAGGTAGTACGATGATCAAAGCGGGAGAAAAACTGAATCATTAAAAAAATGAAACAGACTACAAAAAAGCTCTAGATTCAAGAAGTAAAAAGCAGTCTGGTGCTTTTATTTTTTGAGCTGTGCTTTAACAAGAGATGATCTCTTTGGAAAGGGTGAAGTAGCAACGCACGGGGTCAAAGAGGGTCTCCAATGTAGAGGTGCAATATAACTGCAGTTGCCCAAGGTTGCATGTCCGTTGAACGTGACAAGTGGTTATCACATGGTGGGCTCCTGTTGATGAATGTAATGGATGGTGGTGTGGATGTGGGTGATTCTGAGACACCAGAGGAAGCTGCTCCCTGAGGTTTCTTGGTTTTAGCTGTATGAAACATGGGTTGAGTGATAACCTCAGTGATGTCCTGGCTTTTGCTGCCTATCTGTCCCATTTATCTCTGGGTGTGAGGGTCATCAGGAGCTTTGTGGTGGACTACAGAACTAACCAGTAAAGAGAGATGGGTTTCTTCGCTAAATAGCTCTCATGAAAACTTACTCTCAGATTCATACAGCCTGGTACAGACATAGTTTGGGTATGTATACGATACATCCTCAAAGATCAACCAAGAGCTTCATTTGATTTTCCTGATTTAGGTACCAGGCCTTTGTAGGAGGCAGGCTCATATTAGAGGCAGATGAGAAACTCTCTTTTAGTGTTCAAAGCAAAGCCCTGATTCACAACCTACATGTGTTCTGTGAGGCTTTTGTGCCCTCCAGTCCAGTAAACATGAGCCAAAAAGACATTCACAAGACACTTGCAAAAGGTTAAAACTTTATAAACTGCTTTACTGAGCAAACATTATCCCAGTGTGCCAGTGTTGTTTGCATACAGATAGTTGAGCCATCATATGTTCATTTAGAGTGAAATAGGCCCCAATACGCAAAAGAACCTCATCACAAAGAAAAAAACAAAAAACAAATAAAACACTATTAAGTTGAATCAGTGCTATTAGCCTTGTGTTATTAAAGTGTGTTTTATTATTATTATTATTATTTTATTTTATTTTATTTTATTTTATTTTTTACCATTAACTAAAGATGATGGTAATTTAACTTTTTGGGGGTTATGACAACAATTCTGGTGTTTATGTTATGACTAAAGCTGAAAACATACAGGATTTGTATTGAACGCATTCCGTCACTGTCACGTATCTGCATTGTAGAGCAGCTCTGGATGTGATACCCAGGGCTGCTGAGTCCCGGTCAGCTGGGCTCAGTATAGAGGAAACAACATGTTCAAAACAGTTTTTTTTTTTTTTCTTTCCGTGGTCTATTTCCTGCTAAGTTAGCAGTTGAAAGTCCTGTTGGGGTCCACATGGATCAGGGATTGACCATCGGACTGTTCTGTGTTACTAATAAATCCATAACAAGGAAGTATTTTTCATCTACACAAACTGATACACAGTCAGGAGTTTGCATACAGTGTTTTATTTTGACATACCGGATGACGTGTGGTTTTCGTGCTTGACATCCTGTCTAGAACAATCGTCTCTGTGTGGATTGACGCATGTTGGAAGCATAGAGCAGAGAAAATAGAGTCAGCACATATCTTTGCTGATACGCACCCTGTGATTCTACATCGATTAGGATGGCAACTTATTTGCTGCGTGATACGCGACGCTGACGTTACATGCTCAATATGGATCCTGTTTGTTTTAGCCTTAAGACTCATGTTGAAGTCATGGCTGTTTTCAGTGACATGAGGGCATGGTGAAACTGTTTGCCAACCACTTAGGCCATGGCCTCCTCTCCACCTCTTTGCAGGAGGTTTCTCAGAGGTCAGCCAGTGTCAGCCTCTCCAATACTGTGGCTGCCATCCTTCGAGTTCATCATGGATGACATTGTTCACTTTAAACACTCTGTATTCAGGGCATTAATTCCTGAAAACTCTGACTAGGAATGCAGTCGCCTGTTTTTTAGACCATAACTCTGGAGTGCAATCCCAGACAACATATTTGGTCTTATGACAAAAGCAGCTTAAAGATATAGAAGACTGTAAAAGACAAGGTAGCCAGTGTTTAGGAGCTAAAAAAGGCAATAAAAGACCATTTTGGACCCAGTCTAACTCTGTACAAGTTGCATTCTGTGCAAGTTTGAGTCAATGAAGACGAATTTGGGAGAGACTTGTGTGCAGGCAGACAGCAGTAGAGAAACAGGGCCACTCTGAATGTGCGTGTGTGTGTGTCTCTTGAAACGGTATTGCATAAACGAGCAGAAGGAGAAGTCCCTAATCAGGCTTGGGCACAGCTTACGTAACCATGGTGCCAAAAGTACAGTCCATGTGGGCCGAGTCACTGCAAATCTTCGTTTACTTCAACTTAAAGACACAGAGAGTGACACTAAAAAGCCTGAGTGTCACCTCATGTGGAAAAAAGGGAATTTTCTCCTCTTTTTTCCCCCGTGGACCTCTGTCACGTTACCTCCCCGCTTTCCTCACACCGATCCCTCACCACTTTGAGGTGCTGTCTTGTAAACCCCTGAAGCCTTTTTCCATTTTCTGGAGACAAGAGTGCTCCTTAAGTGTGCTTGTTCAACACCATTATTGCATGCATGCATTCTTCACAGCCCCTGTACCTTCACTGTGTCTGTTCAGTCCTGCCAGGTCTGATAAAAACATTGCTGACCTGATCCAAGCAGAAAAAAGTTTAGTTTCTTACATTTTGGTGTCTTACAGTTTACAGCATGCACTGCACATTAAAGGGATAATCCAGCATAAATATAAGTTATGTTAAAACACACCGTAACACCGAGTTAGACACCCCCTCGAGAGATGAATGTTGCCGACCACTTGCTTCTCTAGTTATACCAACCTTAGCATCGACCGCACAATAGCAATACAGAGAGGTCTAATAATGCTCAGAATAGCACCTTAATTCATCAACAGTACATATAGGGTCCCAGCCATAGTACTAGCCATCAAACATCTTTTTAGCTTTGCCTGGTTTCAAAGAGACCAAACACAACTCACCCACTCTCCTCCAGCAGCTGCTTGTTTGTGGGGGAGCCCTGACGAGTCGATCACTGAGTGCAGTGGAGTTTCGTAGCTCAAGGAAGAACATTTATGATCATTACTTCATGGAAATTCAATCAGACTGGGTGTTACTGAAGTTGGCATAACTAGAGAAGCAAACAGTCAGCAACATTCATTTCTTGGGGGGGGGTTGTCTAACTTGGTGTTACAGTGTATTTGACCATAACTTACATTTACGCCGGAATACCCCTTTAAACATGCCTTGACAAGTAACAGTTAAATGCGTTTCTGTTTTAATTACTGCCTGGAAGATACCAATATGTTCGGGGAATGGTGGACTTAAGTCCAGAGCACCTCAGCTTGTCTATTTCCAGATTTTATGGAGGACGTGTTTATTAAGTAAAAGTTTGCAATAGCTCCCATGTAGGGTTCATTACAAACTCAGTGGAGTAGGAACACGTGACTGCAAGCTTTGTTTAGTGTATACAAGTTCCCTCTGAGTTGAAATGTTACAGTGGTTTTATCTAAACATATATAAGAGGGTTTTTTAGATTTTAAGTGTACATACTGCAAAAAAAATCAAAACCAGACGAGATTATTTTTGTTATCGCAATCTCTAATGTATTTTATATGAAGTTGAGTCTAAAGTGATTAAGGTCATAACAAAATTGACAGGGACTGAAATCTGAGATTAAAAATCATGGTTAAGAAGAGGGTGACGATATTTTGAATCCCCCAAAAGAGAACACGACTTCACGGGAGCAGAGTCACAGCGTCGCGTGTAGTTAATTTTGAGAGTTTTTCGGGTCGGGTCGATTGTTTTTTACACGCGTCTAACTCATTAAGCCCACGCGACACAAACTCAAAACTTCCATACAAACCCACAGACTTTTGAAGGATTTATAAACTCCCCAGGACAAGGCCGGACAGGCAGAAAAAGAGGACGTATGGTCACCTAAGTTAAAAAAAAAACAAAACTTCAGGCTAAAACTTTGAAATTTTTTCTAGCATTACTGGACCAAATAATCTGTACCCCCAGCTGGACTCGCCTTACATTGTGTTTTCAAATAAAACTATTTTGCTTATCTGAAACAAACACACTGATATAATGCTCCTCCTCACCACCTGTCTGGCTGCCTGACTACCTGCTATTTTCTCCCTGTCAAACTTTTCCTTGCATCAACGCCACAGTCTCTGAAATTACTTTGTTGTAAACAGTGTTATCAGAAGTGATGGTAACGATTTCCAAACAAAGACAATAAGACTCCAGTTTTTTTTTTCGAGCAGTTTTCTTTTTCTTATTTCCAGACTAAATCTCATGTCGAGAACTGAGCTCACAAGACGCAGCCAGACATCACACGGCAAATAAAAAGCTGTTATCATTCTCCTTGCCTCCACAGTGTTACTCCACACTCCATGACATAAACCCACTGAGACCTTGCTGTACTTCATCTCCCTTTTGTGCGCTAAAGTGAATAAGTGCATCTGGGGACACAGTTTAAGTGCTGCTGTGTTTGGGAGCTCCACAGGAAGAGAGAGGGAGCAGGTAGTGATAATTGAGATGATAGGCTAGCTCTCTCCCTCCAAATGAATTGAAAACAAGCCTAAAGAGTGAGTGCGTGCGTGCGTGCATGTGTGTGTATGTATGCGTGCACACGTCGGTGTTATTATTAGGATGCAGCGAGGTTCATCTGCCAGATGCCTTTTCACTCTCTCCATTTGAGTCAGTAATTGTGCAGGATTTCAAAAATGCTTCATAACAAAACCGCCGTGCTGCAGCCTTTGCGAGGCTGAAATTGCATTCTTTCATCTTGCTGTATCAATGTGAACTGAATTTATTTGTTCAGCCAGCGCTCAGCTTCTTTCTCTCTCACTCACTCACTTTCTCACAATACTCAACTCACCATGTCTCATGAAATTTTCTCTCCAATGGTGAAGGCTGACCACGATGGCTGCGCCTAACCTTTAAGGCGCTGACAAAACATGTGAACACTTGGTTACTAAAGCCTTGTCTGTCTTTTCCAAGAGCTAAAGGCAGTTTTTTTTTTGTCTTTTATTGGCAGAAAATCGACATTAATTTGTTCTCTCATTTATTCCTAAATATTGCTGTTTTTAGGCAAGGAGATAAGTGTTGGTATTTCTGGGAATAAAGGACCGTCAAAGGACATTTGTGAATTTCTATCATGTTGTTTGTGATCCACAAACAAGTTTCAAAATCATTGTCATGATTCAAACTGGTGAGAAATCTACCACAACTTACAGTCAGGGGCATATCCAGAGGAGTTGCCAGGGGTGGCCATGCCCCCCAAAACTATAAAAGGCCACCCCAAAATCCTGGGCTATGATTGGCCATTATAACTGTAACATATTAGCAGATTTGTCATAGCTTTCTGTATCACTTTATCTTGTGTCATTAATTATAAGTGGAGTCTATGATGACAAAGTCTTCTGCAAGGATGTCAGTTTCTGTGTAAATGTCACTAAAACATGTAAAAAGATACCTCCACATGACAAACACAGCCTGAAAGAACACGATACATATAATTGAGGCAAGCAGTAAAAATCACAACTGAGAAAATCCCTAATCCCAGGATATGCAGCTAACTTTTATTTTTTTATGTTGAAAAAAATCTATTCATGACTAACTAAAACTGGACTTGAATTTCTCAATGTTAAACCAACATACCAACATAATACAGTTTCAGACTGATTTTTATTTTGCATTGGTTCACCTCAATTTGGCCTTAAAGGGATAGTCCGGCGTAAAATAATGCTCAGAAAAGCACCTAACTTCATCAACATAAAGGGTCCCAGCCATAGTACTAGCCATCAAACATACCTTATTATAAACAGAGTCATGTTTCATCTCTATCAAGACAGTATTGCATGTTTAACAGTCATGAATTGCATATGTTAACATGTCACATTGTCCAAATGTAGCATATTGCATTGTCCCAGTGAAAGCCTGTCTGTGAGTTCCTGAGGGGTTTGATGGACATCTGCAGGAATAAGTGTCTGAAATGATTTAGCCTAATCGAACTCTAACACTAGCCCAAACTGATTCTGCATGTACTTTCTGACCTACTTATCTTGGCTTCTTGCAAGAATTTTACAAGAGGGTAGACAGGAAAAAGTCCATTTAAAGTCAGGGTGGCGTGCCCCTGGATAAATCCTGGAATAGACATTAAAAAGATGCTGGGAAACCATTATGTCTTATGTCCTTAGCATGCAACTTTACCCTTCAGTTTCTGCATGTGCGGCACCTTGCACCAGGCAGAGGGTTAATCATCCAATCCTTTTCTGTCTTTTTCTCTGCATATTTCTTCAAACCAGGGGCATGACCCTCTAAGCTTTGAGCTTTTCTTTGCCTTTGTTAAACTGCAGTCCTGATTCTGATTTTCCCATAAGCATTGGTCCCAATCTGAACCCAGCTGATTGTGGAGGAGAAAGTGAACAAAATGTTTTCGCTCTGAACGTCTGAGACTGAGCTGATCTCATACACATAGAGGAACTCTCTCCCTCTCTCTCTCTCTTTCTTTTTTTCCCTATCGGCTTTGTTGCTCCTGATTTCTTGGAACTTTTGCCTCCCTTTTGTCTTCCCAGAACCCTCTGGTACTTGAAAGAAAAATGAACACAACCTCCACCACCTTCCCCCAACCTCCCCCTCCCTGCCTTCGCTCTACTTGTTCTTCTTCTGGGAGCAAAAAGGAGAGAAGCAGAGGGTGTGAGAGCCTGTGAGTGTGTGTGTGTGCGTGTGTGTTGTGGGGGGAGAAATGAGAGATGTGGTGAAGGGAAGAAGGGAGCGATGGCAAATAAGGCAGGAGAAATAGCCCGGGGCTCTTTCTCGCTCCCCTATTCTGTCTCACCCTCCCTCTCTCTCCCCCCACATGCCGAGCAGAAGCAGTGTTGGATGCTAATTACTTATTAGATTGCAGATATGTGCAGCAGGGTAGTGGGGCTAATTAGGTTAGCACCCCGCTTAAATGAAATGTCTTAATGCTGATGCTACTTATGGCATCTCCACCCCTGCACCCCTCACCCTCCCCTCCCCATCCTGTGTGTCCGGTCAGGCTTGATCCAAACTAAGCCCGCCTGAGTGATGGGCAGAGGCTGAAGGACAGAGCAGGGCCGCCTGGAAAATGCAGCTGACGTCTCGGACAGACAGGGGGAGGGCTGAGGCAGCCTCCGATGGCCCTAATTATCCCACTGACCTTTCTTGCAGACTTACAGCGGAAGAAGGAGGAGAGAGGCAGGAATGCAAGTATCTCTCCCCGTGACTCAGATATCATGCAGTGGCTCGTTGCTGAAGTGTCAAATACCAAACAGCTTCACTGACACTGTCCTCCACAGAGGATAAACAGTATTAGCTGTTTGTTCAAACAGCCCGAATAACCTCTGTTTACCTGACGAGCACCTGTATTGGTTGTTGTCTGTCAAGAGCAAAGCGAGGAGTGAAAGGGAAAAAAGAAAGAAAAAAAAAAGTACAGAGAGAGTGTGTCAGGGTCATGTCATGTTACTTTGACATAGCTGTTACTCGCCTGCGGTTGCTGTTTTTTTTTTTTTTTTCTACAAAGTGTTGACTTTGCACACCAAGTTGCTAGCAGAGAAGTTTAGAGGATCTGTTCAGACAAAGTACTCAGAGTAGACCACACATGTTCATCCAGCATCAGGGCCTAATACACAATCCCTGCAGTACAGTGTGTCAGTGTGTGCAGGCTCATCACCATGGACTGTATAGAGCTGTCCACTCCGAAAAGATGGGAAAAGTATGGTAATTCATACATAATGTATCTTTTTTTTTTTTTGGTGGGTGGGTGGTCAGTTTGACAGTGTCTGCAAACCTGCTCATTTTGTATGTGGGAGAGAAAAGCCCCTAGATACTAAAAAAACACGGAGTTTATTGTCCATAAAGTGCCGGTCTCACTTAATGAGTGGATGTCAAGGGAAGTCAAAATGTTGTTTCACTCCGTTTGAAAGCTGATACTGGAAATAAAACACTATTTTAGTAATTGTTGGAAAGTTTGTCCTGAATTCAGGTTCAATTTTATATTTTCATGAATCCAACTCCAGTCACTGTGTTTGGCGAAGTGATTTTCTGAATACTGTATTTTGTATCAAGTGTATTCTGTTTAAGTTTACTCTAATTCAACAGTACATTCAATGATTCAATGTACATAAAATTCAGACATTGACAGCCAATATTATCAATCAGGAAAACAACCCGTTCTAGTTAACAAGAAAGTGATAAAGTAGTAAAAGTTGCAAGTTTTGGTCCACTTTTAACCTTTTATTTAGTCCAAATGTATGCACATTTATTCCCAACAGTCAACAGTTTAAAGATGCTTTAATTCTCTGATGTAGACTACAGGCCTCTGAACGCCTCCTCACCATTACAGCTGGCCCAAAATGCAGCAGCAAGCCTTTAACAGCTGCCAAAAACAAACCAAAAAAAGGCCCATTTCTTATTTACTCCTATTTCAACTGGTTTGCTCCATTGAAAATTGGCCTTTACATACACAAGAACATTTAATGGGTCCCATGAGCCAGACCAATCTTCTTACACTAAACCTACATCAAGCATCAAATCCATCCAACAGCTACCATCAGAAGGTTTTTATGTTGGCAGAACCATTATATCCCCAAAGTGCGCCCTTGTGTTTGTGCACATGGTGTTGGTTCTGGAAAACAGTGTATAACAATCATTACTATAATAACTAAATGGGGAGAGACCCGCATTGCAGGTGGCAAAAGCTTGATCTGACTGCAGTCAGCATGTTGCAGGCTCTCACCTGCTTCACACTGCTTGGAAAAAAAAAATCTCTTCCTCTCACATCCTGTTTCCACCCTGTTTCAATTTAGAGTAAGAGCCTCTATAATCATACTGCATTAACAAAGCACACAAATTACCATTAGGCATCATATTCCTTTAAGAAAATCTAATCCTCTTAGTGCTCCTTTCAATGACGCTTGTTAAATGTTTCATCAAAATTTCCTGCAAAAGCAGATTTCCAAACACTAGTCCTGCAATAAAGAAATTATTATTAAATCAATACAGCAATCTTACAGTTTAATCTCCAAAATGAGCTCTACAGTTCTGAATACCCAAGTTTTGACTGTTTTCTCTGGCTAAAATAAGTAATAACTGATTTGGCAGGAATACTAAGTAACAGCATGTTGTCAATCAAACATGAAACACAACATGATTCATAAAATAGATCATGTTTCCATGGCAGGGATCCTCCTGTGTCTCCTGTGAACTACTGTAACGCCAAGACTTTACCTTACACAGCTTCATGACTTTACTTCACAACCTCACAAGCAACATTTGAAGGCAGCGGCACTTTGACATTAGGGATATTAGCTGTACTCCAACTGCTGTATCCTTTTCTATCTGAATTATTCTGTTATTTATTAATTTGTGAGGTTTTTAGTTGTGAAGGTAAGAGGAGTCACCTTGTTAACTGGTGACTCTCAGTGGAATTAGTGAGTGGTTGTTATAGTAACAGCCTGAAACCTGTAAGTTTGTAGGGTCACTGATTAAACTATAATGGAGTGCTCACACCAAGTGCGAGTAAAATCATCTACTTGCTTAATTCACGGGAATCAAGATTCGTGAATGAAGAGTATTTACTCGCTTCATTTGCATGTCAACGGTAATTTCAAAGATGATCCCTGCCAATTCAACCGGCAGGAAAAAGTGATAGACAAAAGTTTGTTACACCAGGTAATCCAACCTTCTCACTCACTTGCCTCCAGGGGAGCTCCTTTTTATTCTGGTTTCGCTAATTGAATGCAAAAATAACATATAATCCGGGGCACCCACACACTGACATGATCAGTTTGTCCTCCATTTTGGATACCAGTGAACAACCACCCGTTTTCATACATCCCCCAACAACCTTCGTGCTGATTAGACATCACAACTCAACTCAACTCAACTCAACTTTATTTGTTAAGCACTTTAAAACAACCACAGCTGAACAAAGTGCTGTACATAACTAGACAAAACAACAAGATAGAAAAACAATCAAAAAAACAATTAAAACAATGGATAAAATAAAAGCAGAATTAAAAGCAACATATGGTTTCAATGTTTTTAAAAACTAATTTAAAAACAAATAGAAACAAATAACACGAATATCCACTCAAATTGAGACATTTTTAGCTTCCACCCATTTTGCATATATTTGCACCACCATTCGCGAGTAGTAGGAGTCTCCAATCGCGTCTTTGCATTGACTTAACATATAATAAATTTGCGCAAATGATTTTACTTGCACTTAATGTTTAGAGACAGTAACACCAACATCTGACCATGCAGTAGTTAAACATCCTATTGTTGGTTTGCTTATGGGATGTGCCATAAACTACTCTGCTGCAGAGGTCAGCTGTAAATAAACATTTTGTTTGTATGAAGAGTTCTCCTTTTCAATCTCATCTGTAATTTTCAAACTTTAACCAGGAAGAGGTTGAATTGGTTGTCAAATGTGTGTTATTACTTACAAAAAATGGTAACGTGCAATCCAGTCGCCGGAGCAAAACACTGACATTAAACGTTCAAATAAAGAGAGTATGACATGAAAAATCACTGCAACATGAAATAAATGAGGATGAAATACAGGAGCCAACAGAGGTGGAAATGAAGGGAAAGAAAGACAAAAACCGAGAACAAAGAAGGCGAATGTAATTACTTTGGATATTGAAAAATAGAAAGCGGTGACTGTAAGGCAAAAACAGTATGAAACATGGAAAAATAAATTGGACTGAAAAGGTCAAATATGTTATTCAGGACAACAACTGGAGACTTTCAGACCCTGGGTCAGTCTATAATACTGTTACTGCTGGTGGTTTTATTCATCTTCTTTTTTTAAACTGCCATTTATCAACCTCTGAAATAAATCACTGTCTACCCTAAAAAATATATATGTATATATTCATTACATATTAGTTCTGTTAAAGCTTTAAAACTTTATCCTACATGTACGAATAAAACGATATATTGCAGAAGAATATTTTGTCTACCTTTTTATATCACAAAATTATATATGGCCCAGTTTAAATTAACAAAAGCATGTGGTATGAAGTGCATTACACAAAGTGACCAGGGCGTGTCCAACCACAGCTTGCACCACAGAGTCTGGTCACCAAACGAGGCTCTGGGTGCAAGGGTTTGGGTCAAATTCCATTAATATTCAAATGTGTGTTAAGGTGTAACATGAACCAAGCCAATCTCTGTTAATAATCTATGGTCATGGTGGTTGGTGCGATTTCAAAGTCTGTTGATGTTGGTCTTGGTGGAGATTTTATCCTGAGCAGGGCTGAGGTGAAGCTAGTGTGTGAAGAGGTAGTGATGAGGGTGTCCTGAACTCCTGGTATCCTGTAATCAGCCTTTTACTGGCATCTCCAAGACCCCTGTCCCAGTAAATGTTGGTGCTAATATTCGCTGTGAGCGGCCGAGCTGGTGTGAGTCTCTGTATGCAGGAATGTTTGTGTTGTGAGCTCTTACTATTTCCTAACTGTGGCCTCTAAATAGTGCTTAAGTACTGATGTCAGACTGTTGGTTGGATATATGTTGGTTCTGGACACAGACCCACATATCATCTTTGTGTCTGACCAGCAGGACTTTTTTTGAATGCTGAAGTAATGCCTCTATAAAACTTACAGTGGCTATCAAGACTAGCTCCTAATTTCTTAGGCCTGTAAATACTGTAAGTGGGTTAAGGTAGGTATGAGACCAAATTAATATTATAGTTTAGTGTAGTATATTTAAGCGTAGAACCACCTCATCATTTTAACCCCCTCCAAAGAAAATACCCACAATGAGTGATATATTTATACATTTAAGTTCCTCACAAGTGCTTTAATGCAGAGGACTTCATAGGCCTCAGATTGAGTCTTTAGTCTCTGCGGTACATAAGAACGTGAAGTCATGTGGATTAAACAGATGACAGATGTGTGAAGTGACATTTCTGACTCTCGCAGTTGCAGGTGCACCCACACAAACCCACTGATGTTCAACTCTTTCATCTTTATGTTTGCATGCACACCAGGAATACACCGTGAAGGTTGACTGATGTTTTCAACATGCAACACTGATTGTATTTTTAGTTTTTTTGTTTTCTTCTGGGTAAAAAGTCATTTTGTATTTTGCACAACAATACGCTTACAGTGTGTGGGCTGAACTTGAGTTGTCTTGGTTTCTGAGTATTTCAACCAGCTTAGAAATCTCGGCATCTTTGTGCTGTACTGTCTCTGTCAGAGGGAGGCCAAAGGAGCTCAGTGAGATGCTCATCAGGGTGAGTGTGTCACATTGCCAACCTTACACTTAGTACACAGAGTACACGTGGAAGGGAGGCTGATGGTGTAACCCGGCAACGGTTGCCTAGCACAAATTGATTAGAGAGGAAACAAGCACTCCTCTAATCAGACTGTGCATACCTGTTGCTCTTGTGAAATCTCCTAATAACAGGGTCATACCGCTGCTCACCAGAGATTTTTAAAGCATGTGCCTTGCTTCCTTACACTTTGTCATGAAAATCACTTTTTATTTGTTGCATTGCCAAGAGTCATGAAATACAAAAGTCTGTTTGCTTATTAGTTGTACTGCGTCTTGCTATGGCAGCACTGCTTGTGCCAAAACTAAAGTCATAAAGCTACTTTAATCATTATTGCATTTTCCAACTTTGGCCACTGACTTAGTTATTTTATTCAGTAAGATCCTGAGACTTACCAGGACTACAGAAAGTCCATGTTTCAGAGAGCACGGCATGCAAAGTATTGAACAGGCACTTTTATATTCATCTAATTTAATTCATCTAATAATAACAATTTCAAAAGCATCTAAATAATGTGTTAAAAGGTTAAAAATGATCACAGTAAAGAATCTAAGGAAACTGTCCTTTGTTTCAGCAATGTATCACATGCAAACGTCCATGAACTGCTATCAGCATTTCTTTGGAGATCAGCAGTTTTAAACACAGCTTTCATCAAACAGTACACCTCTTTTATCATAAAACTCCTGACTTACTTTATTAGTCTTTCTCAGTTCATCTTTCTGTAAAATCTGTTCAATTCCCAGATCAGTGGGGGAAAAAAAGCTGCTGTCATTCTTATTTCTAAATCAGGAGAAGCTAAACAGACAAAATTCTGGATACTGTGATCCAGAACACACAAAAATAAGGGTGTCGTTGGAATTTTCAATGCTGAAAGATAACCAATGGGCGGCACAGTGGTGTAGTGGTTAGCACTGTCGCCTCACAACTAGAAGGTCCTGGGTGGGACATGAGCTGCTTGGCTGAGGTCTGCGCTCTCCGAGTGCTTTTCTAGTTATTTTTATTATTGTTATCATTTTATATTATTTAGGACAGAATGAAATATGGAGAGATAGATAGAGAGTGGGGAGGACATTCCGGGGCTGGAATCGAAACCGCGACCACTCCAGGGATTGTGGTCCCCATACGTGGAGTGCGCTAACCATCTGCGCGCTCCGTGAGTTGATCTTTTTAGTTAAATGAACTTTTTATACTCTTTGTAGTTTAGTTTTAGCCATACACAGTTCACAGTGACGGCTTGTTTTTATTTATTAATTTTTTTTTATTTTATTTTTTTTGTGGGGGACATTTGAAGTATTCCATGGACAGAGATGAAGTTGTGGTTTCTTGACCTTAAGAAGGCACCATCATCCATGACATCCTTTTATCTAAGTTGTCTGAATTTAATTTTTCCAAGTTGGTTTGCTTTTTATGTACAGTCAAGAGAGCAGTGTGTGAAGATTGACTCAAAAAAGTCTGTTCCTCAATGAATTAAAATAGGTGTTCCCCAAGGTTCGATGTTGGGCCCACTGATTTTTGGCCTTTTTTAATAATGACCTGCTGTAAGCTGAACAGGGACTGGTTATCAGCTTCCTGCTGAAGATACAGTCCTTTATGTTTCAGCAAAGACACCCAGTAAAGCAGCTGAGAGATTATTGTCAGATATGCCTGGCGTATGTAAGTGGCTTCATAAAAATAAGCTCTCTTTGGACATGAAAAAAGACAGTATCCACTTTTTTTTTTTTTTTTTTAATTTAGCACCGGAAGTTTGATGCAAATTCTTTATGAGGCAAATCAGGGTTAGGAGTACCAGGGGCACAGCTCATGGATATGTTAAAACAGCACATTGAAAGACCTCCTTTGGAAGATCTGTTTTTGTGTAGAAAACGCTGCCAACTGAAATAAAATGAGCACAGAATTTAGAGTAAGATCTTAGATGTGGATCAACAGGTGGATGTAAGGACAGATATAAGGATGGGTGGATGGACAGACAGACTGACTAACAGCCTAATCCTGAGTAACTGTGCCCATCTTTGTGTTCATTCTTCATCCTTTACTGACCCTAAATTGTCCTGGTACAGTCACACACACAGAGAAAACACCTTCTGCCAGGTAGCTGCTGCTGAGTATGATTTCCTTTAGACTTCAGTCGTCTGTAATAGACGCACAAGTCAAGAAAACAAGGTCAATGACTTTCCAGTTAAACAGTAAGTCCCATAATGAGTAGAGGTACCATTTGGCTTGAGAGGGTCATACTTGACATCAGAGTTAAATACTGCACACTCATTAAAGTTCAAATTGTCACTCTGAGGTTGTTATAATGATAATAATTCAGTAAGTGGAAATTGCGAGAAATTATGAGAGGGTTACATAAAAATTTCTTTCACTCCAGTAAGTCATTTATCTCACATCAGTTTAATGCTTTGTCACGCCGTCGTAACATCAAGGTTGGTGTCATTTCCCTTTGATAAATGTCCCCGACGGGATGTGGATGTGATTCAATTGAGCTGACCCACAATTTAATCACACTTTCTGTAAATTCAATCACATCACCTCTAATTTAATTAGGAACACTTACTATTTGCATGCAGTCCTCCCTTTTGTTTTTCCTTCATGGTTTGAATGTCTTCTTAAAAGCGTCTTTATCACCTCCTCCCTTCGCCTCCAGCTCGTTTTATCTTCTCTTTTCTTACACCAGTTTGCGTCAATTAGCAGGAGAAGGACACACTCGAGGAAATGAGTCCATATTTGATCTCCACCCACCACCTCCCTCCATAGACACCCCCCCACCCCCATTTCTTGTTGTTGCATAAGAGAAATAATAGTCAGTAAAAACACTCTGTAAGGGTGGGAGGAGGTTACATTAATGTACAGCATGCAGCTGCTGCAGTGTTATTTTTTATTCTCCACCTTTTTTGAGTCATCATTTAATTACCCACAGTATGTTGGAGGGTGTGTGTGTGCGTGTGTGTGCACTTGTCTGCCATGTACAAAGTTGTTTTTATATATGTATATAATCTTGGATTTTGATGCAAGGGCTTTTTCGAGGCGCTGTTGAAGCCTGGGAGCGATGCAGTGTGGGTGGGTGGCAGCAGGGCCGAGGGTCCCTGAGATAGAACCACAAGGCCCCTGGAGATTGGAGGCGGAGACCTGTGCCGCTAATTAATGAGGACCCTGGTTGAAAAAAGCTGCCCTCCATCCAGCATGATGGAGCTCCAGCGAGTCAGATCCACGAGTGTGTGTCTGTAAAAGCGTGTTCTCATGCGCGTGTGTGTACGCTCCCAGCAGCAGTTGTGCTTTAGAGAATAAATTACAGCTTCTCCTTGAGGCACTGAAGGGGACTGCATGAATTTCACAGCTGAACAATCATCAGTTCCTCCTCAACACACATCCACGCATTATTCACACGCCGACAGCCCGCCGCCATGCTTTTTAATGTGTCAGAAATGTTTAAGCTGTAAACAGCCAGGCTTACAAATCCAGGAGAACTTTTGGGCTTATTGTAATTCCTCAAAGTGTTGTGGTGGATATTTGTTATTTTTTAGCTAGTTAAACACACCTACATAATTCAACCTAGCACCTTATGCAACATCATCAACTGCAGCGTGGGAGGAGTAATATATTTTTGTGTATGTTTTTGGAGGGTTTGGGTGTTTGTGTTATGAAGAAAGAAAATGAAGAAACACTTTGGAAGTGCAGACCTGTGTGCACATTCACCCACTCACAGCATTTTGGGAAATGTACTAATTTCACTTATATTCAAAGACACGTCGCAGTTTGATCAAGGATCTACTTTGTGTTTCACTGCAGCAGAAAACTGCAGAGAATTAAAAAAAAATACATCACGTCAACTTTGGCGCTTTCTGGAGTTTTACATGACGGGCTCTTAGCCAGCAACAGTACTAAGGATGTTTTCTGCTACCTTTTTTTCATTATGTTTTCTATTTAGTCCATACCATAGGCCATTTTAAGATGGTAATGGCCACTCAAAACTTGGTGCCATTTGGCTTTGGGGTTCCAAAAATCCTCTTTTTGAAAAACTCTTATAGCATGATAATTTAAGTTCAGGAAAGTAGTTGTGACTGTGGCATTTTAAGTCATAGAAGTCTAAAATTTGGTAGTAAGTGTCTCAAAACACTGTGAAAAGTGATAAAATAAAATTCTTGTGCCTGGTGTTTCTAGACTGAATTTATAATCCACAAATTTCACAAAAAGGCCAAAAAAAATCTATGTGAGCTCCCATCTAATCTCGAAGATGCTGAGTTTAATGCTATGATAGTTTTTTGCTCTTATCAGTTCTACATGCAACCGGATGTACCACATTGACAGTTTTTGTTTTCCCTCTAAAACAACCTTTGAAAATACAGTGTCATCTTATATTTGGGGTTTAAATAAATGTCAGTTTTTGTAACAACAAATGGGACCACTTACCTGGTGAGCGAGGCTAACCATCATGGCTGAGACCAGCTGCCACTCACCAGTGTGATGCCCAGGTGGGGATGGAAAGTAAGGACCAATCGATTATTTGTCAGACTGATTTATGGCATTTTCAAATGACTGGCATTGGCTTATATCAGAGCTCATGAGTACGATTTAAAAAAATAAACAAATATTGTCTGCAGACAGCAATCAGCCTCATCAATGCAGCTGCTGTCAAACAACACCAACGCCCCATTAAATGATAACACATTCAGTGACGGCAAGTTAGACCTAAGAGTTACTGACAAGTGTTTTGATATGCAGTCTGCTATGATTTATAGAATAATATTGTTTTATATGTCATGTCCATCCTATTTAGAACAGCCCATTGTATTTCACATTGACAAGTCTCGAGTTAAGATATTCAGTCTTTATATGCATGGGATAAGGGCGCTTATTGCAATGAAGTTAAAGTTGATAAAAACAACAAAAACAACATGGTATCAGTGTTAAAGATCAGCCACTGGTTCACCTGCTCTGTAGATATCGGCTGTAGAAAAAACCCATATTATGATTGGAAAGACTGTGGTCCTTGTTTACGTATTCACATTATCAGTAAATGAGTGGAAACAACAAGCTGTTTAGTAAAAAGTACATGGATATTGTATTAATTGCACATCTGTTGCATGATTTGAATGTTTTCATTGCTGGCCAAACATATTAGGGGTTATAACCATCATATTGGACTTTAACAATATTGTCAGAAGTTGCATGGATCTTATTTGAATTTCCCCATCCATCCATCCATCCATCCATCCATCCATCCATCCATCCATCCATCCATCCATCCATCCATCCATCCATCCATCCATCCATCCATCCATCCATCCATCCATCCATCCATCCATCCATCCATCCATCCATCCATCCATCCATCCATCCATCCATTTCATTTTGCACATTGTGTACTTACATACATGTGTTACAGAGAATGAGCATTTCCTGATTCCCTTTTTTTGAATAGTTCACTTGTTTTTTTTCTAGTCTAAGTCCTGTTTGTCCTGTTTATCTCATGTCTGACCTTGTTTAGAGCATTAAGGATACTTTAATGATCAGTAATTTGGCTTTTGTTTTGTTTTTGTGTGTCTAACAGGGTGAAAAGTTTTAGAATTAAGCTAATAAGTGCCTCGTTAGATGAAGTAATTGAACTTTTTTATGATGTACCATGGTGAGGACTGGTAGGACCTGGAGAGAATAGAAACAAGATTCCTGATATTAGAAAGAAATACGTTTGGAGTCTGCCTGCATTAAAGCTTCTCATCAATAATGGCATTTTAAGTGATGGTGAAATTGCTCAGTCAACATTCTCGACTCAATTTACATGATTTAGCATCCCGTTTCCTGTCCTAACAGCATCAGCTGCAAGATGGTGTAATGTACGGCAAACAGAGGCAACATCTGCCCTCTTGAAATGGCTGCTGTCTGCATTAAGACTTCTCATACATTTTCATGCCGCAGATGCCCATTTCATTTCCTAATGATATTTCTCTCTGGAGACTTATACGGGAAAACCTGAGCTGCACTTATTTTAATTATAGAGCTGTCTATACGTAACAGAGCGGAGGTACTGTAGATAAAATCAAAGGTACTGTATCAGGCATGGCGGTGATATGAGAGATGTATAAAAGCTCCTTTATTGATCAAAACAAAGATTGTTCTCTTACAAAGTAGTGCAGCCCATGAAAGCTTTAATGTGCTACATAAGCTGGAAAGTTTAAATTGCAACCAGAAACTTCTGGTATGTTACATAATAGTTGCTAATATAGACGTGCACAAATCCCAAACTGCAAAATCAAACAACAGTAAATACTCTGATTGATCTGTCAAAATCTGTGCAGCCATGTGGAAACATTTATCATGTTTCTCTTTATTTGCTCTTCATACTTAACACTTAACTGTGATCATGTAAAACCAACAGTGGAACCTATTAGCAATCATTGCCAGCCATCTTCAGACGGCACAGCGCATTATTTACCGCTGAATACATCCCAACTTTGCAGTTATTCTCAAGAGTTCAATGATATCCATGCAATATAATAAACACCATCATTTTTTATCCATAACACGCCACTTCATATATTTTTAGTAGTTCCAGTCATTGAAAAAGATACAAACTTTATTGCAATTTTCTTAAAAATTACAACTCTCAAGCAGAGCTGTTGCAATATACCACTTTCACTAATAACTATCTTTAAAATGAAATACTGGTATTGTGTTGAAAAAAAAAAAAGCATAAGTAGTGGTCATTTACAAGAGAGCATTAGAGCCACATTAAGAAAAAAAAAATTTAGACCTCTGAATTACTAACGAGAATAAAGTCGTAAACTAAATAAAGTCTTAAAGCTGCTTTTGTGGAGGAGGAAATGGCTGGGACTGGTCAACTGCAGAGTTATCTGGGGGTACATCAGTGGGTCATTCAGAGGGCTTTTGTAGTTTCTCAATAAACATCCAACTGATGATCAACATTTGCGATTCAGAGGGAGTCGAGCTAAGATGAGCACCGCATCTGTCTCTGATGCTGGCACAACACTGGCAGCAACCCACACCTGTAGAGGCACCAACACCATATGGCATATAGATTCATACGATAAACTAAAGCCATATGCTATTACTGTTGCTATGAACGGCTGCATTGAAGGATTTAGCCTCTGCACAGCCATTTCCAGCCATTTCCCCCTCCTCAAAAACAGTGATTCCCTACTAGTCCGCCTGGTTATTTCTGCGGAAAAGATACATCTCTTGCATACGTCCTGTTACTTATGGAGATGTGATGCTAAAATGCCAATAGGGCGGCGCAGTGGTGTAGTGGTTCGCACTGTCACCTCACAGCAAGAAGGTCCTGGGTTCGAATCCGGGTCAGGGCATTTCTGTGTGGAGTTTGCATGTTCTCCCTGTGTCTGCGTGGGTTTACTCCGGGTACTCCGGTTTCCTCCCACATCCCAAAAACATGCCTAAGTGGGGTTAGGTTAATTGGCCACTTCCAAATTGCCCGTAGGTGTGAATGGGAGCGTGAATGGTTGTTCGTCTCTATATGTCAGCCCTACGATGAACTGGGGACTTGTCCAGGGTGTCCCCTGCCTTCGCCCGAAGATGCTGGGATAGGCTCCAGCCCCTCCGCCACCCCGGGAACGGGAATAAGCAGTAGAAAATGGATGGATGGATGGATTTAGTATCTCCTTCTAAATGCTCCACAGCGCTCATTTAAACAAATAGCAACAGGCTAGAATAGAATAGCTATTAGCCACGACTTTATTCTTGTAAGTAACTATTTTATTACGACTTTATTCTCGTAAATAATAATTTTATCACAACTTTATTCTAGTAAGAATTTACTTTATTACGACTTTATTCTCGTAAGTAATTACAAAATCTTATTTTTTATTTATTTTTTTTTTATCTTAATGTGGCCCTGAATGCTCCATCGTAGTCATTAATGCTGGTACAACCTTCGATTAACAGGTGGAGAGGAAGAAGCAGCAGCTGCTAGTGAGCTAGTTATAACAGCCCCTTGGTGTTTAGGTGCTTTAAAAATCTGATGTTCAAAATTTATTGGGAATCAAAAAATAATTAAAAAAATGTGCCCCTTAGATGTATTGATCAAGTGAACATGCAAACTTCTTTAACTGTTTTTGTTAAGTTCTGTAACTCCATCAGAAGTAGTGTGCTTCAAAATAAAAGCAGTCTTACTATGCAGTAAAGCAATTGCAAGACAGAAAAGTAACAAAAGCAGAAAAAAAATATATCTTTAAAAATTGATGATGATATGTCAGGCAGTTGTGTTTATTAGTAACATTTGTTGACAAAAGCTTTGCTCCACTCATGTTGTTACAAGTTTTCCTCAAATATGATGGTATTACAGTGATATTTCATGTCCATGCAAATCATGCGCGACAATCTGGTGTTATGTCAGCCCTTTACTGTCTTTAGTTTACCAAAATAACAACATCATGATGAAGTTGTATAAGGTAAAAGTACAAACTTTGTCAGGTCTGCCTTCAAGGAGGAGAAGAGAAAAACTTTTAAAATGCAAGTTTGTTTGTTTTTGTTTTTTTTGGCTCCATCATTTCTGATACTTTCCAGGGAATTTACCTATCAGCCTTCATGACACAGCATCAGACAGATCTGCCGCTCGAGTTAAGACGTTAGGAGTTCCCTTTTAGCTGCACTTGCATGAAGATCTCTGTTTATAGAGACACATAAATCACTGTCAGATGGCTATCAGGAGGAGCCTGGATACTATTATGGCTTTTGCTCTGAACACAAACTGTTTTTCCTGCATACACTTAAAGCTTGCTGGAACTTGATTGGTCAATACTACCCTGACCACTCTGGAAACCTTAATCCCAGAGTTCAGCCCCTGTTTTTTTTGTAGATAATCAGAGATGAATGTTCTTTAGACGGAAACGTTCAGTCTACAGCCGGAGGTGCTGCAACAAGATGGAAAACAGAGAAATGACTTTTGTTTTTTGTTGTTGTTCATCTTTAAAACACATCTATAAAACTCAAAGGCACTCATGAGCGCACAATGAAGTATAGCAGTGTGTGTGTAAACTCACACGCAAACAAACAGGCACGTATTCAAACACACACTTTGTTCCTTAAGACACCCCGCTGTCTGCGCTGTGTATCCCTTCATGCCCTCAGGTCCTGATGCTGCCCTACTTTCCCTGCTGACACAGGGAAACACACACACACACAATCACACATGCACGCACATAGATGCACACACACACTGACTGCCCTGTCCCCAAAGTCCAGGCCTTCAATTGGCAGGTGCACACAGCGTGAAATAACAGGAGGGGGCCTAAGACAGCCACATTGTACTGGATGCGCGCGTGTGTGTTCGTGTGTGTGTGTGTGTGTGTGCGTGTGTGTGTGTGTGTGTGTCTGCAGAGATGGAGGTGAAGGGACAGGATGGAGACGGGCTGGTGAGGCGGACCTGCAGAAAGGCCCAGCATGATTAATACAGTGTTTACACCCGTGGGTGCCAGCATCCAGCATCCCGTTAATCTGTCCAGTTGACGATTTGCAGAGTCTAATGTGAAATGAGGCGTGGAGTCGAGTCGTTTATTATCCGGGCTGATGAGAGGACGCTGGCATCAGCCAATGGGATTTCATTAGGACCTGTATCCAACATCAGGGTGCTAAAAAAATTAAAGCTCATAAATAACTGAAAAGATGGTTTGATTTCTCCTGTTGACTTCACATCAATGTGTCAGCAAAGGGCTTGTAGTCTTTATACTGCAAACAATGCATACAGGATTTAATTGGAAGGCAGATTAAAGGTACATTTCTGTGTTTTTGCATATCTCATCTCATTGGAATGAACTATTTCACCTCTACAGAACTGTGGCGGGTTCTTGCTCAAGGTGCTTTGAAATGTCTAAATTTCACACATGCCTGATGTGTAGGCAAATTGTGTGAGTTTTGGCAATAAATGAAGAGTACCCATCTTTGAAATTGAAAACAAATCATCTTAAAAAAAAAAAGAGCTACATAAGAGCAGCTTTAACTGCAGCCAGCTCTTGCTGTCTCCCGGCCCTTTGTTGAAAAAGGGGCATTTACTAATAAAACCAAGGCTTGGTCAGTTTTTTTGTGAAGTGAAGTTGATACATGACCAGTGTTGCCGACAGTTACTTTTAAGAAGTAATTTGATTACAGATTTTTCCTTTAAAAAGTAACTTTCTTACTTTTCTGGTTACTTGATTTTGAAAGAAACTAAGTTAGATAACAAGTTACTTTGTAAGTTACATTCAGCAGCCTCAACTTACTTTATTGGTAGTGCAATTTTAACAGGAATGTCAAACTTTTTTATATTATTATTAATTTATTTATTTATTCTAAATAAAGATAGTCTTTCTCGACTGAGAAAACATATACATTTTTTTTTTAATGTAAAATAAAGACAGTCATTGCAATAGTGGCTTTATTCCCAGCTTGAGAACACGCACCTTTCTCCTCCCGCCATTGTTGTTTATGTTCGTTTTGCCGCGGCTGCTTTATGTGTGTGCACATATATTACATGTGACTAGTCCTGGTGCTGAAAACGTGACTTGTCGCCTATGTAGCTGAGGTCACTCCCCCCAGATGAAAAAAAGTCTTTTTTTTTTTATGAGAAAAAAAAGTAACTCACACAGTGACTTGGACATGTAACTTGAATCTAATTACTGGTTTGGAAATGGCAACGTGGTAGATTAGCTGTTACTCAAAAAAGTGGACTTATTAGAGATGGGGCATTACTAAGTAACATGTTACTGGCATCACTGTTCATGACTTTTTCAAGATACCCCGATTAGCCATCCAAAAACAGCTCAGTCAGATTAATATTTCTAATTTCAAGAGATTACATGACAAAAATAGACATGAGTTATTTGTAATGTATAAAAATAAGAACCTGGTTTATGGGCCAAGAGGAAAGGATGATATGAAGTTGCAGAAGTAAAAAAGTAAAGGATTATAGTGAACACAGTTACCTCCAGCTCAGGATGGGGTCAAAGGTTCACTCGAAGTGTGCATTGCTGTTTGTGAGTGAAATAGGTGTTATTTTCAGTGAGGCTAGAAAGAGGCTCATTTCGCCAAAGTTATGCATAGTGACTCAGTGAAATGCATACAAACACTGGCACGCAGTGACACTGTTTGCTCTGAGGTGCAGTTTGTGGTGCCCTTAAACCTTTGGGTGTGCTTTGTGAATTAGTTGATGTTTCTCTCTGGCTTATTTGCACAGATTTAGTGGGTGCAAAAGCTTTGCGATTCTTTTGCAAAACAGGCTCAGGGTGCCCTTTGACTCTCAGACTTTTCTTCCGTCCCCCCTTGTGCACCTCTAACACCCGACCCTTCTTCATCAGTCCTGAAGTGCATGTATCACTCTCTCCTCCCCAGTGAGATGGAGAATTAAAGTTGTAAAGTTGCCCAGGCTTATTTTTGAAGCTTTCATTATCTGTCACATTGCAACCTGAGCTCTGTAACGCGGAATCTGACCCTGTGCTCAATACATCAAATATATTTTATGTCCAACAGATGATTTGTCATTCTACAAAATCTATTTTAAACTTCTCCTTTGAATTTTTAGCTCACAGATGATTTATCCGTCGTCTTCTGGCATTTATGTAGATAATGATAAGAAATGACTTCACTCCTACTCAAATAGATACACAGGAGACAAATCCTACCCTTTCTCTGACTTGTGTAGTAAGACTGCAAGTTTAGGATTCAGGCTGCGTAATATGACAAGGGAAAGAGAGAATTCAGTCTGAGTCGTGATATGAGACGTGACTCGAGGGATCAGGGAATGTGAAAAACGTGTCAACAAAGCTGTGGCGTTGGAGAGACAAAAGTTGCAAATGGTATTTTTAGCCCAGAGTTTGCAGTCTGGCCTGTCGTCTCACTCTGCTGAGTCTCTGTCGTTCCCTGAAGAGCTGGGGTGGAAGCAAGCTAAATGGATTAGAGCGAGGATGTGGCTACACTGATTTGGTACACAATACACTCCACCCTGTCTGTTCTACACCCTGCAGACTTGGCACCTGCAAAGGAGCTAACTGAAGAGGATGCATGTGTGTATCTCTGTCGGTTTTGGATGCATGTGAGTGCAGACTTGAGAATCCTTCAAAACCTTTCATTGCTCTTAAGAACATTACCTCTTAGGGATACATCATGCATCCGTGCAGTCTTTTTTTTTCTTGAATTTTAATTGTCAAAACAAATGTATGAGGGCCAGCAGGTGCAAATGTTGCACTGGCCCGAACAATTTCCATTAGGACAAAAATGTGAGAAAATAAACACTGTGAAAAGAAAAAAAAAAAGCTGCAAAAAGCAAGAGACTCTTGGACAAAATACTGCAAAGCTAAAAAAAAAAAACAAGTCAGAATCAGAATGACAATCTCTTTATTGTCCGAAAAGAAAAAATAGTGTTGCAGCAGGAGCACACAAAGAAAGTGTACACAGTGACAGTATAGTAAGAATAGGCTAAAAGTCAACATAATAAAAAGAAAAACAACACAATAAAGGAAACATGATACATACAATATACATCAAGAGCCAATACTAAAACTGGAAAATTCTCCCTCAGTAAGGTGTAATCTGTCTTGTCGTTTGCGGATGATTCGTTCAAAAGAACCAAATCTTGTAAGTGACCGTACTGAACCAAATCAATTCCTTGAGGGATTCGTTCACTTCTCACTTCAGTTAAGCTGAAGTGAGAAACAGCATCGCCAGTTGGGCAGCCGGCAAACGAGGGACCGCATGCACCGACACCTGAATCACTTGGTGAACGAATCATGGATTGAACTACACCCTCTGGAATAGTTTTTGTTGGACAAAACTACCCTTTCTTTTTTTTACTGCTTAATTGCCACCACAACAACTTGTATACAGTAGGACACAGCATGTAACAAGTAGTGCATCAAACCCACAGCATCCTATCATTGCAGCGGTTTGCAAGAGAACAGTGCTCAGTTGAATTCTTCTAAACATTTAGTGAACGAATCACCGACCTGATGAATGGCATACCATAGGACAGTACACCTAAAACATCATGACTTATAAACAAATTCATTTTTACAAACCCGTTTGGCAAAGCGACACAGCCAAACACTCTTGTCTCCCAGTCCCAGAAGCTATGAATTGAATCGAATCCTGAAACGTTCAGCTGTGTATCAGTTCAGGAGGTCGGAGTCACGGGCTTCTCCCAACAAACGCTACATGATTCGGTGATTTGGTGAACGAATCTTTTGAACTGATCTTTTTAGTGAACTGATTCTAGTCTTTACCCCTTCTTACCTGTTGAGTAACACATCGTTTTTAGCAAAGTGAAGATATTTTGTTGTGTATAGAACACTGAGAGTGAGACAGCTGTTGGAAACAAAGTAAAAACAGTGCTGAATTGTAAATACAGAGGTAAAGTTTGTTTGTTCACAGTCCTGCAGAAGCATGAAAATAGTTGCACCGAGCCGTTTCAGACATGTTTGTAAGTCTTGTGGCTGAATCTATATTTGTGGACTCTAACAACTCTCTCCCTCACACCATGAAAGGCAAACTTGTAGTCTGTGCTGCCACTGTGATGAACAGCCTGGATCTGCTCCAATAATAAATAATGAATGGGAGGGCGGTCTTTGTGGGCGCATTTGCAGCCAGTTTTGCTCCCAAACAAGCTGAATTTAATTGGGACTCATATTCAGACTGAGCTGAGAAATGTGCTCATGTTCACAGACTGCTCACCTTGGTTTGCTCCTGGATGTTTTATATTAATTATTTTCTTTTCATGATTTCTCTGCGTGAAAGGTTTTAGAGCAAGACATAAATATATTTATTTATCTGGACACAGATTACTTGAAAAAAGCCATGCACAATAGGAAACAGTGGTACGGCTTAAGAAGAAAACTGATTTGTGTGCAGAAAGTCAGCTGCTGTACCATTACAGTGTATAATGATGTTTTGTATAATCCACTCTGTCAATGCATATAAATACATAGATTATCCTAATGCAGAGATGATGTGTACTCTGATGAATGTGAGTGTGAATAAGCAGATAGGAGAAAGAAATGGATGGATGTAAATTCATGCTAATAGGCTATAGGCGCAGTGTTCTGCAACACCGTGGACATTTACCCTCCGCTCTTACAGCTCCACCTTTTCATTCCCCCTCTTTTTCTGAACTTTAGTGGAAATTTTTACTGTGCTGCATCTTTTCACTCAGTCAGCTGAAGGTCACTCGGCCCAATTACAAGCAAAGCAGAGCTCACTAACAAGAGATGCAGACCGCAGAGATCATATTTACTGGAGAGAGTTTTGTTCAATATTTTGCGGCTTCTGGCTGTGTCTCCATCAGAAATACACAATACAGCATTTAGATTTTTACTGATATGTTGATACAGCTCATCGAGGCCACATTTTATTACCTCCCCTGGGTCATACAAGTGGAGATCAACTCTGATTCAGATGTGCAGACCCATATCTCTTCTTAAGCCGAACTACAAAAGATTGAGTTGATTGAGTTGCAGCTGGTATCAGCCTCCCCATTTTAAAGCCCAAGTGTAGCCACCGTGTTGGCAGCAGTTCTGACATCTTTCTATCAGACTCTGGAATAAAATCTTGGTTTTTACTACTTTTCTTTTAGTTACAAACAGGGCTGCACGATTTTGGCAAAAAATTTAATCTTTTTTTTTTTTTTCTCTGAGAACTCGATTTTAGATTTTGATTTCAAGATTTTTATTTAGTCACAACTTCATCAAACTTAACTTTAAAAATAAAAGGTTTTTCCATCAACTCTTAAAAGGAAACCAGTGAAAATGATGAGAGAAGAAGAGTACAGAGCATTAAGGTTGTTATGGCCGGACACGCTCAGGCACCATAAAAGAGTTACGCTGTGTGACACATAATTGTTTCAAAAGAGATGCAGATAGGCATCCACGTGGAGCTGGTAGTCTTTTACAGATTTATGCACTCTCTGACCCATTTTCAAAAGTACTGTTTACAGTCACCTGAAACGCCAATATGACAAAAAAACTTTTGCGTTTACTCCTGGATTTATTTCCGTGTGGACAGGTTGATACCGCCTTCAGACAGACTTTGCAGCAGGAAGTGGTTTTCTCTTTATCTTATACTGTAGAGCCGTACCAATTCCACACAACCGACGACTCTTGTCCTATTTAGCCACGGAATTATCACCTCCTTTTCCAATTGTCATGTTTGTTTACACTGGTGTGAGTGGTATTCTATTGTGGCGTGAAACATGATTGAGAGGAAAATCGATCTGACGATTTAAATGTTTTTAACATAATCAAAAATCTGATAACAATTTAAAATCAATTAATAGTGCAGCCCCTTGTCACAAATTGATGTAGATCTGTGATAAAGTGGTCTCAATCATACCAGTTGTCACGTGAATCAAGTTTACTTGAGACCAAAGCAAACTTGTAGTCTAGTGCTGCCACTGTGATGAACAGCCTGGATTTTATGTCAAATAAACATTAACAATAAAACCGTCTACTCTTACCACAATCAAACTTAGTAATTGGAAAAATCTAAATTCTAATGCTTGAGATGTTTCTCTTCAGTTTCAGCCACAAATACCAAAAGCATTCAGATCCTTGGCTGTGAAATACCAACACTTTGTGATGTTTTCCTTTACTGCAAGCTCCTCAAGTGTTTCTTACCTCTCAAGGTTCCTCCGAAGTGTCTCTTTTTGTATGGTTGGGGCAGGGTTAAACTGAAAAAACACAGAACGTGATGGATTGAGATCATACAGGACCTTAAAACTGCATACTCAAAGCCCAAACTAATCTTTCTTTACCATAAAGTCACCTGACAGCTTTAATAGTTGCACTAAATGTCTGATATTACCTCAGATGACTTTAGATGGAGCTGGTTGAGAGCTTGCTGCGCCTCGTACAGACGCTGGAGCCCCTGTCAAGAGTGAAATAATATCCTAATTGGCTCGTGATTCTTTGGGCTGAACACATTATTGTGCATCAGTTTCAAAAGTGCAGCTACAGTGAATGGGAGCCCCCCTTGAGTTCACATCACATTCTGCACAATGTGTAACGTGTGTTTGTGTGTGAAAATGTGTATACTGTGTATGATTGCGCACTGGTCCATGCGTGGTTGTTTTGTCTTCTGTCAGTCACGGCCTTCTGCTGATGTGTCAAAATGTGGGTCGCCTCCTCCGTCGATATTATTTGCAGCTCTGCGTGCAGCCCGAGTCGGGCTTGGCTGGGGGTGAGAGCACAGAGCAATAACTGTGGATGAGGGAAGCAATAACTCTATCGGCTCCCTCATCAAATCAGAGCTTTCTGATGCAGAATAATCAGCAATTGAAATCAGAGGGAGGAAAAAAGCTGAACTGACAAAATGGGAAATGTCTTCATGAGAAGAGCAATAATAAAGAAATCAATGAGCTGCAGTCGCCGTTGCTCTTCTCGGAGGCAATAAGACAATCGAGGCAGAGCTCTGCCTCCACACTGTTTGTACAGTCGTGATGAAGACAGGCAAGGGAGTGTGACAGTGTTGGAGATAAGAAATCAGCAGGCGTTTTAGACATAGTTAATCCTACAATGTTACAAAATGTGATTGGTATTGAGTCATTGAATCCAGTGTTTTTAATGCTCTCTTTGGTGGGAACATCTGTCTCCACCAACCTCAGATGCTTTTTGGTGTATGAGTGTGAAAGGCCAGGTGTATGACTGTCAGCCTTCCAGTCGAGCACTTCAGCGTGAAGCAGCCTTCTGTTGCCTCCCAGTCTTTTTCTCGGTGATGTGCTCACAGCTGATATTTTCGACTGCTGCAGACTTCTGACAGGAAAGACAGTGAAATGTCAGTGACAACACCTGTGCTGTTACACAATCAGACAGTCAGAGAAGGAGAACGCAGCCTCATCCTGCAGAGCAGACAGGGGAAACTAAGCAGAACACGCTCTGTTTGTGAGCACCCCCCACAGTGTAGCTGGAGGAGAGATCATTTTCTTTTCGGCTTTGCAGGTGAAGTGGGCTATTACCTGTCCATGTGGCCAGGAGTCCTTGAGTACCACTTTGGCTGCCAACAAAAGATGTGAAATTTCATTTTAGAGTTGATGGTAATCAAATAAAGATGATTAACCTGAACAGCTAGAAAAAAATTTGTGACATTCATTTTATTACTGCGAATTCATTCCTACTCTCATGAGGTTTTGGCTAATCAGGTCCAAGCATTCGATACAGATTGGTAATATCAAGCTATGAATAAAGTTCGACTGTAAAATATGACAAAATAAGGGGGAGATGGGAAGGGGAGGCTGATATAGACATATCTCAGGATGTTTGGCACAATGTCTATGTACACGGTACATAGTATGTAGTATGTACACGGTTACAAATTCTAATATATGGAGGAAATTCAAATGAAAAATACTAACTAGATATTTCAGAGCACCAGGGATAGAGTCTAAGATAGGTCCACAATATCCCAGTTCATGTTGGAGAAACTTCGGAGCCCAAATAGCTAATCACACCTACATATTTTGGCTAGGCCCTAAGATAAGTGTGTTTTGGACTGAGGATTTCAACGCCCTGAGGGAGGTTTTTAAAATGAATATCCCACAAGACTTCAGGGTTGCAATACTGAGAGTAATGCCTGAAGGTTTGGACAGGAGGCCAGATAAATACTCGGGTTGGGAATCACCAGTGGCCCCATGATATGATATTATCACGATTATCACGATATGATATTATGATGCTTTGGCCATTGTTCTTGCACTGACTTTCTCCTGCTCTAAGATGTCACCTCTGCCAACCTCACTGGACAAACAGTGGATTTTATTTTTCCATTAGCATAGATTTGACTTCAGATTAGCAATTAATTTGAAAAATCTATACTTGGTAAATGAGATTCGATATATCACCAGACAAAATATTGCGATACTATGCTGTATTGATTTTATCTCCCACCCTTAATAAATACCTCTTAAATTATTATTGACTGCAGCCTTGAAGTCTACAACCATCAGATGGTTGAAACCAGAAACTCTCTCATACAAAATCTGGATTAAAAAAGTCTGAGATATTTATCAAATGGCGCAGATCACATTCTCGCTAAGGCTTCAGAGGGCCTCCTCTACTAAAAAATGGGAACCTGTGGTACCTTTATTGATGCAATGGCAGTGTATCAGTGACGTAATTTCCTTCTCTCCATATCAAAATGCTGTCATCTTCCTCTGACTGGATTTTGTCCTCACAAATCTGTGCTTTGGAGTGGACGTTATTTATTTGCGATGATTACTATAATTGTTTTCTTGGATTTAATCCTACATTACTCATGGATGGTTGTAAAAAATACACATACAGTTGGAAAAAGGAAAAGAAATGTACTGCTTAGAGATGTACACAAAAGATTTTCACTTCCCCCTCTCATTGTCCGATGAATCCAGAGGCGGTGGCTTTAAACATTTTTCAGATCTATACGTTTTACCAACCAGGAATGCAGCAGTAAGACAATAAAAAGCTTCCATGGTTCCTGCTTACTGTCCTTTTCATCTCGTAATTGGAATTTTTTTATAACCAAAATCTAAAATATGCTTCTTGCTAAAAATCATATTTATTTTGTACTTGTTTATAAAGATAATGAACCATATGGGTGGACAACAAAGCAGCAGGTTTGTAGATTCAGGCATTGTGTGCTGCAGTCAATAATCTGTATTAATTAAAGTCTAACCCTGAGAAAATCATTTTTCACACATTTTCCACGCAGCTTAAGATTTTGTCAGAGTTTGCACGTTCAATCTAAAGCATGGCCGGATATTTACGAATGCAAAAACATTACACATGCTGTCAATAACAACCTCTCCTCAGGTGTCAAAAAAGCAGCTCTGCCTCCAGCTGTGAGTCACCTCTGAGCCGCTGTTTGTGTTCACTGGTTGTTTATTTCAGTCAATACTTTTTTTTTTTTCCAGGGGAGTTTGTTAAAAGCAAATTCATGTATTTCCCCCAACTGTCACAGTCACATTCATTGTTTTCTTCTCTAAATTGTTATTGTTCCACCCATGACCCATTTTCACTCAGCCAGCCACCCCCACACACACCTACACACACTTATACGCTCACACACAAAAACACAGAAAATAAATCTCTGAAATACACACATCACAGGGGACGGAAACAGATCCATTGTGAGACCAGAAAAAGAAAAAAGGAACAGGGCTGCAGTCATATGCTGGCTCCCCCACATGCACACAAGTAGGGAAGTGTGACACACAAACACAACAGGGAACAAAAACAATCTTTTTTTAAAGGCGTTTTCTTACTCAAATCTTTTGTAGTATCGACACGTGTCAACTTGGAACAAAAATACACGTCTCTCATTTTAAGGGAGACTTGAAACAAATGAGCTATGACTAAGCAACGGCAGATTAAAAAGAGGAAACATGTTTTAAAAGAGCACAACAGGTTTTAAAAAGATAAACAGTGAAGCTAAAGGCTAAAACCGTCTAATTAAGAGTGTGTATTGAACAGAAAACTGAGCCACAGGGAAGCGGAAAGGAGTCCTGAGCACGAGTTCCTAGAGCAGTGCATGTCCTTCCCACAGGGCTCACAAAAAATGAATAAACTGAAAAGAGAAAAAAAGGGTTTCAATAAGTACATGGATGGATTCTGGTCTTCAAACTAGATCCTGATCAGGCATAAAAAAGGAGTTGATGCTAAAATAAACCTTAGCTTATGTAGCTGTTGTGTTCTCTCTCTCTCTCTCTCTCATGCGTTGTGTGATGAATCAGGTAAAAACTTTCACTTTTGGCAACAGCAAGCCGTTGAATTTGGTAACAACAGAAGCACAATAAGGTCTCGCTGACAGGCGCTTGTGTAGCAATAAGCTCCAAAATTGCTAAAACAAAAAAAAAACAAATACTTGAGCTAACTGTCAGACAAGCTACACCACGGGGATAGTTAGCAAAACATGCGCATGTGAGCCAAAATGACTTTGAACACAATAAAATGATCACATAAAAACTGTACAAGAATTTCACAAATTATCTCAAAAATGTTCAATAAAACAACATTACTTTAACAAGAAAAGCAAACTTATTTCATAGCATTTTACGATGGTACCACCATGAAACCATCTACCATCAAAATGTCCCATGACACTGATGAGCCATATGATGGTAAAAGTTGACATATGGAGGATCATACATGGAAAACTTCTCTTCAATCTGCTGAGTGATTATGCTAATGCTGCATTCCAGTTGTACTCGGAAGTCTGGATTTCCAAGCTCCGAGTTGGAAATTCATCTGGTAGTTGGATTCACTCTATAGTTGGATTTCTGACTTGGAGAGTCGGACGATCGTCACCAACCCTGACTTTACGACAACGTCATAATCCAAGATGGCAGCGCAGTGCATCAACAGTAAAGAGTAACAATGAAAGCTAGTACTTCTATTTTGTTTTTGTGAAATTACATAAGTGGTATATGTTGTACTGCCCAAAGTCGAACTGTGAACACAGTGCTATGGTGTTTGTAGAGTAAAATACTGTGTTATGCGTTGTTTACAACAGCGGACAACTGCTAACAACAACTGACAACGGCTAGCGACAGTTGACAATTGTAAACAACAGCTAACAACGGCTAACTGTAGGTGTCCATCTTGGTTTTCCGACTTGTTTACTGGAACACCGTCAACTCGGGTGCAATGTCATTCCCGACTCAGACATCCAACTTCTGAGGTATCTGGAACGCAGCATAAATATCCCTTTTTAACTGTAAACACAAGTTCAGTCAGAATATCTTAAAGATCATTTTCCAGAAAGCATCAAGAAACAACACCAAAGGAGTGACTTCTACATGCACAGCTACACTTTAACAACCTTGCATCAATAATATATTTCTGAACATTTGTATTTCAGTATTTTAGGCCTCAAGTGCCAGTAATAACATGTTGTGTATGATGTTGTGCGGTCACATGCCTCCGGCCAGGGCTGTGGTTACTGGTGAATGCCGGTGCTGTCACTCTATTCTCTGAATGCACACCAGCACAGATGACAGATGGCAGCGTTTAAAGTAGTCAGGAAGTATTTAGACCAGACTTATTTATTATTTTTGGACTGTTGCCACGGCCGACAGGTGGATCAAACTGTTTATTCTTTGAGAGATTTTTATCTGACAAACTGTCTTTCATATTAAGTTTTTTATTTCCTTCTCTCTGATTTATCTATCTGCCCCTCAGAAATGGCTTTCTGGCTGTTGCAGCTTAATTTACAAGGACTAATGATCTCAAACGGGCTGTGATTTAAGGTTCACAAGAATCTAAAGATTTTAGTGCTTACCTGAGGACACAGAGCTCCAGCCGAGTTTACAGTCAGGGGTTCTGGTATTTGCAAGAGAAATGTTTCCGAGGAATCTAGTTTGTGTGCACTAAAGGTGTTAGGAGCGCTCAGAGGGAGCTGTGTAAACACTATTTCCGGATATGAGAGGCCTGTAACTGATGTCCATGTGTGCCCTGAAGGTAAGATACACAGAAATGAAAGAAAAGAAAACGGCTGCTAAAGTCTAATACGATATTGATAAAATCATTTGAGCATGATAATATTGGGCTGTAATACAATTAGACAGCTAGACAAGGAGAATCACAACCTATAATCCTAAATTATAACGCCCCTAGGCAGCCATTCATGTCCTTTGTTCGATATTTTCTATCAAACAGCCCTCTGCAATGATCCAGAAACAACATGATAAACCAAAAAAAAAAGTTATCCGTGAGTCGGACAAACCAAAAGTCTTAATTTCAGGGACACTCAGCAAGGCAGGGTATGTTTCCCGCAGTCTAATCATGTGAGATATTTACTCCCTCCCTTCTAATGTGTCTACAGAGACTCAACTTGAGCTGCTTTAATAGGTCATAGTCTTTCTTGCTATTTGGGGATTTCAACAGGCTTACCCAGCAATGTTGTCCGTGTTGCAAAAACATTTCCTAATACACCAAAATCTGCACTCTGCTAAGTCAGGAGAGAATCATTACACAAATAATCTCATGTATATTTTGTAGTTCAATATAAAAACTGACCTAAAAAAAAGCAAGATTATTTATTTAATCCCCTCGTCTCTCTCTCTCTCTCTCTCTTTCTTTCTCTCCCCTCCCCTCCTGTGGCTCCCTGCTGTTATTGCCCAATTTAAAAATAATTATGACATCCATTATGAGAGGGGACAAACATGACATGAAAATAATTAGCACCACCAGAGAGCATTGAATCGCTCTACAGCGGTGATGGTGGCCATTTTGTTTTTCATGTTTCTCATCCATTTCCCTTACACCCGGGAGAGAAAGGAGGAGACAGGTGGAGAGAGAGAGAGAGGATGAGAGCTGCAGTTGAAGCTAAGCTGTGTGTTGAGGTGCTCAGAAAGTCATTATGTTGGTCCAGGTAATGGGAAGGCCTGGGGAAAGCAATAATAGGGACTGGGCTTATCTCCCACCTAGACTGGCCTGAATACCATTAATTACCTGTTCTCTGTGCCGTCCTCAGCTCTGCCGTGTCTCTCTGTAGAGGTCCCTCCCTCCCCACTCTGAGTGGAGTGCTTTTTTTTTTTTTTTCTGTTGTCTCCACTATCACACCGTCCTTCATTGAACCTACACTTATCAGAGCTCATTTGCTTCACTGTGGACTCTGACTGATCATGTTTGACTCCAGCGTCTTTGGATTTTTAACTAGCGATCAGAGGACCTGATAGCTGCAGGATTTTGATCAGTCAGTCAGTCCCTCAGATCAGCTGCAAATCCTCAATCTGTAATGACAAAATTGGCGCAACAAGGGCTGCCGTATTACACCTGTCTTTAGATAAAATTACACCTATCAATGACTACTTTTAAACTCATCTTTAAACGTAAGGGATGTCTGTTCATGATCTGAGATGGATGACAAAAAAAAAGGAAAAGAGGCAGCAGCAGAGAGTTGAGACCCGTAAAGGCCTCTCGTGAAGAGGGTTCCTCATCTAGCAGCAAGCTAATCCGAAACATGAAAGCAGTCCTAATGGTCCATTTGCATATGTTAACATGCTGTTATCATAACTTTTAATAATGCTGTAATGCTGTGATCAACGTATGTTCTTCATCAGCAGCTGTGTAACATTTTTCATCCAGCTATCCCAACAGATGTCACTGTCAGCAGAAGTGATGACCACTATGTAAGATGCCACACAAACAGCTTGGGGAATCTGTCTGTACTCAAATGTAGACTCTCCATTATGGTCCACAGCGTAGAAAGCATAATGTGCATCAGAATGCCTCTGTTATCAGATTTTCTTAACACATTTGAGCCTCCAGAAAGAGTCACTGTATGATTTGAGAACCTGAGTCACTGGAGCATTTGGCGGACAACTGGCACCACTGGTACCCAAAGTCATCACATCATTGTTGCCTGAATGTAACATCAGGTTTTTAGTATATTTCTGTCAGTGGCGATTGCTCTTAGACTGTAAACAAAACAAAACCAAAAAAAAGTGTTGGAATATGAACTGCTGTGTGAACATTTCATTGACTGAATATGCGCTAGAACGCGTTCATCTTTTGTTCAGAATCAGCTACTTATCACAGCTAACCCACACAACTTCCTTCTCATTCATCCCCACAGTGCCATGTTGCTTTACACAGTCGGACGCTGAGCATCTACTGACTTCAGTGGGTGTGTAGAGTGGGTTGTTCCACTGCGCGAAACTTGACGGTCGTTGGATAAATGCTGGGCTTTGTCTCTGGAGGTCTATGGGGCAGTGGGCTGGCCCGGACGCTTGGCTTCTGCATGATGATTGGATGGTCTGTCTGAGGCGGAATCCCTTTTTGATTGACAGTGAAATGAGCGAATCAGCGATCTTAATAATAATAATAATAATAATACATTTTATTTGTAAAGCGCTTTTCAAAAACACAAAGACGCTGTACAGAGTTAAGCAATAAAAACACACATCAATAAGTAATAAAATTAACGGCAATGTCAATTAAAAACATGTAGAATCAGGTCAAATCCAATGGGGGGGGGGGGGGGGGGGGGGCTAGGACGGATGAAAGGCAGTGCGGAAGAGGTGGGTTTTGAGAAGGGTCTTGAATCTGGTGAGGTCAGTGCATCTTAAAAAATAAACATCCACCAGAGCATTTTCCAAGTTTTTTCATTCCATTGTTCTGAAATGATCGGGAGACTTTACCGATCTCCAGCAATTTTGTCTTTGTTAAAAACGACTAGAGTTGTGTTTGGCGACTCTCTTCTGTCATGACAGGGTCATAGATCATTTTCTTGAAAAGGAACAGAGGGTAGAATTTACAAATAAATAAACAAACGCATTTATGACATAGGCCGGGGGAAAAAAAGGAGCTTCCCCTCCTTGAAAGACCAGCAGCCGCCGCTGATTTCTGTCATCACAGCACCTCTCATTGTCCAGAACTTTTGAGGGGTCCAAAACTTGCTTCCCCAGTCCTAGTTCTAAATACTGGAGTGTGCTCGCCTCAGGAAAACCACTAGTGAGAGGAGCACATCTGAAGTCAGAAGGTCTCCACGTTTCCTGCATATTTCAGAACAGCAGAGGGAGAACTGCAGTCTGACTGCTTCCTATCACATGGTGCAAATCCTCACCTCTACAGAAGTTTTGATGCACCTCAGTTAATATCCTCCTCTTCAGCTCTGTGCCCACGAAAGCCTGTTCACTCACATTTACTTACACCTCTGATGGAAAAAGGGTCCACTGTGAGTTACACTTACTGTTAGAGTACTTGGAGATCATTATTCTTCTGTTTTGCAGGATACAGCAGATTTCTTGCCGGTGGCAAAGTAAAATATAAAACAGTGTGAATACAAGCAGGACTCACAGTCTGCTTGTTGCCACATGGCGTTATCCTCTGAAATATACCTGTCTTTAAGATCTGCTTTGTGAGGTGATGAATCCGCTTAAGTTGTAACGATAGCAAATCATTACTAATCCAGGAAGTTCATAGCAGCTCAGAGAATACAGCTGGGGTTGACTTGTTTGTCACACAGCTTGTTAAAGTAGCAGTGTTGTGAGCAGCAGTCCACAGTGATAACAACAACCTCTGGTCGGATCTTGTACAGCATATTGTCAAAGACTCAAAATGCCGCCTCTGCTTAGTGTTGCTTCCAAGCAAATTGGCAATGACAAGACTGACAGCACTTGACAAGAGTCTTAGTTTCTCTATGAGAGGTTTCTGATATTTAAAAACACTAAAAAACTTTTTCCTTTATATCAGTTTCCTGAGGTTAAATCTCCATTTGTTTCGGATTCATCTTTTCAAAGAGTAGATTTACCCGGTTCAGAGAGAGAGGGACTGATGCTGTGGGCCACCCACTCAAACGCACACACACACACATATAAACAAACCCAGTCTTTTATTTTAAACAAGAAATTTCACCTTACAAACAGGCAGGTCTAAATAATACACAACATCAATACTGTCCTCTGGACTTTGTTTTTGTTTTAATTTGTGTTAGAGTTCGATTTCCCTCCCTCATTATTTTGAGTCCCAGTTATGATTTAATACTTTAGATCTATTATTTTTCCAGGCTGAAGTACTCATAGAGTATCCAAATGATTAATGAGTCTGTATTGTTATGTTAACCAAGTGCTATTGTCACCTTAAGCGATTCTTAACAAACACTTTAACTGAATAAATTACAACCTCTGCAAGTAAAAAAAAGAAAATAAGGCCAGATTTATTTGAACTTTTGCTTTAGTACAGTTGATATAAAATAATGTTGAAGGTGAAAACAATATGACTTTTATTGTACTGGAACATATATATCTGTCCATGATGCACTCTGCATGCTGTTTTGGTTGGATTCCAATTCTCCGGTTTGAGTGGTGACGTTTGGAGTCAGAATGAGTTTGTCAGTGATGTCATGACCACTTTAGGGCTTCTTGCCCCATAATCTCTCCTCATTTTAAAAGTCAGTCAAGTACATAGTAAAGTATAAATCATAGTATATAGTAGGGCTGTAAAGTCTTAGTCAACCGGTTGACTTATTGGTCGATACGTGCTGAGTCAATTTTTTCCACGTCAATTTACAATCTATGGTTAATTTCATCAGAAGAGAGTACCAAGTGCTAACGGGGGGTATTCAGAACACCCCAGTTTCACAGGTAACAACCTGTCTCAGAACACCCCCTTGTTTTCACCATTTTGGATTTGGCTTGAGACAGAAAGATTGAGCGTCCACGGTATCAATGTCTGGTCATTTGCGGAATACTTATTTTTATTTTGAGCGTTTCAACTTGCCCTTTGTGTTTTACTGCCTTCTTGTGCTGATATTAGTATATTTTCTCCACGGAGCTGTGCTCTGCCGACCGACGTGCTCTTGGTTGAAAATTTCAGGGTTTTAGTCGACCAAGAATTTCTTTGGTTGATTACAGCCCTAGTATACAGTATAAATCAGGTACTTCTCCAACCTGAGCTGTTGTTGCTGTGCTGTCAAAGACCCATCAAAATCCAGAAGGAAAGGTTTATATAAGCCCACATGCTGAGACTCTCAGAATATCAGGTGCTTTGAGCAATCGTCTTTGTAACACAATTATCGAATGAGCCTGAACCTAAACTTGTTGGCACCCTCTGTTGAGAATAATTGGCTGTCTGTGTGCAGTGTAAAGCCTGTGCTTTGGGTGTGAAACCAGCATGATACTGCACCACACATCAGGATGGTGTTTTGTAGGTGTTACCCCAGCTGGATCACCGTACGTTTATAAATCCGAACACTGAAACACCGAAGTCTTCTCTTTACACAAAATGCAAAGTCATAAACAACAAGAGATATTCGTATTTTGATTGGATAATTCAGCTTTTCTTATTTAATTCATACAAGTATCTTAATATAATGTGTGAATACTTGTCTGCAGGTTCCTGTAATGTGAAAGCTGTATAAGCATGACCAAGCCTGTGTCGTTGCTCTGTTGTTGTCTTTTTTTTTTCTTTCTTTCGAAAGTACTGATCTGAGACATCCTTCCCGTCCGTGTTTGTAACACTTACTCCGTGTCGGTGCATGTGTGAATTCTCTCATTATTAGCATGTGCCAGGCAGTGTTAGCCGGTCCTTATGGGAGGGCCACACTGGGAGCCTTGGCCTTCTTCGTGATCACTCTCTTGCTCACCTCATTAAGTTGCCACCTCCAACTCAATTATTCACACCATTTAGCACTTAGTCAGTTCTCCATTCAGTCTCCCCCTCAGTCTCTTCTCCCCTCTGTCTCTCTTTCTCACCTTTGCTCACCTTGGTCTTTATTTTTACTCAGCTTCCACAGTCATTTTCAGCCATCATTACAGTCTCTTTTCCTGTCATTTCAAATGCTTATTTCCACCACCTCTGTATTACATAGATCTCTTATTTTTTACAGAGATATTCGTCCAGCTCTGATATCATTATCCGTGTAATCATGTTCCAGGAATACCTGCTTGTGCCTGCCAGCAGTGGCCTGCAGTGGCCTTGCTTTTCTCACAGGCTGTGCTTGTTACTTCTCTCTGGTTATGCCCGAGGGATGTTTCACACTTACAAAAACACTACAGGAAAATAATGCAAGGTGCTGTTAGTGAGGGCATGTTGCTGCAGGGAAAGGAAGAAAAACAAAACAACTGTTCCAAGTTTAAGGCTTCCACTTATTTGGTAGTCTCAGGTGACTGATTATACGTCCAGAAATGTTCCCCTAAAATGTGCTTCAAAACTTCTTGGATGCGAGACTAAAGCTGTATGGAATAAAAATTGACTTTGACAGAAAATATAATCCCACACACTGCCCACCAGGACCACAAACTGTGCAAGCGGTCTCATTGAAATGTATTTTTTCTTGCAGCAGCAGGGTTTTTTTATTTATTTATATATTTATAAAAATACATACTAAGGGTCCTGGCTTCTTATTAAATTGAATGCATATTACAGCTGCTTTGTTGCAGCTGATCAGATTGTGGATTGTGTCGAGTGTTCGGGTTACAGTATGAAGCCCTGAGCACCATTATTAATGCATGTTCACAAAGTTAATTTTCTTTTATTTTATTTTCACATTACTTTTTGTGCTTCAAATAGATGTTCCACCACAGCTTGAGGTCTTTCAAATGCATTTTCACGGATACATTTTGAAGAACATTGAAACAGTAACCTCTTTCATTGGTGAGGCCAAAAGGACGCCAGAGACCAACTTGTTGATGTCTGTTTGAGAAATATTACAACCTCAATTTCAAAACAGTTAGGGAGCTATAAAAAATGTCATTGAAACGATGGTTTGATGGTTTGCAGATACAACAAATTGGACTCAATATTTTGCAAAAATGACATAGCAAAGTTGAAATCGCAGGGTGCATGTGGTTTTATAGAAATATATAGTCATATTTCAGGCTGCAACTGTTAGTGGGCATACTTGGTTACGTCAACAATGAAAATTTGAAAATTTAAGCATCGAGGCATTGTTGTTGTAAATCACACACCGGTCGCTTCATGCTCACCTGTAACTGCAGTGCACTCCAGGAAGCACTAGGGGCAGTATCGTTAGCTGTTAACATCCCGAAAGGTAACAAGAGGGGTACACGTGAATTATGGGGGAACAAATAGACAAAGAAGCTGGAAAACTGCGGCCCAAAAGTTTGGGAACATTTCACTGAAAAAAAAAAAAAAATAGAGAAACATGTTAAATTTTATCCCTATGAAACTCTTATTCCATGGTAGCATTACAGCAATGCACAAATACCTTAAATGTGGTTTTATGTTGATACCTTGAAGAGATTTTTAAATCACATGCTCATTTGTTAATTAACCATCAGCATATGATGCAAGTACATCATACGTTTGTGTCGTACATCTATCAATCGGAAAAGTCATAGAAGAAGCTTGCTTAGCGAATGCTAGTTCACTTTCCTTAATGTTTACTTCACGGCACTAATCAGTGAATTGCAGACGCAGCTGCTTTGACATATTTAATTTTAGCCCCTGTTGATACAAGAGTTTATAATGGTGTGAGGATTCAAGCAACTTAGGTTTACTGGGTATTAAAAGAGCACTTTAGAGAGCCAGAGACTCTGAGAAATACAGATGGAAACAGTTCACCTCTTTGTAAAAAATGCATGAGTACTTGGTCAACAATTTTAGAGTCATGTTACTCATAAAAATTACTAAGAGTAAAAGGATTTCATTAGCTAGAGATCATAACATCACTGAAAGATTTAGAGACAGTGTAGAAATCTCTGTGGAAAGAGGGCAAAGCTGAAAACCAATACTGCAACTATATGACTCGGAAGTGAAAATCACTACATAGACTCAAAATTCCTTCCAATGACTATTTGTTGTAAACATACTTCATCACTGCATCCATAAATGCCAACTGAAACCAAGCAAAGAGGAAACCATATTTAAACCCTAACCCGAAGCTGAGGCCTTGTCTTTTTTTAGCAAGATAATCCTGACCCACGGTCTGCTTGTACTACATCAGCATGACTCTGTCGAAGAAGAGTGCTAAACTCACCTTCCTGCCGTCCTGAAATGTCACCTATTGAAATCATTTACCATGATTTAAAAAAAAATATGTCAAAGACCTGGTACACATCTCCCCTTTAAAACTTTCTAAATGGCTCTACTTTGTTCCCAAACATTTACTGAGCGTTGTTGAACTAGATGATGCAGCCACTATTTTTATTAAAACATAGTCTTTTAATGATTTGCAATCCATTAAAAACTATCTTTTTTTCCTTATCACCCTTCAATATAGCATCTCATCTTTTCTTTGAATGGGGTTGTAGTTTCTGTTACTCAGTTAGTTGTCAGTGTTGCCACATTTGTTTTACCTTTGAAACCCATTTAATAAAACTCAGAACATCCTCCAAGTACCGTAGCATCTAGGTTTTTCACCATTCAGGGTGCCACCAGTCTTAATAATGATAAAACTGAGGACAGATTCAGCTCTCCAAACAGAGCACAATAAATGGCAGCCAAGAGGGTTTCTGGGTCCCATCACCATCAGCGCTGGCCTCAGACATCATCAGAGGCTGGCCGATCAAGCGTGGCGCACGGTGGCCGCACCGACACAGATGTTGACCGAGCTCATTAAGTAAATGGGCCTATAATTGATTTCAGTCAATACCCTATCCTCAGCCAGGGTGTGCATCTACCGATCGGAGGCAGGCTCCAGGGGACTGGGGCTAACAGCTTGAATAAATGCAGTGCTGGGTTTCCAGATAATGCCAGTCTTTTCAAATGCTTATGGGGATTACTTTGACTCGAGTTTAGCTATTTAGGGAGTTAATGTTGAGTCGTACCTTCCAGATGAAAACCATTGATCGGTTGCAGTAAGCAGGAGATACTGCATTCTTTTGAATATACCAGGTTACTTTGTCTTTTTGTAAGTGGCTCTGTCCTTATGTTTGCATTTCTTTCCATGGCACTTTGTATAACAATACAGACGCATCTAAAAAGATCAGAATATATTGAAAAAGGTCATATTTTTCACAATTTAACCTGAAAAGGTTAACATTTATGTGGAATAGTTCAATAGCTGTTTGTTTTGATAATTTTGGCTCATAGTTTATAAAATTAGAAAATTATTAAGATGATATATACTTTACGATCAATCAGATGAAAAAGATTTGAAATACAGAGATGTGCAACTATCGAAAAGTTTGTCTTTTTATCCACTCAATACTTGATTGGGATGCCTTTCCGACAAGTTAGTGCATCAATGTTGCATACCATGAAGTCAATTAGTGTGTAGCACTGCTATTGAAGCCCAGGTTGCTTGGACAGCCTCCAGATGTTCTCTATTTCTAAGTCAGCTTCTCCTCATCTTCCTCCTGAAAAACATCCTTTAGATTCTCTGATAAAGCACAATAATATCACAGCCAGCAAACAATTTGACACAGGATCTTGTTACAGGTTGTCAGCAGATAGGAGCATGATGTTTTGGGCCATAATTTTGAAAACTGATAATCCACAAATATTTGAGGTTACATTTTAAGAGTCCAGTCCAGTCCATAGAAAGCTCTTTCACTTTCTTTGACATACTGTAAAATTTTTCATGAAATTCATTTTTTAAGTGCCTCAACAAATTGCAATTTTTGACATTTGGTGATGAGGGTTGGAAATTGAAAACAACTGTGGTGGAATATGTGACATAGCCTTTGATATGTGACAAGTCTGTCAGGGTTAGGGTCCCTTAAATGTTTTGTACCTTTTAGTCAATTTGCTTTGTTGAACATACAGTATTGTAAAAGTTAAGTATGACACCTGTTGATCCATCCTGTGAATATGTAAAGACACAATCAGTAGGCTGTGTACATTGATACTAAATAAAGCATTTCTTAATTCCTCTGTTGTCCTCTGCCTTGGTGCTCCAGAGTCCAGCGGAGCTCCTTAGAGCACTAGTGCATGCTTAATTAAGCCACATTATCAGCCCGCCTAATTGGCCATGATACTGTCAGGACCGAGGCATACATCCTCTGGTAAAATTTCCTCGTTTCTCTCAGAGGAGCCAGTGAGCAAGAGGATACTCAGTGGTTGCACAAGGCTGTAGTGGCCGTCCTTAATGTATTACCTCCTTAAGTGCCAGCTGGGTAATGTATGCTTAATCCCAGTGGACACTAAACTAGCCTTTCAGAGGAATTACTGCCCTGTTATCATGGGATGAACTCTTTGTGGATGCTGTGTCTGTGACAAGAAGAGGAAAGGATTGAGAAAAGTCTAAAATGTTAATAACTGTAGTTTAAATGTGGACCAGGAATTCAAAAATCGTGATGTTGCTTTTGTTCATTTAGGATCACCTAATTCAACACACTAATTTCTCAAGACTATTTCGAGTGAGATATTTTTTTTCCTAATATAGACCGAATACAAAATGTCCCATGAAGGAAACCAGCACTGTGGACCACTAGTGCCCAGCTGCACAGTGTCTTGAAGAGGACATACAAAAAATTAGACGAAATTGGAGGAGCTCTGCAGATTCCAGTCTGTGGGCCCCTTTGATGCTTGACTGAAAATGTAATTTTTCAAAGTCTAACTTTTTGTCTCATGCTTTGCACAATTGAAGGTTTGAGCTTTTGGCTTTATTCAGTGTCATTGCAATGTTTGGTCAGTATCCTCAAGCTTGCAGAGGACATAAAGAAATATGTACAAAATTAATGCAGAGTAAGGAACGAAGGCTCTGTCTGTATCCACATGTGTATCTATTGTGGAGCTCAAATGAGCCTTTAGCAACTGTTAAAAAAGTGCAGCATGGCTCTTTCCACTCTGAACACACATATATGTCACAACAGCACTGCATGTGGTCGTGTTTAAGATGGATTATGGGTGTTAAGGGAAAGAATCCAGATTACCACGAGTTAAATTATTAACAGAATAAAATGTTGCAGATATGCAACCTTGACACCAGATTTTCATTTGCTTCTTGAACTAGTTTACCTAAAGCTAAAAAGATGTTTGATGGCTAGTACTATGGCTGGGGCCCTATATGTTCTTATGATGAATTTAGGTGCTGTCCTGAGCATTATTTGTGGCTATAGAGTGGCGTTTTTGGTTGAGGTTTGTGCATGGAGACATAGACCGCTGTGTATTGCTATCATGCAGTCGTTACTAAAGTTGGTGTAACTAGAGAAGCAAGCGGTCGGCAACATTCATCTCTCGAGGGGGTGTCTAACTCGGTGTTACGGTGTGTTTGACCATAACTTAAATTCATGCTGGAATATCCGTTTAAGGCTGCACCCAGCACTCTGGGATCCTCTTCCACTGTTGCCATTCAACAGAGCCATGCTTTTTTGTTGTTGTTTTATTGTAGAGACATAAAGTTGATTAATTTTAATTGAATCAATTTTATCTATATTTACATATTATTTAATATGTTAAGATTATCGAATAAACTAACATAAATTCATTGACTACAAAGGATTTTTTTTTTCTTTTTTCTTTTTAATTTCCATTTATTTATTTTCCAAAGTCCCACTCTAAATCTAAAAACGTTGTCAAAACCGGATGTAAGTGCAGCAGTGAAAGTAAGAAGTTTCAGAGGTTTTGAGTGTTAAATGACGTAGATCTGTATAATAAAGACCTCCACTTTCTATCATCCACAGTGGCGGTTCTAGACCAAATTACTCCCCGGGCGAGCACCCCTCCAATGCCCCCCCCCCCCCCCCCCCCCCCCCCCCCACACACACACACACACACACACACACACACAAAAAGAGATAGAATTTTGAACAGATAGTTTTGTATTACTATGTAGTATTATTATTATTATTATAACAACAAAAATAAAATATTTCTCAATTGCAGAAATCCTTCAATAGAAAAAAACACAATCCTGAGGGCCATTTTGAGAAGGGCCCCCAGATCCTGAGGTTTTCTGAAGTGTTGAGGTTTACAAAAAAGCTGCTATCTCTGCCTCTGTAGTAGATAGAAACAAAATTCAAAAAGTATTTGAGAGCTTAAACATGTGGCTTTCAAGAAAGCTCTCTTTTAGTTTTGCGAACCTTTATCACATTTTTGAAAACCTTGAACAAACAAACTTAAACGAAATAAAGCGGCTGTATAAATAAAAGTAAAGGCTCTGCACTGGAGAATGACAAATAATTTGTTTTCTGTAAAACAAGTGGCAGTCATGATAAAGTGTCCATTCAATACAAATGTAAATATAGAAAATAAGGTGTTGAAAGGGTATACAGCTGCCCCAGTATAGTTCCAGTACAAAAGCAGAACTAAAAACTAAAAAATGAATAAATAAATACGTGGCTGACAGTGTGTTCATCTCTGTTCTCACCCAAAGTCATGCAACACTCACAGAAAACGCTGATAGTGTGAGCCACAGCACTCCATATGAAGAGGTTGTTCACACTGCTGGATGTTTCTCCTCTGAAGCTGCTCTCTGCCTCCATCATTGTTTACTTTACTCATGAAGCTCATCAAGCACGTAGCAAGATCCGAGCATGAACCCGAGCGCTTTATTCGTCTATCAGAGGCAGACGGGTACGGTGATTTCATTCACCACGACTCCAGAAATGATTAAAAAACTACAAAATGACGTATCCGCGCTCCCGCTGATATGCTGACATGCGTACACAGAGCAGAGCAGTCCCCCCGCGACTCTCTCCCCGCCTCGTCTCATACAGTCTGTCAGCCTCTGTGCAGCACCTCCGGAGCAAGCAGGGGCGCCTACAGCAGCGGGGGGGCGCCAATTTGACAACAAGAGTTAATACAAAACCGCTTTGCGGTTAAGATTTATTATTATTATCTTTTATTTTATTTTTTTGGAAGTGCTCGTGCCGCCCCCCATGAGTCACGACACAAATGCCGCCCCGGGCGGCTGCCCTGTTCGCCCGTGCCTAGAACCGCTACTGATCATCCACATCTAGAAATGACTCATTCAACCATAGAGGTGCTGGACAGATGGGTAAACAGATTGACCGCCAGTGTCATGGTCAGACCTTTAGACCAGCAGAGTTGAGTCCAGGCGTTCCACCCCATCAGCAGCATCATATCACTGTCATGGTCTCTAATACACAATCTCTGAGCCACCCAGGCAGCTCTCCCCCTCAGTGGATATTTCTACTTTGCAAGATGAATAAAAAATATGCTACGTGCAAACACTGCTACAACGTTAGATTAAGCGCCCCCCCCTCCTTCGCCATTCCCTATATATTACATGGTTCCTTGGGGACATTTGCGCCGGGCATCGGCAGTAAACACGCTTCATTACAAGGTCTTTTATTTTCAGGCGGCAAAGATGCATCCAAATCAATTCCTGCTTAGCCTTTGATCTACTGTGCCAGCGCTTGTATTCCACACAAGCGTCGTACATTTTACAGAGGCACTGGCGAAAGGCCCTTGAGGAATGAAGATGACTGTGCTAGAGAGATGACAGCACAATACGCCTGTTGTTATCAGCGGAGTTTAGTTTGTGTTTCTGCAGGAATACAGAAGTGTCCTTGCCTTGTTTTTTTTTGTTGTAATCTTTGCAAAAAAAAGATACAAGCAGTGTCTTCTGTTTGTGTAGGTAACCTTCTGAGAAAACCAAGTAATAAAAGACTGCAGGGATGATAGGCAAGGGGGAACAGAGAGAGGAGGATTTAAGAAAATTATTTTTGCAGCCCGAAGAAACTCGTCTGTAGTTATTATGCAGCAGATAGTGCAGTAGGAAGCATGTGTTGTATATGTTACTCTTATGGGGGATTTAAAAGCATTTATACGTGTCAAACAAGGTCAGAGATCTCTGAGATGAATTTGCAGCGGGAGGCAGGAAGAGGTTGAAGGAAAGGCTAAGAAAAAAAAAAGAATTACCGATGCAACTGGTGACAATGAAAAGTGCACTCTCATGAGGGCTGGTGCAGCAGGATGAAAAATTAATCTTTTTGGACGTTGGAGAAAATGGAGTTGCATTAAAATGGGAATACCAAATAAGAGTAAAATTCATTATCTTGAAAATACACCATTCATAATTAATTGTCTGAATATTAGATTTTTCTGGGTTTCTTACTTATCTAGGCCATCAAAGCATAAAATACACCAATCTGTACACCTTCTGATTATCAATATGTACAAAGCAATGCGCTGCACGCGACCTGTCACCTGCTGAGATTTATAAATTTGTCTCCATATGTTGTGTTTGTCACTCACATTATACTTTAACAGTATGCAAAAAAACAAAAACAAAAGAAGGGTACTTTCATTCAGTCCTTCTGTGAGTTCTGCTGGTGAAAAAAGCCCTCATGGAAAACAATACTATTTCTTTTTTCTTTTATAAGTCATTAGACCTTATTACACTGCAGACTCTTGTTGTTAGAAGCAAATTAGTCTGAAATTTCTCCACTAATGCAATTTAAATATTAAAACTAAACCTGCTGCAAAAACTCCTAACTAAGCTAATATTTAGTGTAAATTCAGATAAAAGTTGTCCGACTGGAGTATATTAACCTCCACATCCTGCCTTAATGATTGATGAAAAGCTCTCAGTGAAAGTTAACCCATCAGTTTTAAGTCGTCGTAAACTTGAAGACCATCATCTTTCAGTGTTGTGGGAGAACGCACCAAAATAAATGTGTATTGAACACACTCATTTTGCTCAGCTCGTGAAGAGAGCAGCGTTGTTCACTCTAGAGTTAGTGAATGGTAACTGTCTTAGAGGAGCTGATGGGGGTTACTAAGTGGTGTGTTATACGGTGTAGGTAACAGATGTTTTCAGGCTGCCAGATCAGCTCAGGGCCAAGCACCTGTTGAAGACGTCACACTACGGAGAGTCGACCCAAACTACATTGCTCTCCATTTAATAAGTCAATTGTGCTCGGTTAAAAGCCCCTTGCGGTTTTCTTTATTTGCATTTGTTCATTCAGTTGACCTCAAAATTTTCTCTCCATATAATACAGAGAATTACAACTTATCGTAATGTAATTTTTTGATGGCTTTAATTGTATATGTTAACGTTTGTCAAGGAAAAAAAAAAAAAAAAAGATGTACCCAGGATCTCTGTTTATCAATAGATAGTTTTGCTTTTATTCCACATTTCCTCTGGCAACCTAAAAGAGGCGGTAGTCCCATTGTTGTAAGTCCCCTCTAATAACTAGCCATAGATTGTTTCGTAAAGAACTACAATCCTGTGAAACCTAATCCGGCGAAAACCGCTTCTGTAATGTCTTGACCAACTAACTGAACCAACTTCCGACCAATCATATAGCGTGACGTCATCAGTAGGTGCTGGGCCCCAAGCCAATCTGGCCCGAACACATCAACACCACAAAGATGGACATATGGCACCTGGTACATCTGTCATTTAGAGGATTTGGTAAATAGTGCCAATGAGGCATCTCTTTTAGACCATTGTAAGTAGTTTTATGAGCAAATCAGGACTGAAAACCAAAGATACAACTTTGCAAGGTTGTGCTTGTTTAGTGTTTCTTGACCCTCAGCTTGAATACAGCCACATTCAGTCCGTTGACATGTTAAGAAAGGAATCTCAAATAGAAACCAAAAAATAAAACCTAAAAATTTATCATTCCAGCTTCTTGAAATAACTCACCGCACACAGGCGAGGAAATTGAAAAGATGCAAAGAAATGGGAAAGAAAAAAAAAATGGAGCAGTTCAGAAAAAAGATTTGTTTTGAGATGCTGTAGCTGATCACTGAAAACCATCTCATGGTATGTTTTCTTCTCTTTTCTCTCTTTCTGTTGTCGTCTTTCCTGCTGACCCTGATCCTGCCGAATATCTTCTCAAACCCAGGTAAGAACCTATGTGTTATTTATTACATATATATGGTTCCCTTGACTACCACTGTTGTACCAGTGAAGAATTAATGCACCTCAGAAGGAGCTGAGGTGTGTGTGTTTGTGTGTGTATAGTTAGTTGGTGCTCTAAAGTGTGTAACATAAAGAGCCAAAAAAAGTCCTCGTTCAGGGAATTTTCAAACCATCATAGACGCATCCATGGTCAGGGAGATAGGTTGTATGAATGCTTGGTATGGAGTTTGATTTAGGTTCTTTGGTTTAGTCCTTGTAGGGATATTTAAATTCTGCTGATGTACAGAAGAAATGACAGTAAGGTGTACAGCAGGAAAGATCCCATGTGTTTGAGAGTAAATGGTCTCTTTACTTTTGGCATGTAACTTGTTGAATGAAGAGCAGATTTGTGGTTAAAATGCAGATTCCCACACCTTGATGCATGACGACTTCAGTGGTGAGATTTTAGGTTTAGATACTCCTTTGCTCTGCCCTCTTACTGGCCTCAGCAGCCTTCAATAACAGAAAGCTGCTGTGGTGCATGATGAGTATGACTCTCAAGTTTTCTCCACCAGAAATGCCTAACAATACAATTTCATCCTGCACAACAACAACAACTGCTTTCAACCTTCTTTCATCCCTGAGTTTTGAGTGGCCACTCACCAAATACAGACACGTGTAAGTTTGTCCATTTTCTGCTATAGCAGAAACCTGTTGAAACCACAAAGACAACACTCAGTTAAGGTTTTTCAGTGCCTTCCATTGTTAAGAATTTGGCCAATGAGGAAATGTATCTGTATTTAAAGGAACCTTCAAAGAAATGTATGCAGATAAAGGGACAAAAGAAAAAAACTGCATCAGTACTCAAAGTTGTTGTGATGTGCAGGTGGACTCTTTAGGTTGGAAAGAGTCATGCCCAGTGGCATTTCTTGTCTTCAGAGATGTGACTTGACACATTTTAGGCCTTTTGATAACACTCAAGTGTTGGGACAAACCTTCGCCAGCTACAGGCGCTTGATGAGCCGCCCTCCAACGGTGCCCAGACCCCAAATGCCACATCCATAATCTGCCTGCCAATTCTCATCAGGCTCACCTCTGCTGCCACTGCAAACCCCCCTCCTCTGCCCACCCTCCCCACTTCAATTTCCACGTAAACAGCACACACAGCCCGACAGCTCTCACACACAGCGTGACATTGACGAGACGAGCTCAGGCTGTCTCTGTTTGTAGGAATTATCGAGCCCCTATGTTGTTGTCACATCATTGTTCATGCCAGGTGAGAGCAGCAGGTTAACTCTTCACTAACCTGCTTGTTTCTATCTCACAAAATTAGAGATATTTCATGACATTTTTCTCATTCTGTGGTGGAAACTGCGTGAAGTGTAACTAAAAGGAACATAAGGACAGGAGATGCGGCTGCAGGGAGATTCTTTTTATGGTTAACACGGCTCCGGCTTTAAATGCTAATGAGACAGTTGCACAATGAGATGTGTGAGCAGCCATTTATGTGGCACTCTGTGTGGTGCATTTTACCGTGCATAAGCATCTCACCTGAATATTCAACACATTTATTTGCAACACTTTGTGAGAGGAAATAAGCAGAGAATATGTGGGAGGCAGACAGCACCAAACGCTGGAGACTCATTTCACTAAAAAACAAGTAAAAGAATAAACATGTTCATGCCAAAATCAACATATTTCACGGTTTCCTCTTCTCTGGTGTCATTCCTCACATTTCTGTGCAGGTAGCTGTTGATTCTTGCCGAAGTCTGAATTTGTCCTTGTTATGTTGAAAATAAAAGCAGTCTGGGAAATCAGGATTAGCGAAAACTCATATAAATTTTCCCCTTAAGACATGTAAGCAGAATTCTAATTTTCTTCTCATGAGCTTGAATCTGCGTGACAGAGACTTAAGACAGCACCTGTCTGCAAATAATTAGTTGTTTACACTACAAAGCAGTCCAAATAAAATTTTTAAGAGAAAATAGCCGCTGCCTGCATCACAAAAACTTTTTTTCCAGACAAGAAAATTACTCCAAACCAGGGGTTTTCAACAAGGTGTTTGGACCACCTTATTAGGTTGTCAAAAAATCAATGCGGCTGCATTCACAGGCTTCGAAAGTTTTGATTATTTTCTCTTATGTGTCCAATTATTATCTCTTTTTAATGAAGAGTTGCAGTTTTCGTAAAGGCTGTAAGCATTTTAAACAATGATGCAAAAATAACTCAGTCATTAAAATAGATTATAAGGACAACAGGGGGGAGCAACATTAGATTACTGCATGATTACTGCTGAACTGATCCAATCTGAATCCAGAAGTGAGGTCATTATAATGACTCTGCTGTTCTTTTTTTTTTAACAATTACAAACAATTAATTTCAAGACCAAATACACTCTTGCACATACTCTTTGTTTACAATCCAAGTATTAACCAAGCTGAACCCTGCCAGCTACCATGGTTGGACTAGACTTGGCGGGCTCTTGCTGCTACAGCTGAAAGCTTTTTTTTTTTATGGTGCTGGTGTAAATTGCACCTTTGCCACAGAACCATTAATCTAGGATGCTAGTGCAATAGCTCATGGCCCTATTGCACAAAATTTGCATAATGTTGATGCATGCACTGTTGCACTGGGATACATAGGAGCTTTTATGTACGTAATATTGCTCTGAAGTTGCATACATACATAGTGTGTACATAAATGTTGATCGAATTAGTAGACATGGTCACGATTCTGTTTTTTTCCTGAGCCACGCCTTTGACAGTGACATGGTTTCACCTCGCTCGCAACTACAGTGTCCCCAGCTGTCAGTACAGTTAGCAACCCCCTTTATTGTGCCCAATGATGGAACAAAAAGTAACTTAAATTACATCTTTGAGTAAAATGAGAATCTACCTGTAGCTCTGGAGGAGAGACTAATTCTGTGAATCTGACTGTATTTGATACCAAACTCATAATTATTAAATGTGTTAATAAAATATATGAACATACTTTAGAAGTACAGCATTATCAATATTTATAATGTGTTGTAATTCATAATAGTGATGGGCACGGAAGTTCTTTTAGATGTACTGAACCACTAGAATCAGTTCACCAAAAAGATTTGTTCAAAAGATTCGTTCACCCAATCACCAGTCTGCGACTCCGACCTCCTGAACTGATTCACTGCTGAACGGTTCAGGATACTGTTCAATTCATTTCTTCTGGAACCGGGAGACAAGAGTGTCTGGCTGCGTTGCTTTGGCAAACAGGTTTGTAAAAATGGACTTGTTTACAAGTCATGATGTTTTAAGTGTACTGTTCAATGGTATGCTATTTATCTGCTTAGTAAATTGGGCTCAGTGAGTGATTCGTTCGCTGAAAGTTTAGAAGAATTCACACTGAACGTGCACCTTTTCCTCACAAACCGCTGCAATGATAGAATGCTGTGGGTTTTATGCACTACTTGTAACATGCTGTGTCCTATTGTAATAAACAAATCAATTGAGAAAGTGATTCAGTTCAGTACATTCACTTAAAAGATTCGGTTCTTTTAAACGAATCGTTCGCGAACGACACAACACTAATTCATAAACACCTTGTTTTTTTAAGCTCACTATAAAGATGAATATGATAGAAGATGCATTATATACAGTACAATGTGCAGAGATTTACCTTGATTGATTTCTGCTGCTGTTGCCTGTGTCATGTGATTCTCTCAGTAACCCGGTGCTGTGTTTGAACAGGTTCATGCACTGTTTCTCTACATTTGAGGACAGTCATTTGTCTTTTTCTACTGCTCAGAGTTACATGTGTGCTGAGTTTGCATGTGTTCGCGGTCTTTTGGATCATGTTATCACTGCCTGAAAAATGCCAAGACTCAAATTAATGAAGGCAGGGGTCGCTGCTGAGGGAGAAGGCAAAGGCTGCAGTGAGCTTGTTTTTTCTGTGCGTATGTTGACCCCAGCCTGTGTGCTCCTGACAGCAGCATAATGAAGGTGTCTGCTGTTCAGTTAGCTGAGTCGGACTCTTTCCATGGGATCTCCAGCCGGGGTGGTGCAGACACAGTGAGCAGTTCATTTAACAGGGCTCTGGCTCCAGCAGAGACGGGTTATGGGCCACAGAGTGGAACATGCACCTTGTGTTCAATCAGGGTCAGAGAGGCTGACATGGAGGAACACTCAACATTTTAGGAAATCCTTGTTTTCAGTCTCAGATAGGCAGAGGAGGAAATCAATACCTGCTTCACCTCTGTGAGGTCAGTGCAGAGTTTGTTTAGCATAGCTTAGCACAAAGAAAGGAATGCAGTGAAACCACCAGGTGTTAAAAAAGCACAACATCAACATAAAAACTGGTGTTCATAGTTCTACTGCATTTGGATCAGCTCGGACAGATGGATGTGTCCTGCACTGAGTATTTTTTATTCCATACCAAACTTTGTTTCCTTGACCCTGTTTAATATTTGGAACAACAAAAAAGAGTCTGGAGCCCTTTCTTCATGGGGTCAGTATTACCTGGGGACCTCTGATAATCGGTAAAATAAGCTGAGGATGTCTATGTTTTTAATCCTGTGAAAATGAGCAATATCTTTAATTTAAAAAAAATATATATTTAAAGTCAAATCACCAACCATAACACAAAGGTCCAGTCAGAACCAAGAACTCAAAAATATCAGGTGGAAATCTGCAGCTTCATCTGATTAAAAATGATGAATATGTTACAAATGAAGGATTTGACAGCAAAAACAAATTTAACTGGATCATTTCGTGGAAAAGTTATACTTTCTGTCCTTCAATTTTAATCAAATATGGAAAAACAAACCAAAAAAAAAAAAAAAAGAAAGAAAGAGCAATAAAAGCTAACCTCTTTTACTAACACTTAATTATAATAATTAAGAATTAACATAATTTGGCGTAAAAATTGAGTAATGGTTAAACACACTGTAACACAGAGTTACACACCCTCTCGAGAGATAAATGTTGCCAACTGCTTCCTTCTCTAGTTATACCAACTTTAGTAATGACCGCACAATAGCAATACACAGCGGTCTATGTCTCCACACACAAACCTCAACCAAAAAGCCACTCTATAGCCACAAATAATACTAATAATAATAATAAAATGTTATAATAATAATATATACCCATGCAAATGGTGCTCCGAACAGATTTTTCAGGAAGGTCTAAAATAAAAAATATATATATATCTCAAAACCCATTGAGCTGATTCCAAGTGTAGGAGATCTGGAGCTATCCTGGGAGGACAAGAAAAAAAGATATAAATGGCGATCTTTTTGGATTAAAGACATCTGAATTGTCCGGAGAACATCTTGTACGCTTACTGTTGAGAAATTCCTGCCAAGCAATTAGCTGCTCTTAAAATGTTCGAAGGATCTCCACAGTGTAGCCCACACTTTGTTTTAGAGCCTCTCAAACTGCAGACATGTGAAGTATGCTGGGAAAGAGACGGCTTGGAGAAGCGAAAGCTTGCAGATTATCCTGAAAAACGGTCAAGGACACGGATTTAAGGAGTAATCCTCACGCTCAGCTTTTCCCTTTGAATTTGTCCCAAACTTTGATGCCAAATGTTCCTATCTGTAGACGTCTCACAGATGGTGCTTTGTTATTTAGCGGCTTATGCTGCCTAACCCAATTATCTGCAAACATGAAACAATCACCTCTGTACCTCTGTATGGCTGGTGAGGAAAAAGAAAAGTTGTTTATTAGCATCAATGCAGATAAGAAAATGCAAAAGTGCTGCATGTTAGACACTTCCCTTTGCAGCGTTATTACATGCATATTTATTTTGTTTACTTTTTTTCCCCCTAGCAACTGTTTTAACCTATATAACAGTATATGTGGTGTGTGTGTGTGTGTGTGTGTGTGTGTGTGTGTGTGTGTGTGTGTGTGTGTGTGTGTGTGTGTGTGTGTTGCACTGGGGTCGAGTTAGGATCAGTTTTGTGTGTGGGAGGACAAAAAGTGACATTCACAAGACAGGACATGATGTGCTAAAAGCTGAAGCACTCCCTGGAGGCCTGGATGTGTTCACGGACGTTTTGCATTAGCAGCAACTCCAGCTAACAAGCTGCATGCTAGGTTAACATCTCTGTAAAATGTCACTTCACGTTTGTCCCTAAAATGGCTGGAAATGACCACATTTTGCAAAACAAAGACAAAAGAACAGATAATTGGCACATAAGACTCTTTAACATGCATCACCACATTTTTAATACCTCCAGAAGGGACTCACTGAATGTCACCCCATGTCTCATATTCACATAATCACTCTTAATCTTCATATATCCTCATTAAATCCCAAGATTAAGCCTATGTATCTCCTTATGTTAGATAGGAGAGTTAGTAAATCTTCATTGCAGATGGGAGCAACGTCAAGCAGGCAGTGCGTGACATGTGAGAAATGTCACAGCCCATGTGTATCTGTGTAATGGGAGCTTTATTAAGTAGAAAACTCCAGTGTTGAATAATAAAGCTGAGGTAAAAAAAGAAAAAAAAAAGCTAAAAACTGCAGTTCCACCAGTGTCCACTGGAGGCCAGCTCAAAGGCTCAGGGTGCTGGTATGAGTTTACAGGATTTGACTACAGTTGCCAGTTCTGGTTATGCCTCACAATTATGAACACCTGAAGCCATGTTTACATCTGCAAAATTTCTTGATCCCATTTAAAATTTGAGGGATCAGAGAATCAGAATTTACTGTTCACATAGGTGCAAAATCAGATAATTTGATCCTAACGTGTGTATACATGCACCAAGCCTGATTCAGATTAGAAGCAATTGAACATGCGCAGAGTTATGTAATTTTTCTAAAATAACCACAAAAGAAGAGATATATCTACACTTGTGTTTTCAACAAACCGAAAAACCTAGTAGTGGCTCACTTCATCCAACTCAGGATTTTTCCGTCCACTCAGAACGGACCTGAGCCAGGTTCTGAGAGTGGTTGTATTGCTCCTAGCGTACATGATCATCAAACAGGCCCAGCCGCACATACTGATCCTGTGTTAAATGAGGAAACTGTATCCAGCAAGAAAATTGTGTGAGACACGGACTAATTGCTTTTGGAACCCGCCATGTTTACGTCATGTCATGAACGGCAGAAATGCGCCACGTTGATGTTGGGCACACATGCGCAGTCAGGTTGGTTTTGCCTCAATATAAAGCCACGATCGGAATTAGTGTTTACATGGACAGGTTTCGGAATAATGATCAGCATAAACCAGCCCTCTTGATTGGAATACAACCTTCTTTCCGATTGAGCTTTATTGGATAAGAATCTTTTGATTGACATGTTTACATGATGCATTTTTATCCGGTGGCCTTTATTCGGGTTATTTGTGCCCACTTAAACGCAGCTACTGAAAGCTGAGCTACTGCACAGGGAGTTAACTGTGTGGGGTAAACGAATGATGCTACACAGTTGCAGGTAAACTTTACATCGCTGAACACAGGGGCTCAGTTTAAACCCGTCTCCCCTCTGGGTTTCTGATAAAAAAACAGACTGGGTGTGCTTCCATCAAAGGGTCTGGTTTGGTTCTGTTTCAAAGCTGACTTTAACCTGAAATTTCCTTTAGGTTGCATTGTTTAAACATACGTACTTATACCCTATGAAGAGTGACTTTCATCATCAGTCCTTTATTCTTTCAAAAATAAACATTTCTCTTTTGGATGAGTTTCTCATAATCAAACATATATCCAAGCGGGGGATTTAAACCCCCATTGTTAAGCATTCACAGAGTAATGAAGACATGTCGTGCATTTTTTAATTAAAATGGAAAAGCAGCAGACAGGTATTGTGTTTGTCATCCAGCGTTGAATATTGATCTGGAGGGAACAACATGTAGCCTCATTAGCTGCTGGAGGCGGAGCAAAACGACAGAGCCACTTAAATGCACCACTGCAGCAAGATGAAAGGGGTCTATATGAGCAGCGACACCCCTACTTAACCCCCTGCTGAGGGCTGGTACCCCCCCGCCGCTCTTGGCTTACTAAATCACAGTGCTTTCAAGGCTTAATTTGAACTCCTGACCTGCTGGGTGTATTTATACTTTGATTGTTCTTTGATTTGACCTTTGCAGGGCTGTACACAGATAAACGTTTCTCCTTTTTCAGGTCCTAACGCCAATATATGATTTACTTTTTTTTAATTATTTATTTTTTAACTTGAAACAGTCAAGAAAAACACCACATCAATTATTTAAGGTAATAAGAAATGTACAAATAAAAGAGAGTAAAGGAGCTGGAGATCTAATGAGCTGGGGGTATGAACATTTGGCTCTCTGTGGCAACAACTTTGAAAGTTGTGCTTTAAACTCACTAAAGGGAAATTAGAGATGGTTAGTATATACATTTTAAAGAAAAACACATCAAACAACAAAAGATCAAGAGTAAAAAGATCATGTACAAACTAAAATAGTCCAAACCCTGATGGAGAGGTGAGTGGGTGAGATGGGACCGGATGGAACTGAAAAGCCTTTTGAAGAGAGAGAGAGAAAGAAAAAAAATAACAACCTCAAAAGTTGAGGAACAAAAAGTGTTTGAAATGTGTTACACAACCTCAACAAGGAGGCCCAGTGTTCTCCTACAGAAACATCTGAACTCACTTTGACTCCTTACCTCTGAATAACTTGATGTTTACTTCTGTTAATCCCATCAGCTGTGACGAGCCCTGCAGTTGGATGAAAGTTATTTATTTCTTTTACAATAAATTTCTCTCCGCCCTTATTTAATCTGCAAAACACCAGAAAAGATGAGAGGAAGTCACATCTATCAGGAGCAATAAAAAAAAGGATGAAAAGTACTACTTTCAATCACCTTATGACATAATTTCTGAATAATAGCATCTTTAGAGGCAGACAGTAGTCAGGCTATGGAAGTACGGAAGCCCAAAAGGACAGATGACAATAAGAAAGCGCACTTTCTCACTCTTACCATATTCAGTCTTTTTTTTTTCTTCTTCTGTGTTTTGTTTGTGACAACCTGGATCATCTCCAGTGTTTACTTCAGTTGAGTTGTTTTGTTGATAAAAGCTGTGTGCATGTCAAGTTTGAGTTTATATTGAGGATTTTGTGGGGGTGTGCGTGTGTGATTTATTATGTGGTAATTTTTTTTTTTTTTTAATGTGGAAAAAAAAGAAGAAAAAAAAAAGCTTTTTGTTAAACCAACTAAATTTGCCTTAAAAACAAAAAGCTCACTCATCTTAACAGGACGGACACTTAGTCAGCACATCCTTTTAAAAGTTATGAAAATTAAAAATAAATAAATAAATAAATAAAAACTTTTTTTTTCTTTTCTATGGAAAGTTTGTTATTTGTATTTTATGATCACGAGAAAGTCCAAATTGAAGATCACCAGGGCTTCATTTCTGTCTTGCATGTGGTTGTGCCATTGTTGTTTACTGTGAAAAATTAATATAAATACATTTTTAAAAATAGCCTATAGCCTAGGCAAAAAATATGTACACTAAAGATGCACTGTGAAAATCATGGTTGATATCCAAGTATACAATTATATTATCAAGGAAGCCAATATTATCATCATAACTTTAATAGTTATTATTTGAGTTACTTCTTTGTAGCTCTTGTTCATTTCTTAAATGGCTATAAAAAATTGACTTTATATAATTAGTTGCCAGTCCTTTTTTTTTTTTTAAGTCCCTGGAACATGTCGTACAAACTGTAGAGTCTGTGTAATATTCTAGCTTTTTATTTCACATTTGTTCACTGAAATCAATATCATGCATCCCTTATGTGCACCTGGATTATCAAACCAGGTGTAGTGATTTACTTCAACCTTGTGTGGCCACAAATAGTATTATTAGCAAAACAAAACAAAAATAACGTGACTGTATATGAAAAAGATTGAAGTGAACTCCAATTGTAAAGTGATTACCACAAAAGATAAAATTGATTTTCAGAAAGTGTTTTGCCATTGGCTCGTCGGGGCTTCCATAGCAGTCCGCTCGGTATTTCAGTGGATACTGGTGAAGATGTGCAGCACAACAACTTAACACAGAAGCATTTATTGTACCTGTACCTGTTCAGTTTCAAATATTTGGGGTTCAAATTGTTTTCAAATTTGTGTAATCTAAACATTTCACAGCGTGTCCCAACATTTTAGTATTAGGGTTGTAGTTTCTCAGACGTAACTAAAGGTCTTTACTCTCTCCTGGTGTCTCATGTGTTGTTCCTGCAGCTGTATCGCCTTTGAAAAGATTTTGTCAGGACTGAAATTCCAAAATGTGCGAGCAGAGCCTGTCAGATTTGAGTTCTGGCGGTCAGAGGGTTGCCGGAGTGAGTGCTGGTCTTGAAAGTGGCTGGCCTGCTTGTCTTGTAATAGATGTTCTGCCTCATCCGTCCCCACCCGCCCTCTTCCAGCACCTCCTGCCCCGGGCCTGAAACCCTGTCAGACATGCCTGCTGCTCACACACTCTTCAGCTGGATGTTTATATTTTCTCTCTCTGTCTGCACACTCTCTGCTCTTTCTCTTTTCCTTGTAACTCTGTTTTCAGTCCATTTATCTCATTATGGTCCGGCTATCTCCAGTGGCGTTGAAAATGAAGTGTTAATCTCTCTTCTCATCAATCTCCCCAGCCCAGAAGTGCCCGAGTCTCTGCCTGCATCTCAAAATGATGACTGGCACTTTTACTTGTTTGGAGAAATAAGTGTGGGGGCTAAATTGAATTTTAATGGATCGCGTATACCCCCAGTGAAAGGTGCAATCCATTACTGAATGATTGTAATGTTATTTGTTGCCAGTGTTGATTTATAGTGCGTATAGTGTGGAGGGCAAAAGGTGGGCACATCAGGGAAGGAAGCTGCGTGTTGTGTTGATGGGGTTTTAATACGGCGCAGAGGGGAAGAGAGGAAGTCCAGGATTATATTAGCTGTTTGTTCACCTTCTTTTGAAGGGGACAGGAAGTAACTGTTCAGTCAGAGGGGTAGTCAAGAGTAGTTACTGCAGAGCAGCAACTGGAGCTGAAGCAGGAATCGTTCAGGCTGTTAGGCTGCCGCTGCGAAAGAGTGAGATGTGATCAGATGCTTCAAACTGGAGCTGCATGGCAACTCATGGACTTACTAGGTAAAATTTATGAATTGTAAATTTAGGAGTGACATGTTGCAAAGAGATAGACAGAAGCTAAATGTTTTGGCTAATCTACACCACCTTAAATTAGCTTAAATTCTATAGTGCTGTTGCTGCAACAGAATATTTATCCCCATACTATTTGTTTTTCCCAGTCTTGTGCAGCTGTACTGTCCTTTAAAGGCTCTCAATGTTAAAATTTCTTTACTTTGCATTTTTAACTTATTGTTTGAAGTTAGCAGTTACAGTGTAAAGCTATCCTGATAAGTGAGTTGGTGTGTCCGGAAGTGTACTGCATTCACCAAAGAAAAAAAAAAAGCTCTGTTTTTCAGAGTAATTTCTTTTTTTTTTTTTTTTTGGTCCTATTCTTTGGACTATTTTTTGTTTGTTTGTTTGTTTGTTTGTTTGTTTTGAGAGTAATTTTTTTCTTCTCTGTTTTTCCGGACTATTTTTTTTGTTGTTGTTTGTTTAGACTAATTGTTTTTCCTATTCTCTGGGATCATCATCACCATGCTTGACTCTCATTGACCCCTTAGTCAAAGTTATCTTTAAGTATCTTGCCAAAAAATTACTCTAACAACAGAAAAAAGATTAGTCCTTAGTACAGAACAGGAAAAAATTATTTTTAAAAACAGAGCCTTTTTTCCTGGGGGGGGTCCAAAACTTTGAGATTCAAACGGATGCAATGTACTCTAAAGATCTTAACTTTAATTGAAAGTTTATTTGAGTAGCACATTTCAGCAATGAATCAAAAACATATTTAAGAATCATTACAGAGGTAAGAAAAAAAGCAGTCAAAGGTCATTCATAAAAAAATAACTAAAAACTAGAAAGTGAGAATAACGCAAATGCTGCAGTTTTACACCAGTGTTGTATGAGGCCATAACTCAGAGGTGGGAGAGAGCTTCAAGGTGCTTATTTGGTGAAATATATAGTGTTTATATTTTCAAAGAATAACACCATTACACATGCAGGAGTGAATGTACAAAACATTCAATCAGTGTCAACATGGTGAGCAGTTTTTTAGAAAGACTTTTGATCATTCACTGATGTCCAGAGATCCATGGTTATAGTAACAGATTTTCAGGAGTCCCAGTTTGGTTGCTTTCTGTGACAGTCAGTCTTCACTGCTCACACCATGCTACCCTAAGGATGTCCCTGAAATTGGAGCTAAATGTCTGTGGTGATTCACACTCCAGGACTTTTCTTTCCATGTAGTTTCCTGCTACCGTCACTCTGATAAACTGCATCTATATATGCCTCACTTGTAGCCGTCACTCAGCACAGTAGATGACGATTTAATTCCATTTTCTCACATTGTTTTCTAATTATCAACTGAGCTGTCTGGAAGACTTTTGATGAGACAATGAGAGGTGAAGTGTTTTTTTTTGTTTGTTTTTTTTTTACATTTTTTCAAATAAGAGCATGTGTAAAATAATTTTACACATAGCTGTCAAGTATCCTGTTTTGGCTGGGAAACTACTGTATTTTACCATTTTAACCGCCGTTTTCCCATATTAGAATTGTCCCATAAAATATATGTATATATATATATATATATATATATATATATATATATATATATATATATAAACATTATTCTGCCTCTCCAAACTGAACTCTGTCACTCGCGCATGTTCAGTACCCACCAACTAGTAGTAGCTAGTTGTCATCAGCTTGCTGCACTGATCAGGGTGGGGTAGTTTGACATGATTCAACAAACCTAGTTGGATTATCCAATCCTAATAATCATAAGGCAGTTAGTATTATAGTTTCAACATGTGAAACAACTTAAGAGTTTATCATAGCGGTCTGAGAAAAATACTTATTACGACTTATGAGGCACACAAAGAGCCAAAGCAACAAAACTTTAGAGTATTTCAAGATAATGTGGTACCAAGACAAATATGGAGGAAAAAAGGACAAACAAGAAGTGGAAACATGGTGTATTATGGTGTATTTGTAAGAGTGAAAGAGTGGCTCATAAAACAAGGAAATGGCTTTCGGAAGATTGAACAGGCGGAGATGCTAAGGCAGCGTTTTCCAAAGCTTGGGGCCCCAGACAGAAAAGGTTAATGCTTCAAAGTGTCATAAGCCTGTGTCCAGACAAACAATGGTGCGGCATGAAGAAATGCAGCTTCAATTTAACTTCAATGAGATGACTGCAGAGCTATTTCACAAAAGCTGCTTAACACTGGCAAAGTTACTGAGAGGAGAAATGGAGTTTGGAGACTGCAGCTCACTGGAAGCTCCAAACTTTTGCTAAAAAATCTGCTGTAACTTTATTCAATTAACTTTTACTCCAATTTCTATTTAAATACAAAATCACATTACATAGCTTCATAATTCATGTGCTCCTTTCAGCCTGTAAGATATCCTCAAACGTCTCACTTTACCCCCTAAACGACTGTCGTCCTGCTACAAACACCATCACCACTCTCCGGTTTCCCCAAACTATTAAAACTCTCTTTCCCAGTAGTTTTTGGACCCTCTCCCACTTTCTCAAGGACCTCCTCATGGCAGCATGCTGTTATGTTCATGTGTGACCTTACAGTTTCCCCCTGTGTAGCTTTGAGAGAGCAGCTAACTGTGTTATCCTGAGAGCCCTCCTCAGATGGAGGCTGACACTCAGTTTAGCTAATCTGGCACCAGCAGCTGGTGTGCCGGGGGAAAAACAAATCAATTAGAAATCTCTGCGAGCACACAAACTTTGTTATTGGAGTCTCCGGTGTGTTAACCAGCTGGTGGATCCTATTGTCTTTGCATCTTAACCCAGCTCAGGTTAGCCGCGGTGTAAGTCGCACCATCTCCGAGGAGCCGCCATCTGCTGGTGATAAAACATTTAGTCTGCGGAGGGGGGCGCCTTGGGACCGAGTTAGCCAGATTGTCTAGACTGTAATATGTTCCATGCAGGCGTTTTCATCACATATAAGCAGACGCCCCCTCCGGAGAGACACTTCCTGCTACTCAGGGAAGTTTAGTCTCCAAGGCACAAGTGCTTCAACTTTTTTTTTCCTTCAATTTATTCTTTGTGATTGAATGCCAGCAGAGCTCCCAAACCAGAGCATAGCGCCTGAGGAACTCGAGTGTTCCTCTATTGTCTTTAAATCCCTCTCTAAAACAGTCTCTTTATGCACTTGCTTCTGGTTTTCACATTTTAAATTCAGTACTTTTTTTTTTACATTTCGTATTCCATCTGCTCGTCCTTCCTTTACCTTTCTACAAAACAGCAATCTGGATAAATTCTGCTTGGCTTTGTATTACACTTCAGAGTAATAGCTATTATTTATTTATTTATTTTTTATTTCTTTAACTGTGTGAGCAACAAAAACCTTGCCAAAATGTGTCCATCTCAAGGAAAGTAAAACACCAAAGCCATCAGACGAGCATTTCTTTCTTATTTGTTAATTTGCAAATTTGGTTGTAAAGGATCAACATATTGTTATATAAAAGTCCATCACAGTTGTATTAATAGTATATCCCCCTCAACTTGAACCTCGACAGAGCTGGGGAAATCAAAACACTTGATTAAAGGTTGGGATTTAAAAAGGATTGAGCGTTTTTGGACTAGCTTCTTAAGTGTTTGTCTTGCTCTCTGTATGAACCCCTCCTTTTCTCCTCCAGCCCTGTGCCTCCAGTTCTCCCTGCTCCTCTCTAACCCCTCCACACATTGACTGTTTTACTTACATTTATCACAAAGTAGACCTAACAATGTCCAGTGTCCAATGTCTAAAAGTCGCCCTGAAGGAGTCATACACCTGGTTCCCTGTTACTCTAGTTTAATGGTGAAATCGAGAGCTCATAAAATCTACAAACCTGACCTTCACACCTCCACCTTCTGCATCTTCATTGTGGCTGACTGTAAACACAATATTCAGTGTGGAAGATGCTCTTCAAATGATTTAGTTTTCATGTAAAATATAAGGTACATCCTAAATTTAAGTGCAGCCAAAATACCTGCACAAAATACTTTTTAACATTACAGTGTCTTATTGAAGGATGAGGTAATGTGGCCCCATAGGGTGTCAGTACTAAATGTGGGCAAAATTTCAAATTTAAAAAAATCATGCGAGAAGGACAGGCTCTGCTTAAATTGCGAAATCCCTGATTGGTGAATCTTCTTAAAAGAACAAAAAAAATGTCATAGCTACTTAACACACAGAAACAGCCTGTTCTGCTTAATACTGCTGGGGACTTTTGTCCCTTCTTGAACTTTCCAAGTCAGATTTTGGAACCAGAACTTTATGACCATAGTACTGTTTGTCTGTATAATAAAACAACAACAAAAAAGTATGGCTCTGTTGATTGACAACAGTGAAAGAGGATTCCAGAGTGCTGGGGGGTGGCCTTAAAGGGATATTTCGACGTAAATTTAAGTTAATTGGTAACGACTGCACGATAGCAATACACAGCGGTCTATGTCTCCACACGCAAACCTCAACCAAAAAGCCACTCTATAGCCACAAATAATGCTCAGAACAGCACCTAACTTCATCAGCAGTACATATAGGGTCCCAGACGTACATCAAATATCTTTTTAGCTTTGCCTGATTTCTTTAGCAACGAGACCAAACACAACTCACCCACTCTCTTCCAGCAGCCGCTTGTTTGTGGGGGAGCCCTGACGAGTCGATCACAGAGTGCAGCGCAGTTTATCAGCTTAAGGAAGAAAATGTATGATTATTACAGAGGCTGAAACATAGTAGGACTGCAAACTCCTTTTATGAAAACATAATGTTTTTGAAAGATCCACACAGCTTTACAGAAACTACATTCTGTGGACTTACAACTCAAATTATCACACGAAGAGACAGTTTGGACCTTTACACCCCTTGAGAGACCCCTTCATACCACTACAAACTTTTTTTTTTTTTAGTTTTTACCTATGGTTTGCCTTCAGAAAATTTGTCAGATATGAGGCAGAATTATCTACCAAAACATCCTGACCAGCATTTGGTGCAAAGTCTGAGCTCAACGCTTCTGTTGGAGCCTAAAGAACAAGAAAGCCAAAAACAATGAGACGGCCACCTGTCTCTTTGGCGTGCTGTATGGTGGCTTTTTTAAGAACAAAATCAGAAGTGATTTTTTTGTTGTCAAATTTGGTAATGAAAGAGGGTGAAATCCAGCCGAGTATTATTATAAAACCTCATAACTGTTGAAGAGATTATTTCATACATCATGCTTCTTTTTGTAACTCTGTTTTTTTAAGTTTTAGTTTGGACAAATCTGCAAGATCATAGCCTTGATGAGGTATAATTTGAGTGACTGAATCACAAAAGTGAGGTCCGTTATTTTGCTTGAAACATATTTTTTTACACATCATGGTGTAGTAACATACAAGTACATCTCTCGACTTTGTCTTCTTACTTCTGCACATATCCATTGCTGCTTATCTAAACTTCCCATGAAGTGGTCCTCTTGTAGCCTGCTGGCAGTGACGGGAAGATGGCTGTCTCTCCTAAATGCTCGCTAGCAGTCCATCCAAAACCTCCCGTGAACTGTGTGCGAGTGGCTCTGGAGTGAATCATACCATGGTTGGACACACTGAGTAGCATCTCCATCTGGACTAACTGGCACTTTCCAAATGGCAATATGTCAGGCTGCATCAGAAGGACTGTCACCAAATGTTCACAAATTGATTTTCTGAGATGTACGACTTCAACCAAATCTTAGAGGAATTGAGCTCATAATCTTGCAGAAATATGCATATTTTCTCTGCCTAACATTTACTGAATCTATACTGAAGATGTTTGAATATTTTTGATTCAGAACAGGATGTTTTCAATGATGATGGTTAGAGAAAATGGTGATTTTTTTAGCACTGACAGGTCCTATAGTTCAACCTGTATGAAGATTAACATGTTTCAGTTCTTACTCTAATTGAATATGACAGGATATGGCACCATGTATCCATGGTATCCGACACAGGAGGGTAAAAGATCCTCCTGAATCTTTCATACTTCAGTCTTCTTCGGCTCCTGAGGCAGTGCTCTTCTTCTCAGTAACCAGGGACTCTTTTTAGTGTTTGTGTTCCTGCACAAGAGGTCGACTGTTACTCTAGCAGCCGATATCAGTCAGCTCACTCTTGTAGCCCACTCTATGTGCAGCATGGCGAGTGTGTTTTTGAGGGCGCGCAGTTTTTGATGGAGGTACATGGAGGCGCTGTAGGCGATAGCTGTGTTTTCCCCAGAGACTGTTCACGAGGAACCAAAAATCAATGCGAGCAGCTTACGGGCCATTTGAAGGGCCTGACTCCCTGCTCTCATCCATCACCTACCAATCTGCCACCTTACTGGAGAACAAATCCTCACAGGGACCTCTCGGCGCAGCACTGCTGTCCTGGCCGTGTGTGGTAGATACAGTACGTGGGCTTTATTGGTCAATCTCACTGCCCCATTGCTCACATCTACTTTTAGACTGTCAGTGTGTGTGGGAAGGGAAAAAAAAAACAGTCCAACATACATCTCTATCTGTCTGACACTCACACACTCTCTCCCTCTCCAAACATTAGTGTAAAGTGAAACCGTGCAGAGCTATAGCTGCAGATTTACAGGAAAATAAGCGAAATGCATCCTCATTATTTATGTATGAACCTCTTTTGATTTATTTGATGTCTGTTTCAGTCAAATCTTAGTCCATTTTAAATCAAAACACAATGAAGACTGATAAAACTCAGAGTATTTTGAACTTTAAGTCAATAAGACAGTTTTTTGTAGAGAAGCAGAAGTAGAAATGTGGGTTTTTGATGCATGCAGTGTACACATGTTAACTCCTATTTAAGATATATTCTCTGTTTTTGAGCTCAATGGAACCAGTGAACATGATCATGGATAAAGTATGTCAGTATTTTAAAACCATGAAAAGTAAAATGTCCTGCAGTGCATTGGAGTTTGGGAAATTCTACCTTGGAGCATTTAAGTGCTTTATGACTATTTGTTAACGCAGTTTTTAAACTTCTGTTTTTAAAAGTGCTATAAAATAAGTAATGATGATGATGATGATGATGATTATTATTATTTTCACCATGTCTCTCCATTTTGCATTACATTAGCACTGTGGCCTTGAGTGGTCAGTATCATGGTCCATTCAAAACGTGCGGACATTAAATTAGTGAACATGGAATAGTAAACGATCATGCTTTTTCAGATGCTTTTGAGACAGAAAAACATTTTTAGGTCGTTATTTCTCAGGTTGGAAAGACACAGCATGTGCTCAGTGTAAGGGGGACTGGGCCTGGGAACTGTCCAAGTCCTGTTATGGACCAATAAAATAATAGTGATCAGACTGGCATCTGGAGAGGTGGTTTGCTAGTTAACTTCCTGGTGCCTTTGAGCAAGGCACTGAACCACTCGTGTGATACCTCTTCATGAAAGGCACTTTTAGGAGTTTTAAACTGGCTGAAAAACAGGCTGAAACTAACAATCAAGGCTGATAATACTGTTGCTGTAATTTTATTGCCTGCATTAAAAATTATCCCCCTACCTCAGCCTTAGAGCAAGCTCAAATCATGGAGTTTATGTCCCAAAACACTGTACTGTTACATAAACTGTATGATTTTGGCCACAGGGAGAACCAAAATCATCACAAACTAAAAGTTTCTCTTCTTCTTCTGCAGTTTTTTGTGGCTGAAATTAGTTACTATACTTTTGGTCCTCAAAGTTTCCCTGGATAAATGTTGTTTCAGTTTTGTCTATGAATGCAGATATTTTTGCTTCTGGCAGTTCCTACTGTTGGGCTCATCTTTTCCTATTTTTCTATTCACCATATATAATTCAAATAAGCAGACTGTTTGAGCAGCTGAGCAGATTCTTGATGTTTGAGGGGATTGTTTAACCTTATTAACGCAGCTAATGCTGAACCACACACACGCGCACGCTTTTCAAACAAACTGAATTGATCTTAGTAACCAAAACAAGTGAAACCTTTAGAAAGTGACGGAAAACTGATTAAAGGTACAAAAAAAAAAAGATGAACCTGCATTTCAATGATAAAAAAATTCGACAGATATTTATTAACTCATCGCAGATTTATTGGAAAAAATACAATTGCATTGATTTTTTTTTTAATAGATTGATTCAACTTGAAGAAGAGTCTCTAAACATTCATGTAAATTTGTCCACTTATTTACTAGTGCTCCATATACTGTGATATAGACATATACAGCATGGTACAAATCCTGAGATATGACCAGAATACCTTAGAAAAGAGTTCCTGTGTGCGTCCTGCACAGTGAGCGGCACACTACCGACAGTGAAAGAAAAGGATTTTGTGTGACGAGAGTCTCAGCAGTTGTTTGCTTGTGAAAACCTGTTACTGAATGTAAATCACTAATAAGGCAGATCAACTTGTGAATCTAATTGGCAGCACGTGAAGATTTTCTCTTCCAGTGAAAATGTTCAAATCAAACTTCCAGAAAACTCTGGACTCCAATCCTGTTGCTCTCTGGTGTGTTTTCAACAAGCTCCCACTCACTGTTCTGTGTTTGCAATCACGGCTTTGGTGGGTTGAATGATTGGCTTCAAAAATGTTTCACTTTCTTCTTAAGAAAAAAGTTGTTAAATTTCCAGTTCTCACTTCCAGCTTGTCAAATGAGGGAGCTTTGTCAGCATCCCAAGGCTTATAAACACTGTGCTGTGCTGGAAGTTTGTATTGCAGAAGGATGGTGGAGGCAGGGGCCGTGCATGGGTCAGAAACCAAATGTATATTCCATTTGCAAGTTTACTGTATGGTTCCTATTGTAGATGTTGACATGCTTACTTCATCTCAACTTGGGTAAATCTGTAGTTATACTATAATCTTCTTGTTTTAAGGAAGGGTTAGTTTCAGACACTGACAGCCTGAGGAGAAGACTGATTCCTTTAAATGGGTTATTGATACACATGGGGGCACAGCAAAGTTTTGGCTATGACATCCTAACTTTCAGGATTAAATGTGAAAAAAGTGTCACTGTCGACCCCCCCAAAAAAACTTTTTATTTGTCTTGGGTCATGTGGTTTCTGGTTGTGCTAATGATGAAGTGTTTCTTAGGTAACAAAGAATATCATCTGCATAAAGGCTAATCTTTTAGTGCATATTGTGTTCAGTGTTTGTGGTGTTTTGTTTTTGACTGAAGGCCTCAACTAGAGGATAATCAGTAAGTAGGGATGTCAAATAATGGCAGAAAGAGTGAGCCTTATTGCAGTGTTCCAGCCAAGTACAAAGAGAAACGTTGCATGAGTATTTTGGCGATAACGAAAAAGACGTCAATCCAGTGAACAGAGGATTCTTCACAAACATAGACTGTAAAAAAAAAAAGGACATAGTTGCAGTTTCCGAATAGATTCTGTAGTTTCTATATTCAAAAGGAGACTCTACTGAGCTTTGGATCGATTCAGGAACAGACAGGTGGGCCTTTAGTCTTTGGGCAAAGAGCTATATCACACTTGTGAGTCAACTCAGCCCCTGATTATGCTAATTTATGTATAACTCTTTAATCTCAATATATTCAAAACGATTGAGTTATAAGAAAGCATACAATGTGAACAAGCGAGGGAGTGAACTGTTCTGACTAGAACACGTTTTTATACCAGGCTGTAAACATGAACGATTGTGCTCCACAGGTTGGGATTTTTGATGTTGGCGCTGGTGTGTTTCCATGACTTGGAATCAGTCCTTAAAGTGAACCTGTAAGGAGCTGGAGTTGTTTGCATTACTGGCTGCAGTGGAATCATCTTTCAAACTCTGGATATTGCTTCACTGGATTTTACTTACATTTTATCCGCATCAAGATGAAAAATGAAGTGGTAAATTTTAACATGTTGGTTTTCTGGCATCACCAAATCTCAAAAAAAAATTCTTAACAAGAGTTTATTCACATGTATTCACAGAAATATCATAATTATGCCAATTTAACAGACAAATTTCAAACTTAAAGGCCTCATAGACACAATGTTTGATTGACCTTAACTAGCAAATTTGAAATCATGGGGTTAAAACTTGTTGGCACATGTAAGTGAAGCAAATTTGAGTCTCGGTTTGATTGGTACAGAGGGTCTAAGTTGTGTTCAGTTCCTCTTGACTGATTGTCTATGTTCTTGTACACAAAGTGTCACTTTCACTTATGATGCCAGACTCTCCCAGAACAAAGAGACCGTCCAGCCGTCTGTGCCATCATCACTTTTCAGCTAAGTCGAGCAACAAGAAAATCCTCCAAACACTTGGCGTATTCTTTCCAAGGATGAAAAACCCAACAAGGGGTGATAGTAATACTTTGGAAACCCTGAAACTTGTCACAGGGGATATGCTAGCTCAGAATGGAGGCTTGGGGAGGAAGCACAGTGGTAATAGGCAGGAAGGCTTAAGGATCTCTTATCCTGGGCCTTAGCAGTCACACAGAGTACAAGCAGGGGGTCAACGGATCTACTTCAGCTGCTGATATGCCGCTGGGCTCAAGCTGGGATAGGCTCTGCGTTCGTGTGTGTGTGTAAAAGTGTGTGCGACTGTGCTGGGAAGTTAGGGCTTTGCATGCTTGGTTACTTCACAGTATCAGGACTACTGTGGTACAGATAAAGAGAGCAGGGGGAATAAAAAGTAAGGTGATCATGGGGAGAGAACAGCCAGCAAAGGCTCTGACATCGGTGCAGCAGCTCAGGAAGACTGTAGGAGGAGCGTGGAAGATTTACCGACAGGGAAAAGAAGGCCTGCTGGAATGTAAACCAGCTCTCTATTAAAATCACTCACAAAATCAATGAATCCAAGTCACACGCACACACGCACTCGCACGCATAACCAGGGAGGAGTATGGATGCCCACACCTGCTGTGGTTTCAGGAAAATATACGACAATAAGGAGCCCACGCTTTCTGCACAGCACAAATATTGTTGTGTGAAATAAACAATGAACAATAAACATGAAACTGTCCAAACCGACGCCCACACGCAGGATTTATTCATTCCTGTTCCTGGAAAACAGCAGTCTTTGTAGAATCAAGAAAAAAAACACAAATGTTGGCCCCCTTTGTAGTCTAAAAACACTGATAAACTGCTGCATGTATCAGGAATCAGTATCACACAGATCTAACAAGTTAATGTTGCAAATTTGCACAAACTTATTTCTTTATTTTCCAATTATTGGGGGTGTGACTCTCTCCCTAACAAGATGATCCAGTTTGTTTCCTAGAAAGACTCATGAGAAGAAAGACAGATACAATTTGATCTGATTTTGTACAACTCCATTGATTAGGTTTGATTTGAGTTGGTTCAATGTCGGTTGATAATTGATCAGAGGGTAAATCCTTACTCATGACTGAGGATACATTACAGATTAAACTGAAAATTAAAGATTAAACTGAAAAAAATAAATAGATTTGACACATCCTTTATCAGACGCCCCATGCCCTGTCACACAGATATGTACAAGACTAACAATTACAAACATTTGTCATAACTAACAAAGATTTTTTGTTTGTATGTTTTTCCTGCACATTGACCTTCATGTGCAAAAATCTTGTTTTATCAGTAAAATCATTCTAATTTGAAATAATATTAAACATTTGTTACATTCTGGCCATCTTTGGTTTTTGAGCTTTGTGACTCCATGTTTTTTTTTTTTTTTTTTTTTCCTGTTTTACTGCTAGTTAATGTCTGCTGCATTTTTAAATGTTTTCTTTAAAAAAAAAAAATCAGATCTGTGCTTCAGTTTTTGGTTCATTTGTCCAACTTTTGTGAAACTTTATTCACCATGCAACTCAATTTTTCATCTCTCTGGCACTGTGGCAGCAAGTGACAGCAAGCGGTGCCATCTGTTGTAACAAAAATTGACATTTACCAAACTCCAAAAATAAGACAACTTATGATAACATGACCACTTTTTCAGGGGGAAATTTGTTCTCATTGAACATTCCTAAGGTTTCAACTGAGGAAGAGTAAGCTACGTTTGTGGAACATGCTAAATCTTTATGACACTTTTCATGTGTTCTGGCATGCTCTAGTCTCTGTCAGTCCATCATGTTGCTGCTGAGTGATGTAACTCAAAAGTTCAAACTGTTCCTCTCAATATGTCCACCTTCTGGCACTGTAGCAGCAAGTGTCAGTTGGCCTTCCTCATTGAGTATACTCACTTTACAGATAAGCAGTACCATCTGTTGTAGAAGAAAAGCCCTTGAAAATGACATAGGTGACATGATTTTGGCTCAAAACTTCGTAATCACAACTTAAAGAAAACTGATAACACAGTAGAAAAAAAAATGATCGGAGTGGGACTTGAGCCTCCACTGAAGGCAGCCAATCAGTCAGCTCGTGGAGGGACAGCTGCTGAAGTGATGCGTATCAGGTGGAGGCTGAAATAATCAACATTTTAAGGAAGAACAAGAGAATCTCTTTGACAGTTTAATGGCTTTTTTTGTTTGTTTGTTTGGTTTGTTTTTTTAGTTTTTGCCAGGTGGAGACATTGCTACTGGTTGATGTAACTTCACTTGAACTTACAGATGCTCAAGCAGCTCGGCTCTGTTTGGTGGTGTGTCATGTGATCACAGAATCAGTTCCTAGTTAGGTTTGCCTGTGTTGAAATTCAACAGGCACAGGAAGAGAGTTGTGTTTATGTTTGGAGGGACAAACATTTTCAGAAAAAAGAAAATTGGAGAGGTCTCTAGCAGCATATTAAATATGTTAAATACATCCTATTTTTAACACAGCTGTTGGGATTTTGCAGAAATTGTCAGACTATAGCCTGAAGAACTACACAAAGTTCACAGCAAAGAAAGAAGTGTTATGGCTAAATGCATTCAAAATTGACTCAAAATGTTGGATAGGATCAGAATTAGTAAATACATATTCAGTGGTTCTATTTTAATTAAAAGTTAGCCTGCAAAAGCTGGTCGACATCTCCCTCTGAAACATCTACTTGCAACCCTGTTGTAAGCACAGTAAGTGAGAAATGTTGGACACTCTTTAATAAGCACACCCAACATGTTAAATCCATGTGTCATAATTATGTTTTAGCATCCTGCAATTACAAGAAAACAATCACTAATTACGACTTAGCACCTCTTTATGAGATCCAGATCTCAGCTTTATGGGAAAAACTATCTAATAAACAGGACAATTATCTGATAAGTAAGTGATAAAATCTACTGTAATTACAAGATGATAATATAAGAAGGGATATTTCAATTATGAGTGTAAGGAGATCAGTCTGTAGAATGTGTGTTTAAGCTCAACTGCACTGTGATGGAAGGAAATTCATTCAAAGCCTTTGGAAACATCCATACTGTATCTGATGTTGAGAAAGGCCTGTGGGAGCTGAGGCTGCAGAATAACTCAGTCTGCTTTATTAGATGACTGCTGTCTTAATGGATTCTGACAGTTTACAGTAGTCTCTACTAAACACTCTGCATTATTTATACTGTATGTGTTGTGTAATATTTTATCACACTCGCTGATTCGCTACACTAAAGGTACGCTGTGGGAAATCCTCTTATTTTTTTAGTATTCATTGTTGGAAAGGAATGCCGATGAAATGCGGTAGAGATCATGATCATTATGTTCTTATACAAGTTAACAGGTTGTAAAGTGATAATTTTGCTGTGAGTGTGTTATCACATCGTTATCACTGAAATGCAAACAGAATGAAAGAAAGTTTAGATTCCTGCACAGGTTCCAGATGATCTGATTAGATCAGACACACACCTTGCTGCATAAATTAGCATAGTAAGAAGGAGAGCTGATTTTCTTCAAATTACTTAAAGTTCTAATCCTCATGTCAGACTGAGATAAGGCTTTTAATATCCAGATTAGACTCAGCATACTGTGTGTTTAAATTGCCTCAGAACCCAGGCTTGATAACAACATGATGGGTGGATGAATGAATGATGATAAGGTGCAGAAACATGGAGCAATAGCAGAGTAGAAAACTAGAACACGTGTGATGATCAATAGGACTGTCATGTTATGAAAGACTGCAGAAAAGGTCCAACATTGACACGTTCCTAGTGCGCTGACGTCAGAGTTGGATAATACAACTAGATTGCTCACCATCATCCAATTACTAGGCCAGCCTGCTATCTTAAATGCCAACATGCTGTGTTTTGTACTTCTTGTAGAGTTCTGTATGTCTTTCACTGAGATGCTTGGTGTGCTTTGTAGTGTGTCTTTCTCATTTTGCACACAGGTTTGGATAATTCAAGAGGTTCTTGACCAGTGCTGTTGGCAAAGTAAGATAAGATAAGATAAGATAAGAAGAACTTTATTGAATTTAATGAAGATCAGACTTTGCTGCCACCACTCGGTTTGAGCGCAGGTTGTCCCACAGATTAGGAGAACACAGAGTGTGGAGCTCTTCTTTTGTAAGGTGACTCACTTTTCTAGTGGTAGTGGACAAATTGGAGCAGAGGCATCACTTCTCTCTCTTCTATTGGATGCACCGGCTTATGCTACGTTCCAGTTACTTCAGAAGTTGGAGCTGGGAACGACGTTACACCCAAGTTGACAGCATTTCGGTAAACAAGTCGGAAAACCAAGATGGACGCCTACTGTTAGCTGTTGTTAGCTGTTGTTTACGATTGTCAACTGTTGTTTGCGGTTATTAGCTACACCAGTTATAAACAACATAGTACAACATATACCACTTACTTAATTTCACAAAAACAAAACAGAAGTACTAATAAATAATACATTACGAGAGCTTTCATTGTTACTCTTTACTGTCGATGCACTGCGCTGCCATCTTGGATTATGAAGTTGTCATCATAATGCTGGTTGGTGAGGATCATCCGACTTTCCAAGTCAGAAATCCAACTTCAGGGGGGCGGTCCAGATGAATTTCTGACTTGGCTTTCAGAAATCCTGACTTCGGAGTACAACTGGAACGCAGCCTTACACTGTTTAAATATGGATGACTGACATGGGCAAGTCTCCCTGAACAGGGACAGTCTGGCACACTTTTCTTGCTGCCTCCTTGTAGAGATGCAGGTAATAATATTTAACCCAGAGGCACACCGGACCATTCAACCTACAAAATTAACCGAACATCATAAACATTATTTTACCGAACAGTTCAGAAGAAAAAGTGATGAAAAAGTACTCTAACAAATAGCCAGAACAATTAGCTGTAATAATAATATATGACAGTGGTTGGTGAAAAAAAGAACTGCTTTTGTATTGAAAGTCCTTTACTGTTGAGCTGGAGGTTTTTGATCTCAAGTTTATGTGTTTTTGTTTTTCATCGGAGCTGTCTCTCCATTTTTCTGTCACATAGACCACAATGGGGAAAAAATAGGCTTCAGGCTTTTTCAGCAGCGTCATAATTTCATTCTTATCTTATTGAGCTCGTCACATGAATAAAACTGTCAAAGAAACACAGAGATGTAAAAGAGAAAGTATCAGAAATAACTCACTTAAATAACTGATGGATTATGTCCCTGTTTCAACTCTGTGTTAAATCAGCACCTCGTGTTTTACCATGAATCTTCCCCTTTACACACGAAGAAGGTCTTAATACTTATTTTTAATAAATTTGTGGTATTAAGCGCAGACAACTTAAGACGACATACAAACCCTGCAAACTTCCCACCATAGGTCCAGTTTTTATCTGGATTCTCTGGGGATAGTCAACAGTCATTACAACCACATTCTTGGTATCAAATTGAGGATCAAGTGATTTAGAGTGTATGTTTTGTTAACACATGCAGCTGCCATGATTATAGTCCCCATAACCTTAGAGGTAATTTGCACAGAAAAGAAAAAGCCTGCTTGGCATAAAAACATACAGGATCAGCACAATATAAAGCCCTTTGGTTGAAATGGGAGTGTAACATGTTTGTGCATCCTGAAGACTATTCTGTCCTCCAAGATAGCCAGACAAAAAGCTTTCTACCCTTGTTAACAAATAACCATAAAATATTTATATATATTGAATAATTCAGACTTTTAGATAATTCCTCTCACAATGCAGTTAGCTATAAAATAACAGCTTTCCAGTGTGAGCCCTCATTGTGCTGCAGGTTGACAACTTGCTAAGGATGCAGGGTTTAATGAAAGGCTGTCCAATATTTCCTGAGTCAGGGACTTTTTTTTATGTCATGTTTATACTGTATGTAAAGATTTGGATTACGTGTGCAGTGGGGACTTGCTGCGCAGCTTTCTCAGCATTTTTTAATACACTGTAGTCATGGAAATGGTTGGTTTGCATCCATGTAAAAATCTTGAGAAGCATCTCTCTTGGCTGACTGAAGGTGCCATATGTTTTTTTCTCATATTGAGTCTTAAACAATGCTTACTGCATGCTAGTTTCAGTGGGACTGTATAAATAATGCAGTGTTTAAGATGAGGGATATAATGCCTGTAGTGACTTAACTGACATTGACAGTTTCACAGAGTGTCACCACAGGATCCAATCTGCTGTGGCGTTGGTACACACCTGGTGTGTGGATGTTGATAAAGGTGCAGCTGCTCCGGCACTCAGATGGTGATTTATGTGAGTACATCTGGGATTATAACCATTACAGTGTGCAAGCTCAGAGAGCAAGAAATGCAAGTGTTGTAAAACGACAGAAAAGTTGGATTTGAATCTGTTGCGTAAGTTTCTTTATTTTTATTTTTGCTGCTACAGTGAGGCTTTTGTTCCTGAGTCAACGAGTGCTGTGTCAGTGAGATGCACTGAAATGCCAAACATTGATTAACACATTATGCAGCAACTTAAGGACCCACATTAAATATTAAGAAGCCACAGAACACATTAACTATAAATGTTCATGTTATTTTCCCAACAAACCACAAAACTGTGAAGATAGAGCAAATTAGGAGAAGGTGTCAGAAAAAGTGTGAAAAGTCTGCGAGGCTCTAAAGTTACTGTGATATTTTTGCCACGTTTTTGGTTGTTGCATATTACAAAATGGCTTGTGCTTTGTTCTGGTGAGCTTGAAATCAATAGATGGACTTAAATTTGAGGTTTCAAATGTAGAATCTGTGACAGTTTGAGCTGGGTTAAAAAAAAACATTTTTACTGCAATGATTCAAAAAATTGTTCTGCAACAGCTGTTCCACTAAAAGAGTTCTAGACGCTGGTATTTCAAAATAAACATTGCGGGATGCTGAGCTGCTCCAGTGTAGGCACAGATAAACCTGGAAGCCCAGACTTTAAACACAGAAATGAATCAACCTCCTGTGGCACGTCATAAGGCTGATATGTTGTTGCTAGAGCTCCTCCGTCTTATTGCTCCATCTCAAAGTACCACCTTCATTTTACCTCTAACACCTCACTATTTGGTTTGTTTATTCTTGTTACTTTAGCACATGAGGATCAATCAGAGCTCTGATTGGTTAGTAATGCTGACATGAGGGAATGAGCTCTTTTAAGCTGAAAACATACAGGATCCGTATTGAGCTTGTTCTGTCAGCGTCACGTATCTGCTAGTGCAGCCCCAGTCAGCTGGGCTCAGTATAGAGGAAACAACATGCTCACAACAGGTTGTTTTGCCTTTCTGTGGTCTATTTCTCGCAAATTTGGATATAATTGCTGTTGAAACTATGTTCCTTTATGCTGTGCTGTTACCTTCAGACAGTTAAATGTCCTGTTGGGGTCCACATGGATCAGGGATTGATGATCAGATTGTTCTGTGTTACTGATAAATCCAAAACAAGGAAGTATTTCTTATCCACACAAACTGGTACACAGTCGGGAGTCCGCTTATGGTGTTTTATTTTTTAAGACCGGATGACATGCGCGGTTTTCGTGCTTGATTTCCTGTCTAGAACGATCGTCTCTGTGTAGATTGTCGCGCGTTGGAAGTGTAGAGCAGCAATAATAGACTTGGCGTGTATCTTTAGCAGAGCAGCGCTCAATATGCTTCTGATACGGAGCTGCAACGGAGCTGATAACCATCCTGAGTGCGATTCTGCATTGATAAGAATGACAACCTATTTGCCGCGTGATACGCGACGTCGACAGAAACCATGCTGAAATCGTGTAGCCTAACCTTGGCATAAGCTTGTGTTCTGTGTTCACGATTGTCAGCAGTGAACACTAAATATGTTCAATGTTTTCAATTTCAAGTCACAGGGGCTATGATTGTCTTCCACACAGATCAGGGGAAGGAAAAGTCTTTTTCAACACACTTCACACCAAAGGAAAATCTGGTAAGACAGTCTTTTGAACCATCCCATCATCAGGCTTTTTACTGTGTGCCCTGATGGTTTCTCATACAATCACCAACATTAGTCCTCTTCGAATCTTAAAACCATTAAGAACCAATGTCTCTTAATGAATCAATAAAAGTGAATGAGGACCTTAAGAACCTTAAATCAGGCCCTATTTTCTGCTTTCTACCATCAGCTTGGTTAACAAAGCTGTATTTCCCCATATGCAACACAGTGGATGTCAATTTATGACAATACTGGAGTCATTGTTGCTGTAGTCAATGAAATATCTCTGTAAAGGAGTGTTTTTAGTGATTTGCAATTGCAGTGAAATATTAAGTAGGACTTGCAACATGTCTATGATCTAAAGACGCATGTATAGATGTCAGAGTACATGAAATGTTAGTATTGTGTGAGTGATGAGAGCGGCTGAGCTGTCCCTTGAAGAGAAAGATGAAGGCAGATGAAATCTCAGGTGACTCTCGGTTACATCACTTCATACGGTAAAGGGTTAAGTAGGAGCGGTCTGACCTGTGCCTGTGTGTTGAGAGAGAACTGCCCAGATAAATTGCTTTCCCTGCAGTGTCTGTGAAACCTAATAAAGGACATTCAGTGTAATTTTGGATGAATGTCCTTATGATGATGGAATAATATTGAAATTCTATATGTGGAAGCCTTTCATTAGATCTGGCCTTTCACAAATTGACTAGATCGTTATGACCCATTTCCCAAACTTCTCTATGTGAGCCGGCCTCCTCTCTATCACCGTATGGAGGATGACTCAGAGATTCACTCCTGATGTCACTTTAGTTTGAGAAAAAATAATATGGCTAGATAATTGATTTTCATTTTGTTTATGGGCCCATTCATTCTTTTTCCCCCTTTTTCTCCACTGCAGCCACTCTCTCTCTATCTCTCTCTCTCTCACACACACACACAAAGTAAACCTCAGTGAAATCCCTGTTTGAATTAAATGCTACCCTGTTTCGCCCAGGGGACTTTCATTATCTTTTATTTACAAGCGGCCAAAGAAAAGGAAAGAACAACAACAATAATAACAGTGGAACAATCCATGAACAGTGGAGCCGAGGATGATTTGAACAAAGCAAGGTCAAAGGGATTTAGGGCCATGAAAATGAAATGTTTTTATTTCCACAATCCGGATCAGTGCTGTTTGCTTCGCCTTGTAAAACCCACATAACACTGACACACACACACACACACACACACAGAAACACGTGTGCTTATATTCACCGACATGCACACGCAATGCATTTGGGCGCACTACGGGGAAGCATGACCAGCATACAGATTAGGGCTTTGTGATGGACCAAGCTTGTTTTTCTGCAGTGGAGCTTTACTGCCAAATTCAATACTGACAGCACACAATTCACATACAGTCTCTGACAGCCTCCATGTCTGAAAAGATACTTATTACGGTAATACGGATAAACTCAATTAGCATTAACCCTTTTGACTCTGACGGAAATAATAGAAGTCTTGCAATCAGCTGCGGGGTCCGGCGATCCGCAGCGGAACAAAAAGAAGTCGGTGGAAATTGACACATTAACTTGAATGGTTATAATCAGCTGCAATCGGCGGATATGGTCTTTTTGTAGCCATTCCGAATGCGGTGGAAATGGGGAGTGAGAGAAGTGGTCTGCTGATTCTTACTGTGGAGTCACTGTGCTCCTGCAGAATCGTTCATCTAACTTGATAAACTATGGAAAGCAGCTTTGGTGTGATGCAAAAGAGTCATCAGACCTTCATTGGGGACTCTGCTGGAGAGTGATTAAAACACGTTGACTCCACCGTAAGAGGAGAAAAAATAAAGACAGTTAAGGGGGTTAGCCGCCGTGAATGTGCTGATTAATTCCGAGTGGAAATCACATCACAAGATAAATTAATTCAGACCTGTGTCATCATCCGGCTCTACTTTGGTTCATGTCCCGCTTGCACCCTCTTGGAGCCAAGCAAACACTGCTGTCATCTTCTTTTTCGCATTTATTCAACATTTTTAGAGGCTTGTGAGTTCATGTTAATTTGAAGGGACAGACAGGTGAAAAGTGAGTGTCGTGTAATACCTGCAAAAAGATGCAAGTGAGTGCACTGTGGGTGACGTATTTTAGGTGCTATTATGCACCATCTACACCAGTGGTGTCAAACTCAAATGTACAGTGGGCCAAAATTAAAAAAAAAATGGTCCAGGTCAAGGGCTGGACTGGTTCAATGTTGATTGCATGAATTGAACCTGAAATTAACAAAACCTCCAAACCATATAACAACATTAATCATAAAATAAATTTAAAAAATCTAATGTATTTACTTTTTATTCTGACACTTTGTACCCAAAAGCAAAAACACACTTAACCAGGCCTCTTGGAAATGCTGAAAAATACTCATACAAAGTTGCGTTTATGAACAATATATTAATTTATCTTTAAGCAATTCTCCTCAACAAAATTATCCTTCACATACAAATATTTGTCCCTTCTCTTTCACTCATCAGCAGATGCGCATGCGTGCGTCGCATCAGTAGCTTTGCTTAGAACTGAGCAGAGCAGCAGAGAGCACTGATGCGCTTCACGGTTTTGTAATGACGACTCACGCTCGCGGGCTCTAAAATAACACGCAAACACATTGGCAGTAAATTGTGGGATTTGTAATGTATTGGCGGCGTGTGCGGGCCAGCTCTAATAGTGATCAGATATTATCACACGGGCCAAAGACAATTACATTGAAGGCCGGACCTGGCCCACAGGCCTTGAGTTTGACATATATGATCTAGACAAACTGTAAAGCAGACAGGGCAGTTTGAGAGTGTAGATCTGTTTGTGATTACAGGACACACGACACAGTGTAATTGGCAGTTGATGTGACAGTGAAAATCTCCAAGTAAAACTATATTTAAACTCTCTACAAGTACTATATATATATATATATATATTTATATATATATTTATACATATATATATATATATATATATATATATATATATATATATATATTTGGAAAGATAACATCCAATCAGGTCACTGAAGCTCATGATGCAGAGTTCCTTTTAAAAGCATCTGAACTGTCCTTGGCTTGAGCTGGTTGGTCATAAATGGACTCAGTTTGGCAGAGAGACATGCTGTTTTCAACCAGCAGTCAGTGTTGTATAATTTCACCACAACCACAGTTATTCCCTCACCATAATCAAGCTGTTTTTGTGCCTAAAACCGTTCTGGGGGCAATAAAAGATAATCTGAGTCTGACACAAGGGAAGCTTGTTTTCGAGGTATTGTGTTTAGGATGATTTTCAGGAGCAGCACAGGAATAGTACACACAAGTCACAATACCCCGCAGCGGCAATATCAGTGAAAATGAAACCTCCAAACACGCAGTTAAATTAATGGTTGCTTTGAGAAAATGTTTTCCAAAATGAATCTACACCAATAAAATTAAACTGCATCCCAATGAGCCATCTGAGCTTACCCAGCTGTCTGAAGTTGGTATTTCTGTTTAACAGCTTTCTGAATTCTTGAAAGGTGCCGAAGCTGGCTGCTGCTGATTAGAGTTTTTTATCAGTTTATAGGCAGGAACGAGACTCCTTGTACTCAAAAATATTGGATTTTACTGCCAGAAAAATAAATATTCCACTGGCTTTGGCTTTCCAAAGAGAGAAAATACAGTGTACAACAGCAGAAGGACAGAGAGTCAGGGGGTCAAATATTTTATGGTCGAATGCATAATGTGTATCTTGACCTAAGAAAATAAAGAATATGTCATTGCAGGGTCTTATGGTTTAATATCTTTAATGTGTCCTGACACTGAAAAGGCTTAAAACTTAAGGCATACAGCGCCCTGGTGAAGGCTGGGTGAGAATATAATTTTATGAGATGATGAAGTCACCTGTCAGTGGTATCTACTTTCCCATAACATTATCAAGGAGGAAAGTCTGTCCCTTTCAAATCACCCCGTCTTCACTTCTGCTGCCAGCAGTCAAACGACATCAATCCCCCGCATGCCTTAGGTCTCGCCTCAAGCAGTTTAAATCATTTGGAGGAAAGAGGAAAAGGTCAAGAGCCATTTTGGTCTTTTTTCAGTCGGTATTATTAAATAACAACCCTCTCAACCTCACACATATAGCAAATGAAGGTCCTTTCTTTGTAGGATGAAACATAAGATCCACTTACTCAGACCAGTGACCTGACTTCACACGTCTGATTCACTTATGTGCTCAAGGAAATCCTAGAAGGCCGTGATGGAAGTATTAACAACAGAAAACCCTGAGTGAGATCAACAGTGTGACAGAGGTTAGTGTGAAAAATTCACCCACAGATGAAGAATATTTATGTCAGGGTAAATGTGTTTGTATGACCTGTATCACTTAGGTTTAATGGGAGTGATGTAGTGATGGAATAAACCTCGAGAGCAGATACAGACTGAGGTGCTGCGACCATGTGGAGCATTCGCAAAGGCACGTTTCTTTTTGCACGCCTATTCTCATTTCCTCACCACATCATGAGTCTTTCAAAGGTCAGTTTGCACAAAAACAACGTAGCAATGTATCAACTCCCTAATCCAGCATAATTATATGAATCTGTACGTCATTAAAAGGAGGGTTACAAAATAAATAAGTCATCTTTAAGGTAGTTTACATGGAAACTTCAATTCTGACTAGCTGTGTTGTCCAAAGAAAAATAATAACAGCCAAAAGTGAGCCTACTTTATTTACCACGGCTTAGCGCTTGGTCTCTGAGTCTGTGGATGATCAATGTTTTAGTGGTTTGTAGAGTGTTGCTAACACTAGCAGAGCTAGCACCACCAGCCTTCAGTCAGTGCAGGTTAATGCCCATAAGTCTGTTTCGGTTACAGCAGTCTATACACAACCTCATCTTCTGGACCAAATCCTGCTGGTGTACTATAAGGTGTTTTATGTCATTTGTGCATATTTACATCTGCATAGTAGAGGATTATAACCAATACCATTAAGCATTATTTTGTGCTTCACTGTAAACATGTTTATTTCAGCTGTTTAAAATAAGGTATTTCACATAAATGGCAATTGGATTTCCTCGGCTTGTGGACCCAACCTCTTGTGGACACATGGGTTTCTATTCCAAAATGTATGGGACATGGAAAATCATGAACTCTGACAGCAACAGATCACCATAAAGTTCAAAAAACATTTTGGGTTTGGTTATAGCTTGGTTACATAAGCTGCTAGCTCTCACGTTATTAAGGACATACACCATGAAAAAGAAAGTGCTAAAGGATATAAAGGCTTAAATGGCAATATATCACTTCCCAAGTGTTTGTTCAGCAGTCACCTTTTAAGTGTTTCTATCAGGCTGATGTTCCTTTAATATTCATAAAGTCCCCCGTTTTTAGATCAATTTAAATGAAAGACAACCTTTAAAGCTCAGTGGGTGTCAAGGGTAAAATGTCTCATAATTTTGGAGCCCAAAGTGGTAATTTGTGTCTGTGGTTTCATCAATCCTGTGCACAAGCTTCCTAATTTTCCCCTCAGATAAATAATTCATGACCTGACATTACTTAATCAAGCCCTTAAATGACTGAATTCATTTTCCAAAATGAATGTTGTTCTCACTTTCACTTAGTTTTTCTCCTTGACCCTGTATCTCAGAGGCAGGTTAGAGGCTACATGATTATTTTGCATGCTCTCTTGACATCTTGTGGGCCGACTGTGGGTCTAACGTCAGTGTTATGGTGCAGTGAAATCAGCTGTGAAAGTTGTCACGGTCAGTTTAAACAGGCTGCCTGCATTTAATAGAGTTTTATTCTGATTTATGACTGAAAATCTTGAATCTACATCAAGGCCTGTAACACTTAGTTTCTGTCTCTCATTATTCACACTTAATGCAGGATTTTTCAAATGTTGCTGCACCTCTTTGTAGAGCCTGTAAAACTGTATGAACTCTCAAAATAAGTTTCTCAAATAATATCATTAGGTACATTATATCCTGTATGTTTATGACTTTTTAAGGTATATTAACTGTACCTTGTTTGTGTCAAAATGGATTTTAAAAAAAAGGTGGATTTTTGCCAAGGATGGGAGTCACCAGAGGCTATCCAATTGAATCCAGAAAATGCTGTGGTGCTATGTAAAACAATGAGAAACTGTCTTTGATGGTAAGCAATCATTTTCATGTAATATTAAATTGAAAAATAGTATGTAGATGAAATATCAAGTGTTGAAACCTGTATAATTTTCATGCTCATTTTAGATTCTGTACCAGCGACAGTTTTCAAAGAAGCTGGAACAGGGATGACAACACTGAGAGGGTTGTGTAATGCAGAAATAACAGCTGGAGGGACACCTGTCAAAAATTAATAACGGGTTAGAAACATTAATGGGTAAAAACTGCACTCCAAAGAGGCTGAGTCTCACAGAGGTAAAGATGGTTAAAGGTTCAGACCATGTGAGCAAATAATTCAAAGGTTTCTGAAAAAGGATCATCCTCAGCATGGGAATTTCATGAGAGAGTCAGACGTCTGGAGAAGTCTCAGTACAAAAAAATGAAAAAAAAAAAAAAAACAGGCAGCATCTCATTTAAAATAGTCATGACTCTGTGGTATAAATCACTGCACAGGCTCAAAATCACTTCCAAAACTGTTTTCTTCAAAACATGGTTTGTTGCTGCATCCGCAATGTGCATCTGCATATATTACAACAGCGTGGCTCTGTAGTAGAAGAGTCCAGATCCTAAACTAACCTGCCTGCAGTTCTGACTTGACATATCAAAACCTTGGAATAAAAAACACAAACAATGAGACCCAGAACTGTTGAGCAGCAGAAATCCTCTATCAAATGCTATACATTTCAACTGCAAAACTGTTAAAACTGGTATTCTTGGTTTTAAAATGTTCATGGCGTGTTATTAAAAAAAGAGGTGATGCAACATGGTGGTAAATATGGTGGTAAAATTCTTTTTTTTTTTACATTTTACACTTTGTCTCATTTTTTGGAACTGGTGTCATATGAGCTTGAGGACAGAGCAGATAAATACTCAGCTGAAGCGCCACATAACACCCATGGTCCAAATGTGTTAGTATCACAGTACTATGAGGTGCATGTTTCACAATAAAACTATCACAAAAGACAAATGAAATACTTAAGACCATATGTCTTTTAAGAGACAACTGCCAAGAGCTGACACCACCAAACATAAGAGCAGTGAACATAAGAATTCCTTTTCATCATTTTAGCATCAACATTCACGGAGCACATCATAACTTTATAGCTTCATCAAGAACCGTACGTTTTTTTTAAAAAAAAATTTAACTAATCCATGAGATCTGAGGCTTGCTTGGTTTCTGCAGATCCTTGTGAACACTGCAAGTATGCATGATTTAGTAGCATTTCAGCGATGCAGAATTTTTACACTTTTATAAACGACTTTTTTTATTGATTTCTGGGCAGTGCTGCATGTTGATACTCAGGCTTTTGAAACAATTATGATACAGGACATTGATTGGAATTGAAATGGTTAAACATGCTTTGCTGTGTGTTTGACATCTGTTAACATCTATTTGTGAAACATTTATAATCATCCAGTGATTCTGAATGTAGAAGTAATTCTGTATGGCAAAAATGTGACAGGAATAATAAAATCAAACGAACTTGACCAAAAAAAATAATATAAGTAATGATAATACATCAAGTCTAGCCTCAATATCCCTTAAAAACTCTGAACATACGGAGCAGCATTTCTCTGCTCCATGCTGCGGTTGTGATTTGAAGCAGAAGAGCATACGACCAGCTCTAGATCCATCTGTGTGTGGATTACAACACTTGACAGAGCTCTGACACCACGCTGTCTTCATCTCTAGTTTGCCTTCTCACCTTACAGAAGAAATGTGGACAAACAGTTTGGAGTAGAGAGCCTTAAGCCACAAACAGGCCGGCTTCTGTCAGTCACAGCAACCCATGTCCTCTGAGGATGATTGTTCAACTTAAAGCACCTCCAACTCCTCCCACACAACCATTCATAGCAAACTTTCTCCAACTAAACTCATCCCACACTCATTTGCAGAGTGTTGTGTTAAGGTGAGAAGCAACAAGGAAGAGGCACTCAGCGGCGTGGGTGCAGCTCCTTAGCAGCCACGGCTTCCTCTGCTCTGGAAACCAGTTTGTGTTCAGAGTCGCCTCACTGTTAGGCTGTGGAAAGTATTCTCAAGCATTTTGCTTTTATTCACACTGGATTTTCATTCAGCTTGAGTCGTGTGAAATTTATACATTGACAAAGAAGTGAGCCGAGGCGGGTCTGGAAGCTTTATCCTGGCAAACAGCAAGTATCAGGCCAACTTGATACGCCCCCAAATAAGAAAATATTTCCATGATTCTTAGCCTTGATATAATCAAAATGGCTGAGTCATTATATTATGGTTGTCATGATATCAGATTTTTTTAAACTTTCTTGAAAAGGCTTACTTATGTTGTGTTCCAGTTACCTTGGAAGTCGGATGTCGGAGCTGGGAATGACGAGACACCCGAGTTGACAGCGTTTCAGTTAACAAGTCAGAAAACCAAGACGGACAGCTACTGTTAGACATTGTTATCTGTTGTTAACAGTTGTCAGCTGTCGTTGGCCATTGTCAGTTGTTGTTAGCAGTTGTCAGCTGTTGTTAGTTGTTGTTAGCTATACCAGTTGTAAACAACGCAGAAGACACAGTATTTTACCGTTACAAACACCATATCACCGTGTTCACAATTAGACGTTGGGCAGTTCAACATATAGCACTTATTTAATTTAACCAAAACAAAACAGAAGTGCTAATAAATATTACATTATGAGAGCTTTAACTGTTACTCTTTAATGTCGCTGACTGCGCTGCCATCTTGGATTATGACGTTGTCGTCAAGTCAGGGTTGGTGAGGATTGTCCGACTTTTCGAGTCAGAAATCTGACTTCAGAGGGGCGTTCCAGATGAATTTCTGACTCGGAGATTTGAAATTCAAACTTTCGTGCACAACTGGGACACACCATTAGATCTCATCATCACGCATTTAAGATGATGTTCACAGTTATGTTTTACCTGTGTTGTGGAAAGTCCAGCATAAACAATGCACAGGAGACATGATGAGATCTGAAGAACAGCCTGGGGCGTCTTTAATAGTACAGATGTAGAAATCAGTACAGATGACAAACAGAGTCTCGACCAAGACCCAAGGAAGCCTCCTCTAGCTTCTCTTCTTCTCTCTTTTATGCTGTTAGGTGTGTGTGTGTGTGTGTGTGTGTGTGTGTGTGTGTGTGTGTGTGTGTGTGTGTGTGTGCGTGTGCGTGTGTGTGTGTGTGTGTGTGTGTGTGTGTGTGTGTGTGTGTGCGTGTGTGTGTGTATGTATGTGTATTCTCCAGAAGGCCCCTCATGATGACATGTCTGCCCCACGACACTTTGCTTAGGTTCGTCTTGACCCTGGCAGAGATTACATGTTCCAACAGACAGATAGTTTGGGCTCCTGCAAGACAGCCTTGCTTACAATCTCATGGTCGTGGGGCAGCAGGAGCAGGCCAACCTAGATTATTTGTAGCTTCTTACTAAAAGATAATTACTCTTCTTAACCTAACTGTATGAAGACATTCCCCTACACATGTGTCAGCAGCCCTTAAACTGAATTTTCAGCCTGTGATTCTGTTTCATTCTGTCCGTAAACAAACACCCCATCCTCTTAATATCATCCAAAAATGTCCATAAACTAGTGGTGAAACTTTTTTTTGGCACATATAGACTACCTCTGTTTAATAACAAGAGATTGAATAAAACATGAACATTAGACCCCAGTCTAGGAATTGCAGCCTGTGAGGGTCACATTTCACAGACCAAATATATAACAGTGGTGCGTCAAAGGATGTCCAATTTCGAAGGCTCCTCCAAGAAAAGTGTCTTACCTTAGAGCTGTTAAGGCTGCATCAGGGGCATAAAGTTATGATTGTTTTCACTCTGATACAGTCAAGATAACAGACTCTCAAACTGCAGAGTACAGCGCCCTTGAACAATAGTATTTGGTTTTAACTCAGGAGGAGCTGTACAAATGTGGTGAGAGATGGATCCATTGCAATTTGGAATTAGCTTTGTGACTTCATTGTCAAGGTAGTACAGAAGCGCCCAAAGGGTAGAATGTCTCGATTCAGTTTGGCAAGACCAGTCTACCTAGGCCAAATCATAGTCCTGAATTAGGGCACTGCTTGAAATCACCCATTAGCTTTCTACACAGAGTTCTTTAGTCCAATGTTGGCAACGGCCATATTGGAAATGTCGCTTCACCCTGACTTCCACTCAACCTGGCATGTGGTAAAAAGGTGGAGTTGAGACTGGACTTTGCTTTCTTGTAAGTTCACCTGTCTTGACCATCACATCTTTAAAACTAATGCGTCTCCATGAGGGTTGCTGTCTGGTTCTGACCACTTGAACCCTTTTCCTCTCCCTTTAAGAGTTTCAGCTTTTTCTAAACTTTCAGAGCACTTAGCGGTGATTTTGCTGTTTCCATCCAACAAACTCCAGAAGCTGGGTTGATCAAATGGCTCATCAGTGCTGATTCAGTTCAAAGTGTTTCTTGCAGAATTTCATCTTTGCTTCTCCGCCGATAAAAAACACACTCCTCTAGACTCATGTTCAGACCTTAAGGTCTCTGCGCTGCTCACATGGAGACTGCAGATGTTGAAGCTGTTATTGCTGGTGCCCTTGAACGAGGTCATGTTTATTATGTTCGGGAGATGAGTTATCCATCTGGGGGATATTCATCTAGGCAGAAGTGGATGTATTTGAAAAAGAGCTGTGAGTTTCTAGTTTTGACATCTTCGATAAAGTTTTTAGAAATGGAGGCGGCCAAGTAAGTCTATTCTTCACTGGATAGTAGGTTCAATTATTGGGCCATATGCCAGGGTTAAAGACACAGGGATTGAATATGTTTTAATCCCTTTGGGTACATCTATTCCCTGTATCACCATGCCTTTGCATTTGCTGTAGTGCTTCCTGTATAGCTGTAAACTTAAAAATCTATTTGAAATAGACGCCACAACTGATCATCAATCCCATAAAACACATAAAGAGAGGGAGCTCTTAGTCGAAAAGGTAAAACATTCCTATATAATGTTGATTCGTCTTGTCTCTGAATAGAAATTTTAAGCATTATTGCCTCATTATAAAGCAGCCGCTTATGCCTGTGCTTATATTACTCTGGACTGCATGACAACCAATCATAACATAATTTATTTTTTCTAAGATGATACCAAAGCATGGAAATGGAGAAGAAAAACATGCATAACTAGAAGAGGAGATGGATACTCTGTAATATAACAGATTGTTTTGAAATCCACAAACTCCAAGGACCTTTACTGGACAGCAAAGATGTAATGAGTTCAGGTCCTGTGAAAAAACAACTGAGACTTCAGCTAATTGTTTTATTTTTTCTCAAAACTGCTTCAATGCAGTACAACTACCCGACTTTCATAATAATCATCTTGATGAGTTAAATACTTGGTTCTGATTGGTCCAATTCCTATGAAGATGGTTATTTATTCTGAATACATCATCATCAGGAATAAGTAGATCACAAAGACCCCTTCACATTTACAGGGCTAGTTATTTATGTCTTCCTATTCACAGCTCGGACAAAATGTTATTTTTTGAGAGGCAGAAGTGATTAATGTTGCGTAAATATGCAGACTGGTGAAACTATTGACGTGACTTTGGGATGATGATGTGCTGTGGAGGATGACAGCTGGACTCCTTACCCGGGGGAAAGGGAGAAACTGAGGGACAATGGATGATTGGTGAACAGGTAGGGATGGGTGTCATCTGCAGAGCAATAAAAAAAGGTGTTAAATTTACGGACATGTGGCCAAGAGAAAGTAGAAAGATGATAAACTGAAGGGGCACCAGGACAGATCCTTGGGGAACACCTTTGCAAACAGAGAGTGCATGACTTTGATTTGAAGATTTTTAGCTGAATCAACAGTGTCGCCATGGTTACAACAAAAAACAGTTCAAGGGTGGTTCTAATAGGGCTGGTCTGTTAAGGATGATGTTGTTGGAGATGGTGTAGGAACTCAGATCAAGGAAGATGAGAATGACGGAGGCTGTTCCAGACTGGAACTGTTCTTAAGAGCTTTTTTTCGAAGATTAATAACCGCAAAAGATATGGGACCAGGTTACTTGATATTACCCTTTACTTATCTTGTTTTGGTATCAACGTCATCTCCATGAGGATGAGCCCTGAAACTATCTCTTGGCTTTTTAGAACATTTTTAGAATCCACTCATGTAAAAAGATGGGCATAATTTAGGCAAGAAGTTCTCTGCAGTAAAAAGTATAAAGTGGTCGTTACAGACTGCGGCTATTAAATCAGCAAAATGTAATTGCTGACACATTTATGAGTTCGTGTTAGTTATGCCAGCGAGTGAGCATCAGGTGTACAGATGGGAGAACACATCCAGGAACGTGTCCAGATGTGCAGCTATGCAGTGAAAGCTATTCATATGTCAGATTTACAGATGGAGGCAACATATTGCTGATGCTGTCGGAAGAAAAACTTTCATCTCCAGCAATGCACGCATTTCAGGAGCTTACAACCTTGCCAACATGCATGTTTGCTCATTAACAGAGGGAATGAATGCATTTTATTCACAGTAAATGTTGTATAGTTTAAAGTGTTGTACGTTCTTTAAAAAGTTGCACTTAATCTTGAGCAAAAGTTCAGGGTCAGAAAACTGTTTAAAATCAAAGTTTTTGTTATTCAAGCTTGGCTCAGTGTTTGTCCGCCTTGTCCTTTGTGGCGCATCATGCAGAGAGATGATGGGGCTGGGAGGTGCCGGGGGTGTGGTAGAAATGACATTATCTGGGTGGAAGTGTGAGTTTATTTACTTGTTTTTGCTTGCGTGTGTGTGACGGTGGGCGGGAGGTGAAGGCTGATGTGGCGTGTGGAAGGAGCTTTTTGTTTTCCGTCTCTTCACGCTCAGTTGGACAGTCAGATGGGATTAATGGTTGGCGGCATGCGGAGTGATGGGGTCAGTGGGACAGGGGACGAGGTGTGAAATCACTTCTCTGTAGACCGCTGACACAGAGCTGAGAGAAGCTGGCTGCTGTGAAACACGCCAGAGTTATCAGGGACATTAAATAGATTTTCAACTTTTGATCATTTTAAAAAGTGGTACTTACTCTGCTGCTTAGTTTTAATTGATCTTAAAGAAACTTCTAAGAAATCTTCATCCAGAAAGTAAGCAGCTTTTGACCTACTCCTTTTTTCCACACAAGATTTATCCAACAAGTTCTAGATACTTGCACTAGACCGTTATTATGCGTGTTTAAAAATGCCACTATTTTTTTAATCTATAATGTATCAGCACCAGTACACCATCCATTTGTCTGCAAACTTTAACTTCAGCAGACTTCAGCTTTTTTCAGTTTTTTTATTTTTTTGTGCCAACTTTTCAGATAGAGCTTTTAGCTGCACTAATTGATTTTTTTCAGATACTTAGTGAAGGTGCAACAGGCTGTAAATACAACATTGGCACAACATCACCTTCAAGGTTGGCAAAGCTGATAACAAACAGTTGCATGTTTGCCGATCTGGCAGCTGCAGTGCAACATTGTCACCCTGCTGGAGTGGTGTTTGCGTCTATGCGACAATTGTAGGTCTGATAGTCACACTCCTTTTAGCTCTGTTTCAGTAAAAAATCCCTCTCACTTTGGAAATGCTGTAAAATGGTAAACTGCTGCAGTGATCATGTATAAGAGTGGGGCATGACCTCTTGACATTGAGGTCCAGTTGTCCTGGTATTTTCTTTTTCTCTTTAAGGGCCAGAAATGGCAACTTTACTGGCCGCAAAAGAAAACCAAGTAGAGCAAATGTATATAATTCCTTACAAAATTGATCCCACTTATCCATCACTGCAGAACTCGGACTAGAAGTTGTGCTAGAAGTCCAGCATGAAGTTGTGTATTAGGGTTGTATGTAGAGCCGTATTGCACAACAGCTATTGCTTTGGTGGTGAGATGGTGGCTTGTTACCTTGTAGTGGTTTGTCAGATTGGTTGATGAGATGTTGTCTGTTTTGGGGGATGTCTCCCATGAAGAAAAGTGTATATGGTGTTCCTGCATTGTGTTTAACAATGTCCACAATGCTCAGTTTCTGTGCAGCTGTGAAGCTCCTTCTGTTATCACTATTCTGCAGGCTGTAAATTGTTGAGCTTTATAGTTCTTTATAAGGACTAACCGTGTGAGTACATTAGCTTTATCTCTGAGACTGAAGTCACCCACCTTTGCTGGTCATTTGATGTTTTTAAAATTGAAATGTCTTTTCAGAACACTGCAAAATCTAGTCACTTCATTATATACACAGTTTTCTTGAACTACCTGCTGACAAGCTTATCAGGGAGGAAACTGGGCCAGTGTGGTGCTACTTGTGCACTTTGAGATCTGTTTTCTCGGTTGTTTTCTATTACTACATTTGCTTTTGTCAGCACTCATGTCCACCCAATCAGAAGCTTACTGCTATAAATATGCCTGTTAGTGCCTGTAACATTAACCTGTGATGGTCATTTTTTAGGGTGGTGGCCCCTACTTTTTTTTGTCCCATTGAGCATCGCACCCTCCCCCAAGGTCATCACACAAGGAAAGTGATGCACTTCGTTCAATGTGGAAGAAAAAAAAAAAAAAGGAGTGTAGGAGTGGGAGTGCAGACTCCAGGCTGGGAACCATTGCTTTTCAGGGATGGTTAACTTGAAGTATGCAACTACCATGAAGCTCTACAGCAGAGACAGAGGAGTGGCTGTGGGTTTTGAGGCTGATACAATACCAATGCACTGCAAAAAAAGAGAAATAACATCTACAGAGAAAATTATCAGACTTCTGGTATATATATATATATATATATATATATATATATATACTGTATATATATATATCTGATAAGACTCTGTTTAAGTGACATTAACCTGACAAGTCTAGATTAACATCTGATTTGAAGATAATACATACTGACATAAATTCTTCTGGTGAGTTAAAGAAAAATGCCTTTAGGGTAAAAAAAAAATGCACCCGCAAAGTCTCTTACAATCCCTTGAATTCTTATTTTGAGAAACTTAACAGGCCATATCTTCTTACCTTGTGGGCAGGATAAGAAACACATAATTAGCAATTTAGGTTTTAATTTTTGGTTCATGATACCTTAAAGTAAGATGTCAGTTTGGAATTTAGGATCCAATAAGAACTTTTTATTTTTTAATAGAAGGCAAAAGAACCCAAATTAACTTGGTTTCTCATCTTTAAATAAACAATAAATTAAATTTAAGATGCTGTGGTTAGTTTGGTTTTGTCTAAAGTTAGTTTAATTCAATGCCGTTCAGCAGTTCTACTTGCATACATATTGGTCATTTGATCTGATCTATCAGCTGTGACTGTGTTTTGGTCCGACTGAACGCAGACAAAGCTTTGTCTTTTGCTTGTACACATGAATCTATGCATACAAGTGTGTGTGTGCGTGCGTGCGTGTGTTTAAAAGAGAGAGACTCTGGAAAGTCGTGAAATGGGCTGTGACAGTGGCTTCAACCAGACTCACTGCCCGCCTATGTTGAGCCAGGAGCCCTGGTGACCTTCTGTCAACATACTCCCTCTCCCTCTGTGTGTGCCTCTATCATGTTGTCTTCACACACACAGAAACACACAAGCACACACGTGTTCAGTTTTACCTTCTTTAATTAAGGCTGAGTGCCATTTCGGCTGCTGCAGACGCCCACATGCACTCACTCTGACCATCACAGAGAGGAATGGATGACGTTTGTGTTCAAGGTGAAGGGAGTCATCGTCCATTCAACGGCCACATCTGCAGGAGGTCGTATGTGCTCTAAGGTCAATGTGTGAACATGATTTCAAAGGTTTTTGTCCTCTTGATGCTGTTTTTTCTCTAATGAAGCCTGTTTTTAAGACACTGTCACAGCTGCCATTCATTTCCCTCTGCTTTCTCATCACAGAAGACTGTCACTTCTGCTTTATTTTTTCTGCTTAATTTGAGTTTTTCTCTGTTTTTCTTTTTTCTTTCACAACTACAACAATCCAGTCACCCCTTGAAATTCAATTTCTGAAAAAAAGGAAATAAAATAATTGAAATGTCTGTGACTCAGTGAAAAATAAAATGCCAATTAGTATTAGCCGGCTGCCATATGTTCATCATTTTATTAAACGGAGCTGGAGGTGTAGAAATAGTGCAGCTTTAATTGGCTCATGGTTCATAAATAATTTCCAATCACGTGTCGAATGTAGCTTGGGACTGATCCCAAAAGCCTGGGGATTTATTAGCCTTGCAGGGGGTGCGTTCTTATTTTTCCGACGCTGATGTGCCACTGATCATGCCTTATTATGGCCGGTGGGCACATTTCCCCAGCTCCTCTCTTATGTGTTGATCATGGAGCACAGTAATTGGCCACGCTGAGTGACAACCAACGTCTCGGAGGAGATAATGAGGCAGCCATTTTGAGCGTAATGCTGACAGACACTTTGAGCAGCTAACACAATTAACTGCTGCAGCGGGCAGATCAGTGGGTAAATTTATTAGCAGACTGATTTCAGATTACACAGTCATGAATATTAATCACCAGCTGATTACTGATTGAAACTTCAAATCAAGAAGTGAGTTTTGCTGGTTTTTTGTTTTTTTTCAGTCGTAGTTTTGGTGGATTTGTTGGCTGTTCCAGAGCTGGGCACAGAGGTATCTAAGAGATAAAGAGATCTCCAAGAAAAACGAATCCACTTCTCTTTTTTTTTTCAAACTTTTTGGAGGTGTCAGATTGTTATGACGCAGGCTCTCACAATGCCAGGGCTTAATGGATTTAGGAACAAAGCATTCAGATATGTCCTGTAATATTATAAAGTAATGGGACGAGTGCAGGTAACCTTGTTCAGAGAACTTAATGCACCTGTACGCTGCATCCTCTGCTCCTCCACTCTCCATTAGGCAGAGCTGTCTGTGTCTCCCCCACACTCTCCCTTCCTCCTTTGCCTCACCCATCAGTCCCTGGAGTAGCTGAGCTTTACTGGTGTTTTTTTCACTGATGGATTTCAGTCTCCAGCAGATCATTATTTGTGATTATTGCAAAGTGTTTGTCCCAGCATGGGATCAGCGGGGACAGGACAGAAACTCTCCATCCCCTGTTGTCAGGTTTATAACGGCTTGGTTCAACTGGATATGCCCCCAAATCACTAATGACTCACTTGACTTTCACTGTGCTGCTGTTTGCTTTTTTTGCAGCACATATTTTATCTACATGGTTGCTACTTGTAATTTTACTTTGAGGAGTTTGTTGTACATCTACCATTTATCTCCAAATACTTAACTAAATCTGAAAATACCGACTCTATTTATGCTTAAAGTTGCAGTTAGGAGCTTTGAGATTGTGTTGATATTGGCGCCCCCTGTGGACACATCATGCCTTACTCTTTGCATGTGGAAGTAGTGTTTTTAAGATCTATTTTTGGTTAATTTTGTGATTATTTAGAGGTGATAGGGAAAGTGGATCTAGTGGGAAACAGGTACAGAGGCTTAAAGTGAATCCTGTATAATCTCTAGATACAAATGGGACAAGCTAGGCCAGCAATACCTCCTAAGGAGTGTTTCTTAACATCCAAAAAAAAAAAAAAAAAAGAAACTCATCCTGTTGACTTCTAACAGTAAAATGAATCTACTTTTTCACTAATTGCTGAGGGAAAAAAATAAAATAAAATAAAAATTTTCTCAGCAAGCTCTCTGAGATGCAAGTCACACTTCTTTTATCCACAGGTGCCAGCTTAATCAATATAAAGTTGTGATAGGGACAATAAAACACTGAAAAAAAGTTATGTTATGCTAAAAAATTACATCTCCCATCAATAAGATTGATTTGCAACAGTTTATTTTCATGACTGGGTACAAAAAAGCATTAAAGAGAGTCACTTTGAAGAAAAAATAGATAGAGGTTTATCAGTCAGTCAGAGGCTGGCTAAGCAAATAATTGAACAATTTTAGAATAATGATGCCCATTGTAAAAGATGATTAGATTATACGTAGAACATAATATCAGTAAAAGTTTCAGAGAATCTGAAGAAATGTCTGTGAGAGACAACACCACAACCAAAACCAGAAGGCTGTGATCTTCAGGTCCTCAGACATAACTCTGTAGTGGAAATCACAGCATGGGCACATATACTTGCTTCCAGAAACTATTATCTTATAAATACAGCTGGTCACTGCAAAATCATCACCATAGAGCAGAAACCTTGTATCTCAGTATTTATATTTTATTTTTGTTTTTTTTTTTAGATAAGGGGTTCTCGCCTAAAGCAGGTTAAAACTGTACCTTACCAAGAAGACACCACAAATAAACATTACTCCGAACACCAAAGCTTCTTTAGGCCTGATTCCATATATAATGGATGGTGTGACGATCGTACTGCCTAGAAAGGGCTTGTTGTTTAGTTCCTTCTTCTGGTTTGGTTGTGTCTTTGCATGTTGTTGGTAGGCAGAGTTTTATCACACCTGGGAGAACCTGGCCAGTCTCCCTGAGGTATAAAAAAACAGGCCATTGACCCACTCTCATCCTCCCCAGACGCTCTGTGCTGCTCAGCTGGCTTCGGCTCTCTGTGTAGTGTAGTTTTACACCTGATGACATGCTGCAGACACACACACACACATCTTCCACTCACCCAATAGCAGACATGTTGATCACCTGACACACACTCCTCGACTCTTTTATTGTTAAATATTCTGTTTGTAATAAATAATCATAGACTTTACATCCTCCACTCTAGAGATGCAGGACCACCTGACTTGTTATCAGTGCACAGCACAGCATACCATTAAGGTGTGGGGGATACAAAAGTGCCCACGCCATGGGTATTTTACACATCTGTGAAGGCTTCATTAATGTTGGGCAATATAAACAGGTCTAGGAACAACATATGCTGCCATCCAGACAATGACTTTTCAGGGAATGACCTATTGAAACAAGACAATGCTGAACTATATTCTGCAAATAATACAACTGCAAAGCTCTGGAATAGAAGTTTCCAGGTGTTTAACTGGTCTGCCTGCGGTCTGGACATCCAATAAACAAATTTGGTGCATCATGAAACAAAAACCACAAAAGAAAACTTAAACTGAAGCAGCTAGAATCCTTTATCAGGCAGGAATGGGACATTTTACAAACCTCAGTAACGGGTACTTTCGGTCCCTAAAGCCTTACTAAGTAAACCCGAAAAGAGAGATTATACAACACCATTGTAAACATGCCTGTATCCCAACCTTTATGAAACATGTCACTGACAGTAATTTTAAAAAAGCACCCATTTTTCAGTTTCAACATTTGACATATTACCTATGCCCCCTTGGATGGATTTCCAGACCAGGGACAGCATGTCTGCATTTCAACCTTCCAAGCCGGCAGAGCTGCTGATTATTTCTACCCTTCAAGCCGGGTGCGCGGATACGTCTTTTCATAACATTCTGTAGTTTTTAAATCATTTCTGATAGGCTAATGAAGCATAATAAAGAGATCAGATTCATGCTCAGATCTTGCTACATGCTTCAGGAGGAAAGTAAACAATGACAGAGGCAGAGAGCAGCTTTGGAGGAGAAGCATCCAGCAATGTGAACAACCTCTTCATATTGAGTGCTTTGGCTCACAGTATCGGCGATTTTTTTGAGTGCCACATGACTTTGGGTGAGCACAGAGATGAACACACTGTCATCCACGTATTGATTGATTTATTTATTCATTTTTAGTGCTGCTTTTGTACTGGCACTATACTGGGGCAGCTGCATACCCTTTTAATCACTTTATTTTTTATATTTACATTTGTATTGAATAGACAAATTATCATGACTGCCACTTGTTTTACAGAAACACAAAAGATAGTGACCTTGAAAGCCACATGTGTAAGCTTTCAAATACTTTTTGAATTTTGTTTCTATCTGCTACAGAGGCCAAGATATCCTTTTTTTTTGTAAACCTCAACACTTCAGAAAACCTCAGGATCTGGGGGCCCTTCTCAAAATTGTCCTCAGGATTTCAGAGGTGTGTCTCAGACAGGGTTCAGGTCTTAATGGGTTAACATGAACAGCATCATCGATATTTTTGAATTGGAGTCAAAGTTATTCACCCTACAGCTCATTAAAATATTGTTTGGGACAGCTCTAACTACACAACAGTTACACATAATGGTGCATTGATCGTCTGCTAAAGGCATATTTCGCTGAATTGAGCCTTGTCTCTCTAACTATCACTGTTGGGTATATCAAATAGAAAACGCCTGCAGTCATTGCCAATGTTTTCTCTGTCTCTTGGGGTACATCTTGGCATAGCTGCAAAATCTGCTGTAACACAGTGTTTTTTGATATAACTGGTTTGTGGGAAGACTTTAGGCTGTTCCTGGTTGTATTTCCAGCCTCCACCTTGGCACAAGTGCAACTGTAGAGAGCTTGAAAACTCAGGCTTCTGGGTCAGAATAACTCGCACAAAGGGGTTTGTAGCTTTGACTCACATTTACCATCAGAAACGATAAGAAAAAGCCCCTTAAAAAAAGAATATTCTGCTTACCAAGAGCATCTAACATTTTTTTATTTGACTAGTTGACAAATACATCTTATAACTTTATCCCTGAACTTTTTAATATCAAAATTAGTGATAAAATAACCTTCGACAGCTGTATCTGAGAGAAAGTTGTGTTTATCTGTGCAAACACTGAAATAAAACCAAGCATCTCTACTGCAAAATGTGTGATGTTTTGAGTGAATGTAGTGTGACTCAGTGGACTCTGCGTGTTTGGGATGTTAATGAAACCCTCAGGACAGCGGGTCAGGCCATGAGGCAAAGTAACACATTGCATTAATACTGCAAAAATTCACACAGAAGAGTGACTCCTGTTCTCATACTTTAAACCCACACTTCTCTCACAGAGCTGACCCGCCAGAGGCCACAAACATGGCCCCAACTGTTAACAGGCTGATGCATACTAAAACGGTATCGACCATTAAAAGTGCTCCTGAGTCCAACATCAGTCAGAAAATGTGCCCTCTGCACTGGCATCCAGGTTGTAAACCAGTTCTTTCATAAGAAGAGTTTAATGGCTACTAACACACCATGCAAATATCATACACTGGCAGTACACATTTTGCAGCTAAAAACATTGGTTTTTAACGGTCTTTTTCCACTGCTCCGTTGTCCTATATGATAGTGACAGACTGACAGCTGTCCAATCAGATTTGAGGACATGGATTAAAGAGATATTCCGGCGTAAATTTAAATTATGGTCAAACACACCCTAACACTGAGTTAGACACCCCTTTGAGACATGAATGTTGCTGACTGCTAGCTTCTCTAGTTATACCGACTTCAGCAAGTCCATGCGCAAACCTCAACAAAAAACGCCACTCTATAGCCACAAATAATGCTCAGAACAACACCTAACTTCATCAACAGTACATATAGGGTCCCAGCCATAGTACTAGCCACCCAAACATCTTTTTAGCTTTGCCTGGTTTCTTTAGCAAAAAGACCAAACACAACTCACCCACTCTCTTCCAGCAACTGCTTGTTTGTGGGGGAGCCCTGACGAGTCGATCACAGAGTGCAGTGGAGTTTCACAGCTCAAGGAAGAACATTTAGGATTATTACTTCATGGAAATGCAATCAGAAGAACTACCACATCTGCAGTGCAAAATGATTACTATGATAATTACGAGTTAGAGAGAATGTTCTGCTGCACTTGGTGATTAGCTGCTGTGTATTGCAATCGTGTGGTCGTAACTAAAGTTGGTATAACTAGAGAAGCAAGCAGTTGGAAACATTCATCTGTCAAGGGGGTGTCTAACTCTGTGTTATGGTGTGTTTGACTATAACTTAATTTTACGCCAGAATATCCCTTTAAGATTTGCCCTGGCTCTTTGTAATGTTATGGTATTGCATAGTCAGACCAATCTGACCTTTTTGGATGGGTGGACCCCTGCACCTCACTTCTTGTCAGGATTCTATTTGGCACAAGCGTCGCCGAACTCTATGTTTACCAAACTTTTTTCCACCGTCCCATCATTTTGACACTCTATATACTTGTTGCCTATTCACCTCAGCTAACTTAACGCCCTGTACACGCAAACATGGTGCCTGAGACATATCTCAATAATTTTTGAGGCTGCAGGGCCAACATCCAGCCGCAGTATTCAAAGTCATGTTGAAATATCAAAGATGCTCCTCTCTATGACTCAGCAACAGAGTGATAAACAGGAAGTAGGATGAAAAGAGAAGCCCCACAAACATGCTGAATCACCCCACTGATACCCTTGAGTGACAAAGCAGCAGAATTAGCCATGAGGGCTCATGTTAAATTTAGCCTTGTCACGACTTGTTGGGTCTCAGAGGGGATGATGACTGGAATACCGAGGCGGCAGCACACCTGTGTGACACGTCAACATCCCTCCATTCTCTGACCCCGTGGGTCTCAGGGATCAATATCCACCTGTGTGTGTGTGTGTGTGTGTGTGTGTGTGTGTGTGTGTGTGTGTGTGTGTGTGTGTGTGTGTGTGTGTGTGTGTGTGTGTGTGTGTGTGTGTGCTTCAGTTGAAAGTACCATCAGAGTGAGTCGACACACACTGACGTTATCTCAGCTGAGGTTTAGTGCAGAGGTGTGTGCTGATATGATCATCTAAGTGCTGAAACTCTGCAGCCAGAGAACATCATTTGGAAAAGTTATGGAGTGATTTGAAACTCAATCTAAACTGTTTTTGTTTCCAGATGCTCGAGCAAAGTTTATCATGATAGTTTACAGAACTCCAGCAGCTCCAAATGCTGCACAGACTTTATCCTGCTGAATGTTTCTGCTGCAAAATGTTAATTTGATGATCTGACATTTACTGAGCCCGTTTTATTCCAGCATAGCTTCTTGCCCTCCATCTGTTTTAATTCCCAGATACTGTGAAACAAAATGTGGCAAAATAGAGACTCACTTCTGTGATACAAAGGTCTAATTGGTTTAGTATTTGTCAACTCAATAAACACCTTATTTTAGTTTAAAAAACCTACACTCTGCTCTGTGTGTGTGCCTCAGACACATGCATGAATGTGAAAGGTGGCACGCTTTAGATCATTTCTGCCTTCTTTTCGTACCGTCCCACGTGTTTTTTTTCCCCTGAAAGTCTCTGTTCTTGTTCACGTAGACTGGTTTTCACGAGACAAGATAAAATGTAAACAATGTCGATGGATTGAACCATTTGGAACCAGTTTTTCACAAGAAACGGTTCTCGATTCCCATCCTTACGTAAAAAGTAATCAGATTGTCTTTGCTTATTCTTGTCATTGTTGAATGCCAGCTGACTGTTAGCATCTGCATCAAAAGCGATGCCTTATAAAGCAGTTGCAATTATTTTTATGTTTTTAATTCTTTATACTCACTGATGAAAACTGTTTTAAGGGTTTAACAGAATTAAAGGTGCTAAAGCTCAGCCCCCATTTGATCGGGCAAAAAAATCAACTTCCCCGTAACAGACTGAGAAGGAAATACATTTATAAACTGAGGCTAATGTACAAAAATATTGGAAAAAAAGTGATTTTTTTCTAACGGTATGACTTCAGTGGCACTAGTCAAAGGTTTCAAAGACCCATAAGCCTGATTGGAAATGTCTGTTTGAGGCTGAATGCAGTGCTGACAGGCGTGATCACTCTCTGCTCGGTATTCTGGACGGGGAGATGACAGTCAGGCTGACTGTAATGAGAGGGAGGCCATAAAGAAAGTGCTGCCACAGAGAGGAGAGCTAACATTAGCCGAGATTAACTGTCCATTCAGGTAAACAGAGACGGATAGAGGAGAGGACGGGAAGACATTGTTCTCTCAGCTGAGATTCCTGTTGCTTTTGTGAAACCTCCATCGCAGATTGTCAGCAGCTCTCAGGAGAGAGAGACGCTCTCCATCTCCGTCAATTATTTACTTTGTAAATACACCTGGCTGCTGCGCCTGACCTTTGAGAGAGTTTGAGGCTTTTCAGTCAATTAAGAGCCATTTCTGAAGCAGATGCTGTGCAAGCGACCTCGCTCACTCCTCAATGAAAAGCCTGCCACGATTCCAATTTGAGGCATAAACAAACCCAAGGAAGTGCGGGGGAAAAAAAACCTGCCTAAAGATCAGTATTATGGACTGCAGGCCTCTAAAGACAAAAGCTATTTTTTACACAAAGGCAAAAAACACCTTTGGGAGGACATTTGCTGTCAGAAGAAATCCGAACGACTCGAGAATAACAATGAAATCAAGGTGTGCCTAATGAGACGGAGGACAGGAGGGAGGCTGCGGGAGAAAACAAGAAGCGATCTTTCACTGCGATTCATGTTCTGTCCAAAGAAAATGAGACGCTTTCTTGCCATATGTCCATCTGCTACAATTAACCACTCGCGTCAGGAAAAGTCTCCTCAAGCGTGGAAATAATGAGAAACAGAGAGATGGAGAGCTCTGTGCTGTGTTTCTCTTCTCCATTTGGCAGGAAGCATCCTCTCAGCAGACTCTTAGAGATCTCCTCTCGTTGCACTTATTCCATCAGGATTAGGGGGATAATGGCAGGGATCGGTACAGAAATCAGACTGAGTTGGCCGGAGTGTTGAAGACTCCTGGATTTGGAGGAGGAGAACAAATCCAGTGAGGTGCATTAGCTGTACTTTCTGAATGCCAGGTTGTCCATTCCCTTCCTCTGCTTTCAAATCCTCACCTGGAGTTAAAATCCACAACAGTGTTGTCCACTGGCTGCAAGACAGACAAGTCTACTTACATTGATAAGCAGGAGTTCATCTGTGGGGGTTATTGATTCAGGAAGCACAGCAGCTCCTTTTTATAGCACCTTTCAGAGACAGCAGTCACAAAGAGCTTAACAGACAAATAAAGGTAATCAAATCAGACCTTAGCAAAGGTTTTAGTAACACTATACCTTAAGTAAAGGTGAAGATGTCTCCTCAAACTGGCTGTCAGTCACTGATGGTGTAAATATGGGATATGATGGCATAGATTCATAAAAAAAGGTCATTAAATATATTCCAGAGGAGAAGTAATCAACAAATACCAAAGACAAAACCAGTCACAAACCAAAGAGTGGCTCCACGGTACCGTACACATTTTCATGATAAGCCCTGGGAAGAGGTTTTACATACTGGAAGAACCACATGCATATACAGGGTCTATATTTCAAAGAGCTCTGTCTTCTCCTAAACTCTTAACAAAGTCCAGCATTCCCACAGTTATATAAAATATGTTTCATCTTTGCGTTGAGTTCTTTGTCTCCTCTCGCTGGCAGTCTTTGTGCTTCATACGACTAAAGATGGAGTTATTTCTGTCCTGGATACAAAGAGACAGTCGACAAATTCATCTTTTCATCTGATCCTTTGTAAGACAAGTATTGTATAAGATGTTCACAAGATAACTGACAGAAACAAAGGAAATCTATACCGAGAGGAAATTAATCTTATACCTGTTCAGGTTCAGTATTGTGTGAGTCATTGCAGGATCTTTTGAATTTCCTATGCAGCATTATGGGTCTTTGTTGTAGATGTAACACAGTAAAGAGCAGCTCACTGACTCATCTGATGTGAACCATGCTGTCGTTCTTCTGAAGCAATGTCACTGTTTTTTTTTTTTTTTTTTTTTTCTCAAAATTGAGCTTTACTTTGAAGATGTCTGTCTGATAATTGTGAAAGCTTTTAAAGAGCGTTGGTTTCATAATTTAGACAGTAATTTAGAAATATTATCTAAAATGCTTTACTGCTGTGGTGTAGGTTATCAGGTCTTCAGGTCTGCCTTCAGAGCTCACACTGAAGGTAGAATAAACAGAAACAGGACTGGGAAACAAAGTTCTGGTAGATATCAGCACCTGCTGGGCACCAATGGCCTCGTGGTTTGAACACACCACATTAAAGGCAATCAGTCACAACTCTTTGCTGCATGTCTTCCCCCACTCTCTGCTCCCTACATTTTCTGTCTTTCCAATGAAATAAAGCCGAAAGCTGCCCAAAAATCATCACTTAACAAACAGAAAGAAATTTGGAATTAAAGTTTAAGAAAAAGGATGTCATTTAAAAACTGCTCAGGAAGCTTTAACTTTAAATGGGGCAACTTTAAACTGTATTACTCTGGACATGTTCATTTAAAGCTAATCTAGTCTACATTGTCATAAATAAAGAGACGTAACCTGGAAAATGCTGGAACTTTGATAAGTCCTCTGTAAAAGCCCCCAAAGTAACCTCAAGAATTCCCCTCATATATATAAATATAAAACTAGTGCAGAATCACTTATCAAACTCGGGGACTTGTCACTTTCTTGAGTGCTTCATTAGACCTAGAGCCTGTTGCTGCTCATTGAAAAATCATAGAACATACATTATGTAACATGCTTGTATGTAAATTATATACTTTGAAATCTTTCATTTTGCACCCCTCACCACATCCAGCCAGTGAGGGAACATAATGGACACTTAAAAAGGAAGTAGATTTCTGGGTTCAGCGCCTCCTGTCAGGCCGCCTATTCAGCAAACAGCTTCCTAGCCATTAGCCCAATGTGTGATTGAGGTTAGCACTCCAGCAGTCACGCCACTCTCCTCCTTTCTTTCCTCCTTTACCTTTGCACTCCTTCATACTGCTGCTTTCAGCAGAAATTAGCTGCATTAGTCAGTGACTAATCGCTTCACATTTTCCCTTCAGCTGCAGGCCGCGGCTGTCTGGATCCATAGGTAATGCTAGCCTCATACGAAAGCCAGACCACCTCAATCAATAGCCGCCCCCCGGCAAGGACAGAGATTGAGGAGAGGGGAAGGAGAACAGGATGCTGCCTAATTCAATGAAATAGACATTACCCGATGCTTGCAACGCGCCAGGGCATGAGTAATCATAGACAAATTCATTTTAGAGCCCAGGAGCCCAGTATTGCTTTAATTTAAGGGCAGAGTTTAGAGGGGCGGGGTGTGTGTGGTGTGAGCCGGTGTGAGTGGTTATGAAAAGATGAGTCTCAAACCAAGCTGGCATCAGTCTCTGTTGAAATCGACTGTTTTGGTATGTTTCTCTTCTGGTTTCGGCTTTGTTGATTGAAAACTTGCACAAAGACTGTGAGTTCTTACATGGTAACAATCTCAGCTCAAGGCCGCCGGGAAAATAGACTAAGAAAAGATTTGGAAACTAATGAGCAATGACTGTACAAAACAATTCACCACAGAAGCATAGCAGAAGTTTGAAAGAAGTTTCTTTATTGAATGAGTGTAATAAAGCCGATTTATTCCACATCTACTGAAAAAATTACTCCACATAACCCCACAGGTTTTTTCACAGATTTTGCACTTTGTAATTTGGACAAAAGGAAAAACGTTTTGTTTTTTTTTGTTCTTTTGTATTTTTGGAGAAATGTGATTACTGTGGCCTGTTGAGTTGAATCCATCATAGTGTATTTCTCAACTTAGACACAAAGTTGAATCTCTAAGTACAAAAATCTAAATGTGGACTAATATACTTGAACATTATCTGATTTTTTCAGTTGTGAATCTTCTGTCTTTAGAGATCTTTTTATTTTTTATTTCCCTAAAACTGTTGCTGGAGTTTCAATACTTTTACCAATAAATAAATAGATGAGTAAAAAACAACATTTTTTTATCAGTATTTTGAGCTGATTTATTTTTCATCCGTCAGAATACTGTACAGTTAGCTGGAGGCGAGGCTTAATGGGACTTAAGACCCTTAAGGCTTAAGACCCGTAACTAAACATTATCTTTAACATATTTTATGCATTATGGCATTCTTCACAGAGTCCACAAGACTTGTTGCTGTAGTAGATACTGCTCTTTGACCTGTTGCAGTCATTGAAGTGCAAAATAATTTTAGAAAAGAAAAGATATGATTGGACTCAGTCAAAACAAATCAAACTAAAACTGGGAATTTGATTTGTGACACTAAAAACTGTATCTTATTATTCAAATGTCACTGCTGCTGGATTGATCAAGCATTTCATATCTGGGTGTCCTTAAGCTCTACAGGGCTTACTGTTTCTGTGTAATGAAGTCAGAACAAGTACACAGTGGATCAGTTGATTAAATTCAAGTGATCTGCAGATACAACATGTTTTTTTAGTTACAATCACGGCTCCGAAGCTGCGTTCCAGAGCTTGTGGGAGAGTCTGGCATTTCGGTCCTCCACGCTGCCAGCTGAACAAAAATGTCGTCAAACGCATTTTAGAGAGAGAATCTAATGTCAGTAAATTAAATCCAAAAGCAAGCTGAAAAAAGCGGCCTCCATAAGTGTTTTATTTACTGATAAACAAAAGCATTGCTGGAGAATTGTCCAGCGTTGGTGGATGTTTATGCCTGTCTAAGTGTGCTCTTGTTTATAGTACATTTTTATTGGAATGCATGCATGCACCCATCTTTTACATCCCACTCACTCATATTCTCTCACTGAAACATCATGAATACCAGTCCAAATGTACAATATCCATAAATATGTATGTCTGACAAGAGTTGGATGGCTGCATTTCTGGGGATGTAAATGGTCATATGTCCAAGTTCTTTAAATTCAAACCTTTCCTGGTTTGTAGGATGTGCTATGATGAAACATTGGGCTTCAGGGCATGTTGGAGTCTTTGAGGTCAAAAGGAAAAAAACATTAACAGGGAGGGTAGTGTGAGGAAAGCTGGATAAATATATACAAAGAGATGAAAAAAAGGGTTGATGAGGTCAATACCATGGAAACAGTGACAGAAAACATCTCATTATACACCGATTTTCAGAGAAAGTGTGGGTGCATGCAAATGTGCATCTCTGGCAAAGCTAATTAACCCCCAGCACCTAAAATACACCAGAACTATCATGCTGACAGATTCCAGACATGCTTGTGTTAAAAGGAAAATACATCATTTTTATTCTACATTGTTGCTCTGCAGACAAACATGCCGAGGGGTTTAGTTGGTGGTGCTGTTGAACTAATCTAATATGTGAATGTACTTCCAGAGGTATGCCGCGAAACTGCCATTGTCTCTGCTTGTATTTTTGCTTATTGTAAGGTTGTTTGTTGTTGTTTTTCCTTTACACTTTTTCTCAGTAACTCCGATACAGAGACTGAGAAGAAAGGGATACTGTATACTGAGTGGGTGTTTGTGCAAAACAGGATCCTGATGGTGCGAGACAAGAGCTCATATTGTAATTTATGTGCGCTGCATAATGTCAAATGTCTCACAACTACAAGCTGTAAGTAACGTGAATTCAGAATGCAAACGTGCTGATGAGTAATTTAAGGAGCTGAGTGGGCCCTCATAGCTAGCTTTCGAGGTCCTCTACAATCAGTCCATCAGTCAATCAGACTTTATCTGTCCAGTGATTTTCACGTCAAGAAATGTAGCAGAAAATGCTTAACACTGATAGAGAATCATAAGATTTAATCAAGACCTTGATTCACGTGCAAGGTTTACAACAAGCTCAAAGAAAAAAAATGATATATTACACAGAAAATGAATAATAATTATCATAATATAGATATATTTATATATATATATATATGAAAAAAAAAACTAAAGACTTATGGAAAAAAGAGAACTGAGAAAACACTTTCATGACTTTATTATAAAGAAACAGAAGAAATACTGTATATAAACAAAAATAGAAATGGCATCGAAAAAAGGCAGATAAAACACTTAAAACTTAAGTATTCCATAAAAAAAACTGGAGGGATAAGAATAATAAAATAATATAAGATTAAAACAAAAACACCTTTAATTCAAAACACCTCAGTACTAGCCTAAAACACAGCAAGGATGGCACCAGGTAATGATTCAGGGATGATTTTATGGTTTAAAGCTGACATACTGTACCTTTAATCTGACCATGTAAAGCTCCTGTGAGGAGTTTTTGACTGGATTGTAACTCACATTGAAATGAACTGTGTTGTAATCTTATGGCCCCAGAAAGCATACATAGACCAGAGAGAAGACTGACCAAAATGATTTGTGATGTATGTTTCCATAGATTTCAGACAAAACAATAGCTGATCAAGGCTAGAAGAATATTAAAATAAAATGATTGCTTATAAACACAGTGAGTAATATTGTACATTCAACCATTAAAAGAAAGCAAGGGGAGAGTTTTTGTCCACAGGGGGCACGAATCAGCGCAAATGGAAGTTCTTCATAGGACCTTTAATTTAAATACAACATTTTAATCTAAAACATGCCAAAAAAATAAATAAATAAATAAAATAAAATAAAATAAAATAAAAATAAAAAAATAACATAAAATAAAAAAAAATACATAAATAAATTAAAAAAAATAAAAAGATATAAAATAATTGATTTCTGAAAGGGGGTCATTACAAAGTCAGAGTTGTGTTATATTTACACCAATAAAAAACTTAGTGACTCCAGAACACCTGGGAGGCCATGGCTTTTCTGATAGACGTTCAATGTTGCTGATGAGTTGAGGGCTAACCTCGCTGTTATACAAATCCACCGGCGGATTCAAAGGCTAATGGAGTGAAGCACCGGGGTTAGAGCACTCACACTTACATGACTGCTCTCTAAAATAGACTCTGCCTCCGGTTATTTTACAGACAATGGGACAGAATAAAAAGAAGCTTGACTCTTTGAACTGAAGACACACAATGGTTATCTGTCCTAGATGATTAGGTCACTTTCTCTCTGATCTGATGCAAACTAGCCAGATGAAAAGAGACCTGCACATCGGTGGAGCTATGCCAATTCCTCTCAAGTCTCGCTGCGAGTCAGCTTTTAAATCAGACTGTCGATACTAAGTGCGGCTACACTCTATTTTTTCTTAAGGAGGTTGACCTTATACGGCACTGGCCATCGTCAGCATTTATGTAGCCCTCTTCGAAGGGTAACCTACTCATGCCATGGATTAGGCTTTTGAACCAAGGAATGACAACAGGCCAGATAGTCCCCCTCCTCTTTGGAGTACAGGGCTAGATTTCCAAATCGACTGCTAATTTTATAAGTGTCAGACCACAAGATAGTTTTCCTCTGAGGTCAGGCAAAGAGACATCTGCAGCATTTCCGTGTCATGTTTGTACCTGCTTTCCTCTTTGCACGGTACAGTTTTAACCTGTATTCTTGGATACTGTGGAAACTGTGCTCACAGACAGTGACTTCTGGAAGCATTTCAAGGTTCATGCAGCAGTTTCCACAGGAGACTCGTTGTCTTTTTTTTTATTTCGGTGCCAACTGAAGGCCAAGGAATCATGGCCATCCATATTTGCTTTCAGCCTTGCTCCTTTGTACAAATTCCTACAGCTTTTCTGCAACATATGTCATGTACTTACAATGTGCACGGAGAGTGTTTTACTGGAAGTATTTGCTCACACAGTCTCTCACAGAGTGGTAAATCTCTTTCTATCTTTGCCTCAGGGAGACTCAGTCGCTCTGCTTGCTTTGTCACATTACAAACCTGTCACAGATGTACTGAATAATCAGTTCAAAGATGTTCTGATGTTTTACTACACTTTTTGAGTATTTTTTTGTCCCTTGTTATAAACAACGCTGCTCAGATTTAACATTTGAAACCTTGTCTTTGCTCAGCCTTCACTTAAATATAAAGCTTTATTGATTTGAATTCAAGCAAATCCATTTTATTTCACTTTTTACACAGGCAGCCCAACTATTTGGGAATTGTGGTTTTGGTATTCATAGTAATATTTAACTACGCTGTGCAAAAAAAGTGTTTTTTGTTTGTTTTTCAGACAGACTTAACCATCAAAGCTGCTAAAGTACTACAACCACCCACTTGGACACAAACAAAACAGCAGTTTAACACAGTTCAGAGTAACATTACAAATATGCCAGTGACAGGGTAGCTATCTGCTGTCTTTTCACCAGCATTTTCACAGTCCAAAATCCACCAGAGCGGTATTTTAGATGATAAAAAAAGACTTCTATTTTCAGTGTGGCATAAACTCATCAACTTTAGCTATTTTCCCATGTATTCCAGGAAAAGAAAAAGCAATACCGCTTGCCTGAGTCGAAGAACAGTGCTTTTATTGGCTCACGCCTTGTGCTCCACACTGTAGAGATCAACTAGTTTCACTGACAGGAGAATTATAGGCCTGTGCTCGTGCTCACTGTGCTGCTTTAATATAAAATGTCACTGCAGCTCAGCGGCTCTGTGCAGAACACAAAGGGAAAATCTGAATGTAGGGCTGCATGTAGAGCAATTAATTAGGTTAATTTGAGCCTATTGTTCAAGTCTCTTATTGCATAATACCAGTCTTAGACACGTGTGAATATGAAGACACAAAATAGCAAACATTGATGTGGAAAAGGAAGAAAGTAAAGCAAAATTACATTAGTCAAGATTCTCCAAATGTCAAAGTCTGTCTAATTCAAGAGAAGAAAGTTTTATGATATCTTTTTGTTGAAGGGAAGCGTGGGTGGGAAGGTTGGTGGGAGGTGGTGGGAGGCTGAATCATGGGTTGACATTTTGTTGAGATCAGATTATGTCAGGTCATAGGAACAGAGAAATGCTAGGAGCAGACAGAAACACTGACGGGAGAGAACAGTAAAATAAGAGATAAATGCTCGTCAGTTTTCGTTGTTGTTGTTGAACTCAGTGTCACACTGAACTCTTGAGCGCACCATGACCGCCATGACAGGATTGCTCAACCCTAAAACAGGAATTCAAGTAGACCCTTCCTGCTCACTCAGCTCATTTTCTGTCAGATTTAAGGCCTCCTTTTTCTGCTCTATTAAGGTCGCCCCCTGCTGGTGATGCATGATCACTCCTGTGCAATATAAACTATAACTTGAGCGTTTATGATACAGTGTAGTGTTGTGTCACTCAGGAATGATTCGTTCAAAAGAACGAGTCTTTAAGTGAATGTACTAAACCAAATCACTTCCTCGAGTGATTTGTTTGTTCCTCAGTTCAATTGAGCCTCGAATCAAAATATGAGAATTGCAGCATAAAATTATGAATGATGGTTTATTACACATTTCAGATAATGGCGACACATATGAATGGAAGTAAACATGATTAGCACAGTAAAAAAAATGCAAGGAAACAGTGCACGGTCAGTGTGAATCCTTCACTGAATGTATTGTGGGGTTCAGTGAACAAATCACTCACGGATCCCCAATTACCGAGTAGACCAGATAAATAGCATACCATAGGCCAATATACTTAAAACATCACGATTTATAAACAAATTCGTTTTTACAAATGTATTCGTCGAAGCAACACAGCAACAACCCTCTTGTTTCCTGGTCCCTGAAGCCATGAGCTGAACTGAAACCTGAACCGTTCAGCTGTCTATCTGTTCAGGAAGTTGGAGTCGCAGGCTCCTCCTGCTGGCGCTGAATGATTTGGTGATCAGGCGAACAAATCTCTTTGGTGAATCTTTTTGGTGAACTAATGCTCGTGATTCAGTACATCTAAAAAAAAAAAAAAAAAAAAAAAAAAAAAACTGCTGTGCTCATCACTAATACAGTGAAGGCAACCGAGAAGGTGAACAGTAGGACTACCAACGGACAATCGCCAAATTTCTGACGACAGTTGAAGCAGCTTGAGTGGGCAGATGTCCTGTAGCGACCGTCTTTCTCTCCTTAAACGACATTGATTGATCCGGTCTTTGAGCTGACTGGGAACAAGCATGTCTGCCCAGAGCTTTGCAAAATGGATCATGAAGTCTGGCCCATCCATCTGCTTCACAAGATGATCATATTCTCCATGTTGAACCTACTGTGTTGGAGGGGGGTTTGGGGGGGGCCTTAGGCTACATCCAGCCCTCAGTGTGCCTGCTAGCTACAGCCCTGATCTTTGGGTAAACACTCAGGTGTTAAAGCAGAGGTCTGTGACATTTCAGTCCCAGCCTCCCCTCTCACTATCTGTCTCTCACAGCCTCTGGAAAAAGTGACTCCAATGGCCTCGGGCTTTCATTCTGTGGACACTGACTGCCAAAGGATGCCTCTACACACACACATTCACACAAACACACAGAATCTTCCTCACGACTTGTTTAAGGTGTTTTAGGGTTCCCTGTCAGCAGCTCTGTGACGCTGTGTGAGATTGAGGCTGACTGCTGATGGCTTGTCTGGGGGGTTGGGGGAGTTCAGAAGGAGGTCAGCGGTGCAAAACCAAATATAGAATTTGTTTTATATGAAAGAAGGCACCAAAAGCAGCAGGGGATACATAATAGCCTCATGATGATGACATTTTGAAATTTTCTATTTACCACATGAATGAAACCGTTTTGCCTTTTCAGGAGCTGTCTCTGTTTGGGGCTCATGATGTTCATTCTGTGTGCAGTGTTTAATTGGAATTCAGATGACTTGGCAGAGCACACTGTCAGCTGTTTTCAGAGGACATGAGATGCCTCTGAAATGTCATTTTCCTCTGATGAATGCCTCTAAATCCCACACAGTTCCTCAACAAGCTCACTCCCTGCAGTGATAAGACCCTGACGCTTCTCTTCCTGTCCTCAGGTATATACGGGCCAGAGGAGGGATGGCTGACAGCTTACCCAGAATGCAGAGAGAAAAACCAGTCTCCAATCAACATCGTGGACCAGGATACCAAAGTGTCCACGGAGTATCAGGAACTGACACTGGAGGGCTTTGACACTGAATCTTCTAATAAGACAACCATGAAGAATACCGGCAAAACGGGTAAAACTAATCACTTTTTCCTGTCACAGATTGGGTTTTTTCTTGATTTATGTAGGTGAGGGCTTTTACTAGGCTTTTGCTCACTGAAATAATATAAATGTACACATAATCCTGAGAGTAAAGGTTCAGGAAGATGTTCACAATGGAACAGAAGCCCTGGACACTTCAGGAAAGTAAAAGTGTTCCCAAACTTTTCAGGTGGTTTGACATTGTTAACAGTTATCTCCTTGGGGATCATGTGACAACAAAGTCCCGCAGAATACTGATAAACTTTTTTTTTTTTTCATTTTTCAAAAAAATTACCACAATTTTTGCTAGTATATGTCCATTAATAGATAAAATATACATTTTTTAAATGATTATCAAGAATTTTAGAGGCATCTCTCAACCCTCACTTTGGGAACCACATGGCTTCTCAAGCATCTGCAGCACACTGACACATACCAGCAGCTTGTGATTATGTTCACATTAATATTTCATAATACCAAACAAGCGCCCTAGCTCATTCACCTGAAATTACATCTCACATAAACATTCATATACATTTCGTCAAAATGGGGAAATAAACTGTAACAGGCACCAAAAACCTCTTCCTGACCCCATCTATGTAGTCAGTGATAGCATTATTAAAGACACTGTTAAATAGTACAACATGTGGTACTATAGACGGGTAGGGATGTCAAATTGATCCCTTCTAGTCAATCCTGACCTTTGGATTTTTCCTGAAGTAGGTGATTCAAAACCCTGTTCAGTGAACATATGTCGATACTTTTGACACTGCTTGTCTGCGTAAACTAGGGTTGTGCAGTATTAGTCGTCACATCTGAACTAAATAGATTTTTCCTGAATCCTTTGTCCTGTTTCTTGACATTACCCCTTGCATTCACTTCATGAGACTTAACTGATCCTAAATCAGGTCTGACAAAGAAAGCAGCCCATCATATATTAATCACATCCATCAGGTGACATCTGTCATCCATTCCCAGTGAAATGTACAACACACCGAATAATAACAGCAGAATAAGTTTTTTTTTAAAAAGGCAGTTTTTTTCTGTTTCCTCACAGCAGCTACAGGCAGTAAAAGTTACATTGTACAAATTGTCAGTTGTGTCATTGATAATCTCATTTCTCGTGTATCATTTATTGTGAACATTTCTGTGGAAATAGTAAAAACAGGGCTGACACCTATCCTTCTGCACTTGTTTTAGTTATTCAAAATCATGAATTTCAATCTATTCAATCTATTATTTAATTGACATGAAAAAAAATCCTTAGAGGAGCTTTAAAAATCAGGATACTTTGAATTTCATTCCAAAATAAATCACAAGGGGGCGGCGCAGTGGTGTAGTGGTTAGCACTGTCGCCTCGCAGCAAGAAGGTCCTGGGTTTCGAATCCAAGTCAGGGCGCTTTTGTGTGGAGTTTGCATGTTCTCCCAATGTCTGCATGGGTTACCCCAGTGAGTTTCCCACATCGCAAAAACATGCAGAAGTGGGGTTGAGCATGGATGGTTGTTCGTCTCTGTATGTCAGCTCTGCAATGAACTGGCAACTTGTCCAGGGTGTCCCCTGCCTTCGCCTGAAGATGCTGGGATAGGCTCCAGCCCCCTGCGACCCCCAACAAAAAAAAAATAATAGTAAATGGATGGATGGATGAATCTCAAGGATTTAACAAACTGCCACGACCACCATCAGGTCAAAAGGCCTTTATCCAATTTTTTAACTGGAACAAGTTTCGCAAAGAAGCTTTATTTCTAGTTGATGAAATTTAGGCATTGTTTTGTTTTTTGTTTTTTGTAAATGTTGTTAAAGCTTCAAAACACACATGCAGGATGTAAACTCTACCCATTGCCACCATAGTCCCATGCTTTGTTTTTCATCTGTAAGCCAGGGACAAGAAAACCTATCTAAATGATAATAAACCGGCACCATCCCTTGTGATCTTTACATTTTTAGTATCGATGCCTCATCTCACATTCCCAAAGCAAAGGTATCAGTATGTTGTCTCAAACCTCCAAACAAGCAGACATGTTAGGACAATCGTGATCATTTGTTATCATGCAACCACAAGCAAGCAGCCGCCGGTATTTTATAATCCTGCATGATGATTTTTTCATGTAACCAGCTCTGTGGCATCATTTTGTTGCTGCCCAGCACACTGTGTGTTAGGCACAATAAGACAGCTGCAATATGCAGCTAGTCATTCATGATGAGCATTACACATCCCATTTTCATGCAGACATGTTAGGACAAGTGCCATGGCAGGTGTCAGCGCCTGTAGGACTCAGCACCTGGCTATCTGCATTCAGCTCCCCCTACATCTCCAGGAGCCTTCTTGTCAGCCGCCGGTATTTTTCATAATTCCAGGTTGTCAGTGAGATGGATGATCCTTTCCCCTTCATGGAGAAATGAAGTTGAAAAGCTTTCGAGAGGTCGGAGAGGCTTCAGGTGGTTGGCATGGCTGCAGCTTTCTGAGTGCTGCCCAGAGCACAGCTGTGTGTTAGGCACAATAATCTTCAACTTACTGCATCACTGCAAAGTTAAAATTAAGAATAAATAAGGATGGTTATTTAATACAGCTGCTTTTTTGTTAGTGGTTAGTCTTATGGTTAATACGTCAAATGAGTCTCTCAAAAGCTGCTTAAATATTGTTATCATGTCTTGAAATTGTGTTCCAGGCTGTAATTCAACCAGGATCATCTGACAATTTGGGTTTGTTTTCACAGCACCTTGATTGATCAGCAGCCAGAAAGAAAATGGATTATAAAAATCAAGAGATATGATAATGGTATAATAACTGTTATCAATCAAATTTACAGCAGCAATCAGATTTTCACTTTTGTTTTTTGAGCAGGAGGACCCAGCTGTAACCGATTTCAACTTACTGCATCACTGCAAAGTTAAAAATTAAGAATAAATAAGCAGATGGTTATGCAGATCAAAATAATTAGAGGGCATTATCCAGCTGCTAGCTAATGACACAAAATGTTGATTTAAAGATGGTTTTAGTGGTTTTACTGTCGTTAAATATGGTTTATTTATACGTCAAATGAGTCTCTCAAAAGCTGCTTAAATATTGTTATCATGTCTTGAAATTGTGTTCCAGGCTGTAATTCAACCAGGATGAAAAATGTTACCTGTTACTACTGACATGATATTTTGTGTTAGGCACAATAATCATTGAAGCTCATCTGACAATTTGGGTTTGTTTTCACAGCACCTTGATTGATCAGCAGCCAGAAAGAAAATGGATTATAAAAATCAAGAGATATGTATATTAGCTTGGTATAATAACTGTTATCAGACAAACAGCAAGCCTTTACAGCAGCAATTTTTCACTTTTGTTTTTTGAGCAGGAGGAATAAACTGTCTTTGGCTGTAACCATTCAGCTGCTAGCTATCAGAGGTGAGCGCTGTAAACAAATTTAAACTCTCAGGGCTTGTCACTAACTTTTCACTCCTAAGTTGAAACAGTAGGGAGCACACAAAAGAACATTAGAGGCACAATGAAAATCTGATCAAATAATGTGTGTCTTGGTCGACATCAGTACTATTATTTGAAATCAATGTAGGTCTTTTGGTCACATGACATGGATGCTATTGAAGAAAATGTTCAAAATTTGCCTTTAAATTCAACACAAAAAATGTATGAGGACAAATTACAGGAATAAAGAGATGTGTGTTATTGGTCCGCATTAAGTATTATTATTTGAAATCAATTTTAGGTCAATTGGTCACATAACATGGAAGCTACCGCTAAATCAAATGGTAATTCATTGATGGTCCCTTATTCAACACCTGATGTTGACAGTGAGTGCAGAGTAAATTTAACCGCGCTGCTCCTGCTATTACCGGTTATGGAGAGTGAGAAGACACCGGTAGATCCGCAGTGAATGTCCGCCGAATATCCAACCTAAAACTAACTTCACTGCAACATTTACATGAAAAAACATTTGTCACCTAATAATTGTTGGCTAATTGTTTTGGCGCGCACATGATCCCCTAAATACATCTTCAATTTTCTGCTATTGGTTTAGTTGATTGAGTGACAGGTTGATGTGGTCTCATTGCATCAACAAGAAACCAGTAACTGTTAATTAGCCTTCGGACTGTATTCTCTGAAACAGCAAACTAGTGAACCTGAGAAAAATGATCACAGTTGTTGAAATGTGACCTGAGGTCTGGCACAGAACACATGCCACGTGTGCAAGTGGATACCGAGAAATCAAATATTGTAAACCTCAACAGTAGTAAGTTAGGACCAGTAGAGTCAACACTCAGCCTTTAGACGGGTTAGATTCTGATCATTGTGTTGTCTAATAAATTTTTAGCACCATTCTACACTTACCTACTTTAACAAGAGACTCATCAAACAGGCAAGCACCACGATCATGTGCAATTTAGCTCACTGTTTGTAAGGCTCTAAATATGGTGAATTCACAACAAGTTAACTGTTGTTTCCAAAACGTCTTTATACTGAGTACTGCAGAATCTAGGAGAGAACAAGGGGGCTTAGGTTTGGAGCCTCTTCCTCTTCTGGGTGAATATTCACTCATCTGAATATGTGATACAAAACAGTTGTTTCACTTTGTAAGTATCATTTTATGAAAACATAAGAAAGACATTTAAACACTGACTAGGTCCTAATGACATCAGATAACTCTTCATCTGCTCCTTTGAGATGTGCCAGCTGAGAAGTATCAATGACAAAAATGAACATAAGCCAAGTGTGTGTTAGAAAATTTACAGGATACAGATCATTGAAGCTAAAAGTAGTTTAAGCATGGCACTCCTCTGAGGTAGCTAACAAATTCTCACCGGTCATCTTTCTCGTCATTGGATGATTTTCTGTTTGAAATCTGGTGACTGTCTACAGCGTGCCATGGAGATAAAAGATAGAGGAACATCAAATGATGGATTTAGGAAAATGCAGCACCCGTCAGTGTCAAGAACGAGGATGTGTGCTAATCGACAATAACTCCCTGAATGTAATGTTGGCTAAACTCAGAGTACTTTGAGGAAGTTAGTTAACCGAGTTAACTTTAACAGGGCTGACCTACACTCACCGGCCACTTTATTAGGTACACCATGCTAGTAACGGGTTGGACCCCCTTTTGCCTTCAGAACTGCCTCAATTCTTCATGGCATAGATTCAACAAGGTGCTGGAAGCATTCCTCAGAGAGCTTGGTCCATATTGACATGATGGCATCACACAGTTGCCGCAGATTTGTCGGCTGCACATCCATGATGCGAATCTCCCGTTCCACCACATCCCAAAGATGCTCTATTGGATTGAGATCTGGTGACTGTGGAGGCCATTTGAGTACAGTGAACTCATTGTCATGTTCAAGAAACCAGTCTGAGATGATTCCAGCTTTATGACATGGCGCATTATCCTGCTGAAAGTAGCCATCAGAAGTTGGGTACATTGTGGTCATAAAGGGATGGACATGGTCAGCAACAATACTCAGGTAGGCTGTGGCGTTGCAACGATGCTCAATTGGTACCAAGGGGCCCAACGAGTGCCAAGAAAATATTCCCCACACCATGACACCCACCACCACCAGCCTGAACCGTTGATACAAGGCAGGATGGATCCATGCTTTCATGTTGTTGACGCCAAATTCTGACCCTACCATCCGAATGTCGCAGCAGAAATCGAGACTCATCAGACCAGGCAACGTTTTTCCAATCTTCTATTGTCCAATTTCGATGAGCATGTGCAAATTGTAGCCTCAGTTTCCTGTTCTTAGCTGAAAGGAGTGGCACCCGGCGTGGTCTTCTGCTGCTGTAGCCCATCTGCCTCAAAGTTCGACGTACTGTGCGTTCAGAGATGCTCTTCTGCCTACCTTGGTTGTAACGGGTGGTTATTTGAGTCACTGTTGCCTTTCTATCAGCTCGAACCAGTCTGGCCATTCTCCTCTGACCTCTGGCATCAACAAGGCATTTCCGCCCACAGAACTGCCGCTCACTGGATATTTTTTCTTTTTCGGACCATTCTCTGTAAACCCTAGAGATGGTTGCGCGTGAAAATCCCAGTAGATCAGCAGTTTCTGAAATACTCAGACCAGCCCTTCTGGCACCAACAACCATGCCACGTTCAAAGTCACTCAAATCACCTTTCTTCCCCATACTGATGCTCGGTTTGAACTGCAGGAGATTGTCTTGACCATGTCTACATGCCTAAATGCACTAAGTTGCCGCCATGTGATTGGCTGATTAGAAATTAAGTGTTAACAAGCAGTTGGACAGGTGTACCTTTTAAAGTGGCCGGTGAGTGTACATTACTATACACAACCAGCTCCTTCTTCTAAAATCTAATTCATGATTTTTTTCAGACTCATATTCACACACTAGCAAACATTAACAGAGTTCAGTTAAACCTTTCTCCATGTGCAGTGAAGAGAGCATTTGTGGGTTAGATGTGACTTATTGGACTTTAAAGAAAAAAGAAAAAAAAAGCTTCAGGCATTCAGTTTCTCTGATAGGATGGGTGTGTTCTTTCTTCACACACCCAAGACGAATACCTTTCTCTAAAAACGGTTATTAAGCCATCTGAGAAACTTTTGAGTAAAACATTGACTGAAATGACACTAAAATAAACACTGACTAGAAGTCCTAATTAAAATGCTTTATCTGAGACCCTTTGACTTCAGCTACACTTAAACAACACAAGACAGAAAGACCACGATCGACAACAATTTTCTGGAAACGTCTATGACTAAAACTAATTGTAAAAATGTCACTCTTACACTGATGCCCTACACAGTAGGTCACAGTAGTTGTGGTGTGTCCGATTATGGTTTTAGAGATGATGGAACCCATGGAGTTCAGTTTCACTTAAACACAACGCATAATAATATACTGACAGGGTCCTAAAGCTGAAGTTAGCATATGTTAGCATGAGCACAGCTGGTAGGCTAAGGCATACTTTGATGAGGGACCATGAAGAGCTATGTTAAGTGTAACGAATATCCCTGTTTGTTTACCACTTAAACATCTAAGCATTGTATTTGCTTGTCTTTGCTTGTATTTAGATTCAATGACAAGGCTTTACGAGTTTAGTAGTTCCATTTAAAGGCAGTATTCATCATTGTAACGTCACTTTAAATCTTGACGTCTCTATGAATTTACATATTACTTTATTGCTTTACACCCTGCAAAAAATTGTCTTGAACAAAGGAAGTATTTTTGAACAGAAGATCTGTATCCCGATCATTTGGACTTCATCCAAAGGGGTCACCAGAATCACCTTAAAGTGAAAGAACCTCAAAGGGACTTCAACAAAAAAAGTTTTAAAATGAAAAACTTTCACAAAGTTAGTCTTGAACAGTTTTAGCTCTTCGTGTTAGTTGATAGTGTATGAAGAGCCCCCTTTTTTAAGTAATACCCTTACACACAGCCCTTTATTTCCTTCTTATAGGTGACATTATATCCTCCATTCCACCAGAAGTGTCAGATTTGTCAAGCCTGGTGAAATTTAGAGCTCAGGTGAGCACTCATATGGCTGATGGAGTGGCTCTGGCATTTTTGGGTTCGACTGGTTTCTAAAAAATGGCCTTCCCTCACTTTAACTGTGATTACTCTCAGCTGAATCATGGTCGTGGAAAGTTTGAGCCAAGAGTGAAAGTCAAAGGTTTTCAAAGTGCTCAAAAAATGATAGGAACTCTCCTGTAGTGCTGTTCTTTGTCTTGTTACCAATACAGCCGCTTTATGATCATTTAATCAATATGGCAGCAGTTTAGCCAGACTTGCTGGTCATTTCTGTGTGTTTTCATGCCGAGGCGCACACACTGTCAATCTGGATGTATCAGTCACGATCCGAATAAGCTTGTTTTATCTTCTGGGTCCTCGACCAGCCCATCATCATCACAAGCCATTTGAATCTGCCAAATGTTTTAGTAAAACAGGCCATAATGCTTGCTGTTCATTAAGCTTTGCATATAACAGTGTCATTTGTTGTTGCAGTCAGAGCATTAATTATCCATTCAGCCAAATGTCAACTTGCTGTCAAAACAGCTACAGAGGCGAGGAAATGGAGATTGAAATTACAAATGTGGCTCCTGCAGCTGTTTATGAGTTCCTGGAGTTCAAGTCGTGAGATTTCAGAGAGCTGATTTGCATTCAAGTTGAAAGTGAGGGTGAGGCTTCAGTAATGGAAAAGGAATGATCAAATACATCAATGCTTGGAGATGTCTGCAACAGATGTTGCTTTAATTTGGCAGTCATGTGCTGCACTGACTCAACACAGAGGAAGATGCAGTTGACATGATCATCTATATTCCCCAGGAACCAAAGTTATGGTGGCTCTTACTGAGGATGGTAATACTGAATCCATCATATAGCTGAAAAATTCTGGTAATTTTAAAGTTAATGTCTTTTTCTTGATCATTTCTCTGCTGCTCGGCGGAGCCTCTGAAGACCGTGTCATTTCTGCTGGTACAGTAAACAGGCAGGACTGTGGCAGCTTTTCTTTGCTTTTGAGATTCCTGAAATTACAGAAGTCATTAAGCTTGATTACACCATTACACCCGTGTTACATTCAAACAAATCGATATTGAGTCCGAGCTGAGTCACAACTACCTAGTCAGAACCAAGTCTTGGTCATTGACATTGTCATTTATTATAGGGAGAACCACAAACTCGTCACTGAACTTTGATGGACTGTGTTGGAAACAAGCACATTATATTTACTTCTATTAGATTCTGATTATGGACCAATTGGATCATTGTACCGTGTTCAGCGGAGCCGCTTAGCAAGGAGCTACAGCCCACCGAGTTTCCACAGGCTCTCTCTTTTTGTTGTGCAATGCTGAACAGCCACTCACTGATAAAACGAATATGAAGGTTGAGCTTTTTACAGGCTATGTAAAACTGTATAAGCTCTTCATGACTTTGTAAACTGAGATGAGTGCTTAGGACGGGGTCTCTCAAAATTAGCTTCATCATGTTGTAAAACTGACCCTGTTGGAGAGAACTGTGGCCTCCCTAGCTTTCTGATTCACCCTGTTTTTCATTCAAAAGGAAGAACTGATCCACTGCGGCTAATAACTTACTTGTGACGTGAAACTCATATCCAGTGTTTCCCCTACATTCATTGCGCCGCTGCTGAGTAATGTGCGCCGCTACTGAAATTTCACATGATCATTCATATAAATGCGCCACTAATGATTTCTACTCACACTGTGTGAGCACAACAACACACAACGTTATTTTCGACTCATTTTGAGTCATCAACAAGCACATTAAATCCTGTCAGACCCTCTTCCATTAATGTGAAGGCTAACATTTAAGCTTTTACACGGTCTAAGGCGAGTAGAGCAGGTAACATAACATAACGTGAACATAACAGCGTAGCTCCTTGAGCGGCAAGAGACACACATATCGTTTCATGAGCAATAACAGTCAAGTGAGAAATAGAAAGTTCTTGTGACTTTTTTCACACTGATTGTAAATACATGGATAAAATGAAATGACAGCCTGTCTGTTTTCAAAACTGAAAACTGTAAAATATGTTTAAAAACAGGAGATTTGCATTTGTCAGTGCAGTATAAAGTCGAAGAAAGCCGCTGTGAGGTGACAGACATCAGATAAACAGATTGTACTTTGAAAATGTCCTCTGAGCTGTCTGACACATTAGAAGTAATAGGCAGTATGTACAGGGGACCAGCATCATCCAAGAACCTATGTTTGTTGTGATAGCAGAGACCGTTTGTGACCTCAAACCGGCATAAGTCTGCTTTGTCTGTCATGTATGATGAAAGGAGTTAAACTTCAAATAACCGAATGAATATCTTATTTGCCGAGTCATAGTGTTAGTTTCTTGCAAATCACAGTTTTCTGGTCCATTTTTTTTTCTCTGGTTTTTAGGAAGATTTTTGGATTATTTTGCAGCTTTTACAGCCTTTCTCCCCACTGAGAAACATGAATACTGCCCTGGCAAATCCGATGAAAGGATTTGATGGAAATTTTGGTGGAAATTCAGAAGCCTGTGTTGTTCCACAGCATGGGGTCATTCTTTGGTCTGAATTTTCAAAATTAATACAGAGATGAAATGCAAGGCAGCAAGAAACACCAATCTTTCCAAAGAATGAAGAGTAATGATGTGTTGAATTGTTAATAATGATATCAGGAAGCAGTAATGCCCAGAGACTTGACTCCATAACCAAGGAGTCATTTTAATGAACTCAAGGAAATCACAAATTTTGTTTGTCCAATATAAGGGTTGAGGATTGCACTGTTTGCCTTAATAGATCTGATTCTGATTCACAAGATCCTGAGTTGATTAGAGATATTATTTTATTTATTTAAGGATATTTCAGTTACAGCGCTTATTTCCTTTGATATAAAAAAAAAAGGTTGTTAGTTGCACTGTTTGTTTGTTTGATTGATTGATTGATTAAAATTGTTGATTTTGAACTTGGAAAGAGAGAACAGACAAACAGACAGGAACACACAGAGCAGCAAAATAAAAAAAAACAAAAGCTGTTTTATCACCAACAAAATATCCAATTAGTGTCCCCATTCATAAATAATCGTCTCTGTTTAGGCTGTCTGAACAATCTGATTCTCAACATTTATCACTTAATGCCTATGCATAGAAATAATAAACAAATATGAATCTACAAGACATACATCTATCTATTCCTGTAAATAGTTTTGACAAATGAATGTGCTAATAAAGGTAATTCAACTATTATGTTAGATTGACAATAAATAACTCTGTTAAATAATTATTGAAAACAAATGTATTTAATTATACTGTTAAATAACCTTTTCACCAAGAGCATTATTAAAGGTCCTGTGAGGAACTTTACATGTGTGTCCACTTTGGCGCCCCCTGTGGACAAAGCAGTCTTTGCCTATTATGTCTTCTACATGTTCAAGCAGAGACTGCTGACAAAAATCTAATCTTGTTGACTTTTGACAGTTGTTTATAACTTATGGTGAATATTTTTGTTGAAACTGTAAAAACAGGGATACTTCTCTAGCTGCATGGCTGACTCTAGTCCCTCGTACCAGTTTCAGGCTTTATAAATTATGATCTAGTCAACAGTTTTGCGTTATTTTATTTTATTTATTAATTTTTTTGTCCCGAAAAAGTATTTAGATGAATATCAGTGTACTTCATAAAACACAGCATCCGAAATACTGCGTTGGACTTTTGGACGTGTTCATTAATTGTGATGACAATGTTACACCCATCTAGTTAATCTGATACCTATTCTGGGTCCTAAAATTGTTTGAAATAAGACACACAGCACATCTGCAGTGTAGATGTTAAAGTCCTTCATGTCACATCCTTTGACTTTGACTGATCATTTTAAACTTGTGCACTGTCAGAACAAGACTTGGGCTTTGTAGATGTGATGACTGATAACGAGAATAGAATACTTTTTCTATGTCAATAAAGGTAAAATAATTGGTCTTGGGTGGGTGTCATACTGAGTCGCTGACTGGACCTGCTGACACAGATTATTTTGAACATATTCAAAAGCAAAGATTCTTAATTTGTAACTTAGCATAGATTTTTTCATGAAACATTAAACACATGCAGTATTATAGAACATAATTTGCAAAGACTGGTTTGTCCACAGAGGGCATCAAAATCACCATCAATACAAATGATTTCTCCAGCAGGGTTTCTTTGGGATTGTATGCTTTTGCAGATACTCTCTTCGGCTGAGGTCTCTTTTGATATATCTTTTTTTCAGTCTCTTACCTTAATGTTACACACCTCATATGTGCAAAATCTGTCTTTTAGCCCTTCTTTCTGATTCTTTACGGTTTGACTGTGCCTTCAGTGGAGGGCCTCTGCATCCTGACGTGTTTTTTGAAGTACCAGCCAATCAAGTGGCCAGATCTCATCATAAAAAAGTGTGTCTTACATGACAAGGGGCCACCTACAAGAAGGAGAATACATTAAGGATCAGTCTTGAGGTTTGATAATTACCTCCACCAAGGAGATTATGTTTTCAGTAGCATTTGTTTGTTTGTTTGTTTGTTTGTTTGTCTGTTAGCAACTTTACGGAGAAAGTTACAGACGGATTGACCTGATATTTTCACCAGAGGTGCCTCTCAGCCCCAGGAGGATCCCATTACATTTTGGTGGTGATCCGGATCGCCTTCTGGATCCAGGAATTTTTTGAAGGATTCTTTATCATTGTGAGATAGGGCAAATTTTGGATTTTTTGCATGTAACTCTATAAAAATGGCCAGAGTCTTTAGTAAAAAATCACACAAAAGGATCTCAATGAGTTTTATGAGGTGTCAAAGGTTGATCCTGATCCAGACAAACATCCGGATACTGTGATCCAGAACACACAAAAATAAGGGTGTCGTTGGAATTTTCAATGCTGAAAGATAACAAATGGGCGGCACAGTGGTGTAGATGGGCAGCACAGTGGTGTAGATGGGCAGCACAGTGGTGTAGTGGTTAGCACTGTTGCCTCACAGCCAGAAGGTCCTGGGTTTGAATCCCGGTCAGGGCATTTCTTGTTTTAGGAACATTATGAACAGTGAACATACCACTTTAAACACAAATAAAAGTTAATAAAGGACACGTAACAGTAAAAGTTTTGGTGTGAATCACAATATAAGGGGGGACATGAGCTGCTTGGCGGAGGTCTGCGCTCTCTGAGTGCTTTTCTAGTTCATGATCTTATCATTAGATAAAATGTCAATTTGAAGCGGAAAATCCTCTTTTTTTAAGCCCAGCCGTTTCCACTTTGAATACACAACACAATATGTAAAGAAATATTTCTGAACCCATGAAGCCCTCAGGAAATATTAGTCCTGTGTGAATTGTACCCCCGAGTGTGTTTGGCCTTGATCTGAACATAAAGGCTGAAAGCACTGGGAGTATGCTCAATTATATCTAAAATGAAAAGGCACTACCAATCACTGCTGAGGAAGAGTTTTCAAAATTGAGTAGAATAATGTCATTACCCAAGTTTAAAACATTACATTTTAGAAAGTAAAATGGCTTCAACCTCATTATTCTTTCATTAAAAACTGGCACTTTACCTCCTGACCTTTATTAAGTATCGTACTATTTCTACATAACCTTATTTAACCCAAATCTTGTTTTCCTCATGAAAACAGTTGAGTTTATTCCTTAATGGTTGGGTATAAAAGAAGCAACCATGAAAAGGTCGGTCCTTCACAGGCGAGGATGGGGCCAGGTTCACATCATCAACAACTGCTTGAGTAAATAATTCAACAGTTTAAAAACAACGTTTCTCAACATACGACTGCAGGCATTTAGAGATTTGATCATCTACAATCCAAAATACCATCAAAAGATTCAGAGAATCAGAGAAATCTCTGCACCTAAGCAGCAAGGCCCAAAACCAACACTGAATGCCTGTGACCTTTGACCCCCAAGGCGGCTCTGCATCAAAAAATCCTTATCATTCTTTAGAAGATTTTACCATGTGGCCTCAGAGGGATTTCAGAAAACCATTGTCAGTTTACACAGTTCGTCATCTACAAGTTCAATCTCTACCATGTAAAGACAAAGACAGATATCAACAACAACCAAAAACACCGTCGGCTTCTCTGGACCTGAGCTCAGCTGAGACAGACTGACGCAAATCGGTGTCCTCAGGGCTGAGGAGGAAAAGGACCATCCAGACTGTTCTCAGTTCAAAGGTCAAAGCCAGCATCTGTGATGGTCTGGGGGTGTGTTAGTGCCCATGGCTAACTGTCACATCTGTGAAGACTTCATTCATGCTAAAAGGTACACACAGGTTTAGGTGCAACATCTGCTGCCATCATGCAGAGCCCCGTCTTTGTCAGGGACGTCCCAGATTATTTCAGCAAGACAACACAGAGACACAGTCTGCAGGAGTTACAACAGTGGGGCTTCAGAGTCAAAGAGTCCAGGTACTAGACTGGCCTGCCTGCAGTCTAGATTTGTCTCCCGTTAAAATTTGTGGAGCGCTGTGGAGAGCAAAATAGCAAGAACATGAAAGAATTCACCTCAAAAGCTTCAACAAATGCTAATTTAGCATTGTTAGAGGATAAGTACCCTGTACCAAGTTTTTACCAAGGAACGTGTTCATCAAATTCAAAATGAGTGAATATTTGCAAAAACAGGATTATCAGTTTGAGATAATCCTGAGATAATCATTTTTCATCCATTCAAATACAGATGGAAAATGATTTGCAAATCACTTTATTCTGTTTTACTCACATTTTATACAACACAAGAATTCATAAGAATTGGAGTTTGCATTAATAATAGATGTGTTTAGTCTTTAATCTTCAGGTACAAATCTATACACGTCTTCTCAGTGATGTATCATGTCTCAGATTTACCCTTACTGCCTGAAATATTACTCATTAGTAATTCACAATTGCATAATCAACCAACTGGTTAGGTCACTTACCTGCATCTCCCTTCGTACAGAAACATCCCCTCATTAGTTTTTTTTAAAAGACATCTGGGTGTCACTTAATGGAAAGAACATGTTCAATTAATCTGTCCGTCTGTGTGTACACAGTGACTCAGAAACTCTCTGCTGTCGAAAACAAATAAATCAGAGCAAGAATCATGATTGTAAAGACTTCTATCTGATTTGTAAAGTATCCTGTTTGTTTTGATTATTGAGGCCATTTTCCTCCTTTTTTTTCATGTAGTTTCTATTTTGTTTTGGTGGATTTGTATTATCCTCTGTGGTTGTGCCAGTGTACCCATTTTGCTCCCAGTTTCCAGCCACTCATTAGCAAACAGGCTGAGTAAATGTCTGGTCCAGCTCTCAGTATCTGCATCATGAGTGAGTAGCAGTGCGTCACTGAGCAGTGAGACATGATTTGCCTGAGTGCATGGAGCTCAATCAGGCGAGCGTGCAGCGGGTGCTGGGTGACCAGCTGACCTTCAGGTAGATCATCATCAGTGTCACCCGCCAGCACAAACACAAAGAAGAGGGTGAGAGACGGAGGAAGAGTAGAACTCATCTGTGGTATAAAGAAGAATAACTCTCTAACACTTTAAGGAACTCAAACCGGCTCCCAAAGGCCACCCTGGTGGCGTGCACAGGGGAAATAAAGATATAAAGATGATGCTGATGATGATGATGAGGGCCACCTGCAAAGTAAAAACCACAGCAGAAAAGCATTTAAAAGGATTCGGGGTGCCACAGCATGTAGAGAAGCGTGTAAAAATGCAAACACAAACAACAGCTGCGAAACAAAATGGTGTGCAGCTTCTCCTCTCTCCCCCTGCTACATAATGCATGGCTAACAAGACAAATGTCCCTGCTTTCTCGCCACAAATTATGCATGGAAACGGCAGTGTTTCTAAACGACAGATGAGCGTTTTATCAGTGGTGGGATCACCTTGTGGAGATGCTGTGAGGCTGTGAAGGAAGAGTGAAGACAGGCAGGAGGGAGGGGGCTGGATGAACCTCCACCTCCACCTCCAACTCCTGCAGAACAAACTCAACGTACTTTACCTGACAACTCAATTAAACTTCCCACCTCAAACAGAACAAGAAACATGTTTATGCATCATGTAGTTTGTTTTTAAGTGTTGAGGAGGAAGTAAGTGTTTACTAAGGTTATCTTGGCAAATCTTACATCAACAGCAGCATCCTCAAGTACTCCTATATTTGACGCATTCTTCGGCTTCATAGACACAGACGGATTGTTTTAATCGATGGTGACTCCCACTTCTTCTCACCTTTGTTAACTATCTAAAAGCTGTCTCTGTCACAGCAACTCAACTGAAAGGCGTTGAACTTATAAAAGTTCACAGAGAACTTTTTCAGTCTTCAAACAAAACAAGCTCTTGGTGCCGTTTTGACTCACAGACATTATTTTTTTTTCAACAAACAACAACAGTATCTTTACCTTTTTCACTTGTATCAAGTGTATCTAGGGCCATAGGCCTTTGACAGCTTTATTCTTTTTTGAATTATTTCAATTTGATTCAATGTTTTTATAAGCCAGCCCAAATGTGTCTTTAGCTGTATGTTATAACAACAAAATTTGCAGTTATAAGTGAGTCTAGAATTGACCTCATTCGATGTTTTATCCAATCAGCAACACTGTTATTAAAGGGATTATGATTTGTTTGTGAAACCCAGAATTTAAAAAAAAAAAAAACGTTTTTTTTTTTCTTTTTTTTTTGTATTAAAATACAATGCTTTCATAAGCACTCATGCTTCCATAAGACATCGTGTTCACTGCTCATAACAAGTCATCAACAGCTCTTTTAAGTCCCAATCCGATCTTTTTTTTGTTTTGTTTTCTACTCTAAGTTGTCCGTGGTCTTTGAGATGTGATTTAAGTTTTTAGCCAAATCATGTTACCTGTCTTTTCTTCTGAAGAGCTCCAGTAGCTAATTAGCAATTTGCCTCGGAGTCGTGGGTGGAGACAGCGCTGCTCCTCACACTACTCTCCACACTAGCTTGTAGCCTAACATGGCCTTCATAGCGGGGCTCTGGAGGCAGAGTTTGGATTTGTTACATAGGAAATCTCACTGTGTCTGAGCCTGCCATTTGGGTCTGCCAGAGATTAGCAGCAATTTGAAAGCAGAAATACTCAGAAATGCAATTTTGTACTTATTTTATTCTCTATATGTCCTGTAGCATCAGAAAAATGCCATACGAACATGTTTACAACAAGAAAAACATGATTTTCATCGGAGCGGGTCTTTAAGTTAGACAGGAGACCAATATAAGCCTGGTCTGAAGTCTGAAGATCCATGGTCAAGGGTCTATGAAGTCCATGGTGCAGTACTTACCGGATGTTTGGACGATGCTTTAGTGAGTCAGCATGAAGGACAAAGGAATCCACAATGTGCAGATCTGTTCCTTTATACACAAACATCCATTCACAGCTGTGGTCCCCTTTATTATAAATTACCTGTGTGTTGGCTTAAACAGTAAACTTCCCCTGTCTATTTATCACAATATGTCTCTCCATAAGAAGCTGAAGACCAGGAAGTTCTAGCTGCTTTCTCTGCATAACCACAGCCCTGAAGATGCCTGAGATGACACAAAGATTCATGCGCAAGTACATTCATACACAGACTAGTGCTAGGATGCTAGCAGTGACCACGATGCTCCAAGATGCTAACGGAGACTGAAGAGTGTTAACAGTCAAATGCAGTCATGAGAAAGAAGCATAGCTGACAGTGCTCTTCTGATTGTTTAAATATGGCCCTAAATGATTTGATTTGAAATATAATGGTGCAAAACTCAATATAAGTTGCATGTGCCATCATCCGCTATGATGTCAGGCAAAAGTCTCCGAGAAGTTTCTGTGACAGGACCGGCTCCCTCATATGAAAACTCAGGTGTGACAGATGAAGACGACAGAAACTTTAGATAGAAGTTGACAGCTGTCAAACTGACAGAATTAGCAAAACACATTGTCTTTAATCACGGAGACAAACTGACAATGTGAGAAGCGAATATCAGAGAATGAGATATCAAGGAGTTTTTTTACCGCAGTGTCAGAATAAAAACAAAGAAAATACACAAGCGTGTGAATTAACAGTTACTCTTAATAAATATCTATTCAATCTAAAAAAAAACAAAAAACGCTCTATCATTTACATGCATGCTGTTGTGACAGACATGTTATTTTAGGCTCGATCCTGCACTGAGTTGGACTGTATTATCCGAAGTTTCTCAGAGTCAATTAATCTTCTCCATGTTTACTTTTTGTAGAAAAAGTTCTCCTCCTTCAGCTCCCACACACTGACCAGAGAAGTTTTGATGGAAAATAAACTAAAGCTTCCAAACAGACAAAGTTTTTAGGCTGTTTATTTGTGATGGACTTCACAGACAGAGAAAACTGATATTTTGGTTGCCCATAGCGACAGTTTGAACAGTCCAGCTCTAACTTAAGCAAATAGCGAGTGCTCATTTTGTGTCTTTAAGGGAGACAGTCTAAACTCAGAAGCGAAGTTTTGTTGTGTAGATCCAGGGTACAGTGTGTCACAGCACATATTCTGTTGCTTAAATTCACACATCAATAATATATGATGATCAATAGCTATTTAGCAGCTAAATGTCAGTAATGATTTATGCATGTGCATGTTGGCCTGCATGTGACTAAGCATATACAGCTGAGTTAAAAAAAAATGAAAAATTCATTCACGCTGCAACCAAAAATATCGTGGTAATGCAAATTGGAATCCTGACAGGGTGAGCAGGACCCTCCAGCTCCTCCGCAAGATGTTGCTCCATTTGCCCCTGTTAGAGATGATAAAGGTCCTTCTTTGACATCTGAGCCCATGAAATAAAGATATTCATCCCACTTTCCAGACTAACCTAAGACTGAGATAGACATTTTTTACCAAAGTGTTCAGACAGAGGTTAGACTTGTTGGACAGATGTACTTGATACGGCATGTGAAAAACATGTCTCTAATGTTACTTTCTCTGTCGATATTTACCACCATTGCCATTGGGGTTTGACCAATCATAACACAGCGAGGAGGTGCAGTTAAAGCTTCTGTGAGAAACTTTCAGTTTGTGTCAGCTTTAGTGCCCCCTGTGGACAGAGCAGACAATGCTTATCTCCATGTTTAGATTGTGTTTTCTGACAACAAATCTCATCCTGCTGACTTTTGATTGTTAAATTTATCATATTTGTAAGTATTCTATGTTGAAATTGTAAAAACATGGCTGGTTCCTTACCTGCTACAAAACAACTTGTTATTGTACTGGGTACAGATCCTAGATCCTAGACCAGCCATGAACTGTTGCACCACTGTTGTTTTGAATCCCTGCCAGCAACGATTTTTATTGCACAAAAGGAAAAGGATAAAACAATATGAACTTCTCTGTTGCAAAGTGTATTTCTGTCTGAATAAAAAGCAGCAATGTCGCAAGTTTCTTTGAGCTTATTTTGAAGGACTTTGCGAACTCAGAGGAGCTGATTCACCTGTTGCTTTTCTAAAAGTATGGATCAAAAAAAGTTGGCTGTGTAAATTTTTCATTCTTCATTTGAAAGCTTCATGACTCAGGGTCATGGTTGATCAAGTTTGAGCAGGAGGCGGCTGCTTTCGTTAACGAAACAAGTGAATCCTTTCAGACCAATTTATGAATTTAAACGAAGGGCGTCTCTTGTCTCGCAGAGCATTTCTGAAAGACGAGACGGAATAACCAATAGGCAGTTTACGCTGGCTGAAAAGAACAATGTTTTTTTTTTTTTTTTTTTTGTTAAATAAGACCCTCATTTGAGAAATTGCCTCGGAGGTTGATGGAAAATTGCAGAAATTGTCTTGTGTTAGAATGTCTGTCTTTGAGTGAATCAAAAAAATAAACACCTATCTGAATTTAGAAAGTCCTCTGAATACGTCCCTTTGTCTGCATCTGCTCAGACCTCAAAGAGATTGTTTATGTGTCCTCACCAAGGCTTTGATTATGTTTCCCAGCTATCTTTGAAATTTGCCTTCGCATCAACAACAGACACCAATTTTCTGCCGTCTGTTCAGTGATGTATGACTCACTCACCCTTCCCGGCTCTGTCTCTGCTGTCTTTCTTCCAGTGGCCATTATGTTGAAGGATGATTACTTTGTTCGGGGAGCAGGACTACCAGGGCGCTTCAAAGCAGAAAAAGTGGAGTTTCATTGGGGCCCTAGTAACGGATCTGAGGGCTCTGAACACAGCATCAATGGCCGACGTTATCCTGTGGAGGTAAGAATGGAACACCGTGTGAACCATGTCTGAAAGAGAGTCATTTCAGGGGTGTGTGAGGATTTTCAGGCCTCTCAACAGGCGTCTCCTTACACCTCGTCTGTTACTGAAAATTAGCAGTTGGTGGACGAGCATTGTGAAATTTTCTTTCTTTCAGTTTGTGCAGAAAAAGACGGGAGGATTTGATGCTTTTGGGAAACACAGTGACACCTAGTGGCTTGTTAAACTGACAACAGTTCTTGTTTCGTCATGATGGTCTCAATCAATCAATCAATCAATCAGTTTTTATGTATATAGCGCCAAATCACAACAGTTGTTATCACAAGACGCTTCCCAAAAGAGCAGGTCGAGACCACACTCATTGTTTGATGTATCAAAAAGATCCAACCTTAAGACAGGACAGAATTGACCCAACTCATCCAACACGAGTGAAGCACTTTGCAGTATTTAGCAAGCTACGGTGGAGAGGAAAAACGTCCCTTTAACAGGCAGAAACCTTAGGCACCAATCACCAATACACCTTTTTTGATTTTGGTCAAGTATTAAAGAGCTATAGGTCCATGTGCTTTTAGATAAACTATCTTTAAATAACCCATATCTGATCAGAACTTCCTGTTTCAGGTGTCAGTTTTAGTGCCTCTTATGAACAAAGCAGTCATTGCTTTTCTTGCCCTTTTCGTGCTTAAGGAGTGTCCTCAGACACAAAATCTCACCCTGTTTACCCCAGAATCTCAAATTTGTCATGTTTGTGAATATTCTACTTGAAAACTGTCAAATCAGTGTCTCCATGAACACACAACCCCTTGAAACCAGTTTAAGGCTTTAAATTGACAGAATGAAAATGGGCCATGTTGTCACCGTTGGCCTTGTTTGAATATCACGGAAAGGCACCAGTATGAATTTCAGTCTCTTTCATACATGTCAAAAAACTACTCATTTTTATATATTTTTGCTGATGTCTCATTCCTCTGTTGGTGACACTGTTGAAACTGTGTGGCATAGGCCCACTTTGGCCAAATTACTTGTGCAGTATTAGAATATAGAGTCCAAATCCAATTTTCCACTTCACTCTAAACAGAAAAGTCAGACAGTTTGAATATGTGAATGTTCTGGTGAAATACAGTTTTTTTTTTTTTTTTCAGAGCTGCTCAGACAGATTTATTGAAACCTTTATCATTTTTCTTTTTCTCTAAACTATTGAAACCGCATTTCAAATTATGTGCAAAAATCCTCTCCTCTTTTAACAGTTTGAAAAAAAAAAGTTTTTATTTATTTATTTTTTTTATGAATGTACACAGCAGTCAAGATTAAAACTCCACTGGGCAGAAAATATACTCTACATCATCACCAAAGAAAGCTCAGCTGTCAGGGACCACTCCAGGAAAGAAAAGTGAGGCATCAAAGTAAAAAAGTTAAGTTCGTTACAATACATAAATTATTAAATACGTTTCATTCCCTCCCACCAAAATATTAAAGAACAAACTTTTGCACAGATGGACAGGTATATGGATCTGGTAGTGTCAGATTCCACACGTGCAGCACACCACAGGGATAGTAAACATAAAGACAGAGTCTGCTACCTCTCACATGTGGTTCGGGCTTTCCTCACCCATCTTTGAGCTCACTGGTGCACTCTGAACTGGCTTATATTGGTATTGTTATATTAGCACCCAGTGTTTTCAGCCATAAATGAATGTCTGTAAAGTCTGACACCTGTGTTATGATTGTGTTCAACTTCTGCTGTTTGAGATTGCCATTATACATCACAAATGCAAATGTGTTTAAAGGGATATTCCAGCGTGAATTTAAGTTATGGTCAAACACACTGTAACACTGAGTTAGACACCCCCACGAGAGATGAATGAATGTTGCTGACTGCTTGCTTCTCACGTGAGGGCGTATTTAGAGTTTTGCAAAAAGAGTGAACAAGACGAGTGCTCAGCTCAGTGCATACAGGGAATGAGAGGGATTGGGGGTTTTAGAATTTGTGGAAAAACTGTGATAACTCTGTGTACCATGAACTGTGGGTTAATCAGCAGCTGCATCATTATTTTGTGTTACAGGCAAAGTCAAAGCTGGGCAGGGGATTTGCAGGCAGTGCAGCTCACTACAGAGAGATCCATATAGATTAGTGTACAGCGCAGCTGTGGAGGTCAGGCAGGGGATGCTGTGAGAGTGTTGGTCTTCACAGGCTTCCAATCTCATGCCAGTAATCAGTGTTGACATTTTTATGAATATTTAACCATGACCACCACCTTTCCTTGACCTTCACTAATTTATATGCCTGGATTTTACTGCACTAAGGCATACCTGCACAGGCAAAGTAATCAGGTTAGCAACAGCTGTGAGGAAAAACATAACACAGTGTTCAAATCTGTCCACCAGGTAATACTCAAAAGTCAGTGCAATGGCTGACAACGAAAGAAATGTGCTGGGATTTTTTTGACTGAGGGACCGGGATTTCACTCATTTGATTGCATGTTGTTGAATCAGTCAGGCTTAGAACCAGGGATCTCTCAAAGCCACCAATTGAAGCCCAGTCAATCAAGATATAAATTCTGACTAACCCACTGGTCTAAATGTGAGAAAACAGTCAGGAGAAAAAAGTTAAAATTGAGCACAATTTATTTGTCACAGCTGAACACAGGATCACAGAGTCTGCAGGTACACCATGTCAAATGACTGAGTGTAGCTAATGTTAGCAGGGCGAGCGTCACCAACCCTCAGCCCACCTCAGAGGCAAACATCCACATGCCTGTTCTGAGTTAACCACACAATATTACATGATACAATGTGTTACGGTGTGAGAAAAGGAGTGTTGAGGATATTGGGGCCTCGTGTTGGGCCCACAAAGATGAAAACAGTGACTGGCTGCAGGGTGGAGGCCCCAGAAAGAATCGATTTGCACAGGACGGGAAGTTGTGTGCAGCCTTGCTAGGGGTCATGGAGTAACTCTTCTGTCAAACTAGTAAGAAAATTTGTTCAGAGCTCCATGATTTCTCAGCTGAAAATTATCATTTGGCATCAGTGTGACACCGACTGCATCACAAAGCTCTGGATGACAATATATTGCAGTATTGATTATTTGTCTCACCCTGAGTGAAAACCATGACTCAGCCCTAAACCTGGATTGTTGATTTTATGCTGGACTATTTAAGCTTTCAGCTCCATCATCTTCAAACTAAACTCACTGCTGAAGTCTCACGCCTAGTGTACGTGTGGATCGTTTTTCCCGATAGTGTGTGTGTGAGTGTGTGTGTGTGTTGTTTATGTACAGCTGTCAGTCTCTCGCGTCCCGAAATGTCAGCCATCTTTGTTTGGAGTTCTCCGAGAGCACTGCCTCTTTGCTGGCTGGCCAAACAGATGAATATGTATTGTTTGACATTTGGGAGATCAGCATGCTGACAGTTCAGCTTGATATCACAATCTTCTCCTGCCGCAAACTTTCTTTCTTTTTTTTTCTTCTCCACAAAGTTGCATAAAGGTTCCTTTGTGTCAGTGGTTGAGATAGCTGCGTATGGAAATGATGCATTTGTCTTCAGGACTCAGTTTGGAAATATTGCTTACCTGAGAGAAGAATTGAGAGATTCTGCTGAAAACACAAAACCTCCCATATGAATGCATGACAAAGCTTTCTGGAGCTGCTGTTTTAAAATGGCTAGATTTATGATATGCCACTGTAATTGATTCAGCCGAGAGATATCAGCCGGGGAAAGTTTCCGTGTTGAACTCGTATAGAGTTTCAGTGAAAGTCAAGTGTTTATTTATTATTTTTATATTGACTGAATTAGTCATTCAAATATCCTTTTTCTGCAGACGCGCACGCACAGACACACACACTTGTACTCACAGGCATGCACATGAACTTGTACCCTGATCCAATATTGGAAATAGGGCTTTGCTAATACCAATATTTCTGCAGAGGAGCTGCAGAGGGACAGGATTTTCTTCAGATTTTTCAAATCAAAGTTTGGTATTTAGTGTCGATATTAACAAACATTACTTTATTTTGTAAACTGACAAGTGAATATAGAATAATATTGGACTTTGGTAGAGCTTAAAAAATCAACATTTCCTATGTCAGACCATGCAACAAAATTCTCTCCCAAATGTAGGCCATTGAGTGCAAACAATATTTTTTTAAGTTGCATACAAAAAAAATACTTTTTTCTATTAAAAATCCAGATGCAGAAATTAGCACACCCCAATCAAAGTTCCAGGAGCAAAGCTATATCTTAGTTACCATATCACCCTTATATTCATCTTATAGTAAATAAAATGTTATGTTAAACTCAGCTTTGTCAAAACTTTGGAAATTGTACTTTTGCTCATCTCGATATTGAGTCATACAATACTTTTAATAGGGGGTGTACTGACTTATGCTTGGCTCTGTACATGAAGAGAAAAAAAAAGTTATTGAGGCCTGAATTAAAGTGTAAACGGGTTAATTATTTATTCCATTTAATGACTTTGTGTTTAATTAAAGTCGCCTTGAGCTTTGAGTGAGACAGCCAAGATTCCTATTGTGGATTTGGTCATTGGATATGCAAGGAGTAGTATTCATGGTAGCTAATTACTTTTATAATGCAACAGCTCAGTAATTCAGTTGCTGTTTGACGGTGGTGAGCAGGAATTGTAACTCCTAATTCATTTCCAGTTGCTTCCCAGGCACGATTCAGCCTTTTAGTTGTATTATAACTGCATTGATAACACTTGCATGGTGATTTACAGCTTGCCTTAAGAGGAAGGTCCAGATATAGCTGCTTACAGAATTTCTCACTGTGCATGTGAATATTTTCCCTGATTACGGAAAATTTAAGATGACCAGTTTGTAAATGAAAGTTAAAAAAGAGGCAGCCATTAGAGCCAACATTGCATCGTCCCGGATGTCTGGCCTTGTCCAGCTTTTTCCGGGGGAGTTTATAAAATCCTTCAAATGTCCAGGGTTTTGTATGGAAGTTTCGAGTGTGTGTCACGTGGACTTACTTAGTTAGAAGCCTGTAAAAGACCCTTGATCCGACCCGAAAAACTCTCAAAATTAACTTTGTGCTACTCCGTGACTCCTCCCCCCTGTAGTCTTGTCCTCTTTTTGGGGATTCAGTATATGGTCACCCTAAAGTGAATGAAATGTTCACGTCTTACATTTTATATCGTGATTCACCCCTGACTGAACTGATCACACTCTGATTTTTTTTCAGTTCAAGTTCGTTGAAAAGTGAGAAAACTCCAAACCCTTCTCGTGACGCTTCATCCCACAGTTCCACTTCTGCAGCTGAATCTTGCAGGAAATGTTTGAAAACTTAGTGAAGATGTTTAAAAAAAAAAAAAAGTTGCAGCACTATGTCTCTGTCCCTTTTCAACTGACCTGAATTCAGTGCTGTGCCGGTGTTATGTGTGAAGTGGTTTTTCTTGCTGATTTGGATGCATAAGTTAAAATTTTTATGAAATCATGGAATTCAAAGGTACAGAAATAGACCCAGACAAAAAACACAGTTAAAGATGCAGCTCTTACAACAATTAAGAAAAAATGGGAGTGGTGTTACTGAAAGTACACTTCTACACAACTTTTTCCTCTCCTATGACGGGTGTTATGTGGGTTTTTATTACTACAGAGGCGTCTTACACAATATTCTTTGGGAGTTGACAAACTGAAGTCAAAATACATCACGATCTCCAGTAATCGATGAGGATTTAACACCAGTGATTATTATGCTATGCTAGGACTATTGCAGGTCAATGCAAAGGTCAAGGTATTCATATTTTCTTATTCAGTAGTCGCTCACTGGAGAGCTCCTTTGACAGACACAAAAAGCACAGAAAATCAAACTTTTTAAAAAGAAAGGCCAAAAGTTTTAGAGTCAGGGTGCAAACTTGACCAACACAACATGAGCTCATATTTCTACTGAAGAGTACAACAGTTGTTGGTGATAAAAACAGACCGACTCACTAAAGGTTACAAATGACAAGCCAAATTACTAAAGGCTAATTTATGCGTGCCAAAAGTATGAAAACGCATGCGTCCATTTAAATTGGCACAGATGTTTACCATTACATCCATCAGGGGGCAGGCTGTAGTCAACAGTTTCTGACAACAACAAACAAAAAGAAACATGGCGACTGTGGAGGAGCTAGTAAGGATACATGCAGGATACGTATCCTGATCCATATGCAACGTTGAGCACAACTGAGCCTGAAGGGAACACATTAAGGACAGCTTCTCTCAAATGTGTAAAATGACAGGGGATGCCAAGTAAGTACAAAATGAATGTGCAGGACGGGGTGTTTCCGCTTCGGATTGCAAAATAGTGGGAGAAGAAAATGCAAAAATTAATTTAGCTCACACATTAGGATTTACTGAGACTGGAAACAGTTTCCCTTTAATTTGAACTGCGCATAAATTTAATACATTTAAGAAAAAGTGTAAATCCAGCATCCCAGTGTTGTGGTCAAATGGCTGCTGTGATATAATTGGTGAGGAGGAGACAGATGTATGGACACACAGAGAAGAACACCATGATACAACATACATACTGTATGCTGTGGTCTAGACTCGTGACTACTCGACAGACACTGCAGCCTAAAGACAATTAAAATGGACATCTATGTCTTCGTACTTTGTTTTGTTCCCCCAAATTTCACATTTCTACCTTGAGTTCTCTTTCTCTTTCACAGGATGTCCCTGCTAGTCCCTCCCCAAAAATTAGTTTTGCAAATTAATGAACTACCAATAAACTGTCAATCATTAAAAAGTTCATCAAGAATCAACAGGGCTCAGAGTGCTAACGCTGAAAGTTAAAAGGCTAAATATGGTTAGGATCGTAGCGACTCAACATCAGCATGTTCTGTATGAATATTAGTATTCAGCTCACAGCATCACTGTGCTACAGTACCACATCAAATACATGTATCCTCTGCTGTAGAATCACTTGTAACAATTCTGAATACCAAGACAGGAAAACAGGGATCGTAATATAAATATCAGATATATAAAATCTAGATGACATAGACGATAATGAGGAAAAAGAAACAGGAAATGTGTATAAATCTCAGTCAGCAGCTCTAGACCATAATAATCTAGCCTCGATAAACAGGGAGTCTCTTTTCTTCATTTTTCGAAACAAACTCCCTGTAACCTTCCTTTCTTTTTTACCCTTCACTTTTCTGTGTCCCCTGCAGCTCACCATGCTGCACTGTGCAGAGGTGAAGAGGAGTGTTCTTGTGCTTCCTCCCCATGAATGATGTATGATTTACAAGCCTTGCCATTTGGTAATTGTTGCCTAATCGGGCCCTTGAATAGCATGATGAAGTGGGGACCTGCTGCTCCCCTACCTGCTGTTTTAAACTGTAATGCTCTGGTTAATATGCTGAGCACAGGCAGCACCAGGCTTTCAGCTGGAGTGTGTCGCTCATCCTGTGTGTGTATGCACGCACTCCCTGCGCCATGTTCAGCCTCATCCCACCGTTGTGTGTTTAATGTGGAAAGTCAAACATGTTTGAAATCACTCGTAGGTATTCTCAACCAGGAGGCTGCTGGATGTTAAGCCAAGCCCAAGGTCATCCGACTGTGAGAAAACAAACTCGCTCTCACTCACTGCAAGCTGTATTTTACCGCACAGCTCAGTTTATTTAAGAATGAGTCAACATAATTAGGATATTTGCTCATGTTGGAATAATAATCCAGAGTTTTTTTTATGTAATATATTTTACTAAGAGACCTACATGTGCATTGTGTCACAGTTAACAGCAGGACAGACTTGGTGGTAATGGAATACAATATTTATGGGTGTGCTTTAAGTAGTGATTCATCATCTGAATATGTAAATTAAAAAAACGTAGAGTTTTGTTAACTTGAAATGAGCCTATATCATCTACAGAGGGAGACACAAAGTGAGTCTGAGCTCCAACAACTTACTACTGCATCTTAGAAGTTTTATTACTTCTGGGGAAGAATTAAGACAGCTTTTGCTTCCTGCTAAAAAAAAAGAAAACAACCCGAAGTCAATGTTAAAGGTCCCATATTATGCAAAATTCACTTTAGAATGGTTTTCTATGCATTCCCAGCCTGTCTACAAATCCCCCGGAAATTTCTACTCAGACACTATTTTCTCCCTTGCAGACGCTGGTTTGAAATGGCGAAGGTACGAGCAAGGCACCGCAGTTGCTCTGTTGTTAGCTCCATGAAGCAGCACTGAAGTCTGTTTCCGTAGACTGCAAGAACACCGTCACGAGAGATAACTGTACTTATTAGATTGCGCATTCACCAAAAGAGTTCCAAGTAATGAGAAGAGAGTGGAGATGCAACTGTTAGCAGGAGTTAATGTTAACTAGCTACACGTAAGCTAGGTAACATTAGGTAATATATTGGAGTTTAGTAATATTTGGGATGAAGAACTCTTCGGCTATAATGGGGATTGAACCCATGACCTTGACATCTTTGTTTTATTGCTTCTAAAGGGTTTCAACCACAAAGGGAGTTGAACCCTCAATCTTCTGATCCGAAGTCAGACGCCTTGACCATTAGGCCACGTGGTCTGAAAAAAGTGCGAATGGTAACAAAGGTAACAAAGTAAAAAGAAAAATATCGAGACACATAATATTTGTAACTAACCATTCAGAAATGTCCTGCTGCAGCCACAGAGTTGGAATTTCTTTCTGAGCCTCTTCTTCTGGATCAGACTCTGGATTAAACTGGTACGGCTAGCACTAGCACTCTGTGTAAACATTAGCGTGTGGTACCATAGCGCAAGCAACTCCCCCCTCTTCCAGGGAGACAGGGAGGGGTGTGGCTTGCACTGAAGGAGGCATGGACAGGCGCAGCACACAGAAACAGCGTGTTCTTGGCAGAGCTCACTAGAGAGTTTTCAGGCTGGCTGAAGTCCAGGAGAAAAATGGTTTTTAGACAACAAACTTCAAATTTACTGTTCTGAGATCTCTGAGACCTATGTGAACCTGCTGAAAAGGAGTATAATACTTTAAAACATAAACACTGTTTGGCAGGTTAAATTAACAATAAAGTGGGCTAAGTGCTGGTGGGTCTATTGAAATAAAGGGCCGGACCGGCAGTTCCCCCTTAAGCCGACGTTTGTGTGAAGCCGAGTTTACCATTTGTCTTGTATTCTGACTAAAGATGATTGAGGGTATTTTTTCGATTTCTAAATGGAGGATTAAAACAAAATTATTCACAATAATCCAGTCATGAGAGTTTTTTCTTTGACAGGCGCCCAGCAGCTACTTGTCGACCCCATCATGCGTGAAAGTTGGTTAACATGAACTGTTGACAGCTGGTGAAAAAACAAGTGAGGCAAAAAAGACACATAGAAAACGTCTTTCCATCCATCTTTCCAAAAGATTTATCCAACAATGTCAAAATAAGTGTCAGGCAATTTTGACGACTTGAAGTTGAAAATATTTACTGAAACTTTAACTGTTTGATGAAGGAAAAAGCAAATCTTTTATTCTGAAGTCAGGCTTTGATACTTATTTTCAATAGAAGCAATTTTACACCGGATTTGTCTGTCATCTGATGAACAAAATAACATCACACTGATCTGATAGCCTGTGATTAGATTTATCACAATTTCATCCTCAAATTGAGACCAAGTGTTTTTGTTTCCTCTAAGGTCAGTAATTGATTTAACCTGCTAAATATGCAGATTGGTTTTAGAAATGCTTCAGCGCTTCACTTAATAGCAGGTTGGTGTAATAGACAGGAGGGAGCAGGGTTGGAGTTCAGCATGTAGTTGTTTTCAAGCTAATTTACCATGAACGTTTCGAAAAAGAGAGTTCACCACAGAAAATTTGAGCCTTTTGAGCTTGTTATGATGTTTACTGCTGATCTGAAATGTGTTGCATATGTTATAAACCTCAGGTGGGCAGCAAACATGCCCTGATAAACCCTCTGCACAGAGAGGTGGTAAACAAATGTATAAGACAGAGAAATATCTAACTGATGAGCAGGCAGCGGTTTCTCTCAGGAGATGGTATATCTATGTGACATTCCTCAGGTGGGCACTAACACCTAACGCAGAATTGGATGGAACTGTTGGGTGTCTGCTGGATTTGAAAGTGGGAAGTTGTTTGCTGACATGTTAGCTTGATCGGAGCTGGTGATGAGGGGGCGGCTGTGAATCTGTCAGTTTGTTTTTATATTCTTTGGCCCGAATCTTGACAGACATTATAAATGCAGAGACACAATTTTATTTAATAGAAGTATTAACAGAAAATCACCATCACTTATCCCATCCTGGTGCTGGACACAGTGGTGTGTTGGGTCCCCTTCACCTTCCCTCTCTCAGTAAAATGAGCATCAAAACCAACTCGCCCTTTTTCGGGGAAGTAAAATTTATTCAAAAACCATGCCAGCTTTTAGCAAATTCATTTTTTTCATTAAAATAAATCATTAAAGTCCTGATTTCTTGATGGTTTTAAAGGACATCTTGCCAGATATTTCTGTGGTAAATAAATATTTTGCTGTTTCTCCTGCATACCAAATTTCACTGCAGAGAAAATAGCATCTCTATGCGCCAGTGATGTTTGCAGACATTTAAATGAACCATTTTGCATTCATTTAGAGCAAAATAAACCACTTTTCCCTCGTTTCAAATCAGCCTTATTGCAAAAATAAAAAAAGAAAGAAAACAACCATGGGAGAAACATTTTTGCTAACTGTGATGGAGTATTGATCAGCATTGTCACACTCAACTATTGGTGATCGGTGAAGACCACAGTTTCTTCTCTGGATGACACAGAAATAATATATCCAGTATGTAAATATTATCCTGACACTCCTATATTTACAATAATCAGGAGTAAATCAGACATGGTCTGTCGGAGCCATATGTTTTTTTTTGTTTTTTTTTTATAACCTGTGTACCCAGAGGGCTACCCTAGGCTGCTGTAAAGCCATTGTTGTGGCAGTAATCTGGCTGGTGTCACACATGTTGGTGAAATAAAGTTTAAGCTTTGGCTGGAGTTCTGCTTCTGGGTCCTGCTTGTATTTTATTTTATTTTATTTTTTTGGTAAATTAAGTTTATTCAGTTAAGTCACGTTAATGTTTCTACATCGAAACTTAGGCCACACCCTGCGCCATGGGTCTACATAGCCCCATACTGTATGTAGAGGCCTAAACATTTACAGTATGACCTCTATCCCTTATCTACTTCTAATTGTCAATTCAGTTATTAATGCACGATCAACTCCTGCTCAACTTCTATAAACTTCGATAAGATTAAGTCACCATGGTTTCCTGTATGTAAACAAAGAGGGAACATTGTGGGACCATGGACATTGCACTGCTGACAAGCATTTTGGTGGACTGCTGCTGAGCAACGCAGACGCTCCATATCAGAAATATGTAGTGCTCATTAGGACGTAAGGACCTACAACATAGGTAGGTCTATGACAAAGTCTGACCCAGAAGCATAAACCAGGCTTTAGTCGAACTCAGAACACTCAGAGCCAGTAGAGAATTGTTTTCTTTTATGCTTTTTACTCGCTTGCTCCAGGAAAAATCATCTCACATGCATGTGCATTGAATTTAGTGCTATCAGGATGACTTACTGAGCAGCAGAGATTGGAGGGTCTGCCAGTGAGTGGTGATCTTTGACACAAGAAAATGAAAAACTGCGCAAACACGCTTTGATTTATACTGCTCCGCTCCAAACATGAAACCTATCCTGAAAATCTTTGTGATCCACTCACATATTGTTGTAGAATGACCACACTGATTGTCATTACCTGTGTATCAGTGAGTATCCGTCCAGGTCTACCTCCCACCCTGGCTCCTCGTGGACCCAGCCTCTTGCACAGGTGAGCGTGCTATCAGGACTCTTGGTCGAAGCAGGGAGCCATCTATTCAGTCTGACTGCCTCTTGCCAAGGCCTGTTTTTATCTCCACCCCCTCCCCGGCCCACCAGACGTGATAAACGAGGAGCAGAGGATGAAAAGATGAGGAGGGGGAGGGATGAGTGTGTGTGTGGCTCCAGAAGTTGCTCTGCCAGCTTTTACCCACCTGCCTAGATAAGAGAGGCACTGTAAATTAACACGCGATAGGGGGGCTGAGAGAGCGGCCTACATGTGTGTGTGTGTGTGTGTATGTGTGTGTAAGTGGATTGGGAGGTGTGCACTCTCTTTCACACTCACATATACACACTTGCTTCCTCTCTTTGCTTTGCCGCAGGTATCACAGATAAAGATGTGTCATTGATGAATGGGATTTTATTTCCCATCAACCTTTGCTGCGTAGGAAATGGAAAGCGTATCCCAGCCCCTAAATCATCAGATGAATAATGATAACACTAGGTAGCAGTTTTCATTTCTGTGCACTATTTGTCTGCAAAGCCTCGTATGCAAACTGTTTGTTTCTATCAGTGCCTGCAGAGTGTCTCACCCCCCCCATCACTGCTAAAAATGAATGCTGATCTTCTGCAAACTGAGGTGTGCATGTTTTTACCTGTGTTCCTACATTGTTTGATCACACCGGATGCCAGCGAGCTTGTTTCACCCACAGAGAGGCCAAGTTTCAAAGAGGGAAAAACTCAAGTTATGCCGTCTTTTCCTCACAGTTTGAGAAACGTTAAATCATATGCAGGTGTAATAATGCAGCTCAAGTCGTCCTTTTTCCTTTTTGGGTACCGTCTGTCTACCTGGCAGTCATTTCCTGTGAGTCTGACGATAAACAGCGCGGGAATCAATGTGCGCAGCACGAACAGCATCACTCATTTGAACTTGTAAACCGACACCATAAACTTTTATTTGGCGTTTTTGTTGAGCGATCAAAAACCCCTCAGTGAGCTGGCACTCTCTGTGCTTTTTACAGCCATCGAGACAGAGAAACACAGCGCTGTTCACCTGCATAAGAAAGGCAGGTACAGCAGTGTGGGTCAGTGCATGGAGATGGGGAGGCATTATCACAGTTAGCTGTGGTTTACCTGCTCAAAGCTGCATCTCCTGGAGTTACACCTGGATAGATTTGACAGGAAACACTGGGTCTGAGCAGAGCTTTGATGTGTGTTATCTCTGAAACAGCAGCACTTTATACAAGTTAAATAATAACAATCAAAGCTTAGCACGCGCCTATTCATGCTTGAATCATTCATTTCTTTTTAACATTTACTTTTAATATGAATGTTGATTTAAAATACTGTGCTCTGATGCAACTACTGGTTTCAACATGACACAAGTCCCACTTTTGATCAAGGAGCTGCAAAGAAGCACTGTTAACTGTTAATATGTGTTTAATGAAGAGTTTATTATAGTCTTATATATGTTTAATAACATCTAATTAAAGTTAGTCTTTAAATTGTTGACAAGATTCCAGTGAGAGTTTGTAGGGAACGTAAAGTATAATAAAGGTTCAAATTAAAGTTATTAAACATACACTCAATATTAAAAAATATTAAAAACTGTATATACTGTTATTGTTGTTAGATTTTCTGTGGGTGTGTTACAAGCTGAACTTTTTTTTGACTCTTGTAAAGTCCAATTAATGTAAATAAATGTCCTTTTGATGTTTATGACAGACATAAACTGTAAACATGTTTATGTTTGGAGACTAAAAGTGTGGTTTAAGCAACAGTGAGTGTGTTAATTGTGATTTTAATTTCAAACTCATCTTAATTGTTTCAAAACATCCTAAAAAGTCTTATAAGAGGCTTATTATCTGTTTACTGATAATAATTACAAGACCTCCATATAAAGTGTTTTGAAATTATTTTGAAACTTAAAACTTTCACTAAAGTTGGTTTTATTGAACATCATCATTTTCACCTTGCCTCATTGTGTGATAACAAAATCATAAAACATGACACTGCAGACACATCATATGATACTGGCCATGAAGAGGAGGAGAGGATTTCTCTGAGATATTAAAACTTTTATTAGGCAGCCGTTTGTCACCAAATGACATAGTTGAGGAGTTGGTGCAACTCTGAGGGCATATTGGGTTTAATGACCTGACAAAGAAGCAGGATCAAAAACCTGCCCTGAAAGAGCGTACAGTCTTTGACGGGTTTGAAGTAATCTGGGGATTGCGGCGACCCTCTCGGTCTTGGATACTCTGTCAGCCTTTCATCAGCCTGTCATTAGTTATATTTTTAACTTTAGTTAATTTTGACAGCATTAACTGTTAACTGTAATGAAAGTTACCCTCTTTGTTAACTGAGTGAAATTGTCAGTTTCAGTGATGATGATAAACCAGGACCGGACTCAGCAGTTTGGCTCTCTGAGGAATTTTAGCTCATTGTTTTGTTTTCAGCTGCAGTTTTACTCTTTCGCTCACACTCACCTTCTTTTCAGCGGCACACTTATGTCTCCCGAGAAAAATGAGAATAAATCCAATCTGCGTTATCTGTCCAAGCAGCAAAGAACAGGCCCACACAGTCAGCAACTGGCTGTCCACCAAACGCAGGACTAAGCTCAAGTCCCTGAGTCGGTGAAGACCAAGACAGAGCTGTAAATCTAAATCACGAGGTGGAATATATGCTAAAATTTACTGCAAATGCTCCGTCTGTTCTCAGGCACAGGTAGGCTCAATCATGCACACCTAAGGGGCAAGATTATGAGTGGCCCAGTTGGCTAACCCACCCTGACATGTAGCAAGCTTGATTTTATGAAGAAATATAGCCACAGATAAGAAAAAAACAATGAGCATACTGTCTTCATGTGTACATTTACTCACCAGCTTTTGAGCATTCAGCACTCTTTGTAAATTGTTGAATATGCTCCATCCATCTTCTTTTGGTTTCAGTCCAAACACTTTGTAAATCTAGAGGAGATTTGAAACTTTCTCTGCCTCAGTAATTCATCACAGTGAATATATATTGTTTTATTCTTGTCAGATGAACTTGCATTGCGTGGTTACTCAGTTGAAAAGTAGCAACATATTTCAAAAGTTTATGTGCTGCTGGGAGACTTTGAAATGAGAACTCAGAAAACCAACTATGCATCAAAGTGCATAAAGGAGTGCCTGGATTTACAACAGCCTGTGTCTTTTACATCCACTTTTAGCTTTTTCAGAGCCAACAAGAGTGAAAACCGTCAAACTATTGTCACTCTTTGGCTCATTCACACGTAGGTAGGTTAGATCAAGGCTTTTCTTCTCTGTTGGTAATAATGTGTAATCAGTCTGTCACGTCAACCATAGAAGAACATTTTGTACATGTGCATTGAGTTAGTCAATACTGTGCACAAAGTGGAAACTTAAGCGTGATATATTTTTTTGCCCTTTCACTGTGATACAATAATGAAGAATGACTAGTTTTCCCAGTAAACAGGCAAATAAATCAAGCACTGATAAGACGTATCCCGCCTCCTTGGTGCATTATAAACAACTGCCATTAACGAGTTAAGGTAATGAAGTTAACTTGTCTTAAAACTTTTGTTTTTTAAGCACACAACAGAGTTTTTGAAAAAAAACATCCACCCTGGGAAGCACTTTAGAAAACCTCAAATTTTACAACCCTAAATAGTCAGAAAAGGCCATATTTTCAAACCCTGATGCTCTTTCATGACCTGACAATAAAGTAAGATTATTAGCAACAAGATTTTTGCTCTTATTGTCTCGTTACTGATGAACAGTGCTGTTTTTTGTACTTGGTTTAATGCAAAAACAGAAGAGTTGATTTCCATCACTCACCTAGAAGTTTTTCTTTTAAGAGCTCTATGAGTCAAGTTTGTCTTTGAGAAGTTACTGAGCCATAGTGTTTTTTTTCTCGTTTTTGACAGCATGAATTAGCAAGAAAATGTAGTATTGATAGATAGTTTATAAAGAGAAAACCTTTAACCAAGGCTTTGCTTGATAAAGGAAAAAAAAAAAAAAGATAAACCATCATTAACAGATTCAATGTGGACCTGTGACTGTTTCACTGTTCTTGGAGTACTAAAGATTGAAACCATGTGCATCTTTATGTTATTCTGACAATAATTAAGTCACCGGAGCACAATTAATGACATGGGGGGCTTTGATAGACATTTAACTGCTGCGTCTGGTCACCTTTGTCAACAGTTGATCATATGAAATAGCTACAAATCAATATGTTACCTTACCCTGCTGCATTCGTCAGAAATTGTCTTAAACTAGGAAGAGTAGAATTTAGAGCTTCTTGAAAGTGGGTGATGGTGCTCATTGGAGATGCAGTCTATCTTACAAACACATTACTGAATTCATCCGAAGGGGTCACCAGTATCCACACACCATGAACACTGCTACTCTAAGTATTCAGCATTAGTTCTCAAACATTAGCAACCACGAGTTAGCAGTCAAACCAGATTGAGTTACCTATACAGCCGCAGCAACATGAAATCTATGTTAATGACAGGAAAATAAAGCTTGGAAACACATTAAGATGCCTCTAGTCTTCATGTAAAAGCCAATCGAAGCAGGAGCCGCCTCATTCCCAGTGTAGGAAGCAGTGCTGATTAAATACCTCTTGGCCATCATATGCACTAAATCAGAGTATCTGTGATAAGCTAATACCGACTAATGATGTTGCCCCTGCTGATGCATTCATCTGCCTCTGGTTTTCAGTGAAAAGTCAAATGATATTTCTTCCTTTTGGGAAAACGGGGCTTATTTGTGTGCTTGTAACATAATTAGTGATGCAGAGGACTCGAATATGGAAACTGGTAATTACCAGAGAAGTACAAACGTGACGTGCTAACCACATGCTTGAGCAGGAACTAGAGTACATCTTGTAATTTGTACATTCATGAATAGTGTCTCATTTGAAATCAGTTGATTTAAAAGTGGTTTAAGTTACCAATTAAATCTCATTTTAATGCCCCTCTTTGCCCTTTTTCTTTAGATTGAATGGGTGCTTAAAAGGTGCTTTATTGAAGCTGTCTCATCTTGGAGGTACAAGTGCAAGGACAGTGATTACAAATGGAAGAAAAAGTGAGATTTAGCCTGACCCTGAAACATATCCATGAGTGCACTTCCAGGGAATTGACCAGATCGATGAAGAATCTTATGGTTTTAATAACTAGGAATATTGATAGTCGCATCCCTCTGTACATTAAATTAATTGGTTGCCTAGTTTCTAATCACTGCACCTCATTAGCTCAGGTTTGATGTTTATTTCTGCAACACAAATGACCGCACAGCTTTGAAATCTGAAAATAATTTGTAACCCCTCCATGTGTTGGCCTGCAGGGGACCAAACATTTGGTCCATGATTTTGTAAAATTGTAAGTTTCAGGATCAGAGCCACTTCTTTAGCTCTGATGTTTGAAATCAGCATCCTATAGCCAATTGGCCTCAGACTAGAAATGATCAACTAGATCAAAACCAGGATGCTTAAAGGGATATTTTGGCGTAAAATTAAGTTAGGGTCAGACACACTGTAACACAGAGTTGAGAGAGATGAATGTTGCCAACTGTTTGCTTCTCTAGTTATACCAACTTTAGTAACGACTTTAATGATAGCAATACACAGCGGTCTACCACTCCTGACGAGTCGATCACTGAGTGCAGCAGATCATTTCCTTGAAGTAATAATCATCATAATAATCATTTTTCACTGCAGATGCGATAGTTCTTCTAAGTGTCTTGGTCTGATTGCATTTCCAAGAAGTAATAATCATAAATTCATATCATAAATGTTCTCCCTTGAGTTGCGAAACTCCGCTGCACTCAGTGATCAACTCGTCAGGGCTCCCCCACAAACAAGTGGCTGCTGGAGGAGAGTGGGTGAATTGAGTTTAGTCTCTTTGCTAAAGAAATCACGCAAAGCTAAAAAGATGTTTGATGGCTAGTACTATGGCTGGGACCATGTGCCATATGTACTGTTGATGAAGTTAGGTGCTGTTCTGAGCATTATTTGTGGCTATAGAGTGTCGTTTGGTTGAGGTGTGTGCGTGGAGATGTGTATTGCTATCGTGCATTGCATTGCATATGCATTTTTTTCCAACTAGTCTCAATAGTTTATGTGTGTCAGTACTGTATGTAGGAGTTAACAGTGCTTGGTCCCAAAAGTAATATGACAAACACTTATGTACAGATAGCGGAAGGCTTGTTCTGCCATAAAACATGTAAACGTAGCGCACATCGTACATTATTACATTAAGGTATTTCCATGTGGGATGCCTATTGGCCTAGTGGGTTGAAGCACACCACATCCAACTTTTCGCCATGTGTCTTTGCTGCATGTTTTTCTCCCTCTGCTCTTTCTCAGCTCTTCTGTCTAATAAAATAATCCAAATACAAATGGTATAATTCCTGTTGAGGTCGCCCATGAAGATAAGGAATTTTTTTGTCAACATGGCATGACAGAGAAAATTGAATCACAACTACATTATCTGGGTATGATAGTCCAAATATGAGTAGTTGGATTAAGTGCAATTTCAGTGTGACCAATGTGTTTACATGTTTTTTAAAAGTCCAGCAAATAGATGTTTTTTTGAACAACATACTGACTAATACTTAGAAAGACGCGATAAAAACATTTTCCCTTTGCTTGTAGCTCAGCACACGTCAGTGAATCAGTGTGACAGGATGTTGCAGACTAACACAAAGAGTGGCTCTGTTGGTAACGACATTACATTACAATGATAGGGCCTGTTTTCAGTGCTGCTGATCTTATTAGTGGTAGAGTTTTCTTATCTCATTCCTATATCCAGCCTCCCCACCTTTATGCTGTGCGTGCCCTCCTCATTTATTGCCTTTTCTTTCTTGTTTTCTCTCTCCTTTTTGTTCTTACTCTCGCTCTTTCTCACAGCCAGCTACAATCCATTAAACCTTCAAAGATAACAGATGACTGCCAGGCTGTACTCCCTTGTTTTTTTTATTTTTTATTTTTTAATATTTAAATATATTTTTTTTCTTTTATTTATGATTGGCCTTACCCCTGAATAGGGAATGCATGCCATTCCTAACATTATATTATATTTCCTAGTTCCTGTCCTCATTGACACAAAACACGATCATTCTTTAAAGGCTATGGCAGTGCTACCTGGAGGGCAAATAGATGCTGTCCTAGATGCCGACCTCCTCCGTGCCATTTTTAATAATCCGACATGCTTATAGGGGTCATTTATTCTTGTGTTTTTTTCTCATGTTATTTGGGGCTAAAGCTATATTTTGCCCCCTTTCCTTTTGGTTTTATAAGAAAAGTAACACTCATGAAATTGAAAAAGCCACAGCTGACTCTCAAGGCCATTTCTCATACGCCGCATTTCAATTTGCTGTTTAAGATAGATTGCGTGAGGTCGCAGCGCTCTAAACATATCTCATAACCCAGACTGTGCATTCCTGTCCCTCCATCTCCGATCTGTTTTGTATAGCTGTGGTGGTGACAGAGATGAAAGGAAAAGTGTGTGTCCATGTCCGTGTGCGTGTGTGTGTGTGTGTTGCATCAGTGGCCGGCAACGCTACACCGTGTGACCTTCTTTGATGGACGCCCTTTCTCCAGCTGTGAGAGGGGCGAGGGAATTCAAAAACGGCATAGCGCAGCTCAGATCGAGAGCGAGACTGCATCAAACCATCCTCTTGATGTCCTCACTCTCTCTGCTCAGCAAGGACACGCACTCCATGCGGCGCATTCTGTTGTCTGTTTTCACACACAGCCTCTCGTATGTCGCCTCAGATCTGTCAGTCCCTCAGGGGGGATCACAGGCCGCCGTGCCCGGTCTCACATCACTCTCAGAGGGGTCGCGGAAACGTCTCGTGCCTCTGAGTGTCTCCTCCTTTACATTTCCATCCTGAGGCTACAGAGCCGTCCCACGAGACAGTTGAAGGTGCAGGAAGAGAATGAAGGGAGCTCTGGCAGGACACGTGTTTTGGAATCATTGTCTTGTGGTTTGAAACTGAGGGGAGACCCACATGACATTTCCTGTGGGTAGAGGTCTGTCTCTCAAGTCTTCAGATTTTTTTCTTGTGCTACAGTGTTTCCTGTAGCTGGTGAAATCTTTCATTGATGTGCATGCTGTAGGGCTGCAACCACTGACTTAATGTGGTCCGAACACTGGCACGGGCGCAAAGTTTTCCTCCGTATGCATACCTCCACCAAAAAGCCACTCTATAGCCATAATACTCAGAACAGCACCTAACTTCATCAACAGTACATATAGGGTCTCAGCCATAGTACAAGACACCGAACATCTTTTTAGCTTTGCCTGATTTCTTTAGCAAAGAGACCAAACACAATTCACCCACTCTCCTCCAGTAGCCGCTTATTTGTGGGGGAGCCCTGACGAGTCGATCACAGAGTACAGCGGAGTTTCGCAGCTCAAGGAAGAACGTTTATGTTTATTACTTAATGGAAATGCTTCTTCTTTCGCTTCTTTCCACAAACTGGATAATTACTCACGTTTGTTTGCATGAATTTCCCCTGCAAATATGTTAAGTTAAAAATGCTCATCTGTGCTCATTTCCCGGTTAGCACTTGATAGTAACAGTGATAAACTCACATACAAGATACACAACTCTGATTGCGATTCCATGAAGATATAATCATAAATGTTCTTCCTTGCCTTGTCCTTCTGTGTATGTACATGATAAAGAGGGACGGTGTGCTCCTCTCACCTCGGGCTTTGGCATTCTGTGTTTACACGGGAAACAACAGAACCAAACTGACAAAACTTTGATTTATTTCATGCATAAAAATATACATTTTTGCTAAAGTGGGCTTGACTGAAAATATAATTCATTTGTGAATATTTGCTGTCAAAGAAAGATGATTGTTTCTCCAGGGAGCTGTCAATCAGCTATCAGACATCCACCCTCTTGCACGGTTTCAGACATAAACATGACTAAATAGAAAATGTCAGTCTTGTTTGCTGTTGTAGGTCATAAAGAAGCATCAGTATCAATTTCTTTGTGTTTTCCAACCAGTTAAAAATAGAGTTTGAATCTGTATCTGTGTGCGTGTGTTTTATTCTTCCTGAAGTCATGGCTTCATACTTCAAATGTTAGTTTCTTTAAAGTGTCACTTCTGGACACACTTCTGATGTGCTGTTGGAGCCAGGTGACAAACAAGAGGGAAGAGAGACGCTGGGGGCGGTGGGATTGGTTGGCTCAGGTTGACATTTATTTGAACGGACACGCATGCAACATGTGAAAGCATGCAAGGTGTACTCGCTTCATTTATCATTGACTGACTTCAGAGTGAGATAAAACCTACAGTGATGTTTCTATTGATGTGTGCTTTTTTGTATAGTTCAGGGTAATGCACAGTACCACGACTGTCATACAGGGCCATGATGCTAAGTATGAGCTACTTTTAAAGTCAATAAACTCTTGTTGTTTTATGAGTGGGCTTGATGAAGTGTTGGTTTTGAACAGTCTTCGCTGTCTTGACATGATTACAAACTATCAGAGTCAATCAGTTTTCATGATCTGCGCCAAAATAAGCTTTTGTACTCTTCTGTTAAGTGCCAAAATAGCAACCAGTAACCAGTTCCAAGTCTTTCATTGTTAAACAGTGTTGTGTCGTTCCCGAATGATTTGTTCAAAAGAGACGAGTCTTTTCAGTGAATGTACTGAACCGAATCACCTCCTCAAGTGATTCGTTCATTTCTTACTTAAGTTGAGCTGTCAGCTGCTGTGTTACGCAGCATTGGCAGGCGAGCAGCCAGCGAGCCGGGGACTGCACGCACCAACGCCTAAATCACGCAGTGAACTACACTCTCTGGAATAATTTTTGTCTGAGGGATACACTTTCATGGCAACCATTGTTCTCTGTTGTTTTAACAGTTTTAGTTTCCAATTAAACAAACTTAAAACATTAGGCTGGCAGTAATGAGAAGAGAGTGAGACTCACCAGCTGTAGCAAGCTCTCGACAGCAGCGACAGAGGGAGATAGGGATGTGTTGTGTTCAAGTGTGCCTGGGTGAAAACAAACTTTTTTTTTAAATTTACTCTGCTAAATTGCCACCGCAACCACTTGCATACAGTAGGACACAGCATGTAACAAGTAGTGTATAAAACCCGCTGTTTGAGAAATGTGTGACTGTCTGATCCTATCATTGCTGCGATTTGCGAGGGAACGGTGCATGTTTAGTGTGAATTCTTCACTGAGTGTGGTGTAAACATTCAGTGAACGAATCACTTACTTAGCCCAATTTACAGAGAAGACCAGATAAATAGCATACCATTGGACAGTACACTTAAAACATCATGATTTATAAACAAGTTCATTTTTACAAACCTGTTTGTTAAAGCAACACAAGCTATGATCTGAACTGAATCCTAAACCGTTCAGCTGTGTATCAGTTCAGGAATTCAGAGTCACAGGCTCCTCCCACCAAGTGCTGAATGATTTGGTGATTCAGTGAACAAATCATTTGAACGAATCTTTTTAGTGAATTAATTCTAGTGATTCAGTACATCAAAAAGAACTGCCCATCACTATTGTTAAAACTTGTGGATGATGTTTTGTTTTCTAAACAATATAGAAGAACTTTATTTATCCCTGAGGGGAAATTCAATACGTTCGTCAGCACATGCAAAAGTTTCACCATATGCACAGTCTTTTCTTTCATTCAGTCCAACGCTGCTTGGATACATGCGGGCCTTTTCAATTTCCGGCCCACTATCTTGGCCTGGACAGGCGATTTGTAATGACTGAAGGGTCAGGGCCGCAGGGTGTGCTTTAATTGACTGATCTTCCTCATCATCTTTAGTCCCGCCATGTGTAACCTCAGGTCTTGAACCGTTGAAGTGCGGACTGGAGTTAGACAGCAGTTTGAAATGAAGTCAGGCCGCTGTGCATCCGTTTCTCTTCCTCCTCTCATAACGGCACTCAATTTTAGAGCAATCTCTGCAACACAATATGTACAACACAAAGCCACAGAACGCCGCACTGCCAAACTCTTTACAAACAGCCTCCACAGTCCCACAGGTTTTATGCAATTGTCCAGTGTATTGAAAACTTTGAACTCTGCAACATGAGAGACAGCCTGTGATGTGATCAGAGTTAACAAGGCAGCGCTGCTCTCCCCTCTGGACTCACTTGTCATGCTAGCTTTATGAGCCTCAAAACCCGATTTTTAGTGTGTGACTTTAAACTCAACCCAGAATGAAAGCAAGGCCTTCAGTTTGTAAAAACAGCCAAAAACCATTTGGACTTCTGACAGAAAATGACTGCATCCCTCATATTGAGTCTCTTTCAAAGCTGAAAACAAAAAAGTTAAACTTCCGATGAACTGTCTCTGTCTTCCTCCAACTCTCCTCCCATTACATATTAGATATCAATCTCCCACTTTTTCACCTCGTATCCTCTCCTGTCCTTGTTTACAAGACTCCTGCAGTTGATGCTTGTCAGAAATTGACTCTGCTGGCCGGATTAAAACATCCTTGACAGAATCTTGATGCAATTTCTGTTTTTTTTTTTCTTTTCCCTAAAGTCTTGGCTGGATCCAGCCACCCTCAACTGAATACAAACTCTCTCAAACTCTGACATCCTTTGCCAACAGCTTATTACATGAGTTCAGTCTATTTACAGACATATAAAACATATCAAATGGCTGACAGTCTTAGCTGACTCTATTCGACCTGTAAATAAACTCAAGAAAATTTGAAGTCATTAAACAATTCTTCAAACACGAATGAGCAGATAACTTAGCATAGATGGACACTGTCTCTGTGATTTTACCCCTTGGACTCTGGATAGAAACACTGATTATTTTTTTGTATTTTATTTTTTTTTTTTTCTGTCATCCAAGAAATAAACAGTGAGGCTGAATTGAAGCTGGCTTTTAGCCTTCAGATAAACAGCTGCAACATGCCCAGTAGGGATGTTAGCAATTAATCCAGTATCAAGTAAATAATGGCTAAGAGTATACTCAAACATGCATTTTGTTTTTGATATTATAATAATAATCATAAATTTTATGTATAATGTGCTTTTAAAGGTGCTCAAAGACACCTTACAAAGAAAAAATAAAAATAAAAACTACAATTTAAAATACAGAAAATTTTGAGAAATAAAACCAACAATGTAAAAGGCTAAAAAGACACAATATGAAAAGACAATAAAAGAACAGTTCACAGGTTAAAAGGGAATTTAAAAAGGTGTGTTTTTTGGAGTGATTTGAAAGTATGGGGGTCTGTACAGTCTCGGATGGGTTTGGAGAGTGAACTCCAGAGGGTGGGGGTGGCAGCGGAGATGGCTCTGTCCCCCCAGGTTCAGCACTTGGTCTGAGGGGTAGGGCAAGGAGATTTCCCTCTGAGGATCGGAGGGCACGGGAGGGGGTGTAGTGGTGGAGCAGGTCTGTGAGGTAGGTGGGGGCCAGGTTGCTGAGTGATTTGTGGGTGAACAGGAGGATTTTGAATTGTATGCTGTGTGAGATGGGGAGCCAGTGCAGTTTTTGGAGGACAGGGGTGATGTGTTCTTGGGAGTTGTTGTGGGTGAGCAGGCGGGCAGCAGAGTTCTGAATGTATTGGAGTTTATTGAGGACTTTTGGTTATATCAGATAAAGATTAAAAATGTGTATACTCTGGCTATATTGAGCTATCAGGGTGGTGTTTCAAGTTGAAAGCATGTTTCAAAGCAAACCAAATGACCAAAAGTGCCATTCAAAGCAGGGAAGCTCAGTAAGGGGCTGTAGCCGTACATCAGGTCTCCAGGTTTTGGGGTGCAAAACACAACAGCCTCTATTTAAAAAATGAACACGAAGGTTGGGATTTTCTTACAGGACATGCAAAGAGATTAACCTCTGTGTACCAGGAACATCAGAGCTGTCTGAGTGTGTTTTCTGCTGACACACTGATTGTGCTCCTTACTAATCAAGCCATGTGGACATGCTTGTTTTTATCTCAATCAGAACAATTATGGAGAAAACTGGACACTGTGAGGCTGAAGTCTTTTTCTGTTTGAGTCTCCTGTTGCAGCACTTCCACATTTACTTGCAGTTTGAGCTGTGCTGTAGTCGATTAAATATAAGGAGGAGGTATTTTTTTATTGGTCTGCTCCTAATGTTGATGTTGAACAGCTTGTACACCTCAGGAAGTTCTATTATGATTTTGGGGAAAGCATTTAGTTTGAGTCATAGAAAGAATCTAAGTTTCTCTATATTGATCGGCAAAATTTCGAATGATCAATTTCAGACAACACTTTGCATTTGCATCTTTTATGTACACTTTTCAGCTAACCCAGCAACAAGTTAGCCTGACGATGAAAATATGTAATGTTTGAATAAATAAATGAGCTACATACCCTACACTGGATTTTGATCCAGGCAGTAAATATGATTCATGTCGCTGTAAAAGTGGGCATTTTATTTGTGGCCTGTGCTTTTATTACTAGCCTTAAGGGGACACTTGAAGAACTACTGTTTTTAATGTTTCTGTAGTGGCCTTATTTTATGATTGATACAAATTCAACAGAATACTGTTGCTGTAAGACATTTAGAAGCATTGTGAGTGCAGGATTTCTTCTATTAAAAACATTTTAAAGCCACAGAGGGCCAACAGTAACGTTACTGGAGTCTGACCAACAGTGAATGTGCAGAAATTGCAAACAAGAAAAAAATATGTTTCCCAGTGGCTTCGAATATGACCACTTTTTGTCTGACCTGCAAAGATTTCATTGTTCACCAGTGTCCTCTAAATATGTTGTGAATGCAGTTAAAACAGACTCACACTGACAGTTGTAGTGTTATTTCCAGGGCTAAAATTATGGAAGCTTTTAATGGTGCTTTAAGGGCCTGGCTCCATCAACAGTATTGTTTTTCCACTGGTAGCACTTCTTTTCTGTTCAAGGTGCAGTTGCGCACAAAAACGCTCTTAGTATCAGTTTTTTAAATTTTTCATTTGTTTTTTATATTCACTTTTTTGTATTGTTTCACTCACAATGATCCCAGGTATAATCAGTTTAGTTTTTTATTTACTGCAGACCATTGATGTCATTCTGCCTCCATCAGCCAATCAAAATCAAGCTTGGGCGGAGCTTTGGATTCCAACTTTGTCAATATCAGTGGCATAGGTTTAATTAACCTATGAGGGATATACGTGTTTTTTCTCATGAAACCAGGCTTGTTTTTGGTTTACAGCTGCAGCTAATGCCAGAACATGATTTTTACATTTTCCAATTTAACAGTTAGCACATGGTTTATTCAAAAACAAAAGTTTACAAGGTGTGTTGTGACACAGGCTTAACAGTTTGAGTTTGAGTTTATTTATTTAAACCAGGGACAATACATATTCATGAACATATACATGTAAATATGCAAGATTATAGCCAACGGCTAATTTCCATCTTTAGTCCCTTCAGCAGGTTGATGTCAACAACATAAGATAATAAAATCAATAAAACTACAGTAACAACAAGCAGAACAGTTAGCCTTCATGGCCAGTATGAGCAGGGGGAGTAATTACAGAGAGGAAAAATGTGTCTTTGAAAACACAATAGGACAGAAAATGAAAAATAAAAGTATAGTGGATCATGAAGCATACAGGCCAAGGGTCAGGGGACCATAACGGCCACTTAAAAGTGTCACTTTACAACTTTTGTGACAATAACTGTTAATTAGAGCACCATGGAATTAAAGCCACTCATACTGCAAGTGCAAAAAAAAGCTGCTGGTGGACACAGGCTCTGAAGGTTGAACTACTTCTGCCAAATGAACATGATTTTAGGCAGAGACTATAACTATTCCTGTACGGCAACCCCTGAGATAAGTAATTTTCTTACCTGTGAGGTCTAATTTTTCATTTATGACCACCTTAGGTTGGACCTGCTCTCCAGCGGAATAATTAATGGTCCACAGTAAGATTGTGGAGGTCAAGGTAATTATCAAAATAAGGGTCCGCATCATACCAGTGTCCCAGGTTCACATATCATTCCATACTCATAGAGTTAACGCAATCATATAATCAATGTACATGAGGCATTTTTCATATAACGTACTCTAAGCTTGTTTAGTATGCTGGCAAAATAAACAATCTGCAAAACAACATTTGTGTGAGCAGATATTCAATGTGAAGTGAAGAGTTAAAGCATGTTGTATCGTCTCCTTATGCAAAAAAGTTACATAAAATGTTATTCCAGTGATATAAGGCTACGGTGTCTGTACAAATATATTAAACCTTCCCCAAACATGTCTGAATTTTATGCCCTCCTCATAAAAGACGAGAGGGCACACCGGGTATTTCTGGACAGTTTCCAAAGACGTGACTGATGCAGGCTTTCTTCTCCCCGCTCTGTCTCGAGGAGAGTAGTTCACAGTGATAGATAATAGGATCTTGTAACATCGTAAAATGAATGCATGTACATTTAGTTTTCAGGTGGGTTGTTAGCTTTAAGTCTGCTCATCTCCCCCTCCCTCAGAAACCACTTAGAACATCTATAATAATGATGCATTAAGGTGTCAGCAGAGCAGGCTGCCTGATTCATCACTGCAGCCTGTTCGCGCTGAGAGTCTGTCTCCTGTGCTTACCTTCCCACATATTAATGTTTCATTGAGTACATTACACTACATCACGTCAGTGTTTGATGATCGCACACGCATACATGCACACAGAGAAACACGCACTAGCACTCTGTAAATTTTACTTGTCTTAACCAAAAAAAGTGTCGACTTCTCTGAGCACTGGGACTCGGTATGTTTCCACAACTCTCAAACATTCAGCTTGGATAAACCGGTCTGATTTTATCAATAACATCTCATCCAAGCACACGTTGACTTGTTTCAGAGCCACATTATCCAGCTTTGCTCTGTCTCAAATCAATATCTTCGAAATTATTTTCATGCAGACACCTTTTTTCAGCCCTGGAAGTGACCCTCATCATGTTCACAATAACAACAATCTTTTTACCAGCAAGTGCAAATTATATTCCCATTTCCCAGACACAGTTTTTCATTATGTGGATCCAAAAGATCATATTTTTCAATTCTGCCAAAGATGCAACTGTGTCAATCTTATCTGCTGTTGTTGTTGTTGTTATCTGATTAAATGATTATTGTTATTTTTTCAATTCCCCCTGCTGTCTGCTTTTCTTAGGCTCTTCGAATCCTTGGCTATTATTGAAAATTAGCACAAATGATCACCAAAAGCAGGAAGGTCACTGGAGTTAATTTACTCAGTGGCACAAGAATCAGAGCTGAAATTTATCCACCTGATGAAGAACCAGCCAGTTAAAACATCATTAGTAGCCCTCATGTTAACACTGATATTTTATCTCACACTTGTCCACCGCTGTAGTTTTGCTGGTGGTCCAATCCTTTAAACTTTGATGATCTTAGTACACTGTCAGCTTCAGATTTGCATGTGTGTTGCTGCAGGTTTGACTTTAAAATTAAAGTTGCAGAGAAATATTTGTGTCTATGTCAGACCGTTTAATCAGAAATATGCACTCGACAGCCTTTGTTTAAATGTGACTGTAAAGAACTTGCATTGAATGAAACATTTAACTGTAAGGAGGAAAAGGTATATAATTCTGGCATTAAAAAGGGAATATTATTATTATTATTATTATTATTATTATTATTATTATACAATAATATTGCTATAACGGTTTATGTAAGTGATATATTTAGTGTTTACCAACCTTCTGAATCCTTCGTTGTCAATCACCAAGAGTGTTTTAATTCATTCATGCTGGTATTCGGATCCCAATCACCTGCCACTAATGCACCAGTTCCTAGTCTTGGGGTTCACATCCAACAAACATACAAAAAAAAAATATTTACAAAACAACTCCCAGTATGTACAGAGAGCACAAAGTAAAATACATTTAAGGTGTCAAAGAAGACGCTGAATGCATGTAACAGAGTATGTCCATGTGCCTTTAAACTGGTGTCAATCAACATTACATTGCACAAGATCAAGACTACATTAGCACACGCCCGGCTATTTTCATAATCAGACATTTCACCATCTCTGTTTACAAAAAAAAAAACTGCTTGCACATCACTATGTTTTCAGTCAAGTTTTCATTTACACTAACCCGTATATATATATGCCGCCAAGAGCATGCCAAACCTGTAGGTGGAAGTGTAGCGAGAAGCTCAAGCCCACGTTAGCCAATCAGAACCTTGCATAGCAGCAACAACAACAATGTTACTTCCTTCTTTTGGAAAAGATGCAAATGCAAACAAATACAAAGGGATCGCACCAGCATAAATGCTATTCTTCATGCATCCATGATCACTATAGATTCTCAACATAGACTGTAGATTGTAAACAACGTCAAATTCAACCGAGTTTCCGGCGCACAATCAGCCGTCAGCTACCCAAATGTCAGTTTTTCTCCGTTTACATACAAATGTGCCAAGTTTTCCAAAATCTCCACTCTGGCCGGAGTTTTTAGAAAGGGTCGTTTTCAGGGGGGAATTCTTTGTTTGCGTCTAAAAGAAGGGTGCAAATAATGGTTGATGTCTCAGTTTTTAAAAACAACCGGGTATGTATTAAGCGGAGACTAAGTTATAATTGACTGTAGTTATCATTTACCTAAATTCATGGGTGCTGATGAAAACATTCATCAGGTTGCATGCTGACTTCTTGTCTAGTCTTGCCCGAGTCATATTGACTGACATACATTCTCCTTGTCGTCAACCTCTCACCTGATATGAAAGACTAGACCAGTCTTGCAGCTTTATTTTGAGCAATAATCAAGGTGAGAAAAAAATCCAAGGCAGGAAAAGGGGAACATCTTCTAATCCACATTATCCCAAGTCCCATTTTCTGAACAATGTTGCCATTATGTTTCTCCCATATTAGCTGCTCATCAAGTGTGACACCCAGTTAATTTGCCTCTTGTACTCTTGTCCAGCGTTGGAGCCTTTGATAGATGAGCAGATCCTTTCCCCCTCTTTTTTCTTTGTTTCTGTATTTGTTGTGGTAAAATCAGTGCTTTTGTGTTCCTTCTGTGCAGACAATAAAGGAGGTATTTTTATCAAAGACCTTGACCATCAGCCTTCCTCCAGCTTAAATAACAGTTCACAGCTTACTCTCCAGCAGGCTTCAGCTTCAGCGTGATGCCTTATAGACTGATGTGAAGATGTAATGGTAGAAAAGTGGACTCTGTTTGCCTCTGAGAGCGACAGGGGCTTCCCCTCTCCTGTACAAAGTGTTTTTCTGAACTGAAAATAAATAAGTTGTTTGCTGTTGCTTGCCCCTGGGCTCAACAGCATCTCTACCTCCCACTCAGGCCTTTGAATTCGGGAAGGACGAGGTGCTGTTACAGGCCCCCTAGGGTTGATGGCCCAGAGGGAGGCAGGTTTCCTCTTCCTCCTCTCCCTTGCTGATCCTCCCAGAGCGCCGTCTACCTAACTCATTTTCTATCTCTTTTTGTTTCTTCCCCTTCGCTCCACTGCTACAAATTACAGCTTTCCTTTCCTCCTGTTATTGATAAGGGTTTTTTTCAATACCCTGCTAGATCATAGGAATCACATGAAGGTTAGAAAAGAGAAGCAGCGCGCTCAAATATTTGACAGGCTTATCATTGTGCCAGTGGGGGGATATTGATATGCAAGGAGACCAGGTTCAAAGACACACCAAAGACAGACAAAAGCTAAAAGTTTGGACTCCCAGTGTTTCAACATGATATAGAATCACCATAGAGAGTCAATTTCAGACCTGAGCCGCATAAATGTCTGCCTGTGTTAGGATTAATAAGCAGCGCAGCAGAGTGATTGAAGACTGTTACATTTTTGATGACACATTTATCCAGAGCAACTGATGATACAAGTCCTTCCTCTTTAACTCCCGCCGAGACTCCGTGTCATCGCCGCTGAACACCGCTGAGTTATGAAGATTACTTTTAGCGCTGTAGAAATGTCTTCTATTTGGTCCTCATCACAATGTTGTTGTAAGACACGAACCAGATGGGACTGGATAGAGGTATTACACAGGGGGTCTACATCGAACGAAATAACTGCTCCGGTGTCAGACACAGATTCTGCAGTAACAACCTGTTTATGTGACTGCTGCTATGCCCCAGGCTGAATGGAAACGTGGACACAACAGGGGCTGTGTTATGATCTGCTTCAAGGCTCTCCGCAGTGACTGGTTGAGGTCCATTTTTTCATTAATTACACTCCAGCAACCAATCAGTGAGTGGTGTTTGATACGAAGGCGTGACTGCAAGTCAAAAGACATTCAACGAGGTTGCGCTCATGTATCGGCGATAAATTAACGTTCACGATTTATCGTCAGAAAAATCCTCCATGATTTGCCATCTCATGATGAACGGGATAAATGCAAGTTGATGACGTAAGCGTGAGTGATGGACTCGCAGCCGTAGCCCACTCAGATCAGAATAACTAACAAACAGCCAAAGATGGTAAAGAAGACATCTCTGAGCATCTTGTTACAGAACGAGGCTCCACATGAGGGATTTTCCTTCAAGACCGGGCTTAGACGAGTACAATAAGGTATGCCTGACATGGAACACATTTCACTAATGTTCTCTATAAGCCACCACTCAGACTTGACTATGCCAACTGGTGTTCTCAAGACAGATTGTGTCAAAAACAATGGCAAAACTTATCGTGATAATTTTTTTAGCCCATATCACCCATCCCTACTGTGTTGTCACTAGAAATAGGAGTCATGCGATGCTACTTAAGGGATATTCCAGTTCTTCCTTGAGCTGCGTCACCCTGCTGTGGTAATGGACTCGCCTGAAGTCTGGAAGAGAGTAGGTGTGTTGTGTTTAGTTTCTTCGCTAAAGAAATCAGGCAAAGTTAGAAAGATGTTTGGTGGCTAGTACTATGGCTGGGACCCTCTATGTACTGTTGATGAAGTTAGGTGCTGTTCTGAGCATTACTTGTGGCTATAGAGTGGCGTTTTGGTTGAGCGTGTGGCTCCTGGGACCGCTGTGTATTGCTATTTCGCAGTTGTTACTAAAGTTGGTATAACTAGAGAAGCAAGCGGTCGGCAACATTAATCTCTTGTCAGGGTGCCTAACTTGGTGTTACGGTGAGTTTGACCCTAACTTAATTTTACACAGGAATATCCCTGGCATGGCAACTCCTTTACTACTTTCAAATGTGCAGAGACCAAGGACTTTGGAGGGCTGAGATTCAGAGAGTGCTGCACAAGCCTAGCATCTCACCTATTGGCTGCACAACTCATGTAGCCACGTGTCTAGCAAAACAGGACACTTTTACTTGAGATGATAGACTTGCACCAGGTTAGACTTTAAAATGTATCCAGTAATGGTGCAGTTGATTTAAGAGAAACATATGATTAATCCAAGTTTTCAAAATTTTGCAGTTTGAGATCCATATTGGTTAAAAATAAAACATTGATTTGAGGCTCCAGTCTTGATGGAGCAGCTGAGAAGAGAGCAGGATGGATATTTTTTTTTATATAAAAGCTCAAAAAAAGACTTAATAAAAAGAAATGAATATAGAGAGGTCAATAGCAGCCACATGCTGTCTGTCTGGGCCTCCTTACAAGTTGTGGAAAAAGTTAAAGTAATTCTACTGCAGTGGTGGGCACATCACTGCAGCTAACAGAACAGAGACACAGTTTAAGGGGTACAAAAATATTCTATATTTCACATAATCATCTTCCTGCAGACCTCAACAATCCCAGTTTCCCGTTATTGGGGAAGGTTTAAAGAATATTTTGTTGTAAGCACTAGGTCATCTCAGATTGCAGAGCAAACGTCCCCTGTGGATTGAGTTTGGGTTTATTATTATAAAGATCTCTTTGCAGCATCATCTTCAATCTAGCACACTTGGCTCTCAGTTTAAGGTGGAGTCACTTATGATTTTTAAACCCACTATGAATGTGATTTGGGCCTCATCACTAATTGGACCATATGGGATTTGTTCATCTGAGTGGTCCAGTTGTTATTCAATGATGCTAATCAGGCCCTTGGACATCACATCTAAAGAAAAAACAGAAAACATACAGGAAATACTCGATATTTTTGGTTGCTTTGACACCGAATAATCTGAAAGTTCATGAGAGTTCAGCTCTGCAGAGCTCTTAGACTTACATACTTTCTCCTTTCACTGTCTGTCTCAGTCTAGTTTCCTGATCCACTTTCCTATTCAGAGTTGTTTTTCTTTATTCTGCAAAACCAAACTAAAGAAAACTCTTGAGGGCATCAATCTTCTGCAACAAAAGCCTGTAGTCTGAGGCTTTCTACAGGATTTTCAAAACCCTGCTGCAGAGATTTTCTCCCTCCGAAAGAACTCCCTCAAGACTTTGAGTGTGGTCTAACTCTGATGTTGGGTGATAAAGCCCGGCTTCCGGTGGAGTCATCAGTTCATCCCCAAAGTGCTTGGTGGGGTTAAGGTTCGAGGAACGAAATTCTCTTAAACTAAATGTGGGAAATCGTTTCTGCATGGGTATGACTCTATGAAGTCCAGGACAGTGGTTCTTGAACATTTCAAGAGTTATGCTGTACTTGCTTGTGGCCCCACTCATGTGTGACTGTTGTACAGCCCATGACAACATGAGCCAAAGGTATTACCTGCAACCACTACACAACAAACAAACTGCCAGTCAAAATACTCAATAAAAGGTTGTCTCACAAGTAGAAGTGATGTATTTCTTCATTTATTTTTCCTGTTTTCTTTTCTTTTTTTTTTTTTTTTGTTAAAAATATTGCTGATCAAGCAAGATGTCGATCAAGATGTTTATTTTCAGTGGGCTCAGAATCCCATTAACTGTGCATTAAAAAAAGTGAAGTGCAACAAGGAGTTGAGATTTTTAATTAATCTTTTTTTTTTAAATCCACAACTATCAGGGACTGGTAGAAACAAACAGTATTCATACACACACACAAAAAAAAGAAGTAGAAGAAGAAACATTGTTGATCAGTGCTCAGTTGTTTATGTTCATTATAATGCCTTTAATAAGATATAAACAGTAACAGCTTTCTAATGCGAGTTTTACCCTTTAAGCAAACACCATGTTTACTATTGAAGGTAAATGCTCATGTGAAAGCTGCTTTCATGCATCCTTGGTTGTCAGTCCTCTGACTTCCCTCCTCTCCCCTTGATCATCTCTCCTCTTCAAACCAATAATAGCCATTGTCTGTTATAATTAGGAAGTAAATGTATACAGTGGCTAACACACTTGCAAGAGGAATTCGTTTTGCATGTAGTCTCTCACTGATAAGGCATTATTAATAAAGATAGGTGACTTCATTCATCATGTTGCAGTAGTGTTAATTTACGGTTTCTCTTGAATTAAATAGCACAAAAAGAGGTTATTTTTCCTGCCGGGGGATCCTGCAATCTGTTAAAGAGACCTCGAGTAGCCACACCGAGCTCTAGTGCTTCATGTCAATCAACCTCGACTGTCACAGATGGCTGAATGAAACATTCAGATCATCAGCAGAGCAAAATACTTTTTTTTCCTTCCGTATAGTCCCATTTTCTTGTGTGGGAAAGCCCACACTGCCATCATTAGGACAAATCCAACTGTGTTAAAACTTATGTTAATTGTTGAGCTGCTGTCCCCCTGCCACATTCATGAACACAATCCCCCACATTGACTTTAATTAATATCCGTTTGGGAGGAAGTGTTGTTCCAGTTGAGCTGTCTCTGCGATAAATTCAGCACACTGACTCTATATCAGGCTCCTTGTCAACTGTTTACCTCGCAAGTAGATCAAAAAGCACTGCACAGAGCTCTTTATGTGAGGATTAGCAAGCTGGAGAAAATGCTACACAAGTGATATTGGCAGTGTTGATCTTGGCACGGAAAAGCCTCCAGAATTGCTTTTGGCATGCAGGATTGTGTTCCCCAACGACACAAATTATGTAAACGCATGTGCATATGAACACAGTTTCTATGTACCTGCACACACTCACAAGTGCACAAGCTCAATAATGCACTCTCTTTCCACAAGCACTGTGCACACATTTGCTGTGTACCTTAGTGCGTCATGACTCCACATCACCATGACAACTAATACCGCCTCACTGTTTGAGCAATTTTCTGTGTGTGATTGTTTTCATTGGTTTCCACTGAGCAGCAACACATCATCCAAGTCCATTTCACAGTATTATTGACTTCAGCCTTCACACAAATATCAGACTGACATTCATTTTGTCCATCATGTTTCAGTTCCACATCTGTATGATCGCATAACAAACCACCAGACTGTTATGTGATTTTAATTTCTCAGCCGAGTCTCATGAGAGTTTCTATTTTAAGTATAATCTTGTTATTCCAGCATGTTCTCATATGGCAGGCAGGCAGGGGCTTCAAAAAGTTAGGATGGTTTCAGGGGGCCCATAATGGATATATATATATATATATATATATATATATATATATATATATATATATTCATATGTTTTTTTTTTTTTATTTTTTTTTTATGTGGATTAATTCAACAACAAGTCATTAACCCTCAAAAATACCTCGACAACCAACTCCATGATTGAGTTGGTTGTAACAGTGTGCTGGGTTGGCTATCTTCAATGCTATCAATGGAGAATCTGCTGATTTTCTTCCTCTGTTGCTAATTCATTTTTAACTAGAAAAGCACTCGGAGAGCGCAGACCTCCGCCAAGCAGCTCATGTCCCCCTTTATATTGAGATTCACACCAAAACTTTTACTGTTACGTGTCTTTTATTAACGTTTATTTGTGTTTAAACTGGTATGTCCACTGTTCATAATGTTCCTAAAACAAGAAATGCCCTATCCAGGATCCGAACCCAGGACCTTCTGGTTGTGAGGCGACAGTGCTAACCACTACACCACTGTGCCACCTATCTACACCACTGTGCCGCCCATTGGTTATCTTTAAGCATTGAAAATTCCAACGACACCCTTATTTTTGTGTGTTCTGGATCACAGTATCCAGAATTTTGTCCGGATCACCACCAAAATTTAATGGGATCCTCCTGGGGCTGAGACGCACCTCTGGTGAAAATTTCAGGTCAATCCGTCTGTAACTTTCTCCGTAAAATTGCTAACAGACAAACAAACAAACAAACCAACGCTACCGAAAACATAACCTCCTTGGCGGAGATAAAAAGGATTTAATATATACATGTGTTGTAATACTTTCATTTAAATACAGTTCTTAGATGTTTTAATGTTAATTACACCATGACTATCACAAATTGCAGTCCATGAAAAATATTGCATCCGTGCTCACATGGTGATGTGTTTCCAGGGTTGGCGTGGTTCAAGCCATGAAGTGATACTGTTACATGGGACCTAAAACCCCATGTTGTCAGATATGCTGCACGCACTGAATTCATTTCATTTGGCAAAATTTATGCATACGGCTTCATGTTTTTATCACATTAGCTCCTAGTACTCAAAGGTCAGTGTTGTTTCATTGATGGGAGGAGTGAGCAAGGGAGAATTTCAATCTGATCTGTTGTCTGTGTAATCCTGAATAATCCCTCTGCACACTGTAGCAGCCGAACTGGGGAGGAAGCAGAAAGTGACAAATTCTCATTCCTGTTTCCAGCTGCTGGTAACAACAGAAGATAATTTCTGTGTAATACAGTGAATCCCATAAAAGTATGCCTCATTATGCTTTACTGCAGACTGAAATAAAGTTTGAAGTCTTAAAAGTATGGGGAAACTGCCTTTGAGAGGGAAAATAGCTGATTTACTTTTCATGGATATTTATGCAGAGTAGTTCATCTCATAATTAACCATCTTTTATTTACTATTGCACTAATTTATAAATCTCCAGCCGCCTCTATCCATACAATCAAAGGCACTCTGAGTCGACAGTGAGCTGCAGATGTTTGTCTGAGTCACTCCTCCAGTAAATAAAGAGCTCAGCTGCTGTTTATGGGATGTTAAAAGCTTGGTTACCTCTCATTACTTTGACAAAGTCAAACAGAAAGGAAACAAATAATTAGTTTTTCCTCCTGTGGGATATTTATCCTTTAACCTTAAATTTGATTTACTAATATGTAAACGTCTCACATGTATTTCGGTGTTTATAAGAATCTGCTAATTGGGAATGTGGATTCACTCTGCCTTACACTTTAAAGTATAACGGTGTTGTATATTTTCTTCAAAGACTCTTATTAAGCAGAGCGGCTTTTCTTCACATGAAGGTGCTGCTGCCGGCTGAGAAATATTTGAATTAAGCCTGTCCCCGGGCAGCACGGTGGAAATTCAAACAGCAGAGGGAAAAGGTCATGGGTAGCCTAATGTGCATGTCTCAGTGACAAGTGAGAAGCATATAAAGAGATTCTAGCTTTATGTAAAGCTGGGCAGTAAGGATTAGTAGAGCAGTTCACACTGCAGGCTGTATTCACAACACATCCTTTTTAACTTTTGGTTTTATTTTTTTTAATTTTCTCTCCCTGCTTTTCTTTTGTTTTCCCAAAGACAATGGAGACATGTAAAGTAGAAGTGCTGTGAACTCCTGTCGAACCAGGACAGCCAGGGGTCAGAAAGATAGCCCAGGACTGGCGCCAGGATTTTACACTGTGGTCATGATTTCATGCATTTTTATTTTCTCTAAATGTCTGCAGAGTGCTTCTTCAGGAATGCCACAAAAGTCAAGTTTAGACTACAGCACATCAGCTAATCCTAACACCAGCCCATACCAGCTGATAGTTCAGCTGATTACCTTCTACACATTCACTTAAAAAACGTCATAATTGGCGTTCTATTTAAACAGTCTTTGCCTGCTTACTCTTCCCATTCCCTGCTCAAACTGCACTGTAATAACTCTAACTATGCCTTTAATGCTGCATCTAAATTTTACTGGAACATATTTATTGTAAGGATGCCTGGCCTATGTTCACACTTTCAAGAGTGGAAGGTCCACATGAATTATCGTTTTGACAAGCTAATGGTTGCATATCTGGGTTAGAGCTTCATCAAGGCATGCCTCGATGATGTTCATTGTTGACAATCTTTGAACGCCACACATATTGATGCCATTTCATTTGGTCTGTGGCCTGCTCAGCTCATCCCCCACATTGCACATGAGAGGTTTTCCTGAGACCTGAGATTGTTTTTTGACCTTTAACATCCAAGGATGTCCTAAAATGTATGCCGTAATGTTGTCACCATTCTCAAACACCTCTGTCTTTAAACTCACATCAAGAATCAACATGTCGGTGAAAAATTCTCTAATGGCTCTGCTTGTCTGTCCCTCATCCTTACTCTGTGTTTCTGTCTCTCACAGATGCAAATCTACATGTACAACTCAGACGACTTCGACAGCCTCAGTGCAGCGCTCAGGGAGAAGAGGATCATCGCAGCAATGGCTGTATTTTTTCAGGTAGGAGGCCTCTTTGTGTCTTCTTTTTTTCCTACTCTCATAAAATACTAAAGTAGAGGATTGTTTGAGAGATTCTTGGACTCTTTTTGGAAATAAAACTGAACTGTAATCACTATTGACTTGAGCTTGAATTACTTGGCTAAGTTGGATAACAAAAAAGCAGACTGTTTCAGAATCAAAACTCATGTCGCGTCTAAGGTCACTTGTTGTATCTTTCTATCAGTGTGTCTTGTATGTGAGCTTATGAGCGGTTTGTCTTTTCCGGTCAAAACCCTAATTATGTGTCAGAAAGTTAAGACAGGGTGGAAGTATGATCTATAAATTTGTAGATTAAAGTCTGAGTCCAGCTACCAGTAAAATCCCTGATTTCTGGCCTGTTCAGAGGAGCTAAGGACGGAGTAGGAGTCCCATTACTCTTAATTTACAGGAGCTGACAACAGGCTGCCATTGATTGGTTTGCTGCTGACTCTTGATGGAAACTTTGAGTTTTGGCGCTTTGTATTTGGATCCATTCAGAACAGTTCTGTCTTTTCTGTTTCTATACCACGTGCAGACTCCATTTCAGGCAGCATAAGTTTCTAACTGGACCTTTGCCGCTCAGGTGATCACAGATTCAGCCGCTGACTGGTCAGTAGCCCACACAAAGATGGCAGCCTCTATCTAGCTTTGTAAGCTAACACCAGTAATGATACTTTTTCACTCAATATTGTGCGTAGATCATCACAGTCTACCTGCATCTTAGATGGACTGGATCTTCACCAATCTTCTCTGGGAGATAGGACATCACAGAAACACATAAGTTTATGGCCGGTCTCACGAAGCCAGTGGATTTTACTGTAAATACTAACACTACATTGTTCTGTTTATAGAGTTTGTATTGTAAAGGATAATGTATTGTGTGAAGCAGCACTTTTTCCACTGGATTTAATTATGAATCCAAAATACAAGACTATCAGTTTTTTAGATGTACAAGAAACTTACCTTTTATATGAGTCGAATTGATATTAACCACTTCCAGTTCAAATTTTATTGCACACCGACTAACATGTCAGCTTTGCAAGTCTTATCAAATGGAATTATTTTGTCTCTTGAGGATATAAAAATAGAGAGAAATTAAAAAAAATAAACATGAAATTTAAAGTTTTTTTTGTGTTTTATAGGCCCAGTGAGGAGTAAGAGTGTCCTCTGTAAGGAGACATAACCAACATTAAAACATAATATGAGCGTGGGGTGTCCTTTTAGAAGGTATTTGAAAGAATCACTCAGGGAGCTGGTTGAGTTGCAAAATAGCGGATGTAGCTTGGCTAGCATGGGTCTCTGGAGAACCACAGAGATTTGGAGCTCCCACTCTCCTCCCCGCCTGCGTTGTTAGATCAGGAGGTGTAGGACAAGTGAGAAATTAATAAATTACATTCCAACCACGCTCTTTGGAAGTGTAAACAAAGCCCCAAACACCTAAAGAAAAAAAAAATCCCCTGAGGAACACTTATTGCCAAAAAAGAAGGACTGGTATGAAGTTGGCGGGATGGACAGATTTGCGGTTTGCTGGTTAAAACAGAGGGTGAATTGGCAGATGGAGGAACTGCTTTTATCAAAGCAGCTAGAAGAAATGGCAGTGAAATTTTGTTGTGACGAACGGGAATAAACTGCTATCTTAACTGACAGGTGACTCCAGATGTCCTCCGGAAGATAAATCATCCCGCCTCGTTTTTATATTCTCTTTCCCTCCACCAAAGATTCAATACACACACAATTTCCCTGAATTTGATGATATTGTGCAGTTGCAGCTCAAAGACAGATTTGAACCTGTGCCCTCAATAACTCGGCTCTCGCTGAAAGATCTCGACAGGTTGTGTTTGTGTGTTTGCTCCTATGCAAAGAGGAGTGAGTGTGGGTGCTGCGCTGAGAGAGCTCCTCCTTATCCACGCCGATGTGCTGCCCCACACATGTGCCGCAGGATGTTTTTGATAACCCCAAAGGAAAGGCTCAAGCTGTGGGTGTTTGTGTGGTTAGCAAGCAGACCTTCTTTCCGTAATACTAATCGTACAGTTGAATAAATGTGAAAATGAAGTTTAATACTTATAGCACACACAAACACAGGGCAGGGCTGGGAGTATTTCACAGCTCAGACCAGCCCACTAAATTTAGATATCATTTCTGCATTATTCGCATTATTTGATCTGTGATGGAACAACCCTTCAATGGAGAAGAGTGTCTTCCATCAAAAATAAAATGTCTAATTAGACACACACATAAGCACATAATAGGCGTAAAAATCTTATTTTCCTTTTATTTTTATTTTGATTTCTCTTCATTTTGATTTAATCCATCCAGGTTGTCAATAAGAGTTTTTTTTTTAACAGAATCATAACAAAAGTGTCCTAAATATATAGTTTTTTCTTCACTGTCCATAACAAATACAGCAGCAGAATGATTTACATCCACTTTGATCTGAATATTAACAGTCAGCTGATGAACAAAAAGTTGTCTTGGTATTGTAAATGTTTTAGAGAACGACCTTAAGCAGGCTCTTTAAAAGCACCCGATGTAATATCGAGCTGATCCTGAATAACAAAAGAAACAATCTCATCTTTCAGTTCTCCTGGCCCTGCAAAAACGTGTGACCCCTAAGGTGTTAGAGATTGTCTGTATATTATGGATAATTAACCCAAACCATTCAGAAGACTAACCTTGTTTTTTATTATTATTTTTTTTTATGATGATCATTAATATGTGATCCTGTTCATATGAGGGATGTTATTCTTATGAGTTTTGTAATCTACAGAGGTGACCCCCATGAACTGCAGATCTCTTTGACTATATTGAAGGACTGCAGAGTTATGAGTTGCACAGGAAGGAATATAGAGAAACTAAAATGTAAAATGATCATAATTATGAAAAAAAAAAAAAGAAAAAATATTGTTGTTGTTTTTTTCTAAGAAAAACAGCAATGTTTATTTCCAGGCTGATATGTTCTTTGATACTGGATGAGCTTTTATTTTTTATTTAAATTTTGTTTACGTGTCCTCCTCAGTCAGGAAGGATGTCCCAAACGACAACTCCAGAGTAAAAGTATCATGTGACAACAAAAGGAGATACAATATTCACTCGCCTGTAAGAAAAGGGTTCCCAGCATTCATAGTTAAACGTGTATGCAAATCCTTTTTAGGACCACAAGGGCAAAATAACATTAAAAAGTTTTAATGCTTTTTATAGTAATTAAAGTACACTGTTCAGTTTATTTGTGAAATTGATTTAAAATTGCATCATCTGGCTCTAAGAAGTTTGCTTGGTGATATGTGAGGTTTTTTTTGTTGTTGTTTTGTTTTTTGTTAAAATTAAACACGACCTCTTAATTATTGTTCAATCACTGAATCATTTGTGATTGTTACTACTTCATAGGCACTTGTCAATTAAATTAATTTCACTCTTTCCAACAGGTTCAAAAGTTTGGTCATTTATTTTCCTATATCTTTGAGAGTAATTGGAATTTATTCAGCAGTTTTTTTAATCAAAGAGAGTTTCTCCACTTTGTGTTTGGAGTGGTTAAGAAAACCCCACCTGCTGTCTCCCCCTCCTCAGATCTCTGCTGCGTTCAGACTCTGTGACAGCCAGTCTTTGCATTGATGCATTTTTATCACTCTAACAGTTTTTGCTTTGCCGGTGAAATCGTAGATTGTAAAAGTGAATCTGAGTGTGTCAGCGTTTGGAGATAAAATCTGTGTTTGTATGTTGCAGTTTAATCACTTGAATAGTTTTTGCAGCGTGAGTTTAACATTCAGCTAATTTAATTTTGTGAAGCGGTATATTTTTGTTGCGAGTGTGTGTGTGTGTACGTGAGAGAGAGAGTCAGTGTGTGAAGCAGGGTTTAGAGGTTTTCTGCTTGTGTTGACGCTGATGAGTCTCGTTGAGAGATAAGCGCTCCTGCTGGATTGATGAGCTGAAATGTGTCCTCTGTGGAGCTCGACAACAGCGGCCTCCCACACAACACTCAACACTCCACAGGCACTGTATAGACTTAAGTGTGTGTACGATAAGCAGTTCAAGCTTCACTCTTGTGTTTTTACAGTCTCTATTCAAATGGCTGAATTTAATTTTTCAAAACTTTTTCCCCTCTGAACTTTAAGATATGAGGAGTATTAGAGACAAGTTTGGAGGGAGAAATGGACTGAAGGTGCTGTGTTTTAGTACAAAGGCAAACATTCAAGCGAGATAGACAAGTTCATGTTTATAGCTCATTATTTTCAAGTTCAAGTTCATGGTTCAAAAATTGAAGTAGTAAACCACTCATCTTTTTTAAGTTGCATCTTTTCATCAAAGTCTCCACTGCTTTAGGACGACAAAACACTGAACAAATACAAAAAGTGAATTACCGTATTTTTTGCACATGTCTATATTCACACATAGGGGCACCAGAATATAAAGTGCATTAAGCCAAACAAAACAGTCAGATAAGTCAAACTTTGTTTAACTCATTCAATAACTCTGCGAGGCTACGGTAGCTGCAGTGCTCCAACAAGCCTTATAGCGTGAAAAAATACTATATTCTCCACTTTCAAAATGCATCATCCTGTAAACCATGAGACCAGTTTTCAGCCTGTTGAATTCTGTCCTGTTTTGTTCATAAAACTCCTTCAAATGTTAGCAGGAGCTGGTTTTATTAGCGCCGCCAACTCCATCTGAATCACTCGCAGAATTAGCCATGATTTCTGAAACAAATCTGACTCCAGCTGCCAGGAAACACAGCCAGGTAACTCTGGACGCCTCTTAGATCCTCTCGTAACGTGAGTGGTCATTTACTGACCCCAGACTGAACCATTCTCATGTTCCTCTTCAGGACTCAAATACAGGCGTTCAGCTGTGGGTAAGCTTTTTTATTTTTTATACAATTATATCCAAAACAGGTGGTATATCTCCCTCTCAATTTCTGCTTCCCTCTCGACTCTTATTTACCCTACAGCTGTTTTGGTTGGTTTGCAAATCAAGCACAGATTTATACAGAAAAAGAGGCCAGTTCCTTATCAGACTGGCTCCTTAAACCCGTATAACACCCTAAAACATTTCATAAGAATCCAATAACATCAGGTTAGAGATATTTCACTTGATGCTTGTCTTTTTTTTCTCTTTCTTTCTCTCTTTCTCTGAACATGCAGCTCTTTTAGCATTTGAATGTAAATTAAGTGCCTATATTTGTTATGCAGATAAGATCATTTTTGGGTAGCACAACTGAAACCGCCCACTTAAAAAGTCAATTTTAATAATAGAGTGTTCGGCCTTATTTAGTCAGAGAAAAAGGACAGACAGCAGCGACTCGGTGCGTGCTTCATGAAGGTCTGAAACAGGCCCTATTGTGTAACCACAGAAACAGCGCCTCATCTTTCCTTTCCTAAGAGTTGCTCCATTCATTAGAAACCTTTCCTTCCTTCTCTTCTGAGTGTTTCTTCTGTATCATCTCCTAAATAAATTATCACGCTCTTGTTTCTGGACAAATTGGCCCCATCAGCTCGGCTGAGCTCGGGTTTCACGCATTTATGACCCAGCATCCCATTGCACAGCATCCTCTGATTGAAATAGATGGCTGTTGTAAACCGCTATCATTGCCCTTTTATTTGCTTATTTACAGTGCTTTACGCCTCAGTGTTTTCCACACACTCAGACAGAAGCAGCAATACTCAAACCGAGGCCCAGCTGGGATGCAAATCACATGGAGCACTCAGCTTTCTGCTGCTTAAGTTAACATGAGAGCTCCACTGAGTCTCATTGCACATGATTTGGGGTGTTGGGGGTGTTACTGCTTAAAGTGAGAGGCAAGGGTGGCTAAAAAGAAAAACCCATAAAGAATAACAGAGGTGAAGGAAAAGCTTTCCTGGACTTATTGTGACTCCACAGTGTGAGAGATGTGCATCGTCTGATACTGGCAACTGTGGAGGAAAGAGAGTTAAATGGAGGGAAATAAATCTAAAGACACGAACAAAACAACCCATGTGACAGATAATCACTGATATAATAAAAGGTAATTCTTTGCAAACTTAAAATAACTACATTGATCCCTCTGTAAGCATTAAGACTACAAGTAGAAAATTAGTGTTGGAGCTGATTTTAAAAGCCCAGGAAGTCCCAAATTCATCCACGGCTATAACCATGTTCAGGTGACAGTCTTCATCCATGGCGCTTATTTCTTTGTTAGTGCACACACATTTTTAATAGATGACAAGTCAGCACTGAAAATACGATTGCCTTGACCTTCATGCTAGTGTGATGCATATAGAATGTGGTATGGCATCTGGTTGCTTTATTGTGCTAGACCTTCGCAGAAAAAGGCAGCATGTGTCTCTCGAAACCTGTATATGATGTTTAGCATTCATGAAAACTCCTTATATGTGTCCTTATATGGTACAGTTTTAACCAGTGTTGTGCTAGTTACTGAAAAATAGTAACTAGTTATAATACTAGTTACTTGGTAAAAAAAAGTAACTCAGTAACTTAGTTACTTAAACCAAAAAGTAATGAGTTACAGAGAGAGTAACTATTTAGCTACTGTAAAACGTTCTTCCAATGCTCTAATTACATAAAGGTGGATTGATTACATTTCCCTCTAGCCGTCATTTCAGTTCTGTACTGACGCTGAATAAAACAAACTGTTGATTAAAACAACTGTTTCAATTCATTTGTATCCACATAACTGAATCTAATCATCCAAGCAATACGATCCGTTTTGCACCAACACAAACATTGACACTAACACAAACATTTTACCATTGGACTCTTGATATAATAGGTTGATAATGCTAAAAAGGATCCAAATAGACAATCAAACGTACTGTGCCTTTGTTTTATCAAGTTGAGCCCGGCTATGGGTCTGTCTTGCGAACTCCAACCGCTGCTGCTTGGGTGGAGTGGGTGTGTGCTCGCTGCTGTGACACTCGGTCATGGAGATGCGTTAGCTACCTTAGTTGCTAACTTTTTCGAGGCATGCTGTTTCTCAAGGTGCTTCAGTAGATTGCTGTTGCTTCACCATAGAAAGGATTTTTGACTCAGGACACAGTTTACATGTTACCAAAATGTTGTTTTTCCCTTTGATCTGGAGTTGAAAATAATGTGAGTATTTCCATGAGGAGAAACGTATCTTCCCCTTCTCCCTCGCCATCAGGCCATGCCCTGACCTGTCCAGTCCTCTTCATGGCACATGTTTTGATTACGTGTGTGACACCAAGTTCTTTGTTTTTTCAATTCAATTAAACTTTATTGATTGCCAAAATGTTATGGGAACTGTGTGCCATTGTAAAAACTCACCGAAAAGAACGGAGTAACTGAATTTAAAAAAAAACAATGTATTACACTATTAGTTACTGGATAAAGTAACGGCTTTACTAATAACATGTTACTAGTCAACACTGGTTTTAACCTGTATTTATGTGCAGTGAAGAACAGTGCTCAGAGGTTTTTGAAGGTGGTTTTGAGCTCATGCAGTTATTTTTCCTGCAGATCCATGTCTGTCTTTAAAGCAGTGCAGCATGAAATGGTGTACAAGTAATAGGTGCATCATTTCTGTCATTTCCAAAAACTATTTTTGGGACTTCCAGGCTCTTTCCCACCAGTGAACTCTACTTTACCTAAACCGTAGGTACACACATACATAAACTGAGGAGTTCAAAGATTTCTCTTTGAAATGCTGTTGCACTGTACTTTATTATGCGAGTGAAAGAAGAGGTCAGAAGAAGTTGAGTCAGAGTGCTACTGGGCAAAGACTTTTCTTTCAGATAAACTTTTAGTGTAAGAATCAAAGCTGGAGGAGTGATAATAAGTTGAATACTTGGAGCAATCATCCGTCTTCGGATCTGATAAAAGAACCGATTCTGTCTCTTTACAGTCAACAATTTAGCTCAAAAAGGCACAAAATAGAGCTGACCATTAACTTTAACACCACCTCTTCTTATCGTAGAAATCCAAGTGTCACCGTCACTACTTGACTCTGAAAGAGAACAGAAAGAGAAACCCATTAGCCCTTTCCTGAAAAGCAGACTGACAGTCTAAAGACATTCTTGGTCAGTTCAGCGCTGGATTTATCTTTATGGAGCTTCATTTGGATTGGTTCCAGACTTGGTGGTTCTGTTCTCTACATTAAAGGTAGCCGTGTCAAAAGTGGAGATGCTCAGCAGAAGTAAGAGCAGCATGATGAAGGATTTAGTTTGCAGACATATAAGACCCCATACCACTCCATTCGGCTCTAAATCCAATACCCCCAATGACGGTAATTAGGCAGTATGTGCCCACACTGCTAAAGCACTGCTGAGCCACCTCCAATTCAGCACAGTGCACACCATTTGAGGAGAAAATAGCCTCAGCAGTTATGCAGCCAAATAGATTTTAGTACATGTAATATGCAGCTGGTTGATTCTTCTTTTTTGGCAGTTTTCAAGGAATTAAGAAAAAATCACTTCACAGCTGTTAAGATCAATTACATAATTGTTCTCTCCTGTGACGGGGCGATGAAAGGTGATGTCCCTGCTGTGTGCTTCATCTTGGTCATCCCTTAACTGCATGACCGCTGCCCTACTTTCAGCACACGATCACTCAGACTGAAATATAGACTGTCAGCCACGGTCACTGGTCTACTCTCTCCCTCAGAAAAACAGAGCAAAGATCCCTTTATTCTAATGTTAAAATTTAATCAGTTTTCCATGAAGGCATAAAGAGCAGAGTTACATAAGTATAACTACAGACCTCATGATGCTTCAGGGAGACACTGAGGTGTGGGCTGATAGAAAGAGACGAACTGTAGACAGAAGAGAAAGACCACAGCTTCCACATGAGTAAAAAGTGGGTTAAACAGTTGAGACAGGATACGTTTACAGAGTAAAAACAAACCCACACACTAATTCCTGCTGGTCAATAGGAATAAATCACTTTTGTAAAGAGATTTAAAGCCCTAATGAATTCAGTGTGAATGATAAGACGGTTAGAAGCAAGGACAACAGCGGCACAATACTTTTCTACTTTTCCTCTAGTTACTTCATCTGCTTCATCTGATCGTGTTCTGATGTGACTAAAAAGTCAAAGAGCCATAAGCTTAAAATATTTCGACTTGCCTTTTGTGGTTTTCTGATTCAACTCCAGAATTTTAAAGGAAGTTTGTAGCAAACAATGACCCATGCATGACGTGAAGCATGCAGCCTGCAGCCTTATGTGGATTGCTGGTCGAACTTGATTCCCAAAGAATCCAGATGTGCTATTTTATTTAAGTCTCACTCGGGACAGTGAGTAGTCTTCTCGGTTCACGGGATCTGCAGCAAACAGCATGTCATCAGCACCCTCAGTGTTAGTCATTTTATATTTTTGTTGTATTTTTGTCTCTTTGAAGCTGATCAGTGCGCTGCAGGCGAAAAAGCAAGTCTGCGTTGTTTCTGCAGAAATGAACAAGCCTTCTGATGGCAGGGTACAAGAAAAAAATCTTAACAATGTGTGCACTTAAATCGAGATAGGTCTTTGGTCCCAATGTAAGCTAAATATGTGACGGACTCACCTGCGTATACAGACAACTGTAGCCTTGATTGAATGCTGGTCCTCCTGGCAGTTTCTCACTAAGGAGGAAAGCTGACTGGTATCTGCTGTGGCCAATACTCTTACAACTGACATGTAACTCATACAACCATAGACTGTATATAGAATGGACACAGTCTGCGTCCTCACTGGGTGAAACCACCGTAAGAACAGCACCCTCTGGTGACGGGCTGCAGTATAGGTCATAAATCCCGCCTCCTCTAGCAATTCTTATGGAGCTGTGGACAAACTTTAGAAATTTATTACACAGATTATAAATTTGTTCTCCCCCCTGCTTGTGATGTTGACATGTAGTTATTGTAAGACTGGTTTGTGCTCAAGTCCTCTTTTTTCTGTGCAGCTCCATTTTTAAAAGTTATTAGAGGGTTCATGTTTTCTATGATTGACACTTGATACAGCCTATGGGCGAACGAAGATTGCGTAGCTCACCTGGGGGATACGCTGTTTGAGCCGAGCGTCATCACAACGACTCTGGGCGACTCTCCCGCCGAATGCGTACAACGCTACTTTGTAATGTTGGTTTCAGGAAGTGGAGAAAAAAATGCGGAAGTACAGAGCAGTGTTGCCAACCTAGCGATTTAGCAACTTCTCAGACCCCCCCTAGCGACTCATTTTCAAAAAAAGCACCCAGTGACATATCTAGCGGCTTTTTCTGGAGTTTAGAGACTCCAACAAAAACGCTGGAATAGATGTTATTCTTCTCAACGGGTAGCTGGTGTGCATCAAAAACACAGATACAGACAGTCAAACACCCCGTGGAAGACTCCTCCTCAAGTATTCAACTGTGGGTTTGATGGGAAAATTATGCAAATTAGGCAATGATGTCAGCTAGCAACTTTTACAACAGCCACTAGCGACTTTCCTTACTGAGGAGTTGGCAACACTAATAAAGAGAGCTTTTCAGCTTCACATCCATTTACTGGCGGAAGGCAGAACCAAGTTGTCCACAGTATATACAGTCTATGGATACAACCCCACTCAAAAAACATTGAAGTATCCCTTTAATGACCTGACTTGTTATCTATCGGTTGACTAAGAGTTTTAAAAAGGAGGTTATGTCAGTATGGAGGTCAGGTCATCTTCTGTGTGTTCAAAAACACAAAGTAGAGAGAATAAAGTCAGAGTTTTCTGACCGCCTTTCTCCCCTCTTCTGACTCCTGCAGGAAAGTTGGTCACTGATGTAATTAGCGATGCTGAACCCCAACGCTTCTTCTTTGAAAGAAGTCCAACCATTACAGACATTATGCCATTGATTCATCAGCAGTTACTGCTGCCAAGAGCCCAGAGAGGTGAAGAGTCTGTGTAAGACACAGAGGGAGGAGAAGGAAGTCAAGGGGAGGAGGATACAGTGAGAAAACTTGGAAGGATGACAGTAGGAGAAAAGGGACACCGGCTAAGAGAGAGAGAAGGAGAGAGAGAGAGAAGCTGTGAAGGAGAAAAATATGAGGACATGTCACATTGTACCAGGGTTTCTTTTTTTCCTGATTTGTCACTGCAGTGGCCTGTCCCTGGAGAGGAAGGGGTAGATGGAGCTGTGGGGGAGAAAAAGGAGAAAGAGTGAGGGATGCAGGATTCAAAGATGAAGAGAAAGGGGAATAAAGAAGGAGAGAAAGAGTCAGAGATTGTGATGTGAGGCCCGGTGGCTGAGGATCTCAGGGGACAAGCCTGTGGGCTTTCAGAGACAAACATTAATAATGAAACGCTAATTCCCTCTGTCCTCCTTTCTTTGCCTCCTCCTCACTGTCTCTCTGTCTGTCATTTTGCTCGGCGTCTCCATGGCCGCCTTTATTCTCTTAATCTTCTCTCCCTCTATGCACACTTTTTTTTTCTCACCCACTGTCTGCCTCGTCTCGTACCAAAAGCCAGCTCTTTATTGCAGTTCCAGATATTACCTTCGTCCTCTTTTTCAAAACGATTACACCATGTGTGTTTGCGTCGGCAGGAGTTGGGATGAAACTGTGTCGAATGTTGCCACAGTCAAACTTTCTTCACGTCCCTTTACTTACTTTGCCGTTCCACTTTCACTTTCGTTTTAAGCTGTAAAAACCCATTTAGTCAGTGAGGGGCTGATCGTACGCAGACTAAAAGAGCAAGACACTCTCTTTTTACAGGGACACCACCTGGCACACTCTCCTCATTTGTTAAGCAGCACATAAAAGTTTAAAGACTTTTGGCTTGAGGCGTCGAACCACTCTTCACTGTCAAAGTAAGACGGCCCAAGATAAAGACCTTTCCTTACGCTTTGCATTTAAATATCATTTAATGTCAAATGTATCTTCATATGTTATCTAGTTATGGAAAATGCATGTTAATGTGGCTATAAAATAACGCATCAGAAAGGTTGAAGGAGTCCTTTGACGGCAGAGAAAAATTTAAACAATCTAACGCAGAAGCTTTATGTCCGAAATCCCTAAAAAGGCCGATGAAGAGGAGAAAGATTCAGGGTACCTTCCTCTCACTACTCATGTGTTTTCAGCTGGTGAAGGTTCAGCTGTCAGGGTTAACAACTCATGTTTCCAGGCTGCAGGTGTAGCCAGCAGGTATAAAGATTATTCTCATCAGATATACAAGGTGAGGTTCTTCCTCTGCCAGAGTTCATTATTCACAGCCTGACAAGCAGCTTGAGATGCAAGAATAAGGTTGAGGCTGAAGGAGGATATCTGTTTGACCTGATTGTTTACAACACTCGCTTGTTTGAGCAAAGGTATGAAGGGGAGCAAAAAACACCGCTGGTGTTCTTAGGCGTAAATTATTTAAAACCCACATATCTAAATAACAAAAATTTGTTGGTTCTGAATTACGAAGACGAAGAAGTGAAGACAAAAGACACAAAAGAACAAGCTGTAGCAGCCACCACATCATGAAACTAACAGACTATACAGAAGCACGTCTTACCTCGATTAACCACACAGACTTACTGTGCAAACAAAAGAAATGAAAAACACAACTCTGGCTGCTTGACTTGTCTGAGCTTATCAAACCAAACACAAATAAATCACTTGTATCTACCTGCTGTGCAAATAACAAAGAGCATTACCCTGACAGTGTGAAAACCAGAGTAAGAAAAGAAAGAAACTACAACTGTTGCCCAATTCCTCACTGAAACATTTTGAAACACGTATATAAAAAGTTATCTACCAACTTAAAGACAGTGTACCTAAGTTGAATTTATTACCCAAGGACAAAAGGTGATTACTGTAAATACTCAAATAAAGGCAGGGCCTTTACTTACTACAGGTCTTCATATCAAATAATCTCTATCTGAGGAGGGAAATGGTCCATGTTTTAGTACAAAGTGAGGGCCTGTGCAGAAAAGCAAAAATCACACCATCGACTTCACATACACTTAGAAAGGTGAAATGCTCCACAAACTGCAGTAAAGCAGATCGAGGCTCTGTACACTGTTGTTGTTTGCATACATTCAATGAGCCATTATGCATCAACTATGAGGGTAACATGCATTTTTATATTGAGACTAGTTGCACAAAAACACAAACAATTTCCTTTTCATATTAATCAATCAATCAATCAATCAACTTTATTTGTTTGCTTACATTCAATGAGCCATTATGCATCAACTATGAAGGTAACATGGATTTTTATATTGAGACTAGTTGCACAAAAACACAAACAATTTCCTTTTCATATTAATAAGAGGTTAAAAATAACCCAGGGCTGTCTGTGGTTTAACCCCTGTGTACAGGCTATACCATTATGTACAATGGATTTATTTCTAATCTAAAAAACTTAAAAACTAAAAAAGAGTTTGTGTCACATCTGTCAATTTTTTTTTCTCACTATACTGCGTATGTGTGATGAGAGATGAGATGAGATTCAATTTATTGTCAATGTACAGTACAAGTACAGTACAGCGAAAAGTATTTTCACATCTCACCAGAGTGCAGAGTAAACATGTCAGTGCTAGAAATTGAATAAATAATAATGTGTATTATAGCGATAAATAATAAATAAATGCATTCAATACTGTCAGATTAATATTGCACGTAGCCCATATTGCACAGAAGTGCTAGATTAAGGTCCAGGTCCAGTGACCATATTGCACATGTCCACAGTATGAGTTAAGATACAGCAGGAACGTGGGTGGGTGGAAGGGGTGGAAGGGGTGGATAGTCAGAATTAGAGTTCACAGTGCAGCTCTGTTCAGCTGAGTGTGGGATGCTGACAGTTCATCTCAGCCACAATAAAAAAGCAGAACCAGAGCAAACGACACAGAGTGGCACAACCACTGAGGATGTTTTGTGCTTTGATATCCAGAGCAAAATGTTTTCTTGCTTTTCTTTTTTTAATTTCATTTTACAAACAGTGCAGTTTAAGAACAGCGCGTTAGTATTTGGGTTGAAGTTTTAAAACTAGCGCAGTAGAGTTGAACTCGTCTACAGCTCTAAGGTCTGCTTCTCAAGAAGAGGCCAAGCTGAGCTGGATCTCCTGAGACTAACACTTTTGTCAGTGAGCAGTACTCTTACAACTTTGAACAACCAGTTCCTTACACCTGCAAATATTACAGGTTTCAGATTCAACAACTGCTGCCTCATGGCGCATCTTAATGCTTGTTTTTTTTTTATCATCAGTCACTATGAAAATAAATCAAGCGAAATGTTTTTTGTTTTTTTTGACCACAGATGAAGGGAACGATATCTTTCATTTATTTCACCCTCAGATGTCGAACAGACTGTGCTCCATTTTGTCATGGAGCACAGTGCAACCACAAATCCCAGTAATCCTTCACACCAAACAAGACAATCCAATCCAGCATGTGTGCGTCCCAAATCCAAGTGGACGTTGTGTTTTTGTTAAACCCACAGGTCAACAGATGTGTGTTGCCAAATCCCAGACAGAGGAGAGGTGGCAGCGTGACGGTGGTCTTGGCAGTCTGTAAGCTCTTCATGCATCATGTTTGATATGGATGCAGGCAGTGTTTGTAGTTTTTGTTGGTTTGATCATACACAAGAAAGCCGTTACTCACTGTCTGCACAACAGCTCTGTCTGTGAGCACAAAACTGGACGCTGGGCAATTTTTTTTACTTTTAATGTTGATTGTTTTTGCTCATTACAAATGATCCAGGTCTCATTTTTACTTGTAACATCTTGAAATAAGATGCTGATCTTAAAATGCCCGGTAAATTTAGCAAATTTGGGGTCTAATGCAGCATTTTAACCTATGTTGTTTAAATATTTTCTTTTTTTTTTAAATATATTTTATTAATTTTCAAATTTTCAAAACAGACACAGAGGAGAACATACATGACAGCTGAGAGAAAATCATAAAACAAATAACATATGCAAAGAAAGGCACAAAGAAAATAAAAAAATAAGAAAATGAAATGAAAAAAGTAAAATAAAATAACTAATATTAATAATAAAAATAATAATAATGATATCAATAAGAATAATACAAAGCAAGACATTTAAGTGATAAAACCAAATACATGATGAGTAAGAAACTATGAAAACACATGAAAAGATGAAAAAAAAAGTTTACATTTTAGATTATATATATGGAACAGTGTTTTCCAATACAGTGTCACTATTTTCAGTGTCACAAAGATGTGTTGCAATGGTGCTTTCGGGCATTGTTAAGCAAAATCAGGAGGAAAGCAAGTTTTCCAGCTGCAAAATTTCTAACATGTCAGAAATTCATCTGTCCAGTCAAAGGCAGTTCGATACCAACCCTGAAAACAACACAGCAAATGATGCAAGGTGGAGCTGATTTCGCATTGGAAACTTGCTGTATCATTGGATTTGTATATTTTGAACTAGCTATTTGTGCAGTATACTTGGTCTTTGCTGTTTAAACTTTAAACAACAAAGATTTTACAATTAGATTTGGTCTTTCTTATATACAAAAACAGAGCACTTTGTAAAAGTTTAACCGAACAAGACTGTTTGCTTAACTTTTGTTACAGCTCAAAAGAAGAAGCCTCTCCGACTTATGACATGTTATTAAAATGATAACAGGCATTTTTATGACGTGATTTGTGTAATACTTTTTGGAAACAAACAGGATGACGTGGAACATATTTCCTGCTGGAGAGGCAAAAACATTAACTAGACAGATTTCTGTCTCGTTACTCTTTACCTAGAGGACATTGTGAAACGTGCAGATGTCTGTGGCTTTAATGCAGCCAATCACTGATTTGACAGGACTGAAGCCTGCAGGACTTGGAGATGGTACAGCAGCGTATCATCAGTGTAATGATATAAACATGCGAATGACATGATTGAAGAGCAATAAACCAAGTGTTGATACCTGAGGGACTCTTCATACAATGCTGTCCTCTGAGGAATGAAATTTGCAAGACACATAAAATTCTCTTGTCCCTTTTAGAAAGATTAGCGGTACAACCACTGATCCATGAAGTCTTTCACTCTGCCCAAACCTTTGAATCAAAATACCACAGTTACATAACCTGACTGATGTTTTGTGACAGACACAAATTAACTTTGAATAAAGTCGAATCAGAAACTTTTATCAGCAGCTTCCCTGTGACCATGAATGTGCAGATATGGATGGCTAGTACACGGTGTTGATTAGTGAAAGCATGACGTTTTTAGCAGTTGTTGCAGAATTATCCACAGCTATTGCCACTGTAGTGGAAGTAAGGCCACCTATCCACCAGAGGACTTTGAGAAGATTTGGAAAAGACTCCTGGAAAACTATCAGCTCACACCTGCTCACATCTAAAGACAAGTGTTAAGAGTTTTTAGTCACAGCCAGGTCCCAGACTGAGAATTTACCAAGACTGTAAATCTTGTAGGGTCACTATTTACAAGACTACAACTAGATTCTTTTAGCATCTTTTGACAGTCCCGTGTTTCCCATTGCGGGGAATCTATATGTAGTGGTGTGTGATTTTGGGGGGCAGCTCATTAATCAGCTTTATGTTCGCATATGACAACTCGGAACTCGCTAATGCTAATACCCGCATGCTTGCAGACTGTGTGCGCTGCATATACAGACACATACTGAGTTGAGGTTTGGCAGCTTTTATTAAGCCATGGCAGTGTGCCATTACATGTAGGGTAAACCCTGCAGTTGATGTTGAATAAGCAAGGCTGATATGCCCACAGCTCCACTATCCTCTCCTTTGTTATCGCCAGTAATTCTTCACGCATTCTTGTTTTTCTTGTTTTGACTGTCAGGTTTCCCTTTTACACTTTTTTTTAGAGCTCATCTATTGGTTGTTGGTTGTGTTATGTCACTGCAACTTGTGATAATTGCAAACCCAAAACCAGGAAAAGACTCATATAAAACAGCGCAGTTATCATCTTAAACTTAATGATTGAGTTGATGGGAGAGCGCTGTGACTCCACTGTAACTCCAGTAAAACTCCAAAATTTACTTCACACTTTCAGTGTTTAGTCTGGGACTTAGAAAAACATTTGGTGGAAGCCCAGCATTAAGTACACATTAGACTGCTAGTTCTGATCTAGCAGTGTACAGAAGAAGCCATGTTAAGTACTCCTCTAAGTGGTGGTAGATGCAGCTGTAGCACACATGTCGAAGGATTTTAAACCAACTTTTTAAAGCTTAACTCAAACAGAGGTTGCTGTCACCACCAAGCAACCTAACACACCGCAATCCTATTTTTAGTGGCTGCATTTTTAATCTTTCCTTTCACTGACACATCCCTGCCACTGTACGCTGACTTCTTTGCTTGACAGATAACACCGTGCTGTGTCATTTGTGATCTTGTAGTTGTTAAAGCAAATAAAAAGACTTACTCCCCCACCACTAACATATTTCAGCCTCCTCAGCCCAGGATTGTAGGAGTATAATTAGACATGACAGTATGTGATGAGTCGCAGCTGCAGAAATGAACTCTTCAGGGTAAAAATCGTGTGAAATAACCCGAGGTACTTGTGCTTTGATAAGAAGTACGAGCACTCTGTGGAGAAACCCATCCCATCACACTTTTTAACCATTATTCTCCACTCAGAAGACGTGGAGACCATGAAAAGCCTGAGAAAATAGGTTTGTCTTCAGTCTAGACCTGCAAAATACCTATGGGGGTCAGCACTTTATTGTAAAAGGTGAGCTATTCCAAAGCTTCCACTGCAAAGGCATCATCTTCGAGGGACAGCCAGAAACAGTTGGCCAAAAGATCTGAGAGCTCTTGTACTGGAAGGATGAGGCCTTATGAAGCTTTAAATACAAATAACCTCAGTCAATCCTGAGCATGACCCAAAGCCAGTTCAACTTCAGAGCAGGAGTGACACTCTGGCTTCACTTGAGTCAAGTTAACACCATTTGTTGGCAATCCTGGGAAGGGGCACTGATTCCTCAATAAATTATTGTAGTCCATCTGTGAGGATTTCAGGCATAGAAAACATTTTTTTAACCATTAAGTAAGAGAAACAGTTCGACCTTTTGACAGCAGTGGAAATTTGTTGGAGAATTTGTTAAAGGTGGGGTAGGCAGGATTCCGTTAAAGAAGCATCTGTTTTTGTAGTGTACATACAAAAAAGTTTTTAATATCAGTTAATAGCGATTAGTTATTGATGACATTTGGTAATATAACAATATCACTGTGTCCTCTTGTGTGCGTGTAGTCAACATTTTAATTTTTTTTGAGCGGCACGCTCTTTTCAGTGGAATCAAGTTAACGCCATTTGTTGGCAATCCTGGGAAGGGGCACTGATTCCTCAATAAATTATAGTAGTCCATCTGTGAGGATTTCAGGCATAGAAAACATTTTTTAACCATTAAGTAAGAGAAACAGTTCGACCTTTTGAGACTCAGAGGTAGACTGGACAAGAGTTTAAAAGTCGAGTCAACATCAGTGATTAAACAATGGGGGATGCTTTGGGATCTTACGGACCCTGTAACCTTTCTGCGGGACAGGTAAACCACTTTAAAAAAGTAAGCCAAGTGTCTGTTACAGAAGTGTTTCTTGTCAAACGGACCTGCTGCGTGTTGTAGCGCCACTGAACTGTTTACCTCGGGTCCTGGAGTATGTCACTTTATCCTTGTTGTAGAAGTCCTGCAAACATTGTGTTTTCTGGTAGTCTGTTGGCATCTACAGTAGCACCAATTCTGTTTACTTTCACATTGACTGGGCCCCATTTTTAATTATCTGAAGTATCTATCTGCATTATATCTGAATTAAATTGAAACTATACAAGCAAGCAGGAGTGTCTGTTTGTGGAACAGAGACTGAGGGGAGAGGAGGAGCTGAGGGGAAAACTGGTTGAGAGGGGTGGTGTTTACATTCAAGATTTCTCCCAAAAACTGTCACCTCCTCAGATCCTGCCATTAAAACTATCTGACTATCTATCTAACTATCTTTTCTGCTTGAGTCTAGATTGTGGAAATCTTATCCATTGTTTGACATTGTAAAAGGCAGATGAGGAACAGTTGGACTGAGGTTCTGATGTTGCCACAGTGGGTTAATGAAAGTTGTTACTGAGTATCATCTGCATAGCAGTGATATGAAATATTGTGGTCTTGGAAAATGGACCTAGAAAGACTATAAATAAAAAGAGTTTAAATAAGAAACAATACAGGCCCCGGGATAGAACCTTGAGGTACACCACAAGTGCTTGGGAGTCAGGAACTGTCTATTTAGTTGGACGTGAACCACTGAATGGCAGTATCCTGGACATATACCATACATACACATGGCCCTGAAACACAGAAATGTGACAAGTCTGTAACAAACTATTAAAAAGAAGATACAGAAGGTGAGGTCAGTGCATAAAGCCTGTTTGAGCTCAGGCTCACATCCAGAGGGTTAGGCTGTTCTCAGATAAAAAGTAGCCCACTTTACAAGCTCTATGATGGTCTTTGCATGTTGCACAGCAATGGTTTTGTAATTACAACTTGATTACTTGATTACATCGTCTAAACAGACTGTTACTCGCCTCTGGCTCCATCTATAGCTTTTTTATTTAAAACTGAACCTGAGATATCTACTGAGACTCCAAACCTGTGTGATAGAGGTACATTGTAATTGAATGTTACAAAGCATCAAATTTTTATCTTTTTAACTGAAACAATCCAAAAAGTCATTTCCCCAAACAATTTCCTGTTGCTCTAAGTAACCCTTTCTTTTATTTTTATTTTTTGTCAGCCATCAGGACAAAATAGTCCCAAATTACAACCTGGGTATAAAAGTTTTAGTGGAAGCCATTAAAAAAAAAGGACCAAAATTACTCTTCAACAGACAGGAAGCAGTCGTATGGTCTCACACCACTTTTGAGTGTTTAACAGAAAACATGTGAGTAGACTTCAATACTGTGTCCTGCTGTCTATGCTAATTGCCCATTATAATCACCATTCTCTAAACTGCTTCATGACAGTGATTTTCTCCCATTTTATCTGCATGACATTTAAAAGTATTATATCCAACAGACTCATAGAGCTCCTCAAGAGAGGCAATTTCTTAAAGCATTTGAATAAAAACTATTCTCATTTTAAGACAGGCAGCTGTATCGGTCACACAGGTTGACTTTGTGCAGTCTGAATATTTCTTCACACAAACACAAAGGTGCAGTTTAATTCAGAAAAAGCAGGTCTTTTTTACTTCAGGAGCGCGGTGGTTTTATTTATCTGTGCATTTTGGCAAAACATGGCAGAGGACAGAAAAAAAAAGCTCAAATGATTATTCCTGATTGGCGGTGTGTTAGTTTGGAGGGCAATCTTGACTTTTCATGCTGTTGTTTTGTTTTTGGACACTTTAGTTGTATTGATTTCCAGCCTCCATTACAACAATGATGCTCTAATTGAAGGCAATAATGCTAAGATGTCATCACTCGCGCTTTGAGTTCAGTTGGAGGGGGGCCTTGGAGAGCTTGTTGATCACTGCAGTCGGTTCCTCCTAATTACCATGCACTTGTTTTTTTCTCAGCATCTCTTTGTGCTCTTCAGAGTTTTCCCTCCACTTTTGTAACTGTAATCACCCCCCTTTGTTTCACTGGATTAGGAAATAATCCAACTTTTTTTTTTTTTTTTCCTTTTTTCAAAAGATGAAGTAAAACAGGCTGTAGTGGACACTACTCCTAAAACTTCAGATGAGTCAGTGGAAGCAGCTTTTTCTTGCCATGACAAACAATCGCTATTATTACAGTAAAGTAGACACATACCAGACCCGAGTGGGTGCCTGCATTGTGTATGCTTATCGATGAGTGGAGACTTCTTCACGCCTGGATAGAGTTTATTTACTGCAAACAGCAGAGAGTGCAATTTCAGGCGTGTGCACTGGGACAGAGACAATAGTCCAGTTAGATCACCTAATGGAGCCGTTGCCATATCTCACCTTATCGTTGCATTTTAATCCCTGACTCATAAAAAGGGGGTGATGTTTTCAAACTGGTATTGATTATTAGAACTTCATGCGTCTGATAATTGATATTTTGAACAGATATACATTCACAGTGAAAATGCAATCCTTATGTCAAAATGTGTTATTCAATATATCAGAAACTCCAACACAAAACTTTGTTGGAATGCCTTTAACAGATGTTTAAGGCTGAAGATGTCAACATTGCATACAAGGCAGGTGTAAGTGCATACAAGGACACTGGTAGTGGAGCAAGGTAGCACACTTTTTAATAAACTAAGTTTATCTAAAATAATAAGCCAAGATCAGCCCCAATAATCGGTCTTAACCGAGATGATAAAAAAAATACCAGTAATTTATTTGTTAAATTTTTCTGCTCATGATGGGTCAGATTTTCCAACTCAAAAAGTAGCTTATCCCAGCTCTCACCTGAAAGTGACCGTTGAGACTCTGTTGCATCAGTATTATTAGAATTCAGTATTGAATCTCTGATTGATCATCTGACTGTAAAATCTCTGTTTTTGTTCCTCAGGTGGGAGGGAAGGACAATCCAGCTGTCGACCCCATAATCCACGGCCTAAAGGGAGTGGTCCATCACGGTGAGTAGTCTCTGAGCTTTTCACCACTGCTATATTTGGGTACTGTTATTATGTCACTGACAGCTTGAGACTCAGAGCCTCCTTGGCAGGTCTTTACTGATGAAATAGGTCCAGACTCCAGAAACATCTGAGATGGAAATCCAGCAACTGCTCTTTTGTTGACAAAGCAGTCGTCTGGAAAATGGCGAACACAAACGGCTACAATGACAGACCTGAAGACATAAAAGCATCACACCTTTTCTTTTTTTGGTACCTCAGCCTTTGGGAAGAACAATAGCCAAAAGATTCGAGAGAACACCCACAAACAACTCTGACTTGACGAAGTACAGAGCAGGAGAAAAGCTGAGCAGTGAAACAAACATCTCCTTCTAACAGGGCGGCAGAGCCTGACGTAAGGTTCAGGCCCACAATTTCATCAAAAGGAGCCACTTGGGAAACCCAGGAACAGTGCTGTGCAAGTTTCCATTAAAATTAGTTGGCTCAAAGTTCAGCTCACACAGATTAAAATGAACTTGCTTGCAGTTTATTTTTTTTATACTTTGAACAAAGGTAATGGCCCAAATAAAAGGCTGGATCCCACTCTTATTTTTATTTTTATTTTTTTGAAGTGCCATTAAATTGTACATCAGTAGGGCTTTCAAACTTTACCCCAAAATCCTCAACCACTGAACAAACTAAACTTATTATCAAATTCTACAGTAGTTATAGACAGGTGTGTATTTTAAGAGCCAAGAAAATTATATCTAAGCATGTTTTACCATTTAAACACATAAAAATCTGTAGCTTTGAAAACTTAGAAACACACGTACAATCATCAGTTGTTGGAGAAAAAAAAGGCCAATTTTAGCCCAAATACACTTACAGAAAACCTGCTTCATTGTTGATGATGTGGAAGAGATGGTTTTTACATCCTCTATGAATAAAAAGGCCAAGAGTAAAGAAAAACGACACAAACCAACACAAAAAGTTAATCTTTCTTCTAAAAGCTGCACTAATCTAAAACGACGTAAGTTACAAGCCTGTCGGGATCTGTCCTGATTAATTCATAAAACTATGTCAAATGTTTAAAAGGGTTGACTTCATCAGTACTTTTGACCAGTGTTGTTACAGTTACTTTAAAAAAAAAAAATTTGATTACTGATTATGGAATACTCCTTTAAAAAGTAACTTAGTTACTTTACTGATGACTTGATTTTTAAAGTAACTAAGTTAGATAACAAGTTACTTTTTAAGGTACATTCAGCAGCCTCAACATATAAATGAAAACCATATTCTTTTTTTTCTTTCCAGCACTGACTTTATTACCTAATTATTTTAAACCTTTGGAGAAGTTTATGTATTATAATATGGATCATCTTGCCTAAGTCAATATATAAGTGAATATAACTGTAAAATCTCTGGACATCTATCCATGAACCACTGGCTTAGATTGCAGGAGCCAAGCCCAAGGCTATGCAGGACATGCAGCGAGAGTCTTTACATCATGCATATGCAGAGCGAAGGAACTTAACAGCATGCATTCTATGTGCACTGTAGAGTTTATCTTATTTAGTCAGATTTAAATCAGATTTAGTGTAAAAGTTCATCACTAAAAGAGGCACGGATGTACCAGCAGTCTCACCACACACCACATACAGAGACTCCAGACTTCATTACAACAACCTCTATTCCCCACATTTATTTAAAAAAGTGTGCCATGAAGAGGATACCCAAATGATTGTCAAAACTCATCCACAATTTTAAAATAAATTAATAAATTGAAAGAAAACAGCGTAAGCATTTGCACACTAGAGTATCCCTTTTTTAGTTCAGGATGAGTCTCAAAAAGGATTTTTTAATGTCAATGCCCTGGCTTCTAAAGGTCCTCCGATGGATTCACATGTGTGTGTGTAATATTTCATCAAACTTTAAATTTGGGGCCCTGCAGCTTTGCACTCCCTATCAAAGAGTCTGAGCCTTTTGCAACATTTAGTGCCACACATGCAGCGAGTTCACTCCATAAATGAGGACTTCTGGGATGAGCCAGTGTTGTTTTTTAACTTCACGTAACAAATTAGAAGATTTAACACTGTTTTCTGTAAGCATTGTAGTCTCAGATAAAAAAAAACAGTTTTCTCATGCACAGAGACCTGAAGTGCATCCATGTCATGATCAAAACATTTACCCTAAAGCACTGTTCTGTCTTGTCCCCCCCAAAGGGCCTGACTTGCCTTGCAGCAGCAGAACGGCTTCAGAGTGAATTTTCAGAGCCTCGGCATACACAAATAAAACTTTGATAAAACCCCACCACATGATACTTGCACTTTGTTCTGGCTCAGCTGTCTTGGAAATACGAGTGTGTCTCCATAATTCATCTAATACAAAGACCACTCAAGTTCAATCAAGGCCATGCTTCTATCTTTCCCAGTGGGAAGGTGGTCGGTTAATCCACACTGTCTCCTCCGGTGCTCCTCTATAGAGCAGCGGGTAGGTAAATTTTTCACAGCGCTCTCCTCTCTTGTTGCCGGGCTTGTCTGGCGGACACGCACCACAGGTCTGACTCTTCTGTCTTTGTACCTCACGCCTTGTTGCATTTTACATGAAACCTTGCTGGAACAAATGCCCTCTGACTAGCTACCAGCAAGCGAGCGCCGCGCCATCCCTGTGAAATCAGGCCGGTAAAAAGGCTGAGTCTGATTTACATAGAAGACTCATGAAAGGCTTCGGCTGCAAAGAGAGGAGCCCATTGTCTACACAGGGGTTTGCAGGGAGATGGAGGCAGATGCAAAGACTGATAATGATGCGGTGGGATGATGGAAAATAGGAGAGGCGAAGGCGAGGAGGAGCAAGAGTTCTGTGATTGCTTTCTGAGGCTCTCATTCTTCTTATTTTAATGTTTCATTGTATCAGATTCTGAGAAGTATTTAGAGAAATCACCAGAGCAATCAATCAAACTGTGTTTGTGCAGCCACTTTAATACAAACTAGTGCAGTTTGAGGTACTTTTTAGAAGGTTATGCAAGCAGAAACATACAGAACAACATAAATAACTGAAGAGTGAAATGTTTTTTGAAATAAAGTATGAATATCTTGATACAATACAAAGACTAAAGTGCTGCACTGTTAGTGTGAGTAAATTTTTAAGGTACTTTGTAAAAACAGACCATACAAATGTGTTTTTTAGTTTGGGTTTACGCATCCAAGTCTTTTGTGCTCCTCTCACATCCTCTTGAAGGCTGTTCCAGCGCCTTGGAGCATAATGGCTAAAAGCAGCAGCACCAAATGTTTTTGTTCTGCTTTGAGGAACAGCCAAAGGAGGAGCAGCAGAGGATCTGAGCGGCCGTCCTTGTTCATGGACCAAAAGCGTTTCTGAGAGGTAGTTTGGTACCGTGCCATGTACCGTCTTATAAACCTCTAAAGGAGTTTGAGAATCAATACAAAAGCTAACAGACTTCGAAAAAAAAAAAAAAAAAAAGGTGTCCTGTCTGCTCTGCTCTTTGTCTCTCTGTGCACGTGCAGCAGGATGTAAATTACTGTAAAACCCAGGAGATAACAACAGAGAAACAAGCACCGAAATGATTTAGTTTGCCCCACCTGAGGTAGAACAAAGCACAACTAAGTTTATTAAAAAAAACTTTGACATGTCCACTTTACGAAATGGACGGTTGTTAAAATGATTTTACTGCAGTATGACTTGTTTTGGTTGTTGGTTAAATCTTACCAAGAACTGAAAGTAGTGAATTTAAGGCTCCTCAGACAAAGAACAATAGTTCACATATATCGCATCTATAGAAGTTTCTCACTGAAACATGTAGTTTAGGCAAAAGTCAAAGAGGAACAGAAATGCTTGAATACATAAAAAAATGATCATTTCTGACAAAGAGGCCATTCTTTGAAATACATCACTTAGATTGTAGCTCCCTCAAAGAATTGGCCTCTATCTCTATCTCGTGACTATGTTCTTGCAGTCTACGGAAAACAGAGCACCTGTTGTGCCTTTCTCGTACCTTTGGCATTTCGAACCAGCGTTTGCGAGGGAGAAAAATAGTGTCAGAGTGGAAAGTTAGGGGGACAAAACAAACATCTTGGGTAGGGTCACCAACTTGGAGGTAAGGAGTTATTGCCGTCAATGACGTCATGGAAGGCGATAGCTTCAATCCGCCCCTTTGAGCAGACATTTTCTGAAAGGTGGAACAAGCAAGAGAGGGAGAGGATTCATTCTAAAGTGAATTTTGCATAACATGGAACCTTTAATTAGGGAGGAACACTTAAAAAGTGACACAGCTAGACTGCAGCTTGCTATATGTCCACCATATTTTAGGTAGTGAAGCCTTCCCTTGCTTTTTTGAGCGCCATCCTCTTTGGTGAAATACTGTAACTTCTCTCTGCAGTTAAAACAGTACAGGAGCAGCAGCCCTCCTCCTTTAAGGTATTCAGAGTATGTCTTTTACACCAAATTTGACACTAATTGTTTGTGAGTTGTTTTATGGTGGTGGGGCACACAGAGAATTACTAATGTAGCCGGCAGTTATGAGTGTACAGCGATCAACATCATCACAAAAACACCCACATTTAGAACAATCAGACGTGTTAGATAACAAAGAGGAGGCAAAGCTGAGTCACTCTGTTTACTGCTGTCAGGAGGTATTACACCTGAGCCACAACACTACTCTCTACCTGAGTGTGACAGCTGAACTGCTGTATCCTCTGTGCATGTGTTTGTCTGCAGAGATGCTGCTACTGCCAGCTGCCAGGTTTATTTGATATTTGCAATCAAACTTTACATGATTTATTCAACTGAAACATCAAGTTCCTGGAACTAAAACTCATGCTCTGCTTAGTTGACACATATTGTAACTCCATGTGAACAGCACTGCTGGTGACAGGCTTCAGATATTTATTCATATTATACTGTATGTTCTCTTTATCAATACAGTGTGAGTTCTAATTTCAAAGCAGGCATTAAATATATATTGTGATAGTTCATGTGCAGGTACAGATGCTGCTAAAAACCTACAAAATTAGAGATATTAAGCTATTTTCCAACAATTTAAAGCACCTAGGAGGAGTTTTTGGAATGTATGAAATAGACTACAATTCATTTTAAAGCCTTGGTTTGATATCCAAAATCTAACATGACCTTTAAAATTCAAAACTGAAGGTTTTTATATTGTGTGAGTTGGTAGGGCTCAGCCATGCAGCTAAAGAAATAGCCTTGTTCTTTTTTTACAATTTCTGTGTAAAATTTTCATAATAAGTGATACATTTGTTGTTAAAAGTCAGCAGAATTTGATAATGCTTAACTATATAGAAGAAAGGATAGGGAGCGCAGGTGGCACAACAACTGATGTTAAATCAAAGTTCCTTACAGGAGCTTTAAGTCAAAAAGGTAAAGTTTTATTTAGCCTATTCAGGTAGTTGAAATACTTCTGTTATGTTTGAACCTTTATGGTGATGGCTCAAAGCTCATAAAAATTGAAATCCAGTCTCTCAAACTGTTATATTTGAACCGTTTCCTGAGACAAAAAAATACATTAAAATATAATAATAATAATAAAATACAGATGTGTAAAATCACAGCTGATCTAGTTATCTAACCAGACCCTTACATGCACAGGCAGCACAGGTATGATTCTGACTTGTGCTCGGGTAATATCGGTTTTTAACAGTGAATGCTGATAGAAATAACGAATGAGCAGGATGACCTATCACCACAAAGAAATGTCAATATCACATAGTGTTTGATGAAATAACATTTTAATAATATTTGTCACTGTCCTCTCCTCCCAAACCAAAAACAGACATGGAAATGTTTTTCTCTCTTTTCGTAAACCATTGAATATTTATTTATATTTCCTGTTAGACCATCCGTTTTAAATTACACTTGAGTATAAAATACTCCATAACAGCCCTAACTTGTAGATGAGTCCTTGTCATTGTATCTCCTGTTCAATCCCCGCTCTCTCTGTGTTCGCTCTTCTTCTTTATCTATTTAGTTTTGTCTCCAAAGATCAAATCAGAGAACGTGGCCTAAAAAGATCGTTTTTAAGAGTGAATAATGTATGGATCCATCAGTACAGATGTAGTTGCCTTAGCACAGTTGTTGGAGTACATTATGAGAGATTCAGAGTGAAAATAAAGTTTCTTCAACTTGTTCTTGAGGAAGTTGATGTTCAGAGGGCACATGGGATTCATTCCTACAAACAGGAGTTTTCTTCTCTTCCTCCAAAACAGCAGGCTTGAAAGAGTTATCCTCAAACACGGGGGCACAAGAGACCTTTATAAGCCACAGCATCACGGCTGGAGGTGTGCTGAACCAGTCAACACCTGTAAATGAATGTTTACTCCGCAAAATATCTAAATACTAAAGAGCCCAAACTGTCCCACTTTAAAGGGTGCAAATAAAATCCTCAGAAAACACCATAAGGAAAAAAAATGAGGACAGTTAAATGGATGTCTGCCCCAAATTTCTGGAAATCCTTTTGAGGAGAGGATGAAAAAGAAGCTTAACATGCAAGTGCTGTGCAGTGGCGCCGCATCAGATCAGATGTGAAAGAGAGCGGTTTGGGATTAAACCCCCATCAGGAGAGGAGACGGAAACAAACTTGTACTGTACAGAGGGGGGAGGAAAGGGGAGGAAAATTAACGCAGAGTTTTTCTCTTTGGAACGCTACGGGGTTGACACGGTACCTCAAACCAGAAGGAGACTCCACAAGCCATGTACACCCTTTAATGATTAATTGGCAATCAGAGCCTCAGAGTGCCGAGTCAGTGGAGACTCAGTGCAGAGAGTCAGATAGGGAATTAATGGACTTGTAATTTGTGTCGTTGAGGAGGAAAGACTTTATTTTAATACAGTGACACGAGAGCAGAGGGAGCAGGAGACGCTTGAGTAGACAAACAGAGGAAATTACACAGTGCTGACCAAGAGGAGTGTGTAAATACACAGCTTTAAGCAGCAGCTGAACCACAGTAACAAACCAAAAGCCTCACTCACTGTCCGTCTGCACACCGCCAAGTACTGAACTCACTCCAAACACAGACTTCTTCTTTTCTTAAACCTGCAAACATGCAGTGTTGGACTTGGACCGATAGAGTGGCTCTTCTTGAGAGGATGTCAAACAACTTTTCAGAATCAAATTCATGTAGTGTCTTAAAAACAACAACTTTTCAAGCATTTCCTATCAAAGACACACGTTCAGTGTTGGATGGAAGTCATGAGCGCTTTGCTGGAGTTGCCTCATACTCCAGTCATCTCTGTTGCTTGGTGTCATGTCAGGCTGTCTGAATGTTTTAAGGGTTCAAATATAATTCAAAACTAGGGCCCCGTTGGGGCACTGGCGGGCCCGAGCTGTGTCACTGTGTCACTGTCACCTACACAGGACAGTCATTACCTTTCAATTAATACTTTGTTTTTTAATTTCACATTAATTTCCATGTTAAGGAAGCCTCTGCATTCTTGTCAAATATGTAAATAGCATGTTTTTGCAGGTGCTAAAAAACAGACTCTGAGTGTGTGTGTGTTTGTGTGTGTCTGTGTGTGTGTGTGTGTGTGTATCCTGCAGTACTCTGAGAAGAATAATAAGCATATTTCTGAGGTGAATTTTGAAGATTCATCTGAGAGTCAGGAGGGCTGATCCTTCCCTTACCCTTTAGATGTCTGTCTATGTCTGTTTTTGTGTGATAATGAAAGAATCCCAACTCAAAAAGGCTCTGTTGATGTTTATTTTTTTGTTGTTCATTAAAAATATGCATTTCCTTAATGAAGAAAAAGCTGAAGTATTATTCAAGCTGTGTTTCCTCAACCACTTGAAAAGAAATTGAAAAAAAATGGTATAAATGATATTTATGTAATGAACATGCACTTGTTTTGATTCTGCAATGAGTTTCTCTGCCATAAGTGTTCATACACACACACACACACACACACACACACACACACAAAGCTAAGGCTTGACCTTTATTTCTGAGCATACTGACAAGTCAAAGTTTTTCAGTCTACCTGCGAGAATCTAGAAAAATAAAGATACCTACTTTTACCACGAGTGGTGTGTAATGGACCTTGAACACTTTTTTGTGACAACCGCCGGTGAAAATGTCCTAGGCATAAATTATTATAGACAGTTATATCTATAGGGTAATTTCAAAGTAAAAGCCTGATATCTTTGTTTGTTTTGTTTATTAACAGCTTTTATTCTGATGGTGTATCTTGGATATAGATTCGTCAGTGAAATATCTTGCAATGCCTTTTCTTTGCCTCTTTTCTTAAATTTATTGACTCTTACCCTTTTGTTTTTGGCCTCTGCATAAACCTACATGTAGAAACCAAGGGCCTGATTTACTCAAGATTTAAAAACATGCAAACTCCAGAGCACCTGCAAACAAATGCAGAAGCTGATCTACTACCAGCTTTCAAATGTGCAAAATAGCACGTTATCCAATTAGCACGTTTGCCTTGATGAATATGTCAACAAGACATATCTCTAAGCATTTTACATGTTGAGGCTTCAACATGTTACATAGGTACCCTTGTTGATAAGCAGTAGAAGTACAGTTGATAACCATCACTGCATGTCACTCGTTGGACTTAAAGCAGATCTCCTAAAGCTGCACCATGAGGTAACTCTGGGCAAGTTTCGGTTGACCAGTCATATACAGAGAGCTGTTACTCATTTCAACAAGTGAGTTTAAACCAACTTTCATTGGCACAGATCTTTTATGTTCCAGCATGGCTGTAGTTGAACACACTCAGCTCTGGTAAACATGAGTATTACCTGAACAAAGTGCCATTTCTTCTCTTCATTCTTCGGCAAAACCTTGAATATTTGCCTAAGTAATCCTCTTAAACTGAGAGAAGTACCGTTGAAGTCCATAAAGCACTCAAATAAACTCAAACATTACTGTCTGAGGTTTGCAATCAGAACCAACAATAAAAACACAATAAAAACACTACATAAAACCCAAATGATTTCCACTCAATGAATCCCAACATTTTACTGCCTGTCGATGACCCTGGATAGAAAGTCACTTACTCACTGTTTTGCAGTAAAAATCCACTTATCACTGCTAAATACAAAGTTCTCATCCAGGCATAAAATGCCACCTCATTTCATGTGCAAATGAAGCAATCTAACTGCAGCGGAGATAAATGAGTCTCTGCTTCTTTTATTCCTTTAACAGCTTTCAAACAGCCTTTAACACTGAAATATCTCTGCTGTTTGGAAAAACATGCGTCATTGTCCTTGTTTCGCTCCTCTAAGTCCCACTTCTTCCCCTAAGCAGCAGTGTACAAAGTTCAGAAATCAATGAAAAAGTAGTTATGACTCAACTGTATTTACACTCTTTCATCATAGACGGCTATTGTGTTCTCATGGGCTGGTTGATAAAAAGTATAAATCATATTCAGCCATGCAAAAAAGTGCAATACCATCCCAAAAGACGGCTAGTCTTTTCCCTGTCTTACAAACTTCTCTTTGAAATTACAAAAATATACTTAATATTATTAAGTGTGCAGGCTTCCTCTCATTTCTAATCAAACATGCAGCATGAGTAATGTCATTACATGAATAACATTTGATTGAAAAGATGATTTGAATGAAACTCCTTTTCTAATGATCATCATCACCGAAGCTTATTCAGCTCATTCCCAAATATGTTCATTAACAGAAACCAGTGAGGAGGACTGATCTCCCACTAAAGGATCTGATGATGCAGCCAATGAGGGTAAAGTTTGCTTTGATAGTGAGTGAACAGTTTAGTTAAAGATGTTTGGTCCAGATTTTTTAAGCTGTGTATTTTGTTGGAGGTGCCACGTTTATTAAAGATCATGCATATTTATCAATCTTTAATGTCAACATTCAGTTTAAAGGGACAATGTTTTATTCTCCTGATACTTTTCTACATTGTTAAACTGAATCCAGACCCTGTTTTATAAGTAGTGCTGCTACACCTGAGAAATTCAGAGGCCTTGAAATTATTCATTCAAATGTTAAATCTAATCAACTAATATTCTTGTTCTGTCAAACTGCAAACTATAAGGACTTGGGTTTTCTTATTGATCAACTTTTAAAGGATGCATTGCTAATTCAGTCTCCAAACTCAAGTGAAGAAGCTGTTATCTATGTTTACAGCTTCCCTAACTAGTGTGCACCTCCTCAATTAATGTTTTTGTCTTGTTTTCTGTAACCTGTTAACATTTATGAAGACATGCACCACTTGGCTAGGTCACGCTTGTATAAAAATATCAATCTCAGCGAGTTAGTACCTGGTTGAGTAAACGTTTAATACATGAAACCAAAAGCAGATAAATACTGGCGAATGTTGACCTCTTATCCCTTGGCTGTATTTTCTCTATTTTTATTAGTATGTCGATTGCGGTCAAATTTCTCTTCTTATGTGCTAACTTGTGTTTTTTGTGTTTAAACAGCATATGTTTGCAAACACAAGTCAAATACACATTTCTGCTTTTTGCTTGCAAGACAGTAGACAGTAATCTTTTTCAAACAGTCCCTCCAGGATTTTGTGATGTTACGATCGCAAATATTAACGCAAACATCAACCAATCACCGCGAATTCAGCGAGGCGCCCTCTTTCGCCCACGGCTTTATGTGACATATACGTTATCATATTCACTTTCTTGTTTACATTTTGGTTTGGTTTGATTTGGTTTGTTTATTTTCACATGCAAAAGAGTTTAAAAACATAGGTTACAAGATTCGATGGTTATGTGAAGGAGAGTGCCTAAAAACCCTCCAGGGGCTTGAGAAATGGCATTCTCCAAGACAATTACATGTAGAATATACTTTTTACAATTAAGACAATAATAAACATATCATACAAATGAAAAGGTAAAAAATAATGCCGAGTTATAGATAATAGAAAAGGAACTGAAACAACGAAAGCACAACACAAAATAAAAAATCAGAGAGACACAGAATGAAAAAACCACTAAAGAAAATAATGAATGGACCCTGGTTCGTTAAGCAAACCATATGGGAAGTATTTAGTTAAAAGAGGTTATTTTAGAGCATTGAAAAGACATGAGACGCCAAACGCTCACATTTACCAACAAGCATCATCCCCAAAGTTCATGCAAGTCAATTTCCAGATGTGTAAATGATAGCGTAGGTAAACGCTTCTACACTGCCTGCAAGACTGTGGTGCAACATATGCGAAAGTCGTCGCTCGACAGACACTTTTTAACCGCAAAACATACAAGGAGAAAAGTCACAATGAGAGAGGCTGTTGCATCCAGAGCAATAGCAGTGGCTGAAAGGGTCAAGGTATGTGAGGATATACTCTTTACTCAAAATCAGGCATTTTAGACTGCAACAATCGCACAAAAGCCTGCGAAATCCTGGAGGGACTGTATACAAAAATGTTGGTATTTAGGCTGGATAACTTTTTAACTGCTGCTCTGGAAAAAGTTAAATTATGGAACATCATTTCAAATAAGTTTGTCATAGCACTGTTATAAACTGACACACTACAGCCATGTTGCAAAGGTAGATCAATACTTGCACCAAATATCAGTCAGACTCATCCAGAGCCATTGCGTGCTTCAAATATGTGTCTTTGTCTGAGTGTGAATGCTTTTCCATCTACGTGCTATAAAATATTGAGTCTTGAGTGAGAAACTGAAAAGCTAATGGAGGATTAGACGAGTGGACAGCTGTTCTGATGCCTCACAGGAGACTCTGAGCCGAAAATACACTCAGTGAGACAGCTCACCTCACACTGCTCCAGCTATTGTTAGACTTTTCTGGGCCCTCCTCCATTGTCAGTGCTGCTGTAACCACCGATGCTGGTGGAGAAAAAAGGAACCACAGGCAGTCACTGCATGAGCTGCCTCACCACTTAAATTCTTCCTTTTTTCTCTTTTAAGAAATATTCACCCCAGAGTTATGAGGAATGATTTATGTTGACTATGTTTAGAGATTTTTCCAGTTTTGTATTTTGGGGCCAGACTTGCAAAATGATGAGTAATAGAGAATTAGGGGTGTATGGAGAAACATTTCACTGATATTGTTGTTGGTGGTGTTGGTCTGCGAGGAGCGGGCCTGGTTGTAGAGTCTGATAGCAGCAGGGAGGAAGGACCTGCGATTCCTCTCCGTGATGCATCGCGAGTGACGAAGCCGGAGATATTGTCCAGGATTTATGACAGCTTTGCCCCCATCCTTCTGTCACCCCCCCCCAAAAAAAAAGGTTAATCCTTCAAAAAACTAAATGAGATGTGTCAATTTTTAAGGAAGCCTATACTCTTATCAATCCATTCCTGCACAGTTAAGAAGGACTGAAGGGACAACTCTCCCTTTAAGACCGCAGACCTCATAGAGGGGTTGCTCATTGAAAAATGTTCGAGAGCCCCTTTATATTCATCAGGATTAACAATAACCAGAATGTCAGCTTTGCAATTTGGTTGAAAACATGGTGACATGAGATCTGAACATGCAACACTTAATTTCTAGAATTTTCCTCAGAATAAAATGGGGTTCGACGGGGTTTTTCTGCAACTTTATCTTCCAGGAGTAAGATTGGATTCGAAAAGAACGTTTTAGCAAAGGTACCCGGTCCTTGCTGAGTCATCTTGGTCTTTGTTTGTCTATTTTCTTTTGTTTCTTGTTAATACTGAAACAGTACCATTCCCTAGCCACCAACCATCCTTCTCCTGTCCTTTACCCTCTCTGCTGCCTCACTCCATGACGCACGTTCGACAGAGCTGAAAATACATCTTTGGAAATATTTCAGCAGGACACAATTCCTGTCAGCAGGACAGTGATGACGAAGAAGAGCCTGAAGAAGGAGGAGTTCCAGGAAGAGCTGGGGGATCTGTAGTTGTATCTGTCACCCATACAGACTCTGAACCTCCTCTTTCTGTTTCTAACTTTGCTAAGCGACCCGCCCACTGACAACATCAGCCGGTTGTCCCAGACATTCAACGCACTTCCTCTCCCTCCATTTCTACCATTGTCAGCATCGTCTCTCATTCATCAAACTTTTCTCCTCTTCATCTTTCTATCATCTCTTTACATCATCACTCTGTCCTTTGTTGGCAGTTTTGCATTTTTACATTTTCCCCCTTTCTCTGCCTTTTTCTTTGCTTCACAAATCACTTCCTCCTTGTCCTCTGGTGACAACTTCTTTCTCCAACTGACACCCCGTCTCCATCGCTTCCTGTTCCTTTTCTCCTTTTCCCCAAATGTTTGTTGTTTGAGTGATGAATAGTTCATAATGAAGTGATGAAAAAGTTCCCAGTTATGACAGAATTTCAAAGAAATACTTCATCTGAAAGCTGACAGCAGTTCGTTTTTTTCCGAATTAAGTTGTTACTGATGATGCTGTGCTGTCATTCTGTGAACGTGGTGTGACTGTGAGAGCAAGGCCCCGTTTATACGTTGCCGATTTTTAAAAAATTCAGACATTAACCATCGTTTGCACCCTTTGTGTAGATGCAAACTGAAACTTTCCCCCTGAAAACAATGCTTTTTAAAAACTCCGGCCAGAGTGGAGATTTTGGAAATCTGTTTGCACGTTTACATGTAAACAGAGGTAAACAGAAATTTGGGCAGATTGTGCGCCAGAAACTTGGTTAAATGTGATGTTGTTTACAATCTACAGTCTATGTTTACAATCTATGTTGATCATGGATGCATGCAAAATAGCAGTCGCATTTATGCTGGTGCAATCCCTTGGTATACAAGTGCTGTTATTTGTGGAGGAGCAGAGACAACTGACCGCTACACGGGATAGACCTTTTTCACAGTACGCGGAAGTTAGCATTCTGCTCACTTCCGGTGTTAGCATGTGGTGGAGCCACTTAGCATCGCCCATAGACGGCCATTCATTTTTCTTGGTATACAAGTGCTGTTCTTTGTGGAGGAGCAGAGACAACTGACTGCTATGCGGGATTCTGATTGCTAACGTGGGCTTGAGCTTCTTGCTACACTGCCACCTACAGGTTTGGCATGCTCTTGACGGCATATATACACGGGTTAGTGTAATGGAAAACTTTTCTGAAAACATAGTGGTGTGCACGCAATTTTTTTTTTTTAAACGGAGAGGGTGAAATGTCCGTTTATGTAAACATGTCCTCTTAAGCTGAGGGTGCTCTCATCATAATCTGGCTAATCTATACACTCTTGACCTCAGTGAACTACTACGGTATCTTTATTCCATGCTGAGGGGACAATCACAACACCAAAACATCTGAGACAACTTTTTTTGTGTGTTTCCACCGTGGGGCTGCAGTTGGGGTGAGGTAATGCAAATCAGGCAGATGACATCCAAGGATGGTATTTGGAAATAAAGACTGGTAGAGCTCTTTATTGGAGTCTGCTTTTTTTTCTCATCTGTTTAATTTTTAAAAAAACAAGTTACAGTTTGCCAGTGTACTACCCTTTGGTTCCTCTACCTGTTTCACTTTATCTCTGCTCAGTTGGTGTGAGGTTCGGCTCATAAGATGTTAAAAGATCGTTTCCTGATAAGACAAACCCCTGAAACTGTTAAAACTCTCAAATGATGGGAAAACATTGATAGAGTCAAAACTCGAGTCTATCTCAGATAATATGAGGTGTAGGATATAACCCAGAATCTCTCCTCCTCTATACGTGTGTGTGTGTGTGTGTGTGTGTGTGTGTGTGTGTGTGTGTGTGTGTGTGTGTGTGTGTGTGTGTGTTACTAGTATTTTACCTTTAAATTGAAGACCTGCTCTTCACACATAAATGAAATCATCAGGCCTTGCCTTCCAAAAGTTCTGGACCATTGAAAATAGCAACCCCAGCTTTTCAAGGGGTAGGTCTCCTACCCCAGAACTAAATGTAGACCCTAGTTCATGCGGTCAAGACACACCTTGACTAGCTTTTTTATGGCAGGGCTTTTGCCAAAGGTCTGGAAGAAGGCCAAGCAGATATGATTACAAAATATTCAAACATTCCACCCACAATATTCAAATATACAAAGATATTCAAACATTTGCACATCTTGTTTGACATTTATATGAAGTTTAGTTTTTGAAAATCTGGCAGTTCTTCAAGTTGTTATCGAATGAAATCAAAAAAGCAAGATGATAAACAATGGAGATAAGGCAGGAGAGGTAACGGAAATTTGCTAAATTAAAGTGTAAAAGTTCAATTTAAAGTGATTGATAATGACAAAATTCAGTCAGTGAACTCATGTTGTAGAAACTGAAACTAAAGTCAGCGTCTGCAGACTGTGTTGGGGATCCAGGCCTCAACCTTGTCACTCCTTGAACATTTACAGTAATGAGTGTCTTATCCCCCCTACCTGGAGCCTGCAGATGGATTCCGGGAAGAAAAGTTGAAGTGTAGCGCTCTTGAAAGGCATTCGTGTTGGAGTCATGCATTTTCACACAAACATGCAGCCTGAGAAAAAACCCTTACCCACAGGCAGCAAAAATACAGTTGTTTGTTTCTCACTTTTTTGTCCATCCCTTTTTAATGCCCGCTGTTGAAAAACAAATCTCATCTGAGGTCAGCAGTAGCTAAAGGCCAGTCACTCAGAGAAAAGAAATTGACAACAGCCGCACTGTAAATTGCTTTTCCGATAACTTTAACCACTTTGTTTAAAATACCCGCTTCCGGGGGATCTAGATTTCTTTCACTAAAAACATAATTCAAAAAGACTTCTCTGCTTAAAGCCCTCTTTATCATTTCATTTCGAGCCTCACTTCCTACATACAGAGCGCAGTGTTTTATATGAGTGATGAATGCAGTTTGGAGCACACATTGTTTGTCAGTAAATAACTCAGCTGTTGACAGTCGGCCTCAGCGATGTGTTGTTGTCGTGTTGATTGTATTGTGTATGCCATTGGACACAAAAGAGGTATAATTATAGGTGTTAAGAGCAATTATGTCCATCACTAGAGGGACTTTGAACGAGGCTGGCACAATGCAAATGAAATCAATAACAAACCTAAAGGCTGTGAAACAGGAGCAGTTGGATGTGCTCCAGAAAGCCGGGTCACGCCGATCTGCAGTGAAATAAGGAGTGTTGTGTAGATCTTGTTGTATTGATCAGAACACTTTGTGCTGCCTTCTCTTATACAGAAAAAGAAACCGTCCTGGAGCCGTTCATTCTGAAGGACCTGCTGCCGTCATCGCTTGGAAGCTACTACCGCTACACCGGCTCTCTGACCACGCCACCATGCAGCAAAGTGGTGGAATGGATCATCTTCAGCAGGCCTATATACGTCTCCTACAAACAGGTGAGGAGACAAACAGCTTGAAATAAAGGCTGTATGCGGTGTTTGAATGGCTCTGTACATCATGGTGGAATAGATATAGGACACCAAACCACTACTAGACTGTTATAGACTGTTATAGAGAAATAATGCTTCAAGTGTTTATGATATGTTTCTACACACACACACACACACACACACACACACACACAAAAAACAAGTGTTTTATTACTCTTGATTGGTGTTTGTCAGGCCAGCTCAACTGACTCTTACCGATACATGTCACCACGACTACTATCAAGCAGTGCATCTTTTGCTGATGAGAGGTAGGAAAAGGATATCCTTTAAACATACCGTCGCTGTACGATGAAAAATACATGTCTCCACTTTTAGTGATTTGGGACTTTTTTCGATACATGAATGGTCCATAAGCTTCCCGAACAACCCGTAGCTTTGGGTATCCAAATGACCAATGGAAGACATTTGGAAAGAAGTGTCAACAAAGCACGTATCTCCGGCCCTGGCCCTTCATCGTCATGTCAGCAAACAGACTTTACACTGTGACGGACTCATTACAGTCCAGGGTAATGCTACACTAATGTTCTCACATCGACTGATGCTGACCTAAAACTTTTTTCTAACCATGACAGTGTTGCTTATCTTTACATAAGATTTCTTGAGCCTAAATTTATCCCCCAGAGGCAAAGCTGCTGAAGTTTTCTCTCTCACACTCGGTTGCAGACACTAGTGCATGTTAAATTGGGAGCTGCGACTCAAGAAGGTTGACAACTAACGTGCTATGTTGAAATGTAGGATAGCCCGCTATCAATAGTCTATCAATATAGCGGGACATAAACAGGATACTTGAAACTCATAAATAACCTTAAGTCTTTGGAGCGCATGATTTAAAATAACTGTTTGATATCTAAAATATCAAACAGGTCACTGATGACTGTGTAAATATAGATTTTAATTTTGGTTCCTAATTGTCATTACAGTGTTTTGGGTTTATTTTGGAGGGTAGTTTATGAATAAAACTGTTTTTATTGTTCCTGAAAAAAAAAAAATGGAGATATGTGTTTTTTATTGGACAGCGACTATATACATGTACATGAATTAACAGGACCCTATGGATCTACACAATGTAGAGTGAGGGAGCTACCAGTGAAGTGAACCAGTGCCTCTTAGACTTGGTTAGTGACAGGATTTGAACCTGTGCAGCTGCGGCTCAGTGGAAGTCGATTGTCCATCAAACTGGAAGGTCAAGGGTTCAATCCCAGGTCCTGCTGTCCACATGTCATAGTGTTCTTGGGTGAGACTTGTGACCCCAACCTGCTCCTGCTGGCTGCGCGCATTGGTGTGTGAAAGAGAATAGGTGAAACAGGTGGACGCTCCACAAAGTGGCCTCTTTCAGCAGTGTATGAATTTGGTGTGAATAAGACGTCATGCAAAAGCACTTCGATTAGTCAGAAGGCCTGAGAAAAAAAATACATAAATACAGTCTGTTTACCATTTAACTGGCCAACCACAAGTCCCAGTCTAGGGAGCTGCTGCCACCCCAAGTAATGGTTTTGGAGTTACGCATTGATATTCTGCTCAAGCTGTTTGGCCCCATTTTTTTATTTACTATTTTATCATCAAAGCCTCTTTTTATAAATGCTTCTACTGCCCCCTCGAACATCTCCAAACCTACTGGTTCACACATGTCCTCCCAGCATTAAGGATAAGCACTAATGATTAAATGGAAGGCAGAGGAGAAGATAAGTCTTCAGAGACAGGATATGATGTCATGGGTCTTCTGCAAACGCCACAGGGAAATGTTGACAACAAAACAATTGGCAAAGCAACAGAAACCGACCTTACAATGATAGATTTCACATTTACACACATTGAAATCGACCCTCTTCCCCAACCTCACTTGTTTTCACGCTGTTACATGTTGCAGGAGTTTTGTGCAGCTCTCTTTTCCAACAGACTTAATCCTGTAAGTCTCAAACGGTTGAAACAAAGAGCCTTCAGGGAGTGTGATAGTCTAACGACTCAAAAAGTGGGATACTTTGCAACTTTAAAACTCCTCGATATCTCCTTTGAGTTTGTGTTACCAGAGTTTGTTGTTAGTTTTGATGTTTTTGATGTACAAACCAAACTTTGTACAAACAGGTTCAATGAACTTGCAGAGCCCCCTTGTGAGACTGAGTGTGAAGTTACCAACAGCTTTAAAAAAAGAAAAATGAAACAGAGCAGCCAAATTACGATCTGCATCCAAAGACTACAACTGGATCACTTCATCACCTAAGACATAAAAGCAATTATTTTCTGATCCAATTCATTACCCCCAATTAAAGACTTTCGAGTTTGTGATCAGGGTGATCTGTGTCATTATGTTATAATAACAGACATTGTGGTCTTTTCCTGTCAGGGCAATAAATTCTTCAGTGTCTGGGAAACATGATTTGTCATCTCTGGAATATTAAATGATTAAGTCATCATAATGAGAACACAGTTTACTGAAGCATAAGTTGATCATTAAAACTCTGCAAATAATGACCTCAAATGATGACAGTTTGGAAAAAAAGCCTCTGTCTTAAAAACCCAGCAGGTTTTTCTATTTGTACTCTGTAGCTTAGTACTTTAAGGCAAAGCTACTCTGTTATGGTGCCCAGTAAGGTGCTAGCACATGTTTTTGTGCTTTATATTGTCAACCAAGAGTTTTTATTTCTCTTCACATATGCACCAATAATGGCAGCTGAAAAAAGTATGCAACAAAGTGACTGAGTCGCATGTGCATGCAGACCCTGAGGGCTGCAAATTCAACAACAGCTTGGCTGGAACCACTATTCTGGGAGCCACTATTCTTTACACCACATAGTGCCTTTACACTACGTGGTGTAAAGGCACCACATAGTGCATTAAACCCCCAAGGACCAAGCTTTTGTCATGTGACGTTAGCAGTTCTTATGTGTAACCACAACCATTGACGTCAGTTGAGCTGCTAATAACCCAGTGATATTTCTTGTGTCCATTGCAAGGAAGTGCATTTTATGACAGACTGAAAGAAACCACAGAATCAACCTCTAGATGAGGAAAAGAGGTAACTTTTTTTCTGGTAATAATGAATCTGACTCTATTTAAAACCAAACTTAAAATCTAGATTTATATAATATATAACCACATATTGACAGAGTAACATTACCTTACTTATCTTCATGGTGTTCAGACCTGCCAACATGTATGCATTTTGCGTACTTGTCAAAACCTTTCTCAGACTCAGAATAGTGAAAGTAAATAGTGGTAATCATTTCAGTGGTGTGGTTCAGTGGCTATGTGATGTGAAGATCGCCCCTGGGTTCGGGGGTGGGTTGGGTAGTACCCATAAAAACTTTTCCAAGTTGGCAGGTCTAAATGTTTTGTGGTTCATGTTCTTTTTAATTATATAAACTCACTGGCTTATCAACATAAGGCAGCTGAGATGAAGGAATTAGCCTCTGTTAGTCTTGACCAAGTGCTAGCATTTTTGCCACAGTGTCAGCAGGTAGAGGTGAAATGTGATGATTGATTCAATGTGTGTTGATTTCATGTATGCCACTAAGAGATAATCTGAGTTAGTGTTTGGGTTTTGACCAATCAGTATCAACTATCAGTACGGCCGGGTAATAATGACCATTAACTTCTCACATAGACGCTTTTTCTGTCTCAGGTTGTCTTAGTTAGCGCCCTGCTGTTCCTTCTTCGGAAACATAAGTAAATTGGGAAGTTAGCTTGTAGTCCTCAGATTTGATGTTGTGTTCATTGGGAAGATGCAGAGCACCAGGGCACAGGATTATTTTGTTCCTCAAATTCATCATGTAAATACTGAGATTGAGAAACTGGATCTTTAATACAGTGCTCCAGACAAGTGCATCGATCCAAAGAAGCTTGTGAAATTAAACAAGCTAATCCCTTTTAATCAATTGGAATCCTCTTTGACTGACACCGAGCAGAGTTTCTAACACAGAAGGCTGTGAAATAATGTTTTCTGTTAGATTTGTTGTTGTCACTTGCCTTTACACATTTGTCCTTTTTGCTGTATGATTTGTTAATATGTAGTTCACCTTTTGAGTTTACTGAGTCATATGCAAACTATGCAGGACGATTTCCAACACAATTTCTACACAATGAATTAATTTCCTCTTATAAATAAATAAAGGGAATTTGCAGTCTTTGGTTACCTGCATTTTTTTTTTTTTTTTGATTTTAACAAAGATAAAAAAAGGTTCCTGAAAAGTCCTTCAAGACCAGTTGAGGGCTTTTGTTCATTCGGAGTCAAAAGATAAGGCTATCAGGACTTTGCCTCTATTGAATCAGATTTTGTTAAGAATACTGAAGGCCAGGCCAGGCTTGTAAAAATTTAAGAAGCTTTATTACATTCAAATTTTTATTCACTCACTGAGGCTTGATCATTCAGACTATTCTGGGTCATTTTTTCTGTGCTGGTAAATCTTTGGAAACCTAATGAGAAGCAGCTGAAGGGAGTAAATCCTGGACTGGGAGTGAATATTTGCTTGTTGACTCTATCTAAGGGTAAATTAACTGTCACCGCTTTGTTGAGCACAAAACAAGGAAGATAAAGACAAAAGGGGAATGCCACAACACCCCATGACTGTTCTTGAGGGTAGACTGTAACTGTACTTCAGCAAGACATCCAGGGTTAGTATAAGGGAAACAACTTTACACAAGATGTATGCGAGCAAAGTCAGTGTCACAGCATCTTGCTCGGTGTTGTTGAACAGTCAGGAGCCTCCCCAGGAAGTTTGTATTTGTTGAACAAAAATAAAACACACTTTCACATAAGGCAGTTTGGTTGGTGGTACTGGGTTTTAAAATGCAGCAATGCAGGTAAAGTCGTGGGTCAGATTTTCTAGTAGGTAAAATTTCCCAAATAAAGTTTAACACACATTCAGCCCCAGATCAAACATATAAATCAGATTTATTTGGGATACTCCTGCGATACCCCTAAAAGCCAGCAGCTGGTAGACAACTATGCTCATCATAGTGCCAGTTTCTAGTGCTGCTATGTTTCCTCCTGGGTTGCATACATGGTCACCATAGCTACTACGTAAAGTCAATGGAGAAGCACCAAACCAGACTTCAGAGGGTCAAGCACAGAAACCACTAATGTGATGCCAGAGTTAGTGAAGGGAAATATGGTCGAACAAATGAACAGGCATAAGGAGACTTTGGGCTCATCTGTGTCTGGATGAACATCTTCTGCCTTGGAGACAAAACTTAGGGAAAAGGTGAGCAGTTAAAACCACTGATAATATGAAAGCTTTGCTGTTAACCAGCACACCTGCTGTTGGAGAAATCATATTAGCTCTGCAGATTACAGCGCTGATGAATAATTCCTTTTGATTTTCTCATTGTATTTCACTAAACCATTGTAAAAAGGAAGAATAAAAGGTACAAGAATGGTGAGTCAACTCAAGGGAAATGATGCAAAAATCAACGAATATGAAAAAGCAAATTAATAAACAAAGAGTCAACAAAGAAGAGCAACTGGGGCATTCTCCATCCTTCCTTTTCTCGGGATGTTGAATCCTGACCATTAGCCAGTCTTTCTCAACATGGTTAAAAGCCTCTTTTGAAGTCTTTCTGTTTCCCCTCTTTTTTCTGCTGTGCTGCTCTCCTGGGAAAACATCATGGAGGAGGATGAAAAGAGGAGGTTGGAGGGGGAATTAACACAGATGGTGGCTGTAGTCATTGTCTGTCTCTGCCTCTTTGTGTTTTGATTCTTGCTCCTCTTTGTGCTAGTCTTTTGTTTTGGATGAAAGTTGAAGTCGACCAGCAGGAGTGATAGCCGCTGCTTAGGGTCTGCTTTTAGACTGGATCAATGCTCAGGCTCTTACACAACCGCTCTCCAAAATTCTTCTTCTCCTCCAAACAGACGTGTGGACTTACTGAACTTGTGTTTGTGGGCTTGACTTGTGGGTGAGTGTGTGAATGTGAAACGGGAAAACTGTGCTTTTAGAGTTAACAACCTATGATGACTTATGCCATACTGCTCTCTCATCATACTCTCCATAAATATGTGCTGCTAACTGAGAAATTCTGTTGCGATCCGCCTCCGAGTAGCTTTTCCAAGTAGGACATGTGGGAGTTTCTTTTTTTTTTTTTTTTCCTATAAATTCCCATCTGGCATCGTATCCAAGAGTGCCAACATTTCCAGAAAGCAGAAAAGAAGCAGCCATATGGGTTTCTTTTTCTCCTTGAGGTCTTTCAGAAGATTAAGTATTGTCAGGGTGTAAAATACCTCTTCAGTCTGCACTGATTTGGTGATTTCATTTGCACTTCACAAACATGGAAATAAATCTATTTGGGCAGAAGCTAGAGCAGACACACACGCACGCACGCACGCATGCACGCACACACACCTGCATTTTTATGTGACTTTATCATGTGAAGCATGTTTCGATCCGTCACCTTTAGATAACTTTATGTAGAGTGGCAGTTCAATGTGAATTATTTCACTTTTAAAAACAACGAAAGCCAACATGATAATGTTACAAAGTACAGGAGAGTTACAACATCAGCCTAAGCATTAACACAATGACAGTCAGTGCATTTACGCGTTGCTCCAAAACATTGACACATTGCCCTGCCTGACTTAAAGGGATATTCCGGCGTAAATTTTAGTTATGGTCAAACACACCGTAACATCGAGTTAGCCCACCAAACACAACTCACCCACTCTCCTCTAGCAGTTTGGAGAGGGAACCCTGATGAGTCATTCACCAAGTGCAGCAGATCATTTCCATTAAGTTATAGTCATCATAATAACCATTTTGCACTGCAGATGGTCTGATTGGATTTCCATGAAGTAATAACCATAAATGTTCTTCCTTGAGCTGTGAAACTCCGCTGCACTCGATGATCGACTCGTCAGGGCTCCCCCGCTAGCAAACTCCATAACTTAAATTTAAGCCGGAATATCCCTTTAAGATGGGCTCATAAAATTGATGTGCATGTGGAAGTCCAACTGAAATGAAACCAAATGCAGTTGGGAATTGATTTGATATATATGATGTACACACCTCAGTAAGATGCTAACAGACCCATGAGTTCAACACACACTTCACAGACCTTAAAGTGGAACAGGATGAATTTCATTTTGTTCTGTGAATAAATGCAAGTTGTTTCTAAGTTTTCAAACCTTTTTTCCCCCATGTTTAGTTGGCAAAACACTAAAAATGGACATTTCATGGTTTTGAAAGTAAATATAAGTCTATGGTTTTACAGTAGAATTTGATATAACACTGAGTTCAGGAGAGGTCAGCGATTGGGGATTAGGAACTGAAGTCTATGAGGCTCTGCAGATTGATTTTTTTAGGTGTAGCTGAAACAAAGTGAACGTGAGCTAGTTCTTTTGATCTGAACTTTAAGCCAGTTCACTTTCATACTTGCATAACACTGCCAATAATATAGACCCAGCCCCTACAGCAAATATAGATGTTTTACACAGAAACACCAGATCCATGGCTGCTGCAGAAATCATAGTAAAAATAACATTAAAGGGGATCTCTAACTACCTCAATCTGATCCTGTAGTGATTCCTATAAGCCTCACCTAAAGCAAAAAAGAATAATAATAATAATAATGATAATGATAATAAAAAATGCAAAGAAATCCAAATGTGGCTCACACTCGTGTCTTCCTAAGAAGAAATGAGAACAGGCCTTATTTATTCCCTTTAAAGTAAAAAAAAAAAACAGCTGTAGCTCGAGGCAGTAGTAATTCTTTATGGAGAAAAACACTGTGTCTCTGTTTCTCAGAAAACTCGTGTTGTTCCCTGTAGCAACAAATACAAGCTGCTTATAGTGTCAGAGGAAACTTGCTTTGATTATTTCTGCTGCAACCAAGGTTAGTCTTAAATTTTACTGAGATTTCGGTTCAAACTCGAGGCTGATGTGGAGGTCAGTGTGGCTCTCATGGCCTGATGTGAAACTGTAACGGGGTGTTAATGTGAGCATATAAAATGGTGTAGTAAAGTCAGAAATTGGTTAAAAAAAGAAAATGTTGAGAATCGAAGTAAAGAAATGTTTAGCGTTAACATCGGTTTACTGGACAAAATAACCTTGAAAACATTATGAAAAACTATTGGGTTAAATCCAGATCATGTCCCTGCCATCAAAACATTTTTTTCCCATGTTTTTTTGTCCCCAAACCAAGAACACTGTCCTTAAGCAATAGTTTGCTGCTGTTAACGTGGCGTGTAACAACGAAGTGCAGAGAACTGAAGACATATCAGATCTAAAGGCATGAGGAGACAACAGAGCGCTTATTCTGTCTGCAAAAGTAGTACAAACAAATAGTACAAACCCCATTTTTTAATCAATGAAAATAAATTTAAAAAAATATAAATAAATGTAAAAAAATAAAATTAAATACACAAGTCAGAAAAAACAAGTGACTACTAGGGCTTGAGGGGCTCAAGTAAAGCAGAGTGAAGCCTCTGAGTAAAGTAGAGTCTACTGTTAAACTAAGATCTACTTTTAACAAATAAATAGACACTACTCTGTTAAAAAAATAAAGGAATGAAAAGAGGACAGCCTGAACTCCACAAACCTAAAAAGTTTTTAAAAGTCTTGACTTGAAGTGGTTGAATGGTGACCACTAACTACAAAAGAATTGATTAAAAATTGTTGTTTGCTCTCATAAGTAATTGTATTTTGATGCGTCATGTTGTTCATAACAGACCATAATCTTTTTAAAAAATGGCAAAAATTTGTTATTTAAATATGTTTTAAAAACTGTTGACCACTTGACAATTTTATCCAGTGAAACTTTTTCTGTTTTTCAACCAAAGCTGATTCTTTTTAGAAATTTATAAAGTAAAAAATTCACATAATTTGAGTGTTTGAAAACTACATTTTTGACTTATCATTTAAAACAGTAAAACCTGAAATATGCTAACTACGCTACAGAGCTGCTGTTACTATATCCTCCATTGTCTGGATTTGGATCATGTCTGGCAGTACCCGAACATGGAAAAAAAAACAAATGTCTTCTGTAAATCTTATTTTAAATACGTTTTAAAAGAGGAAAAACAGGTCAACAAATTACTTCATGTTTTGTTTTTCAAGAACATCTGTGCACCAGGTTTGGAAAAACTGCTCAGAAAAAGGATAAAACAATCATTTTGTGTCTTATTTTTAAATGTAATGCAGCTCAAATGTGCATGTCTGTGAGTCCATTAGCCTGAAGAAACCTGAAATAAAGTTGTTTTGGGTTCAAATGTATCAGTGTTTTCGCTGCATTGAAATCTGGAAACCAAAACCCAACCTTTGGCCTTTCCACCCACTTCAATGAAGGCAGCTACAAACCGACCCACGACCAGAGCTTAACAAGGGCGTAATGGGACGTGCAACCTACCACATGAAGTGGGAGAGAGAAGGAAAAGGGTCAGAACCACGAAACTAAATTAGCAGCTATACTCCTACACAAAGGAGGCTAAAAAGCTGCACATGGATCTGTTCGTCCTCTTATTGTTCAGCATTATCTCCACCTTCAGTCCTCACCCAACATAAACCTCAGAGTTCAATGTGGTGGCAGACCGGCCTCTCCTTATACTCAATGATCACACTCAACTTTCATTATCTCAGACAGCCACGCTTTTGCACAGTCACCAATACTGACTGGCTGACTTTAGGGCAGTTTCACATTTGCTTAGCAGCGACACCAACACTGGTGGTTTTCCTCATCTGCTCTAATTATTCCCCTAAAGAAAGCAGGACACCAAAGATTGGGAGGATGTGTTTGGTTTATTCATGAATTGCAAGTCATTCCAGTGGCCCATCTGAACTCCTGCTGCAATGATAATTGGCATGGATAGTCACAGTTCTCTGGGGATTAAAGGGAAAGTTTAAGATGGAATAAAACTTCCACTACAATAAACCTGACTGGGAAAATAATGCACCTAATGTGCTTTGATGGTAAGAAATGGTGAACAATCCCTTTCTATTTCCTTCATTTTATCTGTTCTCTCTCTAAAACTGGTTTTAAAAAGAAACTGGAGCGATGCCTGTGAGCGAGGTCAGGCAGCTTGAAATGCACTGATTTTTATCTTTGCGTACGTCAACTCACAATCGCCTGACAAATACACCCCAGAGTTCAGACGCCACAAACATCATTCTGTTGCTGCTGCAGTCGAGGTTTAAGTCAGTATGCGAGCTGTCTAGCTATTTTCTGATGTAAGTCACTTTAAATTTATCTTTATTTTGTTTGCAATGAGTGGAGATATCAGTCGCCAAAACTGAGACAAAAAGGAAAGTCCTGCCAGTTCAATAGAGTGTGCAGCACAGGGAGACAGATGTTGAACAAAATCAAATTTATCCTGGTTTGTTTTCCTGAATAAAATGTTCAAATACTGAAATGATAACAGACAAGATGTTTCTGAAGAAAAAGTCAAGCATTTAAAGTAATGGCTGGTGGGCAAAACATTTGTTGTAGTATTGTATCTTCTTACTCAACTGATTGAACGATCTGGGGATTGCTGCCTGTACTGTTTAAGTTTATGGCAGTGGGATGCAATGTTTAAGAGACAATGAATTTTCCACAACAAGATCCACAGGCTGACACCAAGCAGCAACCTTCAGTCATCAGAAATGAAACTGCTGCAGAGGTGAAATGGATGACATCACCAACTCTACATCTATTTATGTTACAATCTATGGCAAACACTTAATGGCCTATGGCTGCCATGATTTCATGACTATTCTGTCTGGACTCTGCTCACATTCACTTCTTGCTCTCAGCTTTACAATAAAAGGGTACTCTGTTAAGGGCTAACCCTAAAGTCGAAAACATACAGGATCCGCATTGAACGTGTTCCGTCAGTGTTACTTTTCTGCTTCGTAGATCAGCATTGTTCATCCCACACAGGATTCATGTTTGGAGCGTAGCAGCAGCGTAGTGCAGCCCTGGTCAGCCGGGCTCAGTATAGAAGAGACAACATGCTCGCAACAGGTTGTTTTGCATTTCTGTGGTCGATTTCCTGCTAATTTGGATTAGGTTGCAGGTTTAATAAAGTAAACTATGTTCCTTTATGCTGTGCTGTTACCTTCAGACAGAGTTAGCAGTTAAAAGTCCTGTTAGGGTCCATATGGATCAGAGATTGACCATTGGATTGTTCTTTGTTACTGATAAATCCATAACCAGGAAGTATTTTTCATCTACACGAACTGATACACAGTTGAGAGCCTGTATTTGGCGGTTTTCGTACTTGACATCCTGTCTAGAATGATCAAAATTCCACGGGCCTAGCCGTGTGGCGATTAAAGAAACTTGAACTTGAACTTGAACTTGAACTTGATCTTCTCTGTGTAGATTGATGCGTGTTGGAAGTGTAGAGCAGCAAAAATAGACTTGGCGCGTGTCTTTAACAGAGCTGCACTCAAGACGCTTCTAATACGGAGCTAAGATATGTCCTGTGTGCGATGCCGCATTGATTAGAAAGGCAACTTATTTGCTGCGTGATACACAACGCTGATGTAATGCACTCAATACAGATCCTGTATGTTTTAGCCTTCAACTGTAACCCTAGGGTTAGATGTAGTAATGATTCCCATCACTAATTCACCTTTGCACCAAATTTACATAAAATGAACAGGAAAGACTGAACCCACACAACCCACATGTACAGTATTCCTAGAAAATTAAGTCTAAATTCTCAATAGATTAAATTAAGAGAAATGTTATGTTGTCAAACTGAGGATATTATACCAACAACATGCGTATTGCAGATTACCAGATACACACCATTTGACATTGTGTGCTAGACACATGTTGCCTGAGATGCCATTGTCCTCCTAATTGATGTGCACAGCCTGCCATGCTTCTTGTTGCACTGGTTAAAGCATCGATTCTGAATCCCAGTATAATTTCGAGCAATCTGTCCAATCAATGAAAGCAACACAGCCCGGAAAATAATTTTAGAAAAGGACATGAAAGCACACAGACCACCCTTGTGTGTCTCATAATGTTTATCTGTTTTCTTCTTTTGTAATATGTGATATTTATCACTTGGTCTCCGTTTTAACTCCTAATCTAATTATTTGATGTAGAAAACCTGCTGTGGGTTAATGATGTTTATTCCTCCACATTTTCCCAATAACCTTTGAAACGTATGTTAGGGTATTTGTATGTTTGGGCCTGTATGTCCTTCTTTCTTAAAGGTTTGTTTAGTTAGGTGATGGAAGACTTCTTAAATGTGGGTATGCAGACAGCAAACAAAAATCAGACAGAGGTCAAGGGGGGGAAAGGCACTGGACAAATTTTCCATCGTCTGACATCCCTCCTCTGACACCGAGATTTACCTTCAAACTAAATCTGTCTCGCCGCACCGCCTCCCCTGTCCAACACTGCCGTGCACACAAGCTGTTTGCTTCCAAACACATTGTACAGAGGCTCCATCTGCCAGCACAGACAGAACGATGACACTTCAATCACACAGTGCAAATCCATGTCTGGTTGCACGTCTTGCCACCCAGCACGTGTTTGACAAATGGCGACATACAGGACGGGGGCCAACTTTAACATCAACCCTTAGCAGAACGACATGTCCACAGCTTGATAGCATGGCAGCTAAATTCAGCTCAGACAGCGATGAGAACCATCACACTGTCACTGAACAAAGGGGTCTCAGCCAAGGTTTTGAGTACATAAAGACAAATAGTCTCCTTAAAGTTGAATCTGTGATACTCATGGTGGAAACTTGGCAGGTTTCTATTTTTTAACGGGAGCGTTTATATGAAAGATAAAGTTGACCTCTTGCTTGGTCAAAGTAAAAAGTGAAAGTGAAATAACAATAAATGAACCAGAGATGTTTTAATAAAAACAATAACTGTGTTCATTAAAAACCACATAAAACATATCTTTTATCTTTGGCTTGACTGTATTATAATGTAATATATACATATATTAAAGGTAGGCAATTTTCAACGTATGCCCATAGTGCTTCACAAAGATTTGTAAAATTCAAAAGTGTTAACAAGATGTTCTTACTTAATGTTCCACCTCAGTGGTCAGTATGGTCATTTTAAGATTTTACTTGATATCCCATTTTTCTCCGTGTGTATTTATCTGATATGCATGTTCAAAGGCAAAAAAATATATATATTACCTTTGGATTAAAAATATTTTTGTGTATAAAAACAGTATTTGGTCTTTTAAAAGTGTTTTTGTAAAACTCCTAAAAAAGTGGGATTGTCTCATAAACATGGTCGTCTTATGTTTGGGTTAAGACTGTTCAATGATTTTTTTGATTAAATCAATCCCCTAAAATTTATAGCACCTGTAAAAAGCCCTGGATGTGGCAAAAAGGACTCAGAGAAATGTAGTTATAGAAAATGCATGACAATCGGGTGTATCATTTTGATAATTCAGATCAAATCGTGGAACATTTTGTCTCTCTCTGTCTCTTTTTTTCTATTATCTGCTGTTTGTGCACACAGCTGTTGTTACTTGTAAATTCAGATCAAAGATTTATTTCTGAAGTAAATAAGATCATTTTATTATAAAACCTTTATCCCCAAACCCCTTTCTACAGGAGCAGGTGACAGTCTACGTAGTGAGGAGTGAGAACGGTCAACTTATGTAGCTTTGTTGTAATTTACGGTGGATCACACACCACTTTTTCTTTACTCTGTATAGATCTTAATGACAAATTCAAATTGAAAAAAGGTTGTTTTTATGGCTGCCCCATAAAGTAGATCTTTGCCCAAGTTGGCCACGAAGTTATCCAGTGTACTTAAAAAAATTTTGATCCATCATCTGTTGTCTGCAGACATCATTCTGGCAACAATATGCACCAGACTGCTGAGTCTGACAGACAGGAGGACTCTCACAGCTTCAAAACATCAAATAGGCATAATCAGTTTTATGCAAATAGTGTGACAACAGTAATTCTGACTTATCAATTCAATGTGTTTACATAAAAACTGACTATCTCGAGGACTTTGCTAACTCCAACACTTCATTTGTAGCACCTTTTGGAGTGTTTTTGTGGCCACAGTCTGACAGACACTACGACAGAACATGAATATGCAATTAGGACTCCAAAACCGCAATTATCTCCCAGGACGGCACTTCAGAGACGCAGGCCACAAGTGCCGGCACTCACTGAAAGTTCATGTTTTTCAAGTAAACCCGCAGGGCTGGATCAGGAAGCTGACTTTTCCTCTTTCCTGTGATCTTGTTGTTTTATTCAAAGACTGGAAATGTGATGGTTTTCTCCAAATGTTATTAATTTTTTTTAGGAGAAGTAGATTCTTTGCTAGTTTTTCTTTTTTTTCACAACCTCCTAAATATGATTGCCTTATTTTGTCAGAATATTTGTAAGATAGTAATATTAAAGGTGGGGTCGGCAGGAATCCGTTAAAGAAGTCTCTTTTTTGTGGTGTATATACAAAAAAGTTTTTAATATCAGTCAATAGCTATTAGTTATTGATGGCATTTGGTAATATAACGATATCGCTGTGTTTTGTTATGTCTGTGTAGTTAACATTTTAATTTTTTTAAGCGCTCCGCTCTTTCTGACTTCAAACAAAGCCATTCCCCGCCTCCCCCAACCTGATTGGTTGTGAGGCAGGCGCTGCTCCCCGTGTCGTTCACAAGCCCAAACAAAGTTAGCGTGCTACTATATCGGACAGTAGAAACCAACCAGAAAGTACAGAAAATTGTCTGAATCCTTCTTTAGCCATGACCACCAACACAAGTAAGAAAACGAAGTAAATACCAGAGACTCTGGCGGAATAACGGGCGGTTAAAAAGGAGGTAGACCACCAGGACAAGAGCTAAGAAGCCAGGTCAACAATGATGGGGAACACTTCGGGATCTTATAGACCCTGTAACCTTTCTGCTGGACATGTAAACTGCTTTAACAAAGTAAGCCAAGTGTAACAGAAGTCTCTAAACTGTTGACCTCGGGTCCTGGACTATGTCACTTTATCCTAGTTGTAGAAGACCTGCAAACATTGTGTTTGCTGGTCTTCTGTTGGCATCTACAGTAGCACCAATGCTGTTTACTTTAACGTTGACTGGGCTCCATTTGTAATTATCTGAAGTATTTATCTGATTATATCTGAAATTAACTGGAAGGATACGAGTGAGCAGGAGCGTCTGTTTGTGGGCGGGGCTTCCTGGAGCAGAGAGGGAGGGGAGAGGAGGAGCTGAGGGGAAAACTGGTTGGTAGGGGTAGTGTTTACATTCAAGATTTCTCCCAAAAACTGGCACTTCCTCAGATCCTTTAAATCATGCTTCCAATCAATGCTTTGCAATGAGATACAGCAAATGTGCTCTCAAGTGTCACTAGAGCCTCACCATCATCTCCTGCACCAGGACATGTAGCTGTTATTTTTTTGTTTTTTTTTTAGCTGCTTTTTTAATGTCAATTGAATACACTGAAAGGAGACAAGATAAGCTAAAATTACTTTGTCCTCAGGGGTAGTCAAAACCAAGGTGGACCAAATGTTCCTCACAGGGGCTTTAAAGGAAATAAATGTTGGAAATGTGATTGTCTCATGGGATATGTCTCTAATTATTCTCATGGTGAATTTGATGAAATTATAAAAGGTTCACATCTATCCACAAAAATGCAAAAGCTATACAACAACAGGGAGCAGAATTTTTTTGAGAAGAAATACTTTTGAATCCCAACCACAAAATATAATCATATCTTTTATTTATCTTTAAACTGAAACTGCAGGTTCAAGAGGATCAGTCTTATAATTAAAGTGAAGGCAAGAAACAAAAAAAACAGGATTTCCCCCCAAACTTCCTAATAAAAATTTCATAATAAAAAACACATGAAGCCTGTTTAAATACTTGATGATGAGGGTATTATTAAAACATATCCCAGTGACATTTTCTACATTATTCATATTTTTCACAGACACATGGATAAATCTATTGAACACATTCTCCATATGTGAAAATTATTCTTATATTTACAGTATTCCCCTTTGACTCTTGTGTTTCTGTGTGAGGCCTTTGCTTTTGTGCAGCGGTGACCCAGTTTTCTCAAGGGGATCATTAAAATTTCATTGTATCTCATCATGTTTTTCAATTACTATGTCTGCATCTCATGGAGTGTATCGTACAGAATGTCTCCTTCTGTATAATGGATGTAAATATCACCAAAGTCAAATCCACCATCAGATAAAAGTGATGCCTACGCGCTAACCCCTTATGTCCTTTCTCTCTCCGTGTCTATGTCTGTACAATGATGGCTCTCCCCGTCGTCACCAGCTGGAGGCTTTTTACTCGATCTTCACCACGGAGCAGCAGGACCACGTCAAGTCGGTGGAATATCTGCGCAGCAACTTCAGGCCCATCCAGAGCTTGGACAACCGCCACGTCTACAAATCAGCTGTCAAAGACGCCTGGATGCCCGACTTGACTGACGGAGGCAACGGACCGTATGGCACCGAAACCTCCAAAGGTACAGATGTAAACAGTTTTCACAGTCACTGTGAGTGTGCTAATCAGACAAAGAACCAGTCAATACAGAGCCTCATCCATACACTCACAAATAAGACATAGAAAAATAATGAACCATTTCCAATAATTCACAATTATTCACATATGTCCAAATATTATAGGGGTGAAAAGGAGCATCGGGTTTAAAGCAAGCCATGCCCCAAAAACTGTTTGTGGCTCAAACCCCTGTCTCTTCACCAGGTGGTAAAGAGACAGGGGCTATTGCCAGAGTACGTGCTGGAGGCTGTCTGCAGAAACACCAGAAACCACAAATACAGTTATTCAAAAGAGCCCTTATGTGGAGTATAAAGAATCACATTTTAAAGCCTAGTTCAGCAGTCGGTTTAGCTCAGGGCTCCTGCTGTTTCCACTAAACAGGGAGTACTTTTTTGCGCAGGACTAGACCTAACTAACTTGTTTGCTGTATTACAAAGATCCAACCTCGAGATGGGGAAGATTTGACCCATTTTAAACCAAGTATGTGAATGAAGCACTTTGCAGTATTTAGCAAGTTAGTATAGTAAGGAGAAATGGCCCTTTAACAGGCAGATATCTTGAGCAGAAGCAGACTTAGGCAGCTTCCTGCTGCCACTGGGTTGGGAAAGAGAGGAGATAGATACAGATACAGAGAGAAAGAGGAAGGGAAGGAATCATACAATCTATGGCCTTTATGGAGGATGAATTTTTTTCTGTTTTGTTTTTTCTTTTGTGTTTTTGTTTCCTGTTCTCAAATCCATCTTAGTGAGCTTTTTTCTGCTCATACCAATTTGTACACTGGTAATTCTCTCAAGAATTGCCCTGACATTTAAACAGACAAGTTCTGTCCTTCCCCATCTAGGTCATCATATGTGAGTAGAATTAGGCTGTCAGGATTGGAGTGCACAGCACAGCTCTGCGCAGCATTGTGAAGATGCTTACAGCTCACATCAGTCACCATCAAATGTAAAACCAGAGGAAACTGCAGAGGGCTGCTGAATTTTGCAGGTGTTTTTGCTTTTGGATATGATTAGTGTAGCTTGCTTTGTCAGAAAGACTTCGGTACAGAGCGCAGATTGAGGCCAGTGGGGGATAGTTCGTGTGCTGTTTATGGGCGCAGTTCAGTCTTAGTGAGCTTCCACTATGTTGCGATGAACTCAATAGGAACATTTTTACTGCTGATTTAGTACTCTTTGTATAACAAATCACCTGAGAATCGGAGTTAATTTCTCAGAGACTTTCTGACATGTACTTTCAGACATGTTTTGTAGATGATGCAGTCTCCCTCTGCTGGTTATTCTGATATCTGGAGCTTTAACCTCTAATGTACAGGCGTCACTTTTCAAAGTAAGACGTACTTATAAAAGGATCTACAGAAAAAAAAGAGTTATTTTGAAAGGAGTCACACTGACACAATGCTGTCAAGAGATGTTAAATTCTTTATCAATGGATCTCGCTATTCATGATTGAACTGTAATGAACATCGCACTGATGTTGAAATGATTTCCTCCCTCTGAACTACAAAGACTCATTAAAGTGCCCCTTTTTCTCCCTGAACTCGCCCCACATTCTCACATTATTCCTGGATGGTGACTTATCTTAATGTTAATAAATTAGGCATGTTCAGTGTTGCTCGTATGCCCAGAGGAAAGCGATCACCATCGTTGTATGTGTGTCTGTGTGTGTGTGTTCTGGGCTAGCGCTCTGTCATTTCACCAGCGAGCAGGGTAACCCCCCTAGCATAAGGCGGTGGGAGGCACACCAGCCGTCCTCCCACTCCTGCCTCATTACCACTCTCACAACACCACACATTGTGCAGTGTGTGTGTGCGCGCGCGCGTGTGTGTGTGTGTACTGTATGCAAATGTGAGAGTGTGCCCCTGTTTCTCTGGGTATTTGTAAGTGTTTGTGTGCGGCCTAGCATCTGTGCAGTGTCAACTGTCCTAGCAGGATTGGCCTCCCTCTTCCTTGGTACACACTTCCATATGGTCAACAATGAGAGATGAACACACACACATAGCCACAGACACTGCTTGTGCATGTGTGTTGTCCTGGCACCGTGTGCGGCATGTTCGTGCCATGTGTCCTTGAGTGCTGCAGTGGGAGATGTTTGCTGTAAGCAGATCTATTAGACTGGAAGAGAGGATACAGAAGTGGAGGTAGAGGAGGGACAGCTGGGAAAACACTGAAATCAAAGAGGAATACAGTTCCTCACATTTTGTTATCATACTTTACCCTTTTCTGACACTGGATTCAAAAGTCAAATGCTGGTTTCATCTCTATCTAGTACAGAGAAGGATGTGTTGTTTGTTAACCTTACTGAAACCATCGACTTTAAGAAGTGTTTGCTGAGAAAATCAATGTCCTCAAACTCATACTCGCTCATGTTCTCATGCATCTCATGCTTTATTCCCTCTGAAAATAAGTAATGTGTTTTTCTGGAAATTGATTACTTAGCATTATAAGATCATTGTTGTACTGTGTGGTCCCCTGCTGGCCATAAAATCATGCAAGCAGCAGGGGACATTAGCTATAGCTGCTGGAGAATATTTCAACTTGATATCACATAATAACCTTGATAGCAAGCTCTTAATTTAAACTTGCACTACCCTTCAGGGTTGGTTTTTTTTGTTTTTTTTTTGGCTTAAAATGGGGTTGAGATGGTACCCTCTAAACTCTGTGCACACACCGTCTGCCATACTTCAGATGGCAAAATTGACTTCAATAACTGTACCATCAGGAAAAGAAAGATATATTGCATTAAAGTATGCTACATTAAATTAAACATGCAAACTGTTCAATTAAGTGTATCATAGCGCTAATATTTTAGAGTGCTTAGTGGATTGAAAATAAATATATTATTACTAGGGTTACCATATGTCCTCTTTTACCTGGACATGTCCTCTATTTTGGAGACTGTCCAGCCTGGTCTCAGGCAGTCAAAGTTTTGAGTTTGTGTCGTGTGGACTTAGTGAGTCAGAAATGCTTAAAAAATACACTTGACCAAAGAATCACTCAAAAAGAACTTCACGCGACTCTGTGACTCCACCCCCGTGTAGTTGTGTCTTCTGTTTGGGGATTCAGAATATGGTCACTCTCTTATTATGATCACCTTTCCCTTAAAAAATGATGGAAACTTCCAAATAGCCAAAAGGGCAGTGGCCAGCCAGCACTGTTGAGGAATTAAAAGTGTTAAATTCTCTAAATTAGTCAGGTTTTGTGAGATTTTATGGCATAAAGTTTCATAAAATATCTAGTAAATTCCTCCTAACAGAGCTGAAGTAGGTCAGTGGATATTACATGACAAAAAAAAACCATTCTATTTAAAAATTATTTTGATGCGTAATTATTTTTACCTGATTTTCTTGAACAAAGTTTTCATACTGCTCGTAAAAGTTTTCCAGTTTAAAAGTTTAAATTTGCACATACTTCACAGTAAGGAATTTCCTTTTGAAGAGGGCGTCCGCCGTGAGGTAAAATAGTTTGCTAAAGTAGTTTCTGATCAATGTTTCCGCTGCAATAACATCTTTTGGCTTATTTCTGTTTAAAAAAGAAGTCTCACCAGGCCTTTTCTCACCTTTTTATACCTGACAAATCCAGATGAATGTCTTACTTCAGGATGTTAACCAAAAAATAAGACCTAAACTCTTCCTAATGAGTTTATTCAGGCATATTTCCTGTTTGAAGAAACTTAATGGAAACTAAAAGTTTAATCGTTTGAGAGGATGAGTAAAGATGACTCCTTGCAAGTTAATGAATAACTGCCTGCTTGGCCACATCAGCACAGCAGCGAGAAAGAAGAAAATAAAATCCTATATTAGCACGCCTCATGAATTGTTAATAAACTGTAAAGGCATATTGACATTTTAAGAGTGCATCATAGGTGCAGCGATACACTGAAAACACTGAGTTATCATGAGTGACATTTGCAAGCTTCCAACGACACAATCTGATGTTTTTTTTTTTGTTTTTTGTTTTTTTAAATAAGAATTTTTATGAAATTAATGAAAATAACTGAAAATAGCCAACTCACTCCACAAGTGTGGGGCTATTTACATGTTTAAGTATTTTAAGTGCTGATGTTGGAGTAACAAGTTAGTAAAGTCAGCTAAGTGCAATAAATTAATAATAGATCAACATTAATTATGTAGGTCATGTTGCAGTAGCTCTAATGGAGCCGAAAATATGCAGAGAAGCAGCATAAGTTTATGTTTATTGATCTTAGACAACATGTCGAGTAACGTTGCTGATAATGAATGTTTGACTTCACGATATGCTTGCACTCAAATTAATGGCACATTACATTTATACCGCTTATGAGAAGTGATGCATCAATGCATCAGTAAGCATTACGTCTTCTTCTGAGCACAGCCATAAAGCCTCAAAGACGCCCTCTTTAACCGCTGCCTGGACAGAATAATGCTCACTGGTTATGAAGGTTGATTGATCCTGTTATATCGGGCTCTGTTTAATGGGATCACTCAGATTCCTAGTAAATGTATATGCAGAAAGAGATTATTGGCATATATGTATATCACAGAGGTGTTTCCTCTTCGATGCTGAACTGTTACTCAGTATAACATCATCTTCACCTTTTATTTACACTTTTCTTTTGAGAGAGTTTGTTCTGTAGACCTGAGAGATGTGCTTCAAAGGGATCTGTCACTCTGAACTTTTATCAAAAAAGGAAATAGTACATTCAGATATAACATCTGCAGACTAAAAGGGGTCATACCCCTAATAAGTCACCACGCTGTTCTCTGTTGCTGTATTTTAATGACTTTGTTTGAAATGTAATACCTGTTGTCTTGTATGGCTGTCAATGTCTTTGTCATTTTTGTGTTTATTTACTCCTGGTGCAAAGCAAATTCCCCAAGGGGCGCTAAACGTTTCATTCGTTTCTTCATTCATTCATCAGCCTTCATTGTTAGATAGATTACTTCTTCTGAGCAGTCAAATACAAAAGTCTACGATTAAGGATCTATTCAAGTCACAAACGCTCTAGTCAGAGTTCAAGTCCTCATGAATGAGACTAGGTCTAAGATGAGACCTCCAAAGACTCCTATGATTCCAAACTTCTGGCTGTATGAACTTAGTCTGAAAATGACAAATAAATGAAAATAAGTCACAGGTTTCCTTTTTTTTTTACTGTTTAATTTTCTCTTTTAAAGACACTCTACACCTTACATTAGTGTTGGAAATAAATCCATTTTATTATTTTATTATCCATATTAATAAATCTGTGAAACACTCCTCTGTGATCCAGATTCTAATATTGAACTGCGTAGGTTTGAATTGCTCCTCCTTAAACAAGAAGTGATACTAACTTGCAGTCTGAATGCACTTATTCGTCCTCTTTCTGCACACTTCTCTATGTCTATTTTTTTCCTGGCCAAGGTCAAGATGTCCAGAAGCAGAATGATGTCACTGCATAATATCAAGAAGGGCACAAATAACAGTTTTACAAAAAGATAGGAGTACTGTATCAAGTAGTTTTAGCAACACAAGTGGCAGTAAGTGCTACTTAATTTACTGTACTTCATGCCGTGGAGTAGCTGCCTTTTATGAAACAATGACAGAGTGAAGCGGTTGAGTTAGACAGTGGATAAATATAATTTTCACTTACAGCAGCATTAACATTCAGACTACACTGACTGATAACAGTGTAAGGCAGGATTTGGCACCAGCTCTCTTATAAATGGTGCACATGTAGCAGCGGCAGCAGCAGCAGTGGTCGTATCATACTGTGGCTGAATTCCCAGCCAATCTCTCCAAGAGCAAAACCCCTCAGACCGACCCACAATCAAGGCCCGGTCATCGATCAATTGTGGTCAACACGCTGCGGGGCCAAAATGTCTTTTCCTCCTCCAAATGGCTTCCCAGAGAGTTATGAGAGAGCAAGACAGAGAGAGATGTCCTCCTAGGGTTTTGCTAGTGTCAGACACCCCACCCCCTGTACCCATGTTCTGTTCTGTGTGATTGGGCTGCAATCTCCATCACTCACTGCCATCCAGACCTCTCCATTATATACAGTATGTGTGTGTGTGTGTGTGTATGTGTGTGTGTGTGTTAGTGTGTGTGATGGCCCGCTTATCTTTGATGAAAGCTGTACAAGTGTCTCTTCATCACACTGCAAGACACATGGGGCTACAGAAGCCTTTCAGTGGCGCTGCACACAGGGAACATGAGCTGCAACAACTCTGCAATAAAAGGAAAGCATGCAAGACCACACACATGCGTTAATTACAACCTGTCCTCCTCAAGGAGTGAGAAAGCTGTATCTAAAGGCTGGTTAGGATTGAGCCCCCAAAGCTAACAGTTAGCCAGTTTCTAGTGTGATGCTAGCCTTGGCTTTCTAGGTACAAGCCTCAAGAGTAGGGATGGATCAATTATTGTTCACGATGTAATGTCAGAATAATCCTCCATGATATTTGCCATCTCTTGATAAATATGATAAATGCAAGTTGATGATGTAAGCGTGAGTGCAAACTTGCAGCCGTAGCCCACACCGAGCAGAATAACAAACAAACATGGCTGAAGGTAATGAAGAAGACGTTTCTGAGCAGCTCGTTACAGAACGAGGCTCCACATGACCTACCACTCAAATTTGTGGTTAAGTATCTTATTTAACTATTCCAACTGGGGTTCTCAAGACAAAATGGGTCAAAAATATAGATTGGAATTATAATAATTTTTTTCAGGACTTTTATCATTATCACCAGAATGGCAAAGCTTATCTTGATCATTTTTTAGCCCATATTGCCCATCCCTACTCAGGATAAATGCAGTAACTTTTTCTGATATCTTGGTTGCTAGCACTTTAAAGAGCTTAAATAGCTTCTGCAGCCAACGTCCAACCAGCTAAAAGGCCGATTTTGCAGTCTAATGGCTGCAGCAAGCTAATAATCAACCATGGAGTCTGGTGTCAAACGAAGAGAGTTGCCAATGCGGTTGCTTGTTAACCTCCATGTGGTAGTTATCATCCTGGGAAGTCAACGTCCAGCCTGGGAAGCTAGTAATTTTGTCGCTTGCTGGCTTCCAGGAGCTAGCTACAAGTCTGGGAAGCCTAGACCTGACTTGAAAGTAGCTATTTAAGGTGCTCTCTGGTCTCACCCAGGTAGTTATCCACTGAATATGGACTCACAGGTTGTGTACATGCAGTAGATTGATGGATTCTACACACTTAGGACATTGGCACAAACTGTTCAGTGATATTGTATGTTTCCTAAATGGATTTTACTCTGTAGAGGCCACTACTTTATCCCATTTTTTACATTAACCTTACATTGTGAATGTACTTGCACCACAGTTTTGTTTGTATTAATGTTTTACCTTGTGACATCCACGCACACTCTGGCACAGAGGGCCCTGCTGACTGGATCCAGGTTGATATAATCTGTTAAAAACCATTGTCCCTGCATAGAGGTCATTCACTGCTTGACTTCCAAATGATGTCTGTGTATTCGTGGGCGTGCAAATGTGAACGTGTGTGGTTTTTTGTGTGTGTGTGACTAATGGCTTTAGTAATGCTAAACCACATGGGGCGCGACTGCAGGTTATGAATAGAAAAACTCCACTGCAGCTCTTTATGAACAGGCTAATCAATTTGGTTCCACCAGGCACGTGAGCCTTATTCTCAATCAAGCCGTGTTCATCATTGAATTACCGTATACATTTGCATAATATGATACAGTGTGTGGAATAATCATTTTGTGCAATGTTTGATGGTAAGACGTTTCCCCTTGAGTCTAACAGGAGAAGCTGCTCACATGCAGTTACAGTAGAAATATTCAGACAGAGGAAGGGTGATTTTGTAGGATGTGCCACTCCATCAATAATCACAACCATTATGCGATTCTTATGTTTGAACAAGGATGCAAGATCGAGGTCATTCCCATTTTCGTTTTTCGACTGATTTAACCCTCTGGATACTTAGGGGGTATAAGTTACACTGTGAATATGAGATTATATTTTGGATTTTATTGTCCTTTACAAGGATAATTGTTTCCACCTCCATACATTAACCATTTTTATACACATAACATCACACCCATAGACATCTTTCCACACGTATTTACATGCAGCAGAACATGCACCACGTGATAAGTCGCAAATGTGGGAATATAGGACTGTGAGAACATAAGGCTGTGGGAATATAGGCGTGGACCCCCAAGGTCAAATAAGCAGGGATGTTGGGTGGTAAGTCCGGCCTGATCCTGGTGTCACATCTGAAAGGTGTTAAATGGAGCTGAAGTCACTTTTACTGGATTATGCTTGATTGGTTTTCAAGGTGCCCACCTCCTCCTGATAATATACTCATACTGTGAAGTTGTAGTAAAACTTTCTGTTCATTATTCGTGTTCGTGTCATGGTTCTAAGGAGTACACTGAGGGAGCTTGTGTCCAGTCTTTGATACCGGCAAATGAAACTCAAGTTGGGGGTTATGAAATCAAACAAGCTTACATAGGTGGTCATCACAAGAACATTTATCACCAAATTTATAGTATGAGATACTTAATGGAAATGCAATCAGAGTTCTTGTGTATCTTGTATGTGCACTGCAGACCCGGTAGTTTTTCTGCCGTAGCGTAGGTCTAATTGCATCTCCATGAAGTAATGATCGCAAATGTTCTTCCTTGAGCTGCGAAACTCCGATTCACTCTGCGATCAACACATCAGGGCTCCCCCACAAACAAGCAGCTGCTTAGATTTATGCAGGAATATCCCTTTAAGCCCAGTCCATCTCACTGCGTCTTCTCTCCTTTATATCCCTTTCACAGGTCAGACTTTTTTCTCCTTTTTTTTTTTTTTTTTTTTGTGAATTGCCCTGGAAATGTATTTCACTCTGAATGTAACAAGACAGCGGGTAAATAAAGTGAATGATTGCAGTGACTTTTCCATAAACGGTGAAAAAATTGACTCTAAACTGAAGCAGATAGAGAGACAAAATGCATACTTGGCATTAACAGGGAAATAGGAAAAGCTTTATGTGTTATTTAAACCTGTTTCAGATAAAGACCGGGTCTCTAGACAGCATTTGAGAATTTACAGTAACAGTCATAAAATATTTACAGTTAAAACCTGAAATTAAATACTGAGTTTCCCTGCAGGGGCTCGTTGGTCAAACAGAGACATCTAGTGGTTATTTGAGGCCATTGTTATTGGACAGTACGGAGGCTCTCTGTGCTTGAGTGTGTATTGTTGAATTCATAATAACACATACAGTGTTTGCTTCATATCTCCTACTGGCAGATATTTGAAGGCTGAGCAGGTCTGCCCGAAGGCGACTGTATATGAACTGGTGTTATTGGAGCCTTTAGACGGAGTGTGTGTGTGTGTGTGTGTGTGTGTGTGTGTGTGTGTGTGTGTGTGTGTGTGTGTGTGTGTGTGTGTGTGTGTGTGTGTGTGTGTGTGTATCACAGCAGTATTAATAACACATCCTGAACTGAAACAGCTCAAGCTCACAGAACACTCTGTCTCTGTGTCTGTGTATTTGAAAGATAAGCTCAACCACGTATCCCGTCATGAAATCATCTATCTTTGTCTTTCCTTCCCTTTAATTCTCATCCTTTCTTGAATCCTTCACATCCATCCTTCACGTCTTTTCATCCATTTATATGCACTTTTATGCTAAACATCCTTTTGTGTTCCCTCCTTTTCATTCCTCACTCCTCTTAAACTTACCCGTGTGTCTCTCCCTCTCTTTTCTTTCCTCTCCTCAAATCCCACCTAATTTCCTCTCCTTTCTTCCTGTCCCCTTGTCTTTCTCTGCCTGCCTTTCTTGATCTCAACCCTCCACTTTTTTGCTTTGCTTCCTCCCTTTTTTTTTTTTGGCCCATCTCATTTGCCATCATTTTTCCTCTCTGTCCTCCTGTTCAACATCTATCCTCCCTTTCTTCTCTAAGCCTCTAACAGTTTTTCCCTTCTCCTCTGTCCTCTCAGTGTGTAGCAGCGCCCCTATCAACATGAAGGTGCAGCATGTGAACAGCAGCGCTCTGGTTGTGCGTTGGGATCGCCCAGAGGTCACCTATCACCCGCCTATCCTCTTCTTCTTGGTGTCCTACAGCTGGACGGCCCACGACGACAGCTACGAGGAAACGTACCTGACCCCAGCCACACACAAACTGGTGAGACTGGGAGGGGTTTAAGCCTGTGGTGACTAGGGCTGGGTGAAATGGCCTCAAATCAATATCACAATATATTGAGCAGTTCACCTCAATGATGATAAATAGACAAAAACTACTCCAATGAGACATTAGCCTACCTACATACATCCAGAACCAACTTCATTAATTTTTTTTACATCGAATATACCGATATCGGCAAAATGACCTTGGTTATTGTCATAAATTTTGGTATCAGTACATTTTCTGTTTATCGCCCAGCCCTAGTGGTGACACATGATAATGACTTGATTGTAGGTTAAATGAGGTGCAAACATTAAAATTTTGTAGACCTAGAAAAAAAACAGATGCTGGTCTGTGCTGGTATTTTGATTTAGATAATGTAGATGAAGTTGTGTGTAGGCAGTGTGAGGTCCAGTTAAGTCGCCTAACCACAACTCGACTTAGCTGTCCATGTAAATGTACTGAGTGTGAACAGCAACAGCCGAATTTCTGACATTTACTTTACCAAGAAAAAAGTTTTTTTTTTTTTTTTTTTTTTTTTACGTTATAAAAAAAGACATGTATATTTAAGAACAGGGCAACATGTTTTTGTCCACTAATATGAAGCTTTATTTGAAGATTTTTGGAGAGGTCTATTTCTGTGCACCAGTATCTCCTGTTGAATATTGTGCTCAGTACAAAATTACTTGATATCGCAGCACTGCCCATTTTATTTGCATTGTCAGATATGAAGGCGTGTGTTTGATCCTCTATCACACCATCTGTCATTAACAGAAGGTCAGACTGATATCCTCTATCAAATGAAATTCCCATGAGTGACAAGCTCAACATATGCACAGAGCTGCTTTACTGTGCATCTTGATGGGAAACACTCTTCAGTATAAAACCATTTTGAATCCGGAAGAGCAGCATATAATAGGATAAAAATAATGTGTAAAGCAGATGGCCTTAGACTCACTTCTTCTCAGCAGTATGTTCATTTTACTTATCTGTTGAGACTGTGGATGCATTCGATCACTTTTATCAAATCATCAACATTAACACAGCGGCGAACAGACCGCTACTCCAGGAGCTGAGACGGGGGGAGTCTTCAAGCTGTGAGAACTAGGGCTGTAAACAACCAAAGAAATTCTTGGTCGATTAAAACCCAGAAATTTTCGACCGAAAATCAACAAATGGTGGAGGGGAGATTTTTCCGAATGATGGCAAACCCTTCAGCAGCAGGGGGCGACAGGGCTCGGCGGAGTACGGCTCAGCGGAGTGCAGCTTGGCGGGGTAAAAATACACTAATATCAGCACAAGAAGGCGATTAAACACAAATATTGTATTCAGAAAACCACCGGATGTTGATTAAAGTGCATGCTCTTCAATCTTCCGGTCTCCAGTGGGTTGGGTGAGTTCAAAATGGTGAAAACAAGAGGGGTGTTCTAAGACGGGCTGTTACCTATGAAACAGGGAGTGCTCTGAAAACACCCCCATTAGCACTTTGTACGTTCCTCCTAATGAAATTAACCATAAACTGTAAATTGACGTGGGAAAAAATTGAGTCGACCAATCAAAATTTTGGTCGACTCAGCGCGTATCGACCAATTAGTCTACCAGTCGACTAGGACTTACCAGCCTGAGTGAGAACAGCAAAATCAGGTACTAAGCTCCTTAAAATTTTCCTGAAATTTCCCAGAGTGCATGCCTGCAAAGAAAAGCTTTAGATACTTTCAAGAACAAGTTTACCTGAAATCTTCAGGAGATGCTGCTGAACGAAACGTGAAGATCTGTGCTAAGACTCCATCATGGTGGCTGTGCAGTTTAAAGACTTCATACTCTGTATCTTGAGTTATATTATTGAGGGTAATCAAATTAAAACAGCTTATGCACTTCTTGATTTAAATCAGTGGATAGACACACACACACATGTATGTATAATGGGAGATATTGCTGCAATCACAGTGAAAGAGGCTCTAAAAATCAGATCAAATAAACATCAGTGTGTAATGATGCTTTTTATACTGAAGACAGAGAGAGAATTCCCTTCAGCCAAGCAGAGATGTCAATAATCCATACAGAGTGTCCTAAATATGTCTGCACCCACAAAAATCCAATAACCCAGATTCATAAACCCCTATCTGTACCGTAAACACCGCAGCCCTTTAAGTGTCTGCACTGAACATTTGTAGAGAAATACCTCTCTAAACAGAGGGACGTTTACAGGAACGGCAGCAGAAAGGCTTTAGTATGTGGAGCATTCAAGAAACCTTTGCATTTAAAAGCTTCGTCGCTCCTTCACACCTGACATGTTCTGTAGTAAAAGGAATGTTCGCTGTATGGCCGAGATAGCTTAGCATCAATGTGTGTGCATTGATAATGAGCCCAGTGCTTTAAATCCCTCTTTGAATGAGCCTTTTACACACACTTATCTCTGCTCTGGCTGCACACACACACACACACACACACACATGCAGTGTTTCTCTGATGTGCTTCCTCAGCTCGGTTTGTGCGAGGAGAAAAAAACAGAAACATTTCTGTTCAGACTTTTCTAACTTAGCTGTCGATAGCCATGTTTGTACTGCTACATATTCCTCTGAGATGCAGCAAAAGAATGAAAGCTTTCAGTATTTTCTTACAGACAGCTCAGATTTCATGTCCGCGGCCCTGTGTGCCTCATCACACAGCTGTGTTTAAGGCTTTGAGAGGAAAGTTTTACTGTTTTCAGTTTCCAAGTATGTCAGTCCACAGCTTTCCTAACACTCACATCAAGTAGCAGAAAGCCAGTCTGAGGACTGGATTAATTTAGAAAATTAATACACAAGCCACAGCTGGGATGTTTTCAGGCTGCGGAGACTCAAACAGCCCCGAGACGCTGACATTTACAGCTTCAGATTAATATAAATGTTTTCAGGTTCTTTGTGTCAGATTGAAAGAGTATGAAAATATCTCACCAGCTGGATCACGCTTTCCTCTGCACACCTCGCTGCTTTATTTCAGTATAACTGATCATGAATGTTTGTATTCTGAAGATTCATGGTACAAGATTGACATTATATACAGGTCTAAAACGCAGGCATTATCCCCAGTTTTATTGATTTTATGATGGTCATGCTCAATATTTTGGGCCTGCCGCTTAGCATGGTGGGTCCATAAGTATTTTCAGTTCAGCCAAAAATAGAGGACGGAGAAAATTGCAGTTAAGCACTTTGAGATCCAGGGTACATCAGTGCTCATTTCCACTCCTAACAAACACACATTGCAGTTTGGAGAGCAGCTTAGAGCTACAAAACATGATGCTTTAAGGACTGGGCAATATGGCCTCAAATCAATATCACGATATATTGAGCAGTTCACCTCGATCACGATACATGAACGATAACCACTGCACAAGCTGCTCACCCCCTCCCACATAAACTTCGACTACTTCAGCCTCCACTCCAGCTGCTCCAACTTTTTAACCGTCCTCCATCTTCTCACCTGTCTGTCCCTTTTTGTTACAGACAGCATCTTAAAGGGACATGAGACCATAGCCTACTTACACACATCCAAAACCAACTTTTATTATTTTTTTTTTTTCAACACCGAATATATTGACATGGGCAAAATGACGTCGGTAACTGCCGTAAATTTCGGTATCGTTAAATGTTCGGTTTATCGCCCAGCCCCGTGCTGTTAGTATCTCTGTATCCCCTGCTATGGCATTTCCAACACTGTCCTCCAGCTCATGCTTTTGGTTCACCACTCATGTCAGCTGGAAGAATGCAGAGGGCCCATGATACTTAGGAAAGGGCATTTAAGGGGCCAAATGGATAAACAGAGTTTCTCACAACAGACCATGGTTTGTTGTCAATATGAATAAACAGTGATGACTTTGGGATGTGCTGAAGGGTTTTGAATCAAACAGAGTAGACCATCTGTGAGGAAAAGTTGATGTTTTCTTCTGTAAGAGTTATATTTTTGGGGCTTTCACCGCTTTGCTAAAATAAGCTGCAGGTCAGTTGAAACTGAACCCGGGTTGCTTGTATAAGGACTTGTGCATCTGTGCATGGGGTGCATCATTTAACCACCAGGCCAAAGATGTCTTTTTCTATGAACTGAATTTAATGCCTTCGATTCTAGTACTGGTTTCAAGACAGATGTACCGACAAAAAACCTTGGAAAGAGAATCCACACAAGTGAAAGTGTTAGCAGAGGGAACACTTTCACTTATTGCTGTTAATGTTCCCATGATTGGCAGAACAAATGGTAGTTTTCATTGTTGTTTTTAAGTATTAATACTTACTGATCGCCACTTCAATATTTAGAGCTAATTCCTCCGCTGAGTAGCAAAATGATCTGGCTGAATTTGCAGCAAAAGTGCTGCCAAATCTTTGATTTACCTCAACTTACCATAACTGTATCATTCTTATTAAAAGAGCTGTGGACACCTTCTTGTAACAAAATCACCACCCCAGATTTCTAGATGTGGATTTGAACTGGAATTATTTTCAGAGGACTTCTGTGTGCCCTGAAATATGATCAGTTAATTGCCCTAAAACGATCTCTTTACAAATCAAAGATGTGGTTAATTTAACACAGTTGTTACAAGTTGTCAAAGGTTCCCAGGTTATTCTAACTCTGTGTAAGAAGTGTTTGGAGCTACAAAGGGTTAAAAACTTGACTTGAACTAATCAAAATTGAACTAATTTTTTTAGTAAAGACTAAGATTGTGTCTATAATAGCTGCTTCAATGATCACTGGACTGTCAGGCCTTGCACCTGCAAAACTGATGATGAGATAAACGCCTTAGTCATCACGTTTGAAGTGAAGGAACTCTAGTCAAGCTGATTGAGCTTGGGAGTGAGATGATATTTCACTTTAAGTAACAAAAGGGTTTGTAAATACAGCATAAAACTTAAAAAGAATATTTAGGTTTCACTCTTCATTTCTTACAGTGTATTTGCTCTAATGAATCTGGGAGACTGACTGTATTTGCATGGAGAAATATTACTGCACCCAGCGGATAGCTCATTGCACATGTGATATATGTGTATGTTTTTAAAGATCAGGATGAATTAAAGATGTATTATTTTAAATTCAGTTGCTGTTTTATGTAAATTCATTACATTACAAACATCCTGCTGAATGATTGATTAATTTCCTTGAGCAGCAGGCATGACTTTTACCAATGACCAGCATTTTAAGAAAATATCTGCGGCAGTAAAACCTAACCTGAGCGATCGATCAGAAAAAAAAACGAGCAGGTTTCATAGAGAAGTAAGATTTCAAAACAGGGCGAACGAGCATTAAAGACTTGACTCTGAAATTCTGCCTCGGCTGAAGGTCTGCATCTGCCTTCAGCTGAGATTAAAAACCAACCCGTTACACATGAATTTGTATTTATGTTGATGTTTATGATAATTAATTTGTAAAGGCTTCAAAGTACAAATTGTTGAGCTTAATTATGCCTCCTAATCCCTCACCATGAATGTTTTTTCATGTTAATGTCGAGCGGCTTTGAGACAAAAGTACAAATGGTTCACATCAAAGTCCAAAGACTCAAATCAGCCAAACATCAGCTGATAATCAGCCAATAAATACACAATTCCCTCAAGCGACTTCTGCATGAGTTTTCCTCCCTTTCTCTCTTTCTTCTTTATTTCCTTTCTTTTGATTCCAATGCCTTATTGATCTTCTCTTTTGCTTTTTATTATCTTGTTATCCACACCTACACGTTTTCTTCTCTTGAGGTTGGCGTGTTGAATTTCGAGTGTTATTTCAGTTTTGGCACAGAGTGTTCCTGTTGTAAATTCTTGCTGGAAATGTCCTGAAAAATCCTTGAAATTTACCTCTTGAAAAGATTTAAACCCTTTTCAATGTCCAGATGAATTCCTTGGCTTTAAAGTATTTCAGATGGTTTAATTCTGATACGCTTGGACGAAGAGTTTTTGTGTTTACGCGTGTGTGTGAGTGTTTGTTATTTCAGAAATACAGAGGCTTTTGCGTCATCATCAAAAAACGTGACTCAGGCCTTGAAAAATCCAATAACTTGTTTTGGAACAAAACACTTTTGACACGTTGAAAATAAGCACTGATTGCATCATTAAAAATATGAGGTTTATTATTGGCACAAACACACACAGCTTGGGCGAAATTCGACTCATTATGAGAAATGGGTCGGCGTAGGTTTTAATAAAGGAGTTATTAATTTATCTGGCCACACACAAACACACACACACACACACACACACAGAAAAAGCAATGCCTTCCATCAATTCTATTACAAATGGTCTCATCAGGAGCCAAAATGAGCTGTGAGAGACGGCTGTGGAGCAGACAGGAGGTTTCATTCCCTTACATTGTGGTCTGCTGGTGGGCCAGCAGAATACTAATGCTAAGCTGGAGGGGATGCAGGGCTGCCAGTCTGTGCAAAAAGCATGACCTTGGGCCAGAGGCTCTGTGGGAAAGCAGGAATCTGTGCAAAAAAGGAAAAGGGTCGGAGTGCCCCCTGGCTGTGGAAGCTGCATCACATTACAGTCGTGGCAATCTGACGAGAGAGGTGGGAAGTGTTTTATCCTCCCGTCATTAACTCAAGAGACCATCCATCCTTCCCAAATCCACTCCTCTCCCCTCGCCCCCCTCACCCTACACTATTTTTCCTCTCTCTGCCGCCCCTTTGATTCTGCTCTTATTCCTTCATATCCTCCCCTGATGCTTGTATCTAGGTCACAACAGGGACTTACATGGCTTTGGGACCCCCAAATCCCCCTCACATGCGTTTCCCCTGTCACAATCAATGTAGAATCCCCGTTTTATAAAACCCTCTGGACTGGACTACTTTATGGCCCCTGCTGCTTGTGAAGAAGGGGGAGCCAACGAGTGAAACAGGTCTGTTACTGGATTCAGCAGGGCAGAGCCAGCAGGAGTCTGAGGGAGGGGGTGTAAAGAGATGGAGCACAATGGAGCGCCGTATGGATGGATATATTAGTGTCATGTGCTAAAGGCTCATCACAATTTTCTTTCAGTGCATGAGCCGTCTGGATTTAATGCAGTTTTTTATTCAGTCACTTATAGAGACGTATTATAAACTGGAAATTTCCAGAACCCTAACACATATCATAGAGCTTTTACCGCAGCGACAGCCAAAGAGGTTAAGAACAAGGGATCTCTGACAAAGTAGGAAACTGAATAAATCTTGTGCTCGACCTTATTTATTTTCATATTTCATTGTCAACCTGGGTCAGGGGTAATTTTGACTGGGAACTTTGATTTAGTCATTTTCAGAAAGTGGTAGTACATTTTAGCTACAAGTTTTTTTTTCCTGTCTGGAATTGTTTAAGTAGAGATTCGGTCAAAGAATTTGTTTTCCTATAGTCCAATTTTAGTCATTTTTGAGTTTGAGTTTTTTGAGTTCATTTTTGTCTAGTTTTTGTCAATGCTTCAGTCCAAACTTTATGAGATATTTCTCCTGGTTGTAAATGTCAAAACTAAACCCCTACATCATAATTTGAAAAGTGCAGTAAGTCACATTTCAAAAACACAACTCCCCGCTTCACTCCATAGAACTCCAAATAACTGAACTCTGTTAATGTCTGCTAAGTGACTCAGGTCTGAAAATGAGTCTAAAGAAATTATACATCAGATTTTAGAGGGAGGAGGTTTAAGTTAACAATGGTTTAGAAACATGCTATGCTTATCGCCAACAGAGGTTCTGTTGAATTCTGCTACCCTGTCCAAGAATGTCACCACAGTGCACATCAACAAAGACCCAATTCTACTACTAAATCTGAGTTCAGAGATCATTAAATCACTTAACTGTGTATGTGTGTCAGACAGACACTAAACATCAAAGTCATTACCTGATCAGACACTTCATATGCCCAAATCTGTTATTTATTGTGTTTCCTCCCATCTTTTTTCCACAAGGGCTGAATCATAATGTCATCCCTTTCTTCAGGCTGCAGGTTGAAATTAGGCACTAATTTATGTGATGCCAGCTGCCAGCATAAGTTTTGTTCGGCTTTTAATTGGATCGCCTGCTTGGTGTGCTTACTTTTGGCACCGCTGTCCCAATTCAGTCATGAAAAATGATTACGTCAATGTCAACCTTGTACGTTGATGAGACGAACTATGGTCTGGGTTATCTAATGAGTAGCTTGCAGCTCTTTTTTTATCTTTAACTAGTGTATATTATTCAGCCGATGTCTGAAATATTTCGTTTTGACTGCTTTAGGCACTATAAAAAGCTGAGGGTGTTACTTTTTACACAGCTTCGTTGTCTCAAAACAACCCGACGAAGACCAGTGTCCAGCCAGTGGTTAGTAACGTGTGGTGCAAAGCCTGTATGTAAGGTTTTTATAGATGGAACAGCATTTAAGTTAAGGTTTCCCTGAAAGAGTTGTGCTGGAGCTGAACGGACAGCAGAGCTTGACGTCAGGCTCAGGACAAGTCTCATCAAAGAACCTAAGTTACCGTTTAACCTCTACTTGTTTACAATCTGGCAGAACTTTACCTTCTGGTACCATCAACAAACAACATAAAGGGTGTGCAACTCTTCAGTGTGCATAAAAATCTAAAAACCTTTAAATGTTAAAGCATACAAGTAGCTAAGTCAAGAGTAGTCGACCAAATTAAAGAAATCAGGCAAACACAAACCTCAACATAGCATTGACTTCAGCAGTGTTGAGAGAGAAGTAAGTGGTATAAAAAAAGTTCCCATCTTTATTCAGGTGCTGCTGATATTTTCTGTACCTGTTCAGAATGCTGACAATAAAACACTTATCTGTGAATAAAAAATATGTAGTTTCATGTTGTTTTCACCAGGAAGCAAACTGATAAATCTATTTTTTTAGCTGGTCAAAGGAACCATTTTTCACTCAGTAACACCACCTCAAGAGAAAAACTTCATGTCATTTGTTTGTATATGTAGTTGGAATCTGTGTGACAAGCAACAGTGTCTGGGTCACCCTGAAGGGATTATAATTTACATAACTACTGGCTAACTATGCATTATTCCTTTCATATGGTACAGATAAACATCAGTGTTGCTCACCGGTGGGTGATGTCTGTCAAAGCAATTCAACTCTGGACAAAACACACAACAACAGAGCTGTCAAGGATGGGGGGGAACAGAGACACAAAGTGAAGTCCCACATGCAAACCAAGAGAAAAAAAAAAAGCTGCAACTTTGTTACATAAAGGAAAAAAACAAAACAAAAGGCTCATGAAACTATGAGTCAAGCAAGGGTCAAACCAGAGGAGCAATCCAAAAAAAGAGACGGGGAGCAGGCTGAAAATCAATGAGATCAAGAAATCCAGGAGAGCTTCATTTGAGGGGAAAAGTGACACAGAGGAAGATTAAGCTTATGTGCTTATGCTTGTCATTCTTAGCTATTAATTACACTATAAAAATATTTACTATCTGCCAATGCAGGGATGTCAGGATCTACTATTATTTATTGTTTTATTTTTTAAATTTATTAAAATTCTCTGTACAGTCAATGCATGCAGAGCAGCTGCACAGAGTCCAAGGTTCAGTGTAATAATGAAGAGGTTTTGCTCAGTGGTCGACATACTGTATCAGCTTTGCATACCAGCGGTCAACTGATAATGGTTTTTCAATTGCCCCCTGCAGAGACCAAAAATAGGACAACAGGGGAAAAGTGCTGAAAGTGAGTGTAATTTAAGAAAAATGTGCAAATAGGTCAGTAAGTCAACTTTTCTATCCACATTAAAATTAAATTTGTTATGCAAGCCAGCGACATGTTTTAGATGGATATTTTATGACTTAATAAGAAAGACAAATACTTTTGGTCACATAATAGATTCCAGAGCAGGGCCGATATTTCTGTCAAAAGAAATAACTAAATTATTCAATGCATTATAAAATAAATTGTCTTAAATATTAGTCTGCGACTCATTTTAATGTGATATTCCGTCGTTGGAAAATGGAAAAATGTGTCCCAAGTCACTCTGACATATCAATCACAGACAAAACTTAAAAGTAAGTGTTAGACTGGACTGGAGATGGTGACCGAGAGCTGGATCTTTGACTGTCTCAGTCCTTCACCAGGATTTCACATATGGATTTCTTCTTATCTTACAAAAACACTCAACATACACACCTTGCTTGGGTGCCTGTCTGGACTTCAGGCAAACACAATAATGGGGTCAGGGATTTAACACATCATCCAATGTGTTCAGAGTCCTTGACTATTTTGGAGCAAGTGTCCTGGAGTGGCAAGATTAATATCCCAAAAGTTTCCATCAGCACAGTGGAAAAAACACAAAAAATACTCAGTGAGTTTGTTGATGCACAGAATCAATATTTGAGTGTGGTATCACCGTTTAAATGAGGTAACAGTTCAAATGAGTTTTGGATAGGAGAGACTGATGTGTTTCCAGATCCCTCAGATATCTTGTTTGTTTATCATCTGCTGCTGATTCCACTGTACATCCCTGAGATGTTTACATGAAACCTTTTGATTTGCTCAATCTTTGCCTCCATCTGTGTGGGAGCAGGAGTCAGCTGGAAGCGTGAATTCTCCACAGCGTTGGTCTAAACAGCAACACCCACATCTAACAGGGCACGGCCTCCTCATGAAATCTATCGGATGCATGTCAGGTTTCTCTGCACGGTCCCATGGTGCATCTGTGGTGATGGGATCTGGTTCCCACTCAATAGATGGTGGAGATTAGTGGAGATTACAAGAGACGGCTAAGCAGAGCAACATGTAAAAACTTGCACTCATCCAAGCTGGTGTGTAATTTCCACATTACAACCGATGTTACGCTCATATTAGTGTAAATTACTCTGCATACTTTTGATGCTTCTAAATAATCCAGTATTTACAGTAAAAACCTTAATATGTTTTCATTCCTGACCTGGAGGTGGCCCTTGAATTCATTTTATGGCAATTTTGGTACTCTTATATTAATAGTTTTGCATGTGCAAGGCCTTAAGATTAAGCTATTAATAATAAAAGTGTAACGTTTAATTAAGCTTTAAAGAAAAACATCAAAGTGATCTAGTAAGTGGTGATGATTAAGCCATGGTCAATCAGACTTTGACATTTAGAATGATCAAAGCAGTTAAACGTGGCTAACTTTGAACTTCCAAGAACAATCAACATGTAACGTCATTGGGACTGTTTCAAATAACATAAAAGAAGTGGTGAATGAGTTGAGTTTACCAGCAGGGAGCTAGTAGCAACCTTTGGTCTTGAGAAATTCGCCAATACTTAAGTCAATTAATCTCAATCATTCATTTTTTTTATAGCTTCAGTTTACGACCAATTGAGATACACAAGAAGTGCTGATCCCACAGTGTCCACTGCACTCAGAGTGAATTCCTTTGTTTTTTTTTTCATTTGTCTGTCATTCGTCCGTTTTCGAAGGTATTGGCGAATTAGAGCTTTAGCTTGTTCCAAGGAAGCTAAAGGCCCGCCCCTAGTAGGTCCACCGAAGATTTGGTTAAGTCAGCATGATAGACTTGAAAACTCAGTTTCACAAACGAATGTAAACATCACCAACACTTTCCGTTTATCATACAGTCTGTTGTAGGAACCTGTCGGTCTCACAAAGTGAGTGGATTTTAAAGCAGGTAGCTAAATTGTGCAATCTCATTTTAGAGCTGATTTTGTAAAGTCAACATTATGTTAGTAAGCATATACTACAGGGTCAACTCTATTGATCTATTCATTACTTAACCCAAGTGAAGGACCAATCCACTCTTTTAGCTACGCTTCCAAGGGGAAATACCATATATATCGAGCAATACAGAAACAATCCTGATCTCAGCATCAATCACAACAACTGTGACTTTCTTGTTTTCCAGCCCTACCATCTCTACCATCACTATAGAGCAAAACGCTCTGTGGTTAGTGAGTCACAAATTAAGGCCATCAACAAAACACAAGATCAAATTCTAGTTAAACACAACTATGTGAACTTGGACCAATATGTCAAGCAGCACTCTTCACCGTCATCAGCAAAACAACAGCTGGTCGGATTCACACCAAAGTAGCATTCAAAGCTTTCAGTACAGATCAAGCTCTTGTAATAAACTAATTTCATGGCTCTGAGTATTGATGCAACTGTACTTAGTGTACTTAGGTTACACCGTACAGTAATGTAGCTGACCCGTCAGTGGGGTTGGGTAATGGTTGAAAAGTGTGCCGCTGGACCAGTTTCACCTCCTAAAACTATAAAAACCAGCAGGATATGAGACATTCAGCGGCCTACTTAATCCCTAAGTGTGATTCTGATTATCTCCAGTGATAAAACTGCTTATGAAATCTCTGGCTGATAAATTTCTCGGACTTGATTAAAAATGAGGCTTTAATGGTGTAATAAAAATTCTGAAAAGAGGATAAAAGATAAGAGGAAGTTAGAGAGTTTAACATACTAAAAGAAGTCTCTACTGGAATTGATTGCACTGGTTTTATTTATTTATTTATTTATTGGAGAAGTTCCTTATCGGATATAGAGATAAATATCAGTCAGTCAGCCGCATGTCCATGAAGTCTTCATGAAACTACTGATCCAATGAATTCTTTCTATGAACCGGTTTGGAGAGCTCGGCTGAGTGGTTTCACACAATGAGAGGACACTTTGTGAGGCCAGATAATTTGGCAAATACCTAAGTGCTGGCGCTGATATTTTCTATTTAACTGAATGATGGTGAGTTTATGAACAGGAGCTGATGGGCTGAGGAAGGACAGACTGTTACCTTCCTAATTAAATGGATAAAGACCCTGGACTCTCAGGCCGTAAACGGGGATAAATAGGAGTTTTTGGGGTGTTAATACAGAGATGAGCATGCTCAATGGGTGTTTTGAGCATGGAAATCATTCTTGACCTTTTGAAACGAAATGTGAAGAAGAGAAATGTGTCTTAAAGGTCAACTCTCTGGTTGGAGGAAATTTGTTATGCATAATCCTACAAATGTCCGAGGTCACTCCCCTCTTCATCTTTGTCCTTAAAACCCAAAGTGTTTTCACGGCCTCTTTGGCGACCCATACAGAGGCAGGTAGCCTCAGTGTCAGGGTCTGTTTCTATGCTTTCCAACACATGATTAACTGACTGTGTCTGCCCCTGCTGCTAACACAAGCAGAGTCCCACAGTGTATCACAGTGTCACCTCATTAACACAACACAGCCTGAGCAGCTGCTCTGAGCCTGCAAGGCTGAGTCTATGTTTACAACAGAGGTAGCTGTATCTAGTGAGGATGCTTAAGGTCGCTATGTTTGGCTGTTGAGCCAACACAAGGTGAGGAACTACAGTGGGTTAGATTTACTGTAAGATCCAGAATATAAGTCACACCAGTATGTGGTGGGTTTTTTATGGACTGTTTCCCAGTATGAAGACTTCCATGAGCAATGTGCAGCTTTGGAACAACCTGCCAGAGGAGATAAGGTGTGCAGAGACAGTCACTTCTTTTAAGTCAAATTTAAAAAAACTCACTTTTACAGACTTGCTTTTATGTGATGCCATCTCATTTCAGCTTTACTGTCTTTTTAGCTTTTGTTGTACTTACAGTCTTGTCTTATTAAACTTTTCAGGCCTTTTATTGTTATTTTCTCTAGCTCTTTTCATCATCATTAATATTGTCTTTTATATTTACTATTTTGTTTTTGTTTGCAACCCCCTTTTTATGTTGCATGGTTCTTGTACTGTCTGGGTTCCTTATAACATATGAAAATGGCCTTCAATTCCATTTTAACTAAGCTTTTTGTTTTTATTTGTCTTTATTTCCATGTGCTTTATGACTGTTTGTCAAAGCACTTCTGTATTTAAAAGTGCTATAAAAATAAAGTTACGATTTTCAGTTTCAAATTTTAAAAAGTTTCAGGCTTGAGTTAAGTCATATCCACCTGACTCTCACCTGAAATATGCAAACATGTACAAACTACATCATATGGGCAAGCACAAGTATATCAGAGTTCAGGGATTGGGGGTTTGGTGCTCCAGGAGACCCTTCAGCTCCCGGTCTACTCTCATACTTTGTATTTTTGTAACTGGACTCGACCAAGTCCCCTGAACACAAAGATAACTGAGGTAATATGATATAGGAGGACACAAGGGGAGTTACTGGCACCTTTTCAGGAAACCATTAAAAATAATAGTTGAAGTAATTTTCCTGCAAACAATGTCTCATTAAAATCCCACTGTGCTCTTAATGACTCAGAGGAATGACAAGAACAAAATGTTTGCTTCGCTGTCATCTACATTTGAGATTTTGGCTCTCGTAATCCCAAAAGACCCTTTAAAGTGATAAAAAATCCTCCCCCACTTCAAGTAAAAACACTTTCTGAAACCTCTCTGATTGTGTTTCTTGGTGTGTTATTTTCATCCAGGAGGCCATCATCTCTCCCGTCTCTCCGGACGTGCTGTACCTGTTTCGAGTCCAGGCTGCCTGTATGAACGACATGCGCAGCGACTTCAGCCAGAGCATGCTCTTCAGAGGTAACACAAACGCACACAAACACACACCTCTTTGGCTTTAAATGCACATAAATGTCATGAATAAATCTCAACATGTGCCTGCGTATACAATGTACGCTGCCCTTTCTTAACATGCTGCTCACATATTGTCATGTAATAAGAAAAAGAAAAACATAAACCCTGAAGGCCTGTATTCCGTCGATCATAATCTTTTATATTCAGGTTATTTAAGGGAGCTCATATCAACAGCTGCAGGCAAAAGGAAAAACAACAGAAGAAGTAAATCTAAAAGCTGAAAGGCAGGGAGATGCATTCATTTCAGCTAACCTTGTTTACTTTATTGGCTGCCCCATTAAGTATTCAACACCCAGCATTTACAATCTGTCATGTTGAGATTAATGTGCTTACAATGCACTCATGGATGTCCTGTCGACACCCACTTTAAGTGAAGTGTTGCCCTGTTGTCTCTCCTGTAGATAATCACCTGTTTCTCATTTTCTCCCTTGCCTATGTTTAGCAAACACCACCAGGGTCTTTGAGGGGACAAGGATCGTGAAAACTGGAATGGTAAGAGAAACCTCTGCTGTCCTTTCACCGTTTATCCAGCAGAGAGCAGTGTCAGTGTTAGCATTATGCTGTCCAGTGACTCCAGAGAATAAGACACGATTAAAGAGGTGCATTCAGGTCTTTTAAACTCAACGACACAGAGAGGTTTTCTGGAGAAACAAAAGTCTCTGTTTTTGGTCATTTCTTTTGTTCAGTTTCTTTCCTCATTTTTTAAGTTTAGCAGAAAGATAAGTATCATAAATTAATTGAAAGTACTATATAACTACCAAAGTTAGGGCAGGTTGCACGCAATGTAAGTTGAATCTACTTAAAATTTTTGAGGCAAGTGATTGCACTTAAACGATTTAAGTAATGAGTGCATTAATTAAGTAATTAAGTAGAATCAATGCAAATACCAAAGGGAATATAATAGATAATATGAGTTGAATACACTGAAAGAAAAGTTATTTGTACTCATAATCTGTATTAAAATTCAAACCTATTCAACTCACTTTTTTAAGTGACAATTACTAATTTTCTCACGTGCATTTAGCTTTTATTTGGCTTTCATTAAACTCAAAATTTTAAGTTAACTCAACTCAAAAACATATTACACCAAAAGTTGTCATTAAATTTTATTGACATTTGCCAAAAACAGGACATAACTACAGCCACAATAAACATAAACTAGAAATAAGGTAACATTAAACCATTATATGATTATATGATGGTCACTGAGTTTTTCAAGAAAATGCTGCAGCTCTTTTGCAAAAAAAAAGTGGAATGAAGTCATTTGTATCAACTTATGTTAGCTACCTCTGCCAAATAGCAATGTGAAACCGCAGAATATGAGAGGATAAGCTAAGTACATGGACTACACTGATAACTATTCTCAGATGTTGTTTACACACCAAAATTTTAACACAAGGATCATGAAATAATGTCGTCCAACCAAAATGAATATGTAAAATGACTCACCAAGTTGAAGAACGTAAAAAGCTCCATGAGGGTCAAAACAGGAACTCATCTACTGCAGTTGAATTATTCTGCTCTCCATGAAAATCTGAAAAACTGAGAAACATTCATCTTCTTCCACAAGCACTGCAGATCATTCATACAATCCAGGGTATTTGTGGAAATTAAAGGAATGCTTAATACGGTCCAGAGAACGGGAAGGCTAGACAACGCTAAACAAGAAAAAGTCTAACGTCCTCCATCTTGCAAACCCAGACAAGTCTTGACACAATTAGCCAGTCAGATTAAAGTGCAGGCTAGAAGTTAATTTTTGAAATTTATTGAACTCAAAATTATAAGTGCATCTAAATTATTGAGACTCAAAACGATTTTTTGAGTTGAAGCAACTTAAAACTACTAGTGCACATATTAATCAAATAATGCAAGTACAACATACCAACGCTATTTAAGTAATACAACAAAACTCAATTTTTTTTACTGATGTATTACTTAAACTATTTGCACCGAAGCTAATCTGGGTTTACAGTTTGTGCACAGGGAACATTTAAAACACCACCATGACTAGAGCTGCACTTTGCAAATTTCACACAAACCAAAATCAAACATTCAAAGTGTTTCAAAATGAAATACTTCTTGGGCTCTGATCGTTGTAAGCTGCGGGATCTCAAGGCTTCTTTTTGCTCTACAGAAACTTTCCACAGGACTTGCCTTGTATCTGCAAATGATCAAATCTAATCTTTAATCTTTTACTCTTTACACACTTTAAACTACTCTTTGAATCGCTCAAATGTTTGAAACTGAGTGATTCTGTTTGCTACAAAAGCTCATTCATACCATTAAACTCCGTAACACTTCAAGGCCTCAGCATGCCCCAGCAGTTCAAACCTCTATCCTCAGGACTTCCACAGGTCTGTTTGAAGATCTGATTTATTATTTTATCCTTTTATCTGCGTACATTTCATATGAGTTTGAAATTTTCAAGTGTTTTAGATGGATGAAATCAACTTATTATATCGACAGCTTTTGTATTTCTCAACCATTTTAACTCGTGTAACCTCAGATACAGCTGCCTCATGAAAAAGCTTCTGTTGACAGGAGTTTGGCGGTGTTTCTGATACATGCAGAGCAGTGAAAAAGGGATGTGGGGACAGCTATGACAATATATCAGAAAAAAGATGAAAATCAAAACTGCAAAAGACACCTCTCATATACAACCTTCATTTAACTAAAAACAGTGCAAAGTGCTGAAATATGTTTTATGGAAGTATGTACTCATTTTCAATTTGATGTCTGCAGTTTGTTTTTAAAAAGTAAGGATAGAGGTGTGTTTGCTATTGTGTTACATCACCTCTTCTGTTGGCAGTTCTCTGTAAACATTTGGTAACTCAGGAGACGAGTTTCTGGAGTTTTGTCAGTGAAGTGTTGTTTCACTCCTGCTTGAAGGTCATAATGTCATGAACTGTAAAAAAAAAAAAAAAAAAAACTCAAATCTTAAGAAGAAGAGGAATTTAATTGATCTTTAATGGGAAATTCAATAGATATGTCTGTCCTATTTAAAAATGCCATGTAAGAGTTACCTAAGGCCAGATTATCCCAGCAAATTCAGCAAATGGTTTATTTTAAGATAAGTCACTTCAAAAGTAGAACCTTGATTAATGGAGTAAATTAATTGCCACTGGACAAAAAGAAAATATATGTCTTCCAGGTAATTAAAATACAAGTGAAAGTTGTTCAAATAAAAAAGGGTTTATTTCCAGGATTTCTTTCTACCCATTAAAAGCATTTCAGGTCTTACCTTGTGAGGTAAGGTAAAATGGAGGGTCCTCCCTGGAAAAGTCAGGTTGTATTGTTCAGCATTATTGGTTATTTCCAAGATGTGTGAGCTATCTATACCAGAGACACTCCAGCATCTCTATATCATCAGAGATGCTGGTTCTTGCACTGACACTGAGTCGGGAGTCTTCTCTCAATTAAAGAGGAGGATGCCGCACCCATGACCCCCAAAAAGAATATTAGATTACATTTTTCACAACAAGGGCAGTTTCTGCTTTACCTTAGTCCAGGCCAGAGATAACACAAGTGCTTCTGAATCATGTTTATATATTGTTTCTTGGTTTAGTTTAACTTTAACTTAAATTTCTACTACAGAGCCATCCTTGTTTGTATGTTTTTGTTTTTGTATTTTTAATCTTTTTTTTTTTTGTCAGATATCACCACTATCCACAATCAGACATTGCCTCTGTCCCCTTTGTCCATTCCTAAATCTTTTTATGATTTTTTTTTTTTTTTTCTCTCTGTGGATGTTAAAATCTGCAAATTTTTTTTGTTTGTTTGTTTGTTTCATCATTTTATATGTTGTCTTTCCATTACTTTAAGTCATAAATATGTTCAAACCATTAAAATGTGTTTCTGTCAAAAGTTTTAAGAGCATTGCAACCTTTTGGGATTCGTGGTTGTAAAAAAATGATCTCTGACTAGTAAAACATTTCTTTCTCAGCCCACAGTGTCTCCAGCCTCCTCGGCTGACATGGCCCCTATCTCTTCTGGATCCTCTACATGGACCTCCTCCGGCATCCCTTTCTCCTTTGTCTCCATGGCGACTGGAATCGGTCCATCCTCCAGTGGGAGTCAGGCGACGGTGGCCTCTGTGGTGACAAGCACTCTACTTGCCGGCCTGGGCTTTAGTGGTGGTGTCATCTCCTCCTTTCCCAGCTCAGTTTGGCCCAGCAGAGCACCAACCCATAACCCCACCTCCACCCGCCAGACCCTGGAACCCACCGAGCCCGCCAAAGATGCTGCAACCTCTGCCTCCTCTGTCACAGCGGCCACAGCCAAAGATAACGGCGAAGCAGCGGGTGAGGACAAAGACAATGGAAGGAGTCAAGGAGAGGATGGAGAGAGGGAGGAGGATGATAAGGAGGAAGAGGAGGACGAAGAAGAGAAAGAGGAGAAGAAGGGAAAGAAGAGATCAAGAGGGAAAAGCAAGGATGGAATGAAGAACAACAACCCTGCAGCGGAGGATGAGCCAATCAGCCGGACGCCAGACACCACAGTGAAAGAGAAAGAACAGACTGAACCAGGTCCATCTAAAATCCTGCCAGTTGAAGACAAACTGGAGCTGACTACCCATAATCCTCTGGACTCTAAGTCAACAGCCACCACAGAGGCAGCCAATGAAATGGCAGCGTTCCCTGCACTCAAGGGCCCGGCAGCAACACTCAGACCTGGCACCGGAGAGAAGAAGCAGTGGCCTTTCTCCATCCACACCGGTGAGTTGACCTTCAGAGGTGGTTTGTAGAGAAGTGGGAGACTTTGTTGAATTTGAAAAAGTCTCAGTTTTACATCTTTTGCACAAAATTGACCACTTTGTAGTTAAGACGTCTGCATGCGTCTGTCAATAATATGATTCTTGTCCAGTGCTTGTAGACTGGGACAAAGACAGTAGTCCAGGTCAATCACCTAATCAAACTATGACTGCAGTTCAACTTAAACTCTGTGTGTAAACTGTCTGAAGATGTTGCATCAGTGTTCTAGTTCAACCCTGAGGATGAAACCCTGAAGCTAAACTAAAAGTCAAGGGAAGGAAAAGGAGGGAGAACCTGAAAGATGATGAAAACTGTCCACCAAGTGTTTCTTTTCTGGAGTGTTCTTCAGTCAAGGATCTGCTCAGCAAACTCACGCAAGAAATCCTTCAGAAAACAGAGACTCCTACAAATATTTGACACTATAGTCTGAGGGTCCTCTCCCAACTTGAAGCTCCAATGACAAAACAGACCGGTTTTTAAGGGTCGGATGATTTCCATTCTAATGCACTTTAAAGGGATATTCCGGTGTAAATTTAAGTTATGGTCTTATGGGAGATGAACGTTGCTGACTGCCTGCTTCTTTAGTTGTATCAACTTCAGAACTTCAGCAACTCACCCACTCTCCTCCAGCAGCCGCTTGTTTATGGGGGAGCCCTGACAAGTTGATCACCAAGTGCAGTGGAGTTTCGCAGCTCAAGGAAGACCATTTATGATTATTCCTTCATGGAAATGTAATCAGACCGAGTGCAAAATGATTATTATGATGATTATTACTTTGTGGAAATGATCCGCTGCACTCTGTGATCTACTTGTCAGGGCTCCCCAACAAACAAGCGGCTGCTGGAGTAGAATCGGTGAGTTGTGTTTGGTCTTTTTGCTAAAGAAATCAGGCAAAGCTAAAAAGAAGTTTGATGGCTAGTACTATGTTTGGGACCCTGTATGTACTGTTGATGAAGTTAGGTGCTGTTCTGAGCATTATTTGTGGCTATAGAGTGGCCTTTTGTTTGAGGTTTGCGCATGGGAATGTAGACTGCTGTGTATTGCTATTGTGTGGTTGTCGCTGAAGTTGGTATAACTAGAAAGGCAAGCAGTCTGCAATATTCATCTCTCCAAGGGGGTGTCTAACTCAGTGTTACGGTGTGGTTTGCCATAACTTCAATTTACGCTGGAATATCCCTTTAACAAAGCAAGGCAGCAACACTAAAACACTGTAAAAATGACACTCATGTGACTTGAAAGAGTTTTTGTCTTACGACAGTGTTTCCAAAAAGTGAGATAATTCTCAATCTCACCAACATCACTATCACATTTCATCACAAAGTAACAGGAAGACGTAGAGGAGCGGCAGCTTTGATCATAATTTCATTTTTACTTCCTTTGAGGTGAGAGATCAGTGGTTATGCAGCTCTTTTCATATTTAGATAAAAAGAGATGTGAAGGCATCAGATGGTTCTGGTGATGTATATCCCTGCTTCACGGCAAAAGATAGTGTTAGTGAAACTGGAAGTAAAAGGAACCACACAAACTACGAGATCAAAGCTTTGAGGAGACTTTTCGTAATCGTTTCTCTGAAGTATTTTAGAAGTTTCCCGCAAAATATTTGGTAAACTAGCTTGAAAACTGTTGTAGAGTTGTTGTGATAAAAGGTTTAAAGCATGAATGCAGTGGTGTCGAGTGTGTTTTATGGAAAGTCATAAGTGGTGGAGTTTTCTTGTCTAACAGCCTGTACTGTGTGTCTAATGGGCTTTATGTAGTAGGAAGCAATGAATAGCATTGATCTGGAGGGGATGAATCGCTGCCATGAGGAGTAAAGTGTTTGCAGAGTTCTTGCAGGAGCTGAAAGCAGACCTAATGCTTTACTCCTCCCTCACTCTCTCTTATCCTCCCCCCGGCCCAGACTTTCAGCGGGGCGCTGCATTAGCCAAGACAGCACCGAGGGACATCAATTCAATTCCAAGTGCTTCAAAACAGGCTGAGCACAAGACCAGACGTCATTACGAGCAGGAGCAATCATCTCATATTGCCGGAAATGGCTCTCTTAATCTCTTTGTCAAAGTATATTTGGCAAAAAATGTATTCTGTTTGAACTGGAGGGATAAGAAGGAAGAGTTTCATGAAGTTAGGAACTGTTCACATCCTGCTCAGAACTTCAAATATAGAGAGTTAATTTTGTACTGAGTTCATAACATTGACTTTACATATCAGAACGTGACCGATACCAGGTTTTCGGTGGCCAAGAACAGTCCAATATACATGGTTATTATTGTGTTGTAAACAGGTTTTTGATCAGTTGTTGAAAACTGAAAATACACTGAGCTGACATCATAACAGAATAAATGTCAAACACTGGTCGGTTAAAGATTTGATCTGCTATCAGTTAAGATGGGAAATGTGTTTTATTGTCTGAGCAGACGTTAACATTGCTTGACAGGAGCCTCAGTGACAGGGCTGTCTGCAGACAAGACTCCAGATATCGACAGATTATCAAAAAATACCATCAATCTGATTAATCAGATTGACCAATAAATCAAGCTGCCTCGAGTGTATATACAGTAGATACAGACAATTCACCTCCGTGTCCTTCTGTCTTAAAAAGGTAAAGCCAAAATACAATCTCCACCTCTAATAGAGCGTTCCCACCAAGCGTGATTACAATCATCGACTTGCTTAATTCACGTGAATCTAGACGCATGAGGAATAGTATTTACTCGCTTTTTTCGCCCGTCAACGGTAATTTCAAAGGTAATCCCTGCCAATTCAGAGACAAAGTTTTTTACAATTTACCAGGTAATCCGACCTCCTCACTCACTTGCCTCCAGGCGAGCTCCTTTTTACTCCGATTTCGGTAATTGAAAGAAAAGGTATCATGTAATTCGGGGCTCCCACACACTGACACCATCAGTTTGTCCTCCATTTATAGATACCAGTGAACAACCGTCCATTTTTATAAATCACCTGGCAACCTTCGTGCTGATTGGTTATCGAGACACGAATATCCACTGTTGAGACATTTTCAGCTCCCACCCAATTCATGTCATTTGTGCCGCCAGAGTAGTACGAGCGTCTAATCATGTCTTTGCTTTGACTTATGTAAATCATCTGTGAGAATGATTTTACTAGCTAGTTTTCACTGAGTATACGGGAAAAAAGTGTAGCTTTTGAAACTTAGAAATGAATATGTAATTATAATTTATTGGCAGCGTATTCAGCTCAAGAGTCTGACTTTAACACCCAAACACTCATGGGAAATTTGCCTCATGATTGACTAAGTAGATGAGATCATTTTCACATCCTCTAAAATAAAGGAGCTCAGAGTAAGGAAACACAGAATAAACTCAAAAAGCCAATTATTCTCAGTTTTCCCACACAACACAGCAAAGTTTTATCAGTATACTTCTGTCTAGTTGTTTGTTACTTCAACTTTAATATATAAGTTTTATGTTAACATATAGAGTAGGTTAGAACGATATCCTCTTCAAAGGATCTACTGCTGACAACCTTAGCTAGGGCTGGGCGATAAACTGAAAATTTACAGATACTGAAATTTACGACAATAACCAACATTATTTTGCGCATATCGGTATATTTGGTGTCAAAAAAATATATATTAATCAAAGTTGTTTTTGGATGTGTGTAGTTAGGCTATGCTCTCTTGTCCCTTTAAGATGCTGTTCTATGTCAGAGACGTGATTCCACAGGTGAGGAGATGGAGGACGGTTCAAAAGTTGGAGCGCCTGGAGCGGCAGCTGAAGTAGACAAAGTTAATGTTGGAGGGGGTGAGCACTTTGTGGGGTGGTTGTCGTCCATTTATTGTTCTCGAGGTGAACTGCTCAAGATATCGTGATATTGATTCGAGGCCATATCGGCCAGCTCTAACCACAGCACACCTGTAGAGGTCATGACCCCTCAGATCAGGTCTGTTTTGGCCCTTACTGGATGACAGGGGCCCGACATAGGGTCAGGCATATGATCATTAAATTATGGCTAACAGGTGCAATCTGCATTTTTAATGTAAATCAGTGTGTGCTGAAAGTGACATATTCAAAATAAATATTAAAGTTACATGAAGTGTTTTTTTCAGTGGCTTACTTCTCAGTGAGAATGATTGGACAAATTATTCCACTACATCCATCCAGCATCTGGAGTGAGCTGTTTATTTGCAGATTAAAAGATTATAGTTTTGTAATCTAAATAATATAATCAGATTAGAGATGCAACAAGCTACGCAGTGATGAGGAAGTAGTTCTGCCTGGACCAGAAAATACACTGAAATGCAGCTACAACAAAGTTTTCTTTGGGGGTCTTTCATATTTTGATACTTGACTTGTCTTCAGATCCTCAAGTTTGGATGCTTTCCCCACAGCTGTTACACTCTGAACGTGTTCATAACCTTTAGTCCACCTTAACATGGCAGACGTGGGTTTGATAGACACTTAGATTTACTCGGGTCACATCGTGGGGATTCAGCAGCCTGTCAAACTGACTGCCCTCCCTCCTCCTCCTCCTCCTCCTCCTCCTCCTCCTCCTTCTCTCTCACTCCTCCAGTGCCCCCTCATCCTCTCTGCCCTTCTCTCTCTCTTTCTCTCTCTTCTTGCTCCGATCTGAGAGCTGGCCTACTTTCAGACAAGGCGAGAGGAGATGAGGCTTGCAGGCTAAACTCAGCTGCAGGGGAAGAAAAACAGCCTCTGCTCCATTTATAGCTACATGTGTGTATGTGGTGTGTTACTGCCTGTACAGTATTCATCTCACTTCACATTGGTGACTCGCTGGTGTGTGTGTTTGTGTGTGTGTGTGTATTTGTCTTTTATGCTCGCGTGCTGCCAGGAAGGGTTTATTTATTTATTTATTTATTTATTTTTGGCAGACCGGCTGTAATCGTAAGAGCAAAGCAGAAGGAAAAGAGCACGGAGTAGAGGCAGACAGAGTCTCTGGGTCTCTCTCTGTTTGCACTCTCCATGTCTGTCTGTGTGTGAGTGAGTGACGATGTAAAGGATGGAGATGCAAAGATAGTGGCGATGCAAACCAGCTGTGCTGCAGTGCAGGGGCCCAGCCTGATGCAGCATTCGGCTCCAGGCAGAGCTGCAGACTGAAGGCCATGGGGGCCGGCGTCAGCTCCAGCAACGTCACGGCTGCAGCAGCTGAAATGGGTAGGTGGTGCTTGTGCTGTAGGGGATGATTAAGAGATGCAAAAGAGAACAGGATTTAGCAAATGACTCCAATGAGCCTCAGCTTTGTTTGTTTTGATGCAGACATGTGGCTGCACTTCTGCTCAGAGTGTGCAGCATGCGCAGGGCTCAGGGCAAGGGCAGCATCAGCTCAGGACTAGCTGGACAATCTGTCCTGATCTGGATTTGTTTGGATGTGTCTGATGGTTTGTGTTTGCTGCAGTTTTGAGTCACTTTAAGTCTGAGTAACACTTCAACGCTTGAGGAAATTTGCTCAAACATTTGCTGTTTTACCCAGCCCGATGGTCAGATACTGATGTGTCATCTCTGTTTGTCCTGTGAAGCAGCACAGTGTGGAACTGTAGCTTTTTTAGGCAGAAATCCGCCTTATGTTTTCAAATTATTTGTTAGATGTAATAAAGTTCACAATGTAAACTGCAGTATGCCTGGAAATGAAGTGAATATGCTCCATTAGATGTCAATCAGTGTTCTCCTCAATGAAACAGGAAATATTTCATTAATTTTTAGGGCCTTCTTTAGAGAGCAGAAAAATAAAAATAAAAATCTTGGAGAAGTGGATCAAGTTAAGCAGACAACCTTGATATAATACTGTCTTCCTCCATGTTTACATTTGTGCAGATGCAACAACGTGCTACATCTGACGTCATTGTTATTGTTTCGCGTATGCAGGCAGTTAACACTGGAATCTGATACAGGTCACATTATAGATGCGAACAGCCAAACACAAAATGGGATCTAAGCAAGAAATCGAAATTAAGCCCTGCAGTGTGAATCTAGCCTTAGTGATGATCCTCAGCTCTCCTTTATGCACAGTGTCTGTGTAAGCTTTGAGGGATGCATTTACACGACATTTCCACAGTCCAACACAGACACAAAAGTTGCATAAACCAGTCTATTTGCACCAGAATCAAGGCAGGGTTTGGTTCTTTTTTTTTTTTCTCACAAGCTGCTCAACATGAGGTTGAAAAGAGATATTAATCAATTAAAATACCAAGATGAACCAAAAGTGCATGGGTCTGCCTTCAGACTGCAGAGTTAAATCTGTTTGTTTAACCCTAAACGCCCCGCAGGTCTGACTCTGTCAGACAGCATTTGGTAAAGTCGTAATGTTTTCCTGTAAGAGGATGGGACATGAATTCTGCTCTGTTGTGACCATGACATTTCACTACAACCTTACAAGTCTACAGTAGTGTGCACAGCTGCCCTTTGTAGCTTTGTGTGTTTAAGGGACCAGATTTGACAGAAATCTTGTTATGCTTATGTGGGGGTGCAAAAGCTGCCGTTCCTTGAATGTCTACTTTCACCTGACCAAAATCCAATCAAACAGGTACCATGTTCAAATGGCCAACTTTATGATGTCTTTCCAGCCTGGTCCATCAATTACTTTTATGTCTGTAGCTCATGTACTGTAGATAAACATGCACACTGTACATATCTTCATCATTTTTTCCATGGCACCCACTGCTTTCAGGCTTTAAAACTCCTTCAGAACTACAAACCACTTTGACCAGGTTCATGTTTTAGGGAGTCTGTCGTCACACCGGATGATACTCAACACTGACAGTATTTTTCTACCTTCCTGTTGACTGTATTTCTTCCCCCTTTAAATATTTCTGTATTTCATTTCCATCCAGATCGTCCAAGTGCCGTGACCAACCTTACCCATCATGTGAGGACCGGATCTGGGGCAGGACTGGGCCGTGTGGAGTGGCTGGTCCCTCTGGGTGTGGTTTCAGCTCTGACTTTTCTCTGCCTCGTTCTCCTGCTGGTCGTGCTCGTCTACTGGAGGTGGGTCCTAAAAACACCATGTTTGCTGTGCTCCGTGTGACGGAAATGAAGTATTCTCAGGAGTGTCCGCGTCTTATCGACATCTCTATCTGTTCAGTTTGAGTGTCTCTGAGTGAAAGAGTACACAGAGGCCTGGTAGGACAAGCTTCAGGTCACAGGTCACTAACTTACAGGTGACTCTGACTAAGGAGCTCATTCACTGAGGTGTTTTTAGCTGCAGTGATGTTTAATAAACTGTTAACACTGATGGGGAGAGATCTCTATAACACTATAATTTATGATCATTCTCTTGTTCCTAATGCTTATTTATCAATTCTTCATTTCCAGCTCAGCACAGAAACTTTCTGGCTGAGTCACTGGGAGTCCTTCAATTTGAATCTGTCCTCGGAGAAACGGTGTCCAGGGATGCAAATCTTCCATTGTGTTAATTAAAGCCAAATACAAAGATAAAGAAGACAAAGAGGATTACCTGAACACTCCAGGGTGGCTTATTATGAGGAGAAAACAAATTTCCAAGATAACAGTTACCGCTGTTAATAAGCTGTTTAGGTATTCAAACCACAGCCAAATTATCTCCTAAGAATAAGAAGCCAAGTCCAAAATGATTCAACAGTCTGCAAGAAAAGATTTCTCCGAACAATATCCGTCTAGCTGTTTAATTGATTGATAATTTCTGGCAATCAAACTAGTGAGAACCTACACAGAGAGATGATTATAAAGACCTCTGAATAATGACAGTTCGAAAGCATGAATATATGTAATCAATGTAGGCATAGATATAAAAATGCATCAGAGGGTGCTTCAGCTAGCTCACTCACAGTCTGCTACTACTACTTCTTCTTCTTCATCCATTCTTCATTTAAAGATGCATGGCCCAGCATGAGGATCACTCCTATAAACTGAAGGTATCCCTCTTTACTTATTTTTAGCACAATATGAGTATTTTATTTTTAGCAATCACGGGTAAGCATCTATACAGGGGTACTTTTCAGGGCCTGAATCACTGAGACAGCCCCTATCTTAGTCTTGGAGTAGCCTTTATATTAGTCTAAAGGGACAGATCAGCAGCTGCCTCCACTGTACCTGTCAGTGAAATCATGATTTTGAAAAACTGGGTATATTAATACAGTCTTTGCCAATAGCAAAATGCAAGTAACTCAATATAAAATCAAATAATAAAAAATGAAATTAATATATATATATATATATATATAAGTTAATATTTTTTTATTGTCTGCAGTTTAGATAAAATAGAAATCAGTCTTATGTCACGTTAAATCGTTTGTGCGAGTGAATTACACATAAAAATCAATGCAAAGACGCGATTAGATGCACGTTTTACGTGGGCGATGCAAATGAAATTTCGTGGCTTGAATAGCACAAAATAGGCAGACTTTGCACAAATTGAGCAGATCATACGTGCAAATGAGGCAATTTCGTGTCTTGTCCAATGCGGTACTAGTTCCAAACGCGCATTTGGACAGTTGAAAATATCTCAACTGAACTCAATGTTCCCACAATAATCAATCAGCGTGAAGATACCCAGTGATGTACGTCAACAACAGACAGGCAGCGAAATGTTGGATTAAGCGATCAAGACAGTAGGCTATGAAACCACCTGAACTGTAGGATGAAACTTGATGAGTGAGGAGGTCTGATTATCTGGTAATTTATTGATTAGTGTGGTCAATCTCTGTTTGATATGAACAGACTGACCTGACATGAAGGAACCCCTCCTCTCCCATAATCACACATGTTTGGGCTCTGCAGACATGATACAAACACACAAATTAAGGAAGTCATTTGCATGGATTACGCTCAGTGTGAACATGACGTTAAAGTGACACTATTATGGAATAGGTTTAAAATGCCTAACTCTAACTCATTTTCATCATATTAGTTAAAAAACAATTCAATTAAGTTTAAAAAATGGATCCTTTTGTTGATTTGATCAGTTTCTTCCTGTGAAAATCATGTGCCTATAACATCTGTTCAAAAACCTTAAAAGTCCCCCTTTATATTGACTTCAAGTTATTCTTCTGTGTTGAGCTGAGGGAGGTGATAATGTTGTTAAGAATAAAATATTAAATACCATAAAAGCAACTTTAAAAAAAAACATGTTTCTAAATGTATGATATGAAACAACATGAGAGGCCATCTCTACCATGTCCCTCCTCCTGTTTTTGCCTCTATTGTGCACGTTGCATCATCATACTGCTGTCATGATGGATCAGATTTATTGCAGCTCTGCTGATGTTTCTTTAATCTTCTTACATAATGCAGTAGACTCACGTAACACACAGTAATGAAAACACACAGAAATACACTCTCCATTCATTCATTTTTTTGCTAATGCACTTTAATCTGTGGAGCTTGATGATAGCTATAGTCTATATTTGCAGACTTTATGTTCCCTGCATATTAACAGGTCTCACAGCTCTTTCAGGACCCTCATGGTGGGTTGACCCTGATTCAGTATGTCAGACTGTATTAGACTGGATATGGATACAGAAAAAAAAAAAAAGCCACAACAAGTAACCATTGAGCCTGGAGCTCTACTGAACACAGGTTTGATACTCAACAATTATCAAAATACAGCTCCTACAAAATAAGATGGAGTGTCAAGGCCACATTAGAAAAAGGATTTTAAAGCTGTTTTATTAAATCAAAAACTTATTAAACAATATACTGTATATGGAAGCAAAACCATTATATCACAACAATCCTTGTGACATAACTTTTTTTTCTGTGTTTAAAAAAAGTTGGAAGAATTCAGCACAATCAGGATTAGAGTGCACAGTGCAGCTCTGAGCAGCAGAGCACAGATTCACACTCAAACTCAAAGCTGAAACAGCTGCAGACTTTAGTGGGTGTTTTGTGCTTCATGAGTTAGACCTGAAGAGGGAGCAGAGAGCAGAGAATGATGAGAATTTTTCAGTGCTGGTCCCAGCTGTGATGATTTCTCAGTGAATCAGGCCCTGAGTATCTGAAATCTTCCAAACAGTGGTATTGTTCTGTTTCCTTACTTCTCATTAAATGTCCTGTTTTATGAGCTCTGGTAATCCCTCTTGTTGGGAGCGCTGGCCCACACACAGGAAGTTAGTGTTCAAGAAACTGTCTGTAACCCTTCCAGGCTCTTACACACACACACTCACACACACATACACACACACACACGCACACACACACACACACACACACACACACACACACACACACACACGCTGGCAGCAGGTGCTATGAATGTGTAAGGAGTTTTAATCCTATTGTAGAGCTGAGCTTAGGTCACAACCCTGTGGCCTGTTTAGACTCCGCCCACTCTACTCTCCTATTGGTTTGACAGCAGTAGTGGGTGCTGCCCTCATTACCTAAACTCTCCCTCTGCTACTTTCAATTCCAGTCGGAAAAAGTTCAAAAAGAAATGCTAAACACCTTTGATTCTCAGTTGATGATTCTGCACCTGTTAAGATTCATATTCAGCATTTTGTAAAAAAAAGTAGAAGCTGCTGCAGATGGTCTTCTAAGTTAGAAATTGTTTCCCTGCAAACAACAGACTTGTTGCTGCTTCTTTTATTGCCCTGATTGACTAAGGTTGTGTTTTGTATATGCATGCACCGTCTCACAGCTGTCACTCTCTGGATACGGTTTATAATGGAGCTCTGAGGTTCATAACTAATCCTTCATCTCTAACTTGTCCCTGCTCTCTGTATGACAGAGTTGGATGGCCTGCTTTATCTATACATAGACTAAATCACTTCATTTCCTTACTTGTGAGATGATTCTTACCTCACTCTTCTCTTATTTATGTAATCTTATTTATATAAAAATGTCAATTTTTGCTCTATGGCTCAGTCACACAAGTTACTGTTGTCACCAGAGTCATCTTTGAATTGGTAAACAGAGTTTTTCCTGCTGCAGGACAGTTTGGGTCTGAATGAGATGGTCTCTGTGAATGTTTTAAAAACAGATGGAGGGCGCTGCAGTAAGATGCATCAGGTGGTTGATGCCAAGACTGATGACCGTCTGTTATACTGTATGACCCGGGATATGTTGAAATATATTGTTTTTGATTATGTATTGTGTGTCTATAGCTTTGTAGGGGCATGCTGCTGCTATAGTCTTGACCAGGACACTCTTGTGAAAGAGACTCAAGAGGGTCACAGGCATCTTCACCTTACTGAGTTCACCGATGAAGAAAATGAAGAAAATCCTTAATAAATCTGTTGAAGCACTTTGTAAACACATGTTTTTAGAGGCACTGTATAAATAAAGTTTTTATAATTATAAATATTATTATTATTATTATTATTATTATTATTATTATTATTATTATTATTATTATAACAAACTCTTAACAGAGGGGTTAGGATGGGGTTAGGGTCCTGATTTAAAGAAAAAAAATCATAATTAAAGGAATTGGATATATAAATTCACGACGACAGTCTTGCAATTTTGAGAACGTAGCTGGTATGATCAAAACTTTTGAACCTGACGATTGTCTGTGATTCTGTAGGTGCACACAGTAATCATTTTAGTTTGAGACATGTCAGTTTAATTTTTAGTCTGGGAGCTTCGTTTCAAAACTGTGAACCATGAAACCATGAACCATGAATCTTTGTCCCACGCCACCTGAATGCAACAGGACAGCAGCTGCCTTACACCAGGAAGTGACTGGGATTGACCTGTTTGCTTATGTGTGGGTGTGTGTGTGTGTGTGTGGGGAACACCCCCCCCCCCCCCCCCTTCATGCCTTGTTAGGAAATCCCTCCTCCCTCCCTCCCCTCCTCCCTCTGTTCCCTCCTTCTGTCCCTCGCTCCCTCGTACACTTGCTCTCAGTTCATGTCAGCAGCAGCATGCGGCAGCTCGTCTGCTCCCTTCTCTCTTCATGTTCACCAGGATGAATGCTCTCTGCTCTCTGCTCTGTATCAAATACAGGTAGGCAGGGTCCACACACACACACACACACTCTCTCATATTTACACAAACAAACACAGGGCAGAGGGTGTTGAGTAACTCATGTTCCTGGAAGTCGTAGTAGTAAAGGGACGCTGCTTTGGGTGGACTGCACTAAACTGGGTGCATTCAGATTAACTGAGCTCAGGTTGGACAAGACTTCATGACTTCATCTCAACTAATTTGAGTAGAGACTAAGATCTTAAATTTTCAACATATAAAACAACTTACAGAGCAGACACACAGTGGCCGCAGTCAGTGTTGTTTTGACATTACTTGACTGTAATTGTAATGTATGTTTCCGCTGATGAAGCTTAGGCTCATTTGAATTTATAAATGAATTAAATCAAAATAAAATGTTCATATAGACTGAGGATGGACTGTCATAGTCAAATATCATGTATGAGACCCTAGAGTGTCTGCAGGTATTAGTAATGGAACCAAAAAAATCCACAAAACAGGATCATAAAAATACATGCAACTAACCGGAGAGTGTTAATGAGTATTCAGGCACATATAAAAGTGCAATCCTTTTCTTTTTTTTGTAAACTTTAACAAGTGAAAAAAGATTTTTGAGACATTTAAAGGCCTTGGATCTGCAGGATTGCAGCTTTGAAGGACACTTTCTGAATTCTCTTTCACAGCTTTATGAGGTTGTTGTATAGTTAGCTTGTGGCACCCCAACAGGACAGGGAAGAGCTGTGACCCAAATCAGGCGTCGCAGCTTCTTGAAAGACCCAGTCATACCCTGCACAGAGCGGCCAAACCAACCTGGACTGAGATGGTCAAGTCTTTGGATGATTCCCTGTTTATGGCATCAGCCATTCCCACCCATATCCTGGGGCCACATCATGCTGCGTTTGTCACTTTGCTGTCTGGCTAACTAGCTAGTTATGCTCACAAAACATGAACACCATCAGCAACATTTCAATTGTAATATTAAGCGTGAATTTCTCTGCATCAACATCTGTAAAGCTTGTTGAAGCCAAATACTAATTTTGAAAGGGTATTACTCAGCTGTTTAGGAGTTCACCATTTGGTCTGAACTGGCACGCAAAGAGTCATGGGGGTGCAGAGGTTATACTTAATGTATCCTCTGGGAACAGAAGAGCATATTTTTCCACTACTATTGGAGGAGCCTTCAAAATGGGACAGCTTTTGGAGCACTGCTATGATACAATCCGTCTTCATGTGCAGCCTTCAAAGTCTGTACCCCTCAAACTGGAACATGGCCCTTCTCCCTCTATACTCAACATCATACTATTTTTTATGAACTAAACATAAAAAGATCTGGCTGTAAGTGTTGATTTAAAAATAATTTATTTCAACAGTTGGTAGCACCCCCTTGGCAGCAGTTTTTTGTCAGCCTCACAGGTTGAATGAGCACTACACTTAAAATATTTATTCACATAGAAGTCTTAGCTCCAGCCCTGAGATATGGAGCCAAAGGAGAAGTGTTAAAAAAAACTGCAGTTCCTCAAGTGTCCACTTGAGGCTGTTTTCAAAAAGCGCTTGGAGCTCATTTTCTTCTGTCTGCACTGTATAATAGATTTTATTTTTAACAACTGATTATTTTTAGGAAATATGAGGGTACAGAGTTAGTGATAAGGTTAAAGGCCTACCTCACCTTACCCCTTTGCGTCTTGGTGTGTCAACAGAAAGCAAGGATAAGTTAGCAGTTTCAGCAAGTTGTATCCAGTTAGCTTATCCTACCTTTTCTAGATATATAAAAACTGCTTCAATAACATACTGTGTGTCACTGTGGAATCTGCACGCTCATTAGCATGGTTTGGTATATACACAGTGAACTATGCAGAAAACACCAGTAAAATCTCAAGATCCTCCCCCTGATTTATCCCAAATCAAATCCCAAAGAAACTCCTACCTGTTTGTCTGAAGCTCAGAACAGTAGGAGGTTAACAGTGATTTGGAGAGTGACAAAAACACAGGCTGGTCTTATTCTTGTCAGTTTGTTAATATAAATAAATGAGCACAGACAGAAATGTAACTAATTTTTAAAATTTCTTTTGAGTTTTCTTGAATCATACTAAAATTGTCTTCACTGTGAAGCTAAGATGTCTTCCGTATTTAAGCTTTTTGTTCATCTTTGGATTTGTTTTTACAGTGAAGACATGCAACTCCTCTGTTTTTTTTCTGCTGTAGTTAAACTCCTGCTTGTCTGTCAACAGCTGCTTCAGATTTCCATTTCAAAGAGGTCTGATGCACACACCATGAGTTTTTTGAATTGTCAAAGTCGCAGTCACAGAGTAGAAACACGACAGAAGTGTCTCCTCCTGAGGGCTTCTCTTTACGACAGCCTTTACATGTATGTGACTTCAAACACACATGGAGTGAGTTTAGATCTGTGTGTGTGTTTGTGTGTGTGTGTCAGTGTGTCAGTAAGCTGCAGTACGTAATGCTTTGAAACGAGACACTTTGCTCTTAAAGCAGCCTCGTAAAACTTACTTTGTTATTGTGTGAAGTCTGAGTTTGAAAGACTGCAGTGCATGTGTGTGTGTGTGTGTGTGTGTGTGTGTGTGTGTGTGTGTGTGTGTGTGTGTGTGTGTGTGTGTGTGTGTGTTCATGCAATGTGTGAGGTTCAAAGTCGATTTCTGACGTCTGTATGTGCCGTGACATAAGGAGGACTTTCAGCTGATGACTGCTATCATAAAATCTGTATTGTTTTTTTTTTTTTGTTTGTTTGTTTCCAAACACTTACACACACACCTACAGTTGAGCAGGCTGTAAGGTTAATCTTCAGTTCAGTGGAGATTATGCTAATTCAGGATTCCAGTTTTCGTTTCAGAAGAGTGTCAGTTTTGCAAGTGTGTGTGTCACTGAGGGGATGACCAAACTTTCCCCCTCTAATTGTATGATTATCAAGTCTAAAGGTTTGTTTGGAGTGAGAAATATTGAGATTTTTTATTGTTTTTGTTTTGTATCAGGGATATGTTTTAAAAATGCTGGGACACTTTCATTATCGAGTGCTAGAGTGCTGCCCCATTGTTGCCTGATAAAGGATTTCAGCTGCTCAAAAGTTTAGGGTCTGCTTTGTCATACTGTTTGATGCAGTGAATGTTTTCAATGGGTGACAAATCAAGACTGCAGGTAGACCAGTTAAGCAGCAGGACTCTTCTACGACTGTTGCTGTACCTGCAGAATGTACATACAACATATTTCCTCAAAAAAAGACATTACCTTGTCTGAATGGCAGCATATGTTGCTCCAAAACTTGGGGATATTATTCAGCATCAATGAGGTCTTTACAGATGTTTAAACTACCCATGCCATGGACACTGATCCATCCTTATGCCACTGGAGTTGCTTGTATTCAAACTGGGTGGTCCTTCACCTCTCTATAGTCAAGGCCACAGTGTCCAGGATTTCTACAAAGCATCAGATTTTGTGCAACTTAAAGGTGAGGTAGGCAGGATCTGAGGAAGTGCCAGGTTTTTGCGAGAAATCTTGAATGTAAACACTACACCTCCCAACCAGTTTTCCCCTCAGCTCCTCCCCTCCCCTCAGTCTCTGCTTACACAAGCCCCACCCAGAAACAGAAGCTCCTGCTCGCTCGTATAGTTTCAATTAAATTCAGATATAATGCAGATAAATTCTTCAGATGATTACAAATGGGGCCCAGTTAACGTGAAAGTAAGACGCATTGGTGCTACTGTAGATGCCAACAGACTACCAGCAAACACAATGTTTGTAGGACTTCTACAACTAGGATAAAGTGACATACTCCAGGACCCGAGCTAAACAGTTTAGCGGCGCTACGACACGCAGCAGGTCCTATTTGACAAGAAACACTTCTGTTACAGACACTTGGCTTACTTTGTTAAAGCTGTTTACCTGTCCGGCAGAAAGGTTTAAGGGTCCGTAAGATCCCGAGGCATTCCCCATTCCCCATAGTGCCCGTTATTCCGCCAGAGTCTCCTGTATTTACTTAGTTTTCTTGCTTGTGTTGGCAGTCGTGGCCAAAGGAGGATTCAGACAATTTTCCGTACTTTCTGGTTGGTTTCTACTGTCCAATATTGTAGCACGCTAACTTTGTTTGGGCTCGTGAATGACTCTGCCTCACAACATGAGGGAGCAGCATCTGCCTCACAACCAATCAGCACTGAGGAGCAGCGTACGCCTAACAACCAATAAGGTTGGGGAAAGCAGAGAACGGTTTTGTTTACAGTCAGAAAGAGCGGGCTGCTCAAAAGAGTTAAAATGTTGACTACACAGACATAACAAAACACAGCAATATCGTTATTTCACCAAATATCATCAATAACTAATAGCAATTGACTGATATTACAATCTTTTTGTATATACACCCCAGAAAAAATGCTTCTTTAATGGATTCCTGCCTACCCCACCTTTAACTTTAGCCGATCTTAAACTGACTCTGATCAAAAGAAGTCATCAGCATTCATGTCTGTCTATAAATGGTTTTATCTTTGCACTAAACAGTTTAAACCAAACTGTGTTCAGTGGTTTTAAAAAGTAATTTTGAGGCCATGAAGAGTCATGTCTGATTTTAATGCAGTGCGACAAGAGGGCCCTAAAATCCCAGTCTTTACTATCGGTCTGTTTTGTACAGATTTCTGCAAAAGCTGGGGATTTGAAGGAATATTTAAGTAAATGATGTTTTTGTCTTCATGTGAATTATTCAACCCCACACAGAACAGCAAAGGTATAAAAATGGAAATAAAACATGAATCTGTCTCTGTTTTGTTTTTTTTTCCAGACGCTGTTTCCAAACAGCCCATTTCTATGTGGAGGACAGCAACTCACCCAGGGTGGTACCAAATGAGACCATCCCCGTCATCCCCATCCCAGGTAACAAACCAGTGATATACCCAGTACAGGTCTCACTCTGCAGCAGTGGTGTGATAATGAGAGCTGTGCAGTACAATGTTTAGCCGTGTATCTTGCTTCAACATTGCTGCACAGTGTGATTTTGCAAGGTGGTGGTCAACTCTGAGGGGTCAGAGGTCAGGGCTATTCTTAAAACAGAGGTCATTAAGTCCAAGTGAAGACACGGCAGGTCTTATCTCCTACAAAACCAAACAGTCTGGATGTGGAGCAATAATCCAGACTGGGGCTGAACACACATGTGAATGAAGACACAGCAATATTTATAAGTAAATGGAACATAGATATAGATAAATAGATTGGTTACCCCAGTAAGTACTGTCCACTTTAGCTGTTCATGCATGTTTTTTGCAAATATGAATGGCCCTTATTAGTGGAGACACCAAAGCTGTTAATAAATGTAACTACCTTTACTGATTTTCCCTCGTCGGAGCCTGGAACAGACAGACGACCACCACCATGTTTTCTGTCATGTCAAGTCACAGCATGAGTTTTTCATTTCTCTGTCATAATTTAATTTAGCAGAATGATTATAGCACAAAAAAAAGGATCCCATAGCCTGACCTCCACTAGACAGGCAGAAACCGCAAGTAATACGATACTCATGTTGAGCAGCCATCTGCTGTCCAGCTTGTAGAGAGAAACGAACACAAAGTAACAACAACAGCATGTGGATTTAAACAACATTTCGACTTTGACTTTTCCTCATTTTTGACTATTTGAATGATCAATTGCATCATATATTTCTGGATTTGGGTCCAAATTGGCTCATATCACCAGGATTTATGTAGTATTACAGCACAATACTAATGGAAGGTATAAGTACTAACAGTGCATGAGAACAGTCCAATTCCTGAGAGATATTCAGCCAAAAATTACCCGTAAACATGTTGGAGAGAGGACAGGTTTTAATCCTGAAGGACAGCATGAAAACAGAAGACTCAGCCATGACACTTGAACGCAGCTCAGACTTTAATTGATGTTTCCAGACAGAAGAAGGTGAAGGTTTAAGTGATTATAGTGTAAGTGTTTGTCTGTGATTGTTAAGAGAGAGAGAGAGAGAGAGAGAGAGGTAATGCCCAGTTCACCAGGTACAAAGACTCCTATAATAAACCTCCAGCCTCTCCAGCTCAGTCCACAGATCCAGGATTTGGATCCAGACCTGTCAGATCAATTAAAAAGCTTGCGGGGCCTCTTAACAATGAACCTCAGCTGAGTCCAAAGTCCTCCATTCAATGGATCCCAGCATGCCCAGTATGGCAGAGTCCAGCGGAGGCCAAAAGAAGGGCTGATACTGAGCTGCTCTACCTACTTCCACTGAGATCTACTGAGCACCTGGTGTGGATTAAACTCTGATTTAACATCACTGTGGAGGGATATATTTGTTTTATTGATAACCTCTGGACAGGTCAGGCTGCCCTGAACGCATTTGGAGGCTACTTACAGAGAACCGACGGCAGCAGCCTCTGTGTTACCAGAGTGCAGTGCAGCAGACAGCGCAGTGCTGCACGACCATATGTTTGTTATGTTAATTGTCTCAATGAGCTCAGACCTGCAGCCTCACACATCCCATAATCCTCTTTAAGACCTTCTGCTGGATTTAAACCTGCGGGAAACAGCCACCAAACCTACCAATTAACACTGACTCACACACACAAACACACAATCAGACACACACAGGCAGGCAAACAACATCCACTAAAATGTCACATGACACATGAGAACATCATTCGCTTTGTTACTCATGCGCCACACACATTTAAAGTAATGCAGTCACACAGTTTCCATCTTAGGTTATATGTTTCATATTATATTTCAATTTGTGATGTGTATTTTCCTGCTCTTCCATTTATTCCCAAAACTCTCTAGGTTTGGTTCATGCTCAGAATATGTGGGTATGGTTACCATCTTACGTACCACAATTTCTCTAGCGTCTGTTTTAGGAAGTGACTTCTGCTTTAGTGCTATAATACTAAAGTCCTCAACTACCTGGATGTAAAAAAGCATATGTGACAGGTTGCAAGGAGGTGCATTTTTCACTGAATTTTGAGTTTTAAAAAAGGAGGATAAGGCAAATTCCCCCCCACAGTGGGTGCTGTGTGTGTCCTGAGCTGTTCAGACCAGGGCTGCAGCTATCAACTATTTTAGTAACTGAGTATTCAATCGAACATTCCATCCATTAATCGAGTAATCAGATCCAAACTGCAGACGCAGATACAATGAGATTTCCTATGTCACAAATCCAAGCTCTGCCCCTGGAGAACGGCTATGCAAGCCAGACTCTGAGAAATAGAGAGGACGATTAAGGAACAAGCGTGTGCATTAGCGGATTGCCATTCTCGTAAAAAAGCTAATTATGAAATAAGCTTTCATCATGCCCCTGAATCATGTCCAAGAGCTTAATCGCTCCTTTGTTACCTGCTACTTCTACTACACTGGCAATGTTGCGCTGCAAGCTAACGTGAAGAGAAGCATGAAGAGCAGCGCTGTTTCCGCCCACGACTCAGAGGCGAGTTACTAATGAGCTACTGGAACACTTACTCCTCCCTCTACCATGGTGATGTATGCGTGTTGTGTAACCTTGAAAATGATCTGTGCGAAACAGTGACAATTTGAGCTTATAAACAAGTACTCAAGGCAGAGAAAATTCCTCGATCGTTTTTTGTAATCGAGGTACTCGAGGAATAGGAAACTATTTTTTGAAGCAGGCTGCGAAGACTGTGGGCTGGTGGTGCTAGCTCTGCTGACTGTAGCCACACTCTGCAAACCGAATCCACATTGTTTACAGTGTTCTCAATGCAGACTTTTTTTGTTTTTTCTTACCTTCGACTTGCCAGGAAGTGTACATTCGGATTTTCGTGTGATGCGATAAGGAAGTTATGTGCTTCATAAAATCTATTGCCTTTCGGACAATTGAACTGAACCCTAAAGTTGGTAATGTAGCAACGGCTGGCTTGTTTTGTTGTTGTTGTTTTCCATTATAATTTTGTTTTTTGGACACCAGACATGATTTTTTTTTCATGACTGAGCAGAAATTGAGATGAGCAAAAGACTTGAATGAATTGATGAAATTTATTTTGATTATACATTACGTTATGATGACAAAGCATTACAATTTGTGTGAATCCCAAACTACCAAAAACAAAATGTAAAACAAAATATTAGTTCTCTCTGATTTCACACAATAACCTCCACACAATCATGTTACCAAAGAAGAAGCGGGCTGAAGCCAAAAAAACCATAAGATATCCCAGAATATCAGCAAACAGAAAAAAATAAGTAAATAAAAAACAAAACACAACAAAACAACTATTACTCTAAATTATAGTCCTTAATTGTTTTAAATTTTAAAGCTTTTTTGAACTTCATCAAGAAGCTACACAATTAGCTTTGCTTAACTTAGCAATGCTAACTAAGGTACTTTCTTGTTCCCTAAATGTCTCAGTCATCCAAGGTTACTGAGTCACTAAATTTGGCTAAAAAGGGCTTTAAAGCAGATTTTTTTTTAAAGTTAATTTATTCATTATTTTATGTAATCCGGCAAATAAGCAACTACAATCAGCTACAGTACAGGCTACAATGAGAGTAATTTCCCTCTGTTTTCTGTAAAATATGTCAGAGATTATTCTGCCTGCAGTTAATTGGCTTTCCCAGGCCTCCCTGCTTCACTCAGCGCCCTGCTGCGTTTACTGACACCAATAACTCTGACACATTTACATACCTAAATGAGCATCTTGGAGGACACAGAGAGGGGAAGCTGGTGTATGCCCTTGTTAATATTTGATGAAGACTAAACTGAGGGGAGCTCTGGGAGAGATTTAGCTGTTGTGAAGTGTTTTTTCATCCTTCTCACTAAATAGGCTGCTATCATGTGGGTCCAGTTCAGCTCTTTATGCTGTCAGAGTCTGAAGAACAGCTACTTTACAGAAGCATTTGTATATGAATGTTTGCATTATGGTGAAACATGCACTCTTTGGCCGTGTGGTGGAATTAAAAGCTCCAAAAGCAGCGAAACATTTTATAACCAGCAGCCATTGAGCAAATCCTGAGTGTTTTTTCATTGTCTGTGGTCAAAGTGTGAAACTAAACTTTGCTGAGTGTGCATTGTTCCTGACAGAGCCTCATCATGAGGAAAGGATTTACACAAAGCACCACAAGGAACCATGGTTACTTTTTTGCATTAGCTCTTAACCCTGATCCTTTGATTCATTGACTTATACCTCTTTGTTTCAGTATAGTATCAACAGTGATTAATAAGGAAAATCCAACCTGTTATAATGAGCTAGAAACATTTGCATTATTTTTGTTGGGTTTTAGTGACGCCCAATGGACTCGCTCCATGTTTTCTTTTTTTAACAATTGCTGCTTATGTGCCTCCTTTGTAAGGTTATGCAATGGATTTACTAAATGCCAACTGTTAAACGGTTTCTGAAACTCTCCTTTTTTTCCCCTTTTTTTTTTTTTATTTATACGAATCAAGGGAATTTCATAATTTGACAATACTGTGTCACATCACAACGTTTCTTATCCATGCAGGGAGAAGATACATTGTATATTACCTGCCCCACTCAAAGTCTAAGTACTCTAATAATCTGTCACTAAGCAACTTCTTACCACAAAACAAAATAAAACAAATCAAACAGAAACAGAGTTTCAAGTTGACTTATCGGTCACTGAGCGATACTGTAGTCGTACCATGGATTAAACAAAACAAGCATAATAACAAATAAACTCAGTGTTAAATATTTTTTAGACGGAAACGGTCTCTGTAGAAAACGGAAAAATTTAGTTTCGTCTAGGGGGGTCCGTTTAGACGGCAACTGCGTTTTCAGGAGATGAAAATGTAACAGAGTGAAAAACCCCTCCAGAGTGGAAATGTTGTAAACGCTCTGCTAGTCCTCCTTTCGTCTAAAGTACAAAAACGCTGAAAACAGTCAAACCTGTGACGTCCTGGCTCACGTCGGCTCATGCTTATGACATCATAGCCATGTGCAGCTTCCTTGCAAATAACAACAACAACCATGCTAGACATTCGAGTCGTGCTGTCATTATTATTGAACGGGCAGGAGCTCAATTTCGACCTGTACAGAATCCTCACAGATCATACTGCTCAGCAGAGGAGGCGTCTGAATTATTTGCATCAAATAATTAATGTGCCAATTGGTAGAACGGAAGTTGTTCTACATATGCGTTGTTGGTCTATATATCACACAGACACGCGCCACCTAGCGACCTGGCATGCACATTACAGCAGTTTCAACCACATTGCGTTTTTGTGTAAACACAGCATAAAAACTGAAAACGAAACGGCACTTTTCCATTTTCTATGGAGACCGTTTCTGTCTAAAAGTGGCCTTAGTTGAAGCTGTTCGCAGCTGGTCTGTGCTGGTTTAACTCTTTCTTCCTCTCCTCTCTTCTTTTCAGATGACATGGAGGCGATTCCTGTCAAGCAGTTTATCAAACATGTCTCTGAACTCTCCTCAAACAACCACCATGGATACTCTGAAGATTTTGAGGTAGGCATTCAAATATCGTACAAAGAAATACAACACAAACTCATCTCCCCTCTCACCGACCCCTGCTGCTCACTCTCAGATCGCTGCCTCCTTTTTCTCCTGAGTCTAAAAGCTTGTTTGTACCCCAGTTAGGGTTTTGCAGTGTCCTTCCTTATGAGCGATAATATACTGCCAGGCTAACTTGGGGAGAACTTTAAAAGAAGAGTCTGTAGTGCCAAACTCCAAACTGTCAGAACTGAGGACCTAAGAGTTTGATGATGTTTTTATTTTGCATTTTTGTCTCAGTAACATCAAGAGCTTATTGTCATTCCCTCTTATTGCCTTCATTTGCTCCTGGTGCCTAAGCAGCCACACCGTATCACCTGCTGCCACGATGGCCCAGTGTTTCTCAAGCGTAGACTATTACTAAGAAGGCAATTCAAACAGATGCTGATGGTAAAGTAATCTGGCCTTCTCTTATAAGAAGTAGATTAAATTACAATAATCACTTTCATTTTAGATATTAGGTTGGATCACTTGGGCTTAAAAGTTTGACAATGGTTTTATTCATCCCAGCTCCTCATTAAGCTGGTTCTTGAGCATCAAACGATGTGAGTTCTTGAAAGGTGATTTTTAGATTTGTGTGACAGAACGTTAAGTTTCTTTCCCCCCTTTTGCCATTGGAGCACTCCAGTCAATATTGTGAGCTAAACTAAGCAAACAGTTTTGCTTTTGTTCAGCACTGGCCTCTGTTGTACCAAAAAAGCAAAGAGCTAGTAGGAAAGAAGACCTTTAGTTTTTGTTTCGACAATACTCTGTACCAGTGATACAAGGGGAAAGTACTTTGTTTCTTGAACTGGAAACAACTTGGCACAAGAAGGCGAACCAATAAGGAGTGGGTCACCAAAGTGAAGGTGAAAAATCTGTGGAAAAAGAAACGCCTGGGTTAGGAACAAATGTCTTCTCAGTGGATTTTGTTCATAAAACGAGGCATTGACAATCTGTACAAATGGATTATAAATCTTGAAGTCTTGCCTATGATTCAATTGACCCACCACACACCATGGGAGCTGGGTTAAAAAGAAGCTCAAGCAGGGACCCAGACTGCTACAGAGCGTACTATTAGTATTTTGGAGGAAAATGTGGCACAGCTATTTACAAGAGGGATCAAAATAAAACATCTGTAGAGCCCATCGTCAATCTATGATTGACTCGCTTACATCCAAATACACACATATATACACATTTAAATCTGAGTTCCCCCTGGGTTCATGATTCATGGCAGGTTTTTACAGCTTTTAAGAGAGCAGGATCATGATTGAGGAGAGGAAGGTTTCTCCTGCAGGTTGGAGTTCCTCTGTGAAAGCTGAACTGTACTGAAGGTGGACCACAGGGCTCAGAATGGGTTTTTGACGATGATATGCAGAGAGTTTAGAATAGACATACAATCAACATTTTTCAAAGCAAAAACTACAAGATAAAAATCTTACGCCTCTGAAGATAAAAGAGGAGACTGTGGACTGAAAACATTGAGGGAGAAGTTCAAATCTGGGTTCATGGACAGTGCAAGTTGAGCTGTCAGTCTGGGTAGATGGAAGTGTGTTATATATCTGATGAACAGAACAGACATTACTGTACAAACCATCTGAAACTTCTGGTTAAACAGCATTCTTCTACACAATCTTTGAAACACCTGAGGAGGAAGAATGTCATACATCCATCCATCCAGCAGACTTTCACACACTTTGAGGATCTTTTGAAGCACCAGAACTTCTTTTGGCTTCTAATAAGAACCTCATATTCACACACGTACTGATGTATTAATCAGTGCTAGGTCTGATGGCTTCTGATTAACTCTGCTACTTAATCAGCCAAAAAGAGGGCATGATGCACTAACTGCTGAGCGTCGGCACAGGTCCTCAGCTATATTTTCATTGGCAAGTGCTGGAGTGAGGCAAAAAAAACAAAACAAAACATGGAATATACTTACACATACTTATAATTTGCTCAGTAATTTCAGTACCATTTGATGGATATGACAATGTCCGCAGCTTTTCGAATCCAGATTGGTCCAAAATTAATATTTACTTTTTAATGGGTTTTGAAAATCTTTAAAATAGGCTGTTAAATGGAAACCTAAATAAACACATCTTATCTCTAGAACAATTCCAAGCAATCTCAGTAAGCCCACAGAAACTGTAAACTGAGTCACCTCTGTCAACATAAGATCAGTTGAAGGGTATTTTCGAGTTTTTCCACTTTTCATCCTTCACAAGGTCTGAACCGGGGATGTTTCTGAGCAACTTATTCACTTCTTCGTCAAACTGAATTTCAAGTCTCAACCAGCCAATGAGAGTGAAAGTAAGAAAACACTGAGAAAACAGTGAAACATTAACACCATACAACCCTGATTTAAAAGAAATGTTGACACTGCAAAGTGTTGATAAAAATAGTTTTAAAATAGCTGAAAGAAAACACATCAAATGTCAAAACTGGAAAAAAAAACTAGGCCGTTGTTGTATATAGTCTCAATTCAATTCAAATTCAAATTTTATATAGTTTAGAATAATAATCCTCAGTATAAAACTGCAAAGTCTTTGGATCAAATCAACATCATACATCATACAAAGATTCAGACAATGTTAACTAATACTGGATGATTATTGGGTGTTCTGGCAGCATTACTGTCTTTAAATCTGCCAAATTAAATGTCCCCTTAGCAACAAATAAAGTTATCTTATCTTAAAGTCAGACATGACTCTAAAGTGGGAATCCCAACACTGCATTATTCTCAATCAGAAGTGGAGTATGAAGGATTTGAAAACCAAAACCTTTCTCCTTTTTTTAAATCTCTGTAACCACATATATATGCAGGGTGTGGTATTTCGGTAAGTGTTTGCACATGCGAATGCGTGCATATTCACCATCTGCAAATCCCATCACCTGTCTGTGATGTCATCTACAGTCAAACCCTGTCGCTTCCTGTCAAAACCTGCAACCTGATCCGTTCACACGCACTCAGCATGAAGCCTGCACGCTCAAAATAAGTCCCCATCCCAATTAGTATGATGAAGGCATGTTGAATGGTGCTAAAACAAGTCTGTGGCCTGTAAAGCCCCAGAGGAAATGAGACAGCAGGGTCAGAGCCAAATCCAGCCCCTGCCCTCCCTGTTGGCCGTGCTGAGCCAGCAGCTAACAGCTGTTTGCCTGGCAGGAACTTGACATTAAACACTGACATATATACACGCGCTGCAAATCCCAGGGCTGCTCCTGGTCATTTTTAGGGCCCCATAAAACACTAAACCATGATGATGGAAAAATACAAGACATAAACAACTGAAAGAACTTGTTTCTCACGTTATAAGTTTACAGTCTTCAGTGTCTTTTACTGAAAAAACTAGTCACATAATGGAAGTTTAGTCTTCCATCTGCTGACAAACTTAATGCAAATGCTGATTTCCTTCTCCAGCAGGATTTTGCACTTGCCTACATCACCAAAACTCAAACCAAACGCTTTGTGTTTGAATGGCAACAGAGCACGTTGTGCCACACCATGCGAGTAATTCATGATGAAGGAGAGAAAAAGTAGTTTGGGGTTGGCAAATTTTGGGTGATAGAACCATCAAAAAAACATTTGACCAACAAAAATATCTGCCTTTCCACTCCCCTGTGAGACCAGTTGTCGGTGCTGGTTATTTTTCAGAGTTTATATTTTTTTAGTAAACCTTGACCTGCACAACTAACTGCATCTCTTTAAACATCAAAACATGCTGTGAATCAACGCCATGATACAATGTGAAGAAGTACCGTCTCATCATATTCAGATAATTATCCTATACCATGGGTGGATTTGCATTCTGTAAGGATGAGAGTGCACAGAGCAGCTCTGCCCAGCTGAGAGTAAAGACCTCCTTACTGAGCTGCAACCCTGCACATGTGTGTTTAGCTGGGTTATCATTGCTGAGACAGAGCAGCCAGCAGAGGCAAATGAAGTCATACAGCTGTTAGCAGCTCCTTTCATTCCTGTTAGTTATTGCTGTAGATTCAAAACTCAGTCAATTTTTCTGTTGGAAAAATCAAATCCATTTCTGCACATCTGTATTTCAAACTTAACTGCAGAGCTTTTGGTTGTATTTTTTGAAAAGTATGGCCTCTAACAAGGTTGCCATTTGCTGAGCGAGGAGTGAGGATTTGTTTGTTGTTTCATGCTCTCAGGCATGGCAAATTAATAATTATGCAAAGCAAGAGTCGTCTTTATTATTTAAGCACAAGCAGACAGAATGAACATTTGTTATGCTAGCCAAAAAAGAAAAGAAAAGGGGGACGAGAGAGAGAATTATGGAGGCTGGAGTCAGCTTAAGCAGGTGGGACCAGGAGAGCAGCTTTTTATGAGTAATGACAGCAGCATGTATTAGGTGTGAGACAGAAAAAAGTCCAGCAAACATGCAGGTAGTAAGATAGCAAGATAGATAGCAAAGAAAACTAAAAAAAAAAAAACAAGGCTGAGGGTTTAAAACAACAGTAACTCTTGTTAACCAAACCACACAATAAAAATGAGAGAGAGTAAATGTCACAGGCTTGTTACAAACAAATACTTTTTAAGTGCGGTGCAGCAAAAAAAGAAAAAACTTGTCCAGATTTATCATTATCCAGCCAGACAGATCTGAATGACTTCAATAAACTGCTTGTTTTCGTGTGTGTGTGTGTTTTTTTTCCCCCAGGAGGTACAGCGGTGCACTGCGGATATGAAGATCACATCCGAGCACTCCAACCATCCAGACAACAAGCATAAGAACAGATACATCAACATTGTGGCCTGTGAGTTAACATCAATACTGCACTACATTCTGCACATCTGACACACCACTATTTTTTTCCCATGAGCTTAAGTCCTCACTCACTGATAATAAAAACTCTGATGAATATGTGTTTGCTTTTTGTGACATCACAAATTGTTATAGGTAGACTGTCATTTAAAATCCATATTTTCCCCACTTTGCCTCTAATCCGTCACTCAAAACACAGATAATGCACACCTGCAATTACCTGTGACAGACAATGCTCAGTGTTAACTTAGTCCCCCATCTGTAACAAGTGCACCATGTGGAAAAAACGTCTCTGCTGTAGGGCTGGGCAATAAGGGAAAAAGTTTATAACAATACATTTATTTCATATCAGTCGATATTTTTAAAACTCGTCTTAAAACCCATTTTTATTCATTGGCTTTTAACCCTGCATGAGACTCGGCTCCTGTTTTAGTGTTTTTTAATTCAGCTTTTATTTTATCCATTGTTTTAATTGTTTTTTGATTGTTTTTTATGTCGTTGTTTTGTCTAGTTATATACAGCACTTTGTTAAGCTGGGGTTGATTTAAAGTGCTTAACAAATAAAGTTGAGTTGAGTTGACATATAACGAAATATAAAAAAAATCAATTGTCAATCTTAAATGTTTCCTGTTAGTCTTAAATGAAATTTAACATGTACTCTGCATAATTTGCAGTGCACACTCCTCTGCTTCATGTCCAACCTCAAAATACCAAAATACCTCCACACCATCAACGTTTTCATGCCAGTGTTGTCGACGATATCATCATCTGTTGAGCCGTCATCTGCATTTCTGCCGGGGGTAGCACTCATGTTCTTTTTTTCCTCACTGACAGTGCTGTCGGCTTCTCGTGTTTAAGTGCTATGGTTGCGTGTAGCTGCAGACTGCTACTACACACTTGTTTGCTACTTGGTTCTAATTCAGCACATGATTGGTTCACTGCAGCGTGACCCAGAGAAACTCCCCTTTTTTGTTGGCTATTTGTGTAGTCTACCAAAACATGGCAGAATGGCAACTATTAAAAAGCATATTGACCATGTTACATATTGATATCAAGGGAAATGTATGTTTGATATATATCATTATCATTTAACGCCCAGCCCTACTCTGCTGTCATGCTTTTTTCTCATTTTATTTATAAACTTTTACTGATGTGTGCCGACAACAAAGACACAATCAGCCACAAGGGTTATATCAGTTCAGTATTATGTTTGCCATTCTCCAAACAGGCAGAATTTGGACTGAATTTTGATTTTACACTCCGAATCACAGACCTTTTATAGAGCTTAAGTGTTTTTGTTAATCCCCAATAGAAAAAAAAAACCTGAGCACAACAAGCACCAGAAAATCATTACACTCTGAAAACCCCCCACACAGGCTAAGCTTGACTGCCTCAGTCTGTAATAATTTTTCACATGACTATTGGCTTTGGCAGCTCAATCTTGTGTTTATTGGCCGCATGCTGGAAGCACAGAGCAGGTGTCTTGCTGTTTAGCTGTCTGCAAAAGGCTACCTAACCCAGCTTGAGTATTGTTTAAACCACAAAGGTTAATGTGCTTCCAGGTTGGGAAGAGGAGCCTTGGCAGGGCACAGAGACGATACAGGAGCAGTACGGTGCTAGGGTTCAAGCTAAGGTTAGCTCTCGCTGTGTTTTGAGCCGCACAGACGCACTGATTGGTTTACTGCTCTGTGTTCACTCCTCAGATGACCACAGCAGGGTGAAGCTGAGGCCACTGGCTGGGAAGGACTCCAAACACACTGACTACATCAATGCCAACTATGTGGATGTGAGTACTTCCATTGGGACGTCTCAAATACTGATCTGTGATCTGTGTCTGAATGAATGAGAACCGTTGTGGAGATGATGAATACAGACATATAAAGATTTATCCATGAATTTATGATCGTTTAAAGATAACATGGTATTTTATTTTCTATACTACTCTTTATCAATCAGGGTTACAACAAGCATCAAGCCTACATTGCAGCCCAGGGACCTCTTAAGTCCACTTTTGAGGACTTTTGGCGCATGGTGTGGGAGCAGAACACGGGTGTCATTGTTATGATCACAAACCTGGTGGAGAAAGGCCGGGTAAGTTCTGACATGTACACAAACTTTCGATTCACCACTTTTGAATGCACCTACCCTAAACTCCACATCTACTTACCAGATGGTAGAAATCACTGCTGATTACAGGATAAGACAGGATAAAACAGGATTAAACATACTGTGGTAGGGACACTTTTTTCTCAGGAGACACAGCCACTTGTCAAACATGACGGCGTCATCAACCGTACTAAAAATTGCGAGCCGTTTCCACATCTGCAATCATCAACATGTCAAAGCTGTAAAGGTGTCTTGTGTGCTGATTCGTGTGTGTTTGTTTTACAGAGAAAATGTGACCAGTACTGGCCAACAGAGAATAGTGAAGAGTACGGCAACATTGTCGTCACGCTGAAGAGCACTAAAGTTCACGCCTGCTACACTGTCCGCTGCTTCACGCTGAGGAACACAAAAGTAAAAAAGGTGAGGATGAGACTCCTGGTTCAAGTTTACATGTATCCATAAATGATTCTGTCTAATCTTAAAAACATCTCTTTCCTTTTTTGTTTTTATTCAGAGTTCAAAGGGGAACCCAAAGGCACGGGCCCAGAGTGAACGAACAGTGCATCAGTTTCATTACACTCAGTGGCCAGACATGGGGGTCCCAGAGTACACTCTGCCTGTCCTCACCTTTGTCCGCAAGTCCTCAGCTGCACAGATGCCTGATATGGGACCCATGCTTGTCCACTGCAGGTAATGTCTCTAATCTGCTTTCACTTCACTTGAACTTCCTTCATTCTTTTGTTTCTAATCCCCTTTAATCCGATCAAAATCACTTTACTGTCACCTTGTCTTCACAAACCTGTGTCACCGGCACTCACATCACTTCAAACCTTTTTAGATAAACAGAAAACACACACGCTCCAGAATTCAAAATCTATTTTTACACTTCATTTATATTAGTTGTTAAATAAATGTGCCAACTCATCTTGTGTTGGTGAGTAACTGACCTTTAAAAAAATATAAAACTTATCCGATTCTTTGCATAGGAAAGCAACATTTTTACAAACTTAGAGCTGTTAATGTAGAGCTGGGGTTGGCAACTTCTGGAAACCAGTGAGATAAACTTATTTAAAATTATCTAACGAGTGCAATAAACATCTATGGTATTCTTTGGAGAGGATAAATTGATTTCTTATGATAATTCATAGTTGGCTCTTTTCTGAGAACTCTGCCTTTCCCCGTGTGTTTGTGGAAGTCCAAAGCCTCCCCTCCTTTTAATGTGCATACTTCCAGGGACAAAATAGATGACACAGTATAAAAAATGGAAAACAGAGGTGGAAGGAGTTTGCAAAGCGAAGGGGGAGCAATAAGAAAAGGCAGGGTGGAGCAGCTGAGTTAGATTGCTCATTTTGAAAATCTGGCAGTTGGATGTGTAGAAAATAAATGGTTGAAGATCAGCGGGTGTGCTGTGGGCTCAGCTTTACTTTGAAAAGCCTGAGGCAGGGAGAGCACACCTCATCTCTTTTTCATATGCATACATGTAAACCAAGGCGGAGAACAGCAGCAAGGACTCTCAGGGTGCAGTACAGAATTGAAAGTTAAAGGTCTAATGGGGCGCTCACGCCAAGCGCAGGCAAAATCATCTACTCGCTTCATTCGCGTGAATCTAGACACGTGAATGAATAGTATTTACTGGCTTCACTCGCTCATCAACAGTCGTTTCAACTGTGATCCCTGCCAATTCAACCGACGGGATCAAGTGATAGACAAAAGTTTTTTACAACTTACCAGGTAATCGGACCTCCTCACTCACTTGCCTCCAGGCGAGCTCCTTTTTATTCCGGTTTCAGTAATTAAAAGAAAAGGTATCCTTTAATTCAGGGCACCCACATACCGACACGATCAGTTTGTCCTCCGCTTTAGATATGAATGAACAACTATCCATTTCATACTTCACCCGGCAGCCGTCGTGCTGATTGGTTATTGCGACGCAAATATCTGCTCAAGTAGTCAGAGTAGTAGGAGTGTCTTATTACATCCTTTCATTGACTTAACATGTAATTCATTCGCACCAATGATTTTCCTCGCACTTGGTGTGAGACACATGAGACGTTTAGTTAGCTTGCTATCTTGCTGGTCTCTTGGTTATTCTCAATATTTTTGTGTGATGATGGTCTGATATTGAATAATTAACGAACTCTATCGTGCTTTCTACACTCAGATCTAATTTCTTCATAAAAAAAATCAAATTAGTTTATATCTTATGGGACATCAATTGGAGAAAAGGTACCATATTTTCACTTGAGTAATTCTTTGGTTTAAACAAATCAACTGATTAAAAAATGTTATTGTCTCTGTGAATGTTTGTCCTTATTTATTTCCTTCTATTTAAAATTACTTCAATTTCACTTTCAGATTCCTTTATTGTCACTATAAAAGTACATCGAAGCTAAAACAGTCCTGCCCTGAGTGCAAAATGCATCTCTATTCAAAGTAAACAATAAAGATCTAATAACAATGATAGATAAACAAACTGTACAACGGTACAATCTGTACATCTGTGCAATCTATACAATCTGTACATTCAGCCGTACATGGAGGGAGGTCAACATGTACTGGCATTGGGATAAGGAGCAGAGACTGTACTGTAAACACAGAGTAAATATAAATATTTGAGCATGTTCCTCATCTATTTACAAAAGCTTAAATGTGGTTGTAAATAAAAGTACTGAGGCCACCAGTCTGCAGGGTTTGTATGGATGCGGGGTTAGCGTTTAAAACAATGGCTTTTGTTGTTGTTGCACATAAAGCAGCGTGTAAAGTACATCAGCTTTTACCTCAGCAGCTTATATAAGCAGCATCAATGAGACTCTGTCACAGTCACAGTTGCCAGCTTGAATTTAAGGGCATTTTACAGTAACACAGGCAGGGAAATTACTGGTAATTGGCCGCTGACTGTGGCCCCTGGGGGGGACTGAGTATGAAGCACTCTGCTATCATCTGCTCTGTGATGGTCGATAATAACTTGTCATGCTGCCTCACCGCTGTGGTTTCAGACCCACCGCTCATTACTACCATTTTGTAGCGGGATACAGACACACAGACACCTTCCTACTCATTATACAAAAAGCCAGGCAGACAGAGACACATCCACATCTACCCCGCTGTCCTGCTACAGTAAAGCAACAGGAACTAAAAGACCTGAATTTTTAAGTACAACACAGAAATGAAATGCCTCAATGGCTATGCAGTCTACTTTTGATACACATAGAAACAGTTTAACAATACTTCTTGCTGCTCATTTTATGTTATGCATCCTTTTTAAAGTTAACCTGCTCGGCCCTGATGAGGTAAAATAATCTCAAGGGGGAAATTTAGACATAGAAAAAAAACTTCTTTTGAGTTTAGCAATGCAAAAACCAACATGACTCTTATATAACTATGGAGGATTTGTTTCACAGCTACATCAAAAGATAGACAACACACTTAAAGTAACATGCAAGTTGCAGGTTCCGCATTTGACTCTTTAAATGTGTCTAATAACCTTTCTACATATATCAGATTAGGTCTGGGTGATATGGCCTCAAATCAATATCACGATATATTGAGCAGTTCACCTTGATAACGATAAATGGACGATAACTACTCCAGAAGCTGCTCACCCCCTCCCACATTAACTTCATCATTAACTTTTGGATGGGGTGGAGTCAAGTCTCTGACATAGGACAGCGTCTTAAAGAGACATGAGACCATAGCCTACCGACACATGTTCAAAATCAACTTGTATTTATTTATCTGTTTTGACACTGAAGAGTTTTAGTTTGAAAACACAAAGTTCTGAGAGAGTTTGTTCCTCAGTGTTTCTGCTCTGTTGTGTTGCAGTGCTGGAGTGGGTCGGACAGGGACGTACATCGTCATAGACAGCATGTTGCGTCAGATCAAGGACAAGAGCACAGTCAACGTACTCGGCTTCCTCAAACACATACGAACCCAACGCAACTACCTGGTCCAGACTGAGGTTTGTGGGACTCTGTTTGTCTGATTTTCATCCTGCAAAGCTGTGATAACGAAGCAGTTATTTGTACATGTCTTTGTATCACTTGTGTCAACATGACAAACATTTTTATTTGTCTTCTGTCATTTTTTGGCTGATCCAGGAGCAGTACATCTTCATCCATAATGCCTTGATGGAAGCCATTTTGGGGAAAGAGACAGAGGTGTCAGCGAACCAGCTTCACAGCTACTTCAGCAGCATCTCAACACCTGGACACAATGGCGGGACACGTCTAGAGAAACAGTTCAAGGTAAAAGAACAATGGAGATTTTTTCATCATTCTACATTCACCGACAACACTGTCTTCTCAGAAGTTTGAGGTGTGGATGGAAGAACCAGGACTGAATGTTTACTCTCATTTGCTTCTATTCTCTTAGCCTCATATACACACCTCCTCAAAAATGTAACTATGCATCAAAATGACCGAGCTATGTGCCCTGTGATTGGTCTGCTTCTTGATGAACATTTCGTTTCCATGGAAGTCACACTGCTCACTGGGGGTTTAGGTGGAATATTGCAGAGCAACAGGAACACTTCACCACAGAAGTATGAGGTGACCCCATTGATGTCGGCCACCAAGGCGTAGCTACAGGATAGTGGCCGAGGTTTAAATGTGTGTACACACCAGCGTACTTGCTGAACTACACACTTTCTTAAGCCTCATATTTCAGGAATATTAATAACTGACAAGAAAAAGGAAATCCTTGCATAACAATCTTTGAAAAGTTGCTTTCCACTAACAAGTTTAACCCGCTGTAACCAAGACATGGGGGTGAATATTAATTAATTTCACATTTACACATTCTGTATTTAGGGGTGTCCCAATACGATATTGATATCGGTCCAATATCAGCAAAATAAATAAATAAAATATTGGATTATATCGGCTTGCATCTAAGCTCTCCAATATCTGCACTCCAATACAAGCAGTCCATTCCAAATCTGCTCCGGCACCTCTATCTCACAGCGCCCTGATCCAGCAAGCTGAGCCCACAAAATCACAACAACAGTGTGTACGAAGGTACGAACAAAGAAGCAAGGAGTAGGAGTGATGTCGGCCTTGTGGCAGTATTTTCCGTTAAAGTCCGAAAAAGACGTTAAAAACTTGTTATGCACAATTTTGTGCCAATATCGGATCAATATTGGTGTTGGTCAATATTGAAGGTTGTAATTTCTGTATCCTATCAGAAGTCAAAAGTTGTAACTGTATTACACTTCAACAACACCGGAGAGAGATGATGGGGATACAGATGTAGTTTACCTTTATACTCAGTGATAGGAAAGGGTATCCTCACCTGTGGCTATAAAACAAAGTGGTTCATTCTTTTTGTGGCGCTAGACTGATTACAAAACAGCGCCACCTTTACATTCCTGCGATGCCATAATAGAAAGGAAACACCCAGAAGTGCTGAAGGTGAACTGCATTTGAACTAAGATACCTGCCTCTGATCTTTGTATACAGGAAAAGATTATAGTTTATCAATAAGTTGGTGAAAGTTTACTGACAAATTTTGTGATTGTGAAATCAGTTTCTCCATCCATCCAGTTTCTCTGGCTTATCTGGTGTTTGCAGTGGCAGCAGGCCAAGCAGGTTAAACCAAGCGTTCTTCTGCCTACCCAAATTTCTAGCTCCTCAGGGATGCTAAGGAACTCCAAGGCCAAACTGGCGATATAATCCCTCCATCAGTATATTTACACTTCAATCAAGCCTCCTTTTATTTTTGCTGGGGTTTTCTGAGTGTGGGTTTAAGTCTTGACAGCAGAAAAAAAAACATTAAATCATCACATTATACAGGAATCAGGTTCAAAGTTGAAACTAAATGGAGTGAATGTGTAAACAGCAGATTCCTTTTTTATGGTAATGCGTTCATGTCTATGACAGGATGAGGCTGTGGTTGTTCTTGAGAGCTGAATTTAGTCATTCTTTGTAGACTGCGTTTCATATTCTGGTCTTTGTAGTTGTTTTCCATTTAATGTGAGTCACTTTGGTTCTGTTTGTTCTTCCGTTAGTGCCCAGGGACTTTCTAATGTGAGCCTCTTTGTGTTTCATCTCCAGGTTTTATGGCAAAACTTTTTGACACTGACGAAGTCACTGATGCAAAAATGTTTACTTTGTGATGTTCATTGAAGAGTTAGTGACACAAAGACACAATAAGACCAAAGATAGCAGGCAGCACAGGAGGATGCGTGTTTGCACTTACTTAAAATCTCTTTCTGCATTTTACAATAAAAGGTTTTACATCAAGATCTTCTAACTTAATGTCTTAAGTTAATGTCTTGGTTAAGAAAATCTTTTCCTGATGACTTGAGATGGTCAAATCTTTCATCTTTTATGAATATTTTATGCAGAAATTGTAAAAACAGGGCTATCTCTTCTGCTGCTTGGCTGACACTTAACCTGCCAAACCAGTTTCAGGCATTAAAAGTTATGAAATAAAAATCATGAATCTTATCTGCAGCAGTTTTCTTTGCTTTTGGTTATTATGAAAAGGCAGTCTATTTAATATATGTGCAGAACATTCTTATAGGCGCTTCATCTAAGGTTGGATATGGGATTTAAGAGGTTGTACAGATAACTCACTGTCTTTCTTTCTTGTTAATCACCCAGCTGTGTTGAAGACTTGATTTTGATTCATTAAAACCCCTTGACAACTATATTAGTTCTGAATAACACACATCTTATCAAATTAATACAAAGGAAAGAAGATACTGCACATCTAGTGTACTCTTCCCGTTGACAGTGTGGCAAAACTTTACTTTCTCATAGCAACTGTAAATATGGTGGATGTTTTTAATATTACTCCTGGTTTATGTAGAAAGCACAAAAAATGGGGGAGGTTTTCTTCAGTTAGGAGCTATTAAAAAGTTGCTGCAGTCTGACAATTCCTAAAAAGACCACCTAAACTCACAGAAGCCCTAGTGGAAAAGACATCTATCAAACTGAAGAAAGCAGAAACGAAGAAACCACAAATTGGAACACAGAATGAGCTTTGGCTGAGCAATACAACTGACTGAGTAAAGAGCAAACACCAGTAGAAGAGTTGCAGGGAAGAAAACTTTATCCAGGTGCTGCTGTTATTTTTGATTTAAAAAAAAAAAGCTAATATTTTGACTTGACAGTGAATTTGACTCACAAAAAATCTGATGGGAACGTTGTTATCATAGCAGCAAATACAAGGTGCTATGTTATTGAGCCTCAAAAAAATTCACATAACTTTCCATTTAAATCTATAAAATCATCTTTAATCAGCTCATATGTCGAGCTATAATCACGGAAACAGAATAACCAAATGTGTCCACTGTTCAAGTTGTGCTGACTTGCTTCCCCTTTAAAAATGAGTAACAACCCCCCCACCCTTCTTTTGCCTCTTCTTTATCTTTTGTGTTTGTAGTTGGTGACGCAGTGTAACGCCAGATTCACAGATTGCTTCAACGCTGAGAAGGACTGCAACAAGGAGAAAAATCGAAACTCCTCTGTGGTGCCATGTAAGTTCAACACTCATGAGAATTAAACATATTCAATTTAAAATGAAAATGCCTCCAGCAGCAAAAACCAAACAATAGAAAATAATAACTCCTCGTTATAAAGAGCTGCAATAAGGAAGTGTTGACATGATTTGATAGATTTTGAGTATGCAGCCACTGCATTAAAGGAGAGCAGTAAATAAAGACTTGTAGGGGGACTCTATGCTCCGTTTACATGATAGATTAGTCAATAACTTTAAAATAAATGATGAATAATGAGTTTCAGAGGCTCAACAGTGGTTCAGTGTGAATTAAAATGATTTCTTAATTTTAGAGCCAAGCTTCTGTTAAAACTTAACAGACAGGAACTATGGCTCATGTTCAACCCGCAGACTGTAAAACATGAAACCACTTTTTGGTGAGGCCACCCACTGCTTTCTGAAGTGTGTTTTGGAGCCCAGTGAGAGCAGTCACCGTATCTGAAATGGTGACTAAAACAAACTTTTGATCCCATTTCGAACAGGCAAAGAGATGAATCTAAAGCAGGCTTTAAACCTCCCTGCAAACATGTACCAAACACCCATCCTTGAGATGATCATCTATGTTTGTACCACACTGACCCATACACGGATGATTATAATTACAAGACAACCCCCTCCACTTTTCAAAGTCAATTTTAAAATCAAACCTTTTCCCAAAAAGAAATTCATTTTACTATGAAGATAGGACATTCATGTTAAATAAAACAAGCAAAATTATTGCTTAAACACCTTTCGGACAAAATGAAGCTTTACTTGTCTGTTAGAATTAGATTAAACCAAGTGACACCAATGTTTTGACTCTGACAGTTGTTTAATGACTCTGTTTCATTGGAAATCATTTTCTCTAACTGCCTCAGTTGTCGGGTTAATTGTTCTACTTTTCTGCTACATTGATCCAGTCAGTCCGTCTCTTCATCTTTTATCCCCTGGGTCTCGTACAAGTGAGTGTCAGCTTGCAGATTTGCTTTTCAGATAAGTTAAGGTGTCATTTAACTACCAAAACCCATGTGTAAGACTATCCCACTCTGTCAAATTTAAAACTGTCTTATGTGGGAATCAAAGAGGTACAAGTCTTTGTCTTTAAAGTACCTTGCCAGATACTTTAATAAACCAGTCCCCACAGTTAGTAAGAAGTAAGAACAAGTTTAACAGACTCACTCTGCCTTTGAACCAGTCTGAAAGCATATTACATTCCACCATAAAAGTGGGCATTTTAATATGAGGTCTAATGGGGATCCCTCAGTATTTGGAGTGAGCCCCAAGTGGACATGAAAGGAACTGCTTTTTTTTTTTTTTTTTTTTTGGCATTAGGTTTATTTTTTTAGCACTCAGGGTTGAAGATGCACCAAACTTGTGTGGAGATGAAAAGCTGATGTAGAAATACAAAAATGTAACAATCTGAGTATGCACAGATAAGTCAAGCTGCCTTCATAGCTTGATTAAGTGATTTAACTGGACCTCTTGTCCTTGTCTCAGTTCACAAGCACCTGGCATGAATCTAATTATTGATAGAAGCATGTTCACCTCTGCTACAGAAAGTGGCAAAACCCCCTTTCAGCTCGTTACTATCGGGTGTCTCCTGATTACTGTGCTACAGGTGAAAACAGTCGGTAAAACCTGTTAGCAAGAAACTAACAGGACATCACTTTTACAGCTCAGTCAGGAAAGTGTAGTGTTTATTTTTTAAGTCCTCTCTCGGTCTGTTAAGGTTTTGTTTACTACCTTGCCTCTCAGCAACATATCCTTGCTGTTCAACCACTGACTCAGAGCCTGGGGTGTGAACACTGGATCATCATGCTTATGACAGCATAGGCTAGTTCCAGTTTGTTTGAGTCATATACGTGACTTAAAAAAAAAAAAAAAAGATCCAATCGTTTTATGCAAGTATGTTAGTCTGACTATAAGAAGTTTGATTTCAGACAGACAAACTTGTTTACATGCATTTTAATTTTATTTTTTTCTTTTGTAATTATTCACTTTATTTTCTTAACTTTATTTACTTTCTCTGTTTACTTTCTCCTGCCTTTTCTAACAAGAATTTTTATTTTTTTATTTTTTATTTTTTATGCAAACTCTTAAAATGATTTCCATCAACAGAAAACAGAACATTTGGTGTTTTGATTTTTATGATTGGCTTTAACTTTGTAATTTCAAACAAAGTTGTCTTTTGTTATTTATTGAAGAAAGATAATAACAACCAGTGAAAAAAAATAGACATTTATGACTAATGAGAAAAATAAATAAATAAAACAAGATAACCTGAAAAGACAAAACAGACAGAAAGCAACAACAACTTATCGGGTATAATATTCTCAGATGTGAATTGATGATATGTTTAGATTTTTACGGGTAATTTGGCAAATCACAGTAATTATTGTTAAAAGTCAAGAGAGTTTAGATTCATATAATATAACTGAAAGGGTACCTTTATGTTGAATATGTGAATAAGGTATGAGACACACGTGATCATCTCACAGACTAACATCAGTAGTGTTTTAATACAGTATCAAATTTTCAGTGTTTCAGTTATAAAACGTTAAATTTTAATCCAGCCTCTGAAAGAAATCCACTGACCCACATCTATCAGAGTGTTTTGTTGACATGCTATGTGCTTACACTGTTTTTCTGTATCCTGCAGCTGTTACACAATCTTGTTTACAGTCACTGGCTGTTCCCCTTTTCTCTGAATCACCTCTTTAAAGAGTTACAAAGAAGTGCCCACGCTGAACCAATAACAGTAGAAACATGAATGAAAGCACACAGAGAGGCCTCTCACTGTATGCTCTGTTCCGATAAACTGATGAATGACTCTTTCTCCACCCCCTTACCTCCCCCCTCTCTGTCCCTCCTGTCCATGTCTGAGCAGCGGAGCGAGCGAGGGTCGGCCTTGCACCTTTGCCTGGCGTCAAAGGCACTGACTACATTAACGCCTCTTACATCATGGTCAGCACCTCCACCTTTTCTGTCAATCATTGATCTTTATGCTCTGACTTCTGAGGGTTTTTAGACTCAGTTTACACAAAGTCACAGCTGTGTTTTCATACAGATTTTCTTATCTTTACGCACATGTTTTAAATCAATAGCTCATAGTTGATAGGACAAAAGAAATGAAGGATATTCTCTGTTATTATTGTTAGCCATATTTCCTCTGAGATTAATTCACTCAAATCTGCCTCCATCTTTATTTGAAATTAGTCCAAAGGCAGCAAAATGTGTTTGTTTCAAAGTTCCTTTTCTATAGATTTATCATAGATCAAGGTGGGGTTTGTCCTTACATAGTTCTGAGAAAGTTAAGCGAAATTTGGGCTAAAGGCTGAAAAAGCAGGTGGTAAACTTGTCCTCTAAGCTTGTCATTGTTAATTCAGTCCTTATTTTTTTTCTCTTATATTTCCAGGGTTACTACAGGAGTAATGAGTTCATCATGACCCAGCATCCTCTGCCTCACACCACAAAAGACTTCTGGAGAATGATCTGGGACCACAACGCACAAATTATTGTTATGCTGCCCGCCAACCAAGGCCTGGTAAGAAAAATACACCCACATAAAAAAACCCACAAGTTTTCATGTTTGATTTAATAAATTAACACTTTACTCCCACAGTTAGGTGGTGATTTTAGAGGCTTTTTGCTTTCATACTTGGTAACATCCACAAAGCTGCATATAAACCCATTGAATGTGACATGGATACGTATAAAGAGCAAATATCTGTCAGTGATTTGTATTTACGAAACAGCCCGAGCGTACTGCTTTAGTATATTAAATAGTTTGATATTTCTTTTTTTTTTTAAAGAGATAGTTATTGTCTATACTAACATACCATGACAGACCTTATACACAATAACAGAATAATAAAACAAATATTTCAAAATGTATCCTGGTAAGAATGAAGCTAACACAGCAGGGAATCAACCTCTGTGCTCTCCTGCAGGCGGAGGATGAGTTTGTGTACTGGCCCAGTCGGGAGGAGGCCATGAACTGTGAGGCGTTCACTGTCACCCTCATCAGTAAAGACCGACTCTGTTTGTCCAATGAGGAGCAGATCAGCATCCATGACTTCATCCTGGAAGCCACACAGGTTACTAAGTCTGTCTATACGTGTGTGTGCATGCTAAGAGAGATGAATGCAACACGAGTTTTGTTGGACTGAATGATGATGTGATTATTGTTTTTAAGCATCCAGAGTGTCCACAAAATACAGCTGTTAGCTTATATCTTTCACATCAAATTATTTTAACATTACTTTGGTATTCTTTCAGGCTTCTTATTCTGCTCTTCCAAATTAAGCATCCATCATCTAACCTTTTTGTCCCTGCCCCTTTCCATCTCTCTACCAGGATGATTACGTTTTAGAGGTTCGTCACTTTCAGTGCCCCAAGTGGCCGAACCCTGACGCACCCATCAGCAGCACCTTCGAGCTCATCAACGTCATCAAAGAGGAGGCAGCCACCCGGGATGGACCAACCATCGTACACGATGAGTCAGTCATGTTTCATATTTTCTAAAGAACCACCCAGGTCAGCACATCAGTCTGGGATTGGGTTTTTAAGGGGGTCTAGATCATGTCACAGGATACTGATCCGCAAATACAGAATATTACTGTAAATAGCACTAAATTTATAAGCAACCACTTATATTTCAGTGTATTTTGGGATACCGCTACTGACTTGCGAGTAGCATTAGTCAGTCATCCGCAAACTCAAAGGATTATATGTTGCTCTTTACCTCCTGTTGTTGCTATCTCAAAGTATTATCCAACCCATCCTTCTGTTCTGTTCTACATGTTTCTTCACTTTGCTTTCTGTTACTAACCGGGCCGAACTCACAGGCATTACAAATACGGCAGCTAAACTCATTGGTCTACCCACACTCAACCTCACAGAACTGGACAACAGGTCCATCACACGCATAGCAAACTCCATAGCACAAGACATCTATCTATCTATCTATCTATCTATTAGCCATGCCAATCACATATTGGGGGGTCTTAAATTGGGCTTCTGGTTTAAGACGAGCTGATACCTCTGGGATCGTCCCATTCACTGTCTCCACAGAGATGTACATTCACACTGTTGTTAGTGAGGGTTCACCTTTCACTAAAATGTGAGCGTGTCTTGTAAATAAGTTTGGTTTAACACATGAATGCACTACCCTGAATATTTAAACTGTATTTTTATTTTTTATTTTCATTTTTTGAAAGCTGGTTGAGATGAGATCCTGGATGCTAAGACTTTAACTCACCTTATTAAGTACTTACCGTTGAATTCACAAGGGACTCAAACCCTGCCCTTCTGGGTGCCTTTATTATTTATTTAACTTTGACGTATTAGTTTTTTTCTTTTCTTTCTTTTTTTATTGCACCTCTGGTCTCCCTTTAAACCTCTGACCCCCCCTACAGGATCACCAGCAAACTGCCCAATTAAACTTAATGAACATGTCTTTAATAGTGACATGCATTAGTGTTTAAAACGACACTTAAATCCAGCAGCTCTGCTCATGTTTATTCATTGAAATAATGAAGATTGCCTGTCGCATCCTCTAGAAGAAAACTAATGACTAATGGACCACTTCACCGGGTTGCCACGGTGCAGGCGGCATGCAGCACCTGAGAGATTGTCAGTTAGAGGCGCATCCTAATTGTCTTCACGCTCATTATTCAGCCAGCTCTGGGTTGTTAGCAGCGCTTTCTGCTGAGCTCCTGACAGGGCTGCTAATGGAAGAGGAGACCCTTTACGTTGCGAAGGCGACCCGGCGTTCTCGAGGGAGCATCACACAGTGCTGAGCTGTCTTTCTCAGGTGGATTCATTCGCTAATAAATCTTTAATCACCGAGGTGACGTTCCTGATCTGTGAGGGTCTTCACTCCTCGGCTGAGATGCTGTCAAGGACATCACAGGCGCTGAGTTGTGAAGGTTTTCACGGCAGCGAAGAGTCCTCTGAGAGATTTTCTTACAGCCAGTTGAATTAATTGAAACAGACTTGAATCAGAGGAGACGAGTACCATCTACAGAAAGTGTAAATGACAGCTAGACAGTAATTGTAACAAGCTATAAAATTATGACCAAGACCAAAACCCGAACAGTGGGCTATAGGTGGTGGGTGGCATACATTCAGTGGTGACAACATAACAAAGGAACCACATTGAACACCTCACCGGATAATGAGGCACTTAGACTGACATCCTGGGCCAGTCCTGGGCTAAAACAAACACTTTTAATGGGTGCCATTTGATTGGGGAATGTCACTCATTGAATTCATTCACAATTCTGCACATTTTATGTCAACCAAGATAAATAAAGATATTCTTAAATTTTCACAGCCAGGAGTCTTATGGGAACCAGATTTTTGAAAATACAGCCCCAGGTTTGGGATAGCCATTGATGACACTGATGAATTGTGTTGCTGTGGTTAAAAAATATGAGAAAATCAAACACTCAAGAGAGTATAAAGCAAGTTCCACTTCTGTAGGCGTGTTATTCACTTCTCGCTTAAACAAGTAAATGGACTATACTTGCACTGACCTTTTGCATGTGACCCTATCATGCCCCCCCACCCCTGTAATATTGTGTTGTTTTCCCACCCGAAAACAACACAATGCTTATTGGATGGTGGTTGTGCTCGAGTGCAGTGTTTAGGATGAAAAAAAACAAGGGTTTTATCACACCCTGGAAACAGTGGCTCTGGTAAAACAAAGTTTCTGGATGATGGTATTGTCATCTGCTGCAGTCACTGGATTTTTCACCTCGCTAACATATGATCACAATTCAGCCCTTATCCCATATCTATTGCAGATCATCAGAAAACAGCCCGCTCGACCAATGAAATTTATCACTAACTTTTAAAGACTTGTCCTTATCAAATATGCAGTCGTCTTCCAGTGAGCATGTGAAGCCAAAAACGTATACTAAGACTGGGTGAGGTGGTTATCTCATATCAAGAGTAAATCAATCAATCAGTTTTTTATAGATATAGCACCAAATCACAACTGTTATTATCCAAAGATGCTTTCCAAAAAAAAAAAAAAGAGAGAGAGAGGAGTGGGAGGGTGGGCGGGGGGAAGAGAACGAGGGAGTAGGAAGGAGAGTGAGAACAAGCAAGGGAGGAGGAGGGAGAGAGAAAAGAGAGCGAGGGTGAGAGAGAGACAGGGGACAGCAGCAACGTTAAAAACAACAGCAACAACAACAACAGCTCATACGGAGCAGTGGTTGCAACTCTGTATGAGCAAGAAGGTGCTATGGATACTGTTGCCATGGAACACAATCAAAAGTGAAATCTAATGCTGCGTTCGAGTTACCTCAGAAGTCAGATGTTGGAGCTGAAAATGACGTCACACTGGAGTTACCGGCGTTTCAGTTACAAAGTCAGAAAAAAGCAAAACCGGAGGCAGGAACAAGATGGCTACATCTACGAAAGTTATTTTAGCGCTTGCCTCGTTCTTGTTATATTCCGACTTGGTAACTTGGGTGTGACATCATTTTCAGCTCCGACATTTGACTTCCGAGGTAACTCGAACTGTTGTTCATGTAAAGGCGACACTTGTAACTGACTGACTCTGTGTGAATGTGTGTTTTCCAGGTTGGGAGCAGTGTCAGCCGGCATGATGTGCGCCCTCACCACCCTGTCTCAGCAGCTGGAGAGTGAGGGCACTGTAGATGTCTATCAAGTGGCCAAGATGATTAACCTCATGAGGCCAGGGGTCTTTACATACATCGTGAGTCCAGCAGTTCAGTATTCATCATAACACCCGAAGACCTGCTCACGTATACTGACGTATGTTATCTGTCACTGATATTTCCTCAGGACCAGTACGAGTACCTATACAAAACTCTGCTCAGCCTCATCGGCAACAAGGACAATGGCTCCTCAGCTCTCCTGTCCAGGGACATTAACGTGACCATGGGGTCCATCTCTGACCAGTCTGACCAGGCCGAGAGCATGGAGTCACTGGTCTGAGCGAGACCCTTTGGGGTCCTGGTGGTGGTATGAGGCCGTCCTGTGGGTCCCTGCTGGACCCCAGACCCCACGTGGGAGGCACTTAACTTTGTAAAACGTCAAGGAACTATTGTGGACAAGACTTTTTGAGGCCTTTTTTTGCCAGACTCTTGGTTAAAATGAATAACCTGATTACTTTTTTACACTGATAAAAAGTTTTTGATATTTATTTTTTCGCCATTTTATGTCTTAATGTTCTCCTACTGAAGGGTTTGCACCTGCGGTTTTGAGTTTTTTTCTTTTTCACGACAGCGTCGATAGGCAACGAGAAACACTTTTCTGTCTTTTCTTGTTTGCACTATATAATGTCAGTGTTACTGCCTATACTAGAGCTGACTCACTTGGCTTTCCTCCACTCGAGCTCTGATTCATTTTCTTTTTTTTGACATTCCTCGGCTTTGGCCCTGATTAAACCAACTGCTTCTGTGAAGGACGTTATTCTGCCTGACACACCTACATGTTGATTTCAGACGGTGGATGGAGGAAGGCGTGAACTTTCTGCCTCAGTGACAAAAAGCTGTTTCACTTCAGCTCAGTGTGACCTCCTCCTCTGCCCTGCTCATCTATACTACTCTCATTTCCACGCATTTACCACAAGTACCAAGACGTTGGAGCATTTCGCCACTGAAAAATAGCCCTTCTTTTCCAGTTCAACCCCTCTCCTCTTTTTCTTTTACTTTTTTTTTTGTCACCTTGTTTTCTTCTCACTCTCCCTCTTATAAGTGATTCACACATGTTAGAATACCCAAGGTGGTGTAACAACTGCTACTGTGAAATTTTACTATTTCTTTGTATAATTCATATTATGCTTTTTAATATATGGAAATACTGTATGTATACATATATAAATATATCCTTATCATAATAACTTTGTGATTTTTGTACATGTCCTTTTGTGGCCTCCTGCCTCAGGCCGGTTGATTTCCACCTCATCTGATAGTTTACCACTCCAGTATTCACAGCGCATTTCTAACCATGTGGACGCGGACTCCTTCAGTCCTTCACTTACCTGTATGCTGCTATGTCATGTGACCTCTCTCACACACATTCACACATTAATACACACCTAAAAAAAACGCACTGGTTGTGACTAATATTCAATTTGATTAATCTGAGGAATGATATCAGATGATGCAACGGCATGTCATACCCTGTGTTTCTGGTATCAACTTGTTTTGTTTTTTTTTCTATTATAAAGTCATTCTGATGGACAGCATGGACCGGGGGCACAGACAACCCACATGTGCTCATGTGCACATTAAAGTATATCATTGCAGGGTTGAATTAGTGTGATCTGCAGACTTAAAAACAAGCTCTATGCAACACATTAGGTCAAAGGGATCAGAAACGGGGTTTAAAATATTCAGCATAAATCTGAACCACATTGGAAGGTGTTTGGTTTTATTCAATGTTATAATTCAGTCTGCTTAAAACGGTGTACAGTACTTGTTTGATTGTTGTTTGTGGTGTAAGAATGGAGAACCAAACATGAAATATTTGCCTGAATATGGACTTAAATTTGCAAATTGGGAGCCTGTAGGTGTCACTTCTGTACACCAGATTTTCCCGATGAATCTCAACAAGCTGCCGTGTTTGTCCTGTACGTAGCCATCTTTGTAAGGTTTGATGTTAAACACTGGAGTTTATGATGGAACCAGCTCTCTGTCAAAATTTCAAGAAGTGATACAGTCCTAATCTTTGTCTAATGACCAGATCTTATTGTTGTGTTCAGACTAACAGAGAGGAACTTAAAATGTTCATATGCTTCATCTGACCTGTTACACTCATGCCGCTCTACTGTCACAAGCTGCTTCCATGTTTTGAAAGTAAATGAGTTGGTTTTGTTTTTGCACTGCATGTTTTGCTTTCTTTTCTTACTTATATAATTGACATAATTCAAAAAATTAATCTGAGATAATAGGAGTCAATAAGCAGATTTTTAATTACAACCCCCAGCATTACTGAACCCAACTCTTAAGCCAATTTAAAAACGCCCAAATCCTTTGCCAGTGGCATTTAATCATACACCTTCAGCTTCAAACTCATAATTTGTCATTTTAAGATTAATTTATTCATAATTAAAAACAATGTAATTCCTTTAAATCACCAGGTCCCAGAGCTCTCAGTCAAAGTATCCCAGACAGATTCGTTGGCAGCATTTTTAAGGCGTGGATCCAACTAACTTGAGACCAAATGTTTTTGCAATTTAAAAATGAAGATCTCAAGTGTATTTTTTTAAATTGCAGACATGGTAAAGCATGCATGCAGAGTATTCTTTTACAGCTTCATCATTGTATATATTAATTTTGGCATCTTAGCACAGTTTTTCTTTGCATTAAATTAGAAAAGTTGGACATCGTCCCTCAGAAGCTGTATGAACTTTGCGTACGATGCTTACATAAGCTAGGGTGACCATACATCCTCTGTTACTCGGACATGTCCTCCTTTGGGGGGGGCTGTCTGGGCTGTCCGGCCTTGTCTAGGGAAGTCTATAAAATCCTTCAAATGTTCAGGGTTTTGTATGGAAGTTTAGAGTTTGTGTCACATGGACTTACTGAGTTAGAAGCGCATAAAAGACACTTGATCCAACCCGAAAAAATCTTATAATTAACTTTGTGCGACTCTGTGACTCCGCCCCTGCGTAATTGTTCCCTCTTTTTGGGGATTCAAAATATGATCACTCTACATAAGCTAAGTTCAGACAGTGCAAACATAGTGTATAATAATAGATACAAAATGTGGTGAATAAGACGTATTTTGGATGTCTCTATACATAGAAACTAAATAGCAGTGTAATCAGTGGACCAGCATAAAGTGCGGAGAAAGACTTTACTCAGAAGAGGGCGCTTTTAATCTAGCGTGAACTTTGTTACTAAAACGCTGTCGTCACCTTCACCCAATGGATGTGTACTGACGAGACTGAAAATTCACCCAAAACATGTGCTGTAAGATATACTGAGATATACAATGACATCACTTCTTCATAGCTTTTCTTCCATGACTCATAATCATGCTTTAAAAACATGGCGGTGTAGGAATCACTAAATAAACCTTGAGTGCTTCAGTAGTTGATAAGTCTCCTCAGTTTGAGACAATAAGAGCCCTGTGGAGATGGGTGGTGGGAGTCTAGGCAAATAAGTCCCAGGTAGTGGGTCTGTACTGAACAGCTATTACCATGCGATAGGCAGGGCTTAACTACTGTACTGGTGCTCAGCATGACTGCAAAACAGATGGTGTTAGAAAGAGCTACACTGCTGCACAGAAACTGGATGTTGCTGTACAGAATGGAGGTTCTATGGCAGGAAGACAGTTTTTTCTTTTCTATGGACATCTCCCCAAAATAGACTGCTTCTTATTCATCAGAGCAGCCTATAATCTGTTTTTACAGCAGTCTGATCTGGACATGCGCAGCTTTTTCCATCAACTACTCACAAACTTACAGTCACTTTTTTTTCCCCAAATAGTTTCTTGATAAAATCATTCACTAAGTCATTTAATAACAGGGCTTTGACCAGATTTCTGTCAACTGCCATAATAGCCATAGCATAAAAAACAACAAGTCATACACTGCAAATGAAGTTTGCGTCTACTGCAAATTCTAATGATCAGCAAGTAAAAACTGCAAACAGGTGGAGGCCCATTCGAGATCCATGCTCATTAACAAAGGTGTGGCCACTTGGTTCAACCTCTAAAGGCCTTGTGTACATAGTTTGTCCCTCTCTTTCTCTCCAGAGATGTATTCTTTGATTACAAACAAAAAGCATAGCCTCAAATGCCCCCTGCTTTTACTATAGTAACCCCTCACCCATTTACACACACATAACCCTGACGTGAGGATGTTCTTACTGAGCCACTGGTTTGAAAAATAATCATACCTCTGTGATTTAATAGCGTGAAATGAACACTTGTTGCATTTTGAATGAAACAGTAATTTTTTTCCACATAGCACAAAACAAGTAAGGTGTCGAGTGCGAGAGAGAGACAAATGTATCCTGATTTTTTACAAACCTTTACCAAAGACTTCTCCTCCTATGTAGAAAGAAAAGCTGGGCAAGCTTTCTGCCCAGATGACCTCTTTGAATTCCTCACTTTATCTCTGCGTCAGTGTCCTTACAAAGTTTGCTAACAGTCACACTCTGGTATCTCTTTGCTGAAACTTTGGCTTGCAGTGCGTATCAGCAGTTGTCATCATGATCCATGGTTTAGTTTTAGATTATGGGTAAAGTAAGGTTGGCAGAAAGAAGAGAAGTTAAGATACAAACTCTCCTGTTTCTGTTTTTTTTTTTTTTTTTTTTTTTTTCTTGCAGTGTCATGTTGCCTTTTTGAAAATAAGTGACGTGTTTGCTAATCAAAGTAATTTTTTCCAAAACTTTTTTTTTTATTTTTTTTCAAATTTCCAACAAATGTGATCTTTGCCATTTAGCTACAACAAAATAGCATCAACCAGTCCAAGTGTCTTGTTATCTTAATATGTTAGCTGGAAGGCTACCCAACCTAAACAGAACAGTTCAATGACACATGTAAATTACGAAAGTCTCACACACTTTTCAGTTCGTTCGCTTGAAAAGCGGGGTCAACTAATATGTCAGACGACTTAATTTGAAACATGATGCATCTGCAAGGGCGTGTGTCCACTAGCAACATTTTCAGTGCTCTCAACCTCAGTTTCAGAACGCTCCTTAATGGTGCTAATTTTTGCTAGGTTATGAAAGTCATGTCACAGCACTTCTGGTATTGGTATTAACAGCTTTGGACCTATATAGTTTAATTTGGTTAGTTTAGTTTGGTTAGTGCCTCCGCCGCCATTGCTGTTGACAAAATTGACAATTAAAGTCCCACCTCTTCTTGATTTTGATTGGTTACTAAGAAGTGATATTGATAAGCATGGTAATGGTCCAAAAGCTGAGCTATCGTAAAGCTTCAAATAAAAGCCTCCCTCAATTACAGGCAGGTTCCCTTATATTAGGAGGGTGTGGCTGCATGGTTTGAAAATAAAAGCAGGTTTCAATCACACACCTGTAAACATTTAGCTTATTATCTTGTTGTCTTTGAAGTCAAGCACCAGATAAATAGAAAGAGTGGTGGAAAAAGAATGGTATATAGTCAACTGGAATGTATGTGCAAGTGAATCCATAGCGTGCAAGTGAAGCACCAAGCATTATATTCTGTCAAATGTTCGGGAGAGGGCTGAAAAAACTTCCCTAAATAAAGGAAGGGTGAATCTGAAACAAGTAAAAGTAAACGTAAGGGTTACTAAATAAAGTTTTAGTGAATATCACTTGAGAGTGCTGTGAGCAGTGTCAAGACTCAGGTCTTTGGGCTTAAAAGTGGAACCAAATAGAGTTTTTTAGCAAATGCACAAAAATGCTGTCAGTGGACACAGGCCCTTATTAACATGACATTTGTTTTAACAGTGCAATAAAAATCCTGGTAAGTGGACACAGAACCAGAGCAGACTGAGTGCAGTCCTCAAAGAGGAACGTACTTAGTAATTGGTAAAAGATTTATAAAATTATGATGTTAAAAATGCTGGTGTATTTAAGCTCTTGAAATTGTCATTTTTTTACTCTTAATCTCCATGTTAGAACAATTCTGGTCATTTTGATGATTTGGATACAGAAGCATAATGTGTTGCCTTTGAAGGGAATATGTGACAGTGTGTCAATATGATATGTATATAAGGTTTGTTGCCTCTGTAACCCAGCTTTCTCTGGGAACTGTGTGTGTATGGATTTTGTCAAAGGAAATGTAACATCAGGATGAATTTGTAATTTAAACTTAATTGTTTTCACAATTTTTGACTTTCCATGTACCACAAATCACTTACAAGGTCCCTTATCTGTTCTCTTTCACTTCAGCTCGCTTACAGTGTCACTGTTTGTGGTGAACTGTGTGGAAACCAGGTGTGTGTGTGAGTGTGCAAGTCCAGTTTGTGGTCATCATCACATCCCAGTTTCCAGCTTCACGCCCTTCATTAACGTTCAGGCAGTGATTGTGATATTACAATGGTATCCCCTCTTCTTCTTCTTTTGATTTTTTCTTTCTGTCCTCTGGAGGCAATGATTCTGCTGTCAAACCTGAACAATGGAATAGCTCTCTTGTAATTCTTGAGATAATTTCCTCTCCACTGACCCGTTTGGGAAAAGTGGCCCTTTGTTCAACTTTTGTAACATGAAGTAAGAGAAAAAGATGGATTTCTCTTTCCTTTCTTTCTTTTTTGTTGTTTCGTTGAAAGCTATATCAAAGCATTCTATTATAGTGTTATTTAATATGTAAATGGTATTGCTATACATAAAATAAAATATGGGTTTTGATGTAATTTTCTGAAATGATTTGCGTGATTATATTCATGGTTTTTGTGTAGATGAGTTTTTACTACAGGTTTTGATTTTTGCATTTAAAAGACAATAATTTTAAAGCAAAAATACTCTTTTATTGTAGAGCTTGGTATTTTCTCAGAAATTAGGCATGTATAGTATGAAAAGGTAATGACAAGATAATATGTTCAAAGTGATTTTTGTAAAGCAAAATGTTAAAGCATAATCTACTTTATATTGGGGTTAAAATATATATATATATATATATATATATATATATATATATATATATATATATAATACAAAAAATACAACTCAAAAGCAATGGATGCAGTTAAATGCAGTTAAAATACACATAGAGTGAAGTAATTTAAGAATATGACTTCTGCAGTCATAAATTGGGGTCATTCATCCAGTTTGTGTGTTGCTGTGGTTAAGTGGTGGTAGAGTTGATTGTTTCTCAAATTTGGGGTGCAACTGTAGTCCCAGGTCCCGCTGTCCACATGTTGAAGTGTCCAAGGGCAGGACAATTGAATCCAATCTGTCTAAAGTGTAATACTAATGGATGCTTTCCATAGCACCCCATCTATCATCAGTCTTAATTTACAGAGCGCCAATTCACAACAAATGTTGTCTTAAGACACTTAACTGGTCTAGCCCAGACTCTGTTTTAGTAAGACCCAGTTTACAGATGGGGTAAATTGAGCCCCATCCTGTAAGATCAGACCCACTCCCATTCAATCTTCAACCACATGAGTGCAATACTTAAGCATTACTTAAGTTACAGTGGAGAGGAAGAACTTCCCTTTCCTATTAATAATAATAATAATAATAATAATAATGATAATAATAATAATAATAATTATTATTATTATTATTATTATTATTATTATTATTATTATTATCATGAATTTCTTTTTTTATTTCAACGAGAGCAACTGATACGCTCCCTTTAAGAAGATTGACACGTGTTTGATCGCCATGGTAACCGAACGCTTCACAAGGTAAGCTGTGAAAAGAAACATGAGGATTTCCGACAAACTTTTCAAAGTAAAAAAAAAAACAAGCGCGGTTCAGATGTGGAAAAACCACATAAAACCATGCTTTGTGGGAAAAAATAGAGTTTATAGGTATATTTAATCTAGCAAAAACAATATGACATGTAGTCCTCTATAGCAGGCCTAAGACATTTTCAGTTTCAAAACTACTTGTGCTTTTATTTTGGTAGCTGCGTTTCCGGTTGTGTTCAAACTGTGAGTACCTTGATAGTAAGTACGAGTCGTTTCAGGAAGTGCCTGATTGTGTTGCTAGTAATGTCGGCTTGTTCGCTCCAAGAACTTGAATTTATTGAGAAGTACGAAGAAATGTAAGTAAGTTTTGCTTAATATGAAGAGGAAACAATTCTGATCAAATCTAATCGGTCTCAGCGTCGGTGGAGCCGTTACATTTGCCGTAAGGCGCGCTGCTACCTTGGTTATCTTTCTCCTTTACGGACGCTTTTACTCTCGACACAGTTTAGTAAGACTTTGATTCCCATGTACCGGTTTTATTCTGTTCCTTTCCAGATCAGTAATCTGCAGTTTTTATCTAACTTGTCATGTCGTAGTTAAGACCTTGATAACAGATTTTGTACAACCCTGAAATTAGACTCTTGAAAGGGGCTAGAGAAGCTACTACTGGGCTGCTACTACACTTTTAGAGTTTTTAAAACTTTTGTTGTTTTGTGGAAATGCACAAAAAGGGAAATTTCACAGTTTTTCGTTCTATACCACTCGAAACTAGGTCCTGATTATTGAAAACCTCAACGCCTACGTCTGGTCAAAACAGTGTGAAATGTAGGGGAGAGTGGGGTAAGTTGAGCCACCCCCTGTTGCTTGGAAATGGTCAAAGAAATTGACAATGTCACAAAATATTTAGGAGATGGGCATCAATTCATGGAGTCTGTGAAGATTAGAAGCACATGGGTGAAGGGGTTAGAGATTTAATTACAAAAAAAACATTTTTCACTCTTGAAAGTGATAAGTTTGATTAGAATTGTGTTCAGACCAAAAACATCATTTTAAATTTGTTTTATACAACAATTGTGGTATCTATGAGCTACAAAGTCAAAAAACTTGCGTACAAGTCCATCATTTTAGCTTAGAGGACTAATCATGGCTGCGTCCGAAATGAACCCCTAACTCCTATCTGGTGACAGTATCTCTTCTCTGTGGTCTTTAACATCAGTCTGGAGAGGAGATCAGAGCTGCTCGAGGAGATGAAGCGTCGCAGAGAGCAGCTGAAGATCCAGAAGAAGAAGCAGGTGGAGGAGGCTGAGGCTGCTCACAAGAGGAACATGGCTCTGCTGCAGGTAACACCCATTTTAATCTTTATAAACATTTCACTGACATCAAATGGGTTTATTAAGTTGAAGCACTATCTCTGCTGTAGCTATAAAAAAGACATAGATAACCTGTCTGCTGCTCATCTTGCAAAGCTGCACAGTTTGGCTGACAGTAAAATCCCATTTCACTGCTGCTCTACCACTCTGAACCTATCCAGTGAAGGTCATGATGTGAACTGTGTTCCTGCAGGGTTTACAGAAGATAGAGGATCGTCTCAGAGGAAGACAGCTGCCACACCCTGATCTCCTGGCTCTGGAGGTATCAAGTTTAATGCTTAATGTTGAATTTGATTCTGATGGATGCTTTTCACAAAACCAGAAGTGTTTTTCCAGGATTAAGACAAAGGGTCTGTTCAGATAGTTTGTGGTTAGGAAGATTCCCAACTGAATTAAACAACCCTGAAGTCTGTGGGTGCCAGCCGTGACGAGAGCTGTTTGATTTCTCCAGATGATAAGGAAAGGAGCTTCATTGCTTCCTTTATTACCTCCTTTAGCGTAGGATACACTGGATTATCCTTCAGGAAGGAAGAGAAGGAAAAATGAGCCAGAATTCAAGTGCATCTCACATTCTTTAGGAGCTGATAATATGACTGAAACACTGGAGACAAATAATATTGATATTAAAAGATACAATATAAAATAAGATATAATCATCTTTTCTACGCTTTCTACGCAGAATTATTTATAAAACAAAACAGGAGATAAGTACTCGTAAATACAGTGAAATAAGGGATTAAAAATCGTTTTAAAGTCGTATGAGGTTCATATTAAGTGATAGACTTAGAAACTCTACTGACGTTTTGTCAAATCTTAGTTCAGACAGTCTCATCCTGAGCAGACGCTCCGTCTCATTACCTGTAAACACCTGAATGTTGTCCCACTTATCACACTGTTTTCACTGTTTATGTGTCTGTATGAATCATCCAGTTAAGAGCGCTCTGTGTTTTTTATAGTCCATCATTTGCAAACTGTAGTTTATACTCAGCAGAGTCAGATTACAAATTCAGAAATTCTCTTTTCTAACTCCCAAGATACACCTTTATTTAACTCTGTGAGGTTTACACTCAAGGTCAAGGAAAGGAGGATAGCAAAGAATTTAGAAAGTACATTTTAGGACTTTTTAATGTTCTCTAGATTTTCCATAAACATTTTTCCATGAACTTGGCCTGAATCCTGACTGTTTGCTTACAAAATATGTAAAAATGACTTTACACCTTACCTCTCATGCCAGGCCAAACCCAGGATAACAAATTAATTTATATTTGATTTACATGTGTGAAAGTTGTCACAATGATCTCTTTTAAACCTATGGCTATCTTTTGGAAACATTTTTCTAGGACACAGCTCCAACGCAAGGGTACAGAGTTTTATTTTGGAGAGGAGAGATATGTTCTTTCCTAATTTCCTGCACTCATTTACTGCAGTTCAGCAAATTAAAATACTTGTATATTTAAAAATATTTGATATTTTTTTTATGTATTTGTTTATTTATTTATATATTTTATTTTATTCATTTATTTTTTTTTGCGATGAGGTCTGTTATAAAAAGAAAACTGACGAGGTGGTTGCACCAGATTTAGCCAGCTGCTAATTGTCCCACATGTAGGTGACTGACTGGTTTTAACAGACAACATCACATTACCCCTATTTTCGCCTCTTTACATCGGCTTCCAGTTAGTTTTAGAATTGATTTTAAGATTTTACTCATTACTTTTAAGGCAGTAAAGGGTCTGGCTCTAATCTATATACTCAGAATATATTACTATTACTATATTACTCAGAATAGATCCAGGTGTAGTAACTGAAGACTTTAAGGTCTTGCATTAAGGTTTATATCATCCCTCTGTTACAGACAAGGTACTGGAACTCTGTGGAAGAGTCTGTTCCAGCCTGGGAGAACTTCCTGCTGGGTAAAGGCCCACATCCCACTGATAGTCCAAGACAGCTGCCCAGAAGGACAAAACAGAAACCCAGCACAGCTCAAGACAAAGGCCTGCCTCCTCTTCCAAAACCCAGGACTTCTCGATAGGTGAGGGGTGGTGGTGATGGGGGTGCACTATTGACTGAAAGATTGCACGGACGGTCTGAATGCAGGTTTAAGTCACTGGTTAACAGGAAGAAAGTGCTCTTGTGAAAAAAGTAATCTCTCATGAATGCAATGACATGGGAAGACCACTAGAGGGAGCCAGCGTCATAGTTTTAAGTAAAACTGTAGCTCCAGAGTCTGGCAACAACCTGCATCTCAACTACAGCTCACCCTCTGAAAGTTTCTGTTCGCCCAGACCTCAGAAGGTCAGCTGATTTAAAATGAAACCTGTGTTTTTTTCTGACGGGGCAGAGTCAGATCTTTTGAGAAAAAAACAAAAAACTTTGTGTTGAACCTTGTCTGACATTTATGTCCATTGCAGGGGGAGATAACACAGCTTGTGATAGATTAAATGATGAATAAGGATTACTTTTATTCAAAGGTTCTTGGGTTTGCACATGTGATCGTCTCTATCTAAAGGGACCACTTGGCACCAGGTGGGTCTTTTTATTAGAGCCATGAAACAGAAAACATATTCCCCTCACAGGAATCAATCAAAATAGAAGTATTTGGAGTTCACACAAATAGATTCCCCATTCAAATGAATTTTTACAAGATTAAAAACTCCGATACATGGAAACATAAACAGCATCAATCTTTTTTATGCAGCCCTGTGAAAATTGCAAATAACAAGGTTTTTCCCGGGAAAATAAATTTCTTTGGTTCATGTTTGGAAGAATATAGTAATAAAATTGTTAAATCATATATTAGATCTTACTGTGAGTAGCCAATTACACTAAATGGGAAGTTTTATTTACCCATATGAGCGACAGAACCTCAAATAAAGCTGAATCAAAACCACAACTTGGTAGATTTTTTCATTCCATGAATATCACATACTGATAACGGTCACATTACTCCAAAATATATTGTAAAACATACATCTGAAAGCCAACGAATAGGCAAAGCTATAAAATTCATTTACAGAGGTGACAATATTTTCATATAATCCCCAAAAAATTCTGCTGAAACAGAGATCTGCTGTTTTTTTGGGGGTTTTTTTTTTGCACACTTGAGACAAAGTTCTGTTGTAAACAAAATCAGATTCAACACTTATAAATTTAAAGGGTTTTTCTCAGCTGACATATTTGTATCATTACAGTATGGTGAGTTTGAGCTACCACAAGGGCAGGTAATGGGACTGCTCTCATTGGGTGATTGCATCACAGTTTTCAGCTGTTTTTGAGCGTGCAATTCGCCACAGACCGTCGGAAGTGAAGAGGCGAAGTGCAGAGCTTGTCAAATGGGCGGCAACATTGTGGAGAACTTGGATCTCAGGGACGCGGTCAGGTTGAAATGGTGTGATCCAGTCATGCGCCTTAACTTTAAGATGTGTCATGTTTACAAGACCTGAAAGAAATAAGAAAAGATCCAAACTGGAACTCCTGAAAAGTGCAAAATGTAGAAAAGTTGATTGATTAGTGGCATTTTTCAGTAATCTGCATGGTTTCAGCATCGGCCCCTGCAAGGTCGAAATCACCAGAATGATTCCTAAATTCTTAAAATTTTATCAAAACATATACAGGCGAAGATAACCACGAATACTTGACTTTGAGGTGCATGAAATAATGGATTTATACACGACTGATTTTTTTATTCATGCCATTTACCCTGGATTTTTGTTTCTTTTTGATCATTTTAAATGATTGACAGACATCTAAAATTTCTCTGTGGCAATATTTTACTAGGCAAAATATTTTTTTCTGTGAACAGTCATTCAATAAAATGTTAACTTTTGTTAAGCAACTTTGTTTCTCATTTGTTAGTTTGATTAAATTGTTGTATTTTTGTCAACTGGGGAAAAAGAAAAAGAAACAAGAGTGTGATATTGACGTTATTGACCAGTCTTTAACCAGCATACTTGCTTTAACCATTAAAAACACAACATTTAGATACGGCATGAAATTAAAGTGATGAAATAATTCAAGCTTTTGTATCAGAGTTTGGTATTTGACATCTGTTGAGAATTTTTGTGCCTTTGCAGAATAAGCAGTGTGAGATATTTTTGCAGTTTTGTGATGATCCGTCCTTCAATTAAGCCACTTTTGGATGATATCTTACATTGACGAGGTTATTGAGGGTCATTACTACCAAATATCTCACATTTCGCCCCCCTGATTTAACTGAACACAGCACAACACTAATGAGAAGAACATCCCACCTATTGGTCATGAGATGTGAGTAAACCACATCTGCCTCTTCACTGCCCGGGTAGATGAAACCCCCTCCCACGGCTCACTTTTACCTCCTCTTTCTGCTCCACCAGTGTTGGCACACCCCCTCCCTCTCTTTAACCCCTAATTGTCCGTGATCAAACCCGAGCCGGGCTGACGCGGAGTGGCGGCGTGACAGATGCAATCATCCGGACAGCCCGAGTTGAAGTGGTCGGTAGTTGGCAGCTGCCCCGGCTCCTCAGCTGGGGCCCCAGCACTGCGGGCCCTCAGGGGTCAAATAGCCACCGGCCACCAGTGACTGACTGACCGAGTGGACCGGTCTGGACTGATGGGGCTGGGTGGTGGTGGGGTGCTGGTTTTGTTAAGAGGCAAGTACCACGAGGTCAAGGCCACAATTGAAGGAAGGTAGGCGGTGGGGGGAGGTATTGGGGTTGTGGGTCCAATCATGTGTGACAGGATCAGTTGGTAAGGAGGGTGAGAGGGGGTGGGTGATGAAGATGCCATGTAGCGAATTATCTGAGAGGGGTTTTGAAGAGCACGATCTGGAGCCCTTCCAAATGACTAGCCCTGCATTATGTATTCTAATGGCCGAGGCCCCGGGGTGCTGGAGCCCGAGTCGCCGCTTCTGTCAGTGACCAGACCTCGTTTCACCCTGCCAGCCATAGACGACAACAATGACCCTCAGACGGCGGCCCCGGCTCTCCTCCAGCCCTCTTCTGTCTCTGGCGGCGTGGCGTGAATCTCGAAGCCACACGATTATGCAACGCGGTTCAGCTATTGAGAGCCCACTGAGAGCCCTGACACATAATTGAGCGCAAAGCCGCGCAAATGGTTAAGTGTCGACTCCATTTGATTGGATAATGGGTAATTGCACGCTGCATTTCATTCAGTGACATGCTGCGGGTGCACAAGGGGGCAAGTGAAGGGGAGGGGAAGAATGAAGGAGGGAAAATATTTTGGCGTGCTGCGTTTTTGCAGCCTGTTATTTCACACTTTGAGTCTGGTGCATTTGTTTGGATCTGGGAGCCTGGGGAGATCACAGATTTGTATCAACTGCTGATGCCATTTAAATTGCAAATGACATAAATCTTATTGTTGAAGAAATACATTTTTTTATTCGAGGCTCTCCTCCGACCCTGTGCGAGTCTGTCCTTTGATCATGGCATGTCACCTCGACTTAAGAGCCCCAGCCTGCCAGCTCTTTGTCTCTTTCCTTCACAGAGGCCTTGACTGTTGTCATGTTGTCTCACATTAAGTAGAAGGCTGCATGTCGTACACTAAGAGGAAACAACACTGGCCTTAAGGTAGCCTGGCTCGGCTCCCTGTTGAGTGAACAGGCAAAAGTGTAATATTTCCTTTTTGAGAGCGCTTCTCTCCCCTCACTGTGTCACTATAACCACACAAGCCACCTCTCAGCTCTCCTATAGCTCCTGCCAACAGAAGAGGCCTCCGTCTTTTTCGAAACAGAGCCAGCTTTCTGCAGCTAATGTGAAAATTCTTCCCCTGCTGGACTTGAATAAACCTGAGCTGTGTTATTGCTCTTAAAGACGAACAGTGGGGGAGTGTGCTTGCTGAATTCCACTTCAGTCACCGTATCGATTGAGCTTCCACGGATGTCTTTCTGCCATCGCTTGGTAAAGTCAAAATGAGCGGTGCTATTCACATCGACTGATGGATTAGGTGTGCAGCTGAAAGGACACGTATGAATTTCGTGTTTGTGTACTTGGGCCTTTTGTTGATATTGATCCTGCCCGGGCATGGATCCACACATAGCACCAGCGTGTTGTGTTTGATTCTTAATGAAGTCCTTTTTGAGACTCTAATCAGTTTACTATCACACACCACTCAAAGTAAACACTTAAATTGGTTGAGAAAAAGCAAACAGGTAATCACTGAGGGCTTTTCTGCTGCAGTGGACTGTAAAAAACATTGTCACATCTGTATGTTCGGTCTCACTTATTTCTTTTCAGCTTTATATTTCACATGATACAGGCATGTAACCTCAACCACGGTCCAAAGGCGTGTAGACACAAAAAGCTACCTTTGGGCCACCAAATAGAAGATACACTGTAGGTGGCACCTTTGAGTTTTCTACTTTCATAACTTAGTGGCAGCACATGCAGGGGAGAGCTGGGCACCTCTGCTTCCAGGTCTGATAGAAAGTAGGGCTGTCACAGGATTATTCTCTGTCAGGGATATAACTCAGGTATTTATTACTCTTATCAAAATGGGAGTGGACAAACATGCTTGCTTCATGTATATACTGTGTAGTAGAATTATTATTACAATGATCCAAAACACTGACAAATCCAGTAGGGCTGCATGATTAATCGATTTTAAATCGTAATCAGATTATTTGATTATGATGATGTTAAAAATTTAAAATTGTCAAATCAATTCTCCTCTATCATTGCTCCTCCTTCCTGCGAGAGCGCTCCCCAGTTCCTACACACACCAGTGTAAACAAACATGGGCGATAATTTCGTGGCTAAATAGGGCAAGAGCAAGTCAGTTGAGTGAGTCAGTTGAGTGGAGTTGGTACAGCTTCGCAGTTTTGGACGAAGAGCAAACCACTCCCCGATGCAAAGTTTGCCTGAAGGCGGTGTTAATCTGTCCGCATGTTGGCATTTCATCCACACAGAAATAGTGTTTCGGGTGACTGTAAATGGTCAGAGAGTGCATAAATCCGTAAACCACTACCATTTCATCTCAGTGTGGATGCCTGTCTGCATCTCTCTAGAAACGATTATGTGACGGACAGTGTAATTATTTTGTGGCGCTAGCGCGTGTCCAGCTAAAACAACCTTTATACTCCTGCTCCATACTCTTCTTCTGTCTTTTGTGCATTTCCTGTGCAGCATTACAGCGCCACTTACTCGCTAACAATCTAAATCTAAATCAAAATCAAAATCTAACATCAGAGAAAAAATCGGGATTTTATTTTCGGCCAAAATCGTGCAGCCCTACTGTCCAGAAATTTCTCCAAAATAACCTCAAAGAGCAAAACAGGAGGAGCTACACAGTGAATCATGTCAAACATGAACTTCGACAGCACTGTTGTAGACATATCTGTAATCGATCCTTTTTAAAGATTTCTCTTTTGGCTCTCTGATTGATCCTAATGCAGCCACTTCAAACGTTTCAGTCATTAACTTTGTAATCTTGTTGGTCAACACAGTGGGCCCTTTCCTCCACAACAACAACAACAACAAACCTGCTCTCTGTGTGAGCAACTTAAAGTACATGGATCTTTCTCGAGGTCTGCTTTCTGATCTTCAGGGGACTAGAACTCTACAGACTGGCCAAGTCTTCTTCAGAGTTGGAAATTTGGATTTAATAACCATTTTTCACCCTTGGATTGTGACCAACATAACGTCGGGGAAGTCTGTCACTGGAGCTTGAAAATCTTCCAGAAGCCCCTCGGTCGTTGCTCCCTCAGCCTCCTCATTTTAGTTGGCCTCACCTGGCATCAAGTTAGCTTCAGCTTTGCCTGTATACGTTGCAGCTTTACTCAGTTTTTTCCTGGTGCTGCTCACTTTGTGGTGGTAGAAAATCATCTCTGGTGTTTTTGATTTTACTGAAGTTCAGAGGAGGAAAGAAAAACACAATTTTCTGGTTTGTCACTTTCACTTAAAGTCCCTCTTAATCCTTTTCAATAATTAGTAAATTCATTTAAACCACGTTGTTTCTGTTCTCTTAGGGGAATGCTCATCCTGTGCTGGTCTGTACTTGTTGTATAGCTTTATGCAGACTTTTGATTCACTCTCAGGGGAGTGTTTTTTTAAATTGTGTGAACTTACAGAGTGGTTTATCATTAACACGGTGGCCTGAAGTGAAGGAGGGGAGGATGGTTCCCAGCAGGGCCAGGTCAGGTCAAAGGGATTAGCCGTGGCACCGGACATCCCCAAATGAAAAGATCCTCTCCAACAATGACACAGCGCTTTAATGCCACGAGAAAAGAGGCTGAGAGCAGCCAGAACGTGACGCGGAAAATGGCTCATTGGTTTGCAGCAGCAAAGGATCACAATAATTTGCTTGCAATTAGTTGAACAAAGAGATATATATTTTTGAATAGATGGTGCTTGGAGTGCAAGGATTTGTTTTGACTGAAATAATAAGAGCTGATAATTCAAAGTTTTGTGTTTGTAATGCAACAGTTGTTTTTTCTCATGCATGAGGGTTGTTTTGTTATCACAACCACTACACCTGATACTGCATCTAAATCCAAGTTAGTGTTGTATCGTAATGACAAAGACAGCACAGGGCCGCACATAACAAACATGAACCACTGTAATTTTAAAAACATGGTGAAACTAAGACTGTGTCCTCCTTCTAGGGGACCCTCTCTCTTTAGGTGGGTCAGTCTGAGTTAAAGCAGCTAAACAGAGTTTTTATCTTCTGTTGATTTTGGCAGCCACTGTGGTCAAAAGCGTGTATTGTCATAAAGACACTTATCTGTCTCGAACGTCAGGGCTCCGGAAACTAACTTTTTTGTGAGCATTTTGAGGCAAATTACTTTGTAAATGTATTTAAAGTGGGAAGCGAGTCTGGGTCAGCCCGCCGCACAAAGACTACTGAGGATAGTGTCACAGAGCTGCTCTGCCTGTCTGTCTCCGGTGTGGAGGAGCTTGACTCTCTGTGGCTGCAGCTGTAGCATGACACGGTATCTGCAGGAGTCTCCTGCTGCAAGACGTTGTCATCTTTTGTGTAGTGACGGTAATATGTGTGTGTTTTTAGTGCAAAAATAAGAGAGAAAATTCTTTCGTTTGTGGCTCCAACCCGACCACTGGCTCCCCGTTTTCACAATCTAGAAATAGCTTATTTTCACGCAGATGGGCTCATTCACTGTTGCAGGTGACAGGGAGACATCAGCAGAAACTAGAGATTTTTTTCAAATCTAATTAAAAGTTCCTTACAGGAAGTTTAACAAAAACAATAAATTACACATAGAAGTGTTATTTAACATTTCTCTCAAAACTGTTCTGCTAAATACTCAAACTACTAAAATTGTGCATGCAGAGGAGGACTGGAAAGAAAAACTAGGGCAACCACAAGGATGCTACCCACTGAGCAATAGACGGCTATTAGACATCTAGTTTTTTTTAGATCTAATTTCAGTCGTCTAGATTCTGTGGATTTTTAGACATAATTTAGACGTTGTAGTTGAACTCATTGTTCGACTGAGAGTTGCATAACTGATCTCCAAGTACTTAACCAAAATAATTATGATAGCCATTAAGCAATTTACAGTGTAGCATAGATATAGCCCAGATTTAGATTTAGTCTAAACTTGGTCCAAATTTAGACATCTAAAAAACTTATATTTTAGACCTGTGGTAGCCTGATTTTATACCAATTATCTAGGCTACATTTAGACGTCTATTAGTCCTCTTTTAGACCAAAAAATGCTCAGTGAGTATCTTGGATTCAGTATATATGGTTTTAGGCATCACCATTAGAGGAACAAATGTGGCAGCACAACAGTTAATACCTGCAGTGTTTGAAATAATTTTGTGTCGTTCATGGGTAAAATGTTAGTCATTATAACTAGGTTAACCGTCATTTTCAGCACTTTTGAGTTTGTTCAGAAAAAGAGCAAAACCAGGTGGAGTCAGGTCCTCATCGCCCCCCTAACCTCAGAGAGATAGAGGTTTCCCTGTCACCCCTCACCCTGAAGCTATAGACCACATAGACGGCTGGATAGAGGGATGGATGATGGAGGTCAGAGAGTGAAGTTTGACAACAGACGAGCGATGAGAGCTCCCTCCCCGTTCAGTTCCCAGCAGCCCACCGCTCCCCCTTCCAGCCACAAAGCACCTTCTCGGGGCCGCCGTGCCCTTGACATGCCAAGGCAGGCGGGCAGCCACATCTCAGGGACAAGCTTCTGCGTCTGTCTTTAAGACGTTCTGATGAGGTTTTGGTGGAGAAAGGCTCGGGTTGACTTAGTAAAAGAATCTAAATGAGGAGCGAGTGAATGCAGCTGCTGTTCGATTGTAATCTGTGTGTTAGGCTGCTTCTTGAGTGGCTCATTTCCATGCATCACACCCTGGATTCCTCTGTGCTGAACCAAGATACAATCAGGGCTTTTCTGGTTATTTTTATGGGACACATCAGTGTCAGTGACGGCAAATTCCTGGACATGAACCTTGTTGTGTTTTTAACAACATCCGAAAATTTTCTAACTACATTTTATGTGGCTTAACCCCCCGTCCTTTCAACATCTTCTCATTTAAAGCAGGAACAGAGCCAGAGAGTGAGGAGAAGCCACTGCTCATTAACCCCACAGGGCTCTACAATGAATCCTGGAGGCTCATTGTGCTAAAGGGCCACAGCTTGCCTAACAAGAGGGGTGTGAGGAGGCTTTCAGGGTCTGGAGCACTCAAAGCAGAAACTTAATATGTTGTTAGCATTTGCAATGGAAAATATTCAACATGAGGTGAAAAATAGGGACTCAAAAGGATTCCCTAACAAACTCCCAAAAGGTTCAATGCACAAAATTAATGGCAAATGCGATTTTGTTAAAGCACCAGTCTGACAGTTTGTAAATTTGTAAATCTGTGCCCTGAAAGTTGACACAATTTGAGGTGGAAAATTGGACAAAAAGCTGCAAAAGTGTTTTAACAAACCACAAAGGGAGCAGTGTGTAAAAATGTGAATATTTAGAGATATTAACAACAGTGGTCTTCCAGGACAGTAAGCACCTTTTGATAAAAATGATATACTCAATTTTTATATAATTATTATCACAGGAGCTTGTCCTCACTGGTTCTATCGCTATATTAGCGAGAGGAGTGAGCAAGTGAGCGTTTCAATCTAAAATGAAAATGATGCATGATAATTGTGATCCTCCATTTATCAAGTTATCAAAAAAAAGACAATCAATACAAGACAATCCCTTTCTTCTTCTTCTTCTTCTTTTGGGGCCAAATCAGTAATGTAAAAAAACTTGTACATAACCATTTTTGTGCATTCTGTGCTTCCGTAGAAACATGACAATGCAAGATTGTAAAAGATATTGCACTCACCATAATCCAATAATTGTATTAGTCTTTCTATGTACTTCATTTCCTTTTATTGTCACTTTTGCATAATCTCTCTGTTACTTCCTGTCTTTCCTGACAAATAGGAAATTCAACTTTTTCATATTTAGTGAAAGCCTCTACAATTGAACCATATTGCAACTCCCAAGAAAATGTCCAAGTCAATAATCATTGATATAAATTAGAAACAATAAAGGCCCTACTACAAATCCCTGTGGTACACCAGTCAGCTCAGTAGGGCTTTATTACAAACTGGTTTCTTTCACTCCTCTGACTAATTAACCATTTCAGCCTGTCTCCTTGATAACCATGGTATCCTCATTGAGAATATCATGATGTTTTTTGGCTTTTCTTCAATTAAACCCTATATCTCTGATGAACTTTGTTAAAAGTTGTTCACAATTAAAGTACTTGTGTAAAACACTCACTTTCTGTAATGATCCATACAGGCTGTGAGTAATACTGGTAAATTCCGTGCTTGTTTTGCTGTCTAAATGGCCCATCTAGAGCCTGTGGTAATGCTATCAGATGTTGTGGGAACTCAGTCTGCTGGCTGTATAATGACACAAACTGTCCTCACCCCTCCACCCTCTCCTCTCTAAAGAAAAAGGGCTGCCATAGTGCGGGGACGCTTTAATTGGAATTTCATGTGGGCTAAACTGAGGGGAAACTGATGTAAGTTAACATTTGGTGGACTTAATTGGTCCCTTTCTCTCGTTCCTCCTCGATCGGGCACTTATGAGCCGCTGCTGAAGCTTCCCGCTAATCTCCCATTTACAATCAATTCAAGCTGCCAGACAAAAAGTCCGCCTCTCGCTTTTCTTCTCTTCCTGTCTCAAACCAGCTCCTTTGTGGGCCTTAAATTGCCTGAATCCCCCGGTGATCCCCCGGTGGCGGAGGGAGCAAAAGAAAGATGTCCTCTTACTGTTGTTGACAGCCGATTAACGCGCGCCCCCGCTTCTCCACCGGCCCCCGCTTCTAATCTCCCCCGGCGTGTACGCGCCTTCATTAAAGCTCCCGCTCGTCAATTAACATGTTTGTGGATGAGGAGCCGGTTGCTCAGATGATGAAGGTGCAGGAAAAACAAGAGCAGAAAAAAGCACAACCTGCCTGGCTTTAGGTTGTTTACTGCTCTGACACTGTTGTTCATGCCCTGCAGCCTGCCTGTGTGTCTGTCGGTGTGTGTGTGTGCTTTTTGTTTTTTCTACACTGTCCTTTAAATTTAAGACAAATGTCATATTTATTTGAAAATAAATAAATAAAAAAGAATGTAGATTTTCAGATGAGCTGGCATATATTATAGCATAACTTAAACCTATTTTTATTTTAATCATAAATGATCAATAATAGCTATAATACATAACTAATACAATGTAACTTCAACCCTTACATACAATTCATATGTTACTGGTGTTAATTTATCACTCTATTTTAGTTAACTTTAAAGGTCCTTACACACCGGAAGCATTTTTTTCGATTATTTTGGACATCAATATTTTTTTTCGAACCCGTATCCTGTCAATTCAAGCGTTCACATCAGCAACGTTTTCCCGTTTTGCAATATTGCAGCATTTATTTTTTCAGATCACGCTCGAATTTTCTGAAGTTTCGCATACTGTGTGTCCACTTCTGACCAATCAGATTTCGTGTTTTTGCTATGTCTGATTCACCGGTATGTCCAACATGGCCGACCAGCTGATTGTTTATGTGTTTATAAAAAAAAAACACACATTTTACAAAGATAATGACCTGAAGGACAACCTGTGGAGAGTCATAGCATTTGAGTTCTTGTATGACGATGGTTTGTGTGCTTTAACAGTTTGCTAAATGTCTTTGTTTAAACTTTCATATGCGCTAAGTCACTTTAGCTCGTAAGCTAACCTGCTCAGCTACAACATACCCTATGTATTTTCACTGCAAAATCGCATTGTGCTTGATGTGTATAGTCAGGCGCGTCAAAATTTGCCTCTGAATATTTAATAATTTTGTGTGGAATATTTGCGTTGTTCCCAGTGTGTAAGGACCTTAGGGCTCAAAGATAGATACAATTAAGGCTGTCTTGTGAGCCATGATATTTTTTGATCAAAAATCCAAAAATGTTCAAATTTATTCAGGAATTATTACATTATCTATTCAAAAATATATACACAGAAAGCTGTGAATAGAGGTTTGCTGCAGTCCGAACATTGGTAAAAGAATTGTCCTCGGTGCACATGCACCTTGGGTCGCTCTGTGATATTTTTCTCCAGTTTGAAAGTAGATGTAGAATTTTGATAAAGAAGATTTAACCCTAAATTAAGTTATTCTGGCCTAGTCCTGACTCTCCTACTACTGTCTTTATACTACTGTCATGATGATACTTGGCTGTTGTAAATCAAAGAGATGTGTTACCTGCTTTTTCATGCAACCTTAAAGCTCCTGTGGGGAGTTGTTTTTTTTTTTACATTTATGAAATAAACTGAAATTGATTTGATGTCTTCTAAGGATAAACAAAAGCAAATGAGACCTTTAGCGACAAGATTGACACAGTTTATATTATAATTCTTATTGCCTGAAACTGTTGCAGGAGGGTAAGTGTCAACCAAGCAGCTGAAGAAACAACACTGTTTACATATTACAATTAAAAAAATCACAATAAATGATAAACTGGACCATCAAAAGTCAGAATGGTGAGATCAGAAGACACCGCTTTAGCAAGTCAAGGATAAGATGACCAAAGACTGCTTTGACCACAGGGGGCGCTGGAGTTGACAGAGACAGAAAGTTCCTAACAGGAGCTTTAATTCCAAAAAAGTTGGGCTGATGTGTCTGAATCGTGTTTGAGGTTTTTCAATGCGGTGACTTCCACTACAGAGTCTATCGTGGCCGTGTAGTGCTGCTCCTTGCTCTTTTTGGCACAGAGATTTCTCCACATTCTCACCATCTTTGAGTGAGTCTATGAACCACTAGTGATCAAATGTTCTTTGCAGTTTTACCCTCAAGATCATTATTCTGAAATTGAGTATGTGGTCATTTTTTCATACCTGTAACTGCTGCAGGCAGACCATGATAACAAAGCTATTATCAGCAGATACTCACAGAAAGAAATGATACATCTCACTGTTACAATGAAGCGGGATGAGATTGAAGTTAGAAAACACAACTTACACATGAACAGCATCAAACTAGCCCACCAAAATCCGCACAGATGGAAAGCTTTAAAACTGCTTTGAGCTCAATCAAGATCATCAAGCTGTTAACCTGACAGAAACTAAAATACTTTTTTTTCTAAATGTTCTTGTTAAGGTTGAACTGAAATACTATTTAAGACATTCATATTGCATTTAAATTGAATGCTTGGTGTTTTTTCATAAGGTCCTGATAATAGCTGGTAAAGACATGTTGTGATTTTGCTGGTATTCTTCGTGGTTAAATGTGCAAACAGAAAGAGTGTATTTATTTGAGAGTTCCTGTGTGTGTTTTTCATGTTATTAGATGATTAAGTTTCTGTTTCTTAGTGTGCAGCTCTGCCTTCTGGCCTACAAATAGTCCTAATATTTCAAATATGACAAATACATGAATTTGAGTATTTGTGTTTTTTTCGGGGTGAATTCTTAAATTATGACTCAAATGTTGTTGTTTTTTTTTCCCTTTTTTTTACCTTTTTTTCTTAATATGAGTGGATTATTCACGTATCACAGTCAGGGGCCTCTGTGGAGAGAGCGTCAGCAGCATGGAGCTTGTGTGTGGAGATGATAGAGACAAATGTTTCAAGCTGTAGGCCTATTTAGTGATTTGTTAGTGACAGAGGATGGACCTCATGAGCAGAGGGGAGGGAAGTGACATGCAACACTATTTCTTCAGTCTTAGCATGCTGCTCGTATTATCCCCCCTAATTATCAGCTCTGCTTATCACTGACATGAGGAGACACCTTTCCTCCAAACTGACCTGCAGCTTCATCTGTATGTGAGGGGGTTTAGATTTCTCCAACAGATTAGAAAATACTCTCAACCTCATGGACATATACAATACTGGCTCATGTCGCCTGCATCTGCAAGCCCACATGTTCACGCTTCCTTGGGTTTCATCCATGGGTCCACGCGCCCTGAGTGTGAGTGGACCAGGTGAGCAGGACTGAGTCTGGTAATATCAGCCGTGCCAGGCCTCTGCAGGCCTGCCGGCCCGGCTCCGCGCTAATTGGCTGTTAATAGAAAGAGCGCCATTTGGGAGCACGGAGCTGCCTCTCGACAGAATGTGTGCAGGGATAATATTGTTCCAGGAGCCGTGAGGAGAATAACTTGTGCTCTATTAGCGCGGAGGCCCAGATGAGGAGCTGCGGCCTGAGTGCCCCATTATCTCCGCCTCTGATGAGCGGCTCCGGATGAGACAGTCCCCAATCAAGCCTCCCCAGGCCGTTTAACTGCTTAATGTAATTCACTTTCAAGAGCCCATGTTATCTCTGATCATTTGCGCCATTATACGCGAGTCAAGTGTAAATGCAGCATTATCAAGATCGTGTCTGTCAATAAATGTTGAAGCAAAGTGGCTGCAGAGTCTACAGAGGAGCCAGGCTGAGTCTATATGTGGCTTTCTAGCAACACTTCAAAATAAAAGACCCACAAAGTTTAGTTCAGACAGATGCCTGCACTCTTAAATACTAAATACAGACGCTTCACAATAAAAGTCTAATAATTTCTATCAGTTTTTAAAGAAAGTGAACAATAAATATGTCTCAGACCAAAGGCATGTATGATGTCGACTGACAAGATTATTATCTCGTTTGCTCAATATAATTTTTTTAATATTTTTTTTTATGTGCAAGACAATAACTTGACCAAACAATGCAGTTATCTTGTAGAGATAAGTTATCTTATGTGTAAAACTGATTATTTTGTTTGCTCAAGTTATGATTTTCTGTGCAAAAGATAATAACTACTAATTATCTTGTGAGAACACTAATAATCTTGTCTTTCTAAATATCCTGTTTACAGAATGTGATTGTGTTTTATGGACATTTTTTTTTCTGTGAGAGTAAGTTATCTTTTACACCCAATATTATTTTTTATGTGGAACAAGTTATAATGTCCCAGAAACAAGATAATTTCCACACATTTCAAACAAGTTCTTACCTTGCAAGAACACAAAGAAACAAGTTGGTTATCTTGTGCACACAAGATAACTGTGATGTGGGCAATTATGTTAAGTGCGAAAACAATTACAATACAATGCAATATAATTACTTTGTTTACACAAGAGTAGTTTCTGGTTTGCTCATTAGCATTATCTTTTTGTCCACACGACATATATTTTTTTCATATTTTCGATTATTTTGGAGCTCGGCTGTGTTATCATTTTTAAGGTGCACCTCTGTTACAGAAATGTTGAATGCACTGAAGGTTTCCGAGACAAAATTAGATCCTGTTGTCCTCAGTAGACATTTGCAAAATGTAATTAAAGCTCCTGTTTGGAGTTTCAACAGGTCATAAAATACATTACAATTAATAGTGACACTTCTTTATTACCAAAAGCAGCAAATAAGACTGTTAACAAGAGGAGATACTGTTACTTTAGAGTTATTTTTACTGTCAGAAACCACCGCCGAGGGGAGGAGTCGACCAATTAATTTAACTGCAGCATTTTTACAAAGGAAGAAACACAAGTTACAAATGTGGACGACCTGCTTTTTAAACACTGCTTTGTCCAGAGGGGGCGCCAGAATAAGCGCAAATGGAAAGTTCTTCATCAACAAAAATACTTACGGCGCACACTAGAAAACGTTAACTCAATAAACAGAACAGACATTTGCTGTTTCCTTTATACCATTTAAAGTGTATGTTTGTCTGTGTCTTTGTTTAATGAGTTGTTTTGTGTTGTTTGTGTCTTAATTCTTCTTTATTGACCATATGGCAACCTGTTTTCCCCCTTTTAGAAAAAAAAAGTTGCATTTTTGGATAAAATGTCTTAGGACAATCATAAAAAGCAGACACAAGAAAAGTCGATTAACAAAAAAGTAATATCATGAAGATTTATTTTCAAATACCTTCAAAAAACAGAAACGACATGGCTCAAACATTCAGTTTTCTTTATAAGTTATAACTTATTCACATTAACATTTTTTGTCTGTGAAATACACAACATGGCAATGATTCACATTTTAAATAACATTCTTTATTTCATAGCCTATTATTTACACGTCCATCGTGGAGATGGAGGGGGTCCTCTCCTCTTTATACTCTGGTGGTGTGTGTAGAGTGTGTCTGCTGTACCTTCTGGTCTGCTCAGTGTCACCAAACAGGATGTCCCACCTGTGCTTTTAAAAACTGTTCAGAGCAGGACACCGGCCAGTTTATTTATTGCCTGGATTGCAGAGATGCATTGTGGGGGGGTGAGCAGCAGCGTGCCTCAGCTCTGCAGCTCTCTAGAGGCCTCCGCGGCTGCGCTGTACGCGTTATCGTGCAGCTTCCTGATGTGTTTCTTCAGGTCAAAGTTGCGACAGAAGCCTTTGCCGCAGGTGGCGCAGGTGAAGGGCTTCTTGTCGTTGTGCGTGTGCATGTGGAAGGTCAGGTTGTAGATCTGGTGGAAGGCTTTGTTGCAGATGGAGCACTTGTACTGCTTCTCCCCGCTGTGCGTCAGCTTGTGGTTCTTGTAGTTTCCTAAGAAATGAAGAAAGTGAACAAGAACATGAGACGAGGAAAAGATGTTTTTGAGAAGAGCATTACCACTACTGTCAGATTATATGTTATAAAAATTGATGAGCCATGTGTAACTTTATTGCATACATCCTTTGCACTCAAAACATTGCACATCATCTTGCACATAATAGTTTAATGTTTTGTGCAAATTTTGCTAGTTTACGCTCACTGCTTGTGCAAAAGGAGTCAAATTCTTGCATATACACTCAGACCTCACAAATAAATCCGACTACGATTCTGATTTATTTCCTAATTGAACTAAACAAAAAATTAACTGAAAAGAAAAGAGTCTCACATGACTTCTCAGAGCCCAAGACCATGTCTTTTAATAAATCCTGACTCACAACAGAGAAATCTGCATGTTCCAACAACTTAAGACCAGGTGACACATCTCAAAATGTTTCACAAACTTTCTCCCAAGAATAATTTTGCATGACAACGCACGACTTTGCAGGTCTAGGTCGCGAGTCTGGTGGGGTTTGCTCCTTGTTTTATCACTTGGTGCATATTGCAGAAGTCATTCATGTCCAGAGTTGATCTTGATTTGATTGTGAGATGATCAAGCTTTTATTTCGTCTCAGATTACTGCAGTTCCCTCCTCATCTATCTCACCAACACTTCCTTGACCTGCCTCCTGACAAAGTCATCCTCCCGACTTCAGGTTAAAATCAGAATCCAGTTTGAAACTCTTGTGATTGTGTTCAGAGTGATTCATAGAGAACCGTCTGCTTATAGTAGAGAGCTGCTGCTGCTGCTGCTGCTGCTGCTGCTGCTGCTCTAACAGAGGGGTCTTCTGGTTGTTGGATCAGACTCACACTGACTCTGTGTTTTCACGGTAGTCCCAACCAGATTTCAAAGCAGTCCCCCTATGAAACTGAGCCCCACTGTAGAGACATTTTTGCACAGTAGCTGCATATCCATTCATTTTGAGTTGTCTTTGTTTGATCGGTCAGGATCTGCTTTTGTCATTGTGAAAAGAGTACTAATAAATCCTCCTCAAGTGAAAACACTGTTACTTTAAGGACAATCTACTCACCCTGAATTTAAACCCTCATTCTGTCAGTTTGAAGCAGAAACTAAATGCTCTCTGCATTAACTTGGCAAAGGAGAAAAGGAGATTTAGACTTGTGCCAAAAGCTTGTTTTTCCAAACTAAATGCGCTGTAGCCGATAGCATCAATTTGTTTAGTGGTTTTGACTCTGCGCCATACAGGGTGAAGTGCATCTTTTGACGATTTTGCACTTTGTAGACCGCGTCCCTGTGCACTTGTGCAGTCCTGCATGTGGATTTAGTTTACTGTGATGAGTAAAAAATGTGTTAAATAAGTTTCTTGATTCAGGGCATAGCACTTCATTTAAAGGATTTATTAGGACAATTTTGGCCTGAAATTTCTTGTAATTAGATTTATATTTGAACCTGTCAGGTCAGAGTGTCTTAAATTAAGGGAAATAAGATACTTTGAGTAGTACTGGATAAATTCACTTTTTTTTTGCAGAGAAGCTATTATCCACTCAGCGGGTTTCGTTCAAGTTTTTACTCAAAAGTGACAGATTTTATGTAGAGTAGAAAAAGTGCATGCCTTCATTAGGAAATAAAAGTGAAGACGAGCTTTAAAAGTTTTAAATTTTAAAAAGCTGCTGGATTACAGTTTATATGTTTCTTTCCTTCCATCATTGTTAGAAATGAGAAGAACAGTAAAAATATACTTTTTTTTTATTGCACCAAACCCAATCTTGCATATTCAATTTAGGATTAAGAATGGCATCAAGAAGGGTCTTGCTGAATGAATAAAAATGAGCACTGCAGCTGCACAGTCAGTCTCCTTTTATATTATCAGACTTTGGGGCGGCCACGATACCTGAATATTTCACTTTTTGTGCTTTTTTGCAAAGCCAACTCAAAGGTGCCACTTGATTTGAAACTACTGTAACTTCACACACTGATGTTTGGTCTTTCCTCTGTGAATTTGAAGTGGGAGTTGAATGAAAGCAGGAGGAGCAGAGAGCAACTGCGCTGTTTACTGCATGGAGAAGAAGACGAAAAAGAAAGTGAGGATGAAAGAGTCCCCCCATCTCTCCCCTCTCCTCTTTTCTCTCCCCGCCAAGGTCAGCAGTTCACCGTGAAGTTAGAGCCTCCTCCGTCCGTCCCTCCGCTCTGCCCAGCCTTCATTAATCAGGCTTTTGTGTGTCGAAGTCAAGAAGTTGTCAAACTTTGTCAAAATCAAGCGCAAGCGACAAGTGAACACAAAAACCGGCCCGGTTCCTCTGACTGTGCCGAGGTCTGCAGCAGCTGACCCAGAGCAAATGCTGCCGTCTCAGAGGGAGAATTAGTCCGTGTAAAGTGACATGTCCTATTTCCACTGATCGCTTCAGCCTCAGCGCAGGGCCTGCAATTATTCCCCCTTTTTTTTTCATTAGACCCTCACAGAACACTCCAGCAGCAGCAGCAGCAGCAGAAACATATGCTTCTGCTTTTAGTGCTGATTTTTGATTTCTGCAGCTCCGATGAGTCCCTGCAGCAGCAGCAGCAGCACCGGAATGCAAACACAAACACATCCAAACCACTGCCTCCCTCACGGACTCCACAACTGTCTTTGTTAACAGAAATAATCCTCATTCACCAAGCCAAATTAGTCTCAAAAATAAGATTTTTTTTTATCTCTGCAAGTCTCAGTCCCGGGGCAAAGAAACGAGGAAAGTGAATTTCACCAAAAGGAATTCCGATGCACAATGCGCATTTTTGGCACACAGTGAGCCCGGAGTTCTTGGTCATTTCAAAGAGTTGAGCGGGAATTTTTTTAACAAGAAATTCTCACGACCCCCAAAGAGCAAAAAAAAAAAAGATGAACAGATGCGAAGAAAAACATGAAAGAAATTCATTAAATTCAACTTCGGAAAAAAAGTTGAATGAATCCCACAAATAACCGAAAGTCTCAGAATTAAAATAACATTTAAGCTGCAGAAAATCCTCAAAATAATGCTTTGATTTTCTCGGTTTAAGGGACAAACCACAGCGAGAAAAACCATCGATTTATTATCGGATTGTTATAATATTTTTAAGAGTCAACCCAGAGAAATCAGCCTGAACTCAATTCTGGTGGAATTTTGCGTAATTGCGCAGGTGGAATAGTTGATGCGCATTTAACTCCACACATGAGATTAAATGAAGGAGGAATATTTCTTTACCTTTTTGGTGGAAACCTTTCCCGCAGAACTCGCAGACGAAAGGTTTGTATCCGGCGTGGATCCGTACGTGCGTGTTGAGAGTGGAGCTTCTGTTGAAGGCTTTCCCGCACTGGTTACATTTATGAGGTTTTTCCTGAGCAAGAAGAAAAGAATTGGACAGATAAAGATCAGTACAAACAAAAAAAAAAAAGAAGAAGAAGATGCAGCAGATTTGAAGTCAATGATCGCCTCGTCGCGTCTCACCTGCGTGTGGATGATCTTGTGTCTGCACAGCGTGCTGGCCTGCCGGAATCCTTTGCCGCACACTTTGCAGACGAAGGGCCGGGCCCCGGTGTGCACCGGCATGTGTCTGGTCAGGTTGTAATGCGCGTTGAAAACCTGAAAAGACCAAACAAATTACGTTTATTTTATATGCTTCAATTCTAGGAACGAAAACAGAAATTTTAACCTGAAAGACCCTCAAAACCTTCGCGCACAAAATTAAACCCTTTAGATATTTGGATTGATGATAGTTGAGAGTCAGTATTATTGATTCCTTTAATGTTCTTGGTTTAAATTGAATATTTAAAAAGGTTACACAATTTAATTTGAGTTATACGATTTTAGTAAATGTAGCCACTTCAAATTGACACATCTGGAAACGCTTTGCAATAAGTATTTCCAGCATTTACATTTTTAATCAAACCCACAGATCAGGCAGACACGAGCCATAAACAAATCAAAACAAATGAATCAAACAAACAAACAAAAATGAGTGTACCTTTCCACACACTTCACAGGTGAAGTTTTTGGGTTTTCCGTCTGCGGGGCTGCTGCTGAGTTTGCTGTGCGTCTTGACTCCGTTCTTCTCCGCGCTCAGGCCGTGGTTCTCTTTCACGATCTGGTCCAGCTGCCCGGGCAGATGTTCCTTGTGCGGGTACTGAGGGGTGGGCAGTTTCTCGGCCCCCACACCGGCCAGCTTGGCGTTCTCAAGCAGTAAGAGTCTCTGGTGCGCGGACAGGGAGGCCTGGGCCTGCGAGCTGGAGAACCAGTGTCCCGCCAGCAGCTCCGACTGCTGGTACGCAGAGTCCAGGTAGTTGAGATAGTAGAGAGAGCCTCCGCTGGGCACGGCAACCGCCTGGTGGATCACCTGCGGTTTCACCACCCTGCTCCCTGATGTCAACAGCGGCTGTTTCAAACCCGGATCCGCTTTGCCGCACATACCGCAATTCCCTTTGCACGGCGCGGCTGCAGAAGCGCAGAAAGTCCCCCTGAAACTGGCTCTCCACAACTCCGAGTAGTTCATCAGCGCCTTGGCTTGCAGGTCGTAACTGAAGGGCTGCAGCGGGATCATGCAAGGGATCGGGGAGCAGAGCCCGAGCAGCTTCTTCCCCTCTGCCCGCTCCTCGGCGTTCCTCTTCGGCTCCGAGCTCTTGGACATGATCCGGTCTATGGAGAAGGCCAGGGTCTTTGGAGCCGCGGAGGCTCCGGTCCTCCCACAGGACATCACCGTCTCCACAGAGGCAGAACTTGCCATCTTATTGTCGATGTTGTTTGTGTAGTAGTAGTAGTCGTCGTCGTTGTTGTTGTTGTTGTTGTTTTGTTTGCAGCAGAGCAGAAACTTGGCGTGAGCAACTCCCGGTGCTTTAGTCCGACCCGCTCCTGCAGCTGCCCCCGCGTCCTTTCACTCTGCTCAGCTCCCGGCTCCACAGACAGGAGGACACATCAGTTTAATAAGCACCTTGCTGTCACAGTGTCACGCATTTGCATTCAAATGGCCATTCCCCCCTGCAACAATAGCATCCAGGGGTGATGGATTAATGCTCATTAACTAGTGCACACAAAATTAACAGGACATTACTGAGGTCGTTTGGGAAGAGATGAAGAAAAAAAGAGGAGGAAGAAAAAAAAAGAGAAAAATGTCGAAGTCGGAGCTCCCGGAGGATGCTGGAGCGTAAAGTTGAGTCTGTGTTGGAGTTTAGCTCTTTAATGGTCGGGTGGGTGTAGAGAAACCAGCCGACTGCTCTCTGTCACACAGTGGCAGCACCCGCCCCTCATCAGCGCGGATCACTGTCTCCTGACATCAGCGCACACCCGAACTCTTAACTGGGTGACAGGGAGACGCCCTCATCAACCTGCCAGCCTCTCTCTCTCTCTCCAATAAATCTGCACAGGGGCTGGCACGAGCTTTTTAAGGCCACCATATGTCATCCGTGCGCAAAAATGTCACCAAACAAGGCAGAAATATGATCATGTATGTGTGTGTTTGCAGAAATTCTAAGCTTGGCTTCCTTTTGCTTTCTTTTCTTTTGACACTTTGGGAAATATTTTTAGTAATCCCCTGAGATGATGGGATCCCTTCTTTTCCACACCGGATTACATCTACTTTCTTACTATTTGTATAAATTCGAGGACGTCCAGTTTCCACCTGTTAAAGAGCGCAGACTTCCTTTGGATCCCATTAAACGCTGTTCCTCCTTCCCTCTATTGAAAAGAAGCAATTTTCCAGAGCGATTCAAGGCTCAACTCAGCGCAGGAGAGGAAAAAAAAAGAAAGAAAAAACACAAGCTCTTTCACTTTTAGCCACTAAAGCACTGCGTGAACCTGGTTTTGTGTTTTTTTTTTCTCCTCCTGAAATAGAGGGACGGATTAAAGAGGGAGAGTTGGGAGAGAAAAAGACTTAGCCTGGACAGAGGTATACAGGGACAAATGAAAAGAGGCTTTTTTTTCTACTCTAAAGAGGCGCAGGCCTGCAAGGAGTTCGCTGGAATCCTCGGCGCTGAGAGCCACAATGAGCAGCAGCTCCTCAGTGCGCGACAAGGGCCGCGTTCAATTCATGTGTCTGCAGGGCCAGTTCACCTTACTGTGGGGGAGGGGCTGTGCAGTGGGCAACTCGCAGAATAAAATTAATATTGGTATAATTACCGCATGACTACTGTCATCATTGTTGTCAGACAGCTGCAGGATTCCCTCACTGTGCAGCTGCTGCAGTTTGTTTATGAATCTTTAGTGTTCCTGACGCTACAGAGATGATCAAAGTTATTCTGAAAAGTATATGTTGGTGTTGACCGTCAAAATTAAAGACATCATCTTTCGGATCAAGTTTAGAGAGGAAAACCAGATGGCACATAGACATCAGTTGAAGGTGTGACTTTTGTGTTTGTTTTTACAACAAATATTTTTTGGTATTTTCAAACTTGAACACATTACAAAGGATGCAGGTACTTAAAAAAACTTAAATTAACTTTAAAAACTCATTAATTTATTACTTTAAAGAGGCAAAAATGCACTTGCAAATCAATCATAAGAGACTTTCTCTTTAAGGAATTCATAAATTTACAAGTTTAAAGGGGTAAGTTCACGAAAAAAAGTCCCACTATCACCAGAAACCTTTAAATTTTGAGTTAATGTCAAAAGAGAGTGTCCAAATTTAAGTTAAAGAATCATAGGAAGAAAAGTTATCCCAACCGTAAATTAATGTCAGAGGTATTAGTGAGAAAAATATTGTACTTTAATGGAAAAAATTGAAGGAAATGTTTTTCAGGGTAGAAGAAATTCACAAGACAATGTTGTAACACAAAACATTTTATAAGGAAATGAATTTTCCAAGTTGAAAAAATAAAAAACAATGAGAAAATGAAGTTAAGAAGTAAAGCACATTTAATGAGACTACTTCATGATGTTAAAAGTAGAATATTTTGTGATTGACATGGAGAAAAATATGAGAAAATGTCAGAAATCTACACGATGTAAGAAATTATGAGAAAAAGGGCTTTGATTTACCAGAATAACGTCTTACATTTTTAAAGAAAAAAAATGGAAATAAACACAATTAAAATGATCTTTTTAAAACAAAAGTAGATCTAATACAAAGGTCCTACAAAACCTAAAATATATTTTTGCCTTTTTGTCCTATTTGGCTCACTGTAGTTTAGCTACTGCTGTGTCTTCCAGCTTCTTGCTGTCTCAGTAATGGAGCATAATGATGCCACTGTGCTTTTAAATGTCACATTTTTACTTCAAAAAACTACCAGGTGACTTCATTAATAAGGCACAAGTAATCTCTATCTTATAAATCACTTTATTTATGCTTTTCTACACAAAACAAACAAACAAAAAAGAGCAAGGAATCCGATTCAAATCACAAAATTTAAACTTAATGAGCCGAAGGAAAAATTGGTTAAACAGAAAAAAAAAAATAATAAGAAGAAACAAAATATATTTCCATTCACATTTGGCCCTTATGCTCTCCCAAACATATTCATCAACAAACCCAGACAGGTTTGATTGTTACATCTTTGCATAATGCAAAATCATACTAAACTTTAAGCCCTTACATTTTCTTACAGTATATGTTATAAAGAAAATGATTCCCTTTACAAACACAGGTATGAACGATAAAATCGCTGTTTGAATGTTGCTGTAAACAGGACTAACTCTGCTGTAAAAATCAATATCTGATCATGAGAACTACTGGGGATTCTTGGCTTTGCAGCAAACCTCAAGTGGAGGACATTTGAAGAGCTGCAGTTTGTGCACTACAGCGTTAGCAGCATGTCTTAGTACCAAAAGGGACCTCTTGAATATATCAGACAATATCAATAAAAAACAATAAAACCATTACTCAAAATCAAGACCACTTTTTTGTAGCATCCTGTCACTTTGTCCTGCTTGTCAAATCACATTATTCTCATCAGTCACCCATAATTTGAATTAAGCCATCCATGTACATCCAGTCTCTCTTTAGACTCTTTAGTTTTATTTTCACACTTCTTTATTTAGCCATTTAAATTAAAGACCACATAAGCTCAAATTGCCCAAATTGAGTTTTTTAAGATGTATTTATTTAAAGATGATTGTTTTTACTGAAACTTGTAAAACTGCAGCCCTGCTTCACATAATCCATCCACCTCTGTTGTTAATCTCTGCTGCTCTCTGTGTGGAGGAAGGCATGATTTACTTCAGGCCGTGTAGACGTAGCGCCATACTTAGCCCAGCATGCTGCTGTCTTATAACACTAGTCTTCCTGTTAATAACCTTAAAAGACGTCCCCACGCTGTTTTGTTTTACACCTGCATCCCAGCATGGAAGGATTATATCCATTGTCCTGCTGCCACTCATATGTAAATCAGGCAAAAATACTCTAATTTGAGTTTATTCAGGCACAATTGTTGGCTCATCCACACAATAAACATTGATCCTATTGCTGTAACCCAGGCTCCTCTATTCAGCTCCAACAGCAATTAGCTCAAGTATTGATTTAAGGGACTCTTGCTTGTTGCCTGCAGGCATGTGTGGGGCACAAATACAGGCTGGATGTGGCAAACCTCTTTATGTTTAGAGTTTTAGTTTACCATGCTGCATGGTTTTACAGACTGTAGTATGATGGCATTTGAAGACACTGCACTGGGAGCTGGTTTCAGATGTTTACGGTCGGGTTAACTCAAGATCAAGATCACACAAGGCTTAATCAGCTGGGTCTACCTATAAACTAAGGACAACGGATGGAAATTAGCCTTAGCTAACTCTGGCTGGTTTACAATGAGAATAGACATACATGTTTCTTTTATCATGTCTTCTTCTCCTTGTCCATGAACTGGTACTGTCCTGTCTAAATAAATGAATAAATAAACTAAGGTCATTTCTTAGTGAGTCATTCCCTGATCATGTAAAGGGAAATTCAAAGTTCTGTTTGGTGTCATGTAGCTTTGCAAAAAACTGTCAAATTTACTTTCCTCTGTGAGGGGCATGCTCTGCTTTTCTACATACAGGTAGTAGTGCAGAGCATTATGGTGGCACAGAATAACCAAGCTTTAGCTTCAGCTAATTGCAGGTGAAAGCTCAGACACAACACAGTCTGACCGGCATATCAGGCCTTTAGTTGTAAATACCTTTTCAGTCAACCGACCAATAATTCAGGTGCCTTGATAGGTAAACAAAAAGATTGTTCGTGACGCTGGCATATTTAAGTTCACCTCTACATCCTCTGAAAACGTCTGCTAATTTTTCAAAGATGCCTTCTGTTCTTTAAAAACCAAAATGTGTCACAAGATGGGAGAAGTGCTGAAATGCATGACCAACATTTGTCATGCTAAATATATGAAGTAGTTTCTCTGCATTAATTTACCTTACATAGGACTGTTGTATTGCTGTTAATGTGTCAACATTAGTGGACTGTGGGACTTAAAATTAAACGCGGCATGCTGTGGCATCCAGAAAAAATAGAACACTGGCGATTGGCTGCGGAGCCCACTGAACCACAGCGGAACGAAGCCGGTGGAAATTGACACATTAACTTGAATGTAAACAATCAGTTGCGATTGGCGCATACAGCGTTTTCGCCGCCATTCTGGATGAGGTGGAAATTGGGGATAACACTCCGACATTTTTGCCACAGGGTCAACAGGCAGAGGTAAAAATGACCTGGACTCCTGTCTGCAGGTTCATCTGATATGATACGAAGATTCAGTACCTATTGTTTTGGAGGTTTTGACCAATCAGACTTGATAATTAACACATATTTGTTAATTAACATTAACACAGTATTGAAATCACAAAAACATCAGAAAAACTCCTCTCAGCTCCAGAGCAGAACATTGCTGTGGAGTAGATGAAGTCATGAACCCCTGTCTTAAGTGAGAATTCACCTGAAAACATCACATCCTTTCATATCCCCCAACTATCATCCAGCTTCCATACCGACCTACAGGTGAGAAAGTAACATAATGATAAAATACCCAAGTGCAGCTTCACATATCAGAGTACAGGAAATCATAGACACATTTTTCACACAAGGTGTCAACTTTCACTTATGTTTAACTTCAGTAAATGAGACTGGGATGTGAGACAGAGGAGGAGAATCACCCACAGAAAGGCTCATTTTCACACTATGGGCTAGTGTGTCTTCCTCTTATTTCTCGTGCAGCTCGACCTGGACATGTCTCCGTGTCCTCTCCCCATCCTGCTGCAGCAGCTGAACAGATGATTTGTTTCAGTGGTCAGATGAGTTATTTACTTTAAGCCGACATACGAATATTATGATATTGAGTTTTGTGAACCAAATTTATTTTATATGCCAACATCTATGAAAGAAAGAGCCAGGCCACGGAGCGCAATGCGTCATTATGCACAGATGGTTCAGATTTTAATGCCATTATTGGAATTTATGTTGTGATCTGTGCGCACAACCCACCTTTGCCACGTGAGGTTTAAATATATGCAACTTTATGTGATTGTCTTTATTTGTGGAAAAGGTGTTAGTCTTACCAGTGGGTCCAAACTTACACACACCAAATCCATCTGTGCTCATATGAGAGAGTGTGGAGGTCGCCCTCTGCAGCGCTTACAGTGACACTTGTTGAGGGGCTGCCTTCTGTCGCCATCGTGTGGCATTACTGTCTTCAGACATCTCTTGATCTCTTTAACTACTTCACGAAAATAGTTATACGCCTCGCCGGTGGCGGATTCAAAGGTGAGGAGAGGAGCTGATACGATTAGCGAAAACAGATCTCTGCTGTGTTAAACCCACTTCACGCCTTCTCTCCTTTCTCTCTACGACTTAAGCCGCTGGGAGGAGCTGAGTAAGGGAGGGGGGATACTGATGCCGGGCTGCGACGCTCACCAAAATACTAAAAATGTGCTTGGGCATGCCTTGTGGTGCGGCGGACCTGACTTACGCTGCGCCATGCTGCCGGCGGGGTACGAAAATTCGAGCCCTACGGTTTCACTTAAACAACACACTGCTTTTGATTGAAATTGTGCAAACTGACAGAGCTGGATCTTATGATGCTTCTGTTAAATTCTCAGTGGACAGAAAAGTTACTCTCTCTCTTTTTCCCCCAGTCATTAAATATTTGATTTTGACTGTACACAACGCCATAACAATGTGGATTCATGTCATGACAGAAAAGTGTTCACAGGGACAACATCATCCCTCATGTCAAATAAAATCAACCTGTGAAAGGAGTCCAGCACATTTCACCTCTGCCTGATGACACAGTGGTTTAAGCTCCATGGTTGATGGCAAACCAGTAACCAGAAGAGGAAAGTAGAGGAAAGAGGGGGTGGACAGTGCCAAAACAGCAAGAAGGGGCTAGATTAAAGAGACATCCACTAAATTGAAGAAAACACACAAAGCCAATATAAAACAGAAGGGCAATGGACTTTGGTGTTGGACCAATTCAAAGGAAAAGACAATATCGCAAATGTCACAACCATTCTTTAACCGTACTCTTAACTGTATTAATGAGATCTGTAACTTAAAATGTACCTGCAGTAGGAAATTTTTTAAATAAAGGCTTAGGAAATAAAGTGTTCAAAACACAAAACAAACAATAATATCACCCATGTATACACATTGTGCCTTTAAAGTGCCACATTTATAGAAAGAGAATCTCTATGGGAGCTCATCATCAAACACTCACACATGAATGCTTTATGCATGAAGCCAAATCGGTCACTCTGCTCTTTAATGCTCACTTCTGCAGATATTATCTATATTTGCTTTGTTGTCCTTAGTTATGCATTGCATGCAGGATGCTGGATACAAATAAAGGCAGGAACTTTTCAAATCCAAACTGCAGTTTTGAGGCAGCAGAAACTGTGAAGTGCTGACTCTGAGCATTCAGTGTCAGCTTACTTCCCTCGTTTGCTCTGAAAGAAGACCAAAAGTTTTTTGGCGATGTGTGCCAACAAAGAGGAAAACCTGGAGTGTCAAGGCAATGTGGCGTGTTTGTGCTGGGAACAGCAGAACTGACTGACTGGATTCCTGCGTGAGGCTTTTTGTCAGCCTGAGTTTCCATCCCGGAGCGTTTTTTACTTTTTTTTTTTCAGCTTGTCACTTCTTCACCTGAACACCATCCACAACCTCCCCTCCTCTGCTGCCATGTGGCCTGTCACACCGCCTCACCTTTACCATCAAACACACATGCACGCACACACACACACACACACACACACACATTTTTTTTTCCATATTTCAGAGGAAGTTTATTCTATTTATCTGGAAAATCTACTGATACAGTTAATCCTACTGATGTAAATTAAAAAAAAAAAAAAACACAAACATGCACGGCAAAGGACCAGGGAGCTTCAATTTAAAGGGGGGGTATGCATTTTTTTCTCCAGATTTTGTCTGATTCCTCTTGAATAGCTTTACGTGATTTTCAGATTTATAAAAAAAAACTTTAAATTTCTCACAGTGGCATATGAAACACTTTGTTTTAGCTACTGTCTCTTTAAGGTCCCCCTCCACACGCCCACTTTCTTCTGATTGGCTACCTCTCCAGAGGCTTTCTGAGGCAAGCCAGGGGCAGAACCATTGACTGTATATACAAAACCCAATTCCATGGAAGTTAGGAAATTGTGATAAATGTAAATAAAGACAGAATACAATGATTTACTAATCCTTTTCAACCCATATTCAATTAAATACACTACAAAGACAAGATATTTAATGTTCAAACTTATAAACTTTTTTTTTTTTTTTGAAAAACAATAATTAACTCAGAATTTCATGGCAGCAACACGTGCCAAAGTGGTTGGGAAAGGTGGCAAAAAATACTGAGAAATTTGAGGAATACTCATCAAACACCTATTTGGAACATCCCACAGGTGAGCAGGCGAATTGGGAACAGGTGGGAGCCATGATTGGGTATAAAAGCAGTTCTTCTGATGTTTTTGGTTGTGCCAGCGGAGAAAGTTTCAGCATAAGCAGAAGTTACAACCTAAATCTTTCACCTCGCTCTGAGTTGGTGTAAAGTCCTCCTCATCATCAAGCTTTGTCATATTTCACAGACGTTTCCACTGCTGTTAGTCAAGCGGCAAGAGTATAGATAATTTCAGCTGTTCGCCTGTTTAGAGGCAGTCTGGCATTAGAGTTAACACTTACACAAGGAGAGAGCTTTCACTGATCAGATCCTAGAAGGGTAAACATCCTATCTGTAACAAAATGTTGGTTAGTTTGGACAGTCTACTTGTTAAGATGAGCCTCATATCCTCATGGTGTGACAATGCAAACATACACCTTAGGTTACAATTTAGCTTTGTTAAACGTATGGTTTAGTGGGGTCTGTAGACTCTAACTTCAGTCACAACTTGTACAATTTTATCGTGTACTTAAAAAAAAAAGGATATTCTAAGTTAACTCCACATCTATCTTACTCATGGTTTCAAATGCAGCTGAATTATCTTTCAGTTGAATAAAGGAGCAGCAAAGTGACCTCACCTCTGAGAAATGTCCCAAACCTTAGTTACACACACACACACACACACACACACACTGTTGTATGCACACATTGTGAGCACATACAGCAGGAGTGTGTTTTCAGCGGGTCTCTTTTTTTCCTCCCGCTCAGTGTGAGAGAGCCGAGATAACAGACGTTGGTTCAATAAAGCAACCACTTGAGCAACCTGCCCCTCACTTCACTCCAGTCCTCTATTTCCTCCACAGATTGTCAGCACACATCACCCCCCCACCCACCTCACCCGCCTCCCCCATGTCCATTCAACACTCTCCCCCCCGGCCACTTTTACACTCCTGGCCTTTTTATTCTTCCCAAACATCCCTGCTCACATCTACTTTGTGTTTCTGTGACCCTCTCCTCTCCTCTGAGGCCAGCGTTTGATCCCCTGCCTGCTCGAGTGTCGATGTGGAGTTATGACACAAAGAGCTGAACATCCGACGCTGCCCTGATGCCTTTATGAAGAGGTCCACGGAAATGTCAAATGTTGTGGGATTAGTTTATAGTAAGACCATGATGACTCAGGTTAAACCCTCTGAACTTTTTACTGATCTGAAAACGTCAGAAAGCCCACGCATAATGATAAATGACAACCGATTACTCAAGATGTTCCTCCTGTTTGTAAAAAATTGAACGTAATGAAGAATGTCTCACTGTGTTTATCTTCAAGACTGAAAATGTGTTTCTAACTTATCCGCCCTCATGTCACTGACAAAAGCGAACACTTCAGTTTTGATTTGAAAAGTGCAATGAGTCACATTTGGCCAAATGACTCAGGTCTGAATATGAGTCTGAGGAAATCCTTAATGTCCACTCGGCGCAGCTATAGGGCTGTAAAGTCCTAATTGACTGGTTGCCTTACTGGTCTATACCTGCTGAATTCACCCAAATTCTGATTGGTCAACTAAATTTTTTTTTAGAGTCAATGGTTAATTTCATCAGGAGGAACGCACCAAATGCTAATGTGGGTGTTTTAAGAGCACCCCTGTTTCACAGTCTGTCTCAGAACACCCCCCTTGTTTTCACCATTTTGGATTCACCCAACCCACTGGAGACTGGCTGGAGACAGGAAGATTGAAGAGCGTCCACATTGTTCAATGTTCAGTGGTTTGCTCAATATTTATATTTTAGCCTTTTGTGATTTTTGGTCAAAACTTAGTTGACCAACTAATGTCTGGTCAACTAATGACCAGACATTAGTTGACCAAAAATGTCTTTGATTAATTACAGCCCTACTACAAACGAGCAGTTGAGACACATGGCATGTGAATAGCCAACATGTGTTATTGCCTTTATTTGAGAGGACAGTGGATAGAGCCAGAAATGGGGAGCGATTGATGAGTGACACGCATTAAACTTTGCTTTATTATAATAGACGAGTCAATGTGGATGTTTAGTCCAAATTTTTTGCTGTTCTGATCTTGATTTTTAAAGATACATGAGGTAAAGCAGATAATGACCCTTTCAAAGATCCTTGATTTTGCTATTTCATTTTTTTCTTAAGCTAATGCAAAATTACATTTTGCAGCAAAATATGTCAACATAACCATTCATTTCATAAGCTGGACATGTTACAGACCTGTTTTGCTCTTCCTGGGATTTGTTAAATATAATAATAATAATAATAATAATAATAATAATAATAATAATAATCAATTTTCTTTATAACGCGCTTTTACCAGTGCTCAAAGATGGGACCTTCAAAAGCTCAGTGGTGTTATTTTCATCATGGCGGCCAAAAGGGACAAAAATGTGTAATGTTAAAGGTCTTAAGTTTGGACCTTAACCATGTAAGGTTTTTATTTTGGCAGCCCTGCTCAGAAAAAAAGTGAACAAGCCTCTGAATCAAACATGTCAGGCATGATGGTCTCTGAAGTTCGAGAGATGGACATGTTTGTCCATTTCAGAGTTCATTTTCCCTGAGGAGTTTTTTGCTGAATTTTTATGATTGTGCCTCTTTTCTTTATTTCTGCATCAGTGAAGGATTGGAGCAGCTCTGTGTGGTTTATTTGGCTGATTTTAATGGGTCAATACAGGTGTGTGTGTGTGTGTGTGTCTGTGTGGTGTGTTTGTGTGTGTGTCCGTGTGTGTGTGTGTGTGTGTGTGTGTGTGTGTGTGTGTGTGTGTGTGTTTCCTCTGGCTCTGCAGTGAGTCAGATAAAGACAAACCTTGCTCGGAGGTCTGTGGTGAAGAGGCAGAGGTAACATGCATCAATGCATAAAGGTCTGCAGACAGAGTTTTCCTTTGAGTCTTAAACTCTGGAGGGTTCGAGTCAGGCGGCTCTGGCTGTAGACAAATACCTGGTACAGAGCTCAGGACGTTGTTGTGGATGTATTTGTCAGAAAACATGCAGATGACGCACACCCGTCCTAGTTCATTTATATCTATCAAACCAGGAGGTCCACTGACAGGACTGACCCAGGCCTTTTTGGAGCCCGAAAGGTGGATTTGTTTTCCTTTCTCCCCACAGAGTAGAGTAGAGCACTTTTGTAGAGTTTTTCCATTCCAAGTGCAAAAGTTTTATGATGCAGAAACACACTTTTTATGCACCCTGATATATGTGTGTGTTTGTGTGAATACAGCTCAGTGAGTGTTTCTATAGCTGGAAACAGGTCAATTCTATCTGCCGTCTCAACTGGTGCTCAAGCATCGATTTGTTAAGGGAGAACCAGGACTAATAGAGTTGCTTCAGCTTATAACTGAGGGCCGGCCTAACTGAAATAATGATGATTTGAATTTGTCTCTCAGTGTAGCTCTTCACACGTTAATATCACCACTGCAACAACAAACATGGGCATGATCAGTCCAAGTAACGCTTTAATTTTATTCTTCAGGAAGTCTGTCATTCATTTTGTGTGAAGAGTGACAGTTGGACGGTCCAGCTTGTATCAAAACTGGACTGGCTCTGAATCTGAAACGATTAAATGCTTTTTCCACTATTGCACTGTTTCCTGGCTGTGCTAAGGAATGATCAAGAGGTGTCAACCCAATATACTGACTTTAATTTTGTGTCACATTGATCACTACAAACTTTAACATCCTGATAATTGGAGAAGTTTGTGGGAATAATTTTATTAAACCCTCTGCTTTGACTTTGTTCATGGCAGAACGTCACTTCAGCAGGTTTCCAGTCAGTTTCTGTTCAGTCCATGAGATCATGTGGGACCAAATAAGATAACGTGAGGTTTTACTTTGTGCCAACCCGCACACACACAATAGTCTCAATAAAACCCTTGAGTGTGTTGTGTGCCATTGTTTCCTGCTCTTGCAATTGGTTCACGTTTGAGATTAGACAGAAAGCTATCCAAGAAATCCTTCCTGTGCATGATGCAACCCGAGTTCAAAATTTGTTTAAAGCCCTTTAGCTCGCCTCTAACAGATGGACAAAAAAAACATCATCAAACTGATCTCACTGACTTTCAGACAATAGTATGATGATTATACTACCGTAGAGTTCAGAATATAAATTGCACTAGTTTGTACAACATGCAGTCGGTTTAATCAGATTATGCAGGTTCTGTGCACGTGCAGCTCTTTCTCACACTGTCTGTAGAGTTTGTGATCCTGTTGACTGAACCACTTCAGCCCCTTCTTTTGAATTTATAAGCCTCTTCAGTGAAACCAAAACTCTACAGTGTGCATTTATCCTGTTATTATAGACGTTTGAAAAGCACAATTTTGACATACATTGAAACATCCAGGATAATTTTCGGATGCACAAAGTCATTTCTGGTGTGTCTATGCTGAGAGGATTATACGCATAAATGTCCTGAATTCCTGATGCATTCAATACACTACTCACTTCATTCAAGCAAATCACTTGCACCGTGAAAGCCAATTAGCGTTGAGATTTCCTGGTGATATGTTTACAACAAGCCAGTGGAAGTTCTTTCATCCCGACATTTCAGGGCAAACTGACAGTGAGGGTACGCAGCAACAGCTATACAACACAACTTGTTTTAGAGGGATATTCCGGCATAAGTTTAAGCCATGATTAAACACACCCTAACACCGAGTTAGACCCCCCCTTGAGAGATGAATGTTGCTAACTGTTTGCTTCTCTAGTTATACCAACTTCAGCAACAACCGCATGATAGCAATACACAGCGGTCTACGTCTCCACATGTAAACCTCGACCAAAAAGCCACTCTATAGTCACAAACAGAGGCATAAGCGAACTAAGCGCCTGCTTAGGACCCCGCGGCCAGTAGGGGGCCCCCAAGAGCAATCCAAAAAATATATAAAAAATTTTTTTTAATTTTTTTTTGCATGTTTGAGTGATGCTTTCTGTATGATCAAATATATATTATTGTAAAAATTAAATAAAGTAAAAATATTTTAGTGCTGCTGCTGATGTAGGCCTATGACTCTTACTGCCAATATGTAAAAGCTCCACTACCATTATGTGCCTCCTGCTGTGTAATGTGTACTGAGCATCCAAAGAGAAGGTAGTTGTGTGGCAAAACAATGTCGCAAAAAAAGTCATATCCTTCAGGAGCAGAGAAAAGAAAGAGGAAGAAGAGAAAAAACGCCAAGATAAAGGTATGTTTGCATGTCAGGGAGTGTTAATCAAAGAGATTTGTGAAGGTGTGTGAATGATCAACGATCAATATTATTGGCAGAATCAAAATCAAATTTTGCTTAGGGCCCCATTGAGGCTTGGGCCAGCTAACTTCATCATCAGTACATATAGAGTCCCAGCCATAGTACTAGCCACCAAACATCTTTTAAGCTTTGCCTGATTTCTTTAGCAAAGAGACTAAACACAACTCACTCACTCTCCACCGGCAGCCATTTTTTTGTGAGGCAGCCCTGACGAGTCAATCGCCAAGTACAGCGGAGTTTCACAGCTCAAGGAAGAACATTTATGATCATTACTTAATAGAAACGCAATCAGAGTTGTTGTGTAGTTTGTATGTGCACTGCAGATGCGGTAGTTCGTCTCAGTCTAATTGCATTTCCCAATCAAAGGAATTAATCGATTTATTCGACATACAGTTGTCTTTTTACTGTCTCTTGTTTAAGTGCGTGACATAGCAGCAGAACAAAAAGATGGCCTAGTATGAAGGACCTGCTTCCCTGGTGCTGGAAACCAGGACAAGAGCAGCGGTCCAGGTAGTTAGTTTAATCAAACCAAAACTGTGGCTTGATTAAAAAAGACACAGCCTTTCAATGTGAGTATTAATTCTCCATATTTGAACACGTTTCTTTGTCTCAGTGCTTAAAGCTGAACCTAAAACTGTGGAGAGAGAGCTTTCAGAGAGATATAATATCTGGTAAAAAGAAAGGGGTGTGCACAATCAAATGTGCCTGCAGGGGGGAGGATTAACTTTTGACATCCGTCTAATAATAATAGTGGCCTCAGCAAACCCAGTTTAAGACTGTGACACTGTTGATCCCCATATGGGCTTTCACAGTAAACCACAATGAAACAGGACAAACAGTCCTGGGTAATATTCATCCCTGAGGTGTAACACAATCTGCCCTCATGTCTCGCCTGGATATTGAGAGAGATTGCTTTAAACTGTAAGCTACTCTTTTCATGGAAAAGATCTAAAATTAATCAGCAGGCGTGTTGTCTCCTCTTAAGGCCATGATAAGAAGGTTTTGGTGCACAGGGAGGGAAACATAAGAGGCTTTAGGGTCCGCTCTTATTTAAGGGATCTGACATCTACCTGCCCTCTCAAATGGCAGGCAATTTTGACACTTCTGGCACGCATAGCAGCCGTACGAAAATAACCACGTCTCTGAGGCCGAGGGTCCGCTCTGTTTTGGCACTGTTTACCTTAAAGGACGTGGTAAAAGCATCATAAATCAAATGCCTCTCCACAACAAATCACAGACCAATTTATTTGCCAGCAAGAGTGTCTACACATAGGCTGATTTCTCTCTTCATCTTTTCATTTTCCTGTCACTATTATCCACACGTATCATGTCGGAGATGGCTTGATGGATTCATTGTGTCGGAACGGCTCGTTCTCACATCCGTATCACTGCAGGACTCCCCACGGTCCAGCAGCGGCCTGTCAGCGCTAAGACTCAGCCAGCTCTCACTGTGATGGTCAGTTGGAGATTCTTTTTATTTTGATACAGTTAGGCTATCGTTTCCCATTTCCCCTCTTGATTGGAGCTTAAAAGCCAAAGCAGCTCAGGTCGTGCCGGCATCAATCTCCAGGCCCATTAATCTGTCCTGGTGTCGTGTCTCGCCCAATCATGTCTGGATATTCATGGGGAAATTAAATGAGTGATATTGCGAGGCAGCTCACCGACACTGCAGATTGGATGTTAAAATAGGTTGGCTGCTTGTGCGTTTACTGTTGATTATTCTCTTTGGAATAAGATATGGTAGAATCGCCTCTGTAGAGACAGCTAATTGCGTGTGAAGTCTCTGTTACATTGACTCAAATGGCCTTTCCTCTTTTGTGTTTTGCTTCATATTTCTAGTGGTGATGGCTGAGGGTGAATCCCGGGGTATGAGACGCATGATTTAAAGGAAAGAGAGAACTAGACACTGAATAATAGAGTAAAAGGTGGGAAAAAACTGATAATTTTGTTAAATGTTGTTCTGAAATAAAATCAAAGTCACCTTTCCAGGGGTTATTAATGTTTGAATGAAATCACATTTTAATTTATAATTTCTGAAGCTGAGTTTTGAAATCTGTTTGTTTTTCAAAGTTTGGAGCTTTTGCCTTTATATTTAATGGGACAGGGCAGGAGAGTGATTGAAGTGATAGGAGGGGAAGAGTGTGGGGGTTATATGCAGCCCAGGGGTCCTTGAGTCAGAGCAAAATCTTTGCTGTCTACATGGGATCATAACCTCCATACATGGGCCCGCACGTAGACTCCTCGGTCCCCAATAATCAACTTTCTGACTTTTGTGAATGAGTGTGTATGTGGTTCCTTGTGCTTTTAGAGCCAGCCTCAAGTGGGCACTTGAGGAACTGCAGCTTGTAGCACTTCTGCTTTATGCCTCAGCCCAGAGGGTGCCGCTTGGTGCATCAGTTGTTGGGTTGACAAAACACAAGTTTGTGACATTTGCTGTGTCAGTGTAAAAGCGCCTTGAGTGATTGCACATGAGATTGAAATATAGATTGGTATATCAAATGTGAATAGATCTCTAATCAAAGACTTTGATCAGAATAGTAAAAAGTTGTCTTAAAAATCCAACTACTGACTAATTCATCAGCGCAACATAACCTTACTCAACCCAGGAGCTGCATCCTTCAATTACCAGAGGCTTATATCAGCACATTGTGGGCTGTCCCATTTTAAATCTACTTCAAATGAGGCTGACAAATGCATCCTGATGTTAGGTGCCAGAATTCCAGTAAGATGGCAGACTTTAAAGTGGTCCAGTCATGCTTAATAAACGATTATCATTTGGTTTGATGAAGGTTTCGGATTTCCTTTACCACCAGTGCCAAAACTCCTACCAACTGGTTTACTGACCACAAAGCTTTTGCTTGATTTGCAGCAGAGCTAACACCAGATTCATGCTATGCCACACTGATGCATTAATTCACGATAAAGGAACCTCAACCGAGGACTGTGGGTGTAAATAAACTGTCCAAAGGTTGAACAGGTCCTGGACCTCTGGTTTTGTCAGGCCAAAGTCATCAAAATGAAACTAAAACAATCTTGAAATATTTCACTTTACTTACCTCAAATGTAAGAATAATAGGAAAACAACATTTTTAATGAAAAAAAGAGAATTCTTACAGAATGATAGACAGCATCAGGCGATGTGAAAGAGAAAGTCTAATTTCACTCGCATTTTGATTTACCTCAGTTCCTCCCAAATCTTGTTTTTCTCTCCCAAGAAGGATTTGTTTCCCTCCATCTATAACATAATTAAAAGATATCCTGTCTTCATTTAATTTAGGACTATATTATATCTAATCCTCTCCGACTTTAGTCTTAGCTTCCATCTTGGCCTCTTGATTTGATTTCGGTCATTGCTTATTTGATCTCTTATTCTTTCAATCTCCTTCTCAACAGTAATATCAACTCTCAAGATGACTGATGCGTTAATCTGCAGCATTAATCTCTGACTCTGTTTCTTAAGGAAATGCTGCTGTGGGGGAGGGAAGGAGGTCATGCCTGGGATTAACAAATATGTATTTTGCAGTCTGTCCACACAATATGCCCACTCACTTTAAATTGCCAGCTGTTTGTCCAAAATAGCACGAGTAACTGCACGCTTCTGATCTGTCTCCTCGCTCACATTCGGAGGAATAACTGAGACGAGCAGTTGTTTCCACGTTTGATGTTCACCTTTATTTAAATGTTCTTGGCCTCGGTGGGTTCCTCTAAAAGGCAGAAGCACGATGAACCCACCAGGAACTTCACACATGGAGCAAAAACACTTTTGGGGGGGTGAATACTGGGGACATGCAGCACTTTGACACACAGCTCTAAAACAGTATCGAAAACAGCTGACAGTGGGAAAGTACAAGCAGACAAAACTTCCCTTCATTTCGTCCCTTATAAAAATGTTAATTCACCCCATCACACAGCCAGGAGTGAAGTACAGGGTACAAACAAAAAAAACTCAATAACTTATGGCAAAGAAACTCCACATGTTCAAACAATAATTGACAAAAGTAGACCTTTGCATGAAAAGTAATATGAAAAATGCTGAAAACAGGTCGGTGGATTCGTTTTCATGCAGGATGCAGCCCATAGAGACGTTCATGGGCGTCTTTATTTGCAGGAGAGTAAATAAATATCTAACAGGAGCTGTGGTCTTGATTATATTTAAATCTCAGGACTTTTGGGGAGAACTTCAGTCATCTTTCATTTAAAAACATCTCTTGCACCAAACTTTTTACATGTTTGCTCCTCTTTAAAAATTTAATTTTTAATTTTTGTTGTGGCACAATTTAATATCTCAAAAATGAAAAGAGAACGCTCATCAATTCACTTTGCTCTTTGAAGTCGAGTGCTACTGGCTGTCCTTGATACGCCTTCTTGGGAAAAGTTTGCGCTAAACTAAAGGCACAGTGAGGAATTTTTATGTCGGCTTGATTCTGGTAAGCTTTTGGAGTAAATGTGTTTTTCCAGGATGATGACGATGATGATGATGATGATGATGATGAGCTACATATTTTCAGTCTGTATCAATGGACTTTTAGCTATTAAGAGCTAAGTGGCTAAGTACAAAATTGTAAACACATTGAAACACACACAAAAAAAGACTCATGTATTAGTGTATAAACTAATGGGAGAAGCGCCAAAAAGGCAGAATTGTCACAGAATAAGGAGGCATAGTAACGCATTATTCTCTGTAAACATTGTCATAACTGCATGATCTTGATAATCTCTCGTACACTTAAAAACTCCCCATTGTGCCTTTAAGTCTACTGCAGATTCTTCATGTCTTATTTTAGGAACACGCCCCTCTATGAGGACAAATAATGGCAGTTTTATTTTGATGAATTCATCATTAAGCTTGTTTGTTAAACACTTCTACTCAGGGGTTTTATAAACATATTTGCCTCTGCTATCAGGGTTTGATCGATAAATACACACAAAAAAAATCCATACATCTACCAGTTTATTAGTTAGGCAGTCTAATCTAACTGTCCTTTTTAAAGGTTGAATTGTTATACTAGACAAATTAAAGCAGCTGAAACGCTTTTACAGACCTGCTGATTCAACTGCACACTTTGGAGCATGTAGTTTGCTGAATTATATTGCGTTACACTATTGATATTTGTTTTTTTATTTTTGACCACCCCGTTTATTTTAACAGTGAGGGAGGTACAACTGTTTCAACTCATCACAAACTACATCCTGCAAAGAACAAAGAGCTGAATTTGTGCTACACAACGGCTAAACTTTGACATATTCAGACTGTTGTAACACTACTTTGCTGTTAGTATTCAACAGAAACGAGGTGAGCAGTGATGTCTTACAGTGAGGCAAAGGAAGGGGAGCCGGTTATGATTCCCTCATACATGACAACAGGTAAGAAAGCAGACTTGAGATGTTGAGGTTAACAGACATAATCATGTTTTCAGGCTACTAAATTATTCGATAAATCACACTACCTCTGCACTTATCAGAGCTGTTGCTGACAAATTAATTGCTTACTTGTTGCATTTGTCATATTTTCTAAAAGTTGCAAAGGAACAGAGGAAAGCCATTACTGTCACATCATGTCACAGCACATCCTTTTAAACATTTAGAGTTTATTCGTGACGTGGATCCATCGTTTGACCATTTTAGAGCAACACAACACAGAGAAGGTGCACTATCAGCAGCAGAACAAACAAATTTATAGCCTTGATCAGAAAGTTAATGGCATAATATTTATTCATATTGCTTGTGAGGATTCAGAAGAAGCTTTAGAAATGTCCAATGAGTTTTGAAGGGTCTAAGGCTGCTATATGGGACGGAAACTTAGTCTCTACAGCCTTGAGTAACCATCAGATCTGGCTGGCTCAGTCCCAGTATGACCTCATCATTGATACAGCATTTATTGGCAGGCGATTCACCAACTAGCCATGACTTTATGACCACCAAATCGATCAAATATCATGGGCCATTATCTCGTTCATCAGTTGGGGGTTTGGATCAGCTGATATTCTCTATGATTATTCCACAGTACCGGGTATCCTGGCCAAATCACAGTTCTTCATATGTAAACAAGGGAGGGTCTATAAGATGACAATATAGGAGGGCTACACAATAAAATGAGATGGGAACTTCACTGGAAGGCCAACTGCACATATTACATTTATCAATAGGACATGTCTGTCTTTCCTCTGCATGCCTCTGTCTGTTTAAACCTCTGTTGCTAAGCACTATGGCACATGCTACGTTAATGTGACTGGTCTGTGGAACCACTTCCAGAGGCTCTTCTGTGTGCAACAGTTATGAATGAATGTCTTGCTCCTGACTTGATGGAGGGGGTCCTCACATGATTGCGGGTGGCCATTACGTTATGGCTGGTTGGAGTCTGTTGAGCATATGGATCAATTTTACTATTTTACTCACAATTATAGCTTTAAGATCTGGATCATCTGAGCATGATGGAAGTTACATTCCAGGACTGCTAAGAAATACAAATGAAGCTCAAAATCTGAAAAAAACATACAAACAAAGAAAAACTTTGCAACAAGTGAAAGAGCTCAGACACAAGAAGGTTTGAGAAAATATTCTGCATGCCTTCCTTAGTGGAATCTATAAAGATACAATGACCACCCTTACCCTAACATGTTATTTATAGGCTGCTACACATTTTCTTTGCCACATCTGTGCTTGTCTCCCCCTACTTTAACAAGGTCTGGCCTCTTTTTTGATATTCCAGACACTTGTTTGGTCCCATTTCAGGAGATATCAATCGGTGTTGATTGACTTCAGGTTTACAGTTTGGCAATGTTTACCAAACTGGCTAATGAAGACGTCCTGAGTGAAACATTACAATGGGCGTTTGCTGCGTGCTACAGAGAACTAATAAGCGACAGCATGAGGAGTTGTAAAATTAGAAATGGCGAATCACTGAGTTGGATTATGACGGATGAAAACGATGGTAATAAAAGGAGAGGAGCAGCAGTGGACAGCAGGAAGCAGAGGGCTGCGGCATTGCAGTTTTGGCTGCTCTGTCCACATTCTGCACCAGTGATGGCAGTCATGATTTGGCTTAACCTCCCTGGAACCAGATATGTTGCAAACTTTTAAACATCATCGCAGTCAATGACTGGCAGCCATTGGCAATAAGCAATCGTCAATCGATACGACCCTCCCAATAGAGCTAACCTTAAGCAAGGGGGTGTTCATATTTTCAGTTAAAGCCTGCTTGGGAGTGTCAAAATCCAAAACATTGATATGAAATTCTTGCATCATGCAAGTTTCTGTGAACAAAAAATCATAAATGTAGAAATTAAGATAAAAATCTTGAACAGTTACAGGAACAAAACTGACAAAGCAAAGAATGGAGGGGGCAAGCTGGATGTTAGGCCTCTCTGTAAGACCTACGGGGAAGGCTGCATGGGTGCTCAGGCAGTAAACCGCTCACACTCCTGACAAACTGTGTCGTTCTCTCCGTTTTCAGGCCTTTTGATCTAGTGATCGTCCTCTTCATCGCTGTCTCTCATGGAAATGCCTTGCATCCCTCCTTCTCTCACTGAAGCTGTGGCTTCCTCCAGTGTCAGCCGGTTCCTCACTGTGTCGTACATCTTGCTGTTTAATGTGGAGTCCAGCACCCCTTGAAGGCGGAAGTCTCTGTACTTTTTCTATAAAAAACAAAAACAGTATCAGCATCAGAAATAGTCAGATGACGGTTAAAGAAATAACTCCTCAGCTGTTACTGAAACTGGGCTCAGTATGTCATGGCGGTTTTTTGGATGAACTATTATTATATACTCAGAGTGTAACGATTTATCTACAACATTGATGTATTGATTTATATTCCTTGATCCAACTACACTGATTTGTGCTTGGCAAGTTGGCCTTCCGGACGACATATATCAATCTAAAATTGTTTTAAAATGTAATAAATTGATTGAACTGATACTAGAAAATAACCCAGTAGATTGAAGCACAGCAGGCTGTACATGGATGTGAGTTATTATTATTTTTTTTTTTTCACTCTTTATAATTAAGACTTTAAGGGTTACTCAGTTCAGTCTATCTGTCTGCGACGTCATCGTCACGTGCCAGCAGACAACAAAACATAGCGTGGCAGATGGTGGAGGAGAAGTCGGTGAGTGAGAAATTCTCACGCACCCATTGTGGTACAGTGTATTTGTTTTATTTCTATGCTGAAAAACAAAAGTCAAAGTAGCAGACATGTTGCACTGTACTTTCATTCAAAATTTATTGACTATTTAAAGATCCACTGATGAAAATCAAATTACATTTCTGAGTATTTCTGCATTCAAATCTCTGTGAATCTCTCACAGACCCCAGCGGCAGGTTCAGACACAGTGAGATTTCCTATGTTACAATTGCGAGCTCCACCCCCGAGCCCCGCTATGTAGGCCAGATGCGAAGAAGTAGAGAGGATGATCGTGGAACAAGCGTGTGCGTTAGCGGATTGCAATGCTCGTGAGAAAGCTACTTATGATATTAGCATTCATCATGTCCCTAAAGACATTAGTGTCCGAGAGTTAAAGTTCCTCTCCTATGTTACCTACCACTTCTACTACACCGGCAATGTTAGGCTGCAAGCTAATGTGAAGAGGAGTGTGCAGAGCGGCGCTGTCTCCGCCCACGACTCAGAGGCAAACTGCTAATGAGCTATTGGAGCTCTGCAGAAGAAAAGCTCTTGAAAATGACACAGGAAATGTGATTTTGACTAATTACAATTTAAAATAAAAAAAAGATCTGTGTGGGACTTCCAGGTATTTAGGAATTTATTTCACAGTCTAAAAAGTTACTGAATTGTTTCGGATCGTATCGTTCTAAATAAACCAATTTTGTCCTTGAATCGAATTGGCAACCACGAATCATGATAAGAATTGAGTCGTTGTTAAAATGAATTGTTACACCCCTATGATATAGAGTTAAATATCTAAACTACTAGCTCATGCAGTCTCTCACAGAGCTGGGAAGATGTTCACCTCTCAAATTGCAAATGAGGACCTGGTTTTCAAACATCACTAACATTTCTCAGTTTTGATATCTGATAGGTTTTCTTTGTGCCACTTTCAATTTTACACAAGGTTTGATTTATTTGCAAACTGTGAAATTCAACACTTAGTTAAGTTAAAGATGTACCATTTCAATTATCTTGACATGTATGTAGATACAAGCAGACTGTTTCCTCTTATGATCACCAGTCTTCACTGTACCAAAAGGCCAAATGGAAAAAAAGGGTATCAAGTGTAACTGACAATAACACCACTCAGTGAGTGAAGAGAGTGAACGCATCAGATCTAGCAATAATGAGCCCCAAATGAAGTGCGAATGAGAGCAGTGAAATGTTCAAATGCTCCAGTAGAAGTTAAGAATCTCTGTCTCACTGACTCTTTGATATGAGAGCAATTGATGGAAACATTTTTGCTTGTATGTAGGAATAAGATTTTGATACTCTCACCTTGACAACCCTGATGAGAATCTTGAGCTGATAAACGTGAAGCTGCAGGTCCATACGGTCAGTCAGCCAAGTTCCCAAAAGGTTCATTGTGCTGGTGTACCATTGCTGCAAGAAACACACAAAATAGTCATCTTGTCTTTAATGAAATCACACAAAACTATCTTCTACAGCCCATGAAATGAGTGTCTGTAATACATCTGCTTTGCTCTTGATGAATTTGGCACAAAAAGCATTCTATGTCATCCCCAGAGTGTATAATCATGGCTGAGTTTCCCCGTCGATCACTGAGGATGAGGCTGCGGGGCCAAAGCTGACAAACAGATCCTGCACAGAAAGATGTCTCTAATCTGAGATGTTCATGTCATGTCGGTCGCACGGCCTCATCAAGCCAGGAGAAAGTGACATATCGTGCAGAGCGGGCTCCTCTCTGCAGTAGGGGGAGGGTGGATGCTGTTGCTGCAGTCTTCCCTGGACCCAAACTAAGGAAACAGTTTCTGCTCCCCATCAGATACTCCTAAAGGCTAGAGATCTATTTAAATCTGGACACGGGACTCCAGGAGGATCCATCAGCCTATGAGGCATCGGTTAATAGTGATCCTAATAAAGAGTATGGCTTTAGATGCTGTCATCACACAGCAACATGTTCTGCTCTCAGCACTTGTCCAAGTTTGTCATAAATACACTGTCTTTAAGCTCTAAGATAAGCAGTATTTCTAACACTGTTTCTCTCTTTCATAATTAGATGGTTTGACTTAAATGTTTTTGTTAACGGACAAATGTGCAGATCGTGCGTTTTCCTTATTGCTCAACAGTTTCTACAGATGGCGAGAAGTCTTATCACTTATATGTGGTCATGTCACAGAGATTAACAAGCTTGGGAGCGCTGTGTTAGACTTGGTAAGTTTTAAGTTTTCTAGTCTCCTCCATCTAGAAAGTTCTCTGACCCCTTTAGGGTTTTGTTGTGGTTCATTTTTTTTTTTAATAATTTGATTTTTTTAATGCCGATTTCACATGTTACTTAACAATTCTAACAAACTTGAAACAAAAGTGTTAAACTGAGTTGAATACTTTGATGAAAAAATCAGTAAAGTATAATAACAGGCAACTTTAGGATCTCTGTCCAGTAATCTGAAATCATGAAGAAAGGACAAAAAAAGGCAAACACTGGGGTTAATAGAAAAAACAACAACAAATGTGTACATATGGGTTATAACCAATGAAAAAATTCCTCTCAAAGATGTATCATTAAGGATGCCTTGATACAGCTTATTAGAGTGATGTTTTTAAATTCAGTGGTACATAAAATGATGCAGGAAAAGGCAGAATTCTTAACAACTAGAACCCGTGAAGGGGACTGTTTCTTCAACTATTTCTCAATCATTAGACTGATGAAACAGCTCTGGGCATATGAAAACAGTTTTATTTAGACTAAATACTTGATGCTTACACACACACACACACACACACACACACAAACACACACACACACACACACCTTCTCAGCTTCTCTTAATAATCTTTGTTCTACACTTTATTCAGAGCCACCCACAGTGCGCTCCATCAGCCACCATTTGTAAAAGCGATCCTTTTTTACACCTTTACTTTGAATGACAGATCAATAAGTGAAAGTGATGAGTTTTACTTTACTCTGAGATGCCATGTGAAGAAGGTGTCACCACCTTACTGGTGCACAAATGGTACTTCATGCACAGGACGGAGCTGAATTATTCTCTTCTCTTATACTGTCAGTTTACACAGACCATTAACATAAATGCAAAAATATTATTATCGCTTTCCCTCTGCTTCCCAAGACCTCCACTCAACAGGGAAACCTCCAGATGTGAACAAGCAACTTCAGACTTGAGCAAAGTTTCCCAAATACATCTGCACAAAAAGCTACAGATACCACTCAGGAACTGTGGTAACACTCCATCTTTGGTCCTGTTACTACCATTACCAGAGGTGTTACAAGCAGCAACCTTGAAATCCTCCCACTGCTCCGTTTGGTTGTCTTCTCCTCTCTAAGCAGTGACCTCTGCCAGGCACAGGGAGCTGGGAGCACAGCAGCCGTGCACAAACAGCCGAAAGGCTGCAGATGTTTCTCTGTGGGCTGTGGCTGTTGCCGGTCTAATTGACGGATAATGATGAGCGCGGGCTGATACTAATAGAAGCTGACTTTCAACAGTCAGGGTCAGAGCAGAGAGAATGGGGGCTGGAGAAGAACAGAGGAGAAGGGGGGGAGGCAGTGCATCTCTGTGTGTTTGTTTAGAAGAAATTAAGTGCCGAGGGGTAATTTCCGTCTTCAGCAAGATTTCCTCATCTTAACTTGAATTCTAGTTTCTCTGCTGATCCTAAAATTAAAAAGGGTAGAAGTGGTCCTTTTGCTTTAAAACTGCTTGGTGCTATTTTCCCAACTAAACTCAAGCATGGGGCTCCAGAGTCACCATCATTTTGAGATGTTTTTAGCATGAAGAGAGCACCACTACATGTAGGTGAAGCTCATTCAGGAGAAGAAGAAGAAGACGAAGACGAAGAAGAAGAGCTGGGGTGAATCAGTGAGGCGACCTGGTGCCAAGCAATATCCTATCTGTCGTTGTGTGCCTGTGAAGGCTTCGGGGTGGCAGCAGGCCTGTGATCTCGCCCCGAGCACAACCACCCGTCGAGAGGCCAGGCCTGGAGTGACTGATCCACTGACTGGCTGCTTTCCCTCTATCCCATCATTCCTCCTCTCCATCACTTCTCCTTTTTTTCTGAGACTTTACACCTTGCCACACAGCTCCCATCTGCAGCCATTTTTTGTAGCAGCCATTTTGTGTGTTTTTCCGCTTTACTTCTTTTTGTTCAAAAAGAGCTTGGCGATTATGTCACCCATCTTCTCGCTGCCGTGACTAGCATTTTGGAAGTCTGACAGGGACATCTTATGTAAACGTAGCGGCTGGGATTTTCAACAACTTTTAGGTCTTTTCAATGCCAGCTGGAGTGGAGGGCTGAATCAATTTATAAGGCTAAAGTGATGATTCAACACAAGATTTCTGCTCTATGAGTTTAAAATCGAACACACAGGACCTCTGAAACTGTGTCTAAGACATTAACTATTACACGTCTTTGCAATACTTTACATCTACAGATGGAGTTATAGTCCCTGGACTTTGAGGACCGCTTATGATATTTAGCCCTTTCTGTAATTTTTCCTAAAGCTCCTGTGACAAACTTTTGGTTTAGGTTAATTTTGTTGCCCCCAGTGGACAAAACAGGTGTTGCTTTTTGGCCCACAGTAAAGTTTGACAATGAATAATACTTTTGATTCTCTAAAAGAGGCAGGACCTTTTTTGTCTGAAAATTCTACTTACACATAAGTGAAGATTAGTCCACAGGAGGCGCCAAAGTCAACACAGTCGGTCAAACTGAGGAGAGCCAGTTAAAACCAGGTGAAGGTCAATATTATGATTTTTTTTTTTTATATCTTCTTTCTTTTTTTTTTTGAAATGTTGTACAAAATGGTTGGACTGCATTTGTGTTGCATTGTTGTTAAAAGATATCAAACAAAAAATTAGGAAAATGTCACTGTACATGAACTCGACACTCATACAGCCACAAAGAAACTCTCATGTCAAGTAATCAATCACTTCTATTCCCTCCATCTGTAATCTCAGATGGAGCCAAGATTATCTAATATGAGGCTGATACTCGGGTCCTTGAGGACAGAATTATTCTGAAGTCATCTTGAAGAGAGACATTGTCTTAGGAAAGTAATCTGAGATGAGTCGATGCAGAGAAGCTTGATAATGCATGCACAATCAGCTCCACAGCTGTTCATTTCCCCAGCTGTTTCGTCCAGCACCGAGCACTGAGCAGTAGACAACAACTTAAGCGATGCACCAACCCTGGTCTGAATCTCAATCACCGTATCATGGGTCTTTATGGCTTTACAAGCTTTCTTTGTCAAGTCGGAATGGACACTGATCTTAGACGTTTATTTTTTTTTTCCCCTTTTCAGATTTCAAATACTTGGTAAATATTTAAACATGAGACTCTCTTGGATAATGAAACGTTACTATATTTTCTGTTATGAGCACATAGTCTTTTGACTTGTGGGTTCAGTAACTGTCTTTGCTATAGAAAATAAAATCTTTGCAGTTCCAATCAGCATTAAAAGTACATTTTGCACCTTAACTGACAGACTTGAGTTTGCACTTGCACAGGCAATATGAGGTATATGTAGATGTATTTCATTTTGTTTTGTAACAAGTTTGATTTCTAATTAAAGCTTCAGAGTGTACTTTTGTAAACTAAAAAGGGGACTAGAAGTTTATTTCTAGTAAACTAAAAGTGTACCAAGAAGCTAACTTTCAAGTATGCTTCAAGTGTACTTTGATCAAGTAAATTGGGCCAATTTAGTTCTAAGAAGTTTAATTGTAAGTACCCTGGTAGTATATTTGTATCAGTGTACAAAGTATACTTTGGGAAGTGAACTAAAATGAACTTCAGTATACTTCATAAGACTCTGAATACTGTGGTATTATTTTGACATCAGCTTGAGAAAGGTCAATAATCTTTCACAATTTTTATTTCAATTGTCTGTCAATTGTCGATATGTCTGCTTTTTTTTTCTGTGAAGTTTCCTCTATTGACGCACTTTCACTCCAAACAGGAAGACTGGTTCTTTTCTTGATCAGATCTCTGCCCCTCTTCCTCTTCAACTGATACTCTTTACACTGTTTCTGTATCAACATGTTCACCTTCTTTGGCTTGTAACAATCAGAGGTCTTCCACTCTTCTTCTTCAACATGTAAAGTCTTAATGTTGACTTCAAACCCAGACTAAAAGATGGACTCCTTGAGGGCTGAATTAAGATTTTGGTGAATCCACATGCTAAGGAAGTTGAACGCAGCTTTGATGTGCGATGGGTTGGTCAAAAGAACAGTGATGGCCCCTCTTGCTTTGTCCCACTTGGCAGGAACTAACAAAAGAAAATCATTAGAACAGACAAATTCACTCAAGCTTGCTTCTTTTAGGGCTGCATGGGGATCAGCAGGGGGCTAGCGCTCGCTGACAGCCAAAACAAGCGTAATATGGCTCTGAATACATAATGCCGTAACAAGACAGAGATCGAATCTGTGACATCCTAACAACTTCCATCTGAAAGAGGAGCTTCCATCCCTTCAGTGGGGTTATCTGGGTATGTGTGTGTGCGCGTGTGTGTGCGTGAATGCATTAGTGTGTGTTTCCTCACTTCCTGACATGCTGATAAACCCCTACCTATACACAGGCGACAAGCACGCCCTGCACAACACCACATACACACGCACACACTCCCACATACAGAAATATACATCTGCCGGTCCATCCCCCTTCAAGCAAGAGCTGGGAGACATTACGACCTCCTGCCCCCATTGACACCAACCCACCCGACACACCAAAAAACCCCCACCCTCCAACACACTTACACACACACACAAACCTCGTCTCGAAGCCAGCGTTCACACCCAAGTCTTCACATGGCACCCAGCAGGGGTTTAGAGCTGCCACCAGCAGGGTTTGATGCAAAAGTGCCCCCCCCCTTTCCACCACACACACATACGCGCACACACACACACACACACACACACACACACACACAGACACACACACACCTACTCACTCACCTCTTCCATGACCCTTTTGCATATATTAGCTTTAAGTGTCATGAGTGGGAACTGGTCTTTTTTAGATGAAAAGGGCAAACAACAGAAAAAGCTGTCTGCTTCAAGTTTCAACAGAAATGTGATGTGCTCATATCAGCACGACAACTTTCACTTCACTCTGAGACAGTGTTGTGGGTAATGAGCAGAAATCAGGCCAGAATTTTAGCATAGTTAGGATGCAGAAGTGCGCAGTTCTGTGAACATAGTCTGAATCAAAGCTGGTCTGTTGGATCGAAGCACCCTGAATCATAGATGTGGCCTACAGTATGTTATACTGGTTGACTGTCTGAGCTCTGAGACCATCAAAACAATTATATGCACAGTACCAAGGAGCTATGGTTAAACCTCAATCAGGCAGTTAAACTGAGTGACTGTCTTTATCCCAGTGTGTTAGAGTCGTAACTTAAGAAGTGCTAAAGTCTGTCTGTCCTGACATTGCTGTTCTTACCTTTTTTGTTTTCAAATGTCTTTTAAGTCCATACAGGTTGGGTACTTTTTGATGAATGAAAACAAACTAAAGCAAAAAAACCATAACAGCATACCCAGTGTCTTTCTTTGTAATCTTTAGTTTGTATCAAAGAGGTCCTCTGCAGGTTTTTTCCTCTGCTGCTCCTTTTTTAAGTCTTTTAGATGAGAAGAGAGCAGACTCTAGGATCTCTAGTCTGTCAGTTGTGTCTTAGGCCAAATAAAATCAAACCAGCAACCACTAAAACAAGGACCATAGTCTTTAGAAATGTGACGTTTTGTCCGCCAAGATGGCTGTTGGCACGGTGCAATCCCTGTGTCTAAAATCCAGATTACGGGGCGGCAGTAGCTCAGGAGGTAGCGAGGTTGTCCAATATCTGGAAGTTTGGCGGTTTGATTCCCCTCTATCCCTAGTCTGTCCGTTGTGTCTTTGGGCAAGACACAGTTTACCACCACCAGGGTGTGACTGTGTGAGTGAGTGAATGAATGAATGAATGATGTATCCAATGTAAAGCGCTTTGAGGGTCTCTGATAAAGTGCTATTTTAGATCAAGGGTAGACATGTAGATGGCAGATTAATGGCATTTTGATATCCTTGGTATTGGCTGACGCCGGCCAACCGCAAGGCTGATGAAAATAAAGATTCGGTACGTTTACATGCACAGTTAAGTAAAATTACAGCAATAATTGATTTGTGCTGTTTTAATGGACTACTATGCTTCTCTCAGTCCACAAGCAGAGGGCAAGAATTGAATTATTGGCAGAAGAATGTCTACAAACCCTATAGTGGGTCAACATGCCCCGGCTTTGATCTACTGCGTCATGTACCAAGAGTTTAATGCAATGTACATGGATCGATGAAATAAAACATCATTTTTATGGCTCTGTGTATTTTTTAACATCTTCTGACCTTCTGTCAAGGTTTTGTTTACAACCTAGCTTCCTAGCAACACAATTGATTTTTCTCAACAGTAGGTAACACTGCAGGCAGCCTTACCAATGAGGCCGCTGTCAGATAATATTGGGGTAATGCTGAAAAAATTAGCTATGAGTTCTGTGCCTTCTTTGCCATCTTAAGTGAACAGTTATTGAACTCTAACCGTGTCCTAGACTACAAAAGACCTGTGCTGTCTTTAGTAGTGGGTGAATTCTTCCAAGAATCCTCAACCTCAGTCTGCAGCTGAGGGGCGTGCCCACTATGTGAAAGATACCTTGCATTATTCGAGTTACCAAGAAGAACCGACCCAGTGAGCTGAATGACTCCCGACCGCTAGCACTCATTTCACATCTGATGAGGACAATAGAGCAGCTTTTCTTCAGCCTTCTCAGACCCCAGGTGCAACACGCCCACAACAGTCTGGAGGACACCATCCTCTACCTACGACACTAAGCCTGCTCGCCTATGGATAAGGGGAGTGGCACCGTGAGAATTCCCTTCTTTGAGTTCCTTCCTCCTTACTATGCATGCAAAAAAATGGAAGTATGCATGACATTGTTTTCAAGTTCAGCAATCATATTACTCATTTGTGATTTTTATTAAGTTGTCAGATCAAATGCAAGAAAAAAGAAATCGTGAGACATGGGCATTATGTATTGGAAATTTAAAGGAAGTCCTCAGTGGTCAAGTCTGAGTCGAGTCCAAGTCACCAAAGTAAAAAATCAGAGTCGAGTCCGAGTCAAGTCCTCCTCCCTTGAGTTGAGTCCAGGTCCAGTCCTGAGTACCTTAGCCAAAGTAATAAAAAGGTCCCCATATAAAGGTGCAAAGCATGCAGTCATCTATATGATGTCACTACTGCAAATATTGCAAAGTATTTTAGTCAATCCTAAAACTTTATTTCTGCATTCATAACTTATCAGGAAACTCACACAGTGGAACTTTAAGTATGTTATTGTTGTTAGTCTGACCTTACCAAACATCGTGGAGCCATTGTTTGAGTAACTTTGTTGTTGTTGTTGTTGTTATTTAGCAGCTAGCTTATGACAACGTTATCAGCGGTCAGAGCAACATTAGCATCGCCATCTCCTTACTTCTCTTGGTGCATCCTGGACAGTATAAAGTAAAAGAGTAAAAGAAGTAAAAGTAAAAGAAAAGCTGAGTTTTCAATAAAAGTGTGAAACTTTGATATTAATAAACCCATGAATGCCCTTGCATGTTTAAAATAAGAGCCTGTTGTTGTTTAAGGATGGATAAAAATGCTGTTCAGGTGCATTTGAGTGAAAGGGGCTAATAAGAAAAGCATATTTACACACACACACACACACACACACACACACACACACACACACACACACACACACACACACACACACACACACACACACACACACACACACACACACACACAAATCCCAAAAAAGCTAAGTGATTTGTTAGGTCAGAGGCCCTCTTTTGTGGGGCAGCTCAGGAGCTTTTGTGCCGCTGAGAGCCAGGAATGTCAGAGCTGAGGAGGGGCCTCACCTCACCACAGGGGGTACACAGGGATTACAAGCAACCTGGGACTCTGCCTCTTTCTGCCTCTGCCTCTGCTGCTCCTGTGTGTGTCTGTGTGTGCTTTTAAAATCAAGGGCTTTGTAAGGAACCACAGTACCTGTTATGTACTGATCATTGTGTTATGTCAGAGGAGCAGTAAAGAACACAGAAAGCTGACTCTGGATCCTACCTGAGATTATACTTCTTTATCGTGCCCACTCTAATTTGATTCATAATTTTGTGCCTTATTGTAAATATTTGTTCAGTTCAAGGTTTAAGATTATTCTCTCGTCAGGTTTTTTTTTTTAAGGGAGCATGTTGGTCTGGCTGAAATGGCATTAAATCAGTTAAAAACAGTTGGGCAAACAACCTCAATAATGTTGGTGGGGGTCGATTGTGTTTTCCATGTATATGCTTCCAATAAGACTGTATTTGGCAGAAGTAAAGTCCAGAGTTTGCACCCTGAGCTTTGACCTGGAAGTTATGTATCAACTATAGCATAGCAAAGAAGCTGGGTATTAAACAAAAACCTCAAAAGAATGACACAGATTGTCATCCATGTGCGGAAGGTGTACAGCTATAAAAATGACGCTATTTTCACCATTTAACAAACATCTTATTTGCTACTTGGTTAAATATTTGTCAATTGGTTTGGCTTATGATCTAATTGGTCAACCTAGAGATGGGCCAACAGTAACGAGCTGATGTTATCAACCATAATTAAGTCTTGCCTGGTGCTTGAACACTTGGACAAGGAGAGAAGTCCATTTACCATAGAGTTACTAAAAATAAAGAAATACGGCACAAGGACCAAAACCATTTCCTGGATCAGAATGCAAACATGTTTAATTTGCTGTAAAACTGGGCTTTGTAGTCTTGGCAAGTGTCAAATGAACACCGGAAGGTTCATTAATAGAGGTTAAATCAAGGACATACGGATTTGGTATTTTTGGTTTGGGTAAAGGGTTGGTGTATATTAAGTAGGTAGATTCCCAAACAGACAAACGCTTCAGCAAATAACACCCTTAGCACAGTGAAGAAGTGGGAGTGCAGGTTGTGTATTCACTGGTTTACTAGATTACCTCCCACACTCATAGACAAGCAGTGTTAATGAACTGCTCTATTAGCATGCTAATGACTGTGGATCTACGGTAGACCTGCACTAATCCTGAAGATACTGTGGGCAAAGGAATCAGATTGAGGGCTTATTAGTCCTTTATACATTTTATCTTCTCCAAATTTCTTGACATCTCTTGACACATTTTTTAAAGTATTTACAGATTTTTCTCCCAGATTGCAGATCTCTTCACTGGACTGGGCGGGGGACCTAAGGGGGCAAGACATGATGGGAAAAAGGATGCTGAGTTAGTCAATGTGTTTGTCCAAGATAGCAAGAGAGGCAGAGTCCGTTTTTTGCACTTGTATTGGCGATGTGTGTAACAGGTTTATTAATAAAGTCCAAGTTCATTTTGTGGACGACAGCTGCATCTGTTCCTCACCAATCACATGACATAAACGCCATTGTATAAAAACTAAACCAGATTTCCAAGGACCAGGGAAAGAAAAACTGAAGAATTCTCTGACATTACATTTCAAACATTACATTTAGTGACCGACCATCCAAGGCAATGTTCATGTTTATTATAAAACTACATCCTGTAATCCCTGACAGAACAGATAAACTCAGATGCCTTTGTTTTACTTGTGAACAGGACATTGTATCATGTGAAAGATCAACACTGTTTTAGATATCAGCAGTAAATCCAACGATCTGAGCCACAGTTTAGGTTCAATTTATGATAAATCTCAGGGCTGTGGACCAATTTTTATAATACACAGTGGACTTGAGGTTCAAAAGACTGGTCCAAATATTTTCAATTTTTATAATCAGAGGAAAGAATAGCAGAAAAACAGGTGTTTGTACCCATCCTCATTATTGAAAATGATAGCTGCATTCAAATTCAACTGCTATATTTTTCCCTCAATTTTCAGACAGGCTGCCTTTAGTGGACACTGCAAAGAGTCGAAGATGTCACCCCTACTTACTGAAACGTTTCTGTTGAGGGAGCTCTTCCCAACCAGAAGGAAAATGTAATAAAAAAAAAAAAAAAAAAGAATGGGACTTGGTCTGAATTAAAAGATAAAAATGTTCAATATAATGTCCTAATTGTTAAATAATAAAAGTCATAATAATGAAACAAAATGTAATTGTTACTAATAATACTAAAATTGTGAGATAGTAAGAGATAATCATGAGATGAAGTCAAATTTTGTGGTATTAAGTATCACAAGTTATTCTGGCATAATTATGAGCTATTTAGTCAGAATTAAGTCATAAAATGTGAAAATGATGTGATAAAAGTCAGAGTAATGAGAAAAAATTAGTTCGGGTAAGATTCTGAAAACCTCAAAAGTTATGCAACTACAGTAGGCCATAGACTACGGTTCAAAGGAAAACTTTTTTTTTTCTTTTTTTTGCTTGACATAAAGATGAACAATATAACATAACCCCACATAGGCTTATCCCTAATACAGAGAGTTAAAACACTCATGTTCCAAATCAATCTATTATCTCCCTCGTGGCATAAATAGGATAATAATCAGTGATAGTTATTGAGTCAGATCCTCTTTTTCATGGCAAACCACTTAGCTGACCACTTGGTGTGGATGTCTGAGCTTCTACTCAATGCAGGAGAGATTAACAGTCTGTATTGTCATTGCTACACTAAGGCTGTGTGTAAGAGAGAGAGAGAGAGAGAGAGAGAGAGAGAGAGAGAGAGAGTCTGTCCTGCCGAGACCCAGCTGTGTCTGCAATTAGCAGGAGGCATGGAATGATGATTGCTGGTGCGGTAACACTAATACCAAGTGACAGGCTTCCTCATGAAGGAGAGGGAAGGCCACTGAGTGCCATAAAGCAACACTACTCTTTCTCTCCATCACACAGGCTTACACTGGTTACACACATAGCCCACACATCCACACACACACACACACACACACTCAGACAAGGAGGCAAATAGGGATAAGGCTGGTGTGGTTCAGGGGGGCCTTTAAATCTGACTGCAAGACATTATGCACTTTGCACAAAGGGCTGGTCTAATCCTACCTGCTCTGCCTTTCAGAGCCCACCGCTGGCCTATTCTAGTCCCACTGACCAGCTCAGCAGAGGGGGTCCATTGGTGACAACACTCAATTACCATAGTAACTCACCCAGTGGGTTAGAAGCCCCACCCCCCCGCCCCAGACTCAGCACCTTCGCCACCAGACCCCCATCCCTCTGAGCTCCAAACTTACCTTGTCACCCAGCAGCAGCCCTGAGAACAAACGGGCCTTTTCACAGGAAGCTAATGGGACTCAGCATCTCGCTCTGGATGATGTCACCCCTGAGGCCATGTCTGTGCTAATGTGAATAAATACATTTTCCACCCCTCATCTCTGATTCATATTTAGCTGGAATATGATGTTAAAGGCTCAGATCTGGAGTTAAGACATACATGCTGATGTAAATATGTCGGTCCCAGTAGATACAAATGTATTCTTGAAGATAGGCGTTACTTTAAGGCACCGACTTTTGACCTTTTGTCCTGTGGTCATTTTATTTTTTAACACTACAGATTTTACATGATGAAGCAAAAGTGTAGAGCAGGAATTTTGTTTTCTGTGTTTTTATCTCTGTAATCCATAAACAACTAGAAAAGCACTCAGAGAGCGCGGACCTCCGCCAAGCAGCTCATGTCCCCCCTTATATTGTGATTCACACCAAATCTTTTACTGTTACGTGTCTTTTATTAACTTTTATTTGTGTTTAAACTGGTATGTTCACTGTTCATAATGTTCCTAAAACAAGAAATGCCCTGACCGGGATTCAAACCCAGGACCCTCTAGTTATGGGGCAACAGTGCTAACCACTACACCACTGTGCCACCTATCTACACCACTGTGCCGCCCATCTTTTAGCATTGAAAATTCCAACGACACCCTTATTTTTGTGTGTTCTAGATCACAGTATCCAGGATTTTGTCCGGATCACCACCAAAATTTAATGGGATCCTCCTGGGGCTGAGACGCACCTCTGATGAAAATTTCAGGTCAATCTGTCTGTAACTTTCTCCGCAAAGTTGCTAACAGACAAACAAACTCACAAACAAACAAACCAACGCTACCGAAAACATAACCTCCTTGGCGGACGTAATCATCCAGTAATGTTTCGGCTGACTTTGACTGAATGTAGAATGTAAACAGCCCAGGTGGAGTTACTAACATGTACGCTGCATAAGTAGGTAGAATTACTGTTTAACCAATTACTCTGCTGTGCTGACAACTTAATTCTGATTGGTCAAAATCTCTTGACAACAGTTATTGTTTTGAATAGCAAAGGCAATGCCAAGGACAACCCGCAGCGGGGGAATGAAGGAGACATCAACCAAATTGAAGAAAACTAAGACAAGGCACTGACAAACCACAACATAATGTAAGCTTTGGTGGTGTAACAGGACTGACTGAATGAGACGAAAATGCTGACAGAAAAATTATAGGGGGAAGGACTTCATGCAGGCGCTGCTGTATCAGTTAAAAATGACAACAAGAATACACAAATACACAAAGCCGGGCCTAATGTGATTCAAGATCAATAATGTTTAAACTTTACTATTACTGAGTTATTCATTTTCCTTTTCCCTCTTCATAGCAGTGATGTTTATGTCTGTGTGGTGCTGCTTTAAACCTGTTAACAAGTTCGATGAATTGCGACCAAAACCTTACCCAACTGCTGCCGAACACTGTCACAAACTGCTCTGGTCTTACTTGTCTTTGTCCATTGTTATAAACCATAGTGTTTCCACACAGGAGAAACTTTAATGTCAGTGGGGTTGGTCTAGTTTTTACTTGTCACATATTGTGTCGGCTGCCATGATGGGAAAGGATGTTCGGTGTTTGGTTCTGTCTTCTGGCCATGTGGGAACTCAGATTCTATCCGGCATAAAATTAAGTCATGGTCAAACACACCATAACACCGAGTTCTTGCTTGCTTTTCTAGTTATACTGTATGACAGCAATACACAGCAGTCTATCACCCCACGTGCAAACCTCAACCAAAGAGCCACTTTATAGCCACAAATAATGCTCAGAACAGCACCTAACTTCAATGATCATAAATGTTCTTCCTTGAGTTACGAAACTCAGCTGCACTTGGTAATGGACTCGTCCAGGCTCCCCCCACAAACAGAGACCAGAATATCCCTTTAATGGTCCATTTTTTAGATTTTGAGAGCTGCTTGGCTGTTGATTGTATGCATAAAAGTTGCATTAACTCAACTTTTATATGTGCTGTATGACATGTTCGGGAATCTGGATGCTTCATGTGTAACGCTGGCATATTAACAGTTACAGACAAGCGTACTTGGTTGAACATTTGCTACTCCATTTTTTAATTTTCCAGCTCCTTGTGTGTGACAGAGAAACTACAAAAGCTTGACAACGGAGTTTGATACGAACATGTTTTTGAAAAATATCTGACAAGAAAGAGGCTTTCAGAGAGGCTGGATATTGTCATCCTCTGACTCTATCTCCCTCTGTTCTTGTCCTTTCATTCGAGGAAGTGGGGATGTTGGAGGAGGAGGAGGAAGGAGCTCTGAAAGTAAAGTTCTGGGCTCAACAAGCTCTCAAGTCTCAAACTGTTTCGATTGTGCCGATGTTACAAAAGGCGAATCACGGCTGACCATTGACCGCAGCCTGAGCACAGCTGGGACGGCCACAAAAACCGGCTCAGTGGGCATTTGAGCCAGGTTTAAAAAAAAAAGAAGTGCTAAGAGCCAGGATGGCCGTCTTTCTCCAGGCGTAGCATCGCAGGAGCAAGGTAAATGTTTATCTCACGTCTGAGTTTCCTTTCAAGCCTACAATCTGGGTCTCTTACAAAACAGCCATCTCCCTCTTCTCAAAGTGTCAGCTCAATGGACAAGAGGGACTAAAATAAGGAGCAACTTGGTAAAAACACGCTGCTTTGGAGAAGGAATGGGTGTGTGTTTGGGGGTGGTGGGTGGAAAGGGAGGGAGGTGGGGGGGAGCGAGGAGGCCGTGTTGTGAGGAACTAAACAGTTGGAATTACGGTCAGAGACCAGTCATTGAGTAAACATACAAAGAGCGACAGAAAAGCTCTGCGGTGGACAATGAAAGGAGAAAAAAAGCCGGCAGCTTCGGGCCCTGAGAAAAGTGAGCCATTCTACTTACAAAGAGCCGCTTAGGGCTGGATTGAGGGAAGGAAAAAGAGGGCTAAAACACTTGTGGGCTCAGGGAACTCTATAGGGGGAGTGAAAATGGAATAAGCCAGCAAGCACTTGAGGGTCCCGCCGAGCACCTGAATGGGACGGAGGGGCGGATCGCCAGAGGGGGGTCTGGGGAAGGTGAATGGCCTTCTTTTTGGGTCCAATTTGTCTCTTTTCACCCCGCTCGCCCTGCTCCGGCTCTGACAGATGTACAAAGAGGGAGCGGCACTGGGCCACTCATCCACATACGGCCATGAGCAGCTGTCACTTTTGTCGGACAAGTTAATCAAACAAATGCCACCGTACCTCCCTTTTTAACCAGGCGCAGGGAAAGAGGGGTGGGAGGAGGGCCGTGAAAGGGTGATAGAGACCTGAGAGATGACATGTGTGTCCTCAATCAATTCACCCCGTCAGCCCTCATCAATAAAACCAGTGGGTCCCGACAAAGGAGAAGTCTCCATTAAACTTGTATTTCCCTCCTCTCGGGATGATTGTGGCTTTAGTGTCCTTAGCTGTTTCCTCCCGGCAACAGAGCACTGGGAATGCTCACAGAGGATTTAGAGCCCAAAGAAATGAAGCAGGAGCACAAAATACTCTCTCTCTCAGTAATTATCACAGACTCTAAGCTGCTTACAGACTTCATTAAACGGAAGCGAAACCTTTTCAGAGCATGTTTTGAACAGTCACAAGCAGTCCATCTAACCTACCCCGCTCGGCTGGCCTTTTTTTAATATTGTGACCAACGACTACAACCATTATTTTCCTCTGTGTTGGTCTGTAATCCTTTTATAGTTATTTTACATCAACCTAAAAGAGATTAAAGACTGGCATGAAAAACAACTAGATGACACCAGAGCAGTGTTACAGTCATATTGTCATCAGTGAATGGATCCAAAATCAGCCAATCCTCTAAGAAAAACAGATACATTATATTTTGCTGTGATGGAAAAGAGTTTTCACTCAGATTGATCAGATTTTTAATGTTCGTATAATTTTACATTAAGTTTTTTGTGTCTCTGATGTGATAAAATAAAAGTTTTATGAAACTAATAACTTAAAATTGTCTGCTTTAATATTTTTAAAATAACTATTTGTAAAAAAGGTTTGTCAATAATCTTTGAAATTTGACGCCATCCAAAGATTCTTGGATTGAAGCTGTAAATTAAAAAGGAAATTCATGTGAATTTGTAAGAAAATACATTTTTAAATTTATGAAATGAAGTATATGGTATAATAAATTTGTAAATGTTTGAGTAAAAGTTCACGCATTTACAGGGTATATGCCTGTAGATGTACGAGTAAAAGTTTGTTAATTTACACAATTAAACTTATATAACTGAGCTTCTTTAACAAGCTTTGTATTTTAATACAAAATTTCATCACATATTTCAACAGCTAATTTTTCACTCATGAATTATCAGTGTGGGAGAAAAAATAAAATTGAGTGAAAAGGAACACCTGTATCTACCTTCTTACAGTGATTATAGATTTTTTTTCTTTTGTTTTTTTTTTTTTGCTAAAAGCTTTGTTTGCTTTTGTAGGTATTAAAAAGACATCATGGTTTGTTTCATAACCATTTAAACTTTCAGGAGATTTAAGATGTGATGTTAAGATTTCCCCATAAAATCTTGGGGAAAAAGGCACAACTACAGGCTATGTTTTCCCATAAATCACTTTGAAGGGAACGATTTGAAGAAAAGTCATCTTCCAGAACAAAAAACAAACAAAAATATTGAGATGGAAAATTTTCTGGAAAAAACAAACAAACAAACAAAAAAAAAAACACTAGGTAATTTATTTTCATTTAGGGTTTAAATCGAATCTTTTAGCACATTGTGGTCCATATAATCAGGATTTTGAATCAACTGTGTCTAACTAAGAGTTCATGATGGAGGCTTATCTTGCAGCCTGTGTATGTTTCTGCAGCCGCTGTCTGTCCTCAGCTGTGGAGTTCAACTTCAGTTAATGTTCCTTAATTTAGTCCACTGTCTCTCAGTCTATCATAGATGTTATTTTCCCTACACATTAACCTTAGCCCATAGTGACGTTTCACCAACTTCTTGACTGGAGGAAAACTTTAACCACTAGTTGGCGCTGTGGGTGTTTACCCAGTAATCAAATAGTTAACACTACAGGGAGGGAGTCTGACAAAATTACAACTTTTTTCACAAGAAATAACGACTTTATTCTCATAAATCTTTGACTTCCATTAACATTTTTTCTCTTGCAGCTTTGCTCTTGTTTAGCGACAACTTTACTCTCATAATATTACAACTAAAGTCTTGAAGTCTCATCTCCCCCTCCCCTCTTGGGGTCCTAATGTCAAATTTCTCTGTTTTTTCAGAAAACTGAATGATAGTTGAACAAATCTTGAAGCCTAAATGGAACATTAGAAAGTTATGAAGTCATGTTTTCATCCTTTAACTTTGATCAAGGCTGATGATTTTATGTTAGGGGGGGAGATTAATGATCAAATTGATGTTTAAACAACATCAACCAACTCTAAAACGGTCATTATATGTTCCATATTTTAATTTCTTAAGTAATTTTTGGCAGCATTTTTTGCCATCAATGATGGTTCTGTGGAGAAAGACAAGAAACATGGAAAGCAAATGGTCGGGGTCGGGACTCGAAACTGTGACCACAGTTTGACATAAGGACCAAAAGTTCCTCCATAGCCTTAAAATCAACCACGTAAGTCAGTTTTAACCATGACTTTAACCTCTTTCCTACTATCAAATGTAAATGAAATTTACTAAATGTAAATTATTTTTCAAGTTTTCCACAGTTGAGCTCAGAATAATAAAAAAAAAACAACACTTTGTGCTCCTAATCCTCTCATAAACAACTGATCTGGGCAGAATGAGACGTCTGACATGCTGAGGGAGTTAAGTTTGCGTGTTGCCTGAGCTCAGTGTTGATTAAATTGTTCACTTGGTGTGGCTGGGGCAGTTCATAAACCAGAGCCTGCAAAGTGGTGAAGCGTCCCCCGGACAGCCAAGTGGTCTAGTAGCGGCTCGATCTCTGCTGGTATTCCACTTTGTCACCACAATAACTCCTCCACCCACCCACCCACCCACACCCAGTCCCCAATCTGCCGCTCAATCTGACCTCTGCCCTGGCTCTGCTCTGCCACAGCCGACCAGCAGTTGGTAAGCAGAGCGAGACGGGAGCAGCAGTGGCGATTAAAAAGCGCTTTAACTTTCGTCACACAGAAGTGCAATTTCGCCACGCTTGGGAATCTGATAACTACCCAAGGTCAACGGAAATACTTCAAATCAATCAATGAGCCGCGCTCCTAATCCCCTCCGGGCAAAGGCAGATTAAGTGTATAATTGACCTGTGTAATCCCAGTATCTGCAGCTCCAGCCCAGAGGGAAGGGACAGGGAAAAGGGGGGAGGTAGCTCTGCAGCACAAGCTCTGTCCTCTTGCTCTCTTTGACCGGCTGCAGGCCGGGGTGCTGGCCTTCATGGGGCAAGATGGTGTGGTGTATCAGTGCAGGGCTGGATTTGGCTCAGGCTGAAGACAGAGGCTTTTTTAATCAATGATCCCCAGTCTGTGCCACACTAAGTCCCCCCCTTCAGTATCATTTAAGCACATCTGTCTTAATCTGACTCTCTACAGCCACTCTTTCAAGAACTAAACCATGGAGGGGAGGGAGGGAGGGTGCAGGGAGGCCAAATTAATTTCTTACTATTCCCAAACTACAGGCACAAAAACATGCTCTTATCCTCTTGAGTTGGAGAATATTTTCAGTGTTTATATAGTACTGATTCCTGTGCAGACAAATGAAATGATTTGAAGTTTTATTCTGTGATATTGTCAAAATTAATGCAAATTAAATTGTGAAAAATGAACCACAAAGCAGGCTCCCATTGGCAAGACACAACTGGATGCAAACATTGTTGGTTCATTCCCTGTAATTGTTGATAAATGTGAAATTTTTTGTAAACCTGAAAGTGCACATCAAGTACAACAAACTTGTACAAATTGATGAAAACCATAGTTCAGAGCCTGGATTGTTTCATCAGTCATGCATGATAGCTGTTAACTACTCTATCAGTCAATGAATGCGATCCCTGCAAGCTATCCTGCTTCTAAGTGTGGCAGCAAAAGGCCTTCCCACGTCTATTCTGTTTGTCTTTTAGCCGTAATTAAAGGCTTTCAAAGTTTTCCAGTCACAGCACCTGCTCCAGTCCTCTTCCTGTAAAATATTGAACTCACCTTCCTCATCTGCCAAACCGTAAGTTTGCTTCCAATCTTCTCAGAATAAAGATTCACATAAATATGCCTACATACTGCATTACAGGGAGAGCTGCTGTGCACCAGGACAAATGTCTTCAACATGCATTTTTCCAAATAAAAGCAGGAGGACCCTAACCTAGACTTAACCTGACTCTGAAGCTCAGTGAACATTACAACACATTACAATATCATTTACATTGTGAATCATCATGTTCATGATCATATGTGACCATGAGATACAATAAAAAATGTAACTGTGCATCACAGTCTGATATAACCAATGGAATATGACACACTCTGATATAAAACACTGTAAAGGCTCATTTATGCTCGCCATACGTATGAAAATGTACGCGTCAGTTTCGAACAATGGTTCCGTCACTGCCCACATACATCCATGCGCCTGTTATGTTGGCATGGTTGTTAACCATTACATCCACCAGGGGGAATAAACATGGTGGCTGTGGAGGAGCTAGTGATTATGTATGATTTGCACAGGAGACAGAAACGGAGGCAGGCGGTGGTTGGTCAGGCCACTAAATGCCTCACGGTTAGAGGACGGAGAATTCTTTTTTCTAGTCGTACCGACGATCCTCAAAAAGTCCCACAATTGTCTTCTTTATTTTTCTCTAGAGATGCATATCAGGTAGTGACAGCAGCAACACTGCCCCCACAGTTTTCCGGTGGTACTGCCCTGTCCGTAAACTTCAAGGAAATACAGACAAAAAAAAAAAAACATGCAGCATGGACGGAGAGTTCTGTCCGTTTCCGGATCCATATTTAACATTGAGCATAAATGAGCCTTAATTCGTGACTATATGTAACCATGCAATAGAGTATAATACGTAACCATACGATACAAAACATTTCAATCAATAAGAAATGGAAAAGTATGGTACAATACCATATGATACACAACCTTACAAAACTTTATATAAAGTAAGACTACACTACACTACAATAAAATATGATACCATATCATAAGGTTCATAGGTTTATATAATATGGTACAGCCTGATTCAATACACTTCAGTATGGTCTGTTACAATGTTGTATTATGTGATATGGTGCGTTATGCCACAATCTAGTATGACACGACATTCTCTGAAATAATCCATCAAGATATGGTAATAATGATAAGATAAGCCAAGATACAATAGGGTCTGATACAAAGCCGTCAAGATATAAGATTTTTATCCCATGGTTATCCTGGTGGTAAAATGTCACGATGAAAATATTGCCGTGATATTCAACTTAAAAATGAAACAACACAGCTAAAGTAGAAAATCCAAGACAAGGTTGATACGAGTCCAGATATATTGGAGAGTTTTGATTACAAATGACTGATTCTGAAAGTTTTAAACAGCACCAACAGTGTTCCTTCATTTTCTCTCTTCATGCTGAGATACAAACAAAAACATCTTTTATCAAATTAACCTACTCTGTCATACATGTTTTCAGGTGGCTTTGTTTTTGATGTGTGTTTGCGTGATGAGGGGGAAAGCTGTCTTAAGATTCAAAGTGGATTCAAAATGTTTTTCCGATGTAATCTGTTTAACGTGGACATGACCTGTGGCAGCTAAAGGTCAGAAAATAAAAGAAACGTAACGACAGCCACCTCTCTGCAGGGGATTTCCACTCAACTTTAATCACGACACCGCAGACACCTGTCTTCAGAGCGATTGAAAAACTGCAGAAAATATAACACTGGACATAGCTGTGATTGGATTACCTAAGCGTAAAGTAAATCTGATTTACAGACAGAAAGGTAGCACGTTCTGTATTTATAGAGAAGCATAAATAATAAGTTGAAAACCCCTTTGCTTCACCCTCACCAGAGAAGTGGGTCAAATATCAATTAAAAACGTCCTCGTCCGATAAGCCCCCCTACCCACCAATCTATGTCAGAACACGGTATTAGCACTTTTATTATGTCTCAGATTATGATTCATGTCTTAAGACGCTGTTGTTTGTTTAACATTATGAGCCCGTCTGCTGTCAAACCGGCATCAAGTCCAGAGTGTTGACTCATATGTATGAAATAATCTGCTTACTGTGGCAGATCTTAGATATTAGAAGGTGTTCTAAATAAGATGTATGGCGTAACCCCCAATTAAAATGACATATAACCTCGGGCTTATTTCTGCTGAAAAAGAAACCAGGCTAAACACGCTTAAGAAAGCTAAATTACTTTGAGGCCCTCATCAAGTGTCTCCACTGAGGCCCTGTTCTGTCTCTGACCCTAAAAACATATTCATAAACGCAGGATTGAGCTCTCTCTCTCTACAATATTATTTCTATCCTTTTCTTTTCTGCTGTCAGAAACCAGACAGACTTTGCTGTACGTCTTCAGATTTGGCAGGGATGTGTGAAATGAAACACGCTTAAAGCACTTTGATGCATTGATGGGATTTGATATTAATCTCTACTTTTGTCGCATTCAGTCGTTTGATGTTCTTTCATTCTATATTATAGCTCACCAAAACAGATAATCTTGTCAAATGGCATAAAAAATGAGTCCTGTAGGGTCATCAAAACAGCAAAAATGTCCTCCTGATCTTGAACAAGATAATGGACTTACATAAAGATGGATAAAAATTGTTTTCCAAGCACTTTGTTGTTTTGCAGCTGTTTATTTTTCGCATTTAATAGTTGTCGTTTTAACTCATTTCTCTGTTTTTTTAGGTTTGTTTGCTATATTCTAGAAAATTCCTGAAACAACATTATTAAAATTTAAACAGAAAAGATAAAACTTCTCAAAGATTTCATTTCTAAGAATAAATACTGAAGTAAGGGTCTTGGTTGGATCTGAACAAAACTGCGATCCGCTTTGTGAAACTAATTAAAGGTGGAATGGCATTTTAAACAGGACATAAGCTAAAGCAATGGGCCTAAAAACAGTCTGTCTATATAACGAGCCGCTTCATTGTGGCGATGTATGGGACACAGGTTGTAATCCCCACCAGGGGAAACCGGCAAACAGATAAATAAATTAAGTCAGCAGCCCACCAAGGGAGGGGAGGGGCTGCCTAACAAAGCAAAGATTAGGGGGAGTCCATCCTGACCTTATTTTGAGGAGAAAACACCCCACAGCACACGTGCGCGCGCACACACACACACACACACACACACACACACACACACACAGGGCTTTGGTGACCTGTTACACTTAGAGCTGTGAAGGCTCATGAACATAAGACATTTTTGGACCATTTACTCAAGAAGACTGAAACTTCCTATCACTTCCTGCCACTGCTCCTTCCTGTCCTCCACATGAGCATCATAATCAGTCCATTATCAGGCCAATTCAAGGCATTTTGTCATAATCGGCATCCAATCAACATTGAAATCAATTTCATCATAATGTTTTCTAAATTATAACACATTGTTTTCCATCCCAAATATCCAAACTACAACGACTACTGGCTGGTGTTTAGTGGTGTCAAAAATTCTTGTATAGGTCAGCTGATTGTGTTTATTTATAAAGTTCATGCAGCTTCTCCTGTAGACAACTTTCATCTCCTCTTATGTTTCTACTTAAACTGAATCAGAGCTGCAGTCAGGCGACTGAACTGTGTGGCATGATTTGGGGGCAAGGTTAAGGCCAAACAAAATAAAATCACCAAAACTGAAGTGTTAAAAATATTTTGTGAACTGAAATAATTTAAAAAGAAGGTTTGACAAAAGAACAATAAACTGTATTGCATGTTTAAAAAACAAACAAAAGTAACATAAAATAAAATTATGAAAGCTAAAATAACGCATACAGAGAGAGGTTTACTTAAACAAGCAGGGACGTGTCAAGACCTTTTCAAGTGGGGTGGCCCAACCTCTGCACTGACACTGCTGGGGTGGCATGAAGTATGTGAGCCCACACGACGATAAATAGCATTTACTGTTGTATCTGTGTTATTGTCTGTGTTGAGGAAGGTGATATATGGATACAATGATACAAAACTATGAAAACTTACAGCTCACTTACAGGTAAAAATTAAGCACCTTTATAAAACTCAACAATCAAACCTTGCCCAGTGACTGAAAACAACACCTGATGAAGATCAAAATATAGAAAAACGATCTTCTTTTGTTTCCATTAAAGACTATATATAGAATGGACAGCGTCTGCCCCCTTGCTGGGTGAAGCCACTCCGAGAACAGCACCCTCTGGTGACAGGCTGCAGTATATGTCATAAATCCCGCCTCCTCCAGCAATCCCTATGGAGCTGTAGACAAACTTTAGAAATTAATGACACAGAATATAAAGTCTTCTTCTCCTGCTTGCGATGCTGACATGTAGTTACTGTAAGACTGGTTTGTGCTCAAGTCCTCTTTTTTCTGTGCAGCTCAATTTTAGAAGTTATTAGAGGGTTCATGTTTTCTTTGATTGACACTTGATACAGCCTATGGGCGTACAAAGGTTGTGTAGCTCACCCGGGGATACGCTGTTTGAGCCAAGCGTCATCACAGCGACTCTCGGCAACTCTCCCTCCGAATGTGTACGATGCTACTGCATGAGTGGTGGAGTGTGTACAACGCCCCTGCGCAATGTTGGTTTCAGGAAGTGGAGAAAAAACCCGGAAATACCGAGAGCAATTCAGCTTCAAATTCATATAATGACGGAAGGTGGAGCCAAGTCATCCATAGTATATACAGTCTATGGTTTCCATCCTTTAAAAGACAAAAAAAATAAGAAGGGGACAACAAAAAAAGGGCGGTGTGACAAGAAAAGCACAACAGAGCTGCAGAGAGCAGCCAGAGACACCTTCACCAGGATAGGTGATGCTGGGGGGAGAGCTGATACAGACTGACAACAAAGAGGGGCCGGAGTGAGACAAATCCCAGCAGAAGTGTGCAGGTAGAGAGGATACATGGCCGAGCAGCAGGTCAAGATGTAGCAACAAGCAGCAAACATGGAGCACCGGACACCTCTCTGTCACCTTCAGTCAGGTGGAACAGAGAGGGAGAGCGCAGGAGACAGCTTTCAGCTCAGGGCTTCAATTTAATACAATGGCACAGGCAGAGAGAGGCAACTGTAAACAGGCCTGCACAGTTCAGTCTGCAGAGTCCAGCACTGACACATTCACAAAGACAGTGTGCAGGAATGAGACTTCAATCAGCTGATAGATGTCTTCTCGATCTTCAAGCTTTCACAAAATCTATCAGAATACTCATGATCTACTTAAAACTATGACAACCTAAAGATGCACAGGTGAACTTAACAGCACAGATTATATAAACTAACTGATTTGTTTTTATTGGGTTGTTTTTGTAGTAAAAGCAATGGTGTTTTGTTCCCCAAAGGATACTGGGTGGGTTTTAAACACAACAGACAGACAACAAGAGCCAAAGCTGAAAGCAGAGAAGAGTTTGGGTATAATCTGAGTTCAGGATCAGATGATTCAGAGTCAAACAACAATAAGGGAAATAGACATGGATAACTTTTACAAGATCTGATAAGTTTGATTGAAAGACTTAATTGTGGCTCAATTATGAGTCGAACAAAACATGTTTGTCGACTTATCTGCACTTAGAGATCACAGATTACTCTTTGTCTTATCCTTATCTCACAGATTACTGTACAGACTATCCTGACTGCATTGTCTGGTGTCTCAGACTTGGTAGCTGTAAAGGTTAAGTTAAATCTGTTTAGAGTCAAGAAATAGTAATGACATAGTTCATCATACTGGTTTTAGAGTGTCTCATTTTTGGAACCACCGTAGACCACCTGATTTCAGAAACTGGGATAAGCGCTTATCCTGGTTTCTAACAGCTTCATCTTCAGGTGCGAGGCAAAATAAACAACAAGAGCACCCCTGAAGCAACAAAGAAACCCTGTTTTGTTTTTAGGTAATCAAAGAATGAAACTAGAAAAGCTCTCGGAGAGCGCAGACCTCCGCCAAGCAGCTCATGTCCCCCCTTATATTGTGATTCACACCAAAACTTTTAGTGTTACGTGTCTTTTATTAACTTTTATTTGTGTTTAAACTGGTATGTTCACTGTTCATAATGTTCCTGAAACAAGAAATGCCCTGACCCGGATTCAAACCCAGGACCTTCTGGCTGTGAGGCGACAGTGCTAACCACTACACCACTGTGCCGCCCATCTACACCACTGTGCCGCCCATTTGTTATCTTTCAGCATTGAAAATTCCAACGACACCCTTATTTTTGTGTGTTCTGGATCACAGTATCCAGAATTTTGTCTGGATCAGGATCAACCTTTGACACATCATAAAACTCATTGAGATCCTTTTGTGTATTTTTTACTAAAGACTCTGGACATTTTTATAGAGTTAAATGCAAAAATTCCAAAATGTGCCCTATCTCACAATGATTAAGAATCCCTTAAAAAATTCCTGGATCCAGAAGGTGATCCGGATCACCACCAAAATGCAATGGGATCCTCCTGGGGCTGAGACACACCTCTGGTGAAAATTTCAGGTCAATCCGTCTGTTACTTTCTCTGTAAAGTTGTTCACAGACAAACAAACAAATAAACAAACCAACGCTACCGAAAACATAACCTCCTTGGCGGAGGTAATAAAACTGGATTTAAAGAAAAAGAAAGCAGTGAAATGCTAACCAGTTCAAGTCTAAGAAAAGCAGCTGCAGGACACATTTTTTGTAGTGTGCAAATATTCATCACGTTCATCGAAATTGAATAACCAGGACTCTCTGTAAAAACCTCATCCTGAATATGATCAAAACTGGGATAAGGCTCATAACTGGGATATTCATGTCCATTTAAACATCCTGAATGATTTGAAGACCTGCTGAACAAAACTGATGGTGTTTGACTGCTAGTCAAGCTCATCTGTTAGATTGTACCCCCATAAACAAAAGCCATGATCATCAAAGCAGACGGTCCAACTCTGGGCTCTGGATTCAATTCTAACCAGCGGGCCTTTTGCTGCATGTCATATTCTCTTTTTTTTAGTTTCCTTCTTCATCCACTTCTCTATTCATATCGATATCCACATTTTTAGGGTCAGATAGTCAATTCAAATGGGAAAGCTTTAATCGCAGCTAGGCCGACTAATGCATATTCAGATGATGGGTGACTTCATGGTGGCTGAGCTAACTTCTTCCTCGCTCTAATTTGTCTTCTTCTTTATAATGTTTCCAGTGTGCTGCACCTACAAAGACTGGGTTTATCTGTTTGACCCGTGAGTAAGCCGTGAATGATATGCAGGAAATCTGCGGTGGGTGGCTGTGAGTAAACATGGACTTAAGCCAAATTACAAAGTGATCTTTTGTGCCTCTTTTGCAGTTGATTAATTGTTGCTGACTCAGAAAGACACGGCTGAGGATTACTCCTCCTCAAGATCAAAACAAACGGCAAACAAACACAAAAGAGTGAAAAGAGAGCGGAGTTTAAAAATAAAGCAGATAGCTGCGGTACAACACACACCTCCTCCCACTGCAGGGATTGTTGGAGCACATTTTGAGAAGAAATCTTCTAGTTTGACCTAAGTCCAGGCTCAGCAGCGAGGCTTAAAGATTTACTGATTGTTTTGGTGTTGCTTGACCTCATCCTTCCTAAAGGAGGCAAACAGTGTCAGGGGGCTGTTGATTACAGCCGGAGTTGATTACAACCTCAGTCAAGTCTTTTTCACTAAGTGACACACAAAATCCCAAAAGACACAGATCTGCAAAAGATGCAGACGGAAGTGATGAAAAGACGAGGATCAAACCCAACACTTTTTTTGAATGTTTTTCTCACCTTAAGATCCATCAAGATAAACTCAATTCTGATACTGTCACCAAAGCTTGAAGACACCATCATAATACACTCACAATCATGCTATGACGATCTGAAAACATTTCAGTTAGGGCTGGGTGATAAAAACGATAGCTATATATCTTGAAAATGAATTTCCCTCAATATTGATATAAAACATGGTCAATATGCTTTTCGATAGTCACGTTCTGCCATGTTTTGGTAGACAATACAAATAGCCTATGAAGAGGGGAGTTGCTCCAGGTCCGCTTAGCGCTGAACCAATCGTGCTGAATTTGAACCAAGTAGCAAACAACTGCGTCTTAGCAGACTGCAGCTACACACAACCATAGCACTTTAACACATTAACACTCACTGTCAGTGGCTCCGTTTACATGAGTAGTTTTCATCAATCTGATTGAAATCAATTGGATTAAGTGAATCTGATTCCATCTGTATACATGAACTTTAAGTAAAGAGATCCACGTTCAGTCCGCGTTTTCATGGCCCCAGCTGAATCCAGTTGTATTGTATTGTATCACTGGAAATTGTTAATAGGAACAATTGTTTTAGTTCCGTTTTAGAGTTGCGCACGGACGTGTTTGTGTGTGACACTGCCGGAGTTACCAGAACGAGCACAGTAAGGAACCCTATGTGTTGAAGTTTAATAAAAGTATAATCCAGCAGGGTTTCACAGCAAGAAGTGTACGCTTCGTCAGTCGCACGAAACAACACACTTTAACACTCCACCGTCCAGTTTTTCTGATTGTTCGCCATGTTTGTTTTCGTTTGTGCGCGCTCTGCGTACGTTACTACGTGCCTCTTACATACTACAGAGCACCTGCGCAGACCGAACAAGCCTCTCTGTAAACGGAGCAGATTATCAATCGGTGTAGACTACCTCTTACAATCCGACCCGAAATACAATCAGATCCGGGTGAATCAGATTGGCTAAGGTGTTTATATGAGACATTTTGAATCTGATTGACCTTTCAATCTGATTGTAAATAGGATTTTTGGACCCATGTAAACGGGGCCACTGAGAAAAAAAGAAAATGAGTGCTACCCCTGGCAGAAATGCAGATGAAGGCTCAACCGATGATGACATCATCGACATTGGCACAAAAATGTCGGTGGTGTGGAGGTATTTTGTTTTTTTGAGGTTGGACATGAAGCAGAGTAATGTGCTCTGCAAATTATGTCAAGTACGTGTTCTCGCAAAGTCGGGGAATACCTCAAATCTTTTTCACCACCTGAAGCAGTGACACGCAACAGAGCGCGCGCAAAGCAAAAGGTTACAAGCCCTGAGCGGAGCAAGGAGCCCATGGCGCCTGTGCAGCTGAAACAGCCAACCATTTCAGTCCGCTTTCTCTAGCGCAACGCCTTACGACAAAACGTCAAAGAGACACAAAGACCTCACAGATGCATTAGCTTATTGTATTGCAAAAAACGTGCTACCAATAAGCACTGTTAAATTTCATTTTTTAATATCGTGATATATGTTGATATCAACTGATATGAAAATTAATATATAGTAAAAATATATACTTTTTTCCCATATTACCGAGCCCTAATTTCAGTTATTCATAATGTTGAGTCTAACGATTGGAACCATCTATGAGCCCTGCACTGCTCCCAGAGTGAAGCTCACATGTATGTAGAGGAGATTTATGTGAGTGATCACATGACTGTAATCATTTCACCTGGTAGTCTGCAGATTGAAGTGAATTAATCTCCTCTCTATGAACAATCACAGGTGGAGAAGATAAAAACTTGTCTTTGCTAAGCCTCCCTCTGATGGAGGAGGAGGAGGTGCTGCGGTACTTACATCAAATAATCTCTCTATGTACACCTCCTCGTTGACCTTCTCCCGCAGCATGTCCTGGGAATGTCGCACGAACGTCACATAACCATCAGCTACGTCCATCCCTGGCTTCTGCGAGAAACAGAGGAGAAGGGAGGGAAAGATTGAAAATGGCAATCGCTTAACTATTTCATCCACTCAAGTTATGATTATCAAAGTTTTCCATTTCATTAGAAGACAAAAGGATTTCAACCCATCTCATGTCTGGTAAAAGCCAAATTTTGCCAGCTTAGTACTTGAAACACAAGTAAACAACAGAAATTGACCATCTATAGAATATATAATTAAATACAATATTAGGATATAAACTCCTGATTTACCTAAAATTTGAAACAAACTTTGCCTTTTTCAAAATAAAGATATTCTTTTGTTTTTACTTGTCAACTTAAACAAGTTTATCATTCTTTTTTTTCATTTATATTACCATTATTATTAATTTATTATGATTGTATTATCATTATTAATATCCTCTTTTATACTTACTATCCTGTTTCCTGCTTTCTGCCCCCCTTTTCTATTTCATTTCTTCTTCGTACCTATTTTTTTGTTTTTATTTTGGTCCTCATGGTCTCATTTTATGTAGTAGGGTTCTTATATTGCCTGGGTTTCTTATGAAAAATGAAACTGGCCTTCAATTCAGAGGCTTTGTTTTTAACTGAGCTTTTGTTTTTATTTTCATGTGCTGCTGATGTTCTGTGCTTGCAACTGTTGTCAAAGCACTTTGTAAACTTCTGTTTTTAAAGGTGCTATATAAATGAAGTTATTATTATTATTATTATTATTATTATTATTATTATCATTCATAAGATTCATCACCCTGTGAGACACTTTATGATCAATGATTTCAAATTGATGTTCCTCAACAGAAAAATTAAAATACAACATATCATTAAAAGATTCAGAAAATCTGGAGAAAACTCGACACGACAATGCTGGATGAGTTTGATTTGTGGGAACACTGCTCTTGAAACAGACGTGACTCTGAAGTGGATGTCACTGCACCGATTCAGACTCAAGCCAGTTTGTCTTGAGACAGTCAAAAGGAACTAATTCAGTATAATCAGGATCAAATACCATGGCTCATCATGGCTAAAAGTCCTTCTTATACTTGAAGTGGAAGCCAAAGAGACTTTTCATACACTTGAGGATATAATTTGTAGGAAACAAATGTTTGCATCCCTAAAAAAAAGTGTTTAATTTACAAGGTTGCAGACTCTGTACTGCGGGGCAGTTGTGTTCTTCAGTCAGCTCTCTTGTCAGAGAGTGGAGCTTGGCTGGGAGTCAATCCTCACAGTCTGGGCATGTGCAAAGTGAACAGGGGCACTGGAGACAGTTGGGTTTGATGGGGAGAGCAGATTGTTCGAAGGCCTGCCATTCTGACTTCTAAAATATTCACTGAGGACAATGCATCTATTACAGGCCCTCTGGTCTTCTATCCTTATCAGCATAACATAAGATTTTTCAGATTCAATTACTTTTCTGTGAGGCTTTTGGCCTCAGTTTGTCTTTCTGTAGGACTCAAAGTCTCTCTTAGAACTCATGGCCGCTCCTAAACGTAGCTGACACATCTGTAATGATGCTAACAATGTGTAAATGAGTGTCTTTTTTCCACTGAAACTCTAATTTTGTACATTAAGGACACAATTAGCATGCCGGGCTGGAAACTGCGACCCCTGCCAGCGTACACAGTGCCTCGTCTCATTTACTGACAGGCCATTAATTTGAAATTTGGCATGTTGCTGAGGCCGAAGTGTTGGCAGCTAATACAGATCTGATGCGTTCACACACACGCACACACACACACACACACACCATCACCATCACCATCACCATCGCCACCCTAACAGCAGAGTGGGCATGTGTTGTAAAACATGGAGCCACAATGTGTACTGCATAAAGAGGGAGACACGAGGCATGGCTGCCTGTCAGTGTCTGTCCACATGCATATGAATGGACATTGGATGTGGAAATAGGACCACTAAAACCATCTGGATTCTGACTCAACATGTGAAAGCTTGGTCAAATATTTGTACATCAAAAAGAAACACACACAAACACACATTTCACTCAGAGACAAAACGCCTTCCCTCTGATCCGTAAATCCACCGAAAGCTCAAAACAGAAGTCTGTTTTTAGCAGAATATTAAAGGTTTATTCATTCACATGATTTAATTTACAGTTAGTTTGCACAGTGAGGTGACACTAACTAAATTCATGGATCCGCATGAATCCAAAATAAGTGTTGTTTTAAGGTCATTACCACAACATTGTGTTATTTTTGCATTTTAGTTGCAAGTCAGTTGTTTAAGTGTGACGAGACAAAAGTCAATGGTGTTTGTCAACTTTTACACCTTGTTAATGTGTTTTTTTTACACAGCAGAGTTTTGTTTTAAACTGGGTGAAAATAAATCTTTTATTTTGCTCTGATAAAGAGACATTTTTACCCCATAATCTCAATATTAGTTCTCATTTTGGCCACTTAATGCAGTAGACATGCCTTGACTGTTTCTTTTATTCAGATTTACAGTACTTTGGTTTGTGTTTGACACATTGGGAGATTCTCACAATTTGTTAACAAACAGGGATTTCTTACATAAATAGCAACAAAATACAGTTTTAAATGAATAATGGGGTTACTTGTGACAACGATCAGGCCATGTCAAGTGCTAAAAATAGTACAGCATGAATTGTCTGAGCCTGCTCACAGGCTCCACTGCATTAGTTACAGTTTTTGTCTAAGGGGCCTTTCTCACCCCTCACCCCTTAGAAGGTCTGGATCAGGGACCAAATCTTTGCACTGTTGCATTTTGCGTTTGGTCCGGTTGGCGTTCAAAAAAAGAGGGAAAATTTTGAGGGAAAATCACTGTCTGTCACCTGCTCATTTTGGGCACAATCTTCATTGTCCCACAACACACAGAGAGAGAGAGTAGCCAACCAGGGAGAATAAAAGGCGTCTTGCTTCATGAAATCCACCAGAGGTGGCGAAGACGTTGTGCGAGGAGATGCGGGGCATTAACACAAAGGAATGCCTATAACACATTGTCAGCGTGTTTGTTGAACAGAAGAACACCCAGGTATTTAATATTTATCACCCAACTATTGTATTGGAGCACAAACCCTTCTGACATTTGTCCAGTTTTACAGACAGTCCGGTGTTTTGACCGACTGTTCTCCGACTGTTCTCCGACTGCTGCAACCTCCAGCAGAGCACAATTTCCCAGCTTTATCACAGTGTAAATGTGTTATTGGTTTATATTGACATATAAAAAGTCTGCACTGCGTTCACACCCATTGTGGACCGGATCATGGCTCATTTGGAGGGGGGCCTGTCCGGCATTTTCAAAAGGACCACAGTTCGCTTGCTCGTTCATACCAGCGGACCAAAGGAGTAAGGGGACCACCGTCCTTTTAAAACGAACCAAACAGTTCTAGTGTGAATGCGCCCTAAGTCTTCCTGGAAACCATCCCAAAATGATCGTAAGTACAAAACATTTGTTTGTACTAATTAACTTACCCCAGAAATACTGTTTTTGCTGAGGACTTTAAGTAAAGTTGAGAGGAGTTTGCCACGATCATACTGGAGTGATGCTTATTGAAAGTCTATACAGCCTCTGAGTTGTACATATTTATCCATTTTTTTAAGGACTTTATAAAACTGGTAACATATCCAAAAAATTTTGGACTCTTTGACAACACAAGTCACTCAGTCTGTAGAGACTTGGGAACCAGAGGGTTCAAGTCCTTGGATTGGACCATAGAATTAAGGTTCATTAAATCCATTTCCCCGGGCGGGCACAGCTATAGTGTTTTTAATCAAAAATCTGAAACTCTACTCTTCAGGGTGCTGCTCCACATGCAGCCTGTTTACTCTGATAACACTCCACTAATGCTCATTAGGAGGATCTTGTGTGTGCATGTGAACATATTTCAGAGCGAACAATCAAATTTCCCTTCAGAGATTGATTAATGTGTTTGTCTTTTCCTCCTGCCAGGAAACATTTTCCAGCCAAATAGCAAAGCCATTTCAAATTCTCCATAATACCATTGGACAATTATAGCTGCTCGCGATATTTAACAAAACCAGCATCTTTTTTTTTAACTCCATGCTAACCTAACACATCCTTCAAAGCAAGCACACCAAAGTCAAAATAAAAAAGATGTTACATGTCCAAAATAAGAACTGAATTAGCTGTAATGAGTAAAAAGAAACTTCCCAATGAAATAACCTTTCCTATTATTTCATTTTCAACTTACTGTAGAACAAAATCTCTATTCCATTTGCAGATTTTTTTTTACTTTTCATTTCTTGTTTTTGGCGAGAATATTTTTGAACTTTCCCACTAACATAACACAGAAAAATGACAGAGATATGTACATAAATGTTAACTCAAATACTTACAGGTACATCCACATACTTTGAGGCGGCTTTCACCTTGAAATAAAGAAAAGAGAGGAAAGTGAGTGAGAACATGCTGGATTAAATCTGCAACCGGAGTGGAAGGAGATGAGGAAGATTAAAAAAAAACCCATCAAATTTTGTTAAGATTAGCATGAAGGTCAACCTAAAAAAAAACAAGACTGGAAAACACAACATGATGGTGTCAATATGCAGTAAATTTTAAATGGGAAGCCCATCTTCTACATTCACTTGTTATCTAATTATAAAAAGTAGAACTCTAACTTTAATATTACAAATTCACAAAACAGACTATGGTGTTCACGGTTTGCAGAAACTTGCAACTCACTGTGAAAGATAGGAATGAAGAGAAGAGAGTTCCCTCGTCGTATCTGGAGAGCTTCGCTAAAACGCTCTCTAAAATAACCACAAACTGACGAGGAGCACAGAAAGAGAAATCAGAATCTTTTTACACGTGAGGGCTCCTCAACACAAACAAACTATCACAATTTAACAGGCATCCAAAAGGAAAAAGGTTGAACAGGAAAATGTACTGAAAATAAATACATAAATGAATAAGTAATCCGTTTATTTGTAGCAGTGAAGTTTTATTTGGTAGACTTTCTCTGAGATGTACAGGTAGTTGGTTTGGCGGTTCTTCTTTCATCAGATCATATTGAGTCATCTTGATAGTTTTTTTTAGTGTAACTTGGTATTTTTCTAAGTCATTTTTCATTTCTCATCTGTAGTTGTCAGTCTCTGTGTAGATGTCTTGTGGTACTTTGCACTTTTCAATCACTGTTCCAAGTCTCTCTGTGTGGTCATTCTGTGTCATGTCGTGGTGTACTGAGTCTCTTTATGGTCATTTTGGAAATCATTTTTATCACTTTAGTATCTTCTCATGAGTTAGCTCAAAGTTTAATGAGGTTTTTTTTAGTTTTTTGCTCACAGTTTTAGGTTTGGTTGGCCTCTGATGATCTGGGCCGTTAGAGGGTCTCATTGCAGTTTCATTCTCAGCCATGTTTGGATGTGTTTTACAACAGCAAGAGGAGAAAAAAATACATTTCTAAACTCCTGGTGCTATACTTGAAGGGTGAATAACTGTCCTCTGACTTCCCGTTCTAATCTTACCTCATCGTCCACAACTCGACCTTTTATCTTAACTTTTTTGGTGATTTTGCCTCTTTCAGCCTGAATGCTTCTGCTGCTATTTGGTGCTTTTAGTGCTTCCTGCTGTATTCTGCCACTCATTGGATGTGACTGCAGAGACTCTGCCTACCATGTTATTAGGTATATTAAGTGATAGGACAGTTACAGCACACACATAAACAGTAGCAAAACTAGAAAAAACATAATTCACGAGAACTGTGGACTCTATACCAAAGGATCAATATTGTACTTAGGGTCGAAGCCCCCTTTGTATCTTTGCAGTTGTTTCAATCATCTCTCGTCAGGTCAGGTGTCTTGTTGCCTTGAGTCCTCTGGGCTTTTAAGAAGTACTTCAGTGTTGTGCAGCGCGTCTTCGTCAGTGAGTGTTGTGAATATATTTTTGATCCTTCTATGTCTAAAATGATCATCTGATTGATTTTCAAGTAGGAGGGTTACTATAAATGCTGCTCTTGGAGTAGGTTCATACGCTCATGGTAAATACCTTGGCTACCAGCAGAGTGATCATCTCCCTCACCGTCTCCTCAATGAGATTGTCAATCTGGGAGTGGTATTGTCTCTGCAGGGGAAGGACAAAAGTGTGTTACTTCTCCTGTGCACACCAAAAGGTGTCACGAATGAATATGCATCCGAGCTATTTAGAGGATTCTTTAAAAAAGACCAGACTTATTTATTTGAGCCAAGACAAAGTTACTGTTAACAGGTCTGGACAGAAAATCCTGCGCAAATGTTTTATGAGATATGTGTGTTTTTACTTTGTCACCTTGGATTGAATGATGGAGGGAGTTTATTTGTTGTCAGTGTGTGACTTTGATGAATATGCCAAACACCACTAAAAACACAACCATGAAGAGAAAAGATGGAGGAAGGAGGAGGGAAATGGGTTCAGATTGAGTTTACAAACTCTTCTGCTGCCCGCAGTATCACAGGTTTGAATTACTTTGCATCACAGACTTGCAGAAAAACGAAACTTTTGATGGCACTTGGCTATCTCTGCTCTCATCTAAGACCCTTCCAAAAAGACCCAACACAGCTGAAGAGATGAGGTCCAGTTTTATGTGGTACTGTCTGTAATACATAGACTGTATATAGAATGGACGCCGTCTGTCTCCTCGCTGAGTAAAGCCACCCCGAGAACAGCACCCTCTGGTGACAGGCTGCAGTATAGGTCATAAATCCCGCCTCCTCGAGCGATCCCTCAAACTTTAGAAATTTATCACACAGAATATAAATTTTTCTCCCCCCTGCTTGCGATGTTGACATGTAGTTACTGTAAGACTAGTTTGTGCTCAAGTCCTTTCTTTTCTGTACAGCTCCACTTTTAAAAGTTATTAGGGGGTTCATGTTTTCTATGATTGACACTTGATACAGCCTTTGGGCGTACAAAGGTTGCGTAGCCCACCCGGGGGATACGCTGTTTGAGCGGAGCATCATCACAGTGTCTCTTGGCAACTTTCCAGCCGAATGCGTACAATGCTAGTGTGCAGGTGGTGGTTCCAGGAAGCGGAGGAAATCACGAAAATACCGAGAGCACTTTAGCTTCAAATTTGTATAACGACGGAGGGCGAGACCAAGTTGTCCATAGTATATACAGTCTATGCTCTAAGCTTACCTGTCTCTAAGCTTCTGCTGGAGTGTTGACACAGACTCGTGACTGTCACAGACCTGCCTGACTCCAGCTGCTACACCTATTAATACCAGTCTGACTTTAATTATCATTTAAATTCTTCGTGTGAGTCCTAGAGATGCTCCAACAGATATAATTACAACTCTCACTCCTCTCTATAATATAATCAATATAGTTGTTAATGTTAATACAAACCCATCAGTGGATTATCATACTGAGGTTTTCCCTGCAGTGTTAAACATGATTTATAATTATCACAGGTCCTGTTATTAAAAATCTGTTTAATCTTTTCTTTTTTTTTTTTTTTTTAAATTTGGCATATTTCAATATGACATTACATTTCATTGTTAAAGCTCATATGAGGAACTTTCAAGTTCCCTCACTTTTGGTGCCCCCCCCCCCCCCCCCGTGCACAAAAAATCATGTTTTGTCCTCTACATGCTTAACTGGTGACTTTTGACAATGAATCTCATCCGTTTGACTTCTGACAGCTTCATGTATCATTTCTTATGAATATTTTATTTGGAAGTTGTAAACAAAGGGTTCCTCAACGGCTCGTCATTCTTGTCTCTGATGGTCTTGTTTGCTTTAATATATTATGAAAAGGCATCTCTATGGATATCAGTCTTTTCATTAATGTCAAAAAAAAATCCTCATTAGAGTTCTAATAACATACAAGCTCTCCTGTAACAGAATTTACTTGTTACTCTCTGTTTGTTTTAGGACCAGATATACAGGAAACACTACATTTGATTCTAACATGAAAGATCACTGCATTGCTTTTGGAACAAAGATATTCAGTGATGTCTCTGCAGTCTGTTTCTGATATTTTACAATCCAGACAGCTGACGTGTTGGCATGTGTAAGCTGTCATTATTAAAGCTCCTGTCAGGGTTTTTAATTGGTTATATGAAGCAGGGTTAAATGAACGGTATCCAGGGTATTAGATTTCATCAATGATCGATTTCACAGTGAAAAGACACATGGAGATTTTGGTTTATTGGCACCACTTCGACACTGACATGACAAAATCAGCAAGTATAGGGGTCACTACTACAGACAGAAAGTTCCTGACAGGAGCTTTAATGCATATAATTAATGTGGAAACTTTTCAGCTGACAATCATAAAGGCAGAATTTGGTCTATCTGCTGTTACTATTATCATGCCAATAATATCCTGCATCTCAATTGACTGATGTTTTACATGGTAATGATTATTTAAATATTGGAAAATCAAGATCCAACCAGATAAGAATGAACCTTTTTCAAAAAGTGGCTGAAGCTTTGGGTCTAAACTTGACACAGTTTGACAAAAGGTAGAAAATCAACACAATTTTTAATCCATTCATGGTACTTTTTTTTTTTTTTTTTGCATCCGACTGTATTCGATCAAAATAATTAGACCCCCTTTCATGATGCAAGTCCTGCTTTAAATGTACTAAATGAAATGTACAGCTCAGTCATCATTTCTAAACATCATGTCTTTCAACATAAACTAATATTAAAATTCTCCGCTCATTCTTTGAGCTGGATCATTAATCTATATTTGTTTTTTGTTTTTCCTGCATTTATCATTTTCCTTTTTTCTCTTTTTTATATTTCATTTACTCTATTCTGTTTTAACCACTTCAGATCCCTCTGTGGTTCTCAGATAAAGCCAAATCCTCCGACGGGCTGATCTGTCGTGCTAAAGACCGGCTGTCATGGAAACTCAGTGACAGTATGACTGTGACGACTCCTTTTGTTCAGCCACGTAGCACCAACAGAAAGAGCGAAGGACTTTGCAATAATTAATTCATTGTCAGAAATTGGTATCAGTCTCAAGATTCTGCGAAACATGAGATCTCTCACTTTTAGCCCATGTATATTCAATACTATTTACACATATGCTAATGAAATCCAAACAATTCAAGTGAAGGAATACAGACAGGGAAAACTGAAGACTAATTATACATTTGGGAACCGGGAGGTGAGACTTCAACTGAATTAATACACACTTACCCAGTCTCTAACAAACTTTCACAAGACAGAGAGGAGGGCGAAAAGAAAGAGATAGAGGTAGTGTGATACATATAAAATAATGTGAATAATACAAAAGAGATTGGAGACAAAGAAAGAAGACAAAAAATATGACAGAGAAAATCAAACCATAAAGATCAATGCAAAAAAATGTACTTTCATTCTGCTCCAAATGTTTGTGACTTTTACGCCAATTTATATTTCACCAGGATTGATGTGTAAAGGGTCAGTGACAGGTTTGATCTTGACAAGATAAGTTATTTTACAGTGCTTTTAGGTCTTAAAGAAAACAAGTTTTTAAGTCTCTCCTACCTCCTGCCCCAGGTCCATGGCACACAGCTTGGCTGACTGGGCCTTGGCATCCACCATGACGTTGAACATGGTGCAGATGGACTGCGGCACGCGGAAGTCTGTGGTCCTGCTGCTCTTCTGAAGCTTGGCCTCAAATGCCGCCCGTGTCCTTTGAAAAAAAGGAAAAACTAAACTTCCTCTCTTACTTACTTTAACACTTCAAAACTTCCCTTTTAAAAACTTTCTCCCACCGATGAAGGCGTCATTAATCACTGTATCTTTTCAACTTCCCGAATGCTGCCAGTGGCCACATTTAGGTGAAGAAAGAGTGATCTGTGCACTCTGTTTGCAATCACTCCCTGCAAATCAGTCTATATGTTACCGTTTTATGCAGGACTCAATCATGTCACTGGACATCAGCTTCAGCCGGGTCTCCAGATGTTTTCCAAACTCCTCCTCAGGCCAGTGAAGGTCTCTGATAAAGGTCTGCAGAGCGTCCAGCTTCCAGAAGAGGTCCTCTGACGTCCCTGAACCATTACTGCAAAACCACAGGTCAGAGAGCAGACTTCTTAATTTTTTAAACTTTCATAAAAATCACAAAAAAATATAAGGTCTTTCAATTATACAATGAAGTATTAGGGCCAAATAAGAAAAAAACAAATAAGCCTTTGAGATTAAAGTAATTAATTTACAAGAATAAAGTCATTACTAACAAGAATAAAATCTTTACTAATGAGAATAAAGTCGTAAAAAAATCATTATGATACTTTTAATAATGTGGTGCTGATGTGCCAAAAGATATAGTATCTTCTTGTTTGAGAAACCTATATTGAAGTACATTTTTATGAAATGCTCCATGGCTCTCATTTCAACAACTGTCACTTTAAACAACAGGTTAGAATATAAGGACTTTATTCTGACTTTATTCTCGTAAATCATGATTTTATTACGACTTTATTCTTGTAATTAATGACTTTATTCTCGTAAATCAACAACTTTAATCTTGAAGTCTTATTTTTTTTATTTTTCTTAATGTGGCCTTAATACTCCGTCGTAAAATTCAACCCCTTGTGAGGATCATTATTGAGACTCTATTATTTCTAGTCTTCTTTTATTAATACTCTGGTTAGATAATCCTGTGGGGTTCTGTGTACAGTGTGCAGGCTGCACTTAAGGCAGGATCCATGCATAGCCTGCGACAGACGCGACACTGTGAGTGAAGGTGAAAATTTATGCAGGTTCCATCCTGTCGTTTACACATCAGGAAACATAAGAGGGTTCGACTGTGAATGTGTGAATGCAGGAGACTCGTCTTAGTACTCAGTGTGTTTGTCAAACAACGAAAGCATAAAAAGACGAGGCAGAGCCCGGAGTGTGTGTACTCAGAAAGAGAAGATTATGTTTTTGTATGTAAATATGTATTTAAATAACCAGGTATGAAAACAGACACAACACAAGAGGAAATAAAGGGTTGATACTTGTTCTAAGAAATGATTTGTGGCTGAGAAGAACGACTGCCATGTACTTTCTTCACACACAAGGAGCCTCTAAAAATGAACAGCTGCTGCAGAGTACACAAAAAGCTGGACCAGTGCAACAACATTAGGTAAGTGTTGGGAGGAGGGGGGCAGAAACACGTACAGATACGATAAGATGCAAAAGCATGATCATGTCAGCAGCTCCACCGCTGATGTAAACAGCATTCCCTAGTTTAAAGTTTTGATGTGATGATTAAACTCAAGAAAATATCAACAAATGTCACAGATTGTTCAAAACTCCATCATGAGGAGCTTATTCAGCTCAACTGAGACCACAGACAGTTTCCTATGTAGACACACAGACAGACAGACAGACAAACTCTGTAACTGCAAATGTATTTCATTATGAGCAGACTTTCTGAATCCACAGCAACATTTATTTCTTCTTTTTCTTTCTCAATCTGTTATCTTTCTTTCACCTTTCCACTTTTTTCTTTCTCTCTCTCTTTCTTTCATACCTTCTACTTTCCTTTTTATCTTTCTTTCTTTTATTTATTTTTCTGTCCAATCTTTGTGTTTACTTTCTTTTTCTTTTCATTTATTCTTCTCCCTTAATTTCTTTATTTCTTCTTGTCTTTTTCCTTCCTTCCTTTTCTATTTTCTTTTTGTCTCTTCATTTCATTTTCTCTTTTTCCTTACTTCCTTTTCTGTCCATTATTTTTATCTTGTTCCTTTTTGTCTTTTTTTTACTTTGTTTTCTATCTTTATCTCTATTTCTCTTTATCTCTCTCCCTTTATTTCTTTTTCATTAATTCATGTATTCATTTTTGCCTTTCCTTTTTTCCTTCATCCCGCCGCTCTTTCTCTCTTTTTGCTTTATTACCTTTTACTCCCTGTTTCCTCTCTGTCTTTTTTCTGCCTGTTTTCCCACTTTTCTTTCCTTTAACTCCTTTTTTCATTCATTCTCATTTCGATTCTCTTTTTCCAGCCTTTATTTAAACAGTTAACAAAGCACTTACACACACGCTTTTGCATCTCTCACTTCATACTAAAACACACAGGATGGAGGAAAATGTTTTCTTGGAGGTCACTGCCCTTCTCAGCCGTCCAAACACACACCGTGTCTCCATGTCGGCATAAACGTGGTTGTGGGATCCCTAACAGTTCAAACAGATAACTCTTTTTCTTTGTTTCCTCAGGGAACCAGTTTAGGCCTTTCTTTCAACACTTAAGGGATTGTATTTTATTTTATGTAAATTGAGGCCCTGATCATGCTTTTGTATACTGACACTTTTAGGATTGGTGTTTTCTAACATGTATCTTTAGAGGAGGTGTGTGTGTGTGTGTGTGTGTGTTGCAGCAACAGGGCCACACTCTGCAGGAAGTTGAAGTGTATGAAGCAGCTTTCACACCTCTGATCCCCGTCGTTGGTGCAGACTACATTTCACTCAAGTTTCCAACATGCAACCCATGACATGTTACAGCTTTGGTAGATATGTAGAGAGCTTTTAGCACTTAAAGGTTTATGTATAAATCAAAAATCCTCTGAAGTCACAGGCTAAACAGATCAATATCTGTGTCTTACAGAGGGAAAAACCAGGTTTGCGGCCCCCAAATAAATGAAGTCAAAGGGTTTCCTTTAACAGAAAAATAAATGGAAGTGAAGAGAAAAGTGCACAAAAAAATCAGTAATGAAAAGAAAATGTTAAAGTGCAACAATTTGTCAATGTGTGACTTCTGAGATCAATAAATACAAAAAGATTCATTTCTATTTCTGTTTTCCAGACTTAGGTTTTTGGTAATTGATTTCATGTCACTCTTTTTTAAAAATAGTTTTTCAGGGTTTTTTTTAGTTTTAAAGTCTTCTCATTTCTGAATTTATATAGAAAGAGAATCTGCACATTTTTAGATCTCGATAACAGCCCACTTGTGAGACAAATAGCATGATCAGTAAATAATCATTTTTAGTAACAAATATCCATCACACAGACCAAGTGTCTTTGTGTTCATACTGACAAAAAACAGGTTCAGATGTATATAATTAGTGGCTATTTCCACGGTTTTGGGTCCTTCTACTCAGGTGCCATGTTTATGCCAAAGACATGAGTGAGTGTTTGAGGCTGCAGCAGGCAGATACACACTCTGAGTCACAGTTATCTGTCATCCAGCTGGGCGGAGAGAAGCTGGGCATTTGTGGGAGGTTAACACTTGTCGCTGTTAGATTTGGTACTTTGGGCATTTGGAGGTTCACATTAGGCAGAGTGTTTGTTATCGTCCTGTGGAGATAAGAAAAAATAAAAAAACAGAGGGACAGAAGACAAAGATTTTAACAACAAACATGCAAGAAAAAAAAGAAGTGAAACTCAAAAAAAAAAGAAAGTGTTTGGTTTTGTTAATTTTGTGCAGCAGCCCCAGGTATATTTTTCACTAACTTACTGCTTTTTACAAATCGAATTTTATCAGCTGTGCTTATATAGTTTTTATTTATTTATTGTTTCTTTCTAGACATGTGGGGCCATGGAGCTGTCTTAAGATTTCACCCTATGTTTACTTTGTATTAAACCGTATGATATCTTGTAAGTGATCCAAACAGGACTTGTTCCAACAATAGCTTCCTTGCATAAAGCCAGCATAAACACAGCAGAGTCTTCCTTGTGTCTGTTCTGACCCATTGTGGTGTAAATTTTTCCAGATATCATCCTGATCAGTTTTTGGACAGACTGTTGTTGAATGTGGATTCTCTCAGCCATACTGAGCTCCAGCTGACCCTTAATCCTCCCCGTTCTGCCAGGATGAAAGTCACATTTTTACCTTTTCCTCTGATTTTTGAGAAAAGTGTTGTTCTGCTGCATTTAATGAGAAGACTTGACAGACTAAAAACCCTTTAATTCAGATTTATTTGTTTATGTGTATTTGTGAACTGTATGTGAGGCATGAGGAGATGTAATGAATTGAGTTTTAAATGAATCATAGCCATGAAGGTTTGAATTCATTCAGGTTGTCTTGTTACGATGAGATTCAGAAGGAACTACGTTGCATTTGTGTGTGTGTTGGTTTGCACATCTTGTCTTTATTTAATGCTAAAACATCTGCAGAGAGCACTGTTAGTCACACAGATTTATCTCATGCCTTAAAAGAGTGTGATGGTGAAACACAGCTGTAAAAATCACTGCTTTGACTCGTGGGGATGTGAACATATGGCAAATGTGAGTGACTTGCAAATGAATAAAATACAAACTTCAACAAAAAAAAGAGCAACACAACGACTGAAAAAGACTCAACATAACAACAACTCCATCTCCTCTAAATCTGTGTGAGTCTACCTGAACTGAGCTCCACTGAACCAACGTTTGGATCTAAAAACTCACTTAATTTAGGTCGACAACTGTAAAAACTGTCTGCCACAGTATTTCCTGCCTTTCAAAATCAATAAGATGACTATTTATGAGTTGATTTTATAATGCATCTCTCCTGAACTTCCAGAGGAGGTACCAGCTAGTTTATTTTTATAGTTAAAAATGTGACGATTTCTACTGAGCTGAGTTTCTTCACAGAAATCACTGAGTAGAAGAAGAAGAAGAAGAAGAAGAAGAAGAAGAAGAAGAAGAAGAAGAGGGTTTTTGGTTTGAGGCTGTTACTATCTATCAGCATCATAAATTAACACATGATAGGCTAACATTTGCAGAAATTTGAATGTAAAATAAAGTTTTATATACGTGAAGATCTGCGGAGTGAAACAGACTTAAACAGCACATCCTTCAGGTGAAGGTTGAGTAAATTAACTTACTTGACAGGCTCCCAGGACTCCCTCTCAAAGCCTCTGTGAATGGACTGGGCGATGGATGACTCCATCAGGTCCACGTATCGAACCACCAGGGGGGCGTACAAATCCTGGAGGTGTTTGTGGAACCTCCCGTTGCACAGGTTATCTGAGGGACAGCATTAAAGAGCAGATATAAGACACTGAAGAAATAAACCGAAGAGCAAAGGAGTTTAAGACCCACACTGAGAAGAATCGTGTTTTTCTTGTTGTTTATATGTTCATACGTCATTTTTCTGATGCTACAGGACATATCATGAGAAAAGTGAGTGCAAAATTGCATTTCTGAGTATTTCTGCTTTTAAATCACTGTGAACCTCGAGCAGAACCAAACAACAGGGTCAGATACAGTGAGATTTCCTACGTAGCAAATCCAAGCTCTGTCCCCGCAGCCGTTAGCGGATTGCAATGCTCATAAGAAAGCTAATTATGATATTAACTTTCACTATGCCCCTAAAGACATTAGTGTTCAAAAGCTGAATAGCTCCTTTATTACCTGCTACCTCTCCTACACTGGCAATGTTAGGCCGCAAGCTAGTGTGAAGAGTAATGTGCAGAGCAGAGCACAACTCAGAGGCAAATTGCTAATGAGCTACTGGAGCTCTGAAAAGCTCTTGAAAATTACAAAGGTAACATGATTTTGGCTAAAAACTTCATAATCACAATTTAAAGACCACTGAGAACACTTAAGTAGTAAAAAAAAAAAAAAAAACAATCGGAGTGGGACTTAATGCTAAAGTTCAGGGTTAAAGATGGGTACTGCCTCTCTTCAGGGAGCAGGGGTCATGTTTTGCACTAAATAAATCTGTATGTCTGTGATCATTAAGGAAATGTTTCTGATCGAAGATGGGCCAGTACTCGATAATGTACATCTGTTGCGATGCTGTGTCTGAAGGAGCCGATGTGTGGCTGCTACATACAAATGTGGCCCTGCTTCTCCAAACACATGACAGTCAGTGCACTCCTCTGCAGCTCACTGCGCGCTGCACAGTGCATGCTGCTTGGCTGTGCGCTTATCTGCGACACAGGTGAGAGAAATCTCAAGTAATCAGTCGGGCACACTGTGGTCTTTGGACAACAAGGTAGAGCAGTGGTCATACGGCTGAGGAAAAAGTGAGGGGAGATCAGCAAAACCAGACACTGAGCACTAAAACACACATGGAAAAAAGGGTAAGACCGGTAAGATGCCTCATCACTGGACTCTAATATGATGAAAAATAAAAAGGGATCAGATCTTTTGTTTATGGCTGTCATGCATTTGGCAACAATGATTTAGACCCTTTTTAGAAGTTGAGTTGATTGAATATATTGGTTAAAATATGCTGCTTTATTGAAATGCAAATTAAAAATGTTTAATGTTTACAAATAGAGTATTTCAGTTTAAAACAGCAATGTTAAAACCAACACGAAAACAGGATTAATTATTTGATGTTATGTTAAGTTAAAAAATGTTTATTAAAAATGAATTTATATTAGTTAAGAAATATTAGAGTGTAGTTAAAATCTAAGTATAAATATAGTAAATCTGAAACAGTATAAAACTCAAAGAAAAAGGTCATTTCAAAGTAAATGGTTCTAATTGGTAAATTTATCCTTTCATTAAGCAAATGTCTATTTAAATGAACCTTTGTCTTGTTTGGACAAATGCTGAATTAATTTACATTTATTTATTTTCTGTTACTAGGTTTTTCACCTGCTTGATTCCTGTTGTTGGTACAAACAAAAACAGGGAATGAGTGAAATCCTGAGGTCTGGTTTGAATCCTTTCTTTAACAAGTGTGGGAAGCCGTGGTGTGTTGAAGCATTATTCCAGTATAAGATAGCCTCTGTACCTCTAGGGATACTATAGCAAGTATCTAATTGTGGTTTAAACTTAGACATAAATAGAGTAATGATATAAATAGTTGATATTAAAAGCAGTTTTAATGTGATATTATTCTGGTATTAACTTTTCTTGACTGGGGCTTTAAACGTCTTTAAATCTGTACATCCTATTTTAAAAGTGCCTAGGAAGCCTGCATGTCTGTCCATTTTGTGCTGTTGAGCGTGTGTGCAAAAAGAGGCTGAGTTACCATCCGTTAAATAAACCTAACCCCTGGGTGCAGACGCAGTAATCCACCCTGAGATACTTGCAGTAGAAGAGTGAATCTGAAAAGTAAAACAGCTCATAATAGAAAGCTTAGTGCAGACAGTGGGAGCGAACAAAGACAGAGGACACTGCTGTTGGTCGCTGCCGCCGGCTCTTCATTAGCAGGTATGACACAGCACATCCAGTTTTCAGTCTTTTCTGAACAAAAGGTCGGAGTCTGGGGGTATTTCTAAATCCGACCCATCAAACACATTTCCCCTCGTCTCCGCCGGCTCCCAACTGGTAAAAAGGCAACACTGACAAAGACCACAGGAGATAAAATGGAGGCCAGTGTGTGCTAATGTGATGCCTCACGGCTCCATGCAGCGTGTCTGCTTTTCCTCGCCCTCTCTCTCTCTTTGTTTTTCTCTCCCCCTCTGAGCATGTGTGTGTTTGTGTTTGTGTGTGTTGGCATTGGAGTCAAGGTCGATGATACACAGTAGGTGCAATGTTTGTTGTGTTCCCTGATTGCCACTCTCCCAATTAGCCACTTGAGCGGCTGCTGTCCACTTGGATGTGTTGTGTCCAGGAGTGTGTTCGCAGGGCTCGCCGCAGTTCAGCTACCACTGCTTTAGACCTCATTAACTCCTCGAATGGCAGTCCAACTTTGGCGCCTGTCTGGTGCCAGGGCTATTTACTGCTACATACTGTAAGTGCACCGCTGTGGGGCAGCGGAGACGATGACCTTCTGTTGAAAAGACGTCCCCATGATGATATGCCTTACTGGAGTGAGTGCTTGTACCACTGTGTGAGCAGCAGCAGCAGCAGCAGTTCTGTTTAGGCCTCACACTTGTTTCTGACAGAAAATCCTCTAATGCATGTATTAACTGATTCTCCAGAGAGGTCAGCTGACTTGTCATGAGAAACATTACACAGGCTTTGAACACATATGTTACTAAATGTTGCTAAGGCCCTGGAGGAGCTTTAGGTCAGAGGCTGTAACCGTGGTGATGACAAACGACTATGAAAGCATGCAGTCTTTCAACCCAACCCAACACAAACTGTCGTAATGATGGGAATTACGGCTTTTTTAAGGGAGCCAGATCATTCAGCTGAGCTCACCGAGAAGAGCCGGCTCCCAAACGTATCTTCATTTTACCACATTTCCTAATTCAGCCAAATTTAGCATTGTCTGGCTTATGATATGTAAGTACGTTTACACATACCTATTAAATAATCAATACATCCTTTGCACTAAAGTATTCACAAGTAGAAATTACATTTTGTGCTTGTGCTCATTTGACGAATGGCACACCCCCGTCCCCCTTTGCTTGGTGTACACAGGTTGCACACAGCATGCACATGACAGTCAAGCACTGCACGCATGGAGCATCCCGTCATTGTAGTTTTTTTCTTAAAAAATGGCTCACAGTCAGGAGCCAGCTCCCATCGTTCACGGTAAAGAGCCGGTTCATTCGTGACTGACACATCACTAAACTGTAGGGCCGTCCATCGCGCCTTAAAATCAGACACTTTTTCCTTTGAACACATCTCCATCTGCAAGGCAAGTGTACCTGTCACAGCCAAGACCTGCCATCACTCACAACCAGGGTGCTATAAGGATGGAGGATGAAGAGTCACAGCGATCATCCCGAATAAAGTGGATCAGGAGTAAACCGAGTTAATCGACCATGCTCAATGCTTATCAGACATATCAAACAATTGAAATATGGTGTCCTAAAGTAAAAGTCAGAAGATGACAAGCACACAAAGACCATTTCCAAATAAGTCCAAATAAATCCATACACTTATATTTTAACTAACCAAGGCTACTGATTCCTTTGAACATTGCAGGTGCACAACGGTCACATTGCAGACCATGCTGTGTCAGTCACATGACCTGAAAGACATAATGCTGTCACCACTTCCACAATTACTGTCCACTAAACGTCTACCTAACGTGACTTTAACACAGCTCCTGATTTGAATGCAAAGAAAAACTGTCGTCAAAGATACCTGAAAAAAACAAAAACAGATACAGCAGTCCTTACTACTGCTGTAGGCACACACACAAACCGCTAAACTCACAGCCTCACAGAGTGCTTACTTTAATGTGACCCCAACACAAAACAGAAACCCTTCAAAATAAGCTTTAAAACTCTAAAATTACACACTCAGGAACTGTGTAACAGAAGAGTTTGAATCTTTAACCATGTTGACCTCAATATAAAACAACTTCCTTTATAAGAGCTCCACTTTTCCAGACTGGTGTTCAGAAAAAAAAGAGTCTTTAAGGGCAAAATCTTGTTTTTCTTCTAAAACAAAACAAAGCAAAAAAACTATTTCAGATTTTTTTTTTTTAGAACAAAAACATTGAAACAGGGTAGATTGATGATTTTAGCACTTTTTCATTAAAATGATACCCTTAGATTTGGCACAATTAAACCAAGGGCTTATTGTGCTTTTAACAATTTGGATCTGCCAGTCTGTTTTCTGCTCTCGATCAAATCTCCCTCAGAGTGAACAATTATTTCTGTTAACGGTAAAGATTATGTTTATTTGGGTTGCAAGCCCCATGATGGCAACTTGAAATGAAATGAGAACTCATCACCTCCGTCTGTGTATGGTTTTCACAGCACTGCCAAGTACTTAAAGCAGAAAGTAAGCTGCAGGTAACCGTGTCTGTGGCTAAATGGTGTTTTTTGACTGTAACTAGGAGTGTGCTTCAAACTGCATTTTTATTATCATGTGAGGATGAACCGGACATTTAATTTTTACATTTCTTGGAAGCTCTGTCCTGTGTGAACATTTGAAATTGATGAAAGCGTAATGCAAGACACCTGATTTGTCCAAAAAATATCCAGTCATCATTGACTGAAAATGTAATTATTACTCATAAAAAATCTACTTTGAAATTGATATAACATCGCTTTTTGAACAGTGTTGTTAGAGGAGGAATAAAGAGCTGAGAATTTGCATCTGTAACGTTTTCTTGAAATAGGACACGCCTCTCTGCTTATATCCTGCTCCAATGATTCCTGCTGACTCATTATAAACACAATTTGTTGCAAATCAGAAAATGTAAACCCACACGCTGGGTCTGTTTTTGTAGTCATCTTGTAATTTTCCAGCGCAAGAACCATTTCCTTCCCTCTGTTAGCCGCTGCACGCTATAGCTCCTCTCACTGCTATGTTTCTATTTTCACATAATTGACAGGATGCTGCAAATGAGAAGGTGGCCTAACAAGCTACCTGCAGTCATCTCTGTTCAGCTGAATGAGTGAACCATGCTCTGGCTTCTCCTTGACTCCCGACTGACAAACTGAGAGGGGGGGAAAACATTCCTGAGGGACAATTAGAGGCCCACAGATTGAGTCTGCATTGTGAATACTCAAGTGTTTGCTTTACAGGACTATGGACAGCTCCGCAGCCTTCCTGCAGGCAAGTGCATGCAGTTCATTAGAGAGATGGCTGGCCTGCAGCAACCGGCATCAAGACCCGACTATTATCTTCAGTGAGACACTCCTGGTTCGCACACGCACATGCACACGCACACACACACACACACACACACACACACACACACACACACACACACACACACACTGAGGCATTTCAGTGCATAAACAGCTCCGGGCCAAAAGTCCACATCTCACATTGACAGGGATGATTTCAGAGACATGTGAGAGATGTTTCACAGAGACTGGAATGCACGGGCACCAGCAGCTGTAAACCTTCATTACTATCATCAAATGATCCACATATTTCTGATTGCTCGTAATAATCAACCTGCGACACGAACTGGAAACATTTGCTGATAATAAATGAGCAATTTCGATGCACATTTGAAATTGATATCGATGGCCAAATAGGCAGTGGAGTCCCCAGAGGTCTTTCAAAATGTCATTTCATTGTATTTATTTATAATGTACTTATTCTACGGTCAAGTCTAAACTTAATGCAAAAATGAGCAGATGACAGTAGGATTAAAGGAATGATTTGCTCTCATGTGATTTTCACTCACTGCTACAGTCTGAAAAACATGACACTGCCAGTCACCTGAGACATAAAGAGTTATGATGTTAATGTTGTTCTAGCTGTGAATCCACTACCTTGCATATGAAACTAAAGGGACATTTCAGTATTTTTGAGGTAGGACTGTATAGGTTACATGTCAATAGTAAGTGTAAAGGACACAGTGGATGCCAAATCAGTTCTGGCCATAGACTGTATAAACTATGGACAACTTGGTTCCGCCTTCCGCTAGTATACGGATTTGAAGCAGAAAAGCTCTCGGTATTTCTGTTTTTTTTTTCCCCACTTTCTGAAACAACATTGCACAGTAGTGTTGGACACACTCCACCACTTCGCTGTGATGACACTCGGCTTAAACAGTGTATCCCCAAGGTGAGCTACACAATCTTTGTACCACCATAGGCTGTATCAAGTGTCAATCATAGAAAACATGAACCCCCTAATAACTTTTAAAAATGGAGCTGTACAGAAAAAAGAGGACTTGAGCACAAACTAGTCTTACAGTAACTACATGTTTATGCCGGGGGGATTTATATTCTGTGTGATAAATTTCTAAAGTTTGTCCACAGCTCCATAGGGATTGCTGGAGGAGGCGGGATTTATGACCTATACTGCAGCCCATCACCAGAAGGTGCTGTTCTCACAGTGGCTTCACCCAGCAAGGAGGCAGATGGCGCCCATTCTATGTACAGTCTATGGGTTTGTCCCTCTAATGAGAAACCGCCTGGAGAATGGGCAAGCAAGCTTGATTACAGTTTTCTGCAGACAGGCTTTACTGTTTGTTTGTTGTTTGTTACTCACTTTGCTTCTCCAAATAGAGCAAAAATGAACGGCCTTTCTGATGGCAACAAAAAGTAGCTAATTACATATCCCTTTAAAGAAAACTCTTTATGCTTTACTCAACTTTTGTCAACTTTTAGTTGATGTTTAAAAGTGGAGGTTTTCTTGGTACATAAACTGAAGTTCTTAATTACTGTCTCAATATTTTTTAACTACAAAATAATGAACGTTTTACCCCATTGTTACCAAATGAATCATCAGTAATCAGGTGATTGTTAAATGATGAGTTATCAGCCTTCTTTCAGTGACTCGTCACTCACAGTCCATTCTCAGGAAGTCGTTGAGAAGTTGGAAGAGAGGGAAGCTGTCCCAGCTATCGGGCAGCTGAACCTCAAGAGCTGCATCCATGTCAGCCGAGTAGAGACACAGGAAGGTCTCTGCATGCTCCACCATTAGGTCCGACCACCACGCGAAAGCCTTAAGGGAGAGGAAAGGACAGGTGGAGAGGGAGGAGAGAGAGATACAAAGAGTGGAAAATAACCAAGAGATTGAGAGTAAAAGAAAAGAGAGACATTAGACAAAGAGATTTTACAGTTATAAGTGCTCCCAAAGGGATGGATATATAATGTTAACAGTTTGGAGATCTATTGCAAAGCTTCTTGGCTGCTTTTCTCACTTTTCGACCAATGAAATCAAGTCGCCGCCTCAATGACTTCGCTCCAGACTTTCTCCAGAGAAGGATTCTTTACAAATCCAAGCAGAAAACACAGCGCTTGGGCACGGAAAAATCGCACACTTTTCTGTTGGCCCATGGAGAAAACAGCAGCAGCTCCTTGACAGGCTTGGCGGGGAGCTACTTAAACACTCACCCACCGCTCCTTCAGCGAGTCAATCAGAAGAAAGAAGCCAGCGAGCTGCGCTGCGCTCCTATCTCAACAGAAAACAGACGCTATGGAGTGACTGTTAGGGACCGGGCTGGTCTCATGCATATCGAAAACACTCGCTTTTCTTCATGCACCCCCACTCTACACCGGCTGCTTAAGAGGAACCCCTGAGGATCCATGGTGTTTGCTCATTCACATCAAGCTGTCAACACTGTAATGTGAATGTACCCATGGGCTTATGTGGTGGGGGCCGCATGCACTTGCCATGGGAGCTCTCAGAAGTGGGTAGTTAGTGTGGGAGGTAGTTGGCAAGGAGGTACATCTAGATAGTGTCACGCATGCAATCATCATTTTGCACTTTTGAAGACTTTTGCAGTAATTTCTCCTTTTATTTAAATGAGACAAAGAAGAGGAGTAAAGCTGGAGTTAAAGAAAGCTCTGTGTTTTTAAAACCTTTACTGAGTTGTTAATATTAGGAAAAAACTGTCCTGTTCACATATATGACACAATCAGTCACTGCCTACATTACTGATGCACAGATCTGTACTTTGTCTTCGATTTGCAGTCTGAGTACTACTGTCTTTTAAAAGTCAATCTAAAAGTTGATTTCTTTTAACTCCCTCCTGACTATTTCTTATTAACTACTGTGTTACCGCTGATCAATCATTGAGCTGTGAATTGATAATTCAGGTTTATACGACTTATTATTCATTAGCACTGTAATCAGCTATGACAACAATATACAAGTTTCCAGACCTGAGCATGATGGTAAAAACGATGGCTGCCTTGGGACTGTGATCTGTTTTCCCCTCGACAACACTGATTTTTATGAAGTAGCTTCTAAATCATAACGAATCAGTTGTGTGTAAACCATAAAGGGAAAGTTTCTGCAGTAAAATATGTTTGTCAGAATCAAACAGCTCAGACCTGCTGACAGGAGTGGGTAGACTTTTAAAGCCACAGAACAAGAGAAGGATCCATGGCATTTTATCTGCAAGTGACCAACCATTTGTGTCCTACTTTTTGGACCAGTGGCTTCTTTAGACCCTGATGGCACTTCTTAAATCAGACTTAATCATCGGAATAGTTGTTAAAAGATAAAAAATATCAATATATTTAAAAAAAACTGCAGTTTTACTCCTCTCCATTGAAAAAAGTTTGGACTGCATAAACTTCTTGAATAACATTATTAGCATAAAAGTCTTAGAGTCAAAACTGATGATCACATGAGAGTCTGAGAGGGAGTCCGTGATGAGCATCAACCAGCATTAGAGCAACAACAGTGAAACGGATCACAGGTAACAGCGTTGGATTCGGCCAACTACAGCTCCGCATGTGCTTTCTTTATGAATCAGCTCAAGAATTGGTGCTTTTTTCACCAGTGTTGGGGTCTTGTGCTGGTTATGCTTTTTACTAAAGTGCTCCTGTGATTTGAGCAGCAGTGTGATGCATTTCAGTGAAATGCAATGAAACTTTTCCATGATCACTCACAGCATGCCTCGCATTTTCTCTATTGTGTTGTCCAATGAAGAGGAATGGCTCCCAAAGGAGGGAGACGAGGACCAACACCTTTTCCAAAGTTACTTACAGCATCACCAGAGATGACTCAGAAAGGGTTGCAATAGAGAACCAAGCTACAGAGATGTGACGTTTAACTCATCAAAATTAAAACTTACATCTCTGCACTATGTTTTCTCTGAGTGCGTGATAATGACCCGTAAAAGACGGTGCATAAGTGCTTGTTTCGGTTCTTCCATTGGCAAAACTGTTGCTAGCTAGGATGCTAACAAGCACTGCCACACAAGCACTTGATTAGCAGTGACCACAAGCTGAGAAGGATCTGGGTCATTTTTGAGATGGGGAAGATTAATGATCCTCTGCATCAAAAGCAGCGTCATTAAGGGCATGCACAGGACTTTGAGTAGGGGTAGGGTAGGAGACGGGGCTTATGGCATTAAACAGTCACATACCTCTTTTCCCTGTTCAAACATTCCCCCGCCAACCAAATAAACCATTGAAATATAAAGCAGAGAGAAAAAACATCAATGTCATGACCCAAAAACTCTGATACTGGGTTTAAAACCATATTCACTCAACAGCCATTGTCCTCAGATGTCATGTTAAAACAGTTGAATCAATATTAATCAATATTATCATGTTGTACTGCTGCCAGCAACACGCTTCGAAAGGGGACAACCTTGAAGGGGACAACAAAAAATGAAGATGCACATCTCCCAGGTAATTAGGTTAGAGAGAGAGAGAATTTCCCAGTTTAGGATCAAAAAAGTCTATCTATCTATCTATCTATCTATGTTCAAGTGCAAGAGATTAGTGAAATAATAGGGTATGAAAAAGGCGTTTCAGTGAGGCTGTGTCGCTCAGAAGTCGAGATGGGAAGAGGTTTGCCAATCTGCCAACAGTCTCAGAAAAAAGTTCTATACCGGTGAATCAGACGTTGCAGCAACATGAAATCTGATCTGGTCAGAAGCGGACACACAGTATGCAAAACTTTAGAAAAATTGACCGTGATCTGAAAAAATAAATGCCGTAATATCAAAGGACGGGAAAATGTCGCTGATGTGAACGCTTGTATTGACAGGATACGGGTTTGAAAAAAAATATTGACGTCTGAAATAATCGCACGAAAAAAAAAACGGTCCCGGTGTGAAAGGACCTTAAAGGACAAAGCTGGACACCAGTAGCCTGGATGTGGTGATCACCAGGCCCTCAGGTTACGATACATTAAAACAGACATGGCTCTGTAGTGGAATTCACTGCATGGGCTCTAAGAATCACTTTAAAGATCATTTTAAGAATCCAGTAGCTGTGAACTTAGTTTGTCACCTTATTAATATATGACACCCTTTGTGGAAATAACAGATACTTTGTCCTTAGTTCTCAACTAGAGAGGGAGCAAGGAACTTCCCTTCAGTGCACAGTTTATAAGTTTGCATCCTTCATAAATATTTATGGTAGTGTCTGTGAGGGCTCCATTAATGCTGAGCAATATATACAGGTTTCAGAGCAACATATGCTGCCATCCAGACAATGACCTTTACCAGACAAAAAAAATAAAAATAAAACTCCAGAAACTGTCCTTCATTTTTCTTGAGTGTTTCAGGTGTGTTATCAAGAAAAGAAGAGGGAACGTAAGGTAAATGTGACCCTTTTCAGCAGTTTTAAAACATGTTTCTGGCATCAAATTGAAGTAAGCATACATCTTTCATGTGAAACCAAAAGAAATCCTCAGTTTCAACATTTGAAATGTAATTTTCCCTGTTTTCAATTGAATGTACCGAGGTTTACAAACTGTCATATTCTGTTTTCATGAAAATTTCTTGACTTGTCTCGACTCTTGTTGGACAACAGCCATTGTTAATGTTAATCCACCTCACTGCTGTCTCCACCATTTAGCAGTACAGCTGGTACATTTAAAAGTATGTCATCCAAGGAAAGTGGCTGCTATGTGAATATATATATAATAGAAACAGTTCAACAATCACAGCTAGGGATAGAAAAAATGGTGAGGAAGAAATGTTCAAATCTTTAAGCGTTGTCTTTTCTTCATGAATATTTTTATTTCTCCTACACTCACTAACTCTTTTGTTTTCTCAAGCTTCAATATGATTTTTGATCATCTCAGATGCTCCTACAAACTTACCTACACATAAGATTGTGTACTTGGTATCAGACATAGCCCGCTGTGCAGAGAGATGCAGTATGATTCAAAGTAGCATGTGGTCAGCAGCGAGGGATTTTGTATTTACCATTTCAAATATGAACAAACACAAAACACTGAGACCCCCAATCAGGACGAATACAAACTAACTTGAACAATTTGTCACCTGAAACTAGAGATTTTCGGATCTCCTGTTGTTATTCTGATGATTTTAAAAACTATAGTGAAGAAAAAGGTAAACATATTTAAAGGACAGTCTAAGGAGGAGATTCCTGCTGTCAATCAATATCCCGACCATACACCACACAAATTGGGAAATAACATCTGAAGACACTCCCTATGGCTGAAAGAAAACCACACACTAAGTGGAGTTTGGCATATCTACATTTGTTTCCAGCCAGGCAAAACCACAGCAGTAATGCAGCCTGAGGCTCTTATTACAGCGCGGAGGCTGGTAAGAGGACTTGTTCTAGACTCTTCACTGAAACTCTTTCATCGCCTACACAGTATTTATCAGAGGACAGGTTTTAGTTTTCTGCTAAATTTCTCAAATTTGAACAGTTCTTGAAAAACAAACAAAAAGGCTTCAATTTTAATGTTAAAGACCCACAAAACAGATCTTTTTTTTTTGCCCAGATCATGTGTGTGAAAGAAAAAGTCCAAATTTCCCCCAAACTTTCCACTTGAAGACTGTTTGAGCTAATGTGATAGAAATATATGAACCCAGCTGTTATAACGCATCATCAGTACATTTATTAAACCTTATTAATGCATCTACAAGGCTTCATAGCAACCCTTACCAGTGATCATTAGTATTCATTATAACTATGTTTTTGATGTATAAGCAGTGGGTGTGATGCCTTATAAAGGTATGATTTATAATATATTATAGCTGAATGCAAAAATAAGGTGTTATAAAGAGTTTTAAAAAATGATAAAGACACAAAATACTGCACATAAATTCTTACAAACACATAATAGAATCATATAATTGTTCATAACCTCAAACAGTGCTTACAACAGTTTATAAACATTGCTATGAGCTGTTATGACTGCTTAAATTTACTTGTAAGGATCATCAAAAAGCCTTATAGATGCATTTATAAACAGTATTATTGAAATATACATATTTACATCAAAAAAAGTTACTGCATATCCAGTTAGTTAATATAATTATATTATCCAACATTTAACAGGATGATAGTCTGTGTGACTGAACTTGTGTCCTCATGTTACCGGACTGCAGTGTTGTTTTGCACATTAACACAGCACTGCGGAACTCAAATCAGAGTATGTTTCTCACCTTATTTCAAGTGAAAAGTGTCTTATTAGGTTCAGGTTAGGCTACAGTCACCTGATAAGTCCAGGAAAGTTGATTATTTCAGAATATCAACATGGTAAGAGTAAAAGCTGAACTTGTAATGAGTGAAAAATAAGAAGAAAACAAACTTGTGAAGCTCCTGGAATGAGATATTTTCTCTAAAACAACTTTTCTATCATTACATGTAAATCATGTCTTATTTTTGAGGACTATTATCTTCAAATAAGATAGATAGATAGATAGATAGATAGATAGATAGATAGATAGATAGATAGATAGATAGATAGATAGATAGATAGATAGATAGATAGATAGATAGATAGATAGATAGATAGATAGATAGATAGATAGATAGATAGATAGATAGATAGATAGATATTTTTATTTTATTAATCTTTTGTATTTATTTATTTTCTATTATTATTAATATTTAATTTATTCATTTGTTTGTTTGTTTTTCTAGAAATCAAACAAAGACACAAACTAAAATGTGAGTTTATTGCAGTTTGGACAAGCTTTTAGTGTGAGTTAGCATGAGCGACTGACCACCGCTCTGGTTCATACTGAAGACCTGCACTCATATCATTGTAGGACCAAGAATGTTTGTGTGTAAAGACCAGCTCACCTCAGCATGATGTTCCTCGTTCTGCTGAAGAACCTCGATCACCAGCTCAGCCAAGCGAATGGTGTCCTCCAGTTTTTTGGCAGGGGTTACTAACCGTCCTACATTCTCTGCAGCACAGAGGTCAAAGGTCAGTAAGGACAGAACCGGAGACCAACAGGTATCCAAAATAAACATTCATGCAACCAAGAGTATTAGAACATCCCTGCTCTGAAATCTTTAAGTGTGTATCAGTTAACGTCATGCATATTACTCTGCTTACTCCAAAACACTGGATTAAGTCACTCACAACGTGTGGATAAAGCTGCTGCCTCAAAAGTGATCCTTAGTCCAGCCTATAGCCTCAGCCTAAAGCCCTGGGACAGTCTCATGGTCACATCAAAAATACAAGCAGGAAATATCAACTTGATATAATTAGGGCTGGGAACCAGATATTTAAACTAAACGACTGAGCGTGTTTGCACCATGAAGATGGGAAAAAGTCAATTAAGACCAGATTCAAGCAGATTAAAAACTCAATTATGTGACATTCATTGTACCCAGACCTAATTATAGTAAACTTTTACGGTAACTAAATGCTGTTCAGGCATTTTTGAAATCATCACTATCTGAATGAATACAGGGTCTGGTGGCTGGGAGCAGTAAAGGCTTGGTATGTAGTGAATGGGTCACATTTCTGTCACTGTGACAGAACAGTCGTCTGGAAAACACAGAGATGCCACGAGGGATGTAAACAGCATGTACACTGAACACTCATCATGCAGTAATGTGGTGATTATGAATTTTTACAGCATTGACCGTACTTTACATACCGTATGCATTGGTAAATACAGTTTTAGGGGAATCTAGTGCATTTGTTGTTTATGTACTTATGTGATGTTTTCCACTGGTATCCTACTTATTTGTTTTTATTTGCAGCCAGCTTTCCAATGTTGCTTTTGTTCTGGACTTTAGCATGTGCTCTTTTTTTATTGATTCTGTCTTTGCATTGAGTAAAGATTTTGTCGGCCAACACACTCTACATTGAAAAAGAATTGTAACAGAGACCATGAGCTCAACAGAAAATTGATTTCTCAAACAGTAAGTCATTATAAAAGTAGAAAAATTTCTCTAGGACCAGCAATGGGTTTGCCCCCTACTGGCCGGTAAAAGAATGCATGTGTAAACCATCTGGCTTTGTATCATTTTTTAATAAATTATTGGGTTTTTTTCAATAGCAGGTCAATTTTTGTATTCACTTTATATGTCTGCAGAAGACAAGAGTATCCGTCTGTCTCAGAGCTGGAGAAGTTAAATGAGTCAGCCGATGAATAGTTTTGGACCAAAGGGACACGTTATTTATTTTAAAAATACCAAAAAGTCTGAGTGTTTTTGTTTGAGCTGCCTCACTCTGACAACAGCACCATCGGTTCTTGTAAATATGAACAAAAAAGGTTAAAGTGGCTGTATCAGAGTCATGACTAATCCCAGAGCACTTACTGACTGAGCTCTCTGGCTCAGTGACGTTGTGCACAACTGAGTGCTCGCCTGCTGACGTTCAGTCATGCTAACATGGCTGAAAGCCTCCACAGAATGGACCTCTGTACTGGCTCAAAGAGTGGATTGTGCAGAAATAGGACTGTCTTTCTAGTCAGGGCTGTTTCATCAGAGTTCAAAAAGAGTGCAAAGACAACAAATCAAATATTGAAATGTTTAATGAAAAAAAAAAAAAACTAATTTTACATTTAATGCCAGCAACACATTTTTAAAAAGTTTGTGAAGCAGTATGATTACTACTGTTTTGTAATCTATTCTTTGTAAAACACTTTATATAACACTTTGGTCCTTCCTTATCATTGAAGATGTTGTGTCCATGATTCTCAAAACGAATGTCACATTTTGATTTGTCAAACAGTTTCCCACTTTGACCCAGTTTTCCTTAACTGAGCTTGAGCCAATTAAATCATATTTATTTGTAGCAGCTACATGAAGTTTAAACCTGCATCTGTGAACGCATCAATGACGTGTTCACGGTTTTGGGTGTGATATCGAGCCTGTGTAGAGATTCCCACTACAGAGCCATGTCTGTTTTTTAGTACAGTGATGCAAAGGCACCTAAAGATCATTACCATCTAGTGTTGGATTATGGTCCTTTCCCCATTTGTGCTACATTTTCTACAGTTTCTATGAGTCTTTAAATTATACTATTTTCTTTAGACGATAAAATTCACTTTTATACTAAGAAATACTATTCTAAAATTGTTGAGCTATTTGCTCACACAGTTTCTCACAAACTGATGACCATCTTCACATTTTTGCTTTCAAGAGCCTCAGCGTCTCTCGACTCTTTTTTTTGACCCAATCATGTGACTTACCTGTCACATATTAAGCTCATAGTCAGTAGGTACTTTTTTTTTTTTAAGCATGTCTCAACTTTTGATGTATTTTCTCATCCCTCCCCAAACTCCCCAAAAGATTTGATGGAATTATATTTCAAGATAGGTGAACACTTTTCATAAAATAATACATTTCGCAATTTCAGCATTAAACATTCACCATTCATCAAAATCTGAGTTTTTACCAACATTTCTCACAGCGTCACAACCTTTTGGGCGTAGAACTAAACTTCAATATATCATACTATATCCTTTGATACTGTGTAATACCTCACTTATTCATACTCTACTCTCCACTCTTCTCTGCTATTTTATGATATCTGCTTACTCTACAGTTTGCTAGTCAGTAATTACCACCTGGAGAGTACTCCACAATCAAACAAAACAAAAGTGCCTCCATTAAAAAAAATTGTTCTATTTTTTATATGAGCACCTTTTTCAAGGAACATATTATTACAAATTATGGGGAGGCAGTAGCTCAGGGGCTAGATCAGCCGTCTAATATCTGGAAGGTTGATGGTTCGATTCCCCCCACCTTGCTCCTAGTGAGAGCGTTTTGTGGTGGTCGGAGAGGCCGTGGGCGCAAACTGTCAGCCACGTTACTGTCAGTCTGCCCCAGGGCAGCTGTGACTACTAAGGTAGTTTACCACCACCAGGGTGTGACTGTGAACGAATGAATGATGTATCCAATGTAAAGCACTTTGAGGGTCTCTGATAAAGCGCTATATGAAATCTGATGCATTATTATGTATTATTATTATTTGGATTAAAATACTTAATGTGCGTCCTACATGCTTGGATGCTTACACTCTGCTTACACTGCCCTCTCTATTTGTTAATACTTCACCTTTTCCCGCTATCCCGTCCTGTTTTGTCAAATTTACTTTCTAATTTCTTCCAAACTTTTTACGTTAAAATCACTTTAACTTCTTACTATTATCTCTGCAGGAACTTAACATTCTTAACATGGGTTCAATCTCCTTTTGGACAATTGTAAGCAGTGAAAAGCACCACAATGTGAGGAGGGATCGTTACAACGTTCCTGAAACATGTGCTGTTAAGTTTTTATGAGTCATGCACAGGTAACAGGGAGGTTGTGACAGGGTCTTTGGTGGTATGATTTAAGGTCGAGTTGGAGCTGGTCTGGTCGAGGATGAGCTAACAGGAAGGTTAGACATACAGTAGGACGTCACCTGGATCCTTTAGTTTTTTCTGAGATTTCTCTTCTAAGTAAAAGTTACAGTTAAACAATGACAAGAAGAGAGGTTGCAAGGGTGGAGAGAAGGTAGACAGTGGTGGGAAAGTGTCAGGAAGGGGGTGAGAAAGAGGAGATCATTACATACAGGTAGTATAAGCAGAGGTGATGAGAGGCAGGAGTTGGGAATAAAGACAAAGGTTAGATTGACGATTAGATATCACACATTATATATGCAGCTTTGTTTAATCGAGAGACTGTAAAGGAAAAGGTGCCAGAAAAATCCAGCAATAGGGAAACCTGTAAACTGATTATTAGTCCCAACATTTAATAATGGTTTCAGTCAAAGACAGAAGCATGTTCCCCTTAAAAATGTATGACTTTTCCTTCAGCAGCAGGTGATACAGCTAGTCCGGGTCCAAAGACATCCGGAGACTCAAAGAGCTAAACATGGTGCTCTTCAACAACCTGCAGAATGAGGGTGTCCTGGCTGAATGTGCAGTGACCTTAAACACTCAACAGGATTTACACACAAGCAAAGTAAAAATGCATTCAAGTCGCAAACAGACAAAGGACAGGTGGTTTCAGCAGGACAGAAAACAAGCTGTTTCAGGTGGTCAAGAGACAAACTGAGCTCGGGACACATCCAGGACGGTTTGGAGACAACAAATATGAACAAACAAATCCAAAGAAATGTGGTCACTAAGTTGTGGTTGGCTCTGGTTATAAGAGGAAAATAATGAGGTGCAGAGGTGAGGGGTGAGGGGGGTGTTGCTGGGGGGAGAGGAGGGTACTCACGAATGGTTAAATCCATCACTTGAGATGCCAAGCAGAAGACGGGGTGCTCATACATCTCTCTCTTTTTCCCTACAGAGAAAGAGGGAGGATACCGAGGCATGCGAGAGGCTGGGGTCAGAGGGCACGAGCACCACAGTCGCTACAGGTTTGACTTATAGAGGTTTTCTGGGCCCAGGCCTCCATGGCTCTACTTTGTATACTCACAAATGTCATGTCTTTAGAGCAAACTGGTGTTATAGATGTCTACTGAGCCGAAATTAAGAAAATGTAAAAGGTGCAAAATGTTTAATTTGACATGTACTCCTGTGTATTAATACACGCTTTAGAATTATGGGGTAGACAGTGTCGTAGTCAAGTCACCAAACCTCAAGCCCATGTCCAATCTTAAGTCTGAGTCCAGTCTGAGTCACCACAGAAGAAATTGTGCCGAGTCTCCCTAACCAGCTATTCATAAAGAGGAGCGTAGTTTCACTCTGAACTGTAGATGATATGAACATAAGCTCATTGTGTCATTTATCAAAATGAGACTCTGACTGATCCTGTCAAAGTTACATAAGCAAAGTTACAACAGACAAAGTTATGGCCCTCTACATTAATGCAAACCACAGCTCTTTCATGGGGAAAACACTCACTGTTTCTGCTGCAGAGCTGCTTAGATGTTATATTTTCACCTTGTGACTGTCGTGGTCGCATAAAGTCACTCATCGTATCATCTCAATACTGATAGTAAACTTATATATATGTACTGTATATATATTTCATTCCTTTCAAAAGACAAAAGACAGTTTTCGTCAATAGGAGGTTTGTTGTTTATTACCAACCCACTTTAACTCACGATAAAAACTGATCAAACATTATGGACCTTCTTGTTGAATAACTTGAGAGTAAGATGACTTTACATCTCAGATTTGGTAGGGTTGTCCTGTTTTTAAGCTCTGTGTCCAAAGTACCAACAAGGATCCTGGTTTTCAACAGCCACTGGTCCATCCTTTACCCTTTAAATAACCACGACCTTAAACTGAAAGGAAAATAGAAACAACTAAAAAATATAACAAAACAGTCTTTGTCAGAGAATAAGTCTGGGTCCTCCATATTCACAGTCCGGTATCACTAAGTCTGAGTCACCAGCACTGGAGTCCAAACTACCTCATGAATTATAAAAAGTCCAAGTCCTGATTCGAGCACTAGAATCCTTGTGTGTGTGTTTTTTTTAGGGGGAATCAAATGTAAGTAATATTATTGTTTTTCTAACTTTGACGGTGTAATATGCTGCAGAAACTAAATACTTTCTGCTGTTGTTTACGCTGTAAGATTAGCACTAGCTTCTTCTGACGCTTTGTAAAATCTCACAGATGAAAACAAAAGTTGTAACAAAATCAAAAAAATACTGATTATTTTAACTAGCTTTTAATTTCCCCCTATTCTGAATGATCACTAACAGTCTCTCCTGAGAGTTAATGTTTAGAGAAACATAATGTCACTGTCCCTCCACCTGCTATGACAGGCATTCAGCCACAGGGGCGCCTACGTGAGTCTGGGATTAACCATTCGTTCTGCCAAGCACAGTTACGTTACAATTTATCAGAGTTATTTTTTGTCAAAATCAGGAGTAGAAATAACCAAAAATCACAGCTGAGAAACTAAGGTTTTCTTCCTTAGTGTCTTCAGTGAAAAGATGGTTTCTTTTGACACAAATCTTCAAGTTTACTGAGCAACAGTTTGGGAAAAGAACGTGTTTGCTGTTTGAACTCCTTTAAAATATGAACTATGCAGGTCAAACTCTGCGAAGCACCTTCATCATGACTGATATCTAAAGCATTTGTTAAAAAGTCAGACAGAGAAATCAAAATTTGTCAAATATAACAGCCTCAAATGAAGTAACGGCTGCTTTAACAGCAAATGAGCACTTTTCCCTAATGTCAGTGAAGTTTACAGTCACAGATACAGCAGGTTTAGACAAAAGAAATTTTAAAGATTAAGGTATTTATGTAAACTTGTATGACAAGACAATCTTAAATAGAGAAGAAAGTGAAAAAGTCCTTTTAGAATAAAAAGTTTCAGAAACCTGCAAAATATCCATGATGCCTGATAAAAAAAACTCAGACCATGCAACTTAAACAAATTCTGAACAAAAGGCAGTCCCGTCGTGTCTTGTGTATTAGCCTTCCTGTTTTCAAACATAAGTTTAGAAACAGACAGGCCAATAGACAAGAGGAAAGAGGAGTGACATGAAATCATCCAAGAGCAAGAGAAAGGGGAAAGGCAGGGAGAGGGAAAAGAAGAAGCGTCACTTCAGCTGATGTAGCAGCTGAGGCGAAAAGTCAGAATAAAGATTTGAATGCATTTTTACTCCCTGTTCATATCACACCAAAGTATGCAGAACACAAGGCAAAAGCATCCTTCAACATTCATCAGTTCAAACGACAATCAGATCATTGATTCTATCGGTAATACAGGAAGGAAACTCAAAAATGGCATTAAATTATCCCACATTAATGGTGCGCAGTATAGTGATATGTTCAGACCAAAATTAAAGCAAACTTCTGCCAACAGTCATGACAAACCTAGTCAGAGCAAAGCCAAAAATACTCTCTGAATACAAATTTGTGCCATTTTTTTGGAAAAGATCTTTTTCACTTAAACGGATCTTCGGGTGTAAAATTAAGTCAGGGGCAAACACACTGAAACATCAAGTTAGACACCCCCTCGAGAAATGAATGTGGCCGATGGCTTGCTTCTGAAGTTATACAAACTTTAGTAATGACTGCGCAATAGCAATACTACATCTTGTTGTTGTGATCACAGGCCAGACAGAGAGATTCTGCTGTTTTAGCGTCATATAAATAAACAGCAAAGTCTTACCTTCCAGTTTGGCGTACTCCGACAGGCGTTGGTAGTTCACCAGAGCTGCCTGCTCAAGGCACCTCCTGATAACAGTCTTCACTTCATCTTGTGGAACAGGAGTCACAATGTCGTTCATCAGGACCTAAAGAAAAAACACAGAAAAGAGAAATTTTCCTGATCATAGTTTACAGCCATGTTCCAAGAGCCAGTTTCCATAACCAAGGACCAGACCGGATCAGACGGATCAACTCTTCGTCCTCGCTCAGGTTCTTGAGGGGAGATGGGAGTTTGCCCAACCAGTCCACATGTGTTTTGTGGACTTGGAGAAGGCTTACGACCGTGTCCCTAGGGGAATCCTGTGGGGGGGTGCTCCGGGAGTATGGGGTGGATGGTTCCTTATTAAGGGCCGTACAATCCCTTTAACAAAAGAGGCACGTGCTTGGTCTGTGTAGCTGGTTGTAAGTCGGACTTGTTTCCAGTGAGAGTTGGACTCCACCAGGGCTGCCTTTTGTCACCGGTTCTGTGACAGGACAGAATTTCTTGGCGCAGCCAGGGGGGTGAAGGGTGTCCAGTTTGGCAGGCAGAGGATCACGTCGCTGCTTTTTACAGATGATGTGGTTCTTCTAACTTCTTCGAGCAGTGACCTTCAGCTCTTGCTGGGGTGGTTTGCGGCTGAGTGTAAAGTGGCTGGGATGCGAAGCAGCACCTCCAAGTTCACGGTCATGGTCCCCGGGTCGGAGGGGAGGTCCTGCCTCAAGTGGAGGAGTTCAAGTACCTTGGGGTCTTGTTCTTCTTGTGAGGGTAGGATGGAGCAGGAGATCGACAGCTGGATCGGAGCGGCGTCAGCAGTGATGCGGATGCTTAACCGATCTGTCACAGTGAAGAATGAGCAAAGCCATAAGGCCAGACTCTCAATTTACCGGTCTATCTACATGCCGACCCTCACCTATGGTCATGAACTTTGGGTAATGACCAAAAGATCGTGGGTACAAGCGGCCGAAATGGGTTTCCTTTGCAGGGTGGCCAGGCTCAGCCTTAGAGATAGGGTAAGGAGCTTGGACACTCGGGAGGCGCTCCACGTCGAGAGGAGTCAGCTGAGGTGGCTCAGGCATCTAGTTAGGATGCCTTCTGGATACCTCCTGTTAGAGGTGTTCCGGACATTTCCCACTGGGAGGAGACTTCGGGGCCAGCCCAGGACCAGTTGGAGGAATTATATCTCTCGCCTGGCCTGGGAGCGCCTGGGAATCCCCCCTGAAGCTGCCGCCCCGCAACCCGGACCCCAGATAAGCGGAAGAAAACTACGACGACGATAAGTTTACAACCAAAATATCTTTGACCCAGAACTAAAGTTTATATTGATCCAAGGCATATTAAACCTTGTTGTGAAAATCTCTTACCCTTTCAAGCAAAGACAGAGTCGCTTTCAGCGCCCCCTCTGGTCGTCCAAATGGAAAGCAGTACCTGTGAAACAAAAGGGACAGGTTTAACTTTAGCTCTGTGTTTCAGTAGATAGATGTCTTCATGGTTCCAACCTGAAGTGTGTGATCTGGTTTTCCAGAAGTACTCGTAGCCTCTCCTTGATTTCATCGAAGCGCTCCTTCTCCTCTACAGTCACTGTGCCGATACCATCCGGCCTAGAAGACAATGTATGATTTCTGTTATTTAACAACAAAATCTGTATTTTTTATGACATTTTTCACATTTTCAACCAACACATGTCAGAGGACTTCTACATACTGTGGTAATGGTGACCATGCTCTCACACACAAACACATACACACAAACCCTGTTTCCTATTAGACTCTATAATAATCATTTCATTGGCCTGAATTGTAACAATCGTAACAATATTTATGGTGTATTTTATTCCCAGAAAATCAAGTCATCATTTTCATGTATCTTGTTCTTATTTTTATAGAGGTTTAAAGCACTTACAGAATTTCAAGCAGGTACAAGTGTGTGTATCTTGATGTGTTTATTGTTTGTGACACGCTGAAGTCTGGGTGGAGTGTGAGCAGAGTGCATGTGACAGAAGAGGCGCTGCACTGGTGGCCATGACAGCATGATGAGAAGCAGGTGACATGACACTCGCCCCCCACAACCCTCTGACATGTCATTTCAGCAGACACTGAGAAACTGTCCCTGTAGTTCTGCCTCAGTGTGTGTGTGTGCGTGTGCGTGCGTGCATGTGTGTGTGTGTGTGCATGTTGGGAGGGGCTATCCTGGCTGCTCTGCTCCATGAGAGCTGTATTACAATCTGAGGTGGACCAATTTGCTTAGCATCAGAGATCATCTCTTCGTGACTGCCCTCACCTCTCATGAACATCTGAAGGGACACTGTCAGTGTGTCGCTGCCACCTGTAGGTATCTGCTGCTGCAGAGCAAGAAGCAGGGGAGGATACGACCACTCTGAAGCCTAAATTCAATTATGTATCTCAAATAAAAACTTTAAATAAGAGTTTTTCTCTGATCCAGAGGTTGTATTGCTGGCTGTGAGTCAATTAAAGGTCTCAATAAAAGTGATATGTACCTTAGAAAACATCTAATTCCTGTCCTTTAGCCTCTCCTGAGGCCCCTGCTTTCTCTCTCTTTTCTCTTTCTTTCTTGCGTTCCCTTTTTCTGTGGAAATCAATCAGCTACGACATATCCCAATATCCCCCATATTGGGATATGTGCATACGAGGTATTTATGATGAGGCGGACCAAACTGTAGAGCACAGTGTCAGGTGCTGTTGCTCCAGGACAAGACAGATGTCTCTGGCGGAGTCTGGTGCTGCAGGCAAAAACTATCCAGGAACAGAGGGAGAAAGTGTGGAACTTTAAGCAGTGCTAAGCACTGTTGCTGTTGGAGTTGTTCAAGTTAATGAATAGAATTATAAAATAGTAACAAAATAAATGCATGCTTCAACAAAGTGCTGCATGAGTTCAGCTTCAGCTGGAGTAAATATCTGTGTATCATTGAGTTAATCTCCCATACACGAAAAAACCTACATTTATTCAGGTAAACTTTGTCATTTGCGATATTCAGACTTGCAGAGGGGGATTTTTTTTATTAATGAACAGTTAGATCGCACCTGCGATATGATAAAACGTACGTGCAAGATACCAAATCGTATGTGAAAAAAAAAAAAAAAAAAAAGAGTTAATGTCACCAACCAGGCTCTATTAAAATCTCCTTACACAAGCTTAAATTAACCATAGTGACTTATTTTTCCTATGTAGGCTTAGAAGAGGACACTTAAGTTAATCAGAACTTTACAATAACAACATAAAATTCTGTCATTTTAAAGAACTTTTCAAACTCAAGTTAAAAAGTGTTTCACAAAGGCAGAAAATGAAAACAATAATTTTTTTGTCTTCATAAACTGACACATTATATTTTGAGTCTGCTGGCGCAAATATTTTGTCTTATACACAAATTGTGGTTTACAGATAATAGCTATCAAAAACTCATAATGTTTAATAAGTTGTTTATGAATGTTTAACCTTTTTCCTGTCATAATCCCAGCTGTATGGACAATAGAAAATTATGTTGTTTCGAAGGTTTTGATTCTTTGTCCTTTGTTTCAGGAACAAATATTTTAAATACTGAAACACAAATAAAATCCCAGACCTCATAGACGCGTATCTTTGCTCTTGTGTTTGTGAAATTAAAAAGACATGATTTTGTATTCACACAAGTCTGACAGGACATGACAGGATGGAGAAATTATTGTGACAAAAATCCTCACAAAAAAAAAAAAAAAACCATCCTATCTTAAACATAGTAATAGAAAAAGAAAGAGGACATTTTCACACTCATTATGTCCTTCAGGGCTGTGTGTGTGTGTGTGTGTGTGTGTGTGTGTGTGTGTGTGTGTGTGTGTGTGTGTGTGTGTGTGTGTGTGTGTGTGTGTGTGCGTTTTCCAGCAGCGTGTTATTTCTTGGCAGCTTCCTCATGTTCGACTGACCTCATGACCTCACAGCTTCGATGACGACAACAAGCAAATGAGCCATCAGTGTCAAACAGACGCCGCCACGGCCACAAACACCCTCATTCACGTCCTCGCTAATATTCAGCCGACAGCAATGGGTTAGCAAGGTAGATCACTGCTGTGTGGGACATGTGTTTTATTTATAAATTTAAAATGTATTTATTTATTAATTCTTAAATTTGTTTTTCTGCTCGTTTATCCCTGTATTCTGTCTTTTTGACGAAATAAAATATTTTTTTTTCTGTGTTACACTACAAAAATAATCCCAAAAGCTTTTAAAGGCCCAAACATCTTGACCTAACATTTACTCGAGAAGGTTAAAGAAATATTAAATATTCAATCAAAATTAAAATAAAAAAAACAAAAACAAAAAAAAACATTAATCTTTTTTGAATATTGGTTTCCAAACCACTGCATCCACAACATATCTTCATATTTGTAGACATTTTTAATTCTTAGATGCACCAATGAGGAGCAACCCATACATTTAACAGATAAGGAAAAAGGCAGCATTTACAATATCTCTTGCATTTTTATTTCTATTGGATAATCTTTGGGTTAAAATTAGACAAAATCACTGAAGTCCCACTTATTTTAAAAAGTTACATTCAATTAAGACCAATTGATTTAATTATAATTTCCGAAGCCACTTTCAAATAAAGTGGATCTAAACGGAGTCGACACGTAGCTGGACAGAAGTCAAATCCTGACACTTTCACCGGTGACTGGGAAACCCCGTCCAACTTGGTGCACCAACACCTCCAGGCCAGCAGGCTATTAGGAGGCCGGGGTGGGGGAGGGGTGTTTGTGTGTGTGTGTGTGTGTGTGTGTGTGTGTGTGTGTTTGTTTGGGTGAGGGGGGGTCTGGATGAGGTGCATGCACTGGGGCACATAAAGCAGCATTGGCAGCGGAGACATTCGGCCGTCACACATGACAACCTGTCAACCTGTCATGCCTCGACCCCCAGGCACGGCTGGACTAACAGAGCGGGACTCTGTTAGTTCCGCATATCTGCACATGCACTGATGATAGAGTGCTTTCTCTAAAAGTTTGATCGCCATAATAAACTACATTCCTACATGTAAATCAACATGCATATGTGTTTATTTGAGTTATTAATAGTAAACTGAGTTGAACTCTGTCCTCTGGCAGCAGGAAACAACTTTCAGCTCTGACAGACACCCCTCCCTCCCCGACCTTTGCCCTCAGTGCCGGACTGGTCCTCGTCTATCTTTGTTACTCTTCATCCGCAGACAGCTGATGTTGATGTTGACAAATTTGATGTCAGACAGACATCACAGCAGATTAGACGGGAGGTAAATACTGCAACTTAGATTACAGGCTACAGACTGGGATGACAGCCACGTAACTCTGTGTCACTGACGCAAAACTCGCAGGAATGCACGCCATTTAACATCAAATTTTACAAGAATATGCCCTCTGATGCTTTATTATTCTATCAAAATAAAGGCAAAGATACATAAAAAAGTGGAAGAGGTGTTATTAGATTATTAAAAAAGGTCAAAATTTCCTCCTAAAAAGTCCTGCTATCAGGCCGTTAACAGACTCACCTTCTGTTTCCAGAGAAAAGAGGAGACCTGGGGTCAATTTTCTTCATGAACTCAATGATTTTGAGCTCTCTTCTAGACGTTTGGGCAGGGAGCTCAGGGGCAGAGGGGAACAGAGCTTTTTCAATTTCGGCCTCATTTGCAGGCCAATTTAACAGCTCAGACACACGCTGACTATGTGTGGGTGTGAGGGGTTAGGTCAAAAAGAGGGAAGGTCAGCGTGTGAAAGCAAACAGGGTAAAGAAGTTGCAAAGGGGCCAAAGACAAAAGAAAGAAGTGAGGTGAGCATGCAAACATTATGCAAAATGAAAATAATAGAAGAAACAAGAAAACTGAAAAGGATCATTAAATAGAGGGTGTATTTTTGGGATATTCAGTTGTTCACACTTCCTGCTACATCCCCAGAGTGACATTTTTCTGCTTCAGCCATTTTAAAATTCAAGGGCGATTTGCACCTCCAGTCAGAAGTCAAAGTGCACCTGTTTCCGTGGACGTGAGAGGCACAGAAGGCGAAGCTGTAGTGCAGCAGGGTGGGGTCGATCATGGCTCCATTCTCCGCCCTCTCCAGTAGATCACTCAGGTAACATAAATGCCGATGGCAGCCTCGAACTCCATACCGGGCACAGTACTCGTCTAAAACGAACACCTGACCGGGACTGAACCAGCCCTGTGGGAATCACGCACAAAACACAGCCGGGTCAGAGCTTCAATGAGGCAAATACAAGGCAAGGCTAGCAAAGTCCAATATCATTAAAATTTTACCAACGAGTCACAATTTCAAGTTTCATGAAATATCACTCATTGAAGCTTTAAGAGATCTCTGTTTTCCCTTGTGTGCTGTTTTCGCTGTTCCTCCATATTAGCAGACACTTTGGTGAGGTTTTGCCTCATAAAAGGAACATTAATCTACGGTGTGTAAGAGCGTGTTAGCTGATTTTTAAGGGCAGCTGGAGCACACTTGTTAACTCTCTTTGTATCATGCAGATGATCAAGTGAAAAAAAACATTTCCTTCGAGCCTACAAACCTCTGCTCCGGTAGATTTCATTTTGTTTTGTGAGGCGGTATTTGGAGATTGTTTTAAGCTTAGGGAAGTGCTTCTAGATCTACATTTCAACACCGATTATACCAAATTAAATGACAGGGGAGGTAAAAGAGAACTCATCTGGACGATATTCGAGGGCATCTGTATAAATTGATAAAGTTGACTTAACATCTGCTGAATATCACTTATATTATTAGGATAAAATAAGTGAATAATTGCTCTCACTCTTTCTTTCAGAATAACTCTAGACAGATGAGTTAAAGCCTGAAGCCTTGATGCTGCTGTCGGCTTTGATTCTGTAGACTACTAAAAGGGGGAACCCTAAAATGATGCTTGCAGCCATAATTTCCTCTGCCTGCCCTCCTCCATATGTTCACCAATAACATAGAATTAGCCCCTGGGTAGGACTAATTAATCGCTAAATTTGCAACATTTTCGACTTGCATGCACGCTGCCCTGAGCAAATTCAGACCCTTAGACCTTTGGTTTTAGTTTTCTTCAAGCTTGGAGGGTCTGTCAGGCTCTGACACACAGTTTTTAAGTGAGATTTGATCTATAGTTTCTGTAACCTCCCAAAGTGAGAGTTTGATTACATCCGATTTATAAGTTGTGCAGCAGTAGGAGGACAGCAGAGTTTCACTCTCTCTCAATATGCCATCCTACTCTATTGGTCTTTTAGGGGCCTTCCTCACCCAAAGTCCACTTAGAAGGTCCAGATCAGAGACCAAATGTTTACATGGTTGCATTTTGCATTTGGTCCGGTTGGCGTTCACATGGGACTCTTGCTAAGTGAACCAAATGGTTAAAAAAAGAGGGAAAATTATGAGGGAAAATCACTGTCTGTCACCCCCTCAATCTTCATTGTCCCACAACACACAGAAAGTTGCCGACCAGAGAGAATAAAAGACGTCTTGCTTCACACAATTCACCAGAGGTGACGGAGACGTTGTGCGAGGAGACGCTGGGCGTTAACACAAAGGAATGCCTATTGCACATTGTCAGCATCTTTATTAAACAGAAGAACACCCAGGTATTTAATATTTATCACCCGACTATTGTATTAGAACACAAACCCCTCTGCCACTTGTCCAGTTTTATGGACAGTCCAGTGTTTTGACCGGCTGTTCTCAATCTGCTGCAGCCACCGGCCGGGCATAATTTCCCGGCTTTATTACAGTGTAAATGTGTTACTGGTTTATATTGACATATAAAAAGTCTGGCTGCAACGGGGCTGCGTTCACACCCGCCCGACCATGGTTTGTTTGGAAGGGGACCTAGTATTCAAGAGAACCATGGTCCATTTGTTTGATCTGGACCACAGTGCGCTTGCACATTCATTTCACCCGGACCAAAGGATCATGGCCCTTTTAAAACGAACCAAACAGTCCTGGTGTGAATACGCCCTTAATGTACATCCAGGTGCAGCCCTGTCTCACTGTGACAGATTTGACGTAGTGTTTCCTCACCAGGCAGGAGTAGGAGTCGTTGAGTCTGTGGTCCAGAGTGAGGCGCTGTACCAGCTCAAACAGTGAGCCGTGGTCAAAGTTACAAGGGTTAGCAGAGATAAATTCATCCATGCCGTGCTTCTGAGCTCGATCAGCATCTGGACATCACAGACACACACACACACAGAGGGAAAAAAAAGATAACAGAGGCATATTGTGACACCAAAGCAGAAAAACATGAATCCAGTTTACTGTTACACAGTGATGTTGTTGAGAGAAATATTCACATGAAGAGCCAACAATAAAGCAATGCTGTACACTCCATAATTTAATGTCATAACATGTTGTAAAAAAAGGCAAATCAGTCTTTAGGTTTTGTTCAGCATTGACTTCATCACTGGCGGTCCATGAAAGTCAGCGTTTGGGACTCAGTGGGCAGGTTAAGTGTCAGGTGTTCAGGAGAGTTGTTGAGGTGAGAGTTGATCTGTTGTTTACTCTGAGCTAAGAAGGTTTTTATCATGTTTATGCAGATTTATTAATTTTAGTCTAAATCTGACTCAACATACAGAATAAGGTGGTTGCACAGTCAGATAACTGAGCACATCTCCAACAGTTAAATACTGTAGTAGAGAGAACATTAGCAATTTCACCTTCAACCAAGTTCACATCAGTCAATCACATCAACAGGCTTTATGGACACAGCAGGTTATAAATGCTGTAAATACAGGGAACAGCAGAGCCAGAAAGTTGGACTTAAACAGTCATTTACAGACATTCACAAAGTTTGCAAGAAAAGCAGGTACAGAAGGAATGAAAATTTATGGCAATAAAATCGTAATCGTAAAAAATACTTTTTACTTCTGCATATCAAACAAAGGCTTTTACATATTTGAATTTCAGTCTGTATTGTTAATGTTAAAAAAATAATAGAAATCCTCACACTCTCCTCCAGCAGCTGCTTGTTTGTGGGGGAGCCCTGACAAGTCGATCACTGAGTGCAGCAGAAAATTTATGATTATTACTTCATGGAAATGCAATCAGACCTAGACGCTAAGTCAAAGGACAAGATACACAAGAACTGTAATTGCATTTCCAAGAAGTAATAATCATAAATGTTCTTCCTTAAGCTGCGAAACTCCACTGCACTCTGTGAACAACTCGTCAGGGCTCCCCCACAAACAAGCGGCTGCTGGAGGAGAGTGGGTGAGTTGTATTTGGTCTCTTTGCTAAAGAAACCAAGCAAAGCTAAAAAGATGTTTGATGGCTGGGCCCTATATGTCCTGTTGATGAAGTTAGGTGCTGTTCTGAGCATTATTTGTGGCTGTAGAGTGGCTTTTCGGTTGAGGTTTGCGCGTGGAGACGTAGACTGCTGTGTATTGCTATCGTGCGGTAGCTGCTGAAGTTGGCATAACTAGAGAAGCAAGCAGTCGGCAACATTCATCTCTCCGGGGGGTGTCTAACTCGGTGTTCCTGTGTGTTTCACCATAACTTAAATTTACGCTGGAATATCCCTTTAACTTCTAAAATTTTGATTTGAGAGGGCAAGAAATTTATTTAGAACATGTCAGGGATACCATGCGCACGACAGACGATTCTACGATCTCTGTGCTTTGGCGGATCGTTTTCATTTTTTAATCCTTCACAATCTAAGATCGTCAGATCACACGCCCCTAAGACACTGTCATAAATTGACAGTTTGATGATCAACACGTAACTGAGCGACTTTTCATAGACTGAATTAGACTATGATTCTTGGTCCAGAGTCCAGAGTGGACACACGCTTCCCTGTCAGTCCGGACAGACCTGGCACAGATGCAAGAACATACAGCAATCAAGAAATTTGTCACTTGGCGCCCTTCTCACTGCCCAGCAGAGGCACCCCGGCTGTCAATCAGTGAAGAAAACAAAGAGCATGACGCTGGGAGCTGATTGTCCCCTCAACAAGTCCCCCCCCTCCCAGGTTCCTCCCCCAAAAATTCTAAAAAGGTGACATTGCGGAGCCCTGTTGGTCTGTAGCTGGTGGCCTGTCAGGTCTGTTTGATGTGAGTGAGCGGGAGTGGAGGCGGGAGGGCTGGACAGTAACATGCAGTGACATTAGTCACCCCCGTCCGTCTGGGCAGGGGAAGGATGGCCCTGACAATGATTGATGTCTGCTATTCATTTATAGTTCCAGAGGAGAGGGTCCGGGAGGCAGCGGACACACTGCTGGTCAAGGGTTTGATGGCCAAAAGCATTTGGGGTTATTCAGCATGAGGCTTGTGTTTTTTATAGACTGACCATGAAGCACATCCAGATCCAGATCTTTCTGTGACAACGACTGGGAAGACCTTTATTAATGAGCCAATACCTGACCTCAGAGCTTTGAACACCATCAAGTTAGTTTAATAAATCACTGCACTTCTTTGTTCCAGCGAGCAAAGAAATCAGAAGATGATGGTTGAATTACTCCCTAATTTTTGAATCGCACTCCCAGATTTCTGCTGGTGTACAAAACACAGCACTGTGTACAAAAGCTGTGTATTTATGTCTGTTCATATCTTATGGACTGTTATTTATGGTACAGTTGATAAGAGAAGTCATCTATAAATGCTAATATGTCTACAAAACAACACTGTACATATAACAGGTTTAACAAGCACCTTAACAGGTTCTGGAGGATCTTGCACGTGGCTGCTGCAACTCTGATGATTCTAATGCTGCAAAGTAATGTATAACAGTTTGTATCCCCCAGGGCATCTCAACACCAGTGAAGTACCTGCAGCCTTATTTGCAGTCACTATCTAGCAGGAATTATCTTTCAGCATAACATGTATAGGTTATGACCATTATTTAAACCCACAACAGACATGTCACATCAATTTATGTGCATCAATAGATGCCATAACACACTGCAGGCATCGAACGGCAAAGGAAGATGTTATGGTGCTGTAGCTATAGGTTTCCTACGTGCCGCTTTTACATAAGCTTACTTCAAAAACAATGGGAACGGGTGTTTAAATAGAAACCTACACTGCTGATGCATGTTGGGCCAGTGGAAAATATTATCACCTTCATCCAAACTGATATCTAAAGGCTTCACTTTAGCCTGATAGATGTGGTGCTGTGTCGATGGTGCAAACATAACGTTCTACTAAACTTCTATCTGTGCCGGTCATGTACAACACAGTGAAGTGTTTTACTGCGGGAGTGAGCAAGATGGTTACAAGTCTGCTCCTGGCAGAACAGTGTAACTACACCAGCCTATAAGGTAAGACCCTGTTTATGCAAATCTACCTATAACAACCTGAAAGTCTCATTTGTGACATTACCCAAAATGAATGTATGTTTAAAATACACATTTAAAGAAGAAACAAACAAATACATTTGATATTCAGCCTGTTTTTGAGCTTGTCTGTCAACACATTTGTTTTGCTGTAACAAAGAGCATTTTAAATCCCCATCGAGGAGCTTTCTGTTTGTGTCAACTTCAACTCCGGGTGCACAAAGTGTTAGCCCTTCAATTGTTGCTGATCCCAATTCAGCTCAGTGAAAGAAAAGATAAGATAAGACAAGAAGAACTTTATTTATCCCGGAGAGGAAATTCATTTAAAAAAAGTGGGTTAATTGACAAAAAAGTCTCCTTGTGTTGTCTTTGTGCAGGAATTTTGTCTCATAAAAAGTAACAAAGGTGTTCCCTTTAGTGCAGAGACATTGACCTTTACACCATAGAAGTTGTTGATTTTAAGAGCAGTGGGCTAATCTGCTTTTGGTTCATCAATCTGTTTCATAAACACTCAACAACTCCTCACAGGAGCCTTAACGTCAGTGCTAATGGTGCTTCCTTGACTTTTAGAGTGAACAGTTGAGGAACTGCAGCTTTTGGCGCATCCCTACTGGACTCTTATTTCAACACTGAAGCTTGCTGCTTAGAGTGAAAAACTCCGGGGGAAGATTTCCAACAATTTGTAGGGATTTTCAAAAGTGCCGGTGTTTTAAAAGGAGCAGAGTAACAGTTTGTTTGTACTTTGTAAAAGTGGAAATAATAAACAAACCAAACAACATGAGACTCATTTAGGTGAGCAGCGATTAAGTGCCATGTCTTGGCATTGCCTAAACGCAAAATTATTTCACAACTTTAGCTAACACTAAAGTGTTTATCATCAAACTTCTCAGTAAAAGATTAAAAAATGCTAGCTTGTGCACATAAATGAGACACCAGTCTTGGGTGAGAATGTACTGAATCATGAGAGATGAACAAATTGGACCAGTATCTTCATAGTAGAGCTAACACATTCAGAAGTCTATAAGAAACTATTCTAGTGTTCCGCTGTAGTTACAACAGCACATGCAAAGACTGTTTAGCTGATTTTAGATTCAACATTATTATGTACAGTAGATGTTGTACTAAATTAAAAAGTACTCATGCACCCTTTCAGTCCATACAAATCTTTTTTCAGTGTTCATCATAAAGCGTGCCAAGTAGTGATTCCAAGGACACAAAGATTCAGACTCTGCATCTCAGAAAATTAATTCAATCCCACTTAAAACCGACACCCACATCAGTGCATGTGAACATCTTGTGTGTGCATGAAACACTTACGGAAGTAAAACTTAAAACTCTAAATTAAATTTTAATGATCCTCCTGTTTTAAAGCACTAAAATATGTTAAAACAAATTAAGCATTGTCTCGTTCAGACAGGAAAGAAAGAGTAAACTGTGAGTATCAGTTTCACCTCTCAGCAGCTGAAAACAAACCTCTTAATTCTGTCTGGGTTGTCACAATGTTTTAATGTAGTCTATTTTGATTTGGGTCGGGGAGGGCGGGTGGCGGTGATAGGATGTTATATTATTCATTGCACTGATCCAGGTGTGAACTGACAAGTAGTTATTTGGTAACATTGACTGATTGCTGAATGATTTAATTGTGCAGAAACCTCACTGTATTATTCATGGCCTGGCACTTTTAACTTGGTAATTACCAGCTGCTGGGGCTCCGTGGGACTCCAGGGGTTGTGACAAAAACAGCTTGCTCAGTGAATTCACTTTGCCCCCACACTCACAGGAGACACTTTTTCATTTAAAGGGGGTGTTGGCCCTCATTCATTCCTCTTTGAGTAATTGTTCAACAACTTTGGGTCGTTATTGGTTTTGTTAAATCTTCTGAACATCCAGTACAGTTTTTAGCAAAAAGCAGAAAGTAATTTGATAATAATGTGATTTCATATTTGATATAAAAATGTAAATGCATATCATGAACGGGGAATTCGGATGAGTCGTTCAGCGCTTTAGGCTGTCCTGAAGAACTCAAACAACAATCAACCACAGCTCCCTCAGATGATGAGTAGGAAGAGGTGAGCACGGCCTCACCTACAGGAATCACCAGACCTATCTATGCCAAATAGATTAATGATGTTTAAAGGGATATTTCAGGTTTTTTTTTTGTTTTTGTTTTTTTTGTGGATTTGCATGAGTTTGATTTTAATAGAAATGATGCCACTTCGCAAAGTGCCGGAAAATATAGCTTGGCTTTTATGCTGCTTCTCCTGGCAGCAACTGTTGTGGCTCCCATACTTTCGAGTGACATCTAACACATAACCCCACTTCAAAAATCACTTAATTATCCCTTTATCGCAATTATCCCCAAAAAATATAGCTCCTACAGAAATAGAATAGAAACCCTGAAATCCACCCGTAGCTCTTGAAAAGAAGCTACAATTGTCAGATCAGACACCTGACTGTTTTATACGTCAAACTAATACAGATCGCCTGAATGTATATAATGTCTACAATATTACAATAAAGCAACATCACTCAGGTGTTACAATTCATTCAAACTGCATAAACACGTCTTTTTCATCAAAAAAACCTACTTGACAATCAACTAAAAACCTGCTAAAATCCACAGAAAAGTTCAAAGTTTTGAGGCTGAAATTCTACAGAAGGGAGTCGAGGGGTTTTCTGACCTGCTTTTGAAGCTTAAGTGTCGACCTGTAGTCGTTTTCTTTACACGCCAGGAGTTGGTACCATAGTGTGTTCAAATGTAAGCCCAAATACGCTTGTTGCTTTTGCCTATGCTTGTTCAGTCACCACTACACGATTGTCCGCTTTGTTTAATAGATCTGTACAGTGAAAATAACTGTATTTTGTGTGATGACTGAACAAAAAATAGTTCTACAAATGATGGACAAACAGAGGAGGAAGGAGAAAGAAAGAGGGAGGAAAGCACTCACCTGTTAATCCAGCTATGAGATAGCGGAGTCAGAGAGAAAAGGAAGAAACAAAAGAAGAAACAAACAGAGAAACATAAAGACACACAGCAAAGCCACCGACACTTTAACACTCAAGTAGTTCAACAGCAGAGAGCGAAGCAGCACAAAGGACAGAAAGACAGTAAAAACATGAACAACACATGAGCAGGAAGAAGACAAACTCTGAACATCAGTGGTGATTGTTAAAAGATGTCTTGAGGACAACATCTGCACATTAAGAGACAGAGCGAGACTTCAGGTTTGACATGACAGAGAGACAAGCTACAAACGTCTTTTTTTTTTTGATCATCTCACTGATTCTCAATCTAAATGTTCAGGTATGGCTGTTTGTACAGTGTCCTGCCCCTTAAATTGTGGTATTTGGAAAGCCCCTGCAGTATGAGTTTTGGGGATACAGAGCTCTGTGAGGCCCTTAGAAATGACAAAGATCATCAATCCACTGAGATAATAAAGAAATAAGGGGTCAACATGCAATTCAAGAAAAAAGAGATTTGCTTTTTTAAAACATTTACAAATCAAAGCTGCACAGTTGGGTTTAGGAAAAGGTTATAGATCAGTGGTTCTCAATCCAGTCCTCGAGCCCCCCCTGTCCTCCATGTTTTGGATGTTTCCCTGCTTCAACACACCTGATTCAAATGATCAGCTCGTTATTAAGCTCTGTAATGGCTTACTAACGAGCTAATCATTTGAATCAGGTGTGCTGGAGCAGGGAAACATCCAAAACATGCAGGACAGTGGGCCTCAAGGACTGGATTGAGAACCACTGTTATTGATTATAATACGTTGATATGTCTAACATATAGACCAGTGTGTTTTTCCTCTTTTGACCCAACATGTTTTGACAGCAAACCTCCTGCAGTCTTCCTTAGAGGGAGAACAAAAAAGGCACACTGTTCTAGATTAAAGAAATGATTAACTTATAGCCGAGTCAGACCACATGAACAGTTTTGGACTACTGTGGCGTGAATTCAAAGCACCTGATCAGAGTCTGTAGCTGCTTTTCAAACAGACTGAAATTTGAAAGGATTCATTATTTCTTCAGATATTTTATACCACCATCACCCCCCTGCTGCAGGGTAGGTGTCAGACAAAAAACTCACAGCATGTGGCCTTTATCTAATTTTTTCACAACACAGATTCGTGTGAGATACACGTCAAACATTAAAAATAAAGAAGGGTGACATTTCTTTGTCAGGAATCACTGCTTTGGTGTGTTACTCACTGTATCACACTCTTAAATCTGTAAAATGAGCGAAAAGTTTTTGTAAAATGTCGGATCATTGCTCAGATTTGTTTTCTGCGACTGATGGAGACAGATTTTAGTACAGAAACGAAATGTTATGAATATAACTTCTGTTCCCTGAAGGAGAGGAACGAGGTACAACACATATAGTATGGGATATCACGCCCCTGCGTGACCTGACTGAAGACACCTTTATTCACGCCTTTAAGGCAGATGATCTGTGGTGACGTCTGGGAGGCTCCGCCTGCACATATATACGTGTAACACCACAGTCATCCTTCAGTTCGATAGCCGCTCTTCACCGAGCTCTGCCGCGCAGCGGGGCAACCCAGTGTTGTACCTCGTTCCTCTCCTTCAGGGAACAGAAGTTATATTCATAACATTTCGTTCCCTTTCAGTCGATTCACTCGGTACAACACATATAGTATGGGACATATATACACGCCCCGCAGAGCAGCCACCGAACCGAAGTCAAACCTCCAAAACTTTTAGTGCATTGTAGACCCAGCAGAAAGGACAGCGTGAGCCACCGAAGGTGCTGTCACATCCAAACGGTAAAACCGAACAAAAGTGTGCGGTGATGACCAACTGGCTGCAGTGCAGATATCACTCACAGAAACCCCTTTAAACAAGGCCCAAGAGGCCGCCATTCCCCTGGTTGAATGTGCCTTCACACCTTGGGGCAACGGGAGACCCCTGCTGCCGTATGCTAAGGAGATAGCCTCCACAATCCAGTGGGAAAACCGCTGCTTAGACAGCGCCTTGCCCTTGGCTGGATTAGCAAAACAGACAAACAACTGGTCACATAAACGCACACTCTGAGTGCGGTCTATGTAAGTGCGTAGTGCACGCACAGGGCACAAGGAATGCAACCTCCTCTGCTCCTCAGATGCAAATGGAGGGGGGCAGAAGCTCAGCAGTTCAAAACTCATAGAGCTATAGGCTGTGGGGATAATCTTAGGTAAATACGCCGCGTTTGGACGCAATGTAGCCTTAGATCCATCCGGAGTGAACTGGGTACAAGAGGGATGCACAGACAAAGCATGAAGGTCGCCCACTCGCTTTGCAGACGTCAAAGCAAGTAGCAGTGCAGTCTTGTATGAAAGAAATTTCATGTCTGCTGACTCAATAGGCTCAAATGGGGGTCCACCAAGAGCCTCAAGCACCAACCCTAAATCCCATGAGGGAACACTGGGTTTAAGAACAGGTCTTAGCCTGCGGACTCCCTTTAGGAAGCGCATAGCAAGAGGGTGAGCGCCTGGCGTCACACCATCAAAGCCAACATGGCATGCAGATATAGCCGCCAAATAGACCTTAATTGTTGAGAAAGAGAGACCCTTATCCAGCAGGTCCTGAAGGAATGTTAAAACATCCACAATAGAACTCTGAAATGGGAGTACATTTCGGTCCTGACACCACTGCTCAAACGCCCGCCATTTATAGGCATATAGGCCCCTAGTAGATGATGCCCTTGCACTCTGGATTGTTGCCACCACATTTGGGGGCAGACCCTGAGCCATTAAGTTGGACCTTTCAACAGGTAAGCATGTAGTTTCCACAGTTCTGGGCGCGGGTGAATCACCTCTCCTCCCGCCTGGGAGAGGAGGTCCCTGCAAAAAGGGAGCTGCCAGGGCCTCGCTACCAGCAGACTGATTATCTCTGCGTACCACGACTTCGCCGGCCAGCGAGGAGCCACCAGGATCAGGGAGAGCCCCTGCTGGCGCACCCTCTCCAGAATGGGCAGAATCATTTCCACTGGGGGAAAAGCATATAGCAGCGTGTTGGGCCATGGGTGAGCTAGCGCATCCATCCCCAGGGGAGCATTGCAGTCTGTTATGGAAAAGAACAGGGGGCAATGAGTATTTGCTCTGGAGGCAAAAAGATCTACTTCTGCCTTGCCGAAGCGGTCCCATATCTGAGCCACCACTAGTGGGTGCAATCTCCACTCTCTCACAAGAGGACCCCCCTGGAGAGAAGGTCTGGTCCAAGGTTTAAGTGACCCGGAATATGTGTGGCTCTGAGGGACAGAAAATGAACACTGCACCATAGCAACAGATAGTGAGACAGTTTTAACAGGGGAAGAGAGCGTGTCCCTCCCTGCTTGTTTATGTAAGAAACCACGGTTGTGTTGTCCGTCCTGATCAGAACATGATGGCCTGTCAGAACGGGACGAAAGTGCTTCAGAGCTAAAAGGGTAGCTAGTAGCTCCAGGTAATTGATGTGGAGTTTGCATTGTGCTGGCGTCCACACACCTCTCACTGCTGCGCCCTCGCACAGAGCCCCCCAACCCCTCAGGGATGCGTCTGTGGACACCACCTTGCGAAAAGACACCCTCCCTATCGGAGATCCCTGTTGTAGAAAACCGGGTTCTCTCCACGGGAGAAGAGCCGACATGCAAGACTGAGTTATCGTCAGCCTCCTCTGGAGGTGACGCTGCGCGCACAGCCGGTGAGACTGAGTCCAGCGTTGAAACGCTCTCATTTTTAACAGTCCGAGCGGCACTACAGCGATCATAGATGCCATCATGCCTGTCAGCTGTAAAATCGTCCGGAAACACAGTTTGCGTCCCAACTGAAATTGTGCAAGGCAGCGGTGAAACGCAGCCACCCTGCGTTCTGACAGACGTGCTCGGCTTGAAACGGAGCATATTTCCAGCCCGAGAAATGATACCTGTTGACTCGGAGTCAGTGAACTTTTCTGTAAATTTACTGAAAAGCCCAGTGTTTGGATGTGCGATAGGGTCAATGACAGCTGAGCCGCTGCTCGCTCTCTGGAGCTCGCGATTAGCACCCAATCGTCCAGATAGGCTAAGATGCGAACACCTTTCTCCCGTAGCGGAGCTAATGCCGCCTCGACACATTTGGTGAATGTTCGGGGGGCGAGTGATAAGCCGAACGGCAGCACCAGGTATTCGTAGGCTATGCCCTCGAATGCAAACCTTAGAAACTGCCTGTGGTCCGGATGAATTGCTACGTGAAAGTAAGCATCTGTCAGATCGATAGTTGTAAACTAATCTCCCGGTCTGATCGCGCCCAGTAGCTGTCTGAGTGTTAGCATCTTGAACCTGTAGGTTCGTAGGTCTTTGTTTAACACTCGCAAGTCTAGAATAGGACGGAGCCCTCCTCCTTTTTTCGGAACAACGAAATAGCGGCTGTACCAACCTTTGTTCGTTTCCGAAGCGGGAACAACTCGTATCGCCCTTTTGTTCAACAAGTTGTTTATTTCTTCCCTCAGCACTGCTGCTGCTTCCTCTGCTACAACTGTGTGTATTACAGAGTGAAAGCGAGGCGGCCGGACCCTGAACTGTAAGCGGTAGCCGATGGCAACAGTTCTCTCTACCCACGGTGAGACTGCGCATGCGCGCCACCGAGAGAGACGAACAGTCAGTCGACTGACCTCCAGTACTGTGGGGGAGGGGTTGTCGCCCCCTAGCGTGCCGGCTGGGAACGGCAACACTTTCTCGCCCAGACTTGATTGATTCATGATGTTTTGAGAACAAAACGAAACCTTTATTTGATTCAAAGAACGTACATTTGTGACATTCACACAGTGAACAACAGGCGCCATTATTGGGGCATGTGTATGTGAGGGGGGTTGTGCTTGGGAGACTGTGTTAAGGGAGTGCAGCGCCTCTCGGGACCGGACCCCTGAACGAACTTTAAACGCGGCCTCTTTGGCGGCAGAAAATGAAGGGCGGCAGTGTCTCCGTGCTGCTGGCCCTCTCGAGTCGATCCCGAAGCTAGGATGACTGCTGCTTCTTCTTCCTGGGCGCCGAGTCCCTCCGGAAGCTCGGTGGCGGACCCTTGTTCCAAGCCGAAGGGCGTGGGTTCTGACCGGGTACATATCGCTTCACCGGCTGGGGCCCCAAGCTGGCGGGCGCTGCAGTCCTCTTAGGGGGAGGCGCTGGTGCCGGTTTGTGCGGATAACCCTGTTGTTTGGGCCTCGCATCACGCCTGGGGATGATGCTTCTCAAAGCTTCGGTTTGTTTTTTCCTCAGCTCAAACTTAGCTTGAATGTCGTCGAGGGACTGCCCAAACAAACCGCTGGCCGACACAGGCTCGTCCAGATAAACCGCTCTGTCCCTCTCCGGAACGTCGGAGAGAGTCAGCCACAGGTGCCTCTGCGCCACCACCGTGGAAGCCATGCCTCTACCGAGAGACAGCGCTGCACAGCGGGACACACGGAGGATGTAATCTGTGGCGACCCTAGCTTCATTGAGGAGAGGAGTAAGCGGACTGTCAGGAGGCATACGCGAGCCGAGTTCTGCCAGACACATAGCTTGATATGTCTGAAGCATAGTGACGGAGCTCAGTGCACGAGCCGTATTTGCCTGTGTCCTGTAAATTTTATCCAGCTGTGACGCTGAAAATCTACAGTGCTTGGATGGGAGCGTGATGGGGCCACCGACACCGTGATTCTGGGCCGGGGCCAGATAAGCTGCCAGGGACGCCTCCATAGGCGGAGGGTTCACCAATCCAGCTTTTTCAGCTCCATCTAGATCCAGAAACTGTCCACAACCGGGCACTGTGGCGCGGGTGGACAGCGGCTTGTTCCATGTCGAGGTTAGTTCTGCGACAAAATCCGGGTACATGGGCAAACTGTTCTTAACAGTCGTCGGTTCGGGTGGGAGAAAAAACCCTGTGAACCGCGACGGTTTTTGAGCTGGAGGAGGAGAGGGCCATTCTACCTCCAGTTTCTCAGCTGCACGGCGGTACAGTGAGAGGAAGGATGTGTCGTCCAGATCAACCGGCGCAGCAGCGGCGGCATACTGACCTGAAGACAACGGCTCCAGCTCATCTTCCGAAAAACCCTGCACGTCCAGGCCGATGTCCAGCACGTCATCGTCCTCCTGGTAACAAGCTAGCCCGGATAGCGGCTGGCCAGCGCCCTCGGAGGGGCCCGGCTCAAACCCAGCTGACCCGTCAGCACACTCCACATGGTCTGCCCAGCTTCCAACTGAGCCTTCGACCAGAAAGTCCTCACCACCGGACTCGGACGAAGCCGGGTCTCTGGACTCGGAAAGGAGGGGGTCGTGCAGCGCAACAGCGGTTTTTCCAAGAATTTTCTCCACAAACTTGACCCGCCTTCCCAGGGTTGAGCTCCGAAGCCGGTGACAGGACTCACACGACTCGGGCTCAGTCAACGCCCTCCTGGCGTGGACAATCCCCAGGCAAACGGGACAAGCCTCGTGAAGATCCTTCTCGTGAAGGGAGAAGCCGCACCCCTGAGGACAGGGGCGAACAGAAGACTTCGCCTTCACCTTCATGGGCTTAGAGCTCATAACGAGACTCAAAAGCTGAACGAAATTAGCGCTCCGCGGGTAGCCGTAGGCTAACACCAACAGGGGCAGTTGAGCTAAAGTCGATCAAGCAGTAGCCAGAGACAAGACCAGGCTAATTTAGCAGCAGCTAGTTAGCCCGACTCGGTGTAGGTGTTCTCAGCGAGGTGAAGAGCGTAAGAACTGAAGGATGACTGTGGTGTTACACGTATATATGTGCAGGCGGAGCCTCCCAGACGTCACCACAGATCATCTGCCTTAAAGGCGTGAATAAAGGTGTCTTCAGTCAGGTCACGCAGGGGCGTGATATCCCATACTATATGTGTTGTACCGAGTGAATCGACTGAAAGGGAACAGTGAGTTCTTAAGCTGCTGGTCTTTTTGACTTGGGTGCATCAGAGTTAGGTTTTAGTCTGTTTCATAAATACAGGTGTGTTTAACTAATGGCTGTATCTCAGTATTCGAGAAGGGTCTGGCTGCAGACCTCCACTGTGTGGACCCGAGGTGGCTTTTTTACTACGTGCTCCAGTTTGTATGAAGTGGTCATCCTGTTTTCTATTTTGTCTTTGTTTAACTCATGAATACACAAAAAAATCAATCATATAAACATTATATGCATAAAATAAAGCCCCCAAGACAAAAAATACATACTTCCAGGTCTAATCACTTTTAATTTGAAAGGCTTTGAATCAACTTCCAATGTTACAAAAGTACTCCCGGTATATTTGCTTTTATTTTGAAAGGCTTCAAATCAATCTCCGGTCCACCTAGGGAAGGTCTGCTGTGAAGGGTCCTGACAGTGGAGGTCTGCAGCCAGACTGTCTTGCAGTATTCTCCTACCTACACCAACATAACAACATGGCACGTCACAAGCCAAAGTGAACTTCATCTAAAAACTTAACATGACTTTTAAAAGTCCAGTTTGTGTAAAACCGTGCACCGCTACCACTGCTACAGCATGATAACTTAGATAAACTTCAGTACAGTAAGAAAAATGTCTACAAAGCCTGAGACAACTGAAGTGCTCATAAAGTGACAACGATCGTCATTTCAAGAAAAAATACAATTCTATAATCACTCACAGGTTGTATTCAACCTGCCCCATATATACAAGCCACCAACAATTACGTACAAATACTTGTAGATGGGGGCTTTTTCCTTTTTGCCAAGTTTAAAGATACGAATAGTTGTGGAACTCAACAAAAATGTGGTGTAAAATGCAATTTTTTGTGTGTGCATCCGTTAAAAAATTCAATCACACTTTTTCTTGATTTGGTCTATAAGTCTAGTTTTGCAGAGTCCGGCCCTCAAGCCCCTATGCTATAGGAAATAGGAGAAGAATGGCTGCTTATATTGTTGCAGATGTAGACACTCATCCCATTAACAGTCTGTTTGTGGCGCCAACCAGCTCTGGGGCTCCTGCAAAGGAATGACTAAGCATCTGCCTCGAGCGCCATGCTGGTGTTCCTGCATTTGAGCAACATTTGAGCTGTGATTTCTCTCACAGCTGTCATCCTGTATTCATGACAATTGTCGCAAATGTTTTCTCCTTCTTTTGCAATTTAAAATGGTCAGCATATGGCCTCTTTTGTTTGGATATTGTGAGCAAACAGTTTTGACCCCCCTACCGCCACCATCAGGGGGAAGTATCGCATTACAATCAGGCAAAAATGTTTAAATTTATTGTTAAAATGAGATCATTATCATTTAAAGACCCACTCCGATGAAAATCATGTTTTTCTTGTTGTCTCCATGTTCATATGTTTATTTTTCTGATGCTACAGGACATATCATGAAAAAAACAAGTGCGAAATTGCATTTTTGAGTATTTCTACATTAGAATCTCTGTGAATCTCTGGCAGATCCAAACAGTAGGTTTAGATACAGTGGGATTTCCTACGTCACAAATCCAAGCTCCGCCCTCTAGTGTGCAGCGCAGTGCTGTCTCTGCCCATGACTCGGAGGTGAGTTGCTGATAAGCTGCTGGAGCTCTACAGAAGAAAAGCCCTTGAAAATGACACTGGTAACGTGATTTTGGCTAAAACCTTCATAATCATAATCACAATTTAAAGACCACTGAAAACACTTTGAGTTGTTAAAAAAAAAAACGATCAGAGTGGGACTTTGAACATGTCAATCTTTTCCAAAAGATCTATGAACACTCCAATACTCAAAATCATGACCAACCCGCGATTGAACCTTATGCATTTCATCTGTATGAAATCTCCACACATTGTTTCGCCCCTACATTAATGTTATTTGAAGACTGCAGTCACAACAATGATCATAATCTGAGAGCACTAAAATATAAGAGTCCCTTTTGACCTACATAAAGTTTGATTTTGGAAACTTAAAGGTAACAGAGGCCTTTAGAGATCTTTAATGTATAACAGTTTTTTTGTTTTTTGTTTTTGCCAATGACACTGACTCAAACACTTTTCTTAACAATTATGATGAATGAATAAATGCAATGAAATATATGCTACATCTTCAGATGACCAAATCAAAACCATCAGCGATGAACTGGTCACATGCCATCCATTTGGTGCAGAGCACATTAGAGGTTTGAGAAGTAAAAGTAGAAAAAAATGTCAGATAGTCATAAACTCACAGAACTGGGAAATGGGTGCATCGAGCTGTGGAGCTGTGCCTCCTCTAGAATTGAGTTTTTGGACCTGGGTGGGAGGAACTGGTTTGTGTGACTGTCCTGTAGCTCTGTACATGGCCTGCACCCACAGGATCCGGTCCTGCTCGTCATCACTGGCAAAGATCACAGTGTCGCCCTCTTTTACAGCGTTGAAGAACGTCCGGCCTCCGTCTAGACCTGATGGACAAACAGAAGGATGAGTTTGTGTTATTAGTGATGACACATTCAGTTTGAAGATGGACACAATATAATGACACAAAGAATCCTTTATAAATGTCAGTCAATGTTAGGATTGAGCATCTTGATTGGTGGATTTATAGCTACTCATTATAACGGTATATATTATGAAAATCAGTCTTAAAGTATTGCCCTCTGATGGATACAGCCCCCAAGTATCTTCCCAAGGAAAAATCTAATCAGGTTGTGGGAGTGGGTTACCCGGCTGGGGGTCTGTGTAGTCCACAGTGTAGCCGTCCAGCTGGAGGAGCTCCACCGGCTCGGCCTTCTTTTCTCTGTAGCTGCACATGGCAAAGGTGTACTGACTCACCTGCAACAAGACAGACAAAAGAAAAACAAGTACATGAAACACCATGTATATTTATATAATGACAGGTTAGCTGTCAGTAGATGAAAAAAATGAATGAATGGTTGACGGGGGAACATTGCAAAAGTTCTGCAAAACTGCTTATAAATTTGGGATTCATCTGTATTAAATATGCTTCTTCTGAATGAACTGCCATGTTTTCTGTAGTGCAAACAGTTCTTTTAGGGTCTTGCAAAGTCTTAAATTTGGTTTTAAGAATTCAAGCAGCCATCCTTTGACCTCCTCATGTATTAATGCTTCCATATGATGAACCAGTCTGCTAATAACAGCAGTGACAAGTTTGTCCCTGCCAACACTGACACATTTTGTGGTTATTAAGCGGGACTTGATCATTTCATTCCTGTTCATAAAAGGCTGTGCCGAGTCGTACGGAAGTGTTACCCTGGTTTAGGTTCTCTCTGTGTTTGTAACAGGAAGTGTAGTGACAGTGTGTTGCTAGCTGTAGCCGGCCTGCTGATACTGTAGCTGCCAGTCATACCCGCCTGTCGTCACAAATCACCGGGCTAGGCCAATCCGCCGCTGTCGCCACCTCTGCCGCTGCAAGTGGCAGCTCTCACTCTGGCTGCAGCTGCATTCTGTTTGTGTGAGTGTATGTGTGTGTGTGTGTGTGTGTGTCTGTGACAAATGAGATTCCCCATGACAACACTGATGAGACCTGAGGCCGTGTAAAGGATGGAGGGAAGGGGGGAAACTCTCCAACAGTAACAGCAGCTCTCGGCCTCCAGGACACAACAGCAGCAAATCAGAGTCGAAACTATCAAACCTCCTCCACCCAAACCCAAAACACCAACTCCCCTCTCTCTCTCTCTCCCTCTCTCTCTTTCTCTCTCTCTCCCTCTCTCTCTCTCTCTGTCTAACTCTCTCCGTCTCTGTCTAACTCTCCGTTCAGTCTCTACACAGATGGGAGAGCACTGGTTTTTACGGTTAATACTCAATGGGAAGTAGTACTAAATTATCCACAGAGTAGAGCTTTTAAAATCACTCATCTCTGAACCCATCACTACGGTGGCCCTGAGGTGCAAAACACAACAGCAAATCGGAAAACACAACAGAAAACACAACAGTTTGTTTGTTCGTTTGTTTGTTTGTTTTTCTTGTGTTGTGTTTTCTGATTTGCCATTTGTGTTTTGCACCTCAGGGTCTCCACGCATCACAGTCAGTCCGGTTAAGGTAAAGGTACTACAAAGACCTTCAATCTTGAACATGGCCTGGATTGTCTCTCTGAAGGCAGCTCATCCACCGTCTGCTACCTCATCTCTCTTCAGTGTTTTCTAGTTGCAGCAACCAGTAAATAGAAGCACTACTTTGCACTCACAGCATTCGTGTAACCTTATTCTTAGCACAATATCATCTGTTCTGCTCTACACTGCACCTTCAAGCTAAACTAGTCAAAATTAGCTGATCCAGTGACGTTATATCTTAACTACAATTTGGTAACAGTAAGATCTACTGTAAAAATTAAAAAAATTAAAAAACACCCTACATCATTCTGGTGATTTTTTCTCTCTGCCACAAAGTGATGTGGTTCCTGTTAATCCTCTCTTATGTGAAGCGTACCAGGACTACACACAGACAAGTGTAGAGATGTACTGCTCTGCTGCATTTCTTTCCAACCAACTGAATGACTCTTGCAGCTCGATGCTTTTTATCACTTTGCTGATCCCCCTCCGTCAGTGCAGTTTATAGTTTTCTCTAGGGTAAATCTTTGCCATGGAAAAAAATCATTTTGTGAAAACTAAAGGAAAGTCTTTTTAGATGAAGTGTTGAATCCAAGTTGGCCAAACTGATTTGATCTGTGGTAAAATACTGAGCTGGGTTTAAGGGCAGTAAATCAGCTGAGCTGAGACGGAGTGATTTAAAGAATGAACTGAGTCGACATGGGCAGACAGAATAGAGAAATGTATAATTGAATTCAGCCCAACATAACCACGCAGGGTTTATCTTTTCTGTAATCTGCCCCGGATCATATGAGAAAGAGCGACTAACTGATGACGGACTCATAGAGGGAGGGAGGTGAACAGGGAGGTGGACAAGGAGGTGGAGGAGGTGATCCGAGGACGAAAGGGGAAGAGGCGACAGGCAAGTCATAAACGACAGGAATAAGGAAAAGGAGATGTACTGTGACAAAAGTACTGCCACCCAGAAATAGAAAAAGAAACACTGACTGGAGACATGATGTACCATTGAGAAGATTGTCTTTATTACATTTATAAGTTCAAAGAAGTTTTCCTTCCACTGTGGTTTTATCATCTCATTTAACCTATGACTCAAGCTCTGTGACGCGCCGGGACATGGATTTAAAAGTGCAGTATCAGAGGTGTCAGGCAAACCCTTTGATAACAAGGACCTCTGATCACTAGTTTATTTTGTTAATGAACATCTAGAGGAAAACTGATAATGTCTTGAAGCAGATCAAGTGCATTTAAACACATATGACTCTTGGCTTATTTTCAGTATTTTTTTTCTATAGTTGAAAATAAAATCCACTTGTACCTCATACAACCTTGACAGACACGATTCTAGACAAGGTTAAAAAAAAAAAAAAAAAGGCTTAAATAAAAGAAATCATTCCCCATACGTTTCCTATGAGGAGGACTTTATATAATAACAAAATATTCCCCTAAATTACTTCTCTTTACCTTGAACAAGGAGTCATCTTTAGGAGTTCAGTAATGATGAAATATCACTTTAAGGTGTTTCAAACAAAACTCTTACTTTTTAAAAAAAACAATTCCACTTTAAAACTGCGACCACAATGATTCGTTTCAGAAAAACTCAACTCACTATTTCTCAAACATTTGAAGAAGATCTAAATCAAAGCGGAGCAGGGTTTGAAGACATGTGAGGGTGATAAAATCCCCTTTACCATAAACTTGCATTTGTAAAATATGATCCAGCATTAAATATGTGGAGCACAGGTTCAGTAAAACAAGGTTACAACCACTGTAATTCATGATTTCCCACACTAAGAGACGCATGTTTCCATATTTCCAAGAACTGGTTGAATTCTCAGTGTCATTAAGTGTGGACTGAGTCAGCACTGTAATCATTTTATTTTCTTTATCAATTAATAGACGCATTAATTTATACAATCCTCCCTGTGGCATGGAAACGTAATTAGAGACAAACTAAACTTTCTCTCCTCCAACATCAGGACTGCAGAAAGACACGAGATGCATCATTAGAGGCCACCTGAAGTTTTATTTATTATTTTTTTTAATCTTAGCTTTGCCGTAAATTCACAACATGTGAGCAGTTAGATCTGAACAGTTCTGTTTTAACAGAGGGATTCACATCACACATCACTGGATTTTTGTCAATGTCCAACGTGCTGATATTTTCAAACCCATTTTAGCTGATACCAATACTGTGTAACTGTAAAGGCCACAAACTTGATCCTTTAAAGTTAACCTGGGACTCTTATTGAGACAAAAAAAATGATTGATTCAGTAACACTTAATTTGACATTTATCTCTATAACACATTATAATGTAAAATATGTTATAATCACGTTATAACACTGTATAACTATCATTATAAATGCTCATAAATGATCATAATGCTTTATAGCAATGATGATAACACATTAAGAAGGATTTTCTCATTACAAGGTCAGGTATTATAATGTGTTTTGCTTACTGTTATAAAGCCTTATGATCATTAATGAGTGTTTACAATGACGTTTATACAAGTTTATAAGCAAATTATAACACATCATAAATATATGTAAATGCATTATCTATGTGGGCATTGTCAGCGAGTTGTTAACAGTTATAATTTAATCTTAAGGAACTTAGTCTGAAAATTTTAGACAAAACAATCATAAAAAGTGTGATGCACAAAAAAAATATATATATTTTTTTTTTTTTACATTTTGCAGCCGGATTTCTTCACCCTGTGTCATTTCTAGTTTTCAAAATGCATTTCATATTTGCAAAATAAGAAACATAGGGATAGTGTGATAAACATGTGTTGTTTCAGTGTTTAAGTTTAGACTTTGCAGGAGCAAAAAGACACAGTGAGCAAAGGAAAAACTGCAGCATCTCTAAAACAGCAGCAGCAGAAAAGTACATGTGCTCTCAAACACACAAATCCCCAAAAGTGTCTGTGCTCTTCAAGACTAACATCCGTGCACACCCACAGACACAGGAAAACAAACACACACACACAAATGCACACACACACACAAGCACACACTCACTGGGGAGTGTGCAGTCTATTGACCAGTGTTTGTCACTTGCTATATATTTAGCTGGGAGCAAGTGAGAGGCTTCAAGTTGGCGGCGCTCAGGCTTTTCTAGCTGCGAGTGTCAGGCCAGCGAGTGTTCGCTCGACTTTGTCAATCCCCTGTCAACTTGTAGCTCTGAGACATATCCTCTGCAACGCACAAGAGACAGCACCCCCCGCCTCCTCGCCCCCTCTGCCCAACTCCCAGTGCAGAGCCACCAGGAAATGGCTGCTACCGCTCCCCACACCCCCGCCCCCCCACCACCCCATCTCCTGACAAAAGCCTGCTTGGCCTCTCCATCATTCCTCTGACAGCCGGGAGAAGACAGCTTGGCTGCCTCTCTCTCTTTCTCGCTGCACACACAACATGTGGCTAGAGAAAATATTATAGCCACAGAGCAGAGCTGATGTTGACGGCTGCTCGTGGTTCCCTCCTGGGGGCGATCAGATCTGGACTGAAGTGAATGCTCTGTCAGCCCCGAAATCTGAGGTTGTTTTTTTGAAAGTACGGAGAAGGAGGAGAGATCAACGAAACACATTTTATATCAAGACTAGAGGCTGATCATTTCTGGAGTTTTGATACAAATCTTTCACATTCACCTGTGTTTTACTCCTATACACCATCTCCAGTTTATACGTGGATAAGCCACAGATTTGTTTGTTTAAACTCGATCAAATGAGGCAGCAGACAGCCTAACTGAATTTTCAAGCCTTTCGGTGCCTCATACCACATTAGACAACAAAAAACACACATATGCTTGGATTTGCAGAGAAAGACCTTGCTGTGGAAGGAGTTTTTGACACATTTGAGTGCCTCACTTTAAGTCTCCATTTTAGTCCACATAACCTCAAACATTTGAACTGTTCAAAAGAAATATGAGAGGATATATTCTTCAATGTCAAACTTTTTAGGACTAGCACAGACATCAATTCACAAATAAAATAGCCACTTTATTTACTGACTGATGAATCATAATGTAACTGAATACGACACGTGTCTGACCTATCAGTGCAAAGGATGGGAGTCTGCATTTAGGTGAGTTTTGCTTTTGAGTCTGGAGAAGTCTTCCTCACACAGACTTCTTAGAAATAGTCATGTAATTCTTAGACAAGCACTTATAAAACATGTCCTATTAAGCTGAAGCATCCTGGTCTGCACAGGGGGTGACAAACCTTGGATCGAGACCCTCTAGTTGGGGTTTTAACTCACTCAGGTTCCAGCTAGCACAACCACAAAAGCTGCATGTTATCTTATGGTTGTTTTTTGTTATATTTGACACTTTTGACCCATAACTGCCGGATCTTTAAAATCCTGAAAGTCTGTTTTATTGTCTTCTTACCTGAACCAGCACAAAGAATCTTTTCTTCCATCTTTTCCACACATTTTTGCCGATGGCCCAAAGGTACCTGAGAGATTTAAAGAAAACCATCAATTTAAAGTAAGTTACAATCAGCAGATTCTTTTAAAATAAATGATGTGCGTTGCTGGTTTCTCTTCTGCTGTCACAGATGTATCAGGAGTCTGATGTGACAGGCTGGAATAAAAAAAGAAAAGGACAGAGTGGAATTGAAGAGCGTCTACTGACCTCTGCTGTTGGAATACTGTAACTACAAACTGACACATTTGAGAAAATCTCTGAGAACTTGACTCCAATGTTAATCTAGTGTCCTTTCTAAACCACTTAATTAAAAAATATGCTCTGATTGTGTTTCAGAACAACATAATGTCTCAGCATCTCTTTCCAACTTAACTAACATCAAAATTTTAACTTAAAACAGAAAAAAACTATAACTTAGAGGTGAATTGACTGAAATATAACAAAACTAACAGAAAGTGGACATGATTTGATTTTAAATCTCAGAGAAATCAAAACAATGACAGAAAGAGACAGAACTTTTTTTGGCTTATTGCGGAAATTGGATCCTGTAAGGTCAAAAACTGTCGGAAATTGGATCCTGTAAGGTCAGAAACTGTCACCTCAACGATACAAAAATAACAACAGCAAAACCAGGATCACAAGCGTCTTGTTTTTCCCTGTAGTGTTGGGCTCTTTTGAGGATTTGACATTAAATCCTGATGCAGACAGAGGAGGACGGGAAAAGTGCTTTTGTTGTAAAAGAACATCTGAGGGTGAGGACCCCGGTTTGATTTGTTCGCTGCTCCTGGCTCTTAGCTGTTTGGTTAGCCTGCCTCAGTTTGCCTCAGTGTGCCTTTCCCCCCGGAACCTCCCTGAGCTGCTCCTGCCTGTCGTCCTGAATAAACCAGCATCCACCAGGCGACACATGAGGGTCTGTGTGCCGTGGAGAGAGAGAGTGGGACCTGTAACATGGAGCCGGGGACGCAGGGAGGGCGTCTTAGAGGGCAGCCCAGCAGCCTCCTCCAAGGCCTCAGAAGAAGCATATGGAGGAAAGGGAGGGAAACAAGCAGCTCCTCACAGCTACTCACAACAGAGCAACACTTTGAAGCAGGACGTGTGAGCACAATTGTGTATTAAACAATGTCACATTGCTAAGGCCGAGGCTTTTGTTTTCAGGTCCTTGAAGTCTTTGTATTCACACTCACTGAGCTAGTGCCATCGCAAATACAAACAACTGGAACATTTGTTCGGGAACTACAAATCGTTCCTCCATGAGTCGTTTAAGCCCCATCAGGAAGACTGTTTTTATTCTTTAGTGAGGCCATCAATCATAGCTGCTCTACCTGTACTTACAACTGGGTACAGAGACCTGGTTTAAACTTGGAATAGAGATGGGCGATAAATTATTGTTCACGATTTGTCGTCAGAAAATTCCTCCACAATAAATATTTGCCATCTCACAATAAATGTGATATATGCAAGTTCATGACATGAGCAAGAGGGACGGACTTGCAGCCATAGCCCACACAGAGCAGAACAACAAACAAACATGGCTGAAGGTAATGAAGAAGACGTCCCGAACGAAGCTCCACATGAGGGATTTCCTTCGAGATCGGGGTTAAGGCAAGTGGAATCAGGTATGCCTGACATCGGACAGTGGATCTGGTCACTCTGTGCAATAGGAGTTTTTAATAAATGATTATGTTATGTTATTATTATGTTTTGTTATTAAGTTATGTAATTCGCAAAATACTGAGTTGAAGAGTTGTACAACAATGTTTCAGTTTAAGAAAAAGTTTAAAGGAGGGAAAATCAAAAGTTATGAACTAGATGAAGTGGATGACTGATGATGTGTCAGTTTGTTTTTTGTTATTGTTTTTTTTTTGTTTTGTTTTTTTTTCTTTTGTTTGTTTGTTTGTGGTATTTTTTGGACCTTAATTATATAATATTTTGATCAATTGCTGGCTAGTTGCCATAGATAAAGGTGTTGTAGTGAAGGGGCAGTCGTGCATAAGACTTGTCTTCTGTCTGCTCCTTTTCATTTCACATGATTACACATGAAAAAAAAGGATGAGTGCAATGTATCGTATTATGTATCATGAATGAAATGAAATAAATAAACAAATAAATAAATAAAAAATAAATAAATGTTGAAAGTGTTCTAACATTTAACTAGTTTTCTCTATAACCTACCACTTAAACTTGTGGTTAAGTATCTTATTTGACTACTCCAACTGGTAAGCGCCATTCAGGAACAACGATTGTGGGGTTCTCAAGACAGGATGAGTCAAGAGCCTGGATAGGAATTATAATATTTTTATTGGGACCTTTATTGTTATCATTGCAAGAATGGCAAAACTTATCATGATAAATTTTTTAGCCTATATCGCCCATCTCTCCTTAGAACCAGGGGAAGATGAGCACAGTGAAGGTAGAGGAGTGTCCTGCTGAAAGTTGTGGTAAAGGACTTATACTTCTTAACCTCCATTGAGTTCCCAGCATTTGGATACACAAAATAATTCATGTGTGCTGATAATGTGTTTTATATTCTCAATTATGTTGGTCATATTTTCCTATCATTTATTTTAATATTTCTGGTTCACTGTTTTTCTTGTGGGATCTATCATTATTTAAAATAAAATAAAAAGTATTTTAGGAACAATAATTGCAGGCTTTTTATTCCTGAATTATTTCTTGTTTTTCTTTTCTCTCCAAATAAGCTGGAATAAAAATTAATAATTGATAAAAAACTGAATCAAGTATCTTTCCAATAAACTGATATTAATAAATGAAACTTCAGTCTTGGGTAGGTAGTGCCCCTGGTGATAATGGGGATGCGACTCCAAACATAAATTTTGCACAAGTGGAAAATTAATTTGATGCAATGGCGCCTGCAGGCCACAAGAGGGCAGCAAAACATTTCCTGTCTAGCAAAGACATGAGGTACAACAGTTTTTGGTGGATTTGTGCAAAGTACTACAACACAAATAAATGTCAGGAGTAGTCAATCTCAAAACAGGCCATTATACTGCTTCACACCAAACTTGTCTATAACTGCGAGACTGGAGTAAAAAAAAACAAAGATCTAATAAACTAGAGTACTATATCAAAATCACTGCGGACACCACAAGGCTGATTTTACAGTTACTTACCCACAATGCTTCATGTTCTGAGGTTTGTCCATGCGAATAGCCAGTTTGATCCTGAGGTCGCTGTCCGGACAGCCTTTGGACACGGTCATCTTGTGTAGCTCTGACTGTTTGGGGCTGTTTGGCGTCGGATGGAGAACAACCTGCGAGCGGGTCACATCATAATGTTTTCAGTCAGAAACTGCAGAAAAAAAGCAGCGACTGACAAATCGAAGAATCCCGTCACTCCTCACCTTCCCCAGCTCCTTATCCTCCAGAGCCAACACTCCTGTGCTCTCAGTGAACAGCTTCACCTTCACAGCAGGTAACGGCTGGGTGGTGGTGAAGTCACCCTGGGTACCCCATCTGCACACAAACACACACACAAGTACACAAACACAATACAACAAGAACCAATTATGAGTGTTCAGCTATTGCTTTCTTCCCTCGGCATGTGGGCAGCTTGGTTTTTGTTTAAAAAGGCTGTCAATGAATCACTCAGCTGAACTCTTGCTAAAACTCATGCACGATGTAGTTGACTTTTTTTGTTGTTGTTGTTTTTATTTAACCTTTATTTAACAGGTTTGTCCCATTGAGATCTGAGGATCTCATTTGCAAGGGAGACCTGACCAAGAATGTCAGAAATACGTAGTTACAACAAACAGTCACACAGACTCAATACAGAACAAACTGGAAAAGCACTCGGAGAGCACAGACCTCCGCCAAGCAGCTCATGTCCCCCCTTAAACAAGAAATGTCCTGACCGGGATTCAAACACAGGACCTTCTGGTTGTGAGGCAACAGTGCTAACCACTACACCACTGTGCCACCTATCTACACCACTGTGCCGCCCATTGGCTATTTTTTCAGCATTGAAAATTCCAACGACACCCTTATTTTTGTGTGTTCTGGAACACAGTATCCAGAATTTTGTCCGGATCACCACCAAAATGTAATGGGATCCTCCTGGGGCTGAGACGCACCTCTGGTGAAAATTTCAGGTCAATCCATCTGTTACTTTCTCCGTAAAGTTGCTAACAGACAAACAAACTCACAAACAAACAAACCAACGCTCCCGAAAACATAACCTCCTTGGCGGAGGTAAAAATGTGAGGAAACATCAGTGAAAACAGAGACATTATGAGAGTTTGTACTCCAGCCTTTTAACTGCAGATTTAAAAACAGTCAAAGACACCAAGTTTTCCATCTTAAATTCAGTCTGCAGATTATTCCATGCAGAGGGGGCAGAGAACCTGAAAGCCTTCTTTCCCATTTCAGTTCGGACTTTGGGGACAACAAACTGTTTAAATCTCAATGATCTCAGGTTGTGTAATCCGTCCTTTAAGATCAAAAAGGAGGAGAGGTAGTCTGGAATTTTTAATGACATTTTAATTTTCCAAGAATGCCTTTGTAAATGAAAACGTACCAATGACCAAGCCAACGAGTACTTAAAGAAGTCCAACTGACTTTTGTATGAGTATAGAGTACAGCGATGAGTTAAAAATCCACAATTTGTTATAAATCACAGAGCTCCATGGTAAACACTGTCCAACATTTGCAGACTCTGGGCAGAGGCATTCATGTATAAAACATCACCATAATCAAGAGGAGGTAAGAATGTAGACTCCACAAGTCTCTTTCTAACATTAAAAGAGAAACAGGACTTGTTTCTATAGTAAAAGCTGAATAAAACTTTCAGCTTTCCAACAACATGCTGAAAATGTTCTTTAAAAGACAAGTTTTTCATCTTAAAGTTAATCCAACAGATAATAAACAGTGCTGGATAATGAACTTTCTCGACTTTTTGGAAACAAAACGTGTTGCAGCGGTCTGAACTACCTCTGATTGCAGACACTGATTGCTAACACCTCAGAGCTTTTCTTTCCCTCACAGTCTGGCTATGAGTCATCTGATGAACCTCTCTTTCTTTACTTTCTCAGTCAATTCTGCTGGTTGAATGTTTGTTTTACAAATTGTTCAAACGTTCAGCAAAAAAATCAACATCAATAAGACAAACATAGGGAGCCAGCCGAACAACAAACAGTAAGGACACAGATGTGAGTCAAGCTGAGTCATGTCAGACTTATTTATGTGGTACATTTTAAACATGAAGCAAGACCAGCTCGGGTTTTAGAGGGTGGATTTTTGAATTTTGTGAGCTGTAAACTGTAATCATCACGATTCAAACAAAATAATATTTTTTTCTGTTTTTCAGACTAATTGTTTTTCCTGTTTTCTGTTTTTCAGACTTTTTTGTTTTGTTTTGTTTTTTAGACTAATTTTTTTCCTGTTTTCTGTTTTTCAGACTTTTTTGTTTTGTTTTGTTTTGTTTTTTAGACTAATTGTTTTTCCTATTCTCTGGGATTATGATCATTTAAAAACAGATGCTTTCATCGCTCTCTGCTCGATTTGTTGGAAGCAAACATGGCCCACTTGTTTAGTTCAACCAAGTTTGACTTTCTTTTAGGGTTTGAGACACTGGGAGATACTCCTGTCTTTAAGTCAGATAGATAATTGTTATAAGTTTGTCTAATTTACGCAGGCACTTCAGGATTTGCCTACCCTAAGTTTAACTAATAACATGCTTTACTCTCATTGACCCTGTAGTCGATGTTATCCAGAAACTGGAGAATCTGCTGATTTGGAGCAGCAACGGTGGTTAACATTATCTGACTGTAAGAGATTCTTGCAGGATTTTAAACTATCTCCCTTTGTAAGGCTAAAGAAATAGTCCAAAAAACAGAAGGATGAAAAATTGTACAAAAAAAAAAAGAATAAACATTTTTCGGAAAAACAGGAAGAGGGGGGAAAATTAGTTAAAAAAAAAAAAAAAAAAGTGGAAAAAATTTGTCCAAAAAGCAGCAAAGAAAAAAAATTACTAAAAAAAAAACCAGTTTCCTTTTTTGTTTTTAATTGAATAAAAAACACTTCCGTAGTAATGAATCTGGAATAAATGAAAGTTTTATTTTTTCAGCTAAATTATGGGGAAAAAATTGGACTTTTTGAGCTTATACAACAAAGGCAAGAACAAATTAGCTATCAACAGTAGAGGTCCAAAAACTGAACCCTGTGGGACACTGTACATACAAGCTTCATTATTAAAAGCATAACCTTTGATGGACACAAAGTCAAAAAGGTGACTGGGCCAGACAAAGCCCCCCAATCTTGGCAGCCATATATCATGAGTCATCGTGTCAGAGGCGGCTATGAGATCTGAGAAGCATGAGGACAGATGATTAATTGGAGTCTGAGTTTGAAAGGAGGTCTTTCATGGGTGCCATTTCTGTGTTTTGATGAGATTAGAAACCTTGATGATAAATATCTAGAAGGCACTTTGATGTTAGGTTCGTATCGAGCTGTGAATAAAGAGTTTTTTTAAGTATTTTACTGAGGAATCGTAGGTCGGAGATGGGCTAATAGTCGGCAATGACTGTTGGATCAAGTTTGCTCTTCATGAGAAGTGGTTTAATGATAGCAGTGACATGGATAATGTACCTGACAGGAGAGAGAAGTTAACAATCTTTAATACCTGAGGTGCTCAACAGCTGAGAGTGCTATTAGTCTGTTTTTTTTAATAGTTAATCTACACTTTCATACCATATTTCTCAAAAACAGGTCAGAACTGGTCCAAAAATGAGAATTATTTTTAAGCAATAATCAGAGCAAATGTATGTTTCTGATTTCTAACTCAAGGTTTAATGGTCAGCAGAGGAAATCTTGCAGTGAACAGTCATGCTCAATTGAAATCCAGGCTGTAAAGATTTTCAAGGCAATGAATCATGATGAAATATTTGGCTTCATTTCACCCCAAAGTTTTAAAAATCAAATGTATTTTCCACATCATGCACTTGTGAATATTAAATCAATTCATACTGGATTGAAGACTACATACTGTTTGTTATATTTGTCAGCAAACACAGCCAGTTATAGCTTTATCATCCAGATGCTTCAAAGTGATTCTACTTCAGAAAAGTGTTACTCATGCATCCTGAAAAAAAAAACACTGAGTCAACCTTTCTCTTCTAAGGTGATGAACATATGCTGCAATATATAAACTGTTTGAGTTTCTGATGAATAACATTACAACACTGGAACAAAAACATCTGCTCTAGTTTATCTCTGACTCCAAAAGAGGCAAATCAAAGTCAATAGTACAAATACAAATCCCTCTGCGCTCCTCTTTCATTCACAGTGTAGCCGTGAGTCATCTGATGAATCACATCGTCTCCTTTGTAGTCTTTTGAGTCTACTGCCGCTGCTGCTGCTGCGGTTTATGGTCCAGTCTACAAATTATGTAAATGTTCAGCAGTTCATTCAAATATGTCTAATCTCCCATGTTTTACTATTCAACCACAGGCAAAAAAAAAAAAAAACCTGTCAACCTGAACTAGCCTGTCTTCAAATCTACGTAAAGGTTACTAAAGTATCTGGGGGAAAGTATCCAGTCAGGATCTCTCCTCCTTTTTTCATCCACTGGCTCAAAACTCCAACAATGGCATCAGGTGTTGAATCAAGTCTTCACAGAATAATGTTTCATGTGCAAATCAGAGAGCTTAAACAAAAGTGGTTGTATAAGTATTCATCAAAATGCAGCATAAATAGCCCTAGGGTGGGCCTGGGCTTTAAAAACAGCTGGTTTAACTCCAAACAGCATGAAAACAAAGCTTCCAGGATGATATTAGAGGGTTTCAGAAGGGAAAGCAGCAGATTGTGCCGAGGCGCTGAGGGGTGTTGCAGCGTGAGTAGGGAGATAAATGGATGCCTCTCCAGTTAATGACTCTAAATAAGCCATTAACTCAAGAGGCATCAAACTTTGATCTGACATGTCATAGGGTAAAATATTACTTAATTTAATTTGGTAATTAAACGTTGCGCTCCCATCACGGCACTAAACGCACGGCACACTTCACAGAGCTTTCATATTAAATCATCCAGATCAGACTTCAGTTATTTGACCAGCAGATGGCACTGTGCTGTGTTTTAACAGCTGAGTGGGTTGAACACGCAAAGGTGGGCTCTACCTGAGTATGGCCGAAATTGACCAAAAAGACAAGAGGTATAAGAAAGAAGTGATTTTTCTTTATTTTATTTTATGTATTTATTTATTTTGTTTTGTTTTGTTTTTCTGCTGTACATACGTGGGTTTGGAGGCCTCAGCCTGGTCCGTCTGCAGTTTGTGTCCTCCCTCCACCTCCATGGTGCAGTAAACAATCCTGTTAGGGGCCAAAGACTTCAGACCCTGGACCTCCATGATAACCACCTGCAACAACAAAACAAACAAACAAACACACTCGTTTTTGTTTATAGGATGGGAGGAATGGAAGTGAATGAAAGCTCCTGTGACTGTATTTTGGTTTTCATGCTAATTATGACCATTTTCAGACATGTTTAAAGGCTGACACAGATGGACCCTTTACTTAAGTGATCCCTCTCTACTTCCATTGTGTTACCAGCTCAGTCTTGTCAGTCTTGATTTCCCTTGTGCATCAAAAAGTTTCACATTAGTCACCTGTAAAGTCATCTAAAGCAAAGCTGAAAGGACTTGAAATAGTATAAATTTGACTGAGATAGCATTCATTAACTTTTCCTATAACCCCCGACAGCATGGCACCATGTTACTCACACAAGCAGCATTTAAAATGTTTATTTTACATTTGAAGAAAAAAAAATCACTTATCCACAAGAACTTAAAGAAGCGTATTTGAGTTCACAGATATATGTGGAAGTAAAAGATTTGTGTTTTTAGCCTAAATCAGGTTAGAAAGCTCTCAGTGTGTTTTTAAAGTCAGCTAAATCTTCACCTTTTTGATCTGTTGTTTTTTTTAAATTCATTTATTTATTTATTTTTGCCTTTACTGATAGGATGGGGTGAAATATGGGGAGATGGGGGCATTATAACCTGCTCGGCCATCTGCGCACCTCTTGATCTGGTCTTTAATCTCTCTAATTTCCCTCTGGACATGAACTGGATTATAACCTAGCTATCCGTTTATTTGATTGATTGGTCTTTTTACCTTTCATTGATTTTCCCTACAATCCTTATTGATTTTACAGTGTTGATTTTTGTTTATTTGTAAGTATATTTTATGAGCATCATCTTTCTTTTACTCTCTGATTATTATTTTGCTCTCTTTGTATTTCGTTGGCTGTATTTTTATGTCAATCCATTCTTTTGTGAATCCCTGTGAGCTGTTTGTTTGTTTGTACTTATGAAAGCTTCTATATAAATAAAAGAATAATATTAAATCCTATTAGTGTTATTTTTCTCTATTAACAGACACATCCGCCCACCTCCAATTCATTAAAGCTGTTTTCATACTTACAGCCAAACTTTCCTCTCTCTTTTTAATGCTTTATTTTCATGCCATTGTGTTCATTGATCCGTCAACGCTTGGGGGCTTGACCTGGGAATCCAATGTTTAACATCCCAGTTCTGCGAGCTATGGGTACTGCTTTCACGCTGCATCTGCACGTATACCATTTATATTCAAATGTTTTCTTTTTTATAAAAACTCAGCCTTCAAATGTGCTAAAAACTGACTCTTTGTCTCTCTTAAGTCCTTTAACCACAGTAGTCATAAAAAATTGGCATAATTGCACAGAGAATACTTTTTACCCGTGTATTTACCTCAAATAGTAAACATCACAGAGGTCCCTGGCATTTAGTAGTTTTCAGAGCAATATAAGACTGAGAGGAAGAAAAAAGTCTGGAGTGAGATCGATTATTTGAGGCCCCAGAGCCACAATTTCTCAGGCTGAGTTGGCGGAAGCAGCTTGATCTCAGTCCGGACAGTTTTTAGCTCTCTGTTCATGCCAGCTGGAACTAAACTCCAATGTCAACCAATCTGACCTCTCTTAAGAGTCTGCCAAAAAAGATGCAGAGGAGTTGTAATACATTTCAAACTAACTCCCATTAAAAGAAAACCACTCAGCAAAAAACGGTCCTACAAACAGGGCTGCGAAACATGAATATAAATGTGTATCAATGAAAGAAAAATCCCACATTTATCAATCAGCATGATTTATAGAGAAGTGATATTAGAGTCACCATACTGGAACCAGAAACAATAGGATTTCTGACAGAGAAAGACACATGTGATTAGCAAGAAAGCTGGATGCAAAATAATAAATTTTAAAAATCAGCAAAAATAACTACAACCATTTATTGTTTAAGAATAATCATCCTACAGCAGCTGCAATGTCCATCTAAAAACTACTAGACTGGCTTCTAGTATGTGAAGAAATAAGACTAAAAAAAGGTATCACACATCTCTAAAGCCCAAAACTCTTGTGCCAAAATTCATATCTGATTTTGTTTTTCGAGCTTAAAAGATTTTGGACTCCTCAGGTCACAGAAGACAGACTTACTCAGTGCTCTGCATGGTGAACAATGAGGGCAAACATGCCCGACAGCCTGAACAACGTCTCTAAACAGAGCAGACCAATTCCAAATAAATACAAACGGCCATAAAAAAGCTTACAAGACTTTGACACATGAAGAGCACACAAACCCAGAGAGCAAATAACAGTTAAAGCTCCATATTCAAAACCAAAGCGCTTGCAGCATGTCAGGGGTGAAACTGTTTTTTTGGTAAAACACGTTTTATAAAAAGTTGTGCACTGGTGCACAAGTTAAGGCAAAAACCCCAGCCTGGTGTGGGTTCTCTCTGCACGTATGGACACCCTCTCTCTCTTTTATCAGGTTAATTTGTGACTCTTATAGCTTTAAAGGAAAACTACATTTCCACAACTACCCCCATCTATGTGGATGAGGACAAAAATGTCCAGCCTGTGAGGTGTTTGTTTTTGCTTGATCAGAACCAAGACCTCAGGAGACCGTCTGATAACGGGAAATAAAGAGGAGAGGAAGTTCTTGCAGAGTTTGTCTCATCCATGTGCCCCCTGTGTATTGCAACAAAAGATTTATACTACTACTTGTGTTGCCTCAGTGACTAATGATTGGATTTGCCTCATGCTTAAAGGCTCACAAAAGAAATGAATCATCTTGTGTTTTGTTTCTGAAAACCACCCTTAAGTACATTTTTACAGGTCACTGCCAGGCTGCTCTAACAGAAGCACCCGTAGTTGGCAGCTGCTTCTGAAGAAAACATCCATTGTACAAAAGATTTAGTTTTCTCCCATCTCGCATATATCATAGTTTCTAGGATGGAAGAGAAGAAGTGATACTTTATCCCAAGGTAGTGAAAACCATTAACAGAGAGACATTAAATAATAATTCAAGAGGAAAAAAACACAGAGGAATTAGACAGGTAATTAACTGTGTGACAGGTGAGGAGAAACTGTACTCTGTCTCCTTTTCCTTTGATAAATCAGACCTGTCAACTTATTAAGGCGAGCTTCAGAAAGTCTGACATCCAGAAGAAACCCTGGAGACGATCCATCTCATTAACATCTCCAGACTCTCTTCTGAGGGACCGTCTACACTCTATGGAGAGAGATGGGGTGAACAGCTGGGTTCAAACGACTGCAGTTGGACTGAGATTTATTTCATTTTCCTTCTGGAACACGTCTCTCTATTTCTGCAATTTTCAGCTGCCCTGGACCAACCTGACAGACAGAACCTGCATTGAAGAGATAGTTCTGATTTTTTAAGTAGAGCTGCAGGAGGCATTTGTGTTTGGGGATGACTAAGTGTTGTATTATGTAACTTTTATGTTTGGCCCTTTGCTGATTTTTATTTCTCAATAAAAACCCATAATAGTCTTAATAGTCCATAAACATATCAGCACAGATAGAATCATTTTCAATAAAATACAACAGAAGGTACTGGAGTTCTGTCGGCTCTTAGGCTACTGAACTTCTGTAAAGCCAGTTCTAGCTTAATTTATCACTTAAATTATTGTTTCTCTGTCAGCACAAAATCCTGTTCTGACTTAAAGACCCACTCCCAGGAGAAATTATGTTTTTCTTGTTGTCAAGAAACCTGCATTGGCAGATTGCAATGCTCTAAAAAGTTAATCATGAGATTAGCTTTTATCATGTCCCTAAAAACAACAGTGTTTGTGAGCTGAATAGCTCCTATGTTACCTGCCTCCTCTACTACACTCGCAATGTTAGGCTGCAAGCTAGCATGAAGAGGAGTGTGCAGAGCAGAGCTGTCTCCGCCTACGACTCAGAGGCGAATTGCTAATAATCTACTGAAGCTCTGCAGAAGAAAAGCCCTTAAAAATGACACAGGTAACATGATTGTGGCAATAAAAAACTTCATAATCACGATTTAAAGACCACTGAAAACACTTAAAGTAGTTTAAAAAAAAATAATAAAAAACTATCACAGTGGGATCTTAAACACATCGCAGTTTTCCTGATATCTTCTTGTCCCGCTGAGAAAACTCGGGGTGCACTGCCTAGCAACATAGCAGGAACATAGCAGGACAGCTGTCAACCAAGTGGTTAGCTCCAAAAACATGACAATGACAATGTCTGATGCAAAAGGGTATTATTTTCACCTGGAGTGAAATCAGTATTGTTTGTCAGCTATAAATGCAAAGTACTCAACAATCTAAAGAAGTGTGAGCGCTGAAAGACGAGTTAGCAGCACAGCAGTCAGTGTTCCTCTGGCTTTACATAAATATAAATATCATAAGTCTCTGAAAGACGGCAAAGTTTTGACTGAATAGTGCTGAGTGCGTGTCCCAGGTCCACTAAGGTAGAGCGGTAGAGATGCTCTCACATTCAGCCTGTATCTGGTGGACTTCTCTGTTTGTTGTGTTCATATTAAATGATGTGGCAGCTGTTGCCTGTAGCAATCAAGACAACCCTAGGGGTGAAACCCACACATTCCTCCCAGGAAAGGTTCCTTATCTAGTCCCAGGACACAGGATAATATGAATCTTTCCAGACTTGTTTGCACTTTCAGATTACCTAACTGACCTGATCGGAGGTTGACCTAAACCTCTGGGCCTTGAGGGTGGTCTGGTTGTGGTAACTGTAAACCTGAATTTTGCACATAGGTCCTGACCTGGATCCATTAAATCGATGTTAGTCCACCCACCTCCAGAGTGAAGGAGAGCACCACGTCAGACTTGGACAGTGTGTTCTCGTCCTCTTGTCCCATGTCCATGATGGAGGTGTTGTGGCCTCGTTTTAGCTTCTGCAGCTTGAATTCTCCTCCTTTAGACACCGGCATACTCTCCAGGTTGGCCATCAGCAGGTTGACAGAAGACCGCAGCTCCTCGATGAACATGGCCTCCATCTCTCTGGACGTAAACCTGGGAAACCTTCCACCATGCTGACCAAAACAAGTAATACACTCCGGATTAGCTCTCACTATTCAGTATTGGTGTAGTATTTAATGATATTGGCTATGAGAGTTAGCTAAGTCCCTCAGTGTCCATTCATCCATCTGAACAAGCATTCATTTATCCTTTTTCCATCCATTCTTGCTCCTTACCCGGGCGATCTGGTCAGCCATTTGCAGCCGCCCGTCCAGCTCTCTTCTGATCTGAGCTGCCTGTTCATCAGGGTTGTCCAGCTGCGGAAACACAGAGAGAAACACAATGTAGAAAACTGAATGAAGAAAATGTCTGCTGCTACATAACGTTAATTTGTGCAAATACACCTTTTGTAAAAGAAAGCACATATAAGTCTTAAAATGTGCACTTTGATTTCTGATTAAAACAAACTAAAAACATATCCACAATGTGAAAAATGTCACAGCTGCTACTGATATAGGATGACAACAGAAACAACTAGAAAAGCACTCAGAGAGCGCAGACCTCCGCCAAGCAGCTCATGTCCCCCCTTATATTGTGATTCATACCAAAACTTTTAGTTTTACGTGTCTTTTTATTAACGTTTATTTGTGTTTAAACTGGTATGTTCACTGTTCATAATGTTCCTAAAACAACAAAGCTCATATTAGATACATAAATGCATGATTTATTATGCAATATTTGTAAGCGTACGCTTCCTTGTATCTTCACTGGTTATCTTTCAGCATTGAAAATTCCAACAACACCCTTATTTTTGTGTGTTCTGGATCACAGTATCTGGAATTTTGTCTGGATCAGGATCAACCTCTGACACATCATAAAACTCATTGAGATCCTTTTGTGTAATTTTTTACTAAAGACTCTGGACATTTTTATAGAGTTAAATGCAAAAATTCCAAAATTTGCCTTATCTCACAATGATAAAGAATCCCTCAAAAAATTCCTGGATCCAGAAGGCGATCCGGATCACCACCAAAATTTAACAGGATCCTCCTGGGGTTGAGACGCACCTCTGGTGAAAATTTCAGGTCAATCTGTCTGTAACTTTCTCCAGAAAGTTGCTAACAGACAAACAGACAAACAAACCAATGCTACCAAAAACATTAGAAAAGCACTCGGAGAGCGCAGACCTCCACCAAGCAGCTCATGTCCCCCTTTAAACAAGAAATGCCCTGACCGGGATTCAAAACCAGGACCTTCTGGTTGTGACACGACAGTGCTAACCACTGCACCACTGTGCTGCCCATCTACACCACTGTGCTGCCCATTGGTTATCTTTCAGCATGGAAAATTCCAACGACACCCTTATTTTTGTGTGTTCTGAATCACAGTATCCAGAATTTTGTCTGGATCACCACCAAAATGTAATGGGATCCTCCTGGGGCTGAGACGCACCTCTGGTGAAAATTTCAGGTCAATCCGTCTGTTACTTTCTCTGTAAAGTTGGTAACAGACAAACAAACAAACAAACAAACCAAAAACATAACCTCCTTGGCGGAGGTAAAAATAGAAATCTCTGACTCCATCAGCATCCATCAGTCAGCCATCAGAGTAACTTCACCCTTTGACAACTCCAGATTGTTATGAATAAAAGATTACACAGAGAACTTATATGCATGCTGGTGTCGTCCTTTGTTGTTGCAGTTGAAGGATTGGCTTTAAAATATAATGTATCAGTGCTTTGCATTCAATAACACTGCACTTGGTTGCTGATAAATGTGACTGACAACTTTATTTGCCTGAATTAACATCTGCATGTCTTTTATTTGCCTCCTGTTACTCATTTATAACTAAAAGCTTTTCAGTGACGACAAAAGAAATGTTTGTTTTTATCATGTCTAAAGTTTGAATTACAGCCTTTCTTGCACTTTAATTGTGCACGTACACTAAAGCCTAAAACATACAGGATTCACGTTGAGCGTGCTCAGTCAGCTTCATATATCTCCCAGCAAATAGGTTGTCATTCTAATCAATGCAGCATCACATACAGGACACGCATCAGCTCTGTCGCAGCTTCGTATCAGAAGCGTATCAAGCGCAGCTCTGCTAAAGATATGCCAAGCTATTTTTGCTGCTCTACGCTTCCAACACGTGTCAACCCACACAGAGAAGATCGTTCTAGACGGGATACCAAGCACAGAAATCATGCATTCATCTAGTACATTACAATATTTAACACCATATACAAACTCCCGACTGTGTATCAGTTTGTGTAGATATGAAATACTTCCTGGTTATGGATTTATCAGTAACACAGAACAATCCAATGGTCAATCCCTGATCCATGTGGACCCCAACAGGACTTATAACTGCTAACTCTGTCTGAAGGTAACAGCACAGCATAAAGGAACATAGTTTACTTTATTAAACACAAATAAAATCACGTTACTTTTTCACATAGAAGCTCAACAGTCACTGAATTGTATCCAAATTAGCAGGAAATAGAGCACAGAAAGGCAAAACAAAATTGGGGGTGCACTCCAAAAACACATCCTGTGTGTGATAGACGGCGCTGCTCGACACAACGCTAAACGAACGCGCTTAACATGCATCCTGTGTGTTTTCGGCTTAAGTCTAGGAGGTAATGCTGGAAGAGATAATGAATGCAGTGTGTCTGCAAAAGTCGATGAAAATGTAGTGGTAATGCATGCACGTATGCACATCCCTGAGGACTCTGATTTAATCAGCATTAAATTCATTGCATAACCACTTTATCCCTCCTCACATCTCGACAGTGATCAGTCACTCCGCACTAATAGGACATTAACATATGGAGCTGTCTCCACTACCACTGATTGATGATCTGCATCAGCCTCAAAACAACCTCTTAATCAAACTGCAAAACTGAGGCTCAAATTTTGGACATCAGATTTTAACATTTTGCAACTCAACACTCTTTATTTGTTCTGGCTGGCAGATGTAACTAGAGACAAGTTGTACCACCTTATAGCTGGATCATTTGTAACGTTGGCAGTAGAGTAGTTGTATTTTTTGTTGCCTCAACGCTGCACACAAACTTTCACATTCCAGATATCACACAGGTGAAGGCAAAAGCACCAGCCCATTTGACCTGATGGGATTGATTTGATGTCCAGCAGCAGAATGTCTGTGTGATTTCAAATTATTGTCTGATAATAAGACAGGAGTACAAAAGACCCTGTATGGCCCAGTGATGATTCATGACTTTTCCCCTAAAACGCAGTGTCCAACATGCCCATTTGGGGGAACATTCACAGTTAAGACTGCCCTCTGGGGGATTTTATTTAGATCGTTCGTCAATAACTTCCCTTCGCTGTTGGCCAAAAGAAGCCTCACTGCAAACACAGGCCTGTGATAAACGGAGAGAAGGAGTCAATCCAATAACATGTGGAATTCATCAGCTGCTGTCCCCGCTGGCTGCAGGATCAATACTTCCTCTGCCTGCTCATTAGGAGAGAGCAGGCGCAGTCTAATGTTAGTGCTGTCATCTGTACAAAGGTGTGCTCCTGTCCTGAGTGGAGTCACACAAACAGATTGCGCTCTTTGCAGGGTGGAGAGAAGGATACCTGTGGTCGAGCTTTAGCAGCTGGAGGCAACAAGGAAGATACATTTTCATAATCTAAGACAAAAGTGAATTTTTGATTGGGCAGATAATGAACATAATCTGCCAGGACTCATGCAGCAGAGCGTATGCTAACATAGACACATTTTAATTTAATCTTTTTTAAATGTATAGATGTGCATACACTGTATGGATACTATCGCCTCAAAATATAGTTGTGATTCTATTAAGAGGATTTTTGTTTTTAAACTGACTGTAAAGCACTTTTCTTTACATTCTTTTGTAGGAAAAGTGCTTTATAAGATAAAATTTGATTTGATTTCGATTTATAGTTGCAGATAATGTTTCTTTTCACATAAAAATCTTCAGGCTTTGCTTAAGTCTCTGCATCCTACTGATGTCTCATTTATTTAATAAGGAGGTGTAGGGGTGGACAATGTGCCAACAATATCATGCCATGATTTTTTTATGGACGCATCATGATTTAAATGTTATAATTATTGCATTCCATGTTCAGTTCAAGATTGTTTTGCAAAATACTGATCTGAAAGTCACTATTTCCTACTTTATACGGTATGAGACTCTGTCTTTGCCTTTACCATCTTTGCAGTGCGCTGTGTCTGTGTGTAATCGTACACAGAGAGGAGTCTGCTGTGTAGGGCTATAAAGTCCTACTCGACTGGTCAACTTGTTAGTCGATACTTGCTGAGTCAACCAAAATTCTGATTGTCAACTTGATTTTTTTCCGTGTCAATTTACAGTCTGGTGAATTTCATCAGGAGGAAAGTACCAAGTGCTAATGGGGGTGTTTTCAGAGCATCTCCCTTGATTTCCCCATTTTGGATTTGCTCAACCCACTGGAGACTGGCAGGAGACAGGAAGATTGAAGAGCGTCCATGTTAATTAATGTCTGCTTAATATATTATTTGTGTTCAATTGCCTTCTTGTGCTGATATCAGTATATTTTCACCCCACCGATTAGTCTATTTTTGGTTCGAAATTTTCAGGGTTTTAGTAAACCCAGAATTTCCTTGGTTGGTTACAGCCCTACTGCTGTGCATTATAAATAATGTCACCCAGCAGACATGTATGAGCACAGAACAGAACATATCCTCATCCTTTATGACCTAACTTCCTCCTATTACACACTCATTTATCACACCTTGATCTAAGGTGTCTGAGGTCAGTCTTTTCCCAACATAACCTTTAGTGATATAATCAAAATAGCTTGATATCACTAAACGTTTTAGTCTGAGCCCTTGCAAATTGGCGAAGTTCAACCATATAAATTTGTGGACTTTCAATCAACAGGAAGCAGCAAACTGTGTTGATAATCAGCTTGAGGAGGCTCGAGGAAGCCCAGCCCTGATTAAATTCAATTCCTGATTGAATTTGAGAGCTGTTGGTAGATTGCATGCTGTCAGGAAACTGTTGTTTTGTTATTTAGCTTGAGGAAACACTTGAAACTTAAAGAGATGAGGGTGGGAGAAAATGCCTGGGTGGCAGCCTGATAACTTTCTATACTAGAGCAAATAATGTGAAGCCCTAAACCATCACAACAAATACTGCACACACCAGGAGCAGGATAGGAGTCATCTGAAAGGGTCAAACCACGGACCAACATGGAATGAGATTTACAGCAGCTCTTGTAATGAAGCTTTCATGGGCAAAGACACACTGTATAAAACAATATTTGGTTCTTTCTGACCACTGTGTTACAAGCTGCAGCCAAAACCCCCCTGCTTCTCATCAAGTTGTTGTTCTGAGGAATGCCTTGAGTCTTCACAAGGGGGCAGATGGTGGAAATGGCGTGGGCAGACAGGGCCGTTAGGAGCAGCAAGATGAAGCAGCCTGCTGCAGAGGGAAGCCAGAAATGGATTTAACTGACAGACGACCCACCACCGACAATATGCCAAAAGATAACTCTAAATACCTCATTTAACCTGAGAGGAAAACCTTCATTTACATACACATGGTCTGGGATCTTCACACAAATATGTGAGTAATGTGATCGTGTCTTTGAGATGCATGTATAACACACGCACAAATACACACACACACACACGCATTGTTATCTATTTCTCTGCAGTGTACAGTGCTGTTTTTTTTTTTTTCACGTGATAATTCCCGTTCGACCTGCAACACCCAAAGTCTAATATCTTTTAAAAGAGATTCAGGGGTATAAATAAAGGTTCCTCTTTTTAAAAGTATGCATTTCTGAGTAAAATAACCCAAAAGCAGAAAATGCTGGATTACCTTTGACATCAACACTGTAATGTATCTACATCATCCTCATAACAGACAAACCAGACGCTGACCTCGGCCCTTTTTTTCTTAGTTTTTACAGCCATTATGTTCGTTCATCCATGGCTGAGGAATGGTGTAGGAAAAGTGGTTTTCAGTACATAGCAATCTCCCACCCCACCACTGAATCTTACAGACTGCTCCTGTAAATGGTCTTTATGTCAGGACTGCTGTTGCAAAAGCTACAAGGAGACAACCTTGGAAGTTCATCCAAAAAATGCAAAAAATATACATATATTTCAAAATAAAAGAGGACACTTATGGAAAATTCACATTTTAGTTCTGTTAAATCAATGCTGTCATTTCAGTTTCTTTGTAAAGTAAATTGCCCAAAAGAAAAGTTTAATGTACAGGTGTCTAATGGTTAATCAATATTGTCTTTGAAGGCAGATAGATACCAATATCAATACCAATATGGACACAATGATTACAGTGCAGTGGGGTTGTAATCAACCAAAAAAATTCTTGGTCGACAAAAACCCTGAATTTTTTTACCAAAAATTGACTAATTGGGGGTGGGTGATCTTCTATCTTCCTGTCTCCAGCCGGTCTTCAGTGATTTGGGTTTGGTGAATCCAAAATGATGAAAACAAGGGGGCTGTTCTGAGACAGGCTATTACCTGTGAAATAGGGGTGCTCTGAAGACAACCCCAATAGCACTTGGTATGTTCGTCCTGATGAAATTAACCATAGACTGTAAATTGATGTGGAAAAAAATCGAGTTGACCAATCAGAATTCTGGTTGACTAAGTTGACCAGTCAACTAGGACTTTACAGCCCTACAGTGCAGGTCAGCCAATTTGCAATACCTAATTTCAGAATTATGTTACTGTTGTTTTTATAACTTGATGAAATAAAGAACTTTCAGAACAATAACAAGAATAATAATACTAATAAAAGCTTTATGAAGGTTGCCATATGACAGAACAGATAGACAAGGAGAAGTAGTAGTTATGGCTTTTATTATAGTCCTGATAAGCATGAGTCTGAAAATCTTAAATGGTGTCAGTGCTAATTAGGTCATGGCATGCTATAGACTTCAGAAAAATGACATATTCATGTCAGAGGCAGTAATAAACTCTATTTTTGTATACATTATGACAGAGCTTTTCTTAAACATTAGTCAGTAACTGTTAGATTATTTATGTTGCTTTCAGGATGAGAAATACATGTTCTCTTTTAATGAGAAGTTAACACTGACTGACAGCAGCTGCACAGACAAGGCCGACTTAGACCAACCCTTTACCAACGCTGATATTTTCAAAATGCCATCAAGAGGCCAGTTTTGATCAGTCTTTCTCTACAGGTGACCTTCACAACAAGAAGGACAACCATAAACCCTGAGACCTGAGCCCTTGACGACCTAACTGACGTCACTTGGAAAGAGACTGAGTACATGAGGCTGCAGGAGCTGGAAATGATAGAACCAGAGTAGGACAGCAACTTCTCACAGACACTAACAACACAACATCCTGTTGTTCTCCGTATGGAGGCATAAAAAAGTATTTGACATCTTTACCTATCACCAATATCTTCTTTATTCTGAAACTATCGAGCAACACCCTCCTGCTTCCTAGAAAGAGGCAAACAGTCTGATATGAATATATTATAAGGAGCAGGAATTTCTACTTTTAAATTTGCATCAGTAATTCTGTAAAAGCAGGTTTATTAGTCCTAGGCTCATCTCTGTGGCCTTCCTGCATACTTCATAAAAATATGGAAGCTGAATTGTTTTTTGTGCTGCAGCCAGGCTCAAACACCTCTGATAGGGAAATGAATTTGGGTTTATTTTTGTTGTGGATAAGCCTCTAAGACAGTAACAGGTGCAAAGGTGTATCTTGGCAATATTTCTTATTTGTACTTCCAGACAAACTTATTCTTCAAGAGTCAATGTTGTGCTTTCCACACTCATTATTTGCGGTCTTTATTTAAATTTCCATGCCAGGGCATTGATTCCCCTGTCTGCATGTAAAGTCTGCAGAGATGCCAACTTATGGAAATAATGCATTAAGATTCAAAGCATATTCATCCCTCTCTCTCGATTTTTATTAGACTTCATAGGCGTACTGTTAAATTCACTCTCACTAACCCTTTAAACTCTTATTCTAGCTAACAGCTGCTCTTTACAGATGAATCACCTAACATACCGCTCTGACTAGACTTTTGCCTGGTGGAGAAAAGTGGAGAATGTAGCAGCTCCCTCTTTCTGTCTCTGTCAATTTTTGTGCCTCTGCAGAGCGTGTGATTGACAGCAGAACGGACAGGTATGAGAGAAGCAGAGTGAGGGGAGATCTATGAGATTTTCAGATGTCAACCAAAAAGTTCTCTCTGATATATCAAAAAATGAAAAATAACTGAAGGGTGATCAAATTCCTTCCTGGCATTGCTGAAATAACAGCCTCAGAAGCAGAGGATGGATTTGAGTCCACAGTGACCTCCTACTGACAAAATTAAACCACTTCATCTGACCGGCTTCCATGTTGTTTGTGCCTGACTTAAAAATGTATTCCTCCCTTGCATTTCAGAAACAGTACATTCACTAAAACATGGGAAAGTTGGACATATTTCCTTAAATTTCACTTAATCACCATGCAAGGTTTGATTTGCTTATTTTCTGTATGCTTTAAATGTCTGACCGCTTTGTGGTGTGTCTGATGTACTTGGTCAATTGTTCGGTAACAGGTGCTGAGGAAAGTCCTGGATCAAGAGGGTTTTTACTTTCTGTCTTTGAAGATGAGTAGTCTGAGCTGCTTGTTAATAATGTGTTACAAGGTTCCCACAATTTCACTCTTCAGGTCATGATGATACACTTCATTCCCAGAACTCTGCACTTAGAGAGGCAATGTAGCATCCAGTCAGTGTTTGACAGTTTGGCTGCCATTCCTAGTTTTAACCACAGTATCCCGATAGTTACCACACTCTCTAATCACATGGATAAAACCAGTACTGGAGCCAGAGTTGAATCACAAACCTTAAAACTTGCGTGTTCAGCTGCATTTATCATACAGCCTGCAGGCGCTTCTGTATGATGTACTACGACTATGATCGTGATTAATGATTGTGATAAATTTCAGTTCGATCATGGCGATCATTTTAATTTATTTTTTCACTTTGTGCTCAGCCAGGAGTGGTAAAAATAAGAGGTCTGTTTTGTTTTGTTGGAGAAAATAGACCAGAACTGATTGTTTTGAGTTTGACTGTAAAAAAATACTGCATTCATATGGTTTAATTTCCTGTACTCTCGTATGATAGTAAATATCACAGACAGAAAACACATCCAATTTCTGGTTTTGTCAGTATGGTGCAGCTCTCTATTCAGGTCCCAGGACTTCTCGTACATTAATAATTGGCCCCTTCACACAGACAATAAGTTCATTCCTTCAGAGCTCCCCTCTCATCCTCTTTTACATGTACTTTTTCAGCTGAATCAAGGTGACAGACAGGTGAGCGGAGGAGAGGATGAGCAGGTTCAGAAGGCTGAGGAGTGTGTTCTCCCTCTCCCTCTCTCTCCCTCTCCCTCTCTCTCTCTCTCTATTGATTTTCTCCCACAGTCTGCATTAATATCTTGCCAGAACACCCACCCCTGCTGTTACCACTGACTGAGAAGCTGGTTTGAATTACTGCTGTCTCCCAGGGATGAACAACACACACACACACACACACACACACACACACACACACACACACACACAGACTCAAAGACACACATACCTTGTCATGCATTACAGAATTCACACATCAAAAAGTGTGCAGAGCAGAACTGAAAATGCTGTAACGATTTTAATCGCTCCCTCTGATATTCTGAGAATAAGCAAACTAGCACACACACACACACACACACACACACACACACACACACACACACACACACACACACACACACACACACACACACACACACACACACACACAAACATCAAACCTTCTGAGTCAGTGGGGGTCTATCTTTCTTCTTTTTTGTTCTTAGGTTTAAAATGCAGAGCTAAAGAGACTAAAACACACTCTACTAATCTCAGCATTAGTTCAACAGCCCGAGTCTGGACTTGTCTCTACACAATGTTGCAGGCTGCCCTCTACTTAAAACAACCTGAACTAAATTGATGAAAACATCACCGCAAATATTTCTCTTTCACTGACTGAGTCTGAAAGTAGTTACTCCAGTTCAGCTGTGAGTTCTTGGGAATCTTGGTTGTGCTTGTATTCGGGTTGGTCTCTAATTAAGCTTGCTGCAGATGGTTGGGAGTTACATTTTTACCATATTTTCTTTTGATGTTCCTGTCTTTAAACTTTTTGAAGAGACAAAACAAACAACCCTCCTCCTCCTTGCTAGCTTTGAATAGTCAAACTTTTGTGGTTTTGCTTCGTTACAAAATTTTCTAAAAGCATATAATACGAAAAATATCAGCATCTATGGCACTTTGTAAAAAAGGAATATATGCCCGCACAGAAACATATCTATACTAGGGCTGTCACTTTTTTATCTGAAATTCAAACCTTTATTCAAACTTTAGCGGAAAAGTTCATGTCCAAACTGTAATACGCCATTTAAACTCATAATAATAGAGTGGGGTAGGGGGGTCCCCACCAGTGTTGTACAAGCTCACACTCAAAGTGAACCGACTGAGAGTTCAGTTCCCACAGTTAAAAGTGAACGAGATCATATTTATGGTTCATTTTTTTCAATCATGAACTGAGTTTATGGTTTAAAAAAAAAAAAAAAAAGTATGCTCAAGAACCACTCCAAAAAGTGTCATTAGAGGGGGACTATGGACAATTTGGTTCCGCCTTATGCCAATACACGGATTTGGAACCAAAAAGCTCTCGGTATTTCCGGGTTTTTTTCTCCACTTCGTGAAAACAACAACCTGCGCAGTAGCATTGTACGCATTCAGCAGGAGAGTCGCCAAGAGTCGCTGTGATGATGCTCTGCTCAAACAGCGTATCCCTAGGGTGAGCTACACAATCTTCATAAGCCCATAAGCTGCATCAGGTGTCAATCATAGAAAACATGAACCCCCTAATAACTTTTGAAAATGGAGCTGTACAGAAAAAAGAGGACTTGAGTACAAACCAGTCTTACAGTAACTACATGTCAACATCCCAAGCAGGGGGGAGAAATATTTATATTCTGTGTAATAAATTTCTAAAGTTTGTCCACAGCTCCATAGGGATTGCTGGAGGAGGAGGGATTTATGACCTGTACTGCAGATCGCCACCAGAGGGTGCTGTTCTCACGGTGGCTTCACTCAGCGAGGAGGCAGACAGCGTCGATTCAATATACAGTCTATGAATAAAATCTATTGAGCTCAAAATCTCTTTCACAAGGGTGACCTGGCCAAAAACATAAACAACGTTGGTTTACAGTCAGCAATATGACTGCCAATATGGCAGCCACCATCTTGAAACCTCCTTAAAAACCAAAGGGACACATCACTGAGGCTACATCTATGTTTTCAACAGTCTATATTTCTGACCAGTAAAACCCTTACACCACTTTCATTATTCAGTTTTTTGTTGCCTCAGCTGTCTACTTTCCTATTGTACACTCATGAGCCAAATGTTTCCTGTCAGACTCACATGTACTTTTTGTTTCAGGTCAGACCTGTAAAAGCCCTCCAGCTGCTTAAAAAGTCAGCAGCAATTACCCCCCATCATTTCCTGGTCTTTGTAGCACCTGATAATGACATGCTTTCGATTAAATCCTGCACAGCTTGTGACTCTCTGGAGACGGTTGCCCCTGCTGGCTGTGAGTAGGAAGCAAAGACGGAGACAAGCTAACCTGTACTTGACCCAGGCATGCACAGTGTGATTGACATAAACACAGCTCAGTGGGGACGACTCCTTCTGCTTCCTCGACAACCACTGGATCAAAGACAGGTTCAAAAACAGCCCATTAAACCTGTTTTTAGACCAGACCCTGCGCCTGTCTCAGGATTTATCACACATACACACTTCTTTTAAGGTCAAATTTCTGAACACCTGCCTACAACCCCCTACTCCCTTCAAGACCCACCACCAACACTCAGGGCCTGATCTACTAAAGGTTTGTGTTTACAAAAACGTGCAAACTTGATAGACCCCAAGACCACGGCAGGTCTTGGGGTCCTGTTAAGTCTTGGAGACTGGGGCTGAGTGCTGTGGAGCTCCTTGTCTAAAAACTTGAGATTTATTTCGTTTTTCATGGTGCTACATAAATAAACTTCCCTTGCCTTTTATGCAGTTGCTGGCTTCCCCAAAATGATAGGTGCAACTCCACTCTGCTCTCACAAACTCGCCATGGTGACAGCCAGTAGCACACACAAAATCCTCGTTTAAAGAGGGCGGTCTGCATCACTTTTGCACCTGTTATTAATTACGCAGATCACCCGCAACACGCTCACTAATAGCATGTGCAATTTTTTGGTTTGCACACGCAATTTGGTGCCCCTTATTTGGGATCTTAGATCAGGCTCTCAGTCTCTTGCATTCAGTCGACCTTCACCTTCTGCCTGCTACCATGACTCATACCTGTTTACCCTGTCTCCAGGACCTCCACTGTCAGCCTGCCAGCCGGTCCTCTATGGAGCACTTCTGCACCCCTGAACCTTGGACCTCAACCAGCCAGCCCTCCTCATTATCCTCTGCAAGCTTTGAATAAATTACAGCTCTTGACAGCTAACCTGCCTCAGTCTGCTTCTGGGTTCAATCAACTTCACAGCTGTTTGTACAGACAGCTGTGTCTTATCAATACAGATAACTTTTACGAGAACTCTGGAAACGATTAGGTTCAAAGTTCCAGGGAAAACAGAAACGCTTTTAAAATCTACTGCTTATTCATCCTCAGCCTTTATGGAACTCAGTGATATGCCTCTAAATAAAATGAGCGATTTCTGCAAACAGGCTGTATTTCTCACACTCTTTATAATAGAAAAATAAACATGACACAGAAATGGTTTTAAAGGAAAATATTTCTGTCATATTACGCTTTGTGATTAGTTGATTTTCTTAAACACTAACAGCTTAACACTCTTTAGATTTCCCTCCTCTCTCCTCTATCCTTTCTCCTTTAATAAGCATAAACAGTTTTGACACACTCCTTCACATCGCGCTCTGTGACCACTTTAAGTTCACCTGGAGGCTAGGGATGGGCGATATGGGCTAAAAAATTTATCGTGATAAGATTTGCTATTCTGGCAATAAGGATAAAAGTCCCAATGTCAAATATTGTAACTCCAATCTATATTTTTGACTGATTTTGTCTTGAGTACACCAGTTGGAATAGTCAAATAAGAGACTTAACCACAAGTTTGAGTGGTAGGTTATGGAGAAAACTAGTGACTTCAAACAAGTCTCAAATGTGAAAACATTTTCAAGATTTGTTGAAAACTCTCATTGCACAGAGTGAACAGCAGCAGCTGATCCATTGTCTGATGTCAGGCATACCTGAATTCACTCATCTAAACCCCAATCTTGCGGGACATCCCTCAGGTGGAGCCTCGTTCAGTAACGAGCTGCTCAGAAACGTCTTCTTTATCACTTTCGGCCATGTTTGTTTGTTATTCTGCTCTGTGTGAGTAATGGCTACGAGTCTGTCGCTCATGTTTACGTCATCAACTTGCATTCATCATATTCATCATGAGATGGCTAATATTTACCATGGAGGATTTTTCTGACGATATATAGCGAATGATAATTTATCTCCCATCCCTACTGGAGACTCAGTATAGCTTATTCATTTCCAGTGCAGGGTAACATTTAAGAAAAAATAAACTTCTCCTTTTCTATTTTTCTGTTGATTTTTTTTTTGTTTTTTTTTTGCACATTTACTCAAACAGAATTAACTGTTTTTTTGCTTAAATCGTCACATGCTTCTTATGAATTATTGAGTTTTAACAAAGTTAGCACAATCATGCAATCCATTAAACAGCTTAAATGCAATAAATGGAAATACACTTTGGAGTTTTATTGCTATCCATTTGCTGATGGTCCCCCGTGAAGTGCAATAAACCCCCATCATCCCAACCCTGTTGGGTCTCGATCAGCAGGAGGCAAATAGCAGTGCATTAAAACTCTCTGGAAAAAAAAAAGACAGCTTTTCTGCTTTGCATTTTGTACCTGAAATCATTCCCTCTCTAAGTTCAACAGAAACATTTTCTACTGACTGAGCTCGGCTCCTCTGCTGCTCTGAAAAACTGCAGGCTCTGCAGGGGGGGACCTTGAGTTTATTTTGGTTTGACTATTTTCAAAAAAAGCATCCACTTTAAAAAGAATAAGTTGCAGATGGAAACAGCAGTTTTCTTCAGGATTAGTGCAACGTGACCTGAGATCCCACCAGGTAGAGTGTTTTGATAGATGAGGAAATCTACTGAATCAGATGACCAAAAACTACAAATACTGCCCCGAGGTTTTACACCAGTCAAATTGAAATTTAGGGAATTAATAACAAATGAAACTTATTAAAGGTTTGACCAAATAAAACCAAAGGGGATGCACCACAGACATCCACAGAACAGAAATGATACCAGAGAGCACCTCTTTCTATTTCTCTGAGGGTTTGATTGTCAGCAGACTCTTTTTACAGCTGCAGAAGAAAAAGGTAATATAACCTTTCACAGGGATGAAAAATAAAAAAGGTCACACTAACCGTGGAGAGCAAGGTGACATTTCTGTTAATTCCTGAGATACCACTTTTACAAAAATGAGAAGCAACTCAAGCCAGAAAAGAGTTTAGAAAGTTACCACGACCTAGTAAAGTGGACTGTCCATTTTTTGTAAAAACGATTTCATTATTTTAGACCGGAAAGTGAAATTATGCCAGGAATTCTACATTCAGTAACTCATCTGTGGTGGACATCCAGCCGGTTCTGTCAAGTCCAGAGTCAGCTAAAGGACATTTTCACACCTCTGGCTTGTTTGCCATTTTCCTTGAGGGTTTTTGTATTCACACTGCAACACCGTGAAGTGGTCCAGAGCATACGATATCATCACAAAAACTAGCTGTTCCTGCATCATCACACCGCAGCCTCATTTTGCAGCTACGAGAGTAAATAAAAGCCATACACATGGTCATGACAATGTTATGGTTTTAAGTGTTACACTATTGCTGCGTTCCAGTGACCTTGGAAGTCGGATGTCAGAGCTGAGAATGACGTTACACCCGAGTTGACGGCGTTCCAGTTAACGAGTCGGAAAACCAAGATGGACACCTACAGTTAGCCGTCGTTAGCTGTTGTTTACAACTGTCAGCTGTCGTTAGCCGTTGTCAGTTGTTATTAGTGGTTGTTAGTTGTTGTTAGCTATACCAGTTGTAAACAACACATAACACAGTATTTTACTCTTACAAACACCATGGCACTGTGTTCACAGTTAGACATTGGGCAGTAAAACATATACCATTTATTTAATTTCACAAAATCAAATCAGTAGTGCTTAAAAATAATATTACAAGAACTTTAAAGGGGACTTGCCACCAAAAATGTAATTTTGTGTGTTTTTGTGTCAGATTAGGTCCATATTATGTTCGTCTTATGTTGTAAATGTGAAAATAAACCTTTACGTCGTTTGCATTCTGTAAAGATTTAAAATAAAGAAACGGGTAAACCAGGCCAATTGAAAAAGCAGGTCATTCTGACGTCAAGCTGACCTTGCTCATTATTATTCACCAGCGCACCCTCAGTGAGCCATGCCCACTCTCTCGTTCTCGTACCCAGTCACAGTCATCACTCTCCAGCCAGAGCGAGACCCAGCTACCACTGTATCCGCTATGGGTCTCCTCCATAGCGGATACATAGTTTCCTTGGGTTCACTGCCGGGAAAATGAACTTAAAGCTGGGCAGAATGAATGAAAACACAGCTGGAGTACTGAAATTAGTTATTTCGCTCTCCGGCTTCTTCTTCAACTTCCACCTCCTCTTCGGACTCGGGGTCAAAAACATATGGTTTAATACCTGCCATTTTTAGCCTTTAGCATAAGGTGACCAGACGTCCCCGATTTCCGGTGACAGTCCCCGTATTGGATGACCTGTCCCCGGCAAAAGCTGTCCCCAAAAATGTCCCAGATTTAAGCGTTTCATGAATGAGAGCAAAAATGTTGTGTGTGGGCTCGAACAACGGTTATTACAGTAGCCGAATGGGTAGGAAGCACAAGTTAGCAGTCCTGAACAACAGTTCTTACGGGGGTTATTACAAGGGGCATGCGCTGCTACTAAATAGTACCGAGATTTTGTCTGTGATCCTGCAGCCCCTGCAGCCCCTGATGTCGAACTGAATGTCCCCGGATTTCGATACAGACATCTGGTCACCTTACTTTAGCAAACATTAGCAAAATGGATAAACCGAAATCAGAACCTCCACTGCTGAGCCAATCAGAGCACAGCAGGCTTGACAGCAGCAATCCAATCAGAGCAAAGCTCATTAACATAAATGTTAATGAGCAAAAGGGAGTTAGTTGTCCTGTAAGGTTTTTTAGGCTTACTAATATGGTTTGAAACAAATCATCAAATAACTTTTCAGCTAAAATTATGTTGCAAACAGGATCAGAGGACATCAAGGATTATGAAAAAATGATAAAAATGGATATGAAATTTTAATGGCAGGTCCCCTTTAACTATTACTCTTTACTGCTGACGCACTGCCCTGCCATCTTGGATTATGACGTTGTTGTCAAGTCAGGGTTGGTGAAGATCGTCCCACTTTCCGAGTCAGAAATCTACTTCAGGGAGGCGTTCCAGATGAATTTCCAACTCGGAGCTTAGAAATTCCGACTTCTGAGTACAACTGGAATGCAGCACATGATCTGGGGACTTTCAATCCTAAATGCCTCTTTAGTTGTCATGGTAACAACAGCCGTTAGAGCCATATTAGTTTATCTTGTACATCACCATGTCTAAACATGATCATCAGATAGGTCTAAGATGAACAACTTCTTGGGCTTTCACTGCTCTGCTTGGCAGTGCTGATTCAACAGCTGGACAAAATTCTTAAAACCTGTAGACAGTGAGGAGTCCCATGATGCCTTGCACTGGCTAACTGGTAATGCTAGCCTGTAATCATGCTAACTTTCAGCTGTGATCAAACTTGCAGCTGTATCACCGCAGCGTTCTTTCACTTGCAGGGTTTCTACATATTACTTCATGTTAATTATGTAGGACATCCTCAATGGCCCTGTTCTTTCCAACACACTTTTTAATAAAGACACTGAGAAAAACACCTTGTGCTCTTAGGTGTTTGCAGGTCAATAAATGTGAGCATGGTCTGAACTCCTCTTTTAAGCTCTCTTGTTTTTCTCTCTCACTCATTCACCTCTGTCACTCTTCATCTGAAGAGTTCTGTTGGGAGGAATGATCAAACATCTTCTTTAATTCCACGTAATTTCCCTGTCACCTGTCTGTGTCCGTCACTGTCATGTCTGACAAACGTGAGGATCTACAGTGTGCTTGTGTATGTGTGTATGTGTGTATGTGTGTGTGTGTGTGTGTGTGTGTGTGGAGGTGATGATGGGGCAGGCGGGCTGTTCAGGTCAGTGATCTTGCTGAGGAACTGCGGCTCACAGGGTTTCTGCTTCAATAAAAAACAGACAGCCCAAACCTGTTGTCATGACGACTGCTCCTCCAGTTGGTCTATTAATGGTAATTTTGTGATGCACATGCACACACAAACACACTCACATGGCTCAAAAACTGCATTTTTTTTCCAATATAAGGCAATCATCAAAGTATATTTTCTTTACCACATAAACCGAATATTCTTGAGACTTATGTCTTCGTCATCAAGTTACATACTCTTACATGGAAGTTGGATAAATGTGCTTCTTGTCTGCAACGTGTAATGCACAGAAGCCTCTGATCCTTCTTCAGAGATAGAAACAGAGGTTCAAGTTATTATCATGTTTTCTATGATTGACACCTGATACAGCCTATGGGCGTACGAAGATTGCGTAGCTCACCCGGGGGATACGCTGTCTGAGCTGAGCGTCATCACAGCGACTCTCAGCGACTCTCCCGCCGAATGCGCACAACGCTAATGCGCAATGTTCGTTTCAGGAAATGAAGAAAAATCACGAAAATACTGAGAGCTTTTTGGCTTCAAATCTGTATGTTGGCAGGAGGCAGAACCAGGTTGTCCAAAGTATATACAGTCTATGGTTTTTCCACATTTACAACAAAAACTACAAAGTTACAATGTTAAGTGTCCATACAACACCAATTTCAAATCCCGAGGTAATCAATGTTGTCATAATCTTAGAAAGTAGATGTACTTCTTAAATCTCTGACCAACGGCAAAAAAATTTTTATACAAAATTAAAAAATAAAATGTTATATATACATGATTACATGCATGTACACACACACACACACACACACACACACACATATATAAAGCTGTTAAAGAGGAATTCAAAATCTTCAGTATCTTTCTTTGCAAACTGCAGCATTTCTACTCATCCAAAAGTGCTGAAACAAAATGTTAAGTAGTGCTGAAACTGTGCAAGGCTACAGGAGCAGAAACAAAACTAAATGAGGGTTTTATAAAAACTCTTCTTTCCTTAAACCTGATTTCTTTCTGTAAAAAGTTCAGTTTCAGTGTGTTTTCAGATGGACTCAGAAGCTCTTTTTAGGAAAAGCTCTTTTTTTATACAGTCATGTTTTGTTCTAGAGAAAATCACACCTGAACTGAAGCACTCCAGTTTCTCACATTGCTGCTAAAATCAGAATTCTTCATCCCTAACCTTCCGGTAATTTAAAAATACTTTTTAGAGCTGCTGGCTGTTACTGAAGAAATCCACTTTATCATGTCTGTTTTTAATGAGGCAGAATCACAAATTCAATGCTAAAGATAATTTGTTTTGATGTTTGATGGGGATACTGGTCTTGGAAACTAAAACATATGTTGGCTTTTAATTTGAGTGAATTTGAATTCAAGTGCTTTTACTTTATTACTGTTTAAATATCAATGTCAGCTCCTTTATTTGCTGCTTATTGGTGTTTGTCAGATGTCTTCTTTTCCCTGATACAGAAGCTTTTTGCCTTCCTGTTTGTGTTTTGAGCTGCCTTTTTTAACATGTGGATGCACTCATGTTGGTCATGTCTTGTTTCCTGTGTCCTCACTTCACCCTGCTGTCCTTGGTCCTTCAGTATGCTGCACCAGGCCTTTCCATTCAGAGAATAACAGCCTCTCCACGCAGCCTCAGCATCCTCTCTATTCTGCTATCTGCCACCCCGATACCTTTCCTTTGTAACATATCTCATCTCTCGCTGTCTGACACTGACGTCTTGCCAGACAGACGACTGGGTATCTGATGGCTGTTTTGGTATTGGAGGAATGAAAAAATGAAGATAAGACTAAACGTAATATCTTAAAGATTTCTAAAGTCTCTCTGAGCCTCCAGGGTGAGCTGTCCTGGACTGGTGCTGGTCCTGAAAAGCCTGAAATACCTTGTGCTATACACCCTCTGCAAGATTATGGTAAAAATCATAATCAAAACTGTTTTGATTGATTGATTAAATGTATTGACTGAACTTAAGAGTGATTTAAAACTTGGACACCCATCACCCTGCCAGGCCTTCATCTTCTTTATGGCAAGACTTGAGCTTATATTTCACTAGGATAGGGACTGGTGTCACTAGCAGCTACCCAACAGAAGTAACCTTGTCAGCACTCATGCACACTTGTGTTGGCTACACTGTCTCTCTCATTGTGCTCTGCCTCTAGATTTCCAAACACACAAGGTCAGTATCATGAGGTCAGTGTTTTGGTTTTGCAATTCATTTAATAGGATATTTTTTTCTTTATTATGACATGAAAAAATATGTTTGCTTGAGAACTGGAAATTTTAGGTTGATTTTTTAATGTCTGTGGAATCTCAACATTTAAGCCGCGAATTTCCGCGGAATCAAGAATTGCTCTCCGCAGAATCAGGATTGTTCTCGGCGGAATCAAAACTTTTTCTCTGCAGATTCCTGGAGGGTCTACTTAATACGAGAGAGAGTGGCGCTCTTCATGGACATACTGTACAGCTCAGCTGTCAAACTTTTCCCCGTGGATTGAGTCCTTGTCTTTTACTGTGGTCCCTCTTATAATAGAGTTCTCTGTTTAGCATGGATCACACTGCTGAGCTAAAATAACAAACTTGGGTGAGGTACCTTAATCAGCTGGGATGGCCCAACTTTAGCACCGACACTAATGTGGTGTCATTAAGTATACTGTACTCACTGGAGCTTTAAGTCATGGTAGATTTTTGCACTTTGCAAGAAAAGCTCATGTAGAAATAGTAAATAGTCGTACTGAATGCAGAGCTTATTATTTTGTAGCACCTGTGCATTTATTAAAGAGCATATGTAAGTTACCTTTTTCATGGGCTGGGCAGGACTTTTAAACAGAAGCATAACCCTGTATTTTGTAACTGATACTAGCAGGGTATTATACTGTAAAACAACTACTCGATACTGTTGTCTCACTGAGTTAAGGATTTTGACTGATGACTTGCTGGAGCAGGAGAAAGCACAGGTGAAACTGATTATATTAGCCGAGTCAGTGAGACAGCGTGAGCATAAGCAGAGCCTATACGGGAACTGCAGCATAGAAATGGAATTCAAACATAATTAGACCTCTGCTCCACAGCTCAATCCCGCGCAGAGAAAATACCCAGCAAAATGGAAATAATATGCTGAGCTTTAATTTATTATTCTGCACTGATAATTGATGAGAAACGCATTTCTGCAGAAATGAATCTCGAAGAAATGAAGACGAGAGCTGGAGGTGGACATCATCATTCGAGAAGAAGAGGGAAAAAAGTTATCATAACCACTGACAACAGGTGTTGGATGAGGCAGACGCACTACATTACTTCAGTGATGTCGGAAATTTATTTTTTGAATGCTTGTGAAAAAGTTGGTATGAAGTAAACCAATCCCATCCCTTGTTGATTTTTATTGGTCAGCAATGATAGGTTGACACTGATGACATGGAGAGAGTTTGGATCACTGAGACACTGAGAACTGAAAATGATCAAACTGACAAACGGCACTTATATTTCACACTATTGCTGTGCCTGAAGTAGGGGTGTCCCAATACAACTTTTGACTTCTGATACGATACCAATATTGTAGCCTTTAATATTGACCACTACTGATATTGATCTGATATTGGCACAAAATTGTGCATGACAAGTTTTGCACTCAGCTCCAACCTCTTTTTCGGACTTAAACAAAAAATACTGCCACAAGCCCAACATCACTCCTACTCCTTGCTACTTTGTTAGTACCTTAGTAAACACTGTTGTTGTGATCATGTGGGCTCAGCTTGCTGGATCAGGGTGCTGCTAGATAGAGGTGCCAGAGTGGAGTCTGGAATGGACTGCTTGTATCGGAGTGCTGATATCAGAGATTTTAGATGCAGGCCGATATCAGACCAATATCCAATACCAATATCGTGTTGGGACACCACTAGCCTGAAGTCTATAGAAGTCGGTATTGTCAGTGGAACAAATGTTGGAAATGTTGTGGACATTTCCAACATTTCCAACTATTTTTTAGCAGTATACCCGAGCTGTTATAAACACTTGTTGCTACATGTCTTGGCTAAACCAGACCCCTGTGCATGAGAGATGGGTGTCCTGATGCCCTTTGTGCTGTCAAAATCTGGCTGCATGTTGTATTTTAGGACAGCATTGTTCAGCGGACTTACCCTTTATCTGATTACCACTATGACAGGAGGAGAAAGGAGGTTTGTGCTCGGCCCTGCAGAGACTCAGACTGCCATGCTCGCTGCTGTCAGACCACAAATAAAACTGAGTGGGCTTTGAAATTCACCTTAATTACATTTTGAAGCTACAAGTGACAAGTAAATTGATTGATTGACTGATTATATGCTTCAACATTAAATTAATAGCATCAGTGCTTCCTCTTTCTTCCTTCCTCACTTTCCTTATTTCCTAATCTTCGCCCCTCTCGGCTCGTTTAAACTAGCTGCTGTCTCCTCTGGATGGATTAACAAGCCCGAACCCTGATGGTGATTAAAAGAAAAGCAATCACAGAGACAGGGGGAGGGGGAAATGAGCAGTAGCCTCTGTGTACAGTTGCCATGACGACCACATGCAAGAGGATAAAGGGCACCGAGGAGTGTTTGAGCGTCTGCTTCGTTCTGTCTGTGCAGTGCTCACATGTATATACAACAGATCAGATGTTTTAGGACTATGTTTGGCTTCCTTTTTAATTTCCTCCTCACTCACACAGTCTGCAGAGGCCAAATGTTATCTTAACAGCAGAGATGTAATTCAAAGTGTTCAGGGTCTCGGCTGGAGCAGGGAAGCAGCAGGTCTTTGTCAAAGCACGTTATTTGGTTTCCCTCGCTGTCGTTAGTGTTATCAGAGCAAATATTTGCACAGAGAATACAAGGGTTTCACAGCAATACTGTCTGCTTGTCCTGGATTAACAAATACTCTGCATGTTCTACCCTTCCCTGTTTACCTTTCATGGACAGCAAGAGGAGAGAAAATGTACACAATGAGAGGAAACTGAAATGAAGAATAAATGGGATAAAGCCAAGGGAGAGTGTGGGTAATTGCAGGCTTACAGGTCCTTAATTGCACCATGTGTCACTTGGATTGATGAGGAAACATTTGTTGCAAAAGGGCAAAAACCACCAGATCCAAGAACGAAAGTTCATCATGCAACTGTTCGCAGAGCACAGGCTGGGTGAAAAGTGGGATTGCTTGACAATATGCACGCTTAACCCCATTAAAATTATGTTATTTTTTTGACAAAAAAAATTGTCAAGAATTTTAATGTTGTTTTAGTGAGTCATTATCATTGATTTACGTCACATTTTAGCCAAGATTTAGGCCCAATCCCAATTGTCATGTCTCCCCTTCCCCTTACTCTTCTGTCTATCCCTTCCCCTTCCCCTCTGTTTTCAGGGCAGAGGGGAGGGAGTGAAAACATACACCAAAGAAACAAGACGCCACATGATTCCCTCTACATCATTATGCCTTGCTGCTGGCTGTGTCATAGGCAGATGCAACAATTTCTGTAAACAAGTCAGAAAGCCATGGATGCCTACTGCTATAACGTTTAGCCATTGTTAGCTAATGTTAGCAATAGCAGTTGAAAACAACCCATAAACGCTCATTCATGCTCACCATTACTTACGGATACAGACAGAGCTCTCTGTCTGTGATTTGCGTTCTTTTCGTCCGTATTTCTGTATGTATCCTTGACGTTTATGGATACAGGCCGGACGGAGCAGTACCACCAAAAAACAGTGGGGGCAGTGTTGCTGCTGTCACTACCCGATAGGCTCTCGAAGAAGAAACAAAGAAGACAATGGCGGGGCTTTTTGAGGATTTCTCGCATCTGCACCACTAGAGAAAAGAATTATCCGTCCTCCATCCACGAGGCATTTAGTGGCCTGACCGACCACCACCTCCTTTTGACTCCGGCCTGCCCCCTGGTGGATGTAATGGCTTGGATGTTAACAGCCAAGCCAACGTAAAGGATACATGGAAGTTTGTGGGCAGTGACAGAACCACCTTTGAAATGGACCCGTACACATTTTCATACATATGGTGAGCATACATGAGCCTTTACACAGTATTATACTCATACGAGAGCATTTTAATCTTACCTGATGAGCTCATGATAGTTTTTCTTCAGTCCCTCAGGTCAACATGCCCTGTTTTTTAATCCTTTGTTCGATATTATTATTATGATTAATTATTTTTATTTTTTATTTGCTCATCATAACCAAAAAAAAAAAAAAAAGATGACCCCACATTTTTAGGTGTATTTAAAAGAAAAAACAACTCTCATCCTATATTCAGGTTGATTCCATATTAAAAGTGTTTTTCACCCCTTTTATAATGTTTTACCTCCATGCTGACCTGTTTTCAAGTTTGAAGAGTCCTCGTTAATCTTTGTGAGGTTGAATATGTTGACTACATAGTTACCGCATAAATGCAGATAGAAAGCAGTTTGTTGATAAATCCATGTGAGACGGTTTAGTCAGAGGAGCCCCATCTCTGAGCTTACTGCCTCACCCAGGCTAATTAAGATAAATTGTTTATGCTGTTTTAAGTGGAAAATGTTTCCTTCAAAATAAACCAGCAGCTCCTTCTTCACTCACACTGAAGCTCAGGATTTTCTCTGATTAAAAACAATAAAACTATTGACCTGTGGATCATCCGGTACAGTCTGTTTCTCCAAAGAGATGTTGAATTATGTTTGATTCCAGTAAACTGATCCTTTAATTGATATTGAACCCATCATTGATTATCTTCTATCGATCGTTTCTGCTCTCTCTGTGAATCTGGGAGTAGTCTCCGGTCTGAGGTGACCAGTGAGAGGCTTTCAGTGGCTGCTTTCCCCACCACAGCTCTAATGGTTGAAACCCATCTGATAAAAAGAAAAAAAAAAAAAAAAAACACCCACTCCCTTCTTCCATCACTACACATCCGCTGCCACTGCCTGCAATTCAATTTGTCTCCCAGCTCCAGCCATCATTACAGCCGAAGGCACATTCATCAAAAGAGTCGAGCCTGCTTTCTGACCCGCTGCTCTTTATGATGTTTGTTAGAGAACAATCATCTCATTTGCTGCTTTGGGCATCCAGAGGCCTGTTTCAGCCTATGGTGCAAACAAGATGCATGAAGCCTTTGTTTCTAGCTAAAGCTCATTTATTGTCAAGGCTAAATCGAACTGTGTTTTCAAGTCAATACAGGTACACACATCAACAAACACCACAGCTGAGAGCAGGAAAACATGCCGCCAGTCTTCCCAATAAACTAGATTTAAGTTTCTGCTACTGTGAGGATTCAGTAGAGTCAAATGTGATGATGAATGACCTCCCTATGCTGCCATTCTCAAAAATTTGATGGAAACATGGTTACTAGACATCCTAGTTTGTACATGTTTCTGTCCCAGTATCTGCAAAAATGAATGAATACAATATCAACAAGGCCAAGACCTGGATTTCGGCACAGGTAGCCTTCACAAAATACTGAATTCCTGCAAGTCTGACGGTCATAATGTGGGAAAATGATGTACAGATTTAAAATGAATATTTTTATGATGACCCCATATTATGCACAATCATGGATGTCAAAGACTGAGTACAGGACGAACAGGCAGAGGATGTCAAATCAGTCTGGATTAGCCAACTCTCTCCCCTGCAGAGTCCTGCACATCTGGGCAAGCAATGTGTCGATGGGAGAAGTGACTGTCAACAGACTGCTGTGCGTTTAATCAGCTGACATGCAACGTCTTGTAATCTTGTAACGTACAACTGATCCTCAAAGCATGTCGGCAAAAGGGAGCCGTGTTGTCTTGTAGCCCAGGCTGAGAGAATTTCATGACCTGTCAGACCAATTTTATACCTGCACCACTGCTCAGTGACTATGCTGAGCTAACACAAGCTAAAACTCATGTATTCACAAAATTCAACCAGTGATGGTAGAAGCTAATGCTAATTTTGCAAGAAATATCAGCTGTGCAGAAATCCTGTCTCCAAGTTAACAGGAATTCATGTTAACGCCAAAAACTGCAGTAACAGAGAGAAAGACTCCACAATCCTAGTCTAGTTTAAGACTTAAACAAAAACACATTAAGGTCCATAGATTATATCACATGATTTTATGATCATGTGATCTTGCTCAAGTTGTCTGTGATCCATCTTACCATGTAAGATCAGAGTATAAATCCTTCATCCTCCTGAGGTAGACAACTTGTTGCTACCTGATCCGTCCTGGAAACCTGATTTCCTCTCGTTGTATTTCAATGCATTTTACTGCAGTTTGTCCTTACTATTGTGACCTACCCAATGTGTACTGCAAATTTACGTCACCTTAAAAACTCGCTAGCTAGAGTTCAAAAACCAGCCAGCGATGTAACAGACTAGCTAACAGGAGGCTTCAGGGCTAATGCAGAGGCATTCTCCAGAGCTCCTGCCCAGCACGGTGAGACCTTTTGGGCCACAGAGAGCGGGGAAGCACTTCGATCAGGAGGAAAGAGCGTAGCTGGTGATAGACTGAAGCATCCATTCTGACTGAAGTGAGCTCGCTGATGCTGAAGCTGTCGAACAAGTGTCGAAGCTGTCGCAAACCACAAGGGGCAAAGAATCGCTGAGATGTTGCAAAGATGGCTATAGTAGAGGAAGTGAAATACGTTTTGCACATGCGCAGTACAAATCAGGTTTCCGGGATGGATCATGTAGCGACACAACTAAAGGACTCTTGGAAAAAAAAAAATTATATGCCAAGTTCTTTATGATTTCACCTCAGAAACTCCTAGAAAAGTTAACTATCTGTTGACTACCTGAGCTCCTGTTTGTCTCTTGGACAAAGCTCTATAGAGATGTTCATTCTCTAGGTCATGGTGCATGGGCCTGTCAGCAGTAACACTGATGACTGATGAGAGCAGCAACATGAAGCTCTGAAACATGGTGAAAGGAGGAGAACTTTGTCTCGCTCTTCAGACTCATCCATCCCCAGGGAGAGGCGACAAACAGGACGACAGCAGGAGACAAATCCCAACCTGCGTCTGGGCCGAAATGGTTCCTACGTGGGTTATCTCCAAGCTGCACACTCTCTGCATTAGCCTGCTGCATGGCGCTAAAGTCTGAACATAGGCTTGAGAGCTAAAGGATGTTTCCACATCTCTTTAGTGGAAGGATTTACGAGCTCACAATGTGGATTAAAGGCTTACTTCATACACGCCGCTGTGTTTAGATTCAGAGCAAATGATGTGCCTGTGCGTTAACGTCATAAAATGTATCCGCAAAAAAAATCTCAAGTGTCATATCATCTTTAACTCAGAAAGCCATCTGTCTGTGCTTTGAGAGAGCTTTGACACTGTTGATTGTTTCCTTTTCAAGAACAGCGGCTCCTCTCCGACTGAAGCCTCAAAAATCTCTGCGCTGTTGTAGTCTGAGCGTTCACGTCCTGTGACATGACTTAGTTGAGTGTAGCTCCCTTCTGCTGGATTTTAATTGGCAGTTATTAGCCACAGAGAGCAGCTCTCACCCCAAGCAGCCAATATTTACTCTCAGCGCTGTAACTGAAAAACAAATAGCTCATTTAGTGGAGACGTCTTTTGTTTCTTGTAATTCTCTGGCTTCTCTTCCTGTCTGCCTCCTCCTAATAACCACCTCTGTTTTAACTCTCCAGCTCGTCCTCCCAGCTCCTTTTCTAATTCACACTCCCTCCCCACTCCGTTCTCATTTTTTTTAGTCTTGAGAGTATTTGACCAGAAAAATACAAACAATAAAGTTTCTCTACTTTTGAGGTCGAGTGTGTTTATTGCAGATTTTATTAATTCAAATCTGAGGTGTAAGTAAATGTAGATGTGCTGTGATGAAGAAACTTTCCAAGAGAAGAAGAGACGCAGTGGGCTTCAGCTGAAGTTAACAGGGTTTCAACTGAGTCTTTGGGATTCAGTATGTAGTAGTCTCAATGTATAATATGGCATCCATTATCTTACCAGAGAAATACAACCATTTAATATGTTTTTTTACAGAACAATCAGGGCAGCTAAAATATCTGCCCTGAAGGATGTCAGATTAAACACAAAAGAAAATGTGACTTTCTAAATGGGTTCTCCTATGTCCTGGTGATCAGAGGGAAGTGAAATAAACACTTTACATACTAAAACAGAGACTGAATATACCTGGCAAATATTTAAAACACACAATAAACAGCTATAAACAATAGGTTTGGCTTTAGAAATTCATTCATTTGGTTCATGGGGTCTGCAGTGACACAAAAAGCAATAATCTGCTGTTACTAAAATAAGTTTAGAAGTATGAATCTTCACAGAGCAGTTCTATTTTGTCATACTTCCACTGCTGCTCATTGCTCCTTCGGGGTCAGCTGATCACAGATATGGTATTTGATTGGTCAAGTGACCGAAACAAAAATGCCCTGTTGGAATGTCAGCCAACCCGCCTGCTGTGATGGCACATGCACACCCTTTACTGTATTTGAGCTAAAAGGGGTGGGCTTAGCAGCACTGAGCTTTCCTGAAAGCTGCCTCAAATAGTGATGTGCTGATTGATGGTGAAATATCGATACTTCCAATACCAGGTCTGTTTGCTCAAAAATTGATTCTGAAATGAAAATATCGATACCTTTGATACTTCAGTCATTTGTAGTAATGTATTTCATTAACAGGAACACAATAAAGTAACTAAACTATTGAGATCTTGTGTAAATGATACCCGGATGGTAGGAACTACTTTTTCTTCCGCCTGGGTAAGTGCATAATATGTAACCTGCTGCTCACTCAACAGTCTCTCTCAGTCTGTGTCCAGTCATGGGCAGAGCAATAAAGGAGTCGTGTGGAGATATTTCAGCCCCACAAACAGTAAAGATGCAGTCTGTGATATCTGTGGGAAATTATATTGTAAATAAATAAATAAAGATAATTATATAAATAATATTTTTTAAATTGCTTTCTTATTTATTTTAATGGTTTTATGCTTTTACTTGTTATTTATTTTGTGTTCAAAACACCATCTTCACATACTTTGTATGAGTGTGTCCTCTGTTTGTTTTTTCAGTTGTATTAGCTAACTATAGCTACATTGTTAATAAGGCTGTTACCTGAATGTACTTAAGAGTTTAAAATAAACAGATCATTTTGTTACTCTGATGTCTTGTATCTTTAGGAAGCTATGATTATAATATGCTTTTTTTGTTTGTTTGTTTTTTTTTTGTTTGTTTTTAGATTTGCCACGCACATTAGGTGTATTTGCACAAAGTATCGGTATCGGATTGGTATCGCCAATACCAGCCTGAATTTTATTCAGTATCGGATCAGAAAGGAAATTTGTGGTATCGAACATCACGAGCCTAAAAGGTTTGTAGAGGAGAATAAAGTTTGACCATTTGAATGTGTTGCTATGCTTGAATGTTAATGATATTCCTCAATCAGCTAAACAATTAAACAGCAGAATGCATGGTTGATAAAAATGACAAAACAGAGATTTTAATGCTGAACTGCAGCTGATCCATCGAATAGATAAAACAGCGGATGGCAGTGGTAGATAATCAGCAGCCCAAATGATCGCGGTTAGGAGGAAATACCACAAATAATCAAACAATGCAAATCCAAAACCATGATCCAAAAGAAACACAACTGCACTGCAAATGATGAAATCATCCAGTAATACTTCACACTAAGTGGCTGAAATCACCTCCTCTTGACACACTTACAAGATCCAAAAACAGTCAACATTGCGTCTGTATTCTGTGGCATCCGCAGTTTTACTCACTTTTACAAAGGCTTTAGCAAGCTGTAATTTCATTACTGTGAAAAAAGTACTTTATTCAGGGAACAGGGTGAAATGCTGATGACAAAATGTGTTTCCAGATTTTTCTGATTTAAAGTGGACATGCTGTGCTCTGAAACAGCCTCCCTCAGCCAATGTCTGAGCTGAACAGCCAAGAGGGAAAATAAAAGATAAAAGAATAGATGAGCTCTAACAGTGAGCAGGATTCATCCCCCACAGTCGCTCCGCGGCTGACAAAAGACGTGTTGGGAACCTGAAGGCTGGTTTCCAGCTGCAGACCTCTGGACACATCATTACCACATCAATCTTCTGTTACAGCCCAGTTCTCTGCTCTGTTATTATCATTACATTCTGCGTACATTAACAGCTCATTTTCTGTTCAGTAAGATACAATACCCAGCACTTAAAGGGTGGGATGTCTGTGCATAGAAACCTGGCTCATTGTTCCTCCTCCATGCTTGGACAGCTGCTCTGCATTTATATCAGCTCAAATCTTGAAAAACCTCCACACCCATCGGATTCAATCTCATTCTCTACGTGAAGTCATTGAATATTTTATAATAGCTGTCTTCCTATGGTATCATTTCAAGGTGTACATTCCTTCCTGACAGCTTTTAATAGACCTAACACGAGAAAAAAGAACAGTGCTGGTGAGGAGGAGTTAAAGACCCACTGATGAAAATCATGTTTTTCTTGTTTTTTACATGTTCATATGGAATTTTTCTGATGCTGCAGGACATATCATGAGAAAAATCAAATCAAATCAACCTTTATTTATAAAGCACTTTTCATACAAAATGATGTGACACAGTGTTTTACAGTCAGTTTAAAAACCAAAAACTATCCCAGATCCAAAGCCACAAACACACACGCAAACGTACAAACGCACGCTAAGACAGTAGACATGAGGCTGAGTACAGATGAACCAGTTGAGAAAGCTAAGACGAAAGCTGAGACAGCTTAGTGCAAAATTGAATTTCTGAGTATTTTCTGCATTCAAATCGCTGTGAATCTCTGTCAGACCCAAATGGCAGGTTCAGACACAGTGAGATTTCATTCGTCACAAATCCAAGCTCCGCCCCCGGAGCCCCACTATGCAGGCCAGACTCCGAGAAATAGAGAGGACAATCGCGGAACAAGCGTGTGCATTAGCGGATCGCAGTGCTCCTAAGGAAGCTAGTTATGATATTAGCTTTCATCATGTCCCCAGACATTAGTGTCTGAGAGCTGAATAGCTTCTATGTTACCTGCTACTCTTACTACACCAGCTACTGGAGATACTGCAGCTCTGCAGAAGAAAAGCCCTTGAAAACGGCACAGGTTACGCGATTTTGGCGTTAGCAAAATCACAATTTAAAGACCACTGAGAACACTTTAAGCAGTTAAAAAAAATGATCGGAGTGGGACTTAAAAAACCCATGACTCCAACTTGTTTGCGCATACTTATGATGCAGAGATGGCTTTCATAACATGCTTTTCAATGTTATACTTTGAAACTTAAAAGCACACCATCAAAAACCTTGCTCATATGAGATAAATGACTGTTTAGTAGTTTAAAGGAAGGAGAGGAAGAAGAAAAAACTAGTGAGGAGAGAAAAGGATGAAGTGTTGGAAGGTAAAAAGATTTGAAGGTGAGAGACTGAAAATGTAAAATTCACACAGTCTGACTCAAACTGGACCGTTAAGCTGAATGGCACTGTGTCCCCGCTCTGAAGGCTTGAGCATCATTGACCTGCTCCTGTGAAAAGCAAGTGTCTGTTAACAGCTCTTTTCTTTGCAGAGCTGAGTCAAACACTGTTTAACTTTGGAGATTTTACAACATAATAGTGTAGCACACAACACTGCCACGTTTTATTTAGCCTACTAGTCCTTTTATAATTGCTGTTTGGTACTTACTATCACTCAGCAGAGATAGTAAGAATGCAAGACATCTCACTCTACCGATTCAATTCAAGTAATTGATCTTTTGTCCCCTCGCAGTGTGAAATTATGTGAGATGGTGTCACCAGCAGTGACTCAACATCCTTTTAATTCATCAGCGGCTGAACTTGTCGTGGATTTTTCTTGACGACATCCACGTTGTTTTGCCCCATTTAGCAGAGAAGATAGAGAAGAAAACAGCCACATGAGTTATCCTTGTAAAGGTCAGACATTGTTGTTGTATCTGGACTTCAGCCATTAACCCTGAATGTGGAGGGTTCAGGCAGGCGACTGAATTGCTCTCAGCCAACAGCACATCAGCTGGTCCTAATACCAGCCAATTACAGTCTGCACATCCAAGTGACATGAGACTTAAGTTCACCTGCAGTAATAAAAGAGAGTGCCCAGCACTTTCTAACAGCACTGTCTCTGAACAGAGCCGTATTGACTTATCACTTGAGAATAATCAATTCTGACCAAAAAAAACCTCCGGCACATGAACTCTCACTGCTCGGTGCACAACTTTCCACATTTTCTAAACTTTAAAGTCACGCTAAGACTCACCTGGCAAGCGTTGTAGAGGAGCTGATGCTCAAACTTCTTGATGCCCAGGATCTGCTGAAACATCTCATACAGCTGGTCCTTGCTGAGGATGAGTTCAGAGGCGGCGCTGGCCGTCATTCTCTGCTGGTGCTTCCTCGGGTCCTCTTCGCCGCGGTAGATGGTGTCAAACTTCGCTATCCAGGAGCTCAGCACCGTCTCTTTGCTCAGGCCATCAATCTCGGGCAGGCTGCGCACACGCTTCTCGATGTGCTTCTTAAAAACCTCCCGGGAGTCGTTTGCTGAGCAGCCGCCGCTCTGCACCATCCTGGACACACGGTCGCTCTTCAGGAAGACCTGCAACAGTTTGAGAACTGGTTACATCTCAAAGGCTTATAAATGATCAAACTTCATAGATCACTTAAAAGGATTCAGCCAAAGCTCCTACTCACAGGACCTAATTATGACTCCCTTTATAAATGCCTTCATGGTGAGTTTTTTACAGCTGATCATGGGAAAAATTAAACGATTGCATTTATTTTTAATTGATTTGCATATATTTTTTCATGTTTTGCATGTATTTTTTTTATTTGAATGCCTTTTCTATTGACTGGCATGTACGTTTTATTGACCTGAAAGTTTTTTTATTGATTTGCATTTATTTTCTATTGATTTGTATGGATTTTCTATTGATTTGCATGGGGATTTTTAAGTATAAAGAGAGGACTTTAAGATAGGGCAGGAGTGTTTCCAATAAGGTAAGGGTCATATTTCAAGGACTGTAAACAGGAAGTTGATTGACGGGCCGTAAATACCTGTCACCTGCTGCTGAACCTGCCGAGCTTTTTAAAGCCTCTGTCTCTGTTCCCCTCTATCTTTCCCCTCCTGTCACTCCACCTCTTTGTGATAATGTGTGTGTGTGTGTGTGTGTGTGTGTGTGTGTGTGTGTGTGTGTGTGTGTGTGTGTGTGTGTGTGTGTGTATAGTATAGTCTGAAGCTAATGCTGAGTTTAATTGAATTGGATAACCCGTGGCTCCAGCGTCTCCTGTTAAATATCAGACCGCTCTCTTTCAGTTTGTGCTGCCACATTAATTGATAAGGAGGTGCCTGTCAATGTGTCAGCACCACTTTAAAAAAACACAGACACACAACATAGACGCACTCTCCTTTGTTTTTGTTTTGGCACCAAACAGCAACATCAGGGGTCCGTTTCACGTAGGTGGTTCAACAAACTCTGAGTTAAATCCTTAACTCTGAGTTGATCTACTCTGAGTTAGGAAACTCTGAGTTTCCGGTTTCACAATACCTGATTTGAGACGGTTTTAACAACTCCGAGTAGTTTGACCTGGAGTTAAGCACGTGCACGCCAGACATAAACAGCCAGCATCTGTGGAGCGCAGATTCAATGATCAACCAATGGAAACAGGGAGAAGGAGGGGGCAGCAGCAAGCCAACAGCGAATTACAGCACGTTTGTAAAAGAAAGTGCAATACAGCAGCAGCTGCAAAGGAGAGGGAGAGGGCTTGGGAGGAAATCGCTGCTCGCGTCAATGCGTAACTTTAAATCTAGTCTCGTGCAATCACAATGACAGACTGTTGCAGGGAAACTGCTTGAATCATTTTGATCATGTTTTACATTGTCAAGTAAGTATTAAGTGGCAGTTTGATCCCTTAGAAAATGCTCTTTTCACACTCAAAAATGAATTTTACTCTCTTATTATGTTCCGTTAAATGATTAGGAATATTAAACTAACTCTCAGTATGTATATGTACATATATTAAACTAACACACACTTCACTCAATATTAGACTTTCACTCAGGAAACAGAAAGAGGGCAGATGCCAGAAAACGGGTGGTGGCCCAGCAGCCCCACCTTTAACGGAGGCAGAGGAGCTGCCCCCCCCCCCCCGACGATCGCAACCCCCACCCCGTAGCAGCGATCGTCGGACTGGTGTGCGTGTGTGTGTGTGTGTGTGTGTGTCTGTGGGGGGGAGGGATTTGCGATTGGACCGGCCGCGATCGTCGAACGGGGGGGGGGGCAGCTCCTTTGCCTCCGTTAAAGGTGGGGCTGCTGGACCACCACCCGTTTTTGTGTTAGTTTAATATTCCTAATCATTTAACGGAACATAATAAGAGAGTAAAATTCAGTTTTGAATGTGAAAAGAGCATTTTTTAAGGGATCAAACTGCCACTTAATACTTACTTGACAATGTAAAACATGATCAAAATGAGAAAATGCCGATGTCTCACCTGAAACTCTGGGTTTACTGAGTTAAACCTGCTCCCGAGCAGGTTAGGTTCACGGAGTCTGTTACTGTGGTAACTGACCGCGAGGTTGAGTTACCTCTCTTTGTGAAACAGGTTAGAGTTACCCCTCTCTCCCTGGTTTAACTAACCCTCCTTTGTGAAACGGAAAACTCAGAGTTTGCCTGATTTCAGGGTTAACATCTCGGAGTTTCCACTAAACCTGCTACGTGAAACGGACCCCAGATCTCTGGGTGTCCCTCATCTACTTTATCATAAAAACCATGTTAGTGAACTTTAAGAGAAGTTTTAAAGAAATTACTGCATATGCGGTTCAAACTTGGTTCAATCTTTTTTAAATCTATTTGCATATTTTAAGTCCTTTGCATCTTTAAGGGCAACTTTAAACTTTTTTTCACCAGAACCAAAACTAAATTTTATTTCATTTGGTCTGAATATTAGCAGTTAATTAAATTTTATTTATCACATTTAAATTTTATTTTACAGGATTTTATTGCTTGCTGTCTTTCGATGTCACTGTAACGTTTGTCTTGCCTCTGTGCTTGAATTTGCTGTACAAACACTGACTTGCCTCCGGCATGAGAAGTGCAGCTTCTGTTAGTGTTTTTATAAAGGATCTGACGGGTGTGATTTGCATTTTCATCTTTAAAAGCTTTATATCTGCACAAGCAAATATTGTCTGTGCATCAAGCCCAGTTTGGTGGAGGTTTCAGGAGCTTTTTGGCACTCCAAAAAGGTGTGATGATAGAAAGCAGGACAAGAGCAGGCTTTGTGGTCACTGTGTATGAACATATTTAACACAGACAGCAAAATGACAGTGTTAAAGATCAAATATGATTGTAGGATTTAAAATAATGAAGAATGAATTTTAAACAGGATTTTAAGTGCCAAAATTTAGTTTTTTAATGTTCATTGAAATCCCTTTAAAAAACAATCTGTGAGCTCTTAGAATGGGAACATTGAAAGAACTGAGGCTGGTTTAGGTAATTCAGCTCTGCTACTGTAAGTCAAATTTCAAACTGTAAATGAACAGTGTGGTTCAGAGCGCTCAGAAGATGCAGAAAAGGATTTCCTTTCATCACATTTTATTTCCCTGCAGATCAAGCCCTCTGACTGGAGGGACATTATTAGCAGCACCCCGAGGAACTCAGAGTAAGCCCTGCATCATTTATCAGAAGCCAGACAAGTTTCCTGCTGAGGTTCACTGTCTTTTGACCTCCTCATTTGGTTTACTCCAGGAGCAGCTTTCATTTTCATTTTAGGAGACACACGGGGGAGCAAAACAGCCTTAAAAAGATTATTTAAAAACAGTCCAAAATCGTTGTTTTCACTGACAGTTTTGTAGAATTAATATAATGTTTAAAGGCACTGTGAGGAATTTTCAGTTGGATTGTTCTGGTGACTCCTTGGGACTAAATAGGAAGTGTTTTTCAGCCATGAGGACGACATTTCTAATAGATAGATAGATAGATAGAGAGATATACTTTATTGATCCCAAACTGGGAAATTCATAATAGCATAAAGATGTGGCTCTGACCACTAAAATCTATGGGAAGCATACGCAACGCCGTCCATCAGCACCACAATTTAGCTTTGTCCCACAGCAAACCCCCTGCCCCAGCCTAAACTGTAATTAAAGGATGTAAAAACCACAAGAGAACTCCTCAAGATCACTCAGAATAATCGGGATCACACAATAATCCCAGAAAACAACATGCTAACAACAGATTACAATGACTTTCTATGATTGATCTACTCTTCATTTGAATAATGTTCTGTGATCCTTGTTTTTCTATGATTTGAGTGTCTTTAATGTTTATTTAAGTGTTTTTCTGTGTTCTGCTGTACCCTACAGAAGAAGTTTGCAGCTATAAGTCCAGTTGTAGTTGGCTCACAGATACATGGCTGTTTTGTAGTTATTTAAACTTTGGTATTTCTCATTAACATGATCTAAAAGACAGTCAGGATATTGTATCTGGTGTTTTATTTTGAAATTGACCAGATGGTATAAGCCAACCAGGTGTTTGACTTGACCTTTTTTTCTGGCTTTATGCATGTTGGACGCAGACTCCAGTGAAAATAGATTTTGCACAGCTCTTTAGCGGCTGGATGTGTCTGGGAGGGAGCTGAGACACGTCTCAGCGCTCCCAGTGAAGACACAAGCATCGACTTACAGGCATGGATCAGCTCCAGAGAGCAGCGGAGGCTGAGGGCAGACAATCCCCGACCGGCCTGAGCAATTTTCATTCGGAGAAACACAAATACAGACACATCACTAACATTGTGCATCAGGCTGTACATGTGCTGAAAAAAGCCGAATTAAGTCCATCAATAGCAAATGTGCTGCTAGAGTCTGGTCTTCTTCTCTGTGCATCAATACTGAAGCTGAGTCACTCAGTGCCTCAACAGGTCTGGAGCACTTCTGATGAAAAGCCTTACTAATTTTCTGCTTTTATCTTTATTTGCAGCTGCTTTTTTGCCTTTGTGCTTTTTCTTTGTTCCTTCCCTGCAGCAAATTTGTTGTTTGTCCATTATTTTTAGCTTCTCACAGCATGTTCCTCCTGTTGAATCTGTTAAGACTTGTACATGTGTTAAAGGAGTTTGGTTGTTTCTGCCTCTGCAGCACATTTCCTATAATAAAGATCATCTGCTGCATCTGCAACACACACATTTTCTGTGGAAATTAAGATTACAGTGCATTTGTTTTGAGTGCAAATGAAAGAGATACAGATCTTTTGCCTTGCTTCAAGATCATTTGTTGCAGGACACTATGAAGCAGTATTCACCTACGAGCATAAACATTCAATCCTTGAGTCTTTTGTTCTTGTACCTGTTCTTATCCATTTTTATCCAGGGTTTATTCTAGGGATGTGCGCGGTTATTCGGATATTCGTGTATACGGGGCTGTCCTTACTATCCGTTTAGTAAATAAAATTCGTTTATTCTATTTAAAAAAAAAGAAAAGGGGAAAAAAAGAAAAAAGAAAAAAAAGCTTCTTTTTTTTTTTTTTGATTACGTTTTTACCATCATGTCTTAATAAAAGTGTGCATTAAACAAGCTAAAATGTGTGGATCATTTGTGTGCGACTCTTCCTGCCTGGCTCGCTGCTCTGGGCTCGTAGCGCTGGCCTGCAGCATGCATGGCATCGTGGGTTAACTTCCTCAGAGTGAATCAACACATGCGATCAGCCAGAGCGATGTCGGTGAGAAAAAAGAGCAAAGTTTGGGAGTATTTTGATTTATGTTGTCTGACTCTGAAGACTCCTCATTTTGTGCTTATGGTGTGAGGCAGGCCGATGACACAGCAGGCTGCTTGGCTTGAGCGCAGTGGGGCGGAGCTTAATTTCTTTGATCTTTCACGTACTTTATGTCATTCTCCAGCGCTAAAATAAGATTCTGTAACATATTTTAATATTATGAGCATGGCTTTCATGTACTCTTAATATTTATTTCAGATGATATCTGGCCATATAGATCGACATGTGCTCAATTTGGGCTATTTTCTGGGAGTTAATTAATTTTCGTGTATTTGAATATTCGGTTTCAAAATGGTCGTTTAACCGTCAGTGAAATTAACCGCTGGGAACATCCCTAGTTTATTCATACAAACACTACAAATACAAAAAGAGAAAGTTTTTTTCTTACCCTGCTCCAGAATGAGCAGAACTCTAAACACAGACACTTTAGATAAGTGATGAATATTTGACCTGAACGCAGGCCCTAAAATTCAGTGTAAAGAGATTACTAATCTTGTCAGTGATAATCTGTTACTTTGAAGGTCATGAAGAGGGAAACTATTTTAAAATCTGCTAAAATAAACTCCTCACAGTGCCTTTAAATATGTTTAACATCTATTCATCAAAGTCAGATATGTTTTGGACCTGTTTATGACTTTAGCTAAATGTCATCATCATAATATAGCATATTAGAGTTAAAGTGAAAGCCAGCGTACATATGAGGTTGTAAAATGTCCATTAAGCGAATAATTTGGACTTACATCATAGTAGCTCTGGACAGCGTTGATGAAAGCTTCGTCAGCCACGATCTGTGTGTCTCCACTGAGGAACGACTGGAAACGCTCTTTGACCGTCTGCAGCTGCTGCTTACTGATCTGAAGGAGACACAGAGGGGACAAGAGTTTAAGTTTATAAAACCGAAACTTAAACCTTGAAATAAGATTATGATTTATTTGTCAAAACAGTGAGAAAATTCAGTTTCCACAACACAGGGTGTCAAGAGCTTCCAACAGCTCCCGAGTTGCATTTAGTCTGAGATTCAGAGATTCACAGAAATGAAATGACATGATAAAAGATGTGAGGAGTGTTTCCAGTGGACAGCCTCCTTCTCTTTCAGCCTTTTAATCTCTTCATAATAAAACGTAACAGGGGAAATAACTAATCATAAAGAGACAATGGTCTCCTGTCATTTGTAGCCCATCAATCAACACTTTTACATGCACGGTTAAATCGATTTGAACCTTGACCCGTAGTTTAATATTGCAAAATGCTCTCCTTCTGATGACTGCACGGCCAAGCAAATCTTAGTTTGTAATAAACTTACTAATGAATATGATCTCTCAATATATCATTAAGCTTCAATTTGGATTTTCACCCATGCTTTTGAAATAAATTACTCAGACAGGCCTGGATCAGTCAGACACGAGGGCCTTTATAAACTGAGGGTCTGGGGATCACGCATTATCAGACTCCTCTGGGCCAAAGTGTGATTAGGCTCTGAATAAATTCAAATGGCCCCAGCTGACATACATTATATCTACATTGAGAAATATTATAATGAGCCATTAACTGTAAGCTGTGGACATGCTTGGCTCACAAAAGCTCTTCACACTCATGCTGTGTTGAACATCACATACCATTCAGCTCTCGCCATACATCGCATATGGCCGCTGGGAGATTGTCCATGGAGAGCATTCACAGTAGGCAGAGTGATGTAAACAAGAGTTTAACACTATACAATGCTGGGTAATCTTACTGTTAAACATAAAAAAAACATGTTTGACTGGAGCAATGACAGAGCTGCATCTTAATGCCACACATTGTGAAATAACTCCGCTGCTTTGAATAAACTTCAATCAAACAGATGATGAAAATTAAGATGGTGTGTTTTTGGCTGGTTCTGTTTGGCAAGCGCAAAGGGAGCAGATTACAGCCTCTCAAAGCGTAAACACTCCTGTATCCAGACCTCCTGAGGGTTGATGAGCAAAACATCCAACTAGTAGTTGTGCCTGAAGGTTATACAAAATTAACTTCTAGCCTGTACTTTAATCTGATTGGCTAATTGTGTCAAGACTTGTCTGGGCTTGCTGGAAGGAGGACCCCTGGTCTTTGTCTTGTTGTCACAGAGTTAGCCTTCCTGTTCTCTGCACCGTACTAAACATTCCTTTATTTTCGACAAATATGGACTATAGGACTGATCTGCAGTGATTCAGTGATTATACATGGAAGAAGATGAATGTTTCTCAGTTAATCTGATTTTATATATATATATATATATATATATATATACATACATATATACAAACTTTTATAAATAATTTGTTTTAACACAAACATAATTTCCCATAATCTAACCGCACAGTTTGCAGAGAGGCTGAGAGCACTTAATTTTTCTTATTTTCTTTTAAAAAATGAATAAATAAAAGTGAGGGGTGTCATATGATGTAACAAAGTGCTTGAGCCTCTACTACAGCTAATACGTCAATGATATTCGTGGTAACCTAGGAGACCAGGGAGAGTCACGGGTAGTGCTCATGTGCTAAGTTCTGTAACATGCTCTGTTAATGTGCAATTAACAGTTACAGTGAAGATACACAAGCCTCCTGCTGAGTCATTTTCAATTGGATTTTGAGGGCAACCAAACCACATCTTGGTGTTTTTCCAAACATAACTGTAACATCATCTGAAAAAAACATGTGCAGGCAAAACTTTGTATGATCAACGTTAAAAGTTACTTTCACTAACGTTGCATTATTGACACTGACATTACCATACGTTTCATTTTCACAGGCTTGAGTAAAATATTCGTTAAACTTATCCTTCTTAGGTACCCTTCTCTCACCCTTTTGTCTTTCCCCAGAGTCAGCCACAAGTTGGTTTTTCAAAATTAAGTTATTCGCAGAGCTGTGTCACATGTCATGAGTACAGTTCCACACTCTGAGCAAATATAGACTTTATGTCTACATGGATCCATTAATATAAAACATAAGAATAAAAGGTTGTAATTCTGAAAGCATGGTGGCTTTTATTTTGGTGTGGTGATGCCCCACAATTATTAATATGTAATGGAAACCCTATAAGATAAAGGTCCCATCTGATGTTGTTTTACGCTTTTCTAATGTGTTGCTTATCAAGCAAGGTGTTGAACTGCCAACAACATCAAAGATCTTGCCCGTGTGAAGAACTTCAACCTCTCAGTTTCTAACCTCATTATCCACGCTGTGGGTGTGGATGCTACAATAATGAGGTGTGCACTTACTGGCTGCCTTAATGCCCTGAGAGGGGGGATACAATTCGGTGCAGACGTTCACTGAGGCGAAAAAAAAAAAACACCAAAACAAACATGGCGAGTGCTCCAAAAGTTTAAAACTTATCTCTTAAGTTTTATTCAAAAGTGCTCTGATTGGTAGACTGCACTGAAAGTGAACCAAACAAGTGGGTGTTATGTCAAAGATTGCTTACAGTAATCACAACTCAGGCCAAATTCAGATGAACTGTTTTAACAAATTATATTCAGTACTCGAATTGAGGGGTGGGGGTACGGGGTGGCATCCCCCCTGAAATGAAAACGGTAAAAATCATCCCCCTTCTCATCCCAGCTTTCCATCCCTTGAGCTACTTTTTTATGTGGAAATACTACTAGTAGCCTATTTTAACATTGGAAATATCGCCACCATTTCAGCGTTTAAGGGGTGTGACGGAGCGGTGTCCTCATAGACTGCGGCCACACACACACAAATAACGCGCCAAACATTTCCCTCCCCGTCAACGTCGCTAATAACCCACTCAACAGCGCTACTTTTCCTTCACCCCTCACTGTTGGAAGGGGTAACCATGGATACACACTTGGAGCTCTATCAATCAACTTAAACATACATTCACATAGACATTCATCCCTCCACTTACCTGCCGGGGTTCATTCATTCACGCCGTCATGCTGGCTCAGGTTTCCAAATGAGAAACAGAGCGCATGATTTCCGGGTGTAAAATAGACGGGTACGGCGGGTCAAAGTGGTCACATGGTGCAAAAAAAATAATTCCCTTGTTGTTTGCATGGAATCCCTAAAAATGAATGCTCCATTGATTTGTGTAAAAACTTAATTATAAGTGAGGTCTGAAGGTTAAAAATGTAACAAAATAATAATAAATGGTAAAAAAAAATAGTTTGAATTTGAATTAATGAGTTTTTTTCCAAACTTATTTCATTAGCAACACCCAGTGGGAGGGGCTAGTGGGGTTCAAAGGGCCTTTTTTTGAGTCTGGAGTTTGTTGCATGGAAGGTAACTGCCAAACAAACTTTTGTACGGCTGCTGTGTTTCTATTTTTTTTATTTTTTTTTAATAGCAAGAATCTTGAGTTATAGTGGAACTCTTGCCTTGGTGGTATTTTCTTTTTTGCCTTGTACATTTTGTAAGTAGTATCTGACCATCTTTTTGCACTTGTCATTTCAGTATCATAGCTAAGCAACACAGACAGCTCAATCCAAGGAATAATATACAAAACCCAATTCCATTGAAGTCGTGAAATTGTGATAAACGTAAATAAAAACAGAATACAATAAATTGCAAATCCTTTTCAACCTAAATTCAATTGAATACACTACAAAGACAAGATATTTAATGTTCATACTCATAAACTTTATTATTATTATTATTTTTTTTGCAACTCTAGAATTTCGTGGCTGCAACACGTGACAAAGTAGTTGGGAGAGGGGCATGTTTACCACTGTGTTACATCCCCTTTCCTTTTAACAAGGAAATATACTAATTATTTTTGTGCTGTCGCAAAAATAAAATGGGTAACACAGTTGGTTTCCAACCATGTGCACTGTCAGCAGAACAAAATATCTGTCCAAAACCATAAAATTCAGCATCACAATATTTCACAATTCGACTACTAATTATATTCAACCCTTTTTTTGTTTGTTTGCTTGTTTTACAGCCCAAAATGTATTTTGTTCAGTCTCACAGCACCAGCAGACAGCTGTTTCCAGCACCAAACCGCAGGCTGAAAATGTTGACTTTTAGCTTTGAAACATAGCAGAGCATTAAGGGGAAGTTTCCCTCAGGAGTTGGTGTAAAGTGAAACAATGATACAGGAGGACTCTCTGCTTGTTTTACTGGTGGCCAGGTAAAAAAAAAAAACATCTTTAATGCTACCTAGTTAGCATTTCTGACACATTGGTGCTGAAATTCTCAGTTATACGATAAAGTGTGATATTCTGTTCTGAATAATGGATTTCAATATCAGTCATTCTCTGTAGATGGTGCTATATGCAATTATGTAAGTGTGAACTCATTATTCTTCACACTTCAACCTGCTAATGGCTTTTTTTTCATCTCACCTGCAAACTTGAAGAATGTATAATGTTATCTCAATTTTTTAGAACAAAATACTGACAAACCACCAGTGGCAGGTGGTTGTGTTACAGCTTAGACACAACATATGACCATAATGACAGTATCAATCTTTGTAAAGTCTATACATTAAGTCACACTGGTGCATCAAACACTGTTTCTGGGAGTCTCAGGGGGGAAAAGGTTCAAGCTGTCTTCCTATGTTAAGACTTCAATCTCTTTCAGCGAAGTCCTGACCTGTCTTTTTAGTAATATCTTTTTTCACTTTCTAAGCCAAGAACCCCCCACCACACACACCCACAGTCATTTGTTGCCTTGAATCGTTAGTCTTTTCAGCATGCCACATGATTTATCCACTTGCAAACATAACACCGTTTTCTTTAAATGCATGATTATGCGCTAATGAGGGAGAAAAATTGATGTCAAGTGGCGCTGCTTGACTCGTCTGGCTCAATATGGATCAAACATGCTTTGGCTGCAAAGCCGAGTGCCAACTTCTGAGTAATTTTCTGTATTATGCTGAAGAATATCTGTCTACTTTTCCTCTTGTATATTGTTTGCACTTGTCTAAAAGATGCAGCTCACTTATGGATGCCAAAAAGGCATATAAAGTTTGTCTTTTACATCAAATTTCACAGTTTTTGTTTTTCTGACAAGCCTTTCCGGTTCTGTCTGGGAATGTTGACAATGTTTAATTGTTAAGTTGACTTTTTATTGAGTGAATCCCTGGTCTATACACTTTATGGCTTATACTAAAATGGTTAACATTGTAGTCTTTGGAGCACATTTTGTTTTTACCAGGACATTTCCCCCTCAGGAGCTCTTCTCGACGTCTCTGTACTCTCTTTTCTGAAATCATAGTTCCACTCCAGCTGTGCATGTTAAGAGGCATCTGGTATAATGTAACGCTCTGTTAACACTGCCACTCTAGGGGACAACTAAACTGAGAGAAACAGACAGAGTGGAAAAGTCAGGTACAAGGGAGTAAATAACAAAGAATCAAAAAATTAACCAGAAAGGAGCGAGTAAATATGAGGCTTCCTGAGAGATGAAGAGATATGGTGCTGAAGTGTCTCCTCTGATGAGGATGGCAGTCAGTGTAAACAGCATCAGTCTGGCAGAGGCCACTGAGGCCAGGATGTCAGAGCGGGTGCTAAATGATTTTTTGACAGCAAAGACCAGACTGTCCGCTCTCTATAAAACCCTTATAATCACACAGGCATGGGCTAAGGTCTTACACTGGAGAAGCTGACTCTAAGCTGCACCCTGAGCACACATGGCCTCAGCTCTCTGAGTGCATACAGTGGGACTGCAGGGTTTTGGGTGTAGGGTTTGTGTTACTCTGGCTGATATCTTGAAAATAGCAGTGCCATGCTTTCCCACCATGCTTCTCTTGAATGACACTACCTCATTAAAACTAATACATATGAATATATGCCTTCCCTTGTCATGTATTGCGGCAGTCAAATATCCCAGCAGGTTTACGCTGGAGACCTCAGCTACAAAAAAAGGGTGATCAACTGATGTGAGTTTTCAGATGGACAATAAAAATAACAAAAAAGAAGTTGAGTCCATGGATGATATAAAAGCAATGAAATCCTGTAATCACAACTCCTGTTGCTTCGTAATCAAGCAGATTTTACGGTGCCGATCAGCGAGGAGATAGAAGGAGAGGTTGTCAGGTTTTTTTTTGTTTTGTTTTGTTTTGTTTTTTTAGTGCTTTGCAATTTTTGGTTTCTGTCCTTTTGTCATGTAGACACACACTCAAACACGTCATCCAATGAAAAATAGGTGCAGAAGATACTCCAGCTAAATTTAACCACAAGATAGCTCTGCGTAGATGAAAAGGATTCGCTCTCAGTGAGTCATAACCTCCACCCCCCACTTAGCCCTCTCATCAGTCATTTTGCCTTATCAATAACCTGCATAGTCTCCCAAATAGCTCATAGAGCCAGGACATTGCAGTCACAATAGCAATGCCACCTCCAAAACACCCACACATTCTTCTTCATGCAAGCTCCTTATGAGTAATTATACTGCCTACCTACTCTACCTCTCGGCCCTTTATGGTCCCTTCACCCTGACACAGCCATGGCGAAGGGCTTTGTCAGGGTGAAGACACAATATCTAAGACTAAAACTAAATTCAAACTTCTAAACAAAGTTGACACTGACCTGCTCCTCTGTGAAGATAGGGAACGAGAGGAGAGAGGACAGAGAGGAGAGTCTGAGAGATGTTACAAGATAAAATCAAGGTTGCAGAAGTGGCCAGTTTAAAAAATGACTCTTTGGTGGTTTCAAGTATCTGAAAAAAGTGAAGCTGCCCCTCTAAAAAGGCACCCTGGATCAATCTGGATCAATAAAGAACTGACTGATCACTCATGTGAACAAACCCTTCAGACAGACGGACAGACAGACTGACTGATGGACTGCCAGACAGAGGCGGGGCAGACAGCAGTGCAGTGTGTCAGATGAGTGTCTGGAGTGAACGGATGACGACCGGTCGCTACGGCTGCCATCTGTGAGCTAGAAAACTGAGATAACACTGTGTGTGTGTGTGTGCGTGTGTGTGTGTTAGTGTATGCATGTGTGTGTGAGGGAGAGAGAGGGGGGAAAAAAAGAGAGAGGGCTATTCAGTGATGTGTCTCCGTGGATGCATGTGTGTCAGCGTGCAAACAGATGCTTGTCTCAGTGCGTATGTATGTGTGTGAGTGTGTATGTGTGTGTCACATGCCTCTGCCAGTGGGTGCTGTGCTCTCGTGGGTAATTGCTGCAGCCATGTTGTTGCTGAAGAGGTGCTGCATCAGGTTTATATATAGCAGAGATTACAGCCTGAGAGCTGCAGGTATTTCAGCTGCAAAATCAATTTGCTGGATAACACTGCTAATAAAACTGTCTGATATTTGTCTTTCATCCAAAAATAGAGGTGCATTTTTCCCCACAGCCTCTCTCTGGAGTTAGGAAGATTGTTTCTGAGAGACGTTTTGACTGAAAAACATCACTTCAATCTGTCGTAAAATGAAAGCAGTGTTTGGGCTTCCACTCACTCAGAGGTTTGATTTTAATGTTTCTATTAAAAACACTTCACATACTTGTTGACTACATGGTGATGAATGAAAATGGCCTTGTCTGCATTCTGTAGCTGAGCGAGGATTGTAGATTTCTTTTTCTGGCATTGGCAGTTCCTCTCTCTGAGTGATGATATGGGGAAACCGGAGTAAAATACTACTACTATGAACCCATGACATATAAATCTTATTTCGGCCTTACTGTCTTTTTCGCTTTTGTTATACTTGCACTCTTTTCTCAGTTAACCTTTTAGGCCTTTTATTGTTTTATCTCTTGCTCATTTCTGTTGCTCTATTTTATCATTACTATTATTATCAGGATTACCTGTTATTATTCTATTATCATTGTTGATATTGCCTTTTATATTTACTACCCTGTTTCCGCTTTCGTCCTCCCTTTTAATTGCTTTTTCCTTTTTTCTTAACTTTTTTATGTTTTTATATTGGTCCTCGTGGTCTCATTGTCAGGGTTCCTTAAAATGGCCTTCCGTTTTTACTGCGCTTTTTGTTTCTATCTTTTTTTTCCATGTGCTCCATGACTATATGTCTAAGCACTTTGTAAGCTTCTGTTTTTAAAAGTGCTATACAAATAAAGTTATTATTATTATTATTATCATTATTTTTATTATTATACAGCAGTGTCGGCTGTGTTTTGAAAATGAGTTTCATTAATACAGGATTATTTAATACATTTCACCTGTCACTGATAAACGTACACTTTTGTTAGGGTGACCGACCCTTTTGTAAATTGCGATAACTTTGTTGGCCTTTTTATGTCTCCTATAACAGCCACTTTTGTATCACAGTAGCCTCAGTGTAGCTCTTACAAACAACTAAATACTAAGTCTTGCATTTCTAATTGTATTTTAAGATTATTTTTAATGAATCTTGTGATATGATTACTTTATTTCAGTTGAATTAGTTCATGCAAGTCCAAAAAAGAATTTATCCTCATGTTATTACGTTATGACACTGTACCCTGTAATGCTTTATTTTGTAACTACAGAACTTTATCAAGCTATTTACAAGACAGTACTATAAAAATTATTATTATCATCATCATCATCATCATCATCATCATTATTATTATTATTATTATCATTATTATCATTATTATTATTATTATTAGTAGTAGTATTATTAGTATTATTATTATTATTATTATTATCACTCCTGACCGCAGCAGAGAGGAACATGTCTGTGCTCCCTGGTGATGACGTAACATCAAATGGACAGTAATCCCAGATTACAGACCACACAGCTGACTGACAAAGGATTGAGAAAGTGCTCATCAGAGGGAGAGCTGCTATTCACACATTTACACAAATGGCTTTTACATAAGTACAGGCACGGGCAAATCCATACATCGAACACACCCCTTTTTTCCTCCCCCTCTTACTCTGTGCAGGAAAAATCAGAATTGAGAGAGTATGCAAACCAGAATTATGCCTCTGAATCTTTCTCAGATTCTTAATATTCAGACTAGTCCTAAATGTCTCTTCTCAGAGCATGATTATTGTGATCCAGAGGGTTTGGATGCTGTATTCAGACAGCTTCGAAAACACACCGCCTACTCATTACTGGCACAGGATCAGCTGCTGGTAAATCATTCTGTCAGAGGTTGAACCGAGGCCAACATCTCCAACAGGCCAACAGGCATTTAATGTCAAAAGATACTGTACGGCTCCTATTCACTGGATTTAAACAGAGGTTTGTTTCTGGAGCTGCTGATGTCAGAAACAAAGTGTAGAGCTTTTGATTGAGATAGATTGCAGTAATCTGGTGCTGACAGATCAGGGATTATTCCAAGGAGTCATCAGGAAACAGAAGCACAGACAGCTGGGAAGTCTGACTTTGTGTGCTTCGCTTTTCTGCTTTTTAGACACCTCACCATTTGGTCGTGTTAATCAAAAATACATTTAGAGGACGTTTTTGAGTCTTGAGAAAACAAAAACTTTCAACGGAAAGGTTGCAGTTTCTCCAGCAAAGACAGCACATTTAAAAGTAGCTTGTGAAATTAAACTGTGACGTAACATGATTTAACAGAAACACACTGATTGGTTGGTGACATTCTGGGAACTCAAGACAGTTTTGGAGAGACACCCCTCCGGTTTTACATGTAAAAAGGGTGCGTTAAAATGGACTTCAGTATTTAAGAGCTTTATTCTAGCTTGAATTATAATGTTCCGAATATGTTGTCACTGAATTTTCAACGCATGAAACAGCCATAGGTGGAGAGAGGACAGCAGGGAGAGGAGCAGGGCGAGGGCATGCATGTGAGTGTCTGCATATCTCTAAAAAGCCAAGGGACAGGAATCTCTGTGGCGCCTACATGCACCTTTGAGACTCTGCTCCATGTATGTATCCCCAAAACCCCCTTTTTTCATAACTCAGTATAATGTGAGTTTTGATGGCAGTAATTTATGATTATACAACTCAAGGGTTATGTCATGTGCTGTTTATCTTTTCTATTTTTCATACACTAATTAGTTCTGGTTATTCTTGAGGGGCTTTTATGGCTCTTAACACTTCAAGCAGAGATGTTTCACGCTGACAGATTTAGAAGTGCAAGGACAATCATGCCTTCCTCTCTTGGCACATATTTGATCTGAAACACCTGAAAGAGAAATGACTTTTAATGATTGTATTTTTTACAAGAACCAGCTTTTCTTTCAGCAGTTCCTGCTGCACTGAGCAAAAACTGACACTGATGTGATTGTATGTCAAGTTAACTGGAGTATTTTTAATACTATTTTTTAACTTGGCTTTAAAGTTGGTGATAACTGCAGCTCTTTCTGCCATCTGGTAGAGTGTTATGGAGAGTTGTAGCTGTATCAGTGAGCCAGCTTTGTTTCTATTTCAGCCATGTTCCAGTAACACGTCTTTTGTTGTGTTTTATATGAATAAATGGAGACATTTCAGAACCTCCCCTGCACAGATTGCTGAGCCAAGTGAAAGAAAAACAGAGCAGGGTTGATATTTCCCTTAAATAACACAGCATGTTGGTGATAATAAGGTTCAACTCAAAATACAGAAGTACAAATTACTGACTTTTTCTCTGCACTTGTTGCTTGTAATGACAAACAGATATGCTTTAGAATAAGATGAATATAATGCACCTATGTGAATGCAGTAGAGGAACAAACCTCCCCAAAAAGGCTTTACTTGTCAAGATACCCTACCTGAGGTAGAACCAAGCACAACCATGTTTTTTTGTTGTTTAAATGAATTTACATGTCTAATTCATGAAACAGATGGTTGTCTATAAATATTTTACTGCTAAATTACTTTTTTGGCTATTTTTTGGATTTTCACAAAAACCAAAAAAGCAATAATAAAGACCTCTCTAAATGGGACGGTATCTGCTTTATCTCGTGACTCTGGAAAACAAGCTCAGAATGACAGTTTTTATCAATACCACATTCAGTCTTTGAAGTTTACTCACTTAAGCCTGTCATTCTTACAGTAAGCAGACCAACCATCAAAAGTTGCCATTGATATGATCTGATGACCGTAATCCCATAATAAAAGATGGTTATTTGATTTGATTTTTGACTATTATTATATTATTATTATTATTTGATTTGATTTTTGACTTCACCCCCTGCTGTCACCAGTGCAGCCAGCCCTTTAGTGGGATCTGTACTAAGGGGTCCTATTGTGTTTGTATGTCCTGTTTATATGACTGAAAGGAAGGACGGGAACAAGAGTGGGTCTGATCCTACATAATGGGACTCAATTTGATCCCATCTCTACATTCATTCTTCCTGTAAATATAATGATAATCTGGATCAGCTATTCTGAAGAACATGGATCACCCACTTCATAACATTTTGATAGACCAAAGGGCCAGTGGTGGTGGACGGCTCTTCTTACTTCGCTGCAGGACAGAGAGATTCAGAAGATTTATTTGTACCTACAGCCATCAGACGGTTTAATTCTTCTGTAAATACGAGACACAAGACATGAGACTACAGACAATCGATTTTCCCTTCAGGGATCAATAAAGTTCTATTCTTCTCTTTTTTTTTCAGCGTCTTGAGATAAGATTTGTTGTAAATTGATTTCAATATAAATAAAGATTAACTGATGAATCGACTGATTGGCAACATTCATCTTTCAGGAGGTTACAAGATTCCAATTAGTTTTATTTCTTTTTCAAAAGCCTAAAAGGCCTAAAAGACCAAATGAAGAGGCTTCACACTGAAAATCTGTGTGTCTCTGATGTTCTTGGAAACTCTTATTTTTCTATCTCTGTAAAGTCCTGGATTTGGCTAAAAAGAGAGTTCATCCACCGTGTGTGCTTGAATGTGCATTAAAAAGGGTTTAACCAAAGCTGTGCCATCCAACAAAAGTAATCATGTCACTTTCAAAGAGCTGCGATATTGTGGAGATTATCATTGTGGTATATTTCCTGCTGCTTGTTTTCAAAGTGGACATTTTGGTGTATTTATAACTGATGTGAAACAGGCTCATCTCCTCCTGGCTTGACGTCACTAATGATGAAGAGGTTGTTCATAAATGTGTTCCAGTCTTGAACATTTGGTGCTAATTGTCCTGCAGAGATTAATGATAAATATCTCACAGAGTATCAATAGATTGGATTTTTATGATGACTCACCCCGGGCTAATTACACAGCACTCCATGCTTGCTATAAGTGGATGTGTGAAAGGACCACTGAACACTGAAGCATGTGATGTGCTTCATGCGGGTGTGTGTGTGTGTGTTTTCATGAACACAACTCACACTCTGGCAAGGCTTTCATCATCTGCAGCCTACACACTGTCCTCATGAATTATGTATAAACTATTGATCTGTTTGTGACAACGTACACAGAGAAAGATGTGCCACTGGGCTTTGATGCACATTGGAAAAAAGATTTTCCTTCTTCATCTGCTGCATTTGTGTCAGCAGTCATACCAACACTGAGAGACGTATGAGACAGTTTGAGTTGTGGGAAAGGATTCAATAACTGTCAGAGGAAATGTCACCATTTATTTATGTCTCTTCAGGGTTGGGTAAGTTAAAAAAAGTGATATATAACACATGACTATAGTCACTTTTCTCTATTACTTACTGCTGAAATGAAACTAGTCACATTACTTTTGCATTACTCCAAAACAGAACCTGATATTAATTGCCGATACACAATAAAAATCTTATGTATGTTATAATCAACACAAATCCCTCTTACAAGGACATAATCACAATCTCTATTCATGCTGTTAAATACAGAAAAGGAAGCAGCGAAGTTTTCAACATTAGTGCAAACAGCACTGTACAGAAAACTCAGAAGCTAAAAATAAAGAGTTAATAGAATTTCATTAGTTTTGTTCATTTTGTTTTAATAAGATGTGAAAAAATATTGTTAGATAACTAAAAACATTATTTCATAATTTAAAGCTCCTGTGAGAAACTTTTAGTGTGTTTACTTTGGCGCCCCCCTGTGGATAATGTGGTAATCTATTAAATTGTCTTAACTAAAAAAATCTCTTTCTGCTTCTTTTACAGCGATGATTATCATTTCTAATGAATATCTGCAGTGACAGCTCTAGTATTCATAGTGTAAAAAGCATAGTGTACACGCCACTGCTTTCCCTCTTTGCAACGCACCACCACCAAAGCATCATAGAAAATGATGGATCTAAAACTTATGTCTAAAAAATGCTAACACTTTAACTTACCTAGGGCTGCACAATGTTCCGAAAAACTGATATTACAATAAGTTTTATTCTGTTGATGTTGATATATGGAAAAATAATTTACAGCAGATAAATGCTATGGAGTGGGTTTTTATGCTTGAACCAGACCTGCAGGACATATTGTATAAAATAAATGATGCACTTGGTACTGCTGTGTCAATCTCTGCCATAAGAATTAAAATAATATGAGTATTCATTAACCAAAGCTTATTATGCCTTTTTTTTTGCATGCTGCTCCTGAATACGAGGAAATCCTAAAAACTGATCTGCTTCACCTCTATTGACAGCAATTAGACCAAAGCCGAAAACATACAGGATCTGTATTTCGTTCCATACCTGCTTTGTCGAGCAGCGCTGTCTATCGCACATAGGATGCGTATTTGGAGTGTAGCAGCGGCATAGTGCAGCCCCAGTCAGCTGGGCTCAGTATTGAGGAAACAACATGTTCACGACAGGTTGTTTTGCCTTTTTGTGGTCTACTTCCTGCTCATTTATATATAATTCAGTGACTGTTGAGCTTCTACTGTGTGTGAAAAAGCAACGTGATTTTACAGTTTCAGTTTTTTTGCAGGTTTACTCTTGTTTGATAAAGTAAACTATGTTCCTTTATGCTGTGCTGTTACCTTCAGACAGAGTTAGCAGTTACAAGTCCTGTTGGGGTCCACATGGATCAGGGACTTACCATCGGATTGTTCTGTGTTACTGATACATCCATAACCAGGAAGTATTTCTCATCTACATGAACTGATACACAGTCGGGAGTTTGCATATGGTGTTTTATTTTGAAATGTACCGGATGACATGCGCGTTTTTTTGTGCTTGACATCCTGTCTAGAACAATTTGTTGGAGAACAGCAAAAATGGACTGGGCGTGTTTCTTTAGCAGAGCTGCTCTCGATGTGCTTCTGATACAGCATAGATTAGAATGGCAACTTATTTGCGGTCAATATGGATCCTATATGTTTTCGCCTTGAGGGTAGCTTGAGTTTCAGCTCAAAAGTGTGAAAACATGATTCAGCAGAAAATCTTCACACTAAGTGATGCATCGTAAGGCATAATGAGATTTTTATTGGATGTTGCAAGTAAAGACGACCTTAGCATGTTTAGGATGAGCAGAGGGATTTGATGCACATCTTTGACCACAGTGGGCACCTCCATCAACGCTAACCGAACACCCTTCAGAGCAGCCGTAGAAAACCGACAAAGTATGAGCTCCTGCTGATTTTTTGAAGTGAATGAAGCAGAGTGAGAGGTGAGAGCTGATGAGGTGTTGATCAGCAGAGATAGAGGAGGATGGATCCATCAGAGCTCACGCTGCGGTGCAGAAAACAAAGAGGCAGATGGCCTGATTGTGTTACTGCATCGAGTAGCTCACCTGGGCTTTCTTTCCACCCCCCCGGCCTGATTAGGAGAGAAAAGCAACGTAATTAAAAACAAAAGAGAACAAGGAGGCATTAAACTACGGATCTTTACTTGTCCAATTAAGAGCCGCTATCACTCCTCTGACAGCTCAGAGGGAAAAACAGCCAGAGGAAGAGGAGCCATCTCAAAAAAGGAGCACTGAAAATACCCCACCATGCTGGGAGTGGGAGTTACATGAAGAGACTAAACCTTAAAAATGGTCTTTAATTAAGCAGAATCTACAAACATAATCATATCTGTTTTTATTAAAACGCTCAAAAATTCAAGCCTTTCAAAAATCAGAAAAAAAATCTAAGAAGAGAGAAAGAGGCCTGTGACACAACCGTACCTGCACATGTGTGGGCACCTGGCGTTCACTGGAGCTCAAGAGCTACTTTTTACATGCTTTTGTTTAGGGAAACAAAAACAGTGATAAATATTGACTGCAGACAGCACTCCAGAAAAAAAAAAACCTCTATATACTTCAACAATATGAACTGAATCCATTACCATTTTTGCTGTAGCTTTCAGACAGCCAAATAACCCAACTTTTAATATCGTCTCACCAGCTCTATTACAACTCCTGAGAAAATCTTATCCATAACCTCCTTAATGCCGTGTCTACTCACTGGCACCAACTGTCTGTTTACTGCATGCTGCTTGCTCAGCAGGTATCTAACTGTGGGTTCATCCAAATGTTTTCACCAAAAAAAAATCTGCAGCTGGAAACCAGCTCAATGTGAGTAGTGCATCTAAACCAAGCAGCAACCTCCAAAGACTCTCAGTTATCCACAAGTTTGCACGACTAGGAGCATGGCTGAGTTGACTGATAGGCGGACACACTGTAGCTATTTGACCAAAATTGGTTGAGCCTCCAGAAACAATTGGGCAACATCACTGACACTACTTCCAGTTATTATAGTCTATGCCCAAAGGCAATTAAACACAAATATTATATTCAGCAAATCACAGGACATTGATTAACGTGGCCCCTCTTCAATCTTCCTGTCTCCAGCCATTTTCCGGTGGGTTGGGCGAATCCAAAATGGTAAAAACAAGGGGTGTGTTCTAAGACAGGCTGTTACCTGTGAAACGAGGGTGCTCTGAAAACACCCCCCATTAACACTTGGTAGGTTCCTCCTGATAAAATTAACCATAGACTGTAAATTGAAGTGGAAAAAAATTGAGTCGACCGATCAGAATTTTGGTCGATTCAGCACATATCGACCAATAAGTCGGCCAGTTGACTAGGCCTTGCGTGAATCACTTTCCTTCCCACAACAGTCTGGACTTTGGCCCATTGGGAGCGTGAATTAACGATCAGAAAATAACCAGGCCAATCAGTGACTGTTTCCACTGTTCCCCTGACAACAGGGAAAGGCAGCCCATGATTGGTCCAAGTGTAGATGGTGACGTCTAACACATGCTGCAGGACTTTTCAAAGAGCCGTTCATTCAGAACGCTGTTTATTCTGCAGTTGACTTTGCAAAGTCGGCAGAAATCATTTGGATCCGCAGAAGACGTCGGATATAAACGATTTCTGCCGACTTTGCAAAGTCAACTGCAGGATGGCCCAGCCAGGCTAGGACTTTACAGCCCTAGTTGTGGGTTACAAGCTGCACAACTTAGGTCAAAATTATGATGAGTGTCAGACTTTGGTTTGATTTCTGTGAAACTATTCATAACTGTTTTATCTCGTGAATACAGAAATGTGAAGACCTGACTTGTAAAGGCATGAGCGCCTACAGAGGATGAAATTTCAAAAATAAAATAATTCATGTCTGTTTTATTGGCTTGCTGAATCCAGAGAGTCCAAAATAAGGATGCTCTAAAACTGACAGCTTACTCTGCCAGCTCAAACTGATCTGCTCAGAATGATGGGTGGTATGTTCTTGTTAGAGGTCTAAGATGATGGTGAATTTGATGCTCTTTTAAAGTTGCTGCAGCTACAAACATTAACTATTTTATCATGTTTCTGGCTTCATTTTTTTCACATGGGGGACAAAAATTAACAATCTATTCTGCACTATTTTACCAAAGCTCAAAATCATGTCCGTACTAGTCAAGGGGAGTTGCAGTGAATGTAAGCCTGGGACCTCCATGATTTGGGATATGAGACGATGGTTTACACTGACATCTGTGCTCCACGCAGCAGGATAAAGAAGAAAATCAGTGTTCCTCTCGAATCCACTGAACAAATCCAAAAGATTATTTCTGGTTATGATTGAACATTATATAACTTTGGCACATCATAGCGGCCTGAAAATGCATTCCTATATTCATGCATCGCTCCCTCTGCTGATGAGTGTACAGAGTAATTAGGGTAAGAGGGCATTTTGATTGATTATGGTGCAAATGGTATGGAGGCAAATTAAACCTTTTTAATTGCAGTAATGGGTGATAAGCTCAGCTATAAAACCCCCAATATCCTCTGCAGTCATAAATAAAATCATGCAGAAAAGTAATATTTCTGTATTCTGATTTTCACAGTGGGGGTGGGGAGGGAGTTATGCTATTTACAGTGCCTGGATTCAGCCTAGAAATGAAGTCAGACTTTCTTTGAATTGTAAGGTGCCGTTCTGAGACAATAATTGTCCTCACATTGGTTGAAGTGATTTAAGACCTTGTTTGTGTAGGACAGTAGTTTTAATTCTGCATAGTTCTTTTGTGGGTTATTTTGAACCCCATAACCATTAAAGAGAAGACCTGCAATCAGGACCAGAGTGAGACTCATTTTCAGCCTGAAAGCCTCATAACTAGTTCACAGCCTGGAGAAAGCATATTTTTCACCTTTCGAATTAGAGCAGTTCATGTTTCTATAGCTTACTTATTCATGGTGTATTTTATTACAAAACTAATTTCTAATTATATGCACAAAAGTACAAAAATGTCATTTATTTTGACAAATATGAAATCATTAAAAAAAATTCTGTAATATCAGCCTTTGTAGGTGCAAATGACCAAAAATCTGCATTTTTAAAACATAGAAAAATTAATATTTGTTGTGAGAAAATTTGACTAAAGGTTCCAACTTAAACCAAAATACATGGAAATGCTTTGTAACTGATAACATGCTTTTCAAGTCCTCTTATATAAAAAGTGTAAGAGTTAAAAAAAAACAATTAAAAAAAATAAAGAGTGAATTATTCTCCAGTATTAAAACAGCTGTATTTTTCTGATCTGTCCTGGTTTCATCTGAACCGCTTAGGCTACTACAGCTGCTCGATGCCTGAAGTGAGAAGCTCTGGGTGCCGTAAATCCCTCTAAATCCTCTGAAGTGAAATGCTACTTAAAATCATGAGCACTTGTACCCATCCCCAGTGAGTGCAGCTTGTATGATCTATTTACTGTCACTATAAACCAGCCCTTGAGACCATATAACCAGCCCTGCCTACTGGGAATTTCCTGGTTCTCCCAATTAGCCATTCAGGACCTGACAGCGGTAAGGTACTGTTTTGATAACAAACTCTATGGGTCTTCTGTAATGAGACACATCCTTTTACTCTGGGGTAAAGTTGTTTTCAAATGTAAATCTACTTTATCTTTTACTTTTTCACATTTCAACTTGGAGAGATCTTAAAAAGAAATGCTTTAAAGTAAAAAGAGCAAATAAAAAGAATCTTTCCCTGACCTGACGGATGAAAAAATTGTGTCTAAAGAGGGTCATAACAGCACTTCAATCTCAAGTGTGAGTTTCATGATAGCTAGTTGAATACATCTTCAAATAACAGCCATCAATGGTGCATAACAGTGAGATCTAGAATTCATTTATCGGGAGATAAGTTGCAAATAATACTTGTACAGCTCCAACAGGACCGCTGTCGAGATGCAGACCCAATCCCTTCAAGTCAAAGGACAGAGGAATAATGCTGCTTTGACCCTCTAATGGACTGTGTCATATTTCAGTGAGATTATCCATCCTCTGGACAGCATTACTCTATCCCTCTCAGCAAACACAGATACAGATACAAAGATTTGTGCCAAAGCTCTTGATAATAAACAGGATCAGAAATGATTGACTGGTTGCCAATGCCAGCTTGTTATAAATCATCAAATACAGCAGCTTGGACAGTGGAACAATACCTCAGATGTGATGCTGTTGATATCTCTCTAATTCATACTCACTATCCTCTAGTTAAGGATTCAGGGTGCCATGAAAGTCAGGGAACAAGGTTTTAAGAGTGTTACTGTGCAAGCTTTATTCTGTAACTGTTACAGAATTAGACACTCATACACTCATACTACTCTGGTGGCGCGAATGACACAAATTGGAGCTGAAATGTCTCAACTTAAGCTGATATTCACGTTGTGATAAGGTTGCGGAGTGACGTATGAAAATGTACGGTTGTTCACTGGTATCTATAATGGAGGATAAACTGATCATGTCGGTATGTGGGTGCCCCGAATTATGTGATACCTTTTCTTTCAATTACCAAAACCGGAATAAGTGAGCAAGGAGGTCAGAGTTACCTGGTAAATTGTAAAAAAAAAAAAAAACTTTATCGGTTACTTGATCCCACTGGTTGAGTTAGCTGGGAATACCATTGAATGTACCATTGAAAGTACTGTTGAAAGTACCACTGACACGCGAATGAAGTGAGTACAGACTATTCATTCATGCGTCTAGGCTCGCATGAATTAAGCGAGTAGATGATTTTTATTGCGCTTGTATTAGCGCCTGATGTTAACTACTGCATTGGCTTGACTCCATGGCACACCCCAAAGGTATGCATACCCCCTGTGCCTACATTTTGCTGCAAAATGAGATTAGTAAGATCTGGCAACATGACAACTCTGACTCTGTGGCAGTTAAAAAAGCTTCACGGCGTCCACCAGCATACTATCATCATCATCTGTCTACCACTTGAAAGGCGTGGTGAAAGCCATTCACAGCTTCCTGACCAACAGCTTTTAGTCAAATCTACCCACCACACTTCGGTTCCTCTTAAGAGCAGCTTTACCATCAGAGCAACAGTCTGAAGACCTAAAAGGGCAGGTTGCTGGGTCTTCATGTGACAGGTTTGGGGCTTAAAGAAATGTCTAAATAAGGAGCATCCACCGCTTTATTCCTTTTCAGCCCACAACATCTCCAGCTCAGAGCAGTACCACCCACTTCCCAGCTGACTGGCGAATGTGTTTGAGAAGGCGTTCGCGCTCTGGAGTGTGATCTAAACACAGTGAGCCACATTAGACTTTCATTTTCTGACAGTGTTGTCTGATAACACACAGACTTATGCTGAAATTGTGTCTGAAGTGTGAGCTTGATGTTTTTAACTGGCTCATATTCATAACCTTTGAAAGTGCTCTCTGCATTTGGCAGGTGTTTGAGATGATGATGGTAAGTATTTTAGTCCTGGTCTTTGCTTTTTGAATCTGGCTCAGTCGGTTTCTGCTGGAGATGACTGAACCTGGAGTGACTGATGTGTAATGTTTGTTGTGCTTAAAACAGTCTCTGTCACAGGTGATTGACAGCTGTGGTGAAACTGTTTCTCTAGCACAGTCAAATAAAAATGAGACTTTTGGGACAAACATCCGAGTGACGGTTAGGAAGGTAAAAGAGGCAGAAAGCTTCTTTATGAATGAGATGTGGAGCACAAATCGTGGGTCTGAAACAGCAGTTTACTGATGACACCTACACAACAGAGGCAGAATGAAACCACATATTTCCCTGGTGGCTCTCAAACTTTGTGACAGTTGATATTCAGTAGCTTTGAAAATTAGCAGTGTTTCACTGACTCTTAACTGTGCAAGTTACTGTATCCGACCTGAAAAGTCTTGTGGGATTTAAGGAAGAACCAGTTTTGACTGGTGAGATCCACTGTGGCTGCAGCCAGGTACCTTTGAATACCTGCACACAAGATTTAGTTTATAAATCTGGTAATATGTCGGGGACAAAATTGGCACATAAAAGACACAGGGTAGATGCTAGAATTCATTTGTAAACTATGGTATGAGTCAGAAAAGTAAGCAACACAGTGATGTTAAAGATTAAAAAACTTTTTAGACTCTGACAACAAAACTTTTTTTCTGAAGGGCGACTCCAAGTCCGCAACTGACGCAGTCATCAATCTGATAATGCTAATTTGTTTCTAAAACACAGTTTTGAAGAGACACCATTGAAAATGCTGACTCAGGTGGTTTATACTGTTTCTTACATTTACAAAAATACCCAAAACACACAAACAGGATCAAATAAACAGAGATGTTAGAGTGAAGGAGCTGCACACTGACAAGGGTCCAGATCATAAACCGTATATACTATGGACAACTTGGTTCCACCTTCCACCAGTATACGGGTTTGAAGCCAAAAAGCTCTCAGTATTTCTGGGGTTTTTCTCCAATTCCTGGAACCACCACTTGCGCAGTAGCGTTGTATGCATTTGGCTGGAGAGTGGCCGAGAGTCACTGTGATGACGCTCGGCTCAAACAGCGTATCCCCCGGGTGAGCTACGCAATTCTTTGTATGCCCGTAGGTTAAATCAAGTGCCAGTCATAGCAAACATGAACCCCCTAATTACTTTTAAAAATGGAGCTGTACAAAAAAAGAGGACTTGAGCACAAACCAGTCTTACAGAAACTACATTTTAACATCGCAACCAAGGGGGAGAAAAATGTATATTCTGTGTAATAAATTTCTGAAGTTTGTCCAGAATTCCAAAGGGATGGCTGGAGGAGGCGGGGTTTATGGCCTATACTGCAGCCCACCACCAGAGGGTGCTGTTCTCGCGGCGACTTCACTCAGCGAGGGGGCAGACAGGGTCCATTCTATGTACAGTCTATGGTCCAAATACAATACTTTGGACCCCAATGGGTCATGCAACAGCAACCCCCTATCCTCAAGCCAGACAGAACTACTGCTTGTAAGAGAAATACTCTCTCCTTCAATCCAGTCCATAAATGTTTGACTTGATAACAAGCTGCTGCTGGGATTATAAAACATGAAGCTGTCTATGTATTTCATTCATTTAAAAAACACCCTTTCTTTGGCACCTCAGGATTCCTTGCTGATGCAGATGTGTAAAACATAAACACAGACATCCAAAAAGTTCAATCTTGCTTACCTACTGCCACCAAATACGAATCAAATACCTGCAAGCACACATTCCCAGTACATGTGTTAAATGTGGTAGCACCATTTTAAGCTCTGAAGTCCAGTTTTACCCCTCGAAGCCTTCAGTCAACTCTCACTCTCCCCTGTGGGCAGACAATTGTAAGCTGCTGTGCAGAGTGATCTGATAAAGCTTGAAACTCATGAATGCATTAGTCAAAGTGGACTCCTGGATCTTATTTCATTTCTTCTACATCACCTGATGTAACAAGCCCACACTATTTCTTTAACACTGAAACTCATTTCAGTCAGCAATCTTGTTAAGTCCTGCTCAAATATTCATACCTAATATTTCTAAAATATTGAGGTCAGACAAAATCTGATTTGTGTAAGGCAGAAATGTCTCTTGAAAAAATGTACACCAGGTATGAGTATGAATATTGCTTTTACACAGTCAAAAGAGGATTAAGTTTATAAGAGGCAGAAGCTATGTTGGGAAACTGAAAGTACATAGTGAGGTGTTTCTTTTCTACAGCATTCTCAATTGAAACAAGACATAATTAAAAAATTAACCTGTTGAGTTTCCCCCTAACTAAGCTTGTGAATTCAATGTTCTGTCATATTCACGGCCTAAAGTTCTCCAGCAGGGTGCCAGATTTCCGGCTATTATATTCCAGCACCAGCCAATTTAGAGTCCAAATTAATGAATTGTATCTATAGATTTACATATTGCTCTGCTTGTTCCCACTGCCTCTCCATGGAGCTATACTAACACAGACATAATATACTGTATGTAGATGCCTCATAGACGGACTCTGCCTATTGGAGCTGACGTATCAGCATGGCCGCCATCTTGGATGGGTCCCCCATGCATTTATTTCTATTTAAAGAAAAAAAATAACACAACTTATTTCTTTGTTTGTTATGCAGGTGTCATTTCAGCCTGTCAGGTATTCCTTAAAAAGCTTCAGCGAGAAAACCCCCTGGTACACTTGCTGCATGTGAAGATGGGGGTCCTGGTCAGAGAATCCTCTTAGGATTCTTGGAATCTGAGGCCATCCCACTCAGGTGCGTTATTCAGAGTTATTAAGGGTGGATGTCCAGGGGAGAGACTTGCAGCTCTCTGACAACAAAAGGCTGTTTGTTTGTCAGCAGCATAGACTGTATATCCTACAGACAACTCGGTTCCGCCTTCTGTAATTATACGAATTCAAAGCTGAATTGCTCTCGGTATATCTGGGATTTTCGCCACTTCCTAAAACCATCGTTGGGCAGTAGCGTTGTCTGCACTCCACCACTTGCGCAGTAGCATTGTATTTAGTGGGAGGGTCACTGTGATGACGCTCGGCTCAAACAGCATATCCCCCAGGTGAGCTATGCAATCTTCATACACCCATAGGCTGTGTCGGACTCGTGTTGCCAGGAAGACATGGGTTGGACAGGTGTACACATTGCTCAGGGAAGGATACTGATGATACTGTGCAACCAGAAAAGTTTGCTCTGATGGATGAGGCGGTACAAGTGTATCAAATAGATGGGGACCTGATTGCTCATGCCCAGACCTATATTAAGACAGAAGCTCAGCTTGATGTTGACTGGTGGAGCGTCATAATGTCCATTAGGAACTATGAGGACGATGTCAGATTTCCTTAAGCTGACAAAAGCACTCCTCACTATCTTTACAGGCCCCATTGGTTGAGGGATCATACAATTTAATGGATGCCACCATTGAGGCAGACAGATTTGGCATGACTGTAGAGACTTATGAGGGCCTGGCTATCATAAAAATCTACAATGACAGCCAGGAAGTGGATGGCCTCCTCTAGGCAACAGCACAACATCGAAGAGGTCCTGTCTGTCCTCATATCAGACAAATCACAAATCATTACTTCACCAAGCCAAGAAGTCAACATTAACAGGAGGCCACTGCACCTCCTCAGGTGCCTCCAGAGGCAGAAGTGTTGGGGTTAGGACCATTCATTTAAATTAGGACTCTTCATGTATGAAACTGAGTGTAGCTTTAGTTCAGGTCTACTACAGATCAAAAGTCAAGCTCATGGTACATCAGCTGATTTTCCTGCCAGCCCATAGCAGCTTAGCGGTCAGCTGATAACCTTCCTTGCATTGGCAAATGTCACAATTGGTGCTTTATATAAAGTGCTTCAGCCCTCCTCCTCTTGCTGCTTCTTCCTCTCCAGCTGCTCATTTTGTACTGACTTCACCTGTGTCGTATGTATTGCTACCGATAATCAGTCTTTTCTCTTCTGTTCTCTTCTTTCAGCTGCTGCTTCTCTCCCTGCCTTGGTTTTTCATGTCTGCTCACAGAGGGGAGGTGTGATGTCTCTGCTGCAGGCTTTGGCTTTCCACGTAAGCAAGTGGAAGCGCAGGGAGCTTCAAGAACAGCGCCACACCGTCAAATATAACTATTGCATACAAATAATTGAGATTTACAGCTCAATGGATGGCTCATAATGATGGAAACCTGGGTGCCAATTACAGTTTACCTCACTGCTACCTCTAAGTCTATTGACCCAAAAAGAAATTCCCCTGAATGAGAAAGTGAGATCTTGAGGAAGTTTCTCAGAATCTCAAACATTTGGATCAATCTGTGAAAATTCAGGCAATGGTTTCCTGTATCCAGAACAAAGTCACATCTTGTCCCTGATGGTCTTGTTCTTTAACACCGGAACACTACAGCACTTTCCATCACTGTCCTTGAAACTGAAATGCCCCCTGAAACACCTTTTATCACTGACATATTGCACACTACACTGCTATTTTAAATGCTACGATAGGTGTCATCATATATGCAAGCAGCCTTGTCAGCTAATCCTGCGTGCACGTGAAAAGCCAAGAGTGTTTCATCATGCAGTCCCATGAGAGGAGGAAATTTTCACAGGGACAATGAGCTGTTAGAGGAGGAGAAACATGATCAGGTCAGAATAACATGTTGACAAAGACAGAAAAATAACGAGACCTTTGGTGAGCTGTGTGGAGCTGATCTGCTCTCACAGGTGGCCTTTGTGAGAAAATGGAGTAAACATGAAGCAGATAGACCTTTTTATTCTGGAGTACTATTGGCTTCATCCCAGCTGTCTATGCAGGATGTTAATATGCAGATTGATTCATAGATTTACTTCCACCACATGTCACTGCTGCACATATGCAAAAACATGTATGAAAGGAAAGTGGTCAGTGCTTTTTACGACATTAAAAAGCCATATAAAAATAGACCCATCCTTTTCCTTGTCTGTTAATACAGACACCTGGAAAGATATTTTTTCATGCCCAGTTACATATGGTTGACGTAAAAGGTTTGTGCTAACATCCTGTATAAGGCAACGAAACTATAGAAAAGGAGAAGGTCATTATATATAATATTCAAAAGGACAACTAGTCCTTTAAGTTTGCATCTTTGTCTTTTGTCTTGCTTTCCACTCACTGACGTTGCTGCTTGTTACATGTAGAGCGATATCACTATGTGAGACTTGTACTATTTACCATAATGACAAAGGTCTGATGATGCTGAAGAACCTGAAAACATGTTTATTTTGATTATGATTGTGATTATGATTTTATTAACCCGGATGAAAAATGTGTTTGATGCAGGTCAGTTAGATAGGTTGGAAATAGTCCAAATCTTGAATTTGTGTGTTATCTGCATAACTGTAGAGAAAAATTACCTATTCTTAAGAATGAACCTATTTGAAGAATATAAAGTGAAAAAGCCTAGGCCCCAGTTTATACCATTGAGGGACTCCAAAGGTTGACGGAGAGGCTTATATCAGTCAGGTAAAAGTGTAAGTATTCTTTCCTTTAGCATTTGTGTCTGAGTGAGGCTCCAACTGTGCCCAACCAAAAATATTCACCATGGCACATCGGTAAGATGCACAGTGTATGTTAATAGTAGGATTACTGCAGAGGTAGAGGAAATGTGTCACCACAGCAACAGAGACAACTATGACAGGAAGTTTTCATGACCACCTAACAGATTTCATCCTCAGTGAACAACATCTTACAGCTGCATTACCACTGCAAACATGTCCGTCCAACTAGCAAAGAGAAGAGACAGGTTTAATTTTAGAAGTGGATGTGGAAACCTGCAAAACTTAATGGAAACTAGGCCAGGACTGTGGCTTCCAATCATGGGGGATAATACTGCAAAAAGCGAGTGGAAGTGATGCCAACAGTGTGCTCACCACAGCAACTGTGAGCCAGGATAAACAGTAACTTTAACATGTTCTGCCATGTCTCTTATTTACACCCCATAAATCATGTAGTTCCTCTTGTAAACTGTGTTCATAGTCATCTGTGTATGCAAACATGGAGTGAAACAGCATGTGTATCTTTGGACTTAAACTTGGGGGGCTTTAAAAGTTTTACAGCCAACACAGTGCTCTTAGTCAGACAGAAAAATGATATGGTTTACCTTATATCTGAATACAAAAGAGCTGCAAGAGTCCACAATGTCAATATCTCTAATCACAGATTCTTGAAATCTTTATTCTTATTTTTTTTTAAAAATTAAAATAATAAAAAACAGAGGTTTAGAAATGTGTGTAAAATGTATAAAAACATGGGTCCCACATTGGGTTGTTTGCACAATCCCACTACTTTATGCTACAAAATCTACTGATGAAACACCCAAAGCAAGGCTGCTGTTTGTAACTACGTGGATGTCACACCAAATAGTCTCAAAAACTGCCTTTAAAAAGTTAAAGGGGAATAACAGCTGCGAGTAGAGCTTTAGGTTTTATGTGATGAATAACTCCTGTCAGAGGAGAAAGAGACACAGGCACTAACTGGTTTAGGACAGCAGAGAATGTGACAAAGTTGGTAAAGAGGCTTGAGATTTGTGCCCTAATAGCTGCAATCTTGTCTTCACAAAAGCGGTGACATTTTTCACAGGTTCTTCTGAGGGAACAAGAAGATTGGGGATTTTTAGGAACAGCATTGGTACTGCACAAACACTGGGTTTGTTTCAATTTACTCTGCAGGAAAGAACAGATCCTCCACTGACTTTGGACTCTGTACAATATCTATTCCTCTGAGGAGAGCTGGCATTAGGAGATCATAATGATTCAATATGAGGAAGAAAAAAGAGATGGTATGGAGCCAGTGGAAAATTAACAGAAAACATAAATAGACTGTCAATCAAGGTTAAACCTGCTTGAAAATACAGGCGGAAGAAATGAAGGACCATAGCTGCTGACAGAGCAAAGCATTACTGAATGTCTTGTCATTCCCCAGTGCAACAGATGTTCAAGTCCTGAAACAATCCAGTATATACTATATCGCTCTTTTTGTTCTTTAAACAGCTGCTGGTGTCACTATCTGTGTGTAAAACATGAACAAAAGAAATAAGGGTGCAAATATCAGACAAAATTAGAAAAATACAGCTCCAAAATATCATTTCTCGTGTCTTAATTTGAGTATCTTCATGTGGAAAGTGCAGCTTCTGCAGCATTTTGCATGGGATTTGTTACTAAGACACTGCTAAAAACAAATAAGCTTTCCATAAACTGCATGACACTTAGCTGGTTGGACGATATCTACATTGCAATAACTTGATAGGAAGTATTCTCCTTTCTGGACAAAATATCTCAGTTAACTGGCAGCTCCAGGGAGGAACTAAGGTCGCTTTCACACCTGACCAAGCAGACTCGGTCCGATTGGGGAGCTGAAAGTCGCAACATTGTTGCATTTATCACTTGTTTCGGTTCTGCTTTCACACTGTGATTTCTAAAGCGCTCCAACTTTCCGAGCAGCATCACATGGTTGAAAGGGGCACTCGTCAATTGGACAAAGTAGGAGGGGTATGTAACCTCACGGATTACAAACAGGGGTGGACTAGCCGTCTTGTATTGTGCTTCGTCACATTATTTTATGGAATGCTACGTTAGTGAGCGCAACCGTTCCTATAATGCTATCGTAGCTTGTCAGGGATTGATCCTGTTATTTTTCTAACTTTGACGATCTAACATGTGACAAAAAATTAGCTCAGAGTTTAAGGACTGTGACTGTTGGTAGTTGAGATTTGATTTTGTTTAGATATGCCAAATTGTGAATTTATGGGTAACTGTTGTTCAGACAATTGAGCTAACCTAGTGGTCCTTTGGTGTCCACAGTTTGCTAATGTCAGCGGTCACTTGTTGCCATAGCAACAAGTGACGCCGCGCTTCCTCTACCCAAGATGCACTGCGTATGCACTGTGTATAGTGTCATTCCGTACATTTGGTCCTGTGTTTGGTCCGGTGAGCTTTCACACTGCATACGAACCGAACCAGGGTTCACTTGCAAGCGAACCGAGACCCACGTTTTCAGGCGGACCAGAGTTCGCTTGTTTGGTCTGCACCAGAGTTCTGATGAGCTTCACACCTGCCCAAAGGAAGCAGACTCTGGTCCGTTTAAAACAGACCAAACAGCTCTGGTGTGAAAGCGAACTTACAGTTTTGGCGCCCCCTGTGGACAATGTAGTGTTTTCAGATTTTGTCTTGTCATTGCTTAGGTGGTGATTTTGTGGAAAAATTCTATCCTGCTAACTTTAACATTCAGATGTGTCTTTTATAAGGAAATTTCATTCTTGAAGAACTTCAGTCCAAAATCACTCATTTTTAAATCTTACATAAACAGTGTGTAGAAATGGGAATATTCAGTGATAGTGATCAGGTTAGAGACTGAAACGCTCCCTTGCTCGCCCGTCACACTGGTAAAACTTCAGTAGAGATGATGGCCTTGGAGGACAAGAAGCCTGTGTGATGCAAGATGACCAAAAACGTCACTTTTTTTCCACAAAAAGCCACTCTCTTCTCAGTCTTCTAACTAGTAGTAACCTGTGCATTTTTGACATTCACACAAAACACATACGGGCTTTGCCAGTTTGTTCATTTTGTGCAAATAGAAACATTTTCATTTAAACATTCATGAATAGAAATGGAATATGACATTCATGAATGTCATATTCCATTTCTACCAAATCTGCTCTGCTACATGCTAATTATTGTTCCTTTTAAATACAAGGAAAGCTACTGCCTGTCTGATCACTCAATCAAGATTGTTGATTTTAGCTTGGGTCCTACCTCTTACAAGCAAAATAACCAATCATACTATAAGATCTTTGAGTTGGCACCAGTGGTGACCAATAAAATTTCAAGGAAAGGGGGGCAGTGACACCCCTTGTCAGCCTTCTAGGTGTGCCCCTGTCACATCAGGGAAAAGAAAATGTGAAGAGAAAGTAGTAAAATACATCCAATTCCCTGTGTTACCAAAAACATACTACTGTTGAGGACATGCACTACTGACACACACCACCAGGGATTTGTGGACCACCAGTTCAGAGACACTAAAGTACAGAAATGTACCATATTTTACAACCAAACCACCAAATATATCTCAGATAGGTTTAGCTGGATTTGGTAGAGTGATGGTTTTTTTCTATAAGGATCACACCAAAGCTGATGTTATGGAGGAAAAAGAGCCTTCCTCAGACAGACGATGCTGCTCAGTTGGTGAGGGGTTTTTCTCTCTCCTGAGCGATAGATTGTCTAATAAGAGCTTAGCTGGAAGCGAGCAGGAGGAGGGGGACCGCTGATGCTTACAGCCGGAGGAAAATCTCATGCAAGAGCTACTACAGTCAATGGGTGGGAACATCGTGAACACACACTCCTTCTCTCTTGTGTCATCTTCTCGTTTCTTGCGTCGCCTGCCTGTCTGTCTGTCTGTCTGTCTGTACTTTTGATTTGATCGTCTCCTAACCCTCCCTAACCTCCTCCGGCACATGTAAACCGTAAAATCGTAATTCAGTGACGGCGGTCAAGCAGAGAAAAGATTAATTTCATTCACAAACAATCATGAGGCGGTTTTGGCTCTCGTCTCTGCTGGATACTACAGTGCATGCTGCGCTTCATTCACCACAGATGAACAACTACCTGTTACGCTCAAAGTTTGATGGCCTTGTAATGTGAAAATAAACTGAATAAAGGAGGATTCACGTGACTCACAACCTTGTAGTGTGAGTTTTATTTTCATTCTTGAAAATTTGACCAGAAGGACTCCATGATGGCACCGTGGAAGCAACAGTTGGTGTCATGAAACAGTGATGCGTTTCAGGGGAGACATAATCACTATATAGTTTTTGAAGCTTTCTCCTCTTTTTCCACGCCAATCTTACCTTCTGCTGCCTCCTGGCCATGTCAGTGGGTTGCTTTGCGTTGAAAGGGTACGCGATGCAGCGCATCACAAACACATACAGCTGGAGTCTCTTTTTCTTCTCCTCTTCCTCCCTCAGCATCTTCTCCAGGTCCTCTTTCTCTTTGTCGCTTCCAGCCGAGGGGCTGGGGCTGGAGGGTCTGCCGGTGCCACTCCCGCGGCCCCGGGGCTGAAGCCCCGCGCCGCTGCTGTGGCCGGCGGTGGCGGATGCGGCGGCGGCACGGCCCGAGGACGGCCGGGCTCCTGCGACGCTCTTCGGGGCCGCCACCTCTTTGCGCTCCACCTCCAGTATCTCATCCCCTTCCTCCTCGCTGGAAGACGGGTCCAACATGCTGCTCGGATGGAGGCTGCACCTGCTGGCAGTGAAAAGCTGGAAAAGTGGGAAAAGATGCCGGTAAGCCTCAGAGGGAGAGATCCAGAGAGGGGGGAAGACGCAGAAAGCTGACTGATGAAGAGTGGATCAGACTGATGAGGAGGACTGATCAGACTCTTGCTTTCAAGGAAGGAAAGAAAAAAACTGCCGTCAGACGACTCAGGCTTAGGATAATAAAAGAAAGTGTTGAAGAGTCTGTGGTTGGTTGGCTCCTCGGAGAGATCTGTGATGAGAGCAGATATTAGGGGGGAGGGGTCGCAGCAGAGTAAACAGGAGGAAGAGGCTGGACTCAGGGCTGGAGCTGATACCAGATCCCCGGCTGCTCTCAGATCAGTTTGGTCAGCCTGAGAGCGAAACAGATGAGCGACCACCTGATGATCAGACTCAGTTAAACAGAGACAGGTCCACAGCACCAGACCGGAATCTGAGCGCTCTGGCTTTCACAATAAAAGCTTTACCGCTGGAATAATAAAAGAGAATAGATATATTATGGGAAGAGAAAATCCATTAATCCATCTAGCCGCCCTCGCCTACAGTATATAGGCCTATTTGGTATATTTGGTCACACACCTAAATTAATAGCTGTCATTGTAGCACTCAAACATTTGCAAAAGGCGTGTCATCCAAAAGTCTGTATGATTTTAATGTTTAAATAGTGCACACGCCTGACACAAAAAGGTATGAGTCACAATTCAAGCAAAAGACAATGCACAAACAGCTGTCATAACATCCTGTATTCATACAGACCTGCAAACTGTTTCAGATCATATTTGCAAAAATGCATCATGAATTTGCAACTTACTCTTACAGGCAAACACATAGGGTTTATCTCACCGATTGAAAAACGTGTTTGATGATTATTAAAGCAGCTAAAGGTGCAGTTAAAGCTCCTACGAGCATAGTGCAGACCCTGTGACACATTTACTCAGTAGCGGCAGGAGGTAGAGCGGTCGGCCAATAACTGAAAGGTTGGCGTTTCGAGCCCCGTCCTGTCCCTAGTCTGTCCGTTGTGTCCTTGGGCAAGACACTTAACCCACCTTGCTCCCAGTGTGCGTCCTCCACTGGTGTATGAATGTGAGTGTTGTGTGGTGGTGGTCAGAGAGGCCGTAGGCGCAAACTGGCAGCCATGTTTCCGTTAGTCTGCCCCAGGGCAGCTGTGACTACTAAGGTAGTTTACCACCACCGAGGCGTGACTGTGTGAGTGAATGAATGATGTATCCAACTGGCTCTTTTCAGTGAGCCAGATCATTCGGCCCAGCTCACTTAGAAGAGCCGTCTCTTTCAGCTCCCAAACGGCTCTTCATTTTACCACTTATAGATAGATAGTTTATTTTCGTTTCCTGCACATAAAGTGCCCAACACTCATGGGTTTATAAGACACCAAATCCAGTTTACAACATGCTTTACAATACATTACATTACAACTCATAGCCATATAATAGTTTTGTCTCATTTCCCAAGCTTGACAAATATAGTCTGCTGGACAGAGTCTGCTGCCTCGCTGGATGAAGCCACCGTAAAAACAGCACCCTCTGGTGGCGGGCTGCAGTATAGGTCATAAATCCCGCCTCCTCCAACAATCCCTATGGATTTTAGAAATTTATTACACAGAATATAAGTTTTTCTCCCCGCTGCTGGTGATGTTGACATGTGCTCAAGTCCTCTTTTTTCTGTACAGCTCCATTTTTAAAAGTTATTAGAGGGTTCATGTTTTTCTATGATTGACACTTTATACAACCTATGGGCGAACGAAGATTGTGTAGCTCACCCGGGGGATACACTGTTTGAGCCGAGCATCATCACAGCAACTCTCCCGCCAAATGCGTACAACGCTACTGCAGAATGTTGGTTTCAGGAAGTGGAGAAAAAACGCAGAGTTACAGAGAGCTTTTTGGCTTCAAATCTGTATACTGGGTGAAGGCGGAACCAATTTGTCCATAGTATACAGTCTATGGGACCCCGGTGCAGGCCCTGAACAAACCAAAGGGAGATTTCAAGGATCTTTTTTAGACCTTGGGAGTATTTGGGGTCTTCCAGTAGGAGTTTTAAAACATTGGCTGAAAGATAAAAGCCTGAATTAACCTGCTCAACCTCCAATCTCTACATCCCAACCCTAGTGGAGGATATGGATGGAGGGGTGGTCAGTTGGATAGTAATCAAGGTTTTCCCACAGTGCTGAGAAGAGGCAGACTTCAATTCTCTGAATTAATGTTGGATTGAGATAAAGGGAGCATAGATTATCATCTCACAGTATTACGTTTCATCTATCCACCTCTGCTCTCCCTCAGCCTTTTCTTAATTTCTCTATTGTCACTTGTGTCTTCTCTCCAATTCTACTTTCTTCTCTTCCTGCTGTGTTTTCTCCTTGTATCATCGTTTTCTTACCTTTTGCTTTTTGCTCCACTCGCTGTTCCCTCTTCATCCCGCCACCTCTGGTTCTGTCCTCTCCACGTAGCTTTTTCACTTATTTGCCCCTTAGCTCAATTTCACACCTTTCTCCTTCCCTTGTCTCACATACGTCCTCTGCCAATAATTCCCTGGTGGAAATTACTGTTACTGAACCATAGACCACGGGGAGAAGCGGTTACAGCATCTGCAGAGAGGACAGTTTGTTCTTTTTTAAAGTTGCTCGGTGGAAAGAATGGAAAGTAATGACTTACATCCAAGTTCCTGTAATTAAATAGTTTCTGTGTACTTTATCTATTACAAGTCGATTTCAAAAAATCAGTTATTAGTAGTTTCACTTCAATATTACTTGTGGGAAGAGTTGTTTTTGTATTTTAGATTGTGTTAGGCTCTGAGTAAAAAAAAGTTAAAAGCTAAAAGATAATATCAAACCAGATATTAATTCTTAAACATAAACTTTAGCAAAGATGAGCAGAATGGACAGTGATGAAAGCAGTCAGGGTCTGAAGGTGGGCCCTCAGGTGTGTAGGTGAAAGAGGAGGGAGGGGGTGGAGATGAAGGAACAGCATCTACAGTGATGGTGGAAATAAAACAAGAATAATGTTATAGCTGCTAGAAATACTCGTTAGGTTATACCATGAACTAGTGGACTTCTGCATTGGTTGCCACACCAAAGAATGAAACAAAAATAGATGAGAGTGATGAAGCAGCAGCAGGAGCTTGAGTCGCCCTTTGAGAGATGACTTTAAAAACAGACATTCAAAGATTTTGTGTGAATCAAAGAACAACCTAAAAGCTCTTGCATCTTCTCATCTTCTCTTAATCAGTTAAACATAATGGCTCTTTGAACTTTCCCTTCAGTTATGTTGTTTAGTGGTTTAATGATGCTAAGTCTCTTCAAAAGAAGTTTTGGTCCCAGGGCTGGTGATATAGACAAAACATAGATTTAATAATCAGCAGAAATAAAGGATGACATGAAAGCAAATATTATTTATTGGTAAAGTTCATGAAGTAATATATTTCCCACCTTTCTCTTCCCTTTTTATCACATCTTGTGAATGAAATGTAAGATAATTCAAGCCACCAAGAAATAAAAAAGTCAAAATTAAAAAGAAAAATAATTTATGGTTAAATCTTTTTTTAAGCCTACCCTTTTTTCCACGGAAGTCTGAGATCAATGTCAGAATTCTTACTTTATTCCTTAAAATTCAGACTTTTTTTCTCAGAATCCTGAGGTAAATCTCAGAATACTAAGAGAAAAAGTAGTCAAAAATCAGTTTCAGTTGATTAAAATATTCTGACCTTTATTTATGTATTTATTTATTTGGGGGGGGGGGGGGTCCATTGTAGTAATAAAGTAATGTTACAAGTATGCTATTTTGTTTATTTATGATATATCTGTTAAAATGTATCTGCCCCATTAAAGCAAAGTGTAGACTTTTGTGCACCCTGCAAACTACAAGCAGAGAATTATTGGACAACAACCAGCTCACTGCATAAGAAATAAAAATCTTCTCCTAAATTGCACCTCATAATCTTTTTTATTTCCACATCATTGTATTGATTTATGATTGCATTACAAAGCCAGATATCCGGGATGAAACTGAGGCATTGTCCATCTGCTTCTCAGCTTGTGAAATTTTTATTACTTGTTATAAACCTCTGTGTCTGCCTAACAATGTCGTGTTATCATTTAATACAAATTACTTGCTCTTGCACATGCACCAGGTTCAATAAAAGTTTTTATTAATTTGTTATTAAAAAATGTCTGTTATCTCCACCAGTCCAAATGATCCTTTTCTATTATGCAGATGTTACCAAACTTCCCAGCCTTTGACCCCTTATACTTCAGGTAGTCAAACATGGTTCACACAGCAGTGTATGAACATTAATGAGCTCATCTAGAAGTAAGCATTAGAACAACACAGACAATAGGGAGAAAAAACATTATGTTTTTTTTAGCAATTTCTGGTAAAAAAAATTAATAAAAATAAAAAAATAAAAAAAATTGGAGCAGAATACAAGTAACCTAATATTTAGACAGTAACGGTGATGTTTCATCCATGAGTTTCATTCTGGCTTGAAGCCTAGCTTGTCTGCAGGAAATTAACTTCCCTTTGTGCACATGTCAGTGTTTGCTTTAATAATAACAAAATACTGTAGATTAGTTTATGATTATTATTTTCATTGTTTAAAAAATAATAAGACTATCTAATTAAAATTTAAATATATTACAAATGTAAACAATGCAATTAAAATTAGAGTTGCTTAAACAGACTAAAAGGAGATCTGATAAGTACACAAATAAAGAATTATATAAGATGGACTACAACACATCTCAGTTCAAAACAAGACTAAAACAAGACTAGGTCTTGAGTTTGATTCAGTAAATATGGCTTCTTGGGCCCTAGGTTGGCTGATCCACAGATGTGGGCCATAACAATAAAGAGCTGCCCCCCTTAGGAGTCTTTTTCTGACTTTTGGCACCATGAAAAAAGTACACAGCCTGAAGACCTCAGGGCTGCCATGAGTTCAGAAGTTTTTAAGAAGTCTGATAAACAGATTTGAGCAAGACCATTGTTGGTTTTATCTCATAAAACCGCTTAAAATCATTTCCAGATACTGGAAGTCATCTCAGAGATCCAAAAATGGGAGTTATGTAGGCTGGTCTTTGTCAGCTAAATTTTGGAGCAGCTGAACCTAGGAAATAACCTTATTAAGTAACAGTCCAAGCTATCCTCTAGGACCCTTAAGTCGGTCTTTAGTGCTCTGTGATCTAGTTATAGTTTTGCAAACAGTGACGCCAAAGACATTTTATGTAAGTGAACTATTGTGACTGTAAATAACTTGTGTGTCAGAGAGTGTGTCAGACTCAAGTCTTCTTGTGTCTGTCGGGCCTTTGAATCAGTCCTTTGTCAGTCTCTTTGTTGTTTAGACACCCACAGAAAAACCAACATGGTTAATTATACCTGAGGGTTTATTGGTGTTGGCTTATGCAAACTGACAGTTCAATTATGTGATCATCCACAAACACTTTCTCCAGAACAGAACAGGTGAGCTATGTGGATAACTATGGTGCCCCGGAGAGAATAATACCTGCTTTGGTTTAACCCTGGCTTACTTTAAAGAGGTATTAAGGTGCTAGCTTGTACCCATGATACTGTGCAAATATGAGTTAAGTGTTGTAGAGCATGCGAACGAGAAGAGTAAAATTTATGGGGGTTTTTTTGTTTGTTTGTTTTTTTAATACTAATAATAATACTAATCAAGATTCCAGTGATAGCAACAACAACAACAACAACAACAACATCAACAACAACAACAACAAACCTGGTTTTCCAGATTAAATCTTTGTACTGCCTCTTCTGCCACTTAACTGTCAAGTGAACCAACATCTCTCCATGGAAATACAGAACTGATAAATTTTTTCCATCAAGTGTCTTTAAAAGGGACTATAGGACCTTCTTGTTGGACCACATGTTTACAGCTCTCCATTTTTGTGATGTTTGCTATATGTTTGCTACATTGACATAGATGATGCTCATCATTCTGACACATAATCAACAGGTGCACAGAAACAGCCCTCTGAACTTCAGATTTGGGAAATCAGATATTTATTAATTCCACAGTTCACAATAACATTTTTAGGACATTATTGGTACAGAAGATCTCAAAGGTAGGGATTACTATTTTAAGTGGTCATTTTCCCCCTTTAATCAAGTATAATAACAAAATTTGGAGATCTTTCACTTTCGTTTAATTTCGACTGTCTTTAATAGTCATTGCAACAGTAATCTATTTATATTTTACTACCTATGTCAGCACTCAGGGCAACCTTCAAACGCTTGATGCACTGCACAACTTTGCTCTACGTTAGTTTACAGCTGTTGCAGGGTACTAGCTAAACCGGCAAGCCAGCGTATTTCCAGGTGTTTCATTGGATAATGGCCTCTACCATGTCATCCTTGTCAGACCCCGAGCATAGCTGCCCAGTCGGTTTGCCAGAACGGGTAACTCGGATAGAGTTGTCAAATACCAGAAATGAGCTGCACCTAAGCCACGTCCACTTTACACCCATCTCTCTGGAAGGACCTGCGGCTGTGCTCCGATAGCCATGTGCTAATGTTTACACTGGCTCGGTCATGGCTGCAAAAAGATCGCTCGTACAACCCTACCAGTTTGAGCCAGAGTCTGACCCAGAGGGAGAGGCTCCGGGAGAAACTCTTAGCCGCGTTCAAAGCGGCCAGGGGGGTCACGCTTAAGGAGGAAGATATGAATGTAGAAAAAATTACAACCAGAGCTCTGCTACAATGTAAGGTGCTCTAAAACTTCTCTGAAGCCTTTGCTAATAAATAGGATGGCCGACCGTCCAGCATTAGCCGGGACGTCCCGTATTTGAGCCAAAAGAACCGCACCGGTAAATGCTAAAGCTACATGCTGCTCCAGAGGGGGATTTTGTCCCCCGCCGCCGGATTTGTTGAGGAAGAAGCGAGCGGCTAAAATACGGGAGGATCCGGTAAACCGGCGCGGATCCGGTGTGTTTATCAAAGCGTGGTGGCCGTGCTGAGGCACCGTGGGGAATTTAGGCTGAACAGTAAGTCAAAATAAAACGTTCATACTTACAGATGCCACGTTTGTAGTAGGATCACGGATAGTTGGTACGGATCCATTCTTTATCCTCAGACATCTAGCAAATCCAGCGTTGAACTGTCCCTCGTTGATAAAACAGTCTGAAGTGAAATGGTGGGCACATACGTACAGATATGTTGGAAGTGCCGCGGGTACATTCCCATTATAAATAAAATCCACCCATTGAGTCCTTAAATCCTCCGACGAGGGAGTTTTCAAAAGAGTTTTGTGCTCGTTTGTGCAGCCAACAACAGAGCAAATGCTGCCTCTTTTTCAGATCGTACTTCCGCCATGGTTCTAAACGGAGCTATGTGGGTGAGTGGCCGGGAATAATGGCGCTGTTTAGATAATTTAGTGGGCAGGGCAGTGGGCGGCTCCATGGGCAGTACCATCAACCTGCCAGCACTGACATGACGTTATGTCAGTGGAGTTTTCAAAACGGCTCTGAGCACACAGTTCCTATATACGGAGATAACTAAAAAACGACTGGATGGAATTTTTTCGAACTTGAGGGGATTGTAGCGGTTTTGTATCCCTGATATGCACCCCCCTCCCGTTAACAAAGTCAGTTATTCATACCATGGCCCCTTTAAAATTAAACCCAGAAATGACGTATATACTCATTTGGTTTAGCGGAGTTGCACCCTCAAAATTCAGTCCTGCCTTGGTTCTTTCTCACTCAATTTAAAGCAAAATGTAACAAACCTTTGATTTACTCTTGACAGCTATCTTACTTTTTAGGAACATACACAGTTATCCAGTCATGCTTTTACCATCGAAGAAATATCACCAGAGTAAGATCTGTGCAGACATTTAATGACACCCAAACATTTATTCATGATTGTATTTCCTTACGATTAGATTACTGTGATGGTATTTTAATAGGTATGAATCAGAAAATTGCCTCCACATAGCGCAAAATTCAGCAGTGAGACTTTAAATTAAAGATGAGATTTGAAAAAAAATGTTTCCTCTGTATGGTCACTGATTTTGATCGCTCTGAGTACTTGCCCTTTTATGATTTTGTCATTTCATCTTTTACTGGCTTCCCGTCAGGTCCAGAATCAACTACAAAATCCTTCTGTACACTTTCAAGGCCATCCATAACCTTGCTCCCCCTTACCTCCGATCTCCTCCACATCGCCACCCCCTCACGCTCCCTCAGATCCTCCTCCTCCCTCCACCTCTCTGTCCCCTCTGCCCGGCTCAGCACCATGGGGAGCAGGACTTTCAGTCGCTCTGCCCCCAAACTCTGGAACTCTCTCCCCCCGGACCTCAGAAACATGGACTCACTACCCCACTTTAAATCCAAACTCAAAACACACCTATTCCAAATTGCATATTCACTTAAACTGTCCACTTTCACACTTGTATGTTTTTTTTTTAATTTATTTTAAATATGTGTCTGTGTTTTTATGCCCTGTACAGTGTCCTTGAGTGTTCAGAAAAGCACTTTTAAATAAAATGTATTATTATTAATCTCATGTCGTCTTTATTAATATGTCTTGTTCTTTTGTCTCTGTTTTATTTCTGTATTGTGAGCTTTCGTGTTTGTGAAGCCAAAAAAAAATACTTTTCATATACAGACAAAAAAAAATTAAAAAGACAAAAAGAAAAGAAAGAAACTAAAAGCATCGAGGACCTGTGGTGACCCCTCCCTCTAACTTTTTAAAGGTCACTGTAGTTCACCAGGTAATAGGCAGGTAGATCAAGTGACACATGTTATCCAATCACAGCTCCCCTCATGTCCGTTACATAAATGTTCAGCGTGTAGCGTCAAAAATGCCTGAAATAAGTTACGTTTATGAAGGGTATCAACTGGCTGGTGGTGCACAAATGTGGAGTGAAGAAGCTGCAGGTACAACAGGCAATGGAGAGCAAAGAAGACATGGAAGCTGATCAGCAGGGACTCAAAGAAAGCCCTCTGCACTTCATGCTGTTGAGAATACACCACAGGCCATAACGGTTGTTATGACCTAAGGAGGCGTGGTGCTGTAAAGATGCACAAGGTGTGCTGACCTTTAGAAAACCTAAACTCCGTTGCAAGACATGTTGGAGCACGTTCCAAAAAGTATCCTGGATGTACGTGAACGCAGCATGACGTACGAGGCTGTGTGAGGACGGACGTGCGCGTGGCCATGCGTACATACACCAACCCGCCCCTTTACAACAACCCCCCAACCTACAAAGTGACTGCTGCCGAGGGTGTTTTACCAGTTAGTGCTGTAACGACTGAATTAGACTGTACTGGAGGTGAAATACTGAGGTGGGAATCACTGTTATTCGACGTTCAGCCTTTATCTCCTCCCCGGTGTGGACTGCTTCAGTGGCGGTTGTCTATTTGCCTGGTGTGACATACAGCGTTACGTTAATTCATTCACCCACAACAACAATGGCAGCACAGGATTTTAATTTTCTGCTAGCAACGGATTCTTACAAGGTGAGTGGACCCGTCCTTCATGCCCTTTCTCTTTCGACCCCTTCCCCTCCCTCCTCTTTTTTTAGTAAAATATTAATATCCACATCTTAATTTCGATAATGGTATATTTCACTATCAAACGTTATCGTGCACCTTAATCGGCATAACTGCCGCTGTACAGCTGAAATTAACGTTAGGTGATGCGTTTAGGGTCACAATGTTTTGACTGCGTTACAATCGTATAGTAGAAACTGAAAGTAGTGCACCGACAGAACATGATGCCGTGTGTATTTAACCTTGCCCTTTTGCGTGCACCCCACAGTTAGTTATAACAGAAGATGGGGTTATGTAAGGTAAAGTCCACTAAGACCTAGCCGGAGACATTTAACCAAAGTTTCATCTATAAAACCGAATCTCAGGAGAGATGACCGGGAAAAGGGGGTTGGTATCAGTGGGCTGGTGAAGAGCTTGAGTTTCGTTGTCAGCGAAACAAAACTGTTGCTCGATTTCGACCTTCAGTGCAGCCAGTAAGAAAAATGAATTTAAAGGTAGAAGCAAAAGAGTCGACGTGAAACTTTTGGTTAAATAACATAATTCACCAATTCAGAAAAACTCAGCCCATACCAACCCTGGTATAGAAACATAATCTAACGGTTTCAGACACCAGTTTTTTGTTGTTGTGGTAAATTGTTATGTTCTCTGCTGCCTTGGGTATCCTAATAAGTTGTCATTATAAAAACAGAAGTTGATGAGTTTTTTTTTTATCATTTTGGTCTGCAAACAAAACCATCAGTGTAAAAACTCACACAGTTCTTGTTTGAAAGTGGGGAGAGGCCTGGGGTAGGCATGAGGAAAAGTGATTAACGACATCCTTGGAAACAGCTCGTCTTTAATCACTATCCTTGTCAAAAGATTTCAATGATTGAAACATTGATCAGATTTTACATGTATAGGGAAAAATGAACATGTGCCAAAAGGTCCTCACAGGAGCTTTAAAAGTGTTGTCTTTAATAAGAGCTCCTACAGACTCCTCAGTCTCCCTTACAGCCCTGTAAAATAATGTTGAGAAAAAATACGGTAATATAACAGTAAATAAAACACACCCATTAAAAGAAAGCATAAATATCACCTACTCCATTAGTGAATGCCAAATTATTTGTCATGAGACAGATAAGCCATAAACAGGGTCCTTAACAGGGCAAACTCTGATATGAAGCCAGTTTACCATTGCCATCCCTTATACAGAAGACAGTAAAGTCCAGACATAAGACAAAAAGCAGAGTAGAAAACATTATTTTATTTTGGATTTAAAGAGTATGTATAATGTATAATGTACATCTCTTAGTATTGGAACTAAATATGGGAAACAATAAATGACTTTTGACGATACTTGAAAAAAAATGCGGTTCATTCGCAAAGTGCAAAAACAAATTTCCATTAGATGTCTTTTCTGTCTTGTCCAGGACCTAAACCCAGTTTATCTTATCTCGCTCAAAAGCTGTTTCAATGACGTAAATGACACTTTGGATTTACTCTTGTCACTACGCTCTTGAAGGTACAGTGTGTGGGGGTGCTGATTTAGTGGGGTGTAGTAGAACAAACTTGGTAGAAATGGAACATAATATTTACAACTACTTTTGAATGAATCACCTAAATGTACAAATAGTCATGTTTTTGAAAACTCAGAATGAGCATTTTAGTATACATAGGATCAGGTGCCCTTCCGTGGGGGCTGATATATTGCACTAGCATACAATATCACATCATGGTCAAACTAGTAACAATCACCTTTTTGTATTTACTGAGTGGCTGAACAAAAATGTCACAGTGAAGATAATAGAGAAGAGAGTGTTTCACAAAGTGTTTTTATTGATGCACTTTTTTAAGGGTAATATCTTGGCATACTAAGAATCATGCTTACTTCTTCACCCTGAGAGGGGGTGAGCAAGGGAGCATTTCAGTTTGCAATCTGACAGCTAAACATCACCGAATACTCTTATTTCTACACACTGTGATTTTGAGAATCGAGTGTAAAAAATAAACCTCCTTTTGTCTTTCATTTTCGTTTTAAACCAACAACTTTATCAATATTTGTAAGAACCCCAAACATACCAACTTTATTTCAGTATTCTTGATTTGGTTTCTGTAACTTCACCCTCAGATTTTTGTGCCTTTCATGTCCACAAAATTTCAACGTTCCCACTTCTTTTAGGCCCAATATCTCTTGAATGTATGTTTGGCCGAATAAATGATTAATAAGACTGATAAGGACATGTATTTACACCAAACTCTGAGTCCCTCACAGTTTTGGCAGTACTTAATGTTGACTGTAAATGTATGCAAACATAAATAGCTGTTAATGCTGACGCCAAAGGTAGTATAACCTTGCTCCTGTGGCTCAGTCTGTATTTTTCCTTTTACATTTAAAGGCAGTTTGAGACTTGCCTGATCAGGTGTGGCAACAGAAACAACATGCACTAAAATAATAAACACACTTACCCTTTGTACCCAATTGTAACATACCCTCTGCATGGGAAAAATAGTAAGACAACCGTCTGAAGGTGAAAGGTTTCAGGAGTCTCCTGGGGAGAATATTGATTAAGATCTTGGATTCATTGACTTCAGTTTTATGAATCAAGATGTCAAATCTGAATTGCAAGTCATGATGATTCATTACGGTATAATGCACAGCCTGTCATACACTCCTATTTTTAGTGGCTTTATGCAATATGAGAACGCCTAACCTTTTTTTCATTGTGTTTCAAGCTTTCGGTTTCATTTCAGGAAATACGTAACTTAAATCCAGTTGTGAGTCAGCCCGCTGCTTGGGAAAGCTGAGTAGAGCTAAATGTCAGATGTCACTGTGAGATGTCATTCAAAGGTTCACACCGCAGCCAAATGGCAGAGGTCTGGATGATCTATTCGGCCTTTTTATGAGCTCCAACGACCCCTAAAAACAGGTCCAAAGCAGCAGCACAGCCAAGGGGATCCCTCCAGTGTGTCAGTCATCACAATCACATAATAGAGACTGGTTTGGTTGATTGTGATGAGCTCATCTGGAAGTCCACACTGGGGTTAACAGGTTTACAGAAAACCATAATATACTAAATGTAATTACTGTCTTTTTTCCCAGTGTAAATTTTTTGATCCAAACCTTATTTTGAAAGTTTAATGGACTTTTTTTAGCCATGTTGTCACAGAGAAGGACACATTCATAGTAACAGACATCGACATTGTGAAATAGAAGATTGACAGATAAAAGCCCATGCCGAAACTTTTCATAACTGAGCCCAATTTCCCTCCTCCTCCTCCTCCTCAGGTAGCCACATGTGAAGCAGTTATTTGAAGCTTTGCGTCACTCTGTGGGTTCTTTCTCATGTCAGCATCTCTCCGACTGTGAATCGATTTGCAGACATTATTAATGAGCACTGTAAGGAAGGGCACCATGCCAACGTTTGGTCTGATCAATGACTTTAATTACCAGTTAACGGTTTCAGAAATTGCTCGGTTCGTTAAATTTGTGACCTTTACCATCTTGAAACAGGTTTGACATCAACAGAGAAACTCTTTTATGTTCACCCACGCCCGGTATATGTGGTACATTATTAAAAATGTCAGATCAGCCGCTGTGTATTTATGTAACTGGGACTGATCTGGTGTATTTCTATACTCTGTGTAAGCCGCTTATCATATATTACACATATTATTGTATTTTATAGTTTGAAAGTATCGGCATATCGGATATGGGTAAAAGCATTATGTCCAACATTGCGCATCCCTAGTCCAGAGAAATACAGCTGAGTCAGGCCTTGTCAACATGTAGCCAGGTATTTACTAGAACGAATATATTTTTATACGTTTTGGCCTGCCATCCACTCAAAACCACAAAACTACGTCATTAAAAATGGTGCTATTGGAAAACTCCTGTCAAAGTGAAGATTTTGGAAGAGTCCAGTTTTGCGTTTGCATGTGGATATAGATACCCATTTTTTTAAATTCTTAAGTCATTGTCTACGACATCCAACAGATAAACATCGTATACTATGCGCCCTTGTTTATGTCAGGCAGTGGATGGCACATATACAGAATGTAGTATATCTGTGCCGTATTTTGCAGTTGGTTATTCACACCAAATAACTCTTCCTCATCTTTTTGGTCCATGGTATGTCCCGCAACATTTCAGTCGTTGCGAAGTTTGTGGCAACAGAAGAAGTTGCTTAGAACGCAAACAAAAAAGGCATTCAGCGTCATTGTCAAGGCCAGTACGAGAATCAGATCAGGACTGTGCTTGGTCAGATATTCAATATTGAGAATGGGATCAGGGGTCAGAAAAGCTGCACCGTGACGACCTTACCCTTCCTTTTACATTTAGCATCACCTGCAGAGCGGTGCACTTGGTTGCTAGGTAAAATATCACAGCTGTTTGAGGATGCTATAATTTCATGGAGCTTGATTTTCCACCCCTTATCACTGATCTGCACTGAGAACCAAATCTATTTACATTTTTTATGTTCCTGTCACCCAGAGCCTAAAGTGAGCTGAGGAGGAGGAGCAGCAGTTTCCCCCTAACCTGAGATGCCCTGTCTTTGTCCTCTCCTGACGTGCATCACTGTCAGATGTTTTTTTGTCTTTATTTGTTCTTCCTCCAGGGTTTCACAGCAGTGATAATGCTGATTATGACGTTAGCTTATCCTGAGTGTTTTGTTTTTGGCTGTGATTCTCAGTTGCATAACTTGTGTAATAATTAACCACGGAATCCTGTGTGAACATACAGTACCATGAACTTTGGCTCTTATTTTAAAGCGTCTGAGTAATTCGCTGAGGTTTGCCATGTCCTCGTGCCGTATTACGTTCAGCTCTTATTGCCTCACTACATCCTGGATTTGTTCTTTTTACAGCATGCTAATACCAAAACCTCGCTGGTATGTGCACACCAACCAACAGCTTCTTACCCCCCCCCCCCCCCCCCCAACTCTTTTCTTACACGGTGTGTTCAGGGCCCACTTTCACTTCAAAAGGTGCAGAGATATTTGGAAAGAACAACGCCTCAGTACATCACGTATATTACATAATATCTGGCTGTAAATGATGTAACCAGTTAGCTATATCAGTGTTCCATGGTAACCTTCTAAAATTTGTAAACATTGTCCCAGAAAGTCATGAATCAGGAACTTTGCACCTTTTATGGTTGGTGCCTGACTATAGACTGGATATATTATGGACAACTTGGCTCCGCCTTCGGCATTATACGAATCTGAAGCCAAAAAGCTCTCAGTATTTCTGGGATTTTCTCCACTTCTTTGCGCAGAAGCGTTGTACACATTTGGCGGGAGAGTCGCCGAGAGTAGCAGTGATGATGCTCGGGTCAAACAGCGTATCCCCCAGGTGAGCTACGCAATCTTTGTACGCCCATAGACTGTATCAAGTGTCAATCATAGAAAACATGAACCCACTAATAACTTATAAAAACTGAGCTGTACAGAAAAAAGAGGACTTGAGCACAAACTAGTCTTACAGTAACTACATGTCAACATCACAACAGGAGGCAGAAAAATTGATATTCTGTGTAATAAATTTCTATAGTTTGTCCACAGCTCCATAGGGATTGCTGGAGGAGGCAGGATTTATGACCTATACTTTATGACCTACTGTGGCTTCACCCAGTGAGGAGGCAGACGGCGTCCATTCTATATACAGTCTATGTGTCTGACACAAATATAATCACAGGTGACCCCAATTATTATCAAATAGGGTCAGAAAAATCTCAAGACAGGAGTTTCAGGAAGCAGTTGTTAAATACAGTGAAAGAAAAAATATCCCTAGTTTCGGTTACGTTTTCTTATTGTTCTGGCTTTGCAGCTAAGCATTGATGTTATTATTTATTATCTATTTATTTTAAGCGTCAACGTTAATTAATCGATGCCAAATCATCACGATGCATCGACACATGGATGAATTGCACCCATCTCTAATGTCCAAAGTGTGACTGTGTGAGCGAATGAATAATGTATCCAATGTAAAGCGCTTTGAGGGTCTCTGATAAAGCGCCATATGAAATCTGATGCATTATTATTATTATTATTAAAACACCATCACTTTTACAGCTTGCAGAGTCCTGTTTGCAGGATAGTACAGTTTTATCTTTTTTACATCGTCTGAGTAACCTATCTCCATCCTTCGAGGTTTTCTAAACACTGGTGCATGTGCTCTTCATGAGGTTATACAGATGTTAAATAATCTGTGCACACCTGGCTCATTTTTACATGACTGACATGAAAAGTGTTTAAAAAGTTCGACAAAGCACCGCTGAAAAATATCTAATCAGTCATAGAAGAGAGGCAGGTTTGTTGATCCATGCGAGTGTCGCCATGGATACTAAAAGAGTGGGTGGTCCTTAACATGGCTAAGGGCACATGAGAGTACACACTGCCAGTCCAATGTGAATCAGTGTGTCCTAATCCACCTCCGTATGCGGCCTGAGTGATCAGATCTCAGATCTCACTGGCCTTCGATTGAGGTTCACTTTTGATCCAATCCCCTGTGATGAATGTTAATGCCAGGTATCAACAGGGCCTGAGTGTTTGGTCTCTCCTTGAAACCTCCTCCCTTAGAAGCTTAACATAACAAAATCTGACTGTTGGTGTCTGTGTGTGATGTGTTTACAAAAGTACAAGCTTGAAAATACAATCCAGTTTAATGCTCTTATTTCTTGATGCTCGTGTCCTAACCCTGAAACTTCTTTCTCTTTTTACACCTCTCCCCGGTGAGCCAGTATTCATGCATGTTTTGTTGCTTCTGAATTTTTCCCCCTGAAGTTTGAGGAGAGAGGACTTAAAATAGGAGGCAGGACGGGGCAGAAGAATGTGGACTGAATACCTCTTAAAGATTTTTTTCTTCCAGCGACTGGCTGGTTGTTGCTGTTGATTATTCAATTACTGCTACAGGAGCACAAAGAGGGGCTTGTGCGTTTAAGCTGTCATCATCCCTTCCCACATGGATCCAGGCAACATGTTTACTGTACACACAACACAAACATCACGTTGACACAGTCCTCTGGTTTTTCAGCTTATCATTAGTGCGCTTACTGTGGTTTTATTTTATGCTGTACAGACACAAGTGCAAATCTGCCACGAGCAAGGAGATTACGAATCAATGAATCAACAGTTACCCCCTTAAGTGGTTATATCATTCTGTGATTGTAACATGTTGAAACTAGAAAAGCACTCAGAGAGCGCAGACCTCCGCCAAGCAGCTCATGTCCCCCCTTATATTGAGATTCACACTAAAACGTTTACTGTTACGTGTCTTTTATTAACTTTTATTTGTGTTTAAACTGGTATGTTCACTGTTCATAATGTTCCTAAAACAAGAAAAATGCCCTGACTCGGATTTGAACCCTTCTGGCTGTGAGGTGACAGTGCTAACCACTACACCACTGTGCCGCCCATCTACACCACTGTGCCACCCATTAGTTATCTTTCAGCATTGAAAATTCCAACAACACCCTTATATTTGTGTGTTCTGGATCACAGTATCCGGATGTTTGTCTGGATCAGGATCAACCTTTGACACCTCATAAAACTCATTGAGATCCTTTTGTGTAATTTTTTACTAAAGACTCTGGACATTTTTATTAAATTAAGTTTTATTGAGTTAAATGCAGAAATTCCAAAATTTGCCCTATCTCACAACGATAAAGAATCCTTCAAAAAATTCCTGGATCCAGAAGGCAATCCCGATCACCACCAAAATGTAATGGGATCCTCCTGGGGCTGAGACGCACCTCTGGTGAAAATTTCAGGTCAATCTGTCTGTTACTTTCTCCATAAAGTTGCTAACAGACAAACAAACAAACCAACAAACAAACGCTAGCAAAAACATAACCTCCTTGGCGGAGGTAATTAGCTCTGGTAAATGAGTGAAATGCTGTAAGACTTTGTACACTGACTTCTGTTTCTTGTCTTTCAGATCACACACTACAAACAATACCCTCCAAATATCAGCAAAATCTACTCCTACTTCGAATGCAGACGCAAGAAAGGCTCCCAGTTTAGTGAAGTGGTGTTCTTCGGTCTTCAGTATCTGCTGAAAAAGTATCTCACAGGTAAATTTACACCTTTTCTCACTCCAAGAAATGAAATTAGGAAAGAAAAACTAATTTGCACTTTACTGCAAAGAAAAAAAGAGAGCTTTTTATAAAATCTACCCCAATCTGTTATGAACTCCTGAAGGTGTCGCCACATTGCCCAGGATATCTATAACAGAAGTCAAGAGGAAGTCAGGGACTACTTACACAAATGCAAAACTTCCTAGATTTTCCTGTGTTTACCTAAATGAGCTGCATGTGTGAACTCAGACTCCTTAAATTTCTAACCCCTTTTACCTGGAATTGGTTGCATGTTTGAAAATGCAAGTGACTAAATGTTTCACCCTGATTTTGCTTAGAATTTTTCTGGCATAAGTCAAGAAGTCAGCGACGACTACTGAGACGACTACACATGCAAAAAAATCTCAGAAAGTGCCCTTTCAGGGGCTTTCCTGAATTGATTAGCTGCATGTGTGAACTTGAAATGCCAAAGTTGGTTTGAGCTCATGAGGGAGGGTGTTCAGAAAGCTTTAGAAAAATTCTTTGTAAATTGGTAATTAATATGAGAAATGTGTCTTCTAACCAAAAAATGCTTGTGAAGGAGAAATGTATAAAGTAAGCCCCTCCAGTCACTCATTGTTGCATTACTCCCTTTTATCTTCAACCTGATGTCTTGAAGGGAGACCCTGAAGTGCTGTATCCACATGCTGTGTGTGTATCCACCTGCACCTTTTAAGCTCCAGCTTGCCACTGGCTTTCTTCTTTCCTGATAGCCTTGGCTTTTCCGTCCTAATGCTTCGAAAGAAGCAGAAAATCGGTTTTCAGCTGTTCTCTGATACGATCAATCTTGTTCAATCAATCCTGCTCCTCCAGAGTAATCCTCAACAAAGTTAATTAGTGAAACTTGAATCATACTTTTTCTTTTTGCAACCAAGTCATCAGTAAATGTGTCATGTGGCTGTATGTTGGGAAAAAAACAAACACCTAAAAAAAGAGTTCACAGCACTGACAACCATACTAACACAATCTAGTTCCAGCCTTTGTTGGAGCATTTTTTTGTCAGACTGTGCAGCACTACCTGGCTAGAATAAGGAACTCAGTGTTGAATTGGGACCGGTGTTTAATTAGAGTTTTACAGCACATAACTGCACTGCCTAAACATCCTTTTACTTATGTGCACATGTCGTTTGAGATAGGGAAAATTTTATACTGTGAGGAGGAAGAAGTGTGAATAAGCAACCTTGGAAAAGATCAGACTTGGCTGGCCTGAATTTTCTCAAGAATTTTGTGCATTCATGGAAAGACCTTTGCAACTCCATGACGGCAAACTGTAATGATTGTATGGCCTACAAAATTCAGAAAACATACAGTGTAATACGTTTTTTGAGGCCACAAGCCGTCCGACTTGTCATGATTTACTTCTGGACAAAAAAAGAGCATGTGTCCTTAAAATTGCAGCTGGTGGCACACTTCAACTCCAAAGTCCTCACTGCTTAAAAGTGTAAAAGGAAAATGGCAGGCAAATCCAGTAGCATGAAAAACAAAACAGGCACTTTGTGGTTTTAAGGTGTCTGTCTCTTAGATAAGTCAGTCCCTTTTCTCTATTTTCTGCATTCAAGTCTTGTCACAGTAACTCTGGTAACACTTTATTTAAAGGAGTATACATAAGACTGATAATACACTGTCACAATCTTGACACCTGTCATTACCTTGAATAAGGCTTATGAAGGTTGACATTAAGTCATTAATGTTGGCGACAACACCTTCCCAAACAATGTCAATAAAGCACCAAATGTGCCATAATTTAGGGAATGACAGGAAAGAGCTGACTTTTAAACGTGAATGATTGGAGCCGGCTCCCGTCAGTAAGCAGTTTTTTTTCTATCTGCTTCATGGAGCAGAGTGGCTCTACAAGCAAGTCAGTGCATTCATTAGGTGGTTTCAGAGAGTTACAAGGGTCTGTAAATGCAATGAAAACGATTGGCTACAGCAGTTTACTGATATTAGAAAATGTAATTTTTACTTGTGAATACTTCAGTACAAAGGATGTATTGAATTATTTAAGAGGTATGTACATATCATAAGTCAAACAACGCTAAATATGGCTGAATCCGAAATTGTATAAGTGGTAAAATGAAGAGTGGTTTAGGAGCCAAAAGAGCCCAATGATCTGGCTCACCAAAAAGAGCCATAATTCCCATCACTAATGACAGCCCTCATAAACTTTCTTCATGTTAATGACAGGTGTCATGTAAGGATTATGAAAGCGTAAATACTGTCCATCTTATGTATACCCCTTCAAATAATCTGCTACTGCAACTTTTGATGTTCCCTAAAGGCCAGGTGATCACGGAGGAGAAGATTCAGGAAGCCAAGCTCTTCTACCAGATGCATTTCAAGCAGTCTGTGTTTGATGAAGAAGGCTGGAGGAAAGTCCTGGAGGTAAGCACATTCATTTTCATTCTACTGGGTGTGAAGGTAGAATTTGTGATCATCTAATCTGAAGTGAACGTGCTTGTTGCAGAAACATGATGGCCGACTACCCATCCGGATCAAAGCCGTCCCTGAGGGGAGGATCATACCAAGAGGAAACGTGCTCTTCACCGTGGAAAACACAGATCCCAACTTCTTCTGGCTCACCAACTACATTGAGGTAAAACCAGGGGTGTTTTTAAGCATTATGAAGCATTAAAGGGATATTCCGGCGTAAATTTAAGTTATAGTCAAACACACTGTAAGACCAATTTAGACACCACCTAGAGAGATGAATGTTGCCGACTGCTTGCTTCTCTAGTTATACCATCTTTAGTACGACCGCACGATAGCAGTACACAGCGGTCTACGTTTCCATGCGCAAACTTCAACCAAAAAGCCACTCTATAGCCACAAATAATGCTCAGAACAGCACCCAACTTCATCAACAGTACATAGAGGTTCCCAGCCATCAACTCATCAGGGCTCCCCCACAAACAAGCGGCTGCTGGAGGAGAGCGGGTGAGTTGTGTTTGGTCTCTTTGCTAAAGAAAACAGGCAAAGCTAAAAAGATGTTTGGTGGCTAGTACTATGGCTGGGACCCTATATGTACTGCTGATGAAGTTAGGTGCTGTTCTGAGCATTATTTGTGGCTATAGAGTAGCTTTTTGGTTGAGGTTTGTGGAGACGTAGACCGCTGTGTTTTGTGCGGTCGTTACTGAAGTACTAAACTTAAATTTACACCAGAATATCCCTTTAAGACTTGAAGAGAAATCAGGCGTAAAGGAAAAAGGTCTTAGGAACATATGGTTAATTCAGCAATTTTAATATACTGTTGAACAAACATACTGAGGTTTCAACACCGCCCACCTAGGGTAATTGGCAGTCTCTCATTGGTGGGGCGTATTCTCCTCATGGGAAGTTTTCTTTCAAAAGGAAGAAAAAGGTTTAATTTCGATCAGCAACATGCAGTTTGTGCGCTGAGATGATTCTAGCTGCAAACGTTATAACCATGCTGCCAGCTAAGTGCAGCATGTGTTGATGATTATAGGGCACCTGTAACCATACTGCCTTCAACCAATCCACTGAGAAAGAGTTTTCAATCCAACCAGTCATCTGTGAGGTTTACTCACTCAGTAACACACCACTGTTTTCTTCACATGCATGATTATGACCTATCAACAGAGAAAGGTGTAAAAGGGAATTTTGAGATGACCAAGGGAACTAAACTTGCATTCAGTACATATGCTGTATTTCACAACAGTGTATTTGATCATTTTGTAAGGAGCCAGTATTCAGGTTTTTGTGTGTGGTCTGCCCTCAAGTCAAGACAAGAAACAACTTTTTAGATACCTGCTCATCTGGATTAATTTTTTATTGATCAATTCAAGAAAGCTGGGCATGATTCAACTCGTTCAAACTTTGAACTATTTATGCTGTAAGGTTTCTTTGTTGACTTGCAAAGTACCTGCCATTCAAAAAAAAGTTAGTCATTACTTTTTTCTTAATCTTAAGAATTACAAAAGACAAAAGTGTTGAAAAAGCAGATTAGTCAGACGCCATATTCCTCAGCAGAAACTGAACTGAACAGTTCTTGCATGCTTGTCGGTGTTTTCGTTGAGGATTCTGTTGCACATTTACACAATCACTGAAATTTGTCTTTTGATTCAGAGACTAGAGTTGCAAAAATGAGAGTAGCCACTCTTTTGAATCTCCTTGACGGATTAAAAATGTAAAAAGCAGAAGACATGGATGTCCTCTTCAAAATTTTGTGTGTGCCATTAGAAAAGTGTAACATAAACAGTGAGAAGAACATTATGTCTGTTAGCTCTGTGTATATAATGAGCTTCTCCTCTCACAGTGAACTCCCTGCCTTAGCTTTCAGGTTCCTCACGAAATCCATTTAAATCCAAAGCAAAGACGAAAACCTCCACTCCTCCTGTATCGTTATTGATTTTAACTTTCTCCCCGCTGTCTTTTCTCCTCATCTTCATCCTACCTGTAATCCCTCTTCTGCTGGCTGCAGACGATGCTGGTCCAGATGTGGTATCCCATCACAGTCGCCACCATATCCAGAGAGTTTAAGAAGATTTTGGCTAAGCACCTGAAGGCCACATCAGGGAGCCTGGAGGGCCTGGACCTGAAACTGCACGACTTTGGCTACAGAGGAGTCTCCTCTCAGGAAGTGGGTAGTGCCTTTCTCCGTTTTTAAACTTTAATAGGAATTCAGCACTAAGGTTATGAAAGCAGAGCTGATGGAGTTCCTCAGTTCACTACTGTCTTTTTTACATTGATGCTTCTGATGTTTTGTTTTGGATGTAAAAGTTTCAAACATTATTGAATCACCGTCAGTCTGATGAATTCATGCAACTGTTTCCACCGAAAATCTGAGAGCAGCTGATACTACTCTTGTGATATCTCTTTTGTTTTTGAGGCAGTGTTCTGCTGATGTTAATGAATTATCGTGTGATATTTTACTGAGATTCTAAGGTGGATTCCTGAGATTTAATGTAAGTCACAGGCAGAGTTGGGCAGGATGAGGGCCTGATTTGAAGACCAGGTCAGTAAGGCGAGTTGGACATTTTCAGCAGCTTTCAAAACTTGTTTTTTTTTTTTGCTGAAGAAAAATTAATATAACAGAATACAAAACGGTATATGGTCACTTATTTAGCAGAGCTACACTGACGTGCATTAAACCAGCAGGCAGTGATATCATGACATCCACTCACTTCACAACAGCCAGTGCACATGCCTCTATATGTTATGGGCTTATTCATTAGCTACTGCACTGTAGTGTCTGACAGAGTGTAAAAGGCTAAGTTAAAAGGATATTCCACCATAAATTTAAGTTATGGTCAAACACATCGTAACACCGAGTTAGACACCCCCTCGAGAGATGAATCTTGGCGTCTCCGTCTGACTGCATTTCCATGAAGTAATAATCATAAATGTTCTTCCTTGAGCTGAGAAACTCCGCTGCACTGCGCTCAAGAAATCAGGCAACGCTAAAAAGATGTTTGATGGCTAGTTCCATGGCTGGGACCCTGTACTGTTGATAAAGTTAGGTGCTGTTCTGAGCATTATTTGTAGCTATAGAGTGGTTTTTGGAGACATAGACCACTGTGTATTGCTATCATGTGGACGTTGCTGACGTTTGTTTAACTAGAGAAGCAAGCAGTCGGCAACATTCATCTCTCGAGGGGGTGTCTAACTCGTTGTCCAAGTGTTTTGACCATAACTTTACGCCGGAATATCCCTTTAACCACTGCTGCTCACTCTGTCTCTCTCTGTCACTTGAACACGTCAACTTCCATCAGTACTGCGCACATGCAGCTCTCGACACAGACAGGAATGAAATGAGATGGCTATTTTTGGGGTCATACTTCATGTGCTGGTTATTTTGCCATGCGCTGCGGATCAAACTCGCAACTAGGATTATGGCCCATGTCCGCACACAGCCTAAACTGCTCAGTGAACAGTGGCCACAATACTGCCAACTTGGTACAACAACTAAAAGCTAAACATGCAACAAAATTTACAAAAGCTCCAGGGGAAGGCTGCTGCACTGAAGAAACTAACTCGACACAGACAGGAATGAAATGAGATGGCTATTTTTGGGGTCATACTTCATGTCTGTGGTAGTATTCATGTTTTTGCCATCTCTTGGGTGTTCTGTCCTGCTATCTCAACTCTCCAGACATTATGGCCCATGTCCGCACACAGCCTAAACTGCTCAGTGAACAGTGGCCATGTCTGCTGTTAGCTAAAAATGCAACAAAATTTACAAAAGCTCCAGGGGAAGGCTGCTGCACTGAAGAAACTAACTGTGATAGAAGATAGAATAAAGTTCACAGTAATGACAGCAGGAATAAGCTAAATTGAATAAACTGAAGACATCTTTTAGATCATTTCTTTGCCGGTCTTGTTAAAACTAACAGTGTGCAGCTTCATTATCAGGCGTGTAAAAGTATCAGATCTGAACTTGGTATCAGGAGAGGATCCTCAATATTTTTCAGTTCCAAAAAGGCTCAACAGGAAAAATATTCTCTGCGCTTTTGCACCGTGGGCTGGAGAGAAACGTCTTTTTCGATTCCTGTGTTTGTTCTCACATATGACAGAAACTGAAAATAAAAAGCTTGAATCCAAACCTGAAGGGTGGAAACCTGAAAGACAATGACTTCACTATCTTTTATAAGATGGTGAAATCATTGTCTCACATGTAGGTGATTTCTAAACAAGTCAACATAACAAACCACAATTTAATAAAAATGGATTTTGAAACTCGGACAAGTTGTTTCTTGTTTCAGGGCAACAGTTCATACTTTTGGTCATATTTCAAACATGGATGAAGTTTCTGGCATCATTCAAACTTTGTTTATGCTGTCACAGGAATATTACAGCAATTTGGATGATGTGTGGCTTGAAATGTTTGCGTAGATGACTTTAATTTTATCCAGATTGGTCTGAATAGCTGTGTAAAGTGATGCAATTCATTAATGTCTCTTACAGCTCTGATTCCTTCAAAAAGATTTGTCATAAATCTGACTTTGTAGAAGGACTGATATAAACATATTTAAAGAATGGCGGGTTGTAAATGGTAGTGTACAGTGAAAGACTGTTTCTTTCTCTGCAGCAGAGTTTCAGTGCAGAAAGAAACACATCTCTAACACTCATTCATCAGGCTGAACAGAAAGCAGTGAATCATGTTTTTGTCGCTGACAGAATCACTCGCTCCTCTCACTTGTAACTGAACGCCTCATTATCAGCTCAGCTCTGATGGCTGTCAGAGGAAGCCAAATGTTTTAATTATTAGTAAAAAAAAAAAAACTGTTCACAAAATGTTTGCTAACAGCATGTCCTGACAGATAATGAAAATCACTGTATTGAAAACAGTTTTATGAGTCAGCTGTGAGGCAAAGAAAGTCATGCCAGACGAAGGTTCAGTCACAGCAAAACAAAATCGTTTTCTCTGACCTAGTGGGAATGTCACCAACAGTCATTTTCTCTGATGACTGTGATTATATGTTGTGTGATAAAAGTTGTCCCCCTTTTGTCAGAATATATCTTGTTTTGTTTTTTTCCACAAGAATCCACAAAACTGGGCATAACAGTGCCAGATTCTGGATTGAGTAACATTATTAATCATGTCTGTTCTTTTTTTTTTTTTTATTTGGACCCAGAGAAAATGTTTGTAAACTCATGGTTTCCTCTTTTTGCTCCACAGTCTGCAGCTTTAGGAGGAGCAGCTCACCTGGTTAATTTCTGCAGTACAGACACAGTAGCCGGGCTGCTGATGGCTCAGAGGTACTACGGCTGCCCGATGGCTGGCTTCTCCATCCCAGCAGCAGAACACAGGTACAACAAACCCTAATCATGCAGACCTAACAATGCAACCATACAGTTAGCCCACACTTTGATATGGCTGCAGGTTCAGTACAGTTCTTACAGTACAGACAGTCTTAGGGATTTGTTGTTGTTTTATTCTTAGACCGATTTTTTAAATTGTTAAAATTAAAAATCTCTTTGGTAAATATCCTCGCCAAGATTTACAGCAGTGCATTCAAACAAAGTCACTGACATGCAAACACATAACAACAAAACACGTCATTATTTTCTTAAGCACACAGCAGAAAGTCATTCAAAGCATCTACAGCTTCATGCATCTTCTTTTGACGCCTTCAAGCTGCTTAGAAAATCTCTCTTTGATTTACATGTTGCAAGTTTACTATTTCTTTTAAGAAAAAAAAGTTTTATACAAGACTGAAAAAAAAAACAGATTTATATAATATATATTTTTACCCTGTTCAGTATTGATTTTAACAACCCTGGAGATGATCCTTCCTTACGAACTGGCCATCAGCCAAACAGCTACTCACGTAACTACGCCGCTCCTTTTTCTATTGTTGATTTGAATAGGTCTCATTAAAAGTTTTGGCCTACTTTTCCTTGTCTATGTAAGGAGCACTGGCCTCTGTTCATACAAGCACAAGTGGTTATTAAAAAAAAGCCTCAAGGCAAATTTTCTGTATGTATTCTGTCTTCATTCAGATCCAGACATGTTTTCCCACCTTATATCTGTTTTAGATCTATTTTGTAGAAAATATTATTCCAGCTGAAGATCCAAACTGCCCACGAAGACCACTGTTTTCCATTTCCTGAAACCAGCATTGCGCAGTAACGTTGTACGCATTCGGCGGGAGAGTCGCTGTGATGACGCTCGGCTCAAATAGCGTATCCCCCCGGGTGAGCTACGCAATCCCTGAACGCCCGTAGGCTGTATCAGGTGTCAATCAAAGAAAGCATGAACCCCCTAATAACTTTTAAAAACAGAGCTTCACAGAAAAAAGAGGACTTGAGCACAAACCAGTCTTACAATAACTACATGTCAATATCACAAGCAGGGGGGAGAAAAATTTATGTTCTGTGTCATAAATTTCTAAAGTTTGTCCACAACCCCATAGGGATTGCTGGCAGAGGCGGGATTTATGACCTATACTGCAGTCGGTCAACAGAGGGTGCTATTCTCGGAGTGGCTTCACCCAGCAAGGAGGCAGACTCTGTCCATTCTATATACAGTCTATGGACTAAACACCAACAATAAGACGACTGTCATGTCACATATATTAAGCATGTGGTGATAGGATATTAACTTGTGGAGAGGAGATTCCTCAGCCCAGAGCATGGGTTTAAAGGCACAAACAGAGCTGATTCAGGAAGAAATATAATGCATGGAAGCTAGTGACGGCAAAACTGGAACATCAAAATGCAGTTCATATGCGCATAATGATTCACGGATGCGTTACCAAATGGTTCAGTATTGTACTTAGAATTATGGCATCCCACTACAGTTGAAATATGGAATACAGTAGTTAAAAGGTATAAATTGGAGAGGGAGACAGGGATGTTGACAGTGATTGACAGTGGTTTTAAGCAATGGACAAACAAGGGAATCACAGCAATATGCACAATAGTTGAACGGGGTAAACTGCAGAGTTTTGAGAAGACAAATTTAGATTAGATGAAAACGAACGAGATCGTTACTTACAACTAAGGGACTATTTCGAGAAGGAGCTCAAAGCTGACACTGATAATGGAATTGTTGGGGTACTTCAGAGAGCCTATTAGCAGAAAAAATGTAGAGTAATCTCAACTTTTTGTAAAAGCTTGACATCATGCAGGGACTCTTCCTCACTACGGATTATAGAAGAATGGGGGAAAAAGAGATGAAGGAACAAATACCAGAAGAAGAAGAATGGTTCAATATGTGTAAATTGCAGTGCGCCCACCGCCACCAGCCCCAGAGTTTGGAGAGAGTTTAATTGGAAAAATATTGTCTGATTTTTTTTTATAACTCGAAAGATTAGGAAAGGATTAGTATCTACACAACAACCGTGCTGGAGAACATTTGGACACATTGATGTAGATCTCACACACACACACACACACACACATTCTGGTCTTGCTAAAAATGAGAAAGGGTATTGGTATGAAATATGGTAAAGTATGCATAATAGGATATCAGATACCTAGAACATGTAAGACATTGTATTTGGGAAATCTGACACACAATATTATACAAAGAAAAGATGATTATCTCGTTAAACTACTATTATCGGCAAGTCAAAAAGCAATTACCAGATCGTGGTATAATGAAGAACCACCTACTGGGGAGCCGTGGGTGTGTACTGTTGAATATATGTAATGGAGAAACTCACACACAAATTAAGATTACAGGAAATACAATTTGTAGCAAAGTTGGAAAAATAAACTGATTTCAGGAGGTTAGAAGAGGACACCGCCGCCTTCATTAGACTACAAAGACACTGATATAAGGACATTTGATAAATTATGTAAATAAGTTTCGCCCTGACACTTTAACTGTTCAAAAAAATAAAATAAATAAAAAAAATAAGTTAAAAAAAAAAGAACTGTGGCATCCCAAGCACTCACACATCTCTGAGTCCTTTTTAGCTTTGAAACAGAGAAGTGTCACCAGCCTGCATAGTTGTGTTGTTGGTGAATAATGGGGTAAATGCAGCACCACCAGAGGTTTTATCCTTGCATGTCAGAAGCTGCATCAAAACAAGTTTTTCCTCTTTTTTTTTTTGTCATGTAGCACCATTATCTCCTGGGGGAGGAGCAGGGAGAAGGAGGCCTTTGAGCGAATCCTGGAGCAATTTACCTCAGGGCCGGTGTCGGTGGTTAGCGACAGCTACGACATCTTTAACGCCTGTAAACACATCTGGGGAAACAAGCTGAAGGAGCGAGTCATGGAGCGCAGCCAGGACTCGTGTCTGGTCATCAGGCCAGACTCTGGAGACCCTGCAGAGACTCTTATTGAGGTGAATAACAGGGCAGGATTAGGCTGGATCCAGCTGTTTGTAATGGGGGCATTTATTTATTTTCATCAGTTAGTTCTTGATTTGGAAACTTTTATATGTTCAGAATCAGAAGAGAAGGCTGTCTGTATCCTTACAGTTAGTAATTTTAATTCCCATATTGGTTACCACTTGTGCTTTAGGTCACTTATTTTTTATCTTTGTATTAATTCAGTTAAATTTGAGACTTTTTATGATGGTTGTCATCTATAATGCTTTTAAAATCAGTACAGTATAGACCTTACATTCACACCTGCTGCTAGGTGAAATGTACCCCACAGAAAATGCCTTTCCCTGCAGTTGTTCACCAAAGTGTTTTTAAGATCTTGTTTTGATTTCAAGATCCTTTGAACCCAATTGTCTTATTTTGGAGAGATCTGGACATGAAACCACACTGGTAACATTTAAAAAAAAGCCAGTCAGTATATTTGCCTTTACATTCAAATTAGTGTCACTGCCAGGAGTGTGTGAGGCTGCGTAGACTTTTTAAAGTCTCTGTCCAGAGAAAGTAAACAAGATTTTTGAAACTGAATGAGAAACTGGTTTCATCTTCAGTTAAAAATCATCAAGTTTGAAAATCACACACATGCACACACCCACACTCACACCAGCCTTAACCGGTTCGTGGCTCCAAGTATAAATCAGAAAAATTTCATTGGTACTTGCAGGTTATCAAGATTTTGGAAGAGTGTTTTGGCTGCTCTCTGAACTCTATGGGATACAAGGTGCTGCCATCTTACCTGCGGATCATTCAGGGAGACGGCATCGACCTCCGATCAGTGGATGAGGTAAGAAAATATTTGACTGTACAAATTCTGGGTTAAACTTTACTTTTTAAAACAACATCCTATTTAACACTATTGTTTTTGTGTTACTCTGCTGGAGATTAAATTTCTGTCCCAAAAACAACAACAACATGAATATCTATAAACTATCACATATAAACTATTACTAGCTTGCTGGTCATGCTAAATAACAACAGATTTGTAAACATTCATAAGATGCCTGTGATTTCTGTGAAACAATTCCTGAGATTGAATTTTCTGCAGCCTCTGTGATATTTCTGTAGGACTTCTTACCTGATCCCTGATACTTGGCAGTATTGCAGTTTTGCTTTCCCACAGCTTTACAGTCCATGAGGAGAAACTTATTTCTATTTTCAAACAAAGAGTGAAGAGACTTAGTTGACCTGTGGCTTAAAGTGAGGGAAATGTAACTGTTCAAGTTTCTCTAGAGGATGATAATGCAAATATACCTGAGTAAAATGATAACACAAACTATAACAACATGAATATGGTTGCAATTTTATTGTAAAGAGCATTAAAACTACATGTACTTGTGGCTTTTTTCTGCTGTAATCCCCTTTGATAGCAGAGTTTTCGACCTCTTACTGAAAAATATCTTGAGTTTGTTTCTTTTTAGCCCTCACTCCCCGTATGGATTTATTCTTTGGCTTTTCAGAGCTCTGAGACTCATAAATTATACACTTAAATCCTATTACAAACGGTGCTAGAGATCAGAGCTTATGATCCTGCGATAATGTGTAACATAAATCGTCGTTTTCTTTGTTTTCACAGATTCTGGAGAAGCTGAGCGATGAAGGTTGGAGCGCTGAGAACGTCTTCTTCGGTTGTGGCAGCGCTTTGCTTCAGAAACTCAACAGAGACACACTCAGCTGTGCCTTCAAATGCAGCTACGTGGAGAATAATGGCAAAGGGGTGAGTGGAGGGTCAATGACTTCATCTGGATACAACAACAGATCTTTTTCAGGCAGATTTTCAACTTCATTTTACCTGCTTTTTTATTCGAAACACATTATTGTTTGACATAAGTATGACCTGCTGAAATTTTGTGAAATAATCAACCAAATCCTTCATAAATTTAGTACACATGTTAAGTCATTAATGCAAAATAAGAGAATCATTGATCAAACAGCCTGAACAGAAAATACTGAGAGGACCGGAGTTACTTTCTGGACAACACATACAACTCGCTCTTACACTGAGGGCCTTTGAACACGTTTATAAGCAGCTGATAGATTTACTTGGTGTCTTATGTCTAGTTTTTTTGTTTGTGTTTTTTCAGATGGACGTGTACAAGCAGCCGGTGACCGACCCTTCCAAGGGGTCCAAGAGGGGCCGGTTGTCCCTGAGGAGAAACTCTGATGGCTTCTTAGAGACAGTGGAGAGAGGGGCAGGAAAGCCTGAGGAGGTAAGAACCTGCTTTTAAAAAGTCAGTAGTATGCTAGTAAGTATAAATTATCACTATTTTCACTTTTTACAAACTTCACTGGGTGTGAGAAAGCAGAGAACCAAAATCCCAACGACACCTTTGGTGCAACAGTAAGCCCCTTCATCATATTCTGCCCCCTCACTCTTACTCAGTTAAATCTCTTCTAACCACTCATCCAGTCAACAATACCCAGTTTAAGTCCCACTCTGATTGTTTTTCTTTTTTTTTACTACTTAAAGTGTTCTCAGTGGTCTTTCAATCGTGATTATGAAGTTTTAAGCCAAAATCCTGTTACCTGTGTCTTTTCTTCTGCAGAGCTCCAGTAGCTTATTAGCAATTCGCCTCCGAGTTGTGGGCAGAGACAGCGCTGCTCTGCACACTTCTCTTCACACTAGCTTGTAGGCTAACATTGCCGGTGTAGTAGAAGTGGCAGGTAACATAGGAGCTTCAGCTCTCGGACACTCATGCCTTTAGGGACATGATGAAAGTTAATTTCATAATTAGCTTACTTACGAATATTGTAACGCGCTACCGTACACACCTGTTCCGCGATCATCCTCTACTTCTAGGAATCTGGCGGCTAGAGCAGGCTTAGAGACGAAGCTTGCAGTTATGATGTAGGAAATCCCAACATGCTAAAAATCTGTCCACCTATTGTGTTTTCTGTATTGTCCTTATATCCTCTTACATAACTGATCTGAGTTCGCTCTGTTGTCTAGGACCTGCTGGTGACTGTGTTTGAGAACGGCAGTCTGGTGAAGGACTACTCCCTGGAGGAGATCAGGAAGAACGCTCGGCTGAGGGACGAGGAGATGAACCTCACGATGCACAACCATGAACCGGAGCTGCTGCACAACCACATCATCAATGGCGTTCATTAGACCGATCACAAAATCTCTCACAATACTAACGAAACAGCTGAACGGGAACGGAAACTGTTTGCCGTCGCAGTCCCCACCAGGCACCACCATCCATATGTCAACCAGAGGAGGCTAGAGATCAGATTCAGCCGACACACTGTCATCACAAGCTCAGTGGCTCAGGGTCTATTATGATAAGCTAAGAAGGATTTAAAGCTTCTGTAAACCTTAGACTTTCTATTGAACTGCTACAAAATTAGTTTCTATGTAAAGACAGCTATTAACGTACAACAGCGGTGTAAAGTTAGACCAAAAATAATAGAAACTTAGATTTATTTTTTTAGTGCCTCAATTATAAGACAGCACATGCATTTACTGCAGACGAATACAAGTAGTAACAGTGTTACCAGTTTTAGTATTAGTGTTACATCATCAGGTATGGGTTACATGTAGTGTTTCGTAGTGTTTAATTCAAGTCAAATATAAAGAGCCCTTTTTGAATCCTCTTTAGTTTGTTCAGTACTTGAAAGAAATAATGAAAACATCACAACAGTACCAGCAGTGCAAAAATAAAGTCTGTTGTGCTGCTCTGCTGCAGTTTTCATAATTAATCCAGACAGCGCACACTAACAGACCCCAAATGGTTCAGTGTTAACCTCACAATATAATAAAACTTTGGGCTCTCAGCACATTTTTCTGAGGTTAGTGATTAATATGTGATAGATCCGTAAAATGACAGTGACTGTGCCGCTCTCTGTAGACCAAATGGATGGAAGTAGAAACATGTTTTTGCTTGTTCTCCATTGAAAGAGTGACAGAAGCAGCTGGAATGAAAGCTCCACGTATTGCAACTCCAATAGTTGTTGTATGTGTAAATCTGTTAGGGCCTTTGTCCACTCATGCTTTTATTTTATGCAAGTTTTGATTTAAATCTCATATAAAATGAACACTATGTGTATCGAACATCATTTTATAATAACATTATGTTACAAACATAATGTAAGTATGTAGTGTAGATCAACACATGAGTATATTACAACATATAATCCACAGTAACAACTTTTCTTAAAAATGATAAGTCATACTCTGTGTTTGTGTTGTAGGCAGATATTCAGTTTTTGTGCAACCTAACACCAGCCCAAACTCAGTGGAATTTTCCTTAGTTGTGACAGTTTGTTGTCGGATCAGTTCTTCTCCACACTGTGGTGCTGCTATATTGATATGCAGTGAAGGCACATTGCACTACATTGTCATGTTCGTGTATCCTCTGTCACCATCAGTTTTAGAAGTTAGCACAAATTGTGTTTATGCAGAAACAATGCCTTAGTTTTCATTTATTTAAAGAAGTTTAAATTTTATAAGTGAAGAATCCCAACACGTGCATCAGGATAAATTCAAAGCTTACAATAAACGTAGAGCATGTGATTTAAATTCTGTAATAATAAACACACTAACAAATGTGTTGATATCCGTTCAGTTGACAAACTCTATGTTATTTCAGTCATTTCAACTGTGTAATTTTTGGTACTGAATCCAAAATTAGGCAAAAAGCAACTAGAGAGTATTATAAAAACTGATTTTTGTCATTCATTTTCTTTGCAGTCTGATGCACTCTTAATTTTGTAAAAACCTGCAAAGACAAAAAGGCAGGAAAAAGACTCACTTAAAGCTCCTGTGAGGAGGTTTGTGCTGATTGTGAGAGAAGTTATAATTTATATGGATGAAACAATAACAAAATGTCACGATACAAAAATATTGGTCCATGGTATTGTGACACTTTAAAAAAGAGTTAGAAAGTCTTGTAAAAAAAAAAAAAACATTTAGCTTTTTAAGTCCTCCCAATTATGAGGAGCTGCTCTCTGTGTAACTTCAGCTTTTCTCTGCCTGTTGAGTAATGGCAGTTTCTACTTAGCGTCTTTACGAAGCTTCGTTGTTTGGCAGAAGATGGTCTTGCGGCTCTACATTCAGCACGAGATTGTCTGATTTCTTGAGTTGTCACTGTTATGGAGAAGTGAGGCTGAAAACATTTCCTTCAGAGTCTTTAACGGCGGCTGGATTTACGAAGCAGCTTCTCATATTAATCATTTTCACAGTCATAAAGGCCGGTGTTGGAGGCAGGTGTTGGCTGAGGTGATAAACAGAAACCAATAATTTTGTTTTTCTTTGACCTTATCCAATAGCAATATTCTGAAAAAGGTGATATACTGTATGTGATTTCAAAATAGAGAGGGATTTTAGATTGAACCATTAAATGTCATTTGTACACATATAAGACTCAGTACAAAAAAAAGAGAGAGATGCTGCTTTGACTGCAGGGGGCGCCAAATTTTACACAAAGTGAAAGTTACTCACAGGAGCTTTAATTTGTTGTATTTTTACTGCCAAAAACCTAACTGTTTTAGCTAAAAAAAGTATTTTCTTCTGTTTGTGACTGAAATTGGATAGATAGATAGATAGATAGATAGATAGATAGATAGATAGATAGATAGATAGATAGATAGATAGATAGATAGATAGATAGATAGAACTAAAACATTAGGGTGATTTATATGGTTGAAGGTTAGAATTTTGTATCTTAATGCACAAACTTTTCCTCAACCCGCCTTCTCTGCTTCAGCTTGAAGTATTTAATTTCCCTGGATGCCTTTTAACAACCTCTACACCTCTATTAAAACTGATGTAGCGCATGTGAATGGCTAACCTGAACACCAACATTATTATAATGTGTAAGATTATCAGATTTATTTGTTTTGTTTTTGGTAATTCAGTGATACAGATACATGGTGCTGAATCAACAGCAATATACCAGTTCATTTTGTCATAGATAATGTATGATGAAAACACCAGGCTGTTGTTTTGAGCGTTTAAATCATCGGTAAAGACTGATTTTAAGAAAAAGACATGCATACTGCATTGTGTTTTTATGCACTGCCTCTGCAGCTTGTTTCAGGCTCTTTGGTTGAGCCTCAGTCTGGATCCTTTATAAATGTTTTGATGCTCCTGTATGATGCTAACATGTTCATTAAGAATTTCATTGAAGTGTGCTTCCTGTTTGATGGTGAGAGATAAAGTACTGACACAGTTTGTCACCGACACTAACTCCACATAGTCTGGGTCCTGTGCAGTACTGGCACTAATCTTGTATGTAAGTATATTTTGTAAATATTATTTTGAAATTGATTTGCTTTTAACCGCTCTGTATCTTTTAAATGTTCTATAACTCTGATTTTGTTTGTTTTCAAAAACAGACCTTTTGTAAGATTAAAAGATACCTTTAACCCTTTCAAACTGGGATCAGTCATTTTTCAAAACAACTGAGAAGAAGAGCAAATCACCTGAAGAGACCGTGCCCAACTTTTCATACACTTAGTACTTTTTTGCGGTCAGTTTCAGGCCTCACTAAATTAGAAACATCTGTTAAAGTCTTTTGGTTTGTTCTGTCTCTATGTTACCCTTGATTTTCATCTTTTATACATACATGTTTAAACTTACATTCAATACTTTTCAAGCCAGGGTTATTCAACTTTCACTGCAAGTACTTCAACTTCTATGATTCCTTTTTTTCTTTTCTGTCCTTTACCTGCTACAAAAGTCTGACACACCTAAAAGAATCGTATTTACCACCTGAACTATAATGGAATAAAGCACCCCTTTATTTTCCACAGTTTTCATGTTTAGGCAGCTTTCTGAGGGCCATAGAAAAATCATTCTGTTTTAACTCTGCACTTTTGCTTTTATACACTTAAATAAAGCAACGGCAATCCATTTGATAAAGATTAGTCCTGTTGAAGTTACAGATAAAAACAGGAGAATAAGATCAGGGACCACTTTGTATAGTGGCTTTAGTTTTTAGTTGAGCCACAAGAGGGAAGCAGTGAATACAATTTGAGTTTGTGCACAAAGATGGACGTATAAAGAAGAGGAGTTCAGCGTTGCAAGGGCTGCTCAGGTTCCCCAAATCCACAGGAGGTTTTAAATGTATGTCACAGACCTTAAGTATGAGGTGGTAGACTGTGGTTGTAAGTGATGTGTTTTATCCTCTGAGTGTATTTGGGTCCACGCAAAGATATGTTCCTGTTACAGACGCATAAAGAAGACATGTTAGTTGAATAGTCTGTATTATTATTATTATTATTATTATTTTTATTTATTTATTTATTTATTTTTTGGGGGGGGGGGGGGTTAGAGGGGGTCTTTCATGTGGTAACTTGTCATATTAAGCTGAAAACAGTATGATCAGTAATACTGGTATCTTTTATTAAGGGTGTAATTTATAAATGGACGACACTAACAGCAGTCAACCAAGGTTTTCATGAAATGGTTTTTAGGAGAAGAAATTTAATGGTTTATGTTTTGTTTGCGTCCAACATTTAAAGAAAAACAGTTCAACAACAATGACAACAAATTAAACGCTGAAACTAAAAAATGTTATAATTTATGAATTCAATAAGAAGACCGGTTTCTGGAGTTTTGATGATGTTGACTCATTCTTGCCTGATGTTGGGTTTAGATTTGTCTCTGTCTAATGTCATATTTTGTTTATATTTGGTTGTGTGCAAATGTTTACAATAAGTGACAATTCAATTTAGGACCAGGACTCTTACACTACTGAGCCATGCTGTTGTAATCCCTGCAGAATGTGGTTTGTCATGGTCTTGCTGAAATATGAAGGTCTTCCCTGAAAAAGTCTTTGTCTGGATGGCAGCAGATGTTGCTCCTGAACCTGTTTATTCTTTTACCGCGTGTATGGGGTAAGTTGACCATAGGAGACCTTTTTTTTGGCATGCTATATCATCAAGACAGTTATGTTTACACTCATTCTGTTGGTTTGAAGGGATGCACAACATCTTGACATACATGCAGATACACAAGTTAGAGACAAAACTATGATGGCTTTGATGTAGTGATCAAAAATATGAAAAATGGTTCATCTTACCCCACTCTCCCCTAACCTAAATTGTCTCCTAAACTAATGTACATGATCGTGAAGTCGCAGTTATCTCTGAACCGAACATTCAGCATGTTTAGGAGAGAATTAAACGAGAGTTTTTAATCAGTTGAGGAAACTTTTCCTGTCAGCTTGCTCGTCACTGATTGGTTGAAGGTTGCCATGGGGATGACAGGCTACTTGAGCGGCCAGCACTGCGAGAGGGGCTTCAGTTAGAGCGAGAGTTTTTATGATGGAGAGCAGAGCGGCAGTGACCTTGTTCTTCGTCCGCTGGTCTCCGTGCTGAGGATTTTGAACTTTTGACTCCAGTTTTGACCTTTCATGAGAAGTTACCCTGATTCTGATGGTTCCTCTGTGAGCGGAGCGAACCGGATTTTCTCTGTGTGTGCTGAGCGCGCGTGTCTCTGAGCCTGGATGATGGAGGTGGAGGCGGAGAGCTGTTGGCCAAGGCTGCTCCTCCTGCTCTGTTTCATGACTCTGCACAGCTCGGCCATCGATACCGGTGAGATTGACACGCTTAAGACTCTAAGTACATTGAAAACTAACATCTGATAACAGAAAAAGTGACGTACGCGAGGCAAGTGTACGCAATTCAGGGTTTCTGCGCGTAATGCTCACTGTGAGCTGCAGTTTGATCTTTATGTTTTCCCCTCAGACAAAAGGTAGTAGAACCCAGATGTTGAATTTGTTTAACTGCATTGTGTATAAATTTGCTGACAGCTTCCCTTGATCCAGATCTGAAAAACAAGAGTTTGAAACTACTTTTGCCACTCTTTAGCAACTATTGTAAACTACAAAATATTTAAGAGCAATGGCAGCATGAGAGAGTTCAAGTTGGAGCCCAATTCTATTGTTTTATTTGTGCTTTTCAGATTGAGTTAAGCAGTTCAATACCTTCATTTCTCCAAGGTTAAACACTGCACTGCAATCTTTGCTGCTTGGTCCAGAATAAACTGTCTTATAGGTTAAGGTCTCAGTGTTTTTCAAGCTGCTGGATTGTAACTTCATCTCAGAGAAATATTTGGCTGTAGATCCCAGATTTTGAAAGGTCAATACTCTGGGGACAAATGTACCTCGGTCTTTCTCAAAAGGTTTGCAGCTGTGATCCAAAATAAAGCTATAAATGACCGCACTCTTTTCTTCTTCTGTCTGCACCAGTGCAAGTCATCAATAGTTATTTGTGTTTTTTTTTTAAATAAATTAGTATTGTCTTGAGCTTCAACAGTGGGTTAAACAAACATTACAATAAATCATAGCGCATATCTCAATAAAATGCTGGGAGCAACCTGCACAATGTACAGAAAATGTAACGACAGCATCCTCATGCCAAGTGTATTGGATATCTGCGAGACGCTATTTCATTTCAGATCTTCTGCACATGTTCTTGGCCTCTTCCTCGTCTCTAGAGTGTCTTTTTGCAGTTTCTTAAATTGTTGAAACTAGACCAAGCCAGTTTTTCCTGCTTTAAGTTAAATCTTTTTCATACGTACATACCAGATATTTCTGCTTTTTTCCTGCACTCTGACTGTAAAACTTCATGACAGTCAAATAAAAAATCATTTTAATATTTTTACTTTGGACACTGATCAACAAACTGACTATTAATCAATACAGTTTCACATTAATATCGACCATTTCATATTGACTGTGTACTGTTACAGTCTATTTGATATATTTGTTTGTATTGGATTCATTTTTTCTCCCATGTGATCCAAAAATTATTAAACTCATTACGGCATGTTCAAGAAGTATCCTTCTCCTTCCATCCAAAAAAAATCATTTTCAACAGACAGTTTCAAAAGACTCATTTTTTTAGTGTCTCAGTCTTTATTTGGAAATAAATAATTTGATTTATTGTTAATATTTTTTGGAACAACAGGGCTGCTTAAAGTCTAAATCCAACAGAATGAATGGTGATGATACCTGTGATGCAAACTCTTAGTTATGTGATTTATTTATTAAGTCCTTTCACCTCCTAAAACATTTTCTGATTATTTATTTTTGAACCTTCATTGGATTAAATGTTATTATCCCATTGCTCTGGCTATACACTGGTGTGAAAAACAAAGTAGCTGTGACCTCCAGTGTGGGAAAGTTGAGCCATTATAGGGGTGCAAAAAAGACGGTTCCCAAGAGTCCACCAGCGACCAACTCCAGAAGCAAAGAAACCTTCATTAGGTCTCATAAGAAGTTAAACATGTGTGCATCCAACAGCTGCAGAATGTTAGAGTATACACAAGAGAATAAAAGCACACAGGTTAAAATTTTGAAATCTTGTAGGATCAGATTAGAAATGTTTTTTTTTTTTGTTTTGTTTTTTTTAGTCAGGTATGAGTGCACATTCAAGTCCAGCTGGTTTAGTCCATATTCTCAAAGCATGAGATATTAAGTATTAAGGTAATATGTGCAATTCTATGAGTAACAACCAAAAAAATTGCTTCAACTTAAAAAATACATGTTTTTAAAGCACATAGAACCTACATTTACACACTGTTGTTTAATCACTAACCTGTTAGGTATTTACTTGTGTTACACCGATCACATTTTCTTGTTCAAAAATAAAAAAATGTTGAAATTCGAAACATTTCAAAAATGTGTCACATCAACTGAGGTCCAACCTGACAGCACCAAGCTAAACAGGGTCATGTCACCTGTTACAGTAGCAGAGGCAGACATGGCTCTGTCGATAATCATAATTTAGTCATCAGTATCATCCTTTCTGGAAATGTTTCCTCTCAGTTTTAAGACTGAGTTCTGATTCAGCATGGAATTCCTGGAAACAGCCCTCTACGAACCATTTTAGTACTTCTTATTGGTGCCAAAAAATAGGCTGATAAATGTTAAATGTAATTCATTTATTTAAAAAATAGTTAATGATGATAATCAAAAGAAGAGATTGTGCCCCCTGGGTCATTAATAATTTCAGCATAACTTAACCCTCACTGATGGTTCTTTTAACTGAGAACTAACAAAGTGTCAAAATAAAAGCATATTTTTACAATGTAGGAAACACAGCAATCTAATTACAAAAAAGACAAAAAACATGTCAAAATAAAAGCACAACAAACGATAGTTTTATCTCCTTCAAAGAAGTCTCTGCCACCAATAACTGTGAACTTGAAATACCGCCTGGATGTAGCTGAGTGTGTAGGTTTGAGTGTGAGTGTGTGTTGATTTCAGCACGTGTCAAAAAGAGTGCACATCAGTGAGAGTGCGCATGATGGAGAGCTCAGTGTTGAGATTTTGACCCAGTGAAGGCTGAAGTGACTGATGATGTGGATAAATCATAAATCTGAGCCTCCTAAAAAATGGATGAAGTTCCTGAAGTAATGTGTTGAGTCACTTTTTTCTTGTGTTTATAAATTTGACATATTTTGTTTTGTTCTCAAGTTTTCTACAAATATAGGGAAAATACTTTTACTCGGTTTTTATAGCCATCATGAGGTGAAAATCTGGTTTTCTGACAGCCTCAGTTTCGACATACTCCATGTGATTTCTTCCATATGGCGCAGCTCTCCTGTGGTCCCCTTAGAAGAGTTATTTGTTTTTCTATACTGTGCTGTACATAAAGCATGTCTGCCTGAGTTTTAGTGTACAGTGATTTAAAAGAAGCGTGTGTTGAGTCACCATGTGAGGAGAACACATGGATGTACAGTAAGGCTGCTGCCCTTTTCCACACAATACTCCCCCTGAGACATTTGTCACTACAGTCTGTCAGCCAGGACCCTCGCTCTCTCTGCGCTCTGACTCTCCTCTTTCAGATAAACTCCATTTTACAGCAAACGTGTTTAAAAAGAGTTGACTTTTCGGCCTGTAGTAATCTTTACAGGGGACTCGCTGTCCTCTGGTCATAGGTGTTTTGGATGGTATCCCCCCGAGGTTTTTTATTTTCTAACTCAGTGCAGAGGGGCTGAGCCGTTTCCCACCAACAGGGGCTCCGGGGCTTTAGGACATTCCTGGAGGTCAGAGCGGGAGGATCTGGTTGTCTCCTAGGGAAACCGAGCTAATAAACTCCAGGGGTGGTCGTAAATTTTCTCATTATTTGGCCTGCAGCCCAGAGGCAGGGGGTGGTGGGCGGCTGGGTGGGGGATGCTGATGCCGGATCTGCCCACCCATCTGTCCTGCTGTGGATGAGTTTCAGCCCCTTCGTATACAATGAATGTGCTTATCACACAGACCAAGTTTACACAGACGTGAACCAGGATGATAAGAAACATACAGAACATTATACATTTTCAGATCAATTGTTAAGTTACTGTAGGCTGTACTCTGTTGTGTGTTGAAAGCTCTATAAATGATTACGTTTGTGTAAGACCATGATTTAAAAGCACTCAGAGTCGATCAAATTAGTATTTTAAATTCATTTTTGTGGATAACTGTCATTATGCCAAAACAATAAGTAATACATATTGATAATTAGTCTTTGAGTCAAGAGGACTTATGTATTTGTATGTGACTTCCAGCACCGCTCTGACTCTTGCCATGTCCAGAAATACTTGCACTATACCGTTATCATGGCATGTACCCAGGGTGAAGGGGAAAGAGAATATAACAAGCCGGTGAGGACCTTCTCGGACTGGAGTGGCATGAACCATCTCACCAAGACCAAGGAAATGGTCATTGACTTCCAAAGATCAAAGCTCACACCCCTTCTGCCAGTCAGCATTGGGGGAGTAGACATCGAGGTGGTGGAATCATACCGCTAGTTAGGTGTCCACCTGGACAACAGGCTGGACTGGTCTGCTGATGTTGATGCCGTCAGAGTCGCTTCCACTTCATTCGCAGGCTACGGTTGTTCAGCGTTTGCACTGACATGCTGTATATGTTTTATGAATCTGTGGTGGAGAGCTCCCTGCTATATGCTTCTGTCTGCTGGAGAGGAAGCCTCATAGACAGGTACGGGAGACGGCTGAACAAGCGAATCCGCAAAGCAGGTTCAATGCTTGGCAGGAGCATGGACTCTGTGGGGACTGCTGGGAGAGACGAGCCTCGAGCAAGATGCAGGGCATATTAGACTGTGTGAACCGTCCCCTGCACTGCATCTTGGCTGGTCAGGAAAGCAGCCACAGTCGCCATCGTCTTCTGTCACTAAAGTGCAACTGAGAGGTTCAAGAGGTCCCTCATCCCAACAGCCATCAGACTCTTCAACTCCTCAATGGGGGGAGGTAGCACTCAGCCTATGTCCTCATCTTAGGTCTTAGCTCATGTCTCCCACTACATCTGCACACTCTCCTGCATTTTTTGGCACTTTTGCACTTTTCCTACCATGTGCGGTAGTTATGCATTGTTTGTTTTTATTTGTCTTTTATTTGATTTTTTATGCTACTTTTAGACATAGTTATCTGTCCTTTTTGATGTGTCTGTGGGGTGCTGTGTCTTGGCCAGTGGACATCTATCTATCCATCCATCCATCCATCCATCTTCGGGAGCTCTGGGTCAGGGACCTACTGTGGACTGAGGTCTTGAGGACCGGTCGAGTCTTGAAGACCAGGGCTGAGTGCTGGGGAGCTCAGGGTCTGAAAGTGTGTGACTTGGGTTTGAAATTATGGTTTTCATTAATAATTAGGGCAAATATGGAACAGACAAAAAAATGTTGTTTGTCTTATTGATTTTAAGTTGTTTTAATTTCTTTTTCCATTTCCAATATATTTCCTTGCATCTGTAAAGCACTTTTAGCTGCCTTGTGTATGAATGGTGCTATACAAATAAACTTGCCTTGTCTTATACGTGCTTCAGATTACCGCATTGACCCATGGCTCTTCTAAGCACTTAATCAGTCATTTCTAGAATTATACATCTGTCTGGATTGTGTTAAGTACTGTGCTTTGTGACATTTTTCTCCATAGTGATTCTGCTGGAGTTCCCCTGCTCCTCTTTTTGTAGTGTCTTGTGATAACTTGGGTCATTATTTGGGGCTGTACACATAATAACTGGTTGACTCATTAATGATGTGATCACCTGTAGTGTAGAGTTCGGCTGTTTTATTACAGAAATGTTCCATATTTCAGATTTTCCCTGTTGTCTTTTTCATGTCAGTGAATGTGGTGGACTTCTGCGGTCAGACGATCCGGGGTGACGGCATGATCGTCAACTCTCATCAAGAGTCCAAGAAGTATTACTTTGTTGCCACAACAACCGACTGCCACCTCACCATGCAGGCCAGTTCCCCCAAAGACAAGGTCCAGTTCCACTTCCGCTTCTTCTTAGTCTACAGTCTGCTGCGAGTGGCCCCTCTGAGCCCCGCCCCTGTCATCCCAGAGTCCCCTCGTGGCTCCGCCCCTTTGAACCCCAGACTTGAGCCCACCTCTGGTGAGAGCTTTGATGACCCGTGTCACGCCGGTTCATATGTCCAGTTCTATGATGGACGGGACAAAAACTCTCCTCCCCTCGGGCCTCCTCTCTGTGGGAAGAGCCCGCCACGACCTGTCCTGTCCACAGGAAACTACCTGACCCTGAGACTGGTCACCCGGGGAACTCAGCCCAGAGTGGACTTTGTGGGGGACTTTACCTCCTTCAGACTGGGTAAGAAATATAAATATGTGATTTTGTTTTTATCCACTGATGTGTTACCTTTGAAAAGTATATAATGAAAAATCATTTCAAAGATCTAATTTAAGGTTCCTTATCTTGTCAAGGTTTGTAAGAGTTCATATGGAGCAATCCCAGCCCACATTGTCTAGTGCCATGAAATTTTAGGGTGGGTCTGATGTGCTTTTAAAGACCGGTTTATCACAGAGTTTTTAGGGACTGGCTGTGGTTTAATAATCCTGTTGTCTTTTAAGTAAAGTACTGTATTTTGGCATGGGGCAGGGGAATTGGTTCTCAAGACTTTTGTAATTCTACTTTACATGAGTAGAGCTACAGGGAGTAAATATTTCAGTATCTAGATTGATGATAAACTAGTGTTTAAACATCGTACAAATAGACCATTTAACCACCAACCAAGTCCCAAAAAATCTACATTTTTCTTTTTTTTGCAATGCACCATAAAAATAAAGACTTTGGTCCCCCTTTGTGTTTTTAAGTCTGTCATCAAGACTTAAACTACTTCTGATAATAACTGTTAAAGTTAATTGTTTAATACTTTGTATTTTCTGTCCTGTTAACTGGTCTTCTCTTTCTTGGACAACATAAATAAGAGTCGTCCTTCAATGATTTTCAAGTTGCAATAAAAACAACATGATGTACAATAAATCTGTTTCTTCAGGTTTCAACCACTCAGAGTGCAGCAGCGAACCTTATTTCACATGCAGGAATGGGAAGTGTATCCCCCTTAGTCTGGTGTGTGATGAAAAAGGTATCGACAACTGTGGGGACGGAAGTGATCTGGAAGAAAACCTGACCACAGGCTGCAAAGGTCAGTGTGAAGATGAGAAGACACTGAAATGAATTGCTATATTGCCCCCTTGCTATATACTTATATATATGCATAATCAAATATATCATACTGTCTTTTTCGCTGAAGCACCCACAGAATCGCACAACTAAGGCTTGAAAACTTGAGCTTAAAACTTTTTAAAACCTGGATGTTAGCTCTGTTATTTTAGTTCATTGTTGGGGGCTTTTTTTTTACGTTTCCATTCAACTGATGACCTGAACTTATTTTGCTTTTCAGAAGGTCAGCTTTTACCTCCTGAACCTCTACCAGCGTTACCAACCCAACCTCCACCAGTTGTGACTCCACCCACTGTGCAGATGGCTTCACATATGAACTGCGGCATGCCGGACAGCACTCCCAGTCACGAGTCAGTAACAGGTGTGTCCTCTTGGACGTAATCTTGTCTAAATAGCTTGTAAGAACCAGCTGGAGCACCCATCAACGCGTAATGTCCAGTGGTCTTATCCTGCAGGCAGTTTGTTGTGAAACGAGTCGCCAAGTACTCATTTGGATGCAAAGCGTCCTGATGAGCAGGCGTAAAACTAATAGAGACCGCCATTGAGTTGTTCATTCCTGCTAAAGACCCGTAAACCAATAAAAGTCGATGGATTGTCAGGACGGAGAGCAGCCTTTTGAGTGATCTGTCTCTATTCCAGTGTCAGAGGAGCAAACAGAGACCGACTGAGTCAGACTGACAGAGTCTGATTGCTTTTAAGACTCTGCCAACTTTCCTTTAACAAAACAGCTTTTCTTTTCTTCTGACTGATCGAGAGAGAGCCTGAGGAGAGGAATCACATTCATCTGCTGAGCAAATTGCCAAATGTCTATTAGCTGAGATCCAACAGTGTGTCCTCGAGAGCCTGGTGGGGGTGAGGCACCACAGGCCGGATTAGCAGACATATTCAATCTTCACAAAAGCCGTTCATACTTGAAATCCCACTTGAAATGCGGGTTTGCTCCAGACAAAACAAAACAAATTACTGTACACTCTTGGTCTGAGTCGGATTCTTTTGTCTACAAATGTCTGTCGATGTTGAAAGAAAAGAAAAAAGTTATTGAAGATGTGTAAAAAGAAAGTCTCTGTCTGAAAAAGCAAAAAGACACAAGACCTTTGGAACTTGTCTGCATGGATTTCTTAACGTTTTAAAAGTATTTTGAGTCACAGGTGATAAAGAAGTTGAGTGAAATAACTGGAATCCAAGAAATAAGGACTACCCCTTTCATCCTCGAGGAAATCCAGTAGAAAGGTTTAATCGTACTTTGCCGGACATGCTGCGAACTGTGAAGGATCAGGAAAAAACAACTCCCATGTTATGCATACGATTTATCTGTTGGAGACCTGAAAATAAAAACTGCCCTGTCAGAGCGTTAGACAGAGACCTTCTGCTTCCTTGTGGGATCTTACCTCAATCAAAAGTTTCACCTGCAAAGCAACCGTGTAGACCAAAACCACCCTCCACCCAAGGCCCACCTGAAATCAGAACCTGAAATTACATCATACTGGTAAAGTGGACTGGCAGACTTTAAACTCTCCAGATTAACAACTGTAATTGACATCACAGATGATCCTGCTTCAGATCTAACGGGGCACTCACACCAAGCGTGCGTAAAATCATCTACTCGCTTAATTTGCACGAAACTAGACGCATGAATGAAAAGTATTTACTTGCTTCATATGCGCGTCAACGGTAATTTCAACAGTAATCACTGCCAATTTAACTAGCGGGATCAAGTGATAGATAAAGGTTTTTTACAATATACCAGGTAATCCGACCTCCTCACTCACTTGCCTCCAGGCAAGCTCCTTTTTATTCCGGTTTCGGTAATTGACGATCAGTTTGTCCTCCGTTTTAGATACCAGTGAACAACCATCTGCTTTCATGCATCACCTTTGTGCTGATTGGTTATCGGGACGTGACTACCCGCTCAAGTTAAGACATTTTCAGCTTGCCTATCCTGCGTCATTTGCGCCACCAGAGTAGTAGGGGTGTCTAATTGCGTCTTTGCATTGACTTTACATGTAATTCAGTCGCGCGAATGATATTACTCTTACTTGGTGTGCGGGGACAGTAAGAACCCCGGAGCCCAACCAAAACATTGAAGCCCAACAAGAAGCTGCAGACATAAGATAATCATGAGAGTTCAGACTTGCTTGGTAATGCAGAGATCACAAACTCACCTGAAAATGACAGTCCTGAGGCCTTAAAACTCCAGTGTTCAACACAATCCAGACACTGTTTCATGGCTGAAGCACTGCTTTTGCCTATGCTCTGAAATCCTGAAAATCTCCCCGTGTCACACTCCAGCTGTTACCCTACCCTGTTCATTATGGAAAACAAACAAACAAACAAACAAACAAACAAACCTGGCCCAGGTTTATCCACACAATTGGACCCAAAACCGCCCAACCTGGCACTTTCATGAATGTATTCCCTGGGGGACTGGTACCAGATGTCTCATTAGTACAGATGAAAAAAATTTTTTTTCAGCATCAAATCTCCTCCAATAGTTAGTAAGTCTCTCTCTGAGTGCTCTTTGACTCTCTGTCAACTATGTGTCTGAGCCCAAAGCTTGGTGGCTTCCTCTAAAGTCGTAACTCTTCATAACCCTCTGTCTAAAGTCTAAAAAATGTGCAAGAGTAAGTTTGCATTTTAAGAGAGTCATTTCCAAGGGAAACACATTTCCTCCTCGTTTGTAGTTGTAACACGCTTTTCTACATTTGCGATTTCATGAAGACAGGTCCTTTTGTTAAAGCACCAGTCCTGACACTCAGAGCAGAGCCACTGTGGCTCACTAGAGAAGGATGTTGTAAAAAGTTACGACTTGACTGTACTTTCTCCCTTCTTTTATTTAGATAGTAAGAAATCAAAGTTGAGAGGGCGCCACTGGAAGGCAAACACAGAGGAGACGAGGTTCAGGAAAGATTAGATATCAGGAGACGCAGAGTCTTTGGGAATCTACTGAAAGAGCATCAGTCAGTGAGCTAAAACCATCACTGCACATCAGAGGAACAAAAACTGAGAGAAATATTTTGGTTGAGCATTTTTTCATACTTTTCTATGTATTAAAACTGATTTTAGCAATAAAATAAAGGAACTCAAACCAACTTTATAAATCCCCAGGCTGGCTATGACATTTGCCTTGTGCAAAACCTTTATATGACGCAGGCTTGTATTAGAGGCAGGTTATTATTTCAAATCCTTTTAGTCTAAAAGTTTGCATAAATTCAAAAGAGCCATCGTGCATTCTGTTAGTGCATGCAAGGTGCATTGCAAAAACAAAGCCACAAACAGTTAAAGTGTTCGTAACCATCATCACAAAATTTCTCCTTTGCATGACCTTGAAATAATAACGGCACACACAGTCTGTATGTGGGGGGCTTTAGCCACAGGTAGACCTTTGAGTGCTTCATAACTAGATAACCTAACTTCAGGTCAACCCCTCTCGCCAATGGTTACAGTGTGCCCACCTGTCAGTCAAGCCATGCCATGCCTCTGATTTGCCGATCAGGTAACCCAAATACTTTTGAAACACACTGCAGCATTTTTTGAAGAGGTCAAAGACTCTGGCAGGTTGACCAAAAGCGAGATCGAGTCAGCATTACCAATATGGTGACTAGGGTTGAGTATCGTCTGATTTTGAATGACTGCAATCAATCAACTGCACAGAGATAAAAGTTCACTCTTCCTGCTAAAGTTAGCCAAACTTTTGACCGCAGTGGCTGTGGGTTGCAATGCACTCTCTCTCTCTCTCTGTCTCTCTTCTCTCTGTGTGTGGCTTCGTCTCATATGCTTCGTTCTCATTGGTCTTGACGGCTTCTTCTTCGTTGTTGTTTGGCGGCTATTTCTTCCGGTCGGCGGACTCCGGCATCAAAACTTGGAATCAAAATTTTAAAATTTGAACGAATCCGGGAGAATCGGAATGTTAGTCCCGGTCCCCATCGATGCTCGAGACTCGATGCCCAACCCTAATGGTGACAGATGTTGCTAGGCTTTAAAACTCTGCTTCACATACAAATGGGTGATGTCAAAGATGCTACATCCAGTTGTCATACAGTCTATGGTCTATACTCACACAGAACCCAAAGCAGAGTCAATCTCTCTGTATGTGATCTCTTGAGTGCATGTCGTCACAAAGTGACAGAGTGAAATCACTGATAAGACATGAATATGTCCCACCTGTACAAAGATAGATCTATTTTGCCTCTTTTTCCCTCAGACTCTCCGGCCTCCCTGTCCCTGCTGATCCTGTACATCCTCCTGGGCGTGGTGGCTGGCGGCTTGGTGCTCTGCTGGTGCTGCTGGTCGCCCGGCTGGTTCTTGTGGCGCATCAGCATCTGTCGCTTTCTACCCTGCTGCAACGTTCCCTGCTCATCCTGCCAGCTCTGCGCCCAAAGCTGCATGCACAGCAAGGAGCACCGACTGGCCAAAGTCACGCCACACACACCAGCGAATGGGACCCTGGTGGGGGCGCCTGCAAATGCCAACAGTGCGGAGGAAAACATTACTGTGGCTACTGTTTAGAGGAGAGGTTCTGTCAGGTTGATCATGTCTGCACACAAAGATGTGGGTGTAGCTTGCTGATGCTACGCTGTGATCAGCTAATAAAAACAAGACCTTTATTTTCATTGGTTCTGGTTAAACAGTTTTTCTCTGCGCTTTAAATGTGGTGCAGGAAAAAAAAGACTGCACAGAGGTGAAGCAGGGTTCAAGGTGTGGGCTACGTAAACAGTGTGAATGCATCCTAAGAAGACAGTGGACAAGATTTTCAAAACAAAAACATTCACACAACTTGTTTCAGTGTAAGCTTACATTTGTGGCTACAGAGACTGCTTCTGACGTTTGGATGGTGCAGTCTTAAATGCTCTGCAGATAAAGAGACAAGAGATTACAGTTTGGGCAGTTTTTAGCCATGCCTTTGTTTGAACTGCAATAAAACTGCTCTTCTACTCTGAAGTAACTTTCTACCCTTGCAGTTCAGTGCAGAGATTTCAGCTCTGGCCAAAAGTGTCCCTCAGACACCTGCTGAGAAGAAAGACAAAGAGTCCCCCACCTGGTGACAGCAGCTGCTCTCTGTGTGAGAAATTCCTTCAAACTTTCTCCACTCTCCTCTCAGCAGTCTTCTGTTATTCTCATCGGATCACGGAGAACAAAGTGTGTTGATGTTAAAAGACTAAAAACTTTGTGGTAACAACCCGTTTTTCCACTTTTTTACTCCTTTTGTAGCAAAACTGTTTCAACATTGTCTATTTCAAATTACAAAATCTTCTACACTTACAAAGAAAAGGACAAATTGAACTCAATGTCAGATGTTTCTTTCAAAATAAAAGCCCCATTTATGCATAAAATGACCATGAAGTTGATTCATCTCTAATCCTAACCCCAACAGTATAATGAAGGCAATTTTTTAGTGTTCCATTTGTGTATGAGTACAAAATATAGAGAATCCATCCATCTGCTTTCTTGTGATTGGGTTTTCTTGCGCTGTAACCTGCCTGAGGTTTAAAAAAGTGTAAATCAACTGACCTGAATTTTATGCTTTCAGAGTAATTATCCACTAAGTAACAGAACCTCATCTACTTCAAAACCCTTAATTGATAAGAGGATTAAAAAAAACAGATCAGGTGTAATGGCCTTTGACTCCGAATGTGTAAATATTAATCACACTTTTAGTCATTTCACTCGACCCACCATAAATTTGCCATTTTTCACTGTCCTGATGAGCTGTCCATTTAAACCACTCACAGGCTGTTGCAGTGTCGTTTCTGAGCTGCTATTGTTTCAGCAGGGAAGACTTGATATAATTAATTATTAAGTCTGAAACATTAGGTTGCCATCCATGCCTGCTGATTTGAAGTGTTTGTAAATAAAATGAGTTTTATCAACTCTGGTGTTATCACATGTGGGCAACATGTTTCATAGTCTGAAAAAACAGTGGTTGCTGTACAAGCTTTAACTTGCAAAAACAACAAGGGTAATTTTGGTCCATGTATTATCAGTCCATTCAATTATTCCATTCAATCTAGTAAACAAAAAACAAAAAAAAATGGGTCAATATTTTGTTTATTTGTTTTTCTGTATAACCAAAAAAGTTTTTTGGTCCACGTTGTTGGCTACTTTGTTTCGCAATGCGCATGTGTGAACAGTAGAAAGGCACCGTGGGAAATGGGGACGTCAATAACATGAAAATGAAAAGTAGATTTATTATTTTGTTTTTGTTTCCATCTCTATTATATATTCTGTGTTGAACTGAAAATACGAAAGCAAACACTAATCTTTAATTTTTTGGTTATAGAGAAAAACAAATAAGCAAAATGTAGACTCGTTTTTTAGTTTTTTCTTTTCTACAGTGAATGGAATAATTGAATGGTCAGATAATACGCAGATCAACTTTAGGCGATGATTGCAGTGTAGTCAATTGAGTATCGGTGGAAAAGGATTTGCAAAATATTATTGATATTTTCTTCTCCTTAAATTGATGCTCTATGTTACGGGCAGCTTGTGTTCATGTCTCTATCAGGCAAATTTCTTTTTGACATTGTCTGGATGCAGGTGCTACGTAGCCTCCCCTCCCTCCCTTCTTTAAAGGAAATCAGTCCATATGCTTAAACAAACTGTGTTTCTGACTTGCCGTGTTGCTAGGGTACTGCACATTTAAGTATGCAGACTACTTAATCTGTCTGCTTTCTGCTCAGACTGTACAGGAACACACGTGCAGCTGAACATACATCTCACTCACAGCAAGTCTGTATTCATTTACTCAGCCTGCACACACTGAGAAAGGCGTCCAGTCATTGAATAAATACTGAAAATCACAGCAGGCACTTGTGAAGACTTAATATTGGGAAAAGTTTCTCACAGTAAGATAAACAGGAGTTGGGATTAATCCAAGATGAGCCTGCAGGTGGCTGGGGTTGGTCTTGTCAGAGCCCGATATGTAAAAATGATTGTTAAAAATGTTAAAAATGACAATAATAATAATAAAAACATCTGAAATTTAATAATTTGTCAATAATGTAAAAAAAGTGTTGGGCACAAAAAGGAATTTTGAAAAAAAGTAATACAACCCAAATTTAATAACTGACCCAAATGTAAGACGCTGCAACATTTTTGGCAAGAATTTGTTACATTATGCAACGTTACGTCAAGTTACGTTGCGTTGCACTGTGTTATGTTATGTTGCGTTGCATTGCGTTACGTTCATAGACTGTGTTACTCCTTCCGCCAGAATACAGATTTGAAGTATACAGAAAAGCTCTCGGAATTTCTGGGATTTTCTCCACTTCCTGGAACCTCCACTTGCGCAGTAGCATTGTATGCATGAGAGTCGCTGTGATGATGCTCAGCTCAAACAGCGTATCCCTCGGGTAAACTATGCAATCTTCTTACGCCAATAGGCTGTATCAAGTGTCAATCATAGAAAACATGAACTCATTTAAGTAAGGCACAAAATGAATATAATGGTTCTCCACTATGAAGTCAAGCTCAGCAATAATTTTAGCACCAGTCTGTCTATTTTCACTGATATCTACTCTGTTCTGAACTCTGGGGGTCTTTGCTGCTTGTAGTTAGTGTTTTGTCTTACCTCTAAGTTTACAAAAATGGCGTATTGGACTTGATTTTAGCCTGTCACCTGACATTGACAGAGATATTACACACAAAAAAGAACTAAATTTCTCATAATGATTAAAAAATACATGCCATTGTTAGTTCAGCTCTAAACCCAGTAAAAATGGAAAAGTTAGTTTCCTCACGTTAACACATCATGCTTGTCACATTTTCTGGTCATTTAAAGCTGTTAGAGGTCCATTCAGTTATTTGTACCACACATGGCGGCCGTAAAGCTCACAGCTCAAACCCGGATGTAATCATGCTGTTGTCTGCAGGTCCGTACAGCCTGTTGTTCTTCATCAAACTCAGACTGAGGTTGGTTGGCTGACTCTGAGGAGGACTTGGCAAAGATTCAGCAGCTTCACACTGTGTGTGTTGCCTTTCGTCTCCACTGGCAACCTTTCAACTCAAATCCCTGTTTCTTTGAAAGAGAGAAAGACTCTGCCCACTCTTTTGTCACTCGGCTTTGACTTTCTGGTATTGACTTTTTGACCCCTGGTTAAACTCTGGGGTTCATAATTTTGTGAAAGTATTTAAACCAGAAATCCTTCAGCAGCTGTGGTCATGACATGATGTTTGACTTGTTGAAGAGGAAAATAAAAACACTTAAACTTTGAAATGTTTTTCCAGGATTTACTTTAAAGATTTAAGGGACGATTCTCAAACTCCCACTTCAATGTATCTGGGTGTAGATAGTGAAACCTAAATGTAGTTAGGCAGGAAACTCAAGCTGTAATAATTAAACACTTAACATGTATCATTATTACAAACATTGCTTTCAATCACTGCAATATTGGCTTCTGGTAAGTGGGTTTAAGATATTTTAACATATATGTCATAAAGTCAGAGCATCAACACCACACATGAGCAATAAACCTTTCAAATCCTTCGATTTGAACAGTCTGATAAAATGACACCTAGGCCTGTGCGGTCATTCACATTACAACGAATGCAGCATCTAATGTGAACAGAATGCAGAAAGCACAAATTGCTTTCTGCGCCTGTTTGTGTTGTCGAACAATGGTGACGTTTGTCGCATATTGATGACATATAGGTCGTCTGAACGTGCCTGAGAGTCCACACTGCACTCACATCGGATACATATCCAATTTATATCCACATACAAAAGAGGCCTGGGTCAGATTTGAAAAAATCAGAATTGCACTGTTCACACTTACATGAAAAAATCTGATATGTGTCACATATAGTTAAAAAATCAAAATTGACCTGCAGTGTGAACATAGCCGAAGACTGTTAATTGTTTCTGTAAATTACTTCAGCCTGCAACTGCTTGCAATGGCAACAACAGAATCCTCAAGCTCAGACCATAAGAGTCCGATAACATTCTGAAAATGATCCCTGCAGAATAAGAGTTTTTTTGTTTAAACATTGGGATTTTTTTTAGCCAAAAACGTGCCACATTGAGAAAAAAAATTAAAGACCTTCTGCAAGAATAAAGCCTTTATTTATGAGGATAAATAATCAAACTGTAGCGTTTTTAATGTAACGTTTTCATTGTTTTTATAAAATATAACTAGACGTTCTTAATGTCCTCCTTTGTTTCACTGTAGTCCAGCTGGTGGCAGTAATGCTCTACAGGAAATACAGGAAATAAAGGGAATACACAAATTGTTTGTACATGTGTACATTAAGAACTAATCAGACTTGAACCTGTTTGGATTAGAAAAATAGTTTAACAAAAAAATGTAAACAAAAAAAGAAATTCCAACAGCATGATGATCCTATTCAAACAACCGTCAATCCTGTCACTGACCATTTAAAGGTCTAGAGCTTGTCCTTACTCTCCAGCTGAATCACCCACAGTGATCACAGACCCTTTGAGTCTTCTGCACTCAGAGGATTGAAGGTCAACCAATTCAACCCTCAGAAAAGTCAGTGATCAATCTATTCTTGCTTCAAAGAGTATCCTGTTGACTCAGGGTTATATCCGCTCCCCACTCATGTTCACGTGTCAGGCAGCATTGTCCTATTGTCATAGTGCTATCTCAGTGAACCACTCGGCCTGATCTGTGGGTGAGTCAGCTGAGCAGTCCAGATGGCCAATAAAATCTAAAAAAAACTTGGGGTCAGGGTCAGTTAGCAGTGATTTGACCAATACTGCCTAAACTTGTGCACAACTGGAGCTCAGTGATAAAGGTTTTACAAGCTCAGGCTCATTCAGTGCTAATTCTGAATGCGTTTTTAAAATTCACAATTCATCTTTGCCATGAAAACAATGTGAAAACCACAATAAACAAAGTAGTGCAACATCATTTGCAAAATCAGAAATAGGAAAAATTCAGGTGCAAGAATTGATTTTGCAATTAGAGTGAAAAGAAGGCTGAGTCTTTTGTTTTGTTTTGTTGTATTGAAATATGCATCTTTTACTGTGTGTATTTTCAGTGCAGTTTTTACAGTGGCCAGTGTTGTGTTTTGATTGGACTTATTGATGCTGCGACACTGGGATGTTCACTCTGCATCATTTTTCATTCCAGTAAAAGTTACAGTGAGACGAAGCTTGATGTGCTGTAGACTTCACAGTGCAATCTGACAAACTGTCATGATATGTTCAGTTTAAGTTAGTTTTTCACTGGAGTGTATTTTCTTTGTGAAATTGGGAACATGTTCCTGTTCCCAGTTGTTCCTGTTCCCCTGTCTTGTGAGATTTCAGTTTGTGTTTGCTTCTGGTTCCCTTATGTTCTCAGTGTTTTATTGCTTGTTTCAGTTTTCAGTGTTTCCTGATTTATTTTGAAGTAGCTTATTCCCTGTGTTTCTAGTCTTGTTTTACTTCCTCAGTTTTCCCTCCTTAATGATTGTCTGCACCTCTGTCTCGGGTGTCTCACCTGCTTCTCGTTGCTCATTTCCCTGTGTGCATATATAATCCCTTCCTTCCCCTGTTTCTGTTGGTTCATTGGGAATGTGTGTGCTGTATTTGAATGCCTTTGTGTTGTATGTCAATGCCTGTGTTGTTTGTCAATGCCTGTATGTTGTTTGTCAATGCCTGTGTGTTGCCTGTATGTTGTATGCCTATGCCTGTATGTTGTATGTCAGTGCCTGTGTTGTATGTCAATGAAGACACAAAGACAAGAGGTGCTTGTGAAACCGCATTTTTTTTTTCCCCGTCTTGCTCCAGGACCCGCCGTTGTTGAACAGCTGGGTGGACAGATGTAATTTAAATCAGAATTTAAATTGCATCACTCTGTCATACTGACTTGAAAGGTTTATTGTTTCATGAGCATGTCCACAAAAAAACAAGAGAAATTCACATCCAAACATCTGCAGATGAAACAGTAAGGTAAATAACAAAGAATTGTTTTCAGAAGTAAAATACTCATGTTCTGTACTGCTAATGTTGATGGCATAAGGGGTGGAGCCGAACTCGCATAAGGTATTTGGCACAAATAACGTGTTTTTTAAGGTAAATATCTCAATGAAGAATTGTTTTCAAAAGTCAATTGGCTCCTGGGGCGGTCCCCTAGCTCCCAGTGCCTGCTCCTTGATCGATTCCTAGGGCAGACCCACAGCTCCCAGTGCCTGCTTCTCTACAGCTCCTAGGGCGGACCCCTAGCTCCCAGTGCTTGCTCCTCCGTCAGCTCCTGGGGCAGACACCTAGCTCCCAGTGCCTGCTCCTCCATCAGCTCCTGGGGCAGACACCTAGCTCCCAGTGCCTGCTCCTGGGGCGGACCCCCAGCTCCCATTGCCTGCTCCTCGATCTGTTTCTGGGGTGGACCTCTAACTCCCAATGCCTTCTCCTGGGGCAAACCTTCAGATCCCAGTGCCTGCTCCACGATCGGCCCCTGGGGTAAACCCCTAGCTCCCAGTGCCTGCTCCTGGGGCGGACCCCCAGTTCCCAGTGCCTACTCCTTGATCAGATCCTGGGACAACCCCTAGTTCCCAGTGCCTGCTCTTGGGACGGACCCCCAGTTCCCAGTGCCTGCTCCTTGATCATCTCCTGGGACACCCTCCAGCTCCCAGTGACTGCTCGTCCATCTGCTTCTGGGGCAGACCTCTAGCTCCCAATGCCTGCCCCTGGGGCGAACCCTCAGATCCCAGTGCCAGCACAGCACAAACCAGTCTCACAGTAACTACATGTCAAATCACAAGGGGGGATTGTTCTGTCTAATTAATTTCTAAAGTTTGTCCACAGCCCCACAAGCCTTGCTGGCGGAGGTGGGATTTCTGACCTATACTGCAGCCCATCACCAGAGTGTGCTGTTCTCAGAGTGGCTTCACCCAGTGAGGAGGCAGACGGCATCCATTCTAGATACAGTCTATGCTTGCAACACGCCACTGTGACAGATTTGGTCACAACTGTGGCCCAACAGCAAAAATCTGACGCACTCCAAAATGTGCAAACAGCTTAAGTTTATTTGCAGCAAAGTGCCTCCTCTGTCCATAGACTACCACAAACTGCTCCAGATCAGCACTGGAGACAAAAAAAAAAATCAGTCCACAAGTAAATCCTGATGCTAAAAGGGAAATATCATGAATTTTTTCAGACTTTATATTTCCTTTCTGATACCTTCTTTAATGGCTTTATGTGATTTTAGAAAATTCGATTGGATTTTTTTATATGTATCGATATAATTTGATATACAAGCTTTATTTCGTACAGTATCCCATCTTTTTAGGAAGTGGGATTTTACTATGCTTCTTTTACTATATCAAACATATATTACTTTAATAATAGAGGCTATCATTTATGAAAAACATAGGCCTTTTAAAAGAATATATCTATTTGTGTGTAGTGACAGAACTCATAACCACAGGCTATGATTTAATAAAACAAGAAGTCAACCATCATGGGTATGGATTTCATTAAAAAAGCATTTTATTTGTATGAAAAATATGTATAGTTACAGTATTTGCTCATCATGCGCAGCATAACATTGACATTAGTCCACCTTCACTTGGATACAGTATGTACTGTAGATGCAGCTGCAGATCAAGTGCATGGGTCAAACAAAGGAGGGCGCCACACAGCAGCTTACCCACCATGGAGACTTTTTAGACCATGCTGCATTTAGGTACACTTAAAAATCTACAGACCACAAACTCTAAAGTCCTGACTTAACGGAAAATGTGAACAAAAAGCACTGTGCATGGTTGCTTCCTAATTATTTTTACTTTCAGGAACCAGAAAAGTCTGTTTATGAAGACAAATGATGAGAGTTGTAGTAGTTTTAAGGCCTGATGGAGGTTTCATCCCCAACAACAAATTTTTCATGAAGCATCAGCCACTTCTTGTTGGAGGATGTCTACTCCATGGACGAATGTGGGAGACATTTGTAGGTTTTCCCCCACGAAATAACTCTACAGGACCTTCATTTACAAGATTTTCAACAGTGTCGTCTGCAGACTTGTGGAGCTGCAACACCCGATAGTTAATGTGCAATTCACCTTTTACATATGAAGTATCGCTGCAGGGATTTCTGAGCTATTAAGTCAGTTTGAGTGCCCTAACATAACCTCACTTGTCATGCATTAGGGCGTGCAAAGACACATTTCCCACAGCACTTATCTGCATCATTAATAAGCAGGCTGCTCACAATTTCAGCTGTCTATGAAGCTTCAGTCTTTGTTGCACAACTCAGCAGTTGTTTAATAAATATTTTGAGTCTTTTAGGGTCAACCCTTTTAGCTTTAGGACGCGTGAAGTCTGTTGGAAAGGCTCCTTTGGCCGAGTCCATGTTTCTTGGACAGGGTCACGCTCTTGGTTGTGGCACTGTTTTCACATGCCTCCTCCTTGTTCTTCTTCACCTCCTCCTCCTCCTCCTCCTCTTCCTCCTGGCTGCCCTCAATGTCCTGTAAACCAGCCTCCACAGTCCTCTGCTCCTTGGCCAGCATCAGGAGCATCTCTGCATCCATGGGTTCACCAGAGGAGAAAGGGTGACACACGGTCTCCACCAGGCCAATGACAGTCCCCAGGACTGCAAACACAGAACCCACCAGGTAGACCTTCAGCAGACCCCGGCTGGGTTTCTGACTCATCATCTCTTTGGCGAAGGAGGTCAGTTCCTGCAGGTTTTCCATTTCTACCAACTTTGCTTAGGCTGAGATGCAGTGTTGACCTAAAAAAATAACAATTCAAAAACAGTTAAGATATTTGAGAAATAAGTCTGAAACCTGCAAAAAAAAATGTTTCCTTTCTATCACTGTGTAGTAAATACTGTGCTTTTGATTTTCTTAGAAACCAACCAAAGAACAAGTAATCAACCATTTTGCCTCTGAGATTATGCAGCAGGTTAAGCACAGGCCATAATAGAATTCAAATAAATGCATAAACCTTAAAGTAATTGTGGATAAGTGCAAACAAGACAAAAAAGTCCTGCATTTGTCAAATATTTTTTACTAAACATACTCATTTAAACACTGATTTTTTATGAGAGAAAAATACTCACAATGCTTTTTTTCCTCCTTTTTTCTCCTGCTCCTTTTTTTCTTGTCACAGGTTCTTCGTTTTCAAGAGTCTCAGTTTGAAGCTGATTACTCTTTTACTGGAAGTCTGGGTCATTTATAGTTCTGCTCCCTCCACCCACTCGGTGACAGCAGCTGAATATTCATGAAGCACGCAGTTCAGTCACTCTGAGCCAAACAACCAGACTGTGAGCCAGAAACTTTGACCCAGTTGTGTGCAGGCTCTCTGCACAGTCAACACTTGCTTTTGTTCTTACTGAAACTCCACTCAGACATGTGCAGCATTCAGAAAGTGGGTTTGTATCGACTGCTGTGTGCATTGTGTCACACTCATGCATAATTCATGTGGATGTATTATCCTGCTAACTCTTTTTTCTGCAAATATGTAACAAGACTACAGAGCTGCAGCAGATTCTTCAAGTGGTGATTGTAAAAGTTTCATTCTTAGCTCAGACATCTGTTTTTTGATAGGAACAAAAGCCTGAAACTTGCTAACTTCATCATTTATAAGAGAGTAACCAAATTCTGACTGTTTCAGCGACAAATTTGTACTCATAAGATAAGAATAAGTCAAGATAAGAAGAACTTTATTCATCTCCGAAGGGAAATGTAATCGTCTGTAGTCCTATGTGTCATCCATGTCATCTACTATTTACAGAAGAATCAAACAGTCTGATGGCTGTGGGTACAAAAGATCTTGTGAATCTTTCTGTCCAGCAGCAAAGAGAAATGGAGCCATTTTACTTATTTGCAACATTTTGGGAACTCTTGATGTCCCTCCAGTTAAAACTGTGCAGCAAAGATATCAGCCATGCTGTATGGTATGGTATGGTCTTTTATTGTCATTGTGACTTGTGCACAACGAAATTGCGTTTACAGATGGGGAAAGTACACACAAGTGGGAGGGAGAGGGGGGGAGGTAGTGGAATGGGTCATCTGTGACGGTGGGAAGCCCACAGCCGCTGCCCACGGGCACTGCCAGTCAGGGTACCACCCACCGCACTGAGGGGTGAAGCATCGAAGGCGTTGGGTGGGGGAGAGTTGAGTGTGTGCGTATGGGCATGAGTGTGAAGGTTCATGGATGTATCTCAATTTGCTGAAATCAGTACTTTTAATCCAAATGTTATCTTTGAGTTTTAGTGGCAGGTTTTATCTTTACATTTTTATTTTTTATTTATTTATAAAATGTTTGTATTGTTCCTTTAAAGCAGATAATAAGTCATCAGATTTTATGTAGGGCTTTATCAGAGACACGCAAAGCACTTAACATTGGATACATCATTCATTCGCTCACACAGTCAGGGAAACGTGGCTACCAACCACCAGCACACAACACTCACAACCATACACCAGTGGAGGACACATACTGGGAGCAAGATGGGTTATGTGTCTTGCCCAAAGACACAACGAACAGACTCGGGATAGGGGGAAATCGAACTGCCAACCTTCCGGTTATTGGTCAACCCTTCTACCTCCTAAGCTACTGCTGCCCCTAGATAAGTCTCTACGTATCTCATCCTTAACATACTGAAAAAGTATCTTCTGACAAAAATGTAAAAACAAGACTGTTTCAATCGCTGCTCAGCTTACTTACCTTCTTGCAACTAGTTTCAAGCGCTAATAACTAAGACATAAAAAACATCAGTATTGTTGCTGATGGTCTTTTTTTCTACCTATATTAGTCAAAAAGTCCAAAACTCCTCACAGCAGCTCCGTGTAACCCATTTTCCTTTTAAGAAAACTGGTTAAAAGATAAAAATGAAAAAAAGTGTTTCAAAGAAAAGAAAAGAAGCCATCTATATTCTACTTGTGTCAAGGCTGTTAATGTTAACACGTTAATTGTGAGGAAGTGAGAGTCTGGTCCCTTTTTTCCTATTACATGCACTTTTCCCCCCTTTTAGCACACCATAGGTTTGATGGGTAAAAAGAAACATCACAGTGCTTTTAAACAGTACTGTAACAACAATATGCACTCTGTGTCAAATAGGTTTGAAAAAATCCTTCAAGTTTAAGCTAAAACCTATTACCTGGGCATACTGGTGGAGAAAACCAGACTGATGTCAGTAAGTGCCTGCTTCACAAAAGTGGCAGAGCTCTATTTTTAAGCGTGCAACTCACCACAGACCTTTGGCACAGATCTGACAGATGTCCTCAGATTGGCATATCCCTGTAGTTTCATGCAGGACCTGAAAAAAACAGGTAACTAAGAGTTACTGCACATCATATCCACACTGACTACTCATGCATATGCATATGTTTTGATATGTGACAATATAATTCTCTTAAATAAATCAAACACAATAAATTCATATTTGTTTCCTGACAAACGAAGCTGTCTCTGCCCCCAAGACCTCACAGGTGTACAAGAGCAGCATTCATTTGAATAATACTTTAAAAATCAAGATCATCAAGTATGTTTCGGTGCAATGAGAATGATAGCGTTATATTGCTAAAACAGACTTAAAACATTTTAAATAGACTAAATTGCGATGGATTGCTATCAACTTTTAGAACTCTGCAAATTGTCGCGAGAAAATGTAATCTTTTGACAGATAACATTTTTCTCCGACATCAAAAAGTTCTGGGCAATTTTGACTTTTCTTATTTTATTGATAGCACAAGGTGAGATGTGGGGAGATAGAGAGAGGGGGGGAGGACATGCAGCACATGGTGAGTGTCAGACTTAAGCCCCTGACAGCTGTGGGGACCATGGTCCCGATACGTGGGGCATGCTTGCCTACTCAGCCATCTGCACAACCCTGACATCAAATGTTTAGAACTAAATCATCTTTAAAAGAAAAAAAAACTTTTTGTGGTATAAAAAGGTTGTTTATATAAAAACGAGTTGGCACATGTAAAAACTCTGAATAAGTTGATGATAGCAGATTATTTTAGTGCATCTTCAGCTTGATGTTAAGTCCTCATATATTCCAGTTCTCTGCCTCTGCTTTATACAACCATATGAGGTTTTCTGGTTATTACCTGCTGTTTTTCCAAACCAGAAAAACAACCTTCCAAAGCCTGAGTCTTATATGATAGAAAGTTACCAGCTTTGCACCTGCTTCCCTGAAGTGTCCAGGCAATGAGTCAATTCAAATACAACCTTTATTTACGCCAAGTGATGTCTGATAAAGGAAATAAAATCAGAATGACTACTCAGTCAAAGGTGAAGACGGTATCAGGCAGCTAAAAAAAGAACAAAAACAAACACGTGCTGTGCCTTGGTTTGTTGCCAGGTTGGTGCATTGTGGGTAATTTTGGAGTAAGGCCATGCAGGTGACCAGTGTTTTTCGATTTTGACTGATGGAGTCCATGTGAAGCTTCCACATCGACACTCACAAAATCAGGGGAAAGGTTGTTCAAACTTCATCACCCTGCAGACGGTCTGCTGCTGCTGCCACACTTCCTCTGAGTACTGTGGTCAGAGGGGAGATGGTCAGTCTAGCACAGAGTGATGCCATCACGTACTGCACGCACAGGCTGAATTACCAGCAATGTGCTAGTTGGATAAACATGAACACGTGTGGGGGGGACAGCAGTACGTGATCGTTCAAAGGTGTCTGAAACTAACAGGTTGTTTTTAGTTTTATCAACTAATCCTCATTGTATGTATGTTCATTTAAGAGGGGTTTCCTTTATGACAGCAGTTTTTTTTTTAAAATAAATCTAAACTTTTTAATCAGAACAAGAGCTGCAGATTGGGACACCCTCTGACCCAGATGTCTAGCCATCACAGTCTGGCTCTGGCCCATGTCAAAGTTGCTCATATCCTTATGTTTGTCCACTTATCAACACATCAACTTCAAGAACAAAATGTTTACTGCCTTTTATGTCTCTCTAACTAACAGGGGACATTGCAAGGAGATAACCAAGGCTGTTCCCTTAACTTGTCAGTGGACAAAATGTGCTGGTCAATGTACAACCCCCATTCCAGAAAGGGCTCTGTATGTCAATAAAATCTGAGCATAAAGTAGAAGTTTGGTGTTTACAGAAGTAAATAAGTGTACTGTTTCATGAAGCTAATTTTTAAATCAGGTGCCGGGAACATATTGAAAAAAAACAGTTGGGATCGGGACATGTTTACCATCATGTTGCATCACCTCTTCTTTTAACAACACTTTGTCAACACTCAGAGACCTGTTTATGGAGTTTCCAAAGTAAACTGTTGTCCTCTTTTTTTTAGGATAAAGGGTTTTAGCTGTTCAGCACTGAAGAGCTGTCTTTTTTATTATTATAATTTATTCATTCTTTTTTTTTTTTTTTTTTTTTTGTTTCATTAAGAATAAGGAGAAAAATTTATCTTCGAAGTGAAATTCACTTGTCTGTAGTCTCATTTGTCATGTCTCAAAAAGTCATCTACTCTAAGAATTATGAAGTCTGATGGCTATGGGTACAAAAGATCTTCTGCATCTTTCTGCACCAAGTGTTTAAAATAGGTGACAAGTTAGACCTGCAGGCAGACCAGTTCAGCGCCAGGGCTCTTCTGCTACAGAGCCAAGCTGTTGTAATATGTGCAGAATGTGGTTTGACATTGTCTTGTTAAAATATACAAGGTCTTCTTTCCATAGTGTATTCTCAACTCCTGTATTACTGTTTGATTAACTAATTTGGTGCTGTAATCATCATTTGCATTGTAAATATAGAGCCACTAAACTGTGGTTCCAAAAGCTTCAACCTTGACAAGCAATTGTCATTACTTGAACTACACATTTGTTTTTTGCAGATAGATTAAAATGGTCTCTAAGGTCTATTGTCCAAATTGTAACATATCTCATAACAATCCTATTTGAACAATCAGAAATACCCAACTTTCTCTGTTAAGCTAAAAAACCCAAATCTTCAGAAGGCTTCAGATTTCCCTCTCATCTGGGTGAATAAATAGTTATATATATATTCATATCTAATATGCTCAGTTGTTGTCTTAGTTTTATCTATGACTCTTAATGAGTTAAATGATTGTCACATTATGTTATGCCTTTCTAGGCTCACTACACTGTTAAACCTTGTTGTTTAAAAGCTCTGCCTGTATTTCTCACCGATAAATACAGCAGTGTAACCGGGTCAATAAGCAGAGAAAAGCTCTCTAATATTAATCTCACTGTTTCTAGGAGCTAATAGGAAAGAGACCCAAACAGCTAAGGAATACAACCTTTGGCTGATGTTGAAGACACGTGCTGGTGTTCAAAGTTTTATTGTTCTCGGTCTGTAAACAATCACTGTCTTTTATACAGTGTGCACTGAGTGCTGGTTCCTGCTGGGGAAAAGGTCAGACCTGTTAATTTAATGGGACCATCAGCGTTGAGTCATTGTGAAAGGGGCAAACGGTCTCAACAAAAGCACACAAACATATTCTAAGTTCATTTTAAGAAGTTAGTCTTTGTTTCAGGGACAGAAAGTATACGGCTTATCAAACACTACTTGATACCGGTAAAACACATTTATAACGTCTGGACGGAGATGTGGTAAGATATAAAAGGAGCAATCCAACTGGTTTATGAGTGGACTTTACTAGCCTTGTAAATATTAAATGAATTACAGACAGAATAAAAACTGCACTAAACATTTAGAGCTCCCCCTGGTGACTGGCTGCGGTAAAGGTCTCACTGTAGCTAACATGGCAGACCAAACCCGGCCAAAATTCCAAGAGATGCCTGCCCACTCGCGCCATGTCATTTAATGTCTTAACTTTTTATTCAATAAAACCAACATTTAATAGTATATCACTGCTTGCTTTTAATGCAGAAATTTAAAAAATTAGAAATTTATTACACAGAACATAAATTTTTCTCCCCCCTGCTTGTGATGTTGACATGTAGTTATTGTAAGACTGGTTTGTGCCCAAGTCCTTTTTTTTCTGTACAGCTCCGTTTTTAAAAGTTAAGGGGTTCATGTTTTCTATGATTGACACCTGGTACAGCCTATGGGCGTTCAGGGATTGCGTCGCTCACCCGGGGGGATAGAGAAGAGAAGTCATGCTAACTTCCGGGTTAGCATGGAGCCCATCAAAATGAATGGACAGATATATATAACTACTGGTCCGCTTTGGTATACGCCGTGGATTTCACATATAATGTTTATCATGTTTAAATTTACATTTTAACCTCGACAAAGCCGTGATTTTAGACATGTTGCTATAACTACAGTTTAATTTAGAGTGAGACCACGTAATGAACTACACCGCTCGTCGCACTATTTTTGCGTCACTGTCTAAGCTTTGACAGACGACGATGGCGGTGACTTTGGATTGAATTGAATTGAATTGAATTGAATCCACCGACTCCTTTTCTTCTTATCAGCCGGGAAACAGCGAAAGGAACATCCTGCTGAACTATTATGGTGACATTCTGGCACAAAACACACAGGCATTTTGGCAATGATAACGAGTTGACAGGAGTTGTCAGCTAGCTAGAAGTAGAAATACTGACGTGACGTCATTTACGCGACTTCTTGAGGTCTGTAGTCTCTCCATTTACGTGTTTTCAAAGACAAATAGATCAACAATTACACAACAAACATAGCCTTTATTTACCTTAATGGTTATCATTTAAGTTAAAATACAACATATTTGTGACTCAGGGTGTAAAACAAAGCTGACCAGAAAATACCATAGACCTGTCCATTCACTCCTATTATCCCAATAGGACCTATAGCGCTAACGCGGAAGTGGGCGTGGCTTCGGTTCCCTATACACTGTTTGAGCGGAGCGTCATCACAGGGACTCTCGGCGACTGCGCAGCTCTGGTTTCTAGGAAGTGGAGCAAAACCCGGAATTACCGAGAGCTTTTTGGCTTCAAATCCGTATGCAGGCGGGAGGCGAAAGCAGGTTGTCCATAATACAGTCTATGGTTTACACTGGCTCGGTCATGGCTGCAAGAAGATCGCTCGTACAACCCTACCAGTTTGAGCCAGAGTCTGATCCAGAGGGAGAGGAAGAGGAAGAAACCTTTAGCCGCGTTCAGACCAAACGCGACTTGAAGCGACCTAGTCGACACATCCTATGTATTATTCAAAGCCGCCAGGAGGGTCACGCTTAGCCGGAACGTCCCGTATTTGAGCCAAAAGAGGCACGTCGCCGCACGGGAAAATGCTAAAGCTACATGCTGCTCCGGAGGGGGATTTTGTCCCCCGCCGCCGGAGTTGTCGGGGAAGAGGCGAGCGGCTAAAATACGGGAGGATCCGGTAAACCGGCGCGGATCCGGTGTGTTTATCAAAGCGTGGTGGCCGTGCTGAGGCACCGGGGGAATTTAGGCAGTAAGTCAAAATAAAACGTTCATACTTACAGATGCCACGTTTGTAGTAGGATCACGGATAGTTGGTACGGATTCATTCTTTATCTTCAGACATCGAGCAAATCCAGCGTTGAACTGTCCCTCGTTGATAAAACAGTCCATAGTGAAATGGTGCGCACATACATGCAGATATGTTGGAAGTGCCGCGGGTACATTCCCATTATAAATAAAACCACCCATTGAGTCCTCAAATCCTCCGATGAGGGAGTTTTCAAAAGAGTTTTGTGCTCGTTTGTGCAGCCAACAACAGAGCAAACGCTGCCTCTTTTTCAGATCGTACTTCCGCCATGGTTCTAACCAGAGCTATGCGAGCGAGCGGCCGGGAATAATGGCGCTGTTTTGATAATTTAGTGGGCAGGGCAGTAGCGGCTTCATGGGCAGAACCATCAACCCGCCAGCACTGACATGACGTCATGTCAGTGGAGTTTTCAGAACGGCCGGTGTTATGCCACATCTGTGGCATTGTGCTGTGATAAAACTGCAGCTTTTATTGTGGCCAGTCTAAGGCACACCTGTGCAACAATCATGCTGTCTAATCAGCATCTTGATATGCCACACCTGTGAGGTGGATGGATTATCTCAGCAAAGGAGAAGTGTTCACTAACACAGATTAAGAGAAATTTGTCAATAATATTTGAAAAAGAGGTCTCGTGTACTTAAAAAAAGTCTTAGATTTTGAGTTTAGCTCATGAAAAATGGGAGCAATAACAAAAGTGTTGTGTTTATATTTTTGTTAAGTGTAGAAGTCTAAATTTAAGCAAACACAGCTGAAGTGGATGGTTAATCTCTTAGCATCTTGGCAGCATTTGGTGTGTCTATACCAGCATTTATGTCATTTGTGTTGCCCTGACAAGAACTTGTGTTTTATCGTTTCTCATTTTTATGTTGACCTGACATGTAATTCCTTTGTGCGAATGACCTTACTCCTATTTGGTGTGAAGTATATTTAAAGATTTGGATTTCTTATTTTCTAGTTTCCTGAAAACTTTCAGGAGGATTGACGAATAGTTTTGAGATAACAGCGTTACGTCTGGACTTGCTTGTTTTGTTATGTTCTCAGATAACTTTCTATATGTTTTGCTGCCATATAAAATAGATAATTAATTTATTTTCTAACTAAATACTGCTAAAAAAAAAGTACAAAAGACTTCTGAACTGCTGCCCCAAAGTTGCTGCTGTTTCCTCCATCCTTATCATTTTATCTGACAAAGATGGTTTATTCAAACAGCCCCTCCTTGTCTGGATGGAGAATAATCCACTGAATCAAATGTAATACCTGGTTACTATCAGCCAAATATTTGACCCTGCCATTTGTAAACAGTCTCTGGACCAGATCTCCTCTTGTAGTCCTGAGTTATCTCCAAGTTAAACTCAAGGTTGGTGTTAGAAGAAAGGAAACTCTGGGCTGTTACCAGGAAATAAATCACAGCTCCAGGTATGATCTGTAACTATTGGAGGCATGATTGTACTTGTCTGAAGTTGTGTTTGCTCAGATGTCTCTGTGTGTGAGGTGAATCAGGAGACACACCCTGTACTTGGACTTAGTCAGTGTGTCTGCGGAGAACGGAGAAAAACATGAGGTGTGTGCTCAGCTGGCCCTCAGGCGACTATTTCTCCTTCAGAGGTGACGATCAGGAGGAATCTGCAGAGTAACATGGAGATGAAATGGTGCCTGCAGGGCATCAATTGTATCTGTAAGAGGTGGCAGGACCGCCCTGTATGACACCATTTAACCCCCAGAATTAATTTTCCTTCACTGAATGGAAAAGACCAGGAATAACATCAACAAAGCAGTAATGGGTTAGGCTTTTATACACACACATCAATTATTAAAAAATACATGAGCGGTATGATATGGTACACTCTCTTTCAATATAAGGCCCTGAAAACTAATCTTAAACATTTACTGACCCAGGAATAACAAATAAAGTTCTTTATTGTGTGCACATATACACCCAGTATTGTGTATATTATACACAATACTGACTGAGACTGGGAATCAAACCAGCAACTGCTGCATCATCGAATACAGGACAAGAACATGGGGGGGATCGATATGCCATAAGCGCCCTGTTTTCTGGCATTTTAGTAGGGAGGATAGAGTTTAACAGGATTCAATAGAAACGTATATAGAAAATGTTGCTAACTTCTTTGGCTGGCATTTTTTCTCATTACAATCAATTAAAATGATGTTTTTGTCAAGGTTTGATTCCAGACTTGTCAGCTTAGCCTGGTTCAAATAAAATGAAATATTCAAACCAGAAATAAGACAAAAACACTTTTCAAGTATATCTTTTCTTCAGCCATGTTGGACAAATATAGACATTAAAACTTCAACGACAAATGAAAATTTACAGATTCATCAGATTTACCAGAATTCATTTATCAGACCCTGAATGTCTTTAACAGAGGTGAGTTTTATGAATAGGAGCTACACCTGTATGACATTTGAGCTGCACGGTAGTTTTTTATTTGAGTTCAAAAATCAGTTTTATCACTCCTAACTTGGTGTGTTTGTTTGTGACTCCTTAGTGTTGGTGTGTGTGTGTGTCTGCCTGCCTGCGTGTCTGTATGAGGGTGTGTTGATTCATGAAGTGAAGGGAGTGGAGGTAAAGGGTGTGACTCTGACACACACTGTATCATACCAACCAAGTGAGACGGTGTTTATAAAGCGCCCGCCAGCCTTACATACACACATTCATAACTCAGATAACAGGGCTGACAATATCGCAGACTTACAGGTGAGTGTAACCTCGAGGAACAGCCAACTAGCTCGGATTATACCTGAGTGATTCTACCTGCTGATTTATTTTTTTTATCTTTTCCAGATTTTTTTCATAAGAGGAACACAACATGAGAATAGTTTTGCTCCTAGCTGGTAAGATTTACTTTTTTTCTTCTTTTTTTCCAGTAGATTGAGAAAATGTTTCAAGTTTTAATGCCTGTTATTCTGTCATTAAGTCACCAGGACCTGACAGCATCAAAGTGTATTATCAGAGTTTTAAAGGGCAGATGAATAGAGGCTGAATAGAGAGTCTGCAGTGATTGTTTGGCATGAAAACCTGCATACTCTTGGTTTCTCGGGTCATGATTGTACATGTTTTAATAACCCTGAAAGGATTTTAATAGTCCATGTCCATGTTAAGCTGCTCCACCCTAAGGAAAGTGACTTAACACTGGGATTTCTCTGAATTTCAAAGAAACACTTTGGCTTTGTCTAAATCACAGGCCGGCATCCTTTTTGAGAACTCAAGATGCGTCCAACTTTTAATATCAGGCATGAGGGTACAGTGAGGTTTACGAGGGAAATAGAAAACCACTGAAGATATGTGGATGTGATCTTTCTCAAACTTACTCAGCAAATTCTCAGAAGCCTTGTTTTGATTTAAATCAGCTTCTCTGCTCAAAGAAAACTGCAGGACCTGAAAGCGTACAGTTATCATGATTTCACAGCGAAAAGAATTATAATCAGTGTTACATATAAATGAAGTACAGATTGATGATTAGGTTAGGATTTAATGAGATGTCTACCATCTTATAATGGTTGGACAGAAAGTCAATCTTTGTTTTAACTGAGCAAAAACTGACCTGCTCTCTTATCGGTAACGGTTTTAAAGAACCGTGATCAGCCAACCACTAGTTAAGATGTCCTGTCTACTTTGACACCTCTTTCATTTTGATCTCTGAGATAAACACTGAACATGTTTGTGGTCCCAATTCCCCTAAGGTGGGTCATAAAGGTATCTGGCAACACTTGACCTGGTCGAATTGAGATTTATGGATAACTAGAGTTTGTTGTGAATTTGTATGAACTGGCAACTTGATAATGGAGGATCGTACTTACCATGCATCACAGGAGCTTCTTGTCCTCAAAGGCCCCTGTCGCTTCACTGATAGGAGGGGTGGGGGAGTGTCTTCATCTGTTACACATAGCTGAATATTCCCATTTCTACAAACTGTACCTTTAATAACTAACTGATTGTGCAAGTGTGCTATCCTCAATTAGAAAAGTTAATTCAGCCTCAAATGAGATTCCATGAGATAGAGCTAAGTGGGGTTTCACATAAACCACTCTATGAAAACAGTCAGAGAATAAAGTAGCCTGTACCGTACAACTTATTTTCTCTCTAATAAATGTTTTTTGAGCCTCTTTAACATATTTGCCAACAGACCTTACAACAGCAGAAGCTGCCTTGTCGAAGAGAATCGGTAGTTCAAGGAGCTAAGTTAGCTAACAGTAGTGAGAGTGAAGCATGTACAACGTAATTTAATCAACATTAGCTATGTGAGTTTGGGGCCAAGATGACATTCGTCTTGATCTGTTTTTTCAACTTATTTGTTTTGTCTTATGTACCTCTCTTAGCCTGTAGGTCTAGAAATAAGTGTATATTAGTATTTGTACATACAAAGCAAGCAGGACAATTACTGTTGCCTGGCAACCATGCTCCACTGTTTACTGCAAGAATGCCAATGACAAGACTTGACTGTTTCCTTTTGAGGGTAGCAGCTGGCTGATGATTTTTTGGCAACATACTTGTCAATGCCATGAATGAAATGTAATTTTAATCTTCAATCACCTGGGAAAAGCGTGTTAGACTTCTGAAACGTTAAAGAGCTCGTCCTTCTCTCTGATTTGGACTGAGCTTAAGATGAATGATGTCTTTGATGACTACTTTCTCATTGTGTCGTCTTCTTCCTTCTCACAGCTATTGCTGCAGTATCACAAGCCCAGACTGACTGCTCTCAGGGGGCCTGTTACCCACCCACCAATGACCTGCTGCTGGGCAGAGGTCACCAGCTTCATGCCTCCTCTACCTGCGGACTCACAGGCTCCGAGGTCTTCTGCACCCCTTACCAAGAGGTAGGAAAACACTCCTTTGTTTAATTCCCAGGTGTTTGGAGGCTCTCATGCACTGAACCCTTTATCATCTTGAAAAAAGGTTGACTTCCTGGCAGGTGAAGGCTGCTGACTTTATACCTGAACAAAGAGGACAGTTTACATGGGCAGCAAAAAGATAGAAAGTAAATTTTAGTTATTGATATTGGCTTATAAAAACTCATATCAGTCATCTCAGGACACACACCCCCGTGTACACCCAGATCACACATGGGTTTTGCACCATCAGGAGGTGTAGAGGTCATGGTGAACAGACAGCTGTGCATGTGTCTATGATGGTTTTGGCTGAAGCATCAATTTTTGAAACAGTCTGATTTGAGTGCCAGAACATTATGTTGCAACTGTACTGTTTGACAAGTGACTGGACACCAGCAACCATGTGCAGGCTCAGCAAAAAAATCTACCAATACCGTGTGAGTGCTGGTTTTGAAATGAAATTTAACTTTAGAAATGAGGGCACACAGTAGGCAAGAAGTGAAATGGATATTTTTGCACAAATAAAGTGGAGAAAGGTTCCACATTATTCCTTAGTTCCTACATTGAAATACAGCTGCAGTATAACTGTCAGTGGGGCTGTATGAACTGCCCTCATCCACTTTTTTGGCTAATTTTGTTAAATTTAAGTTTAGTCGTCTTGTGCATGCTTTGAAGCTGGTACTCTTTCTGGCAGAGAGTTTGTAGAGTCCTATAAAAGATGAGTAAGTTGTACAGCTTTTGAACTTCGCCATGGTCAAAACGTGATAAGAAGGATGGTGCAACATGGACCAAGTGACCAGCAGAGATCAGCAGGACTCTTACCCAACTGCTCCTAAATCTGCTGAATGTGTTAAATGTTTCATTCCTTCTTTTCAAAATAACTGCTTAGTCAGAGAAATGCTGTGATTATGGTGGTCACATTTTTATATCATGATAATTATGCCCCCCCCCCCCCCCCAAAAAAAAAAAAAAAAAAAAAACTATATTATTGCAATATTAATGGAAAACTTTAAAAAATATATACTGCATAGAAAGGTGAAACATGGCTGGAAAAACATTGTTCAATTTGCATAAACATTTCATCTATTAGTCAGGGAACGATTAGTGATACTTTTATTTTGACATTTGTACAGTCTAGTGTTGAGGTTGCTTTTTCTCTGTGTTCTGAAAGCATGCTTTTATTTTGAAATGAAATGAATGCTACTCCCAGTGGAATGTGAGTACACCTAAAAGATGGTCAGAAAGTATACTTAAATGAACATCACTTTTAAAAGGGTCTAACTATCTTTCTGTGGGCTGAGCTACCTCTGCACGACACTAGATAAGCTAACAAAAAGACTACTGCCTGCTACTGTGAACCAACATGTTTCATGGTATGTTTGGTTTAAGCACAATGTCAACATTTAATTTTTCCAAAAGGGTGGTTCTTGTCCATACCGCTTTGGTATGACAGCCTGAGTAGAGGTTTTTCTTTATATTTCATTTCATTTATTTAAAGGAGGAAAAAAGTTTTTTTTCAACTTGTACCAAAGCAAAGAAATCTTTGTTAATTAGTTAAATGAACTTCATCGACTGCCTTGCATTTAAAACTCTGAGTGTCTCTCATAAAAATGTTCACTTAGGTAACCGAAGCCTCACAATCCAAATCCAACCTTAAAGACACAGCAGCAGTGACACAGAGACAGGATAACCTTTGTGTTGAGGTTACATAATTTCCATTCCTGACAGGGTGTGTTGTGTTGAGCACTCCTCAGGGCATGGATATCCCCCCTCCAATTCATCAACACTTTCCCCCTCTGATTTTTTTTCTTACCTGAGCCACACCTTGTCCAGACAGGGAGGGGCAGGTACACTCAGCTGTATCTCAGCTCTGACACACACACAAACACTCACACACGCATGCATGAGTGGCGATAAAGAGAGAGAATTACAAAGATGAAACTTTGCATAGAGCCGTCAGAGCGACCTGTCAGTTCTTGTTAGGTATGCTTAACCACGGAGCCACATTTTGTAACAAATGATCAAACCAATATTTTTTAATGAAGGCCTCTCTGACAGATAGACTGCTCTGCTGAAAGATTAAGATGCTGTTAGTTACAACATCCATCAGATAAGAGGATGCAGACAGAATTTTACTGTGTCACAATGTTGTCTGTCAATGATTTCTACAGTTGAAACTGTAAAGCCTGGTCTTTGCGGTGGGCCAGGTAACTTGTAGCTGTGACTTTCATACTTCAAACCAATGTAAGGGGGTAGGTGCTGGCTGAGCAGCAGGAGAAACAACCCTGTTTGATTTATCTAATTACAATAATGATAGATTTGTTTGTCAAAAGTCAGCCGGATATTTTCTTTTTTTTGTCATTAGACAATATTCAAGCATGAAGAGGCCAAGGAAGACATTAGAGTTGCTGCAAGGAACTTTTAGTTTGTGTCAATTATGGCGCACCCTGTGGACAAAGATATACCTTTTCTCTCTCCTTTGGCTTTCATGTGTAAAATAAGTGTTTCCAGAAAAAAAAAAAAAATCCTGTCACCTCTTGGTTCCAGTTTTACATATTTTCAGATTTACATGACCAAAGGATACTAAATAGTTGAGTGATTTTTCCAGTTTGCCCCCAACATGCTCACACTGTCTTCTCGAGTCAGTAAAAAAGTGACCTATAGGTCTTTAAGTTCTGAAACAATCTGCAAAATGACTGAGGAAATATCTGCACACCAATTTAAAAATTCCATAAACTGAGAAAAATACAGTAAGCATTCAGACGGTGCAGAAAGGTATCTAAGACAGTTGAGAAGGTTACAGCGCAGCAAAGCTTCTCTCTCAATCAGGTGAGACTGAGGTCAGGTGAGACTGAGGTCAGGTGAGACTGAGGTGAGGTTGCGTTTTTTCTTACATAAACTCACTCAGGTCAGGTAACCTCAGATTAGGTAACATTCACAGTTTTGTATTGAAAAAAAACAACTTTTTGTTTAAAACTTTAAAGCCTAAATGAGCCCGTAAGCATTATTTATATTCATACGTTGTAGTATTTTCCTGTTTGCTAGACTCAGTTAATCTAATTGAAGGTGGCTGCTTGGTGAAAGTCTTTGTTAATTTTCTGGGTTTTATCTGACTGAATCTACCTTGACCCTCACAGGTGATGGCTGAAGAGATAAAAATCCTATAGACTAAATTATGAGACTCACCGAGAGTTCACTGTTATCTCAGTGACATAATGACCATGACTATCCAGCCTCCTTCTTAACACAGTTTCATAGTATATTCATTGAGTTAGAGCTCGATGAAGATTGAACAGAGCAAAAACATGTATATTTACTTCCAAGTTTCATGTTGTTTAAACAGGTTTGTTGTCCTTCATCCTAGTTCACTGCTACTCTGTTCAAATCAAAGACCTTTGAGTGAAAAACAAGTTAAAGCGAGTGTGATTAAGGGTTGTTTTTCGATGCAGGGGAGTGGACTGGGCTCAAAAAAACATTTCCTTATCAGCAGGAAAAAGCTAACAGGCCTCTCTAACTTCATAGCCCAAGACAAAACATCTGAACCAGTGCATGAAAAGAAAAATTTAAATGCAGAAGATAAAACTGACGAAAAGATAAAATGTATCAGTTGGTCGCAACCTGGGGGGCGCCAACCAGAGAGGAACGCCACCTGCCAACAATTAAGCATGTTTACAAAAAGTAGTAATATATAAAAGGTAGCAGAAAAAGCAAACAATTGAAAGGTTGAAATGAGTGTTAGAATTAAGAGAAACATACAACAGAGTATTAGGGCCACATTCAAACCATAAAATTTAAGACTTCAAGATCAGATTCGTTATTTTACGAGAATTAAGTCAATTCTGATGAGAATAAAGTCATTATTAACGTGAATTCAGTCGTAATAAAGTCCTTATATTGTAACCTGTTGTTTAAGATGACAGTTGTTGAAATGAGAGCCATGGAGCATTCCATGAAAATATTCTTCAATATAGGTTACTCAAACAAGGAGATACTTGATCTTTGGGACATCAGCACCACATTTCATAAGTATCAAAATGATTTTATTACGACTTTATTCTCAGAAGTCATTACTTTATTACGACTTTATTCTCTCAAGTAATGATTTTGTTACAACTTTATTTTCCTAATTACTTTATTCTCGTAAATTTTTGACTTTAATCTTGAAGTCTTAATTTGTTTTTTTTTCTTAATGCGGTCCTACTACTCCGTTGTAGAAACATGACGTGCTTATGTATGTATACAAATATAAACTTACTTTATAGACCACACCTTTGCCAAACTGTAAACATGAGCAAACCTTTGTTGGTGATTTTTACATGCTCTTCTTTGAGACCTGACTCCTCTTTGGAGTGAGCCTCTAGTGGCCACTCAAGGAACTGCAGTTCTCATTTTTCTTCTCTCCCTCTCTCTCTGCCGGGGGGTTGTCACTGCATTGAGTCATGTTGTCGCAAAGGAAAACTTGATCCAAGTCATTTTTTTTCTTGGACAGAAGAGCAGAGGGAACTTTCTCCCACAGGGACATCAGCCAACTTCTGCCAGCGTGGCGGACGTGTCCAGAGTACTTGATGTAGAAAGGGGGGGCTGGTCTGATGAAAACAGCGGATAAAGACAAATATACCTTATTGTCTCTTCAAACACCTGAGAACTCACCAGGAGAGAAAAACAGCTCACTAAATGACTCTGAAAATGAAGACTCAGCCTTGATCTGTTTACTTCAGTTCATTGAGTGTTTATTTGCTCTGTGAATACACAGATGCTTCACTCTGAGTCCAATCATGTAAAAAGTGAAGCTTAACATCCAAATAAGGCTTTTTTTTACTGCTTTTTCTGTGGTCCCCAGTCAAACTACATGGAGGTATTTATTGGAAATTATTATTTATTCGAAAACATTTTGAGAATAAACTAGGCCATGATCTTTGTTTAATGTGGGCAAAGTTTCCACAAGTTATTGACCAACTGGATTAAACATTGTTAATTCAAAACCCTGCAGGAACTTTAGTCATCAGATTTCACATCTGAGCATTATTGATTCTCTGTCCTTTGGGCCGCCAACTGACCCGTGCAGTGACACATCTTATCTACCTGGCACAGAGATGGGACAGAAAGACAGATTTAGAAGTCAGTCCTGGGTCCATGGGTCAGTTTCAGGACAAATATCCAACACCAGACTTATGTAATCTAGTACCAGTATTTTAAAATCACAAATGGAGTTTTCTTATGTGTGTTTTGTCTTTTCAGAGGAGAATGAAGTGCTGTCCCTGTGACTCCAGGAACCCAGATGGCCCACTCGCCCACACGATCAAAGAGGTCCTTTCCACATCCTCACCAGACAGATGGTGGCAGTCAAAGAAAGGTAGAAAGATATGAAACTAAAGTTTATTGCTATCACAGAATATCCACACTATACACAGGTGACAACATCACTGTATCACACCCCTGAATTATTTCAAAGCAACTGGAGAAAAGCCAGTGATAATTTCAAATTCCCAGTTTTAATACCATATTTGGATCAAAACTTGTTTATAGCAAAGGTTATGCATCACCAGCCACATCCATGATATAAAACAGTTTACGGACACCACCCTTGGATCAGTTTTGCATACAAATAGACACATCTATACCATCAGCAGGTGTGTAGGATACGAATGAGTCAGTCAAAATTGCAGTTCAGCTCCTGCACACTGTCCAAGTTGCAAAAATGACACATTCACTTTTCCTTTAACATGTAAGCTCTTCTAAGTTACTACAAAGGGACAGGAATGACCGTCAGAGGTGTTACTGACACAGAGAGAGGTCTCTTTTTTGAGTTTACTTCATTGGGAAAATGAACATTGATCATCAGCTTACCTGTGTGATAAGCACAATAGCTGTATCCCATCCATATAGTTGTACTGCAGGTACTCAAACTGTATTTTTCCTGATGTGTTGATCTGGAAAACACATTTCTCACAGACTCAGTGGAGGATTTGAGATTGTGAAATACACGGGTTGTATATTTACTGTGGTGTATTAACAAATGAGTCATAATCTGTTGAGGAATAAATCTGCTGTTTAAGGGAGTAGACTTGGGCCTCCAAGCAATTAAATCCTGCAATGAATAACAAAGGCTGTGTATTTTATTCTCTTTTAATTCCAACAAAAAGAAAAAAAGACAGAAGTTTGGGCAAAGTCTACTCCTGAGTGTCCTTTTTTATTTTATTTCTTTTCCACATCATATTGATAGAAACACATTTTAAGCCACCCTCCCCTCAAAGTTTAGGAGCTTATAGGTTTTAACGGATCTGAACAGCACCCTCTGCTGTCAGGACACCAGACAACATCTGCTCGTTCAACTTTACTTTATTTTTCTGATCACACAAGAGCTGTCACAATATAAGATTTTCGTCTGATTACTGAGGCCATAAAATTTCAGTACCACTGGGTTATTTATGGACAATCAATCAGTATTATTGAAGAAAGGTATGACTTTGTATCATGCATTGTAAAACTTTTATTTTAAAGGAAAGAAAACTTCTGGTATCTTGTGAAACTGAATGAAAACATAAAAATAATGATCAGACAGTAAACAATGTTAAATTTATAAGTCAAACAAAGAAGCACAAGCTCTGAGGTTGATTTTGGATTCACTGCTAAGCTCTAAATGTTAGTGTTTAGAAGAACCCAATCATCTCTCTTCAGCAGTCTGCTACTTCTTCTTCATGGGTCTTTGATGGGAATGTGCCTGTTTGTCTTTCAGAGGTGGAACCAGTCACTCTCCAGCTGGACCTCAACAACCTGTTTCAACTTGACAACCTGGTGCTCAATTTCAAGGTGCGTCACTCTTGAAAGTCTGATGAATTTCACGATGTTTCTACTTTGTTAATGTTACGTATGTTGTTCCAAAAACTTAAAGTCTTTTCGTTTTGCCCCTCTGCAGGGTCCTCGTCCCAATGCCTTGATCATAGAGAGGACTCTGGATAATGGCGACACATGGCAGCCTGCTCTCTACATGGCTACAGACTGTCGAAGCTCTTTCCCTGGTGTCTCAACAGTAACTCCTGTGGACCTGGAGCAGACATACTGCTTTACACTGCCCCCTATTGGAACAAATCCATACCAAGATCACACAGTAAGGACGCCTCACAGTATGAAATTTTAAAAAGGGAATGATAGTTATCATTCATGCAATTTATATTAGTCAGCTATCATCAATATCATATTATTAATTATATTATTCTCTATTTTTATACCTTATATTTATTCATATATTTAATGTGAATTATACAAGTATATTTACTAAAACATATACATAGATGTTTATGTGAAAAGCATGAGCAGGAAGTCCACTCAAAGTGAGTTGATTGACAGCTTGACCCTGACAAAAAAAAACAACAAAAAAAAAAAATTATAATAATAATAATAAAGATTTTATGTATGGGTAAAAAGGTCAATATTCTGAGATGAATGGATAACATCCATAATATTAACATAATGAAGTCAGATAAAATATGATTTTCTCTTCTGCAGATCCAGTTCAGTCCTCTGCGTCAGTACACTTACGTTCCTGTCCCGAACAGTGAAAAAATCAGGGGTACGTTTTTTCTCTCACAGACTACATCCTGATCAAAACAGACCTTCCTGTGACTGACAGCTGTCTCTTTCACAGGCCTATCAGGGATCACAGGGCTCAGAGTGAAGCTGGAGGAGCTCGGAGAGGTCCCTCAACTTCCAGGCAGAGCTCTCAGCAAGTTTTTCGCCCTGAGGGACATGAGAGTGATCGGCAGCTGTATGTGCCATGGACACGCCAACAGATGTCTGCCAGGAACCTCCAGCTACCCGCAGTACAACAGTATACCGGTATACATTTTAGAGTTCTTTTTAGAATAAAAGAAACAGCTTTACAGCTTGTTATCTCTGTTTACCTTTGTTATTGTCGTACCTGTAGTGTCTGGTAAGATGCAGGACTAGCATTGACTGCATCCTCAAGCTCTTATTTAGACATCAAGCTGGAGGACTTTCGCAAGGCCAGAGTATTTTTATGCAGATGCTTGAATCTGGTGAATTTAAGGAAAATAATCTCCAAAACAACCAAATTCTGCAAGATAAAAAAAAGTCTGGGCAGGGAGAGCAGCGGCAAAGATTCACCAGGAGAAGAAACAAGATATCAGTGACAATACATATGACAGAGATAAAAATCAGACACAGGGTGGATGTGGGTTGCAGAGTTGTTTGCAGCTGACCTTTAACACTACATCTGCTCACAGGCTTTTTTTTTCTTCATTCACAGGTGAACCCTCAGTGCGACTGCCAGCATAACACAGCAGGTATGAACTGCGAGCGTTGTGCTGATCTCTACAATGATCTGCCCTGGAGGCCTGCTGTGGAGGACAACACTCATACCTGCCAACGTAAGACATCCGTCATTTGGATAATCGGTTTCAAAGGCCGAGGCTCCTTAAGTTAAACTTTAGACTCGTCTTGGAGCCAAAACATCTTTGTAATACAGCGATCTTTCTCATTTACCGTTGGAAAATGTAAATTTTGTTCACTGTCCTGTGTCCTTCCTTCAGGCTGTGAATGTAACAATCACGCCCAGCGCTGCCATTTCGACCAGGCTGTGTACGAGGCCAGTGGACGAAGGAGTGGAGGTGTGTGTGACGCATGTATGCACCACACTACAGGACCAAAGTGTGACCAGTGCGCCCCGGGATACCAGCCGAACCCCCGCAGCCAAATGGACCGCCCCGATGCATGCATACGTAAGTTATGAAAACTCTTTAGGCAAAAAAATAAATAATTAATTAAAATAATAATGAGGGTTATTTTGACTGAGCGGCTGATGTTTATGCTGTTGTTTCTGTCAGGTTGTATCTGCAGTACTGAGGGGACAATAGAAGGAGAGGGGTGTGACGACATTTCAGGCTCCTGTCTGTGTAAAGCCAATGTTGAAGGTCCTCGCTGTGACCGCTGTAAGAGAGGATACTACGGCCTGAGTGCTTCCAACCCTCTGGGCTGCTCCCGTGAGTCATTCAAGTCCTATTTTATCACACTTTCAAACACTCTTTGCTCTTTGTTAATCTTAAATGACTTTGCATTGGTGCCTTTTTTTCTTTTTTTGCCCCTGCACCTCTAGTATGCCTTTAATAATTCATTGGTTTGCATTTAAGAAACACTGTTCAGTTTAGAAACAGTGTAGAAGATGTAACTCCAGGTTAGGTCCCAAACATGAGTGCTAGATCAGAATAAAACTGCATGAGAAGTGTATAAATGAGACCGCGCGTATAGAGCAGTATTTGATGCAGTTTCAGCTCATAGATGATTTTCCTAACTTCGGTGTATTCTGTGTTTTTCAGCATGCTCCTGCTCTGATGACGGGTCACTGTCAGATGCTTGTGACCCGCTGACCGGACAGTGTCTCTGCCGTCCCCACTTCCACGGTCGCACCTGCAACATGTGCTCAAAAGGCTACTGGAAACCGGCTCTGTCAGGGCGCTGTGAACTTTGCGGATGTGACCCCACCAGGTCATACAGTGACGCCTGTAATCAGGTATGTACCCACACCCACAGTCGAGTTCACACAAGTTTCTCCTTATTGGATAAAACCCCAAATTACCAACAAAAGAGAAATATATGCACTTCAAAGTGAAGTGTTACTGATTAAAGTGTCAACACAAATTTTGCGCTTAAAACTAGATAACAGAGATTTTTCTTCTGAAAAACAGTCAGTGATATCATTTTGGTTTCTTCTCCTCAGATAACAGGTCAGTGCGATTGCAGACCAGGATTTGGAGGAAGACGATGTACCGAGTGCCCGGCTAACTCATACGGAGACGCTCTGGTTGGCTGCCAGCGTAAGTCTGCACTCCTTTACCGATCTATTCACAGTGAAGATGCATTTACCGTAGCTCCATTGGAGGTTGTAGTTTGGGTCCCTGTCTGACTGGTTTATAGCAGCTCTATGATTTAAGCATCAACAACTACATTTAGACAGCTTTGTTTCTAATGTCAAACAAAGCTTGAATTATTGCTGTCATTAGCGGACAGCTCTGTACTAGTTTTGTGACAAAAGTGTAAAAAACAAACACGACTGTTTTACGATTTGCACTTTTTAAACAGAGTGAGTGCTTCAGTTCTTGTATATTTCCCGTCCGCTGATATCCTTGTTCCTTCTTCCACAGCGTGCAAGTGCGACGCTGAAGGAACCCTTCCAGAAATGTGCGACAAGAAGACCGGAGCCTGTTTGTGTCGACCGGGCGTCACAGGGACTCGCTGTGACTCCTGCAGCGAAGGACACTGTGACTCTTTCCCCACCTGCCAGTCCTGTCCCTCCTGCTACTTCACCCTGGACGCTCAGAGGCGGAACATCAGTTTGACTCTGGAGAAGTTCTCCCCTGGTTTCCCTTTTCCTCCTGGAGGTACCGGCGACCCTGCAAACTTTGTGCCTCGTATTCGCATCCTTGAGAGCATGCTGAACCAGATCAAGGACTCCCTGAGTCTTCCTCCTATTAGTGGCAAACAGATCGATGATGCTCTGGATGAACTGGATAAGCTCAGGTGAGGGAAAAACCTTACAACCTCTCAGAGAAATAAACTGTTTGTAAATCTCTGGATCATTTTTGTGGATATTGATTTATTCTCTAAAATGCATTTTCTGTTCTTACTTTAAATCATTTTTCTTTTCTTTCAGGGATCAGTTGGAGAAGATCGATGATGATCTACCACCTCTGACCAAGACTCCTGGTCTGGACTCAGAGCTGGATAAACTGAAGGCTCTGCTGGACCGTCTCAATGTGGAGTACAGAGACAAGAAAAATGCTGTAGACAACACCATCAGTCCAGACAATTCAGGTCAGAAACAAAGACACACCTCTTCTTTTTGTTCTCAAACAAACATATCAACGTCATACGAGGAAAAGTAAACTCATGTTGAGTCTTTCTGTCCCACGCAGGAGCTTTTACTGCCATCAAGAACGCCTACGACGAGTCAACAGACGCTAAAAAGAAAGTAGATGACACTAAAGACACAGTTAAGCAGTCGGCTGATAACAGAGAAGAAACTAAAGATCTTCATAAAAATGTCCAGCCAACCAACACCAAAGATCTGAACAAACTCGACCAGGACATGGCCACCAAACCAGACCTCACTCCTGTGGCAAAGGAGGTAAATACCAGGACTCAGGGTGCAGTTATAGTCGCACGATGAAATGGAAAGCAAAAATGTTCCTCCTGCGTAAGTTTCTTTTCATCCTTCAATTTGCTGCATCGTGTGTTTTTGTGTCTCTTTCAGGTGTGTGGCAGCACTCGCACAGAGCCGTGCACCCCTCAGAAGTGTGACGGTGCAGATCTGTGCCCACCTGAGGGAACCCCGCCCTGCAAAAAGGGAGAAAAGTGTGTCGGCGCCCTTCCTCTGGGTAAGAAGGCCGACACTGACGCCAATGATGTGAAAGACAAAGTGAACAAGCTGACAGAGAAGATCACAGACGCTGCAGAAAAGGTGAGCACACACTCTCATTTGTGTTATAAACTTTTTTAAAGACACACTACTTTCACTTTTATATAAAGCCTTGAGACATTTTCCAAAAACAGATTGTTCAAGCAGAGATGTCCTCTTTTTACAGCTCCAGGAGGCACAGGACAAAACCAATCAGGTGCGAAAGACTGCAGATAAGCTGAACAAAGATGTGAAGAAGGCCAAAGACGATCTGGAGGGAGACCTACAGGAGACCCGGGATGTCGTGAAAGAGCTCAGAGACTTCCTGACAGGTAAAAACTGCTGGAGTGAAGAAGCTGAATGGGTAAATGATTGGTTAATCTGTAGCTTATTTTGCCTCTAACTTTGTCTGTATCCTCACAGACCCGACCTCCAACCTGACTCAAGTCAAAGAGGTGAGCGACTGGATCCTGAAAGCCAAACTGCCTCTGCCCTACGATGATATATTGAAGAAGCTGGACGAGCTGAAGGATCTGGCTGATAACCTGCCGGACAGCACAGCCGTGTTGGATGAAGCCCAGCCGCAGCTGGACACCGCCAAGAAACTGCTGGAGGACGCAAAGAACGCCAGGTGGGCTTTCAGACCACTGTAACTCCTGCTTTGAGCAACTTTCAGCTTTGCATATTTAGATCTTTTTAAATTATTATTTTTTTATTTATCTAATTCATTGGTTAAACTCAAGAAAATTCAATATACAGTGTAAACCCAGACAAGTTCAGAATATAAATAATAATAATAATAATAATATCTTACATTTATATAGCGCCTTTCAGGATACCCAAGGCGCTTAACAACACACTACAAAAAAAAACACATAAAAAAAAAAACTAAATACGTTATGTTAGATTTTTGTCGTAAGCGAGTACACAAGGACCCTTAAGTTATGCTGGTAAATTTATTGAGTTACGCTATACTTAAGACACCCTGTTTTTAGTTTGTAATGTTCAAAACAGTTAACACAAATGTTCCCAAATCTGAATGAAAGGAATCAGAAAGAAGAATAATCTATAATCTGCCCCTTTACCCCAAGAAATTAATTTTCAAAAAACTTAAATGGAAAAAAAAAATCCTGTATCCTGCAGGTAACTGCCAGTAAAAATCTACAAGAAGTCCAGCACGTTACAATAAGTATTGATTTTTACCTCCGCCAAGGAGGTTATGTTTTCGGTAGCGTTGGTTTGTTTGTTTGTTTGTCTGTTAGCAACTTTACGGAGAAAGTAACAGACGGATTGACCTGAAAATTTCACCAGAGGTGTGTCTCAGCCCCAGGAGGCTCCCATTAAATTTTGGTGGTGATCCGGACAAAATTCTGGATACTGTGATCCAGAACACACAAAAATAAGGGTGTCGTTGGAATTTTCAATGATGAAAGACAACCAATGGGCGGCACAGTGGTGTAGTGGTTAACACTGATGCTCACAACCAGAAGGTTGTGGATTCCTGAGGCTTTCGTGTATCTTCATACATTTGTTTGAAGTGTTCTTCCTCCGGTTGCGTTCACAGGGACAAAGCATTAGGCGTCAAAGATGACGTGGATGGCATCCTGTCAGGTTTGGACACAGTCGAGGACTCAATGACTGATCTGGAGGAGAAGCTGCAGGACACCATGGATCAGATAGATGAGCTGAAAGACAACTTGACGAAGGTATGAAGCATGATAACGTCACAGATTAGAACTCACAGTGACTCTTTATTCTTTGGGTGTTGATTCAAAGTTTGTTTGTTTTTTTTCATGCAGGCGAATGACCAGATGACTCCAGCAGAGGAGGCACTGGATGATATAACAAAACTGATCGAGCCGCTTAAACCTCAGCTGGATGATCTGAAAAAGCTGCTGGATGATACTGAACCGACAGCAGAGGAGGCACTTAATGACGCAGAGGACGCTGTGACTGAAGCAGATGATGTGAAGAAGGTGAGAGACCCGCTCAGAATAAGAATATTTACCTTATTTACCAAAGTTATATCAAAACTGATGTGAAGTAGAGGTTCATATTTCAAATTTTCAATAACTTTATTGTTCATTAGGTTCCCCATTAGCTTTTGTCAAGACAAACTTAGTCTTCCAAGGGTCTAACACAGAAAACAGAAAAAAAACCGTAAAAAACTTTGATGTAAATTTGGATCTCAGAGAGCATCAAACTTTAAATAAAATATCAAAAGTTTACCCATCAATCCATCCAGCTGCTCTGAATTTATGCCATCATCTGGGAAAATCCAAATTTTGTGTTATAAATGGTTTCTAGATCAAAAAATGATCATAAAACAGGCGTGGAAATGTAAGGGTGGTGATATGTGAATATGTGATATATCTAAGGCATTTGTTCCTGTTGTAACACAGTGATAATTTTAAAGGTCAGATGATTCATTAATTGTTCAACTTCAAACTTGAATCAAACTGGTGAGCAGGATGTCTTTATCAATGTGTTAATGTGTTTGTTTTTAGGAGCTGGTTCCTCTGGAGGATAAGCTGAAGGAGCTTAAAGATAAGGCTGGCAATTTGCCAGGCGGAGAAGATGGACCAGTCGGGGACCGAGTGACAAAGCTAAAGGAGGATATTGGGAATTTGGGCAACACCACCGACACCATGTTAAAAGCTCTGGATGGTAAGACAGAAAAAAAAAAAGCACACTACACCTCATTTATAGTGTCAAGAGAGTCCTCTGAGTTACTTTTACTACACCTGTAAGAGTGTACTGCTGTTCAAGTACAGTCCCTGTGTTTGAATTTCCTCTTTTAGCAAGAAACAGAAACCCCATGAGCTGTTTTTGTCTCATTTGTTCTGTAAGTTCTGTTTAAACAAAAAAGATGGATCATTACGGTCGATATCAATCACCAAAATCATCAAAATAAAGTGTGAAAAAATACAACAGTCAGAACATACAGACAAGATCAGCAAAAACACCAGAGGGATCACTTAGTCTACAGGGGGCGCCAAATCAGCTTAAGCACAAGGTTCCTTATAGGAGCTTTAGAGCTAAAATTAGAAACGTAAAGAGAAAAAACATCAAGATAAAAAAGAACAATCCAAATGAATAAGTTAATATGAAAGGCAGCATTAAATACAAATCCCTCACTCTTAAGCAGACTTCTGCTCTAAATGACTCTAATGTGCCACCAGTAACAGCGAGGTGTAGATAATCTTATAAGAGCCACATGCTGTTCAAACTCAGGTGTTTGTTTGGGTGTTTGTAACCAGCTCGCTCACTCAGCTCTTGCTCTTTTCCAGGTAAAGCAGATTCCCTAAAGACACTGCAGGACGAGATCCTCGACAAGTCATCAGTGCTTGACGGACATAAAGCTACGCTTGAAGACCTGCTGGCAAAACTTCGAAAGAAAGCCGACGACCTGAGCACCTGCAAGGGCTAAGAGACTTCTTCTATCTGTCTATCTGCAGAGCGTCGTCATCATCATTTCATGCCAACCTTTAACATCCACTTTGAAAAAAAATAATCTTCAATTTACTTCTTTGTCTTTTTTTCTGGAAATTTGTTTAGAACTAAGAAAGAGGCAGATGTCACCTGTGATACATAGAGCTGCAAATGACCAGTGTTCTTCATAAAATATCTCTTGTTGTTAAATATACATAAGAAGCTCTTCTCGACTAGAATATTCAGGTTTATAAGTAGATTTCTCAGGCAATATTTAAAAATACAGTACATTTCTTTTTTTTTTATGTAAATAAACTAATAGAATTTGACTTTTCCTATGAATGAAAATAGTTCATCTGTCATAACTCATAATATCCAGATAAGTTTGTGTTTCAAGGGCTCTGACCACATCAAGACGTCATGATTTATTATCTTGATAAAAAGCCCATGTTACAGTATTTTAGAAAGACTAAGGATAAAACTGGCTGTGATGAGAGTTGAAACTTTTGCTCCAGTGTGTTCACTCATCCTCTGAATCCTTCGTTGTCGACCACAGAAATTGTCTTAAGGTCTCTGGCGATTTATTCAGCCATCCATCCAGTGATTTCTTGAGAACCAGTATAGGAGTCACAGTCTGGAAACATGGATATGTTTTTGTACATGACCTAAAACGAGCTCCTGTTTTTTTAAATATTTTTTAGAAACTCATTAAGGCACCTTGCTCTCTTCAAGCTTTTTTTTAAAGCGCTGGTATTGTAAGATTATGTAAAGCAAAAATGGACCTTTTTTAAACAAAACATTTTGGCGTTACGTCTTTTTTGTCTTCCATTTCCATTATTTTAGTATTACACATAGGAAAAGGCCACTAAAGGCCTCTGAATATTTCACGGCTCTGCAAAGACTTAACACACGCTCCACTGTGAATGTTGCACCAGATTGTTTTATTTGTCAGAAATGCTGAAAGGGTGAATGTTACATTATTTATTTGTCTGTCGTTTGTGCAGAATCCACAGTATTTAAATAAAAGTTTCTTAATACTTTGATTCCTGTGTAATGATTTATGAGAGTATAAGAGTCCAGAGTTGTTGCAATCACACAACCCAACAAAACCCAACTGGAGGACTACTTCAGAAAACAATAAATCCATACAAAAAAGAAAAAAAAAAATCATGTCTCTCACTATGTTTGTGAATTTAATATAATGCATGACATCACCAGTATTTACAACATCTTCACATCAGTTTGTGGCACTTAATGAGTTCAGTTTTTTAACAAGACAGCAGCTTATGAGCATGTCACAGAAGACACAGCAGACCTGTAGTCACTGCGAGTCCGTGACTCCACCTCTGAGTAACGAGTAAAGTATCACAGTGTCCAACAGTTTATACAAAGACCGTAACTTGACGAAGAAATACAGAGCATTCATATGATCATGTACAGCCAGGTTAATCTCAGAATACCTTAAAAAAACTCAAATAGCTTTCACAGTGTATTCACAATGTCAGCTACATCTATGGAAAATAAATACATGTTTATATACACAATGTAATGGGGTATTTTTTTAAACTCTCAACATAATATAAATTAATTAACGGTATTATGAAAAGACAAACATCTTTTGAACTGCATTTTAGACTGAATTCCTTCTTTTCCTGAGTCTATGTGGTTCTAACTGCAGTGAGATAGACATTTATTACAGCAGAGATACTGTTTATGTCCATCCATGGTGTTTGTTAAGACCGAGAACCACAATAGATGTCAAAACGCTGAGCTGAAAGATGTGCTGACGTCTTCATACCAAGACGGATGAGTGTCACACATCCAGGAGATTAACTGAAAATAGAGGAGAGGGAGTCAAAAAACAAACAATAGGACTTTTTAAATCCTGTTAGAGCAATCAACACCTCTCCCCAGACTAAGATGGAGACATCTGTTTACCTGCATGGGTTCAACTCAGGTCAGCCAGCCAATCACATGACAGAACACACTCCAGACTGGATATGTTGGCCCTTCCTCTCAGCCACAGCATTCATGCTGCAACACAACACAAAACAAGGAAACATCTCAATCAGTCAATGATGACGGATGTCACATGGTGAAAAAGAGCAGATTATACATGGCAAACTGCATTTCTTGTATATTTAATCTATGTTTGGAAGGACAAGAATCATACAGAGGATGCAGTTGACACAACTTAAGTCTTAAAGGAATGTGTTGTTGCTGCTTCACACTCACGCTAACGTCTACACCATAGACTGTATATTCTGTGGACAAATTGGTTCCGCCTTCCGCCAGTATACGAATTTGAACCAAAAAAGCTCTCAGTATTTCGGGATTTTTTTCTCCACTTCCTGAAACCAACATTGCGCAGTAGCATTGTCCGCACTCCACCACTTGCGTAGAAGCATTGTACGCATTCGGTGGGAGAGTCGCTGTGATGACGCTTGGCTCAAATAGGTGAGCTGCGCAAGCCCGTAGGCTGTATCAAGTGTCAATCATGGAAAACATGAACCCCCTAATAACTTTTAAAAATGGAGCTGTACAGAAAAAAAAAGGACTTGAGCACAAACCAGTCTTACAGTAACTACATGTCAACATCGCAAGCAGGAGGGGAGAAAAATTTATATTCTTTGTATAAATTTCTAAAGTTTGTCCACAGCTCCATAGGGATTGCTAGAGGAGGCGGGATTTATGACCTATACTGCAGCCTGTCACCAGAGGGTGCTGTTCTCGGGGTGGTTTCACCCAGTGAGGAAGCAGACGGCATCCATTATATATACAGTCTATGGTCTACACCTATGCAGTAAGTGTTTCTTGAAGTTCAATCCCACTTCCAAACACATCGCAAAGCTGAGTACTGTGTTGATAAAAACAGATTTTTGGGGGTGCCATCGAAGAGTCTAAGCCTCCTAGGTGTAAAGGCTATAGTCCTCTTCACAATGGTTGCTGGTTCTATGCCTGGCCATGATCCTTTGCTACATGTCTTCCCCATTCCTCTACTAACTTTCTTCATCTGTACTATCCAATGAAGGGAAAAAAATCCCCAATAACATCCTTTAAAAAATCTACATTCTTGGTGGTTTGCAAATTATGTAAGCTCTATATTTAATTGAGAGTAGCTTTGCCACTGAATCAATGTCACGGTCCTAAAATTATTTTGTATGCCTGGGCAGCATTGTTTGAACCAACTAATGTGTGAAGGAGCTGTACATTACAACACAATACAGGGACTTTATTTTTCCCCAAAGGGAAATTCATTTCGGTTCCTTAATTGATGATATACTAAGGGTGAACTCATTAAATAATGCCAGAGTGATTACATCATTGGTTTAGCATGAGCAGCAGGGATTAATGATGCAATCCACATTTATTCATGACTAATGCTTTATTTCAGTATTAATTAGACCACTTTGACTTATTTTATCTATATAACTATAAATAACTGCATTTTGTTAAGACATCTTCATTATTTTTTTCCAATCTAAGATGATTTTTTTCCAGTAGCTACAGCATTACACCACTGCTCACCTCGTTGGCCTCAACGAATCGTCGCTCCCTGAGCTGACTTCCCTTGAGTCATCATCTGTGAGATCAGGCTTAGTGCTCTGTACAAAAGGATTCCCATTCGGATCAAGAACATCAGCCTCATCAAAGCAGGTTTCCAGCCCCTCAAGGTCTTCCTGAGAGGGTGACCGCACAATTGCATCTGGCGTGGAGCAGGGGGAGGGCGAGGAATCGCTCTGAGACAGTTTCTTCATGTGATGGATCGCTGTGGCTGCATTGAACGCTTGCTGTTGTTGGAAAATTCAGAACAAAGACAGAGTATTGTAATGACAATTCCTGTAAACCACATTACACTTCTGTCTTTTATTACAATAACATTTCACTTTCTTTTTTATGATAAGCCGTTACCGTCATGAAATACTGCGTTTGAATGGTGAACCAAGTCATTGTAATTGGAGTTATATGGGTGTCAAATGCTACTTAAACTGCAAACATTTGCAGTATTTGATAAAAGATCCAGAGAGAAATATGAATAACCAAGAGTTGATGGCGGTGATCTTACAGCGTTTTTGTGGCATCGCATTAAAATAGACATGACTCTACAGTGGCAGTTGCTGCAGGGAGCTCAAAATCACTTCCAAAAAGCTGTGAAGACAATTAACTACAACCAATGAAGTAGTCTAAAACTGGACCGTGAATCAAGATCTGAATCATGATCCAGAAATGCCCAAGAATTCTGCAACCCAGAAGACAGAATGAAAAACATGGACATTCTTTTTGGAAATCTTGGACACTGCCTTCTCTGCTCCAAAGAGAGTAGTGTGATCATGGTCTTTGTTTATGTTAAAAAGTTATGTCAGCTTGATAAAAATAGTTAAAAATCAACCAAAGATGAGGAAGTTGTGATATGAAAGTGTCACCTACCTTCCACTTCGATTTGGCAAAGTTTTTCTCCAACTGTTCACAGACAGACTGATAAAGGTCAATGTCCTTAGCGGTGTTCTCAGCGATCCTGCAGCCAAAATAATAACACCGATTAGTTTGACACATATAGACAATATTACATAACAGTGAGTGTGAAGGAGAGGTTACTCACCACGGGTGTCTGAGCGCCTGTTCAGTGAGGAAACGTTTCTTGGGGTTCTTCTCCATCATATTTCTAATGAAGTCTTTGGCTGTTGAGACATAATATGATGATACTATTATGATACAGTATGCCTTATCTTTATATGTACTGAATTGTACGGGTACTTGTGACTCCTCTACAAGTCAACCTCAAATTTCCTGATCATTGCTTCAAACATACAAATAAGAGATTCATCCTGCCAAATGTGAATTCAGAAGAGGATGAGGAATGATGCCAAAAACTGGACCAGATGAAGCTAGAACATTATGTTTGAGAGGGGTTGGGGTTAAATCATTTAACCGTCTGGATTCATAACAGAAGGCAGCAGTGTCACAGATATCTGTAAAATAAGAAAGTCTTTTGTGGCAGATATCCTCACAACTTCTTATAAATGTACCCTCATTTACAAAATAAGTATCAGGTTGAATCTCACAGCTATCAATGCTATTAACAAATCCGAGGTCCTTTCCCCAGCAGGAACTTCCCTCAAGAACTAGGAGCTTTTTGACAAACTCTGAGCTTTTCTGTACTAGGAATCGGGGTCTCAATTTAGGCCCTGTCCAGAAGGTGTACTGTCCAAAGGTTCAGGAACTTCAGAGGCTGGGCCTGCAATGCTGAACATTTCAAGCAGGTTGAGCACCAAGCCTGGATATCGAGAACTTGGAACCATTTTCATATTGGGCTGATTTGCACAATCTTTATAAGCCCTGACTACTCTGCTGGTTGTGAAGCTTTGTGAGTCAAAGATTGTCCACTTCTTATAGAGGATTGATCATTTCTTTTAAATGAGACCTGTGTAACACTAGTTTACTACACTAAGCTCATAATAAGTTTGTCTTTTGATGTATTGCTTATCGTTCAATACAGCATTGTCTTCCAGAAGTTTTTAGATCCTGTTTATTTCTGCACTTTTATTCAGGTCTCTCAAAGAAGTAGTTAAATCCCACATGTTCTCATTGGGTTAAGAAGTCTTTAGCTTAATGCCTCCTACTTAAATACCTCAGGCAGGAGAGAATTTAACTTTCCCCATTTAGTTTGGGCAGTAACCATGTATGACTTAATCTAAACAGGTCACACCGCTGGAGCTTTCCTGGAAGAGATGATGTAATGGCCTAGATAAAGTTAAGGTCAACGGATAACTAATCCGGGTCTAAACTTAGCTACCATGATTGTTTACCAAAGTACTAATGACTCACTTTAGGTCACATTTATGACAGCAGCCTTTTTGCACCAATAACACAGACGCTCTCTTTTTAGCTGAGATTATGACATAAAAATCTACCCAACGATCGTCAATGAACAAAGACTCAACCAGGGTATGATCTTTAAACATGGCGCCTTATTTGGCCAACTGTTGTGTCTTATGTCCAAGTGTCGTAGAAAACAGAGAAGCTTACAGTGAAAGAAACAGCTGATGTAAAACACAAACATCCACGAAAAAGGTGCAGAAACTTGGACGAAACATCACGATCAGCTGATTGTGTTTCAATTTCTATCTACAGCTCATGCAAAGTCACTTAAAATGCCAGCGCCAACCATTTGACATTTGGCTCTTTACATAATGTCACAATATTCTGACAAAGTGCTGGTCCAACAACTGCATTGGATAACAGTATTTTCACCCCTTTCCAGGTTAAGAAAACGTTCACAATTTCTACTCGCTATCTTTAAAAATGATGGGCATCATCCTTTCCATATATGACTGAAGTTTAACAACATGCCCTCAAACAAAACTTTTATGCAACAGTGTTATCTAACCCTTAAAATGTGTGTCGTGGATTCGTATTGAGTGAATTTGGAGTAGAGCCCTGTGTGGGAGTGTTTTCTTAATACCACTTTGACTTGTTTTCTGACTGTTACAATCTGCTCTCGCAATAAACATGAACAAATCAGCCTGCACCTGGGCCAAGTCTGACCATTTATACTTGTTATTCATTTACATACAGTATACATATGAAAAATAACTTTGGTCTTATTGACTTTTCCATGTAGTTTCTGCTGTAATGTGTACTTTCACTTCGAACAAGAGCTCGCTATGATTGTTTGTCTCATATTTGCACTGGGTCTAGCAGGATCCCAACCCCGATGCAGCTCTCTAATTTAGAAATTTCTTAAATACAGACAATTCAGGGAACGAGTTTATAGCCTTTCAGTGCAAACAACAAACCAAGTTTTTAGATTCTGTGACAATACAGAAAGTCCAGATGCCTGCCAACCTCATCCTTTCAAATCCAGGGATTAGGTTTGTTATTGTTAAATTGGATTAGATTAGATAAACTTTATTGATCCTTTTGGGAAGGTTCCCTCAGGCAAATTAAAAATTAGGTAACATTATTTACTATTATGTCAAATCTATTTTTGTCAAATGACTGTCTAACAGGAGTCTGATTCTGCTCGAGGTCTCTGCCTGTTGAGGAAAGTTTTTCCTCTCCACTGCCACTTGATAAATGCTTCACTCTGTGTTTCACTCATGGTGGGTTAAGATGGGATCAGAGCAGGTCTGATCTTACAAAAAGGGACTCAATCTTATCCCATCTTAATGTTGGTCTTTGTAAATGTAGATCTAGATCAACCCCGGCAGCATCCTTGTTTCAAAAACACGACTGCGGGTACTCAGTGAATTAGTTATTGGCATGAAAATATAGCAGCAATGTTGTAATGTGACTTTAACTTGAAAAAGAAGAATGTAGACAAATCCTTAATGGAAAACATGAAATGCTTTGCTGATATTTTCTTACCTGACTCAGAGACATCATCCCAGAATGGTGAATGAAACGCGTACTCCGCTCTCATGATCTTTGAGAACAGACGAGTCTCGTTGTCTTCGAAAAACGGAGGATACCCACAGAGGCTGTGACACGGGAACAGCAAACATAATCAGCTCAGCTTTGTTACTCCCCTTCATCAAAACATTTCAGGGCTACTTCATCAGCTTTTCCGTGTTTTTGTCCCTATTCCAAAGAACTATACATCTATTTTAGAAATAACCATACAATGTATTATATCATTTTAAACCGAAAACTTAGGATATGTACAAGATCATCTCCAGGGCAAGTAAACAATCTCAACACTCCAGTTTGTGATAACTATAGAATCTCAAATTGCTTCATCTTATAAAGTCTTGGTTCATCAGGAAGGTACTCACAGAATATAAGTGATGACTCCAATGGACCAGCAGTCCACTGCTTTGCTGTAGGGTCTCTGCGCCAAAACTTCAGGGGCTGGAAAAATATACACAACTTTACCATATCAAACTATCCCACTCTGTTTTTCTCTGGGCAAGTATCTCACTGGCTTTACATCTTTACACGTGCCACTACAAACACACCAACTAAAAACATTTTGATTGAAAAGATCTACTAAAGAGAAAAACATTCTTTTGATTCTAAATCTACAAATTAATTCAGACAAAAACTGCAGGAAAACTGTAAGAATAAAGGTGTCCTGGTTTACCCACCTACATATCCTGGCGTACCGCAGGCCGTGGACATCACACCGTGCTCCAGTGTTTTAGACAGACCGAAGTCACTGATCATGATCTTTGCATTCTCATCCATGTTATAGTAAAGCAAGTTCTCAGGCTGCACAGAGATACAGAGAGAGAAATAAACTAAATGGCATATACTTAATCATCCCTTGAAGAAAAAACACCTTTGATAATAGACACACGGCTCATTGCAATTTGGTGGAACATAAAACACAAACAGCACGCAAAACTAGTCGTCATAAAATCTAATCAAAAAGAAAATAAAATTAAGAATAATACTCTTAAAGATAAACCATGATTTGAAGCCATCTTAAACATGACGATTAAGGGCCAAAAATATCTTAAACTACTCTTTGACAAGTGTAGCACATCCCAGGTTACTCAAAACAAAAGTGTAAAATATGAGGTGTAAAGTGTCAGTTTGCATGTTTGTGTTTCTGTGTTTGTGCGTGTGTTTTACCTTAAGGTCTCTGTGTACGATGCTGTTTTCATGCAGGTAGCCGACAGCCTCCAGCACCTGTCTGATCACTCTGCTGGCATCCTTCTCAGTGTAAACCCCCTTGTCTAAAATACGATCAAACAGCTCCCCACCTGAAACCCTGCAAACACACAGATGAACAACAGGAAATCAGTTATGCTTCTCACTGCCTGACATTTCAGTTCAAGTGAGTTATTTTAGATCAGGTGGTTCCTTTCCTAACATATTAAATCAATCTGAACTTATATTCAATGAAATATGATATGAGCTCTTGCAATAAAGTCATTAAGGTGATATGAAACTTGAGGATGGAAGCAGCTGCTTTAGATTTTTGGATATAGAACATCACATGATAAAATACTTGGAGCCATTCATGAGTCAGTTCATACATCCATCCATCCACCCATTGATGGGTGCATCCATGCATGCAGGTTTCCTTTTATTTATGGATGCATCTATTCATCCATCCATACATACATATATGCATATATGCATCCATATATCTACCCATGTAAACATCCATCCACCATCCATCCATCCATCTATGGATGCATCAATTAAACCATCCATGCATGTATCAACCATCTAACCATCTATCTATCATATATACTGTATATACATACGTACCTACATACATGCATCAATCCATCTATCTATCCAAGACATACAAACATCCTTTCATATGCATCCAGCCAGCCAGCAATCCATCAATCTATTCATGCTTCCATTCATTCATCCATTCATTTAATCAATATATGCATCAATCAATCTATCTCTTATCCATACAGCCATCTTCCATAAATCCATGTAAGTAGTTTAAAATGAAATTCCCTTGAGGATGGTTATACAGAGGAATGAACAGACTTAAATGTGGACTCTGATCTAATTCAGTATTAGTCTTATTTACCATCATAGAAACTCATTCCAGGATTACAAACTTAGTTTTTTTTTGTTGCTTATCAATTTATCCACCCACAGATTTTTGTCATGATGTTGCAGTATTATTGCATTTTATACTCTATTTGCTGAATGTTGGTTCCAGACAGACAGAGTGCTGAGATCTAATACTAAGCTAATACCAGCATCCAACATGTTAGCTAACACTGCGTGGCAGTGAAAGATAGGACAGCTAAGCATTTACTCCTAATTTAGCTGAGTATGCTATTGGATGAGAGGAAGATTCTGTGCAATAAATTTTACAAACTCAGATTAGGAGATTAGTGGCTGATTTTTTATGGTTACCAAACACTCAGGACAAGATCAGAGACTTATAAAGTTTAAGTGTGCCAGACTAACAACGGCTGTTAAAAACACGATTTGTTCATTTGAGTCCACTTACAATTGCATGACCAAGTAATAGTGTGTTCGGCTCTCATAGAAATCCTCCAGACCCACCACATGGTCATGCTTTATCCTGAAACATGAGGAGAGAGAGTTCACAGTGACAAAGGTCTTGGGCTGATGTTGCAATAAAACTGATAAAACTTATTTCAAAAAGTTTGACAATCATACAAATCTTGTCATTAATTAAAAATGGTGAAAGACATGCTGGATTTATGCTTAAATTTATAAAAGTTTTTGTGTTTCACTGCTATCTGCTACCCATATTTCCCATCTCTCTTTAGCCGTCCTACCAATATAAGGCCAAAAATAGCATTAGCAATAAAAGGCAGCAGCTGTAATAGAAGACTCCATTAATGCTGAACACTACATACAGTTTAGGAGCAACATCTGCTGCCATCCAGACAATGCCTTTTTTAGAGAAGACCTTGACAAACCACATTCTGCAGGGATTACAACAGCATGGCTCTGTAGTAGAAGAGTCCTGCTTCTGCTAAAGTGGTCAGCTGAAATCCTCTATCAGTTAAGAACGGACAGCCTTTCACCTTCAGAACTCCATTAACTGGTCTCCTCAGTTTCCAAACATCCTCAAAGTGCTACTGCTCTCTTTAAACTCTTAATAACAAAGCCCGTCTCTGTTAATGTGAGTTGGTGCAGCTGTGTTTGTTTTTTACCTTCTCAGTACGTTGATTTCATTTTCCAGATTGCTGCGAATAAGGTGTTTCTTCTTCAGACACTTCAGGGCGTACAGTTCTCCTGTTGTCTTTTCTCTCACCATGTAGACTTCTGAGAATGTCCCCCTGCCGAAAAACAGAGACACGTGAATCAAAGTGACAGTCAAAGTGAAGATACTGGTACACAAATGCCAAAAAACCACAACCATACAATCAATACCACTGCCAGCACCGAAGATGACTTCTACAGCCGTCATTTTTGGCTTGGGTTTACACAAGAGTTAGTCTTTCAAAATCCTTTCCATGTGATATGTTTTTAACTCATCTATGTCTACTACCTATATCAGTAAATACATGTTTCCCCTTCATTACAGACCATAAAACCACCTCTGTTGTGTAACTTATGACGTACGGATTCTTATTGCAATGGCCCAACGGCACATGCAGACATAAAATGCACTTCTTTTTAACTGTTCATATTTACTTATCAAACTTTTGCTATTCATATTAAACTTCAAAATCATATAAGACATAGTATATTTATTTTCAAAAATCACTATGAAGAGATGTCACTGATTGTACTCGAGTGCTGAAATCATCAGAAAAGGACTACTTCATTGCAAGTTTTTATTTAATTTACTTTTTCTCTAGGTTTTGTCTAATTTGATCTTTTTGTAAAAATCCTGCAGATCAAGACATTTAATAGGAATCTTATTTTTTGTGTTTGTTCAAACATGCAGTATTTTATGAATGACACATTTTCAGAGATATATTGGGAGCTTAAATGACTGAGTGTATGATCATTCAGATATCAAATGACCTTCACTTTAAGGCACATAAGAGAGCAGTGAGTGTATAAACAGGCTTTCTTTACAGTAACAGCTTGTAACCCAGACAGACCAAGATGGCGTTGGCTGGAATTCAACATGACATCTCTGTCCTTACGTCTACAGCCAAGAGGCAGTCAGGGTTAATTCACCAATGAGGCCAACGTTTGAATCAGAGTGTCAGTGCGTTTTTAGGCTCTGTCACACACTTAAACATAAAGGTACAAAAACAGACTCACTGTGCTTATTTTCATACATGTTGTTTCATGATAAATTACACCTGAACAACGGTTTAACAATTTTAAGATTCAAAAGTTGTTTGATGGAGTACATGTGGCTATTATCCTTTCTGCCTAAAAATACTGAACCACAAAAAATTGAAATAAAATTAAATACAATTTCTGAAAGAAAATTGTAAAAAATTAGCATTCATAACTGCTTATGAATATTGTTGTAAAGTTTAAAAGGAGCAGGCATGATGTCTTACAAATGATGATTCATTATCAGAAGAGGGTTTCGATGAAGTGCTGTTTGGGGATTAATAAAGTTCTTGTTTTGTATTTGTATTGTAAGTTTTGCTGTGTATATTCAACGACCTTTAATTTTAGGAGCATAAAAGAGCAGTGAGTTCATAAACAAGCTTTTTTTACAGTAACAGCTTGTAACCCAGACAGACATGGTGTTGGCTGGAATTCAACATGACATTTCTGTCTTTAGATCCACAGCCCAGACGCAGAGGCGGTCAGTGTTTCTGAACTTCACCACCGAGCCCAACATTTGAACGGTGTTTCAAAATGGTGTTTTGTCATACACTCTAAAATAAAGACACCAAATAGGAGCAAAACGCCAATCATCAAACATCATGTTTTATGTAAAGTTACACTTAGGCAACAAGTATTTTCTGATTTAAAAGTTGCTTGATGGATATATAGTATTGTTTCTTTCTTCCTTTAAACTCCATACGATAAAATAGTCATAATGTTTCTGGAGGAAAAAAGTTCAAGATAAGAAAAAAAATAGCTGATATTATGACGGGGTTAATCTGACAGATTGTTTATATGCCTCTTTTCTAAATACTATTCACACTGTACAGATTGAAAGGAACAGATGTGTTGACTCAGAGTCAGACACGTTTGTACCCCATGTTTGTACAAACACACACCTGCTCCTGCTTATATCACCACACCTCCCATACATTCAGAACACCTACACACCAATATAGGCAGTCAGACTCCTAATCCTATCATCAAGTAGTGCTAGGATGTTCTCACACTGCTGCTCTGACGTAACGGCTCAGTAACCTGCAGGCACACACATGCACACAAACACACACACACACACGCACGCATGGACTCATTCACAGGCAGTCAACGACTGAGAACTTTAAGCCGCTTTCAGGCCACAGAGTGGCTCTGTGAACGCGACACCTTCAGGTAGTTGAATGAACACCTGTTACAGATCATCGCTGTGAGTAGTGGTTCAATTTCTAGATATAGAAAACACTTTAACTTGAATTCTTTATGTCAGGTCTAAAGAGCCCCTGAAGTCCAACAAAGGTGATCATTTTTGTTTTGTGATGATAAAAAGATAGTTGGTCTCCGGCTGTACCTCCAACATACTGCTCGTTATAAAAAAAGAAGCACATAAGCTCCCATACAGCTTCCTTTGTAGTCCCAACACTGTACGTCACATACTGTAGTTTGCATGCCAACATGCTTATATTGCTGTCCTGGTCCAGAATCATGCACGCACTGCAAGATATACTGCATCTGCTCAGCTGCAAAGATGTATGATAATGTCTCCTTAGAGGAGGAGGCAGAATACTTCACTCTGTTATTGACCAGGGGCTGAAATATACACACAGACCTGTGCACTAAAGGAGAGGTGAAGTGGCTCATCTCCAGTAACCATTCAAATGTTCATACTTTGACCTGCTCTAGCGCTGTAACCAGAAACTCTTCAGGTTATAAACCAAGTCTCTACAAATCAAACTACTGCAGCTCTCATCTCCATAGCATGATATAATTGAGTACATACTTTATTCTGTGTACCAATTATAGTTTGAAAGAGCAGCCCCAGTCTTATTCAATTGAGGTCAATATCTACAACATTGCAAAGTTTGGCTTTTTTTGTTCAAGCGGCACCTTGGTCATGTGGTATGATGCTTTCTTTATTGGTGATAATCCTTGAGGTGTTGCTTCCATTCTGTCGCTCAGTCTAAAATAAGATTAAGCCTTTCTTTGTTGTGTCTAAGACATTATTTGCATTTACTCAGTTTTCAAGACTGGTGAATTCAGTTTGACAGGTTAAACTAGTGGAATGTCCCTTTAAGTACAAAAACAAAAGCTCATAGTAGAAAACATTGTTTTTTTTCACTTATCAAACTGCAGCTTTTACATTTTGCAGATATGTCTTCACTCTGACAAAGTGTAAATATAAATATAACATGTTGGAGCTGACTGATCTATTTACTCTTTTCAAACAGGTTAACAATGTCATGTCCCTCATTAGCGGGCTCAGCTGTGAGGGGATTACACAGACGGTGTAAGAAGCTCCATTGACAAATCAACATCTCAGAGAACTCATGAAAGGATTATCCTCACCATGCAGACCAATCTGAGCAGCGGCTGACTGTTTCACCACTGGATTCACAGACCTCTGAGCAAAGAAAACCAACCTCATGTTACTGAACCATCACCAGCTCTCCTAAAATAAGAGTTATCTAAACAAGCTGCAAAAAGCTGTAAGAATGAATCAAACTGGAGTCAAGAAGGAAAATGTTGGATAAGGGATGTCTGAAGACAAATTTCCTACATCAGTTTTAACCTACCCACTATCAGAGCTAAGATGTTGAAAAAATGAAGCTGTAGCGCTTTTACGGCCTTCATAGCCTTCGAACCTCATCTCCTTCAAGCGCATTTATCCTCACCTCATCCTCATTCATCCTTCATCATGGAGAGGACCCAAGAGCGCATGAATTAATGAAATGAGAAGAAGTTTGCTTGCAATGTCAGACTGTATTTACTCCTCCATGAATGTCACAACATTGCTTTCTTTTTTAATTCAAGCTTCCTCCAGTTTATTCTCACAGTTTTTACATTAGATCCTCTTCCCCATGAACCCCAGGCCCACAGTTTCATCAGGTTCTTCTCATCAGTCTCGGAAAACACTATCAACTCCAGCACTGGTGTCTGAACTCAACATTGAGTACAAATTTTACTGCTGCAGACTGGGGCTGTCCTGATACGATATTGATATCAGATATCGATCCGATATCAGCCAAAAAAACAAATATTGGATTATATCGGCCTGCATCTAAAGTCTCCGATATCAGCACTCCGATACAAGCAGTCCATTCCAGACCTCCGGCACCTCTAGCTTGCAGCATCCGGATCCAGCAGAGCCCACTTGATCACAACAACAGTGTGTACTAAGTCTGAAAAAGACATTGCAGCTGAGTGCAAAACTTGTCATGCACAAGTTTGTGCCAATATTGGTATCAGCCGATACTAAAAGCTACAATATCTGTATCTATCGGAAACATCAAATGAGTCCGGTTCAGGGACTAATCTCCAGTACGCACAGAGCAAACACAGGTCTTGTCTTTAGTCTATCCGAAAACATGATTTTAAACCGCAGTACTTACGATCCCATCTTCCCCTTGAACTCAAACACATCCTTGATGTTATTTGTGTTTTTCTTCCAGCTGCAGATGATCTCTTTCCGCCCCATCTCGGCTCTGACGTTGCCGTAGACTCCTGAAGAAAAAACAAGCCAATGTCATTTGGATGAAAATAAAGGTCCTATAAAAACCAAAATGTAGAAAGTTGCTGCCCAGAGCTGTTTTGAAATCCCCAAAAGATTTAAGGTACACCAGTTTGTGTGTTTTTTAAAACATCATTATCACAGCTCTGAGCAAACATACAGTTTAGGTTTGGATCTCAGCTAACGTCATTATGTGACTTGTAACATGGCTTAAGTTTTTTAAGTGATTATGGTAATGAGGATTTTTTGGCTGGTAATGAAACAGGTTAGAATGAACATTTATGCCTCTTGGTGAAGTACAAAAGAAGAAAAAAAAAGACCATCCATGACAAGATTCACAATTTCTATTTTGTGAACTTTGATCCCTGTCCTAACTGTGTTGAGGTAGGTGTTAGACCAGGTAATTGACATACACGAAATAAACTGCCTGAAACACACCCCATGTCCTACACATGAGAGGGGGCGCATAAATCTACACAAACAGTCAAGAATCCTGGTGTAGGTTGACTAGGTTTTAAGGTGTCCTAATTTTGTGTTTGTGCATATAAACATCTTATCCCAGCAACAGAAACTGATTTTGCTCCCTGAGGGTCTCTGAAAAGCAGCTGTGGTAATGTATCCGTGAAACAAGCCTGGTGGTCTCAGTGAAAGCACCTTACTTTCCGGATTAAGTGTTAAATAATTGCTGTCTGCATACCATATCTGCATTGGTGTCATATTGACATTGAACATTCTCCGATTTGAAATTGGTCCTATTTTCTCAGATTTGAGTCATAGTTTGTGCTGTAAGATATACAGCAGGGATATGAATAACCAGGCTTCTCTGTGCATGTAAACACCTCCTGGACATGATCAAAACAAATATAAGGCCTATAACAGGATAAGTCAGTCCAGGTTTGATTCTAGCCTGTGGCTCCTTTTCTGCAAGCCACTCCAGCTCTCTCTTCCCATTTCCTGCTCTGTCTGCTCTCAATAAAGGCAGTAAAAGCCCAAAAATGTAATTCAAAAAAACGCATGTCTAGGATACTAGAGCCGTTCTTGGGTATGCACTGTGGAAAATTCCCAAAAAATGTTAGGACCACATTCATGATTAATGCCAGTAAATGGACTCTGACAGGAAAGTAAAGCACAAGGATATTTCCAACTTGAGCGTACGATCACAATGACATTAAATTTTGGGATGAAGTTTGTTGACCCCATCTGCATCAGGTTATAGTTTGGCGTTTGTGTTGATTTCTTGGCTGGTTTCTTAACAAGCGAGACTACCTGGCCCACTTGAATCAAACTACTCCTTTAAATGATTACCCTGGGACTGAAATCATTATTACAGGGTGTGCAAAAGATCACCATCAAAACTTCTCTTCAATCAGTCTGAGTCTGATTGTATTTAGATGTCACTGTTTCTAAAATCTTGCAGACCAGTATGATCATGAACACAACAGGAGAGTTTTTAGTCCCTTGCCGACCCTCACCTTTCACTGTACCACAACCCTTTAAGATGTCACCCACCTTTCCCTGTGCTCTGGTTACATAAAGTGCTGCATGTCCAGGACTCAGGTCAGCGCTCGCTTGGTAGGCTAAAGCCCGTTTGTACCTATCAGTTACACAAGCCTTAGAAAGGCAAAGGATTAGAGGGCTAAATAGCCATGGTTAGTTAATCTTTTAGGCCTCCTGTAGTCGTTCCTTGTGTCTGCAGTGGGAACAGATTAGCAGGTGATTCTCTAACAGGACACAAAACTGGGTCGTTTTCTAATTTGGGAACAAAGGAGGCCAGTGAACTCTGGTTTCTGAAAATATTACATAAATGTACAAGCATTAGGCGAAATCATTGTCACATTTCTGTTACTTGTATGAATTTTGCATCAGTAAATATTTAAAAGAATATATTGTAAAGTTACCTCTACAAGTTTTATAACATTAATCCAACCCATTAGGACAATAAAGGCCAAAGAAACCACTCAAGAGTCAATCACAAATCTTCTTAGCCCCTTACTTTAGGTCACAATTGTTCCACACAGTAAAGCAACAGTGGGATATTTTACAGACACTCTGTGCAGACTAATTTTCTGTATTATCTGTGCTTTCCATTTTTACATTGCAAATTAAAAAAATCAAGTGCAAACTTTAAATTTCAACTTTTATTTCTGCCCAGTGGCGATAATTGACTTAAAAGCTCAAAAGGTTGTCAGCAAAAGCAAGAGATATTTTACTGTAAGGTCCCACCTTACTGGTGAATGTGTAAAATTTTGAGTTTTAAAGTTCTAAATTTATCAGCAAAGTTACTAAAGTAGGCTTACTGTTTTTAAGTCCCTTTTTGCAAAATACAGTGAACTCAAAGCTTTAACCACAAACAGAGACGATACCGGTGCAGGACCCATAGGAATACAAACAGTGTGCTACTTTTGGACTATCTTTTAACATCTCTTTTAACTTGCAAAGTGAGGGCAGATAAAAATTACAAATCAAAAACAATCTATTTTTACTCTTCTCAATTAGACATGCAAACATCCAGGTTGTAACTCGGATCAGAAGAGTAATAAAAGTGGTTTCTTACCTGAGGAGCGGTGCAGAGGTGTCGGTGCTGAGGTATTCTGGATGTACCTGGCAGGTTTCTGTGAGGTGCCGCCGTTCAGGAGCTGCAGGGGGCGGAGCTTCGGCCATTCATCAGTCTCAGCGCCGGACACCGTGCTGCTGCTGCTGCTGCTGCATTCAAGGACGCTCAGGAACTGCTGGAGATCATCTCTAAGATAGTTTTTTAAACCATTATTTCCTGATCACTTTGTAATACACATATGACATCTCTCCACAGGCTTATCCTTTTTGCTGTGAGAAAAATAGACATCCATGGATGAGGTTTAGACATGATTTAAAGAGCATGACAAAAGTACTGGGGAGCTTTTAAAAAGTCAGGTATATCATATCTGCTTTATTGAGGTACTTTTGACATTTGCAGTTAATTTAGTGGTTATTTTAAGCATTTAAAATAAAAATAAAAACGGGTCGGTGCAGACCCTAACACGGGAGGAAGGTTAGAAGCGGAGATATGCAGCTACACACTCTTGTACAGTAGGTGGCGGTATGCACCTAAACGTTGTTTGCGATCCGTCAGTAAACGAAAGAAGAAGAAGAATCCAACAAAGAGACGCCGCTGACGTCACGGGTTGACGTCGTGTTGATTTTGAGCGGAGAAATAATATATTTATTAACTGACGTAAGGGCGCTAAATCTAAAATAAACCGTGAATAAAATGTGAAAATTCATAAATAATCTGATGAAGCAGCTGCACGCATGAAAGGTGCGATAATATTTGACCTTACACAATAAATCGTTCCGCAGCGTTAAATGTTAAATTGAGAGAAATAGTGGCTAACGCTGCCGCCGGGCGGGTTAGCCTTAGCACGGAGCTAATCTTTACACCTGATATGACTCTGCAAGTACATGTCTGTTAGAAACTGTGTTTTAGTGTTTTTATGTTGTTACACTTTGTGGTGCAGTAAGTTTAAGATTAAGACTTGAATGAATAAGTGTGATAATAGCAGCTGACTGGGTCAGTTAGCGCCACTTAGCTAGCGGAAGGTTACTGACTCAATAACGTCCAGCCTCTATGTTAGCCTGCTGTGTTAGCCTCCATGGGGACACTGACTGTGGGGTGTTTAACAACGAGACTGTCTCTGTCTTAGACTCATATTTGTTCGTGATTATTGCAGGATTATGGCGCCCCGCTTACAGCTGGAGAAAGCGGCTTGGCGTTGGGTGGAAACAGTGAAACCAGAAGAAATCAGACAGGAGCATATTGAGCTAGCATACAGAGTCCACCTTCCGGCCTGCAAGAGAGGAGCCTGCAGGTACAGTTTTCAGGACACCACACCTGGGTCTTTCTTTTTTTTCTCTTTCAAAGGTATTGACAGCAAATGTGGGTATGATCTTAGTCGTAGCAGGTAGCGTGTCTTGTGCTCAGCCATACAGAGAGACTTATGTGCTGTTTTATCTGCTGTTGTTCAGGTTGTGACAGTGTGCAGGACCACTCTGGAGGTTTTTTTGTTTAATCAATAAGGGTTTTGATAGACACTAAAACAGAAAGAGACTGACTCTTATGAAAAGGCTTGCGCAGTTTGCACATTAGAAATGTTACTGAGCTGCACCCACATGTAAAACGCAAATTTCTTGGTTGGATAACTCTGAATTAAAAGCTACTGAGAAAAATGTCATATTCTGATGTGCAGTCTTGCAGCTTTGCTCAGGTGCAGTTATTCAGTCAACTTCAGGTTAAACATGAATAACAAATAGAGCTGGAAAGTGACTCTTTTCTACTTAGGTTAAGCCACAGGTGTCAAACTCAAGGCCGGGGCCGTGGAACAATTATATCTGGCCCACAAGATCATATCATATTTGTATTATTATTGGCCCACCAGTATGAAGTCTGCAGATTTCCTCCAGTATAATAATGCTATTTCTTTTTGCTTGAGTTGACTGGTAGTTTTACTTCTACCTTAATAACAAGTAATTTAAGTATCTGTACTATTTCTTGAGTGTATTTTAGTTCCTTTTTCACCACTGATAAAAGCACTAAAAGAAATTTTATACATGGAAAAAGTTCCTGTGCAGCTCTATCAAGGTGGGGATATTCAGTTAACTTCATGCTCGATATGTATCTTATGAGCAGTTAATAAGCAGAAGTCACTGGCATTACATCTACAAACCCCAAGTTCATAAAGAATGGGATGTTGAGTTTAATGTTTATCAAAACAGATCTGGTGGCTTGTGAGTAATTTTAATCCTTTTTCAAATGAAAGCACTGCAAAGACAACTAACAACACTAGTTATTGGAAAAAAAAATACTAAGTACAAAAAGTTCTTGAAATCCTCAAACCAACGACTGTGCTTTGCTTTTGCAGAAGAAACTGCAAAGGGAATCCCAATTGTCTTGTGGGTATTGGTGAGCAGGCATGGCTTGGGGAGATTGATGAAAATGCTTTCCACAACATCGATGACCCAAACTCAGAGCGCCGGGACAAGGTTTGTCAAATATGTTTGTCTACCTTTTTCTCTGAAGTTCAAACATCTGTTGAAAAATGATCACTTGACCAGAAATGGGGAATAATCTCAATGTCTTTGTGCCTCGGCTCTTTTCCAGAACACATTTGTTGGTCTGACCAACTTAGGTGCGACATGTTATGTCAACACATTTCTGCAAGTGTGGTTCCACAACCTGGAGCTGCGGAGGAGCCTCTATCAGTGCCACAATTCCCGAGCCCAGGAACACAATTCTGAATCTGGTATGAAAAACATCTCAAAATATAGAGTGCCCTGATTTATTTTTCAATCCCTGGTTGGAGTAAGTGTCCTTTAGAAGTATTTGCACTGTTATACATGCATTTACCACCAGCTACAGTTATTATCTAGGGCTGCAGCTATCGAATAATTTAGTAATCGAGTATTCTACAGAATATTCCATCGAGTAATTGGATAAAACATAATTTTTCTTAGTTTAACTTTCTGTAAGGAACTTTCAACTAGATTTAACAAAAAATCTCTTGTTTCTACTGATGTCTCCCTGTTTTAGGGATGATGCTTGTAAGCCCAGGTTTAACAGAATAAAATTCCTAAGCAAAGAGATTTTTGCTCATGTCACTTAATATCAGTTCATTTTAATTTGAACCACATTGCAAAATAAAGAGGTAATTTGGTTGACTGTGCCTTTGCTCTAAAATATTGTTCTCCAATCTCAGTTAAAACAAGCAGTTGCAGACAGACAGGTAAACCAAGTAGTAAGTAATTTTAGGCATCACTCGATGTTCCCAAACATCATTAATTTTTCAGTGCATAAAGATGAGCCGTTTAAACCTATCCCAAAATAAGATCACACAATTGTTGTTGTTAAGACTTGACAGGAGTGAAGACTTGAGCTTTCATTACTCTACCGACTTCTAACTTTATTATTCTTTAGGGCTTTGTTTTTTATCTTTAAGAAAGTATTTCTCCCTCTCTAATGAAGTTTGTGTCTGTTTCAGATTACGAGCCTCAGTCCATCTGTGAGCATTTGCAGTATCTGTTTGCACTCCTGCAGAACAGCAACAGAAAGTACATCGACCCTTCAGGGCTGGTCAAAGCGCTGGGCCTGGACACAGGACAGCAGCAGGTGAAACACAATATGAAGCCTTGAAAATATCAGTTCCCTAACAGTGCCTTTTTTTTTTTTTTGAAGTGGTCAAAATGACACCAAAAGTGAGGTTTTCAAATGAAACTGTCACCTACTGCAAGTGACTATTTGACTGTTTGTATTTCAGATAGCACAACAGCAACAACACTGAGTCAGCATCATTTTTGTGGTCCGTTTATTTTCATTACAGTTCAATGAATTCTAACATTTTGTTTTCAGGATGCCCAAGAGTTTTCAAAGCTTTTCATGTCTCTACTGGAGGACACGCTGTGTCAGCAGAAGAGCTCCAGTCTGCAGAATGTCATCCAGCAGCAGTTCTGTGGACAGTTCTCCTACGTCACTGTGTAAGTCCAGGCAGCCCTGCTGAAACCTCATCAAAGTTGAACCTTTCAGTCCCTCTCAAACAGATTGCTCATCAGTCAGATGGCTGTTCTAGCACACAGTCACATTGGGGGGGATAGGTACATTATTTCCTGGTTTAGCTCTTGGCATCTCAAGGTTTACATAAGTTCTTCATCGTCCTTGGAGTGACGGCCCAGGTTTGTACACTTTTCTTACCTGTGAGCAAAAAGAATCATTTCCTTTCTGCTGATCAGTTTTGGACCAAATTATTGATTGTACAGTTAAATTCTGCGTAATAATACAAGTGATATAAGCTACATCAGCATCCCTCCCATTTTGTTTTGGCCTTTCTATCCTCCTTTGACAATGGGAAGTCCCTCTTTTACATTCACGTCCAGCTGCTGCTGTAACAAAGCTCCTCTTTTCCTTTCCTGCTGTGTCTTTACCTTGAACCCTGCAACACTGTCCCATTGCTGTTCTAGTTCATATTGGTGCTTGTTCAAATCCTACTTGGATGTAAACAAGCACAGATGACATCTCAGATCACAGCACAGGTTTTCAGTGTTTTAATTTTAGGAAACAAAGATAAAGTTGAATGTTGGCTGCATCTGGTTGAACTGGCATGTAATCACTTTACTTAAAGGGATATTTTGGCGTAAAATTAAGTTGGGGTCAAACACACCATAACACTGAGTTAGACACCCCCTCCAGAGATGAATGTTGCCGACTGCCTGCTTCTCTAGTTACACCAACCGGTGTGACGGTGTCAACCTGCAAGCTGGACCAATTTGTGGTGCTGGCTTTGCTAATCTGAGGCACACCGACTGTGGAAACTTATTTGACATGATTAGCTTCCAGACTCTGTGGTCCTGTGTTTGGGCGGTGTTGTGTTGTTTTGTGCTTGTTTTTGAATCCTAGACCAAAACTTTTAAGAGCATTGAAATTTCAGTTCAAACTGTTGGATAATTAGTTGCTTCAGAACATCACGACCCTCACATGTGTGAACTCAGAAGCATGTACACAGAGCACTGTTGCACCCTTCACAGTAGGGATGGGCGATATAGGCAAAAAAATTTATCACAATAAGGTTTGCCATTCTGGCAATAATGATAAAAGTCCCAATGTCAAATATTATAATTCCAGTCTTTATTTTTGACTCATTTTGTCTTGAGTACACCAGTTGGAATAGTCAAATAAGATACTTCATCACAAGTTTGAGTGGTAGGTTATGGAGAAAACTAGTGATATCAGACAAGTCTCAAATGTGAAAACATTTTCAACATTTATTGAAAACTCTTATTGCACAGAGTGAACAGCAGCAGATCCTCCGTCCAATGTCAGGCATACCTGATTTCACTCATCTTAACCCCAATCTTGAATCCCTCATGTTGAGCCTTGTTCAGTAACGAGCTGCTCAGAAACATCTTCTTCATTACCTTCAGCCATGTTTGTTTGTTATTCTGATCTGTGTGGGCGGTGGCTGCGAGTCCATCGCTTGTTCTTACGTCATCATTTTGTATTTATCACAAGATGGCGAATATTTATCATGGAGGATTTTTCTGACGATATATCGTGAATGATAATTTATCGCCCATCCCTACATCACAGTCATCTTTTACATGAACAAAAATGATTTATTTTTTTTCTGTCACTACCTTTGGTGTTTGTTCAGCAGAAGAAAGACATCTTAACACCATAACATTGTAGATGAAGTGTAACAGAGGCATAACAGCCCCACCTGGTGATGTAGAAAGGCATCTTATTGTAGTACTTCAGACTCTTGGTAAAAAGCTGTCAGGTACTGAAGGCCAAGTTTTGTACATGAAAAAAAGTGCATAGAAAATACTTTTTTTTGTCAAGGGCAAAACTTTGAAAGTGTAGAAGAATTTGTACAAATACATGATTGGCAATTTGTAACAAAGACTTTCTTGTCTTTCTGATTTCATCCCTTACAGTTTTGTCTAAATGATGTCTAGGACACTGATGATTTATGGGACAACAGGCTGGCTTTGTGTAAAAACTTTCCTCTTTTCAACCCCATGATGTCTTGGCAACTTTACAGAAATACAGAGTTCAGGTGAAGGTGAGGTGTCAGGTGTTGACGCACAACCAGGACCAGTAAATCAGTCTGTCTTTCAGTTTTAGACAGAAAATAAGTCACTGATTTGCTGGGAAAGAGCTTTAACTTTTGGACGTGTTCCGAGTTTCTATTTTAGCGATCAGATTTCTGAAGTCCAATAAGATGAATTATAGAAGAAGGTAAAGGGAAGTTGTCTTGTTGCTCAAAGAGATACGCTATATTTGTCCTCTTGGGGACATGTTTGAAAACGCCTCGCCGTCTGGTAAAAAAAAAAATCTGATGTGGTGCCAGTCAGGGGTTAGTTGAGGGTTTACAGCCTCTCACTTATATTTTTCTTGGAGCAGTTGGCCTTTTTGGTGTCAAGTTAATAGTGTGAGAAAGATCTCTGGTATTTTAACGAGGCTTGATCCAGGGAAAGCAAAGGTTACTGCGTCTCTTTATTGGAGTTTTCACTTTGACCCAGACTACAGTTCAGACAACTGTCATAACAAACACAATTCTGATATGTTTATTGTTATTTTGCAATGTTTTTAGAGAGATACCAGATTTAGTTTCATCAAACTGCATCATAAAGAAGAAAGCTTTATCAGAATATCTGTTTTGGGCGTCATTTAAATCAGTTCTTGTTATTTTTCTTTCCAGCTGTAACCAGTGTGGGCGATCGTCAGCACTGCTGTCCCGATTCTATGAGCTGGAGCTGAACATCCAGGGCCACAAGAACCTCAACGAGTGTGTCACAGAGTTTCTAAAGGTACCTTTCACATTGAAACACATCATCCCGACCTCTAACAAACACAAAACCCTGTGCTCGTCCATAGAAGCAACTAGCACAAGTCCCACAGTGAGTGAATCTCCCCTGTGTTGATTCAGGGTGGCTCAGTACCAAAGTGTGCTGTATTGTTGCACAGGTCTGTTTATCTTTAAACAGGTCAATGTTGATGTTATAAATAAATATATATAATAAATATAAATAAATATATATCTTGAAAACACATCATGAAGCGAATTTGTTGAAGTGTGTTTTTTTACAACAGTTGCCTTTTCTTTTCCATCACTCAGGACGAGAAGCTGGACGGGGAGAACCGCTACTTCTGTGAGAGCTGTCAGAGTAAACAGAGCGCCACCCGCAGGATCAAACTGCACAGTCTGCCTCCAACACTCAACCTGCAGCTCATGCGCTTTGTCTTCGACAGGTGAGCGTTCACTGTGTAAAAAGTACAAAATAGACTCTAAAGGTCCTTACACACCAGGCGCGAATTCGCCAGATGAATTATTCGCCTTTATTCGCCTTTTTTTAAAACAGCATAAAGTCATTGCAGGCTTCCACACCGGCGGCGAAAAGCATCTTTTATTTTTTCGCTCTTGTGTGGAATTTTTCGGAGATTCGCAGGCGAATATCTGGACCTGCTAGACCTCTGGCCAATCACAAGTCATGTTGTTGATGAAGTCACAGACCCATGCAGCTGCAGTTCACACGACACACACCACCACTGGGAGATGGGAGAGAGGCTGGTAATTGCAGTACAGGACCACCCCGTGTTGTGGGACAAGTACAAAGTTTTTTTGCCAAAAGCATCACAACGAGCTCATCATCGCTTGAGGATGTTGTTGACTCCATTTCTTTGTTCTCCTCTCCTCCGTTGTGTGAAAGAACTCGCGCCAAAGACAATATATATTTATTAATTTTCTTTGCAAAATTTATACGCATATTCGCTTCGCGCCTGGTTTGTATAGGCGAAAGCGATTTTTTGGACCGGCGAATATTTTTCGCTTCGCTCCGCAAATTCGCTGGTGTGTAAGGACCTTAATACCTTGGAACTGAAATGGGCTTTCCCCTTTGACAGCTGTTTAAAGTATCTCACACTGCAAAACCCATTAAAAACAGCATTTTATTGACTTTAGATCAAGTACCTTATTAATCAGGGTTCACAAAGAATTGCTCTCCTCTGCAGACAAACAGGCCACAAGAAGAAGCTCAACACCTTTATCAGTTTTCCTGAGCAGCTGGACATGGGGCCCTTCATGGAAGGAAAACAAGGTAACTCTTTGAATCTCAGTGATACAACCAAAGACACCCTGATAAATCACTTAATGACCATCAGCTTGTTTATGTATTTTTCGAGAAACGTCATATTGCAAATGAACAACAGATTTTTATAGTTTCCTCTCATAACGTTAAAGTCAAGGACAAAATCTTTTAAAATTTGGGAGTAAGAGGGAAGTTTTGAGCAGTTTTCAGTAAGGTAGAAAAAATCAGACAAGAGGTGAGTCTTCTGTCAGAACAGGTGAACAGGTTGCTCAAAGCAGCAGACATTGAACCATTTGTCTTTGTTTTTTTTTTCCAGACCAGAAGTTTGTCTACGAGCTGAGTGCAGTGCTGATCCACCGGGGCATCAGTGCTTACTCGGGCCACTACATCGCACATGTGAAGGACGCACGCACAGGTGATTGGTACAAGTTCAATGACGAGGAAATTGAGAAGATGGAGGGCAAGAAGCTGCAGCTCGGCATCGAGGAGGACATCGGTGAGTAGGGCCAGTGGACATTGGACAGTACCGACGCATGAATAATTTTGGAAGTGTTATTGTTACACAGAGTTGTTTTTGAGTGGGATAATAGTGTTAACTGTTAAAAAAAACACATTACTGTGAATGAAATCAAGCGTTTATTCATCCAAACCTTCTGAGGTTCTCATACATGAATGTTTCGAGTTCACTGCTCTTTACTGTGCCTTTTGTATGCTCTGATTATTGCCGAGACAGTCAAAACTCAAGCTCGGAAGCCAAAGTGCAGTAAAGGCTACCACTGCTCCAGAAATGCCTATATGCTGGTTTATAAAGTCCAAGAGGAGGAGAGCTCAGATCCCCCGATGACTAATGTTGAAGTTCCAGGTGAGAACCACAGTTTTAACCCATTGTTCATTTTCCACGGGTGTGTGCATCGTGTCATTCTTCCCCTAATGTAAACAGATGATAAATCCACAGGTTTTCAATTCCTCTCTCTTCACTTGAATGAAGTTAGACCCATCATACAGCCTTCAGTTTAGGTTATGTTGCCTTGTCTACTGGTTCACTTTACCTCTGTCCTTCCTCGCAGCCTTCCTTCAGAGGTTGGTGGACCAAGACAACCATAAATTTGAGGAGTGGTGCAGTGAGATGGCTGACATGAGAAAACAGAGCGTGGACAAGGGCAAAGCCAAACATGAGGAGGTGAAGGAGCTCTATGAGCTTTTACCTGCAAGAGAAGGTTTGTAAACACACCCCCTAATCACCACAACCCAATTACAAACAAAGAAAATTTAGATTATGTTTCAGATTATGGATTATATTTGTTTACTTGAGGTTTATGAGGTTTATATATTTTGTTTTCATAGAACAAGTCGGTCTTTTCTTAATCTCAGTCAAAGGCTCTGATTATCTCTGATGATTTGTTTACTCTACCTTTGTTCTTTTAGGTGAGCCTTATGAGTTCGTCCCCCTTGACTGGTTGAAGAGGTGGCTGGACGACTCCACTGCCACAAAAGAAATCGACAACACCCTCTTCTTGTGTTCTCACGGCAAGCTGCACCCAGACAAGGTGGGAGACTCCAAGAGGGTTTCCCTCAAAGCTGCTCAGCTCCTCTACGGGCGCTACGGTGGAGGGCCAAGACTGGACGGTGAGTCATACAAAGACTAAGACCTCTTCTAAGGTCATTCTGCAAATATCAAATAGTTCAACCATCCTGGATTTTGATGGCTACACATATTCTGGACTGAAATGCAACAAGAAGTAAAAAAAGTGGTGGAAAAGACTTGTAATCTGACCAAATGTCACTTTTGTGTGTTTGTTCAGACTCGTCTCTGTGCACAGAGTGTGTTAGCCAGCGGTGCAGAGAGCTACGGCTGAAGAACCAGCTCAACGAAGACTTCAAGGAAGTCTCTAATCTGGTCAAACGAACACTTAGGTAAACAGATTCAGGTTTACGCTTGGGGATAACACCATGTTTAGACATATTTCTGTTTCAAACTCAAGATACGATGCCAAGGTCAAAGCCAAGAACAGTCATTTGACTCTCATTACCACAACTGAACAGCCAACTGAATATTGTGTTGGATAAAAAGAGGTTAGTACAGGAGTTGGTTCTTACTCTCTTTGTTGTGTGCTTTTTTCATGTGTTCATCAAAGTGATGAGGGGTACTGGGTGGGTAAAGCGTCTCTGCGCAGCTGGAGGCAGTTGGCTTTGGATCAGCTGGAGGAGGACGACGAGGAAACCAAACACAGTAACGGACAGACAAACGGACAGGGACTACTCACCAACAGCAGTAAAGGTAGGAGGGATGGATGTGTCATTTTCTCCTCTGTCTGTGAAGGTGGTCTTTTATAGTTTGAATACAGCTGATTATATAATCAGAGTTGAAGTTTGGCTGTTTCCTCTCAATCTCACGAAATCAAATGAAAAATGTGTCCTGGTCCTTTTTTTCCTACCGGAGTATTTGGCTGATGATATTTTTATCTGCCGCATGTGAAACCGTCCAAAATCCAGCAGGTACCAGCAAACAAAAACTCTTCATCACACACACAGCAGGTGGAACCCAAAATGTACAAATCCAACAGAGCAGGCGTATTTTAATTTAATAACAGTGAGTATTATCTGTGTCATGGCTCTGTGGTTGGATTCAAGCTGGACTCAGTGGAGGATGTGGTGGATAGATCTACACTGAGGAACTACACTTTACAACACTTTGATGGGCCAAAGGGCCGATGGTGGTGGGCGGCTCCTCTCTCTAGACTTTATAACTCTTGTGTAAATAGATGACTTTAGAGACATGACAAATGAGACGACAGACAATTGAATTTCCCTCCGAGGATCAATCAATTTCTTCTTATTCTTAATATCAGCCCTCCTTTCAGCACAATACATCAATTTTATTTCTACCATTTAAGACACCTCAGATCTTCTGATGGATCTACAGCCAAGAGGGCTCATCTTCTGGGCCTCTAATAGTTGCTTCTGCTCCATTGACGTTTATTAAACACTTTTTTATTGAAAACTGTTTGATTGTAGAGTTCAGCCAAGAGCTCTCAGAGGGAAACGAGGAAGAAATGAAGACTTTCAATGAAGACATCGTCTGCAGTCACGGTACTGTCTTCTATATTAACCTCAGCTGCTTTGAACAGAAACCCTGATCAGTTTTCAACTTTTTTTTTATTACCAACTTACTCAATGTTTAATCTTTTTTTGCTGTGCTGTATTTTGGCTCACAATTGTGTTTATCCTCCAGGTGGTCTGAGTATTCTGGAGACTGAGCGTAAGCTGGTGTCATCTGAAGTGTGGACTAAACTGAGGGAATACTTCCCCAAAGCTCCTGAATTCACCAAGGACCAGGAGTCCTGCCAGCAGTGCTTGGTGAGTCTCTGTGAAGTGTGCCGTTGACACGTCTGCATCATCTCTAGAAGCATTTCAGCAATGAGACAACTTTTGCTGACTGTGTGTGTTGTCTCCTTTAATATTTTACCACTCTCATGGAAACCTGAAAATCAACCCACGCGAACAACATTCATCAGTTGGTCTATATATGAAAAATAAGCAAACTTTTCAGGTTGGGGTTTGAATCAAGCTTGATTTATCTGTTCCAGACGTTAGAGCAGGAGGAAAAGGACAACGAGGCGGTCAGTAAGATGATGGCCCTGGACCAGAAGAACCAACTGCTCAACCTCTTTCATGAGAAGAACCGGCCAGTACTCACCCAGTGGCCTCAGGTAGAAACCAAGCAGTCTGAGTCATCTTCCTTTTTCACATTTCAAATGCAAATATTGAAAGGCCCAAAATGAACAGTGTTTTGGTTGATATGTTGTCAACGTTAAAGGAAAAGTTACTTGGGAAACATTGAAAAATAAAGCAAATTCAGGTTAGAGGCCCTGTGAGGAGTTATTGACTGAGCTAGCCTCACTTTAAAACTGATTTATCAGTAAGAGACACTAAAACCACACAGTAGATATTAAAGTACAATAGAAATGATTGTAAACAGTTAAATCTCTAATGTTTTTCTCCTTCAGGGCACAGATGTACTTTACATTGTTCCTCTTTTCTTCGTGGACGAGTGGAGGAAGTTCATTAGGTATGTTTGCTTCAAAACTAATAAATGTACTTATCTTTATATAATCGGGTTTGTTGAACAGGCTAAACCTACCTTTGCATGAATTACCAGATATGAGTGTTTATCTCTGAATTAGCATGCACCTCGTTAAGGTGAAAATAACCATCAGTAAAATTTCAGAATCAAAGTGCAGAAGTTACAATGAAATGCACTCGGGTTGAAAAGGAGACAGATTAAAAAAAAAAAAAAAGATTGCACTATGAAATAAGTCATTGTTGTTCCGTCTTTGTGTTTTGCAGGAGACCGACCAAATGCTCCCCAGTGTCTAATGTAGGAAACACTTTGCTGCTCTGTCCCCACGGAGGCTTCATGTTCACCTACGACTCTCTTATCAATGGAGATGCACAACAGTGAGTTCTGTTTAGTTTAGTTTGAGTGGTGGCAACAGTTTTTATTTTATCCACAAAAATGCTCTGATGTTTTTCAGATCAGCTGTGTTTGTATTTCAGTGACATGTATAAATAACCTACCAACACTTGTGTACTTAATCCTAAACCCAATGAGGCAGCATGTCTCCTAATTGTTTTGTTTTTCTTGTTTGATACTCATTAGATATGTCCAAACAGACTAATGCAGCTACTGTGTAATCGACAAATGCATTCACATAACACAAATCTGGATCCTATCAGATTTTCAGCTTTTGACTTTAATCACAGAAAGCATGAATAAAATCAGCAAATAAAGGTGTTTAGGTGACTCTGCTTTAGTCTCATGTTGTGCTGTTTATCCTGCACAGTATAGCTCTGCTTTGGCCCGGTGAGTGGGAAGTGATTAGCAGGCTCTTCATCGTGGACCAGCCCATCTCCATCCACTGTTACAGCCAGACCACACCCAGCGGCCCCACCACTCAGTACACAACTCAGCCTGGTGAGTAAGCAAAGTTTGTGTCCGTCAAACCTTAAATGTGCCATGTTTAATTTAAACAAAAGTTATAAAACCTTTTCAACCTTTTTTTGGAACATTTTTGCGATTCAGTGCCCCGGCATTTCTTCTGAGCTTCTTGGTTGTTTCGATAGTTCTGATGTTGATTGAGTTTCATGTCTGTGTGCTCAGATCTGTGTTGGGAGTGCAGAGAGAGCTTCCTTTTCCAGCAGCAGAGAGACCTCAGAGAGTACACCCAGGCAACTATCTACATTCGCAAAGTCATTGAAGACAAGAGGGTATGAAAAACTGGACTTTGTAGGTCAGAAAAATATATTTATACACATAGCAGAGCATGAAATAGGAAATTCTGGTTTGTCATTGTAAACATAGAGTCTTCTTTATGCTGTCCTGTAAACAGATAATAAAGGAGGCAGGTGCAGAGCTAAACGCCAGCAGCTCTGAGGCTGAGGAAGAGAGGGACGGAGATCTGAAGATGGACGGAGAGAGAGACCCTGACTTCAGCCAGGTGAGTCCAGAGAAACTCCTGAATACTTAACTCTGTACAGACTGCAGGATCAGTCCTTTGTGTCACTATCTGGGATGTTTGTAGAAAATCAACTATTTCTTTTTTTCTGGCATTTCATCTGTATTAGCTGCTCCCGGGTATAAATTTCAGCCTAGTAAGGGACAATGAAAACAATGTGACTTACTGCTTGAAATATGTAATAATAGTCAAATTAATTTCTCTAGTCAGAGGATGGTTCAAAGCGACTCAAGCTGGGTGAGAGCAGTGCGGCGTCATCAACATCTGCTCCATCGACAAACGTGACCAAACAGGGAGGAATCAGGAGAAGCACTCGGCACAGGAAACTCAGAGGAGAGAAAGCTCTGATAGTTTCAGCCAATCAGACACTGAAAGAGCTGAAAATACAGGTGAGGAGGACTCCAGATGGTTGGATGATACGGGATTATATAATGAACATTAAGAATCATCGGTGTATGAAACAAAAAGTAAAGAGTAGGATACTGACATAAATAACATCCCCTGTCTTCCTCACCCTGCAGATTATGCACGCCTTCTCTGTGGCGCCGTTTGACCAGAATCTCTCTATCGATGGAAAAAGTCTGACAGACGACTCGGCCACACTGGGCAGTCTGGGTGTCATACCTGAAAGTATCATCTGTCTAAAGGTAAGGGTGCTCAGATATTCTCAAAGAAATCTGATCCTCTTAACTCACTTCAAACCGTCTGAGCTGTAGAGGCAGAAAAACAAATACTCTCTTTCCTTCTAGGCTGATGAGCCGATTGCAGACTATGCTGCGATGGATGATGTCTATCAGGGTGAGTGGTTTTACCTCTGTCTCTACTTGAAATCTCTACTATAAATATAATGTTAATACAGTTTGTCTAATTGTGGGTCACTTCTGCCTCACAGTGAGAATGCCTGAAGAGGGGTTTAAAGGTGAGCATCCTTCGACTTCATTCATTCTGGAAAGGTTTTTAACTCTGTGACGCCCTTAACTTTTACATTAAAACTGAAAGAGTCTTTACAATGACGCTGGAATTGAATTTCCCCTCTGGGATAAATCAAGTTCTTCTTATCATATGGATTCACTGAAAATCATGTTATTGGGACTGTAGACTTGTGGAAACAGTCAGTTGGATTGTGCATCACCAAAACCGCAGCAGTACATGTGAACTCAGCTCAGCTCATCAGCCCATGGCGCCTGTGCAGCCAAAACAGCCGACCATTCAGTCCACTTTCTCTAGCGCAGCGCCTTACAACAAAATGTCAAAGAGACACAAAGACGTCACAGATGCAGTAGCTTATTGTATTGCAAAAGACATGCTACCATTAAACACTGTTTAATTTCATTTTTTATTTATTGTGATATATATCATATCGACTGATATGAAAAAAAAAATATTGTGATAAACTTTTTCCCATATCGCCCAGCCCTACGTCTTGATTGACAGTTAAATTTAGCTTGAATCATAAGACAGCTGAAGAGAGAGAAAGGAAATCTTGGAAATACAGCGAGCACCTGGTTGAGGCTCTGTGTCAAACCAGCGTCTGCCGAGGCGAGGACTCTAGCTTCTGTACATGGAGCACAAGCTTCAATTTGAATGTTTGTGGGGTTTTGTTTTGGGGATATGACACACAGAAAGTCGGGCTAATGGCTGATAGTTAATCATGTTTTGTAAATAAGCTCAGTGAGTTTCCTCCACTCCCCCATTTTAATTTTACAATGATGTTAATTCTGACTGTTTTTGGTCTAATTTGCTCTTTCTCCTTCTGCAGGAACGGGGCTTCTGGGGCACTGAGGAAACCTGTTTGTAGCAATGCTTGAATTTGACCGATGACGGATGGGAATTTTAAGAAAGCTTGAATTTGTCAAGTGTCCATATATAAATAAGTGCTTTAATTTTTTTATGTTTTAAGTAGGCTTTCTTTAATAAAACTGTGACTCTGTTGCAAAGCCGCTGTTTTCTCTCCGTAAGGTGAGCTGGCCTTTGATATTTAAACTTCCTAATCATTCTGAAGGACTGCGTGGTCGTTGTTCAGCCTGACTCACAGAAACGGGCGTTGGATCTGTTCATAACTGAGGATCGCCTTCAGTTGAGCTACTCGAGAAGTTCCGCTTTGTTTTTCACTCTTTTAAATTATGACAGGAGAAAAACTTCAGACACTGCTCTGTCTTTCCATCACGTGGAAGCTTTTGTCCTCTCTGCACAGATTTCAGGTTTCTCATAAGAATGCACGAGTAACTATATTACAGATATAACTGCTCTTCAATGTTAGAACATTTATTACCTCTACAGCAAGTCTATACCCATATACTCCCTGTGGCATTTAGAGATACATAGCTACACAGTATGTATACAGGCTGATTCCTGCAGGAGCCTCAACTGTGTAAACCTCGAGAGTCAGAAATGAGAAACAGTTCGCACACGTTGGTTTGTCCTGTTCTTTTCACTGTTATTTCTTATGGACAATAAAGTTATTTTCAAAGCAGTCTGAACTCTCATTCTCGTATTCATTGCATCGCCTTTACAGGGAAAAAACGCTATACGCACTATGAAGGATAAAGCTACTGCATACTGGCGCCTTTAATTTAAAATCACCTGCTGAAATAGAGACATGTCAACGTGATATTCCTGACACAACTCCCGTATTTTGTAACATTTCATTGGTCATTAAAACACGGATGAACCACTAGTGCAGTTGTATGTCACTGAACATTTTGTGATCACATCAAAAATATTTTAAAAGTTGGCAGAAAGTTGAAGACAACCTCATTTGTCCTCATGTGATGCTGCACATTGAATACCATACACTGATGCAGTAAATCAGTGGTTCTCAGCTGGTGGGTCCCGACCCAGAAGTGGGTCGCCGATGCGTTCTGGATGGGTCACAAACAGCTGGTCAAAAAATGTAAATATTTAATGTGATAATTATTAGATTTTGGATGGGAAAAAGCAATAGAAAATTGATGGATTTATTAGATATTCAAAATTTTCTTTACATGCAATTTCAGTAGTTGTCATGCTCATGTTGTCCCTTTCATGTGCTCTAAAATGTACTTTACTTGATAATACAAGTGGATTTATGTTAAAGATTAGAGTCTTTAAAGGTTTTTTTTACACATATAAAAAATAAATTAGCTTGGTTTGAATTTTATAAAAGTGGGTCCCGGCCTTGGTTCCGCCTCCCGCCTGTGTAAGGTTTTGAAGCTACAGGCTGTGTCCGGAATGGATCCCCAACCCCTATATAGGCGACTACGTGGGGGTTAGCGCCATTTTGAGGGGTGTCCGAAACCTCAGTGATCAATTCCAGTGCCCAATATAGGTGACTCAAAATTTCCCATAACGCATTGCAAAATGTAGTGACCATACGATGGTCACTCAAGGGTGGCGGGCATCCCGTCATGCATTGCGTCTTGCCATGTAGTGTCCGAAACCTCCGGCTATTGAGTTCACTACATAGTTAACAATATAGTAAAATCCCATTTGGGGGTTAGGGATTGAGTGATTCATTTCGGACACAGTTCTGTGTTTCTGGGATTTTAATTCATTTCCTGAAACCAGTGCTGCGCAGTAGCGTTTTGCGCTTTCGACGGGAGAGTCCCTGCGATGTCTATTCTATATACAGTCTATGGCGTCAATCCAGAAAAAAAGAGCATTTTGTACTCTTAAAATGTTCTCATAACTCTGACAAAATTATCTCATTAATTGAGAAAAACGGTCGATTATTTTCTCTTGCTGCCACCTGCAAGTATAATCCTGACCTGCGGGGGGCAGCGGTGTGCCGAGGACAGCGTGACCCGACAGCTCAAGAAACTACGACGACGAAGAAGAATAATCATCTAGCCGTCAATCTCCATTTTCAAAACGGCTAAGCTTTATTGCGCTCGACAGAGTTGTTCGACAGAGGAGTTTAAATAAAGAAACGGATCGTTTGAATAATACAAGGTAAACAGTCGTTGGCCGGAAGCTGCATGCTGCACAGCTGTTGTTGTCCTTAAAGCCTGACTTGTATTTCTACGGTTTTATATCGAGTTAAAATGACCAAACATTAGTTATCCTTGTCTAGGTCTAGGTTAGCATCAGTGGCTAATGCTAATACAGTTCTTGTGCTTGAGTGTGTGCAAACCGGGTTTATTTCATCTGTGAATATCAGTGAGTTTGACTGAAACCAGAGCAGAGGGTTGATGCTTCACTTTTAAAAACACGGGCTCTCATGTTTTCAGACATGCCAGCCTGTCAGAGCCAAAGTCCAGTCCAGAAATGTGATCAGACCCCTCACTTTAAGATAAAGTTTGGTCTCTTCTGGTTTCCTCAAATAGTTCCTTCACCCTTTATTCATATTATTTATACAGGGCCCTGCTGTGATACATGATAACCTGCACAAAGTGACTGAAAGCTGTTTGCCCACTGCCTGATGATAGTTCATGTCAAAAGTAAGAGAAAGCTTTACTGTCAGAGATAAAGTCAAACGGTTGCTGGTTTGTAAAGAAACTGAGAAAACTGAAGTTATTTTCAGTTGTCAAAAAGTTCTCTGAAGAACTTAAAATAATAAACCAAACTGAGTTGAAGTGGAAATACAGAGTTTTTCTACAGCTATACAGAGAGCAAGTCGACCAGTGGGGTGAGGGGCAAACTAATCAATCACTGAGAAGTGTTATCAAACTGATACCAAGTAGGGGAGGGTGGGGTAAGTTGAGCCACCCCCTGTTGCTTGGAAATGGTAAAAGGTAAAATATTTAGGAGATGGGCATCAATTCATGGAGTCTGTGAAGGTAAGAAGCACATGAGTGAAGGGGTTAGACATTTATTTACAAACAAGTAGTAGTAGGGATATGGCTCAACTTACCCCCGCTCCTATGGTCAACTCAGCCCATACACGGGGTAATTTGATCATAGGAGACCACTTTTTTTGGCATGCTATATTATCAAGACAGTTATGTTTACACTCATTCTTTTGGTTTGCAGGGGTGCACAACATCTTGAAATATATGCAGATACACTAGTTAGAGACAAAAATATGATTGCCTTGATGTAGTGATCTGAAATATGAAAAATGGCTCATCTTACCCCACTCTCCCCTACTGATTTTAAGACGGCTTTATTGTCTTAAAAATTATGTATCTACACAGCTTTAAAAACACTCCTCCAGATTGGTTGGTTGTTGATGTTGTCATGACAACACTGTCTTAACTGTTAACAGCCCACTTGCAGGTAAGGTTAATATTGAACTGAACATTGAAGTTAAAATTTTTGTACATGTTGAAGTTTTACTATTGGCAGTTGAATTTTGTTGATGTGTCTTTCCACCTGTTTTTTGTGTATTTTCAAACCCATTACAGGTTTTTAAGCTGTTTTATCTTGTGAAAACCCCCTATGCTGTCTGTCCATGTAGATTCTCATTCATCCAGGTCATGGTTTTCATGAAATCTTCAAAATCCGGCAACTGGACCGTACAATTGCCGGATTTTGAAGATCCCAAGGCTGTCAAACTCCACACCTGCACTCTGGGAATATCTATCGTTCTGTCAGATAACTTTGTTGGAACCCTCTGGAACTTTGTGTAATGCTTAGCATGCTTAAGCAACACAGTCACATATTTAATCTACTAAAGTTAACTTTTAAGTCAATATAGTTTGTTTGTTTCTGGTTTTCTTACTCTAAAAAAATGTCCTGGTGTGTAAAGAAGTCATACTTTCTGTATTACGTCAGATTTTTTTTTTGTTATCTGGATTACGTTTGACATGATGTGTTTTGCTCCACACTAGAGGTAGCAGAACTTTCTGCCTGCCTGACCCCCTGTCAAAATGATGGAGTTGCCAAACTACAGTAGCCAGCTGATGCAGCAGCTGTGGGCTCTAAGGAAGGAAGGACACTTCTGTGACTGCACCATCCTGGTGGGAGACAGCCCTCATCGTGCACATAAACTGGTGCTGGCTGCCTCCAGCATGCTCTTCAGGTACTGTGAGAGTTAGACTGTTAGTGATATCATAAAGTTGAGCATAGACTGGAGCAATCCATCTGGGTGCTTGGCGCCAAGCCTGCAGCACTGGCCTATTTATCGTGAAAGTAGTACATCTAAAATGACACGCTGTAACTGGAAATTCCAGATGAAAGACAAAAGCACATTTATCCATTCAAAACCACTGTTCTTTTTTTTTAACCAATCTTGGCTCTTCAGGAATATATTAGCAGGCTGCAGCTGCTGCTGAAAACATTGGTGGTGTGGAGGTATTTTGTTTTTTTGAGGTCAGACATGAAGCAGAGTAATGTGCTCTGCAAATTATGTTGAGTACATAAAGTCCCCGCAAAGTCAAGGAATACCTCAAATCATCTTTTTTTTTGGTGAGTAGACAATCAGGTTTATTTTTTTATTTATTTATTTATTCTTTTTTAAATTTATTTAACAACAAAACAGAGTGACAACAACAACAGAAACAACAACAACAACAAAAATTAGATAAACAACAAAAATACTTTTGTGAGGGAGGGGAGGGGGAAATAATATATATAATAGAGAATAAAAAAATTAAATAGAAAATAATAAAAATCTTAATTGGATTACATTGAAATATATAATAATAATATATATACATATGTATATATATAAATATACACATACATACATACATACATACAGACATACATATACATATACATATATATACACACACACACACACACACACACACACACCTCAAATCTTTTCTGCCAGCAGTGCCACGCCGCAGAGCACGCGCGATGCAAAAGGTTACAAACCCTGAGTGGAGCAAGAAACTCATGGCACTGAAACAGCTGACCATTCAGTCCACTTTCTCTTGCGCAACACCTTACGACAAAATGTTGAAGAGACACAAAGACCTCAAAGATGCAGTAGCTTATTGTGCTGCGTATGACATGCTACCAATAAGCACTGTTAAATTTCAGTTTTATACTGTGATATATATTGATATCGACTGATATGAAAAAAAAAAATAGTGATAAACTTTTTCCCTTATCGCCCAGCCCTACACATCAGTATCACAGCTCTGTAAAACTCTTGTGGTTTAGAAAAGGATAGATGTTGTCTTTTGAGATCTCTGACTTGTAAAAAGTCTCATAGATGTTCCTTCTTCTCTTTCAGGTCTTTACTGGACAGCTCAGACACCATCTCCATTGACACAGCCATGGTTTCCTCTCAGGAGTTCAGCTGTCTGCTGGACATGATTTACACAGGAAAACTCCCGATAGGCAAACATAACGTCAGCCGCATCGTGGCCGCTGCAGACAGCCTGCAGATGTTTGATGTGGCCGTTGGCTTCAAAAACGTCCTCACCAGTTTAGTGAACCAGCAGCGATCAGTCCCTTCAGCACAGACTCCAAGTTTGACTGTGATTAACAAACTCAAGGGTGTGAATCCTGAAGGATCTGATGAAACCAACGAGAGTGACTCCACTTCAGAGAAGACTGAGCTGAAGACTGAAAGAAACTGTCAGGATGGTGAGGGGGACACAGCAGAGCCACCTTGTAAAAAACCCTCTTTGAAGCCCACAGAGTCGACAGGTCAGTTCTCAAGAGCATGAATTGAATTCTTTTGATGTTCATAAAGTCCAAATGTATTTAATACAACCCAAACTGTCTTTATGTCTGGGTTTTCACAGAGCCTGAAGAAACAGAATCATCAGAACAAATAACAGACCAAAATACGGCGACAGCAGTAGATGTCTCAAAAAAAGCTGAAACAGCTTTTCTGGGTCACATGGTGGAGCTTCTCACCAACTTGCCATCTGTGCTGGAGCTGTTGAGCCAAGCAGCACAGAGCAACCTGGAGGAGACGGAGAGCCAGGTAAAGAAACGTCTTTGCTTCAAGTTGCAAAGATGTATAAACTTGGCAACTTTGTGTATAACCGGGGGAGTTTTGTTCTGCACAACCTTGATGACTTGAAGTTGACTGTGTTAAGACATGGAAGCTACAGCTACAACTCCTTTTGTTGTCTAAAAGTGAAACCACACACTTGCGCATTTGGAGTCTGAGTCTTAGTTCACTTTAAAATAAAAGTGGCCAGTAAGAGTTTGAGAGTATCTTCCTGCAGACAGGATTTTTGTACGTACAGACCCCATTGTCGCTGTAATCACTGAAAATATGGGTTTGTTTCTGCTCCTGCCAGGTTGTGTGTGAGTGCTGTAAAGAGGCGGAGCCGGCCTTAGCGTTGGAAAAGCTGATGAGCAGAGTGACAGAGGGACAGCTCAGTGAGAGGTCTCTGATCAGACTGCTTCGCTCCGTGCAGCAGAAAGCAGCTTCTTTCCCCACGGAGCTGCTGTCTCTGCTGGAGCAGGCAGAAAGGACCACAGGTGATGGGGAAGGAAACCAAAGTGAAGGTAAGAAAAGTGAAGATGTTTTCTTTCTCGTGTTGTAGATGTGGACTGCTTTTCAATTGAGCTCCATTTATTCATTATTTATCAAACCATTTAAATCTCACTAAGTAAACTGTATTATATAAAACACTTTTCACAGACAGCAGTCACAAATGCAGTGACAGAGTTTTATTGTCTTTTTTTAGTCATTTTTTATAAACAAATTAAAAGAAAGAAAAAAAAATCCAGTGAAAAACAATAGCAACACCATTACCAGCCAAGTATAGGGTTAATTATTTCATTTTAGTGTCTTTTTATGCTTTATTTCTTTTTTGCCTCCTCATTTGCTTTGTATTTTTTGACTACTGTTGAAGACTCGTCTGTTAACTTTAATTCTGTTTACTTCTGTTTTTCGGTTTGACTTTTGGCTCAGTGCTTTTTTTTTCTGCATTTGTTGAACTGTCTAGACTTCTCTCACTCTGGCTTTTTCGGTTAAATGTTTATTTAGTCATCCTTGGAAATTCCCCTTGTGGGACTAATAAGTAAGGAGTATCTTATCTTATCTCCTTAGCTGCTGAAATATTTCTTTGGTTGGTCTCTACACTACAGTCCACTGCGATCTGTTAAAAGCTGCTCTTTGGGAAAAAGATTTCTCTTTAACCCTCACAAAAGAAAAAACAATAAATACCTTCATGAGTCTGGACGGACACTTAACTGTCTGGCCTTTCTCTTGTCTCACACAGGGGACTCAAAGAACCAGAACGGCACTAAGACTGGAGAGCAGGAGGAAGAGGAAGAAGACAACCCTAAAGAAGAGACAGAGGAAGAAGAGAGTACCACAAATACTCAGGCGGACTCTCCCTCAACGTCTCCCTCTCCCTCCAAACCTTACCCCTGCCGCTGGTGTAAGAAGGGGTTTGCCTACAAGTGTCGGATGCTGGCCCACGTGAAGCGCTGCCCTCTGTCCAAAGAGTGTGAGCAGCAGTGTCCACATTGCCCTAAGAAGCTGCCCAATCAGCGCGCCCTGCAGCGCCACCAAGCTGAGGCTCACCGCAAGAACACAAAAACGAAGAAGAAGGTGGCCTGTGAGCTCTGTGGGCGAACCTTCGCACACCCATCAGGTGAGATTTATGGATGAAGCAGTGAGTTAAAGCGAGCCTGATGTTTATCAGTGAAGACAAATGAACATAAGGCGTCTGTGCTGTCAACGGTTCATTTACTATCATGCTGAGTTGTACATCCCAGCATGGAGAGATAAGGGTTAGTCATGTTTCTGCTCTCACCTCTCGTATCTCAGGACTGATCTACCACAAACGCACCGAGCACTTTGACGAGAAACCGTTCGCTTGTGAGAACTGCGGCGCAAAGTTTGGCGCCAACTCGTCTCTGAAGAATCACATGAGGTTGCATACAGGGGAGAAACCGTATCAATGCAAACACTGTGACACCAGCTTCAGTGTGGCTGCTGCACTCGCTTACCACACAAAGAAGAAACACTCTGAGGGTAAAATACACACACACAAACACACACACAAATGCATTATTTAAGTTCAGCTGAAGGCCGGTATAATGGTGCGTTCCAGTTGTACTCAGAAGTCGGGATTTTTGAGCTCCGAGTCTGTACTTTGAATTAGATTGAACCTTGAGGTTAAATTTCCGACTCAGAAAGTTGGACAATCCACACAACCCCCGAGTTGACATCAAAAATGTGGCGGCGCAGGTTGTAAAAAGTAAGTAGAAGCTCCTGTAATGGAAACAATAAGCTACCATCTGCGCCTTTGTGTTTCTTCTTTATCCACCACGTTTGCAGGTCGCAGAAAGACTGCATATTTGTCCAGAAGTTGTTTATATTCGGACAAGGCAAGCGCAAGATTAACTTTCATAGATGTAACCATCTTGTTTCCACTTCAGTTTTTGGCCGTTGGCTACTTTTTTCCGCGTTTGTAACTGAAACGCTGATAACTCGGGTGTGACGTCATTCCCAGCTCTGATTTCTGAGGTAAACAGATCGCACCATACGACCTTTTCTTCTGACTTCAACTCACTCCTCCTCTCTTTTGTGCTTTACATCTTTTTTTAAAATATTTTTATCCAGGTAAGATGTACGTGTGTCAGTATTGTAAAGCCACCTTTGCCCAGTCCATTGAGCTGACACGTCACGTGCGAACACACACCGGAGATCGACCTTACGTTTGCAGAGAGTGTGGCAAAGGTTACAGCCAGGCCAGTGGACTCACTGTTCATCTGCAGACCTTTCACAGTGAGTTCAATAGATTATTTACCTTTGTTCAGATCAAAAGATCAAACTGTTGATAGAAATGAATGCCAACTTGAAGTTTACAGCCCCTAGACTGCAGTGGAGGAGGAAAGGCAAGCTAGAGTGAAGCACATAGCTGCTGAAAAGCAAAAAAAAATCAAACTATTGGTACAGACACATTTACATCAGTATTTTACAATGAATAAATGCATTGTTAATGTTTCCTAATAGATGCCAATCTGCGTTTTTTAAAAGACTGAAAAAATGAGGAGAACTAGAAAAAAACTATAATGTCAACAAGTTAAGAAATGTAAAATCAAGCCGTGCTAAAGTTAACAGTTTGTATGACCTCCAGGACCTGCTGTATCAGACAGAGAGTGTTGGAAAAACACAGATTTCTTATGTGACACTGTCGATGATAATTTGTGGTTTTATACGTTTGGAGAAGATGAGTCATAAAATATGTGTTAGAGCTTGAAGAGATTATTTTCTTTCTAAGTTTGTCTGATTTCTTCATGGTTCCACTTCTTTTGTGTCAAACTTGCTGGATGATTAAATTTGCATTAAAAGCTTAATTATTTATTAATCAACATGGAAAAACTATGATAACCATGGTTACTGTTTCCAGCTGTTTGTAAATATCGCGGTGACACCTGTACGTCTGTGATTTCTCTCTCTGTCTGTGTCAGATATGTCGGAGCCTCATGACTGTCAGAAGTGCTGTCTCAGCTTCTCCTCTCTGGATGAGCATCGCCAGCACATCCAAGATTTCCACCCAAAGGAGTACCACAAATGTCCCACCTGTAGTAAGGTGTTCACCAGCGCCGCCCTGCTGGACAAACACAAGGGCACGCACACAGGATCCAAGCCCTTCAGCTGTGACATCTGTAACAAGTCCTACCAGGTGAGACACAGAACTTCGCTGACTTGCTGACCTTCACAACAGAGCAGTGTGATTCATCGAAATGTTTTTTCTTTGTTTCTATAGCAACTATCAGGGCTGTGGTACCACAACAGGACCAACCATCCCGACGTGTTCGCCAGCCACACCCGGCAGCTGAAGGCCCTGGTCCAGTGTGACCTCTGCTTCAAGTTCTTTCCCAGTGCTGCCAGTTTGGCCAAACACCAAGCAACTGATCACCAAGGTGAGACCACACAGACAGGTTCACTCAGGCCTAAATCTGGCGGCGCTTTCTCCACCGCTCCAAGAATGACCCGATGTTTATTCGAGTTAGATTCTTCGCCTGGTTACATTTCCTCTTCGTCTCTGCCCTTTCTTCTGTCGGCTTGCGTTTTCTTTCCACTTTTTGCGGTGGGGCAAACACAAGTGTTTTTTATTTGAGGGGACGAGTCGGAACTAGAGGAGAGGGGTGTGTCGAAAACAGCGAGGTGATTGGATGGAGAGGCGGAGCAGGAGATTGACCAATAGGAGCTGTCCAGGACGGATGGTCAATGTTTTTGCACGGATTAACAGATTTTTTCCATTCTTCTTTCTCTTCACTCTGTGGAGATCGCAATAAAGGGCCATGATCGCCATATAAACAAGGTTCATAATAAAAAGTACCAATCTCTCCAATCGTCAACCACTCCTTTAAAAAAGCTACAATCGTGAAGTTGTCAGCTCAGTCCTGAAAAGGAGAAGAAAACATTGATTTTCAAAAGTTGGGCTTTTTCTTTTAATTTGAAAGGACAGGATACTGGGGCAAAATGGGAAAGGGGGAAAGAAATGGAACAGATATGCTTGAAAGCAACAGCAGGCTGGAATTCAACCCAGACTGTCCATGTGAGGATCACAATTTCCATATATGGGACTTGTACAGACCAGCAAACCAGCAGCTCCTGACAGAAACAACTTTAAAAATGTTTGCTTGATGAATGGAGGTTGGATCCATCATTTTTAAAAACCTTTTGCCTGCATACCTCAAAACCTGCTGAAACGTCAGTAAACAGACTAAAGCAGACCTCTTCCTAACACCAAAGTCCAGGTCCTCCTCACAGATACTGAACTTTACGCTAAATCTGGAAATGAAGATTGCACACTGAGCAGATACTTCCCGGTGCTAAAGTGCCTTTTAAGACTAGAGGAAAAAAGTTCAACACTAAATCCAGTTGCGGCATATTGTTAACACTTAATTAGTTTCTCCATACTGTGCAACTAAAAGACATCAGAAGAGCTTTTTATGATGTTGATATTAAAAAAGAAGCAGATAGAAGTTTGAGTCAACACAAACTTTGTTGCCCACTCTTTTTTTATTAACTCACATTTGAGTTTTCTCTTGTTACCCTCCAGTTTTCAGAGAGACGTGGTGTTTAGATTCACAGCAGATCGTCTGTCTCAAACAATTCTGTCATCGGTAATGGATCAAAGTTGATTCGTGTTTCATGGTTTTCCTCATCTTCAGCTTTAATTATTGATTCTTGAGTAGTTTAGTCAGTGCTGGTCAAAATTGGTTAGAAAACAGATTTTAGGATCAAAGTGTTATGTCTGAGCTCTGCTTAAAAAGGCAGTTTCTGTTCACCCATTTCACACACCAAAGACTCAAAATTTCCTGCAAGTTCCACCAGTTCCCTTCACGTTTGCAACTCGAGTGAACACAATCTGATGAATAAATATCCCTGTTTGTCCTGACAGGCTCTGAGGCATCCACGCTGCGTTGTCCGTTCTGCCCGGCGGTGCTGGGTGGCGAGGAGGAGATGCAGGAGCACATCAGCAGCCAGCATAATAATCAGACTAGCGAGGTGTTTAACTGCCCCCTCTGCTCCCTGATCTGCTCCTCCCACACAGAGCTGCAGGAGCACCTGTTGTCCTGCCACATGGAGACCCAGGAGGAGCAGGGGGCCTCTGTCTCACACACAGTAAGAAGACACACAGAATACCTCATGTTTTTTACCTCTGCCTTTTTAATCCTCGATGCGTTTAGGGGAAAGACGGACTGATCAATTATTTGAGCCGATCAGACAGGCTAATTAAATAATGTTTTAGTCAGTTTTAAAAGAGGACTCTCTGTCTGACATCCTCAGACAGTGGAGCCTGAACAGCAGACGCTCAGTCACCTTTTGTAACTAGCTGAGATTTAGGAACCACAGTTGGGTTTCTTCTAGAAGATCTCAGGCTGCAGTCAGGCTCATAGGGAGTTAGCAGCTCACAGATATAAAGTGGAACTGTTTTAAGCCTGAAGAACTAGTGGTTTAAAATATCTACTCTACAAGTTAGAGAAGAGCTGGGAGGGCTGGTGTTATATGATCCCGTAAAAGCCTGGCTGCAGCATCTTGAATGAATTACAGTCTCTTTAGGGCCCGAGCGTAGCTGCTAAGCAGCTGCGAGAGCCCTCTTGTTCCTGCATGTTTCCTTCTTTTGTTATTAGGGCCCGAGCGTAGCTGCTAAGCAGCTGCGAGAGCCCTATTATTCCCCAAGGGGTTTTTCTTTGTTTCTTTAGGGCCCGAGCGTAGCTGCTAAGCAGCTGCGAGAGCCCTCTTGTTCCTGCATGTTTCCTTCTTTCGTTATTATTTTTCCTCCGCTTTAAACTGGAAAATGGCCCACTTCCCACTGGCGAAAACTCAGGAAATTTGGCAGGACGACCGGGCCTGGTGAAAAATTCGATATTCTGAAGTCGCCCAAACAATAAAATGCAAAATGGCTCCATAGCGCCCCCTAAGGTGAAAATTCACATGACGGCTGTACGCTTTGTCAAAATGACACAAAAATTGACACACACATGTATCTCAATAAGATCTACAAAAAAGTCAGTGCGGGCGTATCTGTCAAATGTACGGTTAATGGGTTATTTTGCATTTTTTGCAGATCTGCACACATTGGAATTTCGCTAACTCCTCCGAAGGCTTTCGTTCGACCGGCACCACATTTGCGCAGGCCAATCTACCCCCCATGGCCATTAAAAGTTGTACAAATCATGACGCTGCACCCCACGGTTTACGTTCTAGGGGGCGCCAAAGATAACCCAAAATCCACATTCTTAAAAGTCTTATAACTTTTTATTTTTGTCCTCAATGCCCTCCAAGTTTTCAAGGATGATGCAATGTCCAGCCATCAACACATTTGTGAAGGAATTTTTACTCCCCAAAAGAGCGCCCCCCATGGCAGGAGAAAAAAGTCAATTTTTTCTTGTCCCCTTACATGAAAATACACATTGTTGAGTGTCATGCCTGAACGCTTTGTCATATTGACACAAAAATTGACAATCACGTGTATCTCAATTAGATCTACGAAAAAGTCAAAAAGCGCGTATCTGTATAATGTACGGTTAAAGGGCTATTTCGCATTTTTTGCCGATTCGCACACATTGGAATGTGGCTATCTCCTCCTAAGGCTTTCGTCCCATCGATACCAAATTTGCTCAGGGCAATCTACACCCCATGCCCATGCAAAGTTGTAAAAATCATGACGCTGCACCCCACGGTTTACGTTCTAGGGGGCACCAAAGATGACCCAAAAATCCACATTCTTAAAAGTCATTTTGGCCACTGCAGGAGTACAGAGTACTGCAGTTCTAGGGGGCGCCAAAGATGACCCAAAAATCCACATTCTTAAAAGTCTTTTTGGCCACTGCAGGAGTACAGAGTACTGCAGGATACACACACATATACACACGCACACACACACATACACACGCACACACACACACACACACACACACACACACACACACACACACACACACACACACACTAAGAGTCTGTTTTTTAGCACCTGCAAAAACATGCTGTTTACATATTTGACAAGAATGCAGAGGCTTCCTTTTGCCCCTGAAAAAAATCAGATTTCAAACACAACTTGACTGTTCATTTCTCCAAAAGACAACCATGAAGCTCCATCCAAACCTGAAGCAGATAGTTGGTGCATGTGTACAGTAACCTGAGGGGAGTGAGGTGACTATTTCTGAGGAGAACATGAGCAGTGAAGATTCACCTTGGAGCTAGAACAGGGACGTGCACATGATTATACAGGGGCAGGGGCTCAAGTTTTTTCCAGTCATTTATACAATATGGAAATTAATGTGAAATTAAAACACAAATATGTGTGATGAACTGTTTTTAAAACTTAAACTTCAAATAAAAATTGTAAACTTCAAAACATATGCAAATTTTTAACAAAGAACATAGTAATTTACCTCTATTTACATCAAAATGCAGGCAATGGCCCAGGCGTTCTTTGTAAAATTATTTACAAAACACTGTATATCCTCCTCTATGTCAGTCCATGTGTAATTTTTCCATAATTCTTTGTTTTTTGCAGCATTTTTGTTAGTGTAACTGCAGATTGTGCTGACAGTCTATGGCAAAAAAAACAAAAACTGAAAATGCCTCAACATGAACCCCTGGTGGTCTCTGAGGGTGAAACCTGCTAACTGCTGCAGCTCTGTCAGCTTCAGTCTCCCATGCAGAGCTTGGAGCGCATGTGTGGCTCTGCACCCTTAGCAGCGTTGCTAACTCCTCAGTAAGGAAAGCCTGCTTCATGTCAGAGTCTCTAAACTCCAGAAGAAGTCGATAAAAGTCCCTTTCTTTCTAAAAAAAAGTCGTTAGGGGGTCTGAAAAGTAATTGAATCTAACAACAAAGTCGCTAGGTTTGCAACTACGTGTCCCAGACTGCATCCCTGCTGAGAGTCCCTCCCTCCCTTCTCATGTTGCAGGAAGAACGTAAGCGCCCGCCCCTTGTCAATCAGTCACCATATAATTTTGGATTGGTTGTTGTGGTGAAGTTTTCCACCAATAGGAGAGATGTTGTGGTGTGTTTTTTTTTTCTTTTGGCAAGCCTTTTCCGCCTGTAAGACCTGTCACTAATGTGTGCATGCTATGTTTTCCTGTCTCATACAGCGCGATCGAGCGCCGAACGTGATCAAAATAAGCAGAAAAAAAGTATCGCGGACATAATTTATCATAACTCTGGTTTTATTTGGCCTATCAACACAATTTAAAAACTGGTATATAGGTTGAGGTCCTCACTTTTGAGATAAGTTGAAACGGAGAGTTAACGAGGCTCCGTCTTGCAGCTACATCCGGTTAAATATGTCATGTGACTTGAACGCTGGGGAGCGTCAATCGAATCGAATCAAACCTAACTTTCAGATGAATCTTCAAAATTCACCTCAGATATATGCTTATTATTCTTCTCAGAGTACTGCAGGATACACACACACACACACAGACACACACACGCACAGACACACACACACACTCAGAGTCTGTTTCTTAGCACCTGCAAAAACATGCTATTTACATATTTGACAAGAATGCAGAGGCTTCCTTTTGCCCCTGAAAAAAATCAAATTTCAAACACAACTTGACTGCTCATTTCTCCAAAAGACAACCATGAAGCTCCATCCAAACCTGAAGCAGGCAGTTGGTGCATGTGTACAGTAACCTGAGGGGAGTGAGGTGACTGCTTCTGAGGAGAACATGAGCAGTGAAGATTCACCTTGGAGCTAGAACAGGGACGTGCACATGATAATACAGGGGCAGGGGCTCAAGTTTTTTCCAGTCGTTTATACAATATGGAAATTAATGTGAAATTAAAAAACAAAGTATGACTGTCCTGTGTAGGTGACAGTGATATCCAATAGGCTAGGCACTCACGAGGCTGGCTGTGGCAAGTGTAAGTGAAAGCAACACGCACTGGCAGGAAGAACAGCAAACGCCGATGAAGGAAAAGGGTCTTTGCAGTGATGGGCGTTACCAAAGAGGGCGATGGCCAGAGGACACAAATGGGACGGGGAGGCAGCGCGTTGGGGGGGGGACGCGACACAGCTCGGGCCCGCCAGTGCCCCAACGGGGCCCTAGTTAGGGCCCGAGCCAGCTGCAGAGCAGCCGGGCGTAGGCCCTGTTATTCCTGTAGGGGTTTTTCTTTGTTTCTTTCTTTCTTCTTTTTCCTCCCCTTTGAACTGGAAAATGGCCCACTTCCCACAGGCGAAAACTCAGGAAATTTGGCAGGACGACCGGGCCTGGTGAAAAATTTGATATTCCGAATTCGCCCAAACAAGAAAATGCAAAATGGCTCCATAGCGCCCCCTAAGGTGAAAATTCACACTATTGACTGTCACGCCTGTACGCTTTGTCAAAATGACACAAAAATTGACACACACATGTATCTCAATAAGATCTACAAAAAAGTCAGTGCGGGCGTATCTGTCTAATGTACGGTTAAAGGGTTATTTCGCATTTTTTGCCGATCCGCACACATTGGAATTTCGCTAACTCCTCCGAAGGCTTTCGTTCCACCGGCACCACATTTGCTCAGGCCAATCTACACCCCATGGCCATTAAAAGTTATTCAAATCATGACGCTGCACCCCACGGTTTAGGTTCTAGGGGGCGCCAAAGATAACCCTAAAATCCACATTTTTAAATGTCTTATAACTTTTTATTTTTGCCCTCACTGGCCTCCAAGTTTTCTAGGATGATGCAATGTCCAGCCATCAACACATTTGTGAAGGAATTTTTACTCCCCAAAAGAGCGCCCCCCCATGGCAGGAGAAAAAAGTTCATTTTTTCTTGTCCCATAAGGTGAAAATTCACACTATTGACTGTCACGCCTGTACGCTTTGTCAAAATGACACAAAAATTGACACACACATGTATCTCAATAAGATCTACAAAAAAGTCAGTGCGGGCGTATCTGTCTAATGTACGGTTAAAGGGTTATTTCGCATTTTTTGCCGATCCGCACACATTGGAATTTCGCTAACTCCTCCGAAGGCTTTCGTTCCACCGGCACCACATTTGCTCAGGCCAATCTACACCCCATGGCCATTAAAAGTTATTCAAATCATGACGCTGCACCCCACGGTTTAGGTTCTAGGGGGCGCCAAAGATAACCCTAAAATCCACATTTTTAAATGTCTTATAACTTTTTATTTTTGCCCTCACTGGCCTCCAAGTTTTCTAGGATGATGCAATGTCCAGCCATCAACACATTTGTGAAGGAATTTTTACTCCCCAAAAGAGCGCCCCCCCATGGCAGGAGAAAAAAGTTCATTTTTTCTTGTCCCATAAGGTGAAAATTCACACTATTGACTGTCACGCCTGTACGCTTTGTCAAAATGACACAAAAATTGACACACACATGTATCTCAATAAGATCTACAAAAAAGTCCATGCGCGCGTATCTGTCAAATGTACGGTTAAAGGGTTATTCCGCATTTTTTGCCGATTCGCACACATTGGAATTTCGCTAACTCCTCCGAAGGCTTTCGTTCCACCGGCACCAAATTTGCTCAGGCCAATCTACACCCCATGGCCATTAAAAGTTATTCAAATCTTGACGCTGCACCCCATGGTTTACGTTCTAGGGGGCGCCAAAGATAACCCAAAAATCCACATTTTTAAAAGTCTTATAACTTTTTATTTTTGTCCTCACTGGCCTCCAAGTTTTCTAGGATGATGCAATGTCCAGCCATCAACACATTTGTGAAGGAATTTTTACTCCCCAAAAGAGCGCCCCCCCCATGGCAGAAGAAAAATGTCCATTTTTTCTTGTCCCCTAAGGTGAAAATACACATTGTTGAGTGTCACGCCTATACGCTTTGTCAAAATGACACAAAAATTGACACACACATGTAACTCAATAAGATCTACGAAAAAGTCAATGCGCGCGTATCTGTCAAATGTACGGTTAAAGGGTTATTCCGCATTTTTTGCCGATCCGCACACATTGGAATGTGGCTAACTCCTCCTAAGGCTTTCGTTCCACCAGCACCACATTTGCTCAGGCCAATCTACACCCCATGGCCATTAAAAGTTATTCAAATCATGACGCTGCACCCCACGGTTTACGTTCTAGGGGGCGCCAAATATAACCTTAAAATCCACATATTTAAAAGTCTTATAACTTTTTATTTTTGTCCTCACTGGCCTCCAAGTTTTCTAGGATGATGCAATGTCCAGCCATCAACACATTTGTGAAGGAATTTTTACTCCCCAAAAGAGCGCCCCCCCATGGCAGGAGAAAAAAGTCCATTTTTTCTTGTCCCCTAAGGTGAAAATACATATTGTTGAGATTCACGCCTATACGCTTTGTCATATTGACACAAAATTTGACAATCACGTGCCTTGCCTGGTATCATTTTTTTCAGCACAACCTCACCTGTGCGAATTTACAGTTATTTTATCATGTTGACATACTGAATTTACACAATGGACCCAAATTCACACACAAAACATAAAATCCGAGTGGAAAAAAGTAAAATTTTTACTGTGAAAACCACAAATATGTGTGATGAACTGTTTTTAAAACTTAAACTTCAAATAAAAATTGTAAACTTCAAAACATATGCAAATTTTTAACAAAGAACATAGTGATTTACCTCTATTTACATCAAAATGCAGGCAATGGCCCAGGCGTTCTTTGTAAAATTATTTACAAAACACTGTATAGTCTCACAAATGTCACTTTTTATTTATGCCACTACAAAAAACATGATGTAAATGATGCATGATGTAAAACATGATGTAAAAAACTTGTGTAGATCCTCCTCTATGTCAGTCCATGTGTAATTTTTCCATAATTCTTTGTTTTTTGCAGCATTTTTGTTAGTGTAACTGCAGATTGTGCTGACAGTGTCTATGGCACAAAAAAAAAAAAAAAAATTAAAATGCCTCAACATGAACCCCTGGTGGTCTCTGAGGGTGAAACCTGCTAACTGCTGCAGCTCTGTCAGCTTCAGTCTCCCATGCAGAGCTCTGAGCGCATGTGTGGCTCTGCACCCTTAGCAGCGTTGCTAACTCCTCAGTAAGGAAAGCCTGCTTCATGTCAGAGTCTCTAAACTCCAGAAGAAGTCGATAAAAGTCCCTTTCTTTCTAAAAAAAAGTCGTTAGGGGGTCTGAAAAGTCATTGAATCTAACAACAAAGTCGCTAGGTTTGCAACTACGTGTCCCAGACTGCATCCCTGCTGAGAGTCCCTCCCTCGCTTCTCATGTTGCAGGAAGAACGTAAGCGCCCTCCCCTTGTCAATCAGTCACCATATAATTTTGGATTGGTTGTTGTGGTGAAGTTTTCCACCAATAGGAGAGATGTTGTGGTGTGTTTTTTTTTTCTTTTGGCAAGCCTTTTCCGCCTGTAAGACCTGTCGCTAATGTCTGCATGCTATGTTTTCCTGTCTCATACAGCGCGATCGAGCGCCGAACGTGATCAAAATAAGCAGAAAAAAAGTATCGCGGACATAATTTATCATAACTCTGGTTTTATTTGGCCTATCAACACAATTTAAAAACTGGTATATAGGTTGAGGTCCTCACTTTTTAGATTAGTTGAAACGGATGCTGCGTCCGAACTGCCCGCTCGGATACTACATGCTACTGCTACGTGCTACTGCTAGATCCTACACCTACATACTAAAAACGTTGGCCCTATTCGGACACACTACACGAGCGGTGGGGAAAGACGACCCCCGCAGGCAGAGAGTAGGTACTGCGCCCGTGCAGACAGTGGTAACTGAAGCCCCTCATCTGCGGGCCTGGCTGTAGTACTGCAGCTGTGCAGTTTCATGATGGAATAAGTGAGCTTTACCTCCATGATGTCGCCACTTGCTCATAAAATGATTACTTGGGCAAATATGACACCATGACATGACAAAGAAATACAACCGCACATTTTTTAGGACAGTGTGTGAAGTTACATGAAACTTACATCTGTACTGCTGCGGTCCCGCCTGCTGCTGCTGCTGCTCCGACATGGTGCGCGCTGCTGTGGCCAGCCGGCGTTCGCGACGCACCTAAATAGGCAGCAGATGGTGGCGCTAGCATAACATGCGCTTCTACAACTTTTAAGAGGACGAAGAAGAAGCCCGCGGTGCATTTTGGGTCAGTAACATGCCCGTAGGATGCACCGAGACCAACCTACAATGTGGGCGTGTCTAGCATCTGAAGTAGTATCTGAAGTAGCATGCTACTCGCTCCGGTGGCCAATTCGGACATGCTAGATACTACTTCGACTACTACTTCGACTACTACTTGGCAATTCGGACGCAGCTGGAGAGTCAACGAGGCTCCGTCTTGCAGCTACATCCGGTTAAATATGTCATGTGACTTGAACGCTGGGGAGCGTCAATCGACTGCAGAGCCAGCAGACAAAGTAGTTATGGCCACTGAGAGGCACACATTTGTCATATGCTATAATCCTAACATATTTGAATGCTTTTTCTATTTAAACCTAATGGATCTAAGGTTTGACCTTCAAAATTTAGGAAGAATATGTTTTTGCAGTAATTACCCCCTTAAACAACCAGAGGTCCTTTCCTAAAGTTTATGGAAATTTTAGTGAAGGCCTTGGTTTCTTTCCTTGCAAAATGTATAGAAATAATAAAGCTAAATACCATAAAATGGTCTTGGTGTATTAGCAGTGATATAAAATAGTGGTTTGAATATGAATGAACAACAAAAAAAACATCAACAGAGCCTTTTTGAGTTGGGATTCTTACACAAAAACAGACATAGATAGACATCTGAAGGGTAAGGGAATGATCAGCCCTCCTAACTCTCAGATGAATCTTCAAAATTCACCTCAGAAATATGCTCATTATTCTTCTCAGAGTACTACAAGATATACACACACACACACAGACACAAACACACACACACACACACACACACACACACACACACACACACACACACACACACACACACACACACACACTCAGAGTCTGTTTTTTAGCACCTGCAAAAACATGCTATTTACATATTTGACAAGAATGCAGAGGCTCCTTTTGCCCCTGAAAAAAATCTAATTTCAAACACAACTTGACTGCTCATTTCTCCAAAACACAACCATGAAGCCCTATGCAAACCTGAAGCAGGCAGTTGGTGCATGTGTACAGTAACCTGAGGGGAGTGAGGTGACTGCTTCTGAGGAGAACATGAGCAGTGAAGCTTCACCTTAGAGCCAGAACAGGGACGTGCACATAATTATACAGGGGCAGGGGCTCAAGTCTTTTCCAGTCATTTATACAATATGGAAATTAATGTGAAATTAAAAAACAAAGTATTAATAGAAAGGTAATGACTGTCCTGTGTAGATGACAGTGATATCCAATAGGCTAGGCACTCACGAGGCTGGCTGTGGCAAGTGTAAGTGAAAGCAACACGCACTGGCAGGAAGAACAGCAAACGCCGATGAAGGAAAAGGGTCTTTGCAGTGATAGGCGTTACCAGAGAGGGCGATGGCCAGAGGACGCGAATGGGACGGGGAGGCAGCGCGTTGGGGGGGGCCGCGCGACACGGCTCGGGCCCGCCAGTGCCCCAACGGGGCCCTAGTTGTTAGTGTAACTGCAGATTGTGCTGACAGTGTCTATGGCACACAAAAAAAAAAAAAATTAAAATGCCTCAACATGAACCCCTGGTGGTCTCTGAGGGTGAAACCTGCTAACTGCTGCAGCTCTGTCAGCTTCAGTCTCCCATGCAGAGCTCTGAGCGCATGTGTGGCTCTGCACCCTTAGCAGCGTTGCTAACTCCTCAGTAAGGAAAGCCTGCTTCATGTCAGAGTCTCTAAACTCCAGAAGAAGTCGATAAAAGTCCCTTTCTTTCTAAAAAAAAGTTGTTAGGGGGTCTGAAAAGTCATTGAATCTAACAACAAAGTCGCTAGGTTTGCAACTACGTGTCCCAGACTGCATCCCTGCTGAGAGTCCCTCCCTCGCTTCTCATGTTGCAGGAAGAACGTAAGCGCCCGCCCCTTGTCAATCAGTCACCATATAATTTTGGATTGGTTGTTGTGGTGAAGTTTTCCACCAATAGGAGAGATGTTGTGGTGTGTTTTTTTTTTCTTTTGGCAAGCCTTTTCCGCCTGTAAGACCTGTCGCTAATGTCTGCATGCTATGTTTTCCTGTCTCATACAGCGCGATCGAGCGCAGAACGTGATCAAAATAAGCAGAAAAAAAGTATCGCGGACATAATTTATCATAACTCTGGTTTTATTTGGCCTATCAACACAATTTAAAAACTGGTATATAGGTTGAGGTCCTCACTTTTGAGATAAGTTGAAACGGAGAGTCAACAAGGCTCCGTCTTGCAGCTACATCCGGTTAAATATGTCATGTGACTTGAACGCACACACAGACACACACACACGCACACACACACACACACACACACACACACACAGACACACACACACACACACACACACACACACACACACACACTCAGAGTCTGGTTTTTAGCACCTGCAAAAACATGCTATTTACATATTTGACAAGAATGCAGAGGCTCCTTTTGCCTCTGAAAAAAATCAAATTTCAAACACAACTTGACTGGTCATTTCTCCAAAAGACAACCATGAAGCTCCATCCAAACCTGAAGCAGGCAGTTGGTGCATGTGTACAGTAACCTGAGGGGAGTGAGGTGAGTGCTTCTGAGGAGAACATGAGCAGTGAAGATTCACCTTGGAGCTAGAACAGAGACATGCACATGATTATACAGGGGCAGGGGCTCAAGTTTTTTCCAGTCGTTTATACAATATGGAAATTAATGTGAAATTAAAACACAAAGTATTAATAGAAAGGTAATGACTGTCCTGTGTAGGTGACAGTGATATCGAATAGGCTAGGCACTCACGAGGCTGGCTGTGGCAAGTGTAAGTGAAAGCAACACGCACTGGCAGGAAGAACAGCAAACGCCGATGAAGGAAAAGGGACTTTGCAGTGATGGGCGTTACCAGAGAGGGCGATGGCCAGAGGACACAAATGGGACGGGGAGGCAGCACGTTGGGGGGGGGGGGGGGGCGACACGGCTCGGGCCCGCCAGTGCCCCAACGGGGTCCTAGTTAGGGCCCGAGCGTAGCTGCTAAGCAGCTGCGAGAGCCCTCTTGTTCCTGCATGTTTCCTTCTTTTGTTATTATTAGGGCCCGAGCCAGCTGCAGAGCAGCCGGGCGTAGGCCCTATTATTCCCCAAGTGGTTTTTCTTTGTTTCTTTCTTTCTTTTTTCTTTTTCCTCCCCTTTGAACTGGAAAATGGCCCACTTCCCACTGGCGAAAACTCATGAAATTTGGCAGGACGACCGGGCCTGGTGAAAAATTCGATATTCTGAAGTCGCCAAAACAATAAAATGCAAAATGGCTCCATAGCGCCCCCTAAGGTGGAAATTCAAACTATTGACTGTCACGCCTGTACGCTTTGTCATATTGACACAAAAATTGACACACACATGTATCTCAATAAGATCTACAAAAAAGTCAGTGCGGCCGTATCTGTCAAAATTACGGTTAAAGGGTTATTTCGCATTTTTTGCCGATCCGCACACATTGGAATGTGGCTAACTCCTCCGAAGGCTTTCGTTCCACCGGCACCACATTTGCTCAGGCCAATCTACACCCCATGGCCATTAAAAGTTATCAAAATCATGACGCTGCACCCCAAGGTTTAGGTTCTAGGGGGCGCCAAAGATAACACTAAAATCCACATATTTAAAAGTCTTATAACTTTTTATTTTTGTCCTCACTGGCCTCCAAGTTTTCTAGGATGATGCAATGTCCAGCCATCAACACATTTGTGAAGGAATTTTTACTCCCCAAAAGAGCGCCCCCCCATGGCAGGAGAAAAAGTCCATTTTTTCTTGTCCCCTAAGGTGAAAATACACATTGTTGAGTGTCACGCCTATACGCTTTGTCAAAATGACACAAAAATTGACACACACATGTAACTCAATAAGATCTACAAAAAAGTCCATGCGCGCGTATCTGTCAAATGTACAGTTAAAGGGTTATTCCGCATTTTTTGGCGATCCGCACACATTGGAATTTCGCTAACTCCTCCGAAGGCTTTCGTTCCACCGGCACCACATTTGCTCAGGCCAATCTACACCCCATGGCCATTAAAAGTTATTCAAATCATGATGCTGCACCCCATGGTTTAGGTTCTAGGGGGCGCCAAAAATAACCAAAAAATCTACATTCTTAAATGTTTTATAACTTTTTATTTTTGTCCTCACTGGCCTCCAAGTTTTCTAGGATGATGCAATGTCCAGCCATCAACACATTTGTTAAGGAATTTTTACTCCCCAAAAGAGCGCCCCCCCATGGTAGGAGAAAAAAGTCAATTTTTTCTTGTCCCCTTACATAAAAATACACATTGTTGAGTGTCATGCCTGAACGCTTTGTCATATTGACACAAAAATTGACAATCATGTGTATCTCAATTAGATCTACGAAAAAGTCAAAGAGCGCGTATCTGTATAATGTACGGTTAAAGGGCTATTTTGCATTTTTTGCCGATTCGCACACATTGGAATGTGGCTATCTCCTCCTAAGGCTTTCGTCCCACCGATACCAAATTTGCTCAGGGCAATCTACACCCCATGCCCATTCAAAGTTGTAAAAATCATGACGCTGCACCCCACGGTTTACGTTCTAGGGGGCGCCAAAGATGACCCAAAAATCCACATTCTTAAAAGTCATTTTGGCCACTGCAGGAGTACAGAGTACTGCAGTTCTAGGGGGCGCCAAAGATGACCCAAAAATCCACATTCTTAAAAGTCTTTTTGGCCACTGCAGGAGTACAGAGTACTGCAGGATACACACACATATACACACACGCCAACATACACACACACACACACACACACACACACACACACACACACACACACACACACTCAGAGTCTGTTTTTTAGCACCTGCAAAAACATGCTGTTTACATATTTGACAAGAATGCAGAGGCTTCCTTTTGCCCCTGAAAAAAATCAAATTTCAAACACAACTTGACTGTTCATTTCTCCAAAAGACAACCATGAAGCTCCATTTCAAACCTGAAGCAGATAGTTGGTGCATGTGTACAGTAACCTGAGGGGAGTGAGGTGACTATTTCTGAGGAGAACATGAGCAGTGAAGATTAACCTTGGAGCTAGAACAGGGACGTGCACATGATTATACAGGGGCAGGGGCTCAAGTTTTTTCCAGTCATTTATACAATATGGAAATTAATGTGAAATTAAACCACAAATATGTGTGATGAACTGTTTTTAAAACTTAAACTTCAAATAAAAATTGTAAACTTCAAAACATATGCAAATTTTTAACAAAGAACATAGTAATTTACCTCTATTTACATCAAAATGCAGGCAATGGCCCAGGCGTTCTTTGTAAAATTATTTACAAAACACTGTATAGTCTCACAAATGTCACTTTTTATTTATGCCACTACAAAAAAACATGATGTAAATGATGCATGATGTAAAACATGATGTAAAAAACTTGTGTAGATCCTCCTCTATGTCAGTCCATGTGTAATTTTTCCATAATTCTTTGTTTTTTGCAGCATTTTTGTTAGTGTAACTGCAGATTGTGCTGACAGTGTCTATGGCACAAAAAAAAAAAAAAAATTAAAATGCCTCAACATGAACCCCTGGTGGTCTCTGAGGGTGAAACCTGCTAACTGCTGCAGCTCTGTCAGCTTCAGTCTCCCATGCAGAGCTCTGAGCGCATGTGTGGCTCTGCACCCTTAGCAGCGTTGCTAACTCCTCAGTAAGGAAAGCCTGCTTCATGTCAGAGTCTCTAAACTCCAGAAGAAGTCGATAAAAGTCCCTTTCTTTCTAAAAAAAGTCGTTAGGGGGTCTGACAACAAAGTCGCTAGGTTTGCAACTACGTGTCCCAGACTGCATCCCTGCTGAGAGTCCCTCCCTCCCTTCTCATGTTGCAGGAAGAACGTAAGCGCCCGCCCCTTGTCAATCAGTCACCATATAATTTTGGATTGGTTGTTGTGGTGAAGTTTTCCACCAATAGGAGAGATGTTGTGGTGTGTTTTTTTTTTCCTTTGGCAAGCCTTTTCCGCCTGTAAGACCTGTCGCTAATGTCTGCATGCTATGTTTTCCTGTCTCATACAGCGCGATCGAGCGCCGAACATGATCAAAATAAGCAGAAAAAAAGTATCGCGGACATAATTTATCATAACTCTGGTTTTATTTGGCCTATCAACACAATTTAAAAACTGGTATATAGGTTGAGGTCCTCACTTTTGAGATGAGTTGAAACGGAGAGTCAACGAGGCTCCGTCTTGCAGCTACATCCGGTTAAATATGTCATGTGATTTGAACGCACACATAGACACACACACACGCACACACACACACACACACACACACACACACACACACACACACACACACACACACTCAGAGTCTGGTTTTTAGCACCTGCAAAAACATGCTATTTACATATTTGACAAGAATGCAGAGGCTCCTTTTGCCCCTGAAAAAAATCAAATTTCAAACACAACTTGACTGGTCATTTCTCCAAAAGACAACCATGAAGCTCCATCCAAACCTGAAGCAGGCAGTTGGTGCATGTGTACAGTAACCTGAGGGGAGTGAGGTGAGTGCTTCTGAGGAGAACATGAGCAGTGAAGATTCACCTTGGAGCTAGGACAGAGACATGCACATGATTATACAGGGGCAGGGGCTCAAGTTTTTTCCAGTCGTTTATACAATATGGAAATTAATGTGAAATTAAAACACAAAGTATTAATAGAAAGGTAATGACTGTCCTGTGTAGGTGACAGTGATATCCAATAGGCTAGGCACTCACGAGGCTGGCTGTGGCAAGTGTAAGTGAAAGCAACACGCACTGGCAGGAAGAACAGCAAACGCCGATGAAGGAAAAGGGTCTTTGCAGTGATGGGCGTTACCAGAGAGGGCGATGGCCAGAGGACACAAATGGGACGGGGAGGCAGCGCGTTGGGGGGGGGACGCGACACAGCTCGGGCCCGCCAGTGCCCCAACGGGGTCCTAGTTCTTTCTTTCTTTCTTTCTTTCTTTCTTTCTTCTTTTTCCTCCCCTTTGAACTGGAAAATGGCCCACTTCCCACTGGCGAAAACTCATGAAATTTGGCAGGACGACCGGGCCTGGTGAAAAATTCGATATTCTGAAGTCGCCCAAACAATAAAATGCAAAATGGCTCCATAGCGCCCCCTAAGGTGGAAATTCACACTATTGACTGTCACGCCTGTACGCTTTGTCATATTGACACAAAAATTGACACACATATGTATCTCAATAAGATCTACAAAAAAGTCAGTGCGGCCGTATCTGTCAAAATTACGGTTAAAGGGTTATTTCGCATTTTTTGCCGATCTGCACACATTGGAATTTCGCTAACTCCTCCGAAGGCTTTCGTTCCACCGGCACCACATTTGCTCAGGCCAATCTACACCCCGTGGCCATTAAAAGTTATCAAAATCATGACGCTGCACCCCAAGGTTTAGGTTCTAGGGGGCGCCAAAGATAACACTAAAATCCACATATTTAAAAGTCTTATAACTTTTTATTTTTGTCCTCACTGGCCTCCAAGTTTTCTAGGATGATGCAATGTCCAGCCATCAACACATTTGTGAAGGAATTTTTACTCCCCAAAAGAGCGCCCCCCCATGGCAGGAGAAAAAAGTCCATTTTTTCTTGTCCCCTAAGGTGAAAATACACATTGTTGAGTGTCACGCCTATACGCTTTGTCAAAATGACACAAAAATTGACACACACATGTAACTCAATAAGATCTACAAAAAAGTCCATGCGCGCGTATCTGTCAAATGTACAGTTAAAGGGTTATTCCGCATTTTTTGCCGATACGCACACATTGGAATTTCGCTAACTCCTCCGAAGGCTTTCGTTCCACCGGCACCACATTTGCTCAGGCCAATCTACACCCCATGGCCATTAAAAGTTATTCAAATCATGATGCTGCACCCCATGGTTTAGGTTCTAGGGGGCGCCAAAAATAACCCAAAAATCCACATTCTTAAATGTTTTATAACTTTTTATTTTTGTCCTCACTGGCCTCCAAGTTTTCTAGGATGATGCAATGTCCAGCCATCAACACATTTGTGAAGGAATTTTTACTCCCCAAAAGAGCGCCCCCCCATGGTAGGAGAAAAAAGTCAATTTTTTCTTGTCCCCTTACATAAAAATACACATTGTTGAGTGTCACGCCTGAACGCTTTGTCATATTGACACAAAAATTGACAATCATGTGTATCTCAATTAGATCTACGAAAAAGTCAAAGAGCGCGTATCTGTATAATGTACGGTTAAAGGGCTATTTTGCATTTTTTGCCGATTCGCACACATTGGAATGTGGCTATCTCCTCCTAAGGCTTTCGTCCCACCGATACCAAATTTGCTCAGGGCAATCTACACCCCATGCCCATTCAAAGTTGTAAAAATCATGACGCTGCACCCCACGGTTTACGTTCTAGGGGGCGCCAAAGATGACCCAAAAATCCACATTCTTAAAAGTCATTTTGGCCACTGCAGGAGTACAGAGTACTGCAGTTCTAGGGGGCGCCAAAGATGACCCAAAAATCCACATTCTTAAAAGTCTTTTTGGCCACTGCAGGAGTACAGAGTACTGCAGGATACACACACATATACACACACGCCAACATACACACACACACACACACACACACACACACACACACACACACACACACACACACACACACACTCAGAGTCTGTTTTTTAGCACCTGCAAAAACATGCTGTTTACATATTTGACAAGAATGCAGAGGCTTCCTTTTGCCCCTGAAAAAAAATCAAATTTCAAACACAACTTGACTGTTCATTTCTCCAAAAGACAACCATGAAGCTCCATTTCAAACCTGAAGCAGATAGTTGGTGCATGTGTACAGTAACCTGAGGGGAGTGAGGTGACTATTTCTGAGGAGAACATGAGCAGTGAAGATTCACCTTGGAGCTAGAACAGGGACGTGCACATGATTATACAGGGGCAGGGGCTCAAGTTTTTTCCAGTCATTTATACAATATGGAAATTAATGTGAAATTAAACCACAAATATGTGTGATGAACTGTTTTTAAAACTTAAACTTCAAATAAAAATTGTAAACTTCAAAACATATGCAAATTTTTAACAAAGAACATAGTAATTTACCTCTATTTACATCAAAATGCAGGCAATGGCCCAGGCGTTCTTTGTAAAATTATTTACAAAACACTGTATAGTCTCACAAATGTCACTTTTTATTTATGCCACTACAAAAAAACATGATGTAAATGATGCATGATGTAAAACATGATGTAAAAAACTTGTGTAGATCCTCCTCTATGTCAGTCCATGTGTAATTTTTCCATAATTCTTTGTTTTTTGCAGCATTTTTGTTAGTGTAACTGCAGATTTTGCTGACAGTGTCTATGGCACAAAAAAAAAAAAAAATAAAATGCCTCAACATGAACCCCTGGTGGTCTCTGAGGGTGAAACCTGCTAACTGCTGCAGCTCTGTCAGCTTCATTCTCCCATGCAGAGCTCTGAGCGCATGTGTGGCTCTGCACCCTTAGCAGCGTTGCTAACTCCTCAGTAAGGAAAGCCTGCTTCATGTCAGAGTCTCTAAACTCCAGAAGAAGTCGATAAAAGTCCCTTTCTTTCTAAAAAAAAGTCGTTAGGGTGTCTGAAAAGTCATTGAATCTAACAACAAAGTCGCTAGGTTTGCAACTACGTGTCCCAGACTGCATCCCTGCTGAGAGTCCCTCCCTCCCTTCTCATGTTGCAGGAAGAACGTAAGCGCCCGCCCCTTGTCAATCAGTCACCATATAATTTTGGATTGGTTGTTGTGGTGAAGTTTTCCACCAATAGGAGAGATGTTGTGGTGTGTTTTTTTTTTCTTTTGGCAAGCCTTTTCCGCCTGTAAGACCTGTCGCTAATGTCTGCATGCTATGTTTTCCTGTCTCATACAGCGCGATCGAGCGCCGAACGTGATCAAAATAAGCAGAAAAAAAGTATCGCGGACATAATTTATCATAACTCTGGTTTTATTTGGCCTATCAACACAATTTAAAAACTGGTATATAGGTTGAGGTCCTCACTTTTGAGATAAGTTGAAACGGAGAGTCAACGAGGCTCCGTCTTGCAGCTACATCAGGTTAAATATGTCATGTGACTTGAACGCACACATAGACACACACACACGCACACACACACACACACACACACACACACACACACACACACACTCAGAGTCTGGTTTTTAGCACCTGCAAAAACATGCTATTTACATATTTGACAAGAATGCAGAGGCTCCTTTTGCCCCTGAAAAAAATCAAATTTCAAACACAACTTGACTGGTCATTTCTCCAAAAGACAACCATGAAGCTCCATCCAAACCTGAAGCAGGCAGTTGGTGCATGTGTACAGTAACCTGAGGGGAGTGAGGTGAGTGCTTCTGAGGAGAACATGAGCAGTGAAGATTCACCTTGGAGCTAGAACAGAGACATGCACATGATTATACAGGGGCAGGGGCTCAAGTTTTTTCCAGTCGTTTATACAATATGGAAATTAATGTGAAATTAAAACACAAAGTATTAATAGAAAGGTAATGACTGTCCTGTGTAGGTGACAGTGATATCCAATAGGCTAGGCACTCACGAGGCTGGCTGTGGCAAGTGTAAGTGAAAGCAACACGCACTGGCAGGAAGAACAGCAAACGCCGATGAAGGAAAAGGGTCTTTGCAGTGATGGGCGTTACCAGAGAGGGCGATGGCCAGAGGACACAAATGGGACGGGGAGGCAGCACGTTGGGGGGGGGGGACGCGACACGGCTCGGGCCCGCCAGTGCCCCAACGGGGTCCTAGTTATTATTATTTTTCCTCCCCTTTGAACTGGAAAATGGCCCACTTCCCACTGGCGAAAACTCCAGAAATTTGGCAGGACGACCGGGCCTGGTGAAAAATTTGATATTCCGAAGTCGCCCAAACAAGAAAATGCAAAATGGCTCCATAGCGCCCCCTAAGGTGAAAATTCACACTATTGACTGTCACGCCTGTACGCTTTGTCAAAATGACACAAAAATTGACACACACATGTATCTCAATAAGATCTACAAAAAAGTCAGTGCGGGCGTATCTGTCAAATGTACGGTTAAAGGGTTATTTCGCATTTTTTGCCGATCCGCACACATTGGAATTTCGCTAACTCCTCCGAAGGCTTTCGTTCCACCGGCACCACATTTGCTCAGGCCAATCTACACCCCATGGCCATAAAAAGTTATTCAAATCATGACGCTGCACCCCACGGTTTAGGTTCTAGGGGGCGCCAAAGATAACCCTAAGATCCACATATTTAAAAGTCTTATAACTTTTTATTTTTGCCCTCACTGGCCTCCAAGTTTTCTAGGATGATGCAATGTCCAGCCATCAACACATTTGTGAAGGAATTTTTACTCCCCAAAAGAGCGCCCCCCCATGGCAGGAGAAAAAAGTCAATTTTTTCTTGTCCCCTAAGGTGAAAATACACATTGTTGAGTGTAACACCTGTACGCTTTGGCAAAATGACACCAAAATTGAGACACACATGTATCTCAATAAGATCTACGAAAAAGTCAATGCGCACGTATCTGTCAAATGTACGGTTAAAGGGTTATTCCGCATTTTTTGCCGATGCGCACACATTGGAATTTCGCTAACTCCTCCGAAGGCTTTCGTTCCACCGGCACCACATTTTCTCAGGCCAATCTACACCCCATGGCCATTAAAAGTTATTCAAATCATGACGCTGCACCCCACGGTTTAGGTTCTAGGGGGCGCCAAAGATAACACTAAAATCCACATATTTAAAAGTCTTATAACTTTTTATTTTTGTCCCCACTGGCCTCCAAGTTTTCTAGGATGATGCAATGTCCAGCCATCAACACATTTGTGAAGGAATTTTTACTCGCCAAAAGAGCGCCCCCCCATGGCAGGAGAAAAAAGTCCATTTTTTCTTGTCCACTAAGGTGAAAATACACATTGTTGAGTGCTACGCCTGTATGTTTTGTCATATTGACACAAAATTTTACATACACGTGTCTTTCAATAAGATCTTCGAAAAAGTCAATGGCCACGTATCTGTAAAATGTACGGTTAAAGGGTTATTTCGCATTTTTTGCAGATTCGCACACATTGGAATTTCGCTAACTCCTCCAAAGGCTTTCGTTCCACCGGCACCACATTTGCTCAGGCCAATCTTCACCCCATGGCCATTAAAAGTTATTCAAATCATGACGCTGCACCCCACGGTTTAGGTTCTAGGGGGCGCCAAAGAAAACCCTAAAATCCACATATTTAAAAGTCTTATAACTTTTTATTTTTGTCCTCACTGGCCTCCATGTTTTCTAGGATGATGCAATGTCCAGCCATCAACACATTTGTGAAGGAGTTTTTTCTCGTTAAAAGAGCGCCCCCCCATGGCAGGAGAATAAAGTCAAGTTTTTCCTGTTCATCATTCAATGGCTCAAACGCACTGCTCTCTCGGCAAAAGCGAAAGGAGGAGCAACTTGCCATTTGGATATATCTTAGCTGTGTTTGTGCCCTCACTCATGGTCCAGACTTTTTTCAAATAGGACATGGAGTTTTTCTGCAGCGAGCGTTTTGGTAGAAACTGCGCCTCCCGTTCATTATAATGGTAAATGACCACAAACAAGTGCGCACACCATCTTTGGACCTTGAGTGTGACGCGATCGGGTGGGGGAGGCGGTAGTGCTGGGGGCGGCGTGACACGGCTCGGGCCCGCCAGTGCCCCAACGGGGCCCTAGTTAGGGCCCGAGCGTAGCTGCTAAGCAGCTGCGAGAGCCCTCTTGTTCCTGTAGTTTCCTTCTTTTGTTATTAGGGCCCGAGCCAGCTGCAGAGCAGCCGGGCGTAGGCCCTATTATTCCCCAAGTGGTTTTTCTTTGTTTCTTTCTTTCTTTCTTTCTTTCTTTCTTTCTTCTTTTTCCTCCCCTTTGAACTGGAAAATGGCCCACTTCCCACTGGCGAAAACTCATGAAATTTGGCAGGACGACCGGGCCTGGTGAAAAATTTGATATTCTGAAGTCGCCCAAACAATAAAATGCAAAATGGCTCCATAGCGCCCCCTAAGGTGGAAATTCACACTATTGACTGTCACGCCTGTACGCTTTGTCATATTGACACAAAAATTGACACACATATGTATCTCAATAAGATCTACAAAAAAGTCAGTGCGGGCGTATCTGTCAAATGTACGGTTAAAGGGTTAGTCCGCATTTTTTTCCGATCCGCACACATTGGAATTTCGCTAACTCCTCCGAAGGCTTTCGTTCCACCGGCACCACATTTGCTCAGGCCAATCTACACCCCGTGGCCATTAAAAGTTATCAAAATCATGACGCTGCACCCCAAGGTTTAGGTTCTAGGGGGCGCCAAAGATAACACTAAAATCCACATATTTAAAAGTCTTATAACTTTTTATTTTTGTCCTCACTGGCCTCCAAGTTTTCTAGGATGATGCAATGTCCAGCCATCAACACATTTGTGAAGGAATTTTTACTCCCCAAAAGAGCGCCCCCCCATGGCAGGAGAAAAAAGTCAATTTTTTCTTGTCCCCTAAGGTGAAAATACACATTGTTGAGTGTCACGCCTATACACTTTGTCAAAATGACACAAAAATTGACACACACATGTAACTCAATAAGATCTACGAAAAAGTCAATGCGCGCGTATCTGTCAAATGTACGGTTAAAGGGTTATTCCGCATTTTTTGCCGATCCGCACACATTGGAATGTGGCTAACTCCTCCTAAGGCTTTCGTTCCACCGGCACCACATTTGCTCAGGACAATCTACACCCCATGGCCATTAAAAGTTATTCAAATCATGACGCTGCACCCCACGGTTTAGGTTCTAGGGGGCGCCAAAGATAACCCTAAAATCCACATATTTAAAAGTCTTATAACTTTTTATTTTTGTCCTCACTGGCCTCCAAGTTTTCTAGGATGATGCAATGTCCAGCCATCAACACATTTGTGAAGGAATTTTTACTCCCCAAAAGAGCGCCCCCCCATGGCAGGAGAAAAAAGTCCATTTTTTCTTGTCCCCTAAGGTGAAAATACATATTGTTGAGATTCACGCCTATACGCTTTGTCATATTGACACAAAATTTGACAATCACGTGCCTTGCCTGGTATCATTTTTTTCAGCACAACCTCACCTGTGCGAATTTACAGTTATTTTATCATGTTGACATACTGAATTTACACAATGGACCCAAATTCACACACAAAACATAAAATCCGAGTGGAAAAAAGTAACATTTTTACTGTGAAAACCACAAATATGTGTGATGAACTGTTTTTAAAACTTAAACTTCAAATAAAAATTGTAAACTTCAAAACATATGCAAATTTTTAACAAAGAACATAGTGATTTACCTCTATTTTCATCAAAATGCAGGCAATGGCCCAGGCGTTCTTTGTAAAATTATTTACAAAACACTGTATAGTCTCACAAATGTCACTTTTTATTTATGCCACTACAAAAAAACATGATGTAAATGATGCATGATGTAAAACATGATGTAAAAAACTTGTGTAGATCCTCCTCTATGTCAGTCCATGTGTAATTTTTCCATAATTCTTTGTTTTTTGCAGCATTTTTGTTAGTGTAACTGCAGATTGTGCTGACAGTGTCTATGGCACAAAAAAAAAAAAAATTAAAATGCCTCAACATGAACCCCTGGTGGTCTCTGAGGGTGAAACCTGCTAACTGCTGCAGCTCTGTCAGCTTCAGTCTCCCATGCAGAGCTCTGAGCGCATGTGTGGCTCTGCACCCTTAGCAGCGTTGCTAACTCCTCAGTAAGGAAAGCCTGCTTCATGTCAGAGTCTCTAAACTCCAGAAGAAGTCGATAAAAGTCCCTTTCTTTCTAAAAAAAAGTCGTTAGGGGGTCTGAAAAGTCATTGAATCTAACAACAAAGTCGCTAGGTTTGCAACTACGTGTCCCAGACTGCATCCCTGCTGAGAGTCCCTCCCTCCCTTCTCATGTTGCAGGAAGAACGTAAGCACCCGCCCCTTGTCAATCAGTCACCATATAATTTTGGATTGGTTGTTGTGGTGAAGTTTTCCACCAATAGGAGAGATGTTGTGGTGTGTTTTTTTTTTCTTTTGGCAAGCCTTTTCCGCCTGTAAGACCTGTCGCTTATGTCTGCATGCTATGTTTTCCTGTCTCATACAGCGCGATCGAGCGCCGAACGTGATCAAAATAAGCAGAAAAAAAGTATCGCGGACATAATTTATCATAACTCTGGTTTTATTTGGCCTATCAACACAATTTAAAAACTGGTATATAGGTTGAGGTCCTCACTTTTGAGATAAGTTGAAACGGAGAGTCAACGAGGCTCCGTCTTGCAGCTACATCCGGTTAAATATGTCATGTGACTTGAACGCGCACACACACACACGCACACACACACACACACACACTCAGAGTCTGGTTTTTAGCACCTGCAAAAACATGCTATTTACATATTTGACAAGAATGCAGAGGCTCCTTTTGCCCCTGAAAAAAATCAAATTTCAAACACAACTTGACTGGTCATTTCTCCAAAAGACAACCATGAAGCTCCATCCAAACCTGAAGCAGGCAGTTGGTGCATGTGTACAGTAACCTGAGGGGAGTGAGGTGAGTGCTTCTGAGGAGAACATGAGCAGTGAAGATTCACCTTGGAGCTAGAACAGAGACATGCACATGATTATACAGGGGCAGGGGCTCAAGTTTTTTCCAGTCGTTTATACAATATGGAAATTAATGTGAAATTAAAACACAAAGTATTAATAGAAAGGTAATGACTGTCCTGTGTAGGTGACAGTGATATCCAATAGGCTAGGCACTCACGAGGCTGGCTGTGGCAAGTGTAAGTGAAAGCAACACGCACTGGCAGGAAGAACAGCAAACGCCGATGAAGGAAAAGGGTCTTTGCAGTGATGGGCGTTAACAGAGAGGGCGATGGCCAGAGGACACAAATGGGACGGGGAGGCAGCACGTTGGGGGGGGGGGGGGAGACGCGATACGGCTCGGGCCCGCCAGTGCCCCAACGGGGTCCTAGTTATTATTTTTCCTCCCCTTTGAACTGGAAAATGGCCCACTTCCCACTGGCGAAAACTCATGAAATTTGGCAGGACGACCGGGCCTGGTGAAAAATTTGATATTCCGAAGTCGCCCAAACAAGAAAATGCAAAATGGCTCCATAGCGCCCCCTAAGGTGAAAATTCACACTATTGACTGTCACGCCTGTACGCTTTGTCAAAATGACACAAAAATTGACACACACATGTATCTCAATAAGATCTACAAAAAAGTCAGTGCGGGCATATCTGTCAAATGTACGGTTAAAGGGTTATTTCGCATTTTTTGCCGATCCGCACACATTGGAATTTCGCTAACTCCTCCGAAGGCTTTCGTTCCACCGGCACCACATTTGCTCAGGCCAATCTACACCCCATGGCCATTAAAAGTTATTCAAATCATGACGCTGCACCCCACGGTTTAGGTTCTAGGGGGCGCCAAAGATAACCCTAAGATCCACATATTTAAAAGTCTTATAACTTTTTATTTTTGCCCTCACTGGCCTCCAAGTTTTCTAGGATGATGCAATGTCCAGCCATCAACACATTTGTGAAGGAATTTTTACTCCCCAAAAGAGCGCCCCCCCCATGGCAGGAGAAAAAAGTCCATTTTTTCTTGTCCCCTAAGGTGAAAATACACATTGTTGAGTGTAACACCTGTACGCTTTGGCAAAATGACACAAAAATTGACACACACATGTATCTCAATAAGATCTACGAAAAAGTCAATGCGCGCGTATCTGTCAAATGTACGGTTAAAGGGTTATTCCGCATTTTTTGCCGATCCGCACACATTGGAATTTCGCTAACTCCTCCGAAGGCTTTCGTTCCACCGGCACCACATTTGCTCAGGCCAATCTACACCCCATGGCCATTAAAAGTTATTCAAATCATGACGCTGCACCCCACGGTTTAGGTTCTAGGGGGCGCCAAAGATAACCGTAAAATCCACATATTTAAAAGTCTTATAACTTTTTATTTTGGTCCCCACTGGCCTCCAAGTTTTCTAGGATGATGCAATGTCCAGCCATCAACACATTTGTGAAGGAATTTTTACTCGCCAAAAGAGCGCCCCCCCATGGCAGGAGAAAAAAGTCCATTTTTTCTTGTCCACTAAGGTGAAAATACACATTGTTGAGTGTAACACCTGTACGCTTTGGCAAAATGACACAAAAATTGACACACACATGTATCTCAATAAGATCTACGAAAAAGTCAATGCGCGCGTATCTGTCAAATGTACGGTTAAAGGGTTATTCCGCATTTTTTGCCGATCCGCACACATTGGAATTTCGCTAACTCCTCCGAAGGCTTTCGTTCCACCGGCACCACATTTGCTCAGGCCAATCTACACCCCATGGCCATTAAAAGTTATTCAAATCATGACGCTGCATCCCACGGTTTAGGTTCTAGGGGGCGCCAAAGATAACCCTAAAATCCACATATTTAAAAGTCTTATAACTTTTTATTTTTGTCCTCACTGGCCTCCAAGTTTTCTAGGATGATGCAATGTCCAGCCATCAACACATTTGTGAAGGAATTTTTACTCCCCAAAAGAGCGCCCCCCCATGGCAGGAGAAAAAAGTCAATTTTTTCTTGTCCCCTAAGGTGGAAATTCACACTATTGACTGTCACGCCTGTACGCTTTATCATATTGACACAAAAATTGACACACATATGTATCTCAATAAGATCTACAAAAAAGTCAATTCGCGCGTATCTGTCAAATGTACGGTTAAAGGGCTATTTTGCATTTTTTGCCGATTCGCACACATTGGAATGTGGCTAACTCCTCCTAAGGCTTTCGTCCCACTGACACCAAATTTGCTCAGGCCAATCTACACCCCATGGCCATTCAAAGTTGTAAAAATCATGACGCTGCACCCCACGGTTTACGTTCTAGGGGGCGCCAAAGATGACCCAAAAATCCACATTCTTAAAAGAATCCACATCCCCCCCTATGGCAGGAGAAAAAGTCAAGTTTTTCCTGCCCATCGCTCAATGGCTCAATCGCATCGCTCTCCAGGCAACACCGTAAGGAGGAGCAACCTGGCATTTCGATATATCATAGCTGTGTTTGTGCCCTCACTCATGGTCCAGACTTTTTTCAAATAGGACATGAAGTTTGTCTGCAGCGAGTGTTTTGGTAGAAACTGCGCCTCCCATTCATTATAATGGGAAATGACCACAGACAAGTGCGCACACCATCTTTGGTTCTTGAGTGTGACTCGATCGGGACGGGGAGGCGGTCGCACTGGGGGCGGCGCGACGCGGCTCGGGCCCGACAGTGCCCCACCGGGGCCCTAGTTCTTTCTTTCTTTCTTCTTTTTCCTCCCCTTTGAACTGGAAAATGGCCCACTTCCCACTGGCGAAAACTCAGGAAATTTGGCAGGACGACCGGGCCTGGTGAAAAATTCGATATTCTGAAGTCGCCCAAACAATAAAATGCAAAATGGCTCCATAGCGCCCCCTAAGGTGGAAATTCACACTATTGACTGTCACGCCTGTACGCTTTGTCATATTGACACAAAAATTGACACACATATGTATCTCAATAAGATCTACAAAAAAGTCAGTGCGGCCGTATCTGTCAAATGTACGGTTAAAGGGTTATTTCGCATTTTTTTCCGATCCGCACACATTGGAATTTCGCTAACTCCTCCGAAGGCTTTCGTTCCACCGGCACCACATTTGCTCAGGCCAATCTACACCCCGTGGCCATTAAAAGTTATCAAAATCATGACGCTGCACCCCAAGGTTTAGGTTCTAGGGGGCGCCAAAGATAACACTAAAATCCACATATTTAAAAGTCTTATAACTTTTTATTTTTGTCCTCTCTGGCCTCCAAGTTTTCTAGGATGATGCAATGTCCAGCCATCAACACATTTGTGAAGGAATTTTTACTCCCCAAAAGAGCGCCCCCCCACATTGTTGAGTGTCACGCCTATACGCTTTGTCAAAATGACACAAAAATTGACACACACATGTAACTCAATAAGATCTACGAAAAAGTCAATGCGCGCGTATCTGTCAAATGTACGGTTAAAGGGTTATTCCGCATTTTTTGCCGATCCGCACACATTGGAATGTGGCTAACTCCTCCTAAGGCTTTCGTTCCACCGGCACCACATTTGCTCAGGCCAATCTACACCCCATGGCCATTAAAAGTTATTTAAATCATGACGCTGCACCCCACGGTTTAGGTTCTAGGGGGCGCCAAAGATAACCCTAAAATCCACATATTTAAAAGTCTTATAACTTTTTATTTTTGTCCTCACTGGCCTCCAAGTTTTCTAGGATGATGCAATGTCCAGCCATCAACACATTTGTGAAGGAATTTTTACTCCCCAAAAGAGCGCCCCCCCATGGCAGGAGAAAAAAGTCCATTTTTTCTTGTCCCCTAAGGTGAAAATACATATTGTTGAGATTCACGCCTATACGCTTTGTCATATTGACACAAAATTTGACAATCACGTGCCTTGCCTGGTATCATTTTTTTCAGCACAACCTCACCTGTGCGAATTTACAGTTATTTTATCATGTTGACATACTGAATTTACACAATGGACCCAAATTCACACACAAAACATAAAATCCGAGTGGAAAAAAGTAACATTTTTACTGTGAAAACCACAAATATGTGTGATGAACTGTTTTTAAAACTTAAACTTCAAATAAAAATTGTAAACTTCAAAACATATGCAAATTTTTAACAAAGAACATAGTGATTTACCTCTATTTACATCAAAATGCAGGCAATGGCCCAGGCGTTCTTTGTAAAATTATTTACAAAACACTGTATAGTCTCACAAATGTCACTTTTTATTTATGCCACTACAAAAAAACATGATGTAAATGATGCATGATGTAAAACATGATGTAAAAAACTTGTGTAGATCCTCCTCTATGTCAGTCCATGTGTAATTTTTCCATAATTCTTTGTTTTTTGCAGCATTTTTGTTAGTGTAACTGCAGATTGTGCTGACAGTGTCTATGGCACAAAAAAAAAAACTGAAAATGCCTCAACATGAACCCCTGGTGGTCTCTGAGGGTGAAACCTGCTAACTGCTGCAGCTCTGTCAGCTTCAGTCTCCCATGCAGAGCTCTGAGCGCATGTGTGGCTCTGCACCCTTAGCAGCGTTGCTAACTCCTCAGTAAGGAAAGCCTGCTTCATGTCAGAGTCTCTAAACTCCAGAAGAAGTCGATAAAAGTCCCTTTCTTTCTAAAAAAAAGTCGTTAGGGGGTCTGAAAAGTCATTGAATCTAACAACAAAGTCGCTAGGTTTGCAACTACGTGTCCCAGACTGCATCCCTGCTGAGAGTCCCTCCCTCGCTTCTCATGTTGCAGGAAGAACGTAAGCGCCCGCCCCTTGTCAATCAGTCACCATATAATTTTGGATTGGTTTTTGTGGTGAAGTTTTCCACCAATAGGAGAGATGTTGTGGTGTGTTTTTTTTTTCCTTTGGCAAGCCTTTTCCGCCTGTAAGACCTGTCGCTAATGTCTGCATGCTATGTTTTCCTGTCTCATACAGCGCGATCGAGCGCCGAACGTGATCAAAATAAGCAGAAAAAAAGTATCGCGGACATAATTTATCATAACTCTGGTTTTATTTGGCCTATCAACACAATTTAAAAACTGGTATATAGGTTGAGGTCCTCACTTTTGAGATAAGTTGAAACGGAGAGTCAACGAGGCTCCGTCTTGCAGCTACATCCGGTTAAATATGTCATGTGACTTGAACGCACACACAGACACACACACGCACACACACACACACACACACACACACTCAGAGTCTGGTTTTTAGCACCTGCAAAAACATGCTATTTACATATTTGACAAGAATGCAGAGGCTCCTTTTGCCCCTGAAAAAAATCAAATTTCAAACACAACTTGACTGCTCATTTCTCCAAAAGACAACCATGAAGCTCCATCCAAACCTGAAGCAGGCAGTTGGTGCATGTGTACAGTAACCTGAGGGGAGTGAGGTGAGTGCTTCTGAGGAGAACATGAGCAGTGAAGATTCACCTTGGAGCTAGAACAGAGACATGCACATGATTATACAGGGGCAGGGGCTCAAGTTTTTTCCAGTCGTTTATACAATATGGAAATTAATGTGAAATTAAAACACAAAGTATTAATAGAAAGGTAATGACTGTCCTGTGTAGGTGACAGTGATATCCAATAGGCTAGGCACTCACGAGGCTGGCTGTGGCAAGTGTAAGTGAAAGCAACACGCACTGGCAGGAAGAACAGCAAACGCCGATGAAGGAAAAGGGTCTTTGCAGTGATGGGCGTTACCAGAGAGGGCGATGGCCAGAGGACACAAATGCGACGGGGAGGCAGCACGTTGGGGGGGGGGACGCGACACGGCTCGGGCCCGCCAGTGCCCCAACGGGGTCCTAGTTAGGGCCCGAGCGTAGCTGCTAAGCAGCTGCGAGAGCCCTCTTGTTCCTGATGGATTCTTCTTTTGTTATTATTATTATTTTTCCTCCGCTTTAAACTGGAAAATGGCCCACTTCCCACTGGCGAAAACTCATGAAAATTGGCAGGACGACCGGGCCTGGTGAAAAATTCGATATTCTGAAGTCGCCCAAACAAGAAAATGCAAAATGGCTCAATAGCGCCCCCAAAGGTGAAAATTCACACTATTGACTGTCACGCCTGTACGCTTTGTCATATTGACACAAAAATTGACACACACATGTATCTCAATAAGATCTACAAAAAAGTCAGTGCGGGCGTATCTGTCAAATGTACGGTTAAAGGGTTATTTCGCATTTTTTGCCGTTCCGCACACATTGGAATTTCGCTAACTCCTCCGAAGGCTTTCGTTCCACCGGCACTACATTTGCTCAGGCCAATCTACACCCCATGGCCATTGAAAGTTGTACAGATCATGACGCTGCACCCCACGGTTTACGTTCTAGGGGGCGCCAAAGATAACCCACAAATCCACATTCTTAAAAATCTTATAACTTTTTATTTTTGTCCTCATTGGCCTCCAAGTTTTCTAGGATGATGCAATGTCCAGCCATCAACACATTTGTGAAGGAATTTTTACTCCCCAAAACAGCGCCCCCCCCCATGGCAGGACAAAAAAGGCCATTTTTTCTTGTCCCCTAAGGTGAAAATACACATTGTTCAGTGTCACGCCTATACGCTTTGTCATATTGACACAAAATTTGACACACACATGTATCGCAATAAGATCTACGAAAAAGTCAATAGGCACATATCTGTAAAATGTACGGTTAAAGGGCTATCTTGCATTTTTTGCCGATTCGCACACATTGGAATGTGGCTAACTCCTCCTAAGGCTTTCGTTCTACTGACACCACATTTGCTCAGGCCAATCTACACCCCATGGCCATTCAAAGTTGTACAAATAATGACGCTGCACCCCACGGTTTAGGTTCTAGGGGGCGCCAAAGATGACCCAAATATCCACATTTTTAAAAGTCTTATAACTTTTTATTTTTGTCCTCACTGGCCTCCAAGTTTTCTAGGATGATGCAATGTGCAGCCATCAACACATCTGTGAAGGAATTTTTTCTCCCCAAAAGAGCGCCCCCCCCCCCCCCCCCATGGCAGGAGAAAAAGTCAAGTTTTTCCAGCCCATCGCTTAATGGCTCAAACGCATTGCTCTCCCGCTAAAACCAAAAGGAGGAGCAACTTGCCATTTGGATATGTCCTAGCTGTGTTTGTGCCCTCACTCATGGTCCAGAGTTTTTTCAAATAGGACATGTAGTTTGTCTGCAGCGAGCGTTTTGGTAGAAACTGTGCCTCCCATTCATTATAATGGGAAATGACCAAAGACAGGTGCGCACACCATCTTTGGACCTTGACTTTGACGTCACAGTTTGAGATACAAATGTTATTTGACCTCTGACCTTTGGTGGACACCCTAACCTTTCAACCCGCGAAAACGGCGTTTCAATAGCTCTTACGGCTTTCCTACAAATACACTTTGTTCAGCTACTCCTACTGTCCTTTAAGCTCTGCTTCTCAGATCATCAAAGAGTGTGCACGTGTGTAATGAGCGCATATTGAATGTTAATTATGTTAAATATGTTAATTATTAGAAGAAAAAACAACAACAGTCCTTTTGGACAAAATTTCTTTTTATTACAGAATTAGAATAATGGAAGCATAGTCCAAGGAAACCATTCAAGTGATGTCATACCTCATAATTTATTGAGATGTTGGCTAGTCTGGGCATTTCTTCATTCATCAGGTTTCCTGCATGCATACTAACAGAGCACATCAGTAGCAGTGAGTGATAAGTATGAGTGTGTCATTGTGTAAGAAAGAAAGTGGTTTACTTACACATCCATAGAAAATAGGTGGTTGAGCACAGCACGCAAACAAAGCTTTGCCACAACGGTTGAACTTCCCAAGTAGCTGATACCAAGGTCACACAATCATGGTGAGCAAAGGTCAAACCAGGCCAGGCACTCACGAGGCTGGCTGTTGCAAGTGTAAGTGAAAGCAACACGCAATGGCAGGAAGAACAGCAAACACCGATGAAGGAAAAGGGTCTTTGCAGTGATGGGCGTCACCAGAGAGGGCGATGGCCAGAGGGCACGAATGGGACGGGGAGGCGGTCGCGCTGGGGGCGGCACGACGCGGCTCGGGCCCGCCAGTGCCCCAACGGGGCCCTAGTTATTATTAGGGCCCGAGCCAGCTGCAGAGCAGCCGGGCGTAGGCCCTATTATTCCCCAAGTGGTTTTTCTTTGTTTCTTTCTTTCTTTCTTTCTTCTTTTTCCTCCCCTTTGAACTGGAAAATGGCCCACTTCCCACTGGCGAAAACTCATGAAATTTGGCAGGACGACCGGGCCTGGTGAAAAATTTGATATTCTGAAGTCGCCCAAACAATAAAATGCAAAATGGCTCCATAGCGCCCCCTAAGGTGGAAATTCACACTATTGACTGTCACGCCTGTACGCTTTGTCATATTGACACAAAAATTGACACACATATGTATCTCAATAAGATCTACAAAAAAGTCAGTGCGGGCGTATCTGTCAAAATTACGGTTAAAGGGTTATTTCGCATTTTTTGCCGATCCGCACACATTGGAATTTCGCTAACTCCTCCGAAGGCTTTCGTTCCACCGGCACCACATTTGCTCAGGCCAATCTACACCCCGTGGCCATTAAAAGTTATCAAAATCATGACGCTGCACCCCAAGGTTTAGGTTCTAGGGGGCGCCAAAGATAACACTAAAATCCACATATTTAAAAGTCTTATAACTTTTTATTTTTGTCCTCACTGGCCTCCAAGTTTTCTAGGATGATGCAATGTCCAGCCATCAACACATTTGTGAAGGAATTTTTACTCCCCAAAAGAGCGCCCCCCCATGGCAGGAGAAAAAAGTCCATTTTTTCTTGTCCCCTAAGGTGAAAAAAAACATTGTTGAGTGTCACGCCTATACGCTTTGTCAAAATGACACAAAAATTGACACACACATGTAACTCAATAAGATCTACGAAAAAGTCAATGCCCGCGTATCTGTCAAATGTACGGTTAAAGGGTTATTCCGCATTTTTTGCCGATCCGCACACATTGGAATGTGGCTAACTCCTCCTAAGGCTTTCGTTCCACCGGCACCACATTTGCTCAGGCCAATCTACACCCCATGGCCATTAAAAGTTATTCAAATCATGACGCTGCACCCCACGGTTTAGGTTCTAGGGGGCGCCAAAGATAACCCTAAAATCCACATATTTAAAAGTCTTATAACTTTTTATTTTTGTCCTCACTGGCCTCCAAGTTTTCTAGGATGATGCAATGTCCAGCCATCAACACATTTGTGAAGGAATTTTTACTCCCCAAAAGAGCGCCCCCCATGGCAGGAGAAAAAAGTCCATTTTTTCTTGTCCCCTAAGGTGAAAATACATATTGTTGAGATTCACGCCTATACGCTTTGTCATATTGACACAAAATTTGACAATCACGTGCCTTGCCTGGTATCATTTTTTTCAGCACAACCTCACCTGTGCGAATTTACAGTTATTTTATCATGTTGACATACTGAATTTACACAATGGACCCAAATTCACACACAAAACATAAAATCCGAGTGGAAAAAAGTAACATTTTTACTGTGAAAACCACAAATATGTGTGATGAACTGTTTTTAAAACTTAAACTTCAAATAAAAATTGTAAACTTCAAAACATATGCAAATTTTTAACAAAGAACATAGTGATTTACCTCTATTTTCATCAAAATGCAGGCAATGGCCCAGGCGTTCTTTGTAAATTATTTACAAAACACTGTATAGTCTCACAAATGTCACTTTTTATTTATGCCACTACAAAAAAACATGATGTAAATGATGCATGATGTAAAACATGATGTAAAAAACTTGTGTAGATCCTCCTCTATGTCAGTCCATGTGTAATTTTTCCATAATTCTTTGTTTTTTGCAGCATTTTTGTTAGTGTAACTGCAGATTGTGCTGACAGTGTCTATGGCACAAAAAAAAAAAAAATTAAAATGCCTCAACATGAACCCCTGGTGGTCTCTGAGGGTGAAACCTGCTAACTGCTGCAGCTCTGTCAGCTTCAGTCTCCCATGCAGAGCTCTGAGCGCATGTGTGGCTCTGCATCCTTAGCAGCGTTGCTAACTCCTCAGTAAGGAAAGCCTGCTTCATGTCAGAGTCTCTAAACTCCAGAAGAAGTCGATAAAAGTCCCTTTCTTTCTAAAAAAAAAGTTGTTAGGGGGTCTGAAAAGTCATTGAATCTAACAACAAAGTCGCTAGGTTTGCAACTACGTGTCCCAGACTGCATCCCTGCTGAGAGTCCCTCCCTCCCTTCTCATGTTGCAGGAAGAACGTAAGCACCCGCCCCTTGTCAATCAGTCACCATATAATTTTGGATTGGTTGTTGTGGTGAAGTTTTCCACCAATAGGAGAGATGTTGTGGTGTGTTTTTTTTTTCTTTTGGCAAGCCTTTTCCGCCTGTAAGACCTGTCGCTAATGTCTGCATGCTATGTTTTCCTGTCTCATACAGCGCGATCGAGCGCCGAACGTGATCAAAATAAGCAGAAAAAAAGTATCGCGGACATAATTTATCATAACTCTGGTTTTATTTGGCCTATCAACACAATTTAAAAACTGGTATATAGGTTGAGGTCCTCACTTTTGAGATAAGTTGAAACGGAGAGTCAACGAGGCTCCGTCTTGCAGCTACATCCGGTTAAATATGTCATGTGACTTGAACGCACACACACACACGCACACACACACAGACACACGCACACACACACACACACTCAGAGTCTGGTTTTTAGCACCTGCAAAAACATGCTATTTACATATTTGACAAGAATGCAGAGGCTCCTTTTGCCCCTGAAAAAAATCAAATTTCAAACACAACTTGACTGCTCATTTCTCCAAAAGACAACCATGAAGCTCCATCCAAACCTGAAGCAGGCAGTTGGTGCATGTGTACAGTAACCTGAGGGGAGTGAGGTGACTGCTTCTGAGGAGAACATGAGCAGTGAAGATTCACCTTAGAGCTAGAACAGAGACGTGCACATGATTATACAGGGGCAGGGGCTCAAGTTTTTTCCAGTTGTTTATACAATATGGAAATTAATGTGAAATTAAAAAACAAAGTATTAATAGAAAGGTAATGACTGTCCTGTGTAGGTGACAGTGATATCCAATAGGCTAGGCACTCACGAGGCTGGCTGTGGCAAGTGTAAGTGAAAGCAACACGCACTGGCAGGAAGAACAGCAAACGCCGATGAAGGAAAAGGGTCTTTGCAGTGATGGGCGTTACCAGAGAGGGCGATGGCCAGAGGACACAAATGGGACGGGGAGGCAGCGCGTTGGGGGGGGGGACGCGACACAGCTCGGGCCCGCCAGTGCCCCAACGGGGTCCTAGTTAGGGCCCGAGCGTAGCTGCTAAGCAGCTGCGAGAGCCCTCTTGTTCCTGTAGTTTCCTTCTTTTGTTATTAGGGCCCGAGCCAGCTGCAGAGCAGCCGGGCGTAGGCCCTATTATTCCCCAAGTGGTTTTTCTTTGTTTCTTTCTTTCTTTTTTCTTTTTCCTCCCCTTTGAACTGGAAAATGGCCCACTTCCCACTGGCGAAAACTCATGAAATTTGGCAGGACGACCAGGCCTGGTGAAAAATTCGATATTCTGAAGTCGCCCAAACAATAAAATGCAAAATGGCTCCATAGCGCCCCCTAAGGTGGAAATTCACACTATTGACTGTCACGCCTGTACGCTTTGTCATATTGACACAAAAATTGACACACATATGTATCTCAATACGATCTACAAAAAAGTCAGTGCGGCCGTATCTGTCAAAATTACGGTTAAAGGGTTATTTCGCATTTTTTGCCGATCCGCACACATTGGAATTTCGCTAACTCCTCCGAAGGCTTTCGTTCCACCGGCACCACATTTGCTCAGGCCAATCTACACCCCGTGGCCATTAAAAGTTATCAAAATCATGACGCTGCACCCCTCGGTTTACGTTCTAGGGGGCGCCAAAGATAACACTAAAATCCACATATTTAAAAGTCTTATAACTTTTTATTTTTGTCCTCACTGGCCTCCAAGTTTTCTAGGATGATGCAATGTCCAGCCATCAACACATTTGTGAAGGAATTTTTACTCCCCAAAAGAGCGCCCCCCCATGGCAGGAGAAAAAAGTCCATTTTTTCTTGTCCCCTAAGGTGAAAATACACATTGTTGAGTGTCACGCCTATACGCTTTGTCAAAATGACACAAAAATTGACACACACATGTAACTCAATAAGATCTACGAAAAAGTCAATGCGCGCGTATCTGTCAAATGTACGGTTAAAGGGTTATTCCGCATTTTTTGCCGATCCGCACACATTGGAATGTGGCTAACTCCTCCGAAGGCTTTCGTTCCACCGGCACCACATTTGCTCAGGCCAATCTACACCCCATGGCCATTAAAAGTTATTCAAATCATGACGCTGCACACCACGGTTTAGGTTCTAGGGGGCACCAAACATAACCCTAAAATCCACATATTTAAAAGTCTTATAACTTTTTATTTTTGTCCTCACTGGCCTCCAAGTTTTCTAGGATGATGCAATGTCCAGCCATCAACACATTTGTGAAGGAATTTTTACTCCCCAAAAGAGCGCCCCCCCATGGCAGGAGAAAAAAGTCAATTTTTTCTTGTCCCCTAAGGTGAAAATACACATTGTTGAGTGTAACACCTGTACGCTTTGGCAAAATGACACAAAAATTGACACACACATGTATCTCAATAAGATCTACGAAAAAGTCAATGCGCGCGTATCTGTCAAATGTACGGTTAAAGGGTTATTCCGCATTTTTTGCCGATCCGCACACATTGGAATTTCGCTAACTCCTCCGAAGGCTTTCGTTCCACCGGCACCACATTTGCTCAGGCCTATCTACACCCCATGGCCATTAAAAGTTATTCAAATCATGACGCTGCACCCCACGGTTTAGGTTCTAGGGGGAGCCAAAGATAACCGTAAAATCCACATATTTAAAAGTCTTATAACTTTTTATTTTTGTCCCCACTGGCCTCCAAGTTTTCTAGGATGATGCAATGTCCAGCCATCAACACATTTGTGAAGGAATTTTTACTCGCCAAAAGAGCGCCCCCCATGGCAGGAGAAAAAAGTCCATTTTTTCTTGTCCACTAAGGTGAAAATACACATTGTTGAGTGCTACGCCTGTATGTTTTGTCGTATTGACACAAAATTTTACATACACGTGTATTTCAATAAGATCTTCGAAAAAGTCAATGGCCACGTATCTGTAAAATGTACGGTTAAAGGGTTATTTCGCATTTTTTGCAGATTCGCACACATTGGAATTTCGCTATTTCCTCCGAAGGCTTTCGTTCCACCGGCACCACATTTGCTCAGGCCAATCTACACCCTATGGCCATTAAAAGTTATTCAAATCATGACGCTGCACCCCACGGTTTAGGTTCTAGGGGGCGCCAAATATAACCCTAAAATCCACATATTTAAAAGTCTTATAACTTTTTATTTTTGTCCTCACTGGCCTCCATGTTTTCTAGGATGATGCAATGTCCAGCCATCAACACATTTGTGAAGGAGTTTTTTCTCTTTAAAAGAGCGCCCCCCATGGCAGGAGAATAAAGTCAAGTTTTTCCTGTTCATCATTCAATGGCTCAAACGCACTGCTCTCTCGGCAAAAGCGAAAGGAGGAGCAACTTGCCATTTGGATATATCTTAGCTGTGTTTGTGCCCTCACTCATGGTCCAGACTTTTTTCAAATAGGACATGGAGTTTTTCTGCAGCGAGCGTTTTGGTAGAAACTGCGCCTCCCGTTCATTATAATGGTAAATGACCACAAACAAATGCGCACACCATCTTTGGACCTTGAGTGTGACGCGATCGGGTGGGGGAGGCGGTCGCGCTGGGGGCGGCGTGACACGGCTCGGGCCCGCCAGTGCCCCAACGGGGCCCTAGTTATTATTTTTCCTCCCCTTTGAACTGGAAAATGGCCCACTTCCCACTGGCGAAAACTCATGAAATTTGGCAGGACGACCGGGCCTGGTGAAAAATTTGATATTCCGAAGTCGCCCAAACAAGAAAATGCAAAATGGCTCCATAGCGCCCCCTAAGGTGAAAATTCACACTATTCACTGTCACGCCTGTACGCTTTGTCAAAATGACACAAAAATTGACACACACATGTATCTCAATAAGATCTACAAAAAAGTCAGTGCGGGCGTATCTGTCAAATGTACGGTTAAAGGGTTATTTCGCATTTTTTGCCGATCCGCACACATTGGAATTTCGCTAACTCCTCCGAAGGCTTTCGTTCCACCGGCACCACATTTGCTCAGGCCAATCTACACCCCATGGCCATTAAAAGTTATTCAAATCATGACGCTGCACCCCACGGTTTAGGTTCTAGGGGGCGCCAAAGATAACCCTAAGATCCACATATTTAAAAGTCTTATAACTTTTTATTTTTGCCCTCACTGGCCTCCAAGTTTTCTAGGATGATGCAATGTCCAGCCATCAACACATTTGTGAAGGAATTTTTACTCCCCAAAAGAGCGCCCCCCCATGGCAGGAGAAAAAAGTCCATTTTTTCTTGTCCCCTAAGGTGAAAATACACATTGTTGAGTGTAACACCTGTACGCTTTGGCAAAATGACACAAAAATTGACACACACATGTATCTCAATAAGATCTACGAAAAAGTCAATGCGCGCGTATCTGTCAAATGTACGGTTAAAGGGTTATTCCGCATTTTTTGCCGATCCGCACACATTGGAATTTCGCTAACTCCTCCGAAGGCTTTCGTTCCACCGGCACCACATTTGCTCAGGCCAATCTACACCCCATGGCCATTAAAAGTTATTCAAATCATGACGCTGCACCCCACGGTTTAGGTTCTAGGGGGCGCCAAAGATAACCCTAAAATCCACATATTTCAAAGTCTTATAACTTTTTATTTTTGTCCTCACTGGCCTCCAAGTTTTCTAGGATGATGCAATGTCCAGCCATCAACACATTTGTGAAGGAATTTTTACTCCCCAAAAGAGCGCCCCCCCATGGCAGGAGAAAAAAGTCCATTTTTTCTTGTCCCATAAGGTGAAAAAACACATTGTTGACTGTCATACCTGTACGCTTTGTCATATTGACACAAAATTTGACAATCACATGTATCTCAATAAGATCTACGAAAAAGTCAATGCGCGCGTATCTGTAAAATGTACGGTTAAAGGGCTATTTTGCATTTTTTGCCGATTCGCACACATTGGAATGTGGCTAACTCCTCCTAAGGCTTTCGTCCCACTGACACCAAATTTGCTCAGGCCAATCTACACCCCATGGCCATTCAAAGTTGTAAAAATCATGACGCTGCACCCCACGGTTTACGTTCTAGGGGGCGCCAAAGATGACCCAAATATCCACATTCTTAAAAGAATCCAATCCCCCCCCCCCCCCCATCCCTCAACCCCCAACCCCCATGGCAGGAGAAACAGTCAAGTTTTTCCTGCCCATCACTCAATGGCTCAATTGCATCACTCTCCCGGCAACACCGTAACGAGGAGCAACCTGCCATTTGGATATATCCTAGCTGTGTTTGTGCCCTCACTCATGGTCCAGACTTTTTTCAAATAGGACATGAAGTTTGTCTGCAGCGAGTGTTTTGGTAGAAACTGCGCCTCCCATTCATTATAATGGGAAATGACCACAGACAAGTGCGCACACCATCTTTGGACCTTGAGTGTGACGCGATCGGGAGGGGGAGGCGGTCGCGCTGGGGGCGGCGCGATGCGGCTCGGGCCCGACAGTGCCCCACCGGGGTCCTAGTTAGGGCCCGAGCCAGCTGCAGAGCAGCCGGGCGTAGGCCCTATTATTCCCCAAGTGGTTTTTCTTTGTTTCTTTCTTTAGGGCCCGAGCCAGCTGCAGAGCAGCCGGGCGTAGGCCCTATTATTCCCCAAGTGGTTTTTCTTTGTTTCTTTCTTTCTTTTTTCTTTTTCCTCCCCTTTGAACTGGAAAATGGCCCACTTCCCACTGGCGAAAACTCATGAAATTTGGCAGGACGACCGGGCCTGGTGAAAAATTCGATATTCTGAAGTCGCCAAAACAATAAAATGCAAAATGGCTCCATAGCGCCCCCTAAGGTGGAAATTCAAACTATTGACTGTCACGCCTGTACGCTTTGTCATATTGACACAAAAATTGACACACACATGTATCTCAATAAGATCTACAAAAAAGTCAGTGCGGCCGTATCTGTCAAAATTACGGTTAAAGGGTTATTTCGCATTTTTTGCCGATCCGCACACATTGGAATTTCGCTAACTCCTCCGAAGGCTTTCGTTCCACCGGCACCACATTTGCTCAGGCCAATCTACACCCCATGGCCATTAAAAGTTATCAAAATCATGACGCTGCACCCCAAGGTTTAGGTTCTAGGGGGCGCCAAAGATAACACTAAAATCCACATATTTAAAAGTCTTATAACTTTTTATTTTTGTCCTCACTGGCCTCCAAGTTTTCTAGGATGATGCAATGTCCAGCCATCAACACATTTGTGAAGGAATTTTTACTCCCCAAAAGAGCGCCCCCCCATGGCAGGAGAAAAAAGTCCATTTTTTCTTGTCCCCTAAGGTGAAAATACACATTGTTGAGTGTCACGCCTATACGCTTTGTCAAAATGACACAAAAATTGACACACACATGTAACTCAATAAGATCTACAAAAAAGTCCATGCGCGCGTATCTGTCAAATGTACAGTTAAAGGGTTATTCCGCATTTTTTGGCGATCCGCACACATTGGAATTTCGCTAACTCCTCCGAAGGCTTTCGTTCCACCGGCACCACATTTGCTCAGGCCAATCTACACCCCATGGCCATTAAAAGTTATTCAAATCATGATGCTGCACCCCATGGTTTAGGTTCTAGGGGGCGCCAAAAATAACCAAAAAATCTACATTCTTAAATGTTTTATAACTTTTTATTTTTGTCCTCACTGGCCTCCAAGTTTTCTAGGATGATGCAATGTCCAGCCATCAACACATTTGTTAAGGAATTTTTACTCCCCAAAAGAGCGCCCCCCCATGGTAGGAGAAAAAAGTCAATTTTTTCTTGTCCCCTTACATAAAAATACACATTGTTGAGTGTCATGCCTGAACGCTTTGTCATATTGACACAAAAATTGACAATCATGTGTATCTCAATTAGATCTACGAAAAAGTCAAAGAGCGCGTATCTGTATAATGTACGGTTAAAGGGCTATTTTGCATTTTTTGCCGATTCGCACACATTGGAATGTGGCTATCTCCTCCTAAGGCTTTCGTCCCACCGATACCAAATTTGCTCAGGGCAATCTACACCCCATGCCCATTCAAAGTTGTAAAAATCATGACGCTGCACCCCACGGTTTACGTTCTAGGGGGCGCCAAAGATGACCCAAAAATCCACATTCTTAAAAGTCATTTTGGCCACTGCAGGAGTACAGAGTACTGCAGTTCTAGGGGGCGCCAAAGATGACCCAAAAATCCACATTCTTAAAAGTCTTTTTGGCCACTGCAGGAGTACAGAGTACTGCAGGATACACACACATATACACACACGCCAACATACACACACACACACACACACACACACACACAGACACACACACACACACACTCAGAGTCTGTTTTTTAGCACCTGCAAAAACATGCTGTTTACATATTTGACAAGAATGCAGAGGCTTCCTTTTGCCCCTGAAAAAAATCAAATTTCAAACACAACTTGACTGTTCATTTCTCCAAAAGACAACCATGAAGCTCCATTTCAAACCTGAAGCAGATAGTTGGTGCATGTGTACAGTAACCTGAGGGGAGTGAGGTGACTATTTCTGAGGAGAACATGAGCAGTGAAGATTAACCTTGGAGCTAGAACAGGGACGTGCACATGATTATACAGGGGCAGGGGCTCAAGTTTTTTCCAGTCATTTATACAATATGGAAATTAATGTGAAATTAAACCACAAATATGTGTGATGAACTGTTTTTAAAACTTAAACTTCAAATAAAAATTGTAAACTTCAAAACATATGCAAATTTTTAACAAAGAACATAGTAATTTACCTCTATTTACATCAAAATGCAGGCAATGGCCCAGGCGTTCTTTGTAAAATTATTTACAAAACACTGTATAGTCTCACAAATGTCACTTTTTATTTATGCCACTACAAAAAAACATGATGTAAATGATGCATGATGTAAAACATGATGTAAAAAACTTGTGTAGATCCTCCTCTATGTCAGTCCATGTGTAATTTTTCCATAATTCTTTGTTTTTTGCAGCATTTTTGTTAGTGTAACTGCAGATTGTGCTGACAGTGTCTATGGCACAAAAAAAAAAAAAAAATTAAAATGCCTCAACATGAACCCCTGGTGGTCTCTGAGGGTGAAACCTGCTAACTGCTGCAGCTCTGTCAGCTTCAGTCTCCCATGCAGAGCTCTGAGCGCATGTGTGGCTCTGCACCCTTAGCAGCGTTGCTAACTCCTCAGTAAGGAAAGCCTGCTTCATGTCAGAGTCTCTAAACTCCAGAAGAAGTCGATAAAAGTCCCTTTCTTTCTAAAAAAAAGTCGTTAGGGGGTCTGACAACAAAGTCGCTAGGTTTGCAACTACGTGTCCCAGACTGCATCCCTGCTGAGAGTCCCTCCCTCCCTTCTCATGTTGCAGGAAGAACGTAAGCGCCCGCCCCTTGTCAATCAGTCACCATATAATTTTGGATTGGTTGTTGTGGTGAAGTTTTCCACCAATAGGAGAGATGTTGTGGTGTGTTTTTTTTTTCCTTTGGCAAGCCTTTTCCGCCTGTAAGACCTGTCGCTAATGTCTGCATGCTATGTTTTCCTGTCTCATACAGCGCGATCGAGCGCCGAACATGATCAAAATAAGCAGAAAAAAAGTATCGCGGACATAATTTATCATAACTCTGGTTTTATTTGGCCTATCAACACAATTTAAAAACTGGTATATAGGTTGAGGTCCTCACTTTTGAGATGAGTTGAAACGGAGAGTCAACGAGGCTCCGTCTTGCAGCTACATCCGGTTAAATATGTCATGTGATTTGAACGCACACATAGACACACACACACGCACACACACACACACACACACACACACACACACACACACACACACACACACACACACTCAGAGTCTGGTTTTTAGCACCTGCAAAAACATGCTATTTACATATTTGACAAGAATGCAGAGGCTCCTTTTGCCCCTGAAAAAAATCAAATTTCAAACACAACTTGACTGGTCATTTCTCCAAAAGACAACCATGAAGCTCCATCCAAACCTGAAGCAGGCAGTTGGTGCATGTGTACAGTAACCTGAGGGGAGTGAGGTGAGTGCTTCTGAGGAGAACATGAGCAGTGAAGATTCACCTTGGAGCTAGGACAGAGACATGCACATGATTATACAGGGGCAGGGGCTCAAGTTTTTTCCAGTCGTTTATACAATATGGAAATTAATGTGAAATTAAAACACAAAGTATTAATAGAAAGGTAATGACTGTCCTGTGTAGGTGACAGTGATATCCAATAGGCTAGGCACTCACGAGGCTGGCTGTGGCAAGTGTAAGTGAAAGCAACACGCACTGGCAGGAAGAACAGCAAACGCCGATGAAGGAAAAGGGTCTTTGCAGTGATGGGCGTTACCAGAGAGGGCGATGGCCAGAGGACACAAATGGGACGGGGAGGCAGCGCGTTGGGGGGGGGACGCGACACAGCTCGGGCCCGCCAGTGCCCCAACGGGGTCCTAGTTAGGGCCCGAGCGTAGCTGCTAAGCAGCTGCGAGAGCCCTCTTGTTCCTGTAGTTTCCTTCTTTTGTTATTATTATTATTTTTCCTCCCCTTTGAACTGGAAAATGGCCCACTTCCCACTGGCGAAAACTCATGATATTTGGCAGGACGACCGGGCCTGGTGAAAAATTTGATTTTCTGAAGTCGCCCAAACAAGAAAATGCAAAATGGCTCCATAGCGCCCCCTAAGGTGAAAATTCACACTATTGACTGTCACGCCTGTACGCTTTGTCAAAATGACACAAAAATTGACACACACATGTATCTCAATAAGATCTACAAAAAAGTCAGTGCGGGCGTATCTGTCAAATGTACGGTTAAAGGGTTATTTCGCATTTTTTGCCGATCCGCACACATTGGAATTTCGCTAACTCCTCCGAAGGCTTTCGTTCCACCGGCACCACATTTGCTCAGGCCAATCTACACCCCATGGCCATTAAAAGTTATTCAAATTGAGACGCTGCACCCCACGGTTTAGGTTCTAGGGGGCGCCAAAGATAACCCTAAAATCCACATATTTAAAAGTCTTATAACTTTTTATTTTTGTCCTCACTGGCCTCCAAGTTTTCTAGGATGATGCAATGTCCAGCCATCAACACATCTGTGAAGGAATTTTTACTCCCCAAAAGAGCGCCCCCCCATGGCAGGAGAAAAAAGTCCATTTTTTCTTGACCCCTAAGGTGAAAATACACATTGTTGAGTGTCATGCCTGTACGCTTTGGCAAAATGACACAAAAATTGACACACACGTGTATCTCAATAAGATCTACGAAAAAGTCAATGCGCGCGTACCTGTCAAATGTACGGTTAAAGGGTTATTCCGCATTTTTTGCCGATCCGCACACATTGGAATTTCGCTAACTCCTCCGAAGGCTTTCGTTCCACCGGCACCACATTTGCTCAGGCCAATCTACACCCCATGGCCATTAAAAGTTATTCAAATCATGACGCTGCACCCCACGGTTTACGTTCTAGGGGGCGCCAAAGATAACCCTAAAATCCACATATTTCAAAGTCTTATAACTTTTTATTTTTGTCCTCACTGGCCTCCAAGTTTTCTAGGATGATGCAATGTCCAGCCATCAACACATTTGTGAAGGAATTTTTACTCCCCAAAAGAGCGCCCCCCCATGGCAGGAGAAAAAAGTCAATTTTTTCTTGTCCCGTAAGGTGAAAATTCACATTGTTGAGTGTGACACCTGTACGCTTTGTCATATTGACACAAAATTTGACAATCACGTGTATCTCAATAAGATCTACGAAAAAGTCAATGCACGCGTATCTGTCAAATATATGGTTAGAGGGCTATTTTGCATTTTTTGCCGATTCGCACACATTGGAATGTGGCTAACTCCTCCTAAGGCTTTCGTCCCACTGAAACCAAATTTGCTCAGGCCAATCTACACCCCATGGCCATTCAAAGTTGTAAAAATCATGACGCTGCACCCCACGGTTTACGTTCTAGGGGGCGCCAAAGATGACCCAAAAATCCACATTATTAAAAGAATCCACATTCCCCCCCCCCCCCCCATGGCACGAGAAAAAGTCAAGTTTTTCCTGCCCATCGCTCAATGGCTCAATCGCATCGCTCTCCAGGCAAAACCGTAAGGAGGAGCAACCTGCCATTTGGATATATATCCCAGCTGTGTTTGTGCCCTCACTCATGGTCCACACTTTTTTCAAATAGGACAAGAAGTTTGTCTGCAGCGAGTGTTTTGGTAGAAACTGCGCCTCCCATTCATTATAATGGGAAATGACTACAGACAAGTGCGCACACCATCTTTGGACCTTGAGTGTGACGCGATTGGGAGGGGGAGGCGGTCGCGCTGGGGGCGGCGCGACGCGGCTCGGGCCCGACAGTGCCCCACCGGGGCCCTAGTTAGGGCCCGAGCGTAGCTGCTAAGCAGCTGCGAGAGCCCTCTTGTTCCTGTAGTTTCCTTCTTTTGTTATTATTATTTTTCCTCCCCTTTGAACTGGAAAATGGCCCACTTCCCACTGGCGAAAACTCATGAAATTTGGCAGGACGACCGGGCCTGGTGAAAAATTTGATATTCCGAAGTCGCCCAAACAAGAAAATGCAAAATGGCTCCATAGCGCCCCCTAAGGTGAAAATTCACACTATTGACTGTCACGCCTGTACGCTTTGTCAAAATGACACAAAAATTGACACACACATGTATCTCAATAAGATCTACAAAAAAGTCAGTGCGGGCGTATCTGTCAAATGTACGGTTAAAGGGTTATTTCGCATTTTTTGCCGATCCGCACACATTGGAATTTCGCTAACTCCTCCGAAGGCTTTCGTTCCACCGGCACCACATTTGCTCAGGCCAATCTACACCCCATGGCCATTAAAAGTTATTCAAATCATGACGCTGCACCCCACGGTTTAGGTTCTAGGGGGCGCCAAAGATAACCCTAAAATCCACATATTTAAAAGTCTTATAACTTTTTATTTTTGTCCTCACTGGCCTCCAAGTTTTCTAGGATGATGCAATGTCCAGCCATCAACACATTTGTGAAGGAATTTTTACTCCCCAAAAGAGCGCCCCCCATGGCAGGAGAAAAAAGTCAATTTTTTCTTGTCCCCTAAGGTGGAAATTCACACTATTGACTGTCACGCCTGTATGCTTTATCATATTGACACAAAATTTGACAATCACATGTATCTCAATAAGATCTACAAAAAAGTCAATGCGCGCGTATCTGTCAAATGTACGGTTAAAGGGCTATTTTGCATTTTTTGCCGATTCGCACACATTGGAATGTGGCTAACTCCTCCTAAGGCTTTCGTCCCACTGACACCAAATTTGCTCAGGCCAATCTACACCCCATGGTCATTCAAAGTTGTAAAAATCATGACGCTGCACCCCACGGTTTACGTTCTAGGGGGCGCCAAAGATGACCCAAATATCCACATTCTTAAAAGAATCCACATCCCCCCCCCCCCCCATCCCCCAACCCCCATGGCAGGAGAAACAGTCAAGTTTTTCCTGCCCATCACTCAATGGCTCAATCGCATCACTCTCCCGGCAACACCGTAACAAGGAGCAACTTGCCGTTTGGATATATCCTAGCTGTGTTTGTGCCCTCACTCATGGTCCAGACTTTTTTCAAATAGGACATGTAGTTTGTCTGCAGCGAGTGTTTTGGTAGAAACTGCGCCTCCCATTCATTATAATGGGAAATGACCACAGACAAGTGCGCACACCATCTTTGGACCTTGAGTGTGACGCGATCGGGAGGGGGAGGCGGTCGCGCTGGGGGCGGCGCAACGCAGCTCGGGCCCGACAGTGCCCCACCGGGGCCCTAGTTCTTTCTTTCTTTCTTCTTTTTCCTCCCCTTTGAACTGGAAAATGGCCCACTTCCCACTGGCGAAAACTCATGAAATTTGGCAGGACGACCGGGCCTGGTGAAAAATTCGATATTCTGAAGTCGCCCAAACAATAAAATGCAAAATGGCTCCATAGCGCCCCCTAAGGTGGAAATTCACACTATTGACTGTCACGCCTGTACGCTTTGTCATATTGACACAAAAATTGACACACATATGTATCTCAATAAGATCTACAAAAAAGTCAGTGCGGCCGTATCTGTCAAAATTACGGTTAAAGGGTTATTTCGCATTTTTTGCCGATCCGCACACATTGGAATTTCGCTAACTCCTCCGAAGGCTTTCGTTCCACCGGCACCACATTTGCTCAGGCCAATCTACACCCCGTGGCCATTAAAAGTTATTCAAATCATGATGCTGCACCCCATGGTTTAGGTTCTAGGGGGCGCCAAAAATAACCCAAAAATCCACATTCTTAAATGTTTTATAACTTTTTATTTTTGTCCTCACTGGCCTCCAAGTTTTCTAGGATGATGCAATGTCCAGCCATCAACACATTTGTGAAGGAATTTTTACTCCCCAAAAGAGCGCCCCCCATGGTAGGAGAAAAAAGTCAATTTTTTCTTGTCCCCTTACATAAAAATACACATTGTTGAGTGTCACGCCTGAACGCTTTGTCATATTGACACAAAAATTGACAATCATGTGTATCTCAATTAGATCTACGAAAAAGTCAAAGAGCGCGTATCTGTATAATGTACGGTTAAAGGGCTATTTTGCATTTTTTGCCGATTCGCACACATTGGAATGTGGCTATCTCCTCCTAAGGCTTTCGTCCCACCGATACCAAATTTGCTCAGGGCAATCTACACCCCATGCCCATTCAAAGTTGTAAAAATCATGACGCTGCACCCCACGGTTTACGTTCTAGGGGGCGCCAAAGATGACCCAAAAATCCACATTCTTAAAAGTCATTTTGGCCACTGCAGGAGTACAGAGTACTGCAGTTCTAGGGGGCGCCAAAGATGACCCAAAAATCCACATTCTTAAAAGTCTTTTTGGCCACTGCAGGAGTACAGAGTACTGCAGGATACACACACATATACACACACGCCAACATACATACACACACACACACACACACACACACACACACACACACACACACACACACACACACACACACACACACACACACACACACTCAGAGTCTGTTTTTTAGCACCTGCAAAAACATGCTGTTTACATATTTGACAAGAATGCAGAGGCTTCCTTTTGCCCCTGAAAAAAATCAAATTTCAAACACAACTTGACTGTTCATTTCTCCAAAAGACAACCATGAAGCTCCATTTCAAACCTGAAGCAGATAGTTGGTGCATGTGTACAGTAACCTGAGGGGAGTGAGGTGACTATTTCTGAGGAGAACATGAGCAGTGAAGATTCACCTTGGAGCTAGAACAGGGACGTGCACATGATTATACAGGGGCAGGGGCTCAAGTTTTTTCCAGTCATTTATACAATATGGAAATTAATGTGAAATTAAACCACAAATATGTGTGATGAACTGTTTTTAAAACTTAAACTTCAAATAAAAATTGTAAACTTCAAAACATATGCAAATTTTTAACAAAGAACATAGTAATTTACCTCTATTTACATCAAAATGCAGGCAATGGCCCAGGCGTTCTTTGTAAAATTATTTACAAAACACTGTATAGTCTCACAAATGTCACTTTTTATTTATGCCACTACAAAAAAACATGATGTAAATGATGCATGATGTAAAACATGATGTAAAAAACTTGTGTAGATCCTCCTCTATGTCAGTCCATGTGTAATTTTTCCATAATTCTTTGTTTTTTGCAGCATTTTTGTTAGTGTAACTGCAGATTGTGCTGACAGTGTCTATGGCACAAAAAAAAAAAAAATTAAAATGCCTCAACATGAACCCCTGGTGGTCTCTGAGGGTGAAACCTGCTAACTGCTGCAGCTCTGTCAGCTTCAGTCTCCCATGCAGAGCTCTGAGCGCATGTGTGGCTCTGCACCCTTAGCAGCGTTGCTAACTCCTCAGTAAGGAAAGCCTGCTTCATGTCAGAGTCTCTAAACTCCAGAAGAAGTCGATAAAAGTCCCTTTCTTTCTAAAAAAAAAGTCGTTAGGGGGTCTGAAAAGTCATTGAATCTAACAACAAAGTCGCTAGGTTTGCAACTACGTGTCCCAGACTGCATCCCTGCTGAGAGTCCCTCCCTCGCTTCTCATGTTGCAGGAAGAACGTAAGCACCCGCCCCTTGTCAATCAGTCACCATATAATTTTGGATTGGTTGTTGTGGTGAAGTTTTCCACCAATAGGAGAGATGTTGTGGTGTGTTTTTTTTTTCTTTTGGCAAGCCTTTTCCGCCTGTAAGACCTGTCGCTAATGTCTGCATGCTATGTTTTCCTGTCTCATACAGCGCGATCGAGCGCCGAACGTGATCAAAATAAGCAGAAAAAAAGTATCGCGGACATAATTTATCATAACTCTGGTTTTATTTGGCCTATCAACACAATTTAAAAACTGGTATATAGGTTGAGGTCCTCACTTTTGAGATAAGTTGAAACGGAGAGTCAACGAGGCTCCGTCTTGCAGCTACATCCGGTTAAATATGTCATGTGACTTGAACGCACACACAGACACACACACACGCACACACACACACACACACTCAGAGTCTGGTTTTTAGCACCTGCAAAAACATGCTATTTACATATTTGACAAGAATGCAGAGGCTCCTTTTGCCCCTGAAAAAAATCAAATTTCAAACACAACTTGACTGGTCATTTCTCCAAAAGACAACCATGAAGCTCCATCCAAACCTGAAGCAGGCAGTTGGTGCATGTGTACAGTAACCTGAGGGGAGTGAGGTGAGTGCTTCTGAGGAGAACATGAGCAGTGAAGATTCACCTTGGAGCTAGAACAGAGACATGCACATGATTATACAGGGGCAGGGGCTCAAGTTTTTTCCAGTCGTTTATACAATATGGAAATTAATGTGAAATTAAAACACAAAGTATTAATAGAAAGGTAATGACTGTCCTGTGTAGGTGACAGTGATATCGAATAGGCTAGGCACTCACGAGGCTGGCTGTGGCAAGTGTAAGTGAAAGCAACACGCACTGGCAGGAAGAACAGCAAACGCCGATGAAGGAAAAGGGTCTTTGCAGTGATGGGCGTTACCAGAGAGGGCGATGGCCAGAGGACACAAATGGGACGGGGAGGCAGCACGTTGGGGGGGGGGGGGGGGGGGGGCGACACGGCTCGGGCCCGCCAGTGCCCCAACGGGGTCCTAGTTCTTTCTTTCTTTCTTCTTTTTCCTCCCCTTTGAACTGGAAAATGGCCCACTTCCCACTGGCGAAAACTCATGAAATTTGGCAGGACGACCGGGCCTGGTGAAAAATTCGATATTCTGAAGTCGCCCAAACAATAAAATGCAAAATGGCTCCATAGCGCCCCCTAAGGTGGAAATTCACACTATTGACTGTCACGCCTGTACGCTTTGTCATATTGACACAAAAATTGACACACATATGTATCTCAATAAGATCTACAAAAAAGTCAGTGCGGGCGTATCTGTCAAAATTACGGTTAAAGGGTTATTTCGCATTTTTTGCCGATCCGCACACATTGGAATTTCGCTAACTCCTCCGAAGGCTTTCGTTCCACCGGAACCACATTTGCTCAGGCCAATCTACACCCCGTGGCCATTAAAAGTTATCAAAATCATGACGCTGCACCCCAAGGTTTAGGTTCTAGGGGGCGCCAAAGATAACACTAAAATCCACATATTTAAAAGTCTTATAACTTTTTATTTTTGTCCTCACTGGCCTCCAAGTTTTCTAGGATGATGCAATGTCCAGCCATCAACACATTTGTGAAGGAATTTTTACTCCCCAAAAGAGCGCCCCCCATGGCAGGAGAAAAAAGTCCATTTTTTCTTGTCCCCTAAGGTGAAAATACACATTGTTGAGTGTCACGCCTATACGCTTTGTCAAAATGACACAAAAATTGACACACACATGTAACTCAATAAGATCTACGAAAAAGTCAATGCGCGCGTATCTGTCAAATGTACGGTTAAAGGGTTATTCCGCATTTTTTGCCGATCCGCACACATTGGAATTTCGCTAACTCCTCCTAAGGCTTTCTTTCCACCGGCACCACATTTGCTCAGGCCAATCTACACCCCATGGCCATTAAAAGTTATCAAAATCATGACGCTGCACCCCACGGTTTAGGTTCTAGGGGGCGCCAAAGATAACCCTAAAATCCACATATTTAAAAGTCTTATAACTTTTTAGGGCCCGAGCGTAGCTGCTAAGCAGCTGCGAGAGCCCTATTATTCCCCAAGTGGTTTTTCTTTGTTTCTTTCTTTCTTTCTTTCTTTCTTTCTTCTTTTTCCTCCCCTTTGAACTGGAAAATGGCCCACTTCCCACTGGCGAAAACTCATGAAATTTGGCAGGACGACCGGGCCTGGTGAAAAATTCGATATTCTGAAGTCGCCCAAACAATAAAATGCAAAATGGCTCCATAGCGCCCCCTAAGGTGGAAATTCACACTATTGACTGTCACGCCTGTACGCTTTGTCATATTGACACAAAAATTGACACACATATGTATCTCAATAAGATCTACAAGAAAGTCAGTGCGGCCGTATCTGTCAAAATTACGGTTAAAGGGTTATTTCGCATTTTTTGCCGATCCGCACACATTGGAATTTCGCTAACTCCTCCGAAGGCTTTCGTTCCACCGGCACCACATTTGCTCAGGCCAATCTACACCCCGTGGCCATTAAAAGTTATCAAAATCATGACGCTGCACCCCAAGGTTTAGGTTCTAGGGGGCGCCAAAGATAACACTAAAATCCACATATTTAAAAGTCTTATAACTTTTTATTTTTGCCCTCACTGGCCTCCAAGTTTTCTAGGATGATGCAATGTCCAGCCATCAACACATTTATGAAGGAATTTTTACTCCCCAAAAGAGCGCCCCCCCATGGCAGGAGAAAAAAGTCAATTTTTTCTTGTCCCCTAAGGTGAAAATACACATTGTTGAGTGTCACGCCTATACGCTTTGTCAAAATGACACAAAAATTGACACACACATGTAACTCAATAAGATCTACGAAAAAGTCAATGCGCGCGTATCTGTCAAATGTACGGTTAAAGGGTTATTCCGCATTTTTTGCCGATCCGCACACATTGGAATGTGGCTAACTCCTCCTAAGGCTTTCGTTCCACCGGCACCACATTTGCTCAGGCCAATCTACACCCCATGGCCATTAAAAGTTATCAAAATCATGACGCTGCACCCCACGGTTTAGGTTCTAGGGGGCGCCAAAGATAACCCTAAAATCCACATATTTAAAAGTCTTATAACTTTTTATTTTTGTCCTCACTGGCCTCCAAGTTTTCTAGGATGATGCAATGTCCAGCCATCAACACAATTGTGAAGGAATTTTTACTCCCCAAAAGAGCGCCCCCCCCATGGCAGGAGAAAAAAGTCCATTTTTTCTTGTCCCCTAAGGTGAAAATACACATTGTTGAGTGTCACGCCTATACGCTTTGTCAAAATGACACAAAAATTGACACACACGTAACTCAATAAGATCTACGAAAAAGTCAATGCGCGCGTATCTGTCAAATGTACGGTTAAAGGGTTATTTCGCATTTTTTGCCGATCCGCACACATTGGAATGTGGCTAACTCCTCCTAAGGCTTTCGTTCCACCGGCACCACATTTGCTCAGGCCAATCTACACCCCATGGCCATTAAAAGTTATCAAAATCATGACGCTGCACCCCACGGTTTAGGTTCTAGGGGGCGCCAAAGATAACCCTAAAATCCACATATTTAAAAGTCTTATAACTTTTTATTTTTGTCCTCACTGGCCTCCAAGTTTTCTAGGATGATGCAATGTCCAGCCATCAACACATTTGTGAAGGAATTTTTACTCCCCAAAAGAGCACCCCCCCATGGCAGGAGAAAAAAGTCCATTTTTTCTTGTCCCTTAAGGTGAAAATACATATTGTTGAGATTCACGCCTATACGCTTTGTCATATTGACACAAAATTTGACAATCACGTGCCTTGCCTGGTATCATTTTTTTCAGCACAACCTCACCTGTGCGAATTTACAGTTATTTTATCATGTTGACATACTGAATTTACACAATGGACCCAAATTCACACACAAAACATAAAATCCGAGTGGAAAAAAGTAACATTTTTACTGTGAAAACCACAAATATGTGTGATGAACTGTTTTTAAAACTTAAACTTCAAATAAAAATTGTAAACTTCAAAACATATGCAAATTTTTAACAAAGAACATAGTGATTTACCTCTATTTACATCAAAATGCAGGCAATGGCCCAGGCGTTCTTTGTAAAATTATTTACAAAACACTGTATAGTCTCACAAATGTCACTTTTTATTTATGCCACTACAATTAAACATGATGTAAATGATGCATGATGTAAAACATGATGTAAAAAACTTGTGTAGATCCTCCTCTATGTCAGTCCATGTGTAATTTTTCCATAATTCTTTGTTTTTTGCAGCATTTTTGTTAGTGTAACTGCAGATTGTGCTGACAGTGTCTATGGCACAAAAAAAAAAAAAAATTAAAATGCCTCAACATGAACCCCTGGTGGTCTCTGAGGGTGAAACCTGCTAACTGCTGCAGCTCTGTCAGCTTCAGTCTCCCATGCAGAGCTCGGAGCGCATGTGTGGCTCTGCACCCTTAGCAGCGTTGCTAACTCCTCAGTAAGGAAAGCCTGCTTCATGTCAGAGTCTCTAAACTCCAGAAGAAGTCGATAAAAGTCCCTTTGTTTAAAAAAAAAAGTCGTTAGGGGGTCTGAAAAGTCATTGAATCTAACAACAAAGTCGCTAGGTTTGCAACTACGTGTCCCAGACTGCATCCTTGCTGAGAGTCCCTCCCTCCCTTCTCATGCTGCAGGAAGAACGTAAGCGCCCGCCCCTTGTCAATCAGTCACCATATAATTTTGGATTGGTTGTTGTGGTGAAGTTTTCCACCAATAGGAGAGATGTTGTGGTGTGTTTTTTTTCTTTTGGCAAGCCTTTTCCGCCTGTAAGAGCTGTCGCTAATGTCTGCATGCTATGTTTTCCTGTCTCATACAGCGCGATCGAGCGCCGAACGTGATCAAAATAAGCAGAAAAAAAGTATCGCGGACATAATTTATCATAACTCTGGTTTTATTTGGCCTATCAACACAATTTAAAAACTGGTATATAGGTTGAGGTCCTCACTTTTGAGATAAGTTGAAACGGAGAGTCAACGAGGCTCCGTCTTGCAGCTACATCCGGTTAAATATGTCATGTGACTTGAACGCACACACAGACACACACACACGCACACACACACACACACACACGCACACACGCACACACACACACACACACACACACACACACACACACACACACACACACACACACACTCAGAGTCTGGTTTTTAGCACCTGCAAAAACATGCTATTTACATATTTGACAAGAATGCAGAGGCTCCTTTTGCCCCTGAAAAAAATCTCATTTCAAACACAACTTGACTGGTCATTTCTCCAAAAGACAACCATGAAGCTCCATCCAAACCTGAAGCAGGCAGTTGGTGCATGTGTACAGTAACCTGAGGGGAGTGAGGTGAGTGCTTCTGAGGAGAACATGAGCAGTGAAGATTCACCTTGGAGCTAGAACAGAGACATGCACATGATTATACAGGGGCAGGGGCTCAAGTTTTTTCCAGTCGTTTATACAATATGGAAATTAATGTGAAATTAAAACACAAAGTATTAATAGAAAGGTAATGACTGTCCTGTGTAGGTGACAGTGATATCGAATAGGCTAGGCACTCACGAGGCTGGCTGTGGCAAGTGTAAGTGAAAGCAACACGCACTGGCAGGAAGAACAGCAAACGCCGATGAAGGGAAAGGGTCTTTGCAGTGATGGGCGTTAACAGAGAGGGCGATGGCCAGAGGACACAAATGGGACGGGGAGGCAGCACGTTGGGGGGGGGGGGGGGGGGCGACGCGACACGGCTCGGGCCCGCCAGTGCCCCAACGGGGTCCTAGTTATTTTTGTCCTCACTGGCCTCCAAGTTTTCTAGGATGATGCAATGTCCAGCCATCAACACATTTGTGAAGGAATTTTTACTCCCCAAAAGAGCGCCCCCCCATGGCAGGAGAAAAAAGTCCATTTTTTCTTGTCCCTTAAGGTGAAAATACATATTGTTGAGATTCACGCCTATACGCTTTGTCATATTGACACAAAATTTGACAATCACGTGCCTTGCCTGGTATCATTTTTTTCAGCACAACCTCACCTGTGCGAATTTACAGTTATTTTATCATGTTGACATACTGAATTTACACAATGGACCCAAATTCACACACAAAACATAAAATCCGAGTGGAAAAAAGTAACATTTTTACTGTGAAAACCACAAATATGTGTGATGAACTGTTTTTAAAACTTAAACTTCAAATAAAAATTGTAAACTTCAAAACATATGCAAATTTTTAACAAAGAACATAGTGATTTACCTCTATTTACATCAAAATGCAGGCAATGGCCCAGGCGTTCTTTGTAAAATTATTTACAAAACACTGTATAGTCTCACAAATGTCACTTTTTATTTATGCCACTACAAAAAAACATGATGTAAATGATGCATGATGTAAAACATGATGTAAAATACTTGTGTAGATCCTCCTCTATGTCAGTCCATGTGTAATTTTTCCACAATTCTTTGTTTTTTGCAGCATTTTTGTTAGTGTAACTGCAGATTGTGCTGACAGTGTCTATGGCACAAAAAAAAAAAAATTAAAATGCCTCAACATGAACCCCTGGTGGTCTCTGAGGGTGAAACCTGCTAACTGCTGCAGCTCTGTCAGCTTCAGTCTCCCATGCAGAGCTCTGAGCGCATGTGTGGCTCTGCACCCTTAGCAGCGTTGCTAACTCCTCAGTAAGGAAAGCCTGCTTCATGTCAGAGTCTCTAAACTCCAGAAGAAGTAGATAAAAGTCCCTTTCTTTCTAAAAAAAAGTCGTTAGGGGGTCTGAAAAGTCATTGAATCTAACAACAAAGTCGCTAGGTTTGCAACTACGTGTCCCAGACTGCATCCCTGCTGAGAGTCCCTCCCTCCCTTCTCATGTTGCAGGAAGAACGTAAGCACCCGCCCCTTGTCAATCAGTCACCATATAATTTTGGATTGGTTGTTGTGGTGAAGTTTTCCACCAATAGGAGAGATGTTGTGGTGTGTTTTTTTTTTCCTTTGGCAAGCCTTTTCCGCCTGTAAGACCTGTCGCTAATGTCTGCATGCTATGTTTTCCTGTCTCATACAGCGCGATCGAGCGCCGAACGTGATCAAAATAAGCAGAAAACAAGTATCGCGGACATAATTTATCATAACTCTGGTTTTATTTGGCCTATCAACACAATTTAAAAACTGGTATATAGGTTGAGGTCCTCACTTTTGAGATTAGTTGAAACGGAGAGTCAACGAGGCTCCGTCTTGCAGCTACATCCGGTTAAATATGTCATGTGACTTGAACGCACACACACACACACACACACACACACACACACACACACACAGACACACACACACACGCACACACACACACTCAGAGTCTGGTTTTTAGCACCTGCAAAAACATGCTATTTACATATTTGACAAGAATGCAGAGGCTCCTTTTGCCCCTGAAAAAAATCACATTTCAAACACAACTTGACTGCTCATTTCTCCAAAAGACAACCATGAAGCTCCATCCAAACCTGAAGCAGGCAGTTGGTGCATGTGTACAGTAACCTGAGGGGAGTGAGGTGACTGCTTCTGAGGAGAACATGAGCAGTGAAGATTCACCTTAGAGCTAGAACAGAGACGTGCACATGATTATACAGGGGCAGGGGCTCAAGTTTTTTCCAGTTGTTTATACAATATGGAAATTAATGTGAAATTAAAAAACAAAGTATTAATAGAAAGGTAATGACTGTCCTGTGTAGGTGACAGTGATATCCAATAGGCTAGGCACTCACGAGGCTGGCTGTGGCAAGTGTAAGTGAAAGCAACACGCACTGGCAGGAAGAACAGCAAACGCCGATGAAGGAAAAGGGTCTTTGCAGTGATGGGCGTTACCAGAGAGGGCGATGGCCAGAGGACACAAATAAGACGGGGAGGCAGCGCGTTGGGGGGGGGACGCGACACGGCTCGGGCCCGCCAGTGCCCCAACGGGGTCCTAGTTCTTTCTTTCTTTCTTCTTTTTCCTCCCCTTTGAACTGGAAAATGGCCCACTTCCCACTGGCGAAAACTCATGAAATTTGGCAGGACGACCGGGCCTGGTGAAAAATTCGATATTCTGAAGTCGCCCAAACAATGAAATGCAAAATGGCTCCATAGCGCCCCCTAAGGTGGAAATTCACACTATTGACTGTCACGCCTGTACGCTTTGTCATATTGACACAAAAATTGACACACATATGTATCTCAATAAGATCTACAAAAAAGTCAGTGCGGCCGTATCTGTCAAATGTACGGTTAAAGGGTTATTTCGCATTTTTTGCCGATCCGCACACATTGGAATTTCGCTAACTCCTCCGAAGGCTTTCGTTCCACCGGCACCACATTTGCTCAGGCCAATCTACACCCCGTGGCCATTAAAAGTTATCAAAATCATGACGCTGCACCCCAAGGTTTAGGTTCTAGGGGGCGCCAAAGATAACACTAAAATCCACATATTTAAAAGTCTTATAACTTTTTATTTTTGTCCTCACTGGCCTCCAAGTTTTCTAGGATGATGCAATGTCCAGCCATCAACACATTTGTGAAGGAATTTTTACTCCCCAAAAGAGCGCCCCCCCATGGCAGGAGAAAAAAGTCCATTTTTTCTTGTCCCCTAAGGTGAAAAAAAACATTGTTGAGTGTCACGCCTATACGCTTTGTCAAAATGACACAAAAATTGACACACACATGTAACTCAATAAGATCTACGAAAAAGTCAATGCCCGCGTATCTGTCAAATGTACGGTTAAAGGGTTATTCCGCATTTTTTGCCGATCCGCACACATTGGAATGTGGCTAACTCCTCCTAAGGCTTTCGTTCCACCGGCACCACATTTGCTCAGGCCAATCTACACCCCATGGCCATTAAAAGTTATTCAAATCATGACGCTGCACCCCACGGTTTAGGTTCTAGGGGGCGCCAAAGATAACCCTAAAATCCACATATTTAAAAGTCTTATAACTTTTTATTTTTGTCCTCACTGGCCTCCAAGTTTTCTAGGATGATGCAATGTCCAGCCATCAACACATTTGTGAAGGAATTTTTACTCCCCAAAAGAGCGCCCCCCCATGGCAGGAGAAAAAAGTCCATTTTTTCTTGTCCCCTAAGGTGAAAATACATATTGTTGAGATTCACGCCTATACGCTTTGTCATATTGACACAAAATTTGACAATCACGTGCCTTGCCTGGTATCATTTTTTTCAGCACAACCTCACCTGTGCGAATTTACAGTTATTTTATCATGTTGACATACTGAATTTACACAATGGACCCAAATTCACACACAAAACATAAAATCCGAGTGGAAAAAAGTAACATTTTTACTGTGAAAACCACAAATATGTGTGATGAACTGTTTTTAAAACTTAAACTTCAAATAAAAATTGTAAACTTCAAAACATATGCAAATTTTTAACAAAGAACATAGTGATTTACCTCTATTTTCATCAAAATGCAGGCAATGGCCCAGGCGTTCTTTGTAAATTATTTACAAAACACTGTATAGTCTCACAAATGTCACTTTTTATTTATGCCACTACAAAAAAACATGATGTAAATGATGCATGATGTAAAACATGATGTAAAAAACTTGTGTAGATCCTCCTCTATGTCAGTCCATGTGTAATTTTTCCATAATTCTTTGTTTTTTGCAGCATTTTTGTTAGTGTAACTGCAGATTGTGCTGACAGTGTCTATGGCACAAAAAAAAAAAAAATTAAAATGCCTCAACATGAACCCCTGGTGGTCTCTGAGGGTGAAACCTGCTAACTGCTGCAGCTCTGTCAGCTTCAGTCTCCCATGCAGAGCTCTGAGCGCATGTGTGGCTCTGCATCCTTAGCAGCGTTGCTAACTCCTCAGTAAGGAAAGCCTGCTTCATGTCAGAGTCTCTAAACTCCAGAAGAAGTCGATAAAAGTCCCTTTCTTTCTAAAAAAAAAGTTGTTAGGGGGTCTGAAAAGTCATTGAATCTAACAACAAAGTCGCTAGGTTTGCAACTACGTGTCCCAGACTGCATCCCTGCTGAGAGTCCCTCCCTCCCTTCTCATGTTGCAGGAAGAACGTAAGCACCCGCCCCTTGTCAATCAGTCACCATATAATTTTGGATTGGTTGTTGTGGTGAAGTTTTCCACCAATAGGAGAGATGTTGTGGTGTGTTTTTTTTTTCTTTTGGCAAGCCTTTTCCGCCTGTAAGACCTGTCGCTAATGTCTGCATGCTATGTTTTCCTGTCTCATACAGCGCGATCGAGCGCCGAACGTGATCAAAATAAGCAGAAAAAAAGTATCGCGGACATAATTTATCATAACTCTGGTTTTATTTGGCCTATCAACACAATTTAAAAACTGGTATATAGGTTGAGGTCCTCACTTTTGAGATAAGTTGAAACGGAGAGTCAACGAGGCTCCGTCTTGCAGCTACATCCGGTTAAATATGTCATGTGACTTGAACGCACACACACACACGCACACACACACAGACACACGCACACACACACACACACTCAGAGTCTGGTTTTTAGCACCTGCAAAAACATGCTATTTACATATTTGACAAGAATGCAGAGGCTCCTTTTGCCCCTGAAAAAAATCAAATTTCAAACACAACTTGACTGCTCATTTCTCCAAAAGACAACCATGAAGCTCCATCCAAACCTGAAGCAGGCAGTTGGTGCATGTGTACAGTAACCTGAGGGGAGTGAGGTGACTGCTTCTGAGGAGAACATGAGCAGTGAAGATTCACCTTAGAGCTAGAACAGAGACGTGCACATGATTATACAGGGGCAGGGGCTCAAGTTTTTTCCAGTTGTTTATACAATATGGAAATTAATGTGAAATTAAAAAACAAAGTATTAATAGAAAGGTAATGACTGTCCTGTGTAGGTGACAGTGATATCCAATAGGCTAGGCACTCACGAGGCTGGCTGTGGCAAGTGTAAGTGAAAGCAACACGCACTGGCAGGAAGAACAGCAAACGCCGATGAAGGAAAAGGGTCTTTGCAGTGATGGGCGTTACCAGAGAGGGCGATGGCCAGAGGAAACAAATGGGACGGGGAGGCAGCGCGTTGGGGGGGGGACGCGACACAGCTCGGGCCCGCCAGTGCCCCAACGGGGTCCTAGTTAGGGCCCGAGCCAGCTGCAGAGCAGCCGGGCGTAGGCCCTATTATTCCCCAAGTGGTTTTTCTTTGTTTCTTTCTTTCTTTTTTCTTTTTCCTCCCCTTTGAACTGGAAAATGGCCCACTTCCCACTGGCGAAAACTCATGAAATTTGGCAGGACGACCAGGCCTGGTGAAAAATTCGATATTCTGAAGTCGCCCAAACAATAAAATGCAAAATGGCTCCATAGCGCCCCCTAAGGTGGAAATTCACACTATTGACTGTCACGCCTGTACGCTTTGTCATATTGACACAAAAATTGACACACATATGTATCTCAATACGATCTACAAAAAAGTCAGTGCGGCCGTATCTGTCAAAATTACGGTTAAAGGGTTATTTCGCATTTTTTGCCGATCCGCACACATTGGAATTTCGCTAACTCCTCCGAAGGCTTTCGTTCCACCGGCACCACATTTGCTCAGGCCAATCTACACCCCGTGGCCATTAAAAGTTATCAAAATCATGACGCTGCACCCCTCGGTTTACGTTCTAGGGGGCGCCAAAGATAACACTAAAATCCACATATTTAAAAGTCTTATAACTTTTTATTTTTGTCCTCACTGGCCTCCAAGTTTTCTAGGATGATGCAATGTCCAGCCATCAACACATTTGTGAAGGAATTTTTACTCCCCAAAAGAGCGCCCCCCCATGGCAGGAGAAAAAAGTCCATTTTTTCTTGTCCCCTAAGGTGAAAATACACATTGTTGAGTGTCACGCCTATACGCTTTGTCAAAATGACACAAAAATTGACACACACATGTAACTCAATAAGATCTACGAAAAAGTCAATGCGCGCGTATCTGTCAAATGTACGGTTAAAGGGTTATTCCGCATTTTTTGCCGATCCGCACACATTGGAATGTGGCTAACTCCTCCGAAGGCTTTCGTTCCACCGGCACCACATTTGCTCAGGCCAATCTACACCCCATGGCCATTAAAAGTTATTCAAATCATGACGCTGCACACCACGGTTTAGGTTCTAGGGGGCACCAAACATAACCCTAAAATCCACATATTTAAAAGTCTTATAACTTTTTATTTTTGTCCTCACTGGCCTCCAAGTTTTCTAGGATGATGCAATGTCCAGCCATCAACACATTTGTGAAGGAATTTTTACTCCCCAAAAGAGCGCCCCCCATGGCAGGAGAAAAAAGTCAATTTTTTCTTGTCCCCTAAGGTGAAAATACACATTGTTGAGTGTAACACCTGTACGCTTTGGCAAAATGACACAAAAATTGACACACACATGTATCTCAATAAGATCTACGAAAAAGTCAATGCGCGCGTATCTGTCAAATGTACGGTTAAAGGGTTATTCCGCATTTTTTGCCGATCCGCACACATTGGAATTTCGCTAACTCCTCCGAAGGCTTTCGTTCCACCGGCACCACATTTGCTCAGGCCTATCTACACCCCATGGCCATTAAAAGTTATTCAAATCATGACGCTGCACCCCACGGTTTAGGTTCTAGGGGGAGCCAAAGATAACCGTAAAATCCACATATTTAAAAGTCTTATAACTTTTTATTTTTGTCCCCACTGGCCTCCAAGTTTTCTAGGATGATGCAATGTCCAGCCATCAACACATTTGTGAAGGAATTTTTACTCGCCAAAAGAGCGCCCCCCATGGCAGGAGAAAAAAGTCCATTTTTTCTTGTCCACTAAGGTGAAAATACACATTGTTGAGTGCTACGCCTGTATGTTTTGTCGTATTGACACAAAATTTTACATACACGTGTATTTCAATAAGATCTTCGAAAAAGTCAATGGCCACGTATCTGTAAAATGTACGGTTAAAGGGTTATTTCGCATTTTTTGCAGATTCGCACACATTGGAATTTCGCTATTTCCTCCGAAGGCTTTCGTTCCACCGGCACCACATTTGCTCAGGCCAATCTACACCCTATGGCCATTAAAAGTTATTCAAATCATGACGCTGCACCCCACGGTTTAGGTTCTAGGGGGCGCCAAATATAACCCTAAAATCCACATATTTAAAAGTCTTATAACTTTTTATTTTTGTCCTCACTGGCCTCCATGTTTTCTAGGATGATGCAATGTCCAGCCATCAACACATTTGTGAAGGAGTTTTTTCTCTTTAAAAGAGCGCCCCCCATGGCAGGAGAATAAAGTCAAGTTTTTCCTGTTCATCATTCAATGGCTCAAACGCACTGCTCTCTCGGCAAAAGCGAAAGGAGGAGCAACTTGCCATTTGGATATATCTTAGCTGTGTTTGTGCCCTCACTCATGGTCCAGACTTTTTTCAAATAGGACATGGAGTTTTTCTGCAGCGAGCGTTTTGGTAGAAACTGCGCCTCCCGTTCATTATAATGGTAAATGACCACAAACAAATGCGCACACCATCTTTGGACCTTGAGTGTGACGCGATCGGGTGGGGGAGGCGGTCGCGCTGGGGGCGGCGTGACACGGCTCGGGCCCGCCAGTGCCCCAACGGGGCCCTAGTTATTTTTCCTCCCCTTTGAACTGGAAAATGGCCCACTTCCCACTGGCGAAAACTCATGAAATTTGGCAGGACGACCGGGCCTGGTGAAAAATTTGATATTCTGAAGTCGCCCAAACAATACAATGCAAAATGGCTCCATAGCGCCCCCTAAGGTGAAAAATTCACCTGACGCCTGTACGCTTTGTCAAAATGACACAAAAATTGACACACACATGTATCTCAATAAGATCTACAAAAAAGTCAGTGCGGGCGTATCTGTCAAATGTACGGTTAAAGGGTTATTTCGCATTTTTTGCCGATCCGCACACATTGGAATTTCGCTAACTCCTCCGAAGGCTTTCGTTCCACCGGCACCACATTTGCTCAGGCCAATCAACACCCCATGGCCATTAAAAGTTATTCAAATCATGACGCTGCACCCCACGGTTTAGGTTCTAGGGGGCGCCAAAGATAACCCTAAGATCCACATATTTAAAAGTCTTATAACTTTTTATTTTTGCCCTCACTGGCCTCCAAGTTTTCTAGGATGATGCAATGTCCAGCCATCAACACATTTGTGAAGGAATTTTTACTCCCCAAAAGAGCGCCCCCCCATGGCAGGAGAAAAAAGTCCATTTTTTCTTGTCCCCTAAGGTGAAAATACACATTGTTGAGTGTCACGCCTCTACGCTTTGTCAAAATGACACAAAAATTGACACACACATGTAACTCAATAAGATCTACGAAAAAGTCAATGCGCGCGTATCTGTCAAATGTACGGTTAAAGGGTTATTCCGCATTTTTTGCCGATCCGCACACATTGGAATTTCGCTAACTCCTCCTAAGGCTTTCGTTCCACCGGCACCACATTTGCTCAGGCCAATCTACACCCCATGGCCATTAAAAGTTATTCAAATCATGACGCTGCACCCCACGGTTTAGGTTCTAGGGGGCGCCAAAGATAACACTAAAATCCACATATTTAAAAGTCTTATAACTTTTTATTTTTGTCCTCACTGGCCTCCAAGTTTTCTAGGATGATGCAATGTCCAGCCATCAACACATTTGTGAAGGAATTTTTACTCCCCAAAAGAGCGCCCCCCCATGGCAGGAGAAAAAAGTCCATTTTTTCTTGTCCCCTAAGGTGAAAATACATATTGTTGAGATTCACGCCTATACGCTTTGTCATATTGACACAAAATTTGACAATCACGTGCCTTGCCTGGTATCATTTTTTTCAGCACAACCTCACCTGTGCGAATTTACAGTTATTTTATCATGTTGACATACTGAATTTACACAATGGACCCAAATTCACACACAAAACATAAAATCCGAGTGGAAAAAAGTAACATTTTTACTGTGAAAACCACAAATATGTGTGATGAACTGTTTTTAAAACTTAAACTTCAAATAAAAATTGTAAACTTCAAAACATATGCAAATTTTTAACAAAGAACATAGTGATTTACCTCTATTTACATCAAAATGCAGGCAATGGCCCAGGCGTTCTTTGTAAAATTATTTACAAAACACTGTATAGTCTCACAAATGTCACTTTTTATTTATGCCACTACAAAAAAACATGATGTAAATGATGCATGATGTAAAACATGATGTAAAAAACTTGTGTAGATCCTCCTCTATGTCAGTCCATGTGTAATTTTTCCATAATTCTTTGTTTTTTGCGGCATTTTTGTTAGTGTAACTGCAGATTGTGCTGACAGTGTCTATGGCACACAAAAAAAAAAATTTAAAATGCCTCAACATGAACCCCTGGTGGTCTCTGAGGGTGAAACCTGCTAACTGCTGCAGCTCTGTCAGCTTCAGTCTCCCATGCAGAGCTCTGAGCGCATGTGTGGCTCTGCACCCTTAGCAGCGTTGCTAACTCCTCAGTAAGGAAAGCCTGCTTCATGTCAGAGTCTCTAAACTCCAGAAGAAGTCGATAAAAGTCCCTTTCTTTCTAAAAAAAAGTCGTTAGGGGGTCTGAAAAGTCATTGAATCTAACAACAAAGTCGCTAGGTTTGCAACTACGTGTCCCAGACTGCATCCCTGCTGAGAGTCCCTCCCTCGCTTCTCATGTTGCAGGAAGAACGTAAGCGCCCGCCCCTTGTCAATCAGTCACCATATAATTTTGGATTGGTTGTTGTGGTGAAGTTTTCCACCAATAGGAGAGATGTTGTGGTGTGTTTTTTTTTTCTTTTGGCAAGCCTTTTCTGCCTGTAAGACCTGTCGCTAATGTCTGCATGCTATGTTTTCCTGTCTCATACAGCGCGATCGAGCGCCGAACGTGATCAAAATAAGCAGAAAAAAAGTATCGCGGACATAATTTATCATAACTCTGGTTTTATTTGGCCTATCAACACAATTTAAAAACTGGTATATAGATTGAGGTCCTCACTTTTGAGATAAGTTGAAACGGAGAGTCAACGAGGCTCCGTCTTGCAGCTACATCCGGTTAAATATGTCATGTGACTTGAACGCACACACAATAACACACACACGCACACACACACACACACACACACACACACACTCAGAGTCTGGTTTTTAGCACCTGCAAAAACATGCTATTTACATATTTGACAAGAATGCAGAGGCTCCTTTTGCCCCTGAAAAAAATCAAATTTCAAACACAACTTGACTGGTCATTTCTCCAAAAGACAACCATGAAGCTCCATCAAACCTGAAGCAGGCAGTTGGTGCATGTGTACAGTAACCTGAGGGGAGTGAGGTGACTGCTTCTGAGGAGAACATGAGCAGTGAAGATTCACCTTGGAGCTAGAACAGAGACATGCACATGATTATCCAGGGGCAGGGGCTCAAGTTTTTTCCAGTCGTTTATACAATATGGAAATTAATGTGAAATTAAAACACAAAGTATTAATAGAAAGGTAATGACTGTCCTGTGTAGGTGACAGTGATATCCAATAGGCTAGGCACTCACGAGGCTGGCTGTGGCAAGTGTAAGTGAAAGCAACACGCACTGGCAGGAAGAACAGCAAACGCCGATGAAGGAAAAGGGTCTTTGCAGTGATAGCGTTACCAGAGAGGGCGATGGCCAGAGGACACAAATGGGACGGGGAGGCAGCACGTTGGGGGGGGGGGGACGCGACACGGCTCGGGCCCGCCAGTGCCCCAACGGGGTCCTAGTTATGTTGTTGGTGCTGATGCCAAAATAAGGTAGCCTGGCTGGGCCATCCTGATGCGTGAATCACTTGCCGTTCCTTCCCACAACAGTCTGGACTTCGGCCCATTGGGAGCGTGTATTCCCGATCAGAGAATAACTGGGCCAAAGTCGGAAGAAATCGTTTATATCCGCAGAAGACTTCGGATATAAACGATTTCTGCCAACTTTGCAAAGTCAACTGCAGAATTCACGGCGTTCTGAATGAACGGCGCTTTGAAAAGTCCCGCAGAATTGGACGTCACCATCTACACATGGACCAATCAGGGGCTGCCTTTCCCTGTTGTCCGGGTAACAGTGGAAACACAGTCTCTGATTGGCCCAGTTATTTTCTGATCGGGAATACACGCTCCCAATGGGCCGAAGTCCAGACTGTTGTGGGAAGGAACGGCAAGTGATTCACGCAACAGGATGGCCCAGCCAGGCTAAAAATAAGGTGCATCACAGTAGTCAAGTCAGGAAGGAATAAATGCATGCATCAGAAACACAGCAGGGAGAGAGTGTGGATAATTATGCTGCGTTCCAGTTGTACTTGGAAGTCAGAATTTCCGAGCTCCCAGTCAGAAATCCATCTGGAAGCCCCTCTGAAGTCGGATTCCTGACTCGGAAAGGCAGACGATCCTCACCCACCCTGACTTGACAACAATGTCATAATCCAAGATGGCAGCTCAGTCGATCAACACTAAAGAGTAACAGTTAAAGTATTATTTATTAACACTTCTGTTTAGTTTTTGTGAAATTAAATAAGTGGTTAATGTTGTACTGCCCAACGTCTAACTGTGAACACGGTGCTGTGGTGTTTGTAAGAGTAAAATACTGTGTTATGCGTTTTTTACAACTGGTATAGCCAACAACAACTACAACAACTGACAACAGCCGATACAGCTGACAATTGTAAACAACAGCTAACAACGTCTAACAGTAGGTGTCCTTCTTGGTTTTCCGACTTGTTTACTGGAACGTCGTCACATCTGTTATAACGTCATTTCTAGTTCCGACATCCGAAGTAACTGGAATGCAGCATAACTACACACTAAAAGTCTGAAAATGCAAACAGAGTAAGAACACAAGAGTGTTTAATTCACACTGTGACACAAGGGTACAAGTACAGGAACACTTCACAGCGCACAGAGATTCATTTAATTTAACTTCAAACTTCTCTGTCCAATCAGGTGATATCAGCTGATCAGGCAGAGGCTGAGGGGGCCGGATCAGGGATCTCAGATGAGCAGGCTCACCTGGAGGCTGCCCAACAGGTGTTAGTGGCTCTGGCAGGAGGAAGAGAGGGCGGATCATCAGCGGAGGTGGTGGAGGTGAACATGTTCGACCTGCTGAACAATTCAGTCACCTTCATCTGTGAGGACAAACCTGCAGAGACAGACTCCTGATCATAAACTTTCACCCTGTGAGGAACCCTCTGATCTGATTCCTGGTTTTATCATCTCATCTGGTCATCAACGAAAACGAAAAAATCACGAACAGAGACTTTTTCTGCTCAAGCTGCTGAAGTTGGTGTAAACCTTTTTTTCTTGTTCTTCAGCACAGTTTCTGTATAGAAACCCAGGCTGACTTACACACACTCATCTCTGCTACATTTTCAATCAACATAGCTGAATATTGAGTTTTAACCTGCGAGGTGGAAGTTTACTAAAGTTTTTGCTATTTTTTCAATATCAAGATGGACAGTCTTTAAATACACCACCACCTGAAGTGATTTCAGCTTTATTTAATATTTATAAAGAGAAATAGAAGCCAGCTATGAATGAGACCTTCAATTGTTTATTTAAACGTGTGACAAAAATTTATCCAAGAATTGAACCCAGTCTGTTTAGTCCAATGATTCTAGTTCGGACCTGAACCTGAAAATATGTTTGAAATGTTGTCACCACAAGGCATCAATTCAACAAAAACGACTTTGCTGACCCTGAATGAGTCAATTTGTTTGGAGCAAATGAATACTGATGTGAACTAGACTGGTTTATAATCTTATTTAAAGCGTATTTAAGTTGCACACATCCATTCAACTGCACCATTCAATATCAGCCTCTGTAGTCGGTACCAGACTTGCTTGCTAGTTGAAGAACTTATTGTTGACCCGACATTCACATCTACTCACCGCAAGCCTGGGCTAGCAGCTTCGGTTTATGACCATGTCATAACCAGTAAGGGTCTACTACCCAGCTGTGTCTGGTCAAACTGGTACATACTAACTATAAACATGCCTGTAAAGGAGACTGAAGGCTGCTGGTGCGAGCTCTGCTGATATTACACACACTTAGCAGACCACTTTTGACGTTGTTTAACCACAGACTCTGTGATCCATGTTAAGTTGTGTTTAATAAATTGTGCTCCATTTCGACTGTTTACGGAGTGTTTTCATTCCTTACGCCATGTGCTTTATTTGAAAGTCAAATGTACCACCCATCCAGAACCTTTGCAATCAAGAATGTACTAAAGGTTTTATTCAGCAGTCCACAGTCAAGCAATCAAACAAACTTTATTTATAAAGCGCTTTGCCTACAGGAATGTGACTCAAAGTGCTTTACAAGTTAAAAACAAAAACAGAAAACTATCCCAGATGCCCCCAAAAGTTTTACAACTCTCCTGAGATTCTCTCATGAGATTCTTAAGGACTTCTATGACTTCCTTGGAGGTCCTGAGAAACCTTTCGGAGATTTTAGAAATATGAGCAGGATACCAAGAAACTTTGGAAACCCCAGAAAACTTTCTGAGATTCTTGGAGACTTGTGTTAGATTTTAAGTAACTTGAGAAAACCTGAAAAAAATTACCTGGGTCTCACAAAAGCATTTACTTCAGACCAGTCCCTTCTGCTGATCAAAGACATATTAAGACATTGGCTGCTGAGAGAGATTTGTTAATATAACTGAGCCCTAAATTGAAGGATCTACACACTGAAATGTTACTTTGTAAGATCGCATAAAAGTATCTACAGAAAAACTTAAAATATTTTCCTGCTTTTCCTACTTTCCTGAAAAGGCTGTGAAAATGAGTATCTTTCCATATTAAAAAAAATAATACACATACATACACTCTATGTAGTTTTCAAATTCGTTTATTACAGAAGGTTCACAGGTAGCAGACACATATCATATAAATACTAGACCCCAAACTCACACTCTGGATCCTCAGTAACACTCTGAGTCCACTCATACAGAAAAGTCCTGAGAAAAAAGCTGAGCAAAGAGTCTGCCTGAAAGAGAAAATTAGAGTGTTCAAAGAAGTTTGTGGTACACACATAAGGTTTATTTAAACTCACACTGGGTTCCACTTTTTAATCCAGAGATTATTGTTGTTGTTGTTGTGAGCACTGCATTACAGTTATCTATACTAACAGAAGATGAGTAAAAATTAATCTGATTTTGACTCATAATTCTCTCATTAAATTAAAAACTTGGGCTTTCATATCAGTATGAAGAACCTAGGCCCTTCTTATGGTCCCAATGTAGTTATCGTTTTGACTATTTATTTTCAGTAGCAGGTCAAACATTTCTATAAATTGAGAAAAAAATGGTTAGAATAATGTCACTACCCTCTCAGCCAGCTTGTATTCATGTTCATGGACAGGTGGGCTTGAAACCGTGGTAACAACCCAATCACGGACTATTATTTAAGATGACATCGTAGGAGACAAGATGGCAGCCTCCATTGCCAGAGGATCTGTTAGAGCCACTCTGGCGGCTGTTTCGAACCGACTGGCTGCTATATTTTCAGTAAACGAAGGCCAAACATTTAATACAGTGTCCATCAATGGGAAAGGTACATTCTTTCCTTTGCTGCCGCTGTATGGTTTAATGTCTGTTGCTATTCGCTACGTCACATAATCGTTATTACACGGTTGCTAACGGCTCCTGCAAAATGGATCAAATCGAGGCAAAAATACCACAGTTAATATCAGCTTGCTGTCTGTCTGTAAAGAAGGCCGTTCCCTCACCATTTGGATGAGATTTTGATGAATTATGTTTTTTTGAATCTGGTGAAACTACCTTCACTGGTTAAACATCAAGTCATCAAGTAAATTGACTATTTTACAGAGATACATACTTGACACAGCTGTAGCTCTTTCTAACAACATGGTATTGACTTGAATCTTTAAATGGTGGAGCGGGTCTTTGAGGGCATTACAATTCCACTTCACAGAGGAAATCTTTAAACTTTTCCCTTCTATAGTTAAGTAATACAAATTTTGATTAACCTTTTCTTTCACACAAATCAAGTAAACAAGACACAAAGAGGGTGGTAAAGAAAACAGCGTAGGAGACAGACGAGGTCACATGCACACACAGGCGAAATGGTAATAGAAGCTCATGACCCAGAGGTGCTAGATGTAGATATTCACTTATTTCTCTATAGCTGTTTTCCATCCAATTATTGAACATTTACATATAATAACAGCCTCAAAGTCTTAAATCCATTAAAGTCCATAAATCTCTGATCGTAAACAATTCATCCAACATTGTTCTAGAAACATGTTGAATGAACCTCAACGCAAATATGCTACATGTATGCACCTCTTAGCAGGCAAAATGTACAACACAAAGTTATGAGAAAAGGAAAAATAAATACAATATTTAAGCTGGAACATCCTCATTCATCTGTGTCATCACACAATCAGCAGTAGGAGCTTCATATATCAGTTTATATACGTTCTGTGAGACTTTAGCTGCTCATGTAGTGCAAATATTCCCATGGAGAAGAAACACACAAATACATTAATATGCACGAGCCCTCAGTATGTGCTGGCTTTCAGTAGTCTTTAAAAATCACCAAACTCTCCTCTTTAATACACGGTCAGTGTGGTCATCCATATCTTCTGCATAGTAACACTGGTAGTGCTTGACTCATATATTGGCTGATACTATCTAAGCAAAATACGGTAAAGATCAGACATGTTTTGCAGTTTTCTGTGTAACAATATTCATGTTGCACATGGACTCAGTCATTGACGTTGCTCTCAGCACTGTCTACAGCACATAATACAGAGTGTCATGACTGCGGTCTGCACCAAACTACTGACCATAACCCTAAAATAATGTTGAATATTCCTTTAACCAAGTGATCTATAACAGCAGTCCTCTGAGTAATTGTGCAAAGTCATATCACAGCAAAATCTGTACAAAAGCAACAAAGTAGAAGTCTTTTTTCATCCCAGCACAGAAAATCCACTTCTTTAGTCACCACATTGGTAATCTGTCATAATTTTCCAAACACTTATCTAAAAAATCTCCCACTGACCAAGCTCTGATAATAAGTCAATTTCTATGTGCTTCTTGTTTCCGTCAGGGCATGAGGACGTCATTAATGCAAAACCATAAAGCTGCAGTTCTTATACTGGCCACTAGGTGCTGGTTTGAAGCAAAGACTGTACATAAGAAATGGACCCACCCTTCAAGCTCCTGTGAGGAGGTTTCAGCAGGTTGTGACATGGATGCTGGTACCTCTCTATAATCTACAAAAAGAAACCAGGGTATTTGGAAACAAGTTTAACTATTTTTAATGTCCATCATGGCTGCTGGGGTCTAGCTGTCAGTTGTGGAGATTAAAGTGCACTTCAGAAACAGTAGACAGTTGCAAAACAGTCTTCACAGGGAGATGTCAGAGACTGCGCAAACTTCCTCACAAGAGCTTTAAGGTCAGAACCATAGACTGTATACACTATGGACAATTTGGTTCCGCTTCCCGCCAGTATACGGACTTGAAGCCAAAAAGCTCATGGTATTTCGAGAGCCTGGTCCTGCTCAAGGTTTCTGCCTGTTAAAAGGAAGTTTTTCCTCGCCACTGTTACTCATGTTAGATGAGATGGGCCAAATCCCATCTTAGGTTGGGTCTTGATGATTCATCAACCAATGAGCGTGGTCTACACCTGCTCTTGTTCTTTGAAAAGCATCTTGGGATGACGACTGTTGTGAATTGGCGCTGTATAAATAAAATTTGATTTGACTGATTGATTTCTGGGATTTTTCTTCATTTCCTGAAACCAGCGCTGCGCAGTAGTGTTGTGCGCTTTTGGTGGGAGAGTCGCTGTGATGACGCTCGGCTCAAACAGCGTATCCCCCGGGTGAGCTACGCAATCCCTGAACGCCAATAGGCTGTATTAGGTGTCAATCAAAGAAAACCTGAACCCCCTTATAACTTTTAAAAACGGAGCTTCACAGAAAAAAAGAGGACTTGAGCACAAACCAGTCTTACAATAACTACATGTCAACATCACAAGCAGGGAGGAGAAAAATTTATATTCCGTGTAATTAATTTCTAAAGTTTGTCCACAGCCCCATAAGCTTTGCTGGCAGAGGCGGGATTTATGACCTATACTGCAGCCCGTCAACAGAGGGTGCTGTTCTCGAAGTGGCTTCACCCAGCGAGGAGGCAGACACTGTCCATTCTATATACAGTCTATGGTTCTATTGTATGATACTACATGACTAAGTTGCCCCTTTCTCAGTGAAGTCACAACCTCAGTAAATATTGTTTTAAAAAAAAAAAAACGGGTTCAAATCCCTTCTTTAGCTCAGCATGATAGTTTCAATTAGAATACATTTTATGATAAAGCATGTTTAGCATTTTTCCATTGCACTTAAGTTCATTCTCAGAGCTTTTTTCTTAAGTTAATCATTAATAGGTTTCATTCAAAGCTTTATTTGGCTGCCTAAAATCTTTTTAAAAGTGGTGCACACCGTTGCTGTATGCTTCGTTTGCTAAACAAGCACAAGCCTTTGAGATTAGTTTGATATCTTAAACCCTTGCTGCTGTCCAGCACCAGACTCTTGATTAAGTACTAAAAAATAAAACATGGTGATGACCACAATGCCAAACACACGGATGGATGGCATAACTGTGGCGACATTCACTTATTTCACACAGTCTATGACACTAACTAGACCTTTAACCTTGACAGGTGAGGTTTTTCAGGCTTCAGTAACTGGTGTGTTTTAGTCTCTCTTTTCCATGTTTTTTGTGGGGGTAACAGCGTGAATGTTATTGTGTTTTTTTTTTGCTCGAGTTATGGCATCATCAGCTTTCATGGAGGACTCTGACTTCTGTGTGCGAGGTAAATCCAACATGGCTGCTGAGAGCTTCATGCTATGCATCATCTAGCTGGTGATCTTCTTGCGGGGCAGGTAGGCGTTAGTGATCTGATTCATCACCACCAAGGCGGGGAAAAGAGGCAGCAGCAGGAAGACCCACCAGGCAACCCCTCTGACTGTGGCCTGGAACCAGTCTGAAAACATGGCCATCACCACAGTGACTGTAGCCAGCAGGTAGACCACTAGGCCACAGGTGGCGTGGTACAGCTTTAATCTGGGCGGAGAGGATGAGGAGCGACGGAGCAGCTTTGGGAACTTCACACAGATACCAAACGCCGCCTGGAGCACAGTAGCCGCTAAGGTGCTGACGCCCAGCACACTGTGCCAGCTGACCAGGTGGGGGAGCTCTGACACGTTCTTACTAGCCACCATGAAGCACAACCCTGTGGTCGCCAGGATCAGAACCAGGGCCTGACAGAACCAGTGGAGACAGACTTTATTCTTCCTGGATTTGAAGCAGAAGGGGGATCCTTCAGCCGAGAAGAGGAGGATGCCCTCAGTCATACAGAAGCAGTACTGCAGGGGGAGAGGGGAGAGAGAAAGGGGATTTGAAACAGCAGGTGGATACAAGAAACTACTAAAGAATGAAGTAATGTGCCCTTATGTGTATGCTGTTGTTCAAGAGTGTTACGACAGTGAATTAGATAAGGGGAAGGAAAATAAACATGTTTAATCCTTTCTTCTCCAATTTTAAATGTGTACTGTTTCTATTAAGTTGAATAGTGCAGCTGATGTTGTTGAAGTTTTGTCTTTCCATATTCTATGGCTTTTTACCATTTCATTTTATACACACTTTTATTTACTGACGTATCCGACATAGAAATCAATGACGGAAGTCAAAAGTAAGATCTAAAAACTCTCTCAGGCTGAATTTCGACCCGCTCCGTCTTTGGCTGCTTTGTCGTGGAGAAAATGAGACACCAGAGTCAACACGCTGTTGCTGAGCAGTCGCCTGCAGCTGGACATTTTGTAGCCTCCATGGTTACAGCCCAAATAGCACAGAAACAACAGAATCAAGATCAACATGACCCTAAAAACCCTCCTATTCCTGGAGGTACGGTGGCCCTTAGGGTCAACTGCACCGTTTGTTTCCCTAACTGTACTGAAAATGAGCTGTGACTTCAAAACTGGGGTACATACTGAACTGTGATTTTATGTGCTGTTACACCTCAATTTTTGAGTTTGGTTTAGAATCTTTGCTTTTCTTCAATAAATATCTTTCTTAAGTATTTTTTAAGTATTTTGAGTTTATATTTATGTTTATAAGAAAAATGTATTTTTTGAAATACTTTTAGGTGAAATGCTTTTGGCATCTCAGGATATCTATTTTGCACTAATTAAGTTATGCAGCCAACCCTCAGGGCCAACAGGCTGAAGCCATAGTATATATTTTATAACTTCATAAAAAAAAATTAAAAATCCGCCGATTAATCGGTAATCAGATTTTTTCCCCCCATAATAATCGGCATCTGCCCCAAAAAAATCAATATCGGTCAGGCCCTATTGCAAAGCATCAAAAACGCTGCAGGAAGGAAAAGGAGATTAGCCCTTTAACTTCTTAAATCCCACAGAAAGTCTAATAATCACAACTTTCAGATGCAATGACTGTCAAAAGACGGTTTATTTTCTGTGGGATAAAGATTCAAATTACAAGTCAAATCAAGAGCAAGATTTTGGAGAAAAATAACATCTCTAATCTTGAAGCCATCAGACAACATGTCCATTCATTTTGTTTTAAACTCCTCCTTTTGTCTCTGGACATCTGTCTTTGAGTACCAATCACAACAAAAGCTATTCATATTTAAATGAGCAGCAACTGAATAAACTTTTCAAAGAAACTTTCTGCTAAAAGTCTGACATTTGTTTTGTGCGAGCCTTTCCCGTGTGTGTGTGTGTGTGTGTGTGTGTGTGTGTGTGTGTGTGTGTGTGTGTGTGTGTGTGTGTGTGTGTGTGTGTGTAATTAACAATGCAATGACTCAATAATAGCTGTCTAACGTAAAAAGAAAAGCGGCTGCATCAATCAAAAGTTTGCCACTCAAACTAAAGTCTTATCTCTGACAGGAGGAGGTGTGACGTGTGGACAGCTCCCCATCATGGCTGACAGACTGTGATGGCTGAAGGATCACGCTGTGCCACCATGATAGAGAAATAGCCGGCATAAAAGAGCCTGAAGCTTCTCTGACAAACTGGTCAGCCTGTAACACAATAGCTGATATGGCTAGTTAGCATTAGCACTCCCTCCTCCCAACCCTGCCTATCTATTATTTACAGTGGAAAGACGACAGACAAACTGGAGAGTCTGAATGTCTAATCTAGGTACAATCAGAGGAGTTAATATTTAACTGGAGAAATACCTCTTTTATGAGTCCATGTTAATTTTCTAACATCAGAAACACCTTCTCATCCAATAAATACTAAACCCTCTGTAGTGATCTGTAATGAAGTAATCACACTGGAGCAGTAACAATGCATGTGAACAGCTCAGCTAAATAGTTTGTGAAAATGCTGTGACACTCAGTTTGGTGAATATTATGCAACATATAAATATAACATCGTGTCATGCATAGAGGAGCGTCAATCTAAAGCTGTTTATTCAAAGTGGATCTGCAGAAATAACTTACAACCACCTCAACGCAACAGTTATTTTTGTCGATTTTGGTGTGTAGTGTGCATTTTAGACCCTACTGTGAATGATCTACCTCTCTATTCTTTAAATATAATTATAGAAGGATGATATATCAAACTAACATAGAACAGGGTCAGCTGGAACTTGTACAGATAGTGGATACTAAACCAAAATACACTTGAGTTCATGTTGCATGATGTCTCAGTTTGGGCTTGAAGAAGTATGCCCATCTGTTGGTCTGTCTTTCATGTTGTGTTGCAGTTTTGTTCACTTATCTCTTATTATTTTGTTAACATGATCAAATAAAGAGATATCAAACAGCACATAAATCAAATGAACTGTGGAAAATGTAAGAGCCACTGACACCACAGTGCTGTCACATTTAATCACAGCAAAGGATAAACGAGCAGAAAACTGCATGCAAGCTGCAGGCTGATTAAGTTTGACTGTAAAATAAAAACATCAGGGGACCGTTAGCTTGTTAAAGCAGCCATGTGTTACATAAAACGTAATCTTTTTGTAAGATATAAAGTTTTAAAGAACACACTGTGTGCAAGTGTGTGTGTGTGTGTGTGTGTGTGTGGGGGGGGGGGGGGGGTGTCGAACTTACTGCAACGGCCATACAAACTGGATGCCAGGAAAAGAAACCTGGAACAAAAGGGACACTGGTCAAACCTTTCACAATCCCAAAAGTATATAAAAAAATAATAATACAAGATTTTAGATTTGAGCAGGTCTTCGGCTTCATTCATACAAATTGATAAACAAAATACTACATTTTTTTAAGGATCTGCGAAAGGACACATAGTGACTAGATGACACATCAGATGTTCATTATCTATGATACACAGAAATCAGCTTGATGGCAGTTTTCCTGATTTTACACAAAAACACAAAAAAGAACCTCAAGATTGAATGATTTCTGAGAGTGGAATTAATGCTGTTTTACTATTATGATGACTTTAAATTCCGAAAGCACTGATGAATTAAACCCCTGAGATGTTCACAAGATGGTAGGAGGTTGAAAACTCTTAATAATTGCATCACAAAACAGATTACATGTTCATGATCAACACTATTTACGACACAATTAATATCTCGTAGGTGAAGCCATGATGATATAATAGAAAGTTGAAGTCATGAGATACTAAATGATACTTATAAGAAAAGGCATTTATGAGGTAAAAAAAAAGTCACAATTATGAAGTAAATAGTCAAAACTATGACAAAGTAAGTCATGATTATTATACAATATTTAATTGCAACTGGATAGAAAAAGTCAACCATGAGATATAAATTCATAATTGTAAGATACAAAGTGAAATTCTGATTGGTCAACATTCCATAGCAGCAGTCTGTTCTTTCTTCCATCAAACTGTTGCTATCAAGAAGAGACCGCTGCTAGGCAGTAGTTTTCGTGTATGGGTCTTTTTTTAAATTTAATATTAAGTATTTGTGTTTACTTTGAAAGTAGTAAAAACAGTGGAGAAGGAAGTTGATAAAAGTTCCTTCTATTTTAAAGCCTTCACATGCAGCTAAAAACTACATAAGAGGATTTTAAAAACATGTCATCTGTTTATTTGTGTTAAATCGAGCATCTACAACAATAACTGAATGATTTAAATCTAGGTTACTTATAATTGACAGCTACTGAACGGTACTTTGTTGCTGTTAATGGAAACATTAAAAACCCACTCACTTGTACCGGGTCTGGACAGCATGGAGATGATGAGGGTCAGTCCTATTCCGGTGACATGAGCCGCTATCACCGCCGCCCTCCGCAGCCACACGTACACCCAATAGTCCCGCATCCCCAGCCCCTCTCCCACCGGGCTGTACTCCACATCGGACGGCATGCTGCTCAACCACCACCCACCGCTACACGTGCCGGGCTACCTGCAGACTCCTCGCGCGAGGTTACAAGGTGCGTTAAAAAGGAGAGATGTGGCGCGCGCTCCGCAGACACACAGCGTGAGCTCCATAATTATTTAGTAAGAAAGTAAGAGCAGTCCTCCTCGTGCACCGGACACAACACAACCGAACTCCAGTTTCACAGAACAAAATAAAAGAACTTCCGGTTTAAATCCTTTCAAAATATGTGTCTTCGTTAAAATAATTCATCCCAACAGTCAAAAAATGGCTGTTTAACAATGATTCACTTTATAGAGAAGATATTTAATTGTTTTCGGGATTCAAACTTTAAATTTGTCCAAATAGTTTTCATATTTATCTCATTCAGTCCTCTGTTCGCAACGCGTAAGATGGTTTCTTTTATCATAGACGGAAGAAAAATCAATATACATTTCCGGTCTCAGTTTATTTCTTTAAAAAGACTTGACGAAATTAATCTCACAGGCGTCACAATCCTTGTCGAGACACATAAAACCCGACAGTGGGTTAAATAAAACCTTGTCCGGTGAGCTGTATGTCGACCCGCCGTTTCTTCTCTCTGCTGTCACTCACTCATTCCGTCTCTGGATATTTTTCCTTCACGGTACGGTGTCCCATTGTGTCAAACAACCACATTTAACGCGCATAGCAAAGACCCTAAAGTATCCGGGGACATCACAGTGGGTTTTTTGAGTCTCAAATGACTGGAAACGGTCAACCTACAACTTCTTTTGATGAGAGCTTTCGTAAACAAGTGTTTACTTCCTGGTTTGACGTCAGAGATTAGCGCAGCAGCAAGATGATTCGCTCCAGTTTGTTCATTACGTTTCCACCGTCACTATGGAAGTAAATCTGTGCCATAAATATTCAGCGTTAGAAACTCAATGTCTCTTTAATTTCAAATTCTGATGACAAAAAATTTCTACCAAAATTCCATTATTTCTTGTTATTTTCCATAAACCGTCAACTGTCTGCAGCTGTCCTCTGTGCCTGAGTTTACTATGCTAACCCGAGGATTAGTCAGGTGCAAATATGACTTGACCCCCAAAAAATTCTAACAAAAGGTTTCTCAGCTGTTTTTTTAAATAGTATTAGATGTCCTTAATAACACACTAAAAGATGTAGTATGACTGTAGTATGTCAACAAAATAAAACATGAATTTTGAAAGGGGCTTTATCCATTGTTCAGTTCTCAGTTCTGTAAATGTGCATACTTAGTTAGATATTGCCTCATTTACATATTCAAACGTAACATTTGACAAAACTTGTGTTACTAAGAAGACTCGGGAGCTCCAAGACCTTGTTGAGACATTAAACAAGCAGCAGCAGGCTGAAAAACACAGTGCTGAAACCCTCCAGAGAGAGTAGGAAGTCTAAGGTCTTCACTGCTGGGATTTGCCAACCAGGAAGAAGGTTGACAGGTTGAAGGCAGAGAGAGTTGCCGTGGAGCAGAAGGCGAAGGACCTGCAGGAGGAGGTCTTAAGTAGAATAAAAGCATAATCCAGCATTACCACGAAGGTGCAGGAGGCCCTTAACCTTGTTGCTTCCCAAACCAATCTGCCTGAGGCTAAGGGCTGACAACCTGTGCAAAAAACTTGAGGAAGTCAGGCATCAGCTTCTTGAAAGAAAGAGCAATGAGCAGAAGCTGGTTGAGAGGCTAACAAGAGAAAAAGAGTCTCTGGAGCAGAGGGCGGCTGACCTGCAGAGGGAGGATCAGGGTAGAGAGATGTCTTTGCAAGAGCAGCTGATGGAAGTCGAAACACCAGCTGCACCCCAGACACCTGTGATGGTGGAGATCTCCAGGTGGGGGAGGTTTAAAAAGGCAATTGCCCCCAGATATCTGCACCAGTACATGGAGACCGTGGGTACAAGACTGTAGGAGCAAGGAGTAGATGACGTCTATTCTATATACAGTCTATGGTACACTCATAAACAAAGTACACTTGCTCACCCTTCCCGCCTGATCATTAACATTATAACTACTTTACATCAAGGTATCATATTGTATTCCAGTGTATTTCCATAACACTAAAAAATTGTGCAAGAAATGGTGAAATGAAAATTTGAAGTCCTAAAATCTTAAGGGACTCATGAAGAACGTCTTAAGTCACAAGTACAACTAAAGACCTATTAGACTTCACAATGTTATAGTATAAAGTATAAAGATTCACATGTGTGGGATCAGATTATTCTTATCATTTCTACCATAATCCCTTTGATGCCTTTTTTTTCGCCAAGACTGCATTTATCTACATACTTGTGTACTGGTTTATCATTCTGAAAGAGTCAAAAATGCAGACATAAGTCACAAAGTCATTGGAAAGGAATAACACCATAGGAGATTGAGCAAATAAAGGTGGAGAATATAAATAAGTCTGTTAACTGGGACATAAGCTAAAAAAAATTGCTTGTACTTTCCATTTTATTTGTTGCCTATTTATTCTGTGTAAATAAGAACATATATCTTTTTATACACACTTTTGTCTTTATTCCACTACCACTCTACCTCCAGAGAGTGCAATAATACTGACCATGCTGCTATTTTACCCTTAGTTTTTATTTTTTTGATATTAAATTAATCACCATAGGAGAAATGGTGTGATATGGAAGCCGAGCAACGACATTTCATTGTAGAGAGGATTCACTGCTGTGTTTTATTCTGTACAATAACAATAAAGAAAGTCTATTTTTGTAGATGTTAAGGCGGTCAGTGGGTTGATTATCAAGTGTCATTATGTGCATCATTAGCTCCTTGGTAATGAATCAAGTCTAACTGTGGCTTAACATGTTTCCCAACTAAAAAATACAATAGCATTTAAGACAATTTAGAGGAGGATCTAAAATAGAGTGGGACTAGGATTTATTTTTGGAAAAGGCAGATGAAGAAACTTAATGTTGGGATAATGTCTCAGATTCATGGAGTCATCATTTTAAAATCCTAACAGATGGAAGAAAATCGACATTTTCAGAGCAGAAATATCACCAGAGAAGCAGTAAGAGATGAGTCACAGAAAGTGTAAAGGACATTTTTAATTCATTTTTATAAACCAACATATTTAATTTAGCAGCATAACCGGATGGTCTTGAGGTATATCTATATCCATACTCTGAATTTCAGCCAATCCTCCTACTACCAGATCTCCCTCAGACATCCATCCAGACGACACATTCACACAGCGACGCATCCATACTGCACTAACTCTGCACATACACACAGCCTGACACATTCATACTGGAGCGTTTGCTCAGTAGACAAAACACACACTCACACACACTTGCACAAACACACATTTGAGTCCTGTTGCCTCAGTCTTGGACCGAGCAGAGCTGGCTCCCTCATAGTGGCTTGTAAGGCAGGCACACTTAATGGTGCAGTTTTGGCTGCGGAGAAAAAGAAAATTCAAATCAGTGCTTCCATATGAGAACTGGTTCATAAATGTAGTCATAAATATAAAACCAGGAGCAGAATAAATCAAACTAAACACACTAGGTCAAAAAAGGACAGACAGAGCAAAGGACAAGACAAAAAAAATATTTTTCTAAAGCTTATGTTAAAAATATCTTTGTGATTTTAGACAGTTTTCCAAAAACAAATCAGAAGGTCTGTTGTGATGGCAACAGAAAGGAAGTTTAAGTTTTAATGTTTAAAGCTGACAGAAGTGAAGCTGGCCTTGTTAGAGACAAGTCAGCCCACGGACTAACAGCTGAATAATGATTAGTCCAGACTTTTAAAGGCTAAAGCTACAGAGAGGAACTTTTGATTTGATCAGTTTTGTCGCCCCCTGTGGACAAAGTGGTCTTTGTTTTTATACTCTACATGCTTAAGCAGTGACTTCTGGCAAAAAAAAACATCCTGCTGACCTGTGGAGTCAAATGTTTCACATATTGTAAATAGTTGAAGTGGGAATCATAAAAACATGGCTGCTTCCTCAGCTGCTCTGCTGACACCTACCCTCTCACACCTGTTTCAGGCATAAAAAATGTGTATTTTGTTGCTGATGGTCCTTTATGCTTTGATTTATCGTAAAAGGACATTAATGTGAATTTCCGTCTGTTTGGTGAAAATAAAAACTCCTCACAGGAGCCTTGGGGTAACACTAAAGAACTCTCATTGATGAACATCATCATTGTAAAATTGTGTTGGGGCTCTGATGTTTGTTTTTTCTTACAGTGACAATAATTGGGAGGATCACAGTGTTCACACTTTAGCTACGGCCTTCTGATCATTTCTTATAACAGGAAGTACCTTTGGTTTTAAATCTGGTGCAAATTGACTGTGATTTGTACATTCAAACTCAAAAAAGGAATTCATGACCTTTTTCAGCAACATTGGCTGAAACTTTAAAAAAAAATGTTTTGGCACAAAATTAAAAAGAGCAGCACTTTATATACACATCACCTGAGCCGCATTGAGCTCAATGCACAGAGTTTAACTGTGTTGTAGCTTTAATGAATGTCTATGTTATGGAGAGATATTAACTTTTCAGGGTTTGTCCTAATTTTTTTTATGCAGTGCTTTAGGGAACTTTACAGGATGTGTACATTGACTTCATTTCATCATTTTCCAGCAGTTTTGTAGATAGAGGCTACTGTGGAGAGTTATGCCCCCCTCAGAAAGAAAGCAGCTGTAGTGAAGCACCTTAGTATTCTCAACCAGGCATGTTGGCACATTTAAGTCAATTACAGACTTTGCCAATAATGTAAATGTGCCAACGTCAGGAGCGCTCAACAATGTTGACATTATACGGAGTGTGTAAATACTGATGAACTGCAGGGAAGTCGTACAGCTTTACTTTGATACTGTATAATGCGAAATGCTGCTGAAGCTAAAGGTCAGGATTAATGTCACAACATCAAATACTGAAAGAGGCACTGGTGAAGCAGATAATATGGTGCAGGAACACCTCAGAAGTTGTGTTGTGGGCCTGTTTATGGTCCAGGTGGAGTAGTGTGCGTGATGTGTGTATAAAAACTGAGGGTTAAGATGACCATCTTTAATCACAGAGGAACCACAAACATTAAAACTTATTTTTTTATCACTCTACATCTGTGTGTAAGCTGCCAGACTGTTATACAAAAGTTCTTCTGCAGTCATGAGTTTTGTTTTTCATGGTTTTTGTTCATAATTTTTCTTTTCAGTGACTTAGCGTTGTTGCTATTCAATTTTCAAACTCACCTTCTGTGTGCCCAGCTTCTTCTCCACGCCTCCAGCTAGCCCCCCACCTTTACTGTCCTTCCAGGGGTAGAAGTTGGAGCGCGGGGTGGAGGAGGTGGCAGAGCTGGAGGAGGAGGAGGGCAGGCGGTGCGCTGAGGGTTTGGAGGAAGGAGAGTGCTCCTCCATGCTGCCCCCTTTGCGTTTCTTCACCAGCCCCTGCTCAAAGCTCCTCCCACCGCTCTGTCCATGCAGTCCTGAGTCCCCCACGACGCCCCGGCTGTGGGAGTTGTTGGTGGCAGAGGAGGAGTCTGGGGGTGATGAGTGGCCAAGAGGGGTGTGTGTTCGTTTGTAAGTCCAGACCGCTTTTGCGGCTGGTGAGTGTGATTCTGAGGGGGAGGGCTGGGGGCGGGGTTTGCTGCTGGGAGAAAGAGTGCCATTGGTCTGTCCATGTGGTAGAGGTGAGGAAATGGGGGGTTTTGAAGAGGAAGATGATGATGAGGAGGAGGATGCAGTGGAGGGAGGCCGGCCCCGGTCCTGGAGGAGTATGCAGTTCCTGTCAGGGCCTGAGTGTTCACCTTCCTGGGACGGGGCCTTGCGTTTCCGCAGGGCAGCAGCAGTGGCAGCTTCCTCTCGCAGCTTGAGCATCTGCTTGCTGGGACGTCCCACGGGGTTCTTAAGTCTCCCAGAACCCCCCGAACGCCCTGATACAGGTGTACTGGGAGACCCCATGTGACCACCCGTAATGCTGCAGCCTCCGCCCCCCAAGTTCTCCGATGGTGCAGCTGCGGAGGGTCTCCCTGGACCACGACCGGAGGAGGAGGAAGAGGCAGAGGAGGAGGAGGATGATGATGATGATGATGCAGTTTTGAGAGAGGAGCTGATGTGACTGCCTGTGCGGATCTTTGAATGTAGAGAAGAGGAGGGAGACGAGGAGGTGAAGGTTCTGGCTGAGGGAGGTGGAGACTGGAGGTCTGTGGCTTGAGGTATTTTCCTGCAAGAAGAGAAAAAAAAACAGAAATCAATACAAAGGACCTCAGGTGACCAGAATTTAAAGTGTGTGACAGAAACGTTGACATTGTTTCTTTTTTTCCTTTTATTTGTTTCCTTGTTTATTTATTTATTTATTCATTCTTACCCTCATTGATTTTTTGTTTTAATATATTATTTGGTTGTTTTGTTTATGTTGTGATTATTATTATGATTATTGTTATAATTATTAACTGGAAGCAGGTAAATGATGATAAATTATGTAAGGTGAAGGGGTGGGACGGGACAAATTTCGACTTCCTCCCACTCCATTTTGAACATGCAAATGACAAAATTATTTGACTCTTGTTTTCTTTCTGTTTTTTTTTTTTGTATGTTTTTTTGTGTGTTTTTGTCTTTAATTTGTACTATGTTTAATTGTTGTTCATGTTCAAATAAATTCAATTTGGAAAAAAAAAAGAAAAAAAAAGGTATTTATTACCAAATCCCTGAGTGGAATATACTTCACCAAAATTTAGCCAAGATGCTTATAATCTGAAAAACTTTCTTCAACTCTCTTCCACCATTTTAAGTAACTCTGGCATCAAAACTCTTCATGAGTTACTGATGCTAGCTGACTGTTCACTGGCATGTGTCAAGTGTAACAATAACAGAGTGGAGTCCTACGTCTTATTGACTTATTCCAAATGAGATGATAAATTACATCAAATACAAAAGTCTGAGAATCTGCTCATGTCTGGTCAAAACAAAAGAAAACTATAAGTGTAGGATCAACTGTATTTTTATGCAGTTGCTGTTTCAGTTCTTGTTTAAACAAGCTTGGCCCCCCATCTCAAAAGAAAGTCTTTCTTTTCATAAAAAAAAAAAGCTGCATTCATATGATACTGTTGTGAAAATGATCTGTGTGCACACAGATCCTCAAAAACGACTGAAATATAGTTTCCATGCAGAGTGAGCGAAACAAAACAGTGGTTCTCTTTTGAACTTTTATGGTGTAGACAGCCTCTCAACATGAGTTTAACCCACTAAAACTTTTTAAAAATCTTTGATTTACAAACAACTTTTGTTTGATTGAACACACTGTTCTTGCCCTTGCATTAAAAATGAAAAAGGAAGTGCAGATTCTGCGTTGTTGTCCTACGTAACAGGAACCTCTTGGGCATTATTGCACTTTTGATCAGTATTCAAACTTTCTGAGCAGCTCGTTACTGAACGAGGCTCCACATGAGGGATTTCCTTCAAGATTGGGACTTAGATGAGCACAATCAGGTATGCCTGTTATTGGACAGTAGATCTGCTGCTGTTCACTCTGTGCAATAAGAGTTTTTAACAAATGTTGGAAATGTTTTCACATTTAAAGCTTGTTTGATATCATTAGTTTCCTCTATAACCTGCCACTCAAACTTGTGGTTAAGTATCTTACCTGACTACTCCAACTGGTGTTCTCAAGACAAAATGAGTCAAAAATATAGATTGGAATTATAATGTTTTTTATCTGGACTTTATCGTTATCACCAACATGGTAAATCTGATCGTAATTATTGTTTTAGCCTACATTGCCAATCCCTGATTCAAACACAACAAAAACTATCACAATGCATTAACCCCGATAAAAGGCCTTTTGCAACATCAAGCATAGCACTTTGATTGGGATGTCCTGATCTTGATCTCAACTGATCGGGGGTCAGCCGTTTGTGCCCATTATCTCACCACAGCTGATGTAAGCTGTGCACAATTTGGGGTACTTTTGGAGAAGCCTGGCTCTAGAGCTACCTTTGTATGGTAGCTCTTGGTCTAAAGAACCTTACAAAGTATATAACATGTCTGAAAATCTGAGTAAATTTCAAATAAAGTATGTTGATATATTAAAAAATACATATTGTGGGCAAAGGACAAATCTCCCCACTCTCCGACCACAGTGATGCAGAGATTTCTTCGTTACCCCGATGGTGCAGGGCTCTAACGGTCTTAAATGTCTTCATATGATCATGTAAAAGCTCGCAGTCAATATCAGCTGATATTTTGTGAAATCAGTCTCCATCTCTCTGCCAACTTCTCTGACTCCTCACCACTGCTATTCTGGGCGGCAGGACACACCATCTGCTTCATCTTCCAGTGACTAAGCGGTGAGATACACTCCCGTTCTTCTGCTAGTGTTACCAATATACGCAGCATCTGATCAAAGTCGCCTTCAAATAGTTAGCGTGTCAAAATCTGCATAGAAACCCAAACTGCAGAGGGGTGCAATCATGAGAAGACGAGAAGGTTTAGCTAACCATCCTCTATCATACTCCTTATCTTTTCACGTCTAAAAATGAAACAAGAATGAAACAATGAATTTATGTTTTTGTTTCAAATGTTGTCTCTGAACTTGTGCGTGTTTTTAGTTTGTTTGTTTTTTTGTTTTCAGTTTATTCTGTTTTATTTCAGTTGACTGTTGCGTTATGACTCGCTATTATTTACTTTCTTTTTCTATCTTGGATTTGTTGTAAAACCACTGCGCATTTTTCCAAAGCAAGTTTTGGTGTATGCGAGAGGGATTTTGAGTAGGAGTCTGCTAGTGTACTGCTTTATGTGTTTATATTTGTGTTATCTGTGACTGATGTACACAGGGTGAAAATGTTAATAAAAGTATGCAAAACAAAAAAAAAAATTGAAACCAGCACTAAAAGTGTACATTTTTGTGCCAAATACAACATGACCAAAGTTTATGAACGTACTTCCAAAGATGAGCACTGATGTGCTGCTCCAGCATGCTGCTGAGAGCCGACCTCAGGTGATGAAGCCTCCTGTCAAACGTGTAGATGCCGTGACCCAAAGCATGGCTGCTGAATGAACACACCTGCAGAGAGAACAGCGGTGTAAAAAAAAAACCCTGTTACAGCCGAGGAACAAGTCTCCTCTTGTTATCTGAACCAGAGGTGTCTCCAGCGTATGATGTTGTAATTTATTCTTAACGCGTCGTGTTACGTAAGACACGTAAAAACATCATTAAAACCTGAAAAGAAAAAAAAAACTCAACTATTTCCTAACTTTCCTCAACTATGGCCTTCACTGCAACATGAGAACCATGAAAAAGTATTTAATGAGCAGGACCTGAAGTTATCAAAATATTGAAAAGGTTTAATTTTTGCACCCAATAGCTTCCAAGAGACAAAACATGAGAGCAGGTAGTGCTGGTGGAGTAGCACAGAGTGCCAGTAATGAAAGTGTAAGCAGCAAATGAAAAACTTATCAGAGAAACAGACGGATGAGAAGGTGTTTTTTCCTGATACTTTCACAGCAGTTACACTAAAGAAGTCGGCACAGCCACACCTCAGCAGATTCCTTAAACTCTAAATGATCTCAGCTGATGTGTGTTTCTCTGCTCTGCCTTCCATCATACCTGTGGATCCATCTTACTGCCACCACAGAGAAAACTCAATTCAGAATGGAAAATTAAGATGAGATAAAAAGAACTTAAAAATTTGAGTATAATTTACAATACTTTAAAAACTCTTGTGGTACCACTTACAGATAGATGCACAATGTGTAAATGTGTCTGGAACAGACAGACTGAGCACAGAGGAGAGGTTTGTGTAAAAACTTTAAGTAGTCTCGACCTGTGTGCTTGAACCACCAATTGTCAAAAATCAACTAAATTAGTTGCTGATAAATTTCAGGAGCTACAAGTCGTCCGTGACATTATTTAGAGATCTTGTGTCGACAGATTCCCTGTTAAGTGAAGCTCATGCAAAACAGTCGCTGTCAGGGAGCCGCAGGTAAACAAAAAAAGCAACATGGCAGCAGCTGATGCAACATTATGAAAGGCGTACATCAGTGACGCAGGAGTGTTTGAAGAGCAGGGTTAGCTGGATGTCTGTCGTTTAAATATCCACTGACATTTACTGTAACAGCAAAGAGCTGGAGCTGTCTGAGTTTTACATTTACAGTCTCTCACCTTCAAATCTCAACTTTATCACACTTCACCTTCCTCTCTCTGTCTCATCGCTCTTTCTTCCTCCTACCTCTCTACAGTGGAGCAAACTCACGTTGCTATAGTAACCACGCTACACATTGAAACTAGGTTATCTGTCTTGCACTAACAGTGGTTATGTGAAGGGTAAAAACATGGCTTGAATTGAGATGGTAATTAGCACGTCTGGGGTGTAAGGGAGTTAATAAGCTGATCAGTAAATAACATCTGTGAAGTAATTGTGTAAATCATCAGGTGATTCACTGTCTCAATGCTGATTATTAAGAGTTTCTTGTAGACCTGTTTGACTTACAGTATGAAATGTTTCAAAGCACACTCTGCAGACACAGACACACTTTTGTGCAATGAATGGTAACTGAGAACTATTTGTTTTGGTCCGCAGATTCTCGGAGGATCCTTGCTGTGCTGCTGAAACAGGTATCTGCATTGTTTGGAGTTTTAACTTGCAGGAAGACACACAGCCTACTAAGCAGCTCTCAACAAATGGGATTTGCTGTTTTCAGTCCTTTAAAAAGGAAAAGTTTCCTCTGATCTCATCTCTATAGACAATGTCTTTATAGTGTGTGACATAACTGTCATAACCCTGAGGCTCTCATGATGAACAAAAGTTCTTGTTTGTGACATAAAAAAATCTTCACCTGTGACAGAAAAGCACGGGGAGCATGGAGGATCATTTGTACTGGTGTTTTATTAAAGGTGGGGTAGGCAGGAATCCGTTAAAGAAGCATCTTTTTTTTTGTGGTGTTTATACAAAAAAGCTTTTCATATCATAGCTATTAGTTATTGATGACATTTGGGAATATAACCATATCACTATGTTTTGTTATGTCTGTGTAGTCAACATTTTACATTTTTTAGGCGCTCCGCTCTTTCTGACTGTAAACAAAGCCGTTCCCCGCCTCCCCCAACCTGATTGGTTGTGAGGCAGACACTGCTCCCCCATGTCGTTCACGAGCTTAAACAAAGTTAGCGTGCTACAATATCGGAAAGTAGAAGCCAACCAGAAAATTCGGAAAATTGTCTGAATCCTCCTTTGACCACGACTGCCAACACAAGCAAGAAAACAAAGTAAATACCGGAGACTCTGGAGGAATAACGGGCGCTTAAAAAGCTGGGCAAGAACTAAAAAGCCGGGTCAACATAGCATAAATCTTACAGAGCCTGTAACCTTTCTGCAGGACAGGTAAACCCCTTTAACAAAGTAAGCCAAGTATAACAGAAGTGTTTCTTGTCAAATGGGACCTGCTGCGTGTTGTAGCGCCACTAAACTGTTTACCTCAGGTCCTGGACTATGTCACTTCATCCTAGTTGTAGAAGTCCTGCAAACATTATGTTTGCTGGTAGTCTGTTGGCATCTACAGTAGCACCAATGCTTTTTACTTTTACATTGACTGGGCCTCATTTGTAATTATCTGAAGTATTTATCCGCATTATATCTGAATTTAACTGGAACGATACAAGTGAGCAGGAGCGTCTGTTTGTGGGCGGGGCTTGCTGAAGCAGAGACTGAGGGGAGAGGAGGAGCTGAGAGGAAAACTGGTTGGTAGGGGTAGTGTTTACATTTAAGATTTCTCCCAAAAACTGGCACTTCCTCAGATCCTGCCTACCCCACCTTTAATGGGTTTTTATTCAAAATTTTAAAAACTGGTGTTTGAAAAAGCGTAACGCTAAAACACTCCCTCACTTGCCTGGTGCCAAGACATCCAGGAACATTATTTCATGAGCATCAGATGGAAGAACTGAAAAAGTTAAATGAGAAAGTTGTCCTTCTTTTATCTCTGTGCCTGTTTGACTGTCCTGCAGGTGCAAGTATGAAAAAGTATAGAAATAAATTTGATCAATTTCCAGGTCTTAACAAATATGGAAAAATGAAAAATAAAGTATGGAAAAATATTTATGTTTCCAGACTATTACCGCAGTTCAAAAATACTGTTTTCTAAAATAGAAAAGTAAGTACTTCAAAAAATAATTCTAAAAAGTAGGGTATGGAAAAGTATGGAAATTCCAACTGTGTAGGAACCCTGTGTTCTAGTATTGGAGGAGCCTAACCATTTAAAATGTGACTGTAAATAAAGTTGATTTATCGACTTGAGATCAGGTGAAGCTAAGTGCCTCTCAATGTGAAACTGAAGTCTAAGCTACTCACCGCTAGTGGTCTGGGATGTGTGGCAGAAGACGAGAACTCAACATGCTCCTCCGCTCCCTCTGCGTCGCTTTCGTCGCTGGAGATACGTCCATGGACGAGAGGTGAGGGGGCTCGGACGCTCCCCTCCTCCTGCCGTGGCTTCTCCTCCTCTGGGGTGCTCTCTGAAGCAGCCGTGGACCGACTGCACACAAAGAGAAAAATCAGCTGTTGTAAAACTTCCACACAGGTAGGCATAAAAATCTTAACAATCTCTTACTTTTACCAAAGTTATTCCAGAATTATTGGCTGTGCAACTCCTTAAAGTTAACAACCAGAGACAGGATGGAGTGGTTGGACTGTCAGGCACAGCCCTTTGCTGCATGTCATACCTCACTCTGTACTCCCTACATTTACTGTCCCATCTGACACAAAGAAGACGCAACAAATGCACTGCAGTTATGAGTCTCTGTTAAAGCAGATACAGCCGCCTCGAACCAGAGTTTGTTCTGCAGGTGTTAAGTTCACTCAGACATTCACATGTCATAGTTTCATTTCCAGATATTCTGTAGAGACCCCCTCACGCGTAGCTTCTACTGTGTCATCAGTCAAACTGTCTCACTTTTACTTCGCTTTCGACAGCAGTGGAAGGGTGCTTTTAAGGTGCTCTGGACTGCTCTGATGCAGCACCCCTGCCACATTAGCATACAATGCCGGAGGTGCACTTTAAAACAACAAATTCACCGAGTGCTGTCCTTGAAAAACTGATTTTTTTTTAATGAAAACAATCATGAAGAGACCCTGAAGACCAGGGGCGGTATGAAATTTGCCAGGGGCAGCCGCCACATACTTGAATATGCAGGAGAAACCTGCCTGCTGCTCTTAGTTTTTGGAATCTCTGTCTCAGTGTTCAGTGAAAGTATTTGTGTCCTGATTAAAATTGTGATTAAAAATGTGGCATCTCCTATTTGGATCTATCCAACAATAGATTCAGTACTAATTTCACTTGTTTACTTACTGCACATCAAACTGTCTCTCCACAGTTTTAAATTCTGCTACTGCACATTGTACATTTTTCTCCCATCATGTAGACCTTGTGTTGACAAATTGTTAATCTAAAGATATTGATGTTTAGGATCTTCTGAAGAAAAACAGGAGGAGTATAAGACAGTCTGAGCGAGTCTGTGTGAGAACCACAGAGGAGTGAAACTGTCAGTAGCTATATTTGGTGATTATGTTATGTAACGTTTTGTAATTCAGAGGTTTAATCATGAGCCGAGTGCAGACTGTGAATACTGACAAGTGACTTTTATGGAGACAGTAAGTAAAGGTTCACTTTAACCAATTTGCAGCATCTGCTTCTGCAGGCATGGATTTCACAGGCTTATTTGTCACTGCTGCAAGCCAAACGATGTGTCTACTTCACTAAGATAGATAAAAACCCTCACTGTGTGTGTTTAAATGAGTGGGCTGTAAAAGGTAGAGCTGTTTGAATCATAATCCTTCCTCAGCTTCAACCCTTAAGAGTTAAATATTTTGTTTCTTTGCTTTTAGTTCCTGTGAAAAATAGGAGGTTTTAATGTTAAAGAAAGTTTCACAGTAAATGGATGTTGCCGACTGCTTGCTTCTCTAGTTATACCAACTTTAGTAACGACCGCACAATAGCAATACACAGTGGTCTACTTCCCTAAGCGCAAACCTTAACCAAAAAGCCACTCTATAGCCACAAATAATGCTCAGAACAGCACCTAACTTCATCAACAGTATAGGGTCCCAGCACGTAGTTCTAGCCCTGATGAGTCGATCACCGAGTGCAGCGGAGTTTCGCAGCTCAAGGAAGAACATTTATGATCATTACTTCATGGAAATGCAATCAGACCGAGACGCTAAGGCAGAAGAACTACCGGGTCTGCAGCGCAAAATGATTATTATAACTTTAAGGAAATGATCCACTGCACTTGATCGATTCGTCAGGGCTCCCCCACAAACAAGCGGCTGCTGGAGGAGAGTGGGTGAGTTGTGTTTAGTCTCTTTGCTAAAAAACCAGGCAAAGCTAAAAAGATGTTTGATGACTAGCACTATGGCTGGGACCGTATATGTACTGTTGATGAAGTTAGGTGCTGTTCTGAGCATTATTTGTGGCTTTTTTGGTTGAAGTTTGCACATGGAGACGTAGCCCGCTGTGTATTGCTATCATGTGGTTGTTACTAAAGTTGGTATAACTAGAGAAGCAAGCGGTGCGCAACATTCATCTCTTGAGGGGGTGTCTAACTCTGTGTTACAGTGTGTTTGACCATAACTTAATTTTAAGTTGGAGTATCCATTTAACTAAGTGTTTTAAGCATTTTCAAAATTTTTAATGGGATAATAATGAAGCACAGACAAAAAATGCAAAAATAAAAAAAATCTCAGATATGAGTATATCTCCTCAGTTTGAGTTTAAACTATTAAGCCCGTAGAAATTCTGTGAATATCAAAACATGAAATTACAATCACAGGAAAAACTGCTGACTTGTTAACTGTGCAGGAGATGATTATCAGCAAGAGGAGGGCAAACCACAGAAGGTCGCTGCTGAAAAGACTGGCTGTTCACAGAGTGCTGCCTCGAGGAGTTTTAGCAGTGAGATGACTGGAAGTGAAAAGAGTGGTTGAAAGAGGTGCTCGAGCAACAGAGTTGAATACAGCCTTGAGTAGATGGTCAAAAAAGAGATTCAAGACATTCACAAGGACTGGGTGAAGCTGGAGTTTGGGCATCAGAAGCCTCTACACACAGACATCTTGAGGAAAGAGGCTATGAGCACTTACTCCTGATATCAAGAGAGAGACATAAGAGTCTCACCTGGGCTAAGAAGAAAGAGAACTGGTCTAAGGTCTGTTTTTTTCCTAGAATCAGGTGGAAGATCAGAGAGGCCCAGAATTGAGGGTGTTTGACGTCCAGTATGATGTCTTTAGAGTCCTTGATGGTTCAGGATGTCACGTCATCTGCTGCTGTTGGTCTACTGTGTTCTGTTTGGCAAGTCAAAAGTCTACAGAGCTGATTTAGCAGGCGATTTTGGAGCTCTTCATGCTTCAGTCTGCTGATAATCTTTACAGCAGTGCCAATGTCCTTTTCCAGCAGGATTTAGCACCTGCCCACAGCGCCAGATCTACTACTGAGTGGTTTGCTGACGAGAATGCTACTGTATCAAGAAGATGAGGAACACCTGACCCAAAAATACAGACCGGTTTGAGACTGCTATAAAAGCAACCTAGGCTTGAGAAACACGTGCAGTGTAAAAGGATGATCATCTGCATGCAATGCCAGATGAAGTCATTCCTGGTTAAGGAGCCCAAAGCTCTGGATTACTGATTTTTGATTGATCTCAGGAAATACTCTTAAAAACATCTCAATTTAAAAAATAGAGGTCTGAAATATTTCATATAACATGCCAAGAATTTAACAATATATGAAACTTTATTGTTTTTTAAATGAAGGTTATTATAGTGATCTAATTCCCTCAGATGTACCTGTATGTTTGTGTAAAGCTCACTAACCTGAAAGCAGGGAGGCTGGCCAGAGGTCTCCGGCAGTGTGGAGCCCCAGCTTGCTCTCTGGGGGCCTCGGGGCTGGGAGAGCGTCCAGTGGAGGAGCCTCCCTCCAGAGATTGGGCCCCTTTCTCACGAACCTTGGTCTTGAGTTCAGCCACGAGCTGGTCAAAGTTTTTGCTGCGGCCCAACACCTTCCTACGCTGGTGAATTGAGTGGATCTGTAAAGGAGGACACAAAATGGGTGTCAGTTTCAGTTTCAAGTAAACGGCTGCAGACTGTCACAGTGGTATTGTCAACATCCCTGCCTACCTGCTTGCTTAAGGTAAATATTCCACAGTATTATTTCCTATTTGGTCTCACATCAGCTTAGCCTGACTTAATGCGGGATTTTTCCCTAGAAGCTGGCAAAGTTGGGGTCCTCTTCAAGTCCTTGAAGAGTTTGGTGGATGTGTAAAAACAGCTTCAGAGAACTAGTCCATTCAGAGTTTGAATAATGAATGACTATCTGCAACACTTTCCAGACGGCTTTATGAAGACGACACGATGGTACAGCCACTGAAGTTCTACATCAATGTGCCTGATAAACACATTTCCAGTTTCAGTTGGTATAATAAGCATTACTTGATAGCATTCATCTTTCATGGGAGCAGGTGGAGGAGAAAACACAGCCGCCCACTTTGAGTGTGTTCACCTCCAGTCCAGGTGTAAAAAAGCAGGCTGTTTTCCTGCTTGTTTTTCCCGTCAGTACTGTCATTTCCTGTTAATCAGGTCATCCTGTCTGTGCTCGGCTGGATGTGGCCTCTCACACTCACTTCCCCCTTCACACAGCAGCCTCCATATAAGGACTGCTGCTGTGCTGGGAGCCATTTCAGCTCTCTGTATCAGACAGAGTGCATCAGTGCATCTCCTTTGATTACACATGAACTTTAACTGACTTATAACAACCTTCACTGCGACTTTTAAAAACACTGGATGTGGAGTATTTAATCAACACCTGAGCACATGTTCGAATAACAAACATGGAGGAGGATCACATAAAAATCTGCTTCTGTTCTGAGTTCATACTACTGAAGTAAACCAGAGTGAAGCATCTGTGTTACACCAAGTGTCTACCCTCAACAGAGGCCTACTTGAAACAGATCAGCAGACAGCGACTGAGATAGTCATATTGGAAATGCTGGTTTAAGCCACAGACAGTAATAATTTGACATAGTGTTGATGTCACTCATTTGTTCCTGAAGCACTGTTTTGAATTCTGTCAGCGGCGCTCAATCGAACTCTCAGGGGACCTAGCTTCAGCCGCCTCGTAAAAGGCTCTAGTGTGCCCAACTGGCAGTCAAGTTAGCCGGGCCTCTGATTGGCCGAGCTTGTAACCCTGACGTGTTAGAAAAATATTCACTCCTTGTACTGTGAGTGCTGTGGGAATTCTGCCCCTCTCAGACCTGAACCGTTTATGACCCAGGTCGTACATGTTTCGTTTTGACTCAAAAAACGTCTCATTTGGCTAAGTATGTTCACTTCTCAAGACCAGAGGTTGTCGCTTGATTTAACCTCACTGTATCGACTGAGCCAGCTGGAGGCAAATAGGGAGAGTTGAGGCGGGTCTAGCCAGCTAGTCTGCCAGTCAGCCATGCCTCTGAAAACTCACAGCTCTGCAGGGATAGTTCAGTTTCTTTGAAGCGTGGCTGTATGAGGTACTTGTTCATAGTACATGTATAAATTACAGAGGATGTCCTTCTGTAGAAAAAGCAGCTGGACAACTGGAAGTCAGGTGATCTGGGGTCATCTCTACTAATATCGTTTGGCTAATTTAACAAACCCCTGACCCAAACAGTTATATGGCTGCCAGAGCCCGTTTGTTTTCACATTGTTTTAAGAAGCAAAACTCTATTTAAAAGGAGACAAAATTCAGCCAGTCTAATACATCAATGATTCTTCTGACAAAGATGGTGGCTTGATGTTTAATTTGGGCACAGAAGGAAATCTCTGTGAACCAAAGTTATTGGGGGGAAGAACATAAAAAACAGGGCTGGGGTCACATGAAGAGAAAAAAATAATAACATGAAGGAGATTTAAGTCAAAATTTTGAGATTAAAATTTGAAATTTCAAGATTAAAGTCGAAATTTTGAGATCACAAAATGTCATAAAGTCGAAATTTTGAGATTAAAAAATTGAAATTTAAGGATTTAAGTCGAAATATCAACTTTATTCAAAATTTCTTTAATCTCAAATTTTTTAAATTTCGACTTTAATCCTAAAATGGAAATTAAAAAAAATCTCCCTCCTGTAATAATTTTTTTTTTCTTCTTGTGGCCCTTATCCTCTTTCATAAGAACAAGACTCAACAGACTGAAAGAGGGAGGGGAGACACTTCTGTGTGAACTGGAGAGGTCCCAAGTTACCTGAAGGTGCAGATGTGTAGGCTGGGATCTCATCCTCATGGATGGACCTGTTTGAGCTGGGCGATGTTAAAATGGGAAAAACTGCTTGATAGAGTAGACCCCGTCTTGTTTTTGCACCAGTGCTCCAGACAGTTTCCCAATTAAGGGGCTGAACTGACCAGGATTCTTTATAAGTAACGTCAACTAAAGAAAGCTATCCATCAAATGGTCTCTTTTTGTTGTCTGCTGATTGAGGCACATTGTCATTTAGATCTGTTTGGAGTTATCCGAGCAGTGAAGGGACCACAACCTCCCAGTATATGCATCGGCTCAGATTTTTACCTGGTAGATCAAGAAATACCTCAAGACTCTAAACCTTTCTCTTCACACAGAAAAGAGAGAGATGAGAGAAATATCACAGAGTCATGTGACACTGAGGTAGGAAAAGCAGTGTGTGTGTGAGTGGGAGTGTGTGTGATTGTTTGGAGCTTACATTGCATGTCAGGAGGCGAGTGCAGACCTTCTTCCTGTCCGGGTCAAGGACGCCGCAGTGTTTGTCCAAGTCACACTCCCTCTCTGAGGAGACACACACACAGAATCTCATCATTTGGCTTCACACGGGCAACAAAGACTCTGAAGATGTGGACATCTCTGAGCCACAAGGCCACTTTATTTACGAAGACGGCTCAGAAGAATTGAACATACTCTGTACATTTTCACAGGAATTTGATTTAAAAGCAACCTGCTGCATGTGCTGTACTCTTCTCTGTAATACAGCCAAGATTTTCAGGCGTCCATCAGCCAAGATATGCCTTTACTTCAAAACACTCAGATCTACAGAGGCTGTCAAGTGCTTCAGCTCTGCTTTTGACCAATGTGCGTTTTAAGAACTCCCTGCAAGATTCAAGTCTGCTGGGTTTTCCTCCTGGAAGCTTATACAACCACTATGATGAGAATAAATGATGCTGGATTCTGAGTGAGAGCTGCTGCAGGTTGACTGAAACTGAGCCTACTACATCTTTTCTTTCTGTGATATATAGAGAACTGCAAAGTGAAAGACAAACAGAAAATCACACCTATGAAAGTTTTTCATCGGTACTTTTCTTTTTTTTTAGTGTGGCAAGATAATATAATTGTGCGATTATAGTGGCCAAAATGCAATCAGTTACTGTGATATACAGTAATTAATAAGGATAGGAAGAACTTTATTTACCCCTGAAAAGAAATTCAATTATAATAGTATATAATAGTATCATTAGTCATAGCTAACAAGAATTATGCAGAGATTGGTTGTTTTGAAATACATATTCCTTGATTTAAATGCACAAATATCAATTTTTGAATACAAAAATAGAAATGCTGTAGAGCTGATATAAACAGAGTGCTCAGTAGGGACTCGTGAGATGCATGTAAATGTAAAGTGTGAGCACTTGCACGCAGAGCTGTCAACGTCTATGTAATGTTGAAACCAGGTGTAAATGACCTCTGAGACTCTTTTGTCGTCTCTCTTTACCTGGGCTGTTTAGTAAAGCAAGTAAACAAATATGCTGTGTGCACACAATCGTAATCAGTCGGAATAGCAGATAGGCATGGGCGATAAATGATTGTTCACGATATATCGTCAGAAAAATCCTCCATGATAAATATTTGCCATCTCATGATAAATACGATAGATGCGAGTTGTTAACATAAGCGCGAGCGACGGACTCACAGCCATAGCCCACACAGATCAGAATAACAAACAAACATGGCCGAAGGTAATGAAGAAGACGTTTCTGAGCAGCCCGTTACTGAACGAGGCTCCACATGAGGGATTTCCTTCAAGGTTGGGGTTTTCAACTAAGGTTGAAAATGTTTTCACATCTCAGACTTGTTTGATGTCATTAGTTTTCTCCATAACCTACCACTCAAACTTGTGGTCATTTATCTTATTTGACTATTCCAACTGGTGTTATCGAATCAAAATGAGTCAAAAATATAAAATGTAATTATAATGTTTTTTATCAGATATTTTATCGTTATCGCCAGAATGGCAAATCCCATTGTGATAAATTTTTCTAGCCCATATCGCCCATCCCTAGTAGCCTGACCGAACACACTCCAACCAATCAGATTAGAGGTTATAATGCTTAGAGACACACACTCAGGCATATGTAAATTGCAGCTTTTTGTATACAATTGTTCTCACATACTGTGTATTACCGATAGACTTGTTACTAATATTACAGGAACACAGTTTTACAATGGCACGCTTACTTGTGATAAAAGTTGAATGTTTATATAACAGGATACGTTTCTGTCTCGTGTCTTTGTTGAAACATTTTAACTAGGCTTCCTCCTGTAATTTGTAAAGCCGTATGATATTTATTGTTATGAACACTGTTGTGCTCATCTGACGGATCATAGAATAAAACAGTGAGCCACGACAAAACAATGGGGCGACAGAGCTGCTGTGCCACATTTCAGAACTAATTGGCTTTGGTCTAAAATGACAGCTCCACGGCACAGATGTCACACTTTGTTAAACGCCTGTTGCTTCCATTCCTCTTTCTCGTGTCTCTTCCTTGCCTCCTCTGCTCTCATCTTAGGTTGAAGGGACTGATTCGTGAAAGAGGTGGAGGAGGAGGAGGAGGAGGAGAGGCAAGGAAAGGAATACAAGACGTACAAATCGAGAAAGAAGAAAATGCTTCAGAGCGTCCAGACAGATAAAAACACTGCCTGAAAAACAAGCAGACATCATCATCATACTTGAATAAGACGAGTTTGTGGGTGGACACAGAAGGTTTCAGCAGAGATGAAAAACAAAGCACCAGATAAAATACATCTAATTCACTTTTTGTGTCCTAAAACACATCCAAACTACTTCTGATGGGTCATGTTTGAACAGCTGATCCATCCTTTGATTTGTTGACTACTGAGAGAGAAAAATGTTGATGCCATCAAGTCTTAAGGGTTTTTTAATCCTGCCTTGTAATATCAGAAAACACTACACAGTGTTTACTGCTCGAAAAGTTGACAAGTTCATATATGAAATGTTCAAACGACGGTCTGGAGTCAGTATTTTCTCCAACAGGCTCCCCTGTGTCGCCGTCAGTCTGAGCTCATTTCGACGTGTGATCTCAAATGTAAACATGCGATCAAAGCAAACAAAACCTGTCATGTGCTGTGGATGTTAACCTCAGTCTGAGCTGCACGAGACTCCCAGGTATACACAAGTAGGACAAAATCAACCCTGTGATTCCTGGAAAGGGTTAAGTATTCATGGAGTCAAGAAGAGAAGGTCTGTGTGTTCCTGCAATCTTTTACTTTTTCAGACCCTGAAACTCCAACAAACAGCCAATCCCAATGAAAGCTGATTCTGATGGACAAACTGGACTTGGCGGTATGTCTTAACAAACAAATGCCAGTCTCAGTTAGACGCCTGTTCACATGAACTTTCTGTCTCATGCTCTATGAGGTTAGGCGCCTTCTTTTACTTCCTTTAAATGTGAAGCGTCACAGAGAGAACAGTGAAACCTAAACGCTGTCAGATAGTCAAGTTTAAGCATCAAATCTTAAAAGGGAGTTAAAAAAAAAGACTGTTAAAAAAAGTCAAACTTGCTGGAGCCAATGGCATCAACAGCTTAATCGACTGCAGCGAGAAGGTGATCGTTTATATCCCGACATCTTCTGCGGATCTAAACGATTTCTGCCGACTTTGCAGAGTCAACTGCAGAATTAACGGCGTTCTGAATGAACGGCTTTGAAAAGTCCCGCAGCATGTGTTAGACGTCACCATCTACACATGGACCAATCGGGGGCTGCCTTTCCCTGTTGTCCGGGGAACAGTGGAAACACAGTCTCTGATTGGCCCGGTTATTTTCTGATCGCTAATACACGCTCCCAATGGGCCGAAGTCCAGACTGTTGTGGGAAGGAACGGCAAGTGATTCACGCAACAGGAAGGCCCAGCCAGGCTAGCAAGGAGGCAGATGGTGTCCATTCTATATACAGTCTATGGCTAGAACCTCCTATAAGACGATGAGTGTGAAGGCCAAAACTTTAGTGACAGAGGGGATGACTTAGACCAGGGGTGGGCAATCATGTGCCATGGAGGGCTGAGAGGCTGCAGGTTTTCTTTCCAACCCAAAACTCCACCAGGTGATTTCACTAATTAGTCCCTGCTCTCTGCTTGGAGGTGAGGTAATCAGTGAAATCACCTGGTGGAGTTTTAGGTTGGAAAGAAAACCTGCAGCCTCTCGGCCCGCCATGGCACATGATTGCCCACCCCTGAGTTAGACTTTTCTGCACTCAGTGACTTTAAAGAGGGGAACGCAGGTGAATCTATCACGCCAGGCCAACTTGACATGAGATGCATTTTTCATAACACAATGATGATATTGAAACATTTAGACAGCTTTATGGGCCTGTACATCCACACAGCACTTAAACTTGTTACTGATATTAACCGATTACGAACTCAGACAAAAAGCACAAACTCAAAGAGGTTTTAAAGCAACATTTTTCTCCCTGTGCCACATGAAAGTTTTGTTTTAAAAAAAATTTAGAGCCAGTATCACAAAGATGCCTGTCCTCAAATAAAGGCAGGGTTGTGTCTACTTGATAAAAACAAAGCAAACCCAGACTAATAGACGTTTTTCCTCGATCACATGGTTTGAAGCACATGAAGGTGTGTGTATTTTGCATTTGTACTCACTGGAGGCCACTTTGTTGTAGGGTCTGGGGATCCGGTGGCCCGGTGGCACTGCAGAGACCAGAGAAGAGTCTTTCCTCTGGCTCTGCGATGGGGGTCGCTCACCGGGCGATGGTCGACCTGGCGGGGTTCCTCCGTGCGGCCAGGGCGGATCTCTGAGTGACGGAGGTGGAGAGTTCATGGGAGGCTCCAGAGGTGGAGGCTGCTTGAATACTGATGACTCTGCGTGGCTGCTGTGGGAGGATTTCTCCAGTGGGGAATGTCTGAGTGAGGGAAGAAAAAGTACAAAACTGAACTTTGTTGCCTTGCGAAGTGATACGGGTCAGATCATTTTTAAATGACTTCTCAGATGCAGTTTTTTTTTTCAATCATTATGCAGAATATTAACCTCTGAACTTTTACTCATTTTTTTTTTTTTTTTTAGAATCAGTTCATTTAAGTCTGATATGATGAGGCGTTGTTTTTCATATATTTTGAACAAAGTGCACTAAGAACAGAGCTGTTTCTTTGGCTGCCTGGCTGACCAAATTAAAATTTTCACCAAATATCATAAAATGTTTGTTGACAGGCTTAATCACAAGCACACTTATAGAAAAAAATTATACCTATACATATACTCTTTGCACAGCCTGCTCATGTACATCCATCAAGTGACTGTAGGAGATACTGACGAGGCTGCCGGCAGTGTCTGCAGACATTATTTATTCATTTTCTTACTAGTCCCATGAGCGCAGACTGATGCTTTTAAGACGCCATATATCGGTCTCTCGGGTCAAAATTTTCAGTGTTGTCACTGATGGTCTTGTTTGCTCAATGTATTCATATAAATTATATTTGGTAGAATAAACATAAAAACCCTCACAAGAGATTAAAGTTTTGGTCACCTGTCACCTGATATCTATTCATTTATTTTTAATTCATATCGGTTTTGACATTCAGTTTAGGTGTGGGCATGATCTTTTAAGGAGTGTTTTGATATTCTAACTAGCGTCGAACAGTGACATGACGCTGACAGAAATGTTATAAAAACTGTAGCTTTCTCAGCTATCTTCTCACTGATGTCGAAGCTTTCTTTAATAACTTTTTTTAAAAAGATAACAAACATGGGATTCTTTCTGGATTTTGTCTCAGCTGCACTGGAAACCTAATGATGCAGACAAGAGGTCAGGAATCTGCTACAATCCAGCATATAATCCCCTTAAGTGGCAAGTGTTGTTTTTATACTTTGGTTTTCTGCAGATGAACAAAAGAATATGAGTAAAGAAGTGAGTTTTAGAGATGTCTGTGAACAGAGTTTGTCACTTATGATAGATGACAGCCAAACCAACAGGCTCATAAAGCTGCAGACAGACACAGGAGTGACACTGATCCACTTATCTCGAAAAGTGAAATGCAGTTTCATCCAAAATGTGCCACAGTTTGAGTCTACATCAATAAAGTTGAGCCATGTCTCTGTCACATTAAAACAAGCCCTCCTGAACATGCACAATAACCTAAGCTGGGACAGCCTGCAGTGCTGGTGATGTCCACAATTTTATCCAACAGGACCTGACTTTTGTGTTAAAGGTCTATTTCAATATTAAATAAATTCCTGCTCAAATCATGGGCAGTTTTAATTAGCCACACTTTTTGGATGAATACTCAAATTTTTCTTTAAACTTGCACAGCTTCACTGAAACCTGCAGGTCACAACTCAAAGTAGGCACAGGGTTGAGTTTAAGACAGCTCTTCTCAAAACCTGAGCATGAACCTGAACAGAGCCTCAGTAATAACTGTACAAAACAAATCTTTAAACTTTTCTAAAAAGTTCTGATCAAATAAATCAGATATGTTCATTTTGTCTTTTACTTCTCGGTCTAAACACTCTTATTTTCATATTAAGCTACAGACTGATGTTTGCTGCTTTCTGCAAGTTGGCTTATTTTGTTTCTGATTTGGGGGCTTGAAGCACCCCACGAGTGATGGTGTAAAGACTGATAGTGGAGATATTTGGGTAAAGAGGATGTGGGAGGTTTTTAAACCCAAAGTGCATCCCCGCACAGAGCAGCTGTTGAATGAGGACTGGGGCAAGGTGAGCGGAAGAGACGGCACCTCAAAGTGAACTAAGCTGACCCAGGAGGACCAATGGTGGCCACATTTATCAGACAAAATAAAGGGGCTGTAAAAATCCCCTCAACTTACACTGCAATCCAGTTCACTGCTCAATTCTGTCATGAGTTTTAATAAAGGTTTTAAATAACATTTTAAGCAACCTTGTGTACTGTCCAGCCTCAGATAAGAGATTTCTTCAAACAGTGTTATTTGTGATGACTGTGTTCAGCTTTTTTATCACTGTATCCCAGCATTACTTTACTTCTTGTTTTGACGGTTGACCTGCTTTTATTTTGAAAGGTCTCCATAATACATTGGTCAGGTCATAAAGTTACGGGAGTAAAAGGAAACAGCTGAAAGAACAGCCAACAGGAACAAAAAAAAAGTATAATATTTAACCAAACCCTTAAGTGGAGGCTTTCATTTAGTTCAAATTATGTCTGAGTAATTTTGTTCAGTGTTTTAAGGACTCTGTCTGTCTCTGACCTTCAACTCAAGAGTAGACTTTAGAATCAGGATTAAATGGTCATTCACTTTTGTTTTACAGGCGACAGTTTGTCTCCTCCTTTCTTTTGACTGTTTTTGTTATTGTTGCTGTATTTGCCCTTTTTTTTACTTGTTTCAAAAAGTTAGCAAGTCTATAAATTGCATTTCGTAAAGATCTCTCCTTTCTGATAACCGGAGAGCAGGTGTGGAGACACACTTACTTTAGGAGTAAAGTGAGAGAGTAAGTTATTTTCACAAGTTAATCAATCTTTGATCGCAATCTAAAAACGTGGGAAAGATGTGCCCTCCAGTTATCGTCAATGCACTGTAAATGCTGACACTCCAACCTCCACAGATCAGGCATTTTGCTGCGATCATATCTGTACTTTTAGTATTTTGCTCATAACTTTAGAGACATTATGATGCCATGAGAAGTCAAGTGCAGATAGTGCCCTCTGCTGTTAAAAAAGGTATTGGCAGTCATTTTCATCTCATTGATTTAGATTGCTCTGAATGTGGGACTTCAGTCAGATCTGTTGACACTGTCACATCCCTAGCAAAAACTGGACCAGCACTATTCAGGGGGCTCTGGCTTGGACCATGAATTCTGGGATGAAAGCACGGGGAGATCAGGACCAAATACTAGCAAGACATCCAGCTCACTGCAGTTAACATTGATCTTATTTTATACAAGCCGATGCTGTCTGTGCTTGAGAAACGATACTTCCTCTCTAGGGTGGATTCAAGTGTGCCAAAAGGGCTCAAGAACCCCGCCTTTTCTTACCGTACTCCATCTTTGGAGTTCTTTGAGTGTCTGTACTGAGGTGGTGTAGAAGGCGAAGGTGGAGCTGCTCGTAGCTGTCCCACACCCTGTCCACGACCTTCCCAGGAAGAAGACGCAGAAGAAGAAGCAGAAGCAGCGTTGGTCCCGTGTGAAGGAGAGTGGCTGTGGTGGGGTCTCTGCTGGGGCTGGGGTGCAGGGGTGGGTGAGCGCAGTCTGGCGTACAGTTTGGCCAGGGGGCCATGTCTCCGTTCGCAGTGCTTTTCAAACGCCTGTGGCTTCACTACTTGGCCACAGTGGCTGCACACCACCAGGTAGAAGTCATCATGGCCGGGGTAGAGCCCAAAGATGGACATGTCTAAGGAGGAAGAGGAAAAGAGTGAGAAAACAGGGATGAAGTGGGACAGGTAGGGTTGATATTTAGTCGTTCAAAGAGTTATGGTTCGATACCAAAACACAGGTAGAAAATATTACTAAATTCATCTTCTATCAAACTGGGGAAACCTGAAGTCATTTAGGTTAAAAAAATACAGGCATGAAACATTTTTAACAAGAGTAAGCGTGATCACTGGTCACCAGGTTTGCTGATTCATAACTGATGGTCTTGACACTCTCACAATGTCTTAATGGGTCTCCTCCTCTTTTGTACTCCAAAGATATATCAGTCCATGGCTTATTTGTGAGTCCACAGATTTAGAAAAACGACAAATTAAAGGAGAAGTATAAACTATACACACTATACAAAGTGGCATGGTTTGTATCCACTTGTCCCCTTCAGCTGTATCCAGACCAAAACTGAGGCTAATTTTACTTAGCATTACTCAAAGGAGTTTGACCACAGGATCATTTGATCTCGTTGCCTTTGTCAGTCACAACCCACAAATAAGGGCTTATTTAGATGCATCAGAAACCAGAAGCTTTTAATGTCTGGGTTTATGACATCATTCAGACTCAGCATGGCTCAAAAGCCTCTCCAGGGAGCTGGTTCTGGATCCACTTACTGCCACTAAAAGTACTCCAAGTGCCCAATTTGATCATTTGAGATGTAGCATAGGCTCAGTCAGTACCTGAACTACCTGTATTTTTCAAACAAACATTAACCATTATCAGGCTCTGAGTCCACTAACAAGCAGTTCTAGTGCATTAAACGAGTCACACGTTAGCTGAGTCCTGGCTCACTCACTCTCAACACAAATACAGAGATTTTAATATTATTTGCATGCAAAGGTGGCTGAGAGGATGCAGATTATTACACCTAACTTCATCAACAGCACATATAGGGTCCCAGCCATAGCACTAGCCACCAAACATCTTTTTAGCTTTGGCTGATTTCTTTCGCAATGAGACTAAACACATAAACACAACTCACCTACTCTCTTCCAGCAGCCGTTTGTTTGTTGGGGGAGCCCTGATGAGTCGATCACCGAGTGCAGCGGATCATTTCTATGAAGTAATAACTATCATAATAATCATTTTGCACCGCAGTAGTTATTCTGCCTCACTGTCTCGGTCTGATTGCATTTCCATTAAGTAATGATCATAAATGTTCTTCCTTGAGCTGCGAAACTCCGCTGCACTCGGTGATCAACCTGTTAAGGCTCCTCCAAAAACAAGCAGCTGCTGGAAGAGAGTGGGTGAGTTGTGTTTGCTCTCTTTGCTAAAGAAACCAGTCAAAGCTGAAAAGATGTTTGGTGGCTAGTGCTATGGCTGGGACTGTACTGTTGATGAAGTTAGGTGCTGTTCTGAGCATTATTTGTGGCTATAGAGTGGCTTTTTGGTTGAGCGCGTGGCTCTGTGTATTGCTATTGTGCAGTCGTTGCTGAAGTTGGTACTAGAGCAGCAAGCATTCAGCACCATTCATCTCTTGAGGGGGTGTCTAACCTTGTGTTACGGTGTATTTGACCCTAAATTCATTTTACACCGGAATATCCCTTTAAGTCGACAGCAGGGATATGCGCTTTTTTAAAAAACTTTCCCAAAACTCCTGGTGCTTCAGGATGACAGTGCAGAACTTTCTAGTGTTAAAGAAGAGTTGTGCTTCACAAGCATTGCAGTAGCAGTTCCTGCAGCTTGTTGATGCCACAATAATGATCTTTTTTTTAAGGATGTCAATGATACATGTTAATCCATTAATATGTAGATATATGTTTAAACAACTCATTCAATCAATGCCTATCAGTGTAGGGGATTTTTATTTTTTGTATTGAACCAAATGAGAAAGGGGGTGACGCAATTTAACAGCATGACCCCTACAGATATCAGAGATCGGGCACCACTGACCCAACATCCCCTCTTTGTCGTTTCTATGCAGAGGGGACTCTGTGAGGAAATGCAAAAAGAGAAAGCCTGAAATCAAAGAAAACACGTGGACCCCCACAGATTCTGTTTTCATTTCTCTTTTGCATCCTTTCCAACATGATAGACATTGATGAATCATGACTGAGCAGCCTCATACGACAACACATGCCGCCACACATGACTGACACACAAACACAAAAGGGGAGAGCGTCTGGCTGACAGCTGCTGCTTCACACCACTAAGCCAGGTGCCAAAGGTGTCTAAGCAACACGCCACCCAGCCTTAATGCTAGCCCTGGTCTTAGCAGGTGAGTGCTTTGGTTTACTGGACCCTGTTAGAGACCAAAGAAGTCTTCAGCAGGAGCCAACATGTAGGATTACGAGTGTGTCCCCTTACTGGTTTTTAAGTGTCATAAACAGCAATATATACTTGACTCCTGCGTTTAAATGACAGTGTGCAGACTTACCCTCCTTACTGAGTGACATGGCCTCTGCAACCTTTTTGCCATTCTTGCTGCAGTCGTCCCCATCAGGCCCTGCAACATCACAGACAACATACATGATTAATAAGCACCTCTGGGAGGTCAGGAGCTGTCAGGAGTTGATAAGCGAGACAAAGCCTAACCAAGTAGTCCACAAAAGCTGCTCATACACAGACCCTTAAGCTGTATTATGTAAAGCAGTGATTTGCAGGTCAACACGGTCTCCACTGACTGCTGCTGGTGTTTCCTTTCCATTCACTTGTTCTGACACAGTTTGCAAACAACAAGAAGGAGCTGAAGGTGTTGAATACTGAATAGTGACGGACAACTTAAGTAAATAGTTATAGACACAGTGGCACCAAGAGAGATGCCAGAAAACTTGTAGAGAGCATGGACAGGAGAACTTTTAAAGATCATTCTTTCACAAAACTTTAAATCACAAAGAAAAATGTAAGGAGGAGTCCAGAGGGGTGGCTCAGGACAGTACAGGCTGCTATTGGCCCCCCTAACCTTAATTTTTTGCCTAAATCTAAATGTAGCCCATGTTCTCAGAACTGGTTGATAATAATATTCATATGTGTGTGTAAATTTGTGCACCTGAATGCAAAACTTGTTTCATTTTTGTTATCTCAAGATGCAGCTGCTGTACCACAAAAGCAGCAGTGAGTGGCCACAGTTTAAAGATAAAGAAGTGGGAGACTGTTGTAGTGCAAAAAAAATCATTTGTATTGTTAAGATATTCTTGATGGTGAAAACTTGACTAACAGAGGATCACATAGGAGCTTCTGGTCACTGTCATGTCACCTAAAGGAGGGGTGAGCAAGACAGTGTTTCTAACTAGAATCTGCCTCAGACGTCACTAACCATTCCCTTTTTTTTTTACATTACTTTCAATGGCACGAATGAATGCTTTTACAGCCTGGTTAATATCTTTGTACTTCATTTTTTAATTTGTAAAAACCATTCAGGGTACGCAACTCTCCCACTTTGATTACAATAAACCTTACTAAGGACATTTAGGGGCATGGCCAACTTAACACCCAGGTGGATAAGCTGCACAGATGATGATCATAACCAGTATGTCTAATAAAGTGAAATCGAGGGTGAGGCTTCATAACACCTTTTCAAAGATAAGTGGTTGACTCCCTTGAGATACTGATGTTTCATTCGGTCTATCCAAACTGAGGTGATTAAGGCGAGAATTAGTCCATTAAAAACTGTGAGCAGACTACTGCAGAGTCAACTGCCCCAAAAAAACTTTAACATCTTTACAAGTACTTCACATATTTTTAAATCTGTACAAAGTGAATCTTTTAAGATTTACATGTTGCCACAACCAGTGCAATGCCGCTCCAATTTAAAAGTTGGCAAAATAATTGAATCCAAGGAGAATAATTGAATTTTGCTGCACCGAGAGGGGCGGTCATCAATATGAGCCCTTTAAGAAAACCCCCGTAGCAGCAAAGTGATGCCTGCTCAGTCAGCATGAAGAAGATCTCCTAATACACCACGCAGACATTTATAATGAGACAGACTGCTTCACTTTGTACTGATCTATAAACATACATTATAAACAGTGTTGGTTTTCTCTTTCTTTGAACCACTGGTCACAGACAAAGCATCACTATTAGTGCAATAACCAGGGTGAGAGTGATAATAGTCGTTACGCACCAAAAATATGAGCAGAACAGGAAAACAGGGGCACCAAAGCCCCTTTAAGACACACAAAGTTCCTGAGAGTCACTCAAAATCATCCAGGTGAGCTGTATGTGTGTACAGTATTTCCCGCTTGCCCCCTCAGAGCATTTAAGGATCAAGTCCAGATAATCTCAAGTGGGAACTAAACTGTATAAAAACTGGAAAAGCGTCAGTAATGTAACTCATCTGTTTTTGAAGTGGAGTTTTAAAGCCTGTTGGCGGTGGATGCCATATTGGAAATTCTGACTCAACCTACCAGAAGCGGGTCTTTAGTCGTCTTGCAAATGGCTACAGTGTGCACACCTGTCAATCAAATCAGCTGCGCCTATTTTGTCGATCTTGTAAGCTTAACAACTTCAACATGTCTGTGTTCAGTTTTTTGGTCTTAGAACTGCTCTTCTTGGCTGAGAGAGCATGTGGTTTTTAGTGCCAGCCTCGCTTGTGCATCGGCTTCATTTCTGGGGACCAGGGGTTGCTGCTCGGCGAGAATGTTCCTGACACTGTGACGTGAGAACACCAACACTTAACATGATCCACAACCACACAGCAAGAGACTTCAAGTTGAGTTGATTCCTGATTCGTTGCACGTGATTTAACTGCTTTGTTAAGTGTGTATTTTCCCCTTTCTATGGCACTGACATGTTGAAATAGCTCTCAAGGTTTTGTAGAATAATGATATTTGAGCCCTGCTACTGGGATGCACAGAGATGCATTTCGATAGCAGCCAATGTTCGGTGATGAGTAAAGTTATAAATCTCTGATTTTTCTTATTAAGATATGACCCAAACTTTGACCCTAGACTCGTTATCCAAACTGTAATGTTTGTGATCTGTTGCAGCCCTAGATGTCACTTTGTTGTGTTTTAAGGGATATTCCGACATAAAATTAATTTAGGGTCAAACACACCGTAACACCGAGTTAGACACCCCGTTGAGAGAAGAATGTTGCCGACCGCTTGCTTCTCTAGTTACACCAACTTTAGTAACGACCACAGGATAGCAACACACAGCGGTCGAAGAAGCTACACACAAACCTCAACCAAAACGCCACTCTATAGCCACAAACAATGCTCAGAACAGCAACTTACTTCATCAACAGCAAATATAGGGTCCCAGCCACCAAACATCTTTTTAACTTTGCCTAATTTCTTTCGCAAAGAGACTAAACACAACTCACCTACTCTCTTCCAGCAGCCGCTTGTTTGTAGCGAGACCTCAGGCCAGTACATCAACTGTAGCGGGGGACACAGCTCAAGGAAGAACATTTATGATCATTTCTTCATGGAAATGCAATCAGACAGAGACGCTGAGGCAGAAGAACTACTGCGTCTGCAGTGCAAAATGATTATTTAGGTGATTATGATTTCAAGGAAATGAAAAAGAAATTATCATAAATGTTCTTCCTTGAGCTGCGAAACTCCGCTGCAGTCCATAATGGACTGGCCTGAGGTCTCGCTACAAACAAGCGGCTGCTGGAAGAGAGTGGGTAGGTTGTGTTTAGTCTCTTTGCTTAAGAAATTAGGCAAAGTTTAAAAGATGTTTGGTGTCTAGTACTATGGCTGGGACCCTATATGTACTGTTGATGAAGTAAGGTGCTGTTCTGAGCATTATTTGTGGCTATGGAGGGATATTTTGATTGAGGTTTGCGCATGGAGACGTAGACCACGGTGTATTGCTAACGTTCAGTCTTTGCTTAAGTTGATATAACTGGATAAACAAGCAGTCGGCAACGTTCATCTCTCGACGGGGTCCCTAACTCTGTGATATGGTGTGTTTGACCCTAAATTAATTTTACACCGGAACATCCCTTTAAGTTTTGTAAACTGAACCCAGGATTTAAACCTCTGTATGATACTGTACTGTTAGTGGCTACAGCAGATCAGGTTAGTGGAGATAGACAGGGTAAATCAATGCTATGTAGTGCTCTGTGTGTGCAGACAGACTTGATGCCACCCCCTGCATGAGTCTGTGCCCCAGGTGGGCCACCCCAGTCAAAAAAAGTCTGGGCACGCCCCTGTGTAAATGTTAAAGGAACTAAATGAAGGGGGCTTCGTTAGCCTTCAAAGGGAACATTAAACGGAAAGAACAGAGAGTAACGTTAGCCAGTATCACAGGCTGGGCCAGCATCAGACTCCTCCTCCGTCACCGGTGTCTCCTCTCAGTCCCCCTGCTCCTGCTGCTGCTGGTAGCATTAGCCCGCTAACGCTAAAAGCCTCGTCCTCAATGGCTGGTCTGGCTTGACCCAGCAGGCTAACAGCTAGCTTAGCTCTCCACGGTAAGAAGTTGCTCTCCACGGCATCCATACTAGCCTCCTTCCGCTCTGATGCCACCGCTGCCCGGCTGCTTTCACCCAAATCAAACACAACCACTCAACTCTGGCAGCTTGATACATGACCACAGCCACAAAGCACTCACTGTTAGAAATATATCAAAATATATAAGGCAGATTTTTCTTAAGGACAGCGTCTGCAGGGGGACCTGGAGGAGAGCAACATGTTACCCACCCAGCGCTAGGACCCGGCAGGGTCTTTGTTTGGGTAACATGGTTAGCTCTGTCCTCCGTTTCCACGAAAATAAACCCCGCTGCTTTCATTAAACGGCTTTGTAGCTGCCAGTGTTTGCGTCAGTGTGCTTTCTTACCATCCGCCGCTGCCACACCGGCCCACTCGGCCCAGGCAGTCCAGCTTTGACCCACGAAATCATCGAGGCTAGGCACCCGCCGATCAAGAGCAGCCATTACTTTTACTGCGCGTTCACGCACCGCCATCATCACTGCGCGGCAAGCAGCTTACGTCATATTTCGCGCTCCCGACCGGAATGGAACTTCCTGCGTGCGCGTGCTCGAGACACCCACACACCTCAGACAGTCAGGGGACTGAAGAAAAAAAGTGTCTCCGAAATATCAATTTATACCTTATTAAACTCAGTCAATTTGATTTTTTTTACTTTTCCTGAAGACTATGGAGCCTCTGAGCTCCTTAAAAGTACAATATTTATAATGCACAAATTTTTTCTACCTTTATGAGAATAAATTAGTTATTGTATGCATACAATAAAAGAAAATATACTTTGATTCCCCTGAGGCAAATTTTTCTGGACCCTGTTCAGCTACAGGTTAAGTTGAGTTGTGGGTGAAACTGACTGCACATAGAAGATGTTTGCATGTGGGAACAAGGTGCAGAGTCAAGTTGTCATTGGGAGCAACTTATCTTGTGCACGTCATTTTAAAAAAAATGTCTTTTGTATAAAATCTTATCTTTCCTGTATAGATTTATGCATCTTTACTAGACCGACGGCTTTCGGCTTGTGGCCTTCTAGTGTTGCTGGAGCTCTTTTGACCTCTTTCAGATCCTATTTCTCCAAGCACCTTGGAAGTTAAAGTTGTGCCAGAGTTTTTGTCCTCCTAGATTTATGCATCTGTCAGATAAATATATTCATTGTATTTGCATTTTGTTGTTACATTTTGATAATTAATAGAGATATGAAAATAAAGAGAAAATAAAGTTTTCCTTGAAAGCTGTATGTGTTCCTGTTTAAATTAAGCTCTTATGATTGTCTAACTATCCCTAGGTTTAAGCCAGTGAGGAATTCCTTTGTTAACATCCTTTTTCAATGTTTCATATGGGTTTAAATCTTGTTTTATTTATATGTATTGCCTTTAATCTATCTGAAACCTAAATCAGTTCTATTAGTGTAACTTTTAATAGTTTAAAACTTTACTTTGAAGCCAAACTTTTATTGAATTAAAATTTTTATCGCTGTTAGTGAGCATTAGTCTCTTTATCTCAACACATTTTTTGTGTATCTATACATACCAAGTTTTGTCTTCAGTTTTCCTAGTCAGCTGCTCTGTGCAGCACTTTGAAATGCATTTGTTGGTATGAAAGTGGTTATGTAGGTAGTTTGATCCACATACTCCACTCTAACATACTCAGATGAAGGTTTCTCATATTTTATGTCAGTTTAGGTAGAAAACATTAGAAATATCTCCACACACAGTCTCGCAGATTCTTGCAATGTGAACTGCAGCTTAAATAATCATTGATGTGACATTTTTAGATTTACTGCTACCACCCCCAAACACACATCCACTTATGTATATTTTATAAACACCATGAGAGTCTGTCAAACTTCAGCAAACTTCTTTTCTGTTTTATTCAGACACTTTCTCTCTGTTGTCGTACACACAGCAGATGTGAGTCAGTGGACCCGCATAGTGCATACCTACGTGTGACTCACGTCAGTAGTCATCAGGTGTGGGTCATTACACGTGGATAAAACTGCGTGTATTCTAACTGCCGCTGCTGTTCACCAGCGGGTTGAAGCACTGGGAGAGCATTTTCCTGCTGTGGTGATCAGAAGTCACAGGTTTGCACACGTGAACACACCTTCCACTCTCCTAATCCTTCTAAGAAGTTAATCTGTGCAGTTAGTCAGAGCTGTGCTCAAACAGAAACATGAAGGCATGATATAAGTGCTCCTCGCATGGCCAGCATGTCTGTGTCTGCAGTCTTGTACTGCAATAGTTGTTCTGATATCATGAGTGTCAAGTAACTCCTCTTAAATAGCCTGTAACACATCATTCGGTCTCTGCTGCTCAATGCTATCATGTTATACTTAGGAATATCATCAAGTTTTTTCTTTTCAAAAACATACAGAAGCCCTGAGTCGACATGCATCCATACATCTGATTTTCTTTAGGAATTTTGTTCATGAGAAGCCTATGCAAAAGTGCAAAAATTTGCACTTCTTCCTGAGCCCACTTGAGGCTGATAAATACGGTCCCCTGAAACACTCTTAACCCAGTTATCAAAGTAGAGGAGGCATACCGAATATTAACTTACATTAGAATCATTACTAATAGTCAAATGTTTTCTGTCTTTAAATTAATACCCCACTGAACCATAAACAGCTATTAGACATCTAGTTTTTTTAGACCTAATTTCAACAGTTTAGATTCTGTATATTTTTACATGGAATTTAGACATTGTACTTTAACCCATTATTCGATAACCATTTATTTCAAAAAGGAACTGTGAGTTGCATAACTGATCTTCAAGTACTTAACCTAAATAATTATGATAGCCGTTGAGCAGTAAACAGTTAGACCTCTGTTAGCCGGCTAGTCTAAACTTGGTCAAAATGTAAACATCGAAAAACTTTCATTGTTAGACCTGTGGTAGCCTGATTTTAGACCAGTTGTCTACGCTACATTTAGCCTACATTTACTAGACCCCTTTTAGACCAAAAATGCTCAGTGGGATAGCGATTACTCTGAAATTGGTCTAAGGTTTCTTCTTGTTTATATCTGTTGTATTCAATTCTCTCAATACTTGTGTAATATCTGATTTCATCTCAGTTGTATGATTTAGTTAAGACTCTCCCTCGCCATTGCACTGTTGCTGTGCTGTCCCAGCTGATCTATTGAGGTATATAGAGGAATGATCTTTACTTCAAGTCAAATATTCCTCCTGAGGCCATTAAGGATAAATTTATTCTCTTTGACTCTGAAAAGAGGTTTGTTGATCAATATTAATAGTCACTCATAGAGGTGTTATCTTGGCTTCACTTCTTAGACTGTGAGGAGATGGGGCGCGCTCTCTCTATTAACATGCTGTCAATGTTTCAGACTTAAATTCCCCTTGAGGTAAGCTCGAACAGAGAGAGCGCAGAGCCTGTTCTCCCTGTTTTTGGCGTGTAGGGTTTCAATAAAATAAAGAAAGGAGACCGGATCCAGCAGTTGCAGCTCTCATGTTTAACACATTTCAATACAGATGGACCGTTCTACACAAACAAAGCATATAAAACACACAAAGTCCAATTTCAATTAATAATTACATCAACATCTCACGACTCACTGTGCTCTAATGAACAGATCTGTCTTTTAGAATTGTTACAGCACCTAAATGTGTCTAATTTTTAAATGATGTAGAAAATATATTACTTTAGTGATAGTGCCTCAAACAGCCCCTCACAAAGTCTTCCTTACAGAGGCTTGGCGATGAAATAATACAGCTGCACAGATAACCCGTGAGGTCAAATCAAATCATTACAGATAAAGCAAAGAGATAATTAATTTCTTCTGACTGCAAAGCAAATACTCATCAACAGTTCAATACAAGACCTTCACATGTGTAGCACTGCCTTAAAAGCAGAACTTAAGGCAGGAGTCATAAAGTGATACAGTAGAATAACATCAATCAAAGTTTTTTAGAGTTTCGATACATGAACTGTCACGATCGTAAGATTTAGTGTAAGGCATCTCTGTGGTGCAATAAATTTATCTGACAGTGTTACAGAAAAAAAAAAAAAAAAGAGAAATCAAGGAGAAGCTGCACACAAACATGTTTCCATTGAAAATGCAAACAGAAACCCAACATCGGTTTAAAAAATATATGCAACGGACCAGTTAATGTTGATAAAAATACATATGACGTGTATAAAAATGTCCCTGCAAGTTAGTTTTAGCAACGAGAAGTTCAAACTAGGATGTGTGCTAGTGTTACTGAGTAGTGTAAAGGTAACAAAATGATAAACCACAGCTACTGGAGTAAACACAGAAAGAGCCTGCTGTAGTCTAAACACAGGCCGACATACAGAAGACTGTGACGAGTGCTACCACAACAAAAAGCAACCATAATGCTTCTTTGTTTACAGTGTATATTGTTTTTCCCAGCATGTAAAGCATCATCAAGTCAAGGTGTGTTTGTGCTGCACGATCAAGAAGGTATACAAGAGTGTATGAGTGTATGTGGTGTGGAGGTGAGGTGAAACCCTTTCATCTGTTGGGGTGTGAACAAAATCACGAGAGGGTTTCAAAGGGTCAGAAATGTACATGTTCTTTAGCCTTCTTCTAAATTTCAGGCTCATCTTTAAGAGCGTTTTTATATGTTATCAGTTACAGTACTTTAGCTGTTTTCACAATTTAAAGGCAATCAGGATGTGTTGACCTTACTCAGTTAACTCTGCTATTTAGAAATGAATGTTATTCAAATATTCACACAAGATTTTAACATTTTGAAATAAAACACACATAAGGTGTCATTGTTGTTTACATCGCAATGGAGTATGGGGACAGATATCACAAGGTTGCATCTTTTTTTCTCCCGAACCATTTCTCTATCTGAGATACTGCTTGTGCTATTACAAAGCTACATTTGATAATTGGTTCTAATTGTTCAAAAAACCACATCATTGGCAAGTTATTTTTCACCAAGAAGATTAGGCCACTGCAATGGATGCAGCTCTACTCACACACACTATACGATAGACTAACTGCAATCATATCAGTCAAAAGAGGTTCTGTCAACTTACAATAGTTGGGGACAAAGAAATAAGAAGAGACTAAAGCCGAGATTGAAGACACAGAAATGTACTCTTTAACAGAGAAATCTTCTAAGTGAGTTAATAAATGCTTGGTAAACATAGTTTGGGATATGGCGGTGTTTAAGGAGTGAAAAATTAAAAAGGAAATATCACTGACTCTGAAAGTAACAAGGCAGAAAAAAACTCTTTTAGATATGCTGCTGATTTACTTCAGCATCAGTGGAAACGTCCAGTTCGAAGAGGGAAATAAAAGCCGAGTAAGCTCATTTGAACAAGGCTACCGAGTTAGAAAAGACGGAGCCCCAACTGTGAGCATGAATGGCCCACTTGTACTTAGATCAGAAGGCGCACAATTGTTTTAATAAAAATAGTTTTCAAGTCAGTTGAAGGTGCAAAACTATTGCTTTATTATTTCAGTGACCATAAGCTTAATTTTAGCTCATGTGCAGGAGGATTTAAGGGATTGCAATCTAAGAGATGAGGAGATGAGAGTAAGACTTGTATAATGCAGCTGCAAAACAACAGAGTTTGCTGTAATAACCTCCATATGGAACAGCTCAAGGGTATACATTAACCTATTGCTGTAGAACAAATATGTATCTTATTATCAGCCCACTACCAAATGCTTTATCATATTACTTTAGTTGTTAGACAGTAATAGGCACTCACATATCCTGTGCTTCACAATACATGACAACTCTGAGGCAGCCTGCTTCAAACAAGTTTTATGGACCATAACTCGAAGACCACATCTGGCTTGAATTTAAAATATGCTTTTGGAATAAATAAAGCAAATGATGGCAGGAAAATCTCTGACATGTCTCATTATAAAATACATATTTATAACAAAGCCTCAGGCTGTTCTATACAGTATCTCGGCATAGGGTAAAAGCGCAACAACATTACGTCACCACCCAGACTCCATTGCGATGTAAGCAATGATGGTTTGCCAAAACGCAGACAAACATTAAAAAAAGGTCCCAGCATTAATCCAAAAAGGTCAACACATCTCATTGTGGCTGTGCATTGGCCCCCCACTGCCTCTGAGTGATGCTCAGATTGCAGCACTTGCATTTACTGAGAGTGGTCCAATTCTAACTTGTGTTAATCCCTTTTTCACTGATGGGGGACCAGAACAGATACTGCTACTTACAGCATGATTTCATCACTATGTCGCCCCCCTGTGGAGTGGACATAGAGGGAGGACAGTGAACTCTGGAGGTAAATGCACTTGGGGCCTGCTTTTGTAAACCACAAATGCGCATTTTATATTCTAATTAGTGTGTTGGTGTCAAGGTTAAAACTAAGCCTGATCTTGTGGGGGAAGGTTAAGGGCAATAAAAAAAGTGTTGTTGAAGAAAGAAGGGAGAGGGGTATCCGGGGGCTTCCTTTTTTCCCATTTCTGCAGGTTAACATAAGAGACCAATGTTGGGCACAAAGCATTGCTGTGGGTACAGGACTGTGCTTGAGGATCCTCAGTGATGTGCCTACTGCCCAACGGGTCCTCCTTCCTCCACGGTGACGGGTGGGTTGGGATCCTTGTGGAAAGGAGTCTCCTTGTAAATGAACCAGCAGTTACCGCCCCACAGGATCAAGTTCAAGAAGCCAAAAATCTGTGGAAAACAAGAGGCCATGAGTTGTTTACTGGCAGCTGATATTAGTTTTGGTGTGTTTGTAATCTAACAGTGTTCGGGTTTCATCAACAAGTATTTTAGTGTTGCTGAATTTTAACAATTCTTTAAGAGCTGGGACGCAGAGTGAAATGTTGATAAAAACTGAATTTGGTGTTTGTCTAATCATCCCAGTAATGACCTCATGTCAAATCTCGAAGGTATAAAGTTGTAATGTTTTCTGAAAAATACAGGCTCATTTTCAACCTCAAATCAACGTTTCCAGAAAAGTTGGGACAGGAAATGTTTGCCATTTAGTTTCATCAGCTCTTCCTTTAAAAACACTCCAAATGTTTTGAAAACAAAGAGGCCGGTTTTTGTAGTTCCGAATGTGAAATGCTGTCTCATTTGTGCCTCATACAGAGTTTCAGCAGCTAAACAGTTCAAAATCTCCTGTATTGTATTTTTGGATCTATTACGCACCAATTGTTTTCAATGGGAGACAAGTCAGGACTGCAGTATGTCAACTTCGCATGAGAAGTCCCCTACTACAGAGCCATGCTGTTGGAATACTTGATAATAGTTTGTCATTGTCAGTGTTGGTGTAGTTACTCATAAAAAGTCATTTGTTAATAGTAACTAGTTACTTCTGTAAATTGTAATGAGATTACTTAACTAGTTACTGCATTTGAAAAGCTACTTCACTATTTATTACTTTACTTTTCCGTTCCTTAATTTACCATGTAGAGGTAAATGGACAAACACCAAAGCCCAATCATCACTGAACATAGTCAGCATAATTTTGTTTACTGTATGAATGTCACCTGGGCAAAGAGTGCATTTCACACAAATAATTTTGTCCTCTTGACTAATTAAGCAAAAGTAATGGAAGTATCGCCACTGGCCGAAAGCCTCTGTGTCGTCCGCCTCCATCTCTGTCTCCATTTCCATCTCTCTTTCGCATCAGCAGCTATGTCACTCAAATTGATCTCTCCATAGGAATTTCAAAGGACACATGATGATTACCCAGGTAAGGATATCTGTAGCCCAAAGAGATGTTTCCCCCAAGAGACTTTTTTTTTGACTAGGGCCGTAAAGTCCTAATCGACTGGTCGACTTATTGGTTGATACGTGCTGAGTCGACCAAAGTTCTGATTGGTTCGACTCAGTTTTTTTTCCGCATTACTTTACAGTCTATAGTTAATTTCATCAGGAGGAACTTATAAAATGCTGGTGTGTTTTCAGAGCACCCCCATTTCACAGGTAAGAGCCTGTCTCAGAACAACTCCCTTGTTTTCACCATTTTGGATTCACCCAACCCACTGAAGACCAGCTGAAGACAGGATGATTGAAGAGCATCCATGTTAATTAACGTACGGTGGTTTGCTGGATATAATATTTGTGTTTAATTGCCTTCTTGTGCTGATATCAGTATATTTTCACACCGCCGAGCCGCGTCGTCCCCCGCCGCAGAATCATTTGCCGTCAGAGTCTGTCAGAGTTCAATCTTTACTGCAATCATACTTTCTATAGCAGAGAGGACCAAGTCCTTGGTTTAGAAAAAAGTTCAATGTTTTTCTTTTTTTTCTGTTTTCATGAATTTTGAATCCCTTAAAAAAGAAGTTATGAAGTGATCAGGCCTTCTTTAAAATAACTCACCACAGAGGCATTGAGGCGGCCCATGGAAGGATAATCTCCTGGGCTACAGATATCCTTGCAGCGATCCACCAGGTGCTCCGGGTTTGTGGCCCATTTGACATCTGTCAGGCCTTTGCCCCAGGCCGCAGAGGACACAAACCACAGGAAGGCAAAGATAGCAGTCAGCACCAGATCCTAGTGAAGGAAACACAGCAAACATTGAGGAAACTTAGGGAAATATTAACAGACATGAGTATTCAGGAGGTTCTTAGCTCCTGTTACACATACAACCATTTCAATAAATCCCCCTGTTAAAGTTAAGGCTGTAGATTTTTTGTATTCTGAATTTTTAAGATGAACCTATATATAAAATTTAAAAAAATAATACATTTCTTAAACCTGTGATCTTTAAATGGCAAGTAGCAAAGTTCACACAAATGCAGTCAAAGAAAAATGGGAATGAGACCAAATAGATGACCGATAGTACAGTTCAACATTTGAAAGAGTTTCATCGGTTCAAAATGAAAAATTCACAACTTCTGAGTCTGAGACTGGACAGGTCCCTTAGAAAATACACATAAGGTAGTACCAGGTGCTGGAGTTCACCTGACACCACCTTCGTACTTCTTGGTAGGAAAGGGCGATAAATTATGGTTGACAATATATCGTCAGAAAAATCCTTCATGATAAATGTTTGCCATCTCATGATAAATACGATAAATGCAAGTTGATACCATAGCCCACATAGAGCAGAATAACAAACAGACATGGCTGAAGGTAATGAAGAAGACGCTTCTGAGCAGCTCGTTACTGAACGAGGCTCCACATGAGGGATTTCCTTCAAGATTGGGGTTTAGATGAGCGCAACTAGGTATGCCTGACATTTAACAGTGGATCTGCTGCTGTTCACTCTGTGCAATAAGAGTTTTCAATAAATGTTGAAAATGTTTTCACATTTGAGATTTGTTTGATGTCATTAGTTTTCTCCATAACCTACCACTCAAACTTATGGTTATCTTATTTGACTACTCCAACTGGTGTTCTCAAGACAAAATGAGTCAAAAATATAGATTGGAATTATAACATTTTTTTATCTGGACTTTCACTGTTATCGCCAGAATGGCAAATCTTATCATGATAATTTTTTAGCCCATATCGCCCATCCCTACTTCTTGGTCACTATTTTGGTCTCTCATTGAATTCAGGTCACTAGTCTGTTCATTTCTTTGGTTTGGTAATGACAGCAGTCAAGTACGTATCCTGTCCAAGCTTAGGGCCAAGCTTTGGCTCAGTAGAAGAGATATTCATCTCCCACTTGCAAGGTTGGGGGTTCGATCTTAGGTTCCGCTGTACATACGCTGAAGTGTCCTTGAGCAAAACACTTGACCCCACAACCCCACTCGCTGCACCCTGTGGTGTATGCACTGCAGTGGAAACTTTATGTAAAAAGAAATGGTTTCCCAGAAGAACCTTTGATGACGCACTATAACAACGATGCACTTCATCAGCACAGCCTCCACATCAGGAAGAAAAACTCAATCTCAACCCTCCCTTGACCCAGAAAAAGTCAGTGTTAAGAGTTGTTGATGGTTTTAAAAGAACTTTTTTTGTTGTTTTTTAAATTAATATTTTTATTCCTTTTTCAAAACAAAGAAAACAAATTAGACATACACTGCTGATACAACACGAATCAACAAACATCACATAAGACAAAACTCTTTGTTGATCAGAGGTGTGTACTCACTACGATGGGCCCACGGGTAGTTTGGCGGTAGACATGCTGGTAGCCCAGGTAGAGGATCAGAGTTGCGGTGCAATAAAGAAAAGCAAAAACACCGACACATACAAAGAACTCTGCTGAGGAGGAGAAGTCACCCTGCAGGAACATGGGGCCAGATTCGGTGTTGTTACAGAAAGTTAGCTTGTATGGAGTAGCTGACAACCTAAAGGGAGAAAGAGAAGGTACTTTCAAATTGTGCTCTAGTGGCTCCTGTTTTTACAGGTTTTCACTGTTTTTGTGTGATTTCAGAGAAAATAAGTCCTCACCTGGTTTACTCTTTCATCCAAAAGAGGCAAGCAGGAAAAATATGAAAGGATTAAGACTTATAGGATTTTTTAAAAAATTGTGTGCGCAAACCAAACAGAGGAGGAATGCACCTGTATAGCTGACATAACGGAAACTTTGCAATGCATAAATGATGATCGCCTTCAGTGATGTTTTTAGTTTTGGCCTGCACGCCTACATGAGAAAAAGGCTGCTGCAGATTTTATACCTGCTTTAGCCAGATGTTAGGTTTTTGATTCACCCAAAGTAAAATGCAAAAACAGAGAATACTTTCTAACAGTAGTAGCAGGGGTTGTCTTCTGCATGTCAACCTCGAATTTCCTGGTTCCATATCTTTTTGTATGGAATCGTTAGTATTGATACAATAGCACTGCATCAGTATTTTGTGTCCAAAGCAGGAGGGGTAAATTCTCCTTCAACAAAGTGAAGTAATAAAACTTTTCGCCAGATGATGGCAGCATCATCCAGTACAGTTAAACTGTTTGACAACTGAAAGAGGAGAGGGGTCTAACCAGTGTTTGCTTGGCCTTTCAGTTTTGGCGAATAAAAACAGATCTCTCAGTCCTGTAGTTTCCCTCAAGTTTCATTTGAAAATGTATTGATAGTCACGAGAACAAGCATAACAACAGAGAGCAATCTCTGGGACCTCCAGGTGTATGACAGTACCTGAACGGGTATCCAAAAGAGGGATAGACATCGGGCACCGGGGGCACCGGGGGTTCCTTGCAGGTTATTTTTAAGTGTGTTTTTCCAGAGTAACCTCCAGTGGTGGCGAAGGCGAAGATGGCAAAGACCTGCAGAGACAAGGAAATATGTCACTAAAAAATATTGCCTGACAAAGGTCTGAAGAAAGAATAAATTAATATTCAAAGGTTTAAGTCATAATTAAAGTCAAGATTTAATAAAGAGGGCATGAGTGATGATGCATTTTACAACCACAACTACTGATTAATAAAACTGATATTGTGGTGCTTTTTTTCTTTATTGTGATCAAAATATGTAGCCATTTTAACCTTCTGCTGAACCGACTTGTCCTCTTCACTGTCATTTGGCTCTGCCACAACTTTTTTCCAAAGAGGAAACACCCCTTTCCTCTTTTTTTTACCACCAAGAAATAACATCATGATTCTGGAGCCTTTACACCAAACACCGAGCTTCAAAATCCTAAACTAAGACAAAAGGTAACCTGTTCAATGGCTGTGCATGCTTTGTAACTTAGATTAGCTCAGTGGTTCTCAAGTCCAGTCCTCGAGGCCCAATGTCCTGCATGTTTTGGATGTTTCCCTGCTCCAACACACCTGATTCAAATGATCAGCTCGTTATTAAGCCATTACAGAGCTTGATAACGAGCTGATCATTTGAATCAGGTGTGTTGGAGAAGGGAAACATCCAAAACATGCAGGACAGTGGGCCTCGAGGACTGGACTTGAGAACCACTGGATGAGCTATAGGTTGCACCGCAAAACATTTTGCCTCCTCTGGTTCATTGTAGGGCTAGGCGTTATGGCCTCAAATCAATATCACAATATGTTTAGGCTATGTTCACACTGCAGGTCAATGTGACACATATCTGATTTTTTCATGTAAGAGTGAACAGTGCAATTCTGATATTTTTCAAATCCGACCCCGGCCTCTTTTGTATGTGTATTTATATCCGCATAAGACGTCGGATATAAACGATTTCTGCCGACTTTGCAGAGTCAACTGCAGAATTCACGGCGTTCTGAATGAACGACGCTTTGAAAAGTCCCGCAGCATGTGTTAGATGTCACCATCTATACATGGACCAATCAGGGGCTGCCTTTCCCTGTTGTCCAGGGAACAGTGGAAACACAGTCACTGATTGGCCCGGTTATTTTCTGATCACTAATACACACTCCCAATGGGCCGAAGTCCAGTCACTTATGGGAAGGAACGGCAAGTAATTCACGCAACAGGATGGCCCAGCCAGGCTAGTTGAAATGATGTACATTCATGTTGGAGGAATATTTTACTATGTTGCACTTTTTTTTTTTTTTTTTGCTTATTCCATCAGAAATCATGTCAACATAGGTCTCTCTTCAACGGAGAAAAACAGGCTGATAACTGCTGACAGAAAGCAGACACCAGCAGGAAAATGGAAAGTAAAGAGGAACTAAGGCCACTTCCCCAAAAATTCAACAGAAACTGACTGTGCAGAAAAAGTGTGATAACATAAATCCTGCTTCCCACTTAGTAAAAACATTCATGAGCCAGTAAGAGAAAAATCCTAGAAAGTCTTTGTATCATTTATTGAGGCACTTAACAGTAAACTGTGTTCAACCAGACAACAATGTTGTTAAGACCCTGACTGCTGCGGTTTCATGCTGTTTTTAAAGATGACACAACATGCAGCTAAAATAGAAACACAAACTAGGAACAGAGCAGAGTAGGATTGCATGCAAAAGCATTCTGTTGTACAGCCAACAGTGGCACACATTATACACATGCCGCCCATGTCATTAATATCTGGACAGTAGGAGGAAGAGTTTCAATACAGCTGCTGTTCACATGAGTGCTCTCTGCAGAAGGGTGACAGTCTAACCAGCAGAGCTTCACAGATGCTTTTTGAATATTTACATGGATAAATCAAACCTTAAATGGGTTAGGTTTGGTTTAATGCAATCAATATGACTAAAAAGTAAAATGTTTTATCGTGAGATTTAGTCTGAAATCATGTTTTCTCCTTCAAATGTCGCAGCAAACCATCACTGAAATATGACACTGAAAATCTTCAAACTTTGTATTTGTGATGTCTGACAGAAAAAAGAAAGTATACTTATTCACCCTTCAAAAACATTTCAGCAATAATGTAAAGATAACTGAAACTTTCACATGATGCAACACACAACATATATTAGATATGAATCATTTAATAATTTGACTCCCTGGTCAGGTTGAAACATAGCAAAACATGGCACAAGGGGTCTGGATACTCTCGAAAACACGCTGCAATTAGGTTGTCAGCCAAAGAATTCAGTTTCCATTCATGCCCTCTTCTGATTGGTTGGTTTGTAGATGTGGGTCAGAGCATCATTCTCATTGTGAGAATTGTGTCCTAAATTTCTGACTGTAGTTTCAAAAGCTCCACACACTCTGTCTACACACATTTGTGCCAAGTAAACTTTTTTTTAATTCATACATGTTAATTCAAATGTGTTCATATTGTCTCACTATTCACTTGGTGGCAGATTGTGCAGACAAGGTCGGGAACTGGAGAGTTTAAGTTCCTTTGTAGACTTCCTAAGCATTGCCAGAGCACCCCTCACCAAGGCATCAGACCAACAACTGCTCTGTGTGCAGTATTAGTGCTACCGTTTGTAAATGTAGTCTATGAAATTGTTGATGCAGATGCAGTTAAACACATGCAGTTAGTACATCGTGTATTTTAATGCTGTTTGATGACATAACACTTTCGAAGTTTAAGTGCTGAGGAGTCAGACATCCTGCATCTTTACTGTCCATGTTGAGAGTTCTGCATACCAGTCAGTGACTTGGAAGCAACAGGTAAACAAAACAAAGCAAAATAATCACTGAGGACTAAACATACTGCCTTTTCACTGAGTGTGGTGAATGCAAAACAGCAACCGCAGACAAAATTTCATAAAACGTGGATGCATCATACAGTCCTATTGAGCTGTAAAATTTCTAAAGTCTGACCAATCAGATTTCGTATTGTTGCGACATCAGATTTACCGGTATATGCAACATGGCCGACCGGCTGATTGTTTACGTGTCGGAGAACAGAGTGCTTTTTGATAAAAAACACAAATATTACAAAGATAACGACCTGAAGGACAACTTGTGGAGAGCTATAGCGTCGGATCTCTCATATGACAATGGTTTGTGTGCTTTAACAGTTTGCTAAACGTCTTTATTTTAACTTTCATCTGTGCTAAGTAACTTTAGCTCGTAAGCTAATCTGTTCAGATACAACATAAGTATTTTCACTGTCTCAAACTCAATCGCGTTGCTGTCACAGCACCATTAGGTCTCTGTTGTTACCTCACTTTTATGGAAAACAGTTTAATGTGCTTATCTGGTACTGACCCCGACTCAGTACATGCTATCATGACAGACAGCCATCTCAACACTAGTGTCTAATCAGAACTGAAAAACAGTCAGTCTGGTGTTGTGTCAGTCTTCACCCCGGACACGTCTTTTTCCCCCCCCCGGAAAGTCGCAAATTCGCAATGCGCTTGATGTGTATAGTCAGGCGCATCAAAATTCCCCTCTGAATATTTCGGAATTTTGCATCGTACATTTGTGTCGTTCCCGGTGTGTAAGGACCTTAACTCTGACATCTCTTCATCAATGCATACTGTATGCATAGGCCTGCTAAGACTACTGAAGGGTTACTCTGTCTGACATTATCCTCTAGGCCACAATTTGCTTGGACTGTAAATCTTTGATAAGCCAAAACTGTGTCAGGAACAGACTTGCTGCTGGATGACACTTCATGTTTAATGATATACAACATGTTTTGATGAGCCAAAAGAGTTTGGAAAATTGCCTTAATTGAGAGCATGCAGTCCTTCAACTGTAACAGTTTAGACTTTTCATGGTCACAAGAAACTATTTTGCCCCAAACCAATTGGTAGTGTTTTATCAGCAGTCTTGTAAAGTTTGCTTACTTAAGTTTCTGAACACAGAGAGCCAAAGGGCAGCCTTCTTCACACACCTCTCCCCCCTCCCCGGACATCCTCCTGCCAATGAAAACCTCCTGATTACAGCATGTGATTCATGCTTCCGTACTTTCTCTCAAGAATAATGTCCTTTGTTCACTCACACCCACTCTACCAAAGCACACACATTCCCAAATCATCAGGATCCTTTTCAACTACACAGCAGATGTGCACAGTAGGCCGCAGCACAGGAGGGGGCTGCAGTGGTGGAGCAGACAGCAGCTTTGACAGAAGGAATAAACACACACATACAGGGAAACAGAGTGCAGTATTTAGCAAGCTTCTCGCCCTCTGAGGATTTAAAGGAATGGGTTTCATCTTTCAGGTGTCTCAGGATCCCCATAACATTTCTCAGCTACCATCTGAGCCTTGTTTGACCCACCCAGACCAATCTGACAGCACCCTAAATAAGACCTGCTGTTAGGGCGGGGGTTCCCTGTCTGGAGTCTAGTGTCCCATCCACGCCCACCCTCCCTCACAATTCCTCACTGCTCCTCCTGATCAGGGAGTGTCTGGCAGATAAGGGGACAGCAGCACACAGTCACAAGGCTCTGACACCAGCAATAAGGAAATCTATGCCACAACCTTTGTTTGTGAAAAGCATTTCATCACAGGGATATAAAGCTAGAACGACCCAGAAAAGATTCAGGGTTGTAGAATTAACCAGAACGCCAACTCCCTTAACGGTGACCGCACTCCACCTGACACTGTGACAAACAACTGTTACTGCTAATGTTCATGTTTACTGGCTGAGGCACACAGACCAGTCTGATATCCAGTCCTATCATACTAAACATCTTCCAAATAGCATTATGATTGAAGAGGGAGGGGAGCTGTTTTCCAGAACTCAGATACTAAGAAAAGCCTCGCCCCGGAGGAGTTCTGGCAGCTTTGGCCCTGAAACCGCAAAGACAGCCAGGTTTAATGATTCAAAGCAGCTAAGTCTGCTGGAGAGTTAATGCTCAGAGGAAACCACAGAATAGAGAAATCATGAAACTCAAATGTCTTGGCTGAGAGGACAATCAATAATTCCCATGAAAAACTAGCGGACAAATCAATGAGAAACCAACTTCAGAGGAAAATTAACTGAAATGATAACACATCAAAGTTATTGCTCATACATATCAACATGGGAAATAGTGCTTACTCACTGGAGGAAGAAATGAAAGTAGCAGTTTTATCGTTTTTGTTTCTGTTTTCCACAAAGTCCTTGAGTTTGTTTCACTCTGACTGAGCAGCATAAAAAAAAATCAACACAATATTTCTCCTCACCAATTTTTTTTTAAATGCATTTTTAAAAAGTTTTTTATTAAAAATGGAAAAGGGATTGATCAGATTTTAATTTCAATTACGATTTTGGTCCCTTGCGATCATAAAAACACGATAATCAGGAGTGAACAGTCATTGTGCGGCCTGCAGTGTTTCCATTACGTCCTGTACATGGAATAAAGTGTACCTTTCCTCTCATCCTCAACAGCAGAGCGTGGGTGCAGCCCATCCACTTAAACAGCTCTCACTTTCCTGTCATCATAAGCAGCTTGGATCAAAATGTGAAGTTTAGGAGAGTGGGGACGTTGCAGCTCTCGCTAACATCAACTGTGGACCTCTGTATTTTCCAGACATTGTGCTGCAGTGGTACAAACTATCAGGCAGTGACAGGTGGAGAGAGGAGAGGGGATTTTTACCATGATCTAGCAGCCCTAAAGTAAAGTCAAAATACTGTCCAAGTCCAAGGATGTGCAGAAGTGATCTGTCTGCTGGATCTATGAAGGGGCTGACCTCACCTGGAACCACAGCACGCATTTAACTTCCCAATGAAATGTCAAAGATCAGTCAGTCCACACAAAGCAGAACAGATTCTTGTGTCGGTCTAAAGCACACACTTCTGGTTAAGTTCAATAACTTTTGTGTCAGTGTTTACTATGCTTTCTCTCTGCTAATCCAGTTGAGGATTAGAGGAGTAGTGCAAATGCTGCAGGAGCTGCATATGTCAACAAAACTCTCAATCAATCACCATTTTCTGTAAGAATAACTGACTCAAACTAGAAGCAGAAGTGCAAAAAATGCAGTTTCTTAATTGTCCCCATAAGGCTGGCTCCCGCGGCCAAGGAAACCCTATCAGGTCCCATTCCTACAGTAGAAAACAACATGTTTACTGCCTGGTTTGAAAACCTGTTTTAGTCTCTGTAGCTCACTTCTTTACAGATTAAAACTCAACACTCTGCAAACCCTTCAGGCAGGTAAAGTCACAAGGGGCACATCATGTATGCTTATATAAAATACAGCAGTAAATGACAGACTACTGTATCACATTGGAACTCCGCCTGCATAATACCAGAAAAAGCATACAATGGGATATCAAATTCCTCAATCGCAAATTGAAAATGTGAAATCAATACATAAATAAATCACAAGTGCAAATGAACTCTTACTAAAATGATCTGCATCTTTCTGCAGTTCTTTGTGTAATGTAAACTCCACTCTCCTTGACTCTTTGACTTTTCCTAAAACCAGAAAGCAGTCTTTCCTTCACTTATAGTTGATAATTAAAGCTATTCTGACTGCAACGAAATTCTTTAAAAGGTCATTATACAGGGGTCTTAATGTGTTTTCTTCATTAAAACCCATTGTATCATTTTGTCATATTCTTGCCAAAGCCACCCAATATTAGCTCCCTATAAAACCACATGTCTTTGGTAAAGCCAGTAGGGGTAGGAATCCCCAGTGGCCCCACAATACGATATTATCACGATACGATATTATTGCGAGTTTTAAGATTTTGCAATACAGTGAGTATTGCGATACAACAGATTGTGACTTATATAATTTTCTTTCAACTGTTTAGCTATTTGTCTTTCCTTTATGTTTGTCTTATTTACATTGTACTTTATTTTCATGTAGCACATATGCAAACCTTATATACTGCATATTTGTTGTACTAACCCTCTCCAGCTCTTTGATGTCACCTCTGCCAACGTCACTGGACAAGTTTATTTTTCCATTATCATAGATTTGACTTCATTTGACTACCAATCAATCACAAATCACAATCACTTCTTAAATTAGTATCTTCACTCAAGTATTTTTTTTTTAAGATTTACACGTTACATAGATATCACCAGTTACTTTGCCAAAAAACTGAGAAAAACAAAAAACTTACAGCTTTCCGTTGACTGCACGGCTGCCATCTGATTGACTGACAACGACCGCCTCATGAACAGGTGAAGTAAGAGGAAGCGAGGGAGAAGAAAAGGTTTGTCCTTCCTGGGTCAATAACTCACCAGGGAAATGCTGCTTTACATGACCTATGACTCTTTCTATCCAAACATGGGATAGACAGCCAGGTAAAGCCTGATATTCATCGAGCTGTTTGTAACCTGAACAATCCACAATGAACTCTTTCCACAGCAGGCTGTGACTCAAGCATTAGGGGCTGTCCCCAAAGTGCCTGAAAAAAAGCTAAAAATATATCCAATTACTTCAACCTGAAAGGGTGTTGTGTCAACAAACTCCTTTCACACAGGACAATTTTGTTTTCACTAATTTTATAAGTGGCATATCTTGGGTTGGGGGTGTAGGATATGCCCACAAGTTTTGTAAAAGCCTGGTTTTCCTAACTATTCTATAAAACACACCTAACACGACAATAAGTGAAATTTTATTGAATCTGCAGGTATCCAGGGTTAAGTTCTCCAATATTTTTGCAGCTTCCTTTGTCAGTAGTGCAATTGTTAGATGGTCCTCACTCGAGGACCCACTTGAGCCATGGTTGATTGTAAAGAGAGGCACAGGATTTCATTGACCATAGTGGGACAAAACTGCAGCAAATGCAGTAAACAAAACTTCCCTGACAAGCTTCTGAGAACTAAATGCGATACTCACAGTGACAAATAAGAGAAAATTGGCTTTAACGTACTGGTTTTAAAAACTACACAAAAGTTTAAGTATACACAGTGCTCCTCAGTCACAGCAATATGAGCAAATGTAACTAGTGACTCTCCACCCCTGCAGTATTTACAGTATGTTTTACAGCACAGACTGTATTACTAAGCTACTTGATTCTTCAGAGCTGGCCTCATTACATACAGCTGCACAAAAATCCAGTCCACGTGAACAACAACACAGCATCCAAAACACACACTGAAACTGTTCAGCAAGTATTTTCATAGCTTGCTTATTTAAGAAGTCCTGATATCTGGGATTTAATCAGAAATTGCTTGAGTCTTTTGCTATACACATACAAATTCACTTTGAAATTAGCTTTAGGGCTCATGGTGGAAGGTTGACATCATTATTTGGATTAACATTTTACTAAGGAAATCTGCAGCAAGCCTACACCGTGCCTTGTAAACCGACTAAAGATCGCCTAATTTAACTTAGAAACGACGGGCCAAAAGCCAAGACCACAAAGCTTCAGCTCAAGAAAGTAGACACAGAGAGATCTGCAATCTTTGGGACTTATCTCTGCTGTTTTACCGTGCTGGTGTACTGAAATACCAGGCTACCAACACTTGACTAGTGTTTGGTTGATGGTATTAGGGGAGTGGACAAATTACTAGTAGAGAGTATAGACACTGAGAATAAAAACATGACAGGACATCTCAGTAGAAAACTTGTAAGATATTAGTGGCTTGAAAACTGTTTTGAATACATTCAAATGGATTTATTTGGCTGTACTCACCCATTCTAGGACACGAATAAAACCCAGAGGTTCTTTCAGTGGTCCCAGGTCCAGAGTAAACCCAGTCGTAATTTTCTGCGGACGGCAAACACAGTTTTTGAAATCACTACCGTACATGGAGAAAACATTTCCCGTCAGTTAATCTAATGTCAAGGAATTAGACTCCGTCTGAGCACTAAAACTACTTTCTTTACCTGTTCGTCACCTTGCAGCAAACTGGCCCTGCCCTTGTTAGCCAACCCCTGCTAGCAGCATGCTAACGCTAACTCATGCCAACCTGGTTACTCAGCTAACTCATTTACCTGAACAGTTTCCATGGAGACGTGCAACGACGAGACGGTTGGTTTCTGGTTTCGCTCCTGAAATAATCAATTAAGTGGTGAAGTTCACTTTAAGTTAACCTCTCCGTCTGCATTCAACAAGTGGGAGGCGAAATGACGGTTCGTCACGGACAGTCAGCAGGCGGCAGACTAACACAGTCTGATAAGAAGGACTGCTGTCAAACCGTGAGCAACTCGGCCGCTGTCAAACCACCTCCACAGCTTCCGGGCAGACGTTTCAAAATAAGATTTCCAGTTGGCCCATTTTCACAACAAAATCCAAGATTTATACAATTTATACTAACTGCATACATCATTCTCTCATCTGACATGTGCCTATACATTTTTTATGTTTATTATTTTATATAATAACATATTATTTTAAAAATATACCCATTGTATCCCTCTGTACCCTAAAACAGTATTGTATATATAAGATGAATTTCTAACGTAAGCAGATTAATATTTGTGTGATATTTTATGTTTTTGCATGATTTCCTGTTTTTCAGTCACTTTTCTTGTAAGTCTATGTGTATGTATACTTGGCCAAAAAGATGATTCAGATTATGGACTCCATCTCTCCTCTCCAAACAAGAAACAATAATAATAATAATAATAATGATAATAATAATAATAACAATCTACAGTGTTTGGACCATAACACTTTATTAAATCTTTTTTATTCATCCTCATTGAAAGGATGTTCTTGGGTCAAGATTGACAGCTTCCACACCACTGGTGTTTCTTGAGGAGTGGCCAGGGGTACCATGAATCACTCTTATAATCGGTTTGGCAAGCCTAGGTCCTTCCAAAATTCTAAGTATTGATTGGCATATTTTTTCAGAGGGAACTTTATTGATGCTTGTCTGTCCCTTTCTTTGGTTGGCTGTGAAGAAAAAAATAGCAGTCTTTTTCAAATTCTAACATGTGGTTGGATTAATAATCAAAATTTGGCCTCTTGAAATTTTCCTGCCATGTCATTTGAGGTCAAGTCCCTCTGCTGCCACTCAAAGCCATTTTTAGTTTGCAGTAGGAGAGGCACATAGGTGAAGAGAAGCTTGAATGAGGGGGAAATCCAACCAGTTGTAGGGCCTCTGAAACTGCAGCTGGCTGGGGTACAAAGAATTAAGGTTGAGGATGGATGTTTGGCAGACATGCTGAAACTAGTATGGAGCTGTATAACTTGGATTGTTGGCGGATGATTTTAGATTGTTGAGGAAACTTGAGGTGGAGTGCTAGGAGGTTAAATGGAAAATGACTGGCAGAGTCCCATTAGCCTCTTGTAATGGACTGGGGAGATCATGGCCTGCTTGAGCTGCTACTATGCCGTCTGGGTCAGGGCGTTGAGTGAAAAAAACAACACACAAACAAGAAACTGGCAGAGTAAGAGGCATGGACTGGTTAAAATCATTGACACATATCAGGGACATCACCCATTGGTTTATAATCAGTGTGACACAAAATGATGATCTTTACCCTGTTGGAGATGCTGATTCAGCATAACTCATGGTGTGGAGTCATGTCAGTTCAACCCTAGTTATGCAAATTTAGGCAGAGCCTTTGGCTATAACGTCTTCAAAACAGCTATGTTATAAAACAATTGACCCCCATACAGTATAACAAGTGAAATGAAAAGCTGTTGAGCCATTTCTGTATCAGCTCATAAACAGGTTTAATTTGGCTGCAAAAAATGGGTACTCTATAATGGGTGTTGATGGTACTTACACAGCTTTTAGAGCCTGTCTCAAATGGACACTTGTAGACCTGCAGTGGTTTACACTCTGCGCTTGTTTTTTTATTTTTATTTTTGATATATTGTATGTTTCTCTCAACGTTGTGGTGTATGTCATACTATTGGGGCTTAAGCCTGTAATAAAATTCATATATATTCACTCTTTAATACCAGAAGCTGCAGCTTGTTCGTGTCTTTCAGTGCAAATTCAGGCTTTTTTCAGGAAGAGAAGAATACTTACAAAACTTCACAATCTGCCCTTCTAATGTAGAACAATAATTTACATAACTTTTTAGGCCAAAGTGTTTTTTTCTGTGGTCAGCAAGGGACACTGGGGCTTGTTGTCACACTTTTTACACTCTTGTATATTTCTTGCAATCAATACATCATTTAAAAACAAAATGTATGCCAGATGAAAGACCAAAGTCTCAAGTATATATTTCGTATTCATGTAATTTTCATACCTTAATTCAGTGCAGTTATAATCAATCAAATAGAGAGTATGAACATGTGACATGTTGCCCCACCATCGGGTACGTTGTCTCACTACATGGGGTAAAATGTCACAGTGGATTTTTGCAGCTAATGAAACAAGGACAAAATTATTGTTCTTCTCATTTTTTTTACCTGAAAGTGAACATCAAAGTCAGGCACAGAAAATGTTTATCACTGAGCCAGAGAAAGTCATTGAACATAGCCACTGAACAAATGTTAACATAAAATATTATGCAACATGCACTGGAGTTTGGAGATCTGTCTGATTCTGTGTTTCAGCTGGGGTGAATATTGAGCAGTACCGAGCCAAGGTATGGTAGTTGACGTTAAAGTCCTTTATTGTACTCCAGATTGATTTATTAGCGAGGGTCACCTGTCTGACTGCCCTCAGCATCACGTCAGGTACTGCACTGCCATGTTCTGTTTTTCTTTTGTAATTCATGACCACGTCTTTTCCCTTTCTCCTCTCCTTTAAATTACTCTTTTTTTTCTGTAAAAAATAAAGTAAAAATTTCTGTGTGACAACTGCTGATAGGCAGACTTTCAATGTTAATTTTTATCCCTTCTAACCCCAAAATAACTGAGAGATGTTGCCCCAAACTACCATGTCTGCTAATTAAAGCTCTAGCTTTTAGTTAGAATAAAACAGAACAACATTGGGGTATGACAGGATGCCTTTATCTCTACTCTAACAAGTCCACATGTATCACTGCTAGGATTTTTATCTGGAAGAAGCTTATTTTAAAATGTATGAAGTTATTTTTTTTTCCTTTGGGTTGTGCAAAATGGTTTATTGGTGCTCATCTCAGCTCACAATGTGCTCTTCCCTTCTCAGACATGACACAACCCCTGACCATGTAAAGGAATAAAACTAGTATTTCAATTTTTAGTTGCGACCTCTGGTGGCAAAGATAATTGCAATTTGACAACTTATCCGTGTGACAACAAGCCCCTGTCTCCCCTACTCTTCATGTGATATTGATAATAATAAATATTTCAAGCATTAAGGCTAAAATGCAAAACAATTTAGAAGTTCCCAGGATTTAAGCTCCCATGAGGAGTTTTCAGCAGGTTATGTCACAGATTGACAAAAATGCTGTTTCATGACCTTTATAATGATTGATACATTTGACTGTTAAATCTAAGATGTTTCCTAAAACAGTTCACATGTGAGTAGTGATAAACATGATCAGAAAGGGGCTTTTTTGTCTGGGATATGGTAACCAGATCGCTCAGATCTCAATATTGACTAAAAAGGGTAAAAATTGTGTTACCTGAGAGTTGACGTCATTTACGCAGCAACATGGAGGAGTATGTGTTACCTTCGCGGCCCGAAGAGACAATAGAAATGTTAAAACCGGGACTTATACGAACGGTAGATACACGTTTTGTGAATGAAATCAGAGTTTCAATAAAATTGGTAGCTTTTATTTTGGCGTCCATTTTTAGCGTGCATCACTTTGAGTACTCATTTTTCATTTCACGACAGGCACGGCAAGTAAGAAATGTATTTGTGTAGTATTAATTTCAAAGACTCACCTAGCTTGTTGTGCTTCTCACAAATGGAAGACATCTAGTGGGTGTCAAAACAATAGATGACTAAAGAATCTAAATATTGACGAAACGATTGATATACAACATGATAAAAAAAAAAGTAGACAACGATTTCAGCATTTCTGGACACTTAAAATGTTTTTGCATCAGTAATATTTTTCATTTATAAAATGTTTTGTTTATGCATTTCCGTGTTTTGGGATTTTTATGTTGTGCATTTCATTAAATAGTTTGGGGTTTCTGGAAAATCGTGTGTCATTGAATTAACGTGTCATTTTGTGTACGTTTCTCACTTAGTTTTTTGGCTTTAAGTTAAATGTTTTTTTTCCTTCATTTAAATTTATTTTGCGATGAACTTTGTGATTTTTTTTGCATTGAACAAAAAGTCAGCTTTTAGTTTTAATTGAAAATCTCAAATCAAATCTTCATCAACCTCTAAACCACAAAATTACTGCTTATAAATGAAAAGTGACATACAGTTCTGACTTTTACAAACCTTCAACAGGACATGAACGCACCACCGTCGGTGGCTAACCCTCGCATTTTTACCCCGTCGCCGCCATTTTGCATCAGTCAAGTGAAGCTGCGGCGGTCAACGCTCCGGGACAGTTGTTTTTCCCTACAATTTTTAAGTCTTTTAAACCGGAAACTGGTAATTAACACCTAATACACTGTTTACATCACATATTCGTTCTCACGCTTATAATGTCGACTTACCATAGCTTGAATACGTAGGTTATTACGAAGCGAACAACCGTCTGTACTACGTTAAAGCTTAGCTAACGATAAAGCCGCGAGGTATCAGTGGAGGAGGTAGGCCTCTACTGTGTAGCTTTAGCAAAGGAAGCCTCGACTCATTTAACATTATCTGATGTTTGATACGACAATTTCAACGATAAAGCACTGACATTGATATTAAAGGCACACAATTCCCGACTATTATATAAACTTAACGACCATTGTGTTGTCGTGTTTAGATCTCGTATCGTAACGTTCAGCGGTGTCTCATTAGTCCTCTGCCGCCATTGTTGGGCAACTTTGTGTTATTCAAGAGTAAGTATGTGATTAATTTCTCCACTGTTTTTGTCTTACCTTATTTGCCGAACCTACTTTGAGAGTGACCCAAATATAGATATTAGTAGAATATGTCACATATTATTTCTAACAATAGTGATCAGTCTGTTTGTCCAATGCGACAAAAATAATTCTGAGAATTTGTGTGTGTATCATTTCTGTTTAAGTGCTGTTTTTTTTTCCTGTAAGATGGAAGCCAAAGATGTTTTTCAGTCTGATTGTCCGTATCAAACTGAGGCCTCCATATTTCAAGTGAATAAACAACCCAGATGTGGGCCACTGGAAACCAAAAGTACAGCTTTTGATCCTGGTTAATAACAATATCAGAACCACAATGATATAGTTCGATTATCCAGATCAGCGGCAGTGAGTTTTCACTTACATGGATTTCCATTACAGCAAAATCCTGGTCTACTGGGGGCTTATCATGGAAAACATTTATCAATGCCATACCTCTGTGTCAGAAAGTCTTCTCTGTATTTGTGCACTTCCTTCTGTCTCCTGTTAACCCCCTTTCAGCTCTTTGGGGAGTGTTTTTGATTGATTTGTAGGTTGTAAACCATCCTCTTGGGCCTTGGGGGAATCCCTGGATATGGATAGCTTTCCCCCTCTTGAGAATACATTGGCAGAAGATTTTTCTTCTCTTCAGTTGGTAACCAACAGCTGAAAATCCCTAGAAGCTTGAGTACCCTGCCCAAGTTTTTTTTTCTACTTCCACCAAGTGTGCAAAAGGCCTGCAGCCCAAGAAGAAGCCGAGGATTTTTTTTTTCAACTCGTCACCCCTTTGTTCCCCTTCTTTTTGCTTCACCAGTCTAAACATTTTTGAAAGCATTTTTCTTTTTCTTCTCTGGCTGTTTATGCACCATTTTTCTTTGGTTAAACCAATTAGAATAAAAAAAAAAAAGAGTAGTAATAAAAGAAAAAAAAAGAAAGCCCCAAAGGACTCGATTGCATCCACCAGCTGTAATGCTTAGCAGTCTTGGCGGAGATAAAGATGTCTCAGAGAGCCTCAGAAAAGGGATGTCATAGGAAGACAAGTGTCTCTGGGCGACCCACCCCCCTTTTCCTCTTATCTCACGGATCAAGTGTTCCTTCAGGACTCTAAACCACAACGGAGACATCCTACCAGTGCTGCATTCACGAGGGAGACAACTTCTCAGCCACCTCAGGTAAAGGTGATGAAGTTATGATTGGCAGATAGACGAAATGAAAAGAATATTTATTCTGGCTTTGGCTGTTTTATGCAAGATTTCCATGAATACATTTCCTAATCTAATTCTCATCACTGTTTGGTTAGTCATAAGTTTATGTTCTTGTTTTAGGTCTTGCTATTTTGTCCTTATTTATCTTCCAAATATTTAGTGAGACATTCTCTTGTATTGTGGTTTTTAATCCTTAAAGGAACCCTGTATGAAGATTACTCCACATAAAGATAAAAAATAAAACTCGTTCACCTTCACTTTTGCCCCTTTGCAGTTGCATGTTCTTGTTCCAGAGCACAGCGTGTTTGTGCTACCCAACGAGGTTACAAAGGACAGACTTTTTTTTTTTTTTGACTTATTGATTGACTCAAATTAAACAAGATACAACACATATTTTACATATCACAAAAGGGTGCAAAAAACACATTTAAAAAAAAATGTTACAGTCAGCATTAATGGTAAAAACGAGCACATATTTGCTCGAGCGTGTAGACATGCCAGGACCAGCCTCTGCAATTCCCTCAACTCCACTCAGGATCTAATCCACACCTTCAATTTTACAGTAGTGTAAAGGACATACATTTACGTTCACAGCGTTTAGGGCAAACTGGTTCAAAGTGTCACAAGATCCAAGTCGGAAGTGCATGGCTGACTTCTCTTTTTTTGACCAGCAGCACAGAATATGGCACATTGTGTCCACAACAATACATGACAAACTTCAAAAACTTCCCTGTTGCGTGAAGCCTCACAGGATCTTGACTGCAGCGTGAAGCGTTTGTGTAATTCATTTAGTTTCTTTAGGTCATGCCTTGTGTTTGCTCTACCTGGGTGGCATGTGAGGAGTTATGATAACAGAGGAGTTGTATTTGCCGTTTCTGATGTGTTGTTGTGTTTGTATGGTCAGGGAGAGTCCTGTTGGCCCTGAAGAGAACCAGCTGCTGGATTTGAAGACCAAACCCTCCGCCACTGAAGACGCATACCAGCATTACTATGACCAACAATGGAGATGACTGCTACTTCTTCTACTATTCCACCTGTACCAAAGTAAGCTAAGTTAGGCTACTGAGCCCACTCACACTTTACAGTGAACCCAGTTGGGAAACTTCAGTTAAAGAGCAAAGCCTGACTGCGTTTGACTTCCCCTGCAGGGAGACAGCTGCCCCTTCAGACACTGTGAGGCAGCTATGGGCAACGAGATCGTTTGTAACCTCTGGCAAGAGGGACGCTGCTTCCGTACTGTCTGCAAGTTTCGCCACATGGAGATCACAGTAAGCTGCATTCAGACATTAGATGATCCCCCAAAAAACCCTGAAAAAGATCCCCTTCAAGCTTTGCCCATTGGAGGCTGTTGATGTCTTTAATGGCCATTACCGGAGGGTAGATAATGTCTCCCTGTAGACCTGGGTCAGAATCTCCACCTCTGCCTCTGGATCTGCTGGGAGGAACACTTAAGTGCTCTCTCGACTCAATATGTCACATTGAAATGAAATCACTGCAGCTAAGAATTAGACTTGGAATGCCTGCTGGTTGTAATCACCTCACCAAGCTTGTTTTCCCTCTAATGTTATATCCATACATATCAAGATGTTTCTAAATATATCTATATGTTTTCCTCCTTGTTTTCATTTCGACACACCTTGTCCACAGCAGGGGTGTTTGTGAATATTTCTCTGTTCAAGAAGCACTTAATAATTATTTATTCTGGTAACATTTTTGGTGAAACAATTACTCAGACGGTGTTAAAAGAGGAATAGATCCTGAAATTCGCACTTGTCCTTTTCTTCCTCACTGTCAGATTTGCTGTTTTAGTTCAAGTGTTTGTTTGCTTGGATGAGTTTGAGATGTAATGAGCCGGTCTCCTCTCTGCGTGCTTTTACATGTGTGTTTTCCTTCTTTTTCAAACAGAAAAACCGAAAGGAGATCCCTTGCTATTGGGAGAACCAGATGGGCGGATGCCAGAAGCCACACTGTGCCTTCTTCCACGAGAAACCCCGCTACATCGACGGCATGTTTGTCGCACCCAGTAAATGTAAGCGGGTTTTGTTTGAGGCCTTTAAACCACGACCTAACACCTCGTCTGAGATGGCACTAACTGGTAATGCATTTCTTTCAGCTCAAATCAACACTGAGGAACAGCCACAGGAAGAACCAGCCCCCCCACCAGCTACTCCTCTCCCTCAGGCTGCAACCAACCCTCAGCTCAGAGGAGTCATCAAGACCGACAGTCAGGAGCCAGTACCGAGCCCCACACACCCGCCGGTGGTGATAAATCCAGCAGATGATGATGAGGATGAAGATGGTGAGCTGGCGTTGATCTCATATTGACTTCCTGGTCTCTTTTAGTCCTGGTTCTTAAAGGGGTGTGACTTTGGTCTGTTTCATTCATGAGTGTTTGTCTTTTACAGAAGAGGGAGAGGACGGCAAGGTCGGCCCTTCTCCTCGAAAAATACCCAAATCAGGTGAGAATTAGTGCTGAGACTCGTCGAAGCAGAAGGCTTTACCATTTGTGGCCACAACCGTTCTTGTCTTTTATCACTCGCTTTATCTGGTACATGGCATGCTCTGTATTACCAGGCGATTCGTTGAACTTTGGAGTGAGCACCCTGGAGGAGATCCGGCTGAGGAAGGCCCTCAAAGCCAGCATGAAGAGGGCGGGTTACCCCATCCAGAGTGCCGACACCTCGACCAACGGAGAGAAGGAAAACATCCGCTCGTCTTGTCTTGTCTTTGAACCAAGACAAGGTAAAAAAAAAAAAAGGGTTGTAAAAATTCTCTCAACTTCTGCAAGTTTGAAATTTAGTTAGTCCTTGCATCCTTCAAGATTCTCCTTTTTTACTCAGTGAAGTCAATATCAGGAGCATGACAATGAAGATAATGATTGTAGATCGTTAAAATCAAGACGGGGAAAGTGAGGTGAGCAAAGTGAACTTGGACCAAAAACTTAAAAACAAGGCAACAGCAGGAAAATGTGAACAGGTGGAAGTGGTGACAGGAGAGAACTAAACTCACAGGGCTGCACAAGGACTCTGGGAATAGAGAAGATTGATGGACAGTCTCCCAGAGCCCCAAGTGCTGTCTTGAAATTTTCTCTCAATCGGAAACACTCGACAGTTTTCGTCATGATTGATAAAAGCAGCAAATGCTTGTTTTAAAATAGGTGCAGGAACCAAAAAATTGCAATTAACTGAAGACATAAAAGGCCTGAAACAAACATTGTAGTCGACTCGACAGTTTTTCTCAATCTGTAAATTGCTGCTTGGATTGAACGAGTGCAAATCCAGTGTTGCTGTTTTAGTATGTGATTGCAATGCTTGGGCTATTACAACTTGAGAGGAAACATGTTTTACCGGTCTTAATAAAAGCTTTTTCTCTGTCCCTTTTTTTTTTTATTTTTTATTTTTTAACCTAGACCCACTTTTCCTTGACGAAACTGTGAGACCAAGAAGCAGTTTGTCTGACAGGCTCGGGAGGAAGATGAACAACACAGGTACAATTTTCACTCTTGTGTCACCCGATCACCAGATTTCTCTTTGATAAAGTGATTCTAAGAAAGGAGACCGATGAATTCATGAATCGTCTTTGATGTAGATGGGAGACAGGCAGAAGGCGTCCCACTGAAAAGGAGTCTTGCCGAGCGTCTGGGCCGAGTTGTGGAAGGTGATTCCTCGATGCCCCCTCAGAAAGGTGAGAATTGATGAAAAGAAGCTCACTCTCTGGTGCTTAGATAAGAAATGACAGTTGTGCCTCTGACATGTGAATATGAAGTAACTGTTTTGGTGGTGCTGACTTGTTTTTTTGTGTCTGCAGCAATGAAGCCCATAAGGGAGCGACTTGGATTGTCCGCTGGTTCTGTTTCACCTTCTCAACAAGGTAAGAAGCCAGGTGAACATCAGAGGTCAACGTCATACTTTGGTTTGTTTGAGACAAATGAATCATGCTCCTTGTTTATTGTTTCTGCCTGTCCTTTCCTACAGATGAGACCACCACTGAGCCCACAACGGCTCCTGAGCAGATTCAAATCAAAACCCTGGAGCAGATCAGACAAGAGAAGGCGGCAAAATCCCAGAACCAGAAAGATGGCCCTCCAGCTGCGGCTCCAGAACCCAACATCACAAAAGCCATCAACAATAAAACTCGAGGTGTCAAGCGAGCCATCACGGTCAAAGACGACTCCATCAGCGGTATCAAGACCTTCTCTGAGATCCTCCGGGCCAAGAAGAAAAGGCAGGAGGAGGAAGAGGAGGAGGAGCAGCAGAATCGCAGCCCCAAGAAGGCCAAGCAGCCTGCAGAGAAGGCTGCAGGCAAGAACCAGGGGACAGCCGGACCTGAGAGTCCAGCTGCGGGGGAAGTTCGAGTGAAGACCCTGGAGGAGATCCGCAGAGAGAAGGCAGCGAGGATGCAAGCTCAGCAGGCGGAGACTGAAAACAAGAAGAGCTCTGACAGTGAGGAGAACACCGAGGCGAAGAAGCCTGGCCTGCTGCGCCTAAAGAAACCTGTTCCTCAAAGTAAGACACCACCTCATAACCTTTTGAACAAAAGCCATGTTCCTCATTCTTCTACCAAGCATATTTATGTTTTTGATATGATCTCTGCAGGCACCACCCCTCCAGAGAAGACCCCTGCAGTCCCAGAGAAGCCTCTGAAGCCTGCAGCTGCTGCTCTTAAGGTAAGGTTTCTAAAGACTCTGCAGTATTGGCAGTCTGTCCCGTCATCCCCCGTCTCATTGGACTTTTGTGGACTGATGTACTTCCTGTCTTTTTGCAGACCGGTGCTGCCAATGGGAACAACGTCAAGGTGAAGACCTTTGAAGAGATCATGCGGGAGAAACAACTTCGCAAGCAGGAGATGGAGGAGCAGGCCAAAAACTCAGCCGAAGCAGAACCTTCCCAGAAACAGACCCCTGAGGAACCCCTGAAGAGGAAACCCGTCAGTCTTAAATCACCGGGCTCTTCATCACCGTCCTCCACCACTCAAGCCCCCGACACCACCAACACCAGCCCCAGGCTTCCTGTCCGTAAGCTGGCCCCGCTGAGATCCAAGGCGGCTTCTCCTTCAAACAGCACAACCGCTGCAAGAGGAGCCACAGTTCCCTCAGTCCCTGTGACATCGAGTTCTCCTCCACAAGAGCCCGAGTCCAGCTCCAAGGAGGTCCCGGACAACACTAAGACCCCAGTCACACTGTCACCAGCCAAACAAACTAGAGCAGCGCCCAGAGGTCCTGCTGCAGAAACCCCTGCTGCTGATAAAACACTGAAGAGTAAGCAGAAGACGACCCCAGAAAAAACTGCAGACACCAGAGGTATGACAGCTAGAACTGAGTCAGACATGTCTTCAATTTGAAGCTCACGTTTCGACTTGTAAACACTCCTGTTACAGTCGCAGAGTTAAGGAAAACTTCATCACACACGCCTGTTCGACCTGCTTTTGAAGGCTCTCTGCATGAAAAGAAATCTTGTGGAAGTGTACGTTATGTTCAATGTCATTAAACCCTTTTTTTTCTCTTTCAGTGAGGCCCAAACTGAACGTGAAGCCGTCCGTGGTGAAACCTGCTGTGCAGGTAAAACCGGGCCAGAAGAGGAAAGCTGCGGAGCGCTCTGCTGTGGCTGCTGTTAAACCTCTGAACAGCGCCTCCAATGTGAAAGAAGAGCCGCTGAAGGAGACCACATGCAGAGACGGACAGGTGGGTCTGCATGTTTACGTCGTGTCCGTCTGCAACCGCTTTGAGTCCTCTCTACTGCATGTCTGCTTTTTCTGAAGTTTCCCATTCTTTTTCTAGGTTTAATTGGGGAAAAAAACCCTTTGTGGTTTTAGATCATGTAGATTTTGTGGTTTAACTTCTATCCAAAGCGGTTACAGGTTGACTAAAGCGTCTGCTGCCCCTGGTGACTTTAACCTTCCGAGTCCCTCATAAAAACTTCCTTTAGAGTCCCTCGTGGCTGAAAAAAGCCCCTACTTTTGACTGCTGTAAAATCACATTGGATTATCATGTTTTTCCGATTTCTTTTCGTACATCTCTTATTTTACTTCTGCCCTGTTCAAAACTAGCAAATGTTTCATTGAAAACAAAAATTCTAACCCTTTAAGGGCCCATTTAAGACATACAGTCACTAATACAGCAAAAAATGGAAGGAAAATGACCTATGTTTATTATAAAACATAATCAGAAGTTGGTGACTTTTTACATGGTGCATAGTCTTGTGCATGTGGAGGATTAGAAACAGCAGAATGTTTGGTACAGTTTTGTGTAACATCAGATTTTCATAAAAACTGCATTGATGAAGTGATTCTATAAGTGCATTCTCTTTCACAAACAGCAGGTGGTAGTCATGTGCGAGACAGAATTTAGTGTGTCTGTGTTTGTGTGTGTGTGTGTGTGCCTGCATGCATGAGAGAGATGGGTGAGACTGACCCTGCACTGACCTGGCCAAAAAACAAAACAATGCTCTCAGAACTACAGTCTAAAACAACAGGAGCATAAACAACTCCAGACAAGTTGTTTATGCACCTGCTGTCTGGCCTTTTGATCTCCGTGGGCTCCACCCACGGCCTCACCCCAGCACCTTACAACTTGAAGATTATCATGATCATTTTCTCGTGGGAAGAGCCCGAGAAACACCATGAAGAGACGCTTAAGCAAAGTAGAGGCCCTTGAAATGGTCCTGGAGTCCGACGACATGGAGTCCAACGACATGAAGTCCGACAACATGGAGTCCGACGACATGGAATCTGACCCCGGCGTAGATCCATTGTCTTCTGATTCAGAAGCCATCACCTCAGCTTCCGAATCGGATCCCGATTTTTTCCCGCTGCCCTCGTCTTCTTCTTCTTCTTCTTCACCTTCCTCGGAAACAGAGGAGGAGACAGAGACTACGCTTGACCGCTCTGGATGGAAGGGGAAAAATGGACAAGTTTGGTCTCCCTCCCACATGGAGACAATTTGCAATCCACCTGCAATGGCCACAAGGAAAGCGGAACCGACCTACTACGCCATCGTGAGGAGCCATAGTATAGAGTCGACATTTGACCTCTTTTTCACGCCAGACGTGATTGACCTTGTGGTTAAATACTCTAATCTTCATGGAGGCCGCACTCAAAAGGGTTGGAAAAAATTGGACACCTGCGAATTTCGGGCTTTTCTGGGGCTCCTGATTTTTGCAGGCCTTTTTCGTTCAAGAGGAGAAACAACTTTCTCCCTGTGGGAGGGAATGCATGGTCGAGCTATTTTTAGAGCAACCATGTCGCGAAAGAGGTTCCACCAGATATTACGTGCAGTGAAATTTGATGACGAGACGGAACGCCAGGCCCAATTCAAGAATGACAAACTGGCCCCCATCAGATCCCTGTGGGATATGTGGAGACAACGCCTCCCTCTTCTGTTCAATCCCGGCTCAGAAATCACAATTGATGAACAAATGGTTCCTTTTAAAGGGAGATGCAGATTTAAGCAATATATGCCTAAGAAACCAGCAAAATATGGGATAAAGATCTGGACGGCTGCAGATGTCTCCACGTCTTATGCTTGGAAGGTCTCCATTTACACGGGTAAGAGTGAAGCCGGGAGAGAGTTTGGCCAAGCGAGACGGGTGGTTTTGGATTTGCTGGAGGATATTACTGGGATCACAGTGACCTGTGATAACTTCTTCACATCTTACCAACTCGGCCAGGAGCTGCTGAAGAAAAAAATCACCATGGTCGGGACAATCAGGAAAAACAAACCTGAGCTCCCACCCCAACTCCTGAGTGTAAAAGACCGAGACATCCTCTCCTCCGTCTTTGCGTTCACCAGCAACACAACAGCGGTCAGCTACATGCCTAAGAAGGGGAAGAATGTGCTCCTCATAAGCACGAAGCACAGACAGCCAGCAGTAGAAGAGGGCCCAAAGAAGAAACCCACAATCATCATGGACTACAATCACTGCAAGGGAGCTGTAGATACTCTGGACCAGGTATGTTTCTTTTTTGTTTTTTTTCTTTCAATTAGTTGTAAGAGATGAATTTAGAAGATGTATTTTTTGTTCTGACAATATTTGCATGATTATTTTCACTGTCATGTGAGGCTTTAGAGCAAAGTATATTTAGTTCGTGTTATTTTATCTTTACAGCTCGTCCACAACTTCAGCTGCCAGAGGAGAAGTAGGCGGTGGCCACTGACTTTGTTTTACAATATGCTGGACATTTCAGCTTACAATGCTTACGTCATCTTCACCAATGTGGATCCCTCCTGGAACAAGGGAAAGCGAGTCCGGAGGAGGCTGTTCCTTCAGGACCTGGCACTTGCTTTGACGACCCCCGCGATAATGAGGAGACGAACCCTGCCTCGTTCATCTCAATCTTCTGCACTTGTGAAAGAGATGCAGTCTACTGCACATGGCTCTGTCGCTTTCAAAGCAGAGTCCAAAGAAGAAGAGCTACTACCCCCCAACCTCCCTGCAGGGAAGAGGAGAACATGCAAGATGTGCAAAAACAGAACCATCAACACTTGTGTGAGCTGTGGGTGTCCCATCTGCAGAGGACACAGCGCAATCTCCTGCCTGTCCTGCATCCAGAAATGAACACACACACATGGTAACACGCACATTCTTGCTCTATCGTCTCTCTTTTCATCTCCTCATCTCCTCCTCATCCTCACAGCCAAAAGGTAGCTGTTGTTCTGCTTAACCCCTTGCAACATTGAATTTTTGAAACTTTGGTCTTGTTTTTATTTCATTGCATTTTGAGCAAAAATATCGATGTGATCAAATGTTACAGTGGTTAGAACTTTGTTTATGAAAGCAAGCACACACACACACACCACTTGCTGCCACTTGTGGGCGGCAGTAGCTCAGGAGGTAGAGCGGTCGTCCAATAACTGGAAAGTTGGCGGTTCGATTCCCTCCTATCCCAAGTCTGTCCGTTGTGTCCTTGGGCAAGACACTTAACCCACCTTGCTCCCAGTGTGCGTCCTCCACTGGTGTATGATTGTGAGTGTTGTGTGGTGGTGGTCGGAGAGGCCGCAGGCGCAGAATGGCAGCCACGTTTCCGTCAGTCTGCCCCAGGGCAGCTGTGACTACTAAGGTAGTTTACCACCACCAAAAAAAAGTGTGACTGTGTGAGCGAATGAATGATGTATCCAATGTACAACGCTTTGAGGGTCTCTGATAAAGCGCTATATGAAATCTGATGCGTTACTTGCTACATTTTAATTTTTGCTATATTAGTGACTTTATGTCTTAAATGGGCCCTCTAAGGGTTAATTTTTTTATTTTCAATGAAACATTTGCTACTTTTGAACAGGGCAGAGTAGGGCTGGGCGATATGGGAAACAGTTTATCGCGATATGTTTTTTCACATCAGTTCATATTGATATATATCAGATATGAGAAATGAAATTTAACAGTGCTTATTAGTAGCATGTCTTTTGCAATACAATAAGCTACAGCATCTGTGAGGTCTTTGTGTCTCTTCAATGTTTTTTCGTGAGGCGTTGCGCTAGCGAAAGCAGCCTGAATGGTCGGCTGTTTCAGCTGCACAGGCGCCATGGGCTCCTTGCTTTGCTCGGGGTTTGTAAGCTTTTGCATTGTACGTGCTCTGCTTCAGTGCTGTTGGCTTCACGTGTTGAAGTGCTATGGTTGCATGTTGCTACTGCCTGCTACTACGTGGCTGTTTGCTACTTGTTTCTCATTCAGCACATGATTGGTTTAGCATGAAACTCCCCTTTTCATCGGCCGTTTGCATAGTCTACCAAAACATGGCAGAACGCAGACTATTGAAAAGCATATTGACCATGTTTCATATCGATATTGAGGGAATTTAATTTTCGATATACATTGTTATCGTTTTATCCCCCAGCCTTAGGGCAGAAGTAAAATAAGAGGTGTATAAAAAGAAATAGGAAAAAAATATTTATCCAATATGATTTTACATCAGTCAAAAGTAGTGGCTTTTTTCGGCCCCGAGGGACTCTAAAGGGGTAAAAAAAGGGGTCCTAGGTGTATTATTGATCTGGTGAAAATGTTGAATTCATGTTTTCAAATCGTATGTCAAATTAAGCATCTGTGCAAAAAAATTTATCCCATTTGCTGCAGTAAAAAAGAAGTTCTATTCAGATGAGTCTCTAGATTTTTCCTCAAATGGCTTTTTTCCGCAGGTCTTCCCGTCCTCCAGTGCAGAGGCCCTGCTTAGCTCAACTGTTCCCAGCGGTCCCAGCACCCTCCTGGACTCCGGCTGCAGCTCCAGCCCTCTGAGAGAAGACCCCCAGACTGTCCCTGTTTTCAAACAGAATCTGAGTGAAGAAACCAAATCCACCATCAGCGTCCCTGCTGCGAGAGAGACCTGCGCAGTCCCACAAAGGTAAAGATCCACAGAGAAACCAAAAGTCGTCCTCAAAGTTCAAACTTAAACTGCTGTTTTTACAATGAAGGCATAAATGAAGGTCTTTGGCAGTTTTGGTGTTTTTTAGACAGAACTTGACCGTACTTTGATAAGAAGTTGGTGACACATACCTAACTTTTATTCAACTGATAGGAAGTGGTTTAGATTTTCGATAGAGGATTCTCATCTGTCCATACATGCATAATAATTCATGGACTTGTATACATTTCAGCCCGGTCCTCAAGACTCCCCCTCCGCCCAAGTCCAGAAGATTGAGTGCAGCAGCGTCCCGCGCGGCCTCCACCTCCAGCATCGCGGTCTCCACGTCCGCTGTGGATGACTTCGAGGACCTGATCAGCGAGTTCACCGATGAACATCTAGAGGAAGACATGGACCCCGCTATTGGAGAGGACGACCTGCTGCAAGAGCTGTCGGAGATGATTGACAGCTGAGGAGTCTGCCGAGTACAAATAACCCCCCCCCTTACGAACACATCATGTCTTTGTATTTTTGAAAAGACTTTGTTTCATTTCAGTTTTTAAACACATTTTAGGTTTATGTTTGTCACGTTAGTCTTCTCTCCTTTTCATTTCCTTCTCATGTGATCATCTGGCTGAGTTTTCCTGCAGGGCTTACATTTTTCATGTCTGTTCATGATCGTTTCAAACTTATCAGGTTCTGAAAAAATAAAGTTTAAAAGAAAAACCTTAACGGTGACAGATATTTGTAAGGAAATCCTCAGTCTGAAGATGTTTGAGGATGATGGTCATGTTGTTATAGGGAGAAGTTAAATCTGTATACTGTGTATGCAATGGGAAAGAATGAGTTGTGTAGAAAGAATGCACTATTGGTAACCTGTCCTCACCTGTTTGTGTTTTTGGTGTGTCAGTGATTGGATTAGTCGGCTGTTCCCCAGATTATGACCTTTAAATGTGTGATTTTTACTTTTGTTTTCGGTCCCGTGTTCAAAACTCAGGTCTGACCCTGAGAGAAAGTTGAGATAATTTTCCAAAGTTCATAAGCAGTTTTACATTCAGGACACTTTGTTCAATCAAGTGGACACGTTTTCCACCTCTGCCTCTGACTGTCCTTTCTGGTTTTTAAGATCTTTGAAACGTGTTTTTTTTTTAATGGATTTATGTTGAGAGCGCAAACTCTGAAACAACCAGTCTTGTCTTTGTTACCGTACACCTCAGGGACTGTTTTCTGATCTTTCACACAAACACTGGTCTTACAAGTCAACCATGCTGTCTTCAGTTGGCCTTTTCTATTCAATGTGATGTTGGTTTATACGTGTCTTCTGAGGAAAGATCAGCTTGTTTTTTGGTCTTGATGTTTATTCTGTCCCCACTCTTTCCCAGAATCTTACTGTTTAAAGTGAATTGTACAGATGATGTGTAAATAAAGAGTACTTTTAATGACCTGCAGAACTGATGTGTGTTGATTTCAGTAATGACTAATGGCTGAACTCCACCTCATGAAACAGGTGAGCCTCCACACAGCTCACCTGTTTTTGAGAGCAGACATGGATCATCCTGAGTAGGGTTGGGTATCGAGTATCGATGGGGACCGGGACCAACCTTCGATTCTCCCGATTCGTTCAAATTTTAAAATTTCGATTCCAAGTTATGATGTTTCGGAGTCCACCAACCGGAAGAAATAGCTGCCGAACACCAACGAAGAAGATGCCGCATAACTCTACCGAGGACAGAGCATATAGTCCATTGCAACCATAGACTGTATACACTATGGACAACTTGGTTCCGCCTGTATACGGATTTGAAGCCAAAAAGCTCTTGGTATTTCCGAAATTTTTCTTCATTTCCTGAAACCATGGCTGCGCAGTAGCAATGCGCGCATTCGGCCCCGCAGTCGCCGAGAGTTGCTGTGATGACGCTCAGCTCAAACAGCGTATCCCCGGGTGAGATACGTCCACGTATGAAATATGTGTACGAAAGACACGTTGAATATTTGTCTTGCTTAAGCTAGCTAAAGCTATTGTTAGCTTGTCAGAAATGTTTGACCCATAGACGACTAGCCGCCATTATACTTACTGAGACTAAAGTGCGCTGGCAAATAATTTTAGCATGTGTATCAGATTGAACATAAAAAAATGTATAAACAGTTTAGGTGTTCTGAACCGAGATGTCCCATACATGTTGGAAATGTCTTTGAACGTATGCATTTTTTCTTATATCAGGTATTTCTCAGTATATCATTTATTTATTTATTTATTTTTAATTATATGCATATCATATGTAATTGACATTTAGCCCACATTTCTCTTTTATATGAATTAGGTTTCTGTCTATGCATACAAAATCTCATCTAAACGATTTGTCTAATTATGATCTCTGTTTTTAAGATGCATATTACAATTCAACAAGGGCGAATGGTGCCTGAACTGGTCTGTTGCCAGACATGTTGCAGGCAGTACCTCTGCCCATTCTGCTCGTCAGAGTTGTGTAAGCCTACCAGTTTGAGGAACACTCAAATTCATCTGGACCATCATTTTAACCGTGCTGTCAGCCATGAAGGTATGTTGGCAAACATTATCCTGGGATATGTGTACAGTATGTAGTTATCGAGTTGCTACTACCACTTCATTATCCAACAATTAATCAAATAGGCCCCGTCGGCCTCCACAGCAGCCCCGTCGGCCTCCACCCCAGCCTCACCGGTCTTCACAGCAGCCCTGTCGGCCTCCACCCCAGCCCTGCCGGCCTCCCTTGCCCCAGGTGGAGCGTTGAAAAAGGTCTGCATGAGGCCAGTGCTGAAAAAACAATGCCCAATATGCCAGCTTTCGATGAACATTGGAAATGTGAAGAAGCACATTGAAAGAAGGCACACCAAAAAAAAGATGGACATAACCGCTACCTACCACCTACGTACTACGACCAAGCTGATAATGGAGGAAATACAGTATTCCCGCAGCTGCAGCATGGAGACCAGATGTGGTCATGTCTGCAAATGCACATGTTTGGGGAAACAATATAACTACTTTTAGTGGCTCTTTGGTCACCCAAAGCTGAAAAAAACTGTTCCTCATAACACATACAGCTTTGTAAGGTTATCATTAATGTTATAATCTTCAAGCTTAGGTTCTTCTTCTAAAGTGAATCATGCTCATCTCAGGTGCTTTGAGATTTAACTGTTTTTTTCTTTGTTTATAGACCCTATAGGAGTCTATTGGGAGTGCGGTTTTTCCTCAACACTCAGTGAACAATCACGCCCTCTTGAGGCTAACTCCTTTTCATTCTTATCAAACACCCTTTTTTTAAAACATTACTTTTTAAATAAACTCAATATTTTACTTATCTCTCTCGTGGTTTCTCATTTATGTCACATGTGAGGTAGGACTTACACTTCAGCAGCAGAAATCTGCTTTGAGGCTGTTACAGTTTAACACAAAGGAAGAAGAGCCTGGACGTTCGGTATTATTTAATCAAGGGAGGAAAAAGGGCCAAACAAAGAGAGTTTGTGAATGGAGTCAGTGGACTTCAAAAGCATCCAAGTGAGAATGAAAAGGTTCAACAAAAGGGTGAAAAAAAAAAACAAGAGAGGGTTAAATACAAAATCTGATAAAAGGAGCAACAAACAGACAGACAAATAACATAAAAGACAATAAAAACGTCACACTTCACCCATAAAATAGACTGAAATGCACCATCTTTTCAGAAATTGGGACATGATGAAACTTTAATGTAACATCAAAGCAACCATGAAATGACCAAACAACATGCCTCTACATTCAGGTAGTATAAACATACTATTTTTTGCGTTATTACATCAGGAAAGAGTGCAATAAAGAAAGTTTTTGTGTAAAACTTAGATTAAAAAAAAAGGTTTGGGAGATTCAACAGAATCTCCAAAACTCTGCCCTTTTCTCTTCCTGGAAAAAAACCCAAAAAGCATTCCCTTGAACACTAGAACAATACTAAACCAAAAACTGCAACCAAAACAAAGACATACCTTTTGAGCTGTGAGCTGACTACTGCTGCATCTTTACTGCACTCAGATACAAAATGAAAACTTGTAGAAATTTGGAAAGGTTGAATATAAGGCTGTCATGACAACAGATTTTCTACATCAGGATTATCGTGGCTTTAAAATATCTCGAACCAGGAATCTAATGTTTAATATCCCTCCAAAACCTAAGCCAGAAGCAAAGGACGAGGACTGCAGGGTTTGGCTTTTGAATTTGGACTTTGGTTCCTGTACTTCTCCAAATGTACCGGGAGGCACTGGTTATTTACTTTATCACAAGCCACCACCACACGTTTTTTTAATCTCTTAAGTCTTTGAACTTCACACTTCCCGTTTGTGCTGACTTTGACTTCATACTGACGTATATTGGTATTGCTGATGCACAGGTTACCATAGAAACTTTTGTCCAGGGGCATGCCAGCACCATTACAGATCTGCCGTACGAGTCCCTCATCCGTCTGCTCAAAGAATGTTTGCCGGGGTCTGTTGCAGAGATTTTTCTTTTCTAGGTAGCTGTACAATGAGATAAACACCACTCAGTTTCATGACTCTATGGCTTTTGGAGGATTTACACACAATCAAAGTTTGATATGCAAAATGTGCATCAAGGAAAAATAACCGTCTCTCATAAACTTGTGAAATAAATTTATATAGGTAGTGACAGTGCAATAAAAAATCAGACAGGTGTAACTTAACAGTGAAAATATTGTCTTAACCAGTAAACTTACTTTTTCCATGCAGACTCCGAGCTTCTTTTAAAAGGCTTGCTGAGAATGTGTTTCCAATCAAACATTATAGCTGCATTGTTGTTTTTATTTTTTTGACAAGGTTTATTATTGAAATGAGGTGGAGCTGAGTTTCCACTCAGGTCATGAGCCAGGAGAAGAGTTAGCATGGTGGCAGTCAGGAAAATCATCATGTCTAGGGTGACAAAGATTGTTAGAGAGCATGCTTTATACAGCACAGCCATCAGTGTAAGGATGTATATGCAGCATCTTGAATAATTAGATGTCTGTGCAAATCAGTTCCCATGTGGAGTTTTGTGACATTTAAGAAATAGTCATATTTTTCAGTTAAACTCCAAACTGACCCACAAAAGTTGTCATTTAAAATACTTTGAAAGATGACAATATTTTCTTACCTCCGTTGATAAGTCGACCTCTGTTTTGTGTATGGCGCTGTAAGTCTGGAAGATATTGACACTGATGTTCCTTTAAGTGTCTGCTTATATTTCAAATATTATCAGCTTTCAAAATATCTGACCAATCATTGTAAAGCAGAGTAGGTACATAACCAGCCAATCACAGAGTCAGCCTTCTCTTTTTTACTATATATGTCAGTGATGATTACAAAGAGCTATTATTATTATTTTCGCTGAAACAAAACAATGTTGAATTCTGTGAAGGAGGAAGTGGTCGATACAGAGGTGTGACTACACCCGTCGAACACAACAGCGATAACACTTTAGGTGAGAAAAGACACTGATAAAAGCTAGACCGGAAACATGAGCTTGAACTTTTTTTTATAGTCGTGCATGAAAACTGCCCAACAATTAACAACACTGAAAAAGGACTTTGTAAAAACCTTCAAGAACTCATGTAAAACACAACCAAGAAACATGATTCACAAGTATGTGTTACTGAAGGACAAATAGATCAGCCAATTTAATGTCGAATACAATCCAGTTGTTCAAAATTGGAAAATTTGAAGTTAAAAAACTAAAATTGAGCATCAGTACAAGTTGTGTGCATGTCATTCATAAACAGACCAAAAAGCAAAAGGCCAAGAATGGAGCCTTGAAGAACACCCATCGTCAGTATAAAAAGGGATGACACTAGCAAGTGCTGGTTAGAGTCATTTATTCAATGATGTGCAAAGCAAACAAAGCAGAATTGCAAGATAGTTGATCAAAAAAGTTAAACTCATAGAAAGCATGATGATTAATGATTACATAATTTGTGTTCATTTCTGTTTTTGTTTTATTTTGTTTTAGCTGAAATTACAAAAGTCAAAACACAGAGATGTCATCAAGAATACATTCATTCTACTTAAAGATCCTATGAGGAGTTTTTGATAGTTTATAAAAGTTTACAATGACAAGATTAAATCAGAAACAGTTCAAGGTGACCACTGTGTCCACAGGGGGCACCAAAATCAACACAGAAATTTCCTCACAGGAGCTTCAAAGTGACTGTCTACTAGTGAAAAAGCAGTAACAGCTATATTTGTCATGTGATATTAACCTTTTTCTGTTAAACCATATTGGAAAACACTTAACAGGACTTATCAGCATGTTCACACTTTCACAGGAATCATTGATGAAGCAGAGCTTTGCGGATGCTTTAGATGTCAGGAAATCATCAGCCTGACAGTGGGAAAGAATTGTGCCGTAATTCTACCCAATCCTGCGAGGAGTGCAAGGAGTTTTAGATGGCTTTTGGTTTCTGAAACGCTCAAAGTGAATGGGCAGGCAGGTACCATCGACCTGAGCACATCGAACAATTACATAGTGATTAACAGCTGCCAGACGCCAAATGTTGCAACGCTTGTCAGAATCAACGTCATACAACCTCATGATTGCATTACTCATGCAGAAGTCACCCTGAGCTTGAGGAGCGTTGTTCACACGCCGGCCGGAGTAGGAACAGATCCTCCTCACGTCTGCTTCTTCAGCGTCAATGAAAGACTGCGTAGGAACTCTGCCACAGAGGTTATTGTTCCGAAGGTATCTGTGTTGTCAAAACAAAGTTTCAGTTAATTCAGATTAACTATTAAAACCCACTTTTTAGAACTCTGTTGTAAGCTGACGTTATTGGGCTTTATTACTCAGTTAGGGCCAAATATACTAGTCTGTTTCAGCATCTAGACAAAAATAACATTTAACCCTTATAACAGATGAGTTTAAGCCATTTTATTGATCATTTTACTGTGGTGCAGACATGGCTAGAAGAGTCAGAATTAATTTTTTTTTCTGAAAAAAAAAGTGATTAAAATATTCCAGTTTTTAGTTGCCCTAATCCTGCTCTTTAATCTGCAATTCATTTCTGCCTTTATTCATTTGAAAAAAGTTGAAACTTTACAGAAAAAAATGTTGAAAAATGATTTTGACCTTATTAAAAAACTGAATCCAGCAGTATCAAAAACAGTTAGGTCAGGGAGAACAAGACATCAAAAAAGTTTTGTAATGTACAGTGAATGAATGTGGGAGCATTACCCACTCCCTCAGGTGAGAAAAGGTTCACTACTCTGTGAGAGACTGCGTGAAAAAGACATGTCTAGTGTGGCGAATACATGCCAATGGATATTTGAAAGTTGTAAAAAGGATTTAATGTTCAAGCACACCTTGCCCACTCCTGCAGAGAGTTCCTGTCAAAGGTTTCGGTGATGATGTGTCGTCTGGCAAAAGTGTTGTATGCTCCCGGGGTGGCCGGCTCCTGGCAGGGCTGTAAATGTGCATGAGGGGCACCTCGCCCCTGATGAACAAGAGCCACGGAGATGATGATGACAGTCAGAAGAATGGATTTCATTTTGCCGAAAGAAAGACAAAGAATAATGCAAAAAAGATTTCCAGTTGTCAAATAAAATCAGCTTTAAAAATATCTGACCAATCATTTTAAAGCAGAGTCGGTACATAACCAGCCAATCACAGAGTCAGCCTTCTCTTTTTTACTATATGTGTCAGTGATGATTACAAAGAAGTTAAAGAGCTATTATTATTTCACTGAAATAAAACAATGTTAAATTCTGTGAAGGAGGAAGTGGCCAATACAGATGTGTGACTACACCCGTGGAACATGACAATGTTCACACTTTAGGTGAGAAAACTGCACAGCAATAAACAACACTGAAAAAGGACTTTGTAAAAACCTTCAAGAATGCATGTAAAACAACCACTAGTGTCAATCACTTGACACTAGCAAGTGCTGGTTAGAGTCATTTATTCAATGATGTCCAAAGCAAACAAGCAGAATTACAAGACAGTTGTCCAAAAAAGTTAAACTCATAGAAAGCATGATGATTAATGATTACATAATTTGTGTTCATTTCTGTTTTTGTTTTATTTTGTTTTAGCTGAAACTACAAAAGTCAAAACACAGAGATGTCATCAAGAATACATTCATTCTACTTAAAGATCCTATGAGGAGTTTTTGGGACCATCCACTGAGTTAGGTCGTGACTTGTTTGACCTTTTGATCATGGTCAGCTCTGCTTTGCAGTCTTTGAGCTGAATCCTCACCCGACGTAGCTCCTGCCGCAGTTCATTGATTTCAGTAACAAGAGTCACATTTTCCTGCAGATCAGAGAACATTCACAGACATCATAGACACATCATGTCTTCAGTAAAACTGTTCACTTTAATCATGGGAAGCTGAAATACTGACTGCTGTTGGTGTTTGGCTCAGTCTTAAATCCCTGAAAACCTTTCAGATGAACTGTCTCTGCAGTGTTCTGTATTTTATGATTTACCTTCATGATCTTGTCATAAACTCTTTCGTGATCTTCAGCTGATTTGTCCAGTCTTGTCTTTAGGCTGCTAACAGTCTGCTCCAGGTGATCACGATGGCGAACAAAGGCCCCATAAACATCTTCATTTACAGTCTCTTTTTCCACCTTAAAAGCAGGACACACATGCTTTTCCGAAAGTATGTAGTTCAACTCTTAACATAGAAATCAATATGATACTAATGGTGCAATAAACTCTCAGCTTCGTCAGCACCACATGAACTACTTACCCGATCAGATTGCGAAACATAGCGAGCATAGATGCTCTGCACTCTTTCTTTCAGTTTCTTGGGCTCCTGGATGAAGCCAACACAGCTGTGGAGATCTGACTTGAGCCGTTGGAGATGTGTCTCCAGATCTTTTAACTGGTTAGAGAAAAGACGCTTTAGGAGAATTGAGGTATAACATTTTCTTCTCTTTTTTTTGGTAAGATATTGCAGAATCTAAATGACTCGAAAGTTTTTGAATAGGTCCAGTACAATGCCTCACTTGAATCTGCACTGAGTTGTAAAAGCCATACTGTATAATCCTACAGGGAGACTACCTTCTGCGTCTCTTTCTGCATCTCTTTGTCTCTGGTCTTCAGTTTGAGCCTCAGTTCAGAGACGACGAGCTTCAGCTGAGTGTTGCTGTTGAAAATTTGCATCAGATCCTCCTCCAGCTGTCAAAACAGAAAGTCACTGTCAACACTCCACTGTCTGTTTGAAAACCCTTATATTTCATTATGTTTTCATAATGATCAGAACATCTTTTTTTTTTTATGTTATCTGAGACTTGCAAGCGAAACCACACTAAAAGGTAAAACTACTTCAAAACATGGACACAAGGCTAAAATTGCAGCTGTCAGAGTTTTAACTGGCTGTTTTCTGTGCTACTGATTTGAAACCTTTTCTCCTGCTCATTGTCCTTTACACACAGACCTGATGGATCCGCTTCTTTTTCTCACTGATTTCATCTTGTTGTGGCTCAGTCAGTTTCTTTAACTCATCTAACTGGAAATCAAGAACAAACTTCAATTTCTCCAGTTCCTGATTCTTCTTCTTCAAGTTGGAGATGGTCTTATCCTGTAATCAGGAGGGAGACTTGTCATATTTATTTGAGGGTAAAGTGAATACAGGTTTGAAAGGCAGAGGTGTGTAGCTGAATAAACATGACTAACATCTACTAACATCACCCTGATCCCAGCTACCTTGTCCTGGTTGGTTTTTTCATGCCCGGTAATCTGCCTCTTGAGCTCCTCGATGTCACTCTCCAGTGATCGGATCAGTCCCATCAGGCTCTGGCGCTCCTGCTTCATCTTGTTTATATCTGTGTTCTTGTCATCGACCTGTCTCTGCAGACTGTAGACCTGAGAGCATATCCGCCAAAATAAGACATAAAAAGAGCTGCAATCATGGGTAAAGTTATCGGTAAAGATTGAAGAGAGAGTACGCCTCAGATTCAGATTGCCCACCCTTTGTGTAATGCCAACAGTTTCTCCTTTGAGATTTTTGTTGGCTTCCTGCTCAGTGTGCACTTTCCGCTCGTACTTGATTTGGATGCCGTTGATCATCCTCTCCTGATCCTCCTCTATTTGCCTTATCACCTCTTTGTAGTGACGGACCTTCTCCTGTGATTCCTCCTGACACTGCATGAGACAAAAAAAAGTTATACTCCATTCATGTTGTCACCTGAGCTCTTCCACTTCCTGTGCAGCTCCTGTTGCCTGTACTTACCTGAGCCAGGAGCTGAGTCTTGTCTTGCAGCCTGGCCTCATAGAGCTGTGTCACCTCCTCCAGGACTCTGGTTTTGCTCTCTTCTGCAGCCTTCAGTCGCTTCTCATAGTCTTCCTGCATTCTTTCATAGTTCTGCTGAAGATCCTGGGACCTCTCGTGCTCCACAATCAGCTTCTGGCTGCAGGATAGCTCTTTAAAATTTAATGAAAGACAGACAGACAGACGATTAAGTTACACGGCTCCTGAATTGCCTCGGATATTATCATGTTCCTCTCTCACCTAAATCTGTGAGTTCTTTTGAGTGATTCAAAGTGACCTCTGCAGAACTCTCCTGGTGCTCACGTTTCTGCTTTTCCATCTCTGTCATCAAGGCCTAAAGGTACAGTACATATTAGCAAAAAGGGTCATCGTTTATATGGACTCAGCAGCTGTCTGGTAGGTGAGCAGCAAACCTGTTCAATTGTCTTCAGAGACTCTATTTGCTGGGTGAACTTGTCACTCAGTTCCTTTATCTTCTCATTATAGTTGATGTCCTTCAGACGGAGCTGATACTCATTCTCCATCTGCAGCTCCTCCAGGCGCATCCTCAGCTCCAGCATGTTCTGATTCTGCAGCACAGACAGCAGCACTGAACTTATCGGATTACACCAATATGTGTCCATGTTAAATGTCAAGCTCTCAGAATTTCCCTTCAAGGATCAATAAAGTTCTTTTTCTTCGTCTTCTCTGAGACAAACTGTAGTGAACTTAAAGTAAAAGTTACAAAACAAATACAAAAATGTATTATTATTATTTTTTTTATTTTATTTTTTATTTTTCACAGCTTAACAGATCCTCCGGTTGTTTTGAAACGTTTGGATCCACATACATTATGCCCCCCTTGGTAGGCACAGGAGGGTCCTGGATCATAGTGGAGTAAACATGCTCACTCTTATGGAATTTCAGGGGTGATCTGGATTTCTTTCACCATGCAAAGAAATCCAGACTACAGGTTTGATCCCTTTTTGACTCAGCAAATAAACTGCATGCATCGTGTGCAGAGGCTACAGCCCTTTGAGTGGCAGTGCACAGTTCAACCCCAATTTGACCCATGTAATTCCCTATTATCCTCCCTGTTTCCTCTCACAAAGGCATAAAAAGTGCTCCAATAAAAAAAAACACCACTTGAAAGAAAATGAGTAGTTGTTCACATGATGAGATAACGTGGTATAAGGGAATACTGACTTAGATTTTGGATAAAATATGTATCTGTGGGTGGACATGAAAATGTGTCACTGCTTGGTTTAGACAGATAAACAGTTCCTTATGACTAACCGCCTCTTTTTCCTTTATTTCTGTCTGAATATGCAACAGTATTTTAGCCCAGTGCCTGATGAGATAGGCTCAAAACTCTAGCCTAGAAAACAAAGTATTGGACTTGTGCATACTGATGAACTCTTCCAAGTATATGAGATATATTTATTTTAAAATACTGTCAACAAGCTATAAAAAGAGTTAAGATTTCCACTAAGAGACAGCTACTGGCTGCCATGGTAGACACACGGACCTTCTCCTCCAGGTCTGACTTGGTAACAAGGATCTCTTCAGTGTGGATGATCTGCCTGTTGCTTCTCAGTCCACGGCCCTCCTTATCAATTATCTTCCACATCAGCAGGCAGCCATCTTCAGAGACGGTCAGCAAGAGCTGCTCGTCAAATGTGATCGCCATCTGAGGACACACAAAGTTATGAACTTAGTTCTACAATTGCCGACATGACAAATTTAACTCAATGAGCATTTGTACGGTGGCCCTGAGGTGCAAAATGCAATGGTAAACCAGAAAACACAACACAAAAAGAGAAAACACAACGGCAAATAAGAAAACACAAAGACATTAACCATTGTGTTTTCTTTCTGTATTGTGTTTTTTCTTTTTCGTTTTTTTTCTTATTTTTCTTTGTGTTTTCTCTTTTTATGTTGTGTTTTCTCTTTTTGCGTTGTGTTTTCTTATTTGCCGTTGTATATCGCACCTCAGGGCCACCGTACATTTCAGGTCTTTGACCAACCTTTGTGACAGGACCACAGTGAGCCTGGTACATGATCCATTCCTTCTGGATAGGTAACGGGTATTTAATGGCTCTGATGGGTCCACTGGAAGTCCCAGTGAAGACAACCCTGCCAGAGTGAGACACTGCCACAGCCGTGTGAGCCACTTCATCACCGGGAACCTCTTTAATGACCTGTGCAACAACAGACCTAAATATTCAACTGAGCCTTGAAAGTTTGTTAATATGTGCTAAAAAAAAAAAAACAAACAAAAAAAAACACTGAAATGTTGGCTTTTGATTTATTAAATGTATGTAAATTAATCTATGCCCTACACGGTTTTATTGTCATTAGACGTGAGATAACGAAATGCAAATGATGCTCAGTTCCTCAACATTATGTAAAATAGTAGCATGCCTTGACCTGCTTTATATATTTTACAATATCAAAAATGAATCTTTATGTATTAAGAGATATGTTTCTGTTTTTTCTTCTCTCAACTTTTTAAAGCTCCCAAAAAGTTACTCTTGCAACCTCGAGGTAAAATGAGTGAAGATAAAGGTGAATGGCTCCACTTAAACCTTCTGCTCGTAGCAGCTTCTTTTGAAAATGTTTGGTATGTAGTGTGTCGTTTCTGACCTGACAATCTTGGATCTCTTTTAGCGTGAGGTCTGTTCCCACAGCTAGGATGGTTTTGTAGTCTGCAGAGAAGGCAACACCAGTGTAGCTGCAGGACTTGAGGACACTCTCAGACTCACGCTTGCCAGTTTGGATGTTCCACTCATACACTGCACCATCTACCCCACATGAAACAAGCTGGCTGTCATCCTGTCTCCATTCGACACCATGCACCTGCAAACAAAGTCTGTTCATTAATATTTCTTTTTGAAAAGTTATGTTGACCGCAGCAAAACTCTTTTTTTTGAAGGATTCAAAGAACTTTATTGTTATACCCCACACCTTTTACTGTCTCCACTCACCAAGCGCAAGTAAAATTATTCGCACCAATGAATTACATGTTGAGTCAATGCAATGACGCGATTTGACATTCCTACTCCTCTGGCGGCGCGAATGACGCAAATTGGGCGGAAGCTGAAAATGTCTAAACTTGGGCAGATATTTGCGTTGCGCTAACTAATCAGCATGAAGGTTGCCGGGTGATGTATTAAAACGGACTGTTGTTCACTGGTATCGAAAATGTAGGACAAACTGATCGTGTCGGAGTATGGGTGCCCCGAATTACATGATACCTTTTCTTTCAATTACCGAAACCAGAATAAAAAGGAGCTCACCTGGAGGGAGGCAAGTGCATGAGGAGGTCGGATTACCTGGTAATTTGTAAAAAAAACCCTTTGTCTATCACCTGATCCAGCTGGTTGAATTGGCAGGGATTAACGTTGAAATTACCGTGAGTAAATACTATTCATTCACGCGTATAGATTGTGAAGATCAAACAAGTAGATGATTTTACTTGCGCTTGGTGTGAGCGCCCCATTACAGTTTATGGTATGAAATTAGTACCCAGGTCTGTTTCCGAGCCAAAATACAATACAATATAATACAAAAGCAATCATAAAACTGTAAGAGCAAAAATAAAAATTAGCAAAAATTTACTCACTGCTAATTGTCTGCATAACTCACCTTTCCATTGTGGCCCTTGAGGTTGATAATAATCTCAAAAGAAAGGGTTGAGTAGATGTGGATGACGTTTCCATTGACAGCTGCAAACATGTGTCCACCATGGCTAAAAGCACACTAAAGGGTGGGGAGAGGAGATCAAACAAAAGCTCAGAGCAGAGAAGTGAATCGTGTGGCTGTGATGATCAAAACACATGCCTCACCTCTCTGCAGCCGCGCACAGTGAACTCCTTGAATGTGCAGATGTCATCAATCAGCAGGTTCATCAGCCGGAGTTTGTCTGAGAAGCCCACCAGGATGAAGAGGCCAGTGGGATGCAGAGCAACACTGTAGGCCTCCTCCTGGAACTCCTTGTACAGCTCCAACACTCTGGTGACAATCCATGGTAAGAGGCACAATTACTTTTAGCATGCCATGCTTTGTATCTACATCTATCTATCTACATTTAGAGCCATTTGGTGTTTATGGATACAAAAAACACTGAACAGAGACTTGCTGTCTTGTTTCATGTTAGATCAACTGTGCCACTTGATTGCTGGACCTGTCCTTCTCCCTGCTGGGCCTGCTATGTTTGTGTGCGTGTCTGTGTGTGTACGTTTGAAAATAAGAGTGTGTGTTTATTCATGAAGCCTCAACATGCACCTTTCTAATCCCTCAATCCAACACACTTCATCCTCTCTCTTGTGGGAACCGTGGTATATTTTTTTATACTCTAACCCAGGTAAAAATTGGGGACACGTTTAACAAATACACAGCTTTGAGGACCCAAGAAATGATTTGACAACATGGACAAGATGGTGACTGGCTGCAGCTGCAAAAGCAGGATCCGCAGAAGACGTCGGATATAAACGATTTCTACCGACTTTGCAAAGTCAACTGCAGAATTAACGGCGTTCTGAATGAACGGCGCTTTGAAAAGTCCCGCAGCATGTGTTAGACGTCACCATCTACACATGGACCAATCGGGGGCTGCCTTTCCCTGTTGTCCGGGGAACAGTGGAAACACAGTCGCTGCTTGGCCCGGTTATTTTCTGATCGCTAATACACGCTCCCAATGCGCCGAAGTCCAGACTGTTGTGGGAAGGAACGGCAAGTGATTCACGCAACAGGATGGCCCAGCCAGGCTAGGATTCTATGTTGGCCACTCGAGATATTTTTCAATATATATATTTTCAACATATCATCATATAATTCTTTTGGCACTGAACCCAGACTGAAACAGTAGGAAGCTCCTCTATCTTGAGGAGCTGGGAAAGGTATTGGTGAGACTTCAAATCCAGAGAAGGCATCATCTCCCAAGAACACTTACGGAATCCCAGCCTCTGCAGTCATTTTAAGAAGGATTCAGGAGGAGGATGGATGGGGGTTTAAGATCTGCAAAATTACAGATCTTTGTATTGTACTCATTCTGGGCTGCAGCCAGTAGCAACACAAAAAGTTGCTGCTCTGTAAGTGGACCGAAGACAGACAGGCAGACTCAGTATACGTGCATCAAGTGCAAGAAATACAGATGTAACACACACACACACCTTGAAGCTGTGCCCCTCACGTGTTACATAGACTGGCATAAAAGGCTGAAAAAGATACTATATCTGTTCGTTGAGGCTCCTGTCGTGTAGACCGACATATTCATTTTATGCTAAAAAACTTGTTGCATTTTTATTAATAAAATTGATCCAACACGAGGGGTTCCTAAGTTAACATAAGTACCTGTGTTTTTTACCTAAATTTGGCTGTGCTGATTTAGAAACCTTTGATGTAGTGAGTCCACCAGACCCGGAAACATGGGTGGAGTAACAAAACCTTTTAGGCTGCACGAGGGTTAAAAACACTTGACAGAGACGTCATGACCAAGGTTTGTCTTTTACTTTGTTTTATAGTTCCAGATGCGAACAGAGTGATCCAGCGAGCTGGTGGCGATGAGGGGTTTTCGAACACAGATGGACAACCCAGTGATAGATTTCGAATGAAAGGACTGGGACAGGAACTCGAAATGGTGCCCCTAATAAAGAAAAACAGAACACAGTCACCTGGAGGATTCAGAGATCAAGCCTCTTTGATGAGACTTAAATGGAGGTCATTTTCATCTCTTTTGATGTTGGAAATGAAGTCAGCGTTACTACTGGCAGGTGTGATTGTTATACCTTGCTCTCTTCCACGGTGGACAGGCTGTAGCTGTAGAGCTGTCCTCTGTTTGTGCTGATGGCAAGAGTCTTCTCTGCTGGACTGATGCACATTGTGTCAATCACCTGGCATTCAGCTGGGGTCATCTCACTGCAGTTTGGGTCTGAAGGGATCTAACAGAAAAATGTACACATGTATATTTATGAACATACACAGAGCTTTTTGTGGTATTGCAGCCTAAAAATGTACCTTTATCTCCTTGATTCTTTTGTAACCATCCTCCTCATTCTTTTCAAAAAGGTAGACAGTGCCGGGCCCAAAGGAGCAGGCAAAACCCTTTGAGTACGACACAATGGCTGTGATATGAGGTACGCTGGGATCTTCACTCACATCAGTGTCTCCGATCTTCCTCACCTGTGGGTGCCTGAGTAGCAAATTAACACAATTTATAACAGTGAGCTTCTGCAAAAACAGAGATCAGTCAAGGCCCACTTCGATGATTGATATATAATGCAAAGTTTGCACAGTGAAGGAAGCTGACAACAGGATTTCAATATACTCTGACAACACAAAATCTACCAGCTCATTTCAACCTTTATCATTTACCGTAGAAAAATACGTACCAGGACACACATTGATGACTAACAAGTGGAGCTAAGACTAAGATACTCAGATAAGATGAAAAAAAGTGATTGATTATATTTGTGAAAATCTTATGTGGTCAATGCTCTGACCTGTCGGACTGATCTTGCACAGCCTTAGAGGCCAAGTTGATCTCTCTTCTGAGGTCCCCAGACTCAAACATCAGCAGCCTGCCTGTGTCTGTTCCTGCCATCACATGCTCTGCTGTCATCCAGGCATGACACAGGAAGTTGATGGACTCCACCTTTGGGAAGCTGCTCTGTTTCAGGGCTCCCTCTGAGTATCGGAAAAGCTTGAACACACCGGTTCCACTCACACAGAGCTGCATGTTGTTGTAGGGGTTGAAGCTGACCTGATAGGACATAAATGATACAGGAGAACTCGCTCAGTGCGTGCATGCCCGTATGTTAAAGGAGACATGGCTGCATTGATACTGCATGTTTGACTCACCTGGGTAACGGGATTGCTTGAGTTACTCGTCTTCACCGTTGCCAAGACTTTCTGCTTTTCCCAAAGCCAGAAAAACAGCATCCAATCCGGGCCACCAGTTTGGGCTATAAGGTACTTAGAATCAGGAGAGAAAGCCATACACACAAACTCTTGAACCAGCAATTCTCCTGTGGTGAGGACTTTTCTTCTTCTGCCCTGTTCATACTGCAGGTCAAACACTGTGATAGTGGCCCTCTCGCCACTCTCTGACACTGCCAGGTAACGCCGGTTGGCGCTGACAGCCAGAGCATGCATGCCCTGGCTTTTCTCTGAACCTGTAGACACAACATCACTGTAAATAACAGACCAGAAGATGGTGGCAGATAAATGTGGTGTCTAATTAAGTTCATTTGCAAAATATGCACAATGTGATTGTAGTTAGACTACCAGCAAACAACTAACAAAACTTGCTTTAAGCTTATTTCACTTTTTCCAGATAATTTACCAAAGGAAACACAGCAGCTGGGTTTATACGGGAAATAATCGGAGTATCTCAAAAGGCACGATAAAAGACCATAAAAAACAGTTATTCATCTTACCTGGAATGAACCGCTGGAGATTTTGCACAGTGTTATAGCAGACACAGCTGTTTCCACTCGGAAACACGACAGTTTGTTCATCCGTAAAACTTAAATTGTTACTCACACCTGTCCTGACACCGAAAATAAAGTGGGGCTGTGCTACAACAGCAGCCATTTTTGATTTCAAGTTACGAGTTTGCAAAGTCAGCCCGTCGATTTAAAACATTAACAGAGTTAATATGAGAAATTCTTCCACTCCTTCCATTAATTTGGCTTTGAAAGCCAGAAAGGACCAACACTAGGCTCTGCTGGTGGGATTCGAGTCCGGTCGCTAAGCAACCCAGGAAGTCCCGCGACAACGTGGAAACCTTCAGGCTCACAGCACTGTGATGCATCGTCTCGCGGTACTTCGGGGACTGTCGGTAACGTACCCTTAAAATACGTCCTGCAAGGAACTTCTGCTCCTTTTAAAGTGTAATTGGCAGAAGAGACAATTCGGGCAGAAGAGACAATTCGGGAGAAAGCCAGAGCTATCTCTAGCGGTAAAATAGAAGTGATTGGGCTGGTATTTTAAAGGTTTAAAGTAGTTACGGCTGAATTTACGTCCTCTGTCCAGACGTGACATTTGAACTATTGCACTTACTGTTTGGACTGTCGCTTATTTCATTGGGGCTATGAGAGGAAAGCAGGAAAGCAGGTTGGACATCATTTTCCGTATGACCATATGAACAAGGTCAGTGTAAGGTTTGGAGTCATTATCAAATTCTTATTGACAAGTAATTGAAATTTCTTCTGGGTCATCTATTTTTGCCAACAAGAAAGAGAGAGACAGGGAGAGAGAGAGATTTCTTGTTTGCATGGTGAATTGGTTAACTAATTTACATGCAGACAGGGACTTATTTCTCTCAAACACAGATAAACTCTCACCAAACTTCATATTTTGACTAATTTGAACACGTCTTGTGGAAAATCCCCCCTTCCTCTCTGACTCTCCTACCTGACTCCAGGCTCCCTGCACGGGAGGAGGAGCCCCAGAGTCATTAAAGGCAGCCAGCTCACCTGCCGCAAAGTCTCCCTGGGATCACTGGAGACAATGGAGCTGGCCGACAGAGAGAAACACCACCAGTAGCATTGACTGTGTGCTTACCCTGTGAGTTTCCTTTGTTTCAGTTGTTATATAACCCATCTTTGATTTATTATCCTGAATTAAATAAAATTTTATGGTTAAGAAAGGATGTTTCTGCTACACAAACCATTGAGCTGAACTCCACCTTAAACCCTAACCATTAACGGTCAAATATATAATATTGTTAAATTTCTGTTCGACATCAGATTGTCTTGATCCAGCTATTGTATAGTTTTACTAGTTTTACTTGTCTGGCAGGAAAATGCTATTGCCAAAAAAAAAAAAAAAAAAAAAAAAAGCAGTTGAATAAAAATAATAATAATAATACTTATTATTATTGTTGTTGTTGTTGTTGTTGTTCTTCTTCTTCTTCTTCTTCTTCTTATTATTATTATTATTGACCCTTATTTTATGACCCTTTTTTAAAACCTGAGTCAGTATGGCAGGGTGTAAGAATGGAGTCAGCTGTTTCTTATCTGTGCATGCAACACTGTTTTTAAATAAGGATTTTTAAAATTGTAAAATTTTGTTTCCCATACATCACCATTTGTATGAAGAGATAAACGTGAAACATGAGGATAAAAATAGTTTTTATGATAAATGCACTAAACTTCATGAAATCTTTGTTTCTTTTTGTTTTTTTATTATTATTATTTTTTTTAGAGTTTGAGGTAGAGGCTCCAGTTGTTTTAAGGTTGTTTGACTTGGAGGTGCTCTAAGCAGCTGTCTTTCCTATCATAACTCTGGAGGTTTCTGGCAAAGGTTGGAGTTGCAGCGAGGAGCCCAAATTGTAGCCAGGGAGAGCAGGTGGACTTAACAGGTCATTTCAGGCAGGTGAAGATGACTGCAGGCTGCTGGAAGAGGCCTATGAGATGGATCAATGAAGAAAAAATATCTGCACAGTCAGAAGCTAGCAACAACAGTCAGACACAGGTGACGTCTCCAGGTGGTAAAGTTAAAGTTAATTAATGGACATTAGAAGACCGTAACAACTCCTGAACTTGTGGTAAAAGGGCACATATGTAACTGTATTTTTATTTTGTATGGACACTTTAAGTTTGTGGATTTATCTGGTGCTTAACAAATTCCTTTCTCTGTGTCTTTCATGGTGTTTGCTGGTGAGAAGAAGAGAATGAATACAAACCTCAGCTGGAGCGTGGCTTTTCTGTACCAGAAGAAAAACTTAAGGAAGAATTGCTCACAGAGACTTAAGTTTGATGATATCAGAAGAAGCTGTCTTTCATATTGCACAGGTGGAGGTAAGGCTCCAAAGGCTGTTGGCATAGGCTTCAGGCATGGCATTGTTAATGCTCTTTTTTTTTTAAAAAAAAAAAAAAAAGGTTTTTACCATTAAAGGAGAAAAAAAAATCTGAACTAATAGGGATTTCCTTCCCTGTTAAAATATAACTGGTTTATCACACCTGAGTTCAATGTAGCCACACCCAGGCCTGATTACTGCCACACCTGTTCTCAGTCAAGAAATCCATTAAATAGGACCTGCCTGACAACAAAGTAAAGTAGACCAAAAGATCCTCAAAAGCTAGACATCATGCTGAGATCTAAAGAAATTCAGGAACAAATGAGAGAAAGAAATTAAAACCTATCAGTCTGGAAAAGGTTATAAAGCCATTTCTAAAGCACAACAACTACTCATCCAAGAGGTCACAAAACAACAACAAAAACATCCAAAGACCTGCAGACCTCACTTCCCTCAGTTAAAGTCAGTGTTCATGACTCCACCATAAGAGACTCTGGGCAAAAGCAGCCTGCATGACAGAGTCACAAGACGGAAACCACTGCTGAACAAAAGAACATTAAGGCTCGTCTCAATTTTGCCAGAGAACTGATTTTAAAAGTGTTCACGTCTGATTTTAAAACTTTCTAACCTACTGTGCATGTTATCAAAATAAAAAACTGACCTCCAGAGAAAAGTTTTTGATTCCATTTAAACAAAACTTTATTTAAAAACAGAGTCAAGTTGACAAGTTTTACCAAACACAATCACGGTATTTCACTGTCAGAGAGTTATTGACTCAGACAAATTATGTGAAAAGTTAGTTATATGTGTAATACAAATGCAAAAAAACACGGAGCAGAGAGAGGAATAAAGCATGACAGAAAAATGAACAAAATAAAGACAAAGCAATATGAGCAAAATAGAATATGTGCATCCAAAAAGATGACATTTAAGACAAGCTTTGTGTACAGAGTGAGTTTGGTGGAGGTAGAGATGAAAAACCAGCTGGGGAAAAATATTGAAGGAAAAAAAACCCCAGTGGATAAAAAGCTCTCTACATGCTGTCACAGTTTCAGCCTCCATTTAACAAAGTTTAAGCCATAAATGAAGCTCAGATTAAACATTTAGTTTTACAAATATAATGAGAAAGCAAATTCAGTACAACACAAAAACCACCTGGTTACAATTGTAAGAAGACTCTACTAGCTGTAGATCTTACAGGTTTGCACCAAAGAAACTCAAATGTTAGCAAGTTTAACAACACATCATCTGGTCAAACAGATGAATAATTTATAATAGATTCATCAGTACAGAACTATCCTCTATGACCCTTGTGTCACAGACAGGTCATCCATCTTCATCACTGGGTCCTCAGTCGAGACTCGAGTATCCTCCTGTAAATGAAGAAAACTGTCATGAGTGAATATTCTGCCTCGTTTTCATTTAGTTTTCTATCAGTCAGAAAAGGTCTCAGTGATAATCCTATAATGTCAATAATACTGATAATGTCAGCGATATAAAGGTGGAGGAGATCTATAAAGTGACAGTGACACAGCAAAGCTTGCACTCTTCATGGGTTGTGGGGGTTTATCTATGCCCATCGAGTAAAAACATCCAACTATCATCATCTTAACGGACTCATCTGTTAGAAGGATTTAAGAAAGCTGCCCATGTGTGCTCCTCAAAGTAGAGCCTGAAAGAGAAAGGCGCACTCACCATGTCCTGAGTAAGGGTTTTCTGGACGAGGTTGAAGGTCTACGGGCTCACAGTGAGACAGGAAGTCCGCCTGCAGGGTGGTGACTACAGAAGGCAGACAGGGATCAGATCCAGTTAGTGGACTGTTAACATCAATTTATCACCATAAAACTTTGACTGAAATAAGCAAGACCACTTGCAAAGATTGACTTACCTCTAAACAGGGGACCAAGTCTTTGTCTTCATTCTTCAGCCGGTTCCTGGAGCAAGAGAGGGTCATCGACGTCTCGGTGTAGTCCTAAAACAAAAGGACAAATTTATTCTTTAGACCGGCACAGTTTTTAACCTATAAGTGAATCATTCTCTGTTTTATGTACCGGTTTCTCTGGGATGGTGCCCACGGCATCTGGTAGAGTCTGATGGTGTCCAGAGGCAGGTTTCTGTGCTGGTGCAGACTTCAGTTAAAGGGGTCCAGAATGAAGAAGATCCGTCCCTCAAAGAGGGCAAAGCACTGGTGTTTGGGAGAGATTAAAATTGGCAGGGGTTAGGAAATCTGGATGCATCAAATAAAACTGCTGTACCAGTTTTTTTTTGTAGGTGGTGGAATCTGTACTCCATGCTCACCTGTAACCCAGTATGCAGGAGCTCAGAGTCCAGCAGGTGATGGGGTCTGCCAGGGTCTTCTTGGATGTAGACTGTAACAACACAAGATAGATTTTGGAGAAGCAGAAAGATGGGTCACTACATTGGAAACAGACTTAAAAGATTCAACAGACAGATTTAAAATCAATTTTCTCTTAGGCGTCTACAAACCCCCAGAAAAGCTGGAGTGTTTGGACCTCGGTGAAAACAACTACAAGAACTTTGAAAAGTTTCTCAAAATCATTAAAAGAGAACTTCAGAAACCTTCAGCTTGACGGTGACTCTTAAAAACTTCCCAGTCTGGATGGAGGAGCAGCTCATCGAAGTGGGGCAGCATCAGATCCTCCCAGGACCTGGTGGTGGTCAGCACATCCAACGCCACGGCTCGACACCTCCGTCATGTTTAGGGGAAAAGCAGAGACATACATGTGCAGCCAAAGGGAGGCATAAAAACCTCGTACAGAATAACAGGACACAAAAAACCATGACAAGTACAGATCTCAGATTTTCACAGAGACTGGAGGGTCAAAAAGAAACAAAACAACAACAAAAAAATAAATAAAACAAACATCTTAGATTTTTACAGACTGGAGGGTCAAAAAGAGAGAAACAAACAAAAAAAAAAACCCTAAAAAAAAAAAAAAACAGACATTTTATGGTAACAGTTCATTGTCCCCCTCATGTTAGTTGAAGCTGTAGAGGAGATGTGGGTGAGGCCTGAAGTTGAAGTTGAGGTTGTCCTTGTTGAGTTGGTTTCCTTTTGGAGAACTGAGTGAACTTTGCTGATTTGTTGTTTCCTTAAGAGTTGTTGTTTTGCTTTTTGCGTTTTGGATTTTGTTTGTTTTTTTTTACTGATGGGCTCAGCAAGTATTTGGTAAAACTTGCAACTGACATTTTTGCAGTTTTTTGTGTCAACCAAGTTTCATGAAAACAGAAATAACCTTTTTAGAGTCATAAAACCCTTTTTAACCTTGAGTGATGCTGAACCATTCTCTGGTTGGTTGTGAATTTTCTTTTTTTGGTTTGGTTTTTATTTAGTGTTTTCAGCATTTCTTGATTTTTTGACTGTTGTCGTTAAGCTTTTGAGTTAGCTTTTGGTTTTCCCTTGTGTCATTGAAAGCACCATTTAAACCTTGTATTACCATTGTGTCCCTGTGGGCACCACTTAAACCTTGTTGATTTGCCCTTTTGTCATTGAAAGCACCATTTAAACCTTGTTGTTGGGTCACTGAAAGCACAATTTAAACCTTGTTTGTGTTACCATCATGTCCCTGAAAGAACCTCATGAACCATGTTGTTCGTTTCCATATTGTCTTTGAAAGCATCGTTGTGAACTTTGTTGGTTTGTGGTTGTGTGGCTGAAAACACTTTTTAAACCTTGTTTTTGGTTTGATTGTTGTGTTTTTGATCGTTGAAGCTTGTGTTGTTGCATCTTTGGAAACACCGACCCAGCCTTACATGTTATCAACATAAAAACAGGCATAGATCGAGCTTAGGTGGGCCTTAACTTTGGGAAAACAGCTGAAGCACACCCATGTTACCTTGCGCCTTTGTGAAAACGATTAATGATCAGAGAAAAGTTGTTTCTGGAGTTGAAGCATTCAGACTTTTGGGTGACAATAGGACAGTGTGGTGTTCCCTGTCTCATCTTACCTGCAGCACAAGGATGTCTGACTTCGTCTCTTTAGAGGTGATCTAGATCCTTCCTGAAGACATTGGTGGTTGCCAGCTTCAACACTGAAGATGCTCACTTCTGTGATGGTTGGGGAAAAGGAGAGAGACACACATACAAATGCAGAAAATACTCGACTTAAAAACAGTGAAGGTGAGGTGCAGCATTAGAAAATCTGTTTGAAACTGAATATGGATGAAGTTATCAGAATGCAGGATTTGGTTTCTTACATGCTTTCTTGTGGTTACTTTGGTGAAAACATAACGTTACCACAATGAAAAGTTCATCTTACCTTCAACAAGATGACCACCCTTGGATTTCCCAGACAGAACAGGAAGGTGGCACTTTGAGTTTCTGCAGCAACTGTTCCTCCAGGAAAAGAGTGGTCACCTCGTCAGACCTGCTCATGTTCGGAGGAAAGCAGACATACATATGCACCAAAAGAAACATGGCCAAACATACAGAAAATAAATAAGTTTAAGAAAAAAAAAAAAAAATGTACAACACATGCAGATCATGACAAGCACAGTTCAAGGATTCCATTTCAGAGATTCAAAAGGTTCACAAAAATACAAAGAATAAATAAAAATAAGAAAAACTACAGTTTTAACAAAAACAGTTGGAGGATCTACACAGTTTGTTTATTGTCCTCGTTCTGTTTAGTGTTGACAGTTACATCTGATAGAAACACTGTGCAAACGTTGCTGTCTTGTCGTTGTTTCAGTTGGATCCTTTGGAAGCACTTTGACGGTTGTTGCGATGTTGGTGGTTTTGAAACTTAGTTTTGGTTGATAGTGATTTTGCTGAAGTTGCTTTGACAGACCTTTTGAGAGCAGACTTTTAACATACCGTCTTTGCTTGTCTAAGAACCAGTTTTTTTAAGCACCTTTTAAACCTTGTATTTTGGGTTTAAGATCAAGGCCTTGGAAGCACCTTTGAAAACTTTTTTAGGGTTTGAGGTAAAGTATTTGAAAGCACCTTTTGAAGCTTTTTGCGTTCGAGACTAAGGCTTTGAAAACACCTTAAAAATTTCTTTTGTTTAAAATCAAATCTTTGAAAGCACCTTTCAAACCTTTTTGTTTGTTTGCGATCAATCCTTGAAAAACAACTTTTCAGCCCTTTTTTGTTTGAGTACAAGTCTTGGAAAGCACCTTTTTTTTGAAGCCTTTTTTGAGAACAAGTCTTTGAAAGCACCTTTAGAACCTTGTTTCTGGGTTTGAGATCAAGTCTTTCAAAGCACCTTTTTAAGAACCTTGAATTTGGTTTGAGATCAAGATTTTTAAAGCACCTTTTGAACCTATTTTGGTTTGAGATCAAGATTTTCAAAGCACCTTTTTAAGAACCTTTTTTTTGTATGAAATCATACCTTGAAAAGCACCTTGTGAACCATGTTATTGGTTTGAGAACAAGTCTTTGAAAGCACCCTTTAAACCCTTTTGTGTGGGTACAAGTCTTTGAATGCACCTTTTTTTGAAGCCTTTTTTTGAGAACAAGTCTTTGAAAGCACCTTTAGAACCTTGTTTCTGGGTTTGAGATCAAGTCTTTCAAAGCACCTTTTTAAGAACCTTGAATTTGGTTTGAGATCAAGATTTTTAAAGCACCTTTTGAACCTATTTTGGTTTGAGATCAAGATTTTCAAAGCACCTTTTTAAGAACCTTTTTTTTGTATGAAATCATACCTTGAAAAGCACCTTGTGAACCATGTTATTGGTTTGAGAACAAGTCTTTGAAAGCACCCTTTAAACCCTTTTGTGTGGGTACAAGTCTTTGAATGCACCTTTGGAACCATGTTTCTGGGTTTGAGATCACATCTTTTAAAGCACCTTATTAGAACCTTGTTTTTGGTTTGAGCTCAAGTTTTTTAAAGCACCTTTTGGACCTTGCATTTGGTTTGAGATCAAGATTTTGAAAGCACCTTTCAAGCCTTTTTTGGTTTGAGATTAAGATTTTGAAAGCACCTTTTGAACCATTTTTTTGTTTGAGAACAAGTCTTTGAAAGCACTTTTGGAACCATGTTTCTGGGTTTGAGATCACATCTTTTAAAAGCACCTTATTAGAACCTTGTTTTTGGTTTGAGATAAAGATTTTGAAAGCACCTTTTGGACCTTGCATTTGTTTGAGATAAAGATTTTTAAAGCACCTTTCAAGCCTTTTTTGGTTTGAGATCAAATTTTTGAAAAGCACCTTTTTAGAATTTTCTTTTTTGTCTTGAAATCATACCTTGGAAAGCACCTTCTGAACCATGTTTTTGAGTTTAAGAACAAGTCTTTTGAAAGCACCTTTTTTAAACCCTTTACTCTAAGAACAAGTCTTTGAAGGCACCTTCTGAACCATGTTTCTGGGTTGAGAACAAGTCTTTGAAAGCACCTTTCAAACCTTTTTTTGAGAACAAGTCTTTGAAAGCACCTTAAGAACCATGTTTCTGGGTTGAGAACAAGTCTTTGAAAGCACCTTGGGAACCTTGTTTTTTAGTTTGAAATCAAGTCTTTTAAAAGCACCTTAAGAACCTATTTCTGGGTTTGGATCAAGTCATGAAAGCACCTTTTGAACCATGTTTCTGGGTTGAGAACAAGTCTTTGAAAGCACCCCTCAAACCTCTGAGTTTGAAATCAAGATGATCACATCTAAAAATAAGGTGATCACCTACCCTCAGAAAGATGACCAACCTTACAGCAGAATCCATGTCAATGTTGTCACGGTGTTCTTCAAGTTCTCGTTGTCCTTCTTGTAGTTCCTCTGGATCTGTTGGTCTTAATTCGTGAGGTTTTTGCAGTTTTAACATTAGCATGATCCTGATACTATGAAAGAATAGGAGTTTAACTGGACATATCAATAAAGCACAGTCGAATACTGTGCACTTGACAAGTTTAGCTGGGTTCATTTTCAGCATAGTTATCCTTACAGTTTTGACAGCTGTTACTGCCACTGCATCAAAGTTAACATTACTGGTTTTTCATTTTCATGTCACTCCAGAGTAAAAAAAACATTTTATCATTAAGGTTTTTTTGGAGTGTGATCATCATATTGAAGTCAAATGTAAAAGGAAAAAAAACAGACCCAGTCCTGTTCAGAGGTTTGGGCGTTGACACACAGGGTCCACCATCAGGTCTTCTTCTACTCCTTCAGTTCTTCTGAATGGTCTTCTTGTTCTCCGTGATAGTGCTGCTGAGAAAAAGCTTTGATTGTTTGGTTTATGCCATTTTTTGATTGAGTAGAGGCAATTTATTTTTAGGCTTGAAGGTGCTCTTGTTAGATTAGGTGCTTTTGTCAAATTAGAAAGGTGCTTTTGACATACCTTTTTGAGACCAGACTTTTTAACATACCGTCTTTGCTTGTTCAAGAACCAGTTTTTGAAAGAAACCTTTTAAAACTTTTTTGTTTTTAAGATCAAGTCTTTGGAAGCAACTTTTACAAATCTTTGAAGAGCTTGAAATCAAGTCTTTGAAAGCACGTTGAGAACCTATTTCTGGGTTTGGATCAAGTCATGAAAAGCAACCTTTGAACCTTGTTTCTGGATTTGAGATCAAGTTTTGGAAAACACCCCTCAAACCTTTTTTTTTTTTGAGTTTTAAATCAAGATGATCACATCCACAAACAACGAGATGTTCACCTACCCTCAGAAAGATGACCAACCTTACAGCAAAAGCCATGTCAACGTTGTCATGCTGTTCTTGAAGTTCTCGTTGTCCTTCTTGTAGTTCCTCTGGATCTTGTCTTAACTTTTGAGGTTTTTGCAGTTTTAACATTAGCATGATCCTAATACTATTCAAGAATCGAAGTTTAGCTTGACAAATCAATAAAGCACAGTCGAATACTGTGCACTTGACAAGTTTAGCTGGGTTCATTTTCAGCATAGTTATCCTTACAGTTTTGACAGCTGTTACTGCCACTGCATCAAAGTTAACATTACTGGTTTTTCATTTTCATGTCACTCCAGAGTAAAACAAACATTTTATCATTAAGGTTTTTTTGGAGTGTGATCATCATATTGAAGTCAAATGTAAAAGGAAAAAAAACAGACCCAGTCCTGTTCAGAGGTTTGGGCGTTGACACACAGGGTCCACCATCAGGTCTTCTTCTACTCCTTCAGTTCTTCTGAATGGTCTTCTTGTTCTCTGTGATAGTGCTGCTGAGAAAAAGCTTTGATTGTTTGGTTTATGCCATTTTTTGATTGAGTAGAGGCAATTTATTTTTAGGCTTGAAGGTGCTCTTGTTAGATTAGGTACTTTTGTCAAATTAGAAAGGTGCTTTTGACATACCTTTTTGAGACCAGACCTTTTTAACATACCGTCTTTGCTTGTTCAAGAACCAGTTTTTGAAAGAAACCTTTTAAAACTTGTTTTTTGTTTTTAAGATCAAGTCTTTGGAAGCAACTTTTACAAATCTTTGAAGAGCTTGAAATCAAGTCTTTGAAAGCACGTTGAGAACCTATTTCTGGGTTTGGATCAAGTCATGAAAAGCAACCTTTGAACCTTGTTTCTGGATTTGAGATCAAGTTTTGGAAAACACCCCTCAAACCTTTTTTTTTTTTGAGTTTTAAATCAAGATGATCACATCCACAAACAACGAGATGTTCACCTACCCTCAGAAAGATGACCAACCTTACAGCAAAAGCCATGTCAACGTTGTCATGCTGTTCTTGAAGTTCTTGTTGTCCTTCTTGTAGTTCCTCTGGATCTTGTCTTAACTTTTGAGGTTTTTGCAGTTTTAACATTAGCATGATCCTAATACTATTCAAGAATCGAAGTTTAGTTTGACAAATCAATAAAGCACAGTCGAATACTGTGCACTTGACAAGTTTAGCTGGGTTCATTTTCAGCATAGTTATCCTTACAGTTTTGACAGCTGTTACTGCCACTGCATCAAAGTTAACATTACTGGTTTTTCATTTTCATGTCACTCCAGAGTAAAACAAACATTTTATCATTAGGGTTTTTTTGGAGTGTGATCATATTTAAGTCAAATGTAAAAAGAAGAAAAAAACAGACCCTGTTCAGAGGTTTTCTTCTACCTGGGTACTGGTCCAGGTGTAGCGCAGACATCTTCACCCTGCTTCTTCCAAGTCTTTCTGGTGTCACCATGCTGCTCCACATCATTCTTCATATATCTTCAGGTTGTACTTGCTGACTTAGCTCACAGCACTTTGCACAACTTACAATCAATAGAAATCCTAAACTGGTCTAAAAGGTCAAAATAAAGCACAGCAAAATACTGTGCACTAGAGTTTAGCAGGGTTTGTTTTCAGTCTAATTATCCTTACAACAGCCTTGAATCCCTATCTTTGTAACAGCCACTGTAATTAACATTACTGGGTTTTCATTTTCATAATCACTCATTTTAAGAGTGAAAACAACAGTTTCAAGACAAATTAGGGGAAAAAAAAAACAAGCAGTATGAAAAAAATCAACCTTGAAGATCTTCACACCTTTTGAGATCTTATATCTTCAAGTTGTACCTTCTGCGTTAGCTCACAGCACTATGCACAATTTACAATCAATAGAAATCCTAAACTGGTCTAAAAGGTCAAAATAAAGCACAGCAAAATACTGTGCACTAGAGTTTAGCAGGGTTTGTTTTCAGTCTAATTATCCTTACAACAGCCTTGAATCCTTATCTTTGTAACAGCCACTGTAATTAACATTACTGGGTTTTCATTTTCATAATCACTCATTTTAAGAGTGAAAACAACAGTTTCAAGACAAATTAGGGAAAAAAAAAAAACAAGCAGTATGAAAAAAATCAACCTTGAAGATCTTCACACCTTTTGAGATCTTATATCTTCAAGTTGTACCTTCTGCGTTAGCTCACAGCACTATGCACAATTTACAATCAATAGAAATCCTAAACTGGTCTAAAAGGTCAAAATAAAGCACAGCAAAATACTGTGCACTAGAGTTTAGCAGGGTTTGTTTTCAGTCTAATTATCCTTACAACAGCCTTGAATCCCCATCTTTGTAACAGCCACTGCGGCTCCTGTTTCCATCATTAACATTACTGGGTTTTCATTTTTGTTGTCATTCATTTCAAGAGTGTCAAAATAAAGCACAGCAAAATACTGTGCACTTGAGTTTAGCAGGGTTTGTTTTCAGTCTAATTATCCTTACAACAGCCTTGAATCCTTATCTTTGTAACAGCCACTGTAATTAACATTACTGGGTTTTCATTTTCATAATCACTCATTTTAAGAGTGAAAACAACAGTTTCAAGACAAATTAGGGAAAAAAAAAACAAGCAGTATGAAAAAAATCAACCTGGTCTGTGCATCGGGCATCCATTCCTCGTTGAAGATCTTCACACCTTTTGAGATCTTATATCTTCAAGTTGTACTTGCTGCGTTAGCTCACAGCACTATGCACAACTTACAATCAATAGAAATGCTAAACTGATCTAAAAGGTCAAAATAAAGCACAGAAAAGTACTGTGCACTACAGTTTAGCAGGGTTTGTTTTCAGTCTAATTATCCTTACAACAGCCTTGAATCCCTATCTTTGTAACAGCCACTGCGGCTCCTGTTTCCATCATTAACATTACTGGGTTTTCATTTTTGTTGTCATTCATTTCAAGAGTGTCAAAATAAAGCACAGCAAAATACTGTGCACTTGAGTTTAGCAGGGTTTGTTTTCAGTCTAATTATCCTTACAACAGCCTTGAATCCTTATCTTTGTAACAGCCACTGTAATTAACATTACTGGGTTTTCATTTTCATAATCACTCATTTTAAGAGTGAAAACAACAGTTTTAATACAAATTAGGGGGGAAAAAAACAAGCAGTATGAAATAATCAACCTGGTTGGTGTCCTTCAAATGGGTCCTTCGTCGGGGAAATTTGAGGTAGTTTGGGGCGACGAGGAGGAGTATCCACTTGGGCAGAGAAACGCTGCTTTCCAAAAACGCATTGCAAAAATCAGACCTTGTGACGCATCCCGACTATTTTAAAGCTTCCCTCAGGAAGTTTAATTTTAATTCGAGTGAACTCTCATTTTTGTTTTGGTAAATTTGTTGATTTACACGTTTTTGAGGACGGAGTTGCTATTTTCTTTAATGAAATCTGATAGTAGACTTGTTTTGGGGGTCTATGTTGCTGCACTGGTTGATCGTTAATAGTGGGGATTCTTGTTTTTGTGGTTTTGGAAGAGAACAGTTTCTCTCCACAATTGCATCACCAAAACAGAGCAAAACTAGACAAAAATCTGCTTCTCTGGAAGAGAACAGTTTCTCTCCACAATTGCATCACCAAAGCAGACCAAAACTAGACCAAAACCTGCAACCCCAGAAGAGAACACTTTCTCTCCACAATTGCATCACCAAAACTAGACCAAAACCTGCTACTCGGGCAGAGAACAACTGCACTGCTTGATTGTTGATGGTGGGGTTCTTGTTTTTGTTGGTGCGGTTGTTGTCAAACCAAAAGCAAACTGACCTCCAGTGTCCCTCGTTGATGGTCTGTCCGTGGAGTGAAGTAGTCAGTATCTTACCTTACAGGGTCCAGGCGTTGGACGGTCATGAGTTCTGCCTCAGTTTGACTTGATCCGGCGTAATTTCAGCTCCTGGTTAACACACAGAGAAATACACAACCATCAAACCTTAAGTCCTGAATGTAAGACTCAGAATTAAAAACCTTGACCTCTTTGACCTCCTTCAATAATCAGCTTTCACACAATTTTATGAGTTCAGACCTATTTTAAATACTTTACAATAACTACAATTTATAAATGGTAAATTGATAATTAAAGTTTAATCATCATTTAAAAACAGCCTATAGACCAATTATAAATGCCAAATAGATAGTTTTTATGTAAGTTAATTGTTACTTTAATGATTGATAATTCTCATTAATTATTAATGGACTATTTATTAAAGGTTTATATAGGGTTTAAATATTGGTTTTAAAACATCTAGATTAAAATGTGTGTCAGTACATGGTTAATATTTGTTTCTTAAACCATCTATAAACATTACTTGATGGTTATTGTAAAGTTGTAACTGATGTTTGTAATACTTTGTAAATTATTAATAATTGGTTTATAAACCACCTATAAACATTATTTAGATGTTTATAGTAGCGCTAGGGTAAGGTTTTCATAAAATTGACAATTTATTTATGGCCTATATGCTATTTATAAATGATTTAAATATTAATAAACTATCTGCTTACCATTCATAAATGGTTAATTAACCAATTATGGTTATTGTAAAGTGTTACCAGTCATTTTAAACAGCTCATGTTTGCATCATGGTTGGCAGCCATGCTACAAATCAGACCATTTTCAAGCCTCATCTTTATTCTCTTTCTGGGCTTATAAAGTTGCATCCCTGCCTCAGTCTCACCTTTGGCCTCATTGGAGTGGAGTCATCGGAGAGGACATGAAGTCAGCTGGAATCTGAGGAACATGCTGGAAAAAAATAAACACAGAAGCACAGTTAGTACACACCAACAACAGCACTTTCCACGGCAGACTCAGGGTACACCAAGACAGATCTGAATATGCAGTTTCACTTTTTCACACTGGGCTTTGAGATCTTATTGTCTTTACTATGGTCAGAAAAATAAGAACAAGGCCAAATGCAGTCTTCTGAACATTATATTCATGGCACCATCATGTAAACCTTAAAACAAACTTATTCATTAAAGTAAAACACTTAAATGTTTTTATAAGTGTCAGATTCATGTTTAGGGTAGCTGTCAGAGGATTTTAAGGCCCAGTCGCCTGAATAACGCCATCTGCTGGACATTTAGTGTACACACACACACCCTCTGCAAGCTACAACTTGATGCCAGAGTGGAAATTTACTGGAAAAAGTCTTGTGTTTAACTTTGTTATTGCTTTAACACGTCAGGCCTGTATGATAATCCCATGAAAATAAAAGCATTTTAAATATGAAAGCGTGCCTAAAACCATTTTGTTCAAACACTAGCTCAGTAGAGATTGTATATGCCTGTAGATTCATCAATATAAAAATCAATCATTACGCTTTTAAAGCTTTGCATCCTTTTGGCTCAATTTAAGGAAAAAAAAACAAAAACAAAAAAAAACAACAACCATATGAGTCGAATTTTTCGAGTAAATTTCGGCGAAGCGCGTATCGAAGCTTGAGTTGATGACGTATGTGATCACGTTTGAAGCCTCGCGAGCCGGTGTTATGCCGTGGAATGCATCCCCTCCACTCATTAGCTTCTTAAAGTGGGAGAAAATGATCTTATATCTAAAACAAAACACAAGTATTAGATCATGACAACATGTCAAATGGAAAAGCAAACTTTCCCTCTGTTTTTACGTGTCTAAAAAATGCACATAGAGGTGTACATTTTCGGGACAGCAAATATTCCCAATCAGAGGGCTGTTGTTTTCGGTTTATCTGGACAACCTGAACAAAATCATTAAAAGGCATACACTTTTTAATTCATCCAATGCTAGGGAAAACTTGGATTATTTCGCCTTGTTCTGTACTTTCAACCGCGCTTCCATCAGGGGTTGCATTTTACGGCAGGGGTGCAATTTACGACAGAACACCGGTCGTACCACGGGACTGATTCAGGAACCGGCTCGCGGTTTTGGCGGGTGATTTAAAATCTAACGGGCAGCGGAACGCGACGGAATACCGCTAAAAGTCCGAAGACTTGTCTTAAAGTTGTTTTTTAATGAAAATGAATGAAATATTAACGTGTTCGATGCTGTCCCCGTAACAAACGCACAGTCACAAACCGAGTTACACACAAGCACATTCACATCACAACTGTCTCCATTACTATTTATGTCCTGTTCCCCTTTTCACCCTGCTACTGTGTCGTAAAGACAGACAAAATATCAATAACTTAATAATTTCTGTATCGATATCTAAAACACATGACGTCACATTCATTCACTATTTATTCAATTCAGAGATTCGCGAACCAAAGGGGGTGTCTCTGATAATCACTCTGCCTGTTTTACATTTATTGTCCACGATGGCACAGTTGAGCAAATGAAGTTTCAGACCAGAGTAAAGCAAATGCGTGGAAATGATGATTCATGTCACGATCACCCACTGAATCCTTACCTGTGCCCTGGACGAAGGTGTTGCTTCCTCTCAGTTTGCTGGCGAATGGCCCGATAGCTACAGTTACAGTTACAGCTACAGTTTATTCCTCTAAACTCTTAATCCATCCGCAATCACTTATTTTACACTTTTATATTCACTTAATTTCAACAATAGAATGTTTTTTTATCCTATTTGTTCATTTCTGAACCACGTGACCGTCATTTCGTATTTACTCTGTGGAAATCCACCGCCTCGGTTTGAGTGTGAATGTGTGTGCGTGTAAGCGAGACCCGTGTAGGTGTTTGCCCACTGAGCAAAAGACGTATATTAGACGTCTAGTCTAAATTTATACTTCATTTCAACGTCGGGATTCGGTCTATTTTTAGACGTGATTTAGACGTATAAATTTATACGTCATTTCAACGTCTACATATAGACCGAATCTAGACAATCGATTTTAATCCACAATTCAAGAGTTGATAACTGAACGTTGCAGAACTCATCTCAGTCTATGGAACTATCATCCTCCTGAGCGTGACCAGTGTTTTCGCCATATCCGGTCAAAACGCATATACGGCAAAAAAATAAAATAAAAAAACAACTTAGGATCTTAAAGCCTGGGTCCTGCTGAGTACTAGACAACAAAGTTGGTCGCTGAAATTCAATTTGATTATTAGATTTCATGTGTTTTATCCGTCTCGGTAACGCCGGCTGCCACCGTGACAATAATCCAGCCAATTTATTGGTGGAGCACGCTCACGTGACCCACCGTGCAACCACTTCGGGTAGATTCTAATTCCGCCAAGAGCGAAGTAGTCCGTGATAAAAGTTATCGGCATAGCCGCAATACTACGAGATGAGCGACAAAAAGTATTTGGTATCTCTGCAAGAACCCAGCTTTACACCCGTTTGGAGATCGTACCATAATCGGACCATAACATGAAAACGGCTTCAAATTGTGGACCGCACAACATCCGGCTGAAGCATTGCGCTTTGTCCACACCCGACCTCACGACCATCGGACTACGTAGTCCGATTAATTAATTAATTGATCGGATTAATTAATCCGTGTCACACAACAACAAACTCACCACCAGGGTGGAAAAGAGCACGAAATTCTTGAAGTCGTAAAAGTTCATCACAGGGCTCTAATGGTATTGGTGTAGAACTTGTATGATTTTAGGGATTTTTTTTACTCAGGAACAGATCATTTGTGGTGTGTGCACGATTCTTTCAGCAGAAAATACAGTTCAGGTAAAGTTCAAGTATTAATTTAATGAACTATTCAAGTAAAAGCACAAAAAGTTACTCAAACAAAATGCTCTCAAGGGTGTCTCTGTTCAGGAGAGGTGCTACATGCATTTTACACAGGTTAATATTATAAAAATTAATTTTATTACTAGCAAGATCAGTTAGATTCCTGGTTTACACACTGTTCGTGTTTTCGACTTATGATGGTAAAGTCAATTAAAAATAAGTCATAATTAAATCACTGTATACCTAGAGGTTGTTAGAAAGGTGGTCCACTGTACCTCAGAGTCTGTCGTGTTCAGTTCATGAGCTTGTTTTATGTTTCCACATGGATGTAACTTACCATAGAGCAAGCATGAAGGGACAGTTTGACATTTGTTTTTCACAGAAATAAATGATAGAACAGTTATTTCAACTTTGTACATCAAGGCTTTAATGGCATGATACAAATAAACCAGCTGAGTGGTTTTGCATTAAACACCCTTATCCCCTTTTTGATAAAAAAAACAAAAAACAAAGTCCTATTCTAGAAACAGAGATCTGCCTTTTGAAGACACTCACACCTTCTTATAACGCAGAGCCTTTGACACTGGAGCTCATTATTTCATGTAGACCTTTAGCTTAGACTGTCTATCAGAGACAGTAACAATGCAAGCTGGTCAAAGTTTTCATTTGACCATGCCATTTAAACGTACCTGTTCTCAGGATGCAAACAGCTAACATAAGCCCCTGGTTAATCCTAATGAACACACCTAAAACAACAGAGGTACGTGGTGGGTCACCGAGTGCAAAGAAAAGGAAGAAATCTGGGTCATCACATTTCAAAAACGCGAAGTGCACCATCATGACAGGTGTGGTTTTCTAATGTGCTGCCATCTCTTCATGATGATATTGACAGAATTGTATACAGCTTTATCTGGGATGTTTTGACCTGACACATTTCACAGATATTGAAGGGCTAGCTTAATTCAGCATTTTCACATTTAGACTCTAGTGGGAAAAACAAACATATTGATATATGACAGAGTTATGTACAGTACAAAGTCTTGAAAACACATATAAGGCAGATTTTTTAATATGTTTAAAGCCCTTTGCTGCTCTAATTAACATTCTAGACTAATATCCCTTTATACTGTAGATAATAGAGTCTGAATAGTAGATAAGAGAAATATGAGTAACACAGTAACACAGTAAGCAGCGTCTTCTGTGACCTGTCAGGCTTTCATTGTCCTGTTTTATAAGAATGCTGGAACAGAAGTGGACCAGCAGGGGGCAGTCTTGATCAGCAGGAGATGATGAGGGCATTCAGAGACTGCTGACTCTGTGTTCGCTCTAAAGGGCCACCTGAAGACAGAATCTCACAGGCAGCCAGTTCATGATAGAGCGCGTTGAGCACCTCCAGAATATGGGCTTTCCCTGGGAAAAAAACAAACAAAAACAAAATAGATATGACTGCTGAGTCAACCACAGTTTCATTCAATTCCATGTCTGAGGCAGCTGTAAATTTTCCTGATCACATTTCACAGGACTTCCCTTGATCTCATTGGGCTCTTACCATGTTGTGGGTCACTGCAAGACTCCAAAGTGCTGAGCAAGATCTTCCCAAGAGACCTCCGTGACACGTTCTGTAAAAACGGAGAGATAATTCTTAGATGGCGACGAACAGGCGCTGTCAGAGGCAATCTGACTTTTGTGACCAGAGAGGCATTTACACATGTTCGACAAGTGAAACTCATTTGCTCTCAGATCTTTAACCAAAGCCGTACTATTACAGTATCTCAGACAAACAGACATGTGCCTAAAATTGACTCTGAACTCTGACCCCTAAAAGGAAAATCACTCCAGTGCAGCGTGGGTGGAATTCTATGACTGCTACACCAGAAAACAATTTTTATGACTTGAGTTTCAGAGAGGAGTTTTCGTTCACATGTTGCCAATCTGCTATTTCAGTTTGCAGCTGTGCTAAAAATCAAAACAGTGTGTTTTTGCCTTACAGAGAGAAACATACTGAATACTGACACTTAACCCTAACCCTCAGCACCTTTCCCTCCTTCTCCATCCTCTGTCTGTCTTTGTCATTAATTTTGAATCATCATGTCCCATTAGAGTCACTAATATAGAAATCAAAATCTTGACTTGAGTCGCCCATCATCCTAAATTTAAACCAAGGACAATTGACAGTAGTTTTGAATGGTGGACAAATATTAGTATAACAGCATTGTGTACAATGATTGACAGGGGCAAAAATGATAAACTTTCAGAATCTCAAGAGGGAACATGGCTTGGAGGATTTTGACAAGTTTAGGTATCTCCTAGCTTAAGAATTCTTTGAAAAAGAAATCAAACTAGATCTTCCCCAAGAACTACATAAAGTGACTACGACCTTATGTAAGGCATACAAAAATAATACTGAGAAAGTGATTTCATAATTATATCAAGGACTAGTAGAGAATAGAGGAACCTCCACATTGTATATTCAAGACAGATGGGTAAAAGAGAGTGGGACACCACTAACAGAAGAGGACTGGTATAACATATGTGATAAACAACGAACCACGACAAGCTCCAGGATGCGGAAAGAATTCTGCTGGAAAAATGAAGTCAGATAATTACTCCTGAAACTAAAAACAAATTCTTATCCATACAACAAGCATGCTAAAGATAGTGTGGGGAGCAGAAAGCAGGTTATACTCATATTTTTGGGAATGTACTAAAGTAAAAAAAAAAAATACTGGAATGATGTATGGGTTGAATTGGGGAATATACTGGGATACAAACTACCAATGTCATTTGAGGTGTTATATCTATGTAACCTGACAAGGGAAAATGTACAGTGTGAGGACAATTATCTGGTCAAAATACTTCTGGCTGTGACCAAGCAGGCAATCACAAGACTCATATATATATATATATATACTGTATATACTCCAACAAACGTAATTCAACACTTAATGGGACAAATGGACAAAGGACGCCACTGGAGACTCTGAATGAAGTTAAAAACATTGTAATACCACAACAAAAGACATGTATCCCTCTAACACTGCTATTTTTTGTTTTTGTTTTTTTTGTGTGTTATTTTTTCTTACAATTAAATAAAGAATAAGTTAAAAAAAAAAAAAGTTTCACTAACACAGTCTTTTCTGGGTGTCCCTGAGCTCCATCATCAGAGAGCTTCATCTGGATCAGTGCTGCAGATGTTTTGCTATTGCGAACCTGTTTGATTTACAGCTGCTTCATCTACAGTCATTAGTTTCTTCTCTTTCTCTCTGTCTCTCCCTCTCTCTAAATCAAGCTCAGTCTCAGCAGATGACTGTCTAACATCAGTCTGGTTCTGCTGGAGGTTTCTGCCTGTTAAAGGTAGTTCTTTCTCTCCACTGTAACTCTCTAAATGCTGTGAGGTGTTTTACACGTGTGGTTGAAGATGGGTCTAATCTAACAGGATGAAGCTCAGTCTGGTCCCATCTTTACATTAGATCTTTGAAAACAGAGTCTGGTCTGGACCAGCTTTTAGGCAGGACTCTCTGGATAACACTTGTTGTGAATAAGCGCTCTATGTCCTCTCGAAAACTGTGACTAACCAGGTCTCTGAGCTGCTGAAGGAGCTGCAGGATGTCCACAAGTTTCTCCTCCACCAGTGAGAGACGGACCCTCTCGGTCTCCAACATCTGCAGCTCCATCTGAAGCAGCTCGGTCTCCTCAGCCTTCTGCTGCAGCTCCTGCAACAGAGACTCCTTCATCTGGAAGACACGGCACGAAACAATTCAGAAATGACAATTCACAAACAGAGAACAACTCTATTTAAGATTTTGAAGGTGAAGTGTGGTTTCAAAGCTTTAAATGACTCATGTTACAGTGTTGAGGAACACTGTGGACATCATTGTTGTATTTTTTATTACCATCTACACAAACATGTGTCCCCAAGCAGTCCACAGTATTACTCACAGTGAGCTTTGAAATGGTAGCCTGCTGTTTTTGGAGCCTTTCTACAACAGACCATTGTCCTTCCCTGTGTTTATTCAACAGGAAACGGCAACAACAAGAGGCACTTTATTTGGCAGGCAGATGATGATCTACAAGCATCATCTATGATTTGCAGAAAGAAATCTGTTTATGAATATGTACTCGTCCTAGAGTTTGGTTTTCTTGATTTCCGTCTCACTATTGAAACTTGTGAATGAGGAGAATAATAATGGAGCGGCTATGATGGTGGTCAGAGCAGAGACGCATAACAGGCAACGAGAAGTGACACTACAGCTGCAAACAAACCAAATGAAGCACCTTACCAAACTCAGGCCAAGGAGTGGACATCTTTAGTCTTTTAGAGTGCAATGGCTTCTTTGTTTTCAGGCACTCTCTTAAGTCTGCTATGGTTAACTTAAAGGGATATTCTGGCATAGACACAACGGTTTACATTTCCATGTGCAAACCTCAACCAAACGGCCACAACAAGTTGTGTTTAGTCTCTTTGCTAAAGAAACCAGGCAAAGCTAAAAAGATGTTTGGCGGCTACTACTATGGCTGGGACCCTGTATGTACTGTTGATGAAGTTAGGTGCTGTTCTGAGCATTATTTGTGGCTATAGAGTGGCTTTTTGGTTGAGATTAGTGTGTGGGGAGGTAGACCGCTGTGTGTTGTTATTGTGCAGTTACAAAAATTGGTATAACTAGAGAAGCTAACATTCGGCAACATTCATCTCTGTCTAACTCTGTGTTACAGTGTGTTTGACCATAACTTAAATTTATGTGGGAATATCCCTTTAATGCGGGTATCTTAACTTTTTCATGACCTGATTATGGTTGTGGGTTTGTCTAAAAATGAAATATACAGTGGTGATAATTATAACCAAGAAACATGAGTTACAGTGCAACAGCAGGACTTGAAATCTGTTCTTAGCTGCTGTTGCACAATGATAGAGCACAGATACAGGTACATATAGCGCAGTCAACTTTAAATACATACATTTTACTTGCTCACTTGTCTCTGATTTTTATACTTGTGGAAAACAAACTTAAAAATCAACAAGAAATGCCAGCCTGATAATGCCAGCCTGAACCTGTGAGCGTCACCCTTCCAAATAAAACATATGACATGACTGGTCTGCTAAATGTCTTAATACAAAATAAATATGTCCAGTGTAAATAAACGTCAAACTCTGAGAATAGAGTGAGTGGGTTTGTCTGCCAAAAAAAAAGGTTGGAAATCCCTGCGGTGCACCATTACGTCAAAGTGTTTGGAAGGACAAAGGTCTCACCCCATACATCCTGCACATAAACAAAAGCCTTACAGTCAGGACTTGTGTTGAGCTTTAACTTTTCCTCTCCGAGCTGTGGGAACACATTACATCACTGTTCCCCTTCTGTCTGTCTTCCTGTGTTGTGAAAATACTACTCGGCTGTAACAAGAGAGCTTCAATTTATGATATTTCTACATGTCATGCGGGACAAGGGGGGAGTTTTTCTGTGGTCAGCTCCAGTGAGGAGCAGCTGCAAACACACCCACCCACACACTCAAACACTCACTCATTCACTCACAGGGCGTCTCTGGTGACGCTGCTGGTGGTTTGGTTAAGTCGAAGCTGCAGGATCATGCCTCTCGCTGTGGTTTCATCTTTGAAGCGCCCTCCACTTTCATAACAACCATTACCATCCTCTATAATCTTGTTGAACAGCCACAAAATGACTAATGATGAAAAGCGGGGCAGGACATTGTCCAGTGAGAATACTTTGAGTGGGTACTGTTGTAGCCCACCCTGGTGTGATGGAGGTCAGTGGCGGTCCATACCTGGTCCATGTCTATCTCCGCCCTGCTCTCTTTCAGCTCCAGCTGTTTATGCAAACGGGTCACTCTCTCCAGGAGCTCCACCACAGCGCTGCAGCTCTCCTCGCTTCTCGAGCTCCCAAAATTAGACATCAGCTTCTTGAGCGCTTTATCGTCACACCTAGACAACATAATTTACAAGAGGACAGGAAACCAGTCAAGCTCAGAACATCCATCGCTGTCACAGGTGATCAGTTCCTCTAAAAAAAGACATGCATCCATATCTGTTACTTCATTTTCTTTCATAGAGACCACATTTTAGCTGTTTTCTTCAGAACTAAAGATGATCTCAACACATCATGTTGTAAAAGCTCAAAGCGGTGGTTAAAGGTAGAAGAAGAAATGTGCTGAACTTACAGCACAACCGATATCAACTCTTCATCAGAGGGATAAAGACCATTGAAGGTTGCAGTGTACTTTGTTGCTAGTGTTTAGCATTATTTTACAGTTGACACTATTTTACTGATCTCGACTCAAATTCACAGACACACTAAGATTTAACTACCATGATGAAAGGATGTTTTTTTAAATATTTGTCAAGTGTACTTAAAGCTCCCATGAGGAACTTTTGGTTTGTATCAATGTTGGTGCCCTTCATAGACAAGACAGTCTTTTCTTATTTTATCCTCTACATGCTTCTGTAGTACCATCTGATAAGAAATCACATCGTGATTACTTTTTGCATTATTTAATGATGAAGATTTATCATAGAAAAAAAAAAAAAAAAAGATGACACCTACCCCCTCACATCGGTTTAGGGCTTTAAAATTGCAGTACTAAAATCATAAATCCTGTCACTGATGGTTTTAGTAGCTTTTTTGTATGTGTGTACAAGTGTGATAAAGAATGTATGTCTTCTGATGCAACTGAGGCGTGTCGAAAGATGAATTTCTGTCACTTTTTTGTGTCAGACAATAAACTTCTTCTCTTCTATTCTATTTTGTATGTCATAAAAAAGGCATTGTTTTGAATTTCAGACTATTTCATAAACTGAAAAAAAAATCCAGACAGGAGCTTTAAAGAATATATAGAAAAAAATTAAATGTAAAATATTAGTAATTATCTAATCTTACACTATTTCTTATATCATGTTAATATTACGTAGAATTTACATAGAGTATAGTCCCATCAGTATTTTGCTTTGGTATGCCTTGTTGTAGGTAAAGGCTTACTGAATCCCATGATAATACTACTAATAATACTAATACTACTACTCCTACTAATAACAATAATAATAATAATAATAATAATAATAATAATAATAATAATAATAATAATAACAATAATAATAATAATTTCACACACTTAAGACTGATTAAAAAAAAAAAAAGGAAACAAGATTCATGTCCCTGGACGTCTCTGGGTAATAGATTTCTATGACGCTCACCATGCAAGGTGAATATGTCAGGTGTGGACTGTTTGTTTTTCAGTCAGTTAGTTTAGAAGACGTTTCTGCCTAAAATGATACCACAGGACTAATGCAGCTTCAAAAGTGTTTTGTCATCCAAAGCTATTTATTATGTTCAATTATATATATTTTTTTCTAATTTACAATGACTTATTTCATACTACTCTGCTGTGCTCCATTGTTTAACTGGGTTATCCTATTCAACACAGCAAACTGAGGATCATCAGAAGCACCCTGGTTGGTCTCCAACTCGCTGTTAAACCACAGAGTTAAAGGATGAGGTGAAGATATGAATGTGCAGGACCTTTCCCCACAGCAGGACAGCCTGGTCAGGATCCTCTTCACTTCAGCAACCTGCCTCTGCTGATCCCCGGTCCATTTGTCCTCCTCCTCGTCAGAGGCTGCCTGGCCCTCCACCGAGCGGAAAAGCTGTTCCTCCACTGGACATCACCACAGACAGTCATTATTAATACATCACCACCATAATATCAAAGGTTAGCATAACAGACACTAAGGAGTTAGTGGTTGATGAGAATAAAACTTAGTCTCAGATAATCTTTCTCCACATTTCTACTCGGCGATGCACTCATGTTGAATAAAGAGACATTATTTGACATATTCTGTGCTGTGATGATGAAGAACATGTCTTACTCTTATCTGGGGTTGTAACAGCTCTTCCTGTTGGAGAGCATCGGTCATGATGGGAGTCAGAGCAACATCTTTGGCTCGACCTGTTGCCAACACTCAGTGGCAGCTCTGTCCTAGTGCTGCTTGGGAGCTGCAGTTTGGACACCTCTGACCTGAAAGAGAGAGTACGGCAAGTTCAATACGACTGTTAGCCTGCATCGCCTTTATAAAGACTGTTTTGTGAATACCTAATCCACTCTTCCTGCAATGCTGACACTGGTGGGGCTTCAGTGCTCCTCAAATTTGCACAGATGAGAAATACTCAGTCCAAACCAATAGCCGACATCAAAGCGAACATATCAAGTAACACAAGGCAGCATGCATTAAGGCACATCTACAACCGCCATGATAATTTTATAGAGGCCTGTGATGTTGTATGCCAAATCTGGGTGGGGTAATTGAAGCCAGACTTTGTATCTTTAAGGCATTTTTACAGTAAAGTGGGTCAGTGGTAGTATGGTGCAGTTACAGTGCAGGAGTTCACTTTCAAGATGAAGAGTAAAAACACACTGGCAATGGAGAGAATAAAAATGAGCAGACATTTTGGGCACATGAAAGTTTTTCAGTCCTTATGTCAAGTTTTTATCTACAGCTAAAAAGATTTGTAGCAGGTTTATTTAATATGCAATGTCAAAGACACATTTCAAACATCTGTCACTGAAAAAGTCTGAGACTGCAGTCTGTGCCCATCAATTGTCCTGTAATGGTTTGAATCTTGTGAGTTTCTCCTGCTGTCTGCTCTTTTGTGTTAGGGGAAATCCAATAGGGGGCCTTCGTAAATCACTGAATAAGTGTTTCCAGATGATGATGTCTTGCTGAAGTAAAGGAGAAAATCTAAAGAAAGGTTTTCAACAGCCTGACTCTGTTTAAGAAAAGAAAAAAAAACCCTCACATCATTCATGCTTATATCCTGTTGGCAGGAGGCCGAATATGTTGTAAGACAACGTTAAACTCAACATTTGTGCTTTGCTTTAAGTTTCTCTGTGCAAAACTGGCAAGAGACGACTGACTTCAGAGTAAGTCAATAATTGCAGCACGATTCCAGGCAATCAATCAGAGAGAGTCATGTTTAAGTTAGTGGGGGCCGTGGTGGAGGAAAGAAGGAGCTAGTTCATGAGGGCCAGCAGCTGCAGTCAGATCAACATGGAAGGAGCTGGTGCATAGATGTGAAGACACACAAAACTTTCCTGGTTGCTGTGGAGACCCTGGCACGCTGGAATGAGCCAGTGGAAGGCTTTTCAGATGCAGACTTTGGTGTGACTAATTGCACTTTACTTGACAGTTGTTTGAGAGAGGCTGAAGCCTGTGTCCAGTGGACACTGTAGAGAGGCCACGGCTTCTGGCTCTAGATCCTGACATGAATAGAAGTTAAAAAATCAGCCTGGCTTTGAATCTTCACATAAAAAAACGAGCTCCACAGTTTTCAAGCTGTTAAAAGAAAGGCATTCCAGCTGTCACATGAAAACTAGCTCAAGTTTTTGTTTGTTTTGAACGTGTATGTAATTAATGATGTTAAAGAAGGATTTCCATCACAGTTTGACAGCTAGGAGGTTGGAGCATTGGAATTCCAGCACACGGACACCTGAATGTAGTCTAGACAGACACCCTGGATATCGGTCAGACTGTGGGATGCAGTCGACTCAGACATAATTTGATCAGCGTGCAGTGAGACACGCTCAAGCGCTTTGCCAATACACCAAATGTGAAACCAGCATTGGTGGGTTTGACCTGCCAAAATGAAAATATCTATAAATCTGCAATTTCTGAAGAGAGAGGGGGAAAGCAAAACACACTGCAGACTTGAAAGTGTAATATGAGAGTAAGTGTTTTTGCATATGAGAGGGGAATGATGAATATTTACTGTCCTACCCATCAGATTTTCTGTCAATACTGGAAAAACTTTTCTCATGTTGATATACAGAAAATGATCAAGTTAGACCCAGCTTAATGTCTTCCAGCTAATTTTACTGACTTCAGTCCAGCTTTTAACTCTCTTTTAGCTCTATCCCAGTACCAAATGACAAAGACAGACAACAGCTAGCATTAAGCTAAATATTTCCCCTGGAGAATTGATGCAATAATCAATTAAGAGTCGGGGTCATGAAGAAACACGTGTTTACATAATGACAGTAACAATGTAAACACTAAAAGCAGCAAACTAAAATTGATCTTAACAAGTGGTGAAGACCAAAAATCCCAGGTTTAAATATTCATGAGCTTATGTTTGAGCCCCTTTGGCTCTACATATTTTTACTATATTTCACAGCATACTGTATGAATCTACCCTATAGTTAGCCTGAAGCCCAATCTTCCCCTAAAGGAGTTCACATAGACTAGACATTTAAAGTTGAAGTCCCACTCCGATCGTTTTTTTTTAATACGTAAGTGTTCTCAGCTGTCTTTAAATTGTGATTATGAACTTCTTATCCCAAATCACATTACCTGTATCATTTTCAAGGGCTTTTCTTCTGCAGAGCTCCAGTAGCTCTTTAGCAATTCGCCTCTGAGACGTGGGCGGAGACAACGCTGCTCTGCACACTCCTTTTCAGGCTAGTTTGCAGCCCAACATTGCCGGTGTAGTGGTAGTGGCAGGTAACATAGGAGCTATTCAGCTCTCGGACACTAATGTCTTTAGGGACATGATGAAAGCTAATATCATATATTTTTTTATTTTGTTATTTGTTCATTAGCGTTCTTACTAGCATTGCAGTCCGCTAACGCACACGCTTGGTCCGCAATCTTCCTCTCTACTCTCTTCTGGCCTGGCCTGCATAGTGGGGCTCCGGCAGCGAAGCTTGAATTTGCTAGCAAATCTCACTGAATTTGAGCCTGACATTTGGGTCTGCCAGAGATTCACAACGATTTGAATGCAGAAATACTCAGAAATGCAATTTCACTCTTAGTTTTCTCATGATATGTCCTGCAGCATCAGAAAAATGCCATATAAACATGTAGACAACAACAAAACATGATTTTCATTGGAGTGGGTCTTAAAGACAGTAGAGTGTTTATCTTAATAAACTTACTTCAGCTTTTTCAGACCCATGTTTTGGTTTTCAAAGCACAGCCTTTTGTCCAAACCTGTCACCAAACTTGAATGTATCCTGTTTTCAGCTGTGCTAACAACCCCGACACAACGCGTAATGTCCTAATCATCCAGACAAATCCTCAATCTGACATTGAAGGTGAATCCTCATGCACATATTTCAGCCTCTTTAACTCTTTGGTTTTATGGCATACTGTCTGAATCAATCACCTGTTTCTGGTAATACAGAATGCTGCTGGACACAAACAGTCCCTGATAAACCAGCTCAACACCAAACAGTAAGAATAGTCTAACATGTAAAGCCGTAACGTGTCAAATTATTTTAAGCAGTTGCCAAGACCCACATAAAAAAATGTGAAAAGGCCAAAAGGACAGAGAGCTTCATTGATACAACTTCCAATCATGCTTATGTTACTTTATAACTACTACATATAAGTGGAGCATGTAGCGTTTTCTACCGCTTGCCTTTCTTCTAATTGAAGACAAAGAACGTGGAAATCACCCAAACTGAATTTTCCTGGGCCATAAGTCAGCTGGACAATCAGTGCAGGATCTGTCGGTTTAAAGAACCCCAGGTTTTCCAGGATACGCTCTACAACTGGAGCATTCAGATAATCAATTTAACATTTCCTCTTCTGGCGCTGTAGTCTCTCCTTCTCTTAGATTTATATATCAAAGCTGCTTCTCCTTGGCTCTTCTGTTACCAATAAGAAATAGTGTCTAGCAATCGGCTTTGGATAAGAATCACAAAAAAGGAAGTGAGCATTTGTCGAAAGAAATTCAGGTGAGTGTCTTAACTTTCCCAATCTATATGTGGAAATACAATCTTATCAGTCTTACATTAGGACATTCTTGGCTTGACAAATTCAGCCTTTTGCAGGGAAATGTTCCAGTATAGTTCAGCATGTGTGGTAGGATTTTGTGGCCTTTCTAAGCCTGATATTACCACCGACCCATGAGTGAAAGTCAACATGAAAAGCTCTGCCAGGGTATTTCTAATTAAAAGGATCCTGTACTCAGCTTAAGTGGCAAAAGCCTTAAGCCCTTTTCAAGCTTGTGGAGGGCTGTGTGCAGCTGTTTGTTGTTACAGCCAGGACACCCAGAGTCCTTCCTATGTTTACCACAGTGTGAAGCTGAAGCGAACGCTCTATCAACAGTACCCCCCATTAGTCCTACCCCTCCTCCCTGAAGAGCCGTTTCCTCTTTCAGGTGTCATTGGTCAATGACAGACTGCCTGCTTTGCTGAGGTTAAAAATGAGGGCTCACCGTAAACTCCAGCTTGAACTTGAAGGTCAGAGCGGGTATGGGCCCTGAGGCATGACAGAGATGGGTTAGGGGTCATGTTTATATAGCTGATGGGTATTAATCAGGTCCTCTTGGGTAACACCAGTACCGTGAGCTGGTTTCTGGGATACCAATAGAGCAGCTTTAGTGATGTTTAGCAAACTGAGGATTTCATCCAAAAGTCAATGGAGGTTAACATTTGCAGAGAGGAGCTCGGCTTTCCTTGAAAGCAAAGTGCAGAGAAACCCACAAAGTCAAACAAACAAGGGTGTTAAAGAAGAGGGAAATAGAGAGAAAGAAGTCTAACGGGTGTGGGTGGCACAAGTTTATAAGATATTTTGTGTGTGTGATGCATTTCTGCTGATGTAAGCATACTTTCAAACCAGACAGAGCAAAAGCAGGGCAGCGGTTTGACTTGAAAAAGAGCCAGCTTGGCTGTGTAGGTTTCTGAAGGCTGTTCAAGGAAAACAGTGAGGCAGCAGCAGTAGACTGCCATAGGTCTCACACATGTCTCGAGTGTATCCTTATTTTAAAGGGTAGGAGGAGTGCCGTGGTGGTAGCACCTGCTCCACACAATGCTACAGCTCTCGCATGGAGGCAGATAAATGGTCCGCTCGACCCTCCTCTTCCCTCAGCTCTCAGGCACCATGCAGGGAGCATGAAAAGGCTGGGAGATTATGTTTCCCATGGGGCCTGGCTTCAGTGGACCAGAGGTTAGAAGCATACGGAGCATGAGTCTGCAGGCGTGCCAGTAAAACAAAAGGAGAGTTTTAAACCTGCACGCTTGGGACACATGTACTTTCTAGAAATCCACAGAATACACCATGTAATACTACCTGAGAACATGAACATAATAAAACCAGAGAGTCAGAAGTGTCAGGTGACCAGAGTGGGGTGCTTGTCTGGCTGCACTCCTCGTCACATTGGTTGCAAGTTCAAATCTTGGTTTTGTCACTATTTGTTTCATGCTATCCCCCATTCTCTCTCTCTCTCCCCTCATTTCCTGTTTCACTTCAGCTGTCGGATAAAGACCAAAAATTAATCTTCCAAGAGCAGAAAAAAAAGAGGCTGTAGCTCATTTTCAGCAGATACTTTCAGTCTCCATTCTACGTCTTTTCTTTGGAACGACAACAAAATGACGGAAAAAAAGCTTAATGAAGCCATGCCTCTCCTGTGCGCCTTGAAAAACATGTCCATCGTGTCATGAACAAACAGATGAGTGTTTGCTTCTTCCTCCAGATGGTTGACTTTCCTCCCCCGTGTTTCTTTTTGTTCCTCTTGCTGTGTTTCCCATTGTCTGATCCTTCTGGCTTGCAGAGCTCTATAGGCTACAGTGACTGATTTAGACTCTTTTTAACCTCTGAAGAAAAAAAAAAAAAGAAGTCTTCGAGACAATTCAAGCATACAAAGACTTTCCTGAGCAAATCAATTCCTGTTAAAGGTGCAGTTCCCATCGGAGTCTCAGCCTCTGCTCTGATCTGGTGCACAACCCAAAGAAATCACAGACAAGTTACGCAACAACACCCACTCACCTCAAGTTTCATACCAATGACCACATCTTGTAAACTGACTTTTACCAGGACGCTGATGGAAAGTCAGGGGATTTTGTAGATCGAAAACAGACAGCAAGATTCAAAGACCAGGTCTAAATTACTATCCTGTTTACCCCCCCTGTGGATAAAACAACAGTGGCTTTCAAGGACAAGAAGCCCCCCGCTGCACTCAACAATCAGGGAACCTGCATCTTACATAGTCTTTATAAAGGGGTCATTCTAGGCTGACAGGGGAGTGACATGCAGATCCAGGCCGCACACCTAACCTCCCTCAGGTCACTGTTGAGCAGAAATCCCATATCACCATATTTCATCATATTATGTTTTTAGAGATGGATAGTATTTTTCAAAAGCTTGTGATTAGATCTCACAGAGTGTAAAGTTATGTGAAAAATAAAGGGTGTAGTGGTTTTGGACATACATGCTAGGACCCATGCTAAGACCACTAGGCCAGTGGCGCCCACACACTGGACCTTTAGGGAAGAGAAGTCACTAAAGGCTAACAAACTCTTACTGTTTGCCACTTGGAATTGCCACTTTGGCTGACACTTTAGTCCTTTTAATGATTTAAAGGGATATTCTGGCATAAAATTAAAATAGGGTCAAATACACGTAACGCTGAGTTACACACCCCCTCCAGGGATGAAGGTTGCAGACTGCTTGCTTATCTAGTTATAGCAACTTTGGTAATGGGCACACTCTCCTCCAGCAGCAGCTTGTTTGTGGGGGGAGCCCTGATGAGTCAATAATCGAGTGCAGCGTAAAATTTGTGAGTATTACTTCATGGAATTGCAATTAGACCAAGACACTAAGGCAGAAGAACTACCGTGTCTGCAGTGCACATACAAGATGAACAAGAACTCTGATTGCATTTCCACGAAGTAATAATCATAAATGTTCTTCCTTGAGCTGCGAAACTCCACTGCACTTGGTGATCGACTCGTCAGGGCCTCCCCCACAAACAAGTAGCTGCTGGAAGAGAGTGGGTGAGTTGTGTTTGGTCTCTTTGCTAAAGAAACCAAGCAAAGCTAAAAAGAGGGTACATAGCTGGTACTATGGCTGGGACCCCGTATGTACTGTGAATGAAGTTAGGTGCTGTTCTGAGCATTATTTGTGGTTATTGAGTGGCTTTTTGGTTGAGGTTTGCACATGGAGACGTAGACCGCTGTGTGTTGCTATCATGCAGTTGTTACTAAAGTTGGTATAAATAACTAGAGAAGCTAACAGTCAGCAACATTCATCTCTCGAGGGAGTGTCTAACTCTGTGTTACGGTGTGTTTGACCCCGACTTTATTTTATCCCTTTAAGTGTTAAATAGTTAGCTTGAGGGTTCCTTTCAACAGATTTTGTTTTGGACTAACTCATTTCTCTAATTCTGCTCTACCAGCTTCGAAGCAACCCTCCTCCATAACCCCAGATGCAAAAGCAAACTTTCAATCGTTCAGAAACAAGCCTGAAGGATAAAGCTGTAGCTCTCCACATGACATGCTACTGCATCTCTACAGCAATGGTCTGAGAAATCTGGCACTGTGGCAGCATGATGATTAAAAACTAACTAAATTTTGATAGGCCACACAAAATCATAAGCAAGATATTTCCTTGCAGAGCAGAAAGAGTGTAGCACCTTGGCCTGGTATGTTGTTTTAAAAACACCTACACATTCTTCTCTGGCCATGCCCTTAGATGAAATGCTACTAAGCAAGCATTGGGGTTTTCACAGAGAATATTCATGGAGCTTGGTTGCTAAGATCCATGGGACGGGGGTGCCTATGTGGCATTGTTCCTTCAGGACCAGAGAGAAAGAAGCAAGCAGAGATTGATGAAAACGGTCAGTCTGTTGAGGTCCTCACTCAATAGAGCTTTCTCTTGACAAGTCAGGGCCTTTGTGGTGTTGAATTATTTGCCATTAGAGAATCAATGGAGGGGCAGTGAAAAGACTTGGAACGCAGTCTGCATGGATAAGAGGAGTTTAGGTTAAAGGACGGGTATTGTGCTGATGAAATTTGTTATTTAAAACCAGCTTAAGGCAGGTAGCAGTCAATCATGTGTCTGGTTGTGTGTAACTGTGTCTTAGTGTTCATAATGACAACATCAGATGGATGTTACCAGCATTTACAGACATCTGCTACTTAAGAAAGCCAGACCTGCAGACACTGATTACAGGGTAGGAGCAGAGACAACAGACACAGAGATAAACATTAAACCAATAGCTTTGTACTTAAAAAGTCCAATTACACCCTTACTTCCACCAAAATGAATAGTTCCCAACAGCAGCGGAGCTCGGGCTAAACCAACCCGCCACACACGATGCCCGTTAAATAAACTAAATGACAACAAGGCTGAAAATTAGAAAAGTAAACCACATCAAGCCTTCACGGGGAGCACGGCAGAATTTTCCAGACATGAAGCCACAGCTAAACACAGTTCATTCCTCTCTTTATGACAAATAATTAACATTTATTATGTTCATTTCAGCCACACAGCCTTCCAAACTGCCAAAACGAGCCCTCATTGTCATGGCAGGATGGGTTTGACCCTGATTGGACTTCACTAAGTGAAGAGGTGTAAGAACACCCCTGTCTAGATTATGAACTCTCTGTCTGAGCTTGGAGCAGTGTTTCTTCTCTAAGACAGGCTTTTATTTTGATTAAGTAATTTTCCACATTTTAATTTTATTTCATTGCATTTTTTATTCCATGCTGCTAATCACGGCTCTGGTGTTGTCACTTTCAGTGAACCACATTTCACCTGCCTCTAGAGGGGAAAGCCAAATCCAAGTTAAAGTTAAAGCAACAATCATAAAAAAGTTGTCAAACTTTGTTAGCTTTCTGACTACAGATGTCAACAACTGCACACTAGAGAAATGATAGCACAAAATATCCACCCATTTTTGTCACAGTGGCAGTAAGTTAAGCAACTTACTCCAAACATCCCTCTCACCAACAAATCTCTTCAGCCCCTCTGCAGGGGTCCCAGGCCAGATGGGATAGCTCCAGTGCGTTCTACTCCCTGGGTCTCCTCCCACTTGGATGTGCCTGGAAATCCTCCATAGGGAGGGATCCTTGTCAGATGCCCCAACCACCTAAACTGTCTTTTCTCAAATGCCAAAGAGCAACAGCTTAACTCTGAGCTCCCCCTGAAAGTCTCCAAGGCTGGGTCCAGCCACCCTGTTGAAGAAACTCACTGTATCCACTAGGGATGGATGATAAATTATCATCAGAAAATTCCTCCACGATAAATGTTTGCCATCTTACGATAAACGTGATAAATTCAAGTTGATGACGTAAGCGCAACCAACGGACTCGCACTCGTAGCCCACACAGAGCAGAATAACAAACAAACATGGCGTCAACAAGAAGTCTCTGAGCAGCTTGTTGCTAAACGAGGCTCCACATGAGGGATTTCCTTCAAGATTGGGGCTTAGACGAGCGCAATTAGGTATGCCTGACATTGGACAGTGGATTTGTTCATTCTGTGCAATAATAGTTTTCAATAAAAGTTTAAAGTGTTTTCACATTTCACTAGTTTTCTCTATAACCTACCACTTAAACTTGTGGTTAAGTATCTTACTTGACAATGCCAACCTTGACAATGATTGTGGGGTTCTCAAGACAGAGTGAGTAAAAAACATAGATAGGAATTTTCACATTTTTTTTAACAAGACTTTTATCGTTATCGGTAGAATGGCAAAACTTTTTTAACCTATATCGCCCATCCCTATTATTCACCCATATCTGCACTTTCATTGTTTTAATCACTACTCAAAGTTCATGACTGCTATATTGAAAGCTTTGCCATTGGCTTGTAGATACCTGCAGCACTGCTGATGCTGCACTGACACAAACATGTTCATTTGTATTTTTTCCTTCATGTAGTCTTTATTATTTTAACGTTATGCATTTTAGGATATCAAATTTTATGTCTAAAGAGTTGACTCCTGTTCTTAATGTGGATAGTCGGAACCTTCAGTGTTTCTGTTTTTCAGTCTCTTTCTGTGTCACAGAAATCTGTGTCTGTCTGGCTTCAAATCCGTGGTATTTGTCTACGTCTTAATGCGTATAACTTGATGTGACGGATTCTGATTGCATGGTTACATTACTTGTTTCATGCATCTTTATTACACTTTTGGAATAACAGTTGGGACAAGTATTGGGCAACCAAGGGGGCAATTTCTCCAAAGCAAAACAAAGTTTCTGTAAGAGACTATGACCATGTAGCATAGTTTTGGTTCAAGTGACGCCCACATCTCAGGTTTTCTCAAACAGATCTGGTGTTTACCCACTGAAGGCTGTTTCTGGCAGGTTTAGTTAATGAGCAAACACAGCAAAGAAGGTAGGATTAAGAAAAGGGCATGAGATTTTCCCACAGAGCTCGCTGTCAAACCACAAGATTAATGGGAAGTAAGGTTTGGCAAAGGTGAGATTGTAACAGATGAGATGTTGCTCTTAGTCAATGTTCAGGATCAACATTTTTTTTTACCTGTAGTACACGAGCTCAGACTCCAGCTGGGTGATGTGTCTCTGCAGGGCTGGAACATGACTGGCTTTGGCCTCCAGTTCCTTCACCTTGCCCAGGCCATTGAGCAGCGCCTGTCTGGCCTCCTCCACCTTCCTCCTCATGCCCACCTGCTCTCTCTTCAAGACCTGGTTGCAGTCCTCCAGGGCAGCCACAGTCTCTTTTGTGCTCCACAGTTCCTTCTCCAGTCTCTGGTTACTCAGCATAGCCTCCTCTACCTGTCTGTCTCTGGTATTCTGCAGCAGCTCTATCTCTTGGATGAGGTTCTGCAGGCCCTTCAGGTTGCCGTAGGTACTGCTTTTCAAGTTAGTGTTGCTCAAACCTTTCTGTGGAGATTGTTTCTGTTGGGCAACAAAACAGCCGTCCTCTGGTTTGTGTTTGGAGTGGCTTTTCCATAGTCCTACCTAAAGAGAAGAAAACAGGCAGTAAAATAGGAGTGGATCAACATATGGATCCAAACAAAGCAAAGTTCCACCCCTATTAAAGATTTACTCAGCACCATATATCTTTTTAACTCTTCTAGCTGTGGGTAGTAAGCAGGCTCCTTATCTCCTAAATCAACTTAAATAGACACCAACACGGCAATACACTCAATAGTTGCCAATGAAGCCTCGTACCTTGCAACTATTCTTCCCTCACTTACTGAGGACTTGAATTGCTGCAATACTTTAGTAATAGTAAAAAAGACAATCAATCAGTGCCTTATAGATATGTACCAAGCCACCAATTAAGCCGGTTTCAGCTGATTTAGTAGGAAATCAAATGTGGCCATGTTAAGTGTTTCAGTCTGAGATAAACTCAGAATACATTTGCGCAGTAAGTCACAGTTACAAGCTGTGGGTTGGCAGAATGTGGAGATTCCCCGTAGCTGGTGTTTACCTCCCTTCAGGATGTCATGTTGCTTTGTCTGTTTGGTGAAATACTCCCCCAGGAGACTGTTGAACCACTTTCCTTTTTACAAGAGCAGGAAAATAACTGAAGGAAAAATGGTTTGTGTAACAAATTAACTGACCTTCACCTGGTAGGATATAACAGACTACTTCCCCTATTGGTTTGGTGTTTGGATAGTGGAGAAGCCAGCACCTATAATCATGAATGTGATCCTGACTTTTTAAAGATATTCCTTGTAGGGAATGATTTCATTGCCATTTTGTGCTCTTTTGAATTTTATTATAAACTCCTGAGAATAGATGGCATTGTTTGGGGGTCTTGTACCCTTTATTCAAGGTAGTGAGGGGAGTCAAAACACTCTGTTTCTTGATGCAAGGGGCTGAATGATATCACTATGCACAAAGTAGGCTATAGTCTTCAAACATATGGACATAAAGTGCAACATTCACACAAGTGGGGAATTTCTCCACTTCTGCTCTACTCTCACCTGCAAGGCCAAACAACGTGCATCGCTGCTCTGGAGTGCGGCTCGCATGTCCTCTATCAACTCTCTCAAACTTGCATTCTCGTCCTCCAGCTTAGCTATCCGGTCTTCTGCTTCCTCCAGTGCCACGATCTCTTCATAGCACTCTTTGGTGCAGGATCCGAGTCTGCAGCCGGAGGCGTGCCGTCCCTCCGTGGAGGAACAGGAGCCCTCACTCACACCCACAGAAAGCAGCTTCTCTCGCCGCCTCAAAGGGCTTCTCAGGCGGATTTGAGTCTCTATGTGCTCGCTGTCCTTCCCCACCAGCAGCCGACCGTTCTCATATTGACAGCCCGCTTTGGTGCTGAAGTGTCCGCAAAGTTTAGCGTGGAAGTGTCTGAAGGACAGCTCGCTGGGTAAGTTGTCCAGAACCCCAGCGCATTCTGTATCATCCGAGTCTTTGTTCAGTCCCAAAATTTCACACAAAATGTTAAAATCCTCCACAGGGATTTTACCTCCACCTTGATAGTCGATGTGATGGAAAATCTCCTGTAGGTACTGATCCAGTCCTGTAGCCAAAACTATAATTTCGTTCTCCACTCCCCGATCCAGTCCGTAATGGTAAGCCAGGGTGCTGACTATCCATTGTGTCCTGCGCGCTGGTCGGCTGTACGGATCAATGGAGTCTATTGCATCCATCATTTCTAACGTGCAACATCATATTTCCTCGAACCCCCACACAGCAAGTTGATTTCCTTCAGCGTCCTTTGTGTGTTCCGTTTTCATCCCCTCACCAGAAACCCCGAGCAGCAGCAGACTGGAGGAGCAGAAACGAGGCGTGTGTTAAACACGGCTCCCATTTGAATTAGGCACTGCCCCCCAAATCCAAAAGAAGGGGTCCCAACCAGGAGTCAGGAACACACACACACACACACACACACACACACACACACACACACACACACACACATACACATACACATACACATACACATACACATACTAACGGTTTCTCAGTGCCGTTTGCCAGAGTGTAATTACCACCAGGTGTGTAAACGTCTGTCATTCTCAGCGGTAAGGGCTTGTTAAGATGTAGAATACTCAAGAGACGCACAGTCAGAGCTGCACTGGCCTTTTTACAACATGGTCTCTTGATTTATGCACAACTATATGGAAGTAAATCTGTGCCATCTGATTTTAAATTCGAATTTCTAAAGCTCTTATTTTTTTATTTGCATCAAAATTAGACTGAATTTTAAAACCATTGAATTTCAAGCATGCATTTTTATTTCTGACACTATATTTTTTTCACAATGATGAAATAAATTCAGTGTAAAAGAAATAAAAGGTCCCTCAAAAATGGTCGTTAAGTAAAAATTCAACTTAAAATTCGGTGTAAAAAAAAATTTTTTTGTAATAAAAATTTCAGTGTCGAACAATTCAGTGTAAAAGAAAAAAAAGGTCCCTCAAAAATAGTCGTTAAGTAAAAATTCAACTTAAAATTCGGTGTAAAAAAAAATTATTCGTAGTAAAAATTTCAGTGTAAAAAAATTAATTGTAAAAGAGACAGACTCTGACTTTGATGCAAAAAAAATTTCAGCTTTAGCAATTTAAATTCAAAATCAGATGGCACAGATTTACTTCCATACAACAAACAATCTACTTTGTACCTCACGTTGCCATGCAGGAGCTCTTAATTTTGGTTTAATATTTCAAATAAGCTGATTGTGATGCCCGAAAGTTTGGTTTATAAGACAGCACTCCTCATATCTAAAAAAAATAACGCTGCACATTATTCACCATTGTCCTTAAGTCCCCTTCCAACAAGTTTCATGTCCAAACGGATTCTGCAAAAAGTGAATTAAAGCCTGTTGCATCAAATGTAGGCTACCACACCATAACCTAAATAGAGGGTCGTGTTGTAATGAACCGGCAAGTTGCAAAAAATGGCACGCATCCCTCAATATTAAAACCACCTCTGCAACCTTAACATCAGCATCTGCGACCATCCTACCCAGACCAGGTTGTGTTTTGTTCAAGAGCTACCCAAGTACTAAAGGTGCTCTGTCTGAATCAGCATGTAACGGACAGCCTATCACCTCTTTCTCTTAATCAGCCAAGTAAATCATGGCGGGTCCTCTTCTTTTGTTTACAGGACGCACAAAACTTTCTGAACAGAAGTAAAACATCAACAACAACTCCCACCAACAACTTCTACTTGAAGGAAATTCCGATAGTCCCAACAGCACGTGGGGGGCAGTTTCTCACCTCACTCCTTCACTACTGGTTGTCATGGCGACGCGTTGCTCTCGCAGAAATCGTAAAGTTGAGTTGCTTGGGTTGAAGTTTGTGAGGCAGCTTTGCGCACTTGAGGAGTTGAAAACATTTTGTGTTTTGGAAATTAGATTGGAGCTGGAAGTACACTGGCAGATACTGTAATGCAGAGGTACGTTTATTTTCGTGTCATTTTGTCGTTGTTTTAAAATCTTATTCAGAAATACGACATTTGTGTCGATAGCTTAAATAGAGACACCCCGGAGTTCACATTATTGAGAGCTAAGGTGAGCGTGGAGAAGTAAAAATATCCTTTGTTTAATCAACTCTCGAAAATCATGGTTTTATGTTATAATTTGAACTGTTTTCTGATTTCATTTTTTACACTTTGTTGGATTTTCATGCTGCAAAACTCCAAATGACATTCAGAAAACACCCTAAAACTGTCTACACTACATTTTATTCATGTAGAACATTTCTGATGTCTGATGTCCATTCCAGTCTGAGTTACATAAACTAACAGTGTGTTGTATTGAGCTGCATCCGGGAGAACAGACTTGGTAGAAATGGAGTGTAAAATGCATAAATATGTTAAAATAAGTGTATAATCACGTGAATAAAAATCCATTTGTTAACTAAGAATTAGCCTTTTATATCTACATGGGAGCCAATTCCCCTCAGGGGTCACCCTTTTGGACAAACTAGTATTGAAGTTTTTGTGTTTACCCAGTAACCTCTTTAAATTAAAACAAACTAGTCTTCACAAACTTTACAAATGGATGATCACTTCTAGCATACATCACAGATGCTTCCTGTCCTCATTATGCACATTTCATTAAGAGGTTGGAGGGTGAGCAAGGGAGCATTAAGTCAATAATCTGACTGTTAAATGTTGTTAAATATCCTTGTATGCTTGTATCTCTTAACTAAATATGCCCTGTACACGTGTTGAAAACTCCCATTATTCGTACCTCTTCATGGCCAAATGTAAAGGGACAATTTTCTGTGGAATAAGTCAAAAGACGACCGTTTTTCTTGTTTGCTTTTGTGGGAAGACGTGTTTGAAATCTTGCAATAGTAATCTGAAATATTTCACAATCCCAGCCAGGAAAATCACACTGAAAATACAGTAAATGTGACTCTTACGATCTCTGATCAGCTCTTTTTAAACTCTTAGAAACTTTGTTTATAAGGTTGTTCTTCAGTGGCTGTAAACAGATACAAACATTTACATTTTTGGAAAGTAAGAAATGTGTTTGACTCTCCACTGATGGTAAGCCCTTGATTTCCCAGACTCAATGTGAACTGCAAGCATAAGAATCTTCCTGTTTATTTCTCATTTACAGTGTCCTTCATGGAAACTGTCACAGTGGAATCAGCCCCTGCCACCAGTATGTTAGAGACAGGTCATAGTAATTCACTGTTGGACTCTGACAAAGAGGGCACAGATAAAAGAAAAGAGGATACCACTGTCCCGCAGACTGAGATGTTGTCCACGGAGCATGATTTGGAAAAGAGGTCAGGTTCTATTGGAGAGATCACAGATGACAGCTCCTATTACATCACATGGACAGTTTACATTGCGCTGGCTGTCCCAAGAAGTAAGTTTGCTTGAAAAAATATGTGTCAACAATTTACATTAGCTCCACAGGGATTTTGAAAAATTCTCATACTTACAGCCAACAGGATGATTTAAAACGCTAAATAAAAACATCAATTATGTAGAAGAAACTCAGTTGACCTCCTTCCTTCCTTTTTTCTTTTTTTTTTTTTTTTTTTTTAGAGGAAGAGACTAATGCTCATGAAACTCCAAAAAAGGCCAAAGGAAGACATAAGGACCCTTCTTCTATTTTGATGAAGACTCATGAAGCTCAGAGCTGTTATCACATTGAATACAAGCTGTTACCAGGTGATACAGAAACAGTGAAAGTGGATCTAGTGGTGTTTGGACCGGTGGTGAAAATATACAAACAAGATGAGGTCGAGGTAACAATGAATTGATGAGAGATGTGTCTGTTTGGATCACCTTAATGAACAATGAATAAACAGTGACACAGTAGGGTGGTTTCTATAACTTAACATTTCATGATTTAAAAACACATGCAGGAGAAAAGGTGTGACTTTTTTGTTTCAGATTCTGAGAACATGGCAGGAAGGAGCTCACATGTGGATAGTTTTGATTCAGAAGGTCGAGGTTAGAGTCGACAAGGACATGCTTACCAGTCTGCTGTCTCATAAGATAAAGCTCCAGATTTGGAACAGTAAAGATAAACTGTTCAGCCAGGCTCGATATGACAGACTGAAAGCCCTTAGACTGCCTCAGGATCCACCTGAGGATTCAACAGACATGTGCAGTAAGTATCAATTTCAGCCTGAACCCTATATTCTTCTCTTTTCGTTTGAACAAAAATGACCTATTATAACAATATCCGTCCTCTAAGGTGAAACTAAGTGTGTGGTGACCAAACTGAGAACCTTATGGGTAAAGAAGTCAAACATGTTCAGAAAGCACAAAAGTGAAACACCTTTTAGCTGCGATCCAGATGTGGGCTCGAAAACAGGTATTTTAAACATTCATAGTTTGCCTCTTTAACTGTGGAGTCATAATAAATAATGATGCATTATTGTAGTTTCTAATTCCACTTCTTTACCAATATCATTCAAATATATTTGAAGGACGTCAATGAGAGATATATCTCCATAAACTTCTCCTTTATCGTTCAGGTTTTCATCAATTACCATCTGATGCCTCTATCGTGGAGGACATGAACAAGAAAAACACTGCCTCAGCTGAAGTCAGTCCTGTTCGTTTGTTGGCGGGTGAGTCAATACCATAGACTGTATATAGAATGGACGCCATCTGCCTCCTCACTGGGTGAAGTCAACCCAAGAACCCGAGAACAGCACACTCTGGTGATGGGCTGCAGTATAGGTCATAAATCTCGCCTCCTCCAGAAATCCTTAAGGAGCTGTGGGCAAACTTTAGAATTTTATTACAAAGAATATGCATTTTATTCTAAGGGAATGATGCTTATTAATGCTTATTACCACTCATGTCTGCACATGTAATGAAATGCTTTGTAAACAAAATTAGATTAGCTCAAAACAACTTTTTCTACTAAGCCAACTATTCAGTGGAAAAAGATGGAGCTGATAGAGTTACAATCTATGTGACTTGAGTGTCTAATAACTGCATCTTCTTTTGACTACAACAAAAGGATTGGGTACTACCTCTTGACCACAAGGATTAAAAAAGAAGGTTTATATTTCCAAAGCAGGGTTAATTTTAGCAGACAAACACTAAAAAACATTCATATTACTGTATTTTTGTGCTTACCAGGTGAGACTTCATTGACTGAATGCTTCCCACTCTGTTCAGCTGGTGTATTTGAGCTGATGTGCAACATCTCTTTGGACAAACCGTTGATATCCCGTGAACTGAAGGCTGAACTTAATCCACTGGTCATCACAATTTTGTCTGCCACCTCACTGCCTGCATCACCAGTTCCCTTCCATGTCCTACAGGTGAGGCTTACACACATATTCGCACTTACAATGCCATACCCATTATGTGGCTTTCACAGCACTAAGGTGTTGTTTTGAGTGTAAATAAACTATTATTTGATGGCTTTGGCATTTAGAAGTGAGCTCTGACTTAAACAAGTTTAATCGACTGTTTTACCAGGAAAAATGTGAGCCTGTTTACTGCCAGTACAAGTTCCATAACCTGACTATGCACAAAACCAGTCATCACAAGCACAGCACCAATATCTACTTCAGAGATGTGAAAGTGATCCTGACTGGCTTGATGAATCCGAAAGAGCTCCAAGAGTTCCTCTCTGGACCACCTCTGGAAATCGAGGTTCACGATCGTGACGCAAAGTTGGAGGAACTACCAAAACCCCCTGCAGAGTTTTACACAGGGTTAAACTATGATATCCAGTGTGGAATGGCACAATCAAAACAGAAGACTACAGCCACTCATTCTTATGGGATTTGCAGCCTGGACCTCTCAGAACTGTTACTTGGGAAGAAAAGCTTAAAGGTGCAGTTACCGATCAGAGGCTGCCCTCCACCTCCTACACAGCTGCACTGGGAGCGAAACACGCAGGACAGAAACATGTCGGACATCGCAGCCAGCAGACATCGCGTGCCGCGGGGACACTATTTTGAAGCAAATTCCACACTCAAAGTCGAGGTTCAGCTAGCGTATCCATTCAATGCCAGGAATGACAGCTGTAAAGTGGACACCCATGATAAACCTTTTGGACGTATTGTCTACCTCCTTAATCACAACAACTCCTCTGTGGTGAACAAACTCAGGTCAGAGATCCTTAGAATTAACGTATCAGCCTTCAATCTGGGCTCACGCTCACTGGAAAATATTGAGACAGCCCTATCAAATTACATAATGAATTTCAAGCTTCATGAAAGCCAGGATCTGGACTTTGTTACAGGATTCCATGTGCTGGATAAAAGGACACACATTTTTGTTCTTGAAGGGCTGAGACACAAAGCGGTGAAGAGACTTTGGGAGGCTGTTCCGATGAAGTAAGTCCATGAGCACTTTCCTGCCAAACGGGCAATTAACAGTTTTCAGCTGTGCCGTCTACTTGAACAGAGAGTTTGACTTCCAATGAGAATCCTGAAGTTTGTTCAATGCTTTACAGGCTAAGTGGGAGCACAGAGGAGCAGGTGATAGTCCTCTACAACTCAAACATGAGTTTCTTCAAGCGCCTCTATGAGTCATTAGACTTGAGCCTGAGTCCTATCTGTTTATATGAGCCACTAGAGACCATCATGAGACAGCCAGTCATCTACATCAGAGGCACAGTGTCCCCACCATGTTTCCAAGCTTTGACAAGGTACTAAAAGACTGCAGTAAAATAAAACTTGTCTGGTTGTGCCCATAGACTGTATATACTGTGGACAACTTGGTTCCGCCTTCTGCCATTACACGGATTTGAAGCCAAAATGCTCTCGAAATTTTCGTGTTTTTTTTCTCCACTTCCTGAAACCAACATTGTGCAGTGGCATTGTACGCATTCGGCGGGAGAGTTGCTGTGATGATGCTCGGCTCAAACAGCGTATCCCCCGGGTGAGCTAAGCAATCTTCGTACACCCATAGGCTGTATCAAGTGTCAATCAAAGAAAACATGAACCCCCTAATAACTTTTAATAACGGAGCTTCACAGAAAAAAGAGGACTTGAGCACAAACCAGTCTTACAATAACTACATGTCAACATCACAACCAGGGGGGAGAAAAATTTATATTCTGTGTAATAAATTTCTAAAGCTTGTCCACAGCTCCAATGGGATTGCTGAAGGAGGCGGGATTTATGACCTGTACTGCAGCCCGTCACCAGAGGGTGCTGTTCTCGGGTTGGCTTCACCCAGTGAGGAGGCAGACTCTGTCCATTCTATATACAGTCTATGTTTATGCCATTAACAACAAATCATGAACAACACACGACATAAATCCTGCTCGAATGTGTGTTGCAGTTTGAATACTTTGTTGGTCACTTTGTGGAAGCGGAGCAAGCTGTGAACACAATAGTACCACAATACTAATAATCTGCTTTTCTGCAGAGTGTTTCTGTCAAAACAAGGATATGAAGTAAAAAACGTATATAGGCTATGCCCCGTTTTTTTCTTGCATCCAAGTTATGTATCTCATAACAATGACCAGTTGTTTTAATTTTTTTGTTTTTGTGTAACTTTCAAAATGGGGAATTTATTTCTCCTACAAAAAATGCAAAAAAAACAAACAAAAAAAAAAATGCAAAAAACAAAAAACAAAAAAAAAACAAACAAAACAGAAATGACTGTCAAGTTTCCCTAATTATTGCTCTGATAACAGATAAAGCATGAAAAGTCTTTTCAGCACTGAAAGTACTCAGAGTTTGTTACAAAGCTTTTTAAACTTATAAGAAACCATGTCCTCATAGATTCTTGTGTTAATTTTTTTAAGACGCTCCTCTTTATGAATGACATTGTAGCCTTGAGGATAAAAGTGGTATAACCTGCAGTCGACTACATCAGGTTTCCTGTTGATTAAGTTCTGGTAAATTTCCACCCAGGTTAAGCCAGCTTTGTCAAGCAAAGCAACTCAAAGATGTGGTTCAGTGCAACCTCTTCCCTGCAGCTGACATGATTCTCAGCATGAGCAAAGAATGTGGCCTAACTGATAACCAATGGAGGCAAAAGGCTGACGCTAAAACTGAAACTGAGATTGACATCCCCACTCAGCCAGTCCAGATAAGAAGAGATGCACCGCTTGACATAAACAACAGAGACAACATGATATGGAAACGTACCAACCAGCAGTCACCTCGCAAACAGTTCAAAAACTTCATTGAGGTCTGTAGGCTTGAGTTATTCAGTGAATATTGAAACATTTTTTGCAGACTAACTCATTTTTCCTGAATTTCCAGGAAAATATTAAAAAGGTGCATGAAGACAGTAAGCAGTTGCAGAAGCCTGAGGCTGCTGTGCTGAGGATGGACCAGAATTCTGATAGACCAGTGCACAACTACAGCATTCAGACCCTCAACGCCAAAGAGCAAGCCATGAAGCTCACCCAGAAGGAGATGGCCAAGGTTAGGGTGTAATTCACAATAACCTCTCTTTGCAAAATGCATATAGTGAACCTGGGCTTGTATGTTGTAGTTTGGTGGAACAGGAGCTAGCACCACTGCCTGAAACAAAAAAGGTTTTGATGTAGTTGTAGGTCTTAGTAATATCTACAGTGTGTTTTGTTTTAGCAAAATCTCATGACAGCAAGAAAGCAATGCTGTAGAATCCTCAGCTGTTTGAATCCACGGTATCCTGTTGAGTCCCAAAGTGTATAAAACTATGTATATAACTATATACACCATAGACTGTATATAAAATGGACACCGTCTTCCTCCTAGCTTGGTGAAGCAAACTGTGACTCTTTCAGCCTTGCATACTAGAGCTGGGATGCTGTTTTTACAGCTCAAAATAGTATTAAACAAATTGATTAAGCAGCTTCTTGGCTTCAATGTAAACATAGTTTTAAATTTAGGAGCTTAAGTGTCTGAGATTTTCCTCACAGGAGTTTGGTGACTGGAATCAAGATTGAAAACGTCTGTTAGCTTATAATAAAACAATAATTACCTAGTCCTTTTTGCAGTTTGTTGTTTTTGCTGTCTTGTTTCAATTTCTCAGTATCATCTGTCATTGCTTTTAAGGCTCCTGGGATGATTATTATTTGTGAAGATAATCACTGATGTAATACATTTCTCTGTTAAAACTTCAGGCCCCAGAGCGAAGGTTTACTTACAGTCAGCAGTATCAGAGTGCCACAATAGAGCCAGGACGCATGCCCTCTAAAACTGACTTCAGCCCCACTGCCACCACCACAGTTTGGATCTCAATTATGGGCGGCGGCAGGTGGAACGGTCACCCAAAACGCCCTGATGAGGCTCGTGTGGAGGAGCTGAGGAAGGTAAGTTCTTCCTCTTCACAGGAAAAGGAAAGTTTAGTTTACAGGCATTCCTCAAACCCTGGCACAGGTCTAACATTTTTATGACTGTTGACTTTGACAGTCTTTTTCTCTATCGCACAAAAGAGCAAAACCTCACACAACTGGTGCAGATCTCTTTGCACCTACTCAAAAGACAGTAGTTCTTGTGTTCTGGGGTTAGACTGATAGTTTTCGTCTTCTCTTCCCTCAGCCATGGAGGGAAAACATCCTCCATGCCAACATACTGAAGCCCACACTTACACGAGATAAATGGTCCTGGAGCCAGCGCAGTGAGGACTTTCAGCTCTACGGCAAACCTCCCCTACTCTTCAGCCCGTCTCCGCTCTCTATTCACCTGGCTGGTAGGCTTCTCTCTCATCAGAAAACACCACAAATAACATCTTCCATGAACCGTTTCATTTGGCTGTATGTTGGAGCAATTCTCTTTTTCTTTAAGTGACTGCCAAAAAGTTAACTACCACTTGTCAGACAGAAATATGTCCAGTGTATTTATTAAAGCTCTAGCTGTAAAAGTCCGTATTTGCTGTCAGAATCAAAGCGAGGCCCTTTTTATAGAGTCACCCAAGTAGAAATCCATCATAGGTCCAACAGCTGTCTTCTATTGCTCAATGCAGGCCATATGACAGGCTGTGGGGCATGGCTGCTCCCTGCTTTTTCCATGGCTCTATCTGTCAATGCAGAAGTATAACAAATACACATAAATAAAGGCGTCTAACAGAGACGATGATGTTTCTGTGACCCATTATGCTTACTTAGACCTTGAAGTATTCATGAGTTATTTTTATCAGTTTATTGTCTAGCTAGCTTATGTGGCTACATGCGTTTCTTCCTCATATTTATGCTAAAAATTCTGGGAAGGAAATGTTCCAGGAAGTCAGCAGGTCATCACACAAAAGAAGCAACGGGAAATGGAGCCGATTAACAAAAACCACAACAAGGTTTTTAACATTCACAACAAAGTGCAGCAACTTTTTTTTCAGACCTCATTGTGTTCTGGGACTATTTTTCCTGTTGTGTCGTGTTTTCAATATGTCTGGGACCTTGCAGTGAAGAAATCCTGACTTAAACATGTCTGTTGAATTTGTCCAAATCCACATAAATTATTACATCAGATATATCTGCTCTCAATCAAAAGGCGAATTTAGGACACGGGCCATTAGTCCAAAAATTGAAGTCACTCTCCATCACCAGCTGTGCAAAGCCTGCTGTAATCCCTCTAGGCAGGGATAAGGGAGCAAAGACTAGATGACAGCTATGACTTAGTTTACACTCTGTGTTCACAGAATAGTCTTTTCCCAGTAAGTCAAGAAACTGAAAAGCACAAATTAGGACTACTAGACTGGAGAATGAATTTGGTGATGGAGGGATTTTGGTGATATCAGCAGTAAAGAAGAACAGAGCTAGTGTATTTGTGTTTGTTCATTTCACAGACCATCCAGAAGAGTCACTGTCCAAGCTGTTAAGCTATACAGTATAAGATAAGTCAATGTGCTTTTGATCCTCAGGAGACCTTCTGCAGCAGGAGCAGCTGGAGGCAGCCAGGATCCAGCACAGTCGCTGGCTGAACAAGCTACTTCCTGACAGCAGCACCAAACCACCTGGAAACACCCCCTTCCCACGGTTCAAGTGTCACATGGGAAACTCCAACAGACTGCAGGACATACTGAAGGATGAGCCCAAGAAGTATTCACTGAGGAGAGCAGGCATGATCCTGAAGGTACGGTGATTCTACATTCAATTACACAACACACAAACTTCATGCTCAAGAAGTAATAGAGCGGTCCATGAGGTGACGCTGCTCCATTTTTGAACACCTCTCATAGATGTCTTCGACAACGTCAGAACAAACTCTCATCTCTCATTATTTACTGTGTTTATCATGGAGTAACCAACCAAACCACTGATGTGCTCTCATTGTAGAGACATCAGAGCTCCTGTGACAAACTTTTTTTTTGTCAGTAGGATGGGGGCCACACCATGAGTGTCTCTCCTTTTATCTCCCCAGCACAGAGGTATTCTTTGCAGCTTGAAATGGTGCGTTGTCATGCATGGAGATAATTTCAGTGTAGAAGGCACGGTTCTTCTTTTTGTTCTATGGAAGAAGGTGGTCAATCAGAAACTCTATATAGCCAACTTCAGGGACCCTAAATAAAAAGGGTGTACCAGCTCTCTCCCCATGACCCCACCACCTCCTTGCCGACGACACAGCCTTGTTGGGAAATGGTGGCCATCCACCAACCATCCACTACCCCATCAATCTGGACTATCAGGGTTGCACGGCACTCATCATTAGACAAGATTGTTTGAAAATTAGTCTTCATGTATTTCTGGGCCCGCTGCAACGCTTTCTGCTTGTGAGCATTGGTTAGTAGGTTTATGCACAACTGCAAGCCTCTGGAGGATCCTACACTTTGAGGCCGAGGGACTCCTTGAGCACCAGCAGCTTCAAATACCTGTTTGCTGTTTTGTGATGACATTTTATCAGCTGCTCTTATGATCTGATGAAATAGTCTGGTAGAAACCTTCCCCGTCGTCATCGTTGTCTTCTGCTTCCCCTTCATTGTGGGGGCAGCAGCTTCAGGAGGGAAGCCCAGATGGCCCTCACCCCAGCCACTTCCACCAGCTCCTCTGGGGGGATTCCCAGGCACTCCCAGGCCAGACGAGAGATATAATCCCTCCACCTGGTCCTGGGCTGGCTACGAGGTCTCCTCCCGGTGGGACATGTCTGGAACACCTCTAATGGGAGGCGTCCAGAAGGCATTCTAACCAGATGCCTGAACCACCTCAGTTGACACCTCTCGACGTGGAGGAGCAGCGGTTCTACTCTGAGCACCTCCCGAGTGTCTGAGCTCCTTAGGCTGAGCCCGGCCACCCTGCAAAGGAAACCAATATTTTGTATAGGAGACAGAAGCTGAGGCAGCGTTGGAGGGGACGGTGGTCGGTCAGGCCACTAAATGCGTCACGGTTGAAGGACGGAGAATTCTTTTCTCTAGTAGTACTGATAAGAGAAATTGACGACGATCATCAAAAAGCCCCGCTTTGTCTTCTTCGTTCTTCTCTAGAAATGCGTATCAGGTTGTGAGAGCAGCAACACTGCCCCCATGGTTTCCGGTGGTACTGCTCTGTCTGGCCTGCATCTGTAAACTTTAAGAATACGTGCAGAAATATGGACGAAAAGAACGCAAAGTATGGACGGAGAGCTCCGTCTGTATCCGGATCCATACAGAACGTTGAGCAAAAATGAGCCTTTACAATAATAATCTTTAGCTTGAGAGCCAACAGCACTGTTTTGTTTTGCAGCCTTTGCCTCAGCTGTCTGTGACGAACTTAGAGGTAGAGGAAGAGAAGAGTGTGGCCCTGGCTCCAGGCCCCTACACGGACTGCAGCCTCAGCTCCAAAGACAATGCTATACCCAGACTCCCCTCTCAGCACAGCAAGTACCACTAACATGTCAGTTAAAGTTAGAGTTTTATTCAAAAAGAGAAAAAATAACACTAGGCAGACAGAAAAGGTCATAATCAAAATCTTCTGTGTTCATATTATATTATGTCCTACTTCTTATAGGGGATTCAGTAAGCAGCCTTCATTCTTGTACAAGCGGACTGCCCGTCTTCTGACAGATGATGATAAGGGTATCTTCATCTTTCAAAAGGACACACCTGACATGAAGGCACGTACCTGCAGAGCTGATGCCCAACCTACAAAAACTGTAAATGAAATAGGAGCTGAAGAATAAAACTAACATCCTGTGCAGCAGTTCCTGGTAGTACTTAGCTTAATATGCACTTTTGATCAAACTTCAAACAAAGTCATTAGGTCTCTGGTGTTATCTATACGCCACAGTTGTTAAAATACAGTAACTGAAGCAGGAGTCTCTTAATTTACCAATCAAGCTTACAAATCGTGTTAACAAAGCCCAGTCCAGATTGTTGAGCTCAGACGGATTATTGGGACTCGAAGTTTGACTCGTCCATATTGTCCAATCTCAGTGGAGTAGACAGATCAAGTATGGTGGCATGGTTGAGCTCAGAATGTTCTTTCCAGAGGGTGAGAGCAGACATAAGCTCGGTTCTCCAAGACCTCCCTGGCAATCTTTTTGATGTTGGCATCATTGTTCTCCGGGGAATCTGGAACAAATTGAGATGAGAATTACAAAACAAGCCGCTGCCTTTTATAAAAACCAAAACAACATTCCCATAAGTCTGGATCATGTCACCGGAAAACCCTGGATTACATGTGGGTCATTAAAAACACGTGCACGGTGTGAAAATGAAAAGCAGCGGGGGGTTTGGGTGTTGGTATGTAAGGTTTGGTGGGGAAATTCTGCAACACATGCAAGTCTTTTGTACTTAAGATGCTGTATAAAAAAAGTGACTGTTCCCAATTACTCTTTTGCATGTACTTACGCTTTTGCAGCTGAGTCAACCAGTAGTTATTCTTGAAGAAAGCTTCGCTGCAGAATGTGTTTGCGAGTAGCACCTAGAAAAAAAACACATTCAACATCAGAAAGAGCAGGCGTGAATCCAAACAGGAAAAGGGGTTATGAGTTAATACGATGCAGGAGGCGGATTAAAACACAAGATGTCAACAATTGTAAGACAATGGTAAGCGTGGGTTGGTTCACTTTTATCTGCTGACAAAGCGCAACACAACAACCAGACACATTCGACACCAATCAAAAGAGAGCATGCTGATTATAATAAAACTGTCTGATTTGTTGTTATGGAAATGAATCAAAAGGAACGGACCTTTGTAATCACAGTGAAATGTAACCACAGCTAAAATCTGCTTTTAAATGTTCTCACATCTTTGAGTGAATCTTATGTTACTGTCTGACCTTCAGGCGGGACTGTTAAGGAAAGGCACAGATGTATAAAGGGTTTTCAGTTGGACAGGATCCCTGCAGCCTGTGTGTGTGTTTTACATAAAACTATAAAAGGTGGAAAAAGTGACTGTTTGTGGTCAGTTATGCCTGAAGCTGGAAAAGGCTGCCCATCTGAAACACAGAAGAGTGTAATACAAAGCATTTGCTTCCCTCTTTAATGTCTCTCTGTTGAGGATTATTGTGCTCTGCTTTGCTCCACATCACTGTTTCTGATTACACTCGTGGACTTTCTACAGTCAGTGTTTACACTCGGCCATCCTGTGTCCTCCTCAACAACCTCCGTCTGCTCTCATACACACTGTTTTTCTTTTTCTTCATGGACATGCGTGACATTTTAAAGCTGCTTTTAAGTGCTTTCAGTAGACCAACACTTGCTTTCGTAAGTGAAACCAGCCTAACCTAAATACACAAGAATGTGTGTTTAATTAGGCCTGAAAACTTCACTGATCTTTTCAAAGACCAGGCGTGCTTTCCCTGTAATTTCACTGCAACTGAAGGCAACAACTTCAATCATGTGGTTCTCGACTTCATCGGTAAAATGTGACAGTGATGCATGCGTCCTTCACATGTGAAATAAAATAATACATTTTTAATTATCCAAGAACCCAGGAACACAAATCAGCAAATGGTGGGAGGATATTATGCCAAATATCGCCACCCACTGTTCTTGTATCATGCTGTCCAGTGATCAATTTTCCTCTCAAACAACCGTAGCCAGCTCGATCAAAATAGCACAACTGTTCCAACTTTAAATGGGATGAAGTCACTTTGAAATGCGGTATATAGAAAGTCCTCTTCATTTAGAGGGAGACATAACTGAGCAGAAACTACAAACACCAATTCTAGTAAAGTTGGGACAGAGTAAAAGAGAACAAGTACTGGATGAACTTTGTGCTGCAAGCTCCCTTAGTCAAAGCGGCAAACTCTGGACTTCTATGGGAAAGAGAAGTTATCAACCGAGGAAATTCTTGGTCGACTAAAACCCTGAAATTTTCAACTAATCAGGTGGGGGGGGTCGCTGGGGACGACGCAGCACGACGCGGCAGTAGGGTGAAAATATACTGACATCAGCAAAAGAAGGCAATTAAACACAAAATGCAATTCAGGAAAAATATTCAGCAAAGCACCGGACATTGATTAACATGGACACTCTCCAATCTTCTTGTCTCCAGCTGGTCTCCGGTGGGTTGGGCGAATCCAAAATGGTAAAACAAAGGAGGGTGTTCTGAGACGGGCTGTTACCTGTGAAACGGGGGCGCTCTGAAAACACCCCCATTAGCACTTGGTATGTTCCTCCTGATGAAATTAACCATAGACTATAAATTGACGCAGAAAAAAATCGAGTTGACCAATCAGAATTTTGGTCGACTCAGCACATATCGACCAATGAGGCAACCAGTCGACTAGGACTTTACAGCCCTACTGGAAAAAGCAAAAAGACCCAAAATAGAACAGAGAAGATGGTTAAATTCGCTGCTTTGGACCACCAATGGTAGGTTTATGATGTCTATTTTTGATCCACACTATGTCTGGCCAGCTCAATGTTATGTTTCCTATACTACCTTACTAGAACTGTGCCAAAAAAGTTCTTTACAGGATATGAGATCATTATTCACAATTAGGGGCTCTGGGGGCGCTTCTCACCTCATGGTCGTGATTCCTGAGGCCGATGCAGATGGAGCGACTGGCTCTGGATAGGACAGCTGTCATGGCGTAGAGGTTGATCAGCACATCTGCTACCCTCTTCAGGATGAGCTGTTCGTCCACTATGGTCTGACAACAGGAAATAAAAGCACAGAAACTTAACTCACCGGCCCAGACTGGCAAAGGATCATTCTGCTTAAGTGGGTCTCTGTTATGCCATGAAATAATTGCATGATGGTGGTTGGTACCAGAAGGACTGATTCATTCACTACTCCGGAAAACTTTTAGATGTTGCTCTGAAGTTGTGATGAATGACTTCCTGTGTTTGGTGGCTTTAGCAGAGACTCCATGATTAAGTCTGGCCTAATATGTGATACCTAATGGTGTCTCTTTTAGGTCTGTTTCAACATAAACAACAATGAAGTGGATGTGCCGGAATCCCGAAGCTTGGGACACATTTAGCAAATAACAATATTACAGATGAAACTGACAGGGTAACAATTAAAAAGACATCCTTTTTTATAGTCTTGTTTTTCGTCCTCTGTTAATGAGAACATTGTGAGGGGCAGAGCAGGACAGAAAACCGAGAAATACAAGCAGTCCGATGAATTAAACCCACTTGCAGTTCACAGAGTCAGAGGTCAATTACCATATTTGAATCTATCAGAAGGTTGTAGTCGACAGTAGGAGGAGAGGACCAGAATCCAACCTGTTTGATATTCCCACAGTGTGTGATGGTTTGGGGCACCGTATCATCTGCTTTTGCTGCTGTGTTTTATCAAGTCCAGAGTCAACACAGCCTCAAGTCTACCAGGAGTTCTGAGAGCCCTTCATGCTTTCACCTGCTGAGAAGCTTTATGTCAGTTCCCCTTTCTAGTGAGGTACAGCGCCTGCCCACAGCGCCAAAACTAGGACGGGGCATTTTAAGAAAGTCCCTTGATCGATTAATGATACAAGTTAATGATCAATCATCGATTTTGATTGATTTCTTTTATGTGAATCTCAGAAAATACACAAAAAACGTGTTTTTCCTCATTTAACCCCCCCATAACTGTTGTTTAGGACTTCGCGCAACATTTTTTTTTTCTCATTCATGAAACACTAAAATTGGGGACATTCCTGGCAGACAACTCTAATTGGGGACTGTCCCCCGAAATCGGGATGTCTAGTCAGCCTACACAGGTCCTCCTTGCTAGCAAGGAGCTGATGGTAAGTTGAGACTGATCATTTTTCCGCTCGAAATGGTCCCAAACCGCACTTTGTTTTGCTTTCCTCATGTTTTTTTTCCAACTTCTACGGAAGCTTGCTGCAGCCGTATCACTCCCCTTGTAAAATGTCAAAACCATTCCTCATGGTGATAGTCAGCATTGATCAGCACACACACACACACACACACGCTGGATGCACACTCTCAGACCTTTTTAATAATGTTTGATCGATCAAAATTTTGCGTGGTCAACATAATTCTTAATGATCAATTAATCGATCATTGATTAATCATGCCCTTTCCTAGCCAAAACTATGACTCAATGGTTGGTGACCATCCTGTTACGCGATCATAGCCTCGTGGTCCTAAACAACACTTCAGCAGGGTCACAGTCTGATATTTTTCACAAGCGCTCTGGTTCCGTGTGGTATTTTGACAGGATACTTATGTTCACCATAAGCCTGGATCTGATTCAGCTCAACTAAGGGCCAGAATCATACTTGAACATGTGGATTATTTTACAACAACAGCTTACTCTAAAGAGTTCAGATAACAACACGATTTGTGGTAGTAGAACCAAGAAAAAGCTAGAAGCTATTCAGTCTAAGCCTGGTGACTGTAGCTATGACACAACAGGCTATTCAGTTCAACCCACGGCAGTTTTCCTGGCTTTATCATCTCCAATTTTCATAATAGGGGACTTTTTGGATGGAGTAGCTTCAACATAGATTCTGAGATTTCGCAGTTCAGTGAAGGCCCTCTGAGGATAAATCTCATGCAATGATTCAGTGGATGTAAATGATACAGGAAGTGAGGATTTGGAAAGCTGATCTTTTTTCCAGAGGATTTACAGCATCCTTCGGAAAGCTATGATTACAAAAGCACAGTCCAGGAAGAAAAAGAGAGCACTTCGGAGGCGCTATATAACAAACACTTACTCAGAGACACTGAAGATATGAACAGATCTACATTATAGTTTGTGTATCACCCCATCTGATACAAACAGAAACTAAAGAGCAGAGAAATGTCACAACACTTCCTCATTATGTAACATCAATCAAATCTTACCTTTCCATATCTGTACAGCAGGCTCTCCACCGAAGATCCAAAGAGGCTGACGTTCTGCTCCAACTTCTTTGCACTGTCCTGTAAACAGAAACAAACCCCCTAAGCCTCTTCAGCTTTTAACAAATGGATTTAGTGTTAGCAGGAAATGTATCCTTTCATAACTCTTACAGTCAAACTGGGATGCACTACTCCATCGTTTCCAGTCAGGCCGAGGTCCACAGAACCCCCTAATGACGTCCTCAATTTCCTTCCTGCCATCCCCAGTGCCAAACCTATATTCCCTTTCTTCATCTCCCTGCAGACAGAGCAGAAAACAAACTGTGATGTAGCAGTTTGCGGCACTTACTCATGTTTTTCATTTGTCTAGATCTCTGTTTGTGTTGTATTTCCTCTCAAATACACGTCACTTTGGACAAAAGCGTCTGATACATAATAAAACACAAAATGTAAGTTGCAATTATCAATATTTATCATAAGGCATTATAATGTGCAAAAGTCTGTTATAGCCTGAAAATAACACTCACAAAAATCAATACATTTAAATGAACACCCCGTCATTTTCTTACTTTATTTTCCCTGTCATCACGTTGCCAGCATACTGCATCCCAGTTAGAGCAACATACATCCTCAGGATTTCATTGGTCCCCTAAAAAAAAAAACAAAAGATGTAAATTGGCATTTCTCACACATATTGTTGGACGTTGGATTCAGTCCGTAGAGGACAGAACAGTATGCTACATTTTTACCTCCGCCAAGGAGGTTATGTTTTCAGTAGCATTGGTTTACTGAGAAAGTAACAGACGGATTGACCTGAAATTTTCACCAGGGATGCGACTCAGTCCCAGGGGGATCCCATTAAATTCTGGTGGTGACACGGACAAAATTCTGGATACTGTGATCCAGAACACACAAAAATAAGGGTGTCGTAGGAATTTTCAATGCTGAAAGATAACCAATGGGCGGCACAGTGGTGTAGATAGGTGGTACAGTGGTGTAGTAGTTAGCACTATCGCTTCAAAACCAGATGGTCTTGGGTTTGAATCCCGGTCAGGGTATTTCTTGTTTAAGGGGGGACATGAGCTGCTTGGCGGAGGTCTGCGCTCTCTGAGTGCTTTTCTAGTCATCTCTGTAATGGTTGTAAAATTTCCATTTCATGACAGTTGGGGTTAAAGGGATATTCCGGCATAAATTTAAGTTATGGTCAAACACACCATAACACCAAGTTAGACACCCCCTCGAAAGATGAGTGTTGCCGACTGCTTGCTTCTCTAGTTATACCAACTTCAGAGACGACTACACGATAGCAGTACACAGCGGTCTACGTCTCCACGTGTGCCGCTGTGTATTGTTATCAGGGGGTGTCTAACTTGGTGTTATGGTGTGTTTGACCATAATATAAGTGAATGTTAATGAATGAATAATCTACTGTGATTTGACACTGATATTTATCTAATGGTACATACAGGAATAAACATGTTTTTGTGTTAGTGAGCTGCAGGTCTGCTGAATCAATTTAACAAACAAAGTTAAATGATCAGCATCCACATTGAAAAGCGCCAACCATGAAGAATCTGTTACCTCCAAGTGAAGTGTGCCCCCTGGAGGAATTTTTACAGAATGCAAGTGCTACAGAAACCACCGGCAGAACTACACTTACCAGCCACTTTATTAGGTACACCCTATTAGTACCAGGTTGGGCCCCCCTCTGTCCCCACAACTGCCTTTATTCTTCATGGCAGACTTTCAAAGAGGTGTTAAAACCTTCCTCAGAGATTTTTGTCCATATTAACATGAGGGCATCACACAGGTGTCTATGACGGTTCTCACACAGGTGCTACAGACTTGTTAGCTGCACATCCATGATGTGGATATCCTGCACCTCCACATCCCAAAGGGGCTCTACTGGACTGAGATCTAGGACTATGGAGGCTACTGGAGTACAGAGAACTCATTGTCATGTTCAAGAAACCAGTTTGAGATGATCTGAGCTTTTTGACATGGAGCATCATCCTGCTGGAAGTATCCATCAGAAGATAGGTACACTGTGGTCCTAAAGGGATGGACATGGTCAGCAACAAGACCCAGGGAGGCTGTGGGGCTTAAACGATGCTCAGTTGGTACTAAGGAGCTCAAAGTGGGCCAAGGTAATATCCCCCACACCATTAGACCATCAGCAGCCTGAATCGCTAAAACAAGGCAGGATGGATCCATGCTGTCATGTTGTTTAGGCTAAATTCTGATCCACCATCTGAATGTGTCAGCTGAAATCCAGACTCATCAGATCAGGTTTCTCCGTTACCCTATAGTCCAGTTTTGGTGAGCCTGTGTGAACTGTAGCCTCAGTTTCCTGGTCTTAGCTGAAAGGAGTGTCCCCCAGTGTGGTCTTCAGCTGCTGTTGTCCGTCTGCTTCAAGGTTCACACCAGCTCGTCTGGCACTGACTGCTCAGTTTGGACTTCAGTAAGTCCTCTTGACCAAGTCTACATACCTGAACACATTGAGTTGCTGCCATGTGATTGCTTGATCACCTTTTTGTATTAACAAGCAATGGAACAGGTGTACCTAATTAAGTGGCCAGTGAGTGTATATCACTGCAATGGCTGACTTTTTGTGTACCTCAAAGATGGGCAGGATGCGACAGTCTCTGACGTAGCGCTCGTAGGGATAGTTTTTGGTATAACCCAGACCTCCGAGAATCTGAAGAGCCTCACTGACACAAATCCAGCCTCCCTCTGAGCTGAATATCTGAACACAAGATGAAAAAATTAGTTAGAGGACTTTTTTAATCTTCAGTCATACTTTCAATGTTAAAGGGATATTCTGGCATAAATTTAAGTCGTGGTCAAACACACTGTAACACTGAGTTAGCAATACACAGCAGTCTCTGTCTCAACATGCAAACCTCAACCAAAAAGTCACTCTATAGCCACAAATAATGCTCAGAACAGAACCTAACTTCATCAACAGTACATATAGGGTCCCAGCCATCGTACATCTTTTTAGCTTTGCCTGTTTGTTTTTAGCAAATTTAGACCAAACACAACTCACCCACTCTCTTCCAGTGGCAGCTTATTTGTGGATGAGCCCTGAAGAGTCGATCACCGAGTGCAGCGGAGTTTCGCAGCTCAGGGAAGAACATTTATGATTATTACTTCATGGAAATGCAATCAGAGTTCTTATGTAACTTGTTTGTGCACTGCTGACACAGTAGTTCTTCCCCCTTAGTGCCTCGGTCTAATTGCAATTTCATGAAGTAATACTCAAAGTTTTCAGCTGCACTTGGTGATCGACTCGTCAGGGCTTCCCCACAAACAGGCGGCTGCTGAGGGAGAGTGGGTGAGTTGTGTTTGGTCTCATTGCTAAAGAAACCAGGCAAAGCTAAAAAGATGTTTGATGGCTAGTACTATGGCTGGGACCCTATATGTACTGTTGATGAAGTTAGGTGCTGTTCTGGGCATTATTTGTGGCTATAGCGTGGCTTTTTGGTTGAGGTTTGTGTGTGGAGATGTACACAGCTGTATATTCCTATCATGCGGTTGTTACTAAAGTTGGTATAACTAGAGAAGCAAGCAGTCTGCAACATTAGTCTCTCGAGAGGGTGTCTCACTTGGTGTTATGGCGTGTTTGACCACGACTTAAATTTATGCTAGAATATCCCTTAAAATGACAAAGTGAACAAACCTTAACCATTGCCGCCTCTAGAGAACAGTCTGGAAGGCCCGGTCTGTCCATCATCCCTGCTGTCAGGTAGGCCATGCTCTCCATCACAAAGGCATTCAGAGCCATCAGTGCAAACTTCTCCTGCAGGTACAGAGCAAATACATACCTTGATTCCCTCTGACTTCACTGAGGAGTGTTTCATTTAAAGAACCACATAAAGGAGGGGTAGCTGTACCTGAATCATACCAAATTCACCAAGGCTTTTGTTAAACTGCTTTCTGGTCATTGCATACTCAGAGGTCATTTCTATAAAAGCCGCACACAGTGAAGAGTTATGTCAAACTGAGCACAGAAAAAAAAGTTCAACAGATCAAATTTCAACAGCTGTTCAGGGTTTTTACCTATCAGCTTCTTAATCATTCCAGCCGAGGAGCTCCCCATACTGAACCTCCCAGAATTCAAGATGTTCATGGCAACCTGTCCAAAACAAAGGAACACTTTGGTTGGTTAACAGACCAATCGAACCTTACAGATGATGATGAGCAGAGTGACACTCACCTTGAATCCACCTCCTACTTCTCCGATTACATTCTCCACTGGCACTGGGACATTGTCAAAGTTCACTTCACAAGCTGAAAGAGTGAAAAAAAAAGTGAAAATACTGACCACATAGAAGGCTTACTATATTAGAAAAACACCCCCTGAAAGTGTGTCCTTTTGACAAGTCTTACTGTTGGATCCTCTGATGCCCAGTTTGTCCTCCAGCTTGCCGTGAGTGATGCCCCCAAAAGCTCTCTCCACAATAAATGCTGTAATCTTGTCCTTCTTCTGACCGTCTACATCCACCTGTGTCCTGGCAAACACTGTCATTACGTCTGCGATGTTTCCATTAGAAATCCAAAACTAATGAGGAAAAACACAAAGATTATGGATCTCCAGAGGTGAAGAAGAACAACAACAACAACAATGAGTGATGTTTAAGTCATTGCACATTTGAACTCTTCTCACCTTGGATCCATTGAGCAGGTAATGTGTCCCGTCTTCTGAGAGGGTTGCACGAGTCTGGATTGAGGCCGCGTCACTCCCACTAAGAAGAAGGGATCGAGTGTTAGTACAGACACATTTCATTATTAGTCATTTTTAGCCATTCAGGTTGTAAATTCAGACCTCTCACATGGGGGGTCTGAACTGCACACGGGAGGAGCTGGGTTAGGGAGGGGGGATACTTACGCCGGGCTGCGACGCTCACCAAAATGCCAAAATGTGCTTGGGCACGCCTTGTCGGCGCGGCGGACCTGACTTACGCCTACGCCACGTCGCCGGCGAGGAGCGAAAATAAAGCCCATTGTGTTAAGTCCAGGTGTCCTCTAGACTGGGACGTAAAAGTAACATAATGCTAACTTCACCCCGTTCATGTGCACACACTTGCAGTCTCTGGGTTGATACACCAGCTTCATGGGACTGTGATTTCCTTTGTGAGGGTTAGTACTTGAAGTTTAAGTCTTGATTTTAGACTTTACTGGTTGCTTTTAAGGCTCAGAAGTGGTTCACAGTGAGCCATATAGCAGCTAACAGTGTCCTGCTGAGCGACTGCAAATCTAGGGGCCTCCTTCTTGTTTCTCTGGTCAGGGTTTGGCTTTTTTCTCAGGGGAGAAGACTGGACATGTGATTTACAAAGCAGGGACACGCTGATGGAGATGTGAACAATGGGTCAGTGACTTTACCTTCCAGGCTCTGTGAGGCAGAAAGCTGCGATGTGTTCTCCTGAGGCCAGTCTGGGCAGATACTTCTGCTTCTGGGCCTCATTTCCTGCTATCAGAATCCCCTGAAACACCAAACATCTGTCAGCAAACTACGCACAGGGATACCCTCACAAAACCAGATTTGTTTTGCCTGTGAAGTTCTCTCAGAGCAACACTTGGACTACAGTCTGTCCACATAAAACACATGCAGATAATGAGTCCAGAACAAAGAGCTTCATGTCTGAGACATTTTGTTTTTACCTTCAGGCCAATGGCTTGATGTGCAGCGAGTGTTACAGCAATGGAGCCATCTAATGAGATGATCTCTGCCAGCCGTGCATACATGGTGTTGGACAGTCCCAGACCACCTGTGAAGTAAAGCAGAAGAAACTGCTCTAAACTTGAGTCGATCAAAGTAATTCTGTATTTCTAGCCTACATGAATGCACGGGAAATGAGTCATCTCAAATTTAAGGATCTTGTTTAAACTATATAACAGACAGGGAACCTGTATGGTTATATGTGGCTGCTCATGTTGTACAACAACACATCTTAGTAGATGAGTCAACAAAGTGAGGTCTCTAGTCACCACGGTCATATAACACATTGCTCCAGGTAGAGAAGTTCCTCAGTGAACTCAATGCTGAGTGTTGGGATGAGGTGTAAAAGTTAGGCTTGGAGGCAAACACTCCAGGATAATGACTGAATACTATTATTTAACAACAGCTTTTTGATGAGTTCTGAACTGAGAGTTTGTGCACGTAGTAATCGTGCAAAGTTTGGGCTTCACTAAATGTGTTCATTTATACGATTTACTGATTTACCCATACACAGGACAGAATACTGCCTTGAAAAGTCTAAGTTTTATAGGTATCTTCAAATGCGTAACCATTTTGAACATAATATTAAAAATTAAAGGACTTAAATGACCCCATATTTAAGACATTTATTGGTGCTATTAAAAAAGACTCAAGTAAAGGTGTTCTCTACAGACTGTATAAAGGCCTTAGATAAAAAATAATAAAAACACTCCACTGAATACATTAAAGAGAGATGGGAGGAGGAAGGTAATTTCTCAATTACAAGTGTGGATTGGCTCGAAATATGTAATTTCCAATGGAAGTGCACAAATTCATACACATGGCGGGAATTTAGGTGGAGATTCCTGGTATGATTTTTCAAAACACCAAAACAGACTTGGAATTACTGTTATCCATTTGTTTAATATAAAAATACTGCAACTAAGTCCAATATATTTTTCCAAAATTATTATTCATAGACAATAGTCAGAATCCCGACTTTAAACTCAGAATTCTGACTTTTTTCTAAGAATAATAATTTTTTTAAAAATTATATGAAACTTTTTTTCTTTTTTAGTGGCCCTAATCCTCTTCCGTAAAATGAGCTGGTACTTTTTCCTGTCAAAAAAAAAAACAAAAAAAACAACATGTTTTTTATAAGGAGAGAAATGTATTTTGCCTTGTCTGAAACCCACTAGATTGTTTGTCCCATCCTTGATGATGATGTTTGCTTTTTGTGGCTCATAAAGAGATATTTTTGTTCATTTAATCTGTTTCTTTAAAAAAAAAAAAAAAAAACAGGGGCACACAAACAAAAAAACTCCTCACGTGGGCATTTAGATCACAAGATCCACACCACCTCTGTTTGGAGCCAGGGACACTTTGCCCAGCCTTATTAACACTATAAATAGAGAGACACAACTCTATTGACCCCTACCAAATGTAGAAGAAGGAATCTCTAAATCTGCTGAAAAAAAAGTGTGCATGATTTTAAGGACACTGCATGTTAGGTCACAAATACCAAACAGATAGAAGTTAGTTCATCATCAGAACATAACACAGAATAATAAAGCTCAGTATCTAAAGGAAGGCTGTTAGGAAAGACGAGCCTTTACCTTATTTAATCTTGAATCTAGGTGTAGGTCAAAAATTGGCAAGGTTATGTCAGCTCTGTCAGTTACATCAGTGAGCTACATAACAGTTACATGTGGCAGTTGCTGTATGCAGATTTCCACTTTAAACTGATCTCTACTCACTGACTTGTTTGTATAGTGTAGCCTCTTTACATAATATGTAAATCTCCATTCACCTTTCAATTACTCAAGTCTGGACGGACAAATAGCTCCAGGTCACAATCCTCTTACCATACTCTTCAGGAACCATGATTCCAAACAGCCCCAGCTCCTTCAACCCATCCAGAGTCTCCGGGGGGATCCTGGCTTCCTGATCAATCTTTGCCGAGTCAACTGAAGCCACAACCAAAGTGAAGAGTTATTCATCTCGATTCATCTAATAATTTATCAGACAACACACAGAGATTGTCAATCCTGAACTGTGTGATCATTTCCAAGTTGCAAATGTTTTTTTTTTTTTTTTTCTTCTTCATTTTTATTTGCTCTCCTACCTTCCTCAGTGAAGAACCTTTCCACTGGTGCAACGAGCTGGTTGATCTCATCCACTTCTTCATTTCCAATTTCTGGATAAGGGAAAACCTCCGCCTAGAAGAGAAACATACTTTTTAATAAAAAAATAAATCACCAGGTGTTAAAAGATGAAATCTGAAAGTGCTCAACTGTATCTAATCTCATATATTACACCCACATGCTCATTCAGTCTCTCTACTACTACATTCAGCCTGAAGACTAATAAGCAACAGCTGATGAGACCTGCCAAGAGAGAAGTTTTGTAACCAGTGAAAGCAAGTGACTGTTAAATTAAAAGATATAAAATAGGTAATGGGTAACAAAGCTGAAAAAAGAGTATACAGAGTAAAAGACCTGGAATTGTGTTTTTCAAGTTAACTGTTGATTAGATTTTGTTTTAAATCTTGGATGTGCTCCAGCTTTCTGTTGAATTTTGAAAAAGGCTTTAAATGGATATCACACCTAAGAGCAACTTAAGGAATTTTACTTCAAACACAAGCCTTCAGTCAAAATATGAGTCCACTTCAGTATCAAGTGGCAACTTAACAAACATATCTACTATAATAAAGGATCAACTTATTTAGTAAAATTCAAAAGAACTCTTTCTTTTTAATATAAAACTGAAGATAGTACAGCTTTAGGTAGAGAATATCAAAACACACAATTTCAGTTGATGAACAGGGCTTTCTGGACAAATCATTTATATTTGCTGCCACAGATTGGTATAAAAGAAGACAAGAGTGTGAAACCATAAACAAAAAACGTCTCTGGTAGAAGACAACTCAAATACATGGGATACTATGAAATAAAGCAGATTGTATTACAACAGAAGAGAGTATGGGAGTAGGGGAGAGTGGGGTAAGATGAGCAATTTTTCATATTTCTGATCACTACATAAAGGCAATCACAGTTTTGTCTCTAACTAGTTTATCTGCATATATTTCAAGATGTTGTGCATCCCTGCAAACCAATAAAACGAATGTAAACATAACAGTCTTGACAATATAGCATGCCAGAAAAAGTGGTCGCCCCTATGGTCAACTTACCCCGTGTATAATAGCTTCGAGGACTGTGGTAAATAGGAAAGTAACACATTTCAACAATCTGAACTGAACTCTGATCCTCTCATCAGACTCCTTTACTTTCTCAGTTCAGCCACTGGCTCAACTTACCCCAGAACTACTATGATGACTTTATTAGTCCTCTCAACTAAAATGGTGGACTTTTATGCTAAGTTTTTGACCTTATGTTGTAGCTCATAGATACCACAATTGATGCATAAAACAAAATTAAAATGATCTTTTTTGGTCTGAACATAATTCTAATAAAACTTGTGCCAGACTAAATCCACTTTCAAGAGTGAAAAATGTTTTCTTTTTTTTTTTTTTTAAATAAATGTCTAACCCCTTCATCCATGTACTTCTCACCTTCACAAACTCCATGAATTGATGCCTAAATGATCTCCTAAATATCCTAAATAATACATGATCAATTTCTTTTACCATTTCCAAGCAACAGGGGGTGGCTCAACTTACCCCTTGGCTCAACCTACCCCACTCTCCCCTATAAACGGAGCAGGTTATATTCCAATAGTTCGTGCTGGACACAGAACAAATCTGGGCTTTCTGAACAGAATATGTATTAATAATTATAGACCCGATACTTTAAAGACCACTACTTAAAAGGAGTGTATGAAATGAGGAACCATCCTAATAATAGTCTTTGTTATCAGCCTTAAAGCTCCTGTATGAGGAACCCGCCGCCATATGTCACAGGGTCCATGTGTCTGAAGCTCTGTTCACTGTCAGGTCTTGGGTCAGGGTCTGGTTTCGGCCATATCAGTAATTCTGCCCGTTTACACCAAGTGTCCGGGTCAAGCTCGAGACTCCGGCTTTGTTTGATGACAGATAAGAGAGACCAGTGAAGGGTCAGGTCGGGGACGACGGTCGGTCACTCCAGGTTAAAATGAGACGGCAGACGAAAATACTCCCAAAGCTCCACACTTAAAGTAAAACACTCGAACTACAGAGGACGAAGTCATAGCCGGATATTTTCCTCACCTTGTTCACCTGACCCAGAAACAGATCCTTGGCATAGGCGAGGTTTCTGGACTGGGTTCGAAAGGACCTCCGCTGCTGAGCATGAAGCACTTCTTTCCCAGCATGCCCCACGTTACCGGATAGTAACTGTTTGGCGATTCTAACCGATTTAGAGAGGACGACAAATCTATTTACACTCATCTTTCTTGTGGTGCAGACCTCGATTAAACTCTGCCCATGTATACAACCGCAACCAGGACACCTTTCACCCGTTTCTGTCCCACACTGATGACGTCTTTACCCGGTTGGTTAGATAATAGCTTCAAGGACTGTGGTAAATAAGAAATTTCAGGAGTTGAGATGTTAAAAATACGAATGTACCCATCTCAGCAGCGTACAGGATATCACTGCGATTGTAACAGTCAAAACTCAAAAATTAAAAACAAAAAAATCAGATGATTCATGGAAATATATCTGTTCTTTAATTCATTTAGAGAAAGTCAAAGATTATTCAAAGTTTATACAGCATAACATTTCTCACTCATGGCTCCTACCATGCTATTGGTATCTGTAAATTTAAGATCCGATACTTTTCCTTTCATTTTGGTTTTCTGTCGACATTTCTGATATTTTGCACTCGCTGACTTTATGAGTGTTTAAGTTTTACGACAGCACTTGAATCTAACATAAGCACAGTGAAAGGTGCAAGATCACCGCTTGGTGTCGCAATAGACAAATAAACTAGAAAGCTGTCGAGGAAAAAAATGAAATAAAAATGAATGAATGAATGAATGAATGAATGAACACGTTTATAATAGACTTTGTATTGTATTTTTATCCTCACACAAATATAAGAAATATTTGCAGCAAAAAAAGACTATCTACACAAACAAAAGAAATGATTCAAAGATAAATACATAATTTAGAAGCCCATGGATTATTGGGTTCCATAATAAAAACCATATCATGCTTGCAGAGAAGATGAAGCCCTGTGCTAGGGCCCGTCCCAGCTGCTGACGATGATGACGTAGTCCTGCTGACACTGAGGATGTGGCCCTCAAAGCTGGGATCTATTTTTAGCTCCAATCTCAAGGGCCGGCCCAGACAAACAGGGCAAACTGTCACTCAGACCACCTGCCACAGTCAGGCAGCCAGCCAGCACTGTTGGTGGTGCAAGACTGAGAGAAGAATCACTGCATTGCCCTTTTAGTTTCGTCATTAGTGACAACCTCTTGAAATTTTTGTTTGGGCTGACTGAGGAGTTACTTTTTACAGTAAAAGCGCACGAAAGCTATATTTATCAGATTAAATGCTTTGTTCACTGCTTCTTTTTTTTTTTGGTTGACTAAGGAAATGTTCATCACACCAATCCTATTTTCTTTTACCCTGACTACGGAAAGCCCAGAAAACATTTATCAGGAAACTACCACCACACACTTGACCTTTGTGCATGTGTAAAAGGGAGGGTGTTGCTCTGAGCTCACGCAGCACTAAATCAGCGAGGCCTTACTTAGGCACATGAAATATATGATAACTTGCTGCAAGAATATAAAGAAACTGTTTTTGTTGTTGTTTATTGCAGGTGTATGGAGTTTTTGCTTCATAATTTGTCACAGTTTAGTCCAATCTACATTGCAATTATATCAATATAATAATAATATTCATTATATCTAATGAATTGTTTGAACTGACCTTTTAAAATTCACCATGAGGAAACTAACAATTCTCTCTAAATATGTGCTGCAGTTCTGCGTATATCAGTTTGAGGTAATTGGTCAACTTGAAAATATAGTCCTTGAAAATAAAATGTGGCTGATGCTAACTTTTCAGGGTCATCAATGTTAGTTGACAGTAAATCAGCACAAAAACTGTGTTACATCTGTATATTGAAAGTAATTTATTACAATTTATTCAGCTAAGATGGTATTATGTCATAGTTTGTTTGTAAGCACTTTAGACATATTTTTTTTATTCCTTAAAGCCTTTAGAAACACATACTGGGAGGACGTGGCTCAGTACAAAGGGATCCAGTATTCATAGCCTGGTCCTTTTTGTCTTGCCCTTGAGCAAGATGGCTTCAAGTGATAATCTGGCAAGACCCGGTGAATCACTTTCTGCTCTGTTAGATAAACAGAGCGGCAGTTTTGGTTGAAAACCTCTTCCAGATGTGGTCCCAAGACTTGTAGACACATGTGGGTATTTTAGACAAGGGTACTCCAAACACTTTTAGATTAGTTATCATGACTATTAAGGACAGCCATAGGACAAAGCACCAGTTTTAGATAGAAGACCATAGGGAAAGAATTATGTTATCACACAAATATCTGTAATGAGACCAAGATAGAGTATGTATGGTTCAACAAAATCAAGACACTCAGAATGAGCTCGGGTTTAACAGTATATCGCTTTATTTTGCGTTCTCAACATTGTCACAGTACTAGTTTTACATCAACAGGGTTTTGTCTACTTAGAAACAGAATGCATAACAAAATAAGAGCACTCCTCCTTTCCCTTTGACTTGAAAATTGGGCTGTGAATGTGACAGAACAGGAGATTCTTAGGAAATAAGTCAGAGGTTGTGTCGACTGTGTAACAGTTAGCTGTTCATCTCTAGATCCTATGATAATTCAGTCCTGTTGGAGGCAGAGAGAAGCAGTTGATTATGTAAATATCAGAGGGAGCAGGAATGCAGCTTAAATTTAACTGCAGACATTGAGTAATAATAATCATAATAATATAATAATCATAATAATTTACAGACTATTTACATATGTTTTCTCACTCTTAATCATCCACCCTCTCTTGAAAGGAATCCTCCTTTTCTTCCTTGAGTTACATTAGATTTTCCCCCAGATGGAGTTTCTATTTACACTCAGCAGTACACTGCCATGTCTTTATACTGTACAGTGGTAATAAAGGTGAAATGCATGCCAGAGGATAACTCTAAATGAAAAGACACTAGCAGGCCAGAAATCAGCTAAATGTAAACAAGCATCAGTCAGAGAAATCAAATCTACATTGAAAAGTTGAGGGTCCAGTCAAGCCTGCTGCTCAACAGAACAACACATAAAAAAACAAAGACTGAAGAAAAGACATAAAAAAAAAAAAAAGAAGAAACAGTAGGCATTAATGGCATGCAACAAAGGACCACACGTGGAACCTGGACAGGCTTTACAATACATTAGTTATCTGAAAGGAACTGAATCTCTTATAGTTTGGAGAAGCAGGAATATTTCATGAATCGTTGTTTATTCTTGGCTGTTTTTATGTGAAATCACATGAAAACACAAGTTGACTTGACTCTGGGTCTGTAATGGGCCAACGATTTAGCCTCTAGTTGATCTAAAGGGTTTGAAATGTAGTAACCACACAATATTGGCACTTTACTGACTCCATGGAACTTAAACTACACTTGATTTCAAATGTCTAAAACTGTGTGTTTGACAGAAGTTTCAAAAACAGTACTGCTGTCCAGTAAGGCACACTTTATAAAGGGTTTACAGGTTTTAACTGGTGGTAATAAATACTTGATTCACTGGTAAGCCCTATTAACATTAAATTGAGTGTACAAACACCATCAAGGCTATTTTTCTTGGCTTGACATTTGTCATCTTTCACTCACTCTCTTAAAACAGGGTGGCTTAAAAGACATCCAGCAACAAGAAATATATGATGTATGAAAAGCACCTGTTGTTTTCTTCCTGTGGTGTAATGGTTTTGATCTTATGAATGGCTTACTACTTAAGATAGAAAGTGTTACGTTTAAACTAACACAACTTAACTCCACGGAATTTACATGATTAAAACTTTGTACCATTTATAAAGGGTGCCTTATTAAATTGAACATTTGCTCCATTCTTGTCTATTTGACACTCATCTGCAAACATTAATACGTGGCCCATTGTTGGAGCTGGGTGATGCACACGAATACAAAAGAGTTCCATTTATCACACTCGTCATAGCTGCCTGTCTATTATCACCGAGATCTCCAGATGACAGAGAGCAACTGTCATTAAGTCTACTCTAAAATTCATCCCATTACTTTTATTACACTCTGATATTAGTGTCACTAAAGCTTCAGTAAACTACTATCTGAGGGTCAATAGAAGTCAAAATCCTTTCTCACAGCTGTCAACTTTGTAACGGTTGTACTTTTGGAATAATATTACTTAACAAAAAAGCTCCAAATTCATCCTTTCACGCAGTTTTTTCTCAATTAGAAAGGTCCAGTCCTTCTGAGTCCAGGTGGATATCCGCAATTTACTGAAATACTGAGGAGAAAATGACAAAGAACACAGAGGGGAAAAGCACAAAACTAACAGAACTAGCAAACAGAACAACCACAGATTGCAATTGCTCTTATACAAAAAAAAGGTAAATACATATTGCACATACAAGTTTAAAAAAAAACAAAAAACAAAAAACCATCTCATAGTCTTAAGCAGATACAGACTAACTTCTGCCGTTGATATTTACTAAATAGAACAAGTGCTGCATCTATCACTGTCAATAGAAAATGTGCTCCAGCACAGCAGCCCCCTGCCTCCGCTCTGCACACACACACACACACCACAAATACTGTGCTCAGGATGGCCAGGAGGTACAACCAGCCATCCCATAATATGTCAGAAAGATGATTGATATAAAACTGCCATTTGTGGTGAGTGAAGCACAAGAGAGCTATCACCATCACAGAAAGATAATTATTGATTTTCGTACTGTGGCGTCCGTGTGGCTCAGAGGAAAAGTCTGATGGAGGGAGTAAACAGCACTGCACGACCCGCCTGCTGCTCAAGAGACGCACAATAAAACCGAAGAGGGACACAGAGGGCACACTCAGCCAGCTGAGAGCTTCCACAACAGGAGACACACTTTTACAGTCATTTTGCTGTTTCCCTGCTGCACACACAAAAAAAACCTCTTCCTCTTGCAGAACAGACTTGAAGAATCCTACTAGGTTGCTGTACAACATACAGGTCATCTTATCTTCTTTATTGGACTCTAAAAAAATAGATAAGAAAATAAAATGATGGCAGACAAGCAGCCATTACTAGAGGGTGGACGTTTCAAAGTTTCTGTTTGCTCAGCAGCTCACTGGAATAGAGAGACGACTCCGAACCAAAGACGAGTGCAGTCACTGGATCAGACTCTTTCAGACTGTGTCAGCCTGCACCGGCCTCCCACTTCATAGAAAAGTTCTAGCTCAAGGCAACCATATATGGTAGGTAGTGCTCCAGCTTATTCAACGAACTACTATAAAAAAAAGCTCTGGTTGTTTCTTAACAGTGAAACTACGCCCCCTATGTGCGGGGATAATACTGAGTTTTAATTGATGTCATCTGTTCAGTTGTAATAATAAGTATTATAATAACAGTTGATATCATTTTTACAAAATACTATGCACAATATATATATAAAGCATTTTTGTGACTAAATTAGTAAATGCTTTAATAATAATTGGCACATTTGTCACTGCTTACAGAGATATCACAGTGCACTGTGAGCTACCGCTACATTAAATACTTGTACAGCTACTGTTTAGTATGACTGTCCAATTTCTGTCTGACCAGCCAAACTACCCTTCCACTATATAAACTCACTTTGAAGACATTAGAGTCAAGATTACCTAAGATTTACCTTTGTAAAATAGTAGTAAGCAAGATATTTGATCATATTCCTTTAATTTGTTGAGGAGGAACAGTAGTTGTGGTCTTTGTGCATGCTCCTAAGTTATTGTCTGTCGTTCCTGAAGCGGTCAGATATTATATGTGACTTATTGTTAAATGAAAGAAGCATCCGGAAAAGAAAAGTGTTTCTATTCTGCCCGAGTTATGGCTGCAAAGAAAATATGCTAAAGGAGGCACAGGAACTCGTCTGACTTCACAAGCTCAGACCAGCACTGCACAGTGCTCTCCTCTCATCAGCCAAGAGCCTTGGGGTAAAATCAATGTTCAGTGAAAGAGCAAAAAGAGAGCCCCTGTGTGTCTCAGACCACCGTGCTGATGCCGCTGTGCTTGGGCTTGGTGCTGCTGGGAGCCTGGGAGGATGCTGGCGGCGGGCCATGGTGGTGAGCCCCATGAGCAGTATGGGAAGAGTGTGCCGGGTGGCCCCCATGGCTGTGTTGTGCATGAGGCGGGTAGGGTGGCTGCTGGCCATGAGACGAGGGTGGGAGGTACTGGTGTGGAGGATGCTGCAAGTGAGCTGGCGGGTGGTAGTGGTGGTGGTGGTGGTAAGGCGGGGGGTTCTGAGGCATATGGCAGAACTGGGCATGATGTGGGTGCATGCCAACTGCCGCGTCTCCCTCCCCCCGAGCTGTGTGGTGTAGGTTGGCAGGATGAGGGGTGTGGGAGATGAGCGTGGGGTGCAGAGGCTGCGAAGTGGGGCTGGGGGATTTCACCCGCCTTGTGCCAAACAAAGATCCAAGCAGTGAAGACGAGTTGGGCAGGGACTGGCCGCTGTGGCGAGATGGGCAGTCTCGGCTGGAGGGGGTTCTCCGCCGCATGTGAGGACTGCTAATGATGGACCCCTGTAAGACAGAAAAGACTGTCAGATATCAACAGCAAGAGAGTAGGAAGAGCTTTCTCTGCCATCTCCACAGAAAATTCCACTTGCATGCTTTTTTGTGGTACTTAAGTATTCAAAAGTGGAATGGGAGGCAGAGTCTTCAGCACCCCTTTGTCGTGATATCCTCGAGTTCAGTGTAGGATGCGGACATTCTCTGTTATTTAACCATGAGCCCTAAAATGTTTAAATGGAGTTAGGGCTGTTTACATCGCTTTAAACCAGCCCCTATGTAGGTGGTATATTGCTAATCAATCAATCATTGCATTTTTCTATGGAACCTTTGCAAACAGCTTGCTGATAGACAGATTGATGTTAGCTCTCAGAAAATAATCCAACATTGATGGCCAATATCAAAACTTTTGTCCTTATTTGGCATAAACCGTTGCAGTACTCTGTTTGGCAGAAAGACCCAAAATGAAGTTTTATTTGTTGTAAATTCAATCTTCCTGTGAGGATAAACAAAATATCTGCAGACAGAAAACACATCCCATCATTGGTGTGAGACTGCTGCAGGGTGTCAGATGCTTCATACAGCTGCACTAACTCCACAAACAGCCTCAGCTGATCTCAGATCTCAAATGACTGCCCATGTCTCCTTGTGGAAAAGCCTCTCCATTTCCTTCTGCGGTTCACTACCCGTCTTTGTCTATTCTACACAACATCTCACAGTCGACTCTCTTTAAATTGTTTGTGGGCTCAGTTTGTTGAGCTTATCCAAGCCCTCCATATCTGACACAAGCTGACAAACTGCCTCTTGAGTCTTGAGACTCTCTCTCTCTCTCTCTCTCTCTCTCTCTCTCTCTCTCTCTCTATCTTTCTTTCTCTCTCTCTCTCTCTCTCTGACTGCTGATGCTGTTGTGAATTTAAGTCACTATTGTATTAGGGATGGGGCTGATCCAATCCAGTATCCGTATCGGGTCCGATACCAATGTAATTCATGAGTTGGAAATTTCTGATCCAACCTGCGAAAATTTCCCATTCCATTAGTCATGTCTTTGCTTTAACTTTGTCTGGTGAAATGACTGTACAAGTGATTCTTGACGGTCAGTCTGCTAGCCTACTGGAAACTGCGGAATGGATTTCCTAAACGGAGGTGTGTCTCAATGAGACACAAAGATGAGACACAACCCCGTTCAGGAAATCCATTCCGCAGTTTGCAGCCAGGCAGCTATCAGGCTAGCATTGAGCAGCACTAGGGCTAGCAAACTTTTCCACACAACATGTCTGCTGTGTTGAAATATTTTACAATCGAAACACTGCAAAGTAAGACAGCAACATGCAATGTCTGTGAAGCCGTTGTACCGAGAGGCGGAACCTCCGTCGTGACGTACAATACCACTAAAGTAATCAAACATTTGAAAAAGCACCACATGAAAGAGCACAAGGATTTTTTAGTTGGGGGACAGAAAGAGGAAAAGAGCCGGCAGGAATTACTTCTGGAGTAATTCCAAAAGCAAGGTAAACTTCCAGCAGACAGCGTGAAAGATAATAATGGTAAAGCTAACAGAGCTCTGGTATCGGAATGGTGTCAGTATCGGCAGATATCCAAATTCAGGAATCGAGATCGGATCGGATTTGAAAAAATGTGGATTGGTGCATCCCTACATTGTATCCTGTTTGCAAGGTGACATTATTCTCATTGACTTCCATGTGCCCTCACTCCTGGAGCCTTCACAGTACAGTCTGAAACTGCAGTCTGTATACAGAACATACACCTCAGTATGCAGTAGTGTGATTTAGCAGACAGAGTCAGCTTTATGTCAACCACCATGAAGTAGATGCTGTGTTTTGATGTTTCTAAATTCAGCAAAGCTAATTAGGAGTTTCAGATGAATTAAAAAAAAGCAGAAAGACATATTTACAAGAAACATACAGAACAATCAAAACAGAGGTTTATGTCAAAGATATGAAGCGCTTTTGTCAGAGCCATGCACAGCATGCAAAACACACTTAAGCAGCGATGTTTTTGCAGTTCCATAAAAGGCTTCATAAAGAAACAGTGGAGTTCTTTTACACAGAGACTGAGCCAAATGGCTTCATAAAAGCAAATTACCAAAAAATAATTCTTGTGTGATACTCAGAGCCCCAAGAAAGCTCTACCTCCTTGACAGTTTGCCACACCATGGATTCTGTTTCCTTGAGGAGGATGGCTCCTGAATAGGTTTGATTAGGAGCATCGACTAAAAGATCTATCATGTCTATCATTCAACAAATATTTAGACCTCTTTTTGGTTAGATCAAGGTAGAAAAAAAGGCTAAATGAAAAGATTCAGTCTCTTTTAAGGAACAAGTCTGATAAATTTATCTGACTCAGAGGCCAGAAGAAAGAGAAGCCCTTACCAAATTTAGCACAGGGAGCCTACAAGCTAGTGAAACTGAATGATCGAGTTAGCAATTAGCTAACTCAAATATTCAGTTGTGAAAAGTTCAAAATATTTGGGTCCTGTTTACCAATCTCACAATCTTCAGCTAGAACTTACAAAACCCAAAGTATCTGCAACAACCCAGATTAAGCTAAACTAGCTAGCTACATACAAATGGTAAGTTGTACAGATTTCCTGCCTTGTGGCATATCTGTGCCATCATGCATGGCTTCTTTTGTAGCAGTGCATTTTTAGTTTAATGTAATATGAGGAAAGAAAAGGGAGGAGCTTGTCAAGTTCATGGTTCAGTGAAAGGAGGCAGTGCCAGTCTGTCATTTCCAACAGTGAGAGCATGCAGGAGCTGGAGCTGACAAAACACAGTGAGGTTTACTCAAAGTGAACACCAAGGAAAAAACTTCAGGACTGTCCTGGATTGAAAGATTGTTGACAATGACTGAAAAATGAGAGTCTAACACTTACACAGGGCAGCCCCAGTGTGAGTCAGGGGTGTTATTAGTCATGCTATGTTCAACGAAGCTTTCCATGTGTCAGCCACAGCAGATCATTCACTTTCAGCCTGATGCGCATGCACAGACACCAATGTGCTCACAACAAAAACACCATCAAACAGAATAAAAACTCAAACTACAAAGAAACAAAAGACAGAGACCAGTGTGTTCAGACTGAACGACAGAAAGTCAGAGGACAGCTCTGCATCAGTGTCATCCTACTTACTTCCATATTGCTGTCTAGTGATCCTGCACTGCTGCGTCTCCCACGCTTGCCTGCCCAGAACATGTAACATGACAGATTAGACCAGCTGATAAACACGACAACGTGAGCATATTCCTTCTAAAGCCTAAAGTGGGGTGAAGAGTTGGAGCTAAAACCCTACAGTGACTAGCACATTGCTAGCTAGCAGCAGTCTATCGGCGTGGCTGAGGGAGGGGAAGACGGACTACAGGAAAGGGAAAAAGCAAGCCACTGCAATAACCTGACAGCATTCTTGAAGGTTTTTTTGAGCGCCTATGCAACAACTGAACAAACCTCTGATAAAAGACCTTCACTTTTGGGTGAGACTTGCTTAATCAAAGGGGAAGTCCAACAATTAACCATTTAAGATCTATTGAGTGAGGAACCAAATTAGCAAAAGAAATCAAGATATCCTAAATTTGAGACCAGAAAGTGTCAAAGTCCAAAAAACTCTGGATCCTCCATATCCCATCATGCAACAAATAATATCCTTTTATTAAACCCCTCCCACTCTGTAATAACTCACCATAACTCTGTTCACAGGCTAATCGGTAGACTGACCTCATCTAAACTTGTCATGCTAACCTAGACTTTCCTGCAGGCATACAGGGAGCTTTATTAATGCTGTTTGAGTCCGTTTGACATCAATTTAATATTTCTAAGTGATGCACAAACATCCCCTAATGGAATGATAGGCCTTCACAAAATCCAGTTTTGGCTTGGCCTGTACAAACTTCCGCTAAAATGTGTTTTGCCTTGCTCAAAAAGCATCAGAGCAAACAGCTCAATTCAATATTTGTCATTGCTTTATTAGTTTGAACCCTGTGTTGAGGTCACTGAGTGTTCGTGCAGAGCAGCTCTGCAGTGCAGAGGCCATTCTGTTCGCACTTTCTGAATCAACCACACAACATTAATTCCTCTTACCACTAAGACGCTCAAATTGATCACACTGACCTACATTGAGCCGCCTCCTCCTCCCCCGCTGGTGATACAGGATTATTAGTTAATAGTCTCCAGTGAATTACACCTGCGCCCATTAGCAAATAGACCAATCTCTATCTCTTTGCTTCACTGGCTTTTTGGCTCAGGAGGGGTACTCTCTAAGACACTAAGCGTGGGTGGTCACCCACTGTGTATAAAACTGAACAAGAACAAAAACTCAGCTTTTTTAAGTTTCCACATCAAATTTCTTCCAAAGGAGTGAATAATATCATGCCAGGATCCAGCTGGGGTATGAATGCTCTACTTAACTCAGCAAAGGGATGGGGAATGAGACAGCTGGTCACCAAGGCAACGGTAAATTACCTGCATCTGAAAGGTCGCGCAGGGAGCTACTGAGGGCACTCCTCTTCAAACCTTCACCTATGGCGTAGCTGTCGTCAAGGCTTCCTCGGCTCAGGTTGCCATTGCCGGTGTCCTTCTTCAACCCTGAGCTCTGGGACATACTGGGCCTCACCACCCCCTTCTGTTTTTCCAGCTCAGCTGTGAAGAAGACACATGCAGGCCTACAAGGTTACAACTGATCTAGATTCCTTCCCCTTGCATTATTTATTGGATCTCACGTGGGAGCACAGTTCGGTTAATGGATGAACTCACATTCTATCCTGTACTTCTCCATCTCTTGAACTTCAGCGATAGATTCTCGCAAATCGTCGGTGAACTTTTTGCGGTCCTGAGGATTAGGTGCGTTGAAGTTGATGAGAACTTTGATGTCAGCTCCAGGAATGGCAGACGTCAGACGGACTCCATTGGGGTAATCTAGAGGGCAGAGACAAGACTTTTTCACATTTCCTTTCACAGTTATTACAGTTGCTTTTAGGGAACAGCATACCTGAAATAAAACAGTCAACAAATCACTAACCCTGTGAAGCCCTCCTACTAAGTAATTTCAAAATTGGGTGTCTCTATTGTAGCGTCCCATGAACACGACTAACACAAACAGTGATCCGCTAAATGACTTAGGCATTACTCGGACAAAAGTCTGTCCATTTCTAACATGCTACAAGAGGCAGCTGTGGCTCAGAAGTAGAATGGGTCAGTTTTTAAATGATCAGATGAGCTTAGGTATCATGAACCACTTCCAGCCATAGACTGTATACAGAATGGACGCTGTCTGCCTCCTCGCTGGGTGAAGCCACCGCGAGAACAGCCCCCTCTGGTGACGGGCTTCAGTATAGGTCATAAATCCTGCCTCCTCCAGTGATCTCTATGGAGCTGTGGACAAACTTTAGATATTTATTACAAAGAGTATGAATTTTCCTCCCCCCTGCTTGCAATGTTGAAAAGTAGTTATTATAAGACTGGTTTGTGCTCAAGTCCTCTTTTTTCTGTACAGCTCAATTTTTAAAAAAATTTAGGGGGTTCATGTTTTCTATGATAGACACTTGATACAGCCTATGGGCGCACGAAGATTGCGTAGCCACCCGGGGGTACACTGTTTGAGCCTAGCATCATTACAGCGACTCTTGGCGACTCTCCCATTGAACGCGTACAACGTTACTGAGCAAGTGGTGGTTCCAGGAAGTGGAGAAAATCCTGGATATACCGAGTGCAAATTGGCTTTGAATTCGTGCGATGACCGAAGATGGAGCCAAGTAGTCTAGAATATACAGTCTATGGTTCCAGCATAGAACATTTAAGAAGTCAATAAGGCAAGTGAATTCTGGCTCTGCTTTTCGGTTCAAAACATCACATATCCACCACACAGTAACAAGATTTATCGTTGACCACTGTTGAGTCATCAGGGTTTAGCAAGTCAGTGTGTTAATAGGAATATCCACAGATATTGGCCTTGCATGGTATTTTCATATGGATCACAGTAAACCAGAAAGAGCCAGAATCACAGACCAAAACCAGAACTTGCTGATGTGACTTAAAGAAAAGCATTGAACCTCAAAAATATTGTCATGGGTATGCTTCTGTGTGTGTAAAAGGGGAGAGGCTTGCACTTTGAGAGGACAAAACTCTGTATACACTGCAATCTAAATCTGAACAGTTAATCATGGACCCACTGTCTCCCAGACGGAGAGAATTCACTCTGCCCAGCAGCCATAAAAAGCCATAAACACTTTGACTTCAGAAGTGTTCTTGAACAAACTAGTTGGAAGCATATTGATGCCTTCAGAAAGACATTAGACAAAAGTCTCAAGGGCACTTACACTGATTTTCAAAGAGCAGCACTTGCATTCCATAGAGAGAGAAGGACTGACGAAAGCTGTACGTCACCGAGTTCTTCTTCTTTTGGAAAATTTTAGTAACCTTTGAAAAAAAGAAAAGACGAAGAGCATTTAATGTGGTTCAGACTCTGTCTTTTCTCAGGAACGCCCAAGTATGTTCTCACTGATCTGAAAGAGTGGTGTTCGGCTTACCACCAGCAGGTCATTAAAGAGGAAGATCTCTCTTTGGTGCAGGCCCAACTTTTGAGGTTTGTTGGGGTCAGGCACTTCAAAGAGTCTGCAGTAACACACCAGTCTGCGATGAGGGAGGGACAGTACCTGCACACACACAACACAGATTTAGATTTTAGAGACGATGTTTTGTTGTCATATCTGTCACAAGTACATCTTTTACATTCAGCAATGTTCATATCTTCTTCAAAATGACACAGTGTTTCATACAAACAAAACTGATCTGCACACTGACATCTGACAGAGAAATACTTACACAGCCAAGACCGTGGTGTAATGAGCCAATCTAAGGAGCAAGAGAGGATTTAACAAGGATCAGTGAACCCATATTGGCAAAGTCATGATGAATGAAAGAAATACATTCAATGTAATGTTCAAATAGAAATATTGACAAAGTTTAGAACAGGAAACTAGTTTTATGGATCACAGAGCAAATATGTTTACGTGCCGACATATTTCCCTTTAAATCTATCGTATTTCTCCAAATGGGGAATCCTATACAATCATATCTATCACCAAGGTCCACTGAACTTCTGTGGATTTTTGACATTAAAGTGGAGTTAGTCTGATGAAGAAGGAATCAATGGAGGAAAGGAAAGGGTTGGTAAAGTAAACACCGTCAAGATCATTGGGTGTGAGTCTGTTTATCTCATTTATTATAGGAAAGCTTGTCAGACGGCACATTGCCTGGCTGACACTCCGGGCAAAAGACATATTACAGTCATTCAGTGTGAAGGTCTCCGGCCCTGAAGAATTGATGTGTCATGCAGTGAGGAAAGTGGGTTCAGGTTAAGAAAGCTCTTTCATTTATGTTCGTTTTTAGAGGACATTGGCGACGAATAAGCTGGTGCTCTCTCTCCGACAGCTCTGAGGTACATTGGGTAATTTGGTTTCTGCATGCTCCTGCTTGATTCAGCCACTGAATGGAGAGGAAGATAAAAGTGGTCACACTCCAAGTGCAGCAGCCCAAGGGCAAACTAAAACGTACCGGCTTCTTTCCAACAATGAGTTTCTCCACTTTCTGAACCTGGGACACATGGTCTTCATTAGTCTTGAGCTCCCGCTTGCGAATCCTCTCATATATCCCTACCAACATCTCTCTGGGGATGTCCTCCCCATCATCCACTCCTGGCAGAGGATGAGAGGAGAAAAAGCGAGAGGAAAAGAGAGGGATTAATGATTAACACACAGATTTGCAAGAGCAGATGCACCCTTGAATTTACTTGCATATTGCTGCGCAGTACATATTTCTAAAGTACAGACAGTAATGCCTTTCAGAACTCTCTGGAGACAAATATTACTTCTCCACTCAATACTGTATTTTAATTACTGACACTCCAATAGGCAGAGAAATGAGTTAGCCATGCCGCAAAGCCTCTGCTAATACCCTCAAAATCTGTTGAGAGCAACTAAAATGTGCTCTGCCTCAACAGCAAAGCTTTTCTTGGCCATGACCAACAAAAAAAAAAAAAAACTTTTGACACAGCAATTAATCAGGGCAAAATGCATGCACAAAACTCAATTTGACTTGAATATTCATCCTTAGAGCCGCACAGTAGCATTTGAAGATTATACAGTATTGGTTTTGTGACAGGATGCAGTAAAGGAGAACAAAGTACCTCGAAGGTTTTTGACAAAGTCCTCCAACTTCATCTTTCTCTCAGGCTTGACGTTGGGGCTGTACATGTCTGTGTTGAGGAGAATGATAGCAAAGGCCAGGATGAAGATGGTGTCAGGGTTCCTGAATTGTCGTACCACTCCAGGGTTGCAGATGCAGTAGCGCTGACTGCAAAGAGAATATCAGAGAATCTTAGTTTGTCAAATTTAAATGAGATTTGATAGGGTCACATATTTGATGCTTTGTAACAGAATGATCGTGGCATTCTATGAGCTGTGTGACAGTTATAGGGACTGAAAAAAATCCTGAGCTTTCACCATTTAATTCTTAAGCCATTACAGACCGCCAACACTAGTCAGACACAGGTGCGTTTTTTTTCCCTGCACTAGATTCACCAATAGTTTAAATGGATATTCCGGCATAAAATTAAGTTAGGTTCAAACTAGGGCTGCAACGATTAGTCGACGTAATCGATTACGTCGAGACGACAAATTCATTGACACGAAAACGAAGCGTCGACGCGTCGTGTTATTGTTGTTAAGAATCACATGCCGGCGCCTCATGCTCATCTATAACTTCAGTGCACTACAGGATGTGCTGGGGGCAGTAGCGCTCACTGTTTACATCCCGTGAGCAAACACAGAAGAAGAGTGCACACATTATGGCAGAACAAACTGAAAAAGACGCTCCAAAACTCCGACCCAAAACTTCAAAAGTTTGGGAACATTTTATGGAGAACACACAAAAAAAAAACCACGTTGATCAAAGCTCAGCTTTCCTACCATGGCAGCACCACGGCGATGCATGAGCACCTGAAACGCCGACACCCCGGAAATAGGTGTTTATAAATAAAGAAGATAGTGATTAATCGTGATTAATCGGACGACTAGTCAATAGATTAGTCGACAAAAAAATAATCGTTAGTTGCAGCACTAGTTCAAACACACCGTAACATCGAGTTAGACACCCCCCTTGAGAGATGAATGTTGCCGACTGCTTGCTTCTCTCGTTATACCAACTTCAGCAAAAACCACACGATAGCAAAACACAGTGGTCTACATCTTCACATGCAAACCTCAACCAAAAAGCCACTCTATATCCACAAATAATGCTCAGAATCACAGAGTGCAGCATATATTTCCATGAAGTAATAATCATCATAATAATCATTTTGCACTGCAGACGCGGTAGTTCTTCTGCCTTAGCATCTCAGTCTGATTGCATTTCCATAAAGTAATAGTCATAAATGTTCTTCCTTGAGCTGCGAAACTCCGCTGCACTCTGTGATCGACTCGTCAAGTTGGTATAATTAATGAAGCAAGCAGTCGGCATTATTCATCTCTCAAAGGGGTGTCTCACACGGTGTTACGGTGTGTTTGACCCTAACTTAGTTTTACGCTGTAATATCCCTATTAGTGTGAAGGAAATAAGAAAAACAAAATGCAGCGTCTTGGAAAATCAATACTACTGATATGGAGCAAGATTGACAAGCTCCCTAAAAACAAATCACAAGGATTCTTTCAACGGCTGATTTATCGTTGATCTTTAAAAAACAAAATTTGATCTATAACAAAGCTCAGAACTTAAATTAAAATGTCATTTTTAGTTTATGATAATAATAAAAGCCACAAAAACATCCATTAGGTGAGTCAGTTCTAGGAGCTGTTTGTGCTTTTATTGGTACTGACATGCTGCAAAGATAAAATATGCCTTAAAGTTTATTTCTTAATGAGGTTTCAACTTTCTCCCTTTTTTTTTTTAAATGAGAAGAGATGCAGAGAATCAGCAATTTCATCACTGCCTGACAAACATCGATATGGAGGGTCTCCTTCATGGCAAAATAAATCAATCATCTCCCCTGTTAGTGTTTTATGCTAGCTCCACTTTTGCTTAGGAATATCAATATTAATATTGATATCGAGCTGTCCACTATCTGAGCTGTGGTCATACAGTTAAATATTACACTCAAAAGCACAACAAGGCAGACCAGTGGAATCTGTCAATATGGCCTGCAGCCATCAGACAGGTCGTTTAACAGCTTTCTGACTCCCCATAAAGTGAGCTCACGATCATATCTGAACTGGGCTGCAGGGGGGCCGCCAGATGATCAGTTATCGTTATCTTCCCTATGTCACCGTGACTGCTGCGGTGTTTACTGAGGCTGAAATGTCCTTGCTGATGGAAGCTAATTCTCTGCAGGCATGAAAGCACCTTTATAGGCTACCAGAGGTTTGGAGAAAAAAGAAGAGGCAAAAAACATTCATCAGCAGCCCTGAGGGAGTTTTTCCTCAACTTTGGGACCAGATTCTTCCTGGATTATTTTCTGTGAACATTAGGTAGAAAAAGCCTGGATTCCTGATGTCTCTCTACTGCTGCTGCTGTTAAGCCTGGGAGTGTTAAAAGAACATATTGATTTTACTCCTGTCTCGTGATGCTAAGCTATGTGGTGCTAGGCTGTGTGTTGTCCATTAGTTACATCCACTCTGTTGTGAAAATAATTCACAAAAGCAGTGAACACAGTGATGATCATACTGTCACACATTCATAAGTATGGCTATGTTGATGCAGACAGAGAGGGAGAGAAAAAAAAAAGAATTCCTTCTTACTAAACAAAAGGCTCACAATTAAGGTGACTACATTTTTGTTATTTATCCATCATTGAGCTCAGTACTGGAGATGAGACCCCAGTGTAAGTTCTGTTAAAAAACAACAACAAAACATTGCATCTGTTCTGGCTTTGCCCGAAATTTGAGAGATTTTTGGCTGTCTATATTCAGATTTTTCTCTAATACATTCATGGGACTATTAATAGGACATCTTGCTATAACAGCAATATTTGGAACAGAACCACAGGATCGCAATCTCAGCTCACATAGTAAAGCAATAATAGCATTTGATACACTTCTGGCACGTAGACTTATATTACTTAAATGGAAAAATACATCTCCTCCGGCTTTCAGCTCCTGTATTAGCGAAATTCGGTATACTACAAGAAGCTGTGCGCACAAATTTTACAGCACCTGGTAACCAGTTCTCAGCAAGGTAAAAAAAGGGACCCCTCAAAAATTTTTGATATAGTGGACCCCCTTTCATTTTCTATATGTGTACATGTGGTTAACTTACTGAAAGTTCCTTGATAACAACAATGGTGTAATAGGGTTGGGTTACTTTTGGGATGGGATTATGTTTGGGTATAACAAAATGTATGTTGGATTGTGTTAAAAAAATAAAGATAATAAAAAACAAAAAAACATTTGAGCTGAATTTCTTACCTGTAGGCTTCTATCAGCCGCTCAACCTTCTGAGCTTCTCCCTGAACTCGAATGTGTGCCTGAAACTTCCTGAGTGCTTCATCCAGCTCCATACTTGAGAAGTCCATTTCATCCACTACACAGCTGGTAATAACAGACAAACAAACAAACAAACAAACAAACGCAATTTGATGAATGAGCATTCATCCTACTTATCAGGTAAAAGTGGTTCTGATAACACAAGACACCAAAATGTTTTCCAAAAGTTATAACTTCTTTGTTGCAGCAGCTGCAACCAGAGTAGGTTGCCAGATCTGCTTACTGCTGTCAGAGTGAGAACAAATCTTGTACACAGTCCTGTTTCATGATGCATTTCATCCAAGACAAATATGTCCACCGATCTCCCCAGCAGACAGAAAGCAGCGTTATCAATCATTTGAAGTATTCCTGGCAGTGTTTCTTTATAATTAATGTCAATTATCAAATCACTTTGAGGCTCTGCACTCGTGTCCATCAACTTCTCTAAAAAATGTTTAGCCCTATGTGCTCAATTGATTCTGTTGGTTAGTCAATATCATTGCAAAAGTTTGTGGTTTGGATGAGGAGCATACTGAGGTTTGGCACATGTGTAGAACATGCTGAAAATGATAATTAGTTCTCAGTTAATCAGATGACAGATATAAACAGAAAACCGAACAATAATAAGTTGCAGGATTTTAAGAAAAAAAATCCAACAGATCTGAAGAAAGCTTAAAATCTCAAACTCGACAGCTGCAGTCCAAGGAGGGATTTTTGGGTGATTTGAAGGTGATCCCTTTCTAATTGAACACTCATTTTCCCACTGTTCACTAAAAACTATTGATAACTGCAGCTTTATTGACACATTTTCCTGCTGTGACAATGACACTTCTTGTGTAATAAAGGACCCGAGGGCATTTTTTTCCACTAAAGTGAGGCTTATGATGCTGCTTTTCAGAGCCGAGTAGCTTTGATACCTTGCATGTCAGGATTTATTGGCGTTTTCTCAAGAAGCCCTTTAGATACGCCTGTCAAACTGACACTGACGGACCTTTTGGTGCCCTTATCGTTCGCTGAATCTCAATGGGCTCTAATAGAGCCTGTGTGCCTCATCTGTGTTTCAGATAAGTCCAACTGGTCTGAAGCAGAAATTGCAGGTTTTATTTGAATGATGCAAAGAGACGTTGCTGAAGAAAACTTCCCTTTGCTGCTGAAATAACTGAAGGATATAAATGGGGTCGGTATGTTTATCCGTGCATCTAAGCAATTTCCTGAGTCGATGCTATTTCTGTTTATTTCCTGGATGAAACTTGAGTCATCATGTCCTACTCAGAACTCCAAAGACTGTGCTTGAATAACTGTCGATTGCAACCTTATTTGCAACTTAATGATGATTTATGATCATGAAAGGCGGATAAAATATGTTTCTGCACTTGCAAGCTTCAAGTAAAGTCAAAAGTGGGTGTCAGAATTTCACGATGCACAAACTCATGAAAGAAAACTGAAGAACCGCTGCAAACTTACTCAAGGACATCTCTGTTGAACTGTTTCTGTCTGTTACCCAGGAACTCTCCAATCATCTGCCTACTCAAGCCTTTCCTTTGGAGCAGGAAGTGGGCCACACCCACTGGAGTGTCTGGGACAAAGTTTCGCTCTATCAGATACTGGATGCCTTTTTCTGGTTTCCTGTGGGTAAAGGAAAGGGTACAGAGAAAACGGGTGAGGACAGAATCCAAATCTGTGATTATCCCACTGCACTTGTTCCCCTTGCCAAATGTGTGTCAGATGAGGGACGGGATTTAGTGGCAGGGAGGGGGTTGGTGGAACAGGCTGAGTGCAGATAGTGGGAACTACTTTTCTCTTCTGTCTTGATCAACCATGATTAAAAGGAACTTTATGTTCAGCTCTGAAGAAAACCAAATCCACAATCATCTATGATTAAATGGAATCACACAGGCTCGTATGAGTCCCTCAGCTTGAAATAGACCCAAATGAGTCCCTTGATTTACAGGCACCGAAAGTAAAACAGACAGCTGTCATGTATCATGCAACATCCCAGCTAATTTAACACACTAGTGATTTCATTGCATTTCATTTTTAATTTCATACTCTCTAGTAAAAAAAACTCTCAGAAGTAATAACATACATTTAATTTACAACCCCAGCTCCACGAGACTTAGGAAGCTGTGTAACATGCTGACAAAAGCAGAGTGATGGTTTGCAAATCATTTAAAACGTTTTTTACTGAAAGACACAGCAATTAAATGTTTATACTACAAAATGATATATGCACATGCAAACGATATATGTCTAAATTGGATGCCAGCAGCATATTTGAAAACTGTTAAAGACAACACTTGGAGTTGTGTAAGACTTGAAAAAAACCTCCAAACCAATAAGATTAGATCGCAACAGGTTAGTAACGGGACTAGAAATAAAAAGGACCTTCTAGAGGGCCTAAAAAAAAGACTGGAAGAGGTTCAGCGCTCTATGAGAGACTTTGTGAGCCAATTGTTTGTTCAACAGCTAATGAACTCCCCATAACTGACCATTTTCTCCTCTCGTTCAATGTTTCGCTCTTTCTATCTATAATGAAGGCCTCACGCCTCATCTCATTTTGGAATATTAAGGACATTACTTGGATACCCTTTCCTGCTGTATTGACAATCCCTTCACTCTGGACTTTGTACCGTCCCAAGGTGATCTGGCTGCCTTTTACAACAACGGCCTGACCAACATCCTCAACGCTCTTGCTCTAGTAAAAATCCAGTCTGTTTTGTTCATAGAAAATCTGGTCTTACTATTCCCACATATTACACTACATGGACTCCATTTCTTCAGCAAAATCAAACTACTACTCCTGTCTAATCAACTCCAATGAAGGAAACACCAAGTGCCTCTTCTCACTACTCAACAAACTCCTCCAACCCCCAGACTCCCTACCTGCCCATCTGTACTCCACCAACACCTGTAACTCCCTTTTACTCTTCTTCAATGAAAAAATCCACCAAATCCACTAGCTTCTAGATTGCTGAACAGGCAAAACTCTGTAGTGGGAGCCACTGCATTAGTTCAAAATCCTGACCAAAAACCACGAGTTGTTGCTGCATCTATAAATGCATTTCAAAACTGTATTGTTGGCATCAAACTTTAAATGAGCATAAATGTCTCAGTGAAATAAAAAAAAAAATCAGTTTCAACATCTTTACACTGCTTTGAATTGAATATACAGGATTCAAATGATCGGTAAACCATCACGTTCTGTTCGTCCAAACTGTTCTTGAAATTAGGTCGTACGTGAGCTCTTCAAAAGGGATGCTTTGGGTATCAGACTGTGCTCTGTGTTCATAGTTCTTTTGTAGTGAAAAGTACTGTGAGTGTACTTACTTGTTGAAGAGGTTTAGACCGATGCGATAGTGCCTTTTACGGATGATGTCATTGCTGAACGCAGGTGAGTCCCAGCTGTTACGGGTCTCCTTGTGGTACGTCTGCTTGCTGAGCGTCTGCTCCCTCAGGCTGTCTCTGGATGAGGACTCTGAGCTGCAGTTGATGGTATCGTTGGAGTTGGATGTGCTGTTGATGCTGTCATTGTCACCATCAGAGAAATCGGACTCTGATTTGCTCTGCCGGTTCGCGGTGCCGTTGATGGCCAGGTGGGCCTCCAGTTGCCGTGGTCGATGGCGGGTTGTATCTTCCTCTCTGGAAGGTCCTCTGGGTGGCAGGCCATGGCTGATGTGTTTGGGGCTGCTCTGCTGGTTGCTGAGGCTCCGCTCGTAGGCGTTCTGTCTCTTTAAAGAGCTGCGGTCAGACCGGTCACTTAGCTCTACTGAGCTGTCACTTGGAGGCTCTATGGTGAGGAGGGGTAGATGATCTACTCGCAAGCGCTGCTCTTGGCACTCCACTGAGGGTGTGCTGCGGCAGCTAGTGTCTGTGTCCCCTTTCTCGTCCTTATGGGCCAGTGACCAGTAGTCCTGGGAGGAGTTGAGGGAACGCTGACGCAGGTCGGATTCTGTGCTGGATGGCCGGTCTACAGATTGAGACAGAGGCAGAGGCGGGGACAGTTCTTCTTCGTCTATATAAAGGGTGACATCGCTGTAAGACGCCGTCATCTCGTCCAACTTACGATGATCTGAAGCACTGTGGGAAGGTTTCACCTGGCAGCTGACTTCCCTCTCCATGTCCTGGTGACCTCTTCCTTGCTCCAATGGGTTTTCATCTCCATGTAGACTTCGACAGTTCAGAGCATCATCTATAGACTCAGCTAAAGATTTGACCTGCCTGGAAAAAGCATCCTCTAGTTCAGTGATAGCATCCGTGAAGTCGCTCTGCGTTGTGGGCGTCTTTGCCTGCAAGCCCACCTCGCCGCCATGCTCTGACTGCATCAGTGCACCGATTTTGGTGCCATCATCTGTTAATGAGACCTGCTTTCCCTCGAAGTAGGAGCTGTGGACTTTTTCAGGTCCTTCGAAGGAAAACTGCATTCTCATATTGGATAGGACAATTCGCCTGGACATACGGTTCTCGGACATAGAACTTCTGAGACGCTCAAAGTTTTTGTTCATCTGGTACTGGCGAAAGGCTGTCTGGATGGTTCGGGCTGCATGCCGGGTTATGAAACGCCCCCCATATTTACGCTCTAGCATCTCCACCTGCAAGAAGGAAAAAAAAGATGGTGTCATAGATGTACCAGAATCACAAATGTAGGTATGGCAGGTGTGATACAAACTGCACTGTGCTGAGAATGATTGAGTTTATACACTTGGAAGTATTACTTTTCTTTCTGCTTTCCATCTATACACTCAAAAGAATCCAATAAGTCAACGTTGAATCAAAGTATGAATTAATAAGCAACTGTAGGCAGAGCTAAAGAGCTTCAAAGTGGGGATGATCACTGCTGTGAATCCAACCTTAACAAAGCCAATCACCCTGTGAGCTGAAAAACGACAAACTTTAAATTATTTCGAGCTCGGAGGGTAAATGTTTGTGACATGAATGAACTTTCTGTCGGGAACAAAGGCGGCTTTGATCCAGCAGCAAAAGTTGGACTAACTCTGGGAGGGTGGATGAGACAGAATGAAAAATGATGCTGCCGTCTAATCAGCTTTTATCAGGGCTTTGAAATCTTAAGAAGGTTGATCGTATTTAAAAATAAAGTGAAAGGTAACTTTATTAGACTCAAACAGAAAGTTAGAAGGGATCAGTCAAGTTTAACAGAGCGGAGTATTCAGTTTGATTGAAAAAAAGGTGGAAGAGCCAATAATGATGAGGAACTGCTGTGAACAAACTGTTGAAAAATAATAAAAAGAAATATGAGAGAGATTTAAAATGATGATATATGAACAAAAGGAGGAGTCCACCGTACACATGACACCAGTTTACAATGATTCAGGAAGCAGAACCACTCTGGATTTCCCCCTCATAGGTGGGCCAAGGAGACCCTTAACCCTAACCCTAACCCTAACCCTAACCAACAATTTAAAACACATTTCTTTTGTTTGTATTGAGCTTAAACTGATTATAAATACACACAGGAATATAATATCTATTCCTATCTTTGTACCTGTGTCTAAATTGAGGCAGTAAAGGTTTTTATGAAAGGGTGAGATAAAAGTTAAACTTGCAAAACTTAGTTCAAGTTCAAGCTGGAGTTTCTCTTGCAATAATTTGTGTGACAATGAGTAACTCCTTTTTTCCTGAACTTCCTGGTTTGTGTGCGGACGCTCACCTGTTTGTCCTGTAGGTCTGATGAGAGCTCATAGCTCTCAGACAGCGAGCGGGAGCGTTTGATGGCCTCCTCCTCTGCCTGCTTGCGGAGGATGGACTGGGAGTGCTGAAGCTTCGGTCGGCGGGGCCGCTGGTGGCCCGGCAGAAAGATGTGTCCGTAGAGCTGGCTGTCCAGGTGGTCGGGGCCAAGCCCGCCACTGTGGGTCACTGGGACGCAACTGTAGCCGCTGCTGGGGTCCACAGAGGCACCCACCTCACTGCCTGGAGCATCACCTTCCACACTATAACACAGAGAGTGCAGTGGGTTAGTCTGCTGAGTCACTTCTCTGAGGGCCTGCACTGGTTCAGCAGGAGTCACGTGACAGATATAAAAAGTGAACTTTGATACTCCTGGCGGGGTATAAATGTAAGAGAGAGAATTTATAGCAGCAGTCTGAGCTGCCTGTTGTCTTTACTCGTTCCCAATGTGGAAATACCTCAGAGCAGCAAAAACACAGCGCCACTATCTCTGAATCTAGACCACGTAAACTAAAAAGAAAGATGTAAAAACGACATAAAGCACATATAACGCTGAAATGACTTGAGAATTATCAGTAGAAACAAATCCACATCGTGTCAGGAATGATTGAAGCAAAGCAGAGCCTTTGAAGTGAGGATCACTAACAGCTCACTGCAGCACCAGCAAGGACAGCTGATTGGATAAACCCCAACAGGTTTACAGCTACAACTAGCTGTGTTACACATGAAGTTAACACTTTAATGTGGTTAATTTGATCCTCTTCCTCAACACACTTAGAATATTGTACTCAGCTGTGAGTTTCTGTCCAGTGCACTCTGCTTTCAGACTCTGATACAAAACTGTTTCACTGTGAGACAATCACGAATTTTACTCTTGTACATTTTAAAAATGTTAACATGATTTTATTCAATATTTACCCTCAATAATGTTAGTATTTGGATCACAAACGGACAAAAGAAAGTCATAAAATGTCACTGTTTAATGCAAATCCTTGGTATCACATTTTAAAGGGATTCTTTTATTAATTCATACTGAATAATTGTGGTTATGCTTTGGATTTGTCTTCATACATGTAGTCCATAATCAATAACAGCTGCAATACCAATAAAGCTACCTCAAAACACCAGGATAATAGTGCCTGTATCGGAGCTTGGGAACTGGCCCTGTGACCTATTTGTTCAGCAACTGCAGTGAGAGAACAAAGAAATGGAGAAAATCACAAACAGTGCTGTTGTGTATTCAAACAAACAGCATGAATCATGATTCCACTTTGTGAAAACTGAACTGAGTCAAGATGAGGGGAGCGCAGGAAGAGGCTACTTTCATTCACAGCCCCCTCAGAAGTGTTCTGATCGCTCAGAAGCTTCATCATGTAAATGTCATCACTCATGCAACCACACACCTTCATACACCAGTGATTCAGCCGGGTGCTGAAGGACACTCTGACATACTGTCTTCGACTGTCAGTCAAATCCACCAATTAATAGACGACGTGGTCGTTTTTCAGAGCCATGACAGCCTATAACCTAAACTTCACCTGGCAGGTAGTTTGTATCACGAGTGTAGTGGCTGAAATTGGTTGTAGCACAATCATTGACCGGCTGTTCACGTCCATAGTTCACTGCTAAGCTATCAATTCATGTAACAGGGTACAGCCCTTTTTTCACGTGCAGACGTGACAAGCCAATGCAGGGAGAGCAGCCGCAATCACTCCTGGAGTACGGAACAGAGCAGGCGTCAGTGGCTATCCATCTGACACGAGTAAAACATACATGGCTTTAAAAGGAGGAGCTAGGCTGTAGGCAGAGGAAGCAGCAAGAGTCGGCAGGCTAAAGCAGTTTAAATAGAACACGCATTTAGACATTTGCCAATTGGATGCCTAGAAGGTAATCGGCTGAGCTGTCAGCTGATATGGGTGGCATTAAGGTCATCTGATGTGCTGTGGGCTTCCATCATGACGCTGGATAGAGCAGAAGGTAGGAAAGAGAAGAAGGGGATGACACGGGTTGTAGGTAAGAAATGAACCCAGGCTGCTTGTCTGGGGGTTTGCAGTCTCTGTTCATGGGATGTCCAGTTTAACCGCTAAGCCAACATTTTCTCAGCCACCTTATCATTTCATACTCGTTGTCACAACTTCAAAAATAAAGGAGATAGGCTCAGAAAAGGATGCTGCATCTATTACAGCATAAACCTGTCCTCCCTAAGGGAGTAAGTGTGAGAAGATGAACCAAAATAAAAGTATCATCTCAACCAACCACCATTCAGTTTGCATTTATTCAGTTTATTTCCACTGCTCAAATATATAAACAAAAACAGCTACAGGCACATCTTTTTTACTGTTATCTGTGTCTAAACACAGATATCTGATTTAAGGTCAAAATGGTTGTTAACTGTTATACTGAAGCGAGTACCCAGCGTCGAACACATTCATAGGAGTTTATTTATGGGCCATCCAACAAACACTGAAGACCTCTGCTTGTTTGGTAATTATGAGTGTTATTATCTCTGGGAGGAGCTCAAACACGCATGACCTTATCAAGCAACCCCAAAGTACGCTTATCTGTGAGTAAGACTGAAATGATCAGTGACAAGACTTGACAGTTAAGGGCAGTCCTCAGATTGGCTGCGGCCTTTTTAAAACCTTGGCAAAGAGGACTTTACTACCTCACCTTCACCTTGACTGTGTCAGCCTGAGACTTGATGATGTTTCAGTCATTTCTAACCAATGGAAAAGCTTGTACAAACACCAGAGGGACTCATGACTTTTTAGCTGAGTCGGAGATATCAGATTGGCTGTAATGACGTCACGTCTCTCATTAGAGGAAATGCCTTTTCTCTTCTCTGTCTCCTCTTCATGCTTCCTCAACCCATTTTTGATTGTAAAAGGAACGACTCTAATCAGACAAAAAGAGCCATTTAATCAAGCTGAAGGGTGGGCTGTGCCGCCTCTGCTCCGGCAGACAACGTGTAATTGGAAATATCCATTTGTTTAGAGGCAAAGGAGACTTAGCTCACTTGAAATGTTGCACTCAGCTGAAAGCACAAGAAGGCGGAAGGAGCTCAGACTAAAAGGATGATAGCGCACAAAGCATGTTATGTCTTCACTTAGCTGGTGCTGTTGCAGTAGACTAACTGAGCAAGAGTTAGTGCTCTTGGCACGCCAACACAAGAACCATTTACCGAACAGGATCAGTAAAGCAGTATGCAGTTTGTTGTTTGCAAAATTTAAAAGACAGTTTCTGAAGCAATACAATGATGACAACATCAGGGTGCAAAACCAAAAAAGCTTTCCTCTGTTAATGTCTTTTCATAATAATACAAGAAAAAAACATGTATCTGTTTTAATCTTGACTGGACACGACTTAAAGGGATATTTCGGTGTAAATTTCAGTCATGGTCAAACACACTGTCACACAGAGTTAGGCACCCCCTTGAGAGATGAATGTTACTGACTGCTTGCTTAACCAGTTGTACCAACTTTAGTGATGACCACACAATAGCAATACATAGCAGTCTATGTCTCTACGTGCAAACCTCAACCAAAACACCACTCTTTAGCCACAAATAATGCTCAGAACAGCACCTAACTTCATCTACAGTACATATGGTGTCTCAGCCATAGTACTAGCCATCAAACGTCTTTTTAGCTTTGCCTGGTTTCTTTAACAAAGAGACAAAATACAACTCACCCACTCTCCTCCAGCAGCTGCTTGTTTGTGGAGGAGCTCTGACAAGTCAATCACAGAGTGCAGCGGATTATTACCGACAAGTAATAATCATCATAATAATCATTCTGCACTGCAGACACGGTAGTTCTTCTGCCTAAGCGTCTCTGTCTGACTGCATTTCAATTAAGTAATAAATCATAAATGTTCTTCTTTGAGCTGTGAAACTCAACTGCACTCGGTGATCGACTCGTCAGGGCTCCCACCACAAATAAGCGTCTGCTGGAAGAGAGTGGGTGACTTGTGTGTAGTCTCTTTGCTAAAGAAATCAAGCAAAGCTAAAAAGATGTTTGATGGCTAGAAGTACGGCTCATGGTCATTTTCATCCATTAAAATGAGTCTGGAGGGACTGTTTGATTGCAATTACGGTCCTGCAGTTGCAGCAGTAGGTAATATCAACCTGCTATAGACAGAAGATAGAGTCAAAGATTCAAATATGAGCTGCAGGACATTACAGACAGAAATACTACTTTAAAAAATAGAACTGGTATGGGCAGTAGGAGTTTTTTTTCCAATTGTGATGTGACTCTGGAAACTGTTGTGTGAAATCACTCCATCACACAGTAACATGAAGAGTTATTTCTGGTAAAATGACTTAAGTTGGATGCAGGATGAAAGTATCTATCTAGTGCTGCAAGAAAAACATAACTGACCTATTTGTGATGGGACCTCTGGCATTTATCTGGCATTAAGGATTACTATGAGCGTCACTGAGAGAGAAAAAGAAGAACCATAAAAAGTTGTCCTGTCTTCATATAGAAGTGTCCACACTCCACTCCACTAAATCTGCAATCATTCATAACACAGGCCTCTCAATGAAAAATGTACACAGTTACTGGAGCAAAGTCATGGGAGTTGTTTTCCCTGATCGTCTGAAGCAGTAAGAACAAAAATTATATCTGCTCTCATGGGCTGGAAAGTCCTCCCAGAGACCAGTGAACCAACTTTGATGGATAAACCGGTGAAAGTGCCCCTTAAATTTTAAACAATGACCTCTCTGTGCCATTTTTAAGCCAACACTGACAGATGTGGTTTTAAAAGATAACGCTGGATGTAGCAACATTTAAAAGGATTACACCCACAGAGAAAGGTGTGCACCCACTTTTCCTCGAGTTCACTTCAGTTCAAAGCACCACCTAGGACTGCTGCATCCCATGACTGAGCATATATTGCAGGCTGATAGAATTTTAATGACGCGTCTGAAGTGGAAGGTAGAGCGAAGGATCCAGTGGAGGGTGAAGGTCATGAGAGGACAGCTCTGTTTTCAGCGCCTCTCCTGGAGTTGCTGAACGGCATCACCAAGTGGAGTCTCTTCTCACTGTGTCGCTCCTCAGTGATGAATTAATTACTCCAACCTGCCTCTCTCACACACACACAACCTGCCTCTCCTGCGTTTTTGCACAGACTTTCTTACACGCTTTTCACGAGTGAGTAACTCATAAAATCTGTTTAGATTTAATGATCATAAGAAGAGGAAGAGCTACGACTCAGCGGCATTCGCTTTCCTGATACGCAGCAGGAAAATCAACCACTCGCTCATTGATGAAGCACAAACCTTTACTGCATCACAAGTGAGCACATTTTCTTTCCACAGAGTGCTCGACTTGTAAATTTCATCAGCAGTTCTTCTCGAGCTCCAAGTTCAGCGCATTAAAGGCAGTTCATCCAATCAGCAGAAACAGTGATTTTGTTGGACTTGAATAAATGCTCTCCCAATTGATTTTTTTTGAGTCAGACAGCAGTCCCTGAATACAAGAGCAGCCATTAGTGTAATGTACCACCTTCATCACCAGACAAATACGAGACTGAGTACATGTTGAGCAGTTATTACCAGAGTCGACTTCCACAAAGCAGCATGCACACACTCAAAGTTGGGCTTACCAGCTGTCTGACTCCAGCTCCAGTAGGGACTGAGTCCTGTCAGAGGCACACTGCAGGCACCACATGCTGCCTAGTACCAGGGTCCCTACACCAGACCTCTCACCAGCTCGGACACTCCATCCATGGGCTGAACATAACTTTCCATCCTAACTCCACAGCCCACAGCCTCAGTCTCAGACACCCCTCCAGCTCTGGCCTTCCTTCAGAGCTTTACAAGGAGGGGCGTCCGCAGGAAGAGGGAGGGAATTCCTCCAGAGGAAACTGGGTCGTGTGGCAGCGGGAGCATTGGTGGGTCTTAAACAAAAAGGGGCAATGGGAAGGATCCAGTAAGCTCTGATGACAGTGTCATCGGACCGGCTGTACAAATAGAAAAAGAATCCGGATGGCATGGGAAACCCCCGGATATACTGTTTTAGCTGCAGTGATAGTGGAGGTACAGTACAGCTGGGCTAAAGTGAGCGTTATATTACACAACTGCCCTAATCCTGAAGCTTGGTATGAAAAATGCACACAGGCCTTTACAACCTCTGATCAAAAGAGAGCTTACAATGATCCTATCACTGCAGCAGCTTTCTCACAGACAACACAGAACCAACAACAGCTGCTTGGCTGCTCCGCTTGCTGAGCTCTCCTTTAGACAAACAATCAAGATGAAATGTTTGACTCACATCCACTCCCATCTCTCTGCTGATGTTTCGGGTGATTTCCCCCACTCCTATTCCCCTGCCCTCTGCCTTAAGACAGAGCGGTGCGGGGCCTATCCGTTTCTGTATAATGACATCATTACCCAAACAATGGGTGTGTATCAAGTGGACCAAAGATGTTATCGAACCAAGGCAACCGTGCAGCGTGGAGCACGAAGATGACAAAAATAGCGTAAGGAGGACGACAACACAAAGCATATCTTTGGTGCACATTCAGCTGCTGTATCACTCTTTAAAATGTAAAAAAGGAGAACTTTATCGATCCTCAAAGAGAAATTCAATGAAGATATCCTCGATACAGTAAACCGTAAGAAGGAGTGACAAGGGAGTTTCAAAATGGCTAGTTAATGGGCTATTTCATCGCTCAATAGAAGGGCCAAAATGTCTCCCAGTGTGGTGAAGCTTCGTGTTAAGTGCAACAGAAATGTTAGCGATAATGTACAGTGTGTTGGAGATTATTGTAATGGCCTTAAAAATGGGAACATGAAGGATGCAATGATTTGTAAGTGCAATTTTGGGAAATTCTGGACAAGATATGGGCTAATGCAGTGCAAAATATGATCTGGTGCTGCCAGTGCCTGAATAAGACCCCAAACCTTTATCAGTCCTCATCCCCACCCAATCAAGACCTGGTTCAGTTCAAATTGAGACCAATTCCAACATTCAGCCCAGCCTGAAATGATCTCAGCCAGTTGCTTCCCTCATGCAATAATCACGGCCACGATGGTGCTTAAGGTAAAGACGCAGCAGTTAACACCAGATACATCTGTTTGAATTCAGAGGGGGGAGTTTGAGACAGCTGCCTCTGATCAGACCTTGAGCTATTTCTGTCCCTCTCATCTTTATCTCGAGAGTAAGGGGCCAGACTGTACAGTGGCTACGAGAGGCAGGATGTATTTTTACTCCCTGAGTCTGAACCTGTGCCAAATACTTAGAGGGACCTCTGAACAAATGACAGCTCTGTGAGAGATTTATCCAACAACTGTGAATGTCCTTTTAGATGAACTAACACAGGGGGACTTCAACTGGCCTTCAGTTCAGGTTGACCTTGTATCTCTTTATCTATGTCATGTTATAATTTGACTCACAGGTCCCTTTTTATCACTGCATTGTCTTATCTTGACCCTTAATTGTTCACATTTTATTACTATTTGTATATCAATGTGTTTGTGGCTGCCTTTTGCTTTTGAATCTAAACTGTGTTGTCTCTCGGTTTATTTTCTGCTGTGAAAACAAAAGAATATCAAACCTATCATTCCTGACTGTGAAACAATGTAATGTCATTAAAGGACACCGCACGTACATGGCATAAAGCTGCAGCCCAAGAATATGCTTAGTTGTTTTCCTGCAGAGTTACAGATTGATACCATTCTTTAGTTTATGCATTAAAGTGGGGCTGCAGCTCGCAGACAATAAGCTTAGAATAAAACCTGAAGCATCAAAAACAGCTAGCTTATGCAAAAGAGTCCAAAAACACATCAAACAAACACCCTGTAGCTTATTATTGTTGAATAAACAAGATTCCAGGAGGTTACTGGCTGTTGCATCCAACAAATAGAGAATAAACAACCATAAGCCTTTATTTTATACCTTCGGCATAGCATAAACTCTGCCATTAGGACTTAGGAAAGACAATGACCTGCAACTGTCAGTGTTTACCCTCAACATTTATTAACTGTCTGTCCATTACTTTAAGCTGTTTTTCAACAATTCTCAACTTAATGCCAACTTGTCCTCACACAGGCTTTAAAGGATATTGCGGCGTAAATTTTAGTCATGGTCACACCATACCACCAAGTTCGATACCCCCTCAGGATATAAATATGGCCGACCACTTGTTTCTCTAGTTATACCAACTTAAGTAACACTGCACAGTTGCAATACACAGCAGTCTAGGTCTCCACGTGCAAACCTCAACTAAAAAGCCACTCTATAGCCACAACTAATGCTCAGAACAGCACCTAACTTCATCAACAGTACATATAGGGTCCCAGCCGTAGTACTAGCCACCAAACATCTTTTTAACTTTGCCTGATTTCTTTAGCAAAGAGACTAAACACAACTCACCCACTCTCCTCCAGCAGCCACTTGTTTGTGGGGAAGCCCTGAAGAGTCGATCACAGAGAGCAGTGAAGTTTTGCAGCTCAAAGAACATTTATGATTATTACTTAATGGAAATGCAATCAGACTGAGATGCTAAGGCAGAGGAACTACCGTGTCTCCAGTGTAAAATAACTATTATGATGATTATTACTTGATGGTAATAATCCGCTGCTCTCTGTGATCGACTTGTCAGAGCTCCACCACAGACAGGCAGCTGATGGAGGAGAGTGGGTGAGTTGTGTTTGGTCTCTTTGCTTAAGAAATCAGGCAAAGCTAAAAAGACGTTTGATGGCTAGTACTATGGCTGGGACCCTATATGTCCTGTTGATGAAGTTAGGTGCTGTTCTGAGCATTATCTGTGGCTATAGAGTGGCTTTTTGGTTGAGGTTTGCTTGTGGAGACATAGACCATATTGTGCGGTCATTACTAAAGTTGGTATAACAAGAGAAGCAAGCAGTTGGCAACATTCATCTCCTGACGGGGTGTCTAACTCGGTGTTTATGTGTGTTTGACCCTGTCTTCATTTCACGCTGGAATATTCCTTTAACTACCAGCACTATCAGCTACATTTGTTTTTTACTTTGGTAGAAGAACGTCTACATGCAGACTGCCAAGTGTAGAGAAATGAGACATGGCCATCATCCTAACACTTTCAATACAATTACCCTTAAAACTTTGAGGTATATGCGCATTATAACGCGAACACACCTCTACACCTACTCTAAACCTGACCATGCCATACAATAAATCATTTTTAAGATGTGTACGCTGTCATAATGGCACCAGGTCATGTGAGACTGTAAAGGCTGCTCCAGGACTGTATTGATTTTGATGCACTTTTTAATGTCTTTACGGCACTTAAAGAGCAGCTGAAGGATTCATCAAACAGTTGGTCTGTAAAGTGTGGCGACATAGCTCTGGCCAAGTGCTTTCACAGCTCATTCAAGTCTTAGGGTACAGACACACCTGTTACTCTTTGTCTGGACACTTAAGTGGAACAGCATGAACTGTTGACCTTGTATTATTTCCCCATCAGTTGCTCCTCAGTACGCCGGACAGAAGTTATCACAGTTCTAGTCCAACTATAACCACAAATTAAGACTGTAGTTTAGTTCAAGATGTCCCTGTACCCCAAATTTGAGGTATAAAATCTATTCTTCTAAATTTGCATCTAATGCCACTCCCCCTGCAGTGACACATTAAACATATTGCATGAGGCCGGTGCTCATCCTGGAGGGACAAAAATAGAGTCATTGACAGACACTGTATTTTCTGCTTGGCTTGGTAAGTAAATTGACCCGTCTACGTGAATAGGGAGGCTGGAGACAAATGTGTCTGCACGTCCACCTCCCCAGATGCTACCGTCTGGGTCTGACGACAACAGCACAGGTGACTGTGATGAAACACAGAGAGCACAGCACAACGCCATCGTGATGAAATTTACCACACAGATGCACAGGAGGGAGAAACTTCAAACGCGGTACCTTTTCTACTACAGTTACACCCAACAGCTGCAGTTCTTCAGTTATGGAGGAGCTTTTAAATTCTTAGGATATTTTAAATAGGAAACGCTGTAAGCTTGTTCTCTGTTGAGTGCTGCTTTCACCCTTTTTGAAGTCCTGCTGTAGTTGCTGTGGTCCACCTGATAACCACCTGTGGGCCGTGAGTCTATTTTCCCTCAGAGGTCGCTTGTTATTTTCTCTCTCCACTCCCTGCTATACCAAGCTTGGTGAGTTGTTGTTTAAAGCAAGTAATGAGGTCACAGCCGAGATGCCAATCATCATAACACCCATGTTTAGTTTTCACATTATAAACTGTTCCACGCCTGCTGGCTGCCTGACAGAGTAAACCATAAATAATAAATCATACTTGTCATTTCCATTTTGTTTGATTCACTGTGGAGCATGAAAGGCGGGACTCATGCTTTGAATTTACGAACAGTAGCACCAAAGTGCAGGATACAAACATGAATATCCTGTGGACACACTATTGGAAATTTTCTTGTTGATATCCTGTTTTTCCACACTTTTAATAACTCGCGAGGCATTTTCTTTTTTACGAGACAGGTGGCTTTCTATTTCCTGCCATAATACTGCATTACTAATAAGGGTAGGAGAAAAGAATCAATACAGCATTGTATTGCGAAATTTTGTCTGGTGATATGTTGTATCGTCTCATTTACCATTTCAAATTAACTGTTTATTTGAAGTCACATCTATGATAATGGAAAAAAAATCGACTGTCTGTCAAGTGAGGCTGGCAGAGGTGACATCATAGAGCAGGAGAAACAAATATAGCAGCACCTGAAGAAAGACATGAAGAATGCAAACAGGGTACAAATGAGATGGACCTGACACATGTGGTTTGCAAGATGTGCTACATGAAAATAAAATACAGCGTAAATAAGAAAAACATAAAGCAAAGACAAATATAAAGCAAAGACAAATACTAAATAAGCTAAACAGTTGAAAAAGAAGTATAAATCACAATATAATGTGTCGAAATACTCACTGTATTGCAAAATGTTAAGAATCATGATAATATTGTATTGTGGGGCCACTAGTAATTCCCACCCCTAATAACTAAATGCACAAATTAAACCTGAGGATGATTGCAACAGTGCAGCAGGAGGTTTTAGAACAATAGAAAGTGAGTTACAGGTTACAAACAGCAATATCAATGAATTCATGGAACAAAAGGCTGTGTGTGCAGCCTATTTGGCTGTTCCCAATAATGTTTTCATAGATTACCAATGATATCAGGAACTGTGTCAATGCCAAATTTGAAGCAGAATTGCTCTCCGTATTTCCAGGATTTTCTCCACTTCCTGGAACCACCACTTGCACAGTAGCATTGTATGCATTCAGTGGGAGAGTCGCCGAGAGTTGCTGTGATGACACTCGGCTCAAACAGCGTATCCACAGGGGAGCTATGCAATCTTTGTACGCCCATAGGCTGTACCAAGTGTCAATCATAAAAAATATGAATCTCCTAATAACTTTTAAAAATGGAGCTGCACAGAAAAAAGAGGACTCTGCAGATTTCCCAGTGCGCTACAGTGTTGTGCAATAAAAAAAAAAAACAAATAACAGTTTTTCTCTGAATAAACATTTTAACATGGTGCTTTACCTCAAGTCATGGCTTTGTTCCACACTGATGCAGTGGTTACATTTGAGAAATAAATCCAAAAATCAGTATCATACAGCAAATTTTGTGCATTCCCAAATCATTATATTGGGAAGAATTATTTTACACTGTAAATATAGACTTGGAAATGTTTTTTTAATGCAAAATAAGAGAAGAAAGATAAGAAGAAATGTACTTATGCCTGACGGGAAATTAGAAACAATTAGACACAATTCACTTTTCTTTTTTAATTAGCTCGATTGTAACCATGAACAAGATGTTACTGCATTTACAGGCTCAGATTTAGTGTTTATGTAGCACGTTAAGAATGGGATCCTGTTTATTTAGACTCTTTTTACAACCTTGTTCACCTTCATTATGAGCCTGAACAGAGTGTTCAAAAACAGGCATGCTATTTAAACAAGCACTTTTTACAAGAAATGCTGTCATAAATTCTGTTTTCCATTACCTTACCCATTTTGGAGCTAAACTCAGGCATGTTCTCACTAGTGCATTCTGGATACACAAACAACATGTCAGCACATTTATAATTATCTACTGTGTTAGCATCATGTCCTGTTTACTGACACTGGGGAAAAGTCATTTGGACATGAAAACAAAGATCCAGGCAGGGACTGCCCTCATGCTCTGGCCAGAATCCAGCTGCATCCCCCATGCCCCCAAACCTCGCCCTGCCCTGCCTGGCCCAAAAGGCTGACTGTGTCTGTAAAGCTGTTTGGCTCTACTTCAACCCCGTAATCCCCTAGCTCAGAACGCACTCACGTGTGGCCTTCAGAGTGAGGTGGTGGCCCTGCCCTCTCAGCCTCAAGCCTCTCCGCCAGAGAGGGAGAGAAAGTGGGGAGAGGGGGGATTAACTCAACCTGCTGCCATGATGCACATGCATGTAGCTTCTGCTCAGTGCAGAAACACACATTACCAACTTAAAGACATACACCAACCATTTGCAAGCATCAGTACATCTGTGCATCTTTTATCCTACAGCTGCACGGTCAGAATTTGACTAGTAAAATCCCGTTGATGTAATGCTGTTGACCATATGGTAATAAATCTGCCCAATGTTTACGTTGGGCTGTGGCCGCCCCTCTAACAGAGTGCAGTTATTTAGCTTATCTCTGCTAATCCTGCTGTAACTCTCCCCCCGTCCTCTTCCTGAGCTGCCTACAGGCTAAACCCACACCATTACCTTACAGCATTGTAATGAGGAGAATATAATGAGCATCCTTAGACAAAGGTAGATTTAAATGGTTTTCTGTCACCATCAGGAACTACATCACTGTCCCTGCTATACCCAGGTTTTAAATTCAAAAGCTGGTTATAAAGCTACAGTAATACAGTAAAGAAAAAAACACAAGTCAAAGGAACAGGCAGCAAAGATGCTGAGAGCTTCAATCTAGATTTTCTGCTGGACTTGACAGTGGGTGCACCTGTACTTCTCCACCCCTCATTACTGGATAACTGTCCACAAAGCAGTAAGGTAAGTCGGTCAAGGTCTGAGCAAAGAGTTGGCTGGTGGACTCTTGTGGATGTTGCCAAAGGATGTTGTGGGAACAGGGTTTCTGCAGGGTTCACCAGGGTTTAATCTAGTTAGCTTAACTTGGTGAGTTGTATGACTCATCTTCCAGGAAATGTGCATCTAGGAATTCAAGGACGGGCTTCCCTAAGGAGGATAGGGGGAAGGGAGGGGGTCAATCTGTACTGAAAAGCCTCCTGCAGAATTGCATACCTGCACTTTATCATGAGCTACATGATGATTTGAAGCCGAGAATTACAGTATAAAACAAAAGCAGAAACCTCAGCTGGAGAACATGAGGGACAGCTCTGCCTCTCACTGAAAAAAATCAATCGATGTCTAACCCAAGCATAAATCCTTAAGCGGTGCTTGGTTTTACTGTCTTGCGTTTTCGCTGCACATCAGAGTTTGGCTTTTATCGTCCATTCCTATCTTCAGAGTTTGTTATTGTCAGGTCTGAAAGCTTTGCAGACAATCTGAGCTACACTGATGCTATCTGATGATTCAAGACAAGAGGCATTTTTCAGATGTCCTCCATAGATACAGACTGACGCTGCATCATCGTGCAGCTCAGGAAGTCACACTAACACACTTTTTTTCCTCTATAACAATAGACTGTCAAGCACTAGATAACACAGGGCAAAAGCTTACATTCATAAACAACTCAGCACCCTATTCAGATGCAGCTGGGACGTTCTTCGCCTGGAACAGAACCCTGACAGATCCTGACATGTTAAGTTTGCACTGAAAACAGATGAGAGGCTCACAGTGACGTAGACCCGGGGCACTGGTGGATAAGCTGCTGCTTCATTCGTATTCATAAACATTTTGCTATTCCAGGAGGAGCAGCCTGCCTAGGCGTGCTCAGACTGTGTCTGAAAATGGCTGGACGCTGGTTATGTGTGAATGAGGAGGTGACACCAAACAAAAACACAGGAGAGAATGGTAATGAGGAGACAAAATAAACCCCATGATCAGGACAGGTTTTCACTTCATCATCACTGCGGTGGAGTTCTGACCTCCTTTTTTCTGTTTGCACGCAAAGTTCACTGAGGATTGCAGCTTTGATCAATGTTACATTACACAAAATCAATCACAATTTTGATTAATATTTAAATCAAACTAGAGCAAAAGGAGCTTTAAACTATCCCCCTGCAAACAGAGTTGAACTTTCACCCTCTAGCTCTTAAATCTCTCACACTTTCTGATGAAAAATTTGCAGAGAGATAGCAAGCATCATTTGCAGATCACACCAGACTGTACTACAGTACCACTAAACAGAACATCAGTGATGTAGTGGAATATTCTGGTATTTCTGGCCTTGCGGTTCCACATGCATGTGCAGGAGTTACTAAATCTGTGTTGGCATGCTCGGTAGTATGAAAAAGTGAACTTGAAGTCGGTCTGGGTGTATTCCCATCTAAACAGGCTGCAGGTTTTGGGTGCGTTGGAAGCTCAGTTTTGTTTTGATGTTTGGTGCATTAAAATTGAATGTCATGATTTAAAAATACAGCTAAAAATAGCCGACTGTGGGAGTCCATCTAGTTTGTCCTTTCCCATCCTTTTATTGCATTGACCTTTCTGAGTATACCAAGTGAATGCACATCAAATTTTGATGGTTTAGGGTTCCATGATTTGTTTTGCTGTCAGTCCATTAAACTAAGACTGAAGTGGAAGTTGAATAAAAGTTTGATCATTAGTTTATTTGATGAAACGACACCTAGGTTAACAGTTACGCAGTGCTGAACCACGGGGGTGTGCATGTGCCGAGTATTAGCGACTTGTCGTCTGCACGATCACACAGCAGATTAATAAGTCATCAACCCTAACCTGAATTGATCACCCCTATCACCACTACCACCCTTGTCTTACAATTCCTCAGTAAGACTGATTGTGTTGTTGTATTTTCAGCTTTTCCATGAGCTTCACTATACGATGAAAACCTGATATCATGGCAGCTCTAAACTTAATTCTAAGATAGCATAAGCCAGAGGGGGGTTTTGCATAGCCTAGGGCTGCACAATTAATCGATTTTAAATTGTAATCAGATTATTTGATTATGATGTTGTTGAGCAAATTAAAATCATCAAATTGATTTTCCTCTCTATCATGTCTCACGCCTCCACGCCACTGTACGCATCCCCTTCCTGTGGGAGCGCCCCCCCCAGTTTCGACACACTCAACAGTAAACAAACACGATGTTTGCAAAAGAAGGCGATAATTTCATGGCTAAATAGAGCAAGAGCAAGTCAGTCGTGTGGAGTTACGGCTCCGCAGTTTCGGATGAAGAGCAGACCACTCCCTGCTGCAAAGTCTGTCTGAAGGCGGTATCAACCCGTTCACACGTCAACAAATTCAGGTTTTTTGTCTTATCGACGCTTCATCCACACAGAAATGGTGTTTCGGGATACTGTAAACAGTACTTTTTGAAAACGGGTACAAGAGTGCATAAATCTGTAAACGACTACCATTTCATCTCCGTGTGGATGCCTATCTGCAGCTCTGTTAAAAACGATCATGCTACACACAGCGTAACTCTTCTTTGGCGCCTGCGCATGTACGGCCAAAACAACCTTATTACAACAACCAGCGTTACAGCGCCACTTAGGGGCTTGGCATATGCACTACATTGTTTTCAGTGGTTTCGTTTTGAGAGATGATAGAAAAACTTTTTACTTTTAAAGTGAAGCTGGGTGACGTTGTCACTGAATAAAAAATCTAAATCTAAAATCGAGTGTCCAGAGAAAAAAAAATCGGGAATTCATTTTTGGCCCAAATCGTGCAGCCCTAACATAGACCTCCAATTTTCTTTTCCTGCCATCCAATTGACTATCAGTTTTTATCCAGTCTCCATCCAGCAGTTCTGCTGTTTTCTTCTGTTTCCTCCAAAAGTTCTGCCATTTTCCAACATATTCCTCTTTGTTGTGATTAGCTGGTTTTGCTTTAACCATAGTTACACTGCTCAACACTTCCTCTGAGGTCAAGTGTGCCTTAACATCTGGTCTGCAGATGTAACCCTCTGGAAAACATGCAGAAATATCGACCAAAGCTACCTTACATATGGGTACGTTTTAATGAGTCTCTATGATGAGCCATTCATAAAGGCTAACTCTCCGACTTTTGCTACAGACGTGGACAAAATGATCTGATTTAAAGATCCTCCTGAACTACTGCTGCAAGAAGCATTTGACACCTCAGTAATAACAAAACTGGCTTTTGAACTCAATCTGAAAAAGAGTGTGTGCAAATTCCAGGAGGAGCTCAGGAATGTTCAGATTTGAAAGCTTACATTAGCACAGTTATCAAGCCACTTGCTTTTAAAGATGTGATGATAAAAACTCCAGAATAAACAAGCCTGTGGACTTGGAGTTACCTTTTATTTTCAACTGCTTCTGTCAAGGTTGAGCTTGAATAGTGGGGCCTAAGCTCACATGGTCTATGCACAGCTGTGTAGTGGGTGGCACAGCAAAGCAGAGAGTAATAAAACATCTTTTTAAGAGGCTGGGGTTTCTGAAGATTTTTGTTGGGCAGGGTTGTTGTAATTTAACATTCGCACTTTGGTTTTCAAATATTGTTGCTGAGGCTTGAAGGCTGAGAGGTGTCCTGAGCTGCTGGAACCTGACTCAATAAGTCAGCTGAATGTCTGTCTTTATGTGTTTTTTTTTTTCATTCCTGGCTCTGAGTGCGTCAAACACTCTGGTTGAAGTGTGACTCAGGTGGGGTGGAGAACTTGGGTGCTGCCAATATTCCACATACTTCTGCAGAAACTGTACCCTTCTGTTTTCTGTTCCAGCTCTTTTTTCTTCTTGTAGCAGCAACAGTCTGCACGTTTAGACCCTCTAGGGATGAGATCAGATTTAACCAAATCGCTGGATGTTTATACAAGCTGATATTGAATTAAAAGGTCCAAATAAGAACTGAAGTAGATCTTCAGTTTTCTTATTACGGAGAAAAGCCTACTCATACCACCTTCAGCAACATATAAAGTTATTGACTAAGGAAAAGGAGACGTGGGAAAGACGAGCCAAACCCCTCAACCCTGTCTTTTCTGCTCTCTCTCTCTCTCTCTCCCTTCCTTCCATCCATAACTCATTACTTGAAAAGTATAGGCAGTTCACAGCCTCAATGACTGATGGGCAGTACCCTCTATCGTCTGCTCAGAGCAGGGCCGTCAGGATAAAATTATGCAGAGAGTCAGATCTGAGTGGTCTTGACAGACTGTGTATGTGTCTGCTGCTCCTGCTGATTTCAAGGGCATTTGATCCTAGTGAGGGATGGCGATAGGAAACTTGGAGGCAGCAGCTGTACATCATCTGCTGTGAGATGGGAGGTCTGAAATAATGAATGAGGCTGATCTATTGTGGATAGGACAAGAGCCAACAGCCATCAGGTACAGGCCTTTTACAGGTTAGCCACCAAAATGACAGCGACAGGAGAGGAAATCAGAGAGAACAAGACTTTCTCTGTGCAGTAAAGTAGCTAAATCTGCAGTAAATCAGCCAGCTGAAGGGCATCAGTGAAGCTAGACGAATCAATACACAGTAAGATAACACTGAAGAAGACAGACATGGACCTACCTTCATTGTACAGGGGATCAATGAAGTACAGCTGACTCCAGGCTTGTCTTAATCTAGCCCAACCTGACCGTAACAGGAAGTTCTGATTCCAGAAAGAGTCCAAACAGGCTCAGACAGCAGAAGTCTCTTCTCTCACACTGATGGACTTCCAGAGGAGCATGAATCCAGCTCTGGTTGGTGTGGCTTAGGGGCACCACCCTGCCTGGCTTTCCTCTGCCAGCCCTTGTCCTGTCACTTATTCTGTGGTGTAGAACACACACTGAGGCTATTGAACTAACAGACAGCTCCTATGTTATACTCTCTGGCTCTCTGGGTGCTGTTAATGTTGGCATCTGACAGCATTCCCCTCTCTGTTTTGCATGTTCGCCTGCCTTGCTGCTGGAGCTTTCACCTCTGCCAAGGAGAGCTGTAAGGCTGACGTTGTGAGCCGGCTGTGTGTGTGTCTGCCTCTCAGGGGAAGGGAGTGGCAGCCGGGTGTGACACACTTGATTACCCCGGCTGATTGGGGATTATTTTTGGCCGCTTCCAATTGCACCCTCCTAAAAACAAAACTCAGTGTTTTCCCCTGTGATCATCCCCGACCATCGTCACATCAGTTTCATCTGACACTAACTACTATCTCTATTACACGTACGGCACGCAATAGCCTGCTGCTATGATATAACCAGTCCAAAAATGCAACACATGACACCTTCAGCTCCTGTCCCCTCTTGTTAACTGACACTCTGGATGAACTTGCCAGAAAGGGAAGTATTCCTGCAAGCGACACTCCCTCTGAGTTATAGTGAAATAGGGAAGCAACAAAAATAGCTCAGCGTCCATGACACGGTGACCAATGCACATATGAGAGGAACGAAGGGTGAACAAAGTTTTCTACTCTTGAATTTGATGATCAAACTCAAGTACTGAGGTCAACACACTGTCTTGAGTGACTAAGATACTTGGTTCATTCATCCTAACTGTCTCCACACAGTGAGTAAAATCATTTGCACGAATGAATTACATGTTAAGTCGATGCAAGGTCGTGATTAGACGCTCGATTTATCTGGTGGCGCGAATGACACAAGTGACGCGGGAGCTGAAAATGTTGATTTGAGGGGATATACGCATTGTGATTACCAATCAGCATGAAGATTGCCAGTAGATGTATGAAAACGGACGGTTGTTCACTGGTATCTAAACTGATCGTGTCGGTGTGTGGGTGCCTTGAATTACATAATACCTTTTCTTTCAATTACTGAAACCAGAATAAAAGGGACGGATTACCTGGTAAATTGTAAAGACCTTTGTATATCGCTTGATCCCACCAGCTGAATTGGCAGGGGTTACCATTGAAATCACCATTGACGTGCGAATAAAGTGACTAAGTAGGGCTACTTTTCATTCATGCATCTAGATTCACACAAATTAAGCGAGTAGATGATTTTACTTGCCCCATAAGAGTGCTGATGGTACCGTCAGCTGAAGCCCAGTTTCTCACTGAACAAAGTACTTCTCTACTGTTAGAGCCAAGAAGTATTTGTATTGATATTTTGACAGTCAAAACTTGACAGACGAATCATGTATTACAAGAGCTTTTTGTCCTCAAAGGCCACCGATGAAGGGGGTGAACAATCTAGAATCTGACAACTAGATTTTTCTGGGAACTCCTTCTCTACACATTAAATGACCTACACTATGACTGACTTGCAAGCTGTGACACATAAAAAGAGAATTAAGTTGACAGTATTTTAACTCAGTCATACATAGCTTTTAGCTTAGATTGGTTACTTTGCACCTCAAACTTTAGGCTCATTTTAAACACATTTATTCTTACTTTTTAATGCAGCAACAGCAGCTATGCTCATTTCTGAAGTAGCCAGATGTAAGACGGAAGTCTACAAAGTTAGAAACTAGCTAGAGAAAAGAGCGACAGTTTCGGCTTTAAAGGGAGAGGTTATGACATTTAGACTCACCAGCTAAACAATGTAAAAGACTTATGACTTCACTTGCAAGTAATGCATTTATACAGCAAGATACTATCTAATGGCAGTAATCTTCTATTGCCATATGCTAATTTTGAAAGCGGCACTATCATTCGCTGAAAATGAATGCTATGGTAGCTTATGTCTTCTTGAAGAGCCAGTGTTTGAAAAGTGTCAGCCGTTAAGAAGTACTAGCGTGTCCACTTTGTTTTTTTAAGCTCATCTGATGCTCTCCAAAGGGTCAAACATCCACCTGAGATATGAAGAAGTTTGAGCTCCTCCTGTATGTTCTCCCCTTGATTGAGGTGTTTCCGAACCATCATACACTCCACATATAAACCAGCAGTAGCTAGATCATTTGATTATCATTCATTGCTTCTTCTGAGGGTAATTCCTAACACTCCCACAGGAGTCCTCTACCATATGTTAAAGCCAATCTGAATAATTGAATTTACTCATGCAAGCTTAACCATTGCCATCTTAAACGATACTTGGCGACATTAAAATTGCAGTTAAGTCCGTAAACACAGCATTTGAATTTCAGATGTAAGGCTAAGAGATTTCTGTCCTGTAGGTCTTTGCAGCATTTGCAACTTGAGTAATCATGAATCCCATCAGGTAGAAGGGTCAATATTCATCTTAATGAGCAGCACAAAGTATTCCTCATGCATAGCAGCGCATAAAAATCCTGCTAGGGTAACTGGAACAGACACACTTGAATCCACTCTTGCTTAACAAAGAGTGAAGAGAAATGTGATCAGCTCAAAGGTTTGACCAAGCACTGTCCACGAAAAATGCCTACTACATGTCCTAATTTAGCACTTGGAACTTGCGAGGAGACTTCTGGTTGACCTCCGTTGCCCCCAGAGATCCATTTTCTTCAACTTGAACACTTCCCCTTCAGATGTGACCTGTGCTAACCTTTTGAACTAGCACTTCCTACTAATATCTTCAGACAAAGAGGCTCTCCAACAGCACATTCCAGTGCGTACTGAACTCTTGTCAACTTTCTTCAGTTCTGTCTACCGTGTTTCCGTCTGAAAGGTACGGAAAAACAAAGACAAATTTGGGCGGACAGGATGAGTTGTGTTCAGACACGAAAGGTATGATACAAACCAAATTCCCAGAATACAGCATTATTATCTCATGTAACAGGGTGTGAACAGTAGGTCTGCTGCTTTTCCAAGGAAACGGAGCCAAACACTTGTGTAATAGCTTTTGCTGCTCGATTTGCCCAGCAATGACTCTCATGGTTATTTAAAGGATGACAGAATTTGTACAATATGTGCCTTATCTGTGGAGGTGTTAACCAGTGTCAGCATGGTTAGTAAAGCTTAAGGCTCTCCAAAATAACACCTGAGCACAGTTAGAGGGATCGGTTTCAATTATGTGGAGTAAGAGCACTAAAATCTTTGCAAATTTCCATTCTAGTGAAATATGATTTGGACACTCAGCAGAAGTTGTTTCCTGAAGCTGAAAGGAAAAAAGGATTGGTTACCTAAATGAATGGGAAGATGGGATGGTGGAATATTTCAAGAGAAAGGGACTGTCTGGCAGCCTGCTCTCATCAGTACATAACAGTGAGTGCCTCTGGTTTAACCATTTATCAACAGCTTTTAGCAAGGTGGGCCCTGCGTGACCTTACCAGCTGTCTGTCAAACTAGGCCTGGTAAAGGGAGGCAGGGGGATGCACTTTGAAAATGACCACACATACCTGGCTGCTCTTTGTTGGGGTTTGAGCCAGACTCTTACTGGCAATTCTCTAATGGACCAGTGCTTTTCTATGGAGGAGTTACAGGATTTTATGTAACCTTAGGGGATGACTAACTGCCAGCCAAACAGCCTGACAAGACCTGCCAGATTCAATACCAATCATCACCACACCCTACCTGGTTGCCTTCCCTTCCCTGAGGTTACCTGTATACCTACACCTCAGTGATTTCTACCGTGGGTGGAGATTATCACCAGAATGGAATGTTTCCTGAAAACGAAACATTTCATTTTGCCATGAGCATTTCTTTGAAATGAGAAAAATGTGTTTGTTCCTTCAACTTTTTTTTTTAAACATACTAACAATCAATCGATGTTGCATCACTGTTCAGGGGTTTAATTTAGGGATGAACAGATGTTGATTTTCAGAGCCAACACTGACACAGAATATTAGTAGTTCTTGGACCTGTAAGAGTAATAATTACGACAGAGTATTACGGCCATATTAAGAAGAAAAAAAAATTAAGACTTCGAGGATAAAGTCTTTAATTTATGAGACTTAAGTCATTACTAAAGAGAATAAAGTAACTACTTACGAGAATTAAGTCGTAATAAGATCATTGTGATACTTTTGATAGTGTAGTGCTGATGTGCCGAAAGATTAAGTATCTCCTTGTTTGAGAAACCTACATGAAGTACATTTTCACGAAATGCTCTCTCTCATTTCAACAACTGTCATCTTAAACAAGTTAGAATATAAGGACTTGATTAAGACTTTATTCAAGTTTAATTGAAAAAAAAACTATCTTTAATCAACTTTTTCAATAAATTAGTGACTTTAATATATAATCCAGTATGGTTTTAGACCTGACTTCTCCACTACCACAGCCCTCTTGAAACTCATCAATGACATAACATCTGCGTCAAACAACAGCCTACGTGGACAGGACCATTTTGACAAACACCCACCTTAAGGATACTAAGTACTACCACAATATAAACTCCCATCTATTTGGGAAAAGTCAGAAATGTGCAGAGAAAGTAGGATTATTAGTTTTGCTCTAATCAGTCACTGCATCCAGATATCAATTCCTCCATCCTTGCATTCCAGTGCCTTGAAGATGATCATCTCAAACCATGGAAGTGTTTTTCTTGTGGGGGAAACTCATGGAAAACAAGCAGCTAAGCCACCATTACCATGAGCCAGCAGACTCGAACGTAGGCTTTAACCGCCAGTGGAAAACACACGACTGCAGCTTGATTCCATCAGCATGTGTCCCCCATCTGTAATGCCTTACATAATTGAAACTATGTAATATGAGACACGTTGTCAAAGCAGAGTTGACTTCTATTTTCTCTGTTGCTTAAGAACAATACAAAAACCCAATCATGGCGTTGTCTTCATCTTTTTCGTCCAGTGTGAACAAATAGAGGGAGATGAGGCTGACACACAAAAAAAGTAAACATTGCACTCCATTCAGTGTCATATTCTTTCAAAGCAACAACTCAACTCAAGCATCTGTCAATCAGATGGTTAACTTATATCACACCTGCTCTTTAAATGAACGATTGTTTTGGTCTGTGAGAGGTTCACAGTGATCTGAATGCAGAAATACTCAGAAATGCATGATATGTCCTCTAGCATCAGAAAAATGCCATATGAACATGTAGACAACAACAAAAACATGATTTTCATCCGAGTGGGTCTTTGGCTGGGAGTCACTGGATGTAAGAGAATAATCAAATTAATAATCAGATTAACTACACACCACATTAACATGATTGGACCGTTCATGCATGCATTTCTGCTCATTTCTTAACCTGTAGCAGCATTAAACTTACAATGAAATTGATCAACATTAATCTTTACAGGATTGAGTAACCTTTTAAAAGGGAAAAAGCGGCATATCTACAGTACAAACCCAAGTCAGTAAAGTAAGGCTTTCTGCCTCTGAACAACTATAAGCAGAGTTTGTAATGACAAGTAGGATATTCTCTTGCGTAATGTCTTTGCTGAATAAGATCACTTGTCACTGCAGTGCTAAAACTGAAACAACATGACAAACCGTCGCTCACAATGTACAGCATCTTCAGATCCCCCTTCTGTCTGCAGACAGTAATTGGTCCAATAATTGGAAGAGACAGAGGGAACACCAGCTGAATAATCCCCCACAGCTTTTCCCTGCCACATGTTATAGGGCCACATGGCAACCTGTTGACACAAGCCCACAATCCCAGGGGGCCAGTGCTGGGTCTGCATAAACAGAAAATGTACTCCGCACGGCAAACCGGCTAAAGCATGTATCATGTTACTAGACAGAGAAAGACAGGGTGTCTTTGCTTATTTGAGCTGTATTTGAGCTCATTCCGCACAAGTTTGTTTGACTAGTTTTAATTCAATTCAACATAAACTGCTGCAGCTCAGTCGACAAAGACCCTCATTTGTGTTTAAAAGTTTATGCTAGGTTTAGAAAACCAAATAGCGGTAAATTTTTACCTTACGACTATTCACATCAGCGCAGTTAAATATATCCCAGCGTAAAACTAAGTTATAGTCAAACACACTGTAACACTGAGTTAGACACTCCCTCGAGAGATGAATGTTGCTGACTGTTAGCTTCCCTAGTTATACCAACTTGAGTAATGACCGCACGATAGCAATACACAGTGGTCTACGTTTCCATGTGCAAACCTCAACCAAAAAGCCACTTGTAGCCACAAATAATCGCGGCTAATTTCCAGGTCTTGGTCGTCTTGGTCTGATTGCATTTCCATTAAGTATAAGTCATAAATGATTTTCCTTGAGCTGCGAGACTCCACTGCACTTTGTGATCAACTCATCAGGGCTCCCCACCAAACAAGCAGGAGGAGGAGAGCGGGTGAGTTGTGTTTGGTCTCTTTGCTAAAGGAATCAGGCAAAGTTAAAAAGATATTTGGTGTCTAGTACTATGGCTGGGACCCTGTATGTACTGTTGATGAAGTTAGGTGCTGTTCTGAGCATTAATTTTACATCATTCTATCGTGCCGTTGTTGCAGAAGTTGGTATAACTAGAGAAGCAAGCAGTCGGCAACATTCATCTCTTGAGGGGGTGTCTAACTCGGTGTTACGCTGTGTTTGACCATAACTTAAACTTGAGTCAGAATATCCCTTTAAGTATGATCAATCTTAGCCGAATAGAAGTCCATATTCTCATTCAAACATGTCTGAGAGTTAAATGAGTCCCCTACGCTTAAAATATGTGAAACAAGACATCATTCCAGCAGCCTTTTGTCCATTTTATCTCTGATGAGCCACAAAGACTTCTCCGAACACAAAAAGACGATGACTCAAATTTGAGAAAACCATGAGGGAGCATCGATGAGTCATTTGGACTGCGCTCCACCTTGTACGCTTCAATTAATGAAATGATCCTGCACCCGATTCTCCTTGGTGTGATAATGAATGACAGGACGGCAGAGTGAGCCTCTGTCCGGCCAGCTGAGCTCTACCTTTGATACACAACGCAAGATGACTCATCAGACGCTTGTCACAGCTTCCTGGCTGTGTGCCTGCTCTGAACAGTGCTCCTGAAAACTCCTCTGATAGGCCCCATGATTTATTAAACACATGCTAATGTATTTTGCATTTAAACAGCCTAAATGCTCCAGCGCACTTCACTGGTAAAAAGAGAAAAAAAAAAAGCTCCTCCAGCAGAGATTTGAATGTGTTATTCTGAATCACGTCTATTTGCATCATCAGTTTTGCTTTGCTGAATATGGCCGAGTTGCAGATTCAAAGCAGGCAGGAAATGTTTTGGTAAATGTCGGAAAACAGGAGAACAAATTTCCACTTTCCTGACAGCTGTGATGTGCAGGAGAATCAAGGGTCAGTCTGTAAACTACACAAGATCTCTCATGTGTATTAAAAAAAAACAACAGCAGCGCTCAGCCCACTTTAATTCATAACCACAGAGGATTTCGTCATTGTAGAATTATCTGATACCAAGCAGCTTAATGCTGCATAATCTACCCAACCTGAAAATCCTGCCCCTGAGGATAAAAACCAAGAACCGAAAAACAGATCTGGCCTCAGAGATGGAATTATATCCAACAAGATCACACAAGTCAGACATAATCCTGTGCCGCAGGCCGGAGCCCCAAACTCATTATTGATGAATTAATGTGCCCTTCGCTAAAACCCTTTAAACGGCATTAAGATATGTCCAGAAGAGAAGCGTTATAAGGCAAATGAGTGACTCCTGTAGTGACCCCTCCATCTCATTTGTGGTAATGGGGAGAATGGCAGAGGAAACTGTCCACTTTGTAAGAGCTATGCTGTGTAGGTCAGCGAAGAGCAGCCTGATGTAATGAACTATTCTTGGGTGGAGGATCAATAAGGATTCATCAAATAGCCGTCCTGTGCTCAGCAAAATAGAACAAGGAACTGGGATGCAGCAGGAAAAAAGGCAACAAAAAAAAACTAACAATCAATGTCTGCAAAGCTGCTTGGAGGACACAACAGTCTCGGCATGACTGGAGAGCAAAGGAGGGCAGAGGAAGAGGAGGAAGGGAGGGAGGAGAGACAGAGACAGAGAGGACAACAACAACATCAACAACAGTCCAGGCACTGTCTGCAAAGTTGAAATGTCCCTTCAGCTCGAGTTTGCTGGTTTCCTCCAGCACAAACATCAGCTGCCATGACATCAGACTACAGGAGAGAGATGGGGATGAGGGAATGGTTGAAGGGTGGAGGGTGGTGATAGTGGTGGTGGTGGTGGTGGGGACATGTCAGTGCAGCTGCTGCAGTCATCTCTGCCAGACACCTGCCTGGGCGGCGGGTGTAAACAAAGTAATTGAGAGCCCACAGCACTCTCATGTCGCTCATATCATCACCTCACACAAGAGACAACAGCAGAATATGTAGGCAAATGACATGATCAACAAAAGAAAGACAAACAAAAGGACAGAAACATGAGAAGTGAAAACAGCAGCCCTACCAGCAGAGAGAGACAGTGAGGAGCCCAGGACGCCGACAACACTGGCAGGATGAAAGCGAGGGACCATCCTTACACATTCACCTCCAGCTTCAGAGAGAGACAGGGCCCTCTCCACCCTCTCTCTCTATCTGTGAACCTCTCTCTCTCTCTCTCTCCTTTGTCAATCTCTCTACACGACTCCCTCAGCCCCTCCCCTATTCACTCGCTCTCTCTCCACCCACCCTCCCTCTCAGTGGAGTTGTGTGTCCAGTCTGATGCAGCCCAGCGAGTCAATGCCTCAGCCGACCATGCTGCAAGGTCAAGGTCTCCTACTGCACACAATGCTTCACAGCCAAGAACTCCACACAGCGTGAAAGCTATTCATAGTTAACATTCAGTCATTTCACAGATTGGCATTTCCTCCCCAGGACAAACGTGTGGTAATAAATGAGGTGAGCTGCTCCGAGTTTGTTTGCAGGGAAACTGCTCAGACTTTTTTGGCAGTGGAGTTGGAAATTCACAGGAGGAATTCAATGATGACTGTGACCAGCATCAGTGCAGACACAAGTCAATCAGTCTTCAGAGGACAGGTTCGCTTTCCGCTTTTCTTCTGCTTTGAAAAGTCCATCTGAGTGATTCTTTGAGGCTCAGAAATTAAAAAGATTTCAAATCAAATGGTGAAGATTTTATTGACTGGGTATCTGGTGTAAAAAAATGCACTTTTAAAGTCCTTAAAGGGGGGATATTGTGCATTTTTGTCAGACTCTGTATTTCCTCTATGACACCTCTGTAATAGCTTTATGTGGTTTTCAGATTTTAAAAAAGCCTCACATTTTTCACCGTGACGTATTAAAATACCATTATCACAACCTCAGTCTGAAATGCTTCGTTTTAGCTGCTGCCCCCCCTCTCTATGAGCACACTTTACTCTCCAGAGGCCGGCCAAGGGCAGAGCTCAGTGTTTTGGCCTCGCTCCCTCGAAGGTAGTTGATCAGTTCAGCAGTGTTCCCCCCATAGACATCGTATATATACATTTTTTATTATGTCTATGGTTACCCTGGTCCACTGTGGGTGTCATATTTCACATGCTCTGGGAGGCAGGCTGTTTGGTTTTGCCAGAAGCACATAACCCAGTAAGGAACAAGTATTATTCTTATGTCACACTTAAGTAAATCTTGCATATGGACACCAAACTTTGTTACTTTGCAGTTTTTGTTGTAAAGGTGGAAATTATGTCCAAAGTATGACAGCTGTATGATAATTAAATGACAGTTTTCAAACACAGAAAGTGAAGACAGTGAGCACATGTACCCTGCCTCAGTAGGGCCACCCAGGTCACAAAGTCTGGACGCACCCCTGGTTGGGAGCAAAACTGTGGTCTCTCTGTTAATGCAGCCTTTGACAAAATTGTTTGAAGCGTTCAAAACTTTCACATTAGCACAAGATCTATCGAAACAACACAATAACTTTCACTGTCTGTTTCCATTAAACTTACCAAATACAAGACTAATGATGATCCCATTAGGTTCAGCTGTACCACACATTTAACATCAGTTAGCAGATACTAGCAAGGTAGCATGCCACACTGTAGGTCAGTGGTCCTCGAGCCCCCCTGTCCTGCATGTTTTGGATGTTTCCCTGCTCCAACACACCTGATTCAAATGATCAGCTCGTTATCAAGCTCTGAAATGGCTTAATAACGCGCTGATCATTTGAATCAGGTGTGTTAGAGCAGGGAAACATACAAACAATGCAGGACAGGGGGGCTCGAGGACTGGACTTGAGAACCACTGCTCTAGGTGATGAACAAATTTGGCGAGCTAAACATTTGCATGTTAGCATTGTTAGCATGCTGACTGGCCTGTAGATAGACCCAAGTTGTGGATTCACAGTGCTCTGAGTATTGTTAGTATACACTTGGTCTAGTTTCCTTCTATGAAAGCATATCGCATCATTCACAAAAAAAACAAAAAACTTTTTTTCCGAGTAATTTTTTTCTTCTTTTCTGTTCTTCAGACATTTTTTTAATCTGTTCTTCAGACTAAATTTCTTCTTGTTTTTTTTCCAGACTAATTGTTTTTCCTATTCTCTGGGATCATGATCATTTAAAAACAGGTAGATACTTTGGTTGATACTTCAGGTACATGAGAGTTTTATATAGTATGACACATAACCTTTGTTTGAAGGTTGAAGCTTCTCTCTGTCATTTGTCTTCATGTGATTTTATATGAAAACATTACTTACAAAAAGAGCTGAGAAACAAAATAACACATAACCCTGAACTAATCAACAGAGAACTAAAACCAAACAAGCACACAGACAGCAGTTTTCTGTGAGCTGGACCTCCGCGTATTAGACTTACTGTTGTGTCTGTAAATTGCAGCTGGCACGGAGCGGCATTAATATCCTGAGTGAGCCTCTCTATCCACCTGGGAGGAACTCTGCCAGGGGTCGTGCCCCCTTCTAGACCTGGCACTCCACTCACGGGCGTGTCGCCTTGTCAACTGGTGCGGTGGCAGGTCTGTTGACAGTGCCAGGAGGTACAAACAGGGACGAAGGGTGAGAGTGGAGACTAGTATCTGTGCTCGTACCACTGGACTAGCAGGATTACTTGTAATGGGATTTCCCACTAATGGCTCCTTCTGACAGGTGGTGTCCCTGTTTAGCTCAAGTTCAGCTTTGGCTATAAAAACATCAGTGTGGTTTAAAGCTCCCTTTGCCAGGCCTGGTCTTAGAAAGCTGTTTATATCACTACTGAAAGTCTTCCTTTCCATTGTGAACACAAGATAGCCTAACTGTGTGGATTAAGATTATTCCCCCTTTGAAAACATTAAACCTTATCCAAACACACCATTGTTAACAGGAAAGTTTAATTTTCTCACTTTATATTCATATTCATACATTATTTAAAATTTAAGATGAGTCTTTTTAGACTCTGAAAGGCTGAATGGCTCGCAGTGCTAAATTTGGATTCAGTGCTGGTAATGTTTATCCAGGGTCCACTTGTTATTTCCCTTCCCCTGCTTATCCTGGTCTAGTCATCTACTTTAAGCTAAATTTAAATATCCATAATATTTTATGGATACTTTATTTACTCTCTGGTTTAAATCACATTATAAAGGGAATCTGGAGTAATTTTATACAGCTACTTTGGAGTTTTAAAGGCACTTTTATTTGACTTTTTTTTTTAAATAATGCTAATAAAAGTATAACTCCAAACATATGCTTATATTTCAACGATTCACTGTAAGCACCAGACAGCCATTTCCTTTGAGACCATGTTTTTTTTTTATTTAAGTTATATAAACTTCATGCCCCAGGTGTGTCAAAGCTTCCACTTGTGAGCCACCCAAATCTGCCATGTCGCAGATCATTGCATCATTTGACACCTGCAGCACTGAAGAGTTTTAAAAAAGCAATAACACTGATTCCCAAAGGGCCAACATTAAGTCAGTGCTAAAAGCAGAGAGGAGATTTAAAAACATGACTATGCAAAGTGTTGTTATAAATATGCCATTTATTCAACACACTTTGGGATGCTACTGAGGAAGAGGTGCCAGCTGTGCTTCATAAACCTGAGGCAGGGGTAATGTTGCTGATTTTGTAAAGGCAAAAATGTCAGCAGTATCATGTCAAGCACCCTCACCTCTGCCTTTAGTCTGTGAGAGGAAAATGAAGTTTTTTTTCTGTCTACTCATAATTAGGATGAGGACTTCTGATCTCAAGCCCGCTGCGTTTCGATCAAGTGTTTATATTGAGGTTTATAGTGAGCTTCTTCACCACCTCCGACAGGAACCTGTTCCACCCAAAAGCAACTTTAAAGGGATATTCCAGCGCAAATTTAAGCTATGGTCAAACATACCGTAACTCAAAGTTAGACACCCCCTTGAGAGATGAATGCTGCCCACAGCTTGCTTCTCTAGTTATACCAACTTCAGCAACAACCACATGACAGCAATACACAGCCCTCTACGTCTCCACGTGCAAACCTCAACCAAAAAGCCACCCTATAACCACAAATAATGCTCAGAACAGCACCTAACTCCATCAACAGTACATAAAGGGTCCCAGCCATAGTACTAGCCATCAAACATACTTTTAGCTTTGCCCGGTTTCTTCAGCAAAGAGACCAAACACAACTCACCCACTCTCCTCCAGCAGCTGCTTGTTTGTGGGGGAGCCCTAACGAGTCGATCACTGATTGCAGGGGATTGTTTCCATGAAGTAAAAATCATCATAATAATCATTTTGCACTGCGGTCGTGGTAGTTCCTCTGCCTTAGTGTCTGGATTGCATTTCCAATAAGTAATAATCATAAATGTTCTTCCTTGAGCTGCAAACTCCGCTGCACTCGGAGATCGACTCGTCAGGGCTTGAGCTAGATGCTTGAGGAATAGAGGCCTCATAGAAACCTGAATTTGTATGTTTTTGTGGTACCACATAGGGGCACAGCCTTTCTCAGAGTGTGATTTTTACGCAGAGTTCTGAAGAGGCAGAGGAATTGTGACCAATAAACACACATGGTGCTGTTTGTGCCACTGTTTACAACCACGCTGTTGTGCTGCTGTTACTCCCCTGTTAATATTTGTGTTGCCAGCTGAACAGCAGAATGAATTCCTCCTGTATGTCACAAGAAAGGCAAGGTGCAGTGGTGCAGAAGAGGTCGAAGACAATTATAAGGACCTGCTGGAGAGCTGGCATCAGTTTGTTGTCAGTACCACAGAGCTCAATGACTTTCCAGGTGGATAATCTGCAAAAACTACAAATGTGACGCAGGATTGCATGGATTAAAAAGGAAATGGCATATTGGCAAATCCCAACAAGACTGCATGCAACACCCTGAGGCGACCTGCATTAAGATGTAGATAGTTTGTTGCTTTACATAAGCAACTGAAGCAGTCAGATGATGGTGGTTTGCAAGCCGTTATCTAAATAACTTTAACAATTGTATGATAGTAAAACTTCTTACACTAAACCTTATCAAACCTTGGAGAAGGGCGTACTTTTAAATCCAGATCTGCTGTTTTGAATATATTTGTACCTGAGGAAAGCTTTCAGTCAGTCTAAACCCTGCAGCCACTGCTGGTCTGACTTTACTGTTCATTTTTTTTGGCTGCAGGGCATTTGAATTGTGGTTTCTGTGGTTCACTGCTGCTCCTGTGTGACCTTGTTTCACCTCATCTACATTGCTTTCTGGCATTTTGTTGAAGAAGGTGTGGTGCATATAGTTTAGTCTCCAGCAGCGCCTGGTCTCAGGCAGGGAGAGGGCCGGCTGGGGGGCAGGGTAAACAACAATAGCTGCAGGAGCGTCATAATGTAATGATGCTAATGAGGATAAAGCAGCTTGGTACCTTTTCTCCATAAGCCTCTGAAAGCAGGACAGCTTGTGACAGCGGAGGGATCAGCAGCACGGTTTCACACATCGCAACATAAAACAGTGTGAAATGTTCGACTGAGCAGAAGGACCAAAGAAACCTTTGCCAGAAAAAAAAGACAGCCGGGAACTTTTGGCCCTTAACGTCTGAGAGCAGTCCTGCTGAATAAATATTTGGAGGTATTGAAGGAAAGGGAATAAGAGCAAAACTTTCCCAGCATGTTTTCATTTTTTATTTTTTGTCAAACAGAAAACAATATGCTGCTAAAATGAACTGGATATCATTCGTTATTGATGCTCTCAGAGATGAAGCGCTCCCCCACAGTTGCCATCAACGCTACAGTTTGGCAAAGCATCACAGCTGAAAATCCCTCCCGGGGGTTAAATCACATCAGCCGCGAATAAACTGCACACTCTGGTGACACTTTGGCACTTCTGATCAATACTTCAGATGGCCGTTAATAAGTCACCGTGTGGGAAAATGACTCCCTCAAACCTCTTTTGTATTGTAAATGCTGGGAAACAACAATTTTAGAGGGAAAGAGATCAGAGCTCTGCTCTCAGCAGAGGAAACAGCCTGTAGTTGTTGCAATGAGGGAAGAGGGTGAATGAAGTCAGGGTGATAATGATAATTCAATAGTTAGGTTCAGTAGAGGAGCACTTTATTTATGTTCAGTGGCTCAAAATCACAACATGGTAAATGGACTGCACTTACATATTACTTATACAGTCTTCACGACGATGCCACATGTCAGACATCCAGAACTGACTGCAGAAGCTGCCATGCAAAGAGCCAAACAGTACACAGCAGTAAATCAAAATCAACGTTCATGAACTGAACTGGGACTCAACTCCAGCTCAAAAGACACTTCAACATGTTGACTGCAGGGTTTTGTAGTCAGAGAGTTTACCACCTCTGAGACACAAGTCCAATCATCATTATCATCATCATCATCATCATCATCATCATCATCATCATCATCATCATCATCATCATCATCATCATCATCATCCATGCAAAGCCAGAAACTGTCAGAGAGGGTGGAGGCTAGGGATGGGCGATAAATTATTGTTCATTATATATCGTCAGAAAAATCCTCCATGATAAATATTTGCCATCTCATCATTAATGCAATAAATGCAAGTTGATGACGTAAGTACATGAGACGGACCCGCAGCCATAGCCAACACAGAGCAGAATAACAAACAAACATGGCTGAAGGTAATGAAGAAGACGTTTCTGAGTAGCTTGTTACTGAACAAGGGAGACTGGGGCTTAGATGAGCGCAATCAGGTCTGCCTGACATCAGACAGTGGATCTGCTGCTGTTCACTCTGTGCAATAAGAGTTTTCAACAAATGTTGAAAATGTTTTCATATTTGAGACTTGTTTGATGTCATTAGTTTTCTCCATAACCTACCACTCAAACTTGTGGTTAAGTATCTTATTTTACTATTCCTTTGGTGTCCTCAAGACAAAATGAGTCAAAAATATAGATTGGAATTATAATATTTTTTATCGGGACTTTTATTGTTATCGCCAGAATGGCAAATCTTATCCCTATTGGAGGCTACATGGACAGTTTCTTCTGGGACACACCCATCAGGAAGCTTTCCTAACCTGGTAGTCCACTTTCACCACCCTGTTTCTCTCTGCTCTGATCCAGTGTGTCTCAAGAAGTTTCTTATAAGACATTTTTTGTTGTTGTTGTTGTCGTGAAGGAAAGTCAAAGCTATCTACTCTCCCCGAAGAAAAAGACTCCAGAAAACAGAGATGTCTTTATGTTTTCAGGCTGCAATGCACGGCTGTTTGTGCTGGCCATCGTCCCCGATGACCCCCTCTGTGAGCAAAGGCCACTGTGAGCTGGGTTTGCACCTCAGCTGTTTCTGAAACCTGGGGCTGCATAATCTCAGTCTCAATTGTTCCTCAGTGAAACTTTCACGATCCTGGGTAAGTAATGAAGATAAAGGGGCCTCATTTTGAACAATGGTAATAAAGCAGTAGACCGTTTGTGTACAAGAACCACTGCAGACCCATTAGTAATCTAACTACGACAGTTATTAACATTACATAATGAAGCCACTTGAGGCTTTGAGAGGTAGCAGACATTACAAACCTAATGTCTCAAATGATTAAGGCCAAAGGAAAAACCAGACAAAGCAGGCGGCTCTCCCTAGGGCCGTAAAAGCCCCATTTAAGAGTCTGCAAGTCGGTTTGTTATATTTTATTCACCACACAATATCCAGCAACATGATGTAGTGTTACAATTAAATCAATGGGGAGTGTTTGTGTGTGTGTTTCTGGCTGTAACCAGAAGAGGGCGTTATTGTCCCAGTCTTTGGAGCTCATCAGCCGCGATATAATTTCAGAGCCAACAAAGTGATCAGAAGTAGGCTGAAAAACAGCGGATACTTGGCACATCTGACTTTCCCAAAAAAGAACACCTGACACCTCTCACTTCACGCATGTCCTTCTCCTCAGGCGTAGGACATATTGGCTGATGTAATCCTCCAGATTGTGCTCGAAATTATAATTGGGGTGAAGAGGCTTGCATTCAGATGAGGCGGAAACAGACTTTTTTTTCCCCCGCTCTTGACCAAAGCATTGTCTCCTGTAATTCTGAAGTCTCTCTCTCTCTCTTCTCAAACCAATTAGATCCAGGCCTGCTGAGCGAGGGGGAGGAGAGGGAGGACGGGCCTTCTCCATCAGCCTGCTAACCACTCAGGGGAGCTCATTAGAGCAGCCAGCAGCCCAGAGGCTTGGTGTTGTGTTGGCCCCACTTCTGACACCCTGTCAGTACCGTCGTCTTCGACGCTACTAAGAGAAAGAGCCGTTGTGAGGATGCACAAGCAGCTTTTAACTGTATCTCCTGACAGCCAGTCACAACACTGAGGTGTCCAGATGTAGCGTGTAACCGCTGGTCTAAAAACAGCCTGCAGACGTTTCATGAAGCAGCTCTCTCTGAGCGGTCTCCTGGATCTGCTAATTGAATCAAGGTTTTCTTTCAGAGAATAAAGCAACTCTAAAATCTCAGAAGACGGCACGTTTCGGCATCATGAGACACTTCACAGACACACAGCAGGTTGATATCATCATTCCTGCACTGATTGAAGTAACACAAGCCTCATAAAAGAGCATCTCTGTATACCCTGTTCAGATCCAGACTGCAGCTCTACAGCAGCTTGAATCTGAGGCGGATCCTTGACAGCAGTATCCTGAAGCTTGTGATGTCGGACTGTGAAGCCTCCGCAGGGAGAGGACGAGAGCCTGCATTCTGTTTTACTGCAGCTCTTCTTCTCCAAGCATTAAAGCATGCTCTCTCTCATACTTGCTAACAGCAGGTACTGTGCTTATCCCAGAGCCTCCTTCACACGGAGGCCCTCCTCCTCTTCAGGAGGAGGCGCATCCACCAGAAATGGCTTGCATTGGAAGCAATGAAGGATGATGTACACAGAGCTGGCGTGCCATCGTGCTTACTTAGACAGAAACCTCTGTGGAGGACTACAGTAGGTTCTGGATGGAGTCCACTGAATTGGGATGGCAACAGACGGCAGATGTTTGTGTGCACAGGCAGAGCTAGATTTAATGACTGTTTACTGTCGTGTGCAGAGAGATGTTGGTCACATGCTGCTGTCTGGCTGCTGAGTGGCACCTGATCATGATTAGCAGACATGATGCATCAGTTGAAGTATTAATCTGCTTCAGTACAATCTGAGTATCAATTCACTTTCTTCTCTATAGTTGAGTGCTAAACGGGCTGAACTTAATAACCCTTTCCCTGCCTTGACTCAGCTCAAAGGACTTTAACATTACATGCTACATGCACACATTCACACCACATTTATATAAACTGATAGCAGAGGTTGTCTTTATCGTTATTTCCTTTTCAACACATTCACACACTGCTGGGCTTTGCCACCGGGAGTGATTTTGGGTCAAGGGTCTTGTCTGCTTCAAAACCTCCAATCTTCCAACTGAGAGATGACCGACTCCAATGATGAGCAACAGCCACCTTGTTTTGAAACCTGATCAGTGGAGCAAAAAAAAAAATAAAATAAAATAAAATAAAAAATTTGACCAGAGGGGTTGAGGCTGATCTAAATACCGTCACTGTGAAAATCCTGAGAACCTTTGAAAATGGGGGAAGGGGGTCATCTTTATGTCAATAGTGCCAGTTTCTTTGAATATTTAGTTTGGAAATATGAAGGAAAATGTTTTGTAAGTAAGTGGTGTTTATCACTCTGGTTTGTTAAAATACAATTATATCAGCCTGTCTTTGAAGGGATATTCCGGCGTAAAATTCACTTAGGGTCAAGCACACTGTAACACAGAGTTAGACACCCCCTCAACAGATGAATGTTGCTGACTGCTTGCTTCTCTAGTTATACCAACTTTAGTAACGACCACACGATAGCAAAACACAGTGGTCAACGTCTCCATGTGCAAACCTCAACCAAAAAGCCACCTATAGCCACAAATAATGCTCAGAACAGCATCTAACTTCATCAACAGTACATATAGGGTCCCAGCCATAGTACTAGCCATCAAACATCTTTTTAACTTTGCCTGATTTCTTTAGCAAAGAGACCAAACACAACTCACTCACTCTCCTCCACCAGCTGCTTGTTTGTGTCGATCACTGAGTGCAGCAGAAAATTTATGATCATTACTTCATGGAAATGCAATCAGACCGAGACGCTAGGGCAGAGGAACTACTGCATCTTCAGCGCAAAATGATTATTATTATAGTTATTTCTTCAAGGAAATTATCAGCTGCACTTGGCGATCGACTCGTCAGGGCTCCCTCACAAACAAGCAGCTGCTGGAGATTTAGCCTTTTTTCTGAGTTACTGATCGCACATTGTAGAGAGGGCAAAATTATCATACAAATATGATAATTACTGTACACCTGGCAACCCTGAGTCCTTAACACTGCACTGGAAGCACAGAGAAACTAGTAAAGAGAACCTATTGCATTGACATCATTAGTAAGTCTCATTGAAGTATCGTGGGATCTCCTAAAGAACTGCTTTGAGCAGTATACATCCATATTTTAGGATTTTGACAACACACATTTACCTTGTGATTGAACTTCAATGTATATACAGCAAGTATGGACACTAAACAATGTAACTTTTCTTTTTGTTTGTAAAAGTGGAAAAGCATTATCTCCTTTTAATGTCTTATACTTTTTTGCTGACTCAGGAGTGCAACATAAAAAGAATAAAATCAGTGATTAATAGTAATGAGGAAAAAATGGAGAAACAAAAAGTCACTATAATCAAACAGTGGAAAGGGTATAGTTATAAAAAATGAAAAAGGGCAATTTGTACAATTCTTTGTGTTAGATGTAGTGGTTTTGTAATTACAATATTGTTTAAGTTGACATGCAGAATCCTTTACAAGCTTTATCAATAACTTTTTCAGTCCAGCCTGTCTGCCCTCTATGACTCGGCTACCATTTCATCTTATCAAACACAGAACCAGAATAAACCACAACAGCTGGTGTTTACCGACAGCACTTGACACAGCACATGTCAGACTTCAGCTCAGCTCAGAGATGAGCATCACAGAAGAGTCTCTGAAAACATTCAGCATTTCTTCACATAAAACAAGATAAGCTTGTACAGTCAGATATCAGACAAATCTGTGCCGTGCCCTGCAACATAAGTACAAAATAAAACACAGCTTTTGACCACGTTTGGAAGCAAAACCACACTGCTCGACTTGGCCTGTCATTATTATTGCGAAAAATTCTTCCGATGTGTTTTCTTTGATGCAAAATATCGTGACACACTCAGTGAAACTGATGACAGCTTTCTTATCAAACAGTGAAAAACTGTTCAAAACTGCAAAGCTAAGAAATCTCTTAAAAAGAGTTGTTTTGATGGAGGATGTGAGGAGTCTTCAAAGGGAGCCCATACCGATGCACCATGAGGGCTTATTTCTACTGTTCAACTCTTGTCACTGTGACATGATAGAGGAGATCAGATGAAAGCTGCCGGCACAAAAGAGAAACAAAACACAGTGATTGTTAGCAGCTCTTTGAAGAGTTCTTCAAATCAGAGCAGAGAGAAAGAAACAGGGAGAGCCGAGCCACGTTCAAATAAAACTAATGATATCACGGTGTCCAGGAGGGGGCTGGTGAGGGTCATTCTGCTCCTGATGTCCGTTATCATTTCAGATGGGTTGGTTATCTGCTGTGAGTTTCTAATAAGCCTTATATCTCTCATGTGTCATCAAATACTTCATCAAAATCCATCAAGAGACGCCTCTATGGGGAGATGCTGAGGCAAAGAAATTACTGCGCCTCCAAAATGGCCCCCATAAGCATGCAAAGACACGTTCACGAAAACATTACACACGTCTACAACGTTTATCTGCACCTGGATCACACAGCTCTTCAATCAAAAGCAAATAAATAGAAATCTGCATACACCGAAATCTGAGCCACACCCACTGAGCAACATTAAAAGCTAATCAGATGTTGAAAAGCTTTTCATTATGGCCAGAGGAAGACAGATTGGTGTGTGGGGACCACTGACTGTGCAGCAGCTCTGCCCAGTAATTACCAGTGGTCCACCACCTGCCCCCCAATCACAACGCCATCTCATCCTACTCATAAAACATACTTCCACACAGCTGCGGACTCACACTTAATGGCTCAATCTACCACTATGAATCATTCTTTCACAGTATTTATGCAGGCAGCGTTCACACACCTATAAGAGGAAAGGAAGTCATTTGGTTGAGGGTAATCACCCGTTAACCTCTTAGTTCGGGAGATCATGAATGCTCTCTGTGTTTTAGGAAAACAAAGTAAAAGATAGCAAAACTTGGTCTCCTGTCAGCCAGATTCATCAAGCCACAAAGATCAAACTCCCAGCAAAGCAGTTATGCTCATCCTTTGATTGCTCTGTGGTTTCTTCCCTTTGTAATTTGGTTTCTTTATCACCTGCAGAACGGGCAGCCTCAAGCGCAGACGCTCCACTAAGGTGGTCTTTACACGAGTACGAATTTGTAAGACACCGGTAAAATAAACTATCAATCTGGTGATATTGACACACGGAGACGCATGAAAATGAGTCTGCAGGTGGATATCTGGGTATTCGTCTTCATGCCGTAGTTGGTATAAATAGATAAGTCCAGAAAAGATGGTGATCTCACAGCACCCCCAACCCACGTTGTCACACACACAGCAACAACAACAATGGCGGTAGCTGGGGTGATTTTGTCCTTGTTCCAGCAACTACAAATATTGCTACGACTTTTATACCAACATTTAGAACAGCAACAACACCAGCTACGGCAACGCGTGTACAACTTGTTGTCGTGGAATCCACCAGAACCAGACGGGAAACCCAAACCTGATTTTGCGTGGATTTTGCTTTGTCATGTAAATGCACTAAGCCTATATACAATACGATGTGTAAACAGCGATACATGTTTTGGTGCCGACGCCAAGATAATACTGGGCCGTCCTCATGTGAGGAGCGCCTCAGTGCATCCAAAAGTACAAAAAAATAATAATTTTTGGATGTTTTGTAAAAGGCTAATGGGACCCCCACCGAAGCAAGCAGTCTGCAACATTCATCTCTGAAGGGGGTGTCTAATTCAGTATTAAGGTGTGTTTGACCATAACTTAAATTTACACCGGAATATCCCTTTAACCTTTGGGAATGTTAGACTTCCATTACAAGGCTGCTTCCACTCTTATCACTCTTATGAGAGAGTGTACAGTAGTTCACCCTGCAGCCACTCACTTTCTGGGTGGATCTGAGAGAGTTGCTTAGGGTTACCGAGCACACAGAAGCAGCAGAAGTATTTTGCTCATATTAATGACACAAAGATAACACAATTATCAAAAAATCTGGTCAATATTGTCATCTTACTTAGAAATTCTGTGCTCAGTATTAAACACAGTATTACTTTGTGTTTCACCACGTAGTAGAAGTACCAGAAGAAAGAAAACTCATGTATGCCTTTAACCTAACCTAACCCCAACAACTCAGACCAACAGCGGGTCTCATTCATGAAACATGAGCCGAACAAATTCATGGATCAGAATTTACAAACCACCATTCATCGATGTTTTGGTCGTTCTGATTTAGTCACAGCTACTGAAAAAATCTACACCTGCCTCTGACTGCTCGTAGAGTTTGTGTGAGTGAAAAATACACAGTGCTCATCAGTCCACAGGCAGCAAATGTTCACACTTCCTCATATGGTGTTTGTTGACTATTCATAGATGGAGATCTATGTTGACCTATTGTTGCCAACCAACTCCATGTGGAGCCTGAGATGATGATTCATGCAGCACTATTATTTCCATAATTTACATGACTGCAAAGCCATAAACATTCAACCCTTCGCAGTATGAACTAATGTGCAATTTATATATGAGTACAGCCTGCAAACATCTAACTGTTTATGTTGGTATATACACTGGTGAATTGCGATATGCATGGAGCAAAAACATATTAACTCACCTTCATACATACACACACACAAACAGGCATGCACACACACACACGCACCTCCCCCTCCCTCTTCAAGTCACTCCCTCCTCCCCTCTGCCCTCCAATTTCCTCCGCATTAATTATGACGCTGGTAATAAAGGAAAGTGTTCAAAGGGGAGGAATTGCAAATGAGTAGGAATTGATTGGTCCTCTCTTGTTCTAATTGATTGCAGACTTCACCCCTCTGAATAATGAAAAAGAGAGAAGAGCGGGGGACAAGGGGGCGAGGAGGAGGATCAATGTTTGTGAGAGGGGTTCAATCATGTGTTGGGGACTCAATGAAGCCTCTACAGACCATAGAAAAAAATGCATCTAATAATTTAAATATCCACCTGTCTTATTCTCTTACAAAAACATGTGTTACCATGATAAGTTAGTGTGAAATTATGATTTTTCCCCCATGACTGTTGATCTGGTGTTCAGTATCTCTTTCATGATTTTATTGCCATGGCACAAAGCATATTGATAAAGTATTTCAACATCACTCCATCTGACTTTCCTATAAAACCTGGTTGCTTATCTACTGTGCAGTTTGTGGCACTTCAGTTTCCATGGTAATCTCCTCAATGCTCCAAAAACCATAGAGCTTATTAGCTGGTATGTGAAAAGACATCAGCTGGTATCTGCCTCAGTTTATGTGACATTATTCCACGTTATTTTGATAAACCTTGCTTTAAGTTTAAAACGCCATCATTTGTCACACACTGGTCCAGCAGAGGCAACAGGGGGAGAAAAGGAAATGAGGCATTCAGTAACAGATCAAAACAACTTATTGGCAGATGTTCTTAAATTTTTAACACGGTATGAACTAAGAACTTAACTGTTGACCTCAAACTGACTCCTTAAACCCAGCAGCTTTATCAATCTTCAGTGCCGTCCTCTGGTAATAGGCTACTACTGTTGATTCTTTTACCCTGGATCACCAAGCCAAAACAATAAAACAGAAAAAAAAAACATCTTTTAAATTCTAATGAATGAATCAATAAATAAAATAAACTACGGGAATAAAACTGAATCCAATAAAAAAAATTTCAGAGCGCTAGCCCAAAGGCTGCGGCAGGGGCGCCCAACCAGTCAATTGCAATCGACTGGTAGATCGCACACTAATTTTCGGTCGATTGCGAGAAGTAGCCTTGACAACAGTAAATAAAACTTGTAACCAATCCACGCTTTGGTGGTATTTTTCTCTCGGCTGTGCTGTACTGTCAGGTCAGGTCGTCCGCGTGCTGAGAGACGCTCGCTAGCAGCTAAAACAGAGGAAGATGACAGACGCAAAAGATGCATAACTTTTTATTTTCTCCTGAGTGGGAAGACGATTCATTTTTTGTCTACTCTAACTCAAGGCCCATCTGTCTCATCTGGGAAGCCAGCATGGCCATACCAAAGAAGGACAATTTGGAACGACATTTCAAGGAAGGACACAAAAGTTTTGAGACAGATTTTCCTGCTAAAACACCGCTACACTCTCGGAAAGTGCGGGAATTTAAGAGTGAGCTTGCCGCACAGCAGTCTGTTTTTACCAAACACCAAGGGTAGGGCTGCAACAATGGCATCTTATCGGGTTACTTATACTCTTGCTAAACACAAGAAGTCGTTCAAGGACGGTAAAGTTGTTAAGGAAGCCTTCATCGAGACTCCCGATGCACTTTTTGGTGAGTCACACGAAGGTAGAATGAATTGATTGTCATCTGTTGGGTCAATTTCTTGTGTGCATTGTAAATAAATATGTCACTGATAGGCTGTTGGCAGGTACTATGGATGACTGCGTGAACTAGTAGATCTCAACAGACTGGAAACTTTTAAAGTAGATCTTGATTTAAAGATGGTTGGGCACCCCTGGGCTACAGGCTGCTGCATGATGTGATCAAGGCACCACCAGCTCTTCATTTATTATCTGGACGGTTGTGTGACAGTACAGCAGGATTAGAGTGATGTTAAATGATCGGGTCTTAAAGTAAACAGCTGGTAAACAAAACCCTCCTTCCTTTAAGGTTGTGTTTAATAAACTCTCAATGACCTTTATGTGTCTCCTTTGGACCAAATTGTGGAAAAAAATTAAAATACGTTTTTTTTTCTTGACCACACATTCTTGCAAGGGATCAGCATAAAAACACAAAGAAAAACAATATTTTACCCACAATAACACACTGTTTTGATTTGAAGACAGACAGAGCGTTTAAATAGGAAAAATACCAGCTTGTGTTTCCTCCCACAAACCCTCAGCTTGACTTTTCTCTCAATGTCTTAATGTTCTTGTGGATAATACACAGAGTGACCAGCAGATGTTGGCAGTGGTGCGTGGCCTGTTCAATGCCGGACTAATGATGGAGCACTAATTCAAAGGCACTTCAGCAGAAATCCACACATGTGGTTTTGGAGCGAGTTATGCATAAACACAGCCACGATTTGGTGAGTTTTTAGATAAAAATAAGTCCTTCATTCTGAATTTACAAAGCTGGAGGTGGCACACTTGCTGAGGATAGAATAATAGATTTTCTGCTGCCACACTGGGAACGGTACTTTGAAGAAGAAGAAGGTCAGGGCTTATATTTTAGGTGGTTACAGCATTCAGAGAGCACTGCTGGGTCTGTAATCCTTCAGAGTGCCATTAGCAGGTGGCACACTGCTGCTATCAGTCAGGACAGAGTCAGGGTGCAGTTAGGCTTCAGTGCACCTCACAGGGGCAGCAAGGCCTGGACCAGGGTACCCCCAGTACCACTGACAGCTTGGGGTCAGGGCTTAGCCAGTCGAGATAGAGTGATCTGCTCTCGGGGCCGGTGTGCCCATTAATCTTGAATGAGCTGGATCTTATTGAAATGCATTTAAGATGGAGGAGGACCCCAGGTGGCAGATGCATCCCTGATCACCCCATCCACTGTCCGGTCATTATTGACTGGGCCACGGGTCAGCACCGATGTTAGGACCAGGCCAATTATGGTCTCTGACAGTGATTAAAAAGGACTTCGAGTGCAGCAGTTGTCTGAGCTTGAATGACTTCGAAGTTATTAGACAGACATTTAGTCATCGTTATGGCAATTTCAATCCATTGCAGTCTCATCCAATCATGTATTTAGAGCAATAAAAGAGATCATATTTCTCTCAAACTAAAATGTTATGCTTCAGCATCCTGATAGGACAATAAAACAGGGCTACAGGCTGAGCTCATTTTTTACAAAAGAAAATACAACCCCAATTTCATTCATTCTGGGATACTGTTAAAAACTATGATAGAATGAGAATTTCACGGATTGAAAACCACGAAAATACTGTAAAGTTAACACCTCAAATGTTGAAATTGGAAAAATATATATAAGAGTTCATTTCAAATACGGTTCCAGGGTTGCACACACACACACACACACACACACACACACACACACACACACACACACACACACACACACACACACACACACACACACACACACACACACACACACACACATACACGCGCGCAGACTGTGACATGACTCGGTTAAGAAGGGAATTTCAAAGAAGCAGAGTCTGCAAGAGGATCACCATTCTGTGAGAGACCACATGAGGAAATCATCCTGAATAAAACACTGCAAAGAATTCTGGGATTTCGTCATCTGTGGTATATATTTAAAGTTACAGAGAATCTGATTGAAAAAAAAAAAAAAAGTCTTTGCGAAAAGAATAAGACTCTGTACTGGCAATCACTGCGTGGGCTCAAAATACTCCCAGAAACCATATTGACAAATTCAAGTAAAAACTGTACGATGTAAAGACAAAACCACACAAACACAATCTGGAAAAAACAGTTAGCTAGGTGGCCCCGTTTAGATTTATGTGTTCTTTTCCTGTGACTTGAGGAATCCAAATTTGTTTCTCAAAGTCATGTATTCTGCATCCTCTGCCTAAAAGAGAGGAGAAACTACCCTGCTTGTTATTAATGCACCACTCAAAAGCCCTGGTATACGGATGCAAAGGTACCAGGGATTGGCGATAAATTATCGTTCACGATAAATCGTCAGAAAAATCCTCCATGATAAATATTTACCATCCCATGATAAATACGATAAATACAAGTAGATGATCTAAGTGCGAGTGACAGACTCACAGCCATAGCCCACACAGAGCAGAAAAACAAACAAGTGTCGTATTTGACTACTCCAACTGGTGTTTTCAAGACAAAATGAGTCAAAAATATAGATTGGAATAATAATACTTTTTATCTGAACTTTTATTGTTATCGCCAGAAATCTTATTGTGATATTTTTTTTTAGCCTATATCGCCCTAACAGGTACCCAATGCATGGCTAGTTTACATAGCAAAGCCCCATTGCTGTTGATGGCTCTGTAGTAGAAGAGTCCGAGTGCTAAACTGGCCCGCCTGCGATCCTGACTTGTCACCAAACATTTGATGCATAATGATGCAAAAAAATTTAAAAAGGAGACCCTGAACCATTGAGTAGCTGAAATGTTGTATCAAGCAAGAATCAGACAAGAGTGGTCTCCATGGCTACCAAATGTTCAAAGTGTTATAAAGGTGATGCAAGACAATGGTAAACATGTGCCTGCCCTGACTATTTTGAGACATGTTACTGAAATCATGAAACAGTTTCAACATTTGTACTATTTTTGATCAAATGCAGAATTGAAACGCTTTGCAAACCACCTTTTAACATTGTACACAACAACCCATCTTGTATGGTATGGGAGTTGTACAAAAGGACCCCAAATCCTTCTGACAGTCTGGGTATTAGGACAAAGCTTAAATTACATGTGGAAATAAGAAACTGCTGTGCTAAAATATTAATAACAGCTCATTACAAAACTGGCATTCAGTCAAACAACACGCAGCATCAAAGCTCTACCTTCTGTTTGGCTCATCGTATCCTCTGGTGTTCAAATTCTCCGAAAGTAAGGGAAAAATCACGGAAAGCAGATGCAGCAAAAAGAGACACTAACCGATGGAGTCTCTGAGAGCAGATGGAACTCTGAATGCCTATTTACCTGATCCCCTGTCTCTGTCCCCGCAGACACAAACAGTCAAGGTGTATTAGCTTTTACACAACGAGAGCAGATCTGACAAGGCTAATCAGGATGAAAAGAATTCCATACATACTGAAGACCTAAAGTGTGAAATTGCTGAGGACAGGCTGCTGAAATAAAGTGACCTTGTAATCAATTGAACACAGATGCTGGACTCCCTGATCGATGTCCTGACAAGGGGCATGAGAGACCTTAGCATGCCGTTTTCTCAGCAAATATAAAATGTCATACATGCTTCACAGGCACAAGCAAGTAAAGGTCTAATAGTACCCCTGTTTCCTTGCATAATCTTCCCAGATGACCGTTTGCAATAATAACTCATGCACTCACCACTTGTCCTCAACCCTCTCCTTGCAGCTCTGTTAGTCCCTGTGTTGTGTTAAAAAGCCTCTCAGCCTCCTGTTTGTGTGCCTCAGGTGTGCAGCAGCAGGACTCCCGAGGTACTGCTCTTTTCCACTCCTTTCCAAGTACAGGGGTGGGGGGGTGCTATCATAGAGCGACACTCAGACTGCTGACTAACTGTTCGGTTTATACGAGGCGCACAGGCCCGCTAATTCTACTACCTGCTGGAGTGCTGAGCAAAACTGACTGTACCTTTAAAGTGCACCCCCTTTGGCAGGCCAGATCAGCCCTACTTTTAACACAGAAGGTAGATCAGCATATAACTCACCACACATCTGCTGTGTCTTCTGCTCACTTGCCAGGAAAATCTGCGATGCTGGAATGTTCAACGAGACATCAGACGATTTGCTGCAGACTTGAAGAGAGATAGTGTACTTCCTCTCCTCAGGGAGTGCAGGAGCAGACAAACAGACACACAGGTCACCTCGAACTGGCAGCTTCTACCCCAGTCTGAGTCCCTCTGTTGAATAAACAATACCCTTTGCTTCCTTGGCTTGCTGTAGGAACGGCAAGATCAGGTTCCCCAGCCTCTACTGTTTCACTGGCAAACCTTTTTTTAAAGGGCCTGCATGCACACAGCCTGTGGAAACAGAGAGCTGAAACAGAGCATGAGCCGGCCTTTCAAGAGAATTCATTACCAAACAGTTCCAGCAAAGCAGGTGAAAGAATTCCCAGTAGTTATGGTCTCACGTACTCACAGACAGACAGATGGGATTGGTATGTGGTCTGAGCATCAGGGTCAGAGGAGAGCGGGTCCTACATGTGAGCAGAGCAAACGATTGAGGTATGACTCAAGTCTTCAGGAATGTACGGCAGGCAGACTACACCGCTGCCTCCTCCTGTTCAGAGAGGAGGGCTATCAAAGGGTCAATCTGTCAGTTTCCACACAAACACTGTGTACACAGTAGTCCTGCTTCCTACGTAGGATGGCTGCTGACACAAACTTGTTCAGAAGAAGCTGCTATATGTTTGGATTATGTTTCTGCGACTCTTTGCTCTTATCACGTTTTAAAGGACCTGAATTTGGCAATATATTATATCTTATCAAAACATACCTGCACAGATGGGCTGCAGACATCTGAATCACTGCCCAAATACCTCACTGTCTAAAAATTTATATCAGTACATCTGCTTTCACCTGAATCAGCAATGGAAAGCCACTGGTAAAACAGCTCAACATGGACTTTATAATGTCTTATATCACAGTCACATTATTGACAGCTAGGCTGAATTAAAGTTAATGTTAAATGAATCTACTCTTAGTTGCTGTTTATGAAAAAGTTCTTATTAAACCCACAGAAATCAATAAACCTGTATAAATAAGGAAGTGAACACTACCTGCCAAGCAACAAACGGGAGGGACTAACTTCCCATGGTGACCTTGTTCTTGGGACACCATGCACAGTGGGATAACCAAGAAAACAAGGCATATAAAAACAAGATTCTGATCGACTGTTATCATTTGACCACTTCCTAATTAAGAAGCCACAACAAGACCGTGGATGGAGGAACATGGAGAAACACTGGGCCATAGAGTAAGGTGAAAAACATATTTGATAGCTTGTTAGTGACCATCAGAACAGCCACCAACGTTTCCCCTATAGTGTATTTGGCAGGGAGCCCCGCCCTGCTAACGGATACCCCCGCCCTGCCAACAAGATCCCAACCCAGAAATTGAAGTCATAGATTAATATTTATGTTTATTTTTTAATTTTATCAAAACAGCCTATAAAATATAATTTGCGCAATTTCAGACTCTAAAGCTCGCAATCGTTTTTACATGCCGCACTGCTTAGTTCAGAGGCACAGCATGTCAGCACCACTGATTCAGGTATTCTGGTCGCGAGTGCTTGCCGATCATACCCTGCCAGTTTTTGCGCAGGATGGTTTTGACAACCTGGGGTTCTAGCTCCTTCCAACGTGTAACAAACGGCAACAAAACAATAAAGCACCCAAGTGTCCTTTAACATTCAGCACCCCAATTGAAAACATCTGCATTCTTCGAAAAGACGGTACTACGTAGTCATGCAGATGCCGCACATTCTCTTTAGGATGCTAGCTGAAGCAACTCTCCCAGCCCCAAAAACAGCGCTGGCTCATCTCCCGACACCCCGTCATATTGGATGATGTATGACATACGTCTACATCATGGCCCCCCCCCAAAAGCGAAAAAGCTGTGAGAAACACCACCATCAACTTTCAGTTACCTCAACATTTACAAACTCCAATCCTTGTGAAGTTTGGACATTGTGTAAAATGTGAATAAAAACAACAACAAACACCAAACTGTACTGAAGTCAAAGGGTAGAAAATCATAAAAGTAGACAAAGATGAGTTAAAAAATGCTCAAGCGTCAGCTGAATGTGAGAATAGATAACGGCTTGCCAACATCCAACCACGTAACCAACCTTTCCATGAAGTTGTTGCCATTGTTGCAACCAGGCTTTACAGTGACACACAGAGTGGATTGTGACGCTCAACCATAACTATAGACAAGGCTCATTTAAGCCAGCCATTTAAAAATACCACATATGTGACTCCAGCCTCTGGGTCCTGACTACAGGAGTGAGTGAGTGAGTGACTGTGTGGTCATTTTTAGCAGAGCAGACAGAAGGGACACCATACCAAGAGGAAAAACCATGTAACTCTGGCAATCATGAGAAATCAGCAGAGACGGAAAAAGCGTGATGGCCAAGTTACACAAGATGTAGTGCATGTGTTGTAGCAGACAGGGATCAGTAATTTAATAAAATGACTGGACTTGGTGAGAGGAAGGAACATTGCTGTATTAAAGCAGGAACTCCGGGCTGTGGCTGGCCGTCCCATGGAGACTGGAATTACAGACCGTAGGAGTTTATGAATGGTGATTGGCTACTGCTGACTCAGGCTGCTCTCGCCACAATGGCCACTAATTTTAGCTTTTCTGTGGTGAAATCACTGCGTGGAACCATTAATGCTCTAACCCGTCCCCAAAGGCATCTTTCATGGCCTGCTTCAGCTGGTATTTTGTCCTCAATCAGACAGACAGAACACTTTGCTGTTGGACACCACATGGAGGTGTTGTTCAGTTGTCTACAAAATCATGAACTCCTAAAAGAAATAAAGATTCACATGTTATCAAAACAAAAGCTGTAAGACTGACTGTGATGATCACTCTGCTATGTGAAACACTTGATTTAATAAGAAAAGCAATGCCAAGGACACCCATGTCAGATCAAATCAATTTGTGGAAAATAGTTGTTTTTCGATTTGCTGACACTGAGACACAAATGTTGATTTCTGTGTGCATCAAACTAGCAAACAGTGGAAAGACAGTTCTGTTAGCATGATATCTCGGGAGGTTGGTCTACAGAAGTGTTCGCATTCTGGATGTGGAGGTGGTCAGTATATCTCTAAGTTGCAAAGAAACTTAAAGCTCCTGTAAGCAACTTTCCCCACCCCTCATGCAGGTTTCAGAGATTAATAATATAATAAACAGATAGTGAATCTGGTCCCTGCTGTAAGTCTTGCTTGTGAGTCAATAAAATCAATGCTTTGTGTAAACTTATTTATAGCTAAAGTTGGTTGCTGGTTAATATACAGAGAGTGGGTGAGCCAAGACCTGAAGAACCCTCTACTCAGGATCTCACCCTTCAATAATTATTATGTGCTAAGTGGAACAATTTCTATATCAAATGTAAAATTTAAAAAATTAAAAACCTTTTTCTCTCTTTACAATAATAATAATAATAAAAATAATAATAATAATAATAATATTAAAAATAATAAGTATTTTATTGGACTGGTCACAACTGGGGAATATAAACAATAACAATAGTTTAATAGTTGAAAGTTATGAAGACTGGGAATCAGTGGGAATCTTAAGATACAGATCTGACAGAAAAGCCAAACATTTGCTGATGATCTGAAACTTTTTCCATGGGTGTAAACGTGATTCATACTATTTATTTATTTATTTTTATGTTTTACAACTGTTGGTTGGACAGAAAAAGCTGTGAAATAACCTTTTCATGTCTGTTCTTAAACTGAATGACAGGATGAGCCTCTTTTACTTTTATCATCAAAACTAACAGAAGGACACAACTTTCAATGCGTGTCAATGCGCCACAGGTTCAGTTCTAGCACAGGTTTAAAAGTGTTCACCCAGCACATGGACCATTACAATCCTCCCCAGCCATGCATAGCCCTCATACTCTGGAGCTCAGTAACAGGATCCCCCTACCTTATCGTCCGCACTGAAATGCAGTATTTCCACATCAGATTCCACATGGCCCTGACATCGTCAGGCTGGAAGCTCAAGATCTGGATCTGTGAAGTTCTCTGACAACAGACTGAGAGTCAAACAAGACCCAAATGTTTCTAAAGAGTCTGCATGAGAGAGGAGCAGCAGTCCTCCTCCAAGCACCCACCCATGCCACTCCTTCTCTCTCCTTCACTTCACCACAAAACATATACTAGTCCTGAGGAAAAATGACTAATTCTCCCATGGAGGTTGGGTTACATCAGTCACTACTTCTTTCCAGTTCCCCTTTCCCCTTCTTTTATAAAACTAGACACAGACCGATGTTCTGTCTGGACAAAGAGGACCATTACCAAGTAAGGCCAGCAGCTAAGTGGACCAGACTGAGAGTAAAATCCCTCCTTGCTCCAGTGTGAAACACCAGCGCATGTTCACATTCCTTGAGCCCGCTGCTACCCCTTCCAGAGCAGCCTATCACTTACTGCTGCCACGCAACCCCCCCTTAAATCATCTCTGCTGCTCTTCACAGGAGTCTGACTCTTGTTTGGTCTCATTGTACCCCCACTGTAGTGTCAGGTCTTCCCCATTTTTAACCTACAAACCCGTAATAGATGGTGGCTAACCCAGAGGATATAAAACACTGCCACTGAATAGGCACAGTAGGTACGGGATATGTTCTGCTGTGTTTGATGCGTCGCTTGCCAACCATTTCAAAACACAGCACAGGAGAAGAAGAAAATATCCCAGCCAGAGGATTAAAGTCAGTTTGTTGAGTCAGCAGAAAAGAGTGTAAAATAAAAGTGCAGTCAACTTCAGAGAGGTGAAATATGTGGTGCGCATGGAAAAGATAAAAAAAAACCTGCTGGAGAGTGAAGCAGGCTGTGGTTAAGTGTTGGATGTGAACAGCTAAAGATCCTCTGCTACAAGCAAAGGGACAGAGTGAAAGGAGTGAGACGACTGGTAATGTCACACAACAGACAGACAGTATTCTTACGATCACAGTCAACAATGGCGACAAATAAGTGAAAAATGATCTCATCTGATGCTCAACATGCTGTGCAGAACAACTATTAGGAATCAGAGGAAGCTGTGGCTGCTGAAGTGTCTAAAGCTTCTCTTTCTGAGTCACCTGCTGCAAGTGTGCCATGATCTGGTTTGTATGTTTGCCTTCAGTTGAGGAGTAAGTACACCGATTATTTACTTAGAGAGGTAGACAGACCCACTGCCCACTATTGATTTGCCTAAACTGGCCACCTCCAATCTCTACTGGACCCTTGTCTGGAATAGGAGTCTTTTCAAACAAAACTGCACACCACAGTGTTTATATTCCTAACAGTCATCAAATGCATGAGTGAGACCTACCAGCCTGGTCTGCATCATTATGTATCCAGCATGCCTTGAGCAATTCTTCAAACACAAACCTCTGAGTCAAATATCCTCATGGAGTAATTTCCTCATATTAGTTGCACAGGTGTGAAAAGCACATCCTAGCTTTTTAGATGACAAAAAAGGAATCAAAAGTGCTGAATTCTTTCAAAAATACCAAGGTATAAATGTCTTTCCCAAGTTAAGCTAACAATCTTATCACAATTGCACACAGCATGACGGTCAAACTGTCCAAGCAGACATCATTCAATTTCCAATTGAATTTCCCTTCAGTGATTATTAAAGTTCTTATTATTCTTATCAGTCATATTTACTCTGATGAGTTAATTTAAAGTTGTGTTATTGTGATCATCTGCCCATTTTTGACTTTTATGGAAAGCATGTGTATTACTGTGGCCACTTATTTACTCTCTACTGGACCAGTAGTAAGTAAGGAAGTAAGTAAGTGAGTGAGTAAGGAAGTAAGTAAGTAGGTGAGTAAGTAAGTGTGTAAGTAACTACAAAAGTAAGTAAGTAAGTAAGTAGCTAAGTAGGTGGGTAAGTAAGCAAGTCAGTATAAAGGCAAGTAAGTAAGTAAGAAAGTAAGTAAGTAAGAAAGACAGTATGTAACTAAGTAAGTAAGCAAGTGCCTAAGTACACAAGCTAGTAAGTAAGAAAGTAATCACATAAGTAAGTAAGAAAGTAAGTAAGCACATAAGTAAATAAGTAAGTAATTAAGTTAGTAAGTAAGTAAGTAAGTACAGAAGTAAGTAAGTTAGTAAGTAAGTAAGTAAGTAATAAAGAAAGTAAGTACAGAGGTAAGTAAGTTAGTAAGCAAGTAAGTACGGATGTATGTTAGTAAGTAAGTACGGAAGTCAGTAAGTCAGTAAGTACGGAAGTAAGAAAGTAAGTAAGTAAGTAAGAAAGTAAGTAAGTAAGTATGGAAGTAAGTACATAAATAAGAAAGAAAGTAATTAAGTTAGTGAGTAAGTAAGTAAGTAAAGAAGTAAGTAAGTATGTAAGCAAGGAAGTAAGAAAGAAAGCAAGTAAGCAAGCTAGTTAGTTAGTTGGTTGGTTTTTTAGTCATAGTGGGAGCAAAACAAACTCTGGCTGCATGTGAAGGATACACTCACCCACAGTCATGCAAATCCTTCCACTGATCATGTGAACAGTCTGCCTTTGTTATTCTAGATGTTTAAGAATAGCAGAGTATTTTCACTCCCTGCTGGCCTCTGTGGCCTTCCTCTGAGCAGCTGTTGAGCATCTCTCCTTTTCTGTCTCTATACGTCTGACTGGCTGTCTCTCTTGGACACCCACTCTCATGACATGGTAAGCCAGTAGCAGTCAGAAAGCCTAAACCAAACGACCTGGTCAAATATCACAGCACTGACTCCGTTTTGCCCGAGGATGGGAATAAACAAGGGGGTTTACTAATACCATCTGACATCCCAAACATGTATCCTTATTTCTAAATAAACTGTGAAAACAAAGCAGACAAGTGTGAAGATTTCCCCCTGTGACAACATGCTGCGTTATTAGGAAAAGGGGAAACTTGAGCATGTACCATTGGGCATTCAACAAGATCACTTGTTAAATGTTAAGCATAGAAATATTTGCCCTATACAATAAAGCAGTATAAATATCAAAATATCTACTTATGAAATAACACTTACATATTTTTCTTCTTTATCGTTATAATATTGTGCACTTTTTTTGTTGCAAAGTTAATGGACATACACTTCAGATTGGCATCTTCAGCAAGCTTCTTTTGCATCGCTTCTTTTCTTTTTTTTTTTGATATTATGTTAGTTTTCAGACAGTAAAAAGTGGAGGGGTCCAATACATGTACCCCATGTCCCCCCCAGTCAATTAGATATAGTATTTCAGCCTATCTTGGGAAGGCTAAATCAGTTCCTCCCTCTCAATTTGCTGTTCTAAATGCATTCACAGAGAAATCATTTACCCATGGATATATCCACTGGCTACACTGAAAGTCCAAAGACTTGGTCATTGCTCCCAAAGTCTATATATCCTTGTCAAACAGAAACCTATAATTTCTGAAATTGCTATATCAACCTGGTCCTTGAGATGTAATATGAGTCAGACACAACTGTCAGAGCAAGATCCTCCCCAATGACACTTCATGTGGACTGGTTGAGTGGCTGCTCCTTCTCCTGACTGTCAACCATGGCATTTTCAAAATGAGCTCCCATGGTGTTTGTGTCCTAACATAACTCTATTATCTCAGACACATTTCTGCCAGCACTTCAGTCATCTTCATCCTGAAACACTTTAAATCACTGCCTTTTCTCCTCTGCTTGTTCTTTGGCGAATGATTATGACTGTGTTTTTTTTTGCATTGCATCAAATTTGTAGTCAAAGGATAAATGTTGCACAATACGTGAACAGTTCCTAACTCCTGTCCTCACTGTTCCCTGAACTTCATCACTTCTCTGATTATCCCAAACAAAATGATGAAACAAGATCAAACGCAGATGAAATGTAGCTGACATAATTACCACTTAACACAAACTAATCAGCAGTGAGCCCGTCAGTGTCACTCTGCAGCCCAACACAGACTCCAGTTTACAGCAACTGCAGCACTGAGTTGCACCATGGTGCTTGTACACATCCACGCTGTAGATTGATTTGACAGGGACTCCAGGACTTTGATGTTTTCCATTTCACGGCACAAAGAAAATCATAAAGTCGCTGATATCACACTGACCGCTACAAGGCATATCTGCCGCTAGGTAGTAGAGAGTGGGCTGAGCACCCTCTAGCACTCGCTGTGAACAAGCTGCTGGCAGAATATCACAAAGCTCATTGTCAGAGGACTAACTCATTCACTAGTCTGTGCACAGTTTGGCCCATATATGAATGGAGTTACCACTCCAACACAACACCTCACACTACACATTTCAGACAAAGCTATGACTGTACCTCACGTGTCAGTTTATGTTGCTACATAAAAATCCAAATTAAAGGTGAGCTAGAGTGGATCCTGCTTCCTGCAAGCCTCTGGAAATTTATCTGAATTTCATCTGCATTTACAAAGCCTGCCAGGATGAGTCTGAGAAAGACTGGACCTGTTTCAGGCCTGAAGAAAACCTTTGATGTTCTTATTTGGTCCTCAGCAGAGACTGTTCCCTTTAGTCCACAATGAGAGTAGAATATTAAAGGGCAACGCTCTTTCTGTTCACTGCAGATAAAAAACACTGTAATCAGATGAATCCTTGATGAAAAAGGGCAAAGCCCTGATCTTTGTAATGGGAATTGAAATGCATAAAGGAGCCACTTTTATGTGCAATTATTCTGTCAAGAGTTAGTGGTGGTACACACAGGAGCTCAGGTCACGTCTGCTTCGGGGAAAGTGGATGAGGAGGTGATGTGAGGCAGTGGAGTGAATGATAAGAGAGTGGGAGATAGAGGGGGAGTGGTTGTCTTCAGCCCCAATGATCTACTATGTTTGGACAGTTTGATGTGGCCCAGTGACCCAGCACAATGGATAGTGTGGAGGTCTATCAAAGAGTTTCCCCCCTCCAGCTCTACTCTCAACACTATCACAGGTTCTCCTCATGGCCTGTCACCATAATAACCATCATTGTCAAGCCCAGCCATTATCACACAGGTGAGTCCATTAGCTGAAAAACAAAAAGGGTGGACAGATTTGCAATGGGTTCACTGAACAACTGGAGTCAAGAAGACAACAGATTTATTATGACGAAAGAAAATCAAAGAAGCTGTGAAAAAGCTTTGTGGTACAACACTGTGGTGTTTTCCAGCTTTGTAGATTCACCGTCATTTCCATTTGCAGACATCACTTGGTCAGGTTGGCTCCATCCTGATATAATGGAGGTGGACAGAAAGTTGTTTATGGTGAACTGAGCCTTGAGTAATCAGACCTTAAATAATTCAACGGAAAGATGTCTCTCTTTAAATAGAGTCCTCAAACCTGACTCCCCTCAGCAGATAAAAGGAGTATTTCCTAGTTACACTAGAGATAGGTCCTCTTACTGTCGTTTACTGCGGTTTGAAAAAAAATGATATGAAAGACAAATACATCAAATCAAATTAAATTAACAAATGGATATAAATCTGCTGGTCATAACATTATACTACAATTACAGTTGTGGTTGACATGATCAGAGAAGCGATAAATATGTAGTGGTCGACTGAAAAGCATTATATTGAAGGTTCTGTCATATTTTGCCCCTGTTTTTTAAAGTCATGGAGTGGACAAAATATCTGGAACACCTTCCAGTCTCTCAGACTCCAGTACAGCACCAATAATGAGTGTAGGAGCTAAGTCTATGCTTTAAGCTACTGAGATGCTTGACCCAGAGTGACCTGGTTGATGCGCCGCACTCCTGTTTTCTTACACTACTGTGAGTCTTTGATGATCAGTGAAAGTCCTGACATTGATCCTCAGATGCAGCGAACAAAAAAGTGATTAACATGTCCTCAGTCATGCAACACTGAATAAACAAAGAAAAATGCCGGCATTTAGCGCCAAGGCAGTCAAAAACCTTTTGCCCTTCCGGGTCAATCACCTGCTAAAAACAGTGACGTAGCTACCTTCATTCCTGAGCCCCAGATAACAAGACAGCGACACCTAAGGCGTACAAAGTGAACAACTCATTTAAGGTTATCACTTCAACATATTTGGTTCCTACAGTGAGGATAAAGTACAGTTAACAAAAACTAAAAATCCCAACACTTCCTGAAAGAAGAGTTTGCGGTACAGCTGTTGTATTGGATTTGTCCAGGTGTTCATAGTGCTATGACTGGTTGGTTTTCACATACTGCTGGTTCAAGGTGGGAATGCCCCTGTCACCCCTGGTCTACAAGGTGTAAAACACTGAGGTGTTATCCTGGGGTAAACTCTAAGGTACTAACAGAGGTATGATGTGTGGGTGTGTGCCAGCTCAGCTAGCAGGATAGAGCATGACTGTGTTAAATACTGTGAAAAAAGCTGTGAAATTTTTTCCATCGGTTACACTTGTACAGTGCACATGGTCTGTAAAATTTCTGCAGACTAATATCATTTAAAGTGTCACGTTATGAAAGTCAACACAGGCGTTTATTAGGAGATCTTAGAGCAATTCATGCTTCCATCAGGCACCTTCCTTGAGCGCCAAAACTACTACAAAATGGTTTACCGACTATGATTTTATGAGCTGACCTAAACCCCATCAATCATCTGTTAAAATGCTCCATAAAGAAACTCTATCCATCAATATGGACCTGGAAGTCAAGCCAATGGAAAGTCAAGGTATGACCAATCCTGATAACCATGCTTATTTCCACCAAAACTGAAAATCATTTGTTCAGCACTCTCATTCTTGACAAACATATTTAGCTAAACCCACTAACTGGCATTTACAGATTCAGAACATTTACAGGATCCCTGGCGAATAAAAATGAGAACATTAAACAGTCATGGATGAAATCGCTCATTAGGGTGTATTGCATTGTTGGATCAAAAACAGGCTAGGAGGAGAACTGATGTCTCTGTGTGTTTTGATTTGATGAAGCAACTTTCTAAGATTAAAAAGGCAATTGGATGCTGCTCAGTGAATATTTTATTAATTAAGTTATATTCTTTCACAGTCCTGGACACCGAAGGAGGGTGGGCTGTTTTATAATTTAAAAAATGGACCATTTAAAGATGTGTTAAAAAGTTAGCAAACACAACATGCTTCCTGCAATTGATTTCCCTGTTGGATAAAGCAAACACCATTATGAGCATGTATGTTCTTTGTGTACAAACTCAGCACCAGCCTAACCCTTAACTGGATCTGATTGCTGTCTGGATCTCAAAACAACTGAGAATGAACACTTTCATATCCCACACAAAAGTTTGGCTCATCTTCAAGCTTAATGAGATGGGTCTTCACTGTCCAATCAGGCACTGGGATTTAAATGGAAAACACACGCGTGTCAAGCCGTGCAGTGGGGGACGCATTGTCTTCACCCCCATGAGAGGAGGTTGTGTGGAACAGAGGGTGGGGGATGGGTGGGCTCATGAATAAATATGGCCAGGAGACATGTGACGATCCACTCTTGAAGGTGCTCCTCTATACATAACACATTTCCTTTTTTTGATGATCGTTCTTTGAACCAGATCAAGAGTTTGCTCACTTCAGCTGAGCCATGGGTGCCTTTGTTATTCCAAAGAGAAAATTAGACAGCTTTGTGAGAGTGTACGCTCTGCTTTGGTGTTATTGTCTTAGATGGACACTGGTTTTAGATGATGCAGTTTTCAGGGGTCCACAGTTCTTTTTTTAATAAGCTGTGAGTGTTCATATAACTTGAATTACATTTGAGTTGATACGGCATAACCAGGTTTTTGGAATTATGATTTGATGTAATACTGGTCTGAAGGCCCACGCTAAGTTTATGGTAATATGGTTTCATTTTTTTAAACTTTTATTTGTAAACCCAAATGTTTTTCTTTATAGCATGGACGGGTTAGAAAGGGGAAGGGTCAAGCTTGTGTAGTACAGTTTGTTTACCTTTGTTACAGATAAGAACCATCATACCAAGAATATCAAGTCCTGGGAACATTACAGAACGAGTCTATTGAACCAAAATGTACTCACTGTTCTTTTTTGTGGCTCTAGGTTTGATAAGAAGACACAATCACATCATGGGCACAAGGACCAAGGATACAGAACAAGGGCACCAAGAAAAAACTGACGTCCTACTTAAGATTTTCATAGAGTGCCGGTGCTTTTAATATCAATACAGCCATTCAACCTTCGGGATAGGTGCCCTTATATATAAAAAAGGACAGCTTGGATGAGACTTTTAACTGGTTTTGAAATGCACTTAAATAAAGAAGATGACACTTACAGTACAAGGCAGAGATAAGAGGGGATAGTCAAATCAGAGCAGCCAATATAAAATACCATACACTTACCTAACATTAATAGAATTTCAAATGTAGAGCATGCCATTGTAATATCTAACTACTTTAAACTGGCATCAAAAATTGTCCTTTGCCTTCTTTTGTGATTAATTAGTGGTGTCAAAGACTGGCCCAGTTATTCATTATTATGTTTAGACTTTTTAAAGCTTAAAGGTACCTCAAGGAACTTTTGGGCTGCTGTCTCTTTTTTTAAAGTTTTTTTTTTTTTTTAGGGGGGGGGCGATTTTTGCCTTTTTTAATGATAGTACAGGGTGAAATGTGGGGAGATAGAGAGAGAGAGAGGGGTGGACATGCAGCAAATGGTCAGGGCTGGACCCGAGCCCATGACTGTTGCAGGGACCATGGTCCCCATACATGGGGCATGCTAACCCACTCGGCGCCCTGGGCTGGTGTCTTTTTAGCAAAACAATCTTTGCTTTTCTTGTCCCTCACATGCTTAAGTAGAGGAAACTTCCTCTCCTGCTGATGTAATACTTCGTCAGGCTTGTCACTTGCTGTTCAATATCATAAAAAAGTATTGGTATGAATTTGAGTCTATTTAATAAACATCTACAAACTCATGGGAGCTTTAAACAGACATGCACTCATGCTTTTTGTTTCTCGAAATCTATTTCATTCTCATGTGATAATGATGCTGCTGCCTTCATCGTGACAACAAGTTCGTTTCAGTCCAAGATCTGGACTTATTTCTTGTTATCAACCCGACAAAAAAATAGTCTACTCACTGTGATTAGTCTGACCACAAAATACCATGCTGCTGTATACTCTAATTTGGTGAGGTTTGTTTGGTGCTCAAGTGAACTCGTTTAAACGGAGAAAACAAGATGTGTGGTTTCATGAATGCTTGGGGTTTCCATATGAACACAGCAACAGAAGGCGCATAATTGAACTGTCTATACTCTCCATACTGACTTTGACGTATAAAGCAACTTTTAACTGTGAGTAATTTCAGTTGTGCTAACATTCATGTCAGCATATGTTGTACAAAAAGCATGCACATGTTCAGTCCCAGAGGGTTGTACAGACACACACACACACTGAGCGACAATAACACTGATGGACCACAGAGCACGTGCCGCCTCATGCTGCTGGGCTGATAACTGTGAGTGGGCCCACACCACACACACAATAGACTGAATCCAGCGCTGCGGCTTGTCAGGGACTCACCACAACAATGACACTTCCATTCAGACGAGTTGACCTCTCTGACACGTGGGCCTCCAGTCCCATTTCAGCCCCTCTTAACACAAGGGGAAAAGGGGGAAGAGACACAGAGGCTGTACGTGCTGAGTGTCAATCATTCATGTCTGTTGAAAACATGATGTTTTACAACATGAGGAAGGAGAAGAAGTCTGTTCACACTGAGGACCCAAAGCCTGCTTATTCAATTCGTTAACACAGAGCGCTGAGTGGGATGTAATAAATGAATGGGCTCTATGAATACATCCAACATATTTGCTCAAAACTTTGGTGATGAAGAAAGAATTTTAAAGTGAACAGCGCGGCACCTTACCTTTTATAGAAGCCGTTCAGAGGCTGCAGACAGAGGAACTGCCAGTAATCCAAACAGAAAGCTTTGAACTTCAACATTTTGTCAGCTGGTTACAAAAGCTTAGATTAAAAATGTCATGGTAGTCCAAGTCCGTAGAAGACAAAAAGAGCTTGTTTAAAAAGACTTGTTTGCATTTGGAAGAACAAAGAAAATCCTGCAGAGTTCAGACAGCATGGAAACAGCTCTGACACCCCTCATGGTACAGTCTCAGCATCTGCCTGTGTGAATCTGGGCCACATGGAGGGGGCTGAACCTGCATCCTCTCTGATCCTTTTGTTAGAGCGGAGCAGTCCTGCCCCTGTATATTAAAAACAAAGCTCCTAAAGCTATGACAGATTCATCAGCCACCAGACAGCATGGCCTCTCCCAAAGTTGCTTGTCCCACTCCTTCCCTCTACACTCATCTAGTCAGTCAATAACAGAGGAGGGTCCTGTCTCCATCATCGCTGCTCTTCAGAGTTAAGTTACAGCTGCTCCTATTGTTTAAGCGGCCACACTGACAAGGTCTGACTCTGCTGTGCCTCGCTGGGCCAACAAAGCACACAAAGGCCTCCCCTGGTGGCCGTATCAATTAGGTTTTATCAGATGCTGCACAGCTCCTGCTAGCCGGGGCTGCTCACAGACGAGCTAATCAGCAGCAGCACATGGTGCACAGAGGGGCGAAGCCGGCACCCACGAGAGCCCACCCCACAAATACACACACGCTTACATTGACAAAGCCTACACTGGTTGCCAGGACAACCCTAAGCACAGCAATAAAGACAGTGATGGCCCTTTGATGTGAGTCCTGCTGATTGTTCAGAGAGGATGGATCAGAGTCAGGATTTGGGAAAACCAACCGGCACTATGGTCTGGCTTCTCTTTTGGTTGCAGTAATGTATTTCTCAATGTTACATAAAAAAGAGATCAGTCCCCTTTCTGATTATACTTACATGACTCGGTACAAGGCTTTTTTTAAGAGCCCGAATCAGTGAAAGAACACAAATATTCATGCGCAAATAATGTTGCATGAAGTGAACCGATCATTACAGATGCCAGAATGAATTAATGATGAATACAGAAACACAGTTCATCAATAGTTCACGACTACATATGAATGAATATGCAACAACTCAAAATTTCTAGTTGCCTTTGCACAGATCTCAGTGTTGATACCTCAGGTCCAGACATTCCTGGGTTGTTCACTCTGAAAAATGAATCAGGCATTCTGCTAATTAAGGCAGGCCCAGCTCACCGTACATCAGCTGATCTTAACACTGTTATGGTCAGCTCAAAATCATACTGGATGTACGATCTAAACTGCTTTAACCTGCCTACTCTGACTGCTTTGCAACCTGCCACTCCTCCTTTTTTATGCTTGTCTGATTTTAACAGTGTCACATGTATTGACACTAGGGGTGGGAATCACTAGTGGCCCTTCAGTACGGTATTATCACGGTACTTGGGCCAAAATGCAATATTATTGTACATTTTTTTCATCTGTTTAGCTAATTTAGCATTTGTCTTTTCTTTGCGTTTGTCTTATTACCTCCGCCAAGGAGGTTATGTTTTCGGTAGCATTGGTTGGTTGGTTGGTTTGTTTGTTTGTTTGTTTGTTTGTCTGTGAACAACTTTACGGAGAAAGTTACAGACGGATTGACCTGAAATTTTCACCAGACGTGCGTCTCAGTCCCAGGAGGATCCCATTAAATTTTGGTGGTGATCCGGATCGCCTTCTGGATCCAGGAATTTTTTGAAGGATTCTTTATCATTGTGAGATAGGGCAAATGTTGGAATTTTTGCATTTAACTCTCTAAAAATGGCCAAAGTCTTTAGTAAAAAATCACACAAAAGGATCTCACTGAGTTTTATGAGGTGTCAAAGGTTGATCCTGATCCAGACAAAATTCCAGATACTGTGATCCTGAACACACAAAAATAAGGGTGTCGTTGGAATTTTCAATGCTGAAAGATAACCAATGGGCGGCACAGTGGTGTAGTGGTTAGCACTGTCGCCTCACAGCCAGAAGGTCCTGGGTTCAAATCCGGGTCAGGGTATTTCTTGTTTTAGGAACATTATGAACAGTGAACATACCAGTTTAAACACAAATAAAAGTTAATAAAAGACACGTAAAAGTAAAAGTTTTGTTGTGAATCTCAATATAAGGGGGGGACATGAGCTGCTTGGTGGAGGTCTACGCTCTCTGAGTGCTTTTCTAGTTTACACTGTATTTCATTTGCATGTAGCACTTCTTGCTAACCTTATACATTTGTTGCACTAACTTTCTCCTGCTCTATGATGTCACCTCTGCCAGCCTCACTGGACAAACAATTGATTTTATTTTTCCATTATCATAGATTTGACTTCATATTAACTCATTTGAAAAAGTTGACGCTTGGTAAATGTGACAATATGATATATCACCAGACAAAATACCACGATACTATGCTGTATTGATTTTTTCTCCTGCCCGTAATTGACACCGATGTCTGCTCTGTTCTGAACCTCAGGAGTCCCTGCTGCTGCTCTTCCCACATCATTCCACATAAGTGCGTGGAAGGGCTGGGAGCGCTCAGCCACACCTACAAGTATAACTTATGTCATAGATATAATCAGTTATCTTTGATGAAAGTGGTCCTGACTGAAATAATGTAAATGCAGAGTGAGTATCAAAGAAAAGTTCTACTCAGAGCACCAATGAGAATCAAATTTTACTGTACATTAAAAACGTGAACAAATTAGCCCAATCTCATATTGTGGTCCCTCTGTTTCATACACAGATCGCTGCACCTGCATGATTCAGCTTTCAGTAACACCTGAGATGTCGAGGGCAGGTAGCAGGCTGGAAGTGATAAGGGCGCTGCTGCAGCTTTCAGCCCAGGCTCTGTCAGCTCGCAGTGCTACAGAGCGGACCGAGTCGGGAGCTGTGTGAAGTGATACGGCAATTATTCAGCCTGGCACACAGCTTTGAAGTGAGAACAGACAGCATTTTGTAAAAGGCTGCAAGTCATGAAAACAGCAGGGGAAGAGTATTGAACGCTGCACAGTGAGGTGAAGCAGCAGGCTGACACACAAACCCCATCTCTTGCTGTATGTTATGTAGCTAATTCATGGGATTAAAGGGCTAAACTCATGAATCTACAGCAATGTAATCCTCCTGTAATCAAACTCAACAGAATACTTAAAGTGAATACAAGATGGAAATGTTAAAGGGGTCCAGATTCTCCTCCTTTAGGTTGAAGGATCTACAAGAGGATGATGAAAGAGAACCATCAAAGTCACAGCAGGAGAGGTAGAGAAACATTAAGATAATCTGAAGAACATACAAATCTGGCCTGTGTGCAGGAGTAAAATCCCCCTCATTAGCAAAGAGTGTTAATGTATAATTTCCATTAAAACATTTATATACAAGCAATCATTCAGAGATCCGTCTGAACTGGTCAAACTTTAACACCCACTCTGATGAAAATCATGTTTTTCTTGTTGCCTACATGTTCATATGGCATTTTTCTGATGCTACAGGACGAATAATGAGAAAAACAAGTGCAAAATTGCATTTCTGAGGAACAATGGGGAACAGAAACACTAGGGAAAATCACAAAGAAAATAAACTCAAATAACAAAGCCAGAGAAAAACTAAATCAACAGAACGTATCATGACAAAAAGACCATTTATTGACTATTTTGTGAGCTTCAACCCTCAGGTGCAACAACTCCCTCATATGCAGTTAAATCCTGCTGTGCTAATTTTTAATCTATTCATGGGCTCTCAGTCTCATGTTGATAGAGTGATTGGTAGTCTCCAAAGCTCTAAGGTCAAAGATTCAACTGGCATGGACATCATGTTTCTGAAAAATCAAAAGGAAACTTAAATAGCTCTGTTAACCAGCATTATAAACACCTCGATATTGGAAGGTGTTTTCACAGACTCCTGGAAGCACACCAATCTTTAAATCAGGCAATCTTGACTTTACTTTAACTATCAATTACAGACCTATAAGCATTCTTCTGATAGTCTCTACGGTAATGGAAAAGCTGGTGTCTGAACAAATCATTAAACATTTGGACAACAGTCTTTTCACCCTGAACCAGATGCAATTTGGCTTAAGAAAAACCCACTCAACCGAGACGACTGTTTGCTTCCTCCTGGAAAATATAAAATCTAAGCTGGATGCTGGTGGAATTGTTAGGGCTATCTTATTGATCTGAGGAAAGCACTGTCTATTATCATTGTGTGATGTCAAAACTGTCTGTTATAGGGCGCACGACTTGAAATCAGCATCACGCAACTACAACTTTGTGGTTTCACAAGGGTGAGTCTTGAGACCTGCTTTTTTTTGTTTATTAGTGACCTCCCAAATTGATGTCTTTCAAATGAAATCTGTTCAATGTTGCAGATGATGCAGTTTTGTATGTTCATGCAAAATTTAGTGAGCAAGCTGCTCAGGAATGGACTTATGCCGTAAGTAACTTGTGTCACTGTCTTGAGAGCTCTCAGCTGCGTCTTCATTTCTCTAAAACTGTCTGTATATACCTCTAAAAAAGAGCGAAAAACAACAGTGATCCTAACGTTTTTGTACAGGGTAAAAAGATTGAGGTCGTACAAGAATTTAAATACCTACAGTAGGTATCATTTTAAAATCTTAACTTGATTTCAAACAGCAGCAGATTGTGAATAAAATAAAATGTAACTTCTCCAACTTTAGATTTATTAGAAACAACTTAACCCCAGACCAATGCAGTTATTATGCCACACATGACTTACTGCTTGACTAGCTGGGCAACTGCCTGTAAAACAACCCTGGAGCAAAATGAAATGGTCTATGAACAGGCATTGAAAATTTTGGATAGGAAATTTTTTTTGCCATTTTTTGTGAATTAGCGCTTACTTGAGATGTCTATGTTTTTTTTTGTTTTTGGTGCAATACCTACTCACACATCTGCCTGTGCAACCGTGTGCTATGGGCATCGTGCAATATTATAATCAACATTGCACTTTAGGATCATGGGAAGCAGGGTAAGGTGCAATCAACATGTACTTTATATTTCTGTGCAATAACTTGGCAATGTGCAGTATATGGAGGATCTGAGTTCCGATCTGAGTGCTTTAGCATTAGACACTTTAACACTATGGCACCTGAATAAGCACTCCAGTATTTGATAATGCATTGTGTATAATTACCATGGTCCCCCAAATCTGGGCTGTATGTCGTTTAGGTCATCTACGGTTTATGTACACTGCTTGTCTTTTAATACACTCTGTGTGTTTTATTGTTATTACTGATGTTTGTTTTTGTTTTATGTGTTGACACCAACCTACTAATGGGACCAGGGATGGAAATTAGCCATCTGGCAACAATCTCATGTATTTACATGTACATGTGCATGTTTATTAATGCATATTGTTCCCATTTAAAAAAAACAAACAAACAAAAAAAAAAAAACATCTGCATTCTTCAAAAAGACAGTACATATTGATGCAGACGCACTTCGCTGCACTTTCGCTCGTGGATGCTAGCTTAAGCATCTCTTCCAGCCCAGAAAACAGCGCCATACCCCCCTACCAGAGTGAAAACACTGCACAGTCAAGGGTTAGATGAGCAGCGTCCAGCGTTGTGCTCCTATACCACATCGATTGATACATATATACATATATATATATATTTTTTTTTTTACAACTTCCAAGTTACACTCCAGTTGCTTTTATTTCACTCAGTGCAACTCTTAAAAGCCAAGAAAGCTGCTTTGTTGCAAAGGCTATGGATCACTGTCAACCTGAAACAGCATTAGATGAAGGGAATACATGGGTAGGCAGCGGTAAGAAAGAGGAAAAGCAATACACCTCTTCCCTCAGGACCCCAGATAGATGCATTCTGAGGATTAAGACACTGCGTGCCATGAATCAATAGTTCAGTATCAGAGCCACAATTTTACCCGCTCTCAGGTTAGTCCACTGATGTTTTCTTTACTTTCTCACAAATAAGGAGAACCTGAATCCGTAATTGTGAGTTGCAAATGTCTGAATTCTCTGAAAGGTCCAGGATCTTGCAGTAAAAGTAATTTCTCTGTCATCTATTTAGTGTCACAGAGGGGCAGGTTATAGACTGGGCCACACATGCTCTCTGGCCTCATTAAGGTTCAGTGCAAACACTTTCTTTTGTCCCTGTGACAGTCCGAGGGCGTCACACTCAGAGGGGGAAGCAGCACATTATTGAGCAGATGGTGGAGTGTAATGGACGACCATTTATCATGTGGTTCTTAAGAGGTAGAAAGAAAGCTGTGTCTAGCACTTCCTTATTTCAGAGAAAAACCCAAATCCTATAATAACATTGATCACAAACTCTTACTCATTCATTATTTGACCCATAATGGGAACTCCAGCGCGGCTTTAATCATAAAAAATGTTAAAAACCCCCAAAGATGTCTCATCACACATCTTCATCACACCTTTAGAGCGAAAATAGTCAGAGTAGTGGCTGCTTTGTTGGTTGTGCCAGGTGCAGCTCTGCTGGTACCCAGCTGTGGGCTGCAGCTAAATGAGCTGGAGGAAAGCTTTATGGTAATAACTGCAGGATCTGTTTGGCAGCTGGGGCGAACCAAGCCCTTCAAACCAGCTGAGCTTCACTTTGACTCTCAAGCTTTACAAGGATCGAGCCTGGTAATCGACACACCAGAACACTATGACTAAGGCCCGAACTACACGAATGCGGATATATTTCAAACCGCACATATTTATGTCCGATTAGGCCTCCCTACCGCATCAAAACGGGAGTTTGGAGCACTCAAACCAGATAAATCTGAATCCGAAAACACAAGTGGAGAAATAAAAAAATATCTGTATAAGTGGATTCGTGTGGTTGAACTTTTACGGGTCGATGACGTCAAACCGCAGCTCGCGCATGCGAATTAAAAAGAAAAACAACAACTAGGGCCCCGGTGGGGCACTGTCGGGCCCGAGCGGCGTCGCGCCGCCCCCAGCGCGACCGCCTCCCCCTCCCGATCGCGTCACACTCAAGGTCCAAAGATGGTGTGCGCACTTGTCTGTGGTCATTTACCATTATAATGAATGGGAGGCACAGTTTCTACCAAAACACTCGCTGCAGACAAACTTCATGTCCTATTTGAAAAAAGTCTGGACCATGAGTGAGGGCACAAACACAGCTAGGATATATCCAAATGGCAGGTTGCTCCTCCTTACGGTGTTGCCTGGAGAGCGCTGGATTGAGCCATTGAGCGATGGGCAGGAAAAACTTGACTTTTTCTTCTGCCTTGGGGGGGGGGGTGTGTGGATTCTTTTAAGAATGTGGATATTTGGGTCATCTTTGGCGCCCCCTAGAACGTAAACCGTGGGGTGCAGCGTCATGATTTTTACAACTTTGAATGGCCATGGGATGTAGATCGGCTTGAGCAAATTTGGTGTCGGTGGGACGAAAGCCTTAGGAGGAGTTAGCCACATTCCAATGTGTGCGAATCGGCAAAAAATGCAAAATAGCCCTTTAACCGTACATTTTACAACAACGATGGCGGACATACAGGGTATTCTTTACGTTTGTTTTGCCCTTTTGGGGCTAATTTCAGCCTTGCAAGTGAACCTTGTTTTATACAATTACATCCACCAGTCAGCCAGCTCACAGAGGCGTCTGCTTTGTTATAGCCGCCACACCGTCACATGGACCCGACACACTAGCGTAGCTTCCGCAAACAATGCATGACGCATCACGCTGTAACGATTCATCGGCCAATCAGGTAGCTTTGTTCCTGCAGCATCAGATAGGATTGAGATGGAAGGCTACGTGTGGACGCAGATATTTTTGAGAACTAACACGTGTGGACAGATGCATTTATTTAGACGGGAGTACAAAAATATCCTGATAAATAAATATCTATACACGTGTAGTCCGGGTCTAAGTCACAGTGTTAAAAATAAAGGTGTTACCAATGCCGTTGCCATTACTGACAGTGAAATCTGGCGTGTTTTCATGTTCTGATACTTAGCAGCTCTTATCTGACCTAGCTCGCTCAGCCAAGTGCAGGACTGTTCAACCTGGAGAAGCTCGTCTTCACACCATCCAGAAGCAAGCAGTAGGCAACATTTATCTCTTGAGGGGGTGTCTTACTCAGAGTTATGGTGTGTTTGACCAAAACTTAAATCTACGCCGGAATATCCCTTTAATACATTTATAAAGGAGCAATTCAGTGACTATTTGTATTACTTTTTTTGGGGGAAAGTAACTTGTAACTATTAATAACTACTTTTTGTCCAACACTGCTGGTCATATTGTAATGAAGCAAATATAATATAAAGACTAATCTGTCCTCCTTCAATATGGTGCACAGCGGGCTGAGTGATTTGAGGTCCATTCAGCCCTTGGCAGCCTCAGATCTGCTCTTATCTCTCTCTCTCTCTCTCTCTCTCTCTCTCTCTCTCTCTCTCTCTCTCTCTCTCTCTCTCTCTCTCTCTCTCTCTCTCTCTCTCTCTCTCTCTCTCTCTCTCTCTCTCTCTCTCTCTCTCTCTCTCTCTCTCTCTCTCTCTCTCTCTCTCTCTCTCTCACACACACACGCACACACACAGTCTTCACTCTTAACTCTATCTCTCTGCTTGAATCTACATGCAAAACACACAAAATGTTGTGAGGTCTCCAAATGTTGTCATGTCCCTTTACTGGACAGTTTTGCTACTTTGCCAAGTATGAAAATGCGGTTCCTGGAAACAGTAATAAATCCAGATACTATCCGACTGCACAGACAGCACCATGCGGTCCTGCATCGATTCATGTCAGCTTGTATTCTACAGGTTTGTACAGTGTTCCGTTTTACTGTGTTGTATTGTGGATAAATCCTTTACTTATGAGCATTTGTCAAAGACAGATGAGCTTTCTTCAGGCGTCATTTTAAGGCAGGACATTTAATCCCCCTATGCCTCGTCTACAGCGTAGACCAAAGGCGCAATGGTGGGACAGAGTTGTTCCACCTTCCTCAGAGGTAGTAACAAGGACAGAAGGAGGAGGAGGCGATGTGTAGCACTCTGTGTTTGTGCATGTCTGCATGTCACACTGTCGCAACAACATCATGGGATGTGTAATGACACTCTGGGGCACCAATATTACACTGTTTTGGGGTGCGGTGTACAGAGGCGAAATGATGGCGTAACTCGGTCACAGCAATGTAGAGTGTGAGAGGCTTCTGTCTCATCTGTTATTGTCTGGCATATTTGAAGAGTGATTTTTTGAGGCTTTAATGATACCCTCACTACTTTTACTTTGATCATAAAAATATCCATGTTTCAACTTTTGTCCTTGTCTGCACTCATTCAGGAAAAGATAGAAAGAATTTAAGTAATGTTAATCCCAGCATGCCATACATCATAGACACAGGCTAATCTTATGAACAGAAGAACTCCTTCCCGGTTTTGCATTATTGGAAAAATACAGCGGTTTGTATTTCTTCGAGAAACCAGCTGAGGCAACAAACCTCCACCAGCGGCAAAACTGTTCTGCTGATTCAGTTGGCAGAACAGATCCCATTATCTTGTTTATCCTCATGGAAATTTAACAGTTTAGCATGTGACCTACATTTCCTCAACAGATTCAGGTCCCAGGCAGGCAGTGAGGAAACAGCTTTCTGCTGAATTGAGAGGGAGTTTGCATGACATGATCAAGATAAGAGTTTGATGCCGTGCTCCCTCCAGATTCAAAGCAAAGATTTGTATGCATCACTGAGAGAGTGGGATGAGGGTGGGACCTCGCCCTGACCCAAACTCCTGAGTTTATGAAAGGCTGAGCTCTCCTGCATCATATGACGTTTCCTGTCAGATATCGGCGAGCTGCCTCCTCACCTGCTGTGTTCATTCTCCACCCTTTCCCTGCTAAGATGGCAGCCAGTGATTAACAGCCAGCCCAGCTCTTATCATCACCTCTACAGCTCTGGAAGCCAATGAAGATGGCCTGTGGCGTGTCTTCTTGGTCTTAACAGCCCCCATGAGCCTGCTGCTGCCCAGGGGACCACTGTCTGTGTAATTGCGGCTATTGTGAGGGCCATGAGGAGCCAGCTGAGGTCTGAGAGGAGGAGGTCTGGTAAATCATGGCTTCACGTGGCTCACATTAGACACTGATTGATGGCGATCACCTTCAGCCTTCGCCCTGGTTCAGGATCTGCAATTTGACTGACGCCTGAAGCTTACCATGAAGCTCTCAGTGAGACTCCCGACGGCTCTTTTTAGCCCCTCTTGACATGCTTGGTCAGTGAAAAGCTGTAAAATACTAATACTTAAAAAAATCTGTCATGAATTTCACATATTTGACATAAATGTAAAAAATAAAATACATATAAATATGTGACTCTAATCATATTCTGATGGGAGGTATCTTACCAGTACATCTTCAGTCTTGAACATTTGTTTCTATCAGTTAAAGCAATTTACTAAGAGACTTGACTGATTTAGTGAAACTACGTCTGAATCTGTGACTGAATAAGAGTCAACTGATTCACTCTGAGCCATGACAACACCGTAATATCTGAGACAATGCCCCTTCCATTCACAACAGCAGGCTCTCACTCCTGTAACCCGAGAACTGATGCGCTCCAGGGGCATGTTTTAGTAAAGCCTTACAGCTGTGCTCCCTCTAGTGGAATCCTGCCCTAAAGACAGACTCTGAGGACACACTCCAGCAGAGGTGCAGTCACACTTGTCAGAGGGCTTTACCTCGTAAAAAAGCCTCTCTGAAATGTCAGCTCTGATAAGCGGGTACAAATGAAGTTCAATTATTACTTTAACCAGGTCAAGCTGATATAGTTGCAGGTCAGCAGAACACAATTATATTTCAACCGTATTGATACTGAGGCTTGTAGTGGCAAATCTGCAAAAATAACCTGCAATGCAATAAACTAAACCAGAGGAGGGAGCAAATACTAGTAATAATGGGATGCATTTCAGTGATTCTGTTTGTTCGGTGTTGTTTGTTGCTTATTCCAGCTGTTTTGTTTGCTTAAATTACAATAAGTCACTTCCCCTTCCATCACCATCATTGGTGACTTGTGTTGCCTCCCCTTTCCCTTAGACACACTGGGTTGTAATATCATGATGAACAAGTACAACTTACTGTAGTAGTGTGAAAAGCGCAACACTTTCCTCTTGGAAATGAAAAAGTAGGATCATGTATGTTTAGGGTGGCCATACGTCCGGATTTAGGCTGGACAGTCCGGAATTTACATGCCTTGTCTGGCATCAGGTGCGCAATTTTTTTTTTTTTGTTGGATGGTAGGAGGAGGTCCCGCCCTCCTTCGCCTCTGATTGGCTAGTAGTACTGGGCTCCGATTGGTTATTCCTTATGGCTGTGAAACGTCATCGTCTGTCGGGTTAGGATCAGGATTATGGTTGGGAGATTCAGAATCGCGATAATGTTCTGTAACGTTCCGTTTGATGTACAGAGCTGACAGCCCGCGTTTGGCCTGAGTGTGCGATGACATTTCTAGCTTTTCTAGCCAATCAGAGGCAAAGGAAGCGGGACTTTTCCCTACCATCCTACAAAAATAAACAAATAAATAAATAAATACAAATATCGCGGCCGGCACAGCCTTAACCTGGAGGGTTATTTGTCCTCCTTTTTGGAGCTGCACCTGAACACAATGCTGCTTATCGTCCATTGGTGTAAGACTTTCAGTTAAAAAAAGATCAGTAAAAAAATGATTGGCTAAAAGCAGTGTCACACTCTGATTTCTCATTGATTAAAAATGCAAAGCAAAGCCACCCCCTGTTCCCTTGTGCTAGCTGTGTCTCTCATTTCGTTAACATGCCGAAAAGACGGACCTCATGATAAATGGTCAAAAGACCACATGTTTTTTTTTTTGGTGTCTTTTGTTGTTTAAATATAAAAACTTCTTTATACTTGTTAAGAACTGGAATGTGTATTTTCTGTGAATGTGTATTTTCTGCATTTATTCATTGGTTTTTATGTAAATTGAATTTGCACATTTAAGGTCATGAATGTTCTGCTTATTTTTATTTTTTATGTTACACATACATCATGATATATCATAGAAAATTGTCTTGTGATAAACAGAGTATCTCAAAATCGCTGAAAAGTGTCTGTGTTGTGGAAATGGCCACCCTATGTATGTTGCAGCATCATTTGTCGGGGTATGAAGAGTATGTGCTGCTAAGGATTTTTACAGGAGGCTGAAAACAAACTCAGAACTTTTGTCTATAGGAGAGTTACTGTAGCTTTTATCAGGTTTTCACAGTTTTCTTCCCCACATCTCTTTGAAGTACTTCTGAGTGGCAAGTGTGTTAGGGACGCCACAAACAAGATGAAAGGTGAAGCCAAATGTCAGGGGAGACACACTGTTCCTCTCATCTGTTGACTGCTGCACTGTACCTTCTATTTCCTTTCATGAGTGTGCTTCAAAACAAATACAGAAGAGCACAGTGGGGCAGATGATGCGGAAATAAAGCAGGTTAACAAAAAAACACTTATTAGGCCTGGTTTATAGCACTCTAGCACCTGTGACAAGGAGGGCCGAAATCTGCATCACAGTTTCCTTTCAAAGATGAGAACACACAAGCAGCTTAAAAGAGAAGGGGCGATGCTCAGTTTCTATCACTCTGCAGTCTAATCAATCCCATCTTTGATCAGAATTGAGGTCAAAGATAAGCTAAAAGGTTTCATAGTGTAATTTTTTTTCAACTCAGTTATGTCCTGAAGGCATAAAAGACACTTTGTAACATTAAAGTCAGATCCTTTTAGAGCACACAGAGATCTAAATCTCAGATGCTGCACAGGGGAGCTGCCGATATGAACTACTTTACTCTTTAATCATAGTTTGGGCACCACACACACAAAACTCATCAGGTCAGAGGCAGTAAAAATAATAGAGTGGAAGAGGAATAGTGTTCTGAGGACATATTTGATGTATTACTTGGGCCAGGGCCCAGTATGGACCAAATGCTGTAATATACCTTTGCTCTGCCAAATGGAAAAAAGGCATATTAATCCAGATAAAGTCCAGATTTTTCATTTTTACATTTCAAGATCCAAGATTAAAGATTCAAGCTTTTTATTAGTAATCGCTGCAGTATGTGAGAACATACTCAGGAATCAAAAAGGACATTTTTCTTAAGCCCACAGTGCAAAAAATCCAGAGAATAATTTTAAAAAATATATTTAAAAAAAATGTTCAATAGAGAAGAGTATACAACAGTAGGAGAGTGGTTCACGCATCTACCCACGTGTCTACTTTGTCGATGTACACATACACTCCAGAAAAATGATTCAGCTGTACATATTTGCACATGACCTAAAGTGCAAGTCATGGTTGAATCTGCAGTATTGCTTTGATGTTAAGGGCATGTAAACATCAAGCATTCATGTAACAGTGGAGTTGTTGTCGACACATACTATGTGTCCAGAAAGGGTTGAGAAGGAGTTCAGAGTCCAGTGTTTCTGCTGGCAGAGAGGGGAGGTGGCAGGGAGAGTAAAGAGTTCAGCTTTCCGACAGCGTGGTGGGTGAAGCTGTGCATAAGTCTGGTAGAGCAGGCTCAGAGGCTTTGATACCTTCTCCCAGAAGGAAGGAGGCAGGACAGGCAGTGCAAAGGGTGGCTGAAGTCCAGATTTGTTCAGGTTTGCTTCAAAGTTTTAGATATGGCTAAAATCTTTTACTTTTATCAACACAGTCAGCAAAATTTAAAAAATAAGCTCTGTGACTGAGGGAGAAAGGTCTGGCAGTCATGTATGAAGTAGTGGCTGCACAGGTGAAATGGAGCGTCTTCTTCAGTTGTTACCTTTACCATTTTACCTGAAAACCAAAAGTGAACTAAAGGTTTTAAAAGTTTATAGTGGCCACAATTCTTCTTTGGATAACTTTGGATAGCTTTTCTACCATAAATATAACAACACCTCTCAAATCATATTGACTCTCCTAAAAATGAAAAGATCTGTACTAAATAATTCAATGTAGGTTCAGACCTATTCATTTTGGCTGAAATTGAATAAAAAATACCACATGAAGTGTCAACAAACTCAGCAAAGGTAGAGGATGGGTTAAAACTCCTCAACACACAGTAAAGCCTAAAACCCACAGGATGAGTGTTCATCAAGAACCATCAGCTTCACGTGTGGAGTTGGGAGGTGATGCCAACAGAACGTGCCATTGTGTGGGTTTGAGGCTTAAGCATAGACTGTATATTGAACTCCATCTGTGTCCTAGCTGGGTGAAGCCACAGCGAGAACAGCACCCTCTGGTGACGGGCTGCAGTATAGGTCGTAAATCTCTCCTCCTCCACCAAACTTAAAAAAATTTATTACACAGTATATAAATTTCTCTCCCCCCGCTTGTGATGTTGACATGTAGTTACTGTAAGACTAGTTTGTGCTCAAGTCCTCTTTTTTTCTGTACAGCTCCATTTTTAAAAGTTATTAGGAGGTTCATATTTTCTATGACTGACACTTGATACAGCCTGTTGGTGTACAAAGTTTATACAGCTCACCCGGGGATAAGCTGTTTGAGCAAAATGTCATCACAGCGACTCTCCTGCCGAATGCGTACAAATCTGCGCTACAAGTGTTGGTTCCAGGAAATGGAGAAAATCATGGAAATACTGTGAGCAATTCAGCTTTGAATTCGTATAATGGTTGAAGTCGGAGCCAAGTTGTCCATAGTGTATACAGTCTATAAGCTTAAGTAATTCAAGTTTTTATTGTCTTATATTGGGATTTTTTTTTATATTCTACTAGATTTAAAAGTGTTATTTTAATTTGATGAAAAAACTTTTTATCCTTAATGATTTGGTTTAATCATTTATATTGATACAACTAAAAATCGCAGTCAAGCTGGTGTAATCCACATGTGTGAGTACAGATCTGCTGAATCTGGGTCCTCACTTCTTAATTATCATGTACCCACAGGAGCAACGCCTGAGGTTTGGTCACAGTAATTAATGCTCAAGTAAAGACACACTAAATGTCAATAGCACACTAGATAATCTACATAATTAGAAAAAAAAGGAGCAGTTAGACATAATAATACATGAGCATTTCTTTAAACAATACATAATCACTTCTCTGCACCGCTGAGCACACTGGAACAGCAAATAGGTAGTGAAGTGAAACACAAACATTTCCATGGCAGGGAAAGCGCAACAACCAATTCAATTATAATATGTTGTGGTTGTAAAGATGTAGAGCAACAATAATCAAAAAAATGTTTTTTCCCTCTCATTTCATTGTGTTGTGCTGGCATGCTGATGGGTTTTTCAGGGTTAGCGGCTCAACGTGAGGAATATGTGAGGACACAAGTATGTTTATCTGCAATGTGATGCTGACAAAATCCATTTATTTCAGCCAGATTTATGAGTGTGATGAGGATTGAATCCATTTTAATCTCAAACAAGTCCTGGTCACTCAGCAGGCAGTCAGATACAGCACGTGTTTAGCACAGGCTTTATTTTCCTTTTCCTCTTTTGTCCAAGACACAAACTATTTTGGAGTAAAGACCCTGTAACATTTATCCAAACCCATGCATCACTCCAAAAGGACAAAGCGACATGGTACAGTTACATTTCCACAGTTTGAGGTACCATGGCATGAATGCCAAGTACTGTATGCACAAAGTAACCTTTGTAACATTAATATCTAATTTGGCCTTTTGGAGATTAAACTTGCAAAACAACAGTGAACAGCCAATGCGGGGGTCCCAAATGTCAGACACCAGCACCTGAGCACTGCATCACAGCCAGTGATTATCAAACCCCCTCTGAGATTAGCTTCAAAATCTAATCAGGCAGAGAGGTCTCTGAGTCTGCTAAATATCACCCATGACTGTTTCCAATCCAATAACCACAAAGTAAAAATGGCGACTTTCTACTGCAAACAAAGTTACACTCAACTCTAACTTTTCTTTCAAGTGTAGTTTCACCTAATTCAGTGATGATGCACGTGCACCTGTGCATGACTACCTATTTACTGCACTGACTGCTGTACAGCAACATGAACAATTACAACAAAGACTCAAGACTTCAGCATGAGGAATGTTTCCTGCCCATCAGATACGAGTTTGTGGTAGAATTTTGCTTTTCAATTTAATTTCTATGACACAAAATACATGTTACACATGCACTACACCTTCTTTTGTTCAAGGCCAAAATTTCGAGCCAAAATAGTTACTGAGACAGCTGCTAAACAGAATCTACAGGTTCCCACCCACTGCTCCCTGCAAGGAGAATGGCAGACCATTACTGAAACAGGATCCTTCAAATAAATTATAAATATCTTAAGAAAGACCGATGTAAATATTTCATAGCTGGTGGGTGAAATGCATAGGGTGAAATAAAAATATGAAACTGTTCTTGATCAGTCATGGTTTTCTGGTCTGGGGCTCGATCATTTGGACCCCCAGACCTACAATGACTCTTATTATAAGTTGCAGTCCTCTTCAATATGAAAGTGTGTTACACACCACCAGCCAGCAGGCAAAAGCAAAAGAGCTACAGTACGTCTATTTGATTAGGACATGAAGAGTGAGTCATGTAGCTTCAGGGAGAGTAACATTTCACTGTGCTGGAGTGAGGAGTTGAAATGATTGAGGAACTGTAACTGGAGCCACACACAGAGTAACAAACAAAACGCCGAAAGAAAACGTACTTAAAGCACGGAATTGCTGAGATCCTTGCAGGACAAGCCGAGAGTAAAAGAGCTTGGATTTTTATTGGCAGGACATCAAAATTAAACAACACTCCACTGACAGAGGAAGAAACTACATGTCCCAGTTTTCGCTGAATGTTTGGCTAATGGCATGTCATGATGCTAATGCTTCGTTTAGCTTCCACGCCTCCTCTTCAAACATCAGAATCAGACCAAAAGTTCAGAAAATTATGATCAATTTATAACCGGTTTAATGCACTTCTCCCCAAAAGACACACTCCATATGGAAAATTCTATGTTAAAAAAAACGGTCTTTATTTAGGCGATGGGTTATCTATTACCTGATATAAAATCAACCATTAGGAATCAGTGTTTTCCTAGCAAAGAGGAGAGCAACATGGCCTCGTGGTGCTACCTGTCACTTGAAACACAGCCTGGTTTGCAATACTCAAGTGTAAAAAACAAAATTGCAGCACAACACATTATTTCCTGCATGTAAGTGCAGCTGATAAATAGCAGTTCTAGCCTGATTGTGTGGCCCACAGGGACTCGATTACGCTAGTCATGAGATGTGTGTTGTTCAGGTACAGAGTGTATTATGCATGGCAATACCAGCTGCCAGAATCAGCCTGCATGCAGATTTACGGGTAAGTGAGTCTGCTTTGATCTCTGGTACTCTCTGCTGTGCTCTGCAGGGCTGCCATGAAAGAGACTTTACAATTAGATCAATTCAACACAAACAGTGGTGGCAGGGGAGTGAGTAAAAAGCCTGATCTATTTATGGCTACTCTACGCAGATGACAACACTTATACGAGGTTACTCTTAATTAGCTAGAATGTCTCTGCTTTTTACGAACCATCTAACGGTTTCCAGCTGTAATGACTCCTGTCAGCTCAAACCTGCCGTGTCCCCACGTGCTGCAGAGCTCTTACTGTACAGTACATCATCATGACACACAACAACAGTAACGCTGCTGCATACAAATGCACACAAATCTCCCTGCACTGAGGCTAAAGCAGCAGGGGCTCAACTCAACTCTTTGCATTTGTTTATGGAGCACTGACACATCAGTGAGGACCTGACCTGCGTTTACAGCTGCATTGGTTGGTTCATGATTTACTCACTTTTCTTAAAATGTTAAAGCAAGCCACAAAGGCCGTCTGACACTGTTATCACTCTGAGATGCACCAGGAGTGGGGGAGCTCCTTAAATATTTTAGAGGCCAATTCATTAAAGACATGGTGCTGACATCCCTGGATGGATTGCCTATGTGCTAACAGTAAATTGGGAACAATGTTGATAAACTCAAGGTCTTGTTAAAGGCACGGTGGAAACTTGCTGACTGAGGTTCTCCTATAAAGTCCAATCAATCAGTACATGCCACAGCGGTGTAACTCCAGCTGCTTTATTTGATATTGCTGTCATGACAAGTGATGTATGTGGCTTTATTAAGCTCCTGTATGTACTCACAGAGTGGAGACAGACAGTAAGATTGATGTTAATGCCTCCATCTAACACATCCCCACTGTTCACTGACTGACAGCTAAGCCTCTCAATAATTAACAGTCATTTTAAACCTAATTGCCAGGCACTTCTCGGAAAGGTCCTTGCACATTAATTACTTCATCACTTTGTTTGAGAACATGTTTTGTAACTGCTTAGCTCTGATGGCTTCCAGTGATGAATGTGACTTGAAATCACTGAGCAAATACACCAGAACTTGACTTTTTATTCCTTGTCATGCTTTTTGCAAGGCTTTGCGAGCAGCTGTTAGTTCTACCAAAAAAGCTCCAATATGGGCTGCTTGTGACCTGAAAAACAGGCTCACAACAAAGTGGTGGGAAAAATCAAGAGGGTATAAAATCTGTAGGGTTTTGGGATGCTGTGACAGGAGAAAATAAGAGTGAATACTGGACCCAGTAAGTGATTAAACATAACGACAAACAGACATTAAAGCTGCTCTGTGTCTGGCATCCAGTTGCAAACACTTAACACTTAAGTAAAAATGGATCTAGAGCCAGAAGTCTATCCTAAATGTAATAAATTAGCCTACTGGAGAGCTTTAATTTCTCTTGCAGAGATGCTTTGTTTTTAAGTGCTGTTGTTTGGTGTACTTGTCACTGGAAAGTGTATCACCCACAGAGGGTCCTCATCAGTTCAGCCCCTTTGTTGAGAAACTGCCAAAAGAACCAGAACAGATACTCGACTATCAACCACTGCAGAAACTGTCAACTTCACCTTGTAATTCAAATAATTTTCCGCAACTCCCAACCCAAATTTTTGCACAATACCTGAATACACAATTGACCTATCGCTAAGCCCCGCCCCTTGAAAACAGATGAGCCAATGGCAGTTTAATATCAGTTGCACTGGGACCGGAAGTCGTACATCTGCAGTTTTCAGCCTTTCAGCTCCATAGAGAAGCATTAGAGGTCATGATTTTATATCTGTTTTATGTCATTAATTTTAAGATAGCAGAAATAAACATGGTAAAAAGGTGTGCATGGGGTAGATATTATACCGACACAAGGTATCCCAACAGGATGGGCAATGGAGTGTATTTTTTTTCCATTTCTAAAACCAAAGGACAGAAATAAATTTCTGCTATGGATTAAGTTGTGTGGCAGACCACACAGCCAACTTTAACGTCCAGAAGATCAACAAGGATGTCCACATTTGTTCAAAGGCAAGTTACGCTAACAACTTTACCTACAGTTTACTTTACCTAACAGTGCTTTCGCTGCTAGTAAACTAGCTAATGCTAATGTTAGCCCAGGTTAGCACTCTAGCTGAGTGACTGTAACACTCAGTGCCTCTCTAGTTTAGTTTAAACAATTAAAGATAAATTAATTTAATCTTACCCTGTGGAACATGAACAGTGTTGGTCTTGGATGTTGTCATCTGCAATCTAGATGACTGTGAGATGAGGCTTCTCCCGCTTGTATTGGGATCTCTACACCCTCGCCTCCAATTTAACTGTTTTCTCACACGTCATCTAATTTTACATTACAGACACATCCCTCCATGGCATAATTAAGTCCCTTTGGAAGGATTCTTAAAGAAATCAGGTCTTTCTGTGCCCATAATTTGTCGAGACCCTCTTGGGGTAGTGTTTTGACACTGGCGCCCATTGAACAGCACTGCTCAGCTCCAGTTGTTTGTCCGAGTTAGCAACAGTAACTAAGGACTTTGCGCTAGGTCAGTTCTACAACCTATTATCAACTATTGTTACCATTGCATTGTCTGATCTTGAAGCCCACCAGCTTGGAATCAGTTAAAACCCGTGTTATTATCACTACCATTTATATCTGACAAGGGAAACTACAATGTTTATACAAGGTTTTTATTGGCATCAGCTTCAAAAGTGTCGAAACGCTCAGTCGTTCTGCGGCCTCTCAACAAGCTTGTCAGAAGAGAAGAGGATTCCTTAACCTGATTTGCACACTGTCTTATTTCACTACAGATTGGATTAGTTTGAGATTGTTCTGCCTAGAAAGAGCAAAATGGATGAGGAGCAGATTACAGACATTCAAATCTTCCATAATTCTCCAAAAACTTTGATTCCCCAAACCGCAGAAGAAAATCCTGCTTTGAGAACAAAGCTAAAGTCATTGCTGGCATCTTAGGTGAATTTGGGAGTCAGTGTTCAGGCATTATTGGCAGTTTGATGCGTTTTATGTTGGCTCAGTAAAGTCACACATCAATTTACTGTACGTCTCAATACCTCCAAATATTTAAAGATATTTCAGAGGAGCAGAATACCACACAGCTGGGTTTGGCTCTGCAGACCAACAGCGACTTTCACAGAGTGATTGAAAGGTCACACATGAAAGACTTGGCCTGCTAGCTCTGATTGCTTCATGCTGTACAGGTAAACATCAGCAATAAGTCAAAGCAGCTCTCATAACAACACTCTTGCGTTCCTCTGCTGACTAAGTGATTAGTCAAGGCACTTTAGGAAACCCAGCATGCAAAGCAGACCCACTGGCGACCTTGAGTGGATCACATGATCAGCCATCGCAGTCAATCCTCGGCTCTGAACAAACACCAACTCTGCAGCCATGCTCTGACCAGAAAGGGGAGGGGCTTTGGGTAATATGATGATGAAAACCCTGCTTAGAGAAGGCTGGCCCTGGGTGGAACAGATGGAAGCTTCTTCTTTCTTACGCAATCCAGCACTAGTGGAGCAGAGAACATGATGTTTATGAGACTCCCTGGATGTCAGATAAAATAAAAAGCCTAACAAACATCCAGGCGCTGATATACGAGACAGTCTGGCAGCTGGATCAGTGAACAGCAAGGGGTCGACATGCCTGAACCCTTAAATAAAAGCCCACTGCCTGGAGCAGAGATTAATGCTGCACATTATAGCACGGCTTGTAATACGGTCATTCTCAAATATCTTCATAATCTATCATATTTATGATTGAAATCCTGCTCTACAGAGGATCGAGACGCAGGTTGATTACAATCAGCGAGTCTCATGAAGCAGCCGTGCGTGTTGTTCCTGAAAGTCTGAATGTTTGCAGTAAAGTTCTCAATGAATGCAAATTTCCTGCTCGTTTCATTGTCCCTTACCTAGGCCTCCAACACCCTGTAATTACAGCTCTCAGAGGAGTGATTCTGTTTGTATGTGTTAATGCAAAATGATCCATTCAGTTGCCGTGTGTATGCAACTACCAACTCTCTACGGTGAGAAACTCCAAATTGACCAAAACAGTGGGATTAAATGGGTCGGGAGGAGGGGACGCACTGAGGAAAGGCTTTGAATAATAATAAACTTCTAGGAAGGGGGGAAAAAATAGCCTGCCTCCTTCAGACCCTTTTCTAAAAATAGCTCAGCTGCTGGTGTGACATCATCAATGCTATACCGTCCACCTTTCACTTCTGTGGGTGCAACAAAGATGTTTGTGGAGTCTGTTTCAGCCAAGGATGGCATCCCTGCTTGTTTTGGCTGACAGCTTGCATACTTCAGAGAGACACATGCTTGTGTGCGCAGCAGCACAAATAACACAAGCAATAAAACAACACATAGCTCTTTATGATTATGCAGTTTCTTTGTCAAATACAGAATTACAAACAGAAACCAAAACGGAACATTCTAGTTATTGATTCAAGGAAAAGTACTTCTAGAGCAGTTACACATTTTCTACTTGCACAGAAAGTTTTTGCAAATCCCAGCCTTCAGATTTGCGAGACCATCCCGTCATCCATCAAAAATCCCACAGCACGCAACATTTACTGAAGTACTTACAAGTGATGGTGTCGTCTGTGAGTCATGGCGGGGCTGTGATCCTCTGTGTCCGGTCTGTGGAAGCAGCAGAGCAGAAAGATAAGACAAATGCTGACTTACTGTACATGCAGTTTAAAGCTCCCACCTACTCTCGCTTACACACTCTCCCCACACACACACACACACACACCAAACTGACTTGCCATGCTGCTCACTCAAGCTTGGTCACAGTTGGGATGAGGGCTCACGTACAGAAGTCTCATGATGTAACCAGCGCTACACATCTCATTAGCAGCAGTCAAAGCACACTGTCTCTCCTGCATTTAACCTGCTTAATCTATATTCACGCACACACACACACACACACACACACACACACACACACACACACACACACTTGCGTTGTATATCCATTAAGACTACTTTATCCAATCTGTATGGTCAATATCTATTAGTGCATGGAGGCAGGAGTGTGTTGTACAACAACAGAGGGTGAATAGACTCTCTATACTGTCTTTTTCATTTGTTTATGTTTACAAATAGTGTATGATCTGTGTAAAAATCTGGGTTTTAAATTAAGGTGAGGTGACAGTTGATTCTAAATTGCGTGTTTCTCACGTGCACCAGCAACTGCATGTCTGCTCTTACGTTCGCAGAGCAAGCATGCAAACCAACGAGGATTATCTCACTGTAAGGGTCCTACGTAACAGCAGCAGCTTACTATACTAGACCACTGTGCTGTGAAAGGGAAAGGGGATTGGTGTAACGGTCTCTATGGTAACCACTGACTGCGTCGAGGGGCAGGTCCACAGAGGAAAAGTCATGGGGGAATCAAATCCTCTCATGCAGAGCTGATGTTGCCTCTGCAGCTAATGTGCCATAGTTTAAGTCACCGTGCAGGTACAGGCCTTAATCACGTTTAATACACACAGAATATGAGCTGTTCTGGCAAATTCAGGGTAAGAGTGGAAGTGAGAGAAGGGTCTTTTAAGTCTGCTGCAAAGGATTGCATACACCCATACTATAGTGTAAGATGCCAGAGCAGAAAAGTGCTGTTGGTCTGGGCTGCAGATGAGACTTACCACTTGACTTTCTTTTACAACTGACTCCTCATCATGGGTGAGGGGACATTTGAGACATGTGCATCTTCAACATCAATGATAACTTAGCCAGTTACCTCTTTATATAAAATAGTCTTGTACTTTTCTTTTTTTCTTAATGTCAGAAACTACTTGCTGGTTCGTTAACAGTTCTTGTCTACAATTTCTGCAGAATGGTCAATGGTCTATTTCCCCCCCAGTTTGTCCACAAGCAGTGCAAACTGACAAACTAAAGAAGTTAGGAATGTGAAGAAATAGGATGATATCATTGAGGGGTTTGAAACTGCTCTCTTCGGTAAAGCGATGAAGGCCTCAAAGGACGAGATGCTCCTCTGAAGCATGCCGCAATACGACCCTTCATTTGTCAAATGTACACTATTCATGTGCCTCAACTGGACCATTTGTTTGGTGCTAATACAATTATGCTAAGCTAAGGTGATACTTATCACACTGATGAGAACACACCAGGTAGGTTTAAGCTCAAGGCTTTGCCGTACATGCTTAAATGGGTTCCAGTAATATTCAGTCTGTTGTATTTTTGCTGAGTCATGACTTCAATTTCTTACACACATCAGATTTTCTTTCACTTTTCAAAACTTTTGTTTTTTTTAAGTATTTTTTGGGGTGATTTTTTTGCCTTTATTGATAGGACAGTGTGGAAATATGAGGAGATAGAGAGAGAAGGGGGAGGACATGCAGCACATGGTCGGGGCTGGTCTCGAACCCATGACCGCTGCAGGGACCGTGGTCCCCAAAGATGGTTGCGCGAACCCGCTCATCCATCTGCCCACCCCCACCATTTCCTTTTAAAGACTTTTGCTGCAGATTCAATTTCTTTGAGAAATATGATTCATGTTTTTTTCTGATATCAAAGACAGAACTAAGATCTTTTGGGAGTTTTCCTCTGACGCATGTTGGTGACAAAGCTACAACCAGCTACTGAGGTGACGTCAGTTTCACATTCGACCTTTTCCCTTTTTTACTGCTCTGACCATTAAAAGCTCTGTGTTAAAGTCTTGATTTATCATCGGTTGGGAATATGTCAGAGGACATATTTAGAAAGACCTTTAATGACACTGACATCTGATTTACTATAAATCATCAAGGATGAAGATGCAGCTGAGAGCACAATGAACTTAATGTCTGTCCAGGGAGCCGGCAGGGACAGTTAGGGGCAGACGTAAAAGTGAAATACAGTCCTTTTCTGTATTAGCACTGGTTTATTTGAAACCAAAGACATAAAATACAACCAAGATGGCATCAGAAAGAGTAGTTTGTTGTTTGGCTTGGAGTGAGGCTCAGCCTTCTTTCTTACTTCTGTAGATCAGCAGGGACAATACAGCAGTGCTTATTTTTAGGACAGTCCAAATGATTGAAATAAGGTACAGGATCCAAAGCCTTTGTTGGATTGCCCTCTATTGAACTGACTTGGTGCACACTTTTCATGTGTTTAGTTATGTATCTAATTTACCCTGACGAGATAGACCTAAAAGTCACAAAAGCTCGCTCATGGCTCAAGCTCCACATTGCATGACTTCATGGACATCTCTGTTATTTGCTCGATACATTAATATTAGAGTGACATGTGCACAATCCTAATTGACGCTCCATGTTGCAACCATGTTGGAGGTACAACTATAGGGAATTAAAGTCTGGCTGCTCTGTGAAACCAATTGACTTAATATTTAGTTGTTGATTTGTCCTGACTGCTCAGCTACACACAGTCGACGAATCAATCACCTAGTGCAGCGGAGTTTTGCAGCTCAAGGAAGAACATTTGTGATCATTACTTCATGGAAATGCGATCAGTCTGAGACGCTAAGGCAGAAGAACTACTGCATCTGCACATAGAACATACACAAGAACTCTGATTACATTTCCATTGAGTTAAATCATAAATTTTCGTCCTTGAGCTGCGAAACTCCACTGCACTCGGTTATAAACTTGTCAGGGCTCCCCCACAAACAAGTGGCTGCTGGAGGAGAGTGGGTGAGTTGTGTTTGGTCTCTTTGCTTAAGAAACCAAGCAAAGCTAAAAAGATGTTTGATGGCTCGTACTATGGCTGGGAGTTACGGTGTGTTTGACCATAACCCTGTAAGTTTTAAAAATGCCTTTGCATCTTTTAATGGACCTGTCTGAGAGAGAGGGGCACTTTGTCACCTTAAAGGATGAAGAGAAGAAGCAATTCGGCTGAACGATAGAAGAGCATGTTGAAGAAAATGAGGTCAAGAATTCCTTCAGTATGCTGTGACATGACCTATTCTCTTTCAGCTTAAAACACGTCTACACAGAAAATCAGAAAAGGGGAGTGTGAAGCCGAGACGTGCTCCTTAATCAGAGACAGAGACACAAAGGGTTGAACCAATTGTGGCATTGTGCGATGAAGGCTGAAAAAGAGCGAAGGGCGGGGAAATTGCTTAACAACAAAATAAATTTTGCTCAGCAGATGTGTCAGCTGCTGAATATACTTTGCATGTATGAAGCTTGGCTTCCTCACAAGATTACACACTGTGCTCAAACAGTTGAACCTCTTTGACATGACAAGAGACGAGGCACAAGGAAGCACTGAAACATCAATCACAGGCAGGAGCTTTACAGCAGTTGTCATGACAATAGCAATGGGTGAAAGCAAAGATCCTCTGCTTCTCCTCTCTGGGGACGAACTGACATTCAGTCCAACTCTACTTAGACACAAACAGGAGAGATCACAGCCATCACCGCAAACGCAACTGATCTAGATTGGAAAAGTTCTTCGTCTGTTCACAGCCGGGGAGAAATGTACAGGGGGGCAACTTTGGCAGTTTGATGAATAGCACTGGATCGGTCACTGCATGCACTGACAACATGGTGTAGATTTGATTTGTTAAACCCCCTTTCTTGACAGCAGGGGATGAGCAAAGCCCTCAGGGGACCATCGTCTTGTGTCTTCACTCCAAACATCATGCATCTTTAGAGAGTTGGGGACCAGAGATACACTGACAGCCCCATCTCTGGTCTGATTCATCATTAAGAATTGGTCTGTGGGGATTGAGAGTACATTTAGTGACTTTGTCTGATGTGTGCTTTAAGCGCTGATGGCTGCTTGCCGCTGTCAAAAGGAGCCTCAGGGCTGCAGATCTACAGAGGCTGTTATCAATTTGCAGTCCAACAGTTGCCCTCCGGAGCAGGACTGTTCCAGTCATTACAGACATAAGGCTCCCCAACAACTTGTAAAGCTGGACCTGAGAAAGACAGCCAAGACTCTAAGCCTCAGTCAGCAAACACATCATTGACACTTGTGTGATTCTGAGCGACCTTTCATGGTGGTTTAAAGACCCAACGTTTGCTTCTAAGGGGAAACGACAGCCTCTTTTATTTCCAAAGCTAAACACCATCTTTTCCCATTTGTCCTTTTGTCAAGCTGGATCTTAAGCAAGCAAGATAGTCTTAAGCCAAACAAGCTTTTCAAATCTCTAATAACAAGTAACTTCTTTAATTTACTTAATAATATATTTATCTAGCCAGTTTGTTTTAGATAATTCACAGTACTACCCCTTTAAGGGTTTAGTCCATATGAGCATGGCTGTAAGGTCAACCCTACGGTGGAAATGTGCCTTCAGAGACGAGGTTGCGCTATCTTTGAACCATCTTTTTTTTTTTTAAGATTTTATTTTAGAAACAATAAAGAAATGAAAACACAATTAGAAATTTGGACAAATTTGTTCTTTTTATGTTGATTGGTGATACTTATATATTTATATATTCATATATTCATACGTATACCTCCTGTTTATGTTTAATTAATTTTTCCGTGTAGTTTCTTGTGTTGAACGCACATTTAAAAAAATAAAATAAAATAAATAAAATTTTAAAAAAATATATTTCTTAAATCCTCTGGCCCAAGTAGCACAAACCTAGTTAAATCTGTCAATAAAATCATCATGAAAACAACATCGGTGAGAAGAGTCTTACTGCTCTCTCGCTGTTTCTTAAGGAGATTTGCTTTAATCCTTGGGTATGAGCCTAATGGTTCATTATGTAATAGACATGTATGGAGGGGGCTAGTTCATGACAAGTACTGCTGGACATGTCTCCTGGCCTAAAACCAGCCAGGTCTGCTTACAGTCACTCGGCAGAGAAAACCATGCTGACGGCTATTGTATGCAAAAGAAACCAACACCGTATGATGTCCATTTCAGATTCAATAAATCAAACAAGCATGTTTCAAAACACATAAATCATTGTATTTAAAACGAGTGCTCTGTTATGACAGTTTTATTTCAATACAAATATTCTTATCAAGCTGAGACATTAAGGCATGCTGTTAATCTTTTCAGTCGTAGATGAGGAAAGGTAGGAGTAGGGTGAGAGGAAGTGTGCTGCTCTTTCTGCAGCTGGAGTCATACTGCTGTTGCATCGACTAAAAAGCACAGGCATTGGGGCCCAAAAGCACCGGCCCTACCTCATCAGAGGAATAAGCCCAGGGCACACATCAACAACAACAACAGCAACGCACAAACACGTCACTCCTGCATCTGCACTGCCTCTCTCGCAGTCAGGCAAAGACAAGAAGCAGGATGGCAAAGAGGCTGTGAAGTGGCAATTCAATCACACGATTTGTCAGTATAGTGTATGATATGGCAGCTTATTGAGCGTGGGCTCCGTGTGACGAAAGCTATTTTGCAGATTGTCTCACTGCTTTACTAATCACTACCATGCAGAAGCAAAGACAAGCAGCAGCAAAGACAAGTGTGATTGAGAGGCAGCCTGTGCGAGTGTGTGCGTGTGTGTATGTGTGTGTTTGTGAGGGATTACACAGAAAGTTGTTTGACAGCCGTCTCTGTGGTCACTGTCTCCCTCCTCAGGCTGTGTTGCCTCATATCTGCAACAGAGTCTCAACAAAACTCCTCCAGCCATGCTGAAACTCTCATTAGAGCTCCTTTGAATACTCCAACAACTTCGATCTCAAAGCAGAATCACTCCTGTCTTTATATCATGACTTATTTTGGTGAAGTCTGCCTGACACTGTGCTTTAATATCCCATCAGTAGTTACTTTCCCCAACTGCCTGCATTGAGTGCTTTAGAAATGATCAATCTGACCTTCATCTGATCAATATTTAAAAAGGTGATATCCTCCTCCTATGAGGATAGACCTGACAAAGTTTGCTTTACAAGTCTTAATTATGATTATGTTATTTTTGCCAACCGAAATGCCAAATAGTTTGATTGGTGATTGACAGCTCTGTTGTTTCTACTGCTACAATGATCTGCTTTATATCAACACAAGAATCTGTTCTGCTTTGGACTGTACTGAAGCAGACCTGGAGGATCTCTGATACTTCATCTGTAAGTTTGATATGGGTTTGAGGTCTGAAGTCAGGTTCACTTCCAAACATGTTGTGACCAGAGCAATATGTAGGCACCCATGAGGACGGTCTTTGAGGGACATTGCCTTTTTAGTCAGTGGTTGAAAATGTTGTCTTATCTAGCAGACAAAAGGATTGTGGACCTCCACTGGACGATACAAAAATAAGAAACAAAAGAAAAAAGTAAGGCAATGGTTAAAATAATTAGCAGGAGTGAGAAAATAAGGGGAGGGTACAGGTCCTTGTCTCGGGTCTGAATTCGTCTTTAGTGTTAGGATAATAGCTGCAGCTGCTCACGTTAGGTTTAGTGTCATTTTATCTCTCATTTTCACTGTTCTCAACAACCTCATGCTGCAGCAAGTGAGCAGCTGTTTCAGCTAGAAGTGCTAATAAACCAACTTCACGCTATCTGCTGAGCACCAGAGAGCAGACCGGCCGCATCAGCAGTGCGGAGGAAAACATAGTGCAGCTCAAGAGCTGGTAAAAGAGCAATTATCCTCTCAGTGTTTGTCCACTTGTTTGTTGACAATCCCTTAATAGCAGGTGAGCACTGTGAGAGGTCAAACAGCCCAGGTACTTCATAAGTGAGATTTGGGTCCAAAGCTGCACCCTAGGGTGTAACTGAAGGCAGGGAAGCCTCAGGTCAGGTAACTGCCAAAGGTTTAAAGGGATATTTCAGCATAAAATTTGTGGGGGGAGCCCTGAAGAGTCGATCACCGAGTGCAGCGGGGTTACGCAGCTCAAAGAAGAACAATTATGATCATTCTTTCATGGAAATGCAATCAGACCGAGACGCTAAAGCAGAAGAACTACCGTGTCTGCAGTGCAAAATGTTTGTTATGGTGATCCTGACTTCATGGAAATGATCTGCTGCACTCGGTGATGGACTCGCCCACTCTCCCCCACAAACAAGTGGCTGCTGGAGGAGAGTGGGTGAGTTGTGTTTGGTCTCTTTGCTAAAGATACCAGGCAAAGCTAAAAAGATGATTGGTGCTTAGTACTATCGCTGGGACCCTATATGTACTGTTGATGAAGTTAGGTGCTGTTCTAAGCATTATTTGTGGCTATAGAGTGGCTTTTTGGTTAAGGTTTGCATGTGGAGACATAGACCGCTGTATATTGCTATCGTGCGGTTGTTGCTGAAGTTGGTATAACTAATGAAGCAAGCAGTCGGCAACATTCATCTCTCGAAGGGATCTCTAACTCTGCGTTATGGTGTGTTTGACCCTAACTTAATTTTACGCCGGAATATCCCTTTAAGTACTCAAACGCAGACCAGTTTGGCTGGCTCACAGTGACCAAGACACATATGACCACTTCATAGACTAGTGAACCACACAGAAAGAAACCAATGCAAGAGAGAATATCTTCTAAATGAAGACTGGCACCTCCAGAAGCTACTTTTATTTCATCATTGTTCTATATTTGATGAGTTTACACTGAAGAAGACCTTCTTCTTATATGAAGGTTTGTGTTTCTGGCTATTGAAGATCCTGAAAATCAGTCCCTGCTTTCTTTGAGGTCATGTTGAGCAGTGCGGTCTCACACAGAAATAAATTTCATATTACTTTATCAAAACACTCTGTCAAAGCAAGACTTGACAATGTCCTGCAGGATGCATGACGTTCAATGAACCAGCAAACAAATGTCTTGCCTCTGGCTTTAGGATGACTAACTCTGACAGCAAGATCCTGCACTGGCATCAATATTTTCAGAGTGTGTGCGCGCATGTGCGTGTGTGTGAGGGATAACAGTATTTTCAGACCAACAGAGGGCAGTCTGTTTTCATCCACTGAGGTCTGTCCTACATGTCCCTCTAGACCCCTGCTTCAGAGCAGTAGGACAGCGTGGACACACTGTTGATCTGTAATCTACTTCCATCATGATTCACATTAGGCTGCAGGCACACCTGAATAATTCATACGTGGTGTCTAAGCGCAGGCACAACCCTGTAGTGAAGTGCTCCAAAACCACTGCTCTCACCCCAAATCTCACTTTACAACCCCAAAACTTGGTTGAAATTTTTATTGAGTTTCTGTGTTTTATCCTCAGCTTGTGTTCTCACAGGCTGTTATCCCTCCTGCAGGCCAGGTGTTCGATCCTGAGCCACTCACTGTGTGATGTGTTCGCCTCAGTAAAAAGCTGGAGATTTTGGGCAACAACAGATCTATTCTTATTCTCAGAAATACCTCATCCCTCTCTTCCTAGTCACAGTGATTGACAGGCTGTGACACTGAAGCTGAATATTTAACTGCGCGCTTACATTATAGGCCACTGCTCTGTGCCATGTCATTTGAAATATGCATGATTATCTGATTCAGCAGAAACCTGTTATGGGTGCAGGATCAGATCTAATACCTGATCTGATTTTAACTTTTATGGTGTACCCATCAAATATCAGTGTTTAAAGTAAGCTTGAAACTCTTGGTTTTATTTGTTAAATAAGAATAAGAATAACTTTGTTTAATCCCCGAAGGGAAATTCAAATATGTCATTTGTGACAGAGAAAACATCACCTGTGACAGTTTGATTTAGGAACAAACAAAACAACACAGACCATTTTTTTTGTTTCCACACTGACTTAGTTCTCTTTTCCCCCCTAAAGGTGTTGTGTTTGGCTGCAACACAAAGAACAGAGTCAGAAATGTGGGCTGTTTTTGACTGGACTGCTAATTACACACACACACACACACACACACACACACACACACACACACACACACACCTTCATGTAAGTAAGTGCTGCACATGCACTTTAATATGCATGAGCAGAAAACCCCCTTTGCTGGTGTATTGCATTATCACTGCCAGTAGAGATGCCAATGTTGAGTGGAGCGTGACAGATCAAGTGAACACGAACTGTAACGTACGCTGGAGTGAGACGGCACAAGATGCATGCTTACTAATGACATTAACAAAACTGAAAATCAAGAACACCTGGAATGAAAATCCCACGGGACTAACATGCCAGAGTAATATGTGTGAGTTTAATATTGCATTAACCACATAATGAAGTGAGGAGGGTTTGTGCATGTGTATAAAAATTTAAATGACATACTCTCTCCCAAGAATGAAGATACCTGCCCTGACTGCTTTATGTCACATTTACTGCCACGTGTGAAAAGCAAGGTTGAGTAAATTTAGCATCATGTAGTGGAACAAAATAGGTGGAAATGGAAAATGTAACCAGGAACAAGGACTACACTGCACTAGTTGATCTTTCAGTAGATGTAAAAAAGCTGACACGTGTAGTACCTGTATCAATAAAAGAATGTATAAATTAAGGCTAAAAAATACAGGATCTGTGTTGAGTGTGTTTCGTCAGTGTCCATGTGTCATGCAGCAAATGGTTGCCATTCTAATCAACGCAGCATCACATACAGGACTCATATCATCTCGGAAGCGTGTTGAGTGCCACTTTACTTAAGTTACACGCCAAGTCTATTTTTGCTGCTCTACGTTTCCAAAACGCGTCAATCTACACAGTGAAGATCGTTCTAGACAGGACGTCAAGCACAAAAACCGTGCATGTCATCTGGTAAATTTCAAAATAAAACACCATATGTGGATTCCTGACTGTGTATCAGTTTGTGTAGATGAGAAATACTTCCTGGTTATGGATTTATCAGTAACACAGAACAATCCGATGGTCAATCCCTGATCCATGTGGACCCCAACAGGACTTTAAACTGCTAACTCTGTCTGAGTAAACCTGCAAAAACCAAAACTGTAAAATCATGTTGCTTTTTCACACACAGTAGAGGCTCAACAGTCTTTGAATTATATCCAGATTAGCAGGAAATAGACCACAGAAAGGCAAAACAACCTGTTGTGGGCAAGTTGTCTCCTCTATACTGAGCCCAGCTGACGAGGCTGTCCTACACACATCCTGTGTGATAGACAGCGCCGCTCGATGGAGCAAAAGTGCGACGCTGATGGAACGTGCTCAATACGGATCCTGTATGTTTTCAGCTTAACTGAGTGTAAAATCTAACTAAGAAATATTTCTACATGTGTGAGAGGCCCCTTTGACAGATGCTGCCAGCTTGTATTGCAATGTTACTACAGCAGCACATGGCGAACAAACTTTATTCAATCACTCAATCCACCAAGTGTCATCCATATGGCTCCATCTATACAAATCATAAGCAAATCAAAGTGCTCTAAAGCAGCGGGAATTGAGAAAAAGCGGGATATTTAACAGCAGAAATGGATTTTAAGGTATCACTATCACTGGGTATTTGCTTTGATTATTTTGATGGTAAATACTTGACAACTGGAGAATTATACTCAGAGAGCATCACAAGTTTCCTGACCTTTAAGGCCACTGTTAATTGTGAACCCTCACCAATTAGAAGGGTCAACAAGGGAGAGGATCAGCCTCTAACCTGGCAGCTTAATATTACTAGATATTCCCATTTCTACACACTGTTCCCGCAACTGTCATTTAATTCTCGAATGTTCAGGAACATTCTGTCCTGTGCTTATTTACTGCATTGGCAAACTAGACTTCTATTTTCAAGTATGTTACTACTGGTAGATTGTAAGTCACTGAACTGAATGAACACAGTTACATGAACAGTCTGACAGTATACATGTTCAGGAGATAAGTAACCACAAATAGAAAAAAAAATCCAGAAAAGGAAAAAAGAAAAAAAAAAAACAAGATCCACCATTTTTTAAGTGTCTAACCAGCTCTCAGAAAGCTGCCCACTGCTTCTTCTTCTTCTTCTTTTTCCGCCGTTCTCCAGTTTTAAACATGTAGCTCTGAAATCACAGTATAACAGTGAGCTCATTTTCATATCAATATTTTACGTTTTTAAAAAGACAGTTGTCGTCAGTTCTGGTTTGCTACCACTGTCTTAGTTTAGACACAAAGGTTTGTAAAATGTGTGTTGATGGAGGTTTTGAGACATTCTTGCCAAATGTTAAGAAGGAGAACCACATATTTGAGAAGAGATCCACTGCACCATGTTTTCAATTGAAATAAATACTTTGAATACTTTGCTTCTTAATTTCTATTCTTAAATGTCCCTCGGCCTTGTTGTTAAACTTAGATTTAAATATTATTTGTATGTTTCTGACTTTATGCAAACTTAAACTAATTCCCTGCAGTCTTCACCATCCAAACTCAGAAGAAAAAGCCAAGTAGGTTAAGTAAAAGGTTGCAGTATACTTGTAAATGTAATAATAATAACAACAACAACAACAACAACAACAACAACAACAATAATAATAATAATAATAATAATAATAATATATTAGAGACAGGAGGAGGGTTATATAGCACTCAAAGTTTTGTCTGTCTGATCCGATTTGGCCTCAAAATCTTGGATCATTTGTTCTTTTTTCTCTTTTGTTTTAAAGAAACTTTAAGATCCTCACTTTTAATTTCTGAGATGCATTTTTTCATTATGTGATACATGGTTTCATCAAATTTCCCTAAAGAAAGTTTAGGTGCGCGCCCTGCTTATATTCGGTAATATATTCACTCCTCTGACAGGCGACTGACAGCACTGTCAGTCTGGAAGTCAATTAAAAGGGACAGCAGAAGAACTGGTTGGAGCTATCCTGGTCTGCTTTAAAAGTGGTTTTGCCTCCTTCACTGACAGTCAAAGAAAGAGGAAGAGAGTCTCACAGCGGGCAACAGACTGGAACTGTCCTGAATCACACAGTCTGGGGTCAGACTGCCCTCTGTTTACATAACTCTTCTCTGATTTCATCAGCTATTTTTGTCTTCTGTGATCTTTTTCAGACTTCCTCACTTTGGAAAGTTTGCAGCCTGCTATCCTTTCCTCCCTGCATTATTTTATCCTTTGTTTCTGCCACAAAAAGTCAACTCATCTTTCTGAAGCATCTAAAGAGAGGAGAGTGTGTATATGTGAAAATAAAAAAATAAATAGCAGGCGTCAATTATGTCCTGTTTGGCTCCTCATGCAGACACTTGGCATGTACAGAAGCCCTGTCAAACAGATGTATTTGGCAGCACAAACAAGGAGCAGGGCGGATTTTTTCCAGTAGAGGGAGAATGAGCCAGAATCACGGATTGAGAGGCTGACATGTCTCATGTCAGCATTATCAGACTGGCCGGCCTCACTGCAGGCTAAACTCTACACCCAGTGTTTATGGGGCCTGTCATGTAGCTCATGTAGGATTCCTGATAGAGTCTTTATCAATAATGCACATGTCTGTTTCTGAAAACTCCAGAGGGACATGTGTGGATAATGGGCTCAGCCAGTCTGATTTACAGGATTTCTGAGCTCGGGTTAGACTGTCCTGTTGTCTGTCATTTTGACTGACAGGGCCATAATAATAAAAATAGAGCTCTTACCATCTTTTTAATTTTTCTGAAGATACAAAGGGAACTATCAACAGGCTTTAGATCTCCACATAAAGTACAACTGCAATCTTTTTTGTTTTGTTTTGCCACTTAAAATGTTCTCAGTGGTCTTTAAATTGTGAGTATTAAGTTTTTAGCCAAAATCGCATTACCGGTGTCATTTTCAAAGGCTTTTCTTCTGCAGAGCTCCAGTAGCTCATTAGAAATTTGGGTAACCCTTTCTTTTACGATACACTTATTACCAGGTAATAAACAGGTAATTACCTAGTAACAACATGAAATTATCTGGTAATTACATGATAACTACTGAGTCAGTACTGTCTAGTTTTTCTTTTTTCTGTGCAGCTCCATTTTCAAAAGCTATTTGGGGTTCTTATTTTCTATGATTGACACTTGATACAGCCTATGGGCGTGCGAAGATTGTGTAGCAATACGCTTTTTGAGCCGAGCATTATCACAGCGACTCACCCGCCGAATGTGTACAATGCTACTGCGCAAGTGGTGGTTCCAGGAAACGGAGAAAGTCCTGGAAATACCAGAGCAATTCGGCTTCAAATTTGTATGATGATGGAAGGTTACCTACCTGGTAAGTATCATGTAATTACCAGATAATTTCATGTTGTTACTAGGTAATAACCTGTTAATTACCTGTTAATAACTGTACCATGAAAGAAAGCGTTACCAAAATTTGCCTCGGAGTCATGGGCAGAGACAGCGCTGCTCTGCACTCTCCTCTTCACACTAGCTTGTAGCCTAACATTGCCGGTGCAGCAGAAGTGGCAGGTAACATTGGAGCTATTCAGCTAATGTCTTTGGGGACATGATGAAAGTTAATATCAAAATTAGCTTTCTTACTAGTACTGCAATCCACAATAACAGACACTTCTTCCGTGACTGTCCTCTCTATTTTTCTGAGTGTGGCCTGCATAGTGGGGCCCTAGGGGCAGAGCTTGGATTTGTGACGTACATCTATATCTGAGTCTGCTGTTTGGGTCTGCTAGAGATTCACAGCGACTTGAATGTAAGAATTCTCAGAAATGCAATTTCACATTTAATTTTCTCATGTCCTGCAGCATCAGAAAAAATGCCATATCAACATGTAGACAACAAGAAAAACATGATTTTCATCGGAGTGGGTCTTTAAGAAACGGATAAGAGACGTCCCTGAGACTTCTGTTTTATTAAATAAATACAGCAGCTACGACTAAGCTAAGCTTTTTTAGACCGATAATGACATTCTCTTAAACTTATGTACACACTCTCTCTCTCTCTCTCTCTCTCTCTGTCTCTGTCTCTGTCTCTCTCTCTCTCTCTCTCTCACATACACTCTCTTTAACACCAATTACATGTTAAAAGTGCCATGCTGGAATTTTTCATTGAACTAAATTAGTATTAAAAGTTTATTTGTGGAACTATGCCACAAAGATGATGGTGTGTGAGCACCAGTTTATAGTCAGACAACCACCTTTCCTGTCTGCTGCACAAATACCCAAATACACGAGTATAAAGCGAGGGGAAAAGCTGATGCGGCACCTTTGGCTGGTCTGTCCTCAAGTCAACTATGTGCAATTAGTTATACAGCCGTACTTAAACATCATTGTAAAACATTTTTATTATGGATGGATAATTCTTGGTTGGAGTGACCTCTTTGTCACGTATTAGTATATATACCCTCTTGTTAAATGCCAGCTGAAAGGTCAGTTAGCCCCTTTTTGCTGGTATGTAGACACATCACCATCACCCTCACTATGAGCACACTATCACCACATCCTATTACTGTCATGTCACAGCCAGACAACAATGTAATGATGATTAAAATAATACTAATGGAAATAGCAAATGGCAGCCATTATCATTACAGTTAATTATCTCCCATTTCAGAGCAGGGAAAGTGTGACAGGAAGCTGTGGCAGCCAAGTGAACAAAGAGCAGAACAATAACCTGGGCCAAAAGACTGAAGGCTGGGACTCTGCGGGAGGCCTCTCTGAATATTTCCCTCTGATTCTCACAGCTGGGGGTGTACAGTGAGACACCGTGATGTGACTCGACTTCAGCAACTCCTAACCGTGCTTGGCATTGCTTTGAAGTGAGAAATGCTCAGCGCTTTGTTGAGATTTGGTTATTTACGATTCTGTAACTCAAAATAAATTCAGCTTGGATTAACACTGTAAAGAAAGTGCTCACAGAGGTGGCAGAGCAGAGCAGATCTTAATTACTAGTCTGACAAGAGGGGACAGAGAACCACAAGTCGTGGTGTTTAGCATGTTTACCGTCATCACTCAACAGATTGTACAGCTCTAAATTGAATCACAATTGAAGAATTCTCAAGGTCAACATCAACAACAAATTCATCTTGTGAGGATCTAATCCAATTTGGCCTTGACTCCCACCCTCAGCTCTCAGAAAGAGTCTTGGTGGGAGATGGGAAGCATTGCTGCTCGTCTAGTAACCCTGTCAAACTATCAATCTGGCCTTGGACCCTGACCCTTCTTGTTCTCTTGTGAAAGGCTGAGGGTGGAGAGAGAAACAACTGCACTTTCTGTGTATGTGTGGAGCTGCAGCCATAGATGAGTGCCTGCATAAAATGCATCTCATACTCCTGCAGTGGATGGTCCAAATTGACCTGTCTTGTGTCAAGTTAACTTGACTGTCACTATGAGCAATGATCATTTGAGTGACTCTTGGAGTTTGCAGTATTTCAATAGCAGTAAATTCACAAAACTGTGGGCTGTTGGGGGTAACAACAACCAGCAGCCAGCATTATTGGTGCTCACACAGGTGGAAGCTACGGTCCATGGGATTTTGGCCAATACAGCGAAAAAGTTAGATGACAAAATCAGTAAACATCGAAGGTTGCAGTTGCATTGTGTACATGAATTACAGGATGGGGATATTCACATATACAGTATATATGAGCTCGAATTAAAGGTAACTAGAGACCCAACATTTAAACATCAATCAGCAAATTTAAATTATAGTCAAAATAATAAAACCGAGCCTAAGTTTGGGCGATACAACGATAACAATATATATTGAAAATTAATTCCCCTCGATATTGATAAAAACATGGCCAATTTGCTTTTCAATAGTCGGCATTCTGCTATGTTTCGGTAGACTATATGAATAGCCAATGAAAAGGAGAGTTTCTCTGGGCCCGCTTTGCATTAAACCAATCATGTGCTGAATTAGAACCAAGTAGCAAACAACTGCGTAGTAGCAGGCTACAGTTACACACAACCATAGCACTTTAACACGTGAAGCCGAGACGGTTGCTGTCTTGAAGTAATAGATCCGAATGTGCAAATAGCATTTCTGAGTCCTTTAAGTATTACGAAATACTAAATGAAAAAAGAAACAAGAATTTTGTCCTTACTATCTGCCTTCATAAGACGTGTTGTGCAGACAATGCGAGTTTCTTCCTCGTGGGCTGAATCTTTACTCAAACAAAAGGAGGTCACACTGTATGCATAACGCATCAGCTTCTGTGGATCAAAACAACTGTGATTTGGAAGTAGGCTAATGAATGCAGAACATGAGAAATGCTTTCCACTCAGAATATTACTATAGACATCAGCGCTGTGAGTGAACTAACCCCAGAACCGTTTTGGTTTCTTTCTCTCTGCTCAAACACAAACACACCCATTGATTTATCTGCCCTGACTCATTATTAATTTTATGCCCTGCTAAACAAGACGGTAAACATTGATATAAATCTCCGGGTAACTTCAGCTCTCTTTTCTTCCAGGCTTCCGCAGCTCGAGGTTATCTCACGTAGTAGCTCTTGTGGATCTCACAAATTGACTCTAATCGTAGATGACTGAGAGGACAGGCCTCTTATTTCAACTCAAATAAAAGAGACAGACGGGATGTTCCTCGCGTCTTACAAGTCTTTCAGGACCAACCCTCTCCAGCCCTTTTAACTTCATCAAGAAGTTGCTATGAACAAGCGCAGTGGCAATCTCGACCTCAACATCTGTAGTAAGATGCTGCAGATGTTTAATCAGTCTGTGGTGGCTAAGTGTTCTGTTCTAGGCTGCAGTCTGCTGGGGAGGAAGCATCAAACACAAAGATGCAAGATGTCTTAACAAACTGGTGAAAAAGGCTGGCTCTGTGGTTGGACTCAAGCTGGACTCAGTGGAGGATGTGGTGGAGAGATCTACACTGAGGAAGGTGGAGTCTTTTCTAAAGAACATGGATCACCCACTTCACAACACCTTGATGAACCAAAGGGCCAATGGTGGTGGACGGCTCCTCTCTCTTCGCTGCAGGACAGAAAGATTCAGAAGATCTTTTGTACCAACAGCCATCAGACTTTATAACTCTTGTGTAAATAGTAGATAACTTTTGGGGACATATTATGTGAGACAACAGACAGTTGAATTTCCCTTCAGGGATTAATAAAGTTCTTCTTATTCTTATGTGTTCACTTGAGGATGCAAACTCTTTCCTGCACTACACCCTGAGCAACCCAGAGGGAGCCCACAACCTCCAATGGTGGACTTTTTAGTGAGGAGGCCCATCTGGACTGAGGGCCAAGAGGTTGTGAAGGGAGCCAGAACAGAGTCAGCCCCAGGCCCCAGCAGTGTACCATATACCGTGTATAAGCGCTACCTGTACATATTTTTGAAAAAAGAAGTAAACGAGTATGTGGTAAAATCAATCAGATACAAAGCAAACTAGTCAGCTAACATTTGTGAAAGTTGTACATGTCTGAAGGGGAGCATGGAGGATAAAAACTTCTCTGTCACCTCAGTTGAAAGTAGAGGTGGGTGTAATTCATCGATATGTTGATGCGTAATGCTTCATGTGATGATTCGGCATTGCTTAATTAATGGAACTGCATACAACTGGAACTTAACAGCTGCTTCTCTCGCCACGGGGGTTGGCTACAACCGTGTGGAAGTACTTTGGATTTTATGAAAGAGCAAACAAGACGATTGACAAGACCTACATGATTTGCAAGATTTGCAAAGCAAAAATTAAGTACCTCAGCAACACTACAAACACGAGGCAGCACCTTGGACGCTTCCATCCCGAAACAGAGAAGGCTCTTCCAATCGTACTCATCACCTAGAGGACCATCTTGTAGACTGTCTCCAAACTTCCCAGTTTAAGTTAAGTAGGTCAAAGTGCAAATGTTTACATTACAGTCATACAGTCATAAAATAAAATATTTTGTTTCTTTGAAAAATACAAGCCAAATGTTAAAAAAAAAAAAAAACATATTTACTTATTGAATGTAGTTTTAGAGGAATTGAGTCAATTGATAGGCATTGATTCACAAATGTAGCCACAGGTGAAAACAAAATCAATCTTGTATGGAAAAAAGCATTACAAATGGCAATAATCGAAGAATCAAGGCACCAAAAATCGAATTGACAATCATTGTAATCAACGCTTCCATTGGCGAAATCCAAATCGAATTGAATCTAATCGAATCATGAGGGACCCTTACTGGAACACCCCTAGTTGAAAATGTTTTTGGCCCACGCATTGTAATCGGCACAGTATTGGTTATGTTTCTGTACTTATAAAAACAGCAATAGATGATGAATTGACCCAGGAGATACAGTTCATGCTATCAAACACAGATTGGTCCATTTGTCAACTTCATAAAGCAGCTGACTAATTCAGCCATAACACGTTATATCTCTGGCTTTCTACCAGCATCATGTGTAAGATTTGATTGTTTCAGAAACCGGCCTCTCAAGAACTCTCTCTGTATAAAAAGCAATGCAAAGTAAATACTGAGATTGACTTTATTAGTGAGACTTTTATTGTCTGCCACAGACCTGGAACTTTGTCAGTAAGTACTGACAAAGGGCTGTTTGACTGAAGACAGATGAATTTTGTACACTTTTATTCCAAATTAAATCTGGCTCATGGTCTTGTTTGCGATTGTGACTGAAAGACCTCCTGACTGTGTCTGGTCCTGTTTTGTCCAGAGGCCATAGCATCTTCTGACAGGGTAGTGATGTGAAATCTACACTTCCCTCCCACTCCTATATGCAGTATATTGTAAACACACACAGAGCTCTTCAGCTCTTCATGCCTCTGTACCTGCTGAACACTTCACACTTAATCCTGCTGAGCCAAGTCTGCGGCAATGAAGCTCAACGTCTGTCAGGAGATGATTTAGAGAACTGGAACTGAAAGATTTTTTCTCCCTTTTTCAGATGAGGATGTGAGCACAGTGAGTTTCAAGCATGTCTTTCAATTCACTGTTGCAGTGCCGATCAACATCTTAATTCTGACGTTTTTACCCTCCTTCAGCTGGATTTTGGAGACAGGATTACACATGTTATAGAATTAGAGTCACATGGAAATTCAATTTTTGGTTGCAGTGATGAATGGATCTGTTTCATGCCCCGGCTATGCAAATGAGCCAGTGCACTATAGAAATCAAACACTACATCCTCTGCATTCAGTGGGTAAAAGTGGAGCGAATGAAAGCTCGGATGATGAGAAAAGACGATGACAGCTGATAAAGAGAGCATGCGTCACTTGCAGCAGCAGCGGCGGCACATCAGCAGTGCAGAACTGATCGCTTCCCTCCTCAGTTTTAATTTGTAGTGAACATGAAAACCAGCTGTCAAACTGCCAGCAAGGTTTTTTGGCTGGAATTTGAAACTTGGTTGTAGCACGTATGATTTATGTGTCTGGTTGAACTAAAATTTGTCTTTTAATCACACACACGCACGCACGCACGCACGCACGCACGCACGCACGCACGCACGCACGCACGCACGCACACACAAACAAACAAACCAGAGTTTGATTTGCAGAGTTTCTCTGATCACAAATCAATTGCAAACACTTCAGCGAATATTTGCTTTCTAATCAACTTGTGATTTTACAGCCAACCAGTGAGTTTTACTTTGACTCAAGAGAAGATGCTGTTGCAGGATTGTCCTGAATAAGTCATGTATCCTCTTCTGCTTCGGTCTTAGCAGGACAATGTGCAACTAAAACTCTGCTCTCATTAGCTACGTTTACATGGAGCCAAATATTCCGAATATAATTGGATTAGAAGCCCAATCGGAATGAAAATGCTCCATATAAACACCTCATTCGGAATAAACAGGCCCATTCCGAATGGAATTTCATTCCGATTCACAGGGGTAGAATTTTCCTTTTCCCATTCCGATTAAAAGCAAAATCCTGTCATGTAAACGGTGAATCGGACAGTTGTCAGGCTGGGTTCTGTCTGCGCATGCTCTGTCCTGATGTAAACAAGCAGTGACGTATGACTCACATGGAAACATGATGGCGGCTTCCAAGCAGAGCACGATGCACTGGTCTGCGTCGGAGATCACGTGATCAATCAATCACGTGATGTTTGAAGGTATCACGTGTCTGTAAATAGCTGTTCCGATTGAATGCCGTGGCACATGTAAACACCAGAGCAGAATAGATCGCTTCCATGTAAACAGTTCGCCTGGGAGCTTCAATCGGAATGATTATAATCCGAATGAGAAAAAAGTCTGCATGTAAACGTGGCTATTGTAGTAATTTGCTCCAACACCAACAGTTTAAGCATTAAAGGGATATTCCGGCGTAAATTTAAGTCATGGTCAAACACACCGTAACACCAAGTTAGACACCACTGTGAGAGGTAAGTGTTGCCGACTGTTTGCTTCTCCACTTATACCAACTTCAGCAACGACCGGACAATAGCAATACACAGCTGTCTATGTCTCCACATACAAACCTCAACTAAAAAGCCACTCTATAGCCACAAATGATGCTCAGAACAGCACCTAACTTCATCAACAGCACATATAGGGTCCCAGCCATAGTACTAGCCATCAAACATCTTTTTAGCTTCGCCTGATTTCTTTAGCAAAGAGACCAAACACAACTCACCCCCTCTCCTCCAGCAGCTTCTTTGTGGGGGACCCTGATGAGTCACCGAGTGCATTGGAGTTTCCCAGCTCAAGGAAGAACATTTATGAATATTACTTCATGGAAATGCAATCAGACCAAGACGTAAAGGCAGAAGAAGAAATACCGCATCTGCAGTGCAAAATGATTATGATGGTTATTACTTGATGGGAATGAACTGTAGAACTCCACTGCACTCGGTGATTGACTCGTCAGGGCTCCCCCACTAATAGAGTAAACAGGTACAGTAACTCCTGACTGAACTGAATTAAACTGATTCTTAGTCAGCTGGTCGTAAAACTTTCTCGCAATCTTTAAGAGAACTGGCCCATTAGATTTTTTAGACAGTCAGGAGAATAAAAATGACCTTAGACGAGTTTATGAATTCTTCTGGGTGACACAGGACTGAGTGGGGCTGTGCTCTGTATATAGATGTGAAGCAGAGAATAATATTTGGTACTTGACCCAAAGTCAAAGAGTCTAACTACTGCAGCTCTGACAGCTCACTTGGTCTGAGCTGACCTCTGACTGTAACTGAGACTTATCCATAGCACGGAACAACATTTCTAGTTCGTAGCCTTATTTACTTGAAAAGAACGTCTCAGCTGAAGTTTTGACTTTAGCTCAGCCAGTTAGTTTTTCTTTCGCTTATATTCCTGCTGTCCTGTGGAAGGACTTCGGTTATCACCACACTGTTTTAACTCAACTTTATTTTCCATCTTCACCCTTGAGCTCTCAAACTGCCTTACACACTTCTCTTCTGTAACCATGGCTACAACTGATCAAATCTCCCGAAGGGGCAGTGATGGAGGCTTTAAATCACCCTCAGCTCTTGTGCTTGAGGCGTGCGATCTTTGCATGAATTTTAAAGACAGAGATGAAGCCGTGGCATGTTGTAGCCCACACTCGGGCTTCATTTACATCTGATCTCTTCTACATATTTTCTCTGTAAATGTTGGATTAGAGGGTGTTTGCACTGTTACGCAGCTTGTGGATTTACTGGGTGTTAACACATCCATGCAGCTTATGTGAAGCACATATGCTGCCCACTGAATATCAGAGGATGACATTTCAAATGAGCCCAGGTAAAGGACATTGAAGTTACTCAAGTTAAACGCCCTCTGCTTCAAACACAGACATTTTGAGTGTGACCGTTGTTCACTGACATATAAGAGCCACATTGTAATTCAGCGCAGAAATACGGCACTTCAGTTCTTGAGTGGTGTGTGTGTGTGTGGACAGCCATAGGGTCCATCCATGAATGATTCAAACACGGAAAAGTACGGGACCACAATTTTACAACAAATGAACTATTCAGATAAACATAGACCCACCATATCAGGATGAACAGGATGGAGTGTTTCTCACACAGGTACCACAAACAAACCATTGTATGAATGTGTAATTTAAGCGGCCATTGTACGATATGGTCCTTTCTCTTCAACTACTTAAAATGCATCTCTACAAGAAGCACTGTTATCTCAGACACAGCGTGACTAATAGTCCTCTGTTGATTTATTGTTGCTCTCCTATGTACAGACTCATAATGAACAGTATCAGCAATGGTGGATGTACTCTTTTATTCCACACATTAGTCCTCAGAGATAAATCAGGGCACCTATAATGTACAGTACTAAATGCTAAATGGGCTGTATCTGTATGATGCTTTTCTAGTCCTACAACCACTCAAAGTCCTTCAAGCCTTCATGTCGTTTTCTTCCATTTACACTGCATTCATACGCTGATGGTAGAAGGTGCTTTGTCAACTGAACATCGCTATTGACTCCACCTATTCACATACACTGAGACACCACCAGCTGCAAGCAAATAGGAGTAATTTAGATATTCAGTGCTTTGACAGATGACTCTTGAGCGGGTATGTGGACAGCAGGAGATGAGACTGAACCACCAGTCTCTGGAGTAAGAGATGACAAACTTGACCGCAGCGCTACATCCAACCCCGAACACTGTGGCCTTAGTATATTTCTAAGTAAATGCAAGTCAAGTCCTATTTCATGTACAGTTCCGCCACACTCATGTTACATGTGTGTGACTTGTATGTAACATGTACGTCCTCCTTGAATTAAGGCTGAAAATGACATTTGTAAGGTTCAAGTCTCATGGTCCCATTTATGTTGTAGGGTTCTTGTATTGCCTGGGTTTCGTATGAAAAATGAAACAGGCCTACAATTCAGAGGCCTGTTTTTAACTGAGCTTTTTTTTAATTTGTTTTTATTTTCATGTGCTGATGTTCTGTGCTTGCAACTGTTGTCAAAGCAATTTGTAAACTTCTATTTTTAAAGGTGCTATATAAATAAAGTTATTATTATTATTATTATTATACTGTTTCTTGGCAAAGAAGTGACAGTGCAGCTCAGCGCTGATGGAGAATTGCAAACTTTATGTGAAACTGAGTGAATGAATGAATGAATTTTCTAAAATAATAAGTAGTAATTTGTCCGTACTTTTGTTGAGTAACTTGCAGGATGATTCATACTGTATTCAAAACTTTTCTTTTTTCAGGGGTTTAAAACTATTCATATTTACTCAATTTCTACTAGGGCTGCACGATTTTTCACCAAAAATAAAATCCTGATGTTAACCAAACTTCAATTTAAAATTAGTATGTTTTTAAATTAAACATCGTGGACAATCCCTCTAACCCACTGCACCAGACTGTGGGGGCTTTAAGCAGCTCCTTCAAGACGCAGCGCTACCGCGGGTCATTCCTTCCTTCTGCAATAAGACTTTACAACGAACTGTAATAAAACTGAACTCACACCACCACTTTTTTCTGGCATTTAAATTGTGTATATTGTATATAGTTTTATTTTTCTTCTCCCTTTTTCCTTTTCTAAATTTTTTTCTTAATTATTACATTTATTTAAGATCTTAATATTACAATCTTTATTTTTAAAACTGCATTTTTGCACTATTTTTGTCTGTGATGCTGCTGTGACAAAAAAAATTTCCCCCATGGGGGATCAATAAAGGAATATTCTATTCTATTCTATTCTACAAAAAGAGAAGCTGCTTCAGTTTGTGGGTGAACAACATTCTCAGGTGTTCAGGTACAAGAAAAGGGCATCAAGCACCATGCTGTGAAGTAAAACCTTCAGAGAAACGCAGGACAGAATCTCAAGTCTATATTTCTGTAAAATGTTTCACCAAGCTCAGCTGGAACTTTTAGGAGAATTTTTCTGTCTGGGTGAGCAAAATTAAGTGAGTGAGTCTCGGAGTCGCTCTCTTTTCACCAACAAAAGTTTGACAGGTGAAGTTTGGCTTACAGGGGAATATTGAGCAACGCTATTTTTAGCACATATGACAACGGGTTGGTAGAAAGTTAATAACTGGATTTGGAGTTTAAATGAAGACGACAATTCCTTTAAAAAATTCAAATCCATCCCCAGAGCAAACCTGAACCTCAAAAGTTGTGGATCATATTTCATTTCCAAATATACGTTCACCTTGGATCAACAATGCTGCTGTACAGCCAGGGGCAACCAGAGCCCCTTCTTTTGGTTGCTGCAAAGTGAAACATTTAATCATTTCCTAGAATACATACTGTCCGGATAAGAGAGACAAGGGATTATCCAGTTAGCCATCGCAGAGCATGTACCTTTCCTGTTGAGGAGGGATGAAGAGAGGAAATGAGTTTATATTCTGAACAAATTCACTCAAAGCTTCTGTGGATTTTGCTTACTGCAGAAAAAAAGACAGTCCGTATTACATAGGTTTATGCATAACTACTCTGAGATTTGGGACATCTCCAAAAAGAGGCAATTATCAGAAAATAACAGTCATTTTACACTCATGCATCTTCAAAATCTAATTCTGTGCTTTGCTGGGCCATATCGAGAGGAGATAAAGACTAGAACATTTTCCATTGGAATTAAAAAGATACATTATCCAATCAGCAAACGGAGAGGTTTTAAATTGAAAAGAGGCTGGAGACATATGAATGTGTTTAGACAGGCAGACGAGATGGCTAAAAAGTATGAGAGAAAGTATGAAAAACATCGCCCACGCTATTCACTGTGGCCTTGTTGCGGCCCGGATCCTCATTACCATGCTGGCCTTCTCAAATAAGCAAACCCTATATATCAGCAGCAAGGAGAATAAACGTGTTCTATTGCATACTACTTGTACTGCATACTACTTGTATACTGCAGTTATCTTTGCCCTGCTCGAGCACAACAATTACTGGAGTCTGCCTCTGGCTGCGAAGAAGAGAGAATGTTTATCCACTCGATCCCAGCGAGAGAGACACACAGAGAGAGTTTGATTAAGAGGAATATATAATCTTGACCTTTGACCTTGACCAGAATGTGCAACGAGTGCAGTAGTCCTGGTATCTATTCGTAGACGGGGACCTTCAAATCAATGCTTCTCACGATGAGGACAAACTGACATGAATTTCTTTACTCGCAAATGCAATCTCAAAATCCGACGCATGTTTCAGGAGTCCTTGGTGCTGCGGTTTACTTAAAAGGAGCTCTTGCATAGGTGCAGTCTGGAAAACTGTATTTTGCATGAAAGCTCTAATGTAAATTTGCGTGTTCTCCGACCATACATGCCCAATTATAAGCTGTCCTCATCACTAAGCCACATCTGCCCCACAGCGCTGCAAAACATCCTCTCTGTACACCATCATAACGATACTATCTGTGGTATATAGCTTTTTTCAGACTCTGGTTAATTTATGCAAACAGTGTATCATTGACCGCCTACCCACCTCTTCCCAGCCTGAACAGTTTTATCAGCTTTATCATCTCTTCAACCTTAGATGACATCATTGCCTAACCCCTTTGCAATCCAAACACAGAGAGAAACCGTGCGGCCGCTCAGAGCAGATACCCTACAATTACTGTACATCTCTATAGTTCTTAATCACCACGTATGGATGGATGCACAGTGTGAGTGTTTATCTTTGAACATTCAAGAAAGAAAATCAATTTTCCAGATCAAGCAAAAGTCAGAAACCTTCATTACACAACAAAGGTCCACGATGAACTCATTTTGCTTTAAATAAACAGCATAAAGTTAGAGTTATGTAAATCAATGATATGATAGATCAATATATTCCCAGGATGCATCTGACATCCCAGAGGATGTAGGTGTTCTGTAGGACTGTTGATCACATCCAGCCTTCACACTGTTAATATCTATGAAAGGGAAGGGAGGTACAATCCTACCCACAATGCATTTATATCTACAGAGCTACTTTTCTAAAAACACATTTGTGAAATATTAGCTCGACTGTTTTTGGTCTGTTATGTACAAGGGAGTATTGGGGCCACTTTGTAGACAAAATAACAATACTTTAAAGATAAAACTCACATTTACGAGAATAAAGTCTTACGAAAAACCAAAGGTGTAATTTTGTGAAAATAATGGTGCAGATTTGGGGAGAAAAGCCAACATTGTAACTCACTGTTAGGATTTATGTTTTATTGAAGAAGAAGATCAGCAGGGCAGGCTAAAGATGCTGAACAGGGGGAGCATCTCTGACTGTTTTTATATGAACTTCATATCAACCTCAATTCAAAATGGTACTGCACAACAGCACCACATTTTCACAAGCACACAATTTTAACTTGATTGTGCAAGAGGCTAGAGATTACCTCTTTAATATCAGCCTGGAATTTGTTGCAGGCTTTGACCTTTGGCCTGAAACTACTACCTTTCTATCCTTCATAAAATTTCAGCTTTATTCTGTTATCTTTTCAGTCAATGTATTTTTTCTAGCCATATTACAAGTTTATTCATGCAAATTCCTTGTCCTTTTTGTGACTTATTTCTTATATTTTTTAAACATTTATTCATGTACACTTACGGAATGAAATCTAAATATTTTACAGACTTCTTATTGTGGACCCTGATCTTCTTCTGTTTGTGTTTTTATGCTACATTAATCAATTTTCCTGCACGTCCATGCTGTATCATCATGAAAGCATGAGTGACAGAGAGTCCCTTTACAGGAAGCAAGCGCTGCAAACATGTGACGCTGGACCGTGGTGGTTGGTGATTAACTGATTACAACCACACCAGATAATCTGACTGATGCCATTTTGGGCCACTACCCCCTTTGGCATGAACTAACCTCCAGAGTGGTGGCAGAGTCATGGATCAATTAGCTCTTGCGTATATTAGCACACTGATAACAAGGAAACAATGCAAAAACCTATAATGCTAAACACTCAGAATCTGTTTCAAAAGAAATGTTCACAGTCAATCCAGACCATCCCCACTACGCTCCAACTGTGTGACTGTTTGCGTAGTTCATTGGTGTGAATGCCCACTGTGTGTAGGAGGGGGGTGTATGTTGTTTTCCCATAGGCACCAGAGGGGTAAACCATCAATCTATCAATTACAGCTTGGCGCAGCCCCGCTTTCCTCCCCGAGGGCACGTCGAGGCACACTTTAGTGAGATCAACACCCCTCTCCCGTAGATCTAAGGAGGAGATGCCACACAGGGCTTCTGCTTTTAAACTCCTATGAGCGGGAGGCGGGAGATGCAGAAACCACCACAGCTTCAACACATCAGTATGCAGAAGCCCGACAGCTGCTTAACACCAATTACAAAGACATTAGCCCTGTGGCACAAGGACAAGAAACATGTTACTTTTATAATCCTTTGAAAGACATGTCTTCTTTTGGGAAGCAGATTGAGCCTCATTACCACTTTTTCTCTGTTTTCTAAAAAATCGACACAGCATAATATTGCAAGATTTTGTCTGGTGATATATTGTATCGTCTCATTTACCAAGTATCGATTTTTCAAATTAATTGCTAATATGAATTAAAATCTATGGTAATAGTAAAATAAAATCAACTATTTGTCCAGTGAGGTTGGCAGAGGTGACGTCAAAGAGCAGAAAAAAAGTTAGTGCAACAAATACATATATAAGGTTTGCTTCATACGCCCACAGGCTGTATCAAGTGTCAATCGTAGAAACATGAACCCCCTAATAACTTTTAAAAATGGAGCTGCACAGAAAAAGAGGACTCATCCATTTGCTTAATTTGTGCGAATCTAGAAGTGTGAATAAATAGTATTTCCTTGCTTTATTCATGTATCAACAGTAATTTCAACGCTAATCCCTGCCAATTCAACTGGCAGGATTAAGTGATAGACAAAAGTTTCTCACAATTTATCAGGTAATCCGACCTTCTCACTCACTTGCCTCCAGGTGAGCTTCTTTTTATTCCAGTTTTGGTAATTGAAAGAAAAGACACACACTGACATGACCAGTTTGTCCTCCATCTTAGATACCTGTGAACAACCGTCCACTTTCATACGTCGCCCGGCAACCTTCGTGCTGATTAGTTATCGCGACTCGGATATCCGCTCAACTTGAGACATTTTCATCTCCTGCCCAATTCCCGTCATTAGTGCCGCCAGAGTAGGAGAAGCGTCTAATCGTGTCTTTGCTTTGACTTAATATGTATTAATATGTCGTGTATGGAGACAGTCTAACAATAACAACATGTCAACATCACAACCAGGGGGGAGAAAAATGTATATTCTGTGTAATAAATTTCTAGAGTTTGTCCACAGATCTATAGGGATTGCTGGAGGTGGTGAGATTTATGACCTATACTGCAGCCCGTCACCAGAGGGTGCTGTTCTCGCGGAGGCTTCACCCAGTGAGGAGGCAGACCGTGTCCGTTCTATATACAGTCTATGGTTAAAACCAAACACTGTTATCTAATTGTACGTTACTCGGCAGTGTCAGAGTCCAGCTGCAAAGGATAATCCCGATGCAGGCTTCCCTCCCCAAGGACAGAAGGACACATTCGTCAGCTGCATTTGGAGAAGCCTTTGAAATTGGACAGCCTCGGACACGTGACTGTGACATTGTCAGTCTTCGAAAGGCTGCTGCCCCTGGAGTTTGGAAACAGCTATCGACTCCAGTGAAAATCTATCTCCTCCACTGGTCTGGTAGAGCAGAAGCAGACTAAAGTGGTGAGGGGGGTTAGATTCTTACCGTTATTCAATACTCCTTGGTGCAAGGTGGTGGCATCCTTGCATTTGTGGACCTGTTTGGCTGAGTGTGACTGAAACTGAGAAACGTTTTGGCTGCACCCCAGTAACTTGCCAGCTGTTTCCCCTCTCCCATCATCAACTAACCCACATTGCCAAAGGAAGACACACTACTGCTCCTTCTCCCACTGGGTGAAGGGGCAGAGCACCATCCTATGAGTGTTCCCCCAGATAAGGAGTGTGGGTACAATCCAGCTATCAAGCTGAATGGCTGTAAGAATGAACGGTGAGTACGCTAAAGAAAGAGAGGGACAGAGGGCAAGCGGCATCCTTCCAGGTCCAGAAAGTTGTGTAACATGCAGAAAAATAGATTTGCTATTGTACAACATCACAGGTAAATCCCTGCTCATGGTAATCGCTTATTTTCAGGACTCGGGGCTTACAATGGCAAGGAAATTACGTCTTTCATCATCCCGAGTGAGGTTGTGCCTCGTACAGGACAGCCACAAAGGTTGCCATGAAGTGGTAATTACAGCTTTAAAGGAAATGCTCCATTTTTTTTCTCTCTTTTTCATTGTGAACGGTGTAACTAAGGGGACATTAATGGGTACATGGTACAGAAATGGAAGTGGCTGAAAATCAATGACAGCCAAGAAGACGAGGAAAGGACAGAGACAGTACAGAAGGTCTGAGGATATAGGAAAAAGTGTAAACTGTTCTGACACCCAGAAGACAAAAATTAGGCTCAAAGACGGATGTGGATGAAAATGTTCGGCCTTGTGGAAAAGGTCATCTTGGCAGCAGATTGGTCTTGTGTCAGATTTCATATTCAAAATCTTGTTCAGAGAGAGAAAAAACGGTTGCTGTACTTTAATTCACATTGTGCCGCGATGTGTTAAATTGCTCCCATGTCAGAAAATAACAGCCCTTCACAGTGCAACACACGCCCTTGTCATTAGGAGGGGCTGGTGTTGGGATGTGTGTGTTTTTGCGCACATCTGCATGAGTGTGTATGTGACGGGGGTGGGATCAAGCTGTTCAGAAACCTTGGCACTCCTTCCTCCCTCTGATAAACAATCCATCACTAATTACCTCTAACATAAACCTGACAACAGAAACAACACAGATATGATCGTGCTCCGTGGCGCTAGAATACAACTGTAAGCCAATAAGGATTCTTCTCATGCAGCTGCAGCACACACAACCCGCTGCAGCCAGCCGAGCATGGCCTGTATGTTTTTAATAGGTGGAGGTTGACCTTTTGTCACAAAGGGCAGACAGCAGAGCAGCATCTGTAATACCATTAACCCTGGATTAACTGATGAACTTACCAACATTGATTTACCTTAATGCTGCCTGTTTCCCTTGGCTGCACCGAGGGCACCAATCAAGCTTTGATTTGCACACACATACGCACACATGCTGGACACACACACACACACCAGTCGTCCACAACACCTGCTTCCACCTCAGGTTTGCTTGGTATCAGACAGAGTTGTCAACTCATTACCCTCCAGTCAAGTTGGTGGAGCGAGCGGATTCAAAGGTTTTGACCCAGGCAAACCTCAGGCATCTGCTACCAGGTGAGCAGACAGTCCGCTCTGTGTGGAGGACAGCTTCAGGCAGAATGTGCAGCTTTATCCTCATGACAGCACTTAGCAGCTGAAATGCCTTACCATCATTCAACACTGTATAACCACAATATCTAATCTACAAAATATCATTTATTAAAAATCCTATCAAAAAGAAATTTTATGATACATTGTTCTTCCCTGTGTATAACAGTTTACTACTCTATATGACCTCTATGTGTCACTTGACATAAGGTGACAACAACCAGCATTTGATACATGTCTAAAACATGTGACTAAAAGTTAATGAGAGTTTTGAAACAAATTTGAGTGAGTAGTCAGACTCGCTGCATCATACTAATCATATTTGAACCTCTGCCCTCTAGAGCTGTAATCAACCAAAGAAATTCTTGGTCGACTAAAACCCTGAAATTTTTGACCAAAAAAATCCCAAACCTTTCTGCGGAAGGGGGGACAACTCAGCTCAGCAGGGTGAAACTGTACTGATATCAGCACGAGAAGGCAATTATTAAACACAAATGTTATATATAGCAAACCACCAGAAATTGATTAACGTGGATGTTTTTACAATCTTGCTGTCTCCAGCCGGTCTCCAGTGGGTTGGGTGAATCCAAGATGGTGAAAACAAGGGGGGTGTTATGGTACAGACTCTTACCTGTGAAACAGGGGTGCTCTAAAAAAAAGCAAACCCATTAGCACTTGGTACGTTCCTCCTGATGAAATTAACAATAGAGTGTAAATTGACATGAAAAAAAAATCAAGTCGACCAATCAGAATTTTGGTCGACTCAGCACGTATGGACCAATAAGACAATCAGTCGACTCGGACTTTACAGCCCTAGATGCCTTATAGGCTGCCTATAAGAGCTAACGTACCAGTGTGGCTGCCATGTTAAATGGGTCCTCCTTGCGGCCCCAATTCATTTACTTCTATTGAGGAAGGTAGGTATGCCCAACTATTTTAACCGTAACTTATCACACGGTTTGTTTATTTTACAAACGGCAGAGATGTAGCTTTAATACAGGACACTGTCACACATTAAAAATAACAAAAATTATTTTTCAATCTCACTTGTGAAATGTAATCCTGCATGATCTGGTTTCAATACTGTGTCGGCTTTTGCAATGGTAGAAAACATTAAAACCATCACTGGCCCTTAAGAGGACTGTTCACTCCTTCACAGACTGCGTGCTACTTTACTTTGCACTGACGGACAAACTTTCTCTGCTAGGCCATTATTTGTATCTGACAGCCAATATTTTGTCCCCTACCTGCTCAGTGTTTTAATAACTCACCACTAGCACATTAATATCACTCAGCTATTATGTATTACCTCTGTATGGGCATGTAGAACTAAGCTAACCCTCAAAATGCTGCAAAAATATTTTTTGCAGACAGGTGATCGGTCCTTCTAATGAACTACCTGGTCATTCTTGTAGTAGCCGAAATGCTCCCACTCTGCTAAATCCACTTGTTTCTCTGCCAGTCAAGCTGATTTCTTTTACCCAAAGAAAAAAATACAAAGAGTTCTGGTTATGGTAACCCCCTCTGTTGGACACTTATCATCACCTGCCTCCAAAAAAGGAGGATCAACCACCTGTCCTCAGTGGACCAAGCTGCTTCTGCTGCTGAGGAGAAGAGCTGCAGTTCAATTCGTCATAAATGCAGCCCTCCTCTGCCTTGGGCCAGAAGCAATGATTAATGTATGTGGAGATCTAAATCTCAAACTGTGTTTCAAGCCTGGAAAAGTCCATTTCAGTGGAGCCAACAGTGTCCCCGAGCTTTTCCAAATGATACTGGAGCTATCTTAATGACGGAGTTAAAGGCATGTTTAGTGCCGATAAGAAAATTTATGGGATAAATATAATGTTATGTGCTATCTCCTATGAGCATCTAGAGCAAATAAGAAGCCATAAGGACCAGCTTCAGTTCCTTTGCAGTTCAGGGCATTCTTGGATTCTGGTCCCATGATTACACAGAAGATAAGCGCCAGGCGACTGTCCCAACCCAACCCAATCCAATCCAGATTCATTTATACAGCACATTTAAAAACAACAAAGCACTGACCAAAGTGCTGTACAGTAAAATTAACAAAATAAAAAGAGCCAGACAATACTGTGTATTGAAGCAAAGATTACCTTGTCCATCACTACCTACACACGCACATGCACGCACGCACACACTCACTCAGAAATCACTTTCCATTACGGCAATCAATGGCTCCCCTCTGTGACAAAGACTTGCTTCCTCAAAACTCCGACAAGAACAAGAAGTGGAAGAGTTTATGTTTTTCAAGGAGTGCTCACTTAAAGATGGCATCAGATCCCGTCTGGAAGAATCACTTACAGCTAGGTTAAATCGAAGCACAGCTTCATTTGGTAGAAAGGATACATGAAGAACTGTAGGTGTCTTCAAGTTAAAAGCACTTAATCAAGGCATCTCGGTGTTATCTGTCTCAGTGAATTACAGTAAACATCACAGCACTTGGGAAGCCAAAAAGGTATTTTCCACTCCTAATGGCCATGAATTTTCCCTGAGAGTGTGCAGTGGTTATGTTATTTTCCAGAGTGTATCAAACTGAGCAGTCCTCTCTAAAAATGCTTTTTAACCTTTGCAGAGTTGCTTGGCTAATGGACAGCAACCTTCCAAAAAAAAACCCCTCCCACTTTTGTCTACATGATGTGGGTCCTATTATTTTCAGATATGATCTATTCATGAAAGCTTCACTTTCAATAGTGTGGGTCAGGCAGACAGACACACAGACAGAAAGGGATGGGCTTGAATGATTCTCTTACTGATGAGATCACATTAACAGCAGGAAGAGAAAACAGTCGTGGGACTTCACTGGGGAAGCAGTTCTTATCTGAATGAAACAGTTAAAAACTGATTCTCAATTTGCATGATAAGAATTTACTTCTACTTTATTAAAAAGCTCAGAAAGTACAGAGATGTATCACTACCTCTCATGTCATATAAGGATTTTAATCTGAAAGTGTTGTCACCGATATCCATGAAGCCGAGAGAGAAACTTCAGATATTGGAAAAAAATAAAATAAAAATTTCCCACCAGCAGGTTGAGTTTATCACCTGTTTAGTTCAAATCAACAAATCACAGCATGTTTATGACTCCAGTGTCTGCGGAGATTTACAGCCAGTGAAATTATCAAGACTCTGAATTTTATGTCCGACCATAAAAAAGCACACGACTGCTGTGTATCATTCATCCTGTCTCCTGTCACACCAACCCTCAAATCTTTACACTGGCTCTCCATTCAATCCACAATCCAACTTGAATTCCAGGTGTTTGGACAGTATGTGTGTACGTTTTCAATCTTCCAGGTCTTGGTCATCCAGTTCTTTGTTGAAAGGGCAACTGGACTTGCTTAAGGTTCTTAAAGATGTCTTTATTTATCGTTATCATAATTATAAATTCAGTGTCTAAGGTTCACTAACTTTTCAGGATGATTGTCTTAATAAATGCATCTTTCTGTAAAGGAGACTGTATGTAAGCCCTGACCCAAAGTGGAGCTAGGGCTGCACAGTTTTGGCCAAAAAATAAAATCCTTTTTTTTTCTCTGAAAACTTGATATTAGATTTCGATTTTTTATGAAGTGACAACTTTACCAAACTTCACTTAAAAAAAAAAGGTTTTCTTTCATCTCTCAAAACGAAACCACTGAAAACGATGTTGTGCATATGCCAAGCCAGTAAGTGGCGCTGTAACGCTGCAGATGAAATGCACAAAAGACAGAAGAAGAGTACGGAGCATGCGTGTAAAGGTTGTTTCGGCCGGACAAGTGCAGGCACCATAAAAGAGTTACGCTGTGTGTCACATAATCGTTTCAAGAGAGATGCAGATAGTCATCCACACAACGATGAAATGGTGGTCGTTTACAGATTTATGCTCTCTCTGACCCATTTTCAAAAAGAACCGTATACAGTCACCTGAAATGCCGTTTCTGTGCGGCTGAAATGCCAATAAAACAAAAAACTTTTGTGTTTACTCCTGAATTCGTCTCCGTGTGGACGGGTTTATACCGCCTTCAGACAGACTTTGCAGCGGGGAGTGGTTTGCTCTTCACCTGAAACTGCGAAGCCGTACCAATTCCGCACGACTGACTTGCTCTTGTCCTATTTAGCCGCAAAATTATCGCCTTCTTTTGCAAACGCCATGTTTATCTACACTGGTGTGTGTGGGAACTGGGAGTGCTCCTGCAGGAAGGGGGAGTCTACGGTGGCCTGGAGGTGTGAGACATGATAGAGAGGAAAATCAATTTAATGATTTAAATTTTTTACCATGATTATAACATTTAACAACATCATAATTGAATAATCCGATTTCGATTTAAAAACGATTAATCGTGTAGCCCTAGTGGAGCATATCCAGAAAGTCTAAGCAGGTGTTGGTTCTGCAAATTTAATATTTCATCTGCTGTTACCAGTCTCTTTACTCATTCACTGCTGCGCTTGGATTTTAACCATGTTCTACTCAGGTCATTTCTTAAAATCTGGTCATTTAATCTTGTATATCTTACAAATAATACCAGATTATCATAAACTTGTGAAGCTGCAATAATTTGGTGAATTAATTCTTTGAAGACGCTAACTGCCTTTAATGTAAAGAGAAAGAAAAGAACAATGAAAGCAGAAAAAGATCCGTCTGCAGTGACACAATATCTGTTTTCTTTGAAATAGCCGTGTTTGTTGACATAATTAAACTAATGAGTCTAAATGAACATGGTAATGATTTGTTGATGCTGAACCGCGCCATGCTGTACCTTAATGAATGTCTTCAATTGAACAGGCACTGTTTATGTTGCCACACGCATGCAGGTGCCACTGTGCAAACAAGTAAATCACCTTGATTTTAAAACCCGTTGAGGTGGTTTTATTTACATTGGGTGGCAAAAAAAAAACTTGTGAGTCTCCAGATTTAAGATCACTCTCTCTCCAGTCAATCTCTCTCATGGGAGGAGACGACTGCTATATGGGGAAAACAAAGCTTTCAATCAGTGCAACAGTGTTAGTTTGAGGTTTAATGTAGGTACACAGAAGGAGACATTAAAGGAAACTTCCGTCTGTAAATCAAACTGACCACCAGCTCATTGATCGCTGCAGAGTATCATGACTCTTACAGACTGCACTTATAGGAAGAAAGGGCCGGTGTTTGATGCTAACGCCACTCATCAGCAGCCAATAGCACCATGCATCGGGACGATCTCTGGCTATCCAACAGCATCACAGGAAACACCACAGAACGCCTGCAGGAAAATTCAATATGCTGTTCTGTTCCAAATGCAATGCTGAAACTGAGTAAGTGTATACTCAGGGATTACATTTCACCCTCTACCCTCCCAGATGGGCCTTAATCTCAAATTACAAACTGCTTCTAGACGGGCTGAGAAATGAAAAGTCCCGGACTCTAAAGTGATACACAGAGTGTTTCTCCATACACACCTCTCAGAATTACCACTGCCAAGACAAACACATTGATGCATTAATAAAAAGGAGTTCAGTTACAACATGGAAAGAAGCCAATTGGCCACAAGCATTTTCGACTCTTTTTACAGGCATTTGGTGGGCTTGTAAAACAGAAGCTATAAAACTACCAGATCACATTCATGATTATTGTACAACAGGCTTTTTTTTCCACAGCGTATAGAAGGAATAAATAGATGAGATGAGAATAAAGCTTTTTTTCACCCAAGAGCAGAAGACAGAGTACTTCTTCTAACCAAAAATCTCTGTTCATTATTGCCCTCATAGAAGAAAGGCAGACTGCTATATTAAAGAACAGCTAACCTTTCTCATGTGCTCGATTTGATGTGATTCAAAGGGAATTCTCTGAGCAGGAACTAATTCCTGGTGGGTGGTGACCATATTGTATCACAAACACCAGCTGGGTGTTTGTTAAAAGTCGAAGAAACACATTGTGGCATTTGATTTCATAGTGGTCTTTTGATGTGGAGTTGTTTCTATGTCAGCTGGTCGGGGCTAATGAAGAGAGAGCAGGGGGATCAATGTGGCTGCTGCTGCTGCTGCTGCTGCTGCTGCTGGCCAGCGGTGCAGCTCCCTCCACAAACACACCAACATTTCTAAGCATTACTCAAACCCCAGCCAGAAGAGTCTATTTCAATGCCGAGGACTCCCAGGAGGAGTGCAGTAAAACTATCCGGCAGAGCCAAATTCACAATCGATTGACTTCTGCACATCACATACAGTGAGTGTTTGGGAGCAGATGGTGGATGGTTAGTGAAAAAAGAGGATGGCAATGATAGAGTGAAAAGGACTGAATCACTGGAGCACTATCTGCTCAGGCAGGAGGGTCATTTCAGGAGAAAAAAAAAAACACTTTAACTTAATCTGTCTACTCGCTTTCCTCTCCTCTGAGTGTGCTTGTGAAGTTAGAGTGATGGCTATCAACAAATGAGCTGTTCATTGAAGTGTACAAATCTTTGAACTATGAACAATGCTCCAGTTGAGATTGTGCTGATATATTACTGTACAGGAAATTATGCTTCGGTGAATGTGCAGAGGACTTACTACACATTATAGTCGAGCTTAAATCAACCCCGTTCAAATAGGAATTAGATTTCATGGAAACATTGCAAACAAACCTGGTATTTAGCCTCACAGACTGACTTCCCAAATCTCACCATCTAATAAGGCTTTACATATTTATGCAACAGCACAGCATCTACACAGCAAGGTCTAAGGACTCACACTGTTTTTTAAAGGTTGGAAGATCCACCCATCACAACGTCTCAAACATGGTTTCCACCAATTTATTTAACACTTTAATAAGCATGAATGTTATCTAATGATGTACCCTAAAATTTTCACCAAACTGCAAAATATAAATAGACAAGGTGAGCGTTTGTAGTCAGTGTCAAAGGGGAGCAAAGGGTTTATCACTCCCCCTAGCTGTTGCCTATATGCTTGAGAAAATTCTGCAGAAATGGCCTTTTTAGTTTCTGTACCCTTTCTGTACTCTGCTAGTGGAAATCCCATGAAAAGAATAATCTCGGTGCCCTTCTGGGGTAAAATACATAAAGTGCAGGAAACAGCCTCAACTCTCTCCTCGCTCGTGTGTCTTTTTCAATGAGTTTGGGTGTCAGCTAAGTAGGACTGGGCCATTTGGCAAAAACAGTTACCATGATATATTTTGTCATATCGTCTGATCTTGATTATTATCATGATTTTTTTGTGTGTATTTTTTTGAACTGCCTGTTTTAAAGCAACTGTGTGAAAAACTAAAGAAAATAGAGATTAGTTCAACATTTTATGAGCATATAAAGTAAATATAGCAAATTGAATAAGATACACTTAAATACAATTAGAGACACAAAAATATAAAAAAACATTTTAACTCCACATTACAACAAATGTCGATAAATACTAAATAATACAGTGAACTAGTTTACAGTCCTGAGTGTTTTTGCAGGTATGCAAGACCCAAAATAAACAAATGCCCCCCTCAGGGAAAATGAAGACGCCTTTGAATGTAAACATTAGGTGATTTAAATGTAGATGATACGACTGGTTGCTAATTGTAGCTTAACTGCTAATGCTACTTGTGCCGTCAGCAGTGACAGCCTGTGCAGACTCCGTTTTTATTTTCATGCTTTCCGCATAATCACCTGGGAGGTACTTTCTCAAATGATTAAACAGATCTGTTGTGTTGCCGGTTTTTGAGGGCACTAACCACTGACATACCTTGCACATCGGCTTAATTGCTCAACATCACTTTGGAGATACCCAAACTACCAACACACAACCTACATTTAGTAGCTTTTCTTCTCAACAATGTCATCTCTGGAGGATGACTCAAAGTCATGTTTAGTTCCATGTTCGGTCATTCTGTTTGCTTCTACGGCGACTTACAGAAGTGAGCAGTAAAAACTTAACTCTGATTGGCTGTTGTCACGCTGTACTTGATCGAGTAAATATGCTCACAGCTGATCACTGTGATCGAACTGAAACTATCACGATCATATAATCGCCCAGTCCTTCAGCTAAGTGTCTTGTCAGTGATTTGATTGGTTTACTCTGTACATGTTTGGTTCATAATCAAGGTTTGATTATTTACAGTTATTTTTCTTTCAGTTGTGAAAACAGTCACCAGAATTACATCGTGATCATTTATCTTTGTTCGATGAAATCAATAGTTATCAAAACCAGTTTATTTATGACAGCTCTCATATTGTTGTCAAATGCAGAACAATGGGATTAAACCACACCATATTACTGCTCAAATTCAGTGATTATGTCATTTTTCAGTCCGATCTGTAGAGGTAGTTTAAGACACAGTAATGTAATTAACTGAAAGCCACTGCACTGTGAATTTAATTTGGCCCTGTATTTTTGGTTGTTTAGGATGACATTGTTTTCTCCTTTTTTCCAGCTGCCATATCCGTCAAACTGAGCCAGTCACAACCCATGCACCCACCTCTTAATCCAAGCCATCATCTGTAACCCCCACCAGCAAATGGGGTCTATGGGAAATCTTTCTTTTTCCTTATTTTTTACATGAAAGCTTTTCCTTCTCAAAGTCTTTCAGTGTGAGACATCTACGGAAAGAGTGTTCCTGTGACACCAGCAAGTGCAAACAGCAGTGTAGAGTAGTCTGGAATTAATTATTGAATGAAACACAGTGTTTGCAAGACAGAGAAGAGCTCAGAGCTAAGAGCAGCAGAGAGGCTGTGGTGGGATATGTGATGTGGAAATGTACGTTAGCCTAAATTTATCAAGACAGCTGGTAAACATCATGAAACATCAATGAATGAGAGTTTGGGTTAACAGCCTACAGCATCAACAGCATAAGTGAAAAAAGGGCGCATGAGGAATAGGAGGATATCTCATGAAAATATAATAAAAGTACTTAAAAAAGTCAGGAGAAAGTCTTGTCTGAGATGATTGCTTGTTAAAGAAATGGACTTGTTCTCTACGCAGTTGAGTAAAAAGAAATGACTGCAGTCGCTTTTTTTGATTTATGGAAGAAAGATTCATCTTTGAAGAAAACGATCACTGTGGCACACAGCCCTAAACTTGATATTTTAAGCACAAGGATAAGCACTTAACTACTAATGGTGAAATGCAAAATAAATGAAGCGGGCTGATTGAAGGAGCCGAGTGCAAAGTCTTGTAAAACAAACAAACCCTTCTTCTTTGCTGCAAAACTAAATAGTCCAGAGCCCTTAAAGTCAGTTTAGAGGGAATTTCAGAGAACTATTGTGTAAATAATCTCTGCATTCATCTGTTTATGTAGCTTTAAACAGGCAGAGTAGCACAACATCCTCCAGAAGCTCCCCCCTGTGGTTTCTTCTGCAGAACTCAGCCTGCAGGCAGGGCCCAGGCTTGGACCGCACATCCCCACGCTCTGCATGCTGCATCATGGGGCTGTCGGCCGAGCGTGCACATACGTCCTCTCACAGCCGATGGAAAGTTAATTAACTGCCTTTCGGAGGCGGCAGGCCTGTGATAGCCCGACCAGTGGCGTGGCCCTATTACTCTGCCTTTAACAGAGATGAATTAGTGCTCCTTTCCCCCGCTGCCTGTACCACATCATTGGCCGCTTTAGCCCAGGGGGATTAGCTGCAAGAGCCCGCTGTAGGACCATGAGTACTGTACATAGCTCTTGAAAAGGCAGGGGACCACAATTTGGTGAACGAAGAGGAAATTAACAGGCAAGATAATGCAAACAAAGTCATTTATGTCGAGAAAGAATGCTTCTTCTTTTAGTTTTTTTACTTAAAGAGCCAAAAAAAGCAGCTTTTGTCCTGCACTTGTGACAGTGACTGGAGATAATGATGAGGAGGCAGCTGCAGAAAACAATTATCTTTCACTCAACAAACATCCTTTCTATTTCATTCTTATGAAAAGAAAATAATAACAGTAAATACTTTGTGTGAAAATAAATAAATATGTAAAATAAAAGAAGGTTGGAGCCTGTGGTGAGACACTGCTGCAGCTCAGTAGATGGTTTATGTTAAGACTCAGCTGAAGGTGCGGAGAGGCTGTGACAGCTGGCTTGTACCACTACAAAGTCTTTGGCAGGGACAGACCTGCATACTAGGATCCATTGCAGACTCTGTCTCTCTGTCTCTCTCACACACACATGCACACCGTCCTCCGGCTGAGGTAGAAGCACCTTTTGTCAGTGGAAAACTGTTCCCATTTAAAGGTAAAAAGCGTGCAAAAAAAATCTCCTTTTTCATGCTGCTCAAGAAAGCAGGTTTTAATAATAAGCTGCTCTGCATGTGTGTGTAGTAATGAGCTAATGAACTGAAACATCTAAGTTATGCTAAGCAGCACTTTCAAAAATGGACCTTGCAAGATATCTGAACAAACTGGTGAAAAAAGCTGGCTCTGTGGTTGGATTCAAGTTGGACTTAGAATAGAATAGAATAGAATAGAAGAAGTTTATTGTCTGACACAAGGTCTCGACAGGCCTCAGTGCATCAAAAGACATACATTCTCCATCATGTACACACATACAGAACAAGAACTTTAAAAGACCTGAGTAAAAGTACACATTGACCTGTTGATAAAAACACATGCATATGACGCTTGGAAAAAAATCACTACCGGGTTATGGGAAAACCTTTGATTGCAGTTGGAATGAATGATTTTTTTTATAGACTGCTTTCCTGGCCAGTGGGACTTTGTATCTCCTGCCTGATGGGAGAAGACTTAAGGACTGATGGAGGGGATGGGACCGGTCCTCTGTGATCAGGGTGGCTTTTCTGATCACAGAGCGTTTATACAGATGGGACAGTGGAGTTTGGGCTGAACCCGTTATCTTGCTGGCTTGGGCTGTGATTCGTGAAAGTTTTGTTTTTTGTTTACTGGAGAGGAGGTTGTACCAGGATGTGATGTTAAAGGTGACAATGGATTCTATCAATGACCAATATACCATGATTAGGATCTTCCTTTTGGCATTGAAGGTTTTCAGTTTTCTGAGGAGGTGGAGACGCTGGAGTGCCGTGTTGTAAATTGAGTCAGAGTGTTTTTGAAATGACAGACGAGAGTCCATCTGTGTCCCCAGATATTTAAAACATTCCACCTGTTCAACCTGCTCTCTCTGTAAAATCAAAGCTTTAAAAAGCTGAGGTGTAGTTGCTGCACTGTCCCTGCCCGTACAACACAGCTCCTTGGTTTTACTGATGTTCCAGTGATTTGTTTGTAAAAGTTGTGACCAGGTCATCCACTACCTGCTGGTACTGGCTGAGAGCCTCCATGCTATCAATGTGGGCCACCAGGGCCATGTCATCGGCATATTTTAAAAGACTCATTCCTTCTCTGCTACAAGTGATGTCATTGGTGTAGGCAGAGAACAAAACACAACCTTGTGGGAGACCTGTGTGTAAAACCACTTTGCTTAGTGGAGGATGTGGTGGAGAGATCAACACTGAGGAAGGTGGAGACTATTATCAAGAACATGGATCAATCACTTCACAACACCTTAATGGACCACAGGGCTAATGGTGGTGGACGGCTTCTCTCTCTTCGCTGCAGGACAGAGAGATTCGGAAGATCTTTTGTACCAACAGCCATCAGACTTTATAATCCTTCTGTGAATAGTAGATGACTTGTGACATGAAAAATGACTTTCAGAGAATCAAATTCAACTCAATCAATCAATCTTTATTAACAAAGCACTAAGTCAAAAGTGTTGTCCAAAGATGCTTAACAAAATTGCTGGTCTAAACCAGACTCTGTTTACCAAGACCCAATATAAATATGGGACTACTAGACTGAGCCCCATCCCATCTTCAACCCCATGAGTGAAACACTTAACAGTATTTGGAGAGTTACAGTAGAGAGGAAGAACTTCCTTCAACAGGCAGAAACCTCAAGCAGAACCAGACTGATGTTAGACAATCATCTGCTGAGACTGAGCTGGGTTTAGAGAGGGGAGAGAGAGAGAAATGGATTAAGAGAGAGATGGACAGATGGACGGAGAAAGAGTTTTTCCTTGCCACTGTCACTCATGTTAGATAAGATGGGTCAAATCTGTCCCTCTCAAGGTTGGGTCTTGTTAATTCATCAAACAATGAGTGTGGTCTAGACCTGCTCTTTTTCTTTGGAAAGCGTCTTGGGATGATGACTGTTGTGATTTGACACTATATAAATAAAATTTGATTGACTGAGAGAAGAGACTGATAGAGCGAGATGGAGAAAGAGGAGCAACCGCTCCAAGTACTTGTAGCAGAGGAAGCTACAGCTCAGGGACTCCCAGGAAAGACTGTGTTCGTGACTCTAATGGGACATGATGATTTAAAGTTTATGACACAGACAGAAAGAGAATGGAGAAGGAGAGACAGGTGCTTCATGTACCGGTCCCCCTGGCAGTCTAAACCTTTAGCAGTATAACTATGAGCTGGTCCAGAACTGAACCAGTTCTGACTATGAGCTTTATCAAAGAGGGACGTTTTAAGATGACTCTTAAATGTAAAGAAGGTGTCTTACCCCCAACACCTGGACTGGTAGATGATTCCAGAGGAGAGGGTCCTGATAACTGAAAGCTCTACCACCCAGACCACTTTCAGGGACTTTAGGTATGATGAGCAGACCTGCGTATTTGGACCTCAGTGTTCTGGAAGGGTTATAGAGAACTACTCGCTCTTAAAGATATGATGGTGCCTGACCATGAAGAGCTTTGTAGATCAGAAGAAGAACTGTGAACTCTATCCTTAATTTGATGGGAAGCCAGACTACAGTCCAAAACATTCAGATCCAAAGCAATAGAAAAAAGAAAGAAAATAAAGATTCACACACCAAATAATCCTGTTGCCAACATGCTCTACCTTGGACTAGTCTAAAAAATAAACTGTTCAATGGTTTGAACTTCTTAAAGTAAACAGACTTTCACGTGAATAAGTGAACTGTCTTTACGAAACAACATATTTGTCATTTATACAGATTTGACGACGGTGTTTTAATGCAGAGGAGCTGTTCAGTGTTATAAGGAAACTACAGCAGGGGTAAAAAGTGCATGATGTAATTTAACTGCTTCAGATTTTGTTCAGTCAAGGCCACACGCACTGCTGATGCCTGCTTGTGTTTAAATGAATGCAACTGGGGCAGAGTATTCACGGAAATCTATAAATATTCCCCCAGCTCCAATGACAGGCATTGTGGTTATTTATAAATCCCATCCAGCTGAATATGCTGAATGCTGTGTCACAATCCCAAACAATCACACAGATGCAGGAAAGATCTGCAACTTCTTTCAGCTCTAGCACCAAGTAGAAAATTGAACATGATTTTAATTACAAACAAAACAATAGCTGCTTCCAAGACGGGATGTAGACTGTGGCTTCACAATAAGACACTGCGGGGGTGGAGACGACTAAATCCCAAGTCACTATGTTTTTCTGAATGACTTCAATAGAAACTCACAGAAGGGAGGTAATGACGAGAGATTTATTTATTTTTTTCTAATCCAGGGGATGATTGCTCTCGGTGCAACAGAGAGGGAGAGAAAGAACTGAATGGAGACATAAGCCACTGACAAGTTCAATGATGTAGGCCTACAGTTTAGGAGGGGACAGATACATCAGGGAGTCAGTCTAACATCAAAGAGTGCCAAGATGAAATGAAGGCGGCGGCGGCTGAGTGGTGAGAGGCTAACTTTGCCCTGATATGGCCTGCATGCTGATCAAACACACATGCACATGCACACACACTGCCACTCCCATTCCTCTTCAGAAGCGAAGCAGCACAAACCGTTAGTCAAGGGTATCGTGAGAAGAGTACCATCCACTCACTATGCATCGCAGCACCAAATAATGCCAACGTGAGCCTAGGGCAAATTAATATTTCGTTGCATCAGGCAGTCCGTGGACTGAATTAAGCAACTTTGGACTGACAGCGGGATTTCTGTCTGGAAACAAACAAAGAAAAGGCCCTGAGAGGCAAGGTGAAGAACTGCTGATTATTCTTCAGTTTCCCCTGATAAAGTCAGAAACTGACAGCACACTTTTTTTCACCTTGACTTTTAGGAGTTTAGTACGCCAGCGAGTTCCCCCCTGACAGTTCTCTCCAGAGAACATTTCCTAAAACACATATAAAGTCGTGCAAAATTGAACTTAATAAATGATAATCCTGAAAGATAATCATCAAATCATCATCAAAATAATAATCACCTGTGTCCAACAGTCTCATAAAAAATATATGCTTCCTCTTTACAATTGCAGGGATAATGGAAACACAGCAGCTTATATCATCACTGTATGTTTAAATCCATCAATAACTATGCAGACCAGAAAACACTACGCTGCTCAATCATCCTTCTATTTTATCTTTTGAAGCATTTTGCATTGCTTTGAAAACAAGATGCAAGACAAGGCAAATTCATCTTATTATCAGTGTCCCATTTGTTGAAGACCACCAACTGAACTACAGGTTGGTGTTGGGACTACCTTAGGCAACGCGCCAATGAAGGTGACATTTCATCAACACCACTGTGGACCCCCAGGTTCTTTATCTGTATATGATGATCAAGAACATACAGATAAAGAACCTGGGGGTAGGAGGAGGGTTCCTATGGGGTCATGTTTAGCATGTTCATGTTGAGGCATCAGCATGATACTTTCATCAAGTCAACAATCCACGGGTCTCTGTCTCAGTTATTTCTCTAAGAGTTAGAGAGACGGCGGCCCCGAGGCCCACTTTGAGACCACTGTTTGTTGGATTCTCAAGAAAGGCAGGCTTTTCAGCTTACCTCTTAAAGATGCCATTTTACACCACTTCTTATTAGATTTAGTCAAATTATATTTTGTATAAAGCTATGCTGTTAAAGCAGTGCCGATAAAACCCATGAACACCCCCAGGCTTTGGAACCAGACTGCAGACAAGACAGAGTCAGGTAACAGTATGCCAACATCCTGCTACACAAGAAGTATCCCTGAAACTTTGCTCAAAAAACACTGTTCATAAAATATTAAGTTTTGATGGTTCAATGGTTCGAACAAAGGCTGGTGACAGGATATGTGGCTGTGACATCAGCCATGCAGACATTAAGAAAGCTTATGAAGAAAGAACAGAACAGAACGAAACTTAACCCCGACCAGGTGTGCTTTTTGTTTGATCTGTGCTGGAAGGCTGGATAATTCAAGTCAGAGGAATGGTGTGACAGCAGCAGGGGTTTGTAGGTGTCCACCCTTTAAGATAGGGTGTAAATGGATGAAATAGTAGAGGGGCAGTCGCATCGATTCAACATCTGACTGTCTTTTCTGGACAGTGTGGACAAAAAAGACAGAAGGGAATGAACTTGATATTGGGGTCTAAAGAAAATCCATCTACACAAACCACTACTTGCTCTCTGATATGCTCCATCCAGCAGATCACAAACTGGAAGTAATATGGACCTCACACCACTGGGCAGACACCCCATCGACAGATACAAATGCAAAAGACAACCACACTGACATCAGAAGTTGGAAAGCTTTGAAGCCTGCAGTCAGTCCCATGAGCTTTCATTAAAAAGCAAAAAGATCCAAAAAAGAACAGCAGATCTGAACTAAAAGAGAAGCTGGGATGAGATCAAGCACATTGTCCTCACATATGTGGCTGGAGTTTCTGCGCTGTTAGACAGGTTTATTCGAACTCTCAGCCACAGTGATTTTCAAGGCCATATGCTGATGCACAGCCTGAACAAGCTGAGGGAGTACACTGGCAAACATTACTGAGGGGCACAGCTGTACATTAGTGAGGATCAACAGCATTTCTACAAACACATGCAGAATAGAGCGAGCCGACACCACAGGCCTGAGCAGAACAGCATGCGTTTGTGACAAAACCCCATCAACTGGACCTAAAGGTACAAGGATATTTACACAGGCAAACTCACAGTGTTTCTTCTGAAATCTCTAAGCCTTCAGTTCTGGGTTTATTTCAGTTCTGTCGTGGTGAACTTGGGCTGCAGACATGGGGGGATTTGAATGTGTTCAGGTATTCTGGGTTAGGCACCTGACTAAGAGTGTGTCTTTCTGTAGCAGTGTCTTTACTTCATTGATTTAGTGCATATTCAATACTCCCAACTAGAGCATGCAAGGGTTACAGACTTAGTTTATGCGTCTAACCCTCCAGTTTGACTGCAGGTGAAATAACCTGAGTGAGAAGCATGCTTTTAAAATCTGGCAACAAGTCACCAGCTAACATCCATACCCTACATCTGTTTCTCTCTGTGGGTCTGTCTCTACAATTTCTGATCTTTTTTCTAATCTGATACAGATTTTTATTTTTTTATTTTTTTGGGGGGTGGGGGTAAGCCTTTCTTTTGGCTCCTCTTGGTTCCCATTTGTGGACAAATAAATAAATAAATAAATAAATAAACAAACAGCAGTTCATTTATTTCCCACACAAAAATATTGGGGCTGTTTACATGGAAATGTGTCTGATAGAAAAAAGTAAAGTAAGTTGGTTTGGGCGAGTCTTCAACATGGAAACAACATTTTACCGTGCAGTTGGTATATTTTACCCAACACACTCATGCTGTCATGGGTTTGTCCATCTCAGATTATGCCTGGTCTTAACTATCCAGATTGGTTGTCATGTTCCAACAATGGACAGTGTGCATGCTCGGCTGTCTTCAGGGATCCCCTCATACTTCTGATTGAAAATACTGAACATTAAGGGTGGGAATCACTAGTGGCCCCATGATACGATATTATCACGATACTTGGGCCATGATATGATATTATAGCGATTTTTAACATTTTGCAAGATAGTGGATATTGTGATACAATATACTGTGATTTATATATTTTTTCAACTTATTAGCTAATTTAGCATTTGGATTTCCTTTATGTTTGTCTTATTTACTCAGTATTTTATTTTCATGTAGCACATCTTGCAAACCTTACATATATTGAATTTCCCTTCAGGAATTAATAAAGTTCTTCTTATTCTTATATATTTTTTGTTCTGACTTTCTCATGCTCTGTGATGTCACCTCTGCCAACCTCACTAGACAAACAGTTAATTTTATTCTTCAATCATCACAGATTTGACTTAATATTAGCAATTAATTTTAAAAAACCAATACTTGGTAAGTGAGATGATTCAATATATCACCAGACAAAATATTGCAATACTATGCTGTATTGATTTTTTCTCTCACCCTGAACATGTATAAAAGTTGAAATTTCATTAAGGGGGGCTCCAACTGTTCAATCCAGTCTCGCAAGCTACTTGCCTAGCATGAATGCATGATACAGTGTTTTTTAATCATTGTCCATGCGGATTGTTTTCACGGCAATGTCATAAGCACAGATTTTTTTTTCTCAAGAGAAAGACGTTTCTGTTTGGACCATGTTTGTCTCAAAAAGCCTCGCCTTACATCATGAAAAAGCACCAACTTTCATCTCGTTTTTTGTTTTAAAACATACAATATCTTCAAACTGCTGCTCGTTCATGTGATTCTAGAGAGAATGGCAATCTCAAAGCAAAGAGGCTTTACATGCAACCCACTACAGTTGTTGTCTGCAGACATTTTCCCATTGACTCAACATTCAGTTTAGCTGCACACAAAACAATTCCTCCCAATTTGGTGTTTAGACTTTTATATAACAGGATCACCCCCCGCCTTTAACAGGTCGTGTAAAGGAGCTTACGTCTATTGAGGGCAGCTGCAAAATCTTTTGTTTTTCCTGTGAGAACTGCAGGTTAAAGCTGCTCTAATATTACATCTCTGCCTCTGTTTGAGTTTCAAACCAGCCAGGAAACAAGTCAAGACACCAAACTACGGATAATCAGTGAATTTGTCTGGTATGAATATATTAGCCCAAATCTTGCAGCAGAAATAGAACAAGGTTGCTCTAATACTTTGCGTCCTGGAACACAGAGATGGGCATAAGTGACTTTTTAAATTATTTCACATCATTTCAACTGGATATTTTGTCATTTCTTAATATATTTAAATTAAGTAGAACTAAAGCAAGCTATAAAGAAACACACTACAATGGCCACACAATAGCTTAATTTTTCAAACTTCGATCATTTCAAGCTCAAAAAAAGAAATCCTTCAAATTCATAATTCAAAATGTGCTGCACTGAATTACAAAGAAAGCTGCCCACAGCGCTCTGAGTCACTGCCTTCAGCCAAGGAAGTAACAAAAGATCATCTATGATAATCCAAAAAACCAGTCAATGTTGAGGATATTGGGGTGGGGAACAAGGCAGCTGATTAGAGTGGCAAATTGTAGGGGCGGCACTGGCGGGGGGGAAAATGTGGAGGAAAAATTAAGTTGGTGGCTGGCAGACATAATGTGTGCAACAGGCGGCACAGCTATGCTATTAGGACTTTTGCGTCCATCAAGGCCCGCCGTGTTCATTTCTGAAAGGTAAGAAGCCCAGTACCTTTATTATTCGCTGTGGTTGGTTACAGGTTGGGTTGTTATGTTGGAATTTCTGACTGCTGTGCTGCTGCACACATTTTGTTTTGTGCCTGCCTGGTGGGTGTGCTTAAGTTGTGTATAGGGTTATACGCATACAGCTGTGCTGTATTTCCTCCCCTGACTGTGCGTGTGTTTTTGGTTTAATAAATAGCCTATACTTATTATTCAGACGTGGTTCACGCCACGGTAATTGGTATCAAATTCCGCACAATGGACAGCAGCAGCGTCTTGTGTGTGTGTTTGGCAGAAGCAGGCAAGCATCGTTAGCGTAACAGTGATTGAGCTATGGGCTCTCCTCTATGTCATTTTCTGTGTGTGTGTGTGTGTGTGTGTGTGTGTGTGTGTGTGTGTGTGTGTGTGTGTGTGTGTGGGTGTGTGTTTACTGTTGCTGTGCTGCTGTTTTTTTCGTCTGTTCGTGCACCTGACCATGATCTCAAAGACTGCCAGTGTTAGCTGTGCTATGCTGCGCGTGTATGATCGATAAAATAAATACTTTGGAGCAGGGGCTGGAGACTGGAGGGGAAAAGTTGACCGGGGAAAAAGTGGACCGGCCCCGATCGTCGGACCGGGGTAGGGGTGGTGGTGGTGGGGGTTTGCGATCGGACTAGAACGGCACTTATTGCTCATCCGGCCCTGGGTGTATGATTACATTTCAGAGGGGGAGCAGGAGGCACCGATCTCTGTTTCTCAGTCTGCATGGCACAGACTTAGACATGAATGTTTTCACATTGACATAAACCCTGTCAGACAATGCCTCTGAGAACTTTTTGACTGAGTGGATTTAAAAATTGAGGTTTAGAGTTGATTTGGAGACAGCAGCTGACAAATATTCAATTCTGTAACCAGAGGGATTAGCAGTTTACCCTTGTCAATATGTCATCCTGTTTTCAAATGACTTGGATGACTTGGCATGATTCTGTGTATAATGGAGCGGTTTTCTGCTTGTTTTGTCATGAATAAGTTTGTCATATTTAATTTAGTGCTTCATTACCATAATTACGACAGAAAGGGGCCGTCAAAGTCAAAGGTACTATGTTCATTTTTAATGTATGTATCCCCATTATTTGATCGACAACAAACTAGTGATTATATGATCATTACTGATGATCTTGTTAAGTTTCAGTTCGATCACAGTGATCAGCTGTGAGCATTTACTCAATCCAATGTGGCAGAAATGTGTGTGACAACAGCCAATCAGATTCAAGCTCTTCCTGCTCACTTCTGTAAGTTGCCGGAGAAGTAAACAGGGGAAGTTAACGAAATGAGCTAAACGCGGAGCTGAGGGCAGCAAAACAGGTGTCAGCCATGACTTTGAGTCATTCTCCAAAGATGAGAAGAAAAGTTATTCAACGTTGGTTGTGTGGTGGTAATTCAGGTATCTCCAAAGAGACGTGGAGCAATTAAGCCAATCTGCTAGGTACGTCGGCGGTCGCTGCTATCAAAAACCGGCAACACAACACACATTTGTTTAATCATTTGAAGAAGTTCTTCCCGATTGATTATGCGGAAAGCGTGAAAATACAAGCGGAGTCTGAACAGCCTGCCACTGCTGACGGCACAAGTAGCATTAGCAGTTTAGCCACAACTAGCAGTGCAGCTTCCAGAGCAAAGCAGCAATCAATTGTATCATCTACATTTACATCATCTAATGTTTTTAAGGTATCTTCATTTTCCCTGAGGGGGCGGGTTGTTTATTTTGGGTCTTGCATATCTGCAAAACACTCAGGACTGTAAACTAGTTCATCATATTATTGAGTATTTATCTACATTTATTGTTCTGTCGAGTTGAAATGGTTTTTGTACTTTTCTACGTTTATCCTATTCAATTTGCTTTATTTACTTTTTATATTCATAAAATGTTGAGCTAATCTCTAGTTTCTTTAGCTTTTAGTACAGATGCTTTAAAACTGGCAATTTAAAAAAAAAAAACACCCCCCCAAAAAAATGATTAGAATCAAGATCAGATGATATGACAAAATATATTGTTTTTTTTTTTTTTTTGCCAGATCTCCCAGTGATAACTAATACTGTATTTCTAAATCAGATCACTTGTAAAATTCTCATATTTCATGAACTTTTACTCTGCCCTTTGTGGTGTTAATAAATGCTAACTATTTAAACACAAACACCAATAATCAATAATTGCAGCAATAAAACTGGAGTCACAAACATGTAAAACATAAAAGATGACAAACCCACCAGGAAAATCACTGATTTTCTCCGCTTTATAAGGTCTTTTAGCAAAGAGCTCAAAACAAATTCGGTTTATCTCCTCACAGTGAATTCAACTCTCAGCCCGATTTTGTGCTTTTAAGCATCACAAATCCTAAAGTTTTGCAAAGAAGGATCACTACAAATCTACATGTGGAGTTACAAGAGTTAAAAAAAATCCAGTAGATGAGATGTTCTTATCTCTTCTTGTTACCTCTTCCTGCTGCCGACATCTTTAATCTTATATCTGCCAAATATAAAAGCCTAATAAGCTGCCTCTAAAGCTGCTTCACTGTACAGCAGGCACTTTTCTGCACAGTGGGATTTTACCTGCAGCAATGTGTCAGTCCTCCGTGCCTCTCAGGGGTTTAACATAATTGCATTCGTTATCCAATCTCCACACCGAACTCCTATTGTAAGTTCCAGTTTGACCCAAACATCATTCTGCACACAACTCCCCTGGCAATTGTAATTGATGTGCACTTGTTCTTCATGTTCTCTGGCAAATGCCTGCTAATCGAGCGGGACAGCTCAAGACCTCACTGTAATCACAAGTGTTTAGCACTCATTCTCCATACTCTCTTCATCTCCACGGCTAATTAGAATCAATAAACATGGCGAACAAACATGACTCATTAGGGCTTTCTCTATCTCCTTCCTCCCCAAGCCTAAGCCTGTAGGGTGATACTTCACGCCCTCCTCCTCCGCCATAAACCTGCTTTTAGAACTGCTCTCAAGCTCAGCCCTGGATTCTCCATAGATATAGTGAGCGCGGCATCCAGAATAAAAACCCTTTGAAATTGCCATGAAGCTTTTGAAGCCTATGTCCCACTGCTCAACGCTCTCAGGGTTTTCATCTCTCCCCATCTCCCCTCATTACCCGAGGAGCTCTCAGGGCCTCGCTGAGCGGCTGTAATGAACACCAAGGAAATGCATCTACACAGAGCCGAGGACTGCATGGACGGCCAGGCAGGGCATCACTGCGCTGTGTCTGTGCTGCAGGATGCTTTATGCAAAAGTGCTGCTTTCAATAAAGCACCAAGTCAAGGCAGTGAAGAAGCCCTGTCAGTCAGTTTCTCAGATACCCTCGTACTCCTCTGATGTAGTCCAGAAACACAGAGGCAATCTGAAGAGAGAGAGAGATGGGCCATCACAGGGGTCTGTTTGGCCAGCTCTACCCCCAGAAAGTAGCGGGTTCCCCCACTGTTTTTCTGCAGCGTGTCTGTGGCGGTGACGGGTGTTGCTCATTTTCTATCTGGGAGGATTTGGGGGCTGAGAAGGCCTCCCACCAGCTCGTGCACAGTAGGCGGTGGAGAAAGGAGTAAGAAGAGGACTGACAAACAGAAAAACACTCAGCAGCATCATGAGGAATGAAAAGGTGAGGAATTAGATGGTCTTCTCATTTCATAAGGAGTGAAGTAGCATCAGGAGAGAGGGCTGGTGTTATGAAATGGACTTTTAAGAAGATGAGCTGTGAGAGTTGTGGTCAGATGAAGTAAAAGTGACTTCAATAAAAACCCTTCAATTTACCCAAAAGATGCAGACTTCCATTTGCGACAGGGGTAACTTCTCCTACATGCAGGGGCAATAAGGTTTAGAGGGATCTCTGAGACTTCTATTGGCAATGAGGCGTGCCGCCTGCAACATAAGAAGAAAAGAGGCACATTGAAGCACATTTCATCAAGTTCAAGGATTATTTCATTCAAACACAGACACAGACAGAGGAGGACATAAACCAGGGAGGGGGGCTCATCTTGAGAAAACAGTGAGGGGGTCCATCGGCACGGTTACTCCCACCGAGCGGAAAGTTGCATTGTCAGAAAGAGAGATTACTTCTGTCCACCGCCTGCAGCATTTTTAATGCCTTCAAATCAGGGCCGAGAACTCTCATACATGCATCATCACAACACGCTGAATCAGCAGCGAACAGCGCTCAGTGCCAGGTAGGAAGCAAGGAGGGAGAGAGGGAGAGAGGGAGGAGGCGGAGCGGAGCAGGAGATGAGACATGATCAGAATGTAGCAGGCTCAGTGTAATGGGAGACAACCACAGAGAGCGCTGAGAACAGATATTAACAGGAGGAAGAACAAGACAAGAGGAAGCAGATTGGAATTACCTTCTGTTATCTGACCTATTAGCATAACAACCTTCCCCATTGAAATCTGTGATGTTGTAGTTCAGGGAAATACAGACAATGTGAGAAATTATAGGATTGTACCAAACATACAAACAGCACAGAAAAAGCTGTCTTAGAGTGATTAACTGTACAGTGGAAACAAATGACTTAAACACAACAGCATCAATCTCCTATCCATGTGCAGAGCTGGAGTCTGATGTGGTTAGTTTAGCTCGGCAGAAAAAAGGAAAAATAAATAAATAAAAAAACACGTTTACAGCTTCCATTTATCACCAAGGCGCCAAAACACCAACCAACATCTGTGAAATGTGTCCACTGAAAGCATAAAGAAAAAGGATTGGTGTTTGCAGAGTGAGAGCAGCTGAGAAAAATATGTCTTTCTAAAAACTGGACGGGGCAGAGATGGTTTTTCCTGCGTTTTAGAGTCCTGGTGCAGCTGCTAGATTTAACTATCATTCCCAGAAAGAGTTATTCTAAAGCACCCACTCTGGTGCTATGGACTGACATTAGTACAGATGCCTTTGCATACTGCACCAAAGAAAACAAAAACAACATTGTTTGAAAGATGGATTATGTCTAGGGGCTACTGTTTTAATAATCTGAAAGTGCTGCGAGGGAGTATATGTCTGTGCAGCTAAAACAGACTTTTTCCAACAGTTAAAAGTTAGATTTAAGCAGGATGTGACTTTTATTGTGTGTCCAGAATAAACCAGCTGAGAGGTACTTCATCTACAGGGGTGCCAGGATAGACAGAAAATAGATGGCCCTCACAGGAGTTAAAGGGATATTCCGGCGTAAATTTAAGTTATGGTCAAACCAAGTTAGACAACCCCTCGAGAAATGAATGTTGCCGACTGCTTGCTTCTCTAGTTATACCAACTTCAGCGGTGACCGGACGATAGCAATACACAGCTGTCTAGGTCTCCACATGCAAACCTCAACCAAAAAGCCACTCTATAGCCACAAATAATGCTCAGAACAGCACCTAACTTCATCAACAGTACATATAGGGTCCCAGCCGTAGTACAAGCCATCAAACATCTTCTTAGATTTGCCTGATTTCTTTAGCAAAGAGACCAAACACAACTCACCCACTGTCCTCCAGCTGCCGCTTGTTTGTGGGGGCGTGCAGCGGACTTCCGCAGCTTAAGGAAGAAAATTAATTTTTACTTAATGTAAAAGCAATCAAACCGAGACGCTAAGGCAGAAGAACTACCGCGTCTGCAGTGCACATGCAAGATACACAAGAACTCTGATTACATTTCCATGAAGTAATAATCATAAATGTTCTTCTTTGTGCTGCGAAACTCCCCTGCACTTGGTGATCGACTCGTCGGGGCTCCCCCACAAACAAGCAGCTGCTGGAGGAGATGGAGAAAAAGGAGAAAAAGATGTTTGGTTTTGGAGCTTTTCACCTTTATTTGAAGAGGCTAGGATAGTGGACGGGGTAGGATAGTGGGGAAGGAGGACAGGGGATCACGGCCCCAGGCCAGAGGTCAACCCTGAGCTGACTGCTTGTAACTTCAGTTTATGGAGTGCGCATGCATCCTCATGCAAACCTTTTCTTGATCCCAGACTTATTTTTATAATGATATCAAAGTGGAGGTAAACAAATGCAAATTAAAATGAATATGAAGAACAATCCAAAATATGGCCACGGGCTACAGTTGGTTTAGCTGCCAGCAAGCAAGCTTCTGCTTCAACATAACAGGAGCGGAAATAATTTAACATAATGATGGTATTATGATCTGGCTGGACAACAATGTGTATTATAGCCTAACAGGACTGTTTCTCTGACATGTAGTCTTCACAGATGAGGTTTTCTAAAGTTCAGTACACTAGAATGACTTTCATGAAGTTCACAGAAAGGTTTTATTCACATTTGCAATTTTTTTAGTTACAATAAAAGATGTAAATTCTGGCTAAATGGTTTTTGGGTCGATGTGTACATTCAATTATGCCTGTTTGTAGCTACACCTTTACTTAACATAACCATAAAAGTCCAAAATAGGATAACATTCACCTTAAGGTGAAGTTAAACATTTGAACAAATGACCAGTGTTTAGTTTGTGGCCGAGGACGGAGAACGGAGCTATAAAAGTGAGTTCAATCCATCCCCTCAGCAGCAAAGTGCAAACAAACATTAACTGGACAAATTGCGGCCCAGAGCAGGGCAAGCTGGTCAGGGTGACTGAAGACCTGTCCGTAAATAAACCACCTATACATCCCCTCCTACGAACTTATCACTGAAACCAGCTGAGGAATGGAGGAAGCAGCTGATTGTCTGTGATGCATCCTCCACTGAGAGTTGATGCTGAGCGGTGCATCAGATCACATGTGGCTTTGGCCGGTCCTGCTGTATGTTCCCAACTTCCATCTTCAGCAAACACACTGTCAGGGAGGGTTATCTTGCAAAGCATGTGTCCTGTTTTGACAGTGATGTTTTGTGTTATTTCCCAGAAAGTCCTTGCAAAGTCATCCTCCTCAAATAGACTTTTCTCTTTCTCTCTTTTTCATGGCAGCAACAACAGATTCAGTGTGTGTTTGGCACACAGGCATTAAAACAAAGGCGCAGAGAAATGCTTCTTTCTACCATTATCAGAGAAAACTCTGCTTTCTCCACTGGTGCATAACAGAGCCCCAGATGCCCATATCTGGCTTAAATTTACCACCTGCCATCTGTGACTTGAGGAGCATTTAAGATGGGCCTGAAAAACGCATGCTCCTTCAAGCTGAAAGGCTAAGGGAGCATTATTTTAAAGAGGGTTGATAAAGGATGATAGAAAGCATAAGCATTTATAAAAGATCACTGCGATTCGCCTTAGAAAAAAGAAAAAAAGATATAGAACTGTATGTGGTGAATAACAATGATGGTTTAGTCTGAGAGAGATGATGACTTTGGAGAGGACTTTGGATTCAGTTTGATCACACACTCTCACCAATAAGCTCTGGCACTTCAGCCAACCCCTCCAAAAATGACAAGCTACTTTAACTTTTCATGACTTATGATAGGACAAGCCAAAAGCAGGAGAGCTGTATTTTATTTCTATTTAATTACAAAGACAATGAAAAGTGGACATTTACAATATTTGATTGCTGTATGAAATTGCTCCACATTGTTAACTTTTTTTTGATGAGCCTTTTTTTATTTTATTAGACAGAACAGAGGATCTGTAACGGCCCAAACGAGTTCCATTAAGAGAAATAAGCTGGAAAGTAGAGAAGCTTATTGCATCTACTCACAAGTAAATAAATAAATAAATAAAAAGGAAACTGTTTTTTTGAATAAATTTTTTCTTTACTGTTTTTTTCTTCTTTCTATGTTGCTGACTAGTTTTTCTTCTGTTTTTTTGTACATATATTTTTCCCTCCTCTTTCTGTTTTTCTGACTACTTTTTTTTTTCTGACTAACCGAGATACTTTAAAATCCTGCGAGAATCTCATACATTCAAATAACATTAACCTCTAGCTTCTCTAGCTCCTAGATAACTTCGACAACGGGGTCATTGAGCGTAAAGCATGTTATTAGTTAAACATTAGTGTATGAAAATCCTGAGGTGCCTGCGCAAAGTAGACAAATTTATTACGATTCCATCCATCTGACTTGAAGAAAGGAGTGTCTCCTAGTGTCTCAAACCCAAAAGAAAGTAAAACGTGACTAAACTAGACAAGTGGGCCATGTTTGCTTCCAATAAATCGAGCAGAGGGGGATGAAAGCATTAGTTTTCAAATGATCATGGTCCCAGAGAATAGGAAAACAATTAGTCTTGGAAAAAAAAAATAGTCAGAAAAACAGAAAAATTAGTCTGAAAAACAGCACAAAAAAAAAAAAAAAATCTGAAAAACAGAAAAGAAAAACAATTGCCCTGAAAAAAGAAAACATTTTTTTAAAACAAAAAGGAAAAAAATGTTCTGATGAACATAAAAAAAAAATTGAAACGAGAAAAAAAAAAAAAAACATCAGGTTGTAATGTTACAGTTTCTACACCCAAAATATTGAAGGGTCGATAAAGTTGAAGCCGAACTCTGTTGTGCTGTTGAGTGCATCTTCATCCTGCGATGAACTGCGGTCAGCATCAGTTTGCAGTACAACTTGACACCTCTGCCTGGTCTCAAGCTGGAGAACATGGGCATGTCTCCTGCAGAGCTCAGTGAGCTGTGCTGTTAGCCATAGTTCCAGGCATCCCCTTTAGGTCTCCCAAAACAAAAAGAAAGAAAGATCCTACTATCCTTCTCATTATCTCCAGTCTCTTTGCCAGAGCCAGAGTCACAATCCCGCTTGGGCTCTTTTTAACTGTCCTATCCACAGTAAATTTACTTACTGCCCGGGATGCTTTACCATCTGCACAGTAAGCTGAGTGTGTGTTCTTCCTCTCTGTCCAGTCAACAAGAAAACTGTTGCATCCCCACAGGGTGGAAGCACTTCAGTAAAAATGTTTTGATTTGCGGGGTTTATCTTCATTTGTGTATTTGCAGTAACTACAGCTGTTTTAGCTTTTGGCGGCATGTCCCCTCTGCTGCATTTGCCATGGACTTTAGCTTGCATTTCTAGAGATGCATTGTTTGAGTATTTGCAACATGTTTCACTGATGGAGATCATCTGGGCAGTTACAGATAGTCTGCCATTTATAGCCATCGCAAGGACAGTTGGAAGCAGAGGGTGGGGGATGATGTGCAGCACTGGGTCATGGCTAATAGCTGAAACTCAGCAACCACTGCAAAGAGGGCTATAGTTTCTGCATATGATACACTGAGGGCTGCACGATTTGGGCCAAAAATGAAATACCGATTTTTTTTCTCTGAAAACTCGATTTTCGACTTTTTATTCAGTGACAACTTCACCAAACTTCACCAAACTTCACTTTAAATATAATAAATTTTTCCATCATCTTTAAAAACAAAACCAGTGAAAATGTTGTGCATACGCCAAGCCAGTAAGTGGAGCTGTAACACTGCCACTTAAACAAAACGCACAAAAGACAGAAGAAGAGTACGGAGCATGCTTGTAAAGGTGGTTTTGGCCAGACACAAGCAGGCGCCATAAAAGAGTTATGCTGTGTGTCATATAATTGTGTAATTTGTTTCCGTGTGGATGGGTTTATACCGCCTTCAGACAGACTTTGCAGCAGGGAGTGGTTTGCTCTTTATCCAAAACTGCGAAGCCGTACCAAGAAATTATTGCCTTCTTTTGCAAACGCCATGTTTGTTTACCCTAGTGTGTGTGGGAACTGGGGAGCGCTCCTGCAGAAAGGGGGAGTCTATGGTGGCCTGGAGGCCCAAGACATGATAGAGAGGAAAATTGATTTAATGATTTTAACTTTTTTTAACATGGTCATAATTTAATAATCAGATCACAATTCAAAATTGATTAATGATGCAGCCCTCAAACACACCACACTGGGTTTGTTTTGGAATAATGATCTGTGTCATATGCACTTTTTCTTGAGTAGTTTCCATTGAAAATAAAGAGACACAGTCATTATGATGCGACTGTGTGAAGCGTAGATCTGTTGCATTTAAAGAGAAGTTTAGCCAAGACTTCCAAAAAATGCCTCTCTGATATCTCTGTTGCACCAGAGCCCATTTGTTGCTGAATATATACAGAGATGGTTACAGATTGATAGGTTTTCTATTTCACAAAAGAAGTGGGCAGTTTTTACCTTGCAAAGTTTACTCAAACTCAGTGAGGCTGTGGACTAATAGTGCAATAATGATGTGTGCAGGGGATAATGTGGAGTACACTTCATAGTGTGTGTAACACTTGTTTGATTGTCTTTCACCTTTTTAAAATCAATGCAGATTTTAGGGACATAGTTCAGTATTTTTTCCTTTTCTTTAACTCCTGAAAGTCAATCCTGTGTTGGATTTAAATGAACGGTTTGAGAAGGGTTTGGAATAAAACACAAGGATTCTCCTGAAATGAACTCGCAGTGGTGTTAACCATGGACTCAAAACTTTAATTAACTGCTCATCTAAATCACAGCACAGTCAAATTACAGCCACTTCTGCATCACTTCAGTAATCAGAGGCCATCAAGAGACATGGGACCAGCGCTGGAATAGAGCGAGACAGGAAAAGCGAACTGTACACTGTGGTGATTCTGAAAGGAGGGGAATGTGAGAGGACTTTTCATAATTTATAAAGTTGATATTTCATACGTTGCATCATAATCTAATCATAAAATATTAAGAAGACGCACATGCAAGCAGCGCAACATATGGATTTTTGCTGCTGGATAATGTATGTTTGAGATATTTCAAGTCATCCTCACTGATGTTTCAAACAACTGTAACAAGTAAGCCGTTTCTCCCTGAAACATTACTCATAAACCCCTGAACTCATTGCAATGTGATGAGACTAGTGATGGGGACACCCTGTATAAAATATGAATCAAACAGCAGCGTGCCATATGGATAAACGTGCCCCAAGGACAAGCGAGTGATGCTCTTCTGCGACCCAGAGCTGCCAGTGATAATCTCTCATCCATGGAGGTTAAGTGCTGGATGGAGATTTCCCACTGGCTGCCATATAAGCTCGCTGTTATCACTGGAGTGCAGGTTCACCGCTTACATTATGCCAATCTCTAAACATGCTGGCTCCCCAAACTTCCAGACCGTCAGAAGGCTTCAAATGTTGTTTCAAGGACTATTTGAGCTTTTACATCGGTGCTTATCAGTGCTGGGAATGGACTCTCTCCCACCAGGAAACAGTCCTGGAAGAGGCATGTCTACATTTGACTTTTAGGTGTACTGTGACTTGTTTAGCACCAGAACTATTGTAGAATTATTATGTTCCCTGCTCACTTTCCTAATTATACATGATGTCTTAAAATAAACTTTTCCTGACTGCACTGTTTCCTGACTAGTGCGGGACGATTAGTCGAATTTTAAACATGATTTTGACTTCTCACGATCATAAAAACAATATAATAAAGAAAAACGATTAATGCGCCGCACAGTGTGGCATGTTTACAAGTTCCTGTGCTGAAAAAAAAACTTGAATGCACCACTGTTACATGCAGCTGCAGCAAGCGTGTGACACGTGGATCAATAATATGAGGAGTGAGCAATGAAAAACATGGCAGAAAGGCAGTCTTTAGTTGAGGAGAAAAGTCGGACAACTTCAGTTACCTGAAAACATTTTGGCTTCAATTTGACGGAGGTCGGGCAAAAGGAAATTGTTTGCAAAGCTTGTCACGCTGTTGTGTCTGCTACCCAAGGCAACACGGCCAACTTCAGGGTTTCCCCTATATGCAGATGATTGTGGCACACTGCCACAATGAAAGCCAGCATACCTTAAATATTTGTTGTTGATTTTTTTCTAATCACGTGGTTTTAACTTAGACTCATATGTATCGAAATGTGCTGCACTGCGGAGCAACGCGCGTTAAGTATTAGTATTTGCAAGTTATCGTTGGCGATCACAGAGCTGATTTTAATTTTTTTTTAATCTTTCATTATTTATTTATTATTTCTGGACGTTCTTTTAAGTTATTTTTAAAGTTAAGTTTTGGGGGTTCAATAAATACTTGAGTTTTGATATCAACGATACTCCTGATGGGTGCAAGCTATTGTAGGCAGGATGGATGGATGGATGGATGGATGGATAGATAGACTTTATTGATCCCAAACTGGGAAATTCACATTCACAAATTGTGTAAAGAATCCACATAAGTCAATGACTTGCATGAATTACCAAATAAAAATGACCCTTTTGTACAATGACAGTCAGTCTAGCAAGCTTTTCTACTACCTGCAATATCATCTCATAAAAAGTCGATCATTGGGTGATATCATTAACCTCACAATAATGTTGGACCGGCTGTTAGAAGATATGTGAAGCACTCAAACACAGTCACACGACCTAACAGCAGAGAGGAGTATGGGAAGATTTCACAGAGGACCATCACAGCCTGATGATTTCATTTCACCACACATTAGAGAATTGAGCAAGTTGTTGCCTCATAACCTTTGACCATTAAGGCTACCTGCAGTACTTTAAATTACTGTTCCCTCAGTTGAAAAAACTTGTCCTGTCTCCAGTGAAGTACATCCTGGCTGAGGGTATCTCTGGCATCTTTGTATTAAAGGCTGCAACTTTGCTACTGATGGTCTTGTAAACTTTAGTTTTAAATTTGGTCTTTTTTAAAATAATAAACTAAACACACTTTGCAGTAAAGAAAGAATCACCTTTGAGGAGAATACTGTAGACCTACATTAATGTTTTGAGAGCATCACAGGCAAAGACAGGTGATAAATGGGGCAGGTAGCAGAGGCAGGTGTGGTGTTTTGGGTAGCTGATCTTTTTTTAGTTTTTTTTATTCCCCTTGGTTGGATTAAATTTAGGAGATGACGACATGCACTTTAAATCTGTCCATGAGGGGAACAAATGTCCTTTCACATAACAAAGCTGGGGAAAGGTTTTGGAAGAGGGTGAAGGGGTCACAGCTGCCACACTTCTCCAAGCTCAAACAAGAAAACTGAACCAAAGAAGACCGTGTGATGTTGGCCTAGTACTGTCTGTGTTAATACCAGTGTTCATTTCATTTCTGTCCTGAGGGGACTGAGTCTGAATAAACAGATCAACAACTGTGACCCAAGTTATTAAATTCTCTTGGTAAAAAAATCTATTAACCACAAAGTCATAGAGAATGGATTTTCTGTGTTACTTCATTAATTTTAATATGAAAACACTCTTGAGTTGAATGAAACTCTTTCTCCTTCTTTCTTTAAATAGATCATTTTGGGGTTCAATGTGACGCACACACCGCCTCAGTGTTCTCATCCTGCTTCTCCCAGACATCATCTGTCAATCAAACTGTGACAACTTTGGATTTTCTGTCAGAAGAAATAGTGTGTGTACAAGCAGTGTGCTAGTCTCTGTTGTTTCCTGACATGAGTTACCGATAATACAGGACAAGAACTTTACTGATCCCCGGGGGGAAATTCAGCCAAACTACAGACAACAACGTAAATGTCATGACTCTGCAGTACAGTGTTGTGCATCTGGTCTCAGTTAATTAAACTGTGCTGTGTCTGTATGTTAATGCAGCAGTTGAAGGTGGACACAGTTCTGCTGAAAATGTCACGATCTGCCTCAGCCTGCAGGTCTTGGTCCTATGAGTTAGTCCCTTTCAAGGACACCACTGCAACCACTTTGAGCTCAGTCCTTCACCACTTATTTGAATCATTATGTGAATCATCCGCATCAACATGGCAGCTATCGGCGAGAAATCCCCATTATCTGAGTAGTTACTTACTATTAAAATGGTTGTGTTCCAATTTCTCAAAATGCAGAGGTAGTTTGTAAGGATTTCAGTGGAATACTGTTTTGTTGTTAGCTAACAATGACAAAAATGGAGACAGCCATCTTTGTTTTTGTCTGTCGATCAATCAGAGGCTGTATCTGTGAGGATCAACCCTAAAGTTATTTACTTTTCAAATATTTACTTGAGTTTAACCATAGCTATCAGCGTTTCCTTTACTTCAAATACTATTATGTTGCGGTTTCCATGCTCAAGACTACTTTTGATGGCACCATTGGGGTCCCCTTATGAAACTGTTCCTTTGAAATATTTAGGGTCACCATTCGTCCTCTTTTACCTCGACATGTCCTCTTGTCCCGGGAAGTTTATAAAATCCTTTAAATGTCTGCAGTTTTGCATGTAAGGTTTGAGTTTGTGTCGCGTGAACTAACGCAGTTAAAAGCCGTAAAAAACACTCGACCCAACCAGAAAAACTCTCAAAATTAACTACGCACGATTCAGTGACCCCGCCCCGTGTATGTAGTCCTCTTTTTTTGAGATTCAGAATACGGTCACCCTAGAAAAAGTCCAGTTTGTAGTCCCCTCCGATGGTGAACTGAGGTATCCACTCTTGCACTAAGTATTTTTGGATTTAAAACCCCAGAGACAAAAACTTCACTGCATCCTGCTGATGTTATGACGTGTGTGTGATTCTGGCAGTTACGCAACACACAGTCTGCCGTGTGTTGTACTTTAAAAAGCTGGTTTAAACCGTTCTGCTTTATATAATATGGAAATCCAAAGCTTTTTTTCCTCACTGAACAGGCTGCATCATGTCCTGGAGGGATTTTAATTTCCAGGAGCAAGGCTTTGTTGATGCACAAACAGTCTTAGAGGTTAATGTCCTGATAGTTTCACAAAGTTGCTGCGTGGTGATTGCGACAGGATGATAACATTATCTTCCCAAAAGAAGATCGAGCGATGGTGTAAAAATGCCACTTAAAAACAGTTGAAAATTGCCCAACAATACCAAGTTGACAGGATTCAATTAACCTCTGCAAGGCCTCTAGACATCAGATTTACTGTCGCTCTCCTCCCTCTATCAATCTCTCTATCTCATTTCTCTCATCAGCATCATTTCAATGAAGTCTAGAAAGAAGGACATTTATAAGCTTCTGTCATAAATAAAAAGATTTAATCATGATGATGCCTGCTACAGAGCTTATTCAGTGTAATGAGGCCTGCCTTGGAAAATAATTGGGGCTACCTCACAATTAATTATCGCAGTTTATGATGCCTTTGATTGCCAAATGCTTGAATGGTAGTTACAGGGTGAGCTGTGTTCAACTGGGCCACTCAGTGCTGCGATGTGCACAGACACAACCGCTACAGGCTTTGTGCTGAAAGGCTGAACGAAGCACTTCACAGAGCGCTCATGGCCTATATCTCTTCATCCCCCAGGAGCAGATCAAGGAATGGAAAAACAAACAGGCCTTGTAACACATAAGCATAATCAGGAACGTGGGCTCGTCTGGCTGTTCAATTCCTGGAGGATGGGCTAACATACTGGAGGGAAATGTTGAACAAAACAGAACGTGGCAAAGCCTCAACTGCTTGTTCCACCTCCTCTGATGAACGTTTGTGCGAAGCTTTACCTTTGTTTCATGGCCTTTTGGAAAAATGTGATTGGTGGTGGCGAGTCTTTCTCTGACACAAGCATGATCTATCTACAAGATCGACAAGATTTCCTGTGTGGATGAGGTGCCAAGCAAAGTCACTCTTGAATCTAAACCAATTACAGAAATACAACTGGGGTTCGTTCATCAAAGAAGTGAGTCAAGCTTTGGGTTCAGTGACACTAAAGTATATCAAATGAGTTAAAGGGATATTCCGGCGTAAATTCAAGTTATGGTTAAACACACCGTAACAGAGTTTGACACCCCCTCGAGGGATGAATGTTGCCGACTGCTTGCTTCTCTAGATATACCAACTTCAGCAATGTGTCTTCAGCAAAGAGACCAAACACAACTGTGATGTTTCACAGCTCAAGGAAAAACATTCATGATTATTACTTCGTGGAAATGCAATCAGAGTTCTTGAGTATCTTGTATGTGCACTGCTGACGCGGTAGTTCTTCTGCCTTAGCATCTCTGCCTGATTGCATTTCCATAAAGTAATAATCATCAATTTTCTTCCTTGATCTGTGAAACTCCGCCGCAATCTGCGATTGACTTGTCAGGGCTCCCCCACAACAAGCGGCTGCTGGAGGAGAGTGGGTGAGTTGTGATTAGCCTCTTTGCTAAAGAAATCAGGCAAAGCTAAAAAGATGTTTGATGGCTAGTACTATGGCTGGGACCCTATATGTACTGTTGATGAAGTTAGGTGCTGTTCTAAACATTATTTGTGGCTATAGAGTGGCTTTTTGGTTAAGGTTTGTGCGTGGAGACGTAGACCGCTGTGTGTTGCTATCATAAGGTCATTGCTGAAGTTGGTATAACTCGTGTTCCAGTCCTCTTTTTTCTGTACAGCTCCATTTTAAAAGTTATTAGGAGATTCATGTTTGATTGACACTTGATACAGCCTATGGGCGTACAAGCATTACCACAGCGACTCTCTGCAACTCTCCCGCTGAATGCGTACAACGCTACTGTGCAAGTGGTGGTTCCAGGAAGTGGAAAAAAATCTCAGAAATACCGAAAGCAATTCGGCTTTAAATTTGTATAATGACTGAAGGCAGAACCAAGTTGTCCATAGTATAGTCTATGGTCAGTGCCCTCAATAGAAGTACAGTCTATTTGATTAATAGATTTGCTTTATATGGTGTGTCGACCGAAAAGTATTTATTAATGAGAAATAATAGAATTCAACGATGTCATAAAAATGTGTGTTCAAGATTAAGGTGGCCACACTATGCCTATAATTCAAGTTGGAGAAACCACAAATGCTGCCACACAAAGTATTAGCTTAGTGTGACATCAACACAATGTCAAAGCTTGTGCTTTTTTTCTCCATATATGCACAGGGCTTTGTATGTACAAACCTTTATAGATAAAGCAAATAGCTTTCATGCATCCTTTTTGAACGTATCACCCTTATCTCTGTAACAGAGCTGTTTGCAGAACTCATTTCTCCCTTAGCCTGGAGAAGTTTTCTTTAGCAGATGTATTGGTGCATACCTTGTAAAGCAACAAAGCCACTGGCCAGTTAAACCCAGCTAACCTTGGCATGCCCTCTCCAACAGAGCGCCATGTCAGCTGGCAAAACACCCTGCATCCCTCCCAGTGGTGCAGCATTACAGCTGGGATGGTTTAAAACTGGATGCCGGTGTGGGCTGATGTGTTACAGCAGCCAACATGCTTCATTCAGCTCTCACCCCAGGGGAGCAGGAGACAGCAGGAGGGCGAGGAGGAAAGGGGATGTTAAGGGTAAAGCTGCTGACAGCCCTGCTCACCTGCTAAATGACACCTGGAACAGGTCCCACAGGATCCTCTGAGACTCTGTCTACAGAACACAGCACCATACCTGAGGATGGAGCTGCAGACACACAACATCAACACTGTATTGTTGACCTCTGTTCACCCTCTTCATACTCACACAAATATGCAAAAGAACAGATGCAGAGGGCATAATTTTGTGTGCATGGTTATTGGTTTCCTGCTTTTTGAGATATTGATCTTCTTGCTCGTCAAACTTCGAACTGGTCTGATAAATCTTAGATGTTTATTGACAAAATATACTCCATCAATCACATTTAATCAAGTTGTTAACTGACATTTTATCATTTGGCATTCGGTGCTTGATGAGTTATGAAATCTTGCAGATAGAAATTCTGCTGGAATTAAAATTAAAATAAATTTGCCTCCAAATTAGTTTCACTCTGAGGTTGATGGATTTCACCAGCATTATAATCTTGACAGTCAAATTGTGCTTTGTGCACATGCTGATTTTAATTTTCACCGAGACGTTTCAGCTCAGAGTCTTCTATAGGAGGTTATCACTCCTTTAAGTTGAGAGTGCCTAACATATTTGGCAATCAGGGCTCATTTCTATAGGCTACAGACCAGCATTAGCATTCATTCAACTCAGTGGCTCAAGAAGACCAACAGATACAAGTCAGACTCTCTTCATGCGGTCTTATTAGCTCTGTTTTGGTCTCTACCATCTACTTATGACAGGCTAACCTAACAGTTTGTCATTTTGTCCAAAAACAAACAAAAAAAACACAATATAAGTTTTTCAAACCACTTGTTTGCCTCCTCTGAATCTGTAATTAGAGGTCAATTTCTTAAATGTCGCACAATTAGAAAAACCGGCGTATAGAGCTATCAGCATCAGTCATGTATGGCCTATCAGCCATTGCACTATTGCTGTCTCGAGTAAAAGCGAGTAAAATCATTCGCACAACTAAATTACATGTTAAGTTAATGCAAAGACACGATTAGATGCTCCCTCTACTCTGGCGGCACAAATGACGCGAATTGGGAAAATGTCTTAACTTTAGTGGATATTTGCATCAGGATAACCAATCGGCACAAAGATTTCCGAGTGACATGAAAACGGACAGATGTTCACTGGTATCTAAAATGGAGGACAAACTAATCGTGACGGTGTGTGGGTGCCCCGAATTATATGATACATTTTCTTTCAATTTCTGATTAAAAAGGAGCTTCCCTGGAGGCAAATGAGTGAGGAGGTTGGATCACCTGGTAAATTGAAAAAAACTTTGTCTATCACTTGATCCTGTTGGTTTAATTGGCAGGGATGACCGTTGACGCACAAATGAGGCTAGTAAATACTTTTCATTCATGCGTCTAGATTCATGCAAATTAAGCAAGTAGATGATTTTACTCGCGCTTGGTGTGAATGCCTCATTAGCCTGATGTTGTTTAGAACCCCTCTATTCTGTCATCTAGCCATCACAATTTGGCCCGTTTTAAAGTCGCTCAAACCTCGTGTTCAGCTTCCAAAGCATCAACTTCAAGCACCAAATAATGACCTGCAACTTTAAGTGTTTGCGCCTGCCAAATATTATGAATGTCAATGTCAGTGACACTCAAAAAACCAAAAGTGAGTCTGTGTGCGGAGAAAATGAAAAGCTGCCTTACAGTATGTTATTGTTGTTTTCTGAAAACAGTATAAACTCAAGAGCATAAATCTGAAACCTCTGCATGTAAAAACATGGAAGGTTTCTGTGTACTCTACCACTTGTCTGCAGGTCATATCCACATGCATTATTACTAAGCGTTGCCATTTTACCTTCTCAACAAAGGCAACAAACAAAATTAAAGTTTGTGACTGGAGGCTCTCATTAAATTGCCATGAAGAGGCAGCAGGAGTTTTGAGAGTTTCAAGTGAAAGGAATGAGGAAGGGAGCCACAGCAAAATGTCAAGAGCAAAATGAAGGAATGAAGAGCGGCCTCATTTCCATACAGTAAATAACAGAGGTAATGTTAAACCATTTGTCTTTTTGAGTAAATTTATATAAAAACCTTCTAGGAATGTAAATCTGTTTGATAAAAACACGTGAAATTCAAATTAAAAAAACTATATTTGTCCCCTGAGGGAAATTAGAGTCACATAGAGCAGCAAGTAGACGATATTAACACTGTAACAACACTGTAAACAAAGGAAAAGAAAACGGTCAGCACAGAATTCAGAGTTTAGTTGATTATTGCAAATAAAAATCAGGCTGATGTTGAAAATATTCAAGTACTAATCAAGAAAAATGTTGAAGGGTTGAAATTTGCAGTAAACAAAGATAGAGAAAAACATAGAAACCGTAGCTGGGCTTCATTGGGTCGGTGATCATATTACAGGTGAAAATAAAAAAAAATAAAAAAAACAAAGTTTGAATCATAAATGTTTTGCATTCCAGCATACAATTTAGTTTTACTGTCAGATATAGAGGAAACATTGACTGTGTTTCAGGTTGTTGTATACATAAAAAAACGAAATACAACTTTCTTGATATAATTTAACATTATATACAAATTTAAACAAACGTGAAATTCTACACACCTAAGATATAGATGATATAGATATAGATAGCTAGATATAGATTTAGTAGATGGGTCAAGAATGAAACAGAGTTATCTAGCGAGTTCAGGGTTAAATCAGTGACTAACAGGGAGTAGAAAAAGATTTAAAATGAAAGGTGAATATATACAGATGATGCCCTACTGTTACTGTTTTTCCATGTTTGGTTAAGCAGCCTCCAGGGTTCAGATAAATGAAGTGAAACGACTCTCATTTTCAGGCTGTGTACCAAATGTTTCACCCATGACTTCACTGGCTCATTCATCAACCGTTTAGCTACCAGGTGACAATAACATCTGGTGATTAAGTGCTGCCATTGTTACCTGTCGATACACATATCAGTACACTTAAACTGATTGTTTTGCTGTTATAGCTCCCTACTTCAAAACCTCCCCTCTCCTTTTTACATTTTTTATATTTCAACTCTTCAGTCAAGTGGACCAAGATTTAATTAAGAGTCTATGTAAAAAGTATCTCTGCTTCAAACTGAACCCTTCAGTCAGATTTTTATATCTCCAAAAAACACAGTACTTTCTACCAAATGAGTGATGTGAATATTTGATATAAACACAGTCACAGACAGTGACTGAAAAAAAAAAAAAAAAAAAAAGCTATGAGGAACAGTTCACAGGAAAAAGCCTTTCCAACATCCATGTAATCGAAAGAAAAGTTCATGAAATGTACCGGATGACACAAGTTAGCTTTCTTTTTATTGTGTGCTGAACAAAAGCTCAATTTCTAAACTTGCTTTTTCAAGTTAGCTTGCTTTCAATAACTCTTGTTTTAAAGCCAAAGAATGAATTAAAGGTAATGGATGAGTGGGTGAAAAGTAAACTCAACGATTTTAAAGCACAAACTTTTAACTGCTGAGCAACTTTTAATTTCCTGTTTTATGAGATATCAGACGTTATTCTTCATCCATGACAGCCATTCTTCTCCGTCTGACCTAATTCTATTTTTTTCTTGGATAGAAAAGCAATGACAAAAGATAATGGCGGCAAATATTTCTATATTCTCACTGCAAGTTGTAATTTTTCTGTCTGTAAAGGCTTTCCTTTCATCCTAAAATGATGCCTCCTTTGTGAAGTCATTAGTATGCTGTTCAACAGTTTCATCTAAACACCGCCACAATAAAACACTGGATCTACCCAGGGGCTTCCCTCAGACATCTCTGGTTTTACTAAGAGTGGCTGTCTCACACCGGGGTCAGCAGTGTGGACGTGAGGTAAAGCTGTCTTCTCTCTATAGCCGGGGGTGATTACCATAAACCACCACACGCAGTGCCCCCCACCCTCTTCAACATCCCACACTGTCTGCTGCTATGATGCCCCCTGTTTAGAGCCAAAGTAATTCCCTTTCTCTTGCACTGTGGAGTTCTGTCTGTTATTGCACTGAGGGCTGTTACGCAGCTTCAATATCCTTCCAAAAGCATAAGCTCATGAGAGTTTATCCTTGACCCGATAGAGAGAGAGAAGCTTTGCTCTGTCAACAATTCAATCCTGTAATTCTTTCACATTTCATAGGCTGATGAAATTGTCTTTCACTGTGGATTCACAGTGTCTGCTTATCCACAGAAATATGCTCCACGCACAGAGAGATGAGTCCCTACTGTGTGAATATAATATCATAAATACCTCTAAGTGACCGCTTACAAAGCTCATTCAGCAAATATGAAGTGATCAATACAGTGTCTTTGAAAAATGTAATGTAGACTCCAGTGTCATTGGCTCCAAAGACCATTAACTTTAGAAACTCGGTACACAGCGTTCTTGGGAAACTACTATTCCTTCATTTTTTGCTGAGTACATTTTGAATAAAGCACAAAATGAGAACAGAAAAAACTATCAGCGCAAATGTAAATTGAAACACTCTCCTCCTCTTCACAAAATTACTAAAACATAATCACTGTGATCAAATGTGTAGCTCACGGCTCAAAACAACTTGGAGAGCCCCGACTCGAACCCTATAAACATCTATAACCACACTGGAGGAGAGTCTCTGCTGCCATGGAAACACGCAGTGTGATGTAAAACCATGCAGGGACCCTCGCTGGGTTTTCTACATGGAGCTCTGTGCATACATACATTTAGTGGAAACAACCCTATAATCATCCACATTACTTTCACTTGTGCTCCTAGTATATGCCCAGTATAACTGTTATAGTAGGCAAACACAGAACAAAACTTTCGATATCTGGATGACATGTCGGCAAACTGATTCACCTCCAGCTTTCGTTTATCACACTGATAAGTCCACTTCCCTCTCCTATCAGACCTGCAGCCACAAACTGCCACAGTCCTGTCCAGCTAAAGAATAAATCATTGTGATGAAAGAGTTGTGCTGCCCTGTGATTGACTTTTAAAGAACAAGGTGTTCAGAGTTTCCAACACCAGTTTCTCTCAGGGACAAGCCTTCAATTTATCTCCTCCCTGACATCTCACTTTGTCTCAGGGCATGCTGCAGTGTCCTGAGACACTGACTGCCACATGAGGCGGTCAGAAGCACTCAGAGTCAATGCCGCATCAGTATGTCTGCTAATACAGGGGTTTGCCAGGCACTGTAATGGAGTTCCATATGCAAATCCAAGTGTTCATATCCATTAGGAAGATTTTTTTTCTACCTGGCATGGACATCTGGATGACTGGATTATAATCATACAGGAAAAAAAAAAAGAGAAACACATTAAATCCAGGTGTGTTTGCATCATAAATGCATTGAGATGCATTTACAGAGAAAACCTCTAAAAGTGGTCAGTGATACATTCACCTGCATTGAACAAAATGACCTGTTATGGTCGGCATGCAGGACAGACGACAGAAATGAAAAAAATGTTTGAGGAAAGACCCCTGGATGGAGTTTATCAGGCTGGGTAACACTAAAATACAAATGTGAAGTTAAATGCAGGTCATCACAGAAAACATTCATATAGGGCTGAAATGATTCGAGTACAAAAAATGACTGAGAACTTTTTTGCACTGATTATTTTCAAGGTAACACAACGCGCTTACGTCACCACAGTAGAAGTAAGCCGGATGTTAGCACACCAAGAAAGTGCGGTTTTGGTTTTGTGGAGTATAAAAAATGAATGATGAGAGGGTCTTTTCTTCTCTTTCTCTATGTCATGGGCAGAAAAAGTTCTGCTCTGCACACTCCTCTTCTTGCTAGCTTGCAGCCTGACATTGCCGGTGAAGTAGAAGTAGCAGGTAACATAGAGGCTATTCAGCTCTGGTCACTAATGTCTTCAGGGGCATGATAAAAGTTCATATCATAATTGGCTTTCTTACGAGCATTGCTATCCACTAACACACACGCTTGTTCCGTGTTCCTTGTTCTTAAAAAAGTAAAACAACTGATTGTTAAGTTAAACATCTTATTTTCTCTTGTATATTAATAATTGGACTTTTGATGGATTATTTGGTAGAATACTCGATTACTAACATATTCGATGGCTGCAGCCCTTCATTCCTCGACTCTTGTTGGACTCTTCTCAGGAGGTCTAAGAGTGCATGCTAGAGTTGTTCCAAAGGCATCCTGCTCATGTAATGACATCAAATGTGTTTCTCCAGGGCTTCAGGAAACATATCACTTATCTTGTCCATCAGCTTGAACATCTCTCCTAATGTGTGTTATGCCACTGTTTTGAGTGCACTCTCCACTTTGCTGGCAGATTTTGTTAAACTTGTTGCACGAAGCTCTTGGTCAAAGGTGAAGGAGATGAAGTGAAAGAGCAAGACAGCATGTCATGCATTAATGTAACGTTATTCCAAAACCACGGTCCTTCATTTTAATTTCATCCGGACTCATTCATCTCTCTGTGATATCAGTTATCTATCAAATGCAACTGTTGGCTTTGTCCAACATTTAGTACTGGTGTGATAATTCTACCTTCAACTAAGTTCCACTTTTGGACCGGGTGTGTCTAAAAGAAAACTATTTGCACACAAAAAGCTTTATTTGGCAGACTTCCTCTATTGAGGAAGTCTATTCTCTATTCCTCTACTTCCTCTATTCTGAGTGCAGTCTGCCTCCTCATCTTTATATCTGTAATACCAAAACCTGATGGCAGGTAGAGCACACCTACATACATGTAAAGCCAGGCAGGGAGAGCAGCAGCAAAGACCTCCAGAGTACAGAACAAAGTAGGCATCAGTGAAAATCTGACACTGCATAAAAAGGGAGGAGCTGGAGTAAAGGGGGGTTGTGATGTGATTTTAGAATAATCAGCCAGAACATTTTGGAATTTCACAATTGCATGCACTAAAGGACAGCAGCTGAGCTGTTGGATGGTTTAGGCTGACACAGGATCAGTGGATGTACTGTGGACTGAGCTTGGCTTTGTGGCCTGCCTGAGCTAGCACTAAGCTAAAAGTTTCTGTGCCTTAGGTACTCTATGTCTATTTTTTAAATCTAACAACTAAGAGCTCCCCAAGGTTTTAACCAATGCGCTCTTTATTTTTTTTTCAAACTATGATTCTCAGGGATCTTTTTTTCCCCAACGGTTGTACTAAACATACAATATCACTGCTGGCTATCAATCAAAACCTTTTTATAACAATTGGAGATGTCAACATGTTTGTCCAGTGGTTTAAAAAGTATCATATTTTCACATCCTTTTAACTCCTGAGAGAGTTTAGCAACTCTTGTAAGATGGAGCACGGACAAAGAAGTAGGTCTTCAGAGACCAGCAGTACAACTGCGAAGCACATCCAAGCAACATGGGACCAGTCCTGACATGCCAAAATAAACTACCTAAATCATGTGAGGTTGCATAGTGGTAATCCTTCAATCCATATTAATACAGTATCAAATCCACAGTGTAGTAAAACAGTACTGCAGCTATCACATTTGAAATGCCCCAAAATAATTAAACTGCATCTTCGGGTATGAAACTGACATTGTTTTTCCTCAAAGCTTGACTGACCTTGACTCAGCTTTATTTATCTATGTATGTAATAATTCATTCATGCTGTAAATAGACCATGTACAATACTGAAGAAACACATAGCAATTTTATAACAGTATACTGCAGCCCAGTAAACTGGAAGTTTATATCTGCAGTCCTTTGGCAGGTCTCAGTTGAAACATCACATAGCTCAGATTAAAACAACACAACGTTATTATATGAAGAGGACAGATATACCTTCTACAGAAAAGATTCTGTGTTTGTCACAAAAACAAGACTTGATCCTCAGAGTGGCATCTGGGAAGATGAGAATCAGAGAGGAGACACAGCAAGAAGAGCTGTGAAATCTTGCTGTGTCCTTGTAGAAAATGGGAGAGGTTGAAGTCCAGAGGAGTTCAGAATAGGGCTGTAGTAATAGCATATTATTATGTAATAGAAATAGCAATAATGAACCTGTGTTTTAAAAGTGTTTTTCTTTCTACTATAACAATGCAACTTCCTCCAACGTGGTAAAAGGATAGGATTATTGTAGTGCCCTTAAAATAGAGCTTGAATACTATACCAACAATAATACATGATTAAACCAAAATAATATTCAGAAATAGGATATTTATATGACACTTAAATGATGGTTGTTAAAGTAGATTATGAACCTGAGTCTGTGTGTGCATGGATACCCAAACCACCTCCTCGATGCCAGTGCTACAGTCTGGAAACACCTCAGGTATGTGCAACATTTATTTTCTTAATTTCAAAGACTGAGAGGAAACTTAGCTTCACTTCAACTTCTAACCCAGAAAGATGGTAAAAATGTGACCTCCATACTGGCTGATGCACAACCGACCAGAGAGTAATATGAGCAAACAGACCCACACCACATGTGCACAGCACCTACTGGCATTAGTCCCCCACGTGTGGACGGGGCTGAAGATTACAGGTACTTTTAACACACTGATACAGGGACGACTATACTGCTCATGCTGGTTTATCACATCGAATAAAAACAAGATTCTTTTTTCTGGGACTCACAGGATATTTACAATACAACATGAGCATTATTTAAAATAACAGTGTTCTGTCTGGATTTAACAAAGGCTTAAGGCAAATAATTTGCCTCCCTTTCAAAAGTGATTTGCCTGATTTAATGCGGGAATTGTTTCATCCCTAGTTAACAGAGAGCCAATAAAATCTTGCTGAAAAATATGTGATTGATGGGAGTGAAGGAAGTTCATTCCTTTTCAACTATGCAAACAGTTTACAGGCAAAACAAAGAAGAATGTAGGAGAGCTGCACACCTTCATTCAGATCTGTGTTTCACATAAACCAGGAGAGGCAGGGACAAAAACAAACAGAACCAGAAAAACCTTTCTGACCTATTTAGAAACGTTTGCAGCTGCTTCAGAGGATGCATACTCTACCCTGATGATAAAGCTCGAGTCTGGTTCCATCCTCAAGTTAAAACCATGAGGCTGCACTTTTGAGTAGGCCCAAATGAGACATGAAACTGTATCCGCTGCACAAAATTACATTTGGCTAAAGAACTGTCTCATACATATCTGAAGACAGTTCTGTGCAAAGCTAAGCTGCCAATTAAACCAGTGAAACTGCCTTCTTTGCGTTTCCAGACCAGCAGGTCTAGGACAGTTAAATCCCAGCAGCCAGTGAAGAGAAAAGCTGGCCATTAGAGGCAGACCATGAGAAACTCAAGACACACACATTCCTACAGTGACACACAGATTTTTATAACTCTGCTCAGCACTGATTTACACGCAGCTTAAATTACGCACAAGGTGTACCTCAGCTGTTTCTACACACTGTCAAAATATGCCTGATACCTTGGGGCAGTTTTAACCTACATTAAACCAAAACATTAGGGTGAGCCTGTTTCTCTTTATCCTTTATCCATGTTCTCCTTTAATCCTAATCTTTCCGAGAGAAATGAAGTGAAAATCAGTGATGTTGGTGGATATATTTTTATTTTTTTTCTCTCGGTGCAGCTGATCTTGTGGGAAACAGGCTTACAAACCTAAGCTCAAAGCACAGGAAATTACAAGCTGAATCAAGCAAAATGACCTATTTGGTTCTTTAACCTTGGGCGGATGTGCGGTCGGGCGTGTGTGGAGTGACAGATGCCAGCATGACTGTGGGTCACCACAGTTTCTAAAGAATGTCACATCGAAAAGCCCAGCGGTCACCGAACTGAACGGATGGTTTCATTTCACTGGAAAGCTGAAGGTGGAAAATTCCACCCTTGAAAGGATGCGAGTAAAAGGCAGAGAAGGCCTGGGTCGTATGTCAACTTGGACTCTTTCCAATTTAGCCAGCGTTGAACCACCGGAGAGAGCGCAACCCGCCAGCCTTAATAGCTTTGACAGACTCCTTCATTACGCCCAGGTTGTCTTTCATAACCCACCACATCCTGCTAATAGGCCTCTTGTCTTACCTCATTCTCCTTTTAGACCAAAAGTGCCAGCTTTTTGGCTCCTGGTGCTCAGTACTCCACTAATGAGAGTGATCTATCAGTTGTATTGAGTTCTCCTCCATGGAGTTCACTGAAACAAATGCTGACGGAGGCAGAGATTTAACACCTTCACCCATGCTGTTCTTTTTTTTTTTCCAGACAAAACTACAAGCATGACAAATCCCTTACTCGTGACAAAAACAGTATGTTGCATGTACAAAGCTGCTGTCATGAGACACTTCTGCACCTCAGATGAGATTTTGGATAACGCACAAAAAAGGAAGTGGATGGCAGGGCGACATTTGAAGATTCCCTTTAGAAAATATGTCATAGACCCCCATGAATGCATCTGTTTAATGGTCCTGAGCCGTCCTTTAAATCAACATGGCGCAAAGACACGGGAGACAGTAATAGAGATCTGCCCAGCACTAGATTAACATGTGCGTTTGTACTAATCTTCCCCCTTCAGCAAGGGTGGGGGCCGCTCATTTATCATCTATATACAGAAGTTTCAGATCCCTCCAAGAAGCAGCCTTCGGCCTTGAGAAATGATGCAGAAGTGCTAAAAAACTGCAGCCTTTGAGTGTACGCTTGAGGCTGTCTGCAGAAACACTGGAAACTATGTACACACTCAGCCCAAAAAAAAAAAAAGCTGTTTTTGTGGGGCAAATAAAACAGCACACATTTACAGCCTGGTTAAAAAAATAAGAAAACAGCAGTGGTCCGATTGTACGCATTCATTTCTAAGTTATTCAAGCTACAAGATCGGCGAATCAGACGTACGGCTGACTCAACTGACAGACAGGCACGCTGTAGCCATTTGCAAGGAGGCTAAACCTCGCCTCTGGGGGTGCGGTAATTATACAAACTATGGGAGCTTCCCTTAGCAAAACATGCGGGAATAAAAATCTGTCTCACAAGTGTTTTGAAGTAAAAAAATAATGTTCAAGTCTAAATATCAGCAAACTCAACTACATTTCCTTCTGAACCAGAAGATACTCCTCTGTGTTTGGTTTACTCTGAATTTCAATGTGAAGTAAGTTTATGCATACTATTTTTTTTCTTATTGTGCTGTCTTAAAAAAATCTATATTATATTTTTGTATAATGACCCTTCTCTGTATTCTTGTTATTGTAAATGCAAAATGCAAAACGGAGCATTACCTTGCTTAAATTTCTGTTAGTAATAAAAAGTTGCATGAACTGATGAGAAAATCAAAGTCAACTTAAATTGAATGAACTTTATACATATTTTAAACCAGGCAGCGGCACTGATAAGGATTAATATAATAATTAATGGCATGGCAGGCCTTCCTACTGGTTTGTTATCAAAGACTACTAGACAAAGGAAAACTCAAAACAATAAAGTGATACCAACAAGAATCCACAGGAAAGACATTTCAAAACCAATTTAAGAGGATTTTCTTCCCTCCTGATCATGTTTTAACAGCAGATCATTAAAAAAACGACTCACTTGATATTTTGCCTGTTAAAAAAAAAGTAATGTTCAAGTCTAAATATCAGTTTTTTGAATATTCAGGTCGATGTTTGAATATAGTATATTCTTGGACAGTGGATGGGGCATCAGAAGCAGTGAGGTAAGTGAGGACTGATTTAAAACTGGATGACATACCCGAGGGAAATCATATGCTGTCAGTGTAATGCCAATTTAAAGATTAAGCTGTACTTTGTCAAAAGCAAAATCATTGATGAATCGTAAATAAGATGCAGCAGGAGGAGCTCTGAGTGGAAGTCGTCAGGCTTGGCAGCAGTAACAGAAGAAGAAGAGGAGGTCATGAGACTAACTGACAGCTAGCAAATATGAGTTGCAGAGATCAAGATCACCAAACATAATTTCTATGTGTCTGTAAATATCTGTTTCACCCAAGCCACTACAAGAGGAGATGATACAACGCTGATTGAGCTTTTCAGTATTTGTCCTTTTGTATTTGGTGTCGGGGGCGACATTCCCACGCTTGCTCACAGGAAAAGACGCGTTCTACACGGTTTCACCTGACAACGAGAAGGGAGAGGGGAGGGGGTACTGCTAGAACAACATGGCGGACACCCAAAGAAGTGACCAAGAGGTTCAGAAGTGGATCCTGCTAAAAAAAAAAGGCCTCTCTGTTTGGGAGAAGGTTTGTTGGCGAAGAAAGAGAGTGACAAACGGAGAAGACGAACGCGGAGTGGCATTGCCGTCCAACACTAATGTTGCCTTGATACTGCTGGACGAGTAAGTGACTCTGTTCATTACGAGCAGGATGTGTTGCTGTTACATGTACTGGACCGAGTACTTTATCATTTTCTTGGAAACGGTGCTATGAATGTTGTGTATTGTTCGCAGCCTGGTGTTCGCCACACTGTGTGACGTTAGCCTAACAAGCAGTAAGTTACAAGGTGTGTAGCCCGTGTTGTTTTTGTGTGACTTACAGTGGGGGGTCAGTGTGCTATAATGAGTAACTTTAGTAGCCTACACATTTTGTAGACAGTTACAGTCCGGGTACCGTGACTAGCAGTATGCATTGAGTCGCGAGTGTTACTCCTTGTAGGAGTGCCGGCCGTTGTAATAACGCAGAAATCCTCTAGGGGGCGATAGAAGTTACGCATTATATGTTTAATAAGTACATCTGAGGGTATGAGATAGAAACGTCCTCAGAATTTGCCTGCAGTCACCAAACAGACCACATCAGGGCTGAAGTGCTGAGCCAAGGTTATCAGTGCTGGGAAATGATGGCAGCAGCTGCATTATGCTACGAGTGTGTGCAGACCAAAGCACATAACTTAGTTACTGAGCATATTGAATGCTGCTGTGTCCAGAGACTTATTGTATAATTATGAATTTGTCCATAGAGGTAGATGTGGGATCGATTTCAGCACACAGTGGTGGCTGTGTTAGGAAATCTGTAATTACAGTATTGCTCTGCCAAAGGACATCAACAACAGGAGTAATATTAAAAATACCACAGAGCCCTCATGAATAAAATCAAGGGCGTGTTGTGAGAAAACTAAGAATTAAGCCTCTTACCAAAGGAACACTGCTTACTTATTTAGTGAGTGCGTTTTCAGTTCACTATTGCAGGCATGAATGAAAGAGTCAAAGTGAGTCGAAGCTTTCAAATAAAACACTGAAGGGCTGAATCACTCAGAGGTCCAAAAAAGGGAAAATAAAATTGGCTCACACACCTTGAGAAATAAAGTCATGCAGACAGAGTTTGTGTATCTACTACAACAGGCTCAGGTGCAGCGTTCCTCAGAGATTTCTACCTCAGCCCTCACATACTGAGAGTGTGGAGGATGCTGCAACTCAATCAGGAAAAAAGTACATTTAAGAAATAAAACTTTAGCGCACATTTCTAAAAAAAAAACATTTCTGGTGCAGCTTGTAAATGTGCTCATATTCTGGTAAACAACGAAGTGAGTGGCTGAATGTGCATCTCATAACCAAGAGCACAAGCACAGTTCACTCTGGAGACAGTGACTGATGGAGGTATCAGGAGGTTTCGCTGAAGTTTCTGAGATCTACGATGGCAGCCCAAGTTGGAGGAATGGCGCACAGTAAATTTGGCATGACTGAAGCTGATTGAAATTCAGGTAATCCAGCTTGTGGTTCCAATGAAGCTAACAGTAGTGAACATTTGAAGGATTATTTTAAGTAAATCAGGAGTTATTTCAGCAGGCACAAACTCAAACCAATATACGTTGGACCAGAGTGTGTGGTTCTGCAGAGGTGTAGCATTGCGAGAGAATGAAATTGGTTTATTTTTTATGTTCGTACAGAGTTTATTTAACATTAGCAAGTCTATTTTGTGGATCTAACCATCTAACCCTCACTCAGTTCAGAGACAGATTTCAGGGATGTATCTATTTTTTAACCTCTTTGCAACTAACAGGTAAAGGAGATAGAATATCACACTATATGAAAAAAAGTTTTAATCATATCGACTCAGTGCGGCAGAGTAAACGATGAGCCACATGGGGGAAAAAAATCACAGTCTTTGAGAAAAAAGTGATGTTGAAGTGAAGTAAGATGAAACTGCTATGGGTCAGAAAAGGTTGTTCCTTTTTGCTCAAACCTCCTTTTAATGTAGAGGCTTTTCTACTCGTTTGACTAAACAGGAAACACATCCAGTGAAGCCACTTCTACATGACTGAAGACCGGCAGTGTGTCACCAACCTCCCTGCTGTTACCTCCTTCCTCGACTCCTCTCACGTGAACTTTTTTGTACAAACTGAGGGAAGGACTTTAAATGGATGATGCAAGCACAGGATGTGAAAGACAACAACTCCTGGCGAATGAGGGGGAAAATCAGGGATCAAAAAAAGTGAGTGTGTTTTAGCCAATAGATCAGCAGCCAACTTGCATTGGTGATAATAAGGTATGTGTGATGTGAAACAACATTAGATTGGTTATGCTATCTTTCAAAGTAAAGGACAGCAGCTGCATCAAGTTTTGGCTTCTCGGTTGCTGCAGAAGAAGCTCAATACATACAATCTCTACTGCCAGGAGGAAGAAAGGCTAAAGTTAGCACGAACTTACTAAAAGAACTGTAAACTGGCAAGATCCCTGTTTTATTTATGAGGAGTCATGTTTCTGACCACCAGAAAAATAAAAAAAATTGATGATTCCCTTCTAGCTCAGTTTTGATCTCCACCTGCACCAAATAGGTCTGAATGCCTCCTCAAGCTGGCAGCAAGCTAATAATCACACAATGCATCTGCAGCCTACAGTGTAATAAGCTGTAAGTCAGTATAGTAATGCTTGATCATTAAACCAAAACAGTATCCAAAAAAATAAAATAAAAATAAAATAAAACCATTGTTTCTTTTTTGTCTGAATGTGACATGAGAACACATCATGATAACGTATCATTAACTTCCACTTAATTCCAGTTTAACCAACTCAACCCTGAACACCTCACAACATAATCATCCGTCACCTCGATCAGTTAGCTGACTAGCTTTTCTTCTGCTGATTTCAACAGAAATTTCAACACTGAATAATGATTTTTTTTAATGAACAGGACTTGCTCTAAAGTCTGATTGTGCTTCAGGGCTGCTTTGGGTGAAAAGGAGGATGGCAGCCCTGCAGCAGCAGCAGCAGGCAGAGTTGACAGAGTTACAGAGCTGCAGACAGCCAGAGATCCACAATGCTGATGTACTTGGCCATGGAAGTTGCATTTACCAGACCTGTTCTTGGTGTAGTTTGTGGGGGAGCCCACAAATGAATGAATAATAACAATCAAGTAATAATCATCATAATAATCATTTTGCTCTGCAGACGCGGTAGTTCTTCTGCCTTCGCGTCTCGATCTGATTGCATTTCCATAAAGTAATGATCATAGATGTTCTTCCTTGAGCTGCGAAACTCCACTGCACTCAGTGATCGCATGCTCAGGTGTCCCTAACTAACAAGCAGCTGCTGGAAGAGAGAGGGTGAGTTGTGTTTGGTCTCTTTGCTAAAGAAACCAGGCAAAGCTAAAAAGATGTTTGACTAGTACTATAGCTGGGACCCTTTCTGTCCTGTTGATGAAGTTAGGTGCTGTTCTGAGCATTATTTGTGGCTATAGAGTGGCTTTTTGGTTGAGGTTTGGGCATGGAGACATAGACCGCTGTGTGTTGCTATCACGCGGTTGTTACTAAAGTTGGTTTAACTAGAGAAGCAAGCGGTCAGCAACATTCATCTCTTGAGGGGGAGTCTAACTCAGTGTTGCGGTGTGTTTGAACCCAACTTAATTTGACGCTGGAATATCCCTTTAATGTGTGCGCACCATCGATTTTTTAATGATAACATAACGTTACAGGACCCAAGAGACTTGATACCAGACTGTCAAATGTTGACTGACAGTTTTAGCATTTGCATCAATGCCATATGTAAACTGATGGATCTTCACTGTTTTTTAAAAATGATTCTCCTTCTTGAACTTATATGTTATTCATCCTGTTACAATTCACTCCCTCAGCTTCACACTGGCTGTATGATAAACATCCTTGCCCACCCACCTACAGTGAACTTTACAGCTGGGTTCTCACACCAACTCACCCTGGTTTCTAAAGGAAGTTTTACTGGGCACTAGCAGGAGTAATTCAGTGCAGAACACCAACACAAGTTGAAGAACTTTTCTGGTCTTTTGTTTGCAATCAGGCTTGACCATGTGTGCTGATCCAACCATGACTCATAAGGGCTGAATGAGTGTGACCACAGGAAAAATAGCTTTGTCTTCCACATGAATGATTATGGGCAGATAAATGTTAAATCATTGGAGAGATATTTCCACAATGACAGAAATATCACTGTGCTCTTTGTTAGATTTATCTTCACTTCTGCTTCCACTCACAAATCAATACATCCAATCCTAATGAGCCAAAAAAAAAAAAAACTGATGAGGAATGAAATGTCTGCTCGCTGAAAGGAGCAGTAGCAGTTTCTTACCGCAAATAAGCCTCTGTAACAATCAGCCAGTCCCCAGCAGCTGTCAGTCCAATCATAACAAGGATTAGTATAATTAACATTCTCCAGACCCATGGACTTTTTCAATCAAGAATAAACTTTAAATAATCACAGATGGATGGGGTTGCAGGGAGTTATTCTCTACATTAGTCCTCCACAGTTTCTAAACCCTCCACCAGGAAACAACTTTAATCAAGCTAGAAATGACCTGATGTCCACTCTCCATCATTTCCACCTGAAACCAGACTGTGAGCAAAGCAGGCAGAGTCCCACTCGTAGTAAATGTTTTCCTTGTAGCTGCCGAGGGAATGGCAGGAATCCTGGATAGCAACATGGGCAAACCCAATCCAGGCATGCTGTAATGAACAGGCAGAGGGGGTGCAGCCAAGCCAATTAAATGATATGAGCCTGACAATAAGTGGTTTTCATTACATGACCTCCAGAAACCCACTGCAACCAAATTTAATCATCTCACAATGCAGTGGTTATAAGAAACCTTCATGCCTTGACACATTTTAAAAACAGATTACACTTCCTATTACAAGTTTCAACTTTCCATTTGAAAGATTTTTGTAAGGGCTAAGGTGCAAGAGCTAAAGTGCCTTTCTTCGTTTCAATAGCCGGCTCAGCTCCTTGCACTGGGACTCAGAGAATACTGTTGTGCTTCAAATGTGTGAAAAACCAATAAATGGGATTTTTCTCATACTTCATCTGTTCGGTTGCTGCCATGCTTCTCTGTTCAAGTCCCTTTGGGTGGAAAAAAAAAGGCTTTTTCCATTGAAAGCTCTGCACGGCAGGCTGTCTTGAGCCCAGTTTGTATTTTTATCTCAGTTCCAGTATCAATTACAATCTGTAGCCGTTAAACCAAGCTGGCTAATGACATTAACCTTCTTCACCCAGCGATACATCACGGCGAAAAGAGACAGACGAAATTAAGGGGGGGCTCTCCGCAGCAGCAGCCCTGGGCTCTCACAGGGGAGGATAACACAGAGGGAAGCTCAAGACACAAACAACGTGTGAGAGACGAAGATTTTGCTCCTAAATCTGTTCGTTTTTAAATAATTCCCTTCAGTCATGAGGCATGCTGAAGGAACAAGCCCGTTCAGGTTAATTGATCGCAGGTGCAGCCTCTGATTGTTTGACCAACCAATCAAGATGTTGGCCAATATCTAGCCAAGTCAGCTCACATCAGATTTAACACTATTCCTCTAAAATAAATACATAAATCATCACAAATTACCCTCATTTTAGAGAGATAAGATCAGGACAGTCTCTGAAATTACACTGAGGGAAACCCACAGAGTTTATCCTCTGAGAGTGTCGCTACTGTTGCATTGTTAACACAACAAAAATATTACACATTTATCACTGGTCACAGTAACCAAATAAAAGAGGATCCCATTTTATTTTCAAATGTGTTTTAAGGATAAAAACTTACACTTAATTCACACATGGGGGGGGGTGAGCGACTCAGGACAACTCTGATAATGTACAAACAGTGTGAGTGGGTGTTGCACAGTGATAGAGACGGTGACAGCAATCCCATCTGCAGGACCTCATCTTTTGTTTACCTCTTTTAGCGTGTACAAGAGTTGTTGTCACAATTAATTTAGCTTTTTTTTAATCTCCAAGAAAAGACTTCTCACCTTTTAAGGTGGTCATTCTTACTTAAACGAGAACTAAGACCCAATAGTCACCCTCCACAGTTGACTGTCCCTAGGTCAAGGTTAAAGTTCAGGGGTGACCGGGCCTTTTCCATTGCTGCGCCAAAGCTTTGAAATGCTCTTCCTCTTAATGTCCGACTGTCCCCCTCACTGCCTGTTTTTAAATCAAATTTGAAAACGCACTTTTACTCCCTGGCTTTTGACTCCTAAGAACTTGGCCTTTTGATCGTGCTTTTACTGAACCATCTATGTCCCCCTGTTTTTAATGTGTTCCTGTGTCTTGTTTTATTGTTCATGTTAATTGTCTGTTTTTTTTATTGGTTTTAATTTTACTGTACAGCACTTTGGTCAGCGCTTTGTTGTTTTTAAATGTGCTATATAAATAACCCTGGATTGGATTGGGTTGGATCCCTATCAAACATGACACCATAAATATCAGCAACACAACCAAGTGAGAGGAGGACAATGCTTTAGACTGCTAAAAATGAGTCATTTAAGTTATCTGCATGTTCAGGACCTAATGCTTTACGTGACAGAAGTGTTTTGTGATTTTCATGCCAGTGCTAAAAGTTTAAAAACTATGCTGACTCAATTTTTTCTTCCACAAACATTCACATACCTTTGATACACACAGCCTCACTACAGAAGATAATATTTGGATAACTCAGTTTTCCCATCTTAAGACAAAAATAAAAACAAATCACCTTCTTCAAAAAATCATTCAAGGTCAGAACTCCAATATCTATCATAGAAAAACAAGACATGTAATAATCTCAACAACACAACTGATGAGCTCTTTTGTATACAAAAATGACTCCTGAAATTAAGCTAAAATCAAATTAGTGGTGAAAGACAATGGGAGCAGGTGGAGGGAGATTGAAACAGAGCAGAAGTAAATGGAGCATTTGATGGCAGGCATGTCCAATATTAGCCCCACACAGCCTCAATTTGTTATCTGCATGATAGAATAAAAAATGAACCCTCAGTTTTATTGGAAGATACTATCATTCCCCCTGTGAGCAGAGAGCTAAGCAGGAACACAGGCAGCCTGCCAGCAGGTAGTGGAGGTGTGTGTGTGTGTTTGTGTGTGAAGAGGTGTGGGTAAAGTTAGTGGAGAGGCAGCACTCAAGCTGAACTCTGCAGTTCAGGGCCAAACAAATATGTTCATTGAGTGAGTGACTTGTGCTCTCTGGTCCTCCTGGGTAAAGCAGAGACCACTTCAGGTGCACTCTGAGAAGCCTGATTGGCTCTCTCAGTTCCAGCTGTGTGTGTGGAGTGGAGCTCTGATGCAGCTGACCATAGTTTCGTCTCTTGGGCAGACTAACAGTTACCTCTTCAGGTTTCTCTGACCATTTTTACAGATATGGTTTGTCTGGCTTGGTTGCATCTGAGATAACCTCGAATATAGAGAGCTGAAAATACGGGCAGTTACTGTATACCAACTGTTTTTTCAGATGATACCAAAACGCATGAAACTTCTGTTCGCAAGAATAAAACAAAAATGTAATGTTATAAAACTAACAATAGATCTCAAATCCGTTAAAACCTCACAGAAATTGCGCAAAGACGGGGGTATTAAATGTTCAAATTGAGTCCTGTTTTTTTCTTTTCTTTTTTTTTACACATTTAATTAGATTTATTTGCCAGATATTAGGAACATGTTTAGAGAAAGGGTACTTCAGAGAGGCCGGGTCTCTTAGAGATAGAAAAAGGTTCACTACTCTGTGAGAAACAATGATAGCAAATGATAGTTCAATTTTTAGAATAATGTTCTTCAGGGTAAGAATTTAGAGAGTATTATCAAAAATATACAGTATAACAGGATTAAAAGATTTGTGTGTATCAAAGGGATGAGGCTGGAAACCAATCGCAGAAGTTAAAACAGCACCATGCAAAGCAGGAACAATGTCAACATGAAAAAGAAATGCAAGGTGGAAAATCAATATTTGACATCTTTTTGGATACCATAGATGCCCTGTCCTTTGCTCTATAGAGGAACCTCCTGGTTTTATTTTAGCTCTGACTTAATCTGTGATGGTCTGGGAGTAAATACGGCATGAGTGGTATGTATATCTGGGAAGGCACAATGCTAAACAGTACACACAGATTCTGAGGCGACATATGCTGAAATCCAGCCCTTATACCAATGGATACATCCCATAATCAAACAAGGCAAGGCCAAGCCACATCCTGCAGGTGTTTCAACAGCATGGTTCTGTAGTAGAGGGGTTCAGGTCCCCACATGTCTTTACATCTGGCACATCATGAAATGAAAAATGTGACAAAGGAAACCCAGGACATTAAAAAAGCTAAAACCCTACATCAAAAAAGTGAGCATATATTTCTTCATTTTTCGGTTTTAAAATCAGATATGTTGTCTTTTATCTATTTAAATAAATATAGGGTTTGAATGATTGGATATCATCAAATTCTGATCTTGGTTTCATTTATAGCATTACTTATAGACAGTTTACATGGCAAATTTGAGTATGTGTTTGTTTGTACAAACATCTATCAGAAACAATGAAGAAAAGGACATATTTTTCTGCATTGAAACAGTGATCACTACCCAAGTGTGTCCATGATCTGGGGGAGACACCAGAGCGCTGCAGCCTTAATCGAATGTCAAGTGAATTTCTATTGATTCTGTGCCTAAAGCGTCAGCACTCAACACAAGGCCGGGAAGACAATCTCAATCTGTATTTACATACTAAACATCTTAAGTAACAAAGGGGATTTAATAAAAAAGTTACTCTCTTTTTCTTTATTTTATATACTGTTTTTCTTCAACCTGCCTTTTTTCACCCTCTACACTGTCTACATTGAATCCATATCAAATTAAGAGGCTTGGTGAGTGGACCAATTTTACAAAACACAACTTTGGGTGTACCCTTTAATCATTTCTCTGGACTCTTCAGTGTCGAAGTCTGAAGACTCCAGACTGATTGTCATCGTGAGAAGGGCAGATATTTTGGGAGGTGAAACACTATTAAAAAAGTCATATTTTAACACTGTCATGCGTGCAAAGATTTCTATTTCTGTTTTAAAGGAACATTTGCATCACCAGATTTCTCCGCTAACACACGTCTTTATCCCTCCCATTAAAGGACGTTCCTATCTGAGGGCTTCTGCGGGAGTCCTCTAGCTGTTCTCCTCTATGTACAGTCAGATTAAGCTGTTTGTTAAAATGAGTGCAAAGAGCCCTATCTACACTGTGTAGTCTAATGGAAAATATATTGTCACCACAGTCGCACTAATATTTGAATAACTGCATTATCAGTACACGCAGTGGGTACTGTTTTCTCTGGAGGAATATTAGTTTATCATCTTGACTTTGCATTGTGGGATGTCTGCACTTGCAGCAGTCCCCAGCTGCACAGCAGTTCATTGGGGTAAAACAATACAGTGGCTGTCATTACTTATTCTCCCTTATGGCTGAGTGCTGGAGGATAACTGCTCTCCCTGGTGCTTCAGAAGCTCCTACGAACCAACAGCAGAATACTGACGATGCTGTCGTGGTGTGAAATCATGAAAATGTGGTTGTATGTGGACAAGAATGTCATAACTTACATTATTATATTAGGCTGTACAATCTGTCAAAAAGCCACATCACAGCAGAATTGGTTAAATACAAAAATAAGGGCCTTTTTTTATTCACTGGTGTTTTTTTCAGTCCCTAATTTACATGCAAAATCGTTGTAGCTCAGTGTTTGTAGAGCTCCTTATGCTTCACACTTGAAAACAGTTCATCTTTTGAACACCACCACCCTCAGCAGGATCATTTTTCTGTCACTGAGCAATCAAAATAAAGACAAGTGTGATATTAACTTTGTCAACAGCAATATAAGAGGTCTGTCTGACAAAGAACTTATGTTTCAACATATTTTCTTTTTAGTATTTTACATATTTTTGTAAGATGATATTGATTGACAGAGAACATGAAGATACAGACCCTTTTTTTAACACTTGATGGTCACTGTTAAGAGAGGCTAAAGCAACTTTCTGAATCCAGGGACTGTACCCAGTCAGAGAAACGTTGACAGTGTATAACACTCAGATTTTGCAGCTATAACACTCTAAACGGACAGTAAAAAGGATTAACATGGGAGTAAACAGACTCTAGGCAAAGCAAAAGCATCTTTAAACTCAAAGCATTAATATTTACGATAATACAGCAATATTTATGAAGCAATCAACTAAACCTGTAAAGTAAGCCTGCATGAACTGTATGCAGTAAGTTAAACTGAATTTTCACCACTGTATCTGTACCAGTAGTAAGTCATATTGTCTGTTCTGACTTTAGAAAGTATGAAAAAGTGAGGGTTTGAAATGAAAAAGGCAAAAGCTCAATGGCTGGGTTGTCTCATGTAGTTATTTTAGGATCGTAAGTTGGAAAGTAAACAAGCAGAAAGCAGAACAATTTAAGTGTTCTGCTTGTTATTGTCGTCTGGCAGGTTAGAAAATGTGATTGTCAATGTGTAAAGGTACAAATACCACTTGGTGAAAGTGGAGGTTCATCTGTCAGGATGGTCAAATTGCCACAAGCTGTTGAACCAGTAGCTGTAATGTTGCCTCACCTGCTGATGTTAAATGAATGCAAATAAATTTCATTAGCCTATCACCTTTACGATGTAAACTTCCAGTTGTAATTGTATTACAGAGTCTTTATACAAGTGTGAATAACCTGGCAGCTGTTCGTCAGAGTTTAATTGGAAACAAGTCAAGAGTTGCTCTTCAATGTTTCTGGGCTCACTTGTTTTGCGATTGTAGCATTAATGTGAGTCCAAACGAGGTGTGGGTTGAGGAGAAATTAAAAGACTGAAGGTATTAAAATGAAACCTTTCAAACTATCCATACACTTTTTGCATGAACATTTGATATTAGCCATGACGCAGAGGGAAGTGAGTGCTGGACCTTTTGTAATTGCCATGACCCGTACCGTACAAATATGGTGATGATAGTGCATGAAGGGGGATAAATTAAATTAAGATGTAAAGGTAGTAGGGTTGTCATAAATATTGATACTTTGGATACGACGTGTAAATAATGATACTTTTCAGACATGATACTAATTTGGTAATGGTAACGATACTACGATGCGCGTGCCCACAGCCCCTGCCCTGCACTCTCTGCAACTCTCACTGCGACCCCGCTCGCTGTCCCACATTTTACTGCTGCTAGTGCACCAGTGCAGCGACAGGAGGGCCAAACCAACCAGCCTTGGTTGAGAATGAAAAAGGTAAAAGCCAGCGCGGAGCATAAATCCGCGCTGGGTTCCAACAACTTCTTCTGCAGCTAAATCCACGGTATATTCTCCCATCAACAAACCACTACAGCGAAATCCCAGAGTTGTTCAATACAATGAAACACACATTAATGCAGCAGCTTCAGGGGAAACCATTCTTTGCCTGCACAACTAACCTTTGGACCAGCAGAGCTGCATCCTCTTTCATGGCTGTAACCCTTCAGTTTATGACTGTCTTGTTTTTTTATTGGTTTTTTTTCCCCATTTTTCATTTTCTGATTATTTAATTGATTATTTATCTGCAGTTCTGTTTTTCCTGTCAATAAAAATGTTTTTATGCCTTTTAAATGATCTCTCATTCTTTATCCCCGTGGTATTGAAAATGTTATTGAGTATCGAGTATTTTCCTGGGTATTGATATCAAGTTTGAAAATTTAGTATTGTGACAACCCTATAAGGTAGCTCATCGGTATTTCAACAATAACCCCCACCACCTAAAAAAAAAATATAAATATAGATCTGAAATGTTCATTGCATTTGAACACACTGTAGGTACACTGTCGCATTAGCCTGTGTCATGGAGTACAAATTGAAACATACTGTATCCACAGTGTGAGTTGATAAGTCACTTAATAGCACTTTTAATTCCCTGTCATAATAAAAGCCTGCGGCAGAATCTCTACAGCGTAGTGTGGCCATGATTTGAGGTGTGAACACTAATGCCTCAAAGGCCTTAGCAGAGCATTTAGTATGTGCCACCATACTGCACCCGCATATTATTCCTCATTAAATCTGTGGCCATGGGGAAGTCAGAGTAACATAAAAGGAAAAAAAAGAAAAAAACATGTGCCACTTAGGCCTCAACATTAAAGAACAGGGATTATAAAGGAGGATGCTTGATCTGAATCTATCATTGCTGGAGCCCACAGATGACAGCATCAGACTTATCAACATCAGTCTGCCAGCAGCTTCACAGGGAAGAATGCACGCAGGATATCAATTATGTTTGGGTCTATTTTCAGGCACTTTGAGAAAAGAGGACACTAATGTTTGCAGCTACTGTATTTTCTCCTCAGTATTTCGTTTGCCGGCATCACTTTCCCCCTTGTCATCCTCTGCATATGTCAGCTGTAATTATTCACAAAAGAAATGCTCATCTGTGAGAAATCCATGTGAGGGAGTATTTAGTGGCCATTATACACATGCCAAACCGCATTCCCAGGATCACTACACTGTATCCTTTGACAGTCCATACCCTAAAAGGCACTTTAAATCAGGCAAGACTTGATTGTATCTGTTCAAACAGCATCCGACCAGAAGAAACAGGGAGCAAAGTCAATACGTGGTTCCTTTACATCTGGATATATTCCATTAACTAATTACACCGACCAGTATCAAGATAATGCATTTGTTTAATGTCTTTGTATTGCACACCCCTCTGCAGGACAAAAAATCCAATTCAATATATCTGTAAGAAGTTTAACGACAGCAGGGAATCAATTCAATCTTTTTTAAAAGAATAATCCCTCAGTCAAAGTGAAAGAGGGGATACTTTGAGCATTTACACATCAATAAATCATTTGGAAAAATTACAATAATTAGCAGAAACAAATGAGACCACCTCTGAGACATGGGCCTGGCACGCTCACAGCAATGCTCTGCATTTTTGCTTTTGTTTTCCACCACATCAATTTGGCTGCAACTCTGTTGGACTGCTTTACAGCACAAAAACAGGACGGGGGTCTGCTATGGTGCCAGTGCAGATGGAGCGAAAGCTGTCAGAGTTTCTGCCAGTGGCAGATGGTGAAAGGAGTGAAAAGCAAATGGAAAAATGACTTCCAACATGTTTATCCTCTTCAGTGTAGCCAGACAGAAAACCTTTAACTGAAGAGGTGACATCCCTTGTGCAACTGGGAGCAACAGAGTTTAAAGGGAACGTGGTTTTATTCCAAGACTAAGTTTGTTACTGACTAAATGGCAAAATTGACTGGAGCTAGTTCCAGCTTTAAATGTTGCATGTAGAAGCTAATTAAGGCAGCTTATGGCTTACAATGCAAGAGAAAAGGATATGATTCTTTTAGTCAACTTTGACTCCAAATCACAACCACAGGCACAAATACAGATCTGAAAAGTGCAAAGAGTATCTTGTACTTCTTTATTCTTAAAACCCTAACAACAGGAAGTGTGCGACACTTTCGATTTTTGTAATAAGATCAAAAGAAATGCCAAAAAGAGGCAGTATGAAAGATGCACACTTGCACATGGGGGGATGCAGACCAATCAGAATTTGGTCGACTCAGCACGTATCGACCAATAAGTCGACCAGTCGATTAGGACTTTTCAGCCCTCAACTCGACTCAACTCAACTTTATATTGCACCTTAAAAACAACCGAAGCTGACCAAAGTGCTGTACAGGTCAATAAGACACAGCAAAATACATAAAACAGACAATAAACAATATGATGAAAAACACAGAATACAGGATTAAAATACAGCAAAGTAAAATTGAGGTACAAATACACCATAAATAAAAACAAATATAAAATACGTAAGTAGATAAAAAACAAATATAAAATATAAAATACCAATCAAGAGCTAGGTAAAAGCTAGGGAGAAAAAGTGTGTTTTTAAAGAGGATTTAAAAACCTCTATCGACTCAGCTGAACGTATGTGCTGAGGCAGGCTGTTCCAGAGCCTTGGAGCAGCCGCCCCAAAGGCTCGGTCACCTTTACTCTTTAGGCGAGTCCATAGCTGCAACCACCCCAAAGTTGACTAAATCAGTTATTTACCTTCTCATTTGTATTGTTTGTTTTTATCTACTGCATCTTTGAATCATTTCTCTGACTTCAATACTCAGGATGGTGAAAGATTTGCTGAAAGTTAGGACTCTAACATCCATCTTCACTCATTTATTAGACTAAAGGCCCGTACAACGATTTCAGAGGAAGATTAAACACAGACTTGATCGATGATTCACTGAGTTAACAACCCAGATTGACTCAAGAATTATATCATGAACTCAAACCTGCCTCAAGTAATGGAGGTGACAGACTGTATTAGTCCTTACTAAGATATATTCCTCATGTAAATGAGTTCAGGCAAAGTGGGGAGAAAGAATGAATGAACAGGTCATGAACTGAATAAAAGCAGCAGAGTCCACATTAAGATCTTTTTAGGTTCGTACCACATTCCTTTATTTCAACTACATTTAATACATTATCAGGAAAGTCTCAGTACACACAGTCGCCTAAATTCAGTTGAACATTTCCTAATGTCTATTTATTACCTTGCTGTGTTAAATAATTCACCCTAATCGGTTCCTAACAATAAAGCTACACTTGGAACATCAAAATCAATATGTGGAAAAGAGTCTGGCATATTTCACCTCTGACTCTGATTTCTGGTCAACTAAAATTTAACACAGTGGAAAATTGGCAAATAGTGTGAAATCAAATGGGCTTTTTGATGGCAAAGAGCCGAAAATTTTCTCAATAGACTTAAACCAAGATGAGTTCTCGGGTAACACTCCCTTTAAATCAGCTGAAATACAGGGCCTGTCCACCAAACTGGTAGTGTGTTCTGTTTCTACCAGCAGTTTCTCAATGAGGGACCAAGCTGATTGATTTACATTGTGGCTTTTGCACTTGTTTGTGACATGTAACTCATACAACCTCACTTCAAAAACACGGAAAAACCCTTTAAGTGTGGCCTGATCATGAAAATGACTGAAACTGGAAAGCTATATTTCCTCCAAAGATACACACCTTGTCGGTCCCATATATCAAAGACCCACTCTAATGAAAATCACGTTTTTCTTGTTTTTTTACATGTTCATATGGCATTTTTCTGATGCTACAGGACATATCATAAAAAAATGCATTTCTGAGTATTTCTACAGTCAAATCGCTGTGAATCTCTGGCAGACCCAAACGGCAGGGTCAGACTCAGTGAGATTTCCTACATCACAAATCCAAGCTCCGCCCCAAGAGCCCCGCTATGCAGGTCACACTCTGAGAAATAGAGAGGACAATCATGGAACAAGCTTGTGAGTTAGCAAATTGCAGTGCTTGTAAGAAAGATAATGATGATATTAACTTTAATCATGCCCCTAAAGACATTGGTTATTTAAGAGCTGAATAGCTCTTATATTACATGCTACTACTACAACACCTGTAATATTAGGCTGCAAGCTAGCGTGAAGAGGAGTGTGAAGAGTAGCGCTGTATTCGCCCACAACTTGGAGGCGAATTGCTGATGAGCTACTGGAGCTCTGCAGAAGAAAAGACCTCGAAAAGGACACAGGTAACGTGATTTTGGCTAAAAACGAACTCATCACAATTTAAAGACAACTGATAACACTTTAAAAACAATCGGAGTGGGACTTTAAAGTCTTTTAGTTTTCTGTCGTTTAGATGTGCCTACCATCTGGTAGACAACCTGACCTGGCGCTGCTCTTAAAGGGACAGTACTACCTTGGTAAAGAGAAGCAGCTCTGTCAGTTATAATGATCAGTGTCTATCCATTAAGGCTATCAAAATGCTAAATAACACTTTCTAGTTTACCCGGCTACATGGCAGTATTTAAGTCATACTAGCAGCCAGACAAACTTATGTCTGTTAAACCAGTGACTAAAGCACGTCTATCAAATCGCAGAGACACTGGAGATGAATTTAGGAACAAAGACGAGTCAACACTTTTTAATTACTTCCATTGTCAATCAAAAACCTTAAAAAACGCAGCACTTGGAAGCAGCAGAGCACTGAAAACCCTTGTGAGATGTATTTGGCAGTCACCACCATCATGAAGGTCTCACTTCAATTTTCTTTGCAAGTGCCAATCAAAAGCAACTCTCAACTGAACCCGGGTTCTGAGCTTGTTTTTGGGGGCATTTGGGAGCTAATATAACAACACGAACACTTTGATATGGGACAGTTATGGATGAAACAGCAGTGATCTGCAGTGTCTCGGTTGTTGGCAGTCAGATGAGTGTAATCTTGGGCTCCAGGGACGAGGAATGTGGGGCTGAGAAACCTAGACTCCAAATCCAAATAAGAGTGATGCCTCCACCCATTCAATATCACTTGTCAGCTTGAGTTTTATCTGCACTTCAATCTGGTTCTGTAGTTTTCAGCCCAAATAAAAATATGTATTAAATTTCAGAGGACTGACACACTGAATATGAGGGCAGAAATTTAATAACCTATGAATAAAATCGCTGGTGCTCTTCGGTATTTACTCCCCATGAAGAAGTATAAGACGCATCTCCTGTGATCCTTGACAATTAAATCACTTAAATAAGCAACGCCAATTCTGAAAATGAAGGGGATGACAAGGACATAACTTTGACATTAGGACTTCTTGAAAACTGCATGAAAAATGAGCAAACATCTTCGATTTCTCTGACATCTGTGTTTTGCAGCAACTTCTCCTCAGTAAACCTCAGATATATTTGGTCATGTGTCCTGCAGCTCAGTGCAGTGAAGGTCCTTGGGTAAATATAGTCTTGTTATTAGAAACCAGAGGACTCTTTAATAATGTATGATGGCTCTGATTCCTTTGGAGAATGTCATTCACAGACCCTCATCCCTCTCTTTCCCTCCTTCCTCCTCACGACAAGAGTTGATGCCGGATTTTCAAAGCAGTCTCTTCCTGTTTCCTTATCTCCATCTCTGCTCTCTTCCTGTCATTCAGACCCCGTCCAGAGCCACACTGCAGCTCTGACCTCACTTCCTCAGACATTTCCTGCCTTCTGTTTGAACCCTGCTGCTTTTATACAGGCCCAGGTGATGTCTTTGTGCAGAAACCTTACTCTGCTCTGCTTTTTTTTTTTTTTTTTGAAGTTGTGCCTCTATGTGGCTGAGTTAAAATGTCAGCAAGATCAGAACACACCAGGGATAATAAAACGTATTCCTCTTCCTGCGAGAAACAGATTCACAGTGACGTCAATCTTTGTAACAACAAATGAAAGAAAAACTCAGAGGAAACTTTTGCAGGTACATCAAAAAAATATAAATCCAAAGTCAGACACATTTGGTGATTATGAATGATTTTTTATTTTATCACCCTGCTGGGTCATTTCTCAGTCATTAAACCAATTAAACCATAAAAATATTCATTATAGAGGAACGACTGTAATGTTTTCTTATCATCTGATACATAAAGAGGAAGCAGAACCTGCTACAATAAAAAAAAAAAAAAAAAAAAACTCTGCCAGACATGCACAAAGTTCCTGAAAATAGCATGGAAATACCCAGGTGAGCCTTAACAGCTGTGTTTTTCACCTAGAATACGTCTTAGTAGCCCCCCCCCCGAGTATCATTTTGGGGTAAAACTTGGGTGAGCTCATGTGAGAACACAGCAGCAAATCTTGTGGAAAATTCCTTAAGTAACAGTGGGGGAGCAGGTGAATTGATAACAGGTAATAAACAGAGATGTGATTATTGTCAGAATAAGTCAGGATGTTTTGGTACGCTAGTATGAAACTCATATGAATAATATCAAGTGAGGTGTTTCCATAGATTGTATTTAATATGGACAACTTGGCTCTGCCTGTACTGCTTTCAGTACGTCCGGGATTTTCTCCACTTCCTGAAACCAACATTTGCACAGTCGTGTTGTACGCATTCGGCGGGAGGGTCGCTGTGATGACGCTCAGCTCAAACAGCGTATCCCCCCAGTAAGTTATGTTATCTTCTTACGCCCATTGGCTGTATCAAGTGTCAATCATAGAAAACATGAACTTTTAAAAGCGGAGCTGTACAGAAAAAAAGAGGACCTGAGCACAAACTAGTCTTACAATAACTACATGTCAACATCACAAGCAGGGGGGAGAAACATTTATATTCTGTGTAATAAATTTCTAAAGTTTGTCCACAGCTCCATAGGGATTACTGGAGGAGGTGGGATTTATGACCTATACTGCAGCCCATCACCAGAGGGTGCTGTTCTCACGGTGGCTTCACCCAGCGAGGATGAAGATGGCGCCCATTCTATATACAGTCTATGGTTGTTTCTCAGTGGATATTGATTTTGTGAATAGATTGGATTCTTCTCCACAGTGATAAAGCAAAAACACTTGGGAAGTGTATACATCTGGCTCTGTGTGCCAACTTTATTATTAAGGAATTTCATTGGAGGCAGGTGGAGGAGCACGAGGAGAAGAGAGATCTCTAGACAATCGAGTAGTTTATCTTTTTAGGATTACAACAACACCCATTTACCTTGTAATTTGAAAATTTGCATACGGCAAGTATGGACACCAAACACCGTAACTTTGCATTTCTTGTTATAAATGTGGAACCACCACTCCCTTCTAATAATTGAGCAACCTGATTGTGAGGGTGTCAGATCTCCTGAAATATTGTCAAAATTTCCCAAAGGGCATGTCTCAAATTTTTTTTTTTTTTTTTTTTTCCTGGAATACAAAGATCACGTGAGACACAATTTGTTTTGGGGTTAATCAGTGAAAAAGGTTGAAACTTTCCAAACTTGTGTTTAGCAAAGTCTGACGGCTCTGTAGTTCTTACACGTACAATCTGTTTTGCCATATGCAGTCTCACAAGGTACTAACACGGTCCCTGAGCTCAGCCTGCAGTGACTTTGATGGTAGTGAAGTATGGGCATAAATGACACTTAACATAGAATATTCATCTCTGCATTTATAAAGGATACAGCTAATGTTTTAAATTGAAACAAAAATAATAACAATAAGAAGAATAAGAAGAAGAAAATTGCATCTCATATACTAAATTTGACTGAAATTGGATCAAGTGGTCATTTTTTTTAAGCCATCAGTTAATATTTGTTTAAGAAAAGGCAAATGTTGAATCTCATTTTTTCTTCTTCAAACTTCTTCTTCTTCCAAACCATACTGCAATAAACTGAAATTCATTTGTAAGCGTTTACTAAAATAGCACCTAAAGAGGTATCAGTGTGCTGTGGCACACCCTCAGCTCAGATGACTGAGCACATAATTCAAGGTATGTTATCTTCTCATTAGAATTTCATAAGGGTTGAGAAATATATTTCTGCAAAATGAGTCATCAATCACAACCACACAGTGTAAAGAAGCTGTCGGAGAAAAATGTGACCTAAATATTGATTCAATTTACACCTACATTGCCACTTTTACCGACCACATCCTAACTAAATGGCTCAATCAATAAAATTTAAAATGACGGAAAAATCTGGCTACGATAAAAACTTACTGCTTCATTATGACAAAAATTAAATTTTATTCTTCTGCCCTGTGTGAGTGAAAATGGCAGTGATTTCTCAGAAACAAACCAAATCAAATTAAGCCCCTCTGGTAGAAATGGTCTCTTGGAAATCGAGCTTAAACCATCAGATACTGTGATGCTGAATAGATGTTGATTACCAAATCGCCTCAACACTTATGCTGACAGTCTCTGTGTTGATTTAAATTAGAAAAGAGGAGTTTGTATGTTTTCCAAATCATGTTACGTTTTTTTTTTTCACCGTTGTTGTTACTGCAGCCGTAACAAGACTGATAATAGCTTTCAATGAGCTACTTTGATTGATTTTTGATGACCTCGAATCAAGAATCATTACAGATATGCCCCACTGACACATCATCGTCTTTCTATCTTTGAATCAATAATGTGTTTGCGAATAATACGCACTTGCACACCCAGTTGCAAAAGAAGCCAGAATTTGATTATATTCCCCAGTCATCCTTATTATTTAAGTGCCTGCGCTTAATTACCGGCCCTTTTCTGCTAAATGCTCTGTCTTGTTCAGCAGTTAGTTTCTCATTTATCTGTTTGGTGCTGGACAGGTAGCCTGGAGGAAATAGCAGAGTTAATCACAGAAAACATCTGTCTGCTATGATTGGCTGAAAATTAGCTATTCAGGTCATGAAGCAAAAACAGCACTTCTTTGACAATGGAAGAGTTAGCCACAGCATTGGCAGAAGCTTGATAAACAGTCCACTTAGTAATGAAAGTGAAATGGAGGAAAATATAGACCCAAAGCGAAAAAAAGGAGACTGCAGACTGCTCATCGGGGGGAACAGTAGAATCTGGGGTTGCAGCTCCAAAAATCATCATGTTTCTTTAGTAATGAAGCCCTTATGGAGGAAAAATAGTCAACAGGGATGTGTGAAGGGATTAACAAAAATATTATATGCAAACATAAGACAGGAGACTGTGACTGTTTTTTCATTTCCTCCTGTCAGTCAACATGGCTTCCTTAACCCCCCGTCAACCTTAACCCTGTTTGTTTAGAAGCTCCACAGAGCCAAGGCGCTTCTACAGTTTTGGTTTTGGTTAGGGTTGGTTTGGACTCAGGATTTTCCGAGTTCGCAGTTTTAGCCATCAGTCAACTTGTCTTATTTCTAAACTTTTTTCGTAAACCTGTTGACAACTTCTGACAACATTGTATAGCGAGAGCAATGCCAACGACAACCAGTTCAAACACCTGCAGAACAGTGTGTCTGACACAACTGTCAATTAAAATGTTCGATTTAATGTAAAAAAAAAACAATTACCTATCCTTGTGGTAGCCTAGGACTTGGCAATTTGGTGACATTTTTTTTTATCACAATATATTTTGTCATATCGTCCGATCTCGATTATTATCACAGTTTTTTGGGTATTTTAAACTGCCAGTTTTAAAGCATCTGTACTAAAAACTAAAGAAACTAGAGACTCAGTTTAACATTTTATTAACATAGAAAGCAAATAAAGCAAATTAAATAAGATAAACATAGAGAACTGTAAAAACTATTTTAACTCAACAGTTCCATGAATGTCGATAAATACTAAATAATACAGTGAACTAGTTTGCAGTCCTGAGTGTTTTTGCAGGTATGCAAGACCCAAAATGAACTAATCGCCCCCTCAGGGACAATAAAGACGCCTTAAACTGTAAACATTAGATGATGTAAATGTAGATGAAATGATTGATCGCTGCTTTGGTCTGGTAGCTGCACCGCTAATTGTGGCTAAACTGCTAATGCTGCTTGTGCCGTCAGCAGTGACAGGCTGTGTAGACTCCACTCACATTTTCATGCTTTCTGCACTCGGGAAGTACTTCTTTAATTGATTAAACAGATCTGTTGTGTTGGCAGTTTTTGAGGGCACCGACCGCCGACATATCTTACACATCGGCTTTATTGCTTGACGTCACTTTGGAGATACCTGAACCACCGCCACACAACTGACGTTGATTAACTTTTCTTCTCAACGATGACATCTTCGGAGGATGACTTAAAGTCATAGCTGACATCTGTTTTGCTGCCCTCAGCAACGTGTTTAGCTCCTTGTTTGGTCATTCTGTTTACTTCTTCAGCAACTTACAGGAAAAGCTCAACTCTGATTGGCTGTTGTCACACACATTTCCGCTATATTTGATCGAGTAAATATGCTCAAAGATGATCATCGTGATCGAACTGAAATTTATCACGATCATTAATCATGATCCTATAATCGCCCAGTCCTATGGTAGCCTACCTCCAGGGTAAAACTAGACCTCTTTGCTTCACACCAGAGTCTCGAACTGATAAAAACTCTCATGTGCCACGCGACAGCGCTGCACTAAATGAAAAGAGATACCCTTATCTCCCTTATATTTACTCACCATTATGGTACATAGAGATTATTTAGCTACCGTGTCATTAAAGCAAGTTATTCTTCTTATTTAGTGATCCAGCTGGATTTGACACCGAAGTGCAATTAAACAATTGAAACTAAATTACCACCCAAATGATTGAAGTGTTGATTCTGACTGAACTACTATTATCAGATGACCCCTGAAATATGGCATATGATTTATACTTAACAAAAGACAAATTGCAGACGCCCTCTGCAACAAAGACAAACACCACAGGTCCCCAGGTGATACAAATCCTGTGCGAATAGCTCATGAGACAGGTCATGAGACATCCCAGTCATTTCACGTTTAACAGATTCTGTGCAGGAAACTCAATTGAGTCACAGCTCTTTGAATAACTACCGTAATTGACATCGAGCTTATCCACACACACTCCAGTGATTTCTGTGACTGAATAACCCATAAAAAGCCATCCATTAAGAAACTCATGTTATGACATGGATATCTCATGTATAAGGCTGCACTCTTGACGAGTTAGACATATTATGTACATATACTGTTTTATAAATGTCAGCGCAGAAAGAGAGCTCATGCTATATGAGTGAAACACAACTGAAGCTTACATTAAATGTGCTCATGTGTGCAGTTTCCTTTTAAAACTCACACATATGACTACAATTTTATAAAGGACAATGATGATCTTTCTAACCTGACCACAAAAGCTGGAATCATAGCAGCACTACAGGAGTATGAATGGTGATAAAGGTGAGTGTTCGTTGTACTGACTAGCATTCAATCGCACAGGTAGTTGTGAAAATAACATCATGGCAGATCAGTGTAAATTTTAAATGTGCACACAGTGTGTTGTCTTATTGCCAACTGAGTGCAAACCATTTTGCATAATCTCCAATATACACCCTAAAGTCTTAAGGTCCTTACAAACCAGCAAATTTGTGGAACGAAGCGAAAAAGCGAGACAAAAATGAGAAAATATTCGCCGGTCCGAAAAATCGCTTTCGCTTATACACACTGGGCGACCATTCTGTGGTACGCACTCTCTCCCATCGTTGCTCTTGGTGCCAGTGGTGGTCTGTGTCGTGTGAACTGCAGCCGCATGGGTCTGTGACGTCATCAACAACATGACTTTTGATTGGCCAGAGGTCTAGCAGGTCCAGATATTCGCCTGCGAATCTCTGAAAAATTCGACACAAGAGCGAAAAAATAAAAGTCGCTTTTCGCCCCGCGGAAAAATCGCCACCGGTGTGGAAGCTTGCATTGACTTTATGCTGTTTTAAAAATAGCTGAATAATTCGCCTGGCGAATTCACGCCTGGTGTGTAAGGACCTTAAGAATCAGCTTGTGGGTATTTCTCCAACACGCCAGGAATTCATCCAACCAGCCAGGAGCAGCTGATCTGCATGGCTAACAATGTTCGGTAAGGCTGAAGTTGGTAAGGCCAGACTTTAAAATAAGTGTGACTTGAGAACTGTATCAGAATCAGCTTAAATTTGTACAGGTGCATGCAAGACAGCTAAAAAAAGTACATCAATCACAAAAGGGCAGGGTCCTCATTCAGTAGCAGGGTGTCGCTAACCACACTGTCTAGTAAAGGCATAGAAGAGGTCTCAGTGGGAGGTCTGTGCACATTATTTATTTTGTTGCCTTATACTGAAATGCAACAAGTCTCATTTACTGATTGCTACAGAGGCACAAAGAAAGCTGGGAGACCTGACCCCTACATTCCCCCAGATCCATGTTCGATTCATCCCTGCCTGCAGCTGCACGGCTCAGTTTTTTTATTAAGTCCATGTGTGTGTTCCCACCGGCTCCCCTGTGTTGCTCCGTCCCAGCTCCAGGAACCCAGCACCCTCCACAGGATAGCTCCTATTTTTGCCAAACGCTGTGCACAAGGCATCAATCAGAAGAGGGCAGAGAGCGGTCAAAACATTAAAACATCCAGTTAACTTTCAAAATAAAACGCTCCATGTCAATGCAATGCAAAGTCCGGCCTGGAGTCAACAGGTTAGAGGTTTCCAGAGGTTAAAAAAAATCATCAATGCAGTACTTGGAGCAGGAAATACTTGGTCTCATGGCTCCAGCTGTCTAGTGGCGCTGCTTCATGGCTCTGAAAATGCAGCTGGTGGGTGTCAAAGGACAAGGAGGCACAGAACCGCATAAGAATGGAGCAAACATGGATCTGGTGGAAGTCTGCCGTAAATACTGTCAGGCTGTCTTGGAAAAAAAATGGAAAAAAGAAAAAAACAGCATAAAAACATATCTAACACTGAATTTTAATGTTCAAGGAAAATATAAGATAAAAAAGCTGCTTCACAGAGAAGCAGAAGGAGGCGGGTTTACAATCAGTCATTATTGATCAGCATCACAGTCCTCTGCATTTCGATGCTGAGGATGGCCGAAGAAACATGTCTGAGGCAGCGACAGGAGGGCCAGGGGAGCTTTAAAGCTTCTATTAGGAGTTTTTTGACTCTTCTGAAATAGAAGGAAATTCATACTGATGCCTTTTTATGATGTTCAAGAGTCAAGACCATCTGGTACGAGACTGACCATTTGTTCATTGTTATTTCGAACTGGTGTGAGAGGGTAGGTGTCAGCTGAATATTCTACTGAATATTCCATCATAATCCGGTAAAATACAGGTAAGTTAAAGTGCAATTATTGACATACAAGATAAAATAAGACATTTAACTTAATAATGAACAATCAATTGTTTTCCTTTTTTTGGAAACAATGCTCGTAAGAAAGCTAATTATGATATTAACTTTCATCATGTATCTAAAGACATTAGAGTCTAGCTCCTGTGTTACCTGCTTCTGCCACGACATCGGCAATGTTAGGCTGCAAGCTAGCATTATGAGGAGTGTGCAGAGCAGTGCCGTCTCCGCCCACGACTCAGAGGTGAAGTGCTAATGAGCTACTGGAGCTCTGCAAGAGAAAAGTCCCTCTCATCATTCATGCTTTTCTGCTTCGCAAAACCTAAACCGCGCTCACTCCTCCTTCTACCGTGGTGACAAAAGCGTGTTGTGTCACCTTGAAAATAATCCATATGAAACAGTGACGGTTTGAGCTAATAAACGAGTACTCGAGGCAGAGGAAATTCCTCTGTCATTTTTACGTAATCAAGGTACTCGAGGAATCGATTCAGCCCTACAATAAATGAAGCGTTTGACTGCCACAAGTCAGCAAGATTATAACATGAGGGCGCAACGATACACAAAGGCTGAATTGTCCACAGAGGACGCAGGAAATGACACAAAGCAGAAATTTCTCACCAAAGTTTTAAAGATATCAATAAGAGCTTTAAAACACCATATTGGATAAACTTACTGTTCAATAACTTTTTATCTCATTGACTCATGTTCCAAAGTAGGTTGGGGTGGGTTGAGGTATGATGGGTTCACATCAGTCCCACTTCTCTTTGCTTTTATTCCCTGTTACATGAACGAGAAATTATCAACTCAATACTTAGTATTGAATCAAGATTTTGGAGACTGATTCATACTTGGTACTTTAGAAAAGCAACATGAGTGCAATTTGGATTTACATCATTGATTTTTGGGATTGTTATGATGAATCTGTTGAAGGAAAGTCTTTCAGCCTTTGTATTATAAAACTATATTGACTGGCAGCATTGAGTTTGCAGAGAATAACAGCAGCAGGAGTGAAACTGATGATACAAATATTTACATTCATCTGATTTTTCATAACTCAGGGAGATATTAGTGCTACTGAAGAGAGCATGAATGAGTCTGACTTGACGTCTGTAATGAATGTGTTTGAGTCATGTACCGCGGTTGTGCTGGCTGGCGCTCTGAGCAGAGGAGAGGAGGGCTCTGCAGCGTCATTAGCAGGTATTCCAAGCAGACAGACACTCTCAGCTTGAAGCTTTCCCTGGAAGCCTTAGATGAAATGGCACAAATAATGAGGCACATTATCAATCACAGGCAGGGGGCAGCTGGCTCAGTGTATATGCGACATACACACTTTCCCACCCCTCAATGGCTTATGTACGCACACACACACACACACACACACACGCACAGAGCCTACGGTGTAGAAGGCAGAGCGGAGAAAAGGCAGAGCGGCCTCGGAGAAAGAGTCCAGAGATCATTACAAAAGCAGACGTTTTATCCAGCTAGTGGGTGCAGACTGAAATATTGGAGGATTGCAGTTCAACAGGGATACAATAAAAGCAGGAATAAGGTCAGTGTCACAGGAATATGTAACGATACGACCATCAAAATTAAGAAACACAGCAGAGCGGAAATCTAACAGCGTACGCAAGAGAGCAGAGGTGTTGAGTTTTGTATATTTGCTTGCTTTCCCTCAGCGAAAACTATGAAAATCATTACTAAAGATAAGCAAGATAACATGTCAAACATCCCTCTGCAAAGTTGATCAGTTTTTAATTAAAAGTTTTAGGTGGAAATCCAACAGTCCTCAGAGTCTGAGGCATCTGTCCATGGTTTCTTGCCAGTTACTGAGAGTGAAGCATCCATGAGAAGAGCAGAAGGATCTCTGTTCCTTCAGATTGGCAGAATTTTTTTACCATTTGATCAAATTCCTCCACATAACAGCTTCAAAAGTGTACACAGGTCCAAACCAATCTCAAGACAGAAGTCATAGTCTTGCTAGTATCTTTGTGTCTACACAAGACAGCCTGACAGTCAGCATTGTTTCAACATTTGAACAGTTGGCTCAGACTTCCCTCTAAAGTCATCTCTCTTTTCCTGCCACATTCCCATCAATCAAAGCCAGGATTTCAGAGATCTCTTACATCAGCTCTTCTCTCTCTCCATCTCTCTCTCTCTGAGTTACACTGGACTGTTTGGATTTCATCACTTTAGCTGAGGCCTCCTTTTATTTTCAAAATGTCCCACATTTGAAACTATCTGACCACAGGGGTGAACAGCCTGTGCCCGCAAGCAACTTCTGCACTCAACCACAGGAAGTCCAGTATTCAAGGCAAGTCCATCTTGATCAACAACTGCTGAGAAATTGCTTGCCGCTGCATTCACCACCTGGTCAGTTAACTTGGTTGAAAAACTACCTACTGAGTTCCTAAAAGTGTTCAAGTGCTCCACTAATGTACTGTGGCAGTTTGAGGCAGTTTGAGGCGGTGAGTGGAAATAAAAAAGAGAAAAATTGAATGAATGCAACCAGGAAGTGAAAGGTGGGCTTCACTCTAAACATAACTTCACCAACTAGGCCTGCACCATTATTCGATTTTAAATCGTAATCAGATTATTTGATTATGACAATGTTAAAAAGATTAAAAAATTGTCAAATTGATTTTCTTCTCTATCGTGTCCAGACCACTAGTTCCCCCTTCCTGCGGGAGCGCTCTCCAGTTCCCACAAACACCAGCGTAAATAAACATGGCGTTTGCAAAAGAAGGCGATAGCAAGTCAGTGGTATGGAATTGGTACGGCTTCGGGGTTTCAGATGAAGAGCAAACCTCTCCCTGCTGCAAAGACTGTCTGAAGGCGGTATCAACCTGTCCACACGGAAACAAATTCAGGAGTAAATGCAATAGTTTTTTGTCATATCGGCATATTATCCACACGGAAACAGCATTCCAGGTGACTGTAAATGGTACGTTTTGAAAATTGGCCAGAGAGTGCATAAATCCGTAAACGACTACCATTTCATCACCGTGTGGATGCCTATCTGGATCTCTCTTGAAACGATTATGTGACACACAGCGTAACTCTTTTATGGTGCCAAGACAACCTCAGTGCGCATGCTCTACGTACTCTTCTTCTGCCTTTCGCGCATTTCCTCGGCAGTGTCACAGCGCCACTTACAGGCTTGGCATATGCACTAGACCGTTTTAAGTGGTTTCGTTTGGAGAGATGATACAAGAAACATATTATTTCAGTAAAGTCACTGAATAAAAATTGAAATCCAAAATCAAGGGATTTTACTTTTGGCCGTATCGTGCAGCCCTATCACCAACCAATCAGAAGCAGATCAGGTTTGGCCTTTGCAACACCGTATAATCCAACACGGTGGGATCTTTGCAATGTTATGTCAGGCTTGAAAATCTCAATATAATATTGAGGCCTGGTGAAGATGTCACCGTTATTGACACAGGACCTTTAGATATTCTGCATGGTGCTGGGCATGTGTATTTTTGCCTCGTATGTATGTGGTCTCTGGTGCTTCTGCGGGCACTGCAATTCTTAGCACTTCTGCAATGGCTTCACTTCTCAGGAGCAGAGGTTGCTGCTTGGATATAACTCTGTCAGGTGTGAGAGTATACCAGAGGAAATAAACCTCTCTATAACTTAAGTGAGCATTATAGGCGAGCATTTTGATTTGGACAACTAACCCTTTTTTTCTTTTACTTACTGCCTTGTTCAGGTGGTATGCACTGGGTTGATAACAGCAGTGAGAACAAACAGAAATGTTGCAAATAAAACTGAAGCATTATTTTAATGTACAGTTTCCATTATGTCCAATGCATAAGCGTTTTGTTTGTAAGTATGAAAATGTAAGTAATGACAACAAACAGTCATTTCTGAGCTGGTCTTGGCATTACAACAACAGTGTTATGTAACCGTAGCTGTAGGTGCTGCCATAATCCCCTCCCTCTGACAGCAAGCGCCTAAATCTAGAGCAGCAGCCTGGACTTATAAGTTCACTGCGGTTCACATTGGCCAAAGCGGCCTGCCTGTGGTGTGGCGTGGGAAACCTTTGGGACAAAAGCCTCAGAGATCACTGCAGCTACAATAGCTGAGCTGCACATCTGTGACCGAGGTTCAACAGAAAGGCCGAGGATTGAATAACACGCCTCTGCATCGTGACGTCAACAGACGGCATGACAAGATATCACAGGAAGTGCCTTTCTGTTCTTTCATTTCCTCTGAACATGGATCGACTTCCACAGTCTGGATGAAGCTGTAACAAAAGCATGTGCAGCTTTTGTACGGTGCCATAAACTGGTTTAGCAGAGTTATAAAATAAAACGAGGACATTGATTGCTACACAGTTCTGTTTTGTTACACAGACATCTGTTTCCTGATTTAACAAGGACAATAACTATTCCAAGAACTGATGGGGTTATGCTGCAAATTAATTACTGATGAATGATATGAAGCACATAAAAATTTTTAAAAAAACCTGGTCATTCATAGAGGCACTCAAAAAGAATTTTACCTGGCTCTGCAGCTCTGGAAAACCGTGTAGGACATTATTTTGATTTGGGGACATGAAACTTGTCTGGGAAATGAGAAAAAATGAAAGGAGCTGCAAGTATCTGCATGAAAAATTTAAGAGGAACTTTCATGACTGTTATTTTACCTGGACTACACGTCATAAATCAAACATGCTTCTACATTTTGTGTGGTGTCGGCAGCTAAAAACACTTGTGGACCTGTAAAACATGCCATTAGCTGGCTAATGTTTTCAATCTCACCTGAGGGTACAATTTAGCAGAGATTTAGAGGAACTTTACCTGCAATAATCCAGCTTTCAAAGGCCATGAAGCAGCCGTATAGCACAATAACCCTAACCCAACAGAGAGCCATTCGATCTTTTAGATCAGAATTATGCTAATTAATCAAAATCTAATGACATAATGAGAAGAAGAGCAGCAAAGAGAATGTTGGAAGACTAGATTTAACTGGTTTACACTGGTCCAGGACAGATTGTTGGATGGCCTCCAAACCCAAGCTTTGATCCCATGGCTCTCTGACCTTTGGCTTAAAGAGTCTGTCACTAGTGCAGCTCTTCTCTGAGCTGTGAGCGACAAGCTGGATGAGAACCAGAAACAAGTCAAAACAAAAAGGGGGAACTCAGGGTTGAACCTCAGCAAAAAGTTTGTTTTATTTCTGTGTCCAAAGCAGTCTCAAACACGTCCACAGAAGAAGGAGTGATCATTTACATTTAACTGAGGCTGTTATTAGGTCTATTAGGACTTTTATCATTCAGTTTCTGAGGCTGCTTAATATTCAGCCTGGGTCCTGCCGGTCCTGTCAGGGGGAAGATAAATTCAGAAGGCATAGTCCTCACCTGGATGAGCAGCAAATTAGAGGAGTGAACACTCTCAACCTTTAAAAATGTCTAAAAGCTGCTAGTGTGACACATTAAAGACAGATCCTAGTGATGCACTTAATATTCTATATATATATAAAAAAAAGAAATTCAGGCAAACCAAAGTTCTTCTATTTACCACATTATCATTAACAGGTCCAAACCCAATACCTCTACTCGACAGCATCTGTGCAGCGAAGCACTGAAACTGTCACTTTTTCCTCTGGGTGTTTACTGATATGTTAGAGAAATGGAGGGAGATGTCAGCATTGACAAAGAGCATTCTGGGGGTAAATGAGGCCACATTTACCCCACTCTAAATTCTCTAAACTAGGGTGGGCACTGCAAGACAGGGACGTTGAAGTTAGTGGCACTTTTTTTTACAATATTAAATTATGTCTGTTATTATCATAGAATCCAAAAACTTTTTTTTTTGTTACGTTTCATTGACAGAACATACACAGCCCCAAACTCATAAGCACTGCTCATTTTCCTCTGCCCTTCCTTTCTGGCCTTATTCACCGAGGCCTCATGTCAGTCAAACCTTTGTATGTACACCGAAACAAAGCAAAGTAGCTAACTGTCATTTTGGTGGGATGTGTTTTGTTTTGTTTTGTTTTTTTTTCCATTTTACAAAAGCCTCAGACCAAAGCTGTCTCATTAAGTCCACATTATTTCAGTTTTTTTGAAACTGTGGACCTCTTCTCTCTTCTCACAGGCAGCCGGCTCATAAAGTCTTCTACTTATATCTTATATTACAGGAGGGGGGATTGATATCTTTTGCAGTTAAAGCACTGTGGCAGGCAGGTTTCTTTTAAGTCCCACTCTGATCATTTTTCTTTACTACTTAAAGTGTTCTCAGTGGTCTTTAAATTGTGATGAGTTCGTTTTTAGCCAAAATCATGTTACCCGTGTCATTTTCAAGGACTTTTCTTCTGCAGAGCTCCAGTAGATCATTAGCAACTCTCCTCTGAGTCGTGGGCGGGGACAGCGCTGCTCTGAACACTCCTCTTCATGCTAGCTTGTAGCCTAACATTGCCAGTGTAGTAGAAGTGTTGAGTAACACAGGAGCTGTTCAGCTCTCGGACACTAAAGTCTTCAGGGACATGATGAAAATTAATGTCACAATTAGCTCTCTTACGAGCAATCTACTAACACATACGTTTGCTCTGTGATCGTCCTCTCTACTTCTCGAGGTCTGGCCTGCATTGCTGGGCTCTGGGGGCGGAGTTTGGACTTGTGACATAGAAAATCTCACTGTGTCTGAGCTGTTCGGCTCTGCCACAGATTCACAGTAATTTGAATGTGATTTTCTCATGATATGTCCTGTAGCATCAGAAAAATGCCATATAAACATATATATTTAAAAAAAGGGGAAAAAAACAGAAAAACATGGGGTTGTTCTGTGTTCATGATAAATCCATAACCAGAAAGTATTTCTGATCTACACAAACTGATAATCAGTTGAGTGTCCAAATATGGTATTTTATTTGGAATTTACTGGATGACATGCATCTCTCCCATGCGTGACATCCTGTCTAGGACGACCTTTTCTATGTGCTAATTGACAATTCATAAGACTTAAGTTTATAATAAAAATAATAAGCAACTTGAGATGGACGGGTCACAATATACAAACACACCTTAAAGCTTCATGCTTTGCATGGAAATTTGAACTGTGTGGCACAACTTCAGATACATGCTCTATCTTACTAACTAGATTGGGCGATAACTTCAATGACTAGACTGAATATGGAAATGGTCATTACAAATCACGCCCCTGTCAGCTTCAGTCTCTCTCAGGTGCAACAATACACAAAACAGACCTAATGATAAAGCCCTTGAGGTAAGGACACAAAGCTTGTCCTTTGGAGATACATAATTTTTCGGGTATACATGCAGCTCATTATAAGTAAAGAGTGCCTGTTATAGTAATCGGTATAAACCATGGCTTTTCATCTCTGAGATTTAATTGGAAGATAGGCAAGAGCAGCAAAGAGGAGATGAGTCAGAGTGATCTGGCAGCCGGTGAAAAACCAGCAGGGTTCATCAGTCAGAGAAAACTGCGACATGCTTGTCTCAAATAAACAGCATTCATTATGTTGAGAAGTCATTCAAGATCCCCTCCACTACAAAGAAGTTGGGAAATCTGTGCTTTTGACTCTCGGGGAGGTAAGGGTGCAGCTGGCAGAGGCAGGATGGCAGAAGCTAGTAAAGAAGTGAAGTTTAAATGGCAGATGTTTGCTATAATAAAATCTTTGTCAGTGAATGCTTCAGCGGATGCCAATTATATCTTTTTTACAGGGATGAAAATAAGTATCCTTAGTTCTTAAGACAGTTGCTGTTTAGCATCCGACAGAAGAATTTTTGGAAAGGGCTATAAATGCCTCCTCACATGGTACAACTTTGCTGAAAAATAGACACTTCTTGATCTATTTCAGATGATTCTAAGGTGAAGCTGGTTGTTAAGAGGCAGATTGGACAGTCTTGAGAGAGAAAAAGACAACCCGGGGATCTTTAATCAATACCAAAGTCCTTGGACTTGCAGCAAGTGTTTGAAATATACGGCCGACTGCCTGCATGTTTCAGTGCTATGGATGGCTTTTACCTTCACACAGGGCCAGGTCAGTTTTCTACCTAATTAGTGTGCAGAGGAGCTTCTCCTATTAGCCTAACAACCATATGCTGCATCCTGAGGCCTGACAATGACTCATAATGGATGTGGTGCCACAGAGTCAGGATCACAAATATCATGTCATGCCTGAATGACAAAAACATCTCAGTGCGCAGTTATACAAAGACATGCAAAGTAGATTTTGGTCCATGGCAGGTCCATTATATAACACAGATGAACCTCATTATGATCAAATGAAAGAGAGTTAGGAACCAAGGTTAGAGCCAACTTATAGTGCCCAAAGTCAGACTACATAATATCTGTTTAAAGGAAGACACTAAGGCTATGGAGGTAGGGCTGCAATGATTTGTGAACGTTGTCGACAAATATCAATCATGAAAAAAGTTGACGATGAATTCCATTGTCGTCTATTGTTGCCAGACGTGTTTTTTTCCAGTGAGAAGTGAGGCGTCTTACTTCATTACGATCCCTGCCCCCAGTCACACATGCACAATAGCATCTCTGCAGAGCTGTAGGGTATTCAAACATGGTGGCACGGGTGTTCCATACAGCAGAGTACGTGCTTAAAAAACCTCCAAAGTTTGGGAACACGTTAGCCTAGATAAGGCGAAAAAAGAATTACTTGCAAGGTTTGCAGAGCAGACCTTGCGTATCATGGCAGCACATCGGAGATGCATAAACATTTGAGGAGAAGGGGCGTAATTATCCGATTAGTCAACTAACCATTTCAATAGTCTGTGACTATTTGACAATTACAACAGTCGTTAGTGGCAACCCTATATGGAGGATATAATGAAACAACAGAATAAGTTTTTTTTTTTTTTCTAAATTTTCAACAATCTTAAATCACAAAGTAGTGGATCGACAAGAAAATACACTTGAGTAGAAATATCAAGAATATGATTCAGCAAGAACACATTAAAATGGTCAGTATTAAACTTGGGCAGATGCCAAGTAAGCTCTGGCACGTTTACATAAGTCCATAAAAATGGTTACACAGCACAAGAACTGTGCCAGCAGAGGTAATCCACGCTCCAAGTAAGACATTCTTAACAGTCGACTTTTTATGCTACAGAAAAGTTTTTTTTTTTTTTGTAAAGCTGCACAATATGTTATGTAATGTACACAGCAGGTAAAAGATGTTTTTCGGTTCATTTCTCTGAAAGTTGTCAGGGTGACGCTGCCATGTAGGCCTGAAGTCAAGTCCTGAAATAAAAGCTGGACCCATGGGCACAAAGTTGCTTAATGCTTTATCAATGAAAGAAGATAAATAGTCCAATAAACAGTCCAACTAACTCCCTCCCATTCCTCTGAGAGTGCTGCAGTTTCAAACAAAAATCATTTCCAGAGACAAGAGTAAAGACTTGAATGATGGTCTTGTTAGGCTACTGAAACAATGTGTAAATGCTGAATCAGCACAACACAATGTCAAACTTAACAACACACCTGGAGCAATTATCGGTACTGTACCAAGACGCTTGATATCTGATGGATCAATAGCACGTAACAACCATGTGACATCTGTAGGGAGTTGTCACGATTGTTGATCAATGCTGCTGACTTAACAATTAACCTTCCAGTTAATGGCAGTCAAGCAGCTTCAAAGACTCTGTGTCCTCGAAAAGCTATAAAGTCCTCCCTCAGGCAAAAACAAAACAGCCTTTCAGCTACTTGGTATTATTTGCTCCTCAAATATGAAATGTCTTTCGTGTCTTGCATGACTTCAAATCCGCCAAGCTTTTTCCAGCCACTTCAAACAGCATGTTGCTTGCAGAAAATTGAACATCCTGGATGGAGCGCAGGTCAAGCAACATCTCTGAGTCTGTCGGACTGAAAAGCTGGCACCTCAGCCCTGTTCACCCTGCAGTCCCGCCTGCTCCTCCTCTGCAGGACCAACAGTCACAGGAGCCACAGGGTTTAGTGGTCCAGCAGGCAGGGGGAGGTCATCAGGTTGCAAAGAAACTCTGTGGCATCACATAACCGAGGTGAAATCAATCAGAGGAGAACTTTGCCACAGGTGTGAGGTGGCGATCAAAACAGAAGAGTGTCAGCAGCTCCAATTTTAAAGTAGAAACAGCCTTTTCACTGACGCCATGGTATAAATGTCAGCACTGGAAATAAACTGACTTCTGTACTCAGAGGAAGATAGATCTATCTACTGAAACAACGACAGTTTATTATAGCTTACCTGTCATCCCATTTTATTCCAATAAAGTTTCATTTCTTACATCAAAACTGTGGTTCAGATTTTAGATTCAAATGCTCCCTGGTGAAAGTATAGTGGCCTTCAAAGACTGGACAGAAGATATTTAAGGTCCCATATTATGCAAAATTCATGTTAGAATGGTTTTCTTACAATACTTATCCCCAGTCTGTCCACAAACCCCCCCAAAATGAGAAAATTCTATCCTTTCTCTCTCTTTCTTGTTCCACCTTTCAGAAAATGTCTGCTCAAACAGGCGGACTGAAACTATCACCTTCCATGCTGTCATGGACGGCAATTACTCCTCCCCCTCCAGGTTGGTGACCCTGCCCAAGATGTTTGTTCTGCCCCCTAAAATTTCCACTCACACGCTATTTTTATCCCTTGCAAACGCTGGTTTGAAATGGCGAAGGTACGAGCAAGGCATGGCAGTTGCTCTGTTGTTGGCTGCACGAAGCAGCACAGAAGTCTGTTTTCCATAGACTGCAAGAACATCGTCACGCGAGATAATTATACTTACAGTATTGTGCATTCACCAAAAGAGCTTCAAGTAACAAGAAGACAGAGGAGATGTAACTGTTAGCAAGAGCTAATGTTACCTAGCTACATGTAAGTTCACTTTCACACCAGAGCTGTTTGGCCCGCTTTAAACGGACCAGAGTTTGTTTCCTCGGATAGTCCGCTTCCTTTGGGCAGGTGTGAAGCTCATCAGAACTCTGGCGCAGACCAAACAAGCGAACTCTGGTGCGCCTGAAAACGTGGGTCTCGGTTTGCTTGCAAGTGAACTCTGGTTCGGTTCGTATGCAGTGTGAAAGCTTACCGGACCAAACACAGGACCAAATGTACGGAATGACGCTATACGCAGTGCATACTCAGTGCATCTTGGGTAGAGGAAGCACGGCGTCACTTGCTGCTATGGCAACAAGTGACCGCTGACATTAGCAGTCGCTAGTTAGCTTAGCTTAATTGTCTGAACAACAATAACCCATAAATTCACAATTTGGCATATTTAAACAAAATCAAATCACAACTACCAACAGTCACAGTCCTTAAACTCTGAGCTCATATGTTGTCACATGTTAGATCGTCAAAGTTAGAAAAATAACAGGATCAATCCCTGACAAGCTACGATAGCATTATAGGAACATTTGTGTTCACTAATGTTGTAGCATTCCATAAAATAATGTGACGAAGCACAATACAAGACGGCTAGTCCACCCCTGTTTGTAATCCATGAGGTTACAAACCCCTCCTACTTTCTTCAATCGACTAGCGCTCCTTTCAACCACGTGATGCTGCTCGGAAAGTTCGGTGCGCTTTAGAAATCACAGTGTGAAAGCAGAACTGAAACAAGTGATAAATGCAACAATGTTGCAACTTTCAGCTCCCCAGTCAAACCAAGTCTGCTTGGTCAGGTGTGAAAGCGACCTAAATCACTGTGTACCAACACATGAACGAAGTAAAAAGAAAAATATATTGAAATACACAATATTTGTAACTAACCATTCAGAAACATCCTGCGGCAGCCACAGAGTCAGAATTTCTTCAGGAGCTTCTCCTTCTGGGTCAGACTCTGGATCAAACTGGTACAGTTAGCACTAGCACTCTGTGTAAACATTAGTGCGTGGTACCGTAGCACAAGCCACGCCCCCCTCTTCCGGAGAGACAGGGAGGGGGCGTGGCTCTTTTGTACAAGCTCTTGGGTACAACAACCACTCTGTCATATTCAAACCTGGCAGCTACCTTCTACCTGTCTGTTCAGTGCTACTGTAGAAACGCGTCGGTGTGAGAAAGCAGGAAAAGGACCCACTCCTCACAGACGTAGAGGCATTACTGTAACCATACTTGTTTTTGTGAAAAAATTTCCAGGTCGAATGCTAGGAAATGATTGCATTGAATTGCTTTTAGGTTTTCTTTGCCAAATGCCATTTAAGAAAGGAAATATGAAGCTTTCAGAGCACTGTAAAACAGACTTATGATCACTATTAAGGGAAGCAGTTTTCACAACCTAAGAACAGTAAATGCCAGTTAGAGGGGCAACGAAAAAAGTGTCTGAGTGTATACAGCCACTGAAAACATGCGTAACTAACCACTGAAACCCCAACATGCTATTAAACTTGAGTATTGGCAGTTTGGAGGGTCAATATCCAGTCCTAAATCTAAAATGAGTTATTTATGCTTGCTGTGAGGAGACTTTAAATGGAAGGTGTCATTTCAGTCAAATAGTGAACCTCTGACAGAGCCGGTGAAACCCTGCAGGATCCCTCTGTACACTGAGGTGGCCTCTACAGCAGCTGTCCTCTCAGTCTGCTGGATGATGTGAAATGAAATGGAACTCATCTCTCTGTGCTGTCAATACATTTTGGCTCCATGGCCTCCAGGCTAGTTCTGGCTTTAAGCTCAAACTGTGCAGTTATCACAAGTGTTTGGACCATTTTAGCAATGAATCATATTTACCAGGCCTTCCTATTTTCATGAGCAGGTAATTGGTGACTTGAAAATGAAAATATTCAGAGGCCGCAGTGTCAACATTTCACTTTGAAAAAAAGCAGAGAAATATTTGGAGTTTTTTTTTTCCTTTCCCCTTTGAATCCCACCGTGTGGTTTCAACAGATAACAGCTCTCCTGGGCTGTTTGTATTTACAAAGATTACTGAAGTCATGCTTGATCACAAGAGTAAACAGACGGCTTGGAAACACTCTTGTGTATCTATGTCCTATTTTGTGTCAATCAGAATAAACTTGAAGTGAAAGAGTGAGAGATCAAAACCACTGAAATATCAGTGATGGACAAATTTAAGGCTCACTGTGCCAATCATATATGCAATGACTGATGTATTCATGTTTGAGAGATGGAAGACATATCATTAGTATTCAAGACAGGAAGTGACCTCACGTATTCAGACAGATTTATATTTCCTTCTTCTGTTGATGAAAACAAACCAAAAACAACTCACTGGGTGGTGTTGGTTAATGTGTCTGAAGGCAAAAACATGATCATGGTTAGCCACATCTTTGGCCCATGTGCGAAAAAAAAACAATATTTCTCCTAATGCCTCCCCAGGTTCTGATGCGAGGATAATGATAATTCTGTATATATACGTAATGATATCAAACAGTAAACATCAGCCATAAATACATGATATATGAAGTAGTGAACTCCGGAGCATTTTTACTTTCCAGTCCTGTCATTTCATCATGTTTAACCAAAGTTGGATTCATTTTTGTTGACTGGTTGTGGTGTGGATACTTGTGCAGCTTTTTACTCTGGTCATTTTTGACCTTTATACTTTTAGTCAAAGCTTATTAGATGAAGTCAATCACTTTCATCTAATCATACATTTTTCATAATTTTAGACATTGATCAGACTTTGGTTGGACCAGGGCTCAGCCCCCCAGTGTCCTTAAGTCCATGACACGCCCCTGGACAGACCCTCAATTTGCTGCTCCTTCAGCTGCATCTTTAACTTCGATGATTGACAGTTGATTGTTAAAACATTTCGCTAAATTTGCTCTTGGAGGTACCTTCAAACTAGGATAAAACAAAGATTCAACACAGAGCTGTTAAAGGCAATCCTGGCAAAGAGGGGTAAATATTCATTACTCAGGTGAAGTCACCCTGGTAGCTGGATGTGCCGTTGTCACTGACATGCATCATGAAAGGTTCATAAATGAAAGTAAGACAAAAGATGCACAGTGGGGAAAAATGACAGATGATGACACTTTGATATCAGCCCAACAAAGGTGCTTTAACCTTCGATTCTGTGCTGCAGTATGAAAACTAAGCAACCCAACAAAATGACCCTTTTGTCACCTAAATAACAACAAAGCAAAGAGGCCGTCAGTGAAAAAGTAGCCCTATCATTAATGAAGACCAGGTTCTCTGTGATAAACTGCATGTTTCTTTTGAAGGTAGAGTTTTGCTGTATCTACACGTGAACAGGTAAGACACAGAACTGAATCAACCAGAGATGCTCCAGGTCAAGATCACGCTTTTATCATTTTTTGGTCAGACCCTAACTCTTTGGTCAGTCTGAAGTCCAGATATGTTTCATCTAATGCGTCCCACTGCTGCGTCCTTCAGCCACAATCTCTCCTCTCTTTTCCAGATGTAAACAGTAACAGTCTCAGGTGTTTACAGTTTTTGACCTGCTTCTTACAACTTGAATCAAATGTGAACTGTGCTGAGAAATGAGACATTTTCTTCCTCCTCTTCCCTCTCCATTTCTGATTCCTGAATTATGATTAATTATGTATTTGCCACACTGAAATAACAGCTGTTGCTTTTTCAACTTGGCCCGATTCATATTTCATGAGCTACATGATCCAGATGCCGATAGTCCTTGCTCAAAAACATTAAATGGATAAGCTTCAATTATTGATTAAGATGAAATGCAGCTGAAAGGGGGAAGGTTCTTTAACATGTCACAAAACCTCTGGAGGAGCTGCTCTATCGGCCAACTCTGAATACACTCCGCTGTTAGAGAGGAGAGGATGAAAGTTCTCCCGCAGAGTAAAGAGTAGCAACAGTTAAAACTGTCACAGAGTTACTCACTGTATTAATATTCATCATTAGCCTCTGGTATAATATGCAACCAGCAACATCTGTCATCTGAAGTGACAGTGGTGCCAGCTTAAAAACAGGAGCTGCTGCCTGAATTCTTTGATCGCCGCTGCTCTTTGCTAATGAGACAGAGAGATAAGAAGCTACAGTTTAGCTAATTCAAACATTCTGCAGATTGTGATATAAACCTAAAGCTTGCTGAGATATATAACTGAGGGCACATTCACACCAGGACTGTTTGGTTCCTTCTAAAAAGGACCATGGTCTCCTTACTCCTTTGGTCCGGGTGGTATGAACGTGCAAGCGAACCGTGGAAATTAAGCCCAGCCAGAGATTGCATTAGACGGAGAACAGCCGGTCAAAACACTGGCCTGTCAGTAAAACTAGACGAATGGTTTGTGTTGTAATACAATAGTCGAGAGATAAATATTAAATACCTGGTGTTCTTCTGTTCAACAAACACGCTGACAATGTGTTCAAGGCGTTTCTTTGCATTAATGCCCGGCGTCTCCTCGCACAACGTCTCCGCCACCTCTGGTGAATTGCGTGAAGCAAGACGCGTGTTGTTCTCTCTGGTCGGCTACTCTGTGCGTTGTTGGACAACGAAGATTGTACCCCAATGAGCAGGTGACAGACAGTGATTTTTCCTTGTAATATTCCCTCATTTTTTTAACCACTTGGTTTACTTAGCAAAAGTCCCATGTGAACGCTTACCCTGATGCTAAATGCAACAACGTAAACATTTGGTCCCTGATCCAGACCTTCTAAGCGGACTTTGGGTGACAAACGCCCCTTTAAGTGAACCCCCTTACACTTTCAGGGAAATTGCAGAGTGTAATAACTTGTAGGGTGTTTTAAAAGGGAGCAGGATATAGAGGAAAATGTACAAAAACATAAAGGAGAAAAACTAGAAACAGTATCAGTATTCCTTGTCTGCTTGAAGCAGCTCTGTTGAGAAATCATTTGATACCAGGACCTGATAACAGGTGCTAATTTGACGTTAACTCGAAGCTCTGGGCCTCTGTGAAACAAACACAACCTGCACTGCGAGGTATTAGCTAAGATACAGTTTGATATTATCAATTATTTTACTCACTCTGACAAACATTACATTGTCGACCAGTAGCACCACACTGTTTTTGTTTACTCTGATCATGTCATGAACCACTTAAAAGCCTGTTTTTCTCTGCCTCTGTAAAGCATCAGTGTCCAGTATTAGCTTGCGCAACTTGCTGTGCAGGACACTGTTTTAGAGAGGAGAAGTCGTATTGATTTCTGGTTTAACAAGTTGATTTTCAGCCCAGCTCATACATCATGGTATTGGATCAGTGCATGGGCCGGCACACTGGCTGACACAGATACTGCACTTTCAATACTGGTAACACTACCCATGGGCTTACACTAACAATGGAATTACACCATTAAAAAACACTTTGTGTCCATTGTTGTCAGAAAATAAGAAAAGCACATCATCACGTCACTCGTACATTGTGCATTTACATTGTTTAATCCCTTCATTACTGTGAACACACAGTGACTGTGGGGTGTTTGGACTCAATCCCACATGCTCATCCCACGTGCAAAGCCTCAGTACAGCCCCTAATACTAATCTGCAGTTAAAACATGCCCTTAGAAATTGTGCCACACTCGCTTTATTTTAACAATTTAGTTATAGTGAATGAAAGCATGAAGAGTAATTAGAAAGCAGACACATCTATCCATAATGCAACTTTGTACTGTTCACAATCAACTGCTAAAAGGTTTGATGAGGATTCAGCCTCTGAAAGTCTGTCTTACTACATCCAATCAGCTCATTGAAATACACTGAAAAAGGATCATTATTATACTAAGACTGCAAACAGAAGCAAGATCATTCCCGCCCCACTGAAACGTGTCATTCTTCAGCAGAATATGTGAATAAAGATAACCATGTTTAAAAGAGACAGCTGATCTGACTCCATTTAGTCGAAGTTAAATCGGGCACGACACAAAAGAGCTCATTTCTCTCATGAGAGAAGTTACAAGAGGGAAGAAGTGCTATGACTCTGAATACAGCCGTTAAAGCTTCAACATGCCCTCCTAACCCCCGCAGAACTGAAGCGTTTACAGTGTTTATCATTCAGTGTGAGAATAAAACCTCATACCTGTTATCACGTCAGTGCTCACATTATTCAGAGGGAAGTGAGTCTCTGCTGGCACATTAACTTCAACTCACCTCATATTGAATTTATGCAAAAACTTACAAGTCCACTGACCCTGGCTGCCTGCACAAGAGCTGACAAGGCATCAGATGAAAATTGCAATTCCATGATGTTCCACAATGAGCCCTCAGGTCCGGTAGATTATAACAGATGAGCTGCAGCCAAACCAGTCTGCAGGACAGTTCCTGCAGCTGGCACAGAAACGGCTTTAACCAGAGGACAGATGGCCTCTTACACACCTGATAAAATTCCAGAGGAAAGTGTGATCATCTGCTCTTTAATGGACAGCACCACAGGCAGCGTAGATTTCCATCATCCGCATGGAAGCATACAGACACTCTCAGCACAAAGCAGACTTGCATCAAGCTATAAATAAGATAATATAAACATTAGTGCTGTGTAAATAACACAGACCAAAGAAGCATTTTAAGTTTTCAAAAAAGCAATGAAATTTGCATTTGAAGGATTCATATCAACTGTCAAATTTGAGGGAGAGAGTTTCAACACTGCTGACGGTCTGTTCCACATTGACTAATTTTCCAGTTATTAAAATGGAAATCTCAGTTCCAACTGACTGACTCGTCCAAAGAGTAGATAATACTCAGGGAACATCAATATTGAGCCGTTATATTGAAAACGGATGAACAGGATCTGCAGGCAGATAAAGTCTGACTGGTTTGCAGCACTACACAACAGCAGAGCTAGCACCATCAGCTTTCAGCAGTCCTGCAAGTTTATGTCCACATGCCAGCGCTGGTCCAGTGGTTATATTGCAACTTTGACACAGTCGGCATAAAACTTTATCTCCGTTTAAACCTCTGCCCAGTTTCACCACACTACCAAATCATAACAGCAGCCATTGGCCACAGCAACTAGCTCGGGTGATGGCAGGTGGCTGAGAAATAGCTTAGAAACAATATGTGGCCAACACTTAATGAAATACTGGAAATGTAATTATAATGCACACATCCTAATTGCTCCCATTGTATGACGCTACTGTTTCGTAGTGATGGGCGATATGGGCCAAAAAATTTATCCCAATAAGATTTGCCATTCTGGCGTTAACGATAAAAGTCCCGATAAAAGATATTGTAATTCCAATCTATATTTTTGAACCCCAGTTGGAATAGTCAAATAAGATACTTAACCACAAGTTTAAGTGGTAGGTTATGGAAAAAACTAGAGAAATGTGAAAACATTTTCAACATTTGTGGAAAACTGTTATTGCACGTATTCATTGTGAGATGGCAAATATTTATCATGGAGGAATTTCCCGACCATTTATCATGAACAATAATTTATCGCCCATCCCTACTGTCTGGGATGGCTGAAGGTGGAAACAACCCTTCATGTTGCTATGACTGTAAAGCTGGAGGCTACATGGACATTATACCATCAGAACTTTTTGTGCATGACATGGCTTATTCGTATAATTTGAATAAAGGGTAACCACTATATGACAGAAAACAAATAGCGTTCTGCCTCCACCAGACCTGTTAATCCTGCTGTAGAGGTTTCAACACAACCTATTCTCACCAGTTTTTAAAAAGCAGTGGTTGTCTTTGTCGTAACAAACACAGGGAGAATGACGCTGATGCTCAAAAATGTCTATTTTACAACAAATAACAAAATAGCATTTACACGCTGGTACATAAAATGAGTTTGGTCTGATTAGCAGTTACTGAGGTAATTTTTCGAAATAAATCACAAAGTTTAAAAAATAGGTTACAAATTTAGCAATATTTGGGGCATAGAAAACTGGACTTTGATAAAACATATAAACATGTCGGACTAAATTCACGCTAAGATCTTATGGTTGGACCAACATACCTGCCAAATAAAAGTAAAATGTAATGTAAAATGTAAAATCTTCCCCGAAGTACAAACCAATAGTACAGGGCACTGCCACCGCCGACTGTTTTGATATACTCCATCAATTGAGAGACAACCAAATAGTAACCGGCTGAAAGGCGGTTTGTCACCTTAGTGGAGCTTAACTGACCTAATTGAGATCTAACCATAGCTGGACATATTTTCAATATGGTGACTGCTGTTGACGGGCTTCAAACCTCTGCTCCAGAAAGTGATGGATGACACTACCAAGATTATGTCAATGTTTTATAAACTATGAGCTGTGGTCAGGTCAGATAAGGTGTATTCCCTCTAAGGACAAAGACAAAGTTTTAGAAATATACATGAAATTGTGTCTATACAACTCTCACAATTCATTCATACCAGAAATATCCACAAATTCAAAGCCTTTTTTTTCAAAGCAATCTCTTTTTTTTTAACCAGTGGGCATGAAATGAAACTAATTACTACCACCAAATTAGCACTATTTTTAAGAATCAATCTGGAATTAATTTACATACTATTCAGAGCTGAGCAGCCACCTCTGTGATGTCTCACCAGCTTTCTATTAGCATCAGTTTACAGATTCTCTTTCCAAAGCTACAGACTAGACATCTATCTGCAGAGACTCACTGTACACAGAACAGTTATCCAATAAGCTTTTTTGTCAAATTCCTTTGATTCATCCTCACACACACACACAGACACACACACACACACACACACACACACACACACATTTTGGCCCCACGCTGCCAGTCACTAACCACAGGCAGGCAGACCATCCAGAGCACTCTGGGATTCAGTGCCTTGCTCAGGGACACTCTGACATGTAGACAGCAGAGGCTTGGGATCAAACCGCCCCACACACTGCCTGGAGGCCTTGTTCACTTGCTGAGGACACTGTAGTCAGATTGGATTCATAGCAAATTCAATGTAATGCATTCCAATGGCGACCCAGTTTTAAGGCAAAGAAGAAAAGCCAGAAAGAAAACAGGGAAAATTCTTAAGCTGCTTTTTCATTTTAATCTACGACTCTCTGTCAGCAGGCTCTGGGTAATGTGCACATAGCTCCTGGTTGTTACAATTAGCTGTGTACCTTTTACACTGACTCTAAGTGAAGAGAATAAACAGGTAAGGCACTGACTGAAGGGGTATTACATCAAAATATTAACATTCACAAATTCCCAGTGCTGTTATCCCCTGGTGCTAAGAGATTTTCAACACTGCTATCCAAATGACACATTAAGCTGGGACGACACTGTGTAATTTTAATAATCTTGTATGTTTGCATTACCTCAGACTCCATGTTTTAATCCCCCTTTCGCTCAGCCTTAACTGCTGAGCCCACGCTGTAATGACTGACTGGTCACAACACTGAGCGCTGGTGCCAAGTCCTTAATAACAACGTCAAAAAAGCAAGAGAGAGCAGCATTACTTTGTGTTACAGCTGCAAGGCTTAATGAATTACTGGATTAGTAAAAAAAATTAATCAACCACTTTTATGATATCAATTAAATCCTCATTTTCAAGCAAAGAGTGCCAAGTTTTCCACAGCGCAGCCTCTTAGAGGTGCCGCTTTTCTCTGACACCAAGTGTCAGATGATGAACTTCATAAGTCCATATTTGGGTGTTGGACTAATGGTCTGATGCGAGGCACTTTGGGGCCAGATTGTCCACAAACCAAGTTATTAAAGTAGGAATAAGAAATCTTACAAATGACACAACTGGGTTGCAAAACTTTGTGAAGCAATAAAAAAAGGAGATGAAGCTGCAGGTGGCTTCGAGGATGCTGACAGTGCGGTTTGTTTGTTTTGCAGTTTTCGATTATCAGCCCTGGCTGATTTTTAGCATTTTTTCCATTAACTGTATCAGCTTTCTATTTTAAAGATGTCCAAACAATTCAGTACAGTATCAACCAAGACTACAGTCAGGCACATAAAGTGAGATACCACTCAAATAAAGCTAAAAGAGGCTTACTGCAGCTGGTCTTTAAAAACAGACATGTTGGAAATGATCTGGCTGGAAAATGAAGTTCAGCTCAAGTTTTATCAAAGGCAACCTGAACAGAAAAGCAGCTCAAAACTAATGCATACAACATGAATGTTTGAAAATCATGTTTCAGTCCAGGCTCCTCAGATTTACAACAAACATGGATATATATTGAGAAAAGCTGACTGTAGAAAATCTGTTTGTATTGGGAAACCATTAAACTAGTGCCTCATAGATCAACTTTTTCTTGGCAAGAATTCAAGAAGACAAAATCTAATTTGTACTGTTCTGCTCCAGTAAACGATACTCCATGCTCCCAGTCTGCCACAAGATTATCAATAAGCACAAGTCAGCACCGCGCCAGTGGAGCGCTCTCACCCAATTTCATCTTTCATAAATAAACTTTTTCACAGGTTCTGGACCTCACTGTGCAGGAACAGGAAGATGATCTGACTCCATGACATGCTTGGCATTATCTTTTTTAGACGAGTTTACACAGAAATCCCTCTGTTACCAGGGGTGAAACATTTTTCTTACACTATTTATATCGGGTTTTTTCTTTCGCTCTAAATGTAGCAGGGTGCAGTAATCAATTTTAACTGAATGTCCCTTAATGCTGTTTGTAGCTTTGTAATTCATTTTATACTCATGTAGGAGCTGCAGAGTTCTTCTAGTTTGTTAAATTTTGTTTCGTTTATCCCTGGTTGAATTTCGATCTGATGCAAACAGGTTTTCACATTAACTCCAAAAATATGGAGACTTGGAGCCTCAAAATGTTCATTTCTAGGTTTCAGTGTAGTGTCAGCTCTACAGTCAAGTTGTTTGAGAAAAAAGCAGCAGCATATGAGACCTGACAAGATAAAGCAGTAAGTTTGTGCTGCCAACAGGAAACTGTGGTGAACTGTAACAACACACTTTGCCAGACAATGTTTTCCAAACATGCAGCAATTACAAAATGTGGTTCAAATGGCCATAGTTTAGTTTAGGATCGACCAATATGTTTTTTTAGGGCCGATACCGATACTGATTATTAGTGATCAAATAAACCAATAACCAATATTTAGAACAGATGTTCATTTGTAGTAAAAATGTATATTTTGGCCTTATTTAGAAAAAAGTGCTTTTATTTTAAAATGCGAAAAGAACTGGAAGTAGCGCATGCTAGCTCTGTATGCTTCACAGAGACCGAGGAGCACCTCTAGTGGCATTGTTACCTGCTAGTTTGTTTCATTAGTTTTATTTCTTCATGTTTCATGCTGTTTGTTATAACTGTGGGCATGTGGTTTTATGAGAAGTGTAGGTTTAAAGATCTTTTTTTGACTGTGAAGACTGCCTCTTGAGACTGCCGTTTGTCGAGAAGCAGGCTAAAGTCATTTGTATTGGCTACAGAGCTAAACAATGCTATTTCTGTAATGATTACTAAAGTAGATGTTGGCTTTTATTTTGTTTACTTGAACTTTTAGTTCTACGGTGTTAATAAACATCAGTAAAAGGAACAAGAGTTTCACATCCAGTCGGTGACGACATATTGTTGCTTCATGGAGCACTCTCTCCTTGCTGTGAAGTTATACCTAGAAGCTTGAGTATTGATTGGCTGTAAGTGTAGCCAATCAGTGGGGACTGTAGGTGGGACATTGTTACACAGCCAAGAGTGGTAGTGACTTCAGGCAGAGAGAGGCAGCTGTGTAAGCGCCAAACGAGCATATTTTAAAATAAACGTATTTTATCGGCTCTCGGTGGAAAAAACATCCAATGCCGATTATCGCAAACATGCTAAATATCTGCCGCTGTTTTCAGCCAATATGCCCATTTCTGGTCGATCCTTAGTTAAGTTGGCCAAAGTTTTTTGTTCGGGTTCAGTGTTCATGCAGTTTGTGTATCATTGCTGTCGGGCAGAAAACTTGTAGAACCATCTTTAACCTCTTTTGGTGCTGCTGATCTTTTCATAGGCATCGTAACATTTAAAGAATAATAATTTTTCACAAAGTAGTGTGGTTGGATCTCATCAGGGTTTGGTTATACAGAAAAAAGGTTATGTATTTGGAAATATGAGGTTCCTGCCCGACAGGAACCTTCTCGTTGTGTTACTTCTCATTACTGCTCATTTCTTGAACGTCTAATGGATGTTTTAAATCTTGCAGTCAAATTTGTAGTATCCTGTGTTCATGTCTTTTTCTTGCTGAGTTAAATGTTTTCTTTCCATCTTCATGTTCCAAAATACAACCTTAGTCTATTTCTGTATCTGTCAGTGCGTGCAGCCTAAATAAATATTGCAGCACATTTGCCAAAGCTAATGTAATTTTTTTTTTTTATATAACAGTATAGTCAGCTTACAAAATAAAGGTTGACATCCATTATTGGATCAAAACTCAACTAAATTTCCTGCAAAGCCACTGCAGGCGGACTGTAGTGCCTGTCATTATAGATAGCTTTATCTAAGCCAGAAGAGAACTACAGTACCAACATTTGTCTGTCATATTGGAACAGTTGGGCCCTCAACCAAACTGCTGTTTATAGATTTTTATTGTCAGACACTTTGGTTTCATGATAATAGGAGAAAATGACATTTTAATTGGAACTCTAATCAGATTGACTGAAAAAATAAGTTATGAGTGAAAAAAATCTTTTCTGTTTCATTTGGAGCTTAATTAACTTTTCAAGCTCATGTAATGATCTCACACCAGGGGGTGATTTCAAAACAAAACTTTGATGAGTTGGAGAAACTGTTTGAAAATACAGACAGATGTGTAACATTAGGTCTTTTGTTGCCATGGAAGTTCAGATTTTAGTGTTCATGGCACGAGATGTTCAGTGTTCTTTATTTAGACCTGCATCAATGTCTCATCACAAACTCTCCAGATTGTGAGATTACGTGATGTTTCGCCAGATTTTTCACCTGCTGGTGTTCAGTCTGAAAGAACTTTCCTCAAAGTTTAATGACACGAGAGAGTCAAACCACAGGAAGACGAAGGATCATACAGTATATTGAGAATAAACACTGACTGAATCAAATAAAGAAGCAGATCTGTTTTTACCTCCAACACCCTCCATGAATATTTCATTCCAAACTGTATTCTCCCTTTGAAAGTTATTTTTTTTGCTCTTCCTCTGCATTCAGATGGCAGCCTGTCAAGCCCACCCTCAGGCTTTGAAATCTACACTGTTCTCTGTGTGAAAATGTATTTCTGCTTTGGATTTAAATGCATCACAAACAGCTCATATTTCACAGCTTGCCGACAGCGTCTGTGGCATATGTGCTTACTCATAAAGTCGGAACCATGTTATAGTCTGGACCAATTTTCATATGTCCTCTGGCGATGCTCACTTGTCCGACTTCTGATTTGCTGCGCAGCCTGAGCTGCTGACCAGCCAGCGCTGATTTCCTGCAGCGTCGCGCACACAAACACACAAAATCAGACACACAAGCAGATGTAAACAAACTGAAGAGATGAAGCCTTGTGCCCGGGTCTCAAATAAATATGCTCTTTGTGCAATGAAGGACATACATGGAGAGGTTTGTTCATATTTATGTTTGCTATTGAGTCGAAGATCAAGAAAGTTCATCTTTTCAATATGGCTTTTGTGCGCAGAGCGGCTACTATATATAAATAAACTCGTAAAGCAACAGGGCATTTTTATTTGTTTTGTTTATGTGTGTATGTGTGTGTGTAAGGAATATAAAAGAAAATATTTTCTAAAATTTCTAAAAAAGTCTGTGAAACTCTTGTTATTGGCCCTCTCTTGCACTGTTTGCAACACGGCAAATGGACTGAGGCAGTGCTGCAATTGTCCAGCTGCATTCTGGGATCACATAAATATACGACACACACTCTCACTTTGTCTGCAACTGAATACTGTTTTCATTGTGATTTGACCTGCTGATTTTCCCCCTCATTGCTCTTGTCTGTAAGAATTTCCAAGAATGAAAGACAGAGTCCAAAAGTCAAAAATGTATGTGTGTGTTTTTACTGTAACATAATTAGGATTGGTTATTGAAATATTTGACGATCACTTGAGTTTTTTTGTTCAACAATCAGACATCATGTAGGAATTTGCTGAGAGAGTAGTCACATCATTTTCAGTAAACTCCAGGTCAAACAATAGGAACAGTTTGAAAGGTCAATTAAATTATATGATTTTCAAGCGGGACTAGCAGAAAGCCTATTATTATCTCAAAAGAGCAGCTGCTATCTTCATCCTGAAGAATTCATATCACCGTACTGAAACGATCGCAGCTTAATGAGGTTAACTGTCATTAAAAAGACCATTTGGCATTTCCTTTATTCAATGAACGGAGGCTTCGTGCAAAACAGTGATGTTTGTCCTTACATGACTGGTGGAGACTGCCTCTCCGTTGGCCGTTATTGGCGCCAAGTTGAGTCAATAAAAATGTTTTACTAATTGGACCTCTGATGTGAACCACAAACTGGGGCTAAATCTGAAGGGAAAATGTCTGTAATCCATTTCTGAAGAGGAAAAGTGAGAGCACAGAGGACATTTCAAAGAGGAAGCACAAAATAAACTCTGCTGGATGCTCAAAAACCATCTTCCTCAATTTTTTTTTTCTTTTCTTTTTCTCTGCTTACTTTGGTCTGACCACGAGGGTCAGTTCTGGTTCCACTTCCATTCTGGCTCTTACTGATCCTTCATACGGGTTTCTTGTATTTTTGGAAAGCAACAAAAGAATAATCATTGAAAGAACAAATAAAAGCTTTACTTTATAGTCAAAACATTTAGGGATTTCTTTTTTCCTTCACTCTGAGAAATAAGCATTACTGTTTTTGAGAGGCAACATCAACAATAAAAATTCCAAACAAAAACTACTCCAGCTATTAAGACTTTTTTAACCTTAACTCAAACACCAATGCAAACTTAAGGCTCATTTATGCTCAATGTTATGTATGGATCCAGATATGGACAGAGCTCTCCGTCTGTGCTTTGCGTTCTTTTTGTAGGTAGTTCTGCACGTATCCTTGAAGTTTACAGATACGGGCCAGACGGAGCAGTACCACTGGAAACCATGGGGGCAGTGTTGCTGCTGTTACTACTTCAATCAATCAATCAATCAATCAACTTTATTTGTATAGCACATTTAAAATAACCACAAGGGTAGCCAAAGTGCTGTACAGTGACATAAAAACAAATAAAACAATCAAAAAACAAGATAACGCAAGCAGAAATACAGTAATGCAAAAGAATAAACAAGTGTATAAATAAGGAGGCTCACAGCAAGTGCTAAAATGATAAAAAACAAATTAACACTACAATGTACTAAAAGCCAATGAGTAAAAGTGCGTTTTTAAAAGGGATTTAAAAACAGGAAATGAGGAGGCCTGTCTAATTTTCAAGGGCAACTCATTCCAGAGCTTAGGGGCAGCAGCAGCAAACGCTCTGTCCCCTCTGAGCTTCAGCCTAGTACTGGGGACCGTCAGTAAAAGCTGATCAGCTGATCTTAGGGGTCGGGGTGGGCGATAAGGCTGGAGCATCTCCGAAATATAGGGTGGAGCAAGGTTGTTCAGGCCCTTAAAAACAAATACTAAAAGCTTAAAATGTATTCTGTACTGAACAGGGAGCCAGTGTAAGGATGCCAGGATGGGGGTGATGTGCTCACGCCTGCGGGTCTGTGTCAGGAGACGTGCAGCAGAGTTCTGCACAAGCTGCAGGCGGGCAAGGGAAGCCTGGCTGATCCCTACGTACAAGGAGTTGCAGTAATCAAGACGGGTAGTTATAAAAGCATGGATTAATTTTTCCAGGTCAGGTCTTGATAAAATGGGCTTCACCTTCACTATTTGACGTAGCTGATAAAAACTTTTTTGTACCACTCCGCTGATCTGCTTCTCAAATTTAAAATCCGGGTCAAATTTAACTCCCAGATTAGTGACGACCTCCTTTAGGTAGGGTGAGAGGGAGCCTAGGTCGATGTTGGGGGGTGGCCGCCACTTGGTCCAAACAACATTACCTCAGTCTTGTTCTCATTTAGACTGAGGAAGTTAAAAGAAAGCCAGGCTTTAATGTCCTTAAGGCAGTCAGTGAGTTGGTGGACTGAGTTGGAGTTGTTCTGTGCTAGTGGAAGATAGATCTGACAATCATCAGCATAAAAATGAAAGGAGATGCCATGTTTCCTAAAAACAGAACCAAGGGGGAGTAAATAAAAGGCAAATAAAAGAGGGCCAAGGATTGAGCCCTGAGGGACCCCATGTGGAAGAGGAGCTGTTGAGGATGCAGAGTTGTCAATTTGAACACAGAAACTTCTGTCCGTTAAATAAGACTGGAACCAGTCCAGGGCGACACCCTTAATGCCCACACAGTGCTCCAGGCGAGAGATTAAAATGCTGTGGTCAACAGTGTCAAATGCAGCAGACAGATCTAGGAGCACAAGGACAACAAACTTTCCAGAGTCTGTTGTCATTAGAATATCGTTTGAAACCTTTAAAAGTGCTGACTCTGTGCTGTGGAGAGCTTTAAAACCAGACTGGAACAACTCTGTGATACCATTGTCTTCCAAGAATGGTAACAACTGGTTGTAGACAACCTTCTCTAGAATCTTGGACAGATATGGAAGATTTGAGATGGGCCTGAAATTGGCACAGAGGGATGGGTCGAGGCCAGTTTTTTTGAGTAGAGGTCGTACCACAGCATGTTTAAAATCCCTAGGTACTGTACCAGATGAGAGGCTACAATTTACAATATTAAGGACATTTGGTCCAATAGTAGCAAGTACCTCTTTAAACAAGCGAGGGGGGATGGCATCAGCAGGGGAACCAGAAGGCTTCATATGGCCGACTATGTCCTTTAAAATAGAGAGGGACACAGACTCAAATTTAGAGAAGACAGATGAGGGGTGCAGAGGGGCTGAAGGGTCATACGATGGCTGAGAGATACAGGCTCTGGTTGACATAATTTTATCACTGAAGAAGTGGAGGAATTTTTCACAGATTTCAGTGGAGGCATCAAAACCAAGAGACTTGGGAGCCTCAAGGACAGTGTTTATGGTTTTGAACAGAGCTCTGGGGTTGTTGCAGTTAAAAGCAATCAATTCAGAGAAATATTTATTCTTGATACGCATGTCTGAGAGAAATGAAGAAGACAATGGTGGCAGACATTCTGAAGTACTGAAAATGATGATCGTCAATGGTCGATCATCACGGTCAATTTCCCTCATCGTTACTACTATAGAAAAGAATTCTCTGTCCTCCAAACATGAAGCATTTACTGGCCTGACCGTCCACCGCCTCCTCTAACGCTGTCTCCATTTCTGTCTAAAATAAACATTATCACGAGCAGCTCCACAGTCATCATGTTTCTTTTTGTTCGTTGTTGTTAGAAACTTTTCATTCCTGCCTGCCCCCTCGTGGATGTAATGGTTAGACCACAGTGTATCAAATACAGTAAACCCCCTGACGTCCGTGTCATGTACGAGCATATGCTTGATCATCATGGACCACATCTTTTCTATATGGAATGTCTTTTCCACACGAGTTACATTTTGCTTGATTCTTTGATGCAAAATCTTCTAATCCCAACTTTAACGTACTGCATCACAAAATACGTCCTGATACGTACAATTGTCAGTGGACTGCAAAGTTCTCAAAGTTTAATCTTGAAGAAATTATGTTTTAAAACTCGTATTCATGTGCTTCATTGAGCCCATTATCTCAAATCGTCAGATGGTTCTTGACGCCCAGGGCTATGAACAGTTTATTGTCAGCATTTCTGATCAGCTGACTGCACAGTCTAAGCTTTAATAACTTTATTACTATAGTCAAGTTCCCAAAATGCAGCAATTAGAAACATTCCCATCGTTATTAATGGGAACAACTGCCAAAAAGAGATCTCTATCGAGTTAAATCTGTCTATTTTTATTTACCTTTAAAGTCCAAAACCACCACAGTGTCAGTTTCTAAAGATCTTACACTTCGCCCAGTTAGCAAAAAGAGAAAATCTTGTTTCAGTTTACATCTATTACAACTACAATACTCCATCTATGCAAGTTTGATGGGAAAGAAAAAGCACAGCTGTCTGAATCAGTTTAATCCCCATTACTCTGTTTACACAGCAAGGGTGTTTGTGCTCATGCAAGAGCCAGTTGTAGTGTTTAGTGCCTGTCAATACGAGAAAAGTATTTGTTGACGAAATGGTTTTAATTATTTGCAGAGACAGAAGCGTCCTCATTATTTTCTAAAATCCAGAGAAAATCAGGGCAGGCTACTGGGAAATGTGCTGTACGCATTAAAAATTTCCACAAACACCGATAGAAAATAAAATCAACCCCCAAAACAATTCATTTCCAAAAAAACTTCATAACCAAAGTGATATCTCTGCGACCTAATGCAAATACGTGTTAAATTTTAAAAATGAGCAAAGCTGTGCCTCAGAGATTCACAGATTGCAAAAGCAGCTCCACTTCCCTTTACAGAAATTAATTGCATATTAACAATCAGGTGAGCAAACTCATTAAAACATGCAATAATTAAAATGTGCATGTATGACTGAAGTGTGATTACAATGTGCACCATAAAGAATGTTAACAGACTGTAATTTATCATACAGGTACTGAGCTTTGAGGCATCTGGATGGCAGGTGGTGATCGCTCCTGGAAAGACATTTCAGGCTTTCATCATAGATGGAGCTTCACTGCAATTTTAAAGCTTTCTGCCATAAAACAGGCTGGATTCAACATTTGCACATTGTACGATATTCATATATATATGTATATATATATATATATATTTATATATATATTTATATATATATATATATTTTTTTTTTTTTTTTTTTTATTAACCTTTATTTAACCAGATCAGGATCTCATTCAAAAGGGCGACCAGGCCAAGAGGTCAGCAGCACGTGCCATAATAAACACAAAGAAAAGATTTAGGCAATAAATTACACACTATAACTACGGTTAAAAATTCAATTCAAAAATTGACAGTAAAAGTGCAACAATTTTTTAGGACAGAAACAATTAAAAGCACAAAGATTGCTCAAAGGGTTTATCCCTGCCTACTGACTAAAATGGAACCAAAAGCTTTAAAAGAAACCAGGTCTGACGTTTTCAGTTCTGTTTGTAACCTGTTTTAAGCACTAGGGGCAGCATAACAAAAAGCTCTTTTTTCCCAAGCCAGTTTGGTAGGTAGGACAGGAGTAAGCCAAGAAAAAAGTCATTTCTTTCAACAGCCAAAATAAAAAATCAAACACTGTAAGGCTTTCCTTAGATCATCGGAATAGGCAAATTGAGGACATCATTGGTTTCCTTCTCACATGTTGTAAATAATCACCTTGGATCAGCAACTGTTAGCCAGTGAACGGAGTCAATTACAGCTGTACAGTCAAAAAGGTCAAGATTGCACATTAAGAGGGCACTGGGGGGGGTCACTCAGCAGGGTCCCAACCACTCATCAGTGCCCTGGACCAGCCTAGTCAATAGCCCAGCCATGCTATAAAAACAGAAGATGGTGTAGATTGGTTTCACTGACCACACATCCTCTTAACATGTTTTCCATGAAGATAGGACTGCACGATATTTGCCAAAAATAAAATCCCAGTTTTCTTTTTCTGAAAACCCGATTTTCAATTTCAGTTTTTTTTCAGTGACAACTTCATCAAACTTCACTTTAATCATGAGCGTTTTTTTTTTTGATCATCTCTAAAAACGAAAACACTGAAAACGATGTAGTGCATATGCCAAGCTGGTAAGTGGCGCTGTAACACTGTCGAAGAAATGCACAGAAGACAGAAGAAGAGTACGGCACATGCATATAAAGGTTGTTTTGGCCCGCCAGGTGCAGGCGCCATACAAGAGTTGCGTTGTGTGTGACATAATTGTTTCAAGAGAGATGCAGATAGACATCCACACGGAGATGAAATGGTAGTCGTTTACGGATTTATGCACTCTCTGACCCATTTTCAAAAAGTACCGTTTACAGTCAACCGAAACACTGATTCCATGTGGACCACCTTCAGACAGACTTTGCAGCGGGTAGTGGTCTGCTATTCATTCGGAACTGTGAAGCCATACCAACTCCACACAACTGACTTGCTCTTGTCCTATTTAGCCACAAAATTGTCGCCTTCTTTTGCAAACGCCATGTTTGTTTACTGTGGTGTGTGTAGGAACTGAGGAGTTCTCCCACAGGAAGGGGAAGCCTACAGTGGCCTGGAAGCGCAAGACATGATAGAAAGGAAAATCAATTTGATGATTTTATTTTTTTTAACATCATTATAATAAAATAATCAGATTACGATTAAAAATCGATTAATCGTGCAGCCCTACTGGAGCTTTATGGCATTGTGTCCAAGTACTCCTGTCCAGGAATGATGTTTTTAAATTCACTCTCTAACACTGTTCCACATCATATTATCCACAAGCACAAACACACACACACACACACACACACCTCGTCTGACCTTCAGAAGAGCAGTGAGAGTTTGCGTGAGTTGTGAACTTTAACAGCCAAATAAAGCGCAGAGTAAACACAGACTAGCAGTCCTTCCACAGAGGATTAGCTCATAAAGCAGCTGTGATGGGAACAACATGCTCCCACTCTATCAAAACACACACTCTGCGCTGAAATGTGCTCACATCCCTGAGCAGCCTTTTCTCACCCACTTCACTGATCACCTGAGGTAACCAGGTGACCTATCCTGTAGTGCAGGCGCCCTACAGTGCGCCTATGTGTGAGTGTGAGTGTATGTGTGTGTGTGTCAGAGGGCCTCAGAGGAACACAGCTCCCCTGTTGGCCTTCCAGTCAAGGCCAGGACTGTATGCTGACTGCGGTCAACACAAAAAGAACAGCTGACGTGGCCCAACTGTTGACAGAACACAAGGGACAGAACCGCCTGCCTCTCAGCTGTGTGCGTATGCGCGTTTCTGTGTGTGTGTGTGTGTGTGTGTGTGTGTGTGTGTTTGTGCGCACACAGAGGAAGTGCTTTAAACTAAAAATATTTGCTTGATCTTTAACCACATAGTTGAACCACGTCAGGAGAATTCAAACACCAATCTGTGTGCTCTGCCTCTATGGTGTTTAAAGGCCACGGTAGGATGGAAAATCCAGGGAGACCAGCTCCCGCCCTCTGCTGCACACTGATAACTATTTATAGCCCCACACAAACGATGAGTGAGCAAATATGATAATGATGTCATAGGTTAAAAAGGCCTTACAGTATTGCACTCAGCACAAATAAACACCGCCAGGTTAGTGCTGTAGAAGCAGCTTTGATTAAAAAAATAAAACATTTTTTTTTTTTTGCAAAATACATTTTTTGCACATAACCAATGACGACTGAACTTGGACTGGGGTCATCAAACTCTCTGTTTCAACTACAGAGCTAATCAATGAACTCTAGTGATACCATTTCATACTCACACAGAGCATGAGCAGAGGGAGGGACTGGAACCAGCACTGCTTGGTTACAATATTAGACAACAGAAACAGGTGTCCGTTACATTTCTTTGGTTGTATTTTTTTAACAGCAACATAGAAAATCAAAAGGCAGGATTATTTTTGAAGTTTCACACAGAAAAATTTGTTCTCTGCATGTAGACGCACGAGAAACCACAGTGATTGTCTCTGAGTCAAAATGGTCTAACTACTCTCCCATCTGGTTCCATTACCTCATTTTCTGATGCTAGATCCATACAAGGTACTATAAGTGGGTATATATCTAACTTTGCTTCAATTTTAACCCTTTTTTTCCCCTCAAACAACGTCTTTTAAATCCTCCTCTGAGGTTGCAACGATGACCAGACAGAGAAGCTGACCTATGACAGCCAAGCCGTGCACTTCCAAAAAACAGACAATCCTGCTTGTAGGGCTGGGTGATAAAATAATAATGATATACAACAATATAAAATGATACACAATAAAAAACATGGTGAATATGCTTTACGATGGTCGACATTCTGCCATGTTTTGGTAAACTATACAAATACCCAATGAAAAGGGGAGTCACTCCGGGTCCGCTTCACGCTGAACCAATCATGTGCTGAAGTAGCAAACAACTGCGTAGTAGCAGGCTGCAGCTACACGCAACCATAGCACTTTAACATGTGAAGCCGACAGCACTGTTGGTGAGAAAAAAAGAAAATGAGTGCTAAACCCTGAAATACAGATGAAGGCTCAACAGACGACGATATCCTCAACAACACTGGCACGAAAACGTTGGTGGTGTGGAGGTGTTTTGTCATTTTGAGGTCGACATGAAGCAGAGGAGTGTGCACCACAAACTGTGTCGAGCACATGTCTTCGCAAAGTCGGGGAATACCTCAAATATTTTTCACCACCTGAAGCAGTGCCACGACACGCAATGCAAAAGGCTACAAACCCCGAGTAGTCCGCTTTCTCTAGTGCGACGCCTTACGACAAAACGCCGAACAGACACAAAGACCTCACAGCTTATTGTGTTGCAAAAGACATGCTACCGATGAGCACTGTTACATTTCTTTTCTTTATATTGTGATATTTTTCCATATCGCCCGGCTCTACCTGCTTGTTAAATCGACTCAGCAAATTAGTGTTTTCTTTAAAAAAATTCAAAGTCAAACTATAAGTTGAATGAACTGTGTCAATCCTGGGTTTAACAGTGCATGTTGTCATCCTCCCAGATTTCATCAGGAACTCCCTCTGTACAGCCAAACGTCTATTCATAAATATTTTGGAGGGAAGCCCTGAGATAACACAAACTCATCCAAAAACTCTTTTATTTAGTGATGTCTCAACATGGAAAAAGTTATAATTACTCATAATTGTAAAAAAGCCTCTTATCTAAATGATGGCACACAAAAATCCCCCTGGCTCACTAACTGAAGGTCGGCTCATTGTTGTCACATGTAGCCACCATCTCTGATTCTCATTGTTTATTCTGGCGGTAACGGAAAAGACTCTTTCCTGTCATCATAAATCACGCTTTGTATTCCTTTGCAGGCACCTGACATTGTTTTCTTTTCTTTTTCCTCCTCATGGAGGCAGTTTTTTTCTCCGCTAAGTTTTATTTCTGGTGTTTCTCCCTTAAGATTTCAAGCATGGATTTTTGAGTGAGCTGGTGAACTAGCCTGGGTCTTGGGTGATAAGCAGACTGGGATCAGGGCTACAGATTTAGATTTTATTGGTATCAGGGCGGTATGACAAAAAGTAAAGTTGTTGAGACTCTGTAAGCAGGAGCACAACAGAGAGAAAAGAGCGGTAAAGGATTCAAGCTCATTACTTATCATCCTAAATGTCGACCATTTAAGACTCTGAATAAAAGTTCTCCTAAAGTGAAGCACAGACTGTGATTTCATTTCCTTATCTGCAAAATGATATGTGATGACGAAACAAAACAACACTGGGGATTTGCACGATTTTCCAGAATATGAGATATCAGCCTGTGCTGTGGTCACAGAATGTAAAGCTGCTTTAAAGCACTCCTCCAGATGTTGTGCACGAAACATTACACAATGTCAGGATGAGAAATCAATAGAGAGAGGGTGTGTTTAGATGCAGACAAAAACAGCTACATTATCTGACTAAATGACCAAAGCCTGAGCTGATACTTCCACTTATTAATCTATTATCCTTTAATGTTTTGACAGCTCTGATGGACTATTTCTGAATCAGTTCTGACAGCACCGGGCAGACCTCCAAGGTAAGTGCGTCGTTTCAAATTAAAAGCCTTCTGTGGTCTCCACTAAAACAAGTCAGCGGTGCTGAATAAATTAACAGCACGTCACAGCATTAATCCCCTGGATTTGACTTCAGAGAATCATTCAGCAGACGCCTAAGCGGGGTGGAATTCAATCAACCAGCTGGACCAAAGGTGCGTAAATGTATTTGGTGTAAACGCCACGATAGGCAGCGGTCATACCCCCTCAAGACACGATAAACACAAAGTCACACCCACAGATCTGGACCTACACCACGAGGGGCTGATACAGTTTACACTCTCCTGGTACAATTCTCATGGTGTTACATACACTCCAGTGCGCGCCTAACGGGATCCATATTACGCAATATGCGTGCAGCCCGTGTGCGTCGAGAATAATCCCTGACAATTTAGAAATAACATCGATCACTAAAAAGCTGACCCAGAAGAAAGTGGCAGGAAAGTGACATTATCTTTGATGGAGATGGCACTGATAAACACAGCCGTCCACCAACACAGAGCAAACACAGTGGTGACACGATCGTGGAGGCATATAAACTTAGACAGTGTCCTGTCAGCCGGACCATGTGGCACAAATTAGACGCCAACTTACTTTTCCTGCATGATATTCTCTTTGATGGATCCCAGGGTGGGGAGGCTGCCCTGCTGAAGTCTGCAGGTGGCCAGGTGCCGCTGGTGCTGATCTTTCAGGCAGGCGTTTTCCTTGCAAAGATCCGTCACCTGGAGCTCCAGCTCGTCAATCCGGACCCTCTGCTTCTCCAGCAGCCCTTGCTGGGTCTCAATTATTTTATTCAGCTCCTTTAGATACTCCGCCGCCTTGCTGGGGTTCTCTGCCGCGTTCTCCATCTCGTAAAAACCCCGCTGCCCGTCCATGGAGGCGATATCCACACAACCAGAGAGAAAAAAAGGAGCCCTCTCGCTCACATACACTCACACGCGCGCGCTCAGGAGTAGTAAGACTGAGCGCTGTCAAATCCAGAGATCCACCTTCGCTCCGACATGGCTGCTGTGTCGTGTTGAAGTGGCAGCTTTTCTGAGAAGTTGGCTGGGTTTGTTGCGCTGCTATACGCCGCCGCCGCGTCCAAGAGATCTACGCCGCAACAGCCGAACTAACATCCAGGCAGCCGCGCCGTACATGGGAAGACGGGTTAACTCTTTCGGGGCTGGGGGCTCGGCGCTCCGGCTGCGCGTTCCGCCGGCTCTCTCTCAATTTGTTTTCTGTGAATGATAGAGACACCGAGTTTTGTTTCGTGCATCTGATCCAACTCAACAGGTAGCTTCAGTTTCTGCGTCAAATCACAGGTGCGCAATCACGTCGACACCCAGGGTTCGTCTGCGCGTAGTGTCAGCTGTGTGATTGTTCATGCAGGAGGTAGTAGCACTTCCTCTCTACACCAGCATGCAAACAGCAGGTCAACCTGCTCGTAACCTGACTTAAAAAAAAAGGTTTGTTTGGTAAGATGAAATAAAAAAAAATGGATGGATAATTTAAACTGTAAAAGAGAAGACTTATAAAACCATGACTTCCACTACTTTTTTGTAAACTTTTTTACGGCCATCCTGCTGAAATCGGTTCATAAAAAAACAAAACAACTGGCAGAAAAGTTTACGAGGCCGGTCAGAAAATGAGGAAACGGAAGTATGGGGTCCTTGTAGCCTTATCTTGGTTTTAATTTTTTTTAATTTCTTTTTTAATTTCTTTTTTTATTGTCAGTATAGATAGATAGATAGATAGATAGATAGATAGATAGATAGATAGATAGATAGATAGATAGATAGATAGATAGATAGATAGATAGATAGAAGCTCTGCACTCTCTTTTCGCATTAGAGATGGGAATTACGGCTCTTTTTAGTGAGCCAGATCATTCCGCTCAGCTCACAAAGAAGAGTCGGTTTTTCGGCTTTTCATTTTACTACTTAAACATTTTCTAATTCAGCCAAATTTAGCGTTGTTTGTCTCATAATATCTACCATTGTGTACACATACCTCTTAAATAATTCAATACATCCTTTGTACTGAAGTATTCACAAGTAAAAATTACATTTTCTAAAAACAGTAAATTGCTGTAGCCAGTTGTTTTCATTGCATTTACAGACCCTTGTAACTGAAACCCTCCAATGAATGCACTGACTTGCTTGTAGAACCACTCTGCTACACAAAGCAGATAGAAACATCTTTAAAAACTTAAGCATAGAAATAAAAAAAGGACAGTTTTGGAGATTTCCAATATTTATTTCAACACAAATAATCAAATAAATAACATAATAAAAAGAAATAGCTGTATTGCAATGAACAAAATAGCAGCATTTAACAGTTTTAGGTGTCTGTTTGAACTGACCAACATCAAGAAGAAAAACACAACAGCAAAGTAAATCAAATACAAAAAGAGAGGGAAAAAAAGGAAAGAATAAAACAACAACAAAAAAACAGCTACGATCATGTACCTTAAAGTGCCGGCTCTTTGACCCGATTCATTCGCGAACAACACATCACTAGTTCTTATTCAAACGTTAAGAAACCAAACCTCATGTTGCCTTTTCTTCGTTGAAGAGGAGTGTTGGCTTATTTCAGCTGGTGGTTCATTGGGTACATACAATATATATTACTTTGACATTGACCTTTGCATGGTTAACTGCGAGAGTGGACACGAGTGCCTATTCTGCACCAGTGTAAAAGGCTCATTGAGACACCGGTTAGGACCATTAAACGCAGTCATGTAAGGCTAAGCATATCTATTTTCCTGAAGGTTACCCCAGCCTACTCACTGTGAGACAACACAATACAACACAAACAAATGGATAACACCATCGCTGTACCAAGCTTGTCTGTATCATCAACAGGAGAGCCACACCGACTATCATATCATGATGATTTGGTCTTACATGCTGCAGCCAACATTATACGTTCAGAAATCACGATTATTAATAAGAGATATACAGAGGTAATGTTTATTTTCCGTGCTCTGGCCAAGAAAACAGACAATCTGAGACCTGACCTGATGGTTTAAAGATGACTTCATTAACCAGACTGGTGCCAGTATTGATATGCTATCAAAACAGATTGGTAAAAATCTGTTTTGTTGTCAGATGATAGCACTGGACTCTGGGACTGCAGTTTTTGGCTGATATATTGGTTCACAGATGGTTTGCTGCACACAAACAGAGCCAATAAGCAAAATAAACTGAAACAGATTTTCAGAATAATAATTTAAGAAAAGTTAGTTACGGCTTAATTTTAAAAGTGGATGTTTAGTGAATGAGTTTTCTCTCATCGTCTGACTACTGACCCCACTTACACACGACTGGCACCCTTAGGATTAAAGTCTAAGGACACAAGAGAACTGAACCCCTAAACTCCTGACTCAGAGATATCTAACCCCATCCCTGAGCCATGGTTACCCTTGCGCTGTCAGAACTTGTGATACCATGTCCACTCCCAAGGTTTTGGATTTGCGAAGACAGAGGTAGACATGAGAGGATGTTGGAATACGATGATTGAATGAACAGCTTGCTTTAAGAACTTCTTTAGTCTTGGTCTGAACCAGGCATGATGTTCTGCTGATCTATTAGGACAAACTTGTCACCCTGTTTGAAAACAAGGCCACCTGGAAGCTCTTTCAATGAGGGTTCTGGTGTAGGATAGACAAAGTAAAAAGCCTTTTGAGCTGCAAATCATGCCAAGCTACTCTATAGGTCCCAAACTGACATATGAAAGGTAAAATCGAGTATAATAGCTCTCCTGCCACTGAGGGTTGAAATATGATTTTATCAGAATGTAAAGATAACCCAGAGTGATCTTCATTTCCTTTAGATGAAATGTACCTTACATCATATTGCTTCAGTCTGTGGAGATAATATGACTCTTCATGCATCCAGCAGATGCAGCCCATGAATCCCTGAACATTTGCCAACTCTTATTCCGACTATGAAGCCTCATTTAGGCTCTGGATTTCTTTGTCAGTAATGAAGGAAGATAGATAGGAAGTCTTTGATGGAGGATAAAAACAGCTTAAACGAAGATGCTGCTTTATTTGTTTTCATTTTTATCCAGACACAGAGGAGGAAAAGTCATTTTTGAGCTGGGTTTAAGTTGCTGTTAATGACAGCTAATTGAAATTCTGTCGTTTTGCACACTGGGGTGTATTCATGTATATAAGATACAACCACAGAGGCATGACAGAAGCCTGTCATTATCCCCCGTGTTTACATGCTGGCAGCAGCTGGATGCTTCTCTCACACAATGATTGCCCTCTAGTGGTTCACTTGGTTCAGAGCAGTCAACAGTGATGAGGCAGCTGATGTTTGATGGCTTTAAATCAATTTTCTGGATCAGTATCTGACTTGTAAAGAGGTTCGGAGCAGTGATTCGAGGTGGTTGTGCACCAAATTAAGGCAGAGCATGAATTTGTGATGAGCGAGGCCCTGACAACTGAAGAGAGAAGTTTTGTTCACTGACAGGCGTGGTGCAGCAGGCAAATCCTCTGTGCCATTACCTACCAACCACTTTGACGTATTGCATCCTATCTCCCCTATGAGAAGGTAGAGGGAAAGATGATATGCATAAATCACCAAAAAGATGTTATGATCTCCGCTTCTAGAAATCTTCAAAGCGTGGAAGAGAGCGGGGCAAAGTGAATTGTTGAAAAGGGAGAATTTTCCTCTCTTTTCTGAAGTTATATTTAGACTCTAAGGGTATTCTTTTGCCTTTTGATGCAACAGCTCCGTCATGCCATGACGCTGTTCGGCCAGAACAAAACGCATATGCAGCTTCCTGCTGTGTGTGGTTTCCGGCTGATCCAGAGAGTACCTGTTTGTGGTTCATGTTCAGATTCCATCCTTTTGTGGACTGAATTCAAGTCTCACATCAATAAAAGGCCAGTGTATCAAAGGTTGCTACAGTAACAGTGACAGCAGCAACTGTAATACTAAATCCCATATGTCCCCAGTCATATAAGATCGACAGGCTGCAGTGGCGGAGATGTTTGCCTCACACCCCACAGCAGACATCGATAAAGCAAAACCCAGGCCGAGTGGCAAATTGGAAAACACACACAGGAGTGTCTGTTATTCCTGCCAGCTCACAGCATCTAATTCAATTTGACTGCTGTTAGATGTTATCTTTCTCCACGGTTGAGACGTAGTCATGGCCTTTTTACAAAACCTCTGCAGACTGTTTCCTTCCCCAAACACGAAAAAGTTAAGAGCAGTGAAGAGGAGGATGTGTGAAGTCCCTAATGGCGGTATTCATGAGTATTTCAATGACTCAGAGTTCCTTTTTCTGACCTCAAGTGGTAAGAAAGGATACATTATCCACTCAATCAGCTGTTGTTTTATCCACCAGTCTCAAACAACAACATGCAGTTATGGAGCTTAAACTCCTCCACAAAGATTTGAGGGGATTTAAAAGGTTTCTAAGGTTGGGCTATCGATGAAATTGTCAGTGATGCTGAAGAGTACAGACAGATTTGGGTCAAGTCTTATCTTAGAGGGAGGATCCAAAATATCACCATATGCCAGTATGATCACCATTATCACGATCTATCTGCATCAGAAATTATATACATTTTCTTCTGCTTTTCTTTGATCAGGCTGCACTCGGGCAGCAGCATAGACTGTGTATACTATGGACAACTTGGCTTCCATCATTATAAGAATTTGAAGCCAAATTGCTTTCAGTATTTCTGGTATTTTCTCCACTTCCTGAAACCACAACTTGCGCAGTAGCGTTGTACGCGTTTGGCGGGAGAGTCGCTGTGATGACGCTCGGCTCAAACAGCGTATTCTCCAGTTGAGCTACACAATCTTTGTACACCGGTTGGCTGTGTCAAGTGTCAATCATAGAAAACATGAACCCCCTAATAACTTTTGAAATATGTAGCTGTACAGAAAAAAGAGGACTTGAGCACAAACCAGTCTTACAGTAACTACAGGTCAACATCGCAAGCAGGAAGGGGGTAAGTTTATATTATGTGTGATTAATTTCTAAAGTTTGTCCACAGCTCCATAGGGATTGCTGGAGGAGGTGAGATTTATAACCTAAACTGCAGCCCATCACCAGAAGGAGCAGTTCTTGTGGGGGGCAGACGGCGTCCATTCTATATACAGTCTATGGGCAGCAGTCTCAACAAGCTGTACCAGACACCCCCCAAGACAGAAACATTTCCCAGCGATATCCCAAGGTGTTCTCAGGCCGGCTAGGATATGTAATCCCTCCAGCCAGCTCTGGGTCTACCTTGGGTTCTCCTCCCAGTTTGACCTACCTAGAACCCCCCTGGAGGAAAGCTTACAAAAGGTGCCCTTTCCAAATGCCCAGACCACCTCAGCGACAGTGGCTCTACTCCAAGCTCCTTCCTGATGTTCGAACTTCTAACCCTTTTTGTACAGCTGAGCCTGATCGACTTTTAAAAGAATCTCTGTCAGGCTGCTTGTATTTATGACTTCATTCTTCCATTCACAACCCATACTCAAGACCATTCATTCAATTCATTAAAAACCCATCTAAAACCTGTTATTGGCTAAGATAATCATGTATGGCTTTTTCAAAATTATTATTTTAACTCCGATATTTAACCTTTTTTTTTTTTATTTTTTTTTTTTTTACTAATTTTAATTTTAGCTCTGAACAAATTGCAAAGTTCTTTATGGTAGCATTTTACCCAGACGATTTCTTTCTTTCTTTTTTTATTTATTTAATTAAAAAATTTTACAAGCTCAGCAATTTTGTTTCTCATCTCCTTTTATATTTATACTGTTACATTACGGATGTAACGTTTTTATTTTATGTGTTGACACCAACCTGCTAATGGGACTGGGGACGGCAATTAGCCACCTGGATATGATCTCATATATTAAAATGTAAATGTTCATAAATGCATATTGTCCCATTAAAATCTCAAATCTTCTGTCAAATGAACCCCCCCACCCCAGCGGCTCATTGTTGAAATCAAAATTGGCCATTAAAAAAATATTGGTCAACCACTATTTATAATCACACTGTACAGTGATGGTAGGATTAAATTTTCATGCCACTTTGCTGCTGAAGTAAATGACTATGCTTATTCTTTTTTTAACACTATGTGCAAAAATTGAAAATAAGTCTCAGTGAAAAAGATGTCGACAGTAATCTTAAAAGCTAGGAGGATTATCTGTGAGGCCAATTCAGTGGACACTAAATGATCAATTCTTCCAGGAACACCTGGATACTTCAGATCTGGTGGTGATTGATTAGATTCCTCCTCAAGGCGATGAGCTTTATCAGTATCGTTCCAGCCTGCCATCAACAGAATATTGAGCATGTGTATCTGGCAACAAAAGGAAAACAGAAAATGAAGCTTATTATTGAGTTCAAACAAAAACACAGACATGATGTACTGACTAGAACAACCTGAGCCCAGCTGTGCTGACTGTCCACTCATGGGGGTTCATGAGTGCTCAAATTCAGACTCAGAGACAGGATATTAAAAAACAAGGGATAGAGGATGTCAACTAATGAGGCAGATGCATTCAAATCTAAGTCCAAAAAGCATGCAGGGTCTGAGCCAGACACACCAAGAACACAAGATACTGCTGGAGCACTGTCATGTGGGAACAAGGTAACCTGGCTCAGAGTGAAGAAGGCACGTTTCAATGAAATAAAATTAAGAATTAACCAATCAGATGGGAAACCAGTTGCTCCTTGGCTTCACACCAATCAAATATCAGCGTGCTATCAACAGAACTGAGACTAAATTACAGGCGGAGGGACCAGGTGCAGTAAGGGTGTGTAAGGTGTGTAACAATAACAACACAGAACAAGGAAGGACATAAATAACCATTGAGCATGCTCACCAAAATCCTCCACAGTATAGGAAATAGTCAGTCAAACTTTGTGGAGAAAAATGGAGAGAAATACAGAGAGCCTTTTGGCTTCAAACCTGTATACTGGCAGAAGGCAGAAGCAAGTTGTCCACAGTGTATACAGTCTTGTCCCGCAATCTTCTTCTCTGCTTCTCAAGGTCGGGCCTGCATAACGGTGCGCTGGGGGCAGAGCTTGGATTCGTGACATAGGAAATCTCACTGCGTCTGAACCTGCCATTTGGGTCTGCGAGAAGTTCACAGCGATTTGAAAGCAGAAATACTTCGAAATGCAATTTTGGACTTAGTTTTCAAATGATATGTCCTCTAGCATTAGAAAAATGCCATATTAACATATAGACAACAAGAAAAACATGATTTTTACGTCATGATTGTCACCACTTAAAAGAGCTGTTTCCTTAATCTTGTTTGCTCTTTTATCAATTTTCAAGTGAGTTTATGATTTTGAAGGATGTTTAAACCAAGGTACAGCTACTGTGATTCCGAGAAATGTCACTCTGCTAAAATACAGTCTTCAAATCCTGTTAATAAAAAGAACAAACATGTAATCCAGTGTGTGGTGTCAAAGTTCTTTAACAAAGACGTCATCCAAACACACCCTGTGAATATCCATGTTATTATGTTCATTTGGAGGGTTTATTCTATTCACAAAAGACTTGTTATTATGAGCTTTAAATAAAAATAAATAAACAGAGAGTTAAAATGATGCAGAAACTGGGGACCCTAAAACAAAGCTAATTGGAAACGACGAAAAAAAGCTGAGAGCACAAAACATTTCATTAGTTTGGAAAATTACCTTGAATGGTCTCATTAGTAAAACAACAGCTGAATTAAGATAAGTAAAGCAGTATATTTTTTCTGGATTTCTGTTTCATCAGCCTGTATTACTCTCTGTTACATCTCAAAACTGAGTGTTTTCCAAATGTTCTGTAATGCATCAGGTCTGCAAATGCACCCTGCAGTCTGTATGGTTTAACTGAATGAAATGGGATGAGTTGGATGAACAAAGCGAGCAACAGTTTAAAGGAGACCTATTTCGCTAATCTGTATTTTGAACTCCTTTAAAATTTAAAGGGACATTCCGGTGTAAATTTAAGTTATGGTCAAACATGCAAAAACAGCGACACCCCCTCAAGAGATGAATGTTGCCGACCGCTTGCTTCTCTAGTTATACCAACTTCAGCAACGACCGCATGATGGCAAAACACCAGTCTACGTCTCCATGCATAGACCTCAACCAAAAAGCCACTCTATAGCCACAAATAATGCTCAGAACAGCATCTAACTTCATCAACAGTACATAAAGGGTCCCAACCATAGTACTAGCCATCAAACATCTTTTTAGTTTTACCTAGTTTCTTTAGCAAAGGGACCAAACACAACTCACCCACTCTCCTCCAGCAGCAACTTGTTTGTAGGGAACGCTGAGTATTGGATTTCATCTGTCACTGAAAACTTGGGGCTGTTGGATCTAAGAAGACCCTCCATGATGGTTCAGAATTACAAGCAGTAAGAAACATTTTAACAGACACTTAAATAACAAAAGCAACAATAAATCAAAGTCACACCAACATCCTTTGGCCATGGATATTTAAGAAATGACCGCAGGAAGACAAATAACCCTGTTACCTTTTCATTAGGATATCATCACTCAAATACCTGTACCGTCTCATTCAACAGAAACGGATTTAAAGTCTACCTCTATCAAATTAAGGATCCTCTAACCTTTGACATTGTTTCAGACCTCTAATACCAGTACTGAGTCGACCTTGATGTGGTTTTCATTGTCCCAAGCTTACAATCATGTCAGCTAACCCTGTGGTACTTTAGTGCCAAAGTTTAGCTCCTCTCTGCTTTTGATATCTTTGCCCTCTCTCTCTCATACATAAGTTAATGATATCCTCATGATTCCTGTATGTAACAGCCATACTGTCACTCATCCCACAACTCTAGAAGCTCCCCTACATACAGTATAATGTCATATAGGAGAAAGCCTGTCACACAGTGCACCCCCTCTATCTTATCTCCACATCTTCTGTTGTTTGTTTATTTGACGGGTTGATGGTTGAATGTGTCTGACTGTTCAGCACCATTACTGTATGTTCTATTGTATTTGATTGGACCTGCAGTTCAAAGCTTCATCCTCCAGCAACTTCTACAGGTAACATTTCTCTCCTGATTACATCAGAGCCTGGGAATGTGATTACTTTCTTTAGGTGCACACAAAAGGTGAAAACACGGTTATTCACAGCTGTACAGTAATGCATGGAACATATAACAGATCAGAATCTTTCATCTGGCTTAGTGAGTTTTCTGAGAGCAGGATACTGCCGATGTTGAATCCATTACACATGGCTGTTATAGATGTGAAAAGCATCTAAGGCAAGGTTGAGATATAGATTTTTTTTTACTAACTATTGGCCATATTTGAATATACAATGGATAATAGGCTTGAAGAGTACAATGTATATTGAAAAAAAAACATAAATTGTCCTCTTCTTTGTCTGCCTGACAGAGCTTTGTATCCTCAGCTGAATGCTTTGAGTTTCGACAGCCTGCCTCTGGGCTCGATACTGAGATCCATTGGTGGAAACCAAAATGTGTGTTTTATTTGTGTCCAGTCGGATATGATTGTGTGCCCGGCACATTGTCTGCCTCTGATAGATGGGCAGTGAGTTGAAACCACTGGTGTTAACACTGGCATGCTATCTAACATCGGACATCTGTGGCTGGTTTGTCAACATGATAAAGACAGGTGCTGTGGCACGCTGTGTTCCTCAGACTAACAAAGACAACAAAGCTGCTTCTACTGTGGTATGGACAGTGTGTGTTATCATTACTGAGATTAATAACTATAATATATTCTGTTAATAGGATCTCAGGACTGTGCACTTTATATATCATACTGTTACATATTACATTTATGCATATCCGTACCATATTTATCCTGTTAAAAGAATCTCAGGTCCACATGTTTACATTGTATATACTTCATATTAATCTCGTTTCATATTTTCTATATTTTTTAACTATCTTTTTTCCAATGTCTTGCACTGATATGGGTGGCTTTAATCTCATTGTACTGCGTATAATGACAAAGTCAAAAATCCAGTTTTTTTCCTAGACTTCAGCCAGCCTGAAAACTCTTTGTAGTGAGCTCTGTCGAGAATGCACTGTTTCTGTCTGCTGCGCCTGTCCACGCCTCATTCAGCACAAGCCACGCCCCTCCCTGACTCTCTTGAAGAGGGGGGCGTGGCTTGCGCTACAGAACCTTGTGCTAATGTTTAAACAGAGTGCTAGTGCTAGTGCTAGCCGTACCAGTTTAATCCAGAGTCTGACCCAGAAGGAGAGGCTCTTGAAGAAAGTCCAACTCTGTGGCTGCAGCAGGACGTTTCTGAATGGTTAGTTACAAATATTGTGTCTCAATATTTTTCTTTTTAGTTTGTTCGTGTGTTGGTACACAGTGACTTACATGTAGCTAGGTACCATTAGCTTCTGCTAACGGTTACATCTCCGCTGTCTTCTTGTTACTTGGAGCTCTTCTGGTGAATGCGCAATACTGTAGTTATCTCTCGTGATGATGTTCTTGCTGTCTACGGAAACAGACTTCTGAGCTGCTTCATTCAGCCAACAACAGAGCAACTGCCATGCTTTGCTCATACCTTCGCCATTTCAAACCAGCGTTTGCGAGGGAGAAAAATTGTGTCTGAGAGAAAATTTTGGGGGGGGGGGGGGCAGAACAAACATCATGGGCAGGGTCACCAACCTGGGGGGAGGAAGTTATCACCGTCCATACAACATGGAAGGTGATGGTTTTAATCCACCTGTTTGAGCAGACATTTTCTGAAAGGTGGAACAAGAAAGAGAGGGAGAGGATAGAATTTTCTCATTTTGGGGGAGTTTGTCGACAGGCTGGGGATGCATATTATTGTTAGAAAACCAATCTAAAGTGAATTTTGCATAATATGGGGCCTTTAAACCGAAAATAGTTGGAAAACACGACAACTTCAACAAGAATTTAAAAATCCATTTTGTATCAATCTTCATACCGCTTTTAATTAAATGTATGGAGACAAGTGTGTGCTGCAAGGAAGGTAAAGAAAATCCCTGTGCCCTCTCAAGGCAGACTCCCAATTACCATGTCTTTGTCGCACCCAACAGGCGTCTCATTCAGTCCAACAAGGACGCTGTTTCTGAAACTGAGTGATTAAGCAGCAGCTTTACATAATATGAATGGAAAAATGGCACAGGTCCTTCAGTGTGCATGTTTACCAGCATGTTTTTATTCATCATCTGTCTACTGTGAAGTCTAATGGCAGCTCTATTATCTTGCTTTTTTTGAATCTTGTGTAAGAAGACAAATTTGTGTAACACTGACATGTAAGTAACAATAAAGCAGCTTTACAGGGGGGATGGCAGCCCACCTGTTGTTATCATACTGATTTATGATCATGGTACTTGGGTAGTGATGAAACTGACATGTTTTTGAACAGCCTCTTAGTTGGTAGGGTTAAAGATATCTGTTGCTGTATACTGCTGCAGCCATGATGAGCGAAAGGGAGGAATAAATGTAACACGTAGAAGTGTTTCAAACACATTTTAGCAGAGTGGCACTTTGCAGTTTTGCAAACATTTCCCCATGGCAGGATATTAAAAATGAATCAAAACGTGGCATTTGCATCAAAATGACACTGGAAATACTGGGGAGAGGATTAGGGTTATACTGCCAGATGTTTTATTGTACATAAAAGACAAGGAGACATACTGATATGAACATGGAAAATGGACCAATATGTGGAGTGACGCATTTGGCAAACACTTTAGGCTTTATTTCAACAGCAGTGTTGAGCACAGAGGCTAAAGCGCAAGGTTCAAAGTGAATGAGGGCATGTCTGATCACCCTTTTGCAAGTTATGTAGAGCACAGTCTGGGCACTAAGTAAGGTAGAGTGCAAACAGCGGTTGATTCATTTTTTTAAGGCATGTCTTGGGTGTAACATGAATCAAACCGATTTAGTGTACCTGATATGTGGACTGATATAATCCCCTGAAACAATCACCTTAAACGACAGAAATGATCAGGAGCTTTCCAGATGACAGGATGTGTTTGTTGAATGGTGCGTTCCAGTGGTCTCAGAAGTCGGATTTCCGAGCTCCAAGTCACAACTTTCAACTGGAATGACCCCCCAGATCGGATTTCTGACCCGAGTTGACATTTAAAGATGGCAGCGCCAGTTGTAAACAGTAAGTAGAAGCGCCTGTAATGAGAAAAAATAGGCTACCTTCTGTGCTTTTGTGTTTCCTCTTCATCCATTCTGTTTGCAGGTTGCAGAAGGACTGCATATTTGTTCAGAAGTTGTTTATATTTGGACAATGCAAGCACAAGAATAACTTTCGTAGATGTAGCCATCTTGTTTCCACTTCTTTTTTTGGCCATTGGCTACTTTTTTCCAACTTTGTAACTGAAACACTGATAACTTGGGTGTGACGTCATTCCCAGCTCCGACTTCCGAGGTAAATGGAACGCACCATAATCATAAGGCACAGCAGTCTAATTTCATTAACTGTTTAAAGACACACTTACTATATCCTAATTGAAAGCCTGGTCTCTGTGTTCACATCTACCAAGACCAAATTATTAGCAAACACTGAATTATTCCAAAACCTGCACATAGCTGTTGTTGTTCATTTATTTTAGTCATATGCTCAGTTAGCAGGCTACTGGCATACTTGTGCTCTGTTTAGCTGCATGTGAAGAGGACAAACTGGCTGTTCTTCATCGTTGCATCACAGCGGGGCCCACACATGCACAATGCTCCTCTATTGTGTTCAACATGACAGACTGATCACACGTTATTGCCACCTGCTGGTCTGGCAGACTTTTGTGTTAATTCTCAACTATATCTATGCTGTCATGTGATACAATGTTGGGCGAAAATGGAAGAGGAAAGCATCTGTTTTCAAAAATACCAGCCTCCATGTGGACTCAAGCTAAGACCAGCACACCCATGGGCACTGTCAAGGGTTTAAACTCACCTGGTCTCCAAAAAACATCAGCAGAAGGTGCTAAAATGGTGAATGCATTAGGAGAAAAATCACACTCATGAAGATACTAGTACTGGGTCTATTAAAAAAGAAAACCATAGCCCATTCAAAATATGCTATGAGTAACAGGGCTTTTAGTGGATTTAGTCCAAAAAGGAGATTGATTGTTGTATACTGAGCCCCGACTTTCAGGTATGCAACAACAATGATTGAGCATCCTTCATCCAGCACTCATGCATCCTCATCATCAGAAGGAATATAAAAGCTTAAAAGAGCACCACCGCCCACAAACTGCTGATGCCTTAGCCCTTTCTGTCTGTCAGAGCAGGTATGTTAGCTATCTCGCACAGGAGCGGAAAGATGCACTCTCTCCATGGTTGCTATAAATCAGCTCCATCCCTGAGCTGACATTCAGAGGAGAACTGATCAGACCAGCAGCAGCAGTTTGAATATTGTAGTGAAGCTGAGGTGAGGCCGCTCAATAACCCTCATAGTATCCATTTTTACATCTACTCGCACCAGAGACCATCACAGATGGCCCCAGGGGGGGAAATATCCACCTCAATCATATTACCCTTGTGAACTGGTTTAGGTTGTTATCAGACTTTGTATCAGCTACCTCCTGCTGTTAAAGAAAGGTTACTGCCAAGACCAAGGGAAGAAAATTGCATTTACTCCTGTTACTGTATCTGTAATGGCCAGAGGTCGTTCAATTCCCTACATACTCGAACAATATCAGACACACTCTTTGATGTGCACGTTCTAAAGAAAGAGGTGTGAAGATGTTGGAAGAACTGTAAATGAACTTTTTTTTTTTACTCTGGTCTATCTAATACACTTATACACCATGGCACTGTAAGTTCAAGAGAAAGTATTGAACTACTATGACTTTATTCATTCAGTGGCATGACCTGTTGAAGTGGCTGGTTGCACCCCTGCCTCAGGGTGCGCTGATCTAAACAGGTCAGAAACATGGCCGTAATTAGACTTAGCCTAGCGGGTGCTGGGTTATATCCCTGTCTAGACAGCGCTATCATTCATAGGACAAATGTATTTGGGACATTATTGTCCATGGTGAAAAGTGTTAGTGAGCACGGCCATAACTACTGATGTGGTTCCCTGCTGGTATTCGTATTTCATGGTAGTACATTGCAAAGTTGCTGTCATTGGTCTAACACTCCCTTTGTAACTTAATCTAGTCCCTTACTGCCACATGAAGTTGGGTAACTGTGCTCTGAAATTAAATGGAGGTCCAAAATGGTCCAAACCCCCCTCAACCAGTGGATCTTCAATATACCAGTATTAATCTCAAATTTAGCCTTAATCTTTTTAGAAAACATGCCTGTTAGTTTTAGTCATATTATAGACATTTTTTACCTTCATCATTGTAGTCTGGTTTTGTAAACCAAGAATTAAAGCTAATTACATTCTAGTCAAAACTGTTTCTGTGTTAAAACTTATGTAAGTGCGAAAAATGGGATGTGCAGAGAATTGCTAAATATGCTGCGTTAAAGATGATTACAGTGATAGTTAAGACATACTGTAAGTTTATGATTTGTTATGCATTGTTGTTCACATATGTTTACAGTGGCTTTAGCTGATGTTATGGCGTCGGGTGTTCTGCCTAGGGGGCGCTAGAGGAGAGAGTTAGAGAGAGAGAAAAAAATGGGGAGGGATGAGAGTGAATGAACTTTACATGGCGACGGAGCTCGACGGAGTTTGGACTGAGTTATTTCTACACACACCCACATCACTTACACTAATTTAATTAATCTCAAAGAAATTGGTTCCAATGTTGTAGCAGGTGTTTAAATCTGTAATGCTTTACTCTCTTAACACTTTAACTGATATAAAACATGGATTTATTTTTTTTTACCTTGGCTGGATGATAGAGTTTAGACCTGTAACAGGGACCTGGGGCTGGGGCACCCCTCAGTAAACCCTTAATCTGCACCTAAAACTAGCAATTCTCCACTTACAGCAGCACCACGACCTGCCTCCTTCCTAGAGTTTTTATATCAGCAGGATATAGTCTTTTGTTATGCTTGAGCAGCCTTCCTAGTTAGGATCTATGTGTGAGAAACACTGTGCTGTCGGAGCAGGGTTAAGGCTTCCCAACTGATCCGAAATGTGTAATTCACATGCATTGTATTCACTGGCTGAACTAAGACACATAAGGAAAGGTCACGTTTATAATAAACCATTTTGATGCATTAAGCTGGTAGCCTTGGACCAACATACTGTGCGTGTAGAAACATTGTTAGATTGAGGATTTATGGCATGATAAGAGTACAAGGGTTTTCTCTGAGAGTGCAGTAGACATCGCTCAGTGATTCCCCAAAGTGTAGTGAGGAAACTCTCCACCTTTGCAGAGCTTGTCATTATTGAGGTACCACACTGTACAGAGCTTTATTGAAGCAGCAGGTGAACAGCCCGAGGTAATAGTAGCACTTCTTCCTGAGAGCTGCACTGCCAGCTTCTGTGACAGAGCTTTCCCAGTCTGATCAGCCCAACATGATGAAAACCACAAACAAGCAAAGGCTGGTATGGGTCAGATGAGGCTGCCACTGTGGTCCTGGTGTCCATGTGTGACAGTGTTTGCAGAGGGATGAGTGTCTCACAAAGATGAAGCCTCCGGATGGCTGTTTCTATTCTATGCAATGAGGGCCGGTCTGGGTCTCTGCTTCAGACCAGGTGGTGTTATGACATCCACAGCTAGTCCAGTAAGACACACATGGTTTTCAGAGGCTAACACATATAACTAATGTGAGAACAGGAGGGCAACGTACAGAGGTGACCTGAGAGGTGGCGCAGGTTTTATCTGGTACATTTTTACATTTCACATGTCATAACACAAACAATTAAATCTACTTTGAAACACTTAAACAAAAACAACTTAACAGAAGACAAAAGATATACATGGAAAAAAAGCTTAATTTCTTTATCATGCTGCTGCAGATGAGTTGACATATCATGGTTGCCATCGTAACCTAACATGTTTCTTCTGTTTTTTTTTTTTTTTTTGAATAGCTCAGCAGGCAGAGAAAAAAAAGTGACTCTCAGAGCAGTGCCAGAAAGATGTGATATGGTAAACAGAGCTCAAGGAAATGCTGATTCATCTAATCACCCTGCATCTTACAGATCTGCAAACTGTTCTCTCTCTCTCTCTCTCTCTCTCTCTCTCTCTCTCTCTCTCTCTCTCTCTCTCGCGCGCGCGCGTATACACATACATCAACAGCAGACTCAGAGGCCTCCTCAAGTTGCTAGTAAAAGCTGTTTGTTCATCCTTGTTCATCTGATACGCTGCTCCTTTGTTTAATGACAGTTTTTTTTCTTTTCTGTAAATCTGAACACAGTTTGATCTAAATAATAAACCTGATAATAAATTATCTTTTAAAAACAATATAATACCATATAATATGGAAATCAGTTTACAAGGGCTGGAAAAGGGCTGGATCAGAACTGAATGGTTGACTGAGGTTAGTACTAGATTGAATGTGTCTCATGTCAGTTCATGTCAAATCGAGTAGTTTAAGTGGTGATCGACAAACACCTTGGACTTGCAGGGTCACCACGAATGTGGAAGCCAGCTGGTGTGACAGCCATTCAAGATCCAAATTGCAGCATTTACTGAACTTAAAGCATGTGCTACAATTATCTCGAAACAAATACTTTTGCATGACAATAAAAAATCCAACTGAGAGTAAAAAGGCATTTCAGCGTCACAGCATTTATCAGCTCACAGAGAGGTCAAAGACAGGTCTCGTGATAATTGCTGTGATGAATACGAGTATTGAACTAGTAATAACAGCAAACATGATGTGGGGTTTTTAGCTGAAATACTGATGCAGAGAAGCCAACAGTAATGGGTGAGTGTTAGAAAGGTGAGCCTGATATCAGCCTGTAATCCAACAGAAAGCTTAGCTCCAAGATACATTAGCAGCTACCATTATCATAATGGCATTACAAAACAAGGTCAACATACACATATCAAAATGAACAAAAACAACAGAACCACAATAAAGCACTTGTAGGTCCAGCTTTAGTGATGCTTTTTAGACGTCAACCTTTGGAAATGTAATTTTAGAAGCTTTTCCTCAAAGAGAAAATTAAAGAGGTTATTTGACCCTCAGCCTGACCCGCCATGTGATCAGATCTTAATAAAAGTATGTTTGTCAAAAAGACATTAAATGGCTTCAGATGATTCCTCCCTTCACCCTGGCTCCAGTTATTCTGTACAGTGAAGAATCCATAAAATAAAAACCTGCTCTGTGGAGCAGAGGAACTGCAGCTAACAGCCATAAATATTCTTAAGTTAATTGCATCCCTTACCAAAGGATCACGTCAACTGCTAAAGGTCAGAGACCTCTTTTCTCTGTCTAATTAAAATGACATTAAAGTGCTTATTTTATAAAACACCACTAAAATCTACTGTATAAATAAATCCTCCAGCGTCCTTTTTTGACAGAACTAGACTAAGAGCCCATGGCAGTACGAGCAGATCCATGACACAGTAATAAGGTACAGAGAGGCTCTTTGGGATCAGGCACTTACATCATTGAGCCGACATGCTTGAAATGACCATGTTAACATGCTCTTTACTAGTTCACATTTTCTATAATCACTGTATGTACAAGGAAATATGCCATGCTTTTATGACTTTAAAGGAATATTCCGGCACAAACACACCGAATTGGCGGAAAATTTATGATTATTACGTCATCGTAATGCAATCAGGCCGAAAGGCAGAAGAACTAGTCTGCAGTGTACATACAAGATACACAAGAACTCTGATTGCATTTCCTTAAGGTAAAAATCATACATGTTCTTCCTTGAGCTGTGAAACTCCACTGCACTTGGTGATCGACTCGTCAGGGCTCCCCACCAAACAAGTGGCTGCTGGAGGAGAGTGGGTGAGTTGTGTTTGGTCTCTTTGCTGAAGAAATCAGGCAAAGCTAAAAAGATGTTTGATGGCTAGTATTATGGCTGGGACCCTATATGTACTGATGATGAAGTTAGGTGCTGTTCTGACGTTATTTGTGGCTATAGAGTGGCGTTTTGGTTGAGGTTTGTGTGTGGAGATATAGACCACTGTGTATTGCTATTGTGCGGTCGTTGCTGAAGTTAGTGTAACTGGGGAAGCAAACAGTTGGCAAAATTCATCTATTGAAGGGGTGTCTATGGTGTGTTTGACCCTAACTTTATTTTACGCCTGAATATCCCTTTAAGTGTCTTTAATTACAAGAGGATTTTCTAGGATCAATACAAACTTAAACACAGACTTGTTCAGCTTAAGTGTAGTCATTTAAACTCCCAAAACTTGGTTGGGCCTCTTTGACTGAGAGTTACTGCACCAATGCCCATTGCATGGAAACAATCAGCCTGTGCTAATACTGAGTCCAGACTCCTCTATTCTTTTGTCTATATTTGGGTCAATTGTTTCTCATCTTCTTTTTTTAAAAGCAGATTACCTGTGGAGTTAAGCTTAGGTAATGATCAGGAATGCATGTATCATTTGTTCACCCATTTTTCAAAATAAAATTAGAAAAAAACAAAAAAAGAAAAAAACACTTCTTTTTTTATATGTGTTTACAAACTATAATTAGAAAAAGGGACCATGATGTGTTTCCCAATTCTCTATTTTATGTTCAGATAAAAAAAATGGAAAAATCGGATAATGACCAAATTTATCCATTTGTTCCATCTCCGACTGGCACAAGTTGACATGCAAAATGTACTTTTTTTTAGCCCAGGTAGACATGTTGGTTGTCTCTGGTTTACAAGTTGCTTGATATCAGAAATGTGACATCTGTACATTATGGCTCTTGATGCTCAGTCTTCTTGTGAGCCTCTCCAAGCTTCTGAGATTTACTTCTCATTTCTTTTGCTCGAGCATCCTACTCTCTTAGATTCTTCCAATTCAGTCACCAGTCATTGACACAGCACTCTGTAAAAAGAAAAAAAGCCAGTCTTTTCTGCAATGACCTTCAGTTATGCTGTTCCTAAGAACTGTCATTGCCTCTTCATGATTGCAGTTTTATGTACGATGCTAGACAAAGAGAGACACAGTATTGTAATACCTTCATCTGCATACCTTCATCTGAAGCCTTACAGAGTTTGATGAAACCATTTGGCTGGGACAAATAACCAATGATCAACACATTTAACCCGAACTTTGGTTACACCAAATGTAAGAGCTGGAACTTCTAACTCCGCCACTTCTAATCATACATTAATTTAAATTATTTAGGAAGCATCACATCAATATATTGAGATGCTCTGAGGTTAACTGTGCCTCTAACATCACAGTCCTCTATTCATTCCAGAGCACACTGAAGCATACACATAGCATCAATTCAGATTTATACTGACGGCCTCCCATTCAGCGGAGAGGAAGGGCTGTGAATTAATCTCATGCGGAACTATTTAAGCCTTCTTAGAAATTGGTTTGTGCTGAAATCGCATCTAATTAATTCCATTGTCAGGATTTTTTAACTGGTTTTCAGGCCACACTGGGGGGTCGCAGGATTAGATGAGACGCTGATAAGAGGAAATCAGAGAAGATTGTGTCGATGCTTCGTTGGCTGACACTGACTCACACTCTGAGTCAGAGCATCAGTGAAGGAGATAAAACAGGAAAATAGGTTTGATGAGAGAGGAGCAGATAAAGATGGTCTGTTTTCTATGTGCATTTTAATTTCTATCATCTCCTTATAGAGCACCATTTAAAGTGCTGAACTGAAGATTCCTCTGTATAACATCTTAAAGATTTTTTCTCTGTAAGCTTCATTTCCCCAATGCTACCTCTTCCATGAGGCTTTATGTGATTAAGAATTCATGAGCCCTCTGTTTTGAGATCTAAAGTAACAGACTACCTTAATATGTTAGATTCACAGCCTCAGGGAAAAACACCATGGAAACATTACCATATGGAGACATCAGCAAGAACAGCTTGTTGAATATAGTCTGTAGTAACATCATATCTTTCCCGTCTCTTTTTTATGTATGCACCCACAGTTTGTGCGTTAACTTATTCAATGCTCTGATATAACTGGAGCAATATGCTCTGAATGCTACTCGGAAAAGGCTCCTCTGGCAGTAACCCATCACTGTAACTCTATGTGTTGATTTTGCCGCTGCTTAAGTCCTCTCATTGAGATACCTGTTCAGGAACCAGGGATTTTCTTCTGTTTGATTTACTCCAGTAATATAGACTCCCAAAGAGTCAGGGGCCTTGGGCCAACAGGTTTAAACATATACTGTCAAAATTAAGAACAGCAAAGGCTGAGAATTTACATTCTCTATGATCGGTTGTCACGGTACGATAGCTATGCAGATGACACACTGCAGTATATTGCCATATCTCCTAATGACCCAGGACCAGTTTATACTCCTTTTTACTGCATTTTAGATATGAAGTTATGGATGGCAAAGAACTTGTTACAGCTCAACAAGGACTAACTTTTAGTCATTGGTACTGGAGTTAAGGGAGAGAAACTTGATGCTAAACTCCAAAATAACCAAGTGAAGAATCTAGGCATGGTATTTGACCAAAATCTCAATTTTGAGACACACATTTGAGCCATTACAAAGAAAGCTTTTTATCACCTGAAAAATATTGCCAGGGTCAAACAGTTTCTCTCTCGAGCTGATGCAGAGACTCTAATTCATGCTTTTATAACTTGCAAAACTGACTATTGCTATGCTTGTATATCTGGTCTTCCTAAATTACACCCATTTTTAAGTTTTTGCATCAGCTTTAGTATCTTTTAAAAATGGTGCCACTCCGTAGATCTAGACCCTCTGACTTCTGGACTCTTGTCTGTGCATTGGGGGCATGTTTTATTTTGTGGTCTGGCTTGGCTGGGATACCCACAGTCTGCTTGGCATTCTGGGGTACCTCTTTGACAAGGGCTTTCCGGCTTATTATAAGATGCTCTCACAACTTTCTGGCTGCACATTCACAGCCATGACACCTGCCTCCCTTTTTTTGCTTTGTAGCATAATCAGGTGCATCCAGTCGAGGAATTTGGAGGGGGTTTGGTTTGGTGGCTTTGGGCCTTTGTGCAAGATCAGCGTGATCTATTTAGATAATCTTGCTCATTGCCTTTGCACCTTATCATGTTGATTGAGATATTTTGCTTCTACTTTATGGTACTTATCCATATATTCACATAACTTCTGATATCCCCATGTTGCAGTGGTTCCTGCTCCCTATTAACCCCAAACCTATTCAGAATTCTCACGTGATGTCACAAACCATTACAGGCCATTTTAGAATAAACAAATGCAATTTTTTAAACAATTATAATAATTAAAAAAAAAAAAAACATAATGAAGGTATTTCCATTTTGGTACAAACAGCTGACTTTGCAGTACAACCGCAAAGAGGAAGAGATTGTGGACCCCTATCACTGTTTTCACAACAACACATCCGGGTGATTATGTGGTCTTAGGTCACCTTCAGTGAGACAATACTGGCTCATTACTAAATGGCCTTCACGGCTTCATGGTCATGCATCCTGCTTTGGAATGGTCTGGGACCAAAGGGCAACCATGTATGTTAACATGCATAAGTGGACCAGGTAATGAAACTGGACGACTCGACTTGGGGAATTATAACTTCATTTTTTTTTTTGTCTTGGGTCTATAAAACAAATATTTGTCCGTTGTACTCACCATCCACACTTTAAACACAGTTCTGCCTACACAAATGTAATCAAAGCTTATGCCTGACTAGAAAGCCCCTATGGACCAACCAAATATCTCTTTTAAAGGGAGACAAAGGTGGCTTTTACATTTGGTGTCTACATATGTTTGGGAGGAGCGATTGGTAGTCTAAGAGACACGTCAGAGCAATCTAACAAAGCTGGACGTTAACGGTGGGATTCAAGGAGAGAGAGAAGAAATTAGAGCTGCTCTGTTTGCTGTTATGTCCCCATCCGATAACAACACACTCTCACATACACACATTTAATTTGTTAGCCGGGCCTCAACATAAAACACAGTCTCACTCTGCATTTGCAAATAGTGTGCTGTTGTTTAATGGTGTTGAACTGAATCATGGCTTAATGTGTAAAAAGCTAATGGCTAAAGCAGCATGGAGTCCTCTAATGTTTGAACACAGAGGAGATTGAGTTTTCGACACTGCTGCGTTCAGCTTGCTGGCTCCTTTCAAAGCAAAAACTCCAGAGTCATGGGCGTGCACGATAAACACAACAGCTTTTCTGCATCACAATCAAAAATAGACTCTAAAACTCCTCATTTCAAATTCATTGTGTACCTTTCACAATGAGACCGTAGACAGTATTTGATATTTCAGTAGTCTGGAACATAAGTGCTATCTGCTCAGTGTAGGGTGGCCATACGTCCTCTTTTACCCGGACATGTCCTCTTTTTGGGGGGCTGTCCGGGCTGTCTGATCATGTCCGGCTTTGTCTGTGGAAGTTTTTAAAATCCTTCAAATGTCCGGGGATTTGTACGGAAGTTTCGAGTTTGTATCGCGTGGATTTACTGAGTTAAAAGCGCGTAAAAGACAAACTTGATCTGACCTGAAAAACTCTCAAAATTAACTATGCGCGATGCCGTGACTCTTCCCCTGCATAGTCGTGTCCTCTTTTTGGGGATTCAGAATATGGTCACCCTAGCTCAGTGATTACTTTAAGTAGTACTAAGTTATACCTGAATGAACAGGCTTTAGTTTGAGCTGAGATGTGTAAAGATAAGATAAAATGAGAAGAACTTTACTTATCCCCGAGAGGAAAATCCACTATGGTTCATTTGATTGTAAGGACTTTCAGTTTTATTGAAAATATCCTCAGTTTTTGTCTTGTACACTGATTTAGACATTTCAGAGTCAGATAGATAGATAGATAGATAGATAGATAGATAGATAGATAGATAGATAGCATTGTACGCATTCGGCGGGGGAGTTGCTGTGAGGATGCTCGGCTCAAACAGCATACCCCCAGGGAAGATACGCAATCTCAATCATACGTCCATAGGCTGTATCAAGTTTCAATCATACAAAACATGAACCCCCTAATACCTTTTAAAAATGGAGCTGCACAGAAAAAAGAGGACTTGAGCACAAACCAGTTTTACAGTAACTACATATCAACACTGTAAGCAGGGGGGAGAAAAATGTATTTTCTGTATCATAAATTTCTAAAGTTTGTCCACAGCTCCATAGGGATTGCTGGAGGAGGCGGGATTTATGACCTATCCTGCAGCCTGTCACCAGAGGGTGCTGTTCTTGGGATAGCTTCACCCAGCAAGGAGACAGACGGCGTCCATTCTATGTAAAGTGTATGGAACAAACTAGGTGACATTGTGAGGAACTGTGGGAAAATTATGGGGGAGCATATAGCTGGACCAGCAAAAGAGGCAGGTTTCTGTGAAGGTAGACAAAGCCCATAAGGATACACTCCATCCACTATTAGTGATGCTTCAGCTGCTCCCGTTTGGATTAAGGTGTAGGTACCTCAAAATCCGGAATATGGATACGAGGAGAAGTACGGCACTCAGTTGTATTTATTTATGTAACGGATGTGGCTAAAGGCAGTTATTGACATTTGCTGTAATGGATTATTTTGATGGTTTTGCTTGTCTGATTTATTTTTGTAAGGCTGCATCTCTGTGCTGGACCACTTTGTGCCTCTATGACATAAAAGTTTATGATTAATGAAGTGTGCACACAAAAATTAGGGTTATGGTAACTAGGGTTATGGTACTTTATAAATGTATCTGCTGCTGACACACTACTTGTGTTTGCAACATGTTTCATCAAAGTGGTGTAAAATGACGGCCATAATACCCAGGCCTCTATCCAGCAGATAACATGTATATGCTGAGTGAGAAAACAATAAATCATTTTAATATCTACTGGGGAAAATCAATATTTTTCTGCATGTTAAGCGCAAAGGCAATACTGAAATTTCAATAAATTTGTGATTTACTGTGCAGGCATATCTAATTCTGATGATTCTGATAATTTAACACTCAATTATACATTTTTGTGTGATTTTTATGACGAGTCTACTTTGATCAAATTAACTCTCTTATGTCCTTTAATAGAGAGACCTTTTAAGAACTGGGATTAAGAACTGTGTACCTGCAGTCATGGGGCTCAGCGTTCTGCTGCTGACCTGCTGCTGTCCTGCAGAGGCTCCTCACTCCTGCATAACCTCCTGCCGTCTCCCTGTCCCTGCACACATATCTTCAGCACATTAGGCCCCCAATGAGCTGTGAGCCTCCACAAAACAAAGCAATACAATCAATTAAGAGTGGGCATGAATGGCAGGCTGCTCTTGCCAGCAGACTTTGGTTGCAGCAGATTCCCAGACCTGCCAGTGTGCCTACAACACTGATAAGCCATTAAACACATAAGTTTAAATTCATGTCAATGTCAGGAGTGAGGGGCAACATTTTGGTTAAAGTTGAAATACTTGCACCTTCAATAAAAGTTCTGATTGTTAAATCCTACAGAGTAGACACCCAAAATGATAATTTTTCAAGGACTCGGGGTTAAGGGGGTGATGCCATCGAGTATGTGGAGTCTCATTAGGGCCACAACCAACTCACTATAACTATGTTGTCTCCATCCCTGCTAGTAAACAGACTGCACTCCAGCAGCAACTTTTCTGGAAAATAATAGAGCTATTTTTCCATCATTAACTATTCAACCAAGCTATAAGTTAAACAGCAGGAATTTAAGTGCACGGGAAGATTTTTGGATGAGTTGATGAACCGTTTCTTTAAGGGATTAATTGTGTTTTGCACTGGGTTTGTTTAAATTTCCAGAATGGCTGTAATGTGACTTTACATCATTGACCTGACTCTGTGTCATATCATCTATTTGGAGTGATGGTGTGATTTTTCCATGATGCTCAAAGGGATTTACCAATAAGAAATGATTGAAACCTTACAGATCTCCTCAGCTTTAAAGAAGTTCAGAGCAACACTCAGCTTTTTGTTCGGCTATAAAGATTAATGCTGCTGTTTTGGTGTGTGTACTGAAAGTATGATGACCCTGAGGGGTACCTGTGAAATATTTGATGACTGCAAAAAAAGCCATTCAAAATATGCAGACAAACATTTCAACAACAACATACTTTTTAATATGCTGCAAAAAACATTAAACCCACTGAATATTTTTTTTTTCGATAGGCTATAAAAAATTTATGTTGCTATATATTTTTTATGTGCTGAAAAAAAGGGAATTGTTTTGGATCTTCAACAAGTAAACAACACAGCACGTCATAGTGGTCATTAAGTAGTGGTGCAGCACTGAGGCTGATTGTGTGCACGTCTTCTATCGTCAATTAGGCCAGCTTTAAGACCGCTACCGACCCACGCCTCAGCGCCAGAGTATTATTGCCCCGACGCAGCGGTACTTGGCTCCCTGAACACGTCCTTGTGATCTCGTAAACTACCTTTGAAGATTTTTTTAGTGTATACATATTTTTTGGTCGCTAACCCTCGCTTTCTTCTGTTTTTTTCTAGTGCCTCCCTCTGTTCATATCCCCTCTTCTCATATTTTCATTAATTTCACTTATATCTCAACATGTCCTGACTGGAAACAGTTTTGAGTGCACTAAACTTCTCATCAGTTTTTAGGATCATGTCTTTGCTTACTAAAAATAAACATTGAACTAAATCATGACTTTCAATGCCAGACTTACCCTCTGCTTTATCTGCTGGCCCTCACCACAGATGGCCAGGCAGCCTGAGGGTCACCAAGTGTCAGTCAGGTTTGAGAGAGCTGCTGAAAAAACAAAGGTTTTTTGACGGCCTGCAAAAGAAAGATAAACCAACAAATAAACTATATTGAAGCATAATACATTAAATTGAATGACTATAAGCTGTCAAATATGCTCTAGAAAAATGTTTGAAACTAGTGTAAATAGTTTAAATTATTAAATTGTACATCCTCACCCCTTATATATGTATATTTATTTATCTTGATTGTTCTGATTTACAGGTCACAAAAATCTGAAATCATCAGAATATTGTGGAGAAGTCCTGTTTATTGTCAGTTCTTTCAGTCCTGATGAACTCTGGACAAATGCAAAGGTTACTGAGCCTTTATTCCCTCACTCTGGTTCAGGACACATAACCACAATCATGAAGAAGACCGCTGACCTGACAGTCATCCAGAGGACCATCACTGACCCCTCCACAAGGAGGGTCAGCCTCAAAAGGTCCCTGCTGAAAGGTCTGGCTGTTCACAGAGTCGGTACTGAAGGGAAAAGTGACAGAGGAAAAGAAGACCAAGCAACAGGGATGAGAGCAGCCTTGAGAGGATCATCAAACAAAGCAGATTCAAGAACTTCAAGGAGCTTCACAAGTATGGGCTGACATTTGTGCCACTAGAAACTAAAGAATCTGAAAAAGTTAAGTACTATTTAAAATCAAATAAATTCAGTTTCAAGAGATCAATGTAAATTTTAAAGCATGCTTTTCAAATTCAGTATACTTATTCAATTTCAGTTTCTAGGGGCGCAAACTCAGCCCATACACAAGGACTGGACTGAGGCTGGAGTCAGAGCATTAAGAGCCACTACACATGGACTTGGACTGAAGTGTTGTGTTCCTGCTGTCAAGACCCTCTTGAATCAGAGACAACATCATAAGAGTCTCAGCAGAACTAAAGAGAAACAGAACAGGATCCATTGATGTCAGGGTGGAGAAGGGGGGAAAAGGTGGCCATTGTGAAGTAGTAAAATACCAAATCTGTCATCTTGTTCTCATCCTACTGTACAAAGCAAATCAGACAAAGCATTTGTGGAGGTTAGCAGGCCACACATTATGAAAAAGTACAACACATTCATGAGGAGCATGGACCTCCTTGACGCATGCATCCAGAAGTGGCAAGTACCACATGAGATCACAGAGGTGGCAAACCATCATGTTAGGCCTGGTCAATGTATGGTTGCCCTACCCCTGCAACTACAAACTACTCGGTGTCAAGAGGCCACTAAAACAAAGAAGCTTCCAAGCAGAGGTTTCCACAAGCCTGATTCTCCTGCATTCACAAAGGGGGCGCCCATTATATGACAGCCCATCTCTACCACCATTACCACCCAAGAGAGTCCGTACTGGTATTCCAGATGACGTTTGCACTGACCACGGACCACATTGCACACTGGCCAGTGAAATGTGAGAAACAAGGTTGTTGCGAACTCTGCAAAGCAATGCTACCACCACTCTCAAATGTGACATACGTCTTTGCTTCACAGAGGAGTAAACTTGCAATTGATGCAATGCTCGTAAGAAAGCTAATAATGATATTAGCTTTCATCATCAATTAGCTTTCACCAGCAATGTTAGGCAGCAAGCTAGCATGAGGAGGAGTGTGCAGAGCAGCGCTGTCTCCCCCTCATAGGCGAATTACTAATGAGCTACTGGAGCTCTGCAGAAGAAAAGACCCTCACATCATTTATTTTCTTCAACTTCGCAAAACCAAAAATGCACTTACTCCTCCTTCTACCGTGTTGATGTAAGCGCGTTGTGTCACCTTGAAAGTTATCTGTGCGAAACAGTGACGGTTTGAGCTTATAAACCAGTACTTAAGGCAGAGAAAATTCCTCAATCATTTTCTGTAATCAAGGTACTCGAGGAATCGATTCAGCCCTCGTCTTCAGTTTGGCCTTATTTTTGAAGTCAGAGAATCTCATGTGTATGTCTAGTCATAATTTTGGGTTGTGGAATAACTGATATTGTTAGAAGGGATAGAAAAATGTGTCAAAATAACACCCAATTACCTAAACTTTACAATCAGGATAATGAACTGCTGTGACTAGAGCAGCAAAATCTATCTGGAATGTTCTATAGGCTTAATGCATCTGCAGTACTTGTTTGTGCGATGCACCATTATTGAACATCTACAGGACCCTCCCATGGGATCTGTTACTCATACATGGCTCTTTGATGTAAAAGCGAGCTCCAGAGTGTGCTGTAAACGCAAAAAGTGTCAGTGTCCTCCACAGAAGCAGAGGCCTCTTGTGGATAATACACGAGGACTCTGAGTCAGCCACTACGCCTCCAGGATTTAATGACATCAAGAAGGGTCATTTAGTCGTCATTGAACTGGAACGAGAGGCTTTTACTTCCATAAAGCAGCAGCTCCAGATATAACATTTACTTTATGATAAACAAATCAGACAGTCAACTACAAAGTAAGGTTATATGCAGCAGGCGTTTGTATGTGAAACTGTGTAAGACAGCAACACATTATTACCGCTGTGGAAATAATAAGCAGCTGCAGTGAAGTTTCAAATGTTAAATATAAAGTCTGAACTGAAATGATCAGTTCACTGAAGTCGTTTAAAAACAAAACACATTGACTGAGAGGGAGCACGTCCTCAGGGGGATGCCAATAGAATAAAAAAAAAGAACATGTTATATCAATATAAACACAAAATAAGACCCAAAGCTTGAGGAAGGTTTTAGCACACATTAAAGCTTTTCTACAATTCAAAAAGTTTGCATCGAATATTTGAGTGAAGAAGGGCCATGGAAAACTGTTCATATTTGATGTTGACTAAAAAAAACAATCATGATTACCGAGCTATCACCTTATCATGGTGGAGGGGTTTGTGTGTCCCAATGATCCCAGGAGCTGATTTATTCAGGGGCTTCATGCCTCTGGTAGGGTTACCCAAAGCAAACATGTCCTGGGGTATAAGACCAGATGAAGTAGCTTAAAAAGACCCTTTATGATGATCTCAATAAATAGTAACCATTTCCCTGGCCTGGACGTGGGTCACATCAGGCTGAAAATAGAGTCCTACCAGGTGTTTTTGTCCTGTGGGACGCTAAAGGATGGAGAACGACTTCCTGATGGCTTTGAAGGGGTCCGGGACCACCATTTGGCATCTCAGTAGGGGGGATGAAGTGCCCTGTCAACATGGTGGGGATGGTGCTCTTGACCAAGGTTATAATAGTTTAGTTTAATTTCATTTTGACTTTTTTGTCTGTAATTCAGTTAGTTTTAATTGGTTTTTAGAGCAAGTTTATTAGTTTTTGTTAGTTTTGGCTTGAGTGAAAAGCTAAACTTTTCAAAGGCAATCAACTCACACAGTCTTGTAGACACACCAGTCTCAATATTACGAGTGCATCTTCCCACTTGTGGTGTTCCTGGCTGTTTACTAACCAGCAGCTCTTCGTTAGTCATCGGTGAAAACAGTCCATTATTGTTGTCTCCTGCTTCCTGGTGCGATCTCCTGGCTGAGATATTGCTTCTTTTTCAGGGGAGCTACTCAGAGAGGCCACTTTGTCGAGGTATTCGTGATTTAGCGTTCTTGTGTCAGCTTCTCGCTGTCTTTGTCGTATTTAAAGAAATTTCATATGGGACTTTGTCACTCTCTCCTGAGTTCTGTTGCCATTTTAACAGGTAGAATAGTGATAGAAGGTCAACTGTCAACAAGATGTGGTGAACTGTGAGGTGCCGTACAATGCTGCTGGTGTGCATCAATTTTGCCTCTGTCCACCCCCCCTCCTTCTCCATCTCCCTCTCTCCTCTCAGTAAACCCAGCTCAGTCTCAGCAGATGACTGTCTAACATGATTCTGGTTCTGCTCGAGGTTTCTGCCTGAAATGATGATTGATTGGTTAATTGATTGTGATTGTAGGCAGGCAGGTGGTGTTCAAAGATGACCTTAACTTTAAATGTGTTGTGTATTTGTAGAAATATTACAATATTTTCATATTTAGAAATTATATCCATGTTTTTATAGGGCAAGTGGTTCTTCTTTTTGTTGATGTGTAAATGTCAGTACACCTTTCTGCCAGGTTAACAGCACCGTAGTGAAGCGATACATTTGTGATCGATTTGCACTTGAACAGTAAAGAAGCATAAAACTGTATCTGGTAGTTCAAGTCATCATCAACCAAAAGTTAAGTTAAGTTTTAATCTGACCTGTGGCTGATAAGAAAACCTCTGCCATGGCCAGGAATCAGATTTTTATAATAGTAACATTCATTTTTCTTCTCAGTTTGTGCGATTTTTTCTCAGTGGACTCTATCAAGGATAAACGTGTTCTTAACTTTGAGGATCAGCAAAAAGTGAGACTGCGATAACCTCTGACATCCTGTAAGAAGAGAGCTTCTTTCTTCGTCTGGATGGTTTTTAATCCGACATTTGTCATTTCAATAATGCCCATTTGCATTTCCCCTTAGAGAGAATACTTGTTGCATACTGATGAGATCCTGATTTGTGTTTTGTTGTGGAGGTTATCAGATATCTCACTTGACTTTTCCTCTGTCATTTTTGCCCAAGTTCATCCCCAGTGTGACAAGTTTAACAGAGCGGCCCTGCTGCACAGACTGTTATTGGCAGATGTAATGTCAGTGGACCATCTGGTTCGGGGTTCTGTCAAATAATGAAGATTTGAATTTTTCAAGATATGGTGTGTTGGGCAAAAACTCAGCCAAAGCTCTCGGTCTCTCCCGCAGAGTTTGGAGTCTGGAGTAACTCAGTGATTGTGCGCCAAAATAACATTTGAAGGGAGTAATGGAAAGGTTTCCCTCTGGGCAGGGAGTAACAGCACTGTAGCACAAATTAGACGAATGCTCTGTGGGAAATGATCAAGTTAGTTTTTAATAAAGCCCACATGAAAAACACATTCTTGAGCACCGGGGGTCTACATCCTCAAAGGAAAACCAACAGCAGGCATCTAGCCATCAAACTTTTTCCTGCAGTGAAAAAGTTGCTTTGAAGGAGTCCCCAGTTGACCCTTTGGAGGCTCTGTAGATAGTGCTGCGACACCTGGACACGCTCTTTTAAATGATAATTATTGTGTGATGGAATTTATATTTGTGATGGGAATTACGGCTCTTTTTAGTAAGCCAGATCATTCAGCTCAACTCACCGAGAAGAGCCGGCTCTTTAGGCTTTTCATTTTACCACTTACACATTTTCTAATTCAGCCAAATTTAGCGTTGTTTGGCTTATGATATGTATGTATGTGTACACATACCTCTTAATCAATTCAACACATCCTTTGTACTGAAGTATTCACAAGTAAAAAATACATTTTCTAATATCAGTAAATTGCTGTAGCCAATCAGTTTTCATTGCATTTACAGACCCTTGTAACTCTCTGAAACCACCCAGTGCTCTGACTTGCTTGTAGAACCACTCTGCTACACAAAGCAGATAGAAATCCCATCATTCTGCCTTGTAGGTTTTTTCTACAGTCTGTGGGGGGAAAAAAAGGGTGGCTCCCATCGTTCATGTTTAAGAACGATGGGAGCCAGCTTGTTCGCAACCAACAGATCACTAATTTGTGTGTGTCTAAAATTAGAGAACAGCATTTTTGGCTCTTTTGCAACAATTTGTTGCAAAACCAAGGGTCAGAGTGAGTGGTAGTTGTATAGTCGAGTCACCAAACGTGGGGTGTCAATCATGTTTTGAATCCTCCAAGTCATCAAAGAAAAATCAAATATTCTGAATCAGAGTTTGATCCTCGTGTTCAATATTTGTATGTATCATAAGAGGGACTGCTGTTCACCCTAAACTGATCACTCTTAGGTATCACACTGACTGTGCAGGTCTTTTTGGATCTGTAGAAAACACCTTGTATTTGTTGTATTAGTTGTACAGGCCCAGCACTGAAATGTGACTTATGGTACTGTCAGTCCAGCCAGGTCCATATACCTCCTGTAAGTCACCAAATATGACCTCAACTTGTTTGACACACTCATGGCTTTGGTCCGTAATGCTACAATCCTGTAAACAAAAATGTATCTTTTAATGAAATTAATTAAATAAATTAGTCATGAGGTATGTGCATTTTAAAGGGGAAAACCTATTGTATTTTAACCCATATTTGCCTGTCTATGCTTGTGTTTATACATGAACAACAGTACCGCGCCTAAGCCCACCTCCTCCGGCAGTGCCAAGGCCAAGGAAGCGTATCATGCCTGAGCTCAGTATGGGGCATCCTGCTTGGGTACAGAAGATTGTATGATTGCCAAGTGTTGTGCAGCATGTGTAAATGTTTCTTTTACACTTCATGCATGTTGCACTCCTCTTGCCTGCAGTAACTGTAAGATCTTGAAAAGCAAAATACACAATTGGCACCTCTGCAAGCATCCTGGCAGGAAATGTTGCTGAACAGGAAAACAAGTCAACAGATTGGCCCTTGGCGTGAAACCACATACATTATCAGGGCCCTCTGCAAAAAATACAAAAAACAACAAAAACAAAAAAACAAAAAGTCTTGAGTCACCACGTGCTATTTCTTTGTTGTAAATATCAGTGATGTACGGAAGAGGGTTAGGGCCACTGGGAAGAAAGAAAGGTCAAAAAAAATTTTTTTAATTATTTTTTGAGTTTAAAGTCAGAGATCTAACTTCTTTTCCTTGGAATGAAAAAAAAAATCAGATTTTTTTTCCAGTGGCCCTTATCCTCTTCTGTAGTGATGTGACATCTTTTCACTCAAAATACTTTAATTCTAAGAAAATCTTAACCCTTTCAGTCCCTGTGCAGAGTAAGCCATTTACGTAGTTTTGCATTAAACTCCTCTAACCTCATTTCAGGATTTGCTTTATGATTAATCTGCTGACACAAACAGTGTCAGCTCTGACCTTTATATTTTGGTAAGTTTGAAGACCACCCTAACTGCTAACTAGAAAAGCACTCGGAGAGCGCAGACCTCTGCCAAGCAGCTCATGTCCCCCCTTAAACAAGAAATGCCCTGACCAGGACTCGAACCTAGGACCTTCTGGTTGTGAGGCGACAGTGCTAACCACTACACCACTGTGCCGTCTATCTACACCACTGTGCCGCCCATTGGTTATCTTTCAGCATTGAAAATTCTAAACGACACCCTTATTTTTGTGTGTTCTGGATCACAGTATCCAGAATTTTGTCTGGATCCCCACCAAAATTTAATGGGATCCTCCTGGGGCTGAGACGCACCTCTGGTGAAAATTTCATGTCAATCCATCTGTTACTTTCTCCGTAAAGTTGCTAACAGACAAACAAACAAACCAACGCTACCGAAAACATAACCTCCTTGGCGGAGGTAAAAAGGTGCAGGATCTGCATATGAACGTATTCAAACTGGACTACAACACTTATCCTGTTTGTTTCTAAAAGAGCTATTTGATTAGCTGGATTGTGGACCATTGTTGCAGATGCATAAAGCATGAGCATATTTACTTTTATGAAGAGAGTAAGTGAAACAGCTGTGTTGTTATCAGAGAGAAAGCAGTACTTTGTTTTTCTGTCTGTGGTTTAGCCATGCAGAGAGTTTGAGTTAATCTAAAACTGCATCAGGTGGGCCACACCAGTAAAGCTCATTCTGTGTGCAAGACACCAGCCTGCATATAGTGAACGCAACACTCTTCCTCTGAGTGGTCCACGCACATTTCACTTCATCAGTCCCACAGCAGGCTGGAACATAAACACAATCAATCATAGCATGGTCCTGCACAAAATGGTCAGTGAGTGATAAATGAAGGAGGGGGATGTTAGCAGGGAGCCCAGCCATTTTATGGATTATTTGGAACAACACCTCAGCAGAGCCACGGAGAGCTTCAGCCCTGTTGATGATTGTTTGAGTTCGATTTTTATTGTGAGGCATCCCTCAGGTGTATGTCACAGGGAGGTTCAGGATGATCACAATACATACTGGATATCTCGACACAAATCCTCTCTGATCCTGGTCAGATCACACACACTGAATCAAACAGCAAATATCCTGTTTCATTACCGCTCCCTGTTGAGCCCACATCCGGCCGCAGAGCACATCTTACAGATCACAGAGTAACTGCTTTGTCGGTTTCATCTCAAACTGACACGATAAGCTTTTATTAGATTTTGCTTTATGATTAATTTCTTAACATACATACAGTATTTAACCAAAGTAATGCTGGATCTGTCTTATTTGAAGAATTACAGCAACATAACTGCATTACAGGGAGACTCAGAAAAACAATACTTAAAGGGATATTCCGGTGTAAAATTGATCTAAGGTCGAACACACTGTAACACAGAGCTAGACACCCCCTCAAAAGATTAATGTTGCCGACTGCTTGCTTCTCTAGTTATACCAACTTTAGTAATGACCACACAATAGCAATACACAGTGGTCTATGTCAAGTCGATGACAAGTCGATTACTGAGTGCAGCGGATAGTTTCCATACAGCAATAATTATCATATTAATCATTTTGCACTGTAGATACGGTAGTTCTTCTGCCTTAGCGTCTCGGTCTGATTGCATTTCCATGAAGTAATTATCATAAATGTTCTTCCTTGAGCTGTGAAACTCCGCTGCACTCTGTGATTGACTCGTCAGGGCTCCCCCACAAACAAACGGCTGCTGGAGGAGAGTGGGTGAGTTGTGTTTGGTCTCTTAGCTAAAGAAATCAGGCAAACCTAAAAAGATGTTTGGTGTCTAGTACTATAGCTAGGACCCTAAATGTACTGTTGATGAAGTTAGGTGCTGTTCTGAGCATTATTTGTGGCTATAGAGTGGCTTTTTGGTTGAGGTTTGCGTATGGCTCCTCAGACCGCTGTGTGTTGTTATCATACGGTCGTATCTAAAGTTGGTATAACTAGAGAAGCAAGCAGTCGGCAACATTCATCTATTGAGAGGATGTCTAATTCAGTGTTATGGTGTGTTTGACTATAACCTAAACTTATGCTGGAATATCCCTTGAATTTTCCGACAGGAACCATAATCATCTGTGAGCTGGTATATTGCCTAACCTTATACACTCTCTAAACAACATCAGATCATGCACATTCTGTCCTCTCAAATCTTCATCTTCACAAACATTTTAAAAAACATATTAAGCTCTCAGTCATATTATGTAATAACCCACAGACACTTTTTATTGAAAGAGAAGTGCAGCGTAGGCTTCTAGTTGAATCATAGGCTGTAGACCTCATCGTGGCAGTTGCTAGTTTGACTCTGCCTCATCCTCTGTCGAATGTCCCCCCTCTCTTCCTGCTTCCCATAACTCCTCTCTCTCTCTCTCTCTCTTACTCTCCCTTTAAGCTATGCCATTGAAGAAGCACAGACGTTCCTGTAAGCGGAGCTCAGCCATTATTATGATACAACATATCCACCTTTATTTTTCTGTGAGAGTCCAGATTTTGTGCAGAAATTACAGACTTTTTACATTTTTTTTTCTTTTTTTTTACAGAAATGAAAATGTCACTGTGATTTTTTGGTGGTAACGATTATATTTATAAATGTATTAGATTTTATACATTCTTAGTTCTATCTATATCAGTGAGCCAAACCCTCAGTAACTGTCTGAACACTAAGCTTCATTTGGCATGATAGGTTCAGCCATACTTAATGTTCATTTGATCACAGTATGATGCATTTCAGGTCCGTAATAGTGCTGACGCACATCTTGATCCCCTCCTCAAAGGAAAGGCTACAGAACAGGATCTGGTTTTATTGAAGTCTTCTCCCCGTCAAGTGCGCCGTGGTGACACGGGAGCAGCTGTCAGATGTGTGTGGATAAGGAGAGACCGATGCTCGCTGTGACAGCACACTGATGCCCATGCTGTGGACCTGCCACTCCCGGCCATGTCTCTGCAGCACATTTCTCTGTCAGAGCCATTGTGCTGTGAGTGGCAGTGGCCGAGGCTCCCACAAGACACACAGTGGCATGCTGGGAACACAATTCTAACCTCAGAATTTTGATGACGTGCCAAACTGGATGATGAGGTCTAGTGGGTCTGTAAAAAGCAGCCTAAAATTCATACTCCATTGTTTTTAAAGCTGAACGTGTGCACATCAAGAACACATCATTGTCCACCTGGACTCTGTTTTATGTTCTGATTTTGTCCCTTTAAAATCACAGAGTTTTGGATGGGCTCTTTCATACTTGGAATCTTAGGGTGTTTTCACAACTGAAAGTCCAGGTCAAGGTCCGTGTTTTTGTTACATTGTATACATTTGGTTCGGTCTGTTTAGGTCTCACACCAACAGACTTTACATGACGCACCTACGTGATATCATCATCAACTACGTGCTTTGGGTGTCTCTGTAGTTTACATTGATTGGTCATTTGGCCGGTGGGCGTCTAACATCAACACGTTGAAAAGCGCAGGTCTTGAATGGTGTAAACATGGATGAAATGATCTGTACTGGTCTGAGTTCGTCTTATAAATTTGATCATTAGGCGACAGCTTTATCATCGGTGACAGGAAAGGAAAAGAAAATATGCAATCCTTTGAGTCATTCCAACACCAGCTCTGGAGAGAAAGTATGTGTAGCGTTTGTGGACAATCTCCATTGGTCATGGTAACGGACACTTCTCCTCGTGTCATTTCCTGTCTTTGGTATGAAGGTCCAAACCTTTCAAAGTAACGCTTTCACACTGGACATGAACCAGACTGTGTTTCAGATTGGTCCGGATCGAGGTGTGAAAGCCCTCTTAGTGATAGATGAAGCATTAAACTGACATTTCAGTACTTTCAGTTCAATCTTTGGAGAAGACCGGGTGTTGAAACTCCTCAAACCAACAGTTGATTATGTTTGTCTGGAAATTTAATCGTAAATGTAACTGTATTGAGATTAGGATTTGTTAACTGGTCATGAAAGACTGTAGACTGAATGAATACTGATGTCTCTACATGACCTGTCAAAACAAACATGACATTCAGCACTCAGATACATTTCTTCTATACAGCATTTCTTACGAGCCCTCATCCTCACCTGCCTCCCACTTCAGAGACAGCTGACACAGCATATAAGTGTAGTTATAGTGCATTATTTATGCAAATCGGTCGCTTTTTTTTTCTTTTACAAATAATATAATGACTGCATAGCTGCTCCACTGCATGTTGGCTCTTTACTTGTGCACTGTTTTACTTAAAAGTACTCAGAACTCTTTTTTAAGAACTTTTACATTATTTCCTGTACATGAACTATTTTGATATAATTTAATATTTGTATATTTGTCTTACTACAAACAGATATGACATGCAAATTCTTTTATTGTTCTTGTGACTCTGCTTCTAGAAAAATATCTGCAGTTTTTAGTCTCAATGGCCCAGATGCTTCTCATTTACCAGATGAGAAAAGATACGGATCATCTCACTGTTTCTCAGACTTATTATTAATCTCAAATTATTATAGAGTGCTTTTAAAGGAAGCTATGATGGGCTTTTAGGGAACCTTTAACACTGAAAATAAATACAAGACTTCTAAGAGGTAAATGAGACTAGTCCAGACATTGGCTCATATCCACTGGTGATTTGTTTACTGCATGAGATCAGGTTTGGCGTCTAAAGAACCCACAACAGAGGGCTGGCAGGATCCAGTATGGTGAGACAAACAACCATAAAGGCAGTGTTTCATGAGATCACTGCCTGGCGCAGGGAATCAGATGATGTTTGCATCAGGCTGAGCAGAGTTAGAACTGAGAGACATTGTTTGAGTGGAAATAAAATGTAGCCTGTCTCTCCTGAGTCTCTCAGCTAGCAGTCCAAAAACGTGAAGCCCCATAAGATTTACTCAGAGTGCGGCCTCATTTCCAGTTAAAATAATGCGAGTAAGGCAGGAACTCTATCTGCTTTACATCTAAAAATATGAGCCAGAGATTCTGTATCTCTCTCACACACAACAACAGATGTGATCTGACTTAAACTTGAACCAAGAAGAGAGAAAGTAGTTCATTCACTCTGGGCACAAAAATTTGATTTTGATTTATTGATTTTAATTTTTACATTCATATACCACAAATCCTCAAATATAGGCCGGGTCCTTTATTTGTTTTTACTGTCTCAGGTATCAGGTCTTTACATGAGGCAGGCTTTTATTAGAGGCAGGCCTTTACATCAAATCCCCTCAGTCTTTGAGGATTAAAATTGTTTATATTTTACACAAAGGGTTTTATTCAGTAACTCCAGACAAAAAGACATTACATTTAACACAAAGCACACAAGACTTAATGCTCCTGTGTCATGTGCCAGTGATGTTAGTATCAATTTAAATGGTTAATCATATCTTTATTTAGAGCTAATTACACCTCTCTTTGTGTGTAAATCAGATTTAATGCAAATTTAAAAAAAAAAAAAAAAAAAAAAAACTATAAACCATTAAAGGGACATTTTTTTTTAACCAACTGTTGAGTATCAATAAGAATCATTTGAGTGATCAAGCATTTGCATTATATTGACACAGCTATGTTAATTTATTTCAAATGTTAAAATACGCTGAGTCTGGTTATGGCTTAACCTCCCACTTACAGACTGAGCTGGAACAGACTTTCCTGTGTTTGGTATGTTTTTGTTTTTTCCAGGATGTGTCCACAGAGGGCCACCGTAGCCGGCAGTGATGATTTATGTATTTGCTTACTGTGGCAGGGAGTGATTTATCAATCGCAAATATAATTAGTCAGCTGCAGCTCAGTTTACTTTATATATCAGTTCAACTCTCAAGATTTTTCAGTTGAATAGATATCTGTGAAAGCTCCATATGTTTTTTTTTTTTTTTTTAGGTTTAGAGTTCTTGTAGTTGCGCTGTGATGTGGTATTAAATCCAAGTCAGCCTCCGTAAGCCATCAGTGGTTGGTTCACTAGAGAGTCAAATCGAAAGCACAGTTCTGTTTCCTCAACTGAGTTGTGAATAAACTTAGAGAGAAAAAGCAAAAACTGAGGATTTCAGACCAAAAACTCTATTTTCAAAGTGGACGCCTTAAATTCTGAAGTGAAGGTTACACATCTGATCAAGCAAAGAAATAAACATTCAAGCTAAAAGTCAAACTGATTTTAAGAATTGATTTAGGTACGGTTTTATTATCATTTAATAATTTATTTGTGTCAAAAAGTGGCTGTGGTTCAGGGTCTGTGACTTTCAATGGCAAATGATATTGATCAGCTTCCATTTAATTCATATGAAAATTAAGCTAAAATTTTCAATTCACAGCAAAGTTAAAATACGTCAACAAAGCAACAGCCTGCTTATCAAGCAGGATTTACACTAAATGCATCATTTTCATCGAGGCAAGGTGAACTGGGCTTCTGTGAGAATATTCATGTCTTTTCCTCTTCCCTGAGATTAGCATTTATCTTTAGATTGTTTTTTTTTCAGATAACAAACATAAAAGGACCAACTGGAGGGATGGATGCCAAAATTTCTTCTGTAGCAAACTTGTCTAACTGAACATAAATGAAACTTGTCCATGTGTCATTTTACTGTTGGCAGGATTGCAAAGTCTAAACAACAACAAAAAAATCTTAAATTTAAAGAGACATGGCAGGTTCAAAGATGTCCTCCAACCTGCTCTGAAGGTAGAATCTCATTTTCTCCTGGAAGCTTTCAACAATCACTTTGGTCTGAGGTGTTATCCTAAGAATGAGTGTGAAGTAAATGTATGAGATGAATGTATAATTGCCTCCTCTTGCTTTAACTGTGCAGACAGAAAACATTTTTATTCATCTACAAATCCAACTCTAAAGATCCATAGCTGCATTTTCATCAACTCCATAAAAGCCAGGAGGATTGTTTGTCCATATGTAGTCATCCGAATGATCACATCAAATATAGTGAAAGAGGATTTATTTCACCAGATGCTCGTTTTATTACTACAGAGATTTCAGAAATGATGTATTTGTACCATTTAACTATCTGCTTCAGCAGAAAAACCTGCATTTCATGTGTTATTGCTCATAAGGAAGAGAAAAGGTGGCTGTCATATCTACTTTAACAGTTGCTATGGTAACAGATGCTCAGCATTGTTGTTCAGGTGTTTATTGTGTCAAGCAGACCATCTCATTCATGTCAGGTGTTGACATTGCTTTGTCAGTCATTCTCACTAAAGTGTAAAAACAACCATACGGCTGGCAGGAAGTTTGCAGAGCTTTTAACAACAGTGTGAAGAAAAACCTGTGAAATATTCGATTCAAAGGGGCACAGGCTGAAGTAAAAACAGGATCCTGATTGGTCAGAACACTAACAACAATCTTCAGTGTTAAATAGCAAAAGGGATGCTATTTGAGACAAGAGTTGAGTGGTTAATGGCTGACTGGTTATCAGCAGGTCTAGAAGAAAAGAAATGGAACAACAGTGCGGAAAAATTGAGGGATATTAAAACACACAAGGAGTTGAGTGAAATAGACATCAACCAAAGTGAAAAAGCAGACATAAACTAACACAAAACACAGCATGTTCTGTGAGTGTTACAGGACTGGTTAAATAAAAAAGAAATGTATTATTTTCTATAGTTGTTCGAAAAAAGCCAATATAAGAAAATACAAAAGATATGAGCTTTCTATGAGTGAAAATACATTTTAGATTTTGGCATGAAACAAAGTGCTAAACTTAGTGTAAAACCTTTTCAACTTTTCACTCAACTTTTTTATCTTTTTAGTTGGTTAATTAAACACTAAAATGGTGGTAAGCTCAGTTCATAGCAGATATCTAGTCTGCATTTGAAGTAAGCATTCCTAACTTACTGTCTAGTTTGGCTGTCCTGGTGGTTATGGAGGGTATAAAACTGCTGTTTTTAAAGACACGTCACTGGAGCAGTGTTATTCAAAAAGTCTATGAAAATGAGCTAAAAATAGCGCGCAGGTCAGAGTAAGGTCTCTGAAAGTTCTAAAGAGAGTCTTTCTCAGTTTCTGGCCCAGTGGAGAGTTAATGCCTCTCTTCACTTCAGAGTCAGACTGTCTCTATTACCATTCATAGGCATTAACATATTGTGCTATTTATAGACATCTCACTCTGCAGCTGCTCATGGGCAGGATTACAGAGTCATTCAATGCACAGGATTTACAGGTAACATTCTGCCGTCACTGCCTGCATTGCAGTGGTGAAAACTATGATGTGGATTCAGCAGTTCAGTTTGAAACAAAATGAATTTTAGTGGTACCACTGATGTAACTGTTTGAGTAAAATCACATAATTTCACATTTCTCGTTGATTTATCTTTACTTAATCTACACTGGATATTCTGATTCAGCTTGAAAATGTGCAGCTATAACTTTAAAGCACAATAAACAAGCTAGTGAGGCTGGAAGTCACAAAGAAAAGACAATTAATTTAGTTTTTAAGTGCTGTAAATAATAACACCTTCTCACCCCCGTCACGGACCTCTGGATCTGCACCGATAAATACATTTGAGACAAAACTATGATTGCCTTGATGTAGTGAACCATAATATGAAAAATGGCTCATCTTACCCCACTCTCCCCTACCTGACAAAGCCCTTTAAGTCTCAGTAAGTGGCCCATTATTTTAAGAATTACGGGCGTCTGTTTTCTTTTATAAAGAGGAATAATGCCCTTATATAAACCAGGGTTAAAAACAAAAGGCAGTGTAAAGGGCTGCTTTCTCTGGACTGAAACCGAGTGCATAGTATGAGAAAGGTGAGAGGTAAGTGAAGGCATCTTGCAGCGGTACATACTGCTTTAAATTTCCGTGTGCGCTTCCAACGTAACTGACGGAGTCTGCACGTATTCTACGTAGGAGTGGAGCAGTGGGGACAGACACAGGCAAGAAACCCTGTCTGAAGGCGGAATGTCATGTCTGTAGGCTTAGGACTGGCAACAAGTTAAAACGTACGGACGGGGAGAAAACAGAGTGATTTTCCTGGCACTGTTTCTTTCCAGCAGCTGTCTGCTGACTGTGGTTATTCCGCATTCAGCAGCAGGTGAGTCACATCGCTATTGCTAGCTTCTGAGCTGTGAAACATTTCCAGGGCTGTTAGAAAACAGTCTGCGTGGACAAAAGAAGAGTTTGTGTGTAAAACTCTTAAACTGGCCGGGGCACAAAAGAAAAAGCCTCCACACACACTACTAGCAGGTTGTGTGGCTATCCGCCGTGACAGCTCTGTGTGCTGTTGCGTCTGTGAAAATGTTTACATGCTGCGGCGCATGCGCGACTGAAGGCTGCGGCCGAATAAGATTCTTCGCAGTCACTTCCACGTTCCCTTGACATGTGATTTTACTCGTTTTTACTCTCTTTTACCAGGGATGTTTTTGGAGAGGTAGATTAAAGAAAGGAGAGGAAACGAGTTTGGCTCTAAAGTGGCAAAAGTGAGACGTAATCTTCTTCAAAGAGCCACAGGAAAGGAACAGAGCAGAGAGAGACAGCTCATCACAGCTGGATCAGCTGTCAGCTTAGTCTGCTGCTAAGACTTCAGTTTCTGTCAGGAGGACATAACGCTACGAAATAATTCAGTTCCAGTTAAAAATGCTTTTTTTCCCCCCTGTTGCTTGTCAAACAGTTTTGATAGCAGTATGCGTCCTCCTCCATTTCATCTGAAAAATGCCTTTATTTCATTTTTCATCAGTTGCCTCTGTAGTTGTTGATATCCAGATATACCTTTCCACCTTGGTGGTTTACAGTTTATTTCAAATGCAGATTTACAAGTCCAGAAAGTTTGCCTACATCGCTTAAAGCGAACATTTACTTTCATGCAGTCATAATAGCCCTAACCAGCTGAACTGCAATAAGTTTTACAATGAGTGTAAAAGAAATGGCCCCTTGCTTCAATACAAATGCACATCCAGTCTATTTAATGCAACGCTGTAGTGCACCTGCATCTTGTTGCACACAGAGATAAGCAGAGAGGCCTCTGTTAGACATGGGGAAGGCACAGTGAACACCACAATGTTTTGATTAAACACTATTTACAGCCCTGAACTCTGTGTGGAAATAGTAAATGGGTTCTACAGATGTGGTTACGCTGTTCTCTCCATGCCACTACACACATATTTATTCATGATGTAAACAGCAGAGGACCCCATGCATGGTGCCAAGCTGCTCATCGGTTCTAACTCAATCCCACAGACTCAAACTCCTTAATAATGAAGATGACTGTGGGGGGTGTTTGGGGTTTTATTTTCTTACCTGGAGAGACAACATGTGGACCATGGCAGTATGGAATTTACCCCCAATCTATGGATTAGAAGATGGAGTATTCCAGCACTGAGCCTCCATGCCTCATGTACCAACAGCATTGTTATCAAAAAACTAGTTTTAAAGCAACATATGGTGGATTCTGTGAGCTTTGAAGCCACACCAGGAGCAGAGAAAACTACATCGCAAAAACTACACCCCGCCTGCGATGTAATTCAGTCAAATCTCTGTAGTTGCCTCTGTGCTTTTGTTGTGACATTGATTTAATAGCATCTTTTTATGGTGAATGAATTTGGTTGTCATTTGAACATTTTTTTCCCCCCAGATGAAGACAGCGATGTTTGAAAAACATGTCTCTGAAAGAAGATAATGAAGGGAAAAAGAGGTACGGAGTATGAACAAACAATCAGACACTTCCAACAATACCTTGTGAGCCACTTGGGAAATCAATTCATGTAAATGTAATGCAACAGTGTCTGATTTAACACCTTTTTGACTTTCTTCCTCAGCCCTCATCGTACTGACTTGTACACCAACACCCCTCGAACATGTCTGCCCATTGTGTACCACCCAGACTACAACATCACGTTCATGGGCCTTGAAAAGCTCCATCCATTTGATGCAGGGAAGTGGGGGAAAGTCATTCACTTCTTGAAAGGTAAAGGAATGAGAAACAGAGTGGTAGATTGAGAGGACACTTCCCCGAGCTGATGTATATGGAATCTTTCAGAGTGGATCAGAGAGGCGAAGAGAGGAAGAGAACAGAGATGAGAGAGAGGAGAGGAGAGAGACAGACCCTGGAGAGAGAAAATGCCGAGCAACAGAGCAGAGATAATTAGAGAGAAGTCCCTGTGGGAGTCTTTTCAGGTACTGTAGATGAGGCCCAGCACAGGTTACTGTAGGCCAAGGGAGAACAGTGACTTGCTAACTGGCACAACATCACATGAAGTTGTTGTCAAATTGTGTCGCTGATCATCTTTGCCATTAAAAGTTCTGCGCACAGCTTAATGAATTCAAAAACTTTAAGAAGTTCAGAGTGCAAATGGAGAACCGAGCTCCTGCTGACAGAGGAAAAACCCTTTGATTTACTTTTATTTACGCTTGCACAAAAATCGGAGTTAAACTGGATGATGTTGCAAATTAAGCCGGTTTATTTGGAGCATATTCTGAAAGGAACTTATATGATAGACGCTAATGAGTCATCTGTGTTGCAGTCTGAGTTTGGGCAGTTTTTCAAATCATCAGTCTGAATAATTGACTTCAGATTGCTGCATTTTCCTTTTCTATGAAGCCACAATTCAAACCCATTTTATCACATCATATCATTTTAAAACTATATTTTTATGCTACAAGACAGTCTAACTGCACCCTGAAAGATTCAAGACTTAGCAGGATTCAAAGTCTGAATATGTACTGCAGGTTACTTTCATAAGCCGTCAGCTGTGATGGTGTCAAGAAGGCTTTGTATGACCTGGAAAAATTCAATGAAGATTGCTCAGTCATTAACTAAGTAGCAATCTTCACACAAGTGCTTTAAAAAACATAGATTTGAAAAACTGTAATATCCATCGTATTGTTTCAAATAATTTGATATTTTTGAATCAACAAAAATGCTAAATTTAGGTCTATTATTTGTTGTTTTGGCTGTGCGTTTTGAAATGTAAAGGTACTTTTGACTCTCAGAAAACAGTTCTTTTTTTATGTGGAATCATAGATTGTATAGACTATGGACAACTTGGTTCCTGTATACGAATTTGAAACTAAAAAGCTCTTGGTATTTCTGGGATTTTTCTTCATTTCCTGAAACCAGAGCTGCGCAGTAGCGATGCGAGCATTCGGACGTGCAGTCGCCGAGAGTTGCTGTGATGACGCTCGGCTCAAACAGCGTATCCCCCGGGAGAGCTACGCAATCCCTGAACGCCCATAGGATGTATCAGGTGTCAATCATAGAAAAGATGAACCCCCTAATAACTTTTAAAAACGGAGCTGTGCAGGAAAAAGAGGACTTGAGCACAAAACAGTCTAACACTAACTACATGTCAACATCACAAGCAGGGGGGAGAGGAATTTATGTTCTGTGTAATAAATTTCTAAAGTTTGTCCACAGCCCCATAAGCTTTGCTGGCGGAGGCTGGATTTATGACCTATACTGCAGCCCGCCAACAGAGGGTGCTGTTCTCAGAGTGGCTTCACCCAGCAAGGAGGCAGACTCTGTCCATTCTTTATATAGTCTATGTATGGAATACAATACCAAAACCAAATTTAAGGTTTGTTTAGGTTGACTGAATTTCCCTACAGGACACAAAACAGTTTATTTGGTTCTGCTTTTTAGTCTGACTGATTGAAAGGCCATCTTTTTATATCATCATCATCATCATCATCATCACCAACCATCATCATCATCATTATTATTATTATTATTATTATTATTATTGTTGTTGTTGTTGTTGTTGTTGTTGTTATCATCATCATCGTCATTATTATTATTATTATTATTATATTATTGTTATTATTATTAACATTTTAAGTATTTGTTCGTTGAAATATGACAGCTTGTGAATTTTTCAGCTTCGGCCATTAACCAGCTAAAAAAAGAAATCATTGCATCAGTGCCCTCTACTGGACAAAAACGACTGACTGGAGTCATTAACATGACATATGACCCCAGTACAACTTATCTTATCAGTTATCTTTCTGATCTATTCATACAAACCCCAGTATCACAGACAGTAGCTTAAGAATAAGAAGAACTTTATTAATCCCTGAAGGGAAATTCAATTCAATTAACTTGGTTTGAATGTGACTGACCTTGGTTTTGTGCTGGTAAAGTTCATGTCAACTGCTCTAATTTAGTTGTACAGACATGCGTGCAGATCAGTTTGATCACCAATAAGTACATTTGTATGTTCAAGTTCATTCTACATCATTTGTGTCACCCATAATTACAACATCATGCTTCTAGTCTCAAGCCCGCTGGAATGATCATGATCCTAATCACAGCTTGTGTTCCTCTCAGAGGAGGAGTTCATCACCGATGAAAACCTTATTGAAGCTCGTGAAGCTACTGAAGAGGATCTGCTGGTGGTTCACACCAAACGCTACCTCAACAGATTAAAGGTATCGTTGTTTTCTCCTCCTGCTGCCAACCTTCAGTCCATCACTCATCATGATGACAGCATGTTTTTTTCTCCTCCTTTGTTTTTCTTCTACATCTCCTCTCGATGCTTAGCATGTGCTGCGCGGTGGTTCAGGAATGAAGCTGATTTATAGTTAAGTTGACAAAGATGATAACAGGTAGAAAAGTGCTGTAGCTGAACGTGAGCAGAATCTTCTTCGGGCTTTTTATCTTGTGTAAATTTGAAACACATGTTGGACGGGAGACTTGTGTTATCACCTAGAGAAGACAATGATGGTGTGCCTTGTGAGGGTTGATGCTGTGCTAATTATGTCTAAATGCCATTAATTGAACTTATAACTGAATGGATTGATCAATCTGACTCTAAGAATCTCCAACCCTCTCCATTTAAGAAAAAAAAGTCACGTACACACATCATCATTTTCAAATAAAATCCCATCCACACAACACCACAACAATGTGCTGTTGACCACGGTTATAAGCATGCCAGACCTGGAGTTGGTAGTATTTGCCAAAAAGTTAGATTCATTCTATCCAATCAGAATAAGCGTCCCTTTCTCGTTGTCACTTCTCCAAACATGAAACAAAGCCCTGTGTGGTTTGTTCGTGTGGACCGACAAAGAGGTGGAGTTGATTTTAAGCATCTTTTCTTGCTTTTAAGACACAAAAAAGGTGGAGTAAGGATTATTTGGTGGAGAGTAACTGACTGCAAAGTACTCCTTCTTATTTGCTCCTCATAAAAATATACATTCTGTGTATACTTGTGTCGTCCACTGCCTGACAGTTACAAGGGCGCAAAGTATATGACATTTATCTATTTGTTGTCACAGTTTGAGAGTTTAAAACTCTGGTTATCTACGTCCACACGCAAAGCCAGAGTTTTCCAAAATCTTCACTTTGTCCAAAGTTTTCTAAAAGCACCGTTTTTAATGACGTATTCATGTGGCTTTGTGTAAATGACAGGCCGAACCGAACAAAAGTATATTCGTTTTAGCAGATACCCGGCTACATATGTACATGGCCTCTGAATTTAAGGACGCACAAAGTATGTGTGTACTCGGTCGAGTTCTGTATTGTTTTTTATGTGAAAGACAATGCAATAATGTTCACATATGATGCTAACATTAAGGGAATTCAACCCAAACTGGTAAATACACTGTGAGTGGGTGTTTTCCTTCCCTCTGATAATGTAGAGAGTGAAACTACAGAGCAGAATTCTCATTGACATGTATTTGGGGAATTAATGCTCGTCCAATCAATCGTGTCAAGCAAACCCTGACGAAAGCACCGCTGAGTCCTCGGAGTCGATAAGTCTATTTTCATTTGTTAATTAATGGGCCCAAAGAGTTTATAAGGATCTACATTTGTTTTTTCCCTGCCCAAGAGAAACTGGTGGACCCCAGCTCAATCTGTTGTGGACTTGGTACCCTGATCCGGAGACACCATGGTGTCTGTTTCAGAGAGCACTAAACTGATAACAGCCATTCCATCATGTTCAGAGACTTAGTCGTGTGTTTACTCTCTTTTTCCTCAACTGCAGACAGATCCATTTCTCTGAGGGCTCAGCAGAAGTATCACAGTATCACATTGTGACTTTGCATGATTTGTGCAGTCATGTTTGGTAGAAGAAAAGGGGCTCAAGCCTCAACTCAGTGTAGCCTATCATCTTTCTTTTGCCCCTTCTTTTTCTGCACTTCAGTATCAACACTTGTTTCAGTCTCTGCAGATTTGAATCACTCCAGGTCCATTTATGTTTTTGTTTGCCTGATACATCAGTGAGAAAACCTCCACACTCTGACTCTAGTGTCTCTTTTTTTTACCTTTCCTGATTCTTCAGTGGTCACTGGTGGTGGCAACAATCACAGAAATCCCACCCCTCATGTTTCTGCCTAATTTCCTGGTGCAGCGCAGAGTGTTGAGGCCTTTACGGACTCAGACTGGAGGAACGATAATGGTAGGACTCTCTGAACCTCATTTCCTTTTATGTGTTTTTTCCTCTTGCAGATGTTATTAACATATTCTACCCATCTGCTTCTATCTGCCATCATTTGTCAGCGGAAGAAACAGAGATAATAATCGGCAGTGTAGCGCTATCAAATAATGGAGCAATCCACTATTGTCTCTGTTACCTTTATCAAATAATATGAGCTCTGCAGGTGCATCTCAGATCACACATGCAGCCCCCCTCAGCACCCACCATCAGAAATGAATCATTTATCACAGACTAGTACAGAACCTTGAAGCCTTTCTTTCCAAGAAGCTTTATTTTCTGAATATTTCAATATCTGCTTGTGGATTTTAACTTCTTGTTACAATTTCATCTCCTTTGATAAACCTTTATTTAAAAAAATGTGACTGTGAAATTCTCATTTTATCTGGTTTTAAAACATTTTGGTGTCTGATGGCTTTGCAGATATTCGCTGGAGGGTCTTAAGAATACACTGCATATGCTGCTTTATCTCTCATGAAAACACCTTCAATGCAGCCACTAATCGATCATTTTTGCCTATATGCAGCAGTGACATCTATTTATACCGTGGAATAAGAGAGTTCACCTTGAGAAATGTAACATTTCCCTCAAGCTTGTTAGCAGATGAGGAGGCGTTATAAAATCAAGGTCTGTTTCTTTGGTAAATGTTATCACGCAGGGGGAAAAGGAGAAGTAAGAAGTTTAGTGCAGCTTCAAATGTCTCTTTATTGGTGTAAAAGCGAGCCTGAGGGGAACAAGTGAAGTCAGCACTTGTGATTAAAGGTCCACTATGTTGAAGGAAAAGCAGAAATGGTCTCTGTCAATATTTGTGGTTGAAACAGGGGCTGCTTTTACAACAGCACACCAGAGATTAAAACAAAACAGCCCTTAATCGGAGCAGAAAGCACACCCATCACACTTGAATAATGTCCTCACATCTCAGTTCAATGAAACTCAAACTGTAGTAGTTTTTCTCCTTGATTTTCTTAAATGTTTGTTGAGAAGTATTTTGTGAGATTCCGCCCCTTCAAAATCTCTTGATTGAATTTATTCTCTGTGAAGTTTTAGATGAGCAAGAGGGCTTCAGATCTACTTTTTACACAGTTGTAGAGAAGAAAAGGAACCAGCAGTTCGATTATATCATAGCAAATGACAACAAAAGCCACATGGTATTGTCAGGGGTGCTGCCAAAGATTTTAGGCACCATGAAAAGAAATCTTACTGGGCTCCCCACAGCCGGTCGTAAGGAAAATGTTTGTACTATTTTCTTTTTAATTACATTGTAATGATATTTTCGACGATCACTCCCATATCTGTGAATAGAACACCATGACAGTTACTTGGTGGGGGAAAGCATTGAAAATACACTTAGATTCAATTATTTGCTGCAAGACTGATACTTTATATTTAAAAAAACTGTCCCTGCCTTCAAATACTTTCACATAAAATCTTCTGGTGAATAATTATTTATTATTATCAATAATTATTAATTTTAATAAATAAAATGAGTGATACGTTCAGTGAGTAATGCGTTCACCGAACTGTCAGACCACAGTGTACTTGGGGAAGGATACACAATGAACATCCCTCACAAATTGTCGCAATGATAGGATCTGACAGTCACATATTTTCTCAAACTGTGGGTTGTAAACACTAGGCTACTTGTTACATGCTGTGTCTGACTATACATGACTCATTGCTGTAGCAATTTAGCAGAGTTTTTAAAAAAGTTAGTTTTCTCTGAGATACATTTGAACACAGCACGCCTATCTCCCTCTGTTGCTCCTGCTATGTGCCTGGTGAGTCTCACTTTCTTCTCATTACTGCTAAGTTTGTTTATCTGGGAAATAAATCTGTAAAACAACAAGGAGCAACGGTTGCTATGAAAGTGTATCCCTCAGAGGAAAATAATGCCCTCTCTCCCTCCACTCGCTGTCTGTGGAAAAATAGTGCTTAGCGTCTGTGAAAACAGAGCAGGTAGACTGAACCATTTTTCATAAATGGAGGGGGACAGACTTGAGAAATGTTTTGCAAAACACATAAACTTAGTGTAACCAATACATTGTATTAAAATATATGTGCAACTGTAAGTTTATGACTGTGTGTGATAATTTTTGTCAGTATAATAATTGTCTAAGGGGCCTCTCTGGGCCCCTGTCAATCATGGGCCCCTAGAATCCCTCTCCTTTTACCCCCTTTTTGGCGCCCCTGGATATCTTTTTCCACAGGATCCATTTGATCCAAATACTCATGATATCACAGCTAGCATAATCCAAAGAGGTCCTCCTCCCCTGAGTCTGATGGTTTGATGGAGTTGTAGAGATGCACTTAGAGGGCTGCAGTGAAATAAGCCCGGCACCCTCGCTGCCTACTATAAGTGCTTGTTTTCCAGACACAGAAAGAGGTGTTAGAGTCACTGCCTGAGTGTGTGCACACATGCTAATGTGTTATTACTCATCCATCAGAGAGCCATATTGGCATTTACACACAATCTCCCCATCTCATGTCTTCTCACCGTAGGATGAGAACATGTGTCGCTCCGGAGATGCGGCAGAGTAACGCTTCCTTTTTCCACCCGGAGAAAAATCTCCACCTGCTTTAGTGAGAGGCAGCTACTGCTGTGGATGCAACACACTGTACCTCTTACTGTGTTAAAAAAGGACAGCATGGGAGTGCTTCCTTTAACGTAGCCTGTATGTCTGTAATATTAGGATTTATGTTAGTAGATTTTAGCCATAAATCCTATTGAGTGTGTTAAAGCTCTGTGTCTATACTCCATAGACAGTCTTTGATTCGTGATGCATTGTAGATAAGCCCTCAAAGGATGAGACGGCAGAGCGACCTGCCTCAAATAACACCTCCCTCATGCGTAGCCATGCACACCAAGATTGAGTTGATCAACATGTGAAGCAAACCCTGCATGTCTCTATGCTCTCAGTAACAATGCTCTCAGGAGGAAGTTTAGCATATATTCAAGTTGTTAAAATCCTCAGGGTAGAGTAAAAATGTCTATTAACACACACAGTCACAATGTCGGTGAGTTTGCTCCAGCTGCATTTAAAGTAGGGCTGAACGATTTTGGCCAAAAATAAAGTCCAGATTATTTTCTCTGAAAACTTGATTTTCGATTTTTTATGAAATGACAACTTCACCAAACATCAATTCAATTTAATAATACATTTTTCTATCATCTCTCGAAATGAAACCACTGGAAACTATGTAGTGCTTATGCCAAGCCAGTAAGTGGCACTGTAACGCTGCATAGGACATGTACGAAAGACAGAAGAAGAGAACAGAGCATGCGTGTAAAGGTTGACATCCACACAGAGATGAGATGGTAGTCGTTCATGGATTTATGCACTCTTGTACCTGTTTTCAAAAAGTACTGTTTACAGTCACCCTTTATTCCTGAATTCGTTTCCTTGTGGACGGGTTGATACCATCTTCTGACATACTTTGGAACGGAGAGTGGTTTGCTCTTCATCTGAAACTGTGAAGCCATACCGATTCCACATGACTGACTTGCTCTTGCCCTATTTAGCCACAAAATTATCACCTTCCTTTGCAAACGCCATGTTTGTTTACACTCTTGTGCATGGGAACTGGGGAGCGCTCCAGCAGGAAGGGGGAGCCTACGGTGGCCTGAAGGCACGATGCATGATAGAGAGGAAAATCGCTTCAATGATTTCAATTCTTTTTAACATCGTCATTAATTTATCTGCTTACGGTTTAAAATCGATAAATTGTGCAGCGCTGTCAACTCATTCACAGTCTTGTTAGTTATACTGAGAAAAGCAGCTTATTTGAAGAAACCAGATCCTATCTGTTCACATATAGGGGTCTTCCAGGTAAATGCAATACAAAAAAACACTGAAGTGATGCAAGATGCAAGTAAACCGTTTCAAAGTGGTGTTCTGGTAGGATATACCAAGTAAAATGTTCTCAGATCAACGAATCCTTGCAGGAGCATTTGAATTTGTCTCTGTTTAACTTTGCTGAATAGGCTTTTATTTTGCTGGTACCTTGGCTGACCAGCTGTGGTGGACAGCTGACTCCCTAAGCTTTTCATATTCCCCAGAGACAAACAAACGGCTTCTTAAGATGTCTGAACGAGTGAGAATGTGAATCTAACGATAGTGATACTGAGGCTGGTGGTGTTTGTGTTTCATCTTCTGGCAGTTTTTAACGTCTCATTTCAACTGAAGCCGTACAAGCAGCTGCACCAGCTCAGCTTGTTGTGCTGTTTCGACACTGCATGAGTGTCAGTGGTAGCTTTTCCTGTAAGCTTTAATCATATTGAGTGAATGTGTGTGAATTATCAGGTGTTTTGATTGATTTTTGCAAAGTGAGTGACAAACTCAATGTTGACATTTTGAACATTGTAGGAATGACAATTAAGATACAAATTTAGATTACATGTAGAACACATCTCTTTATCTCACAGCACTCATATATATATATATATATATATATATATATATTTATCCAAGAGCAAAGTGTTCAATATAGGGGATGTGTAAGAAGTGATTTTTCTGAAGCTTCAAAGCTCCACACAGACGCTTCCCCCGGTAAAAATTCAATTATCTATCTTGGTAAGTGTTCATGTAGCGGATTGTTGAATTTCCCATGATGACATGATGAGATAATGTTACTTAAAAAACAAAGAATTTACACCAGTCAGGGCCCATGTACTCTTAAAGAAGGCACCTGATAAGTTGTTAAAATGCACATTTCATTTTAGGTCTAGGTAAAGGTGTTTGAGGGATGCCACGGTTTGAACCTTCTGAATACTTGACAATTAAATCTGAAAGCACTGCAGCGACCCCCCATCAATCCATCTTCTCCCACTTATCCGGAGTCGGGTCGTTGGAGCAGCAGCCAAAACAAGGAAGCCCAGACCTCCCTCTTCCCGGCCACTTCATCCATCTCTTTCCGGGGCACCCCGAGGCGTTCACAGGCCAGCTAAGGGACATAGTCTTTCCAGCATGTCAAGTCCTGAACACCTCACCAGCGAGGCGTCCGGGAGGCATCCTGATTAGATGCCTAAGCCACCTCATCTGACCTCTCTCAACACAGAGGAGCAGCGTCTCTACTCCGAGCCCCTCCCGAATGACTGAGCCTCTCACCCTATCTCTAAGGGAGAGCCCAGCCACCCTGAGAAGGAAACTCATTTCAGCTGTTTGTGCCCATGATCTTGTGCTTCTGGTCACCATCCACAGCTCGTGACCATAAGTGAAGGTAGGAACGTAGATCGAAAGGCACAGCTTGGCCAGCTTCGGCCCAGCTCCCTCTTTACCATGAGAGACCTGTGCCGCATCCACATCACTGTGGATGCTGGACCAATCCACCTGTTGATTTCCAGCTCCACTCTTCCCTCACTCCTGAACAAGACCCTGAGAGACTTGAACTTCTCCACTTGGGGCAGGATCTCATACCTGACCCAGAGAGGGCACTCCATCTTTTTCTGGCTGAGAACCACGGGCTACGCTTTGGAGGTTCATCCCAGGTGATTCACACTTGGTTGCTAATCAATCCAGTGAGAGCTGAAGGTCAATGGAGCCAACAAGACCAAACCAGACCCCCTCAACGTCCTGGCTGTGCCTAGAAATTTTGTCCATGAAAGTTATAAACAGGATCAGTGACAAAGTGCAGACTTTCTTTCTTTCTTTCTTTCTTTCTTTCTTTCTTTCTTTCAAATCCTTTGTTTGGCAGTATTCCTCAAACAAGGCATCAGGTCCAGGTTATGATCATGACATTTAGGAAGGACATCTTCACTGTTTTCGACTAAAAACAACTTTCTTCCTTCTTCTTGTTGACATTTTTAAAGTGACTGTGCCAGCATAGGTGTCATAGGTGCTAAATTGGAGGGAATATGCCCGTATCAGTCTGTATATACATACACTGTGTGTTTATGAAACATCCTTTTTCTTGAGTTATTTGACTATTTGCAGTAGTTTAAGGGCTGTGAGGTTCCCCTGCTGACACTTTGACAGCACTTGAACACATACATTGGCCGTCAATTGAAACCCGTGACCTTTGATGATAAAGCACTGGTGTGATCTCAGCAGGGTGGATGAGGAGGTCCATTATAGGTCAAGCAATACATTTAAAAGTGAATGCAGTAGCTTTTAACCCCGTAGCTGCTGCACAGAAACAAGCCTTTAATGTCTCTTGATGTTGTTCATGTAAATCAATTCGCCGACATGGTTGGGGGTTAAATTTAAAAATGAAGAAACCAACACTGGTGGTTGTTTCATACAGGAAAAGAGGTGTTATATCTACATATGAGCCCTGCAATGAAAAACAGCAATGAAGTCATTGCCTTGAGACACATTTCTAATTTCACAAAAGCTGCATGACATTAATTTGTTTCATTTCTTTGTTTGTGTGGAAAAGGTTATTTAAATTGAAATAGTTTTCCCCCTGTGAAGGTCATACTCTTATATCCATTTATGTTGACAAAGAAAAATTAATTCTAATGTTCTGTCCACAGGCAGGAAAACTGGCTGTTGACAGAGGATGGGCCATAAATGTAGGTGAGTTCTTAGTATGGATACCCTGAAACTATAATAAACAAACACTGTCGCTGCACTCAGCTGCTTAAAATCCTGAATGTCAGAGTGTGTTACCTGGTACTATCATAGTCTTAGTATCTGCACATGCTCTAAGGTTGTACTGTGATAGTGAAACAGGCAGTTTGGTCTATTACCTAGTCCCTGCAGTGTGCATGTTAAATTGAAGTAGCAGGAGACCCACTTTGCTGTAGGGACAAAATGATGTCAGATATCAGCAAAAACTCCAAGATCCAAGTTTTTGGATTTTGCTGTAATCCATATTAGCTTGGGAAATTGCAGAAGATTGTGTCAGTAAATCCAACAGTAACAGCTTTTAGAGGGCAACGGCTACACTCATGCTATATGTTATCGTCCTCCCCCTCAGTTTGATTCTTATCCTGAGAAATATTCTACATTTCCTTTTGAATCGGTGCCTTGACCGGCCCGGCTGAGAGAATAGGATGGTGTTTGGCTGAAAAGCCAGGGTCATCCTTCACTCCTCCATCCCCTGATTTAGAGCCAAGCAGGAAACAAGAAAAGCTGCATCAGACTTTTACTTTGTGCAACGTGCTTACTCAGCTCCTCCACGCTGTGTGTTGAGGAATCTGATTGTTCTGCATCGATAAACATGATTTTAATATAGATATAAAGGCTATTCAAATGCCCTGACATCTGCGTATCCCGCGTCTCAACACAAGCAGGACATTGAGGCTTTAGAGAGGCTGCTTTTGCAAGCCAGGCAATAAATGATAATCGTATTTCACCCATGGTCTTACTGCCCTTTATTAATATTCCACCCTACACCATAGCTTAATGAACATGAGCATAGCGGGGCAGAGGGGGCTATAACTCTTAACCTGAATTAATGGTTATCATCTCTGTAAAATTAAAATAAAGTCTCTTTACAGTTTTTTCCCTCTGTCTGCATTCATAGCTGCTCTCTCCAGGCGTTTAAGGAGCCATTGAACGGGCCATTGTGATGTCAGTACACCCATTGTTGTACCACAGGGGAACAGCAGACATTTTTATAAGCTGCAATAAACTCAATAACAGCCGATTTTAAATCCCCAATTATGGTCGTTTAGAATAATAGACTCCTCAGATGTGCTGTGTGATGTGACCCGCTCTGCCTGTCTAATGGTCCGAACATTGAGCCAGTGGATTTTCTGTTTCCCAGGAGGAGGCTTCCACCACTGCTCCGGCGACAGGGGAGGGGGCTTCTGTGCCTACGCTGACATCACTCTAGCCATCAAGGTGAGGCTGATGTCATATACGGTGTAGAAACACTCACTTAGTTACCCAGGTCAGCTGGAAACATAACTGTAATGGCTGGAAAGCACTCAGTAACATCATTAGATTAAAACAGGACGACTCCAAGGTGAAAGAGAAATCATAAGGTCTGTGCAGGAGTATCGTGAGCCAACAAACAATTTATTAATCAAACTTCATACTCTTAAATTCTTTGATCTAGTTAATCTCCAAACCTTATTGATTTTGTACAAAGCACATAACGATCTGCTGCCATACAGTCTCCAGAAGCTGTTTGTAATCAAAGATACGAAATATGAACTTAGAAGCACAGGTATGTTTACAAAAACACTAGTTAGGACTAATACAAAACAACATTATGTATCTGTAAAAGGTGTAAGTCTGTGGACATGCTGCGATAAGGAATTGAGGAAGTGCAGTTCAATCTACATATTTAAAAAAGCGTTCAAAAACATGATGTTTATAAAGTACAAGGAAGTTGAAGAATCACTTTAGACCGACCTGAAAAACTTTAGAGGGTGTCTGTTTCCCCTGATGGGTTTTGAAAAGTATTTTGTTCTTGTTCATTATGTATTTCTTTATTTCAAAATTTTTCACTGTATAGAAGAAAAAAAAATGTGTATAAAAATGTCATGAAAACTCTGTGGAAGGGGTAGGCGCAATAAGCTGATAGCTTCAGCCTACACCCTTTTTGGTCAAACCAAGTAATTAACAGTATTTATTATTTCTAACTCCCATGTATTATGTATGTAATATAACTGTTTACATGAACGGATGACCAAAATAAACTAAACTATAAAACTATGAAACTATATGAACATGTAGACAAGAAAAACACGATTTTCATCAGAGTAGGTCTTTAAGGATAACGGCTGGTCTAGAGGGAGAGTAAATACTCAAGCACTATTTTTTTTTTTTCAGTTTCTCTTTGAGAGAGTGGAAGGCATCTCCAAGGCTACCATCATCGATCTGGATGCTCATCAGGTGAGCCGGCACCATTACATCTGTCCCCCATCAATGGACATGAGTGCTAAGAGGCTGACATTGATGATACGATAGCCCCTTTTACCACCACACCAATCAATGAGGCTCTCTCGTGATAAATAGATCTCACTGTCATATTCTGGGGAATGTTTCTAAAATCAGCTCCACTGCCAAAGAGCTGAGAGCGTACCAGCTTTGTTTGGTTGTGCTGTTATAAGAGCCTCGAGGCTCATCTAAATATAAATTCACCACATGTATTTCCATAAACTGAACAGCCAGGAGATTATTCATTTGTTTCCATCAGTGTGTTGACCAGTGTGACTGTTTCTCAGTGGCTTTAATTACTGTGAGGATGCTGGAAGAGAGCTTTTTCAGTGTGATTTAAAGACTCTTTGTTAAAATTGACGCCGCAGGTGTTCACGGTCTGGGAAGCCAAGTTATTTGGAGCTCCCCTTACTGGCTGGCAGCAAGCAGTCAACGCTGATAGAACATGGATCCCACATGATTTTATTTTAAAAATAGCTTTCGACTATCATAGTTTTCATGTTGTTCTAGTGTAAATTGTTCTAAGCAGTTTAGGTTTAATAAGTTTTTTGATGTTGAAGAGTTGATTGATTGACGACTCTAAAGATGAACGCCGCGGACTTTTGCTGTATTTGTCGCTATCAGTCTGTTCCGGAAACCCGATTTGTACTGCACATGTGTAAAACGTATGTCACTTCTTCTCCTTGTATTTCAATGCATTTTACAGCATATGTCGTTAGTAGTGCTACCTACCCGATCTGTACTGCGCAAGTGCAAATTTACGTCACCCTAAAAACTTGATTTAAACTACCGATCGTTTTCAAAAACCAGCTGGCAATGTGACAGGCTAGCTGGCAGGAGGCTCCAGGGCTAATGCTGAGGTATTCGCCAAAGCTCCTGCCAAGCGTAGTGAGACCTTTTGAGCCATAAAGTGTGCCACAACCTGATAGCTCAGGGGGTAGAGCAGCCGTCCAATAACTGGAAGGTTGGCGGTTCGATTCCCCCCCATACCAAGTCTGTCCGTTGTGTCCTTGGGCAAGACACTTAACCCACCTTGCTCCCAGTGTGTGTCCTCCACTGGTGTATGATTGTGAGTGTTGTGTGGTGGTGGTCGGAGAGGCCGTAGGCGCAAAATGGCAGCCACGTTTCCGTCAGTCTGCCCCAGGGCAGCTGTGACTACTAAGTTAGTTTACCACCACCAAAGTGTGACTGTGTGAGTGAATAAATGATGTATCCAATGTAAAGCTCTTTGAGGGTCTCTGATGAAGCGCTATATGAAATCTGGTGCATTATTATCAAAATCATGGTTTTCTGACTTTTCAAAGTATCAAGGGAAGATGCTCTTGTGGTGAGTGGCCACCCATGGCGCACCATCCCCGGGCAAGGGAAATTAAAACCATGATTGCGATGAATGTAAACCATGGTCCAAAGGTCCCATAGGTTGTATCTGAGGCTCCCACCTTTTAATCTGGGTTGATTTTGGCACCCCTTTAGACATGTCAGTACCTGTCTGCTCCTTTTAACCTGTACACATTGAAACAGAGTCACTCAGTTATTTATTTATTTGAACAGAGAAACTCATCCAGCCATTATGCTAACACACTAAATTGTTATTCGTGAAGACTCTTGGCTGCCAAATGTCAGTGAAAAGCTGTTTGTCTTTCTGGTCTCGGGCATGAATAATCCTGTGAAACCTAATTCTTTGCTAAATTCTGTCTTTAAATCCATCTCACTATGTTTATGATTAATTGCCAATATGCCAAGAAAAACTCCCTCTCTGAGAAAATCTAGTCGGCAGTACAAGAACCTAGATTCTGATTGATCAGCGAAATGTTAGTGGACTGAGCTCACCACGGCTGTATCGAAGAGTGACTCAACACTTTTGAAGGTCTGATTATCATATTTTGTTCTTACTCTGTGTTTTTAACATCATGACTGGTATCCTCCTCCAATTAGCCCTGAGAACGGTTTTAAAATTGATGATGTCTCAAGGTTCCTGAGGCCAGTGGCTTTATTCCAGGGATGGAGCTTTTTATATTTTTGAGCTCCTGCTCAATGGTAATGATGCGCTTTTACCTGTTGACACAAACCAGGGATCAATACAGCTGCTGAGTAAATAATTCATGAAGAAGTACAGAAGAGCAAATCTGCATGAATGCATGGAGATGAGTCTCAAGAGCCCCACTCAGCAGATAATTGGGCTGAGGGAAATACTGGCGATAAGCAGTAAAGTCCTAATTACAGCCCTGAAACATGACACTTCAAGTGCTCTTGTTTTTACATTAATTGAGACTACAGCCAAGACAGCACCTCATTGATGATCAGGCAGGTTCAGTGTAGAGGTAGCTGCTGTGGAGGTACATTTCTACCTGTCATACAAAGAGTTTGAACTCTGTGTGTCTGCAGTGATACCCTGAAGATAATAATGTCGTATCTCTTGTCAATAGGAGTTTGTGTCAAAGCAGATGTGTACATCATTAGGGCTGCATACTCACCGATATCTGAGGTTTGGATCATTAACAAATTGCAGTGTGGGATTTAAGTAAACCCAAAAGTAATTAACTTCAGAAACAAAGACACAGTAAATGAGATAAATCCTTTAAATGGTTGTGAATAATTTTAAGTTTTGTCTAAGGAAAGAGAATCAAGTCAACAGCAACTTTTGTTTTGATTTCTGTTCACTTGCTCCAGACTGAAGTGAACTTTTCCCCCTCACATCACCCGACTCTCAGGAGAATTTGTGAGTAAATCGCAAAAAAGCATCCTCATTGATCCTCCGTTGACGTGATGTGCTGCCTACATGTCAAGAAAAGTGTGGTCATTTGGAGGTTTTTAAGAGGCATCAGTGTTTCTGATGTGTTTGTGCGAAAGCTGAACATATTATTTCACAAACTTTTCTGTCAGGCCACCAATGTCTTTATGAATCATCTCTTTGTTCCCCAGCCGCTAATAATCAGTCCCTCCGCGTTGGTCCATATATCCATGACTATTTCTTGAATATGTTCATTTATGTTCAGCCTTTGTTTGCTGCTTTTTTGTGAAAAATAAAGTGGCACTTTTCATACTGCATATCTCTTTCCCTTTTGATTGTTCTTTAATGGATAGAAAAAAAAGATGTATTAGATATTGAATACAGATATTTGAACTCTGTAAAGGAGATAAAAGGAAGAATGTTTGAAAGCAGGACAACAGGCTTTTGGCTGACACTAACAAATGGCAGTGAAACAACAATCTTTTATTGTAACATATGCTGGGGAGAGGATAAGACTAATAAGACTGCAGGCAGCTTATGAGCTGATTTATAGTCTCAGACTGCCTTTCCGAAGCACACCGGAGCAGAGAAATCACTCACATGTTCGTTCAGTCATTTTCTGATGGAAACTTGTATCTACCTGATAGTTACTGTTTTATCCATACAGTACAAATGAAAAACAATACAAAGCTTAGGGTGGTCTAAAGTATCTATAATGAAGCACCAGCTGTAATCCAAGCTATGATGGGGTGCTGTATCAATACTTAATGTAGCACACTATGATTATGACAGCACCGCTCTCTGCCAAGAGACTAGCTAACCAACCCCGACCATTGGCTCTTTGGTCTTAAGGCTAAAACATACAGGATCCGTATTGGAGCTGGGAATGACGTTACACCCGAGTTGATTTCAGTTAACAAGTTGGAAAACCAAGATGGACGCCAACTGTTAGCCATTGTAAGCTGTCGTTAGCCGTTGTTAGCTGTTGTTAGCCGCTTTTAGTTGTAGCTATCCCAGTTGTAAACAACTTATAACACAGTATTTTACTCTCACAAACACAATAGCACCGTGTTCACAGTTAGACGTTGTAAAACATATACAACATATACCACATATTTAATTTCACAACAACAAAACAGAAGTGCTCATAAATAATGCATTATGAGAGCTTTCACTGTTACTCACCATTGTTGATGCACTGCGATGCCATCTTGGATTATGACGTTGTCGTCAAGCCGGGGTTGGTGAGGATCGTCCGACTTTCTGAGATGAAAATCTGATCTCCGGGGTCGTTCCAGTTGAAAGTTCCAGCTCGGAGCTCAGAAATCCCGACTTCAGAGTACAACTGGAAGCCACCATGAATCCTAACACAAACAGACACAATACTGGTTGAAATAATACTATATTATATATAATAATAATAAAATACTGGTTAAATGAAGGCACCAACTGCAAATGCCTTAGTTGTCTTCCAGCACAAAGATGTTGCAGTATGTGTTTGTGGGGATTTGGACGAAATCGACCAAGTTACCCTACTCATTGATAGTGAGAAGAGCTGCAAAAGTGATAAACGAACAAACGCCTGCAGATAAGCTTTTTGGCCCACCTTCACCAGCAGGGCAGACTAATAGATGAGAGGGAGTGGGTTCATCCATCTGACTGTCCCACTCTGTGCTACACAGAACGACAACAGCAACAGCAAGAGGGGTGCCAAACAAGAGTCTATGGGCTGAAATCTGGTCCGTTCTGGATCAGCATTAAAAAAAGAGTGATTCAGTGAGAAGTAAAGCAGTTCAGTCAGTATTAGTGTAACTTAAACGAAGTAAAACTTTTTACTACATGAAAAACTCCTGAACTTTATTGAATCCCTACAGACCTCTGAAGGCAGCAGGACACATGATGTGCTATATCTGCCAATGTGTGTCAAAGATCAGTGTTATTATTACCCACAAATGTTCACTGTGTTTACCTTCAGTACATCATGAGTGAGTGACAGCAGGCTTCTACAGAGTGACCACACACTCTCTGCACACATGGCAACAGTGGGCTGATAGTGTGCCGTATGAGCTTCAACACTTTTGATCTTCTTTACAAGCTTCTTGAAGAAGAAACTCTGTTCATGTCCCACTGCTGAACTGCATTTAAAAACAAAAGCTAAAGTAAGGATGTAAGTAATAAATGGAATTATAAATAATGTACCAAGATGCTCTTTGTCCACAATTTTCTCTCCTGCTTCATTCAGATATTGATCAAATATCCTGAAACAGTGTATTTCTCTTAGTTCGGATGTTGTCATCCAGTGTCTTTGGGATTGACCCAAACACTGGCCCAACATCAATCAATCAATCAATCACTCTTATTTATATAGCCCTTTTCATACACAACCATGTAGCACAAAGTGCTTTACACAGCAGAGGAATAAGAGAAACAAAGAATACCCAGATCTAACCCAACCCAACCTTCACACTCCCAACCCACGATCTAAGCACAACAGAAATATGGAAAAGGGCTCGATTTCATAAAAACAGGAATGTGCTCACCGAGGAAATGCCATTTTAAAATTCAATATAACAAAAAGCCACTCTATAGCCAGAAATAATAATACATTAATAATCATTACTTCAAGGAAATGTTCTTCCTTGAGCTGCGAAACTCCGCTGCACTCGGTGATCAACTCGTCAGGGCTCCCCTACAAACAAGCGGCTGCTGGAGGAGAGTGGGTGAGTTGTGTTTAGTCTCTTTGCCAAAGAAATCAGGCAAAGCTAAAAAGATGTTTGGTGGCAAGTGCTATGGCTGGGACCCTATATGTACTGTTGATGAAGTTAGGTGCTGTTCTGAGCATTATTTGTGGCTTTTTGGTTGAGGTTAGCACGTGGAGACATAGACCGCTGTGTATTGGTATCGTGCGCTTGTTACTAAAGTTAGTATAACTAGAGAAGCAAGCAGTCGGCAACATCCATCACTCGAGGGGATGTCTAACTCGGTGTTATGGTGTATTTGACCATAAATTAAATTTACGCCTGAATATCCCTTTAACTCCACTTAGCTCTGAATGAAAAAACAAAAACAATGTTAATAGATGAGAAATTTAGCACCCTAGTGTCTTTGAGTTTAGCTTGAAATGAAAGCCAGGTGGTCACAGCCAACGTCTGCATACTTCCAGCTTTGGATTTTCCTCTGCCGTTTTCCAGTTTTAAGGATGAGCGTTGACTCTCACCTTCGTATACTTGCTTCACAGACACCTCATGATCACATCACTGCTACAAATCTTCCTCCCCAACTATCAGTAAAAAAGAAAATATAAAAGTATGTCATGGCCTTATGTAAATTGATCCATTTCTAAGGAAAACTGGTCTTTTTTAATTAATCATTGGCTCCACAGTCTGTGATGTACAGCTGACACCAAACTGTTATACTTGTCCGAATTTCATCCTTCTCATCAAGTTCATACCAAACTTGGCTGAGAGCCTAATCCCCTCCTGACAGCAGCCAGACACTTTGGGTGACAAATGTAAGACAGGAAATGAAAAACGATGGAGTAACAATGGATTCCTAGAGGTTTGTATTATTTTTTCAAAACATTTAATACATAAAAGCGACAAGCCTATTTATCTCTGGTCTGCTGCTGTCAGTCATTTCACTGGAGTCTCAGGTAAACAGGCAGGTCTGAGTGACACTTGTGGGCCTTGGTACTGTTGTGTAATGTAGCAGACTGTCAAACTGCTGTGAGTTACTGACTGTTTTCTATTACACAAGAATAAGGGATCATCAGCGGAGAAAAGGTCAATCTTTGATTCAGTTCGTCATAGCTGGATTACCTTTGAAGAAGCAGAGAAGGCGTCAAAGTACTTTCTAGTCTTTTTTAACTCATCTGCTTTTTTGTAGGGAAATGGACACGAGCGAGATTTCTTGGGCGACAAGAGAGTGTTCATCATGGATATGTACAATCGGTATATTTATCCTGGGGATACATATGCCAAAAGTGAGTGAAAGAAGCTTACTTTTGATTGAAATACTTGTGCAAATTTTTTATTTCTTACATATGGAAGCATATTGCATTCATTTACCAAAAAGAAAAATAAGGAAACTGTTTCCAAATCAGCGGAATCTCCAGCTCCTAGATAACTTTGACCACGGGGTCAATGAGAGTAAAGCATGTTATTACTGAAACATAGGGTTTGCAAATCTTGAGGTGCCTTTGCAGAGTAGAAAAACTTGAAGAAAGTCAAACTTGGTTAAACTAAACAAGTGGGCCATGTTTGCTTCCAATAATCAAGCAAAGGGGGATGAAAGCATCAGCTTTTAAATGATGATGTTTCCAGGGAATAGGAAAAAAAATTAGTCTGACAAAAAAAAAAGAAAAATTCCGAAAAGTAGAAAAAAATGTGTCCAAAGAACAGAACAAAACAGAACAAAATCGTCTGAAAAACAGAGTTTTATTTATTTTTATTTTTTACTTTTTTGGTGAATGTTCTACGCTTCTGTTCTTACATACTTTAGCTAAACGTTAAAGTTATATTGTTTGGATATTTTTTACACGTGACACTCTGCTGCATGAACGCTGTTCCTCATGCCTGGGTGGGTGTTAAGGCTTGTTGGTCATCTCTCTGGGCTGTTTTAGTTCTGCTGTAATTGTGTTTCTCTCTGCACCAGAGCTCACTATTAGCTCACAGCAGGATATCTGTCATGCAGCGATCTATGCTAGACAATAATCAAGGCTTTTACACAAATGAATGTGCCAATACATTAAAGCGGATCTGACAGAGACCACATATTGCTTTTAAACTCTGGCTTGAACATTTACTCTGAAGCCAACACATTACAGCACAGCCTGCAAAATATCTTTTTCTCTGCCATTAATGCAATAAAAAAACATTAAGTCATAAACCTGGAACATGAAGTAAATGTACATCCTGGCTTGTATTCAATAAAAACCGCACAGTCCTGTTCTACCATTTTTTTTTCTCCAAGACATCTGTATTTGCTGGTATCTTCAAAGAACAAATCGCTCAATTTTTCAACTTCTGTCGAAAGTTTTCTTCAAAAAGTACAACTAGACATGAAAACAACCATTAACTGGCTCACATCCTACTGCAGTGTTCTCTCTTTTGCCTTTGTAGCTTCTTTCTGTTTGAATTGTGAAACACGGTGGTCTCTTAATTAACCTTTTTCATCATTTGCATTGATTCTTAGAAATGTACATATTAATTAGCCATAGCACTGCTGCCAATTTTCATACGATTCTATAGATAGAGTAGCACCTGAATATTTCATTACAGTTCAGTTAAACTAATTCATTTTGTCTGCCAATGCTGAAACACTGCAGTAATGACTTCTCTGTGCTTAAAAAGCTGGGGTTAGCAACAGTGTTTCTTACGTACGGTTTACTGATGGCAGCTCTGCTCTGTTGCTTTATGTGGATATCCATAATGCATCACTGCGTCTTTTTGATCTACAGAAGCCATTAAGAGAAGGGTGGAGCTGGACTGGGGCACGGAGGACTCTGAGTACCTTCAGAAAGTTGAGCTCCACTCTGAAGGAGCCCTGAATGAGGTCCGACCTGACATCATTGTCTACAATGCAGGGACTGACATCCTGGATGGGGACCCTCTTGGAGGACTCTCAATATCTCCACAGGTACTGAGTCAGCCTCATCAGACTTTTTAAGATGTGCCCCAGAAGCTTCCAGCAGGAGTAGTTTTATCTGGTTTCTTTAAAGTTGACCAAAAATGGATAGCTCAAAGAAAATGTGTGTGCGTTTGGTGTTACAACGTTACATAGACTCAATGGCAGCTTGTTTGGTACACCTGTACACTCTCATGGAAGGAGGAAAGAGGCGCAGGAGGAGATAGGTGTTTGTTTCTATGCGTGTCTGGAAAGCTAAGGGATATAAAGAGCTGTAGAGAGAGGCTGTAGCAATCACAAGTATGCAAGAGTACCGGTAAGCTTTCCACTGCTGGGCCAAAAAGTGAGAGACGTTGTTCCAGACTGTAATAAAGTGAAACTAATAGTCTTGACATTAAAACCTGTTTTATAAAAGACTGAATGATTAGTTCAATCTGCAGCCTGTGATAAAATGTCAGCAGTAAATGAGCTAAAGTCCTGAAGATGATTTTTTCAAACAGTTAAGAAATATTTATTAGCTAAATTTGGCATTTCATTAAATGAGTATTGTTACCAAAATGAAGCCAAAGCTCTTTAAGTGAAGAACTGATGCATGGTCCCTTCAAAAGTAGTACATACAACTTTTTAAAGTGTTTTTATCATCCAGGTAGACACACCTGCTGTACTAAACAAAACAGGTAGGCCCCTGATTTCAAAGAATTAAGAGTTTTTACCATGGCACTACACTGAAATTACCATGGCAGTACACTGCAATTACCATGGCACTACACTGCAATTACCACGGCACTACACTGCAATTACCATGGCACTACACTCCAATTACCTTAGTACTACACTGCAATTACTATGATACTACACTGCAATTACCATTGTACTACACTGCAATTACCATGGTACTACACTGCAGTTACCATGGTACTACACTGCAATTACCATGGTACTACACTGTAATTACCATGGTACTACACTGCAATTACCTCAGTACTACACTGCAATTACCATGGTACTACACTGCAATTACCTTAGTACTACACTGCAATTACCATGGTACTACACTGCAATTGCCATGGTACTACACTGCAATTACCATGGCACTACACTGCAATTACCTTAGTACTACACTGCAATTACAATGGTACTACACTGCAATTATCATTGTACCACACTGCAATTACCATGGCACTACACTGCAATTACCATGGTACTACACTGCAATTACCATGGCACTACACTCCAATTACCTTAGTACTACACTGCAATTACTATGGTACTACACTGCAATTACCATTGTACTACACTGCAATTACCATGGTACTACACTGCAGTTACCATGGCACTACACTGCAATTACCTTAGTACTACACTGCAATTACCATTGTACCACACTGTAATTACCATGGTACTACACTGCAATTACCTCAGTACTACACTGCAATTACCATGGTACTACACTGCAATTGCCATGGTACTACACTGCAATTACCATGGCACTACACTGCAATTACCATGGTACTACACTGCAATTACCATAGTAGTACACTGCAATTACCATGGTACTACACTGCAATTACCATGGTACTACTCTGCAATTATCATGGTATTACCATGCAACTACCCCAGTACTACCCTGCAGTTACCCCTGTACTACCCCAGTACTACCGGGCCGTATTATAAAGTGTGACCCCATGAAAGTGTCTGATCTACTGGTCTGGACAGAGTGGATTTCCTCCTCTGGAAGGACACAATCTACTACTTATATGGTGTGTGTGTGTGTGTGCGTGCGTGCGTGCGTGCGTGCGTGCGTGCGTGCGTGCGTGCGTGCGTGTGTGTTACTGAATTACTCGTGTTAAGAGGAAAAATTTAGATTCTGCTTACATATTGCTGGAAAGTTGGTTAAAGGTCAAGTTTGTGTGTGCAGAGTATTTTGTACAAGGTTGAACTTTAACTTTTAACAGCAGAGTGAAATAAGTTAAAAAAAAGAAAAAAGAAGCAGGAAATGATCAATCAATAATCAATTAAATTACTACCTTATGATACAAACAGCAATCTAGGTGACATTTTTTTCTCATGTTGTTAAGGGTGATAAATTTCGAGACAGGTCATTATATCTGGTAACACCTGATAACTTTCATAGGTGAAGGATGACTAGTCTTAAAAGCTCATATCTGTCCGCAGAGAAACGCAGCACTGTCAGTCTTATCTTGGTTTGTGTAAGCACTACAAGAAGCTAATTTATCAGAAGTTTTGGAAGCACACAGAGCTGATTTGTTTTAGCCAAATTTGGATTTATTCCTTCCCGTGTGCAGAGATTTCCTCCCAGTGATCCAGAAAGTAATTGGAGCAAATAAGGGGAATCTGAAGAGGGGTAGAAGAGACAGTGCCCTGATTTCTTCCTGAGACAGTTTCAGTTTGGGGCTTTTTAAGTGGTTTGGAATTGGATAAAAGACAAAATGCTTGGTCGGTCCAGCTTTAATGATTGTTGTTTAGAGTTCTGGTTGAACATGTGTTGCTGTCATGGCTAATAAAGATTAAAACCCCTCCTTGCTCCGTAATAAATGAGTTTTTACACAAGCTGTTTCCACTTAGCAAACAGGAATGAGACACCCTGAGAAGCTCAGGGCTGCACAGAGGAGTGGTGAAATATGGTCATGTCTGCAGACCTTCATTCATTCACTCAAAGATAGAGATGTTGGCCCTCAGCATGTCAACATTCAGAGGAATAACCACTGTCAGTTTGGATTAAGTGACTTTTTTTCCCCCCTCAGGGCATTGTGAAGAGAGATGAGATTGTGTTCAGGGCTGCCCGGCGGCGAGACATCCCCATACTCATGGTCACATCAGGGGGATACCAGAAGAAAACGGCCCGCATCATCGCCGACTCCATCCTGAACCTTCACCAGCAGGGCCTGATAGGAGCAGAGGCTCTGGATGCAGAGGGGTCGTCTTCACTGATGACCAGCATGATGAGCACCTCTGGATCTGTGGGGTCAAAGTTTACAACTGTATGAGATGCTTAAATCCTGGGGTCCTCACTCACTCGCAGGTGTGTCACTAACATAAACTGTACTTAAAGGCGCTGAAGTAACTTTGTTTTGTGCAGCGGCTGAGTGAAATAACTGATGATAGCGTACTGCTGCTGTCATCATGACAAAGCCAAGCATATTTGACCAATACTTGTTTGCACATAAATGACAAAAGGGAGCTTTTCTTTTCGGTATTTTACATTTGTATGTATAAGTCGGCACTGGCTCAAAGGGAATAATTACTCAAAGAGAAAAATGGTCCTGAAACGATAACATTTTCCTGACTACAGGCAAATTCATAAGCTCTCACATGCTACAAAAGAGTCGTTCAAATATTCATTAGAAGAAGAAAAATGGCTTCTGTGTTTAATGTATCTCCTGAGCAGTGTTTTAGGGAGGTAATCTTTCATCTCAGGAAATGTAATTATGCCATTAGTGATTTGATGTATTAATCGTACATGAAATAGTAGAGAGGCTTGATCTTCTTACAGATACAGGGGGAGTTTATTAATCACCCCTCATTTCTGTAAATGGTTATGGAGGTGAAATAAAGGATAGTCTCACATAAGAGTAGTAACTCTCAAACTTAACCTGAGGGTGATGTTGAAGCCTTGTAAAAACGATGTCCTCTTTATTCCTCATTAGCAGTTTTTTCGTGGTTTTCATGAGATAATGTTGTAAATAGAGTGACGTTTACACTGTTTTTTTAATCCAAATTAGTCATTGCCATTTTGTGCTGTGGCTTTAACCCCACTGTTTTTCCAGAAATTCATCTTCACATGAAGCCTTTTATGTTTTTAGACATGGACCTAATTCTTTTTTAAATGTTAAACACTAAAACATGTGACTTTAAGCACTTTAACAAGCCAATAATGATGGAAAGTTATGTAACATTCCCAAACCCTGGAGCGTCAATGTTCTGGTCGAAGTGTGCGTGCGTGTGTGTGTGCGTGGACATTACATCAAAGTCCAGAGGCTCTAAAATGTTTAATTGTGTGATCAATGTGCACACAGAGTGGAGCTCTTCACAGGCTTTTATTTCTCTTGGTTGCAGTGGTTGGATAGAGAAAGCTTCACTAATGATGTTTACATGCACGTGCAGCAGTTGTGTTTGTGCAGTAAAAGCAGATTTCTGAACAGATAGGATCAATAAGACTCATGCTGCAGCAGCTTCAACACATCAATCACCAGACTCAAAATGAAACACATGAGAAAGATGTGATTCTACACCAGGGTTAAGTGTGTGCAGCTTAAACTTAGATATTTGAGTTTTAAATGGCGTCATGAAATACTCTTTTTTTTTCACTTCTAGCTTTATTCAGCTCTGAAAGCTTACTTTGCGTGTGATGTGTGAGACCTGATCCTAATGTGAAATATTATACAAAGACATTTGCACTTATTTCAGCAATCCTCTGTTTTAATGACACTATATAAACTGAGGGTTTTGCTGAGACCCTCGGGGGGGATACTATGAAGCAGGATTTTATTGAGCTAACTCCAGGATTGACTCTGGATTTACAGAACTATGTAGGTGGTTCACTTCTTACCACGGAAGATGACCACAGTAACTTCTGCTACACACCTAATCCGTGACTAACAACTGAGAAACCAACTCACATCAGCCCTCAACAGACTAAGGTCGCTTTCACACCTAAAAATCCAGACCACAGTCCAGTTTAGAGGGAAGAAATGATACATTGTTGTAAATAAGTTGTGGTCCAGTCGGTATTCACACTGTCATTTGTCAAAACTTACCTTTTTTGTAAACAAATCACATGCGATCTTCAGGACGTTCAGCTATTGGTCAGATAATTTGTTAGAGAAAATCCCCTTCTGTCTTTTTTTCTGTCAACAATGGAGCAGCACTAGCAGCAGCATATAGCGTTGGCTTTGACAGTTATTATATTGATACTGTGCTGCAACCAGGACAGATGGAGACGTGAACCATGACCAAAGACTGTATGACATGATTCTGAGGTGTGATAAATTATAACACGTCACCTTCCTCCTCATCTATGTTGGGCTCCTAGCGCTCACAGACCCTCCGCTTCCTATTCTCTTAGCTAGTAACACACATCCGTCTTCAACCCATGATGCACTGCTGTTTTGGTTTGCTTCCTGTATTTGGTCCTATTAAAAGTCCAGTTACGTTCTCACCTGCAGCGAACCAGACTGTGGTTCACTTTGAACTGGACCAAGTCACAACTTTAGTGGGCGACCATGGTCCGCTTGTTTGGTCAGAAAAGTCTGGGCCATGGTCTGGGGGAGTGTTCACACCTGAAACTTTTGTTCAGATCCAACTGAAAAGTCCTTAAGTCCAGACTAAACGAGGCTAGTGTGAAAGTGACCTTAGTGAACATCATAGTTGTTCGATATAAAACTGCATATGCTTATAGCTTTGAGTTATGTTATGTTATCCCCTATACTGCACTATTTAACACTGTCAGGGCTGCAGCTGAAATATTGCGTGTGAAAATGTGAGACACACCAGAGGAATAAATCAGAGCAACAAATCAGTTTCAGGGGAATAATCAGGAGTTACTGTTGTAAGGTCTTTTTGGCACTAATGATGGGAAAGGTAAATAACAGGTCTTAATTGGTGAATTTACTCTCAACATTTTCTCTTTTCATCCATCCATCTATTCATCTTTTTCCGCTTATCCGTTTCTCTCATCATATACGATTAAATTTTTCAGAATTTTCTTAATATTGTTTTCTCTATGTTTGAAAAATATTAGGATCTGCTGACTGCATGTATTTAAAACAGCCCGTTTATGTGAATGCACTCACAGTAACTCCAGTTTGACTTATCAGCGTCATGGGACTGTTCAATCGGATTTCCTTTATGCGAGTTTGTGAAGCCATATACAGTATGTAAAAGATACCGGGGGAATGTTGAACCTGGTGGCATCACCATGATTGAGTCCTGTTGTTTCAGTCAGATGAAGGTACATAGAGTGCCATCCTCACATAGAGCTTAACAGCCAGCTAGATGCATCCGTAAATATGATGACTGATCAAATTGATCTGGTGCAGACATTCAGGACACTCTCTAATCTGCTTATTTGGATGAACAGTCCTCCTGTTTTAATTTGTCGCTGGCAGACCGTCACACTTTGCAGTGGAGAACTGGAAGGAGAATAAAGTGTTGAAAGCAGCTTCTGAATGGTAGCTGTGGGCTGGATAAATGACACAAATTGTAACTGAATCCTTTCACCGAGCTAAACAATCCAGGGTTGCCAAACTTCGTTGGTGACAATAAAATGAAAGGGTATATGATCATCTAAGCAGCAAGTGTTTGAAGGGTTTTTTAAAGTGTTTATCTGCTGTCCTCTTGAGGGCCTGTCTGAGTTTGTGACTGGTGTTGTTGTTCTTGAATCAGAATGTGTCAGCACATTGCCACCGTGTTTGTGTAGCTCAGCAATTATCCTGGTGAAAAAACACGTTAGAGGTTATAATTAATGATAGAAGTGAGAGCCACTTGTAAAAACACTCTTGAATTGTCCTGCTGTTTGAATGTGGTTTTAGTAGAGTCAAGTTCCTGAAGTTCATTTGTTCAGTTCAGGGTCACAGCTGTGATACACCTCGTCAGAGCCGGAGCTTGTCAACAGGCAAGGCAGGCAGTTGCTTGGGACCCCAGGCCACTAGGGGGCCCCCAAGGGCTGACGGGCCTCAGTTCATGAAAATGTCCTGAAATTTTGCAACAATTAGAGGTCAAATTGCAATGACATCTTAGACGGATACCCCCCCTTAAGGGGCCCCATGTCATCCTGTTGCACTGCTACATGCCCTACGTCCATCTTTACTGAAGTATGTCAATCAAAGTAATGTCAAAATCAGCCGTGAAGTGAAGCTACTTATCAGGGAGTGAGAAAAGAAAAAAGCAAAGAGAAAGAAATAAGGAGAAAGCAAGACAGTGGTAAGTGGAGTAGATAGAGAAGTGTGGCAAACACTTTAACTAGCATTAGGTGTAAGTCTGGCAATGAATTGTTTGGTAGGTAGTTAGCCATGTCAGTGAAGCCTGGGGTTCCTGCTTTGTTGACTTGCTGTTACTGTATGTTTAAACGAAAGTGCACTTGTAAGGTACAACACTGAAATTTCACCAAATTAACTAGAACACCGTGAGCGGAGTGATTTGGACAGAAAAAACAGGTAACCCAGACAACAACTGTCACTGTTAATGAAACACTATTAATGACAGTTGTGTCTTAACTAGCCGATATTTATATTTACACAGTGTGCTTTCTGCATGAAAGACTATCAACTTTGAAGCATTTAACAAACTGAATTAAGTCTCAGACATCAAATCTTAGAACGAGGGTGAAGTGCTGGTTGTATTGGTAAAAACATACCAGAGCTGTAGCTATTTTGGTGCAATATTTTCAAGTTATATAGTAATAATGATAATTGCTTTAAAAAATTTTCTGTCCTCTTTTGTTGGTTTCAGATCATTTATACGTTTAATGCTTGTCAGAGGGGCCCCTTGAGAATTTTTGCTTGGGGCCCCAGCACACTAGAATCGGCTCTGCTCCTTATGAGTAGTTTGGAAATCTTGAAGAGAGAAGTAAGACTCAACAAAGCTGTTGACCAAAATAGAAAAGATGTTTATGTTGCTGTGAATGTGGCCAAAGGGAACTTTTAAATCTAAAAGCACATCTTCTGTGGACTGGGTCTGCCATTGAATTCCACGTGTTTACAGCTGAGTGGACCTGAAGAAGCAGCTGGCAGGTGCTGCTGCATTGACTCTCTAATGTTTTTTCACTCTCATTATATCTTCCTCTGCTCTGGCCTCACTCTGCTGTTCAAAAAAAGACCCCATAGTTGGATATGGGATGATTTGACGGATCTTTGAACAGCATGAAAAGCTGTGTTTGGGTGCTCGCTCTGGAAAATGTTTGGACACACTCATAAAGAAACTGTGAAAGGTATGCTATATTAGTAATGGCAGTGCTAATTAGCTCAAGCTTTTGATCTTGTGTGCTACTTTTGAATTCGGCTGAAAGGTTTGGAGCAGTCTACCTTTAATTAGAACTTAAAATATATATCATTTATTTAAGCGGGCCTCTTCTTCTTATTACTGATGCGATTGCAGATTCCAGCTCATCAGTACCTTTAATTTCAACCAGCAATTCTGTCATTTTAGCTGTGCCAAAATAATACTGAAGTACTGAATATTCTCTCAGTCTGTGCTGTTTTCTTTTTGTTGGTTTGTTTATTGTTTTACAAGAGGGTGGGGGTGTACTGACATTAAAAACTACTTCTATGCATCTTAATGATTTTGAATAAATCCATTGAAAAAATTGAACTGTATGTGTCTTTATTAAATCTTGGAATTGCTTTTTCAGTGCTGGTACGTCGGTGAAATTGTATTTTTCTTCTGTACTTCTGTTCTAATCTTCATATCAATCATTTATCCGCCTTTTCACACCACATTCGAACACCAGTGGTTTCACGTTAGCCCCCAGCACTACTTACTAGTCTAATTTGCACACTATTGTGTGCCTGTAACAGTTCAGGAGAGAGAAAGATGGATTCTTTTAGCATTTTGAAATAATCAGCACCATCCCTCATAAGGCCAACATCACCGTCACCTATTCTAAATAAATAAATAAACATGTTTGTCTCATCCTCAACTAGAAAAGCACTTGGAGAGTGCAGACCTCCACCAAGCAGCTCATATCCCCCCTTAAACAAGAAATGCCCTGACCAGGAAAACCCACGACCCTCTGGTTGTGAGGCGACAGTGCTAACCACTACACCACTGTGCCACCTATATACACCACTGTGCCGCCCATTTGTTATGTTTCAGCATTGAAAATTCCAACGATACCCTTATTTTTGTGTGTTCTGGATCACAGTATCCAGAATTTTGTCCGGATCACCACCAAAATGTAATGGGATCCTCCTGGGGCTGAGACGCACCTCTGGTGAAAATTTCAGGTTAATCCGTCTGTTACTTTCTCCGTAAAGTTGCTAACAGACAAACAAACAAACCAACGCTACCGAAAACATAACCTCCTTGGCGGAGGTAATAACAACATATGAAATCCAAAACAGTTACTGGCTCACACAGAGTAATGTGGCTTAATGTTGCTTTTGAAAGAAATCTCAGCTATGTTTTTAAATCTGCTGAAAACTCCACGGACGTGACGTCATGTCAGTGCTGGTGGGTTGATGGTACTGCCCATGGAGCCGCCCACTGGCCTGTCCAAAAAATGATCTAAACACCGCCATTATTCCCGGCCGCTCGCTCGCATAGCTCCGGTTAGAACCGTGGCGAAAGTGCGATCTGAAAAAGAGGCAGCGTTTGCTCTGTTGTTGGCTGCACAAACGAGCACAAAACTCTTTTGAAAACTCCCTCGTCGGAGGATTTGAGGACTCAATGGGTGGATTTTATTTATAATGGGAATGTACCCGCGGCACTTCCAACATATCTGTACGTATGTGCGCACCATTTCACTTCGGACTGTTTTATCAACGAGGGACAGTTCAACGCTGGATTTGCTAGATGTCTGAAGATAAAGAATGGATCCGTACCAACTATCCGTGATCCTACTACAAACGTGGCATCTGTAAGTATGAACTTTTTATTTTGACCTACTGTTCAGCCCCCCCGGTGCCTCAACACGGCCACCACGCTTTGATAAACTCACCGGATCCGCGCCGGTTTACCGGATCCTCCCGTTTTTTAGCCGCTCGCTTCTTCCCCGACAACTCCGGCGGCGGGGGACAAATCCCCCTCCGGAGCAGCATGTAGCTTCAGCATTTACCCGTGCGGCGACGCGCCTCTTTTGGCTCAAATACGGGACGTCCCGGCTTAGCGTGACCCTCCTGGCGGCTTTGAATAATACATAGGATGTGACGACTAGGTCGCTTCAAGTCGCGTTTGGTCTGAACGCGGCTAAGAGTTTCTTCCGGAGCCTCGCCCTCTGGGTCAGACTCTGGCTCAAACTGGTAGGGTTGTACGAGCGATCTTCTTGCAGCCATGACCGAGCCAGTGTAAACATTAGCACGTGGCTATCATCTGTGGAGGGGGTGTCTAACTCAGTGTTACAGTGTGTTTGACCACAACTTAATTTTACGTCGCAATATCCCTTTAAGCCATACACATTCAGATTGGTTTTGAATAAAAGTAGCATCATTCTTTGCAAGTTACACTGTTGGTTTCAAATAATAAGTGGTAAAAGTTTAAAGTTTTCGGATCCTTATAATTATGGAGTTTTGCACAAATGATTGTCATCAGGTCAGAGGAGGTCCGGAGGCTGCAGAGAAACCCTGCTGAAGATAGAGGCTATTTTCTGGCAGACCTTGTCTTGACCTTAAACATGCCTAGAGTGAGACGGTTATGAGTGTGTTTTTATTGCTTCTCCTCCTCGAGCCCACACAGTCCTGAGAACGGGAGTATGGTAATCAGGTGGAATAAGAAACACCTGTGTGGGTGGATAATGGGTGTGAGGTCTCTTACTTATCTGCATGTTTATGCTGTTTTCATTTCCCAACTGACAAGCAAACTACACTTTATGAACAAAGCAGGGCAGGAGCAGAGCAGGGATTCTGATTGGAAAATAAATCAGTCACAACGAGCAGCTGTGCAGACAAATAAAACGTGGTTACAACATGCAAGAATGCTCATTTTTCTGCCAGTGCCTGATTATGCACAGTTTCAAAATAAGACTTTTGAACACAGCATGTTACGAGCTTGAACAAGAACTACTTCAAACACTTTTGCCTTAAGGTATGAGAGGAAACCAGTTACACCAGTGATCTCATTAGTAACACTGTGTATTATTAGTGCACATTTTAGGATAACACATGTGTTGTATTAAAATGAAGTCTGGAGGTTATCAAAAGGAGCGCTGGGATGCAATCAATCCTCCTTAGAGAAGGATGAAGTTGTCATTGTGTCCACCCACAGATAGACTGACAGATAGACTCAGAGAGCTCATCATGACAACATAATTCCAAGAAGGCCATGTAGTGTGCTGGTGGGACAAAGAAACCTTGCTCTAAGCTTCATTAAACATGATTCTCTGGCTGTGTGCCTGGCTTCTTGCTGCCGTCTTACCTCAAATGAACTGCTTCAGGGCTCAGCTGGACGGTGGCCGAGGCTGTCGAGTGTTTGCTGTCTGGCTGCTTCGAATGGGATGTTTTCACCAAAGCGAGACATAAACAGCCCAAGAAAAGGCATCCCAGTCTGACCAGGCTGTTTTGGAACCTTACAACAAGTTAATGAAAGCTCTGCTCAACGTGTTTACTTTCATGGATAGCTGTGGTAATGAAAGTTTCACGAGCTATGGCCAGATTAAAGGAACTCTTAGTCAATGTAGGAATGCAGCATTTTGAGTCATATTGGTCAGCCAACATCTGTCTAAAAAGTTTTGTTCCATGGATTAAATTATTCTACCTTAAAGGGATATTCTGGCGTAAATTTAAGTCATGGTCAAACACACCGTAACACCGAGTTAGACACCCCCTCTTCTCACTTGCTTCTCAACTAGTGACACCAACCTCAGCAAAGACCGCACGATAGCAATACACAGCGGTCTATGTCTCCACACAAAAACCTCAACCAAAAAGCCACTCGTAGCCGCAAATAATACTCAGAACAGCACCTAACTTCATCAACAGTACATAAAGGGTCTCAGCCACAGTACTAGCTGTCAAAGATCTTTTTAGCTTTGCCTGTTTTTTTAGCAAAAAGACTAAACACAACTCACCCACTCTCCTCCAGCAGCCGCTTGTTTGTGGGGGAGCCCTGACGAGTCAATCACCGAGTGCAGTAGAGTTCTGCAGCTCAAGGGCGAACATTTCCATGAAGTAATAATCATAAATTTATTTGTTGCTATTGAGTGGCTTTTTGGTTGCAGTATGCACGTGGGGATGTAGACCGCTGTATGTTGCTTAAATTGGTAGAATTAGAGAAGCAAGCAGTCGGCAACATTAATCTCCCAAGGGGTTGTCTAACTTGGTGTTACACTGCTTTTGACCATAACTTAAATTTATGCCGGAATATCCCTTCAAAGTGCTAATCGTTCCAATTGCTTATCTTTACTTAACTGCATTTAGTACAGATTGGCAAAAATTAGCATGCCAGCATGTACAGCTCAGAACATAACAGCACAATACTTGGTGTCTGTGGACTGAACATCTACGTCCAAAAACTCCTAAGTGTTTAATTTTGTGATCAATGTGTGGACCTCAGGAGAAAAGCTTTGCATGGGTTTCTTTTCTTTCTTTCATCATAGCCTATCATGTAGCTTTTACTACAGTCATTACTTCCTCCCAACCAATCACAAACGCAGACCCAGGTATGCTACGGCACCAAGCTGCATCAACGCCAACACAGTATAGACTCAACAAAGCAGATGTTAAACACAGAGTTTTACACAGGACATTTTTGTGAGTGTAGTTAACTTCAGTGTTTGAGTTTTAAAGGGCACTCCTGTTTAATCAAACCAAACTCAATAATTCCCATTTGTGGCTTGATATATTTCTCCATGTTATTTTAAGAGATCTCATCATCACACCTTATTGTAGCACTATATCTGGCCATCAACAGTAACAACTGCCATTGTAAGCATATTGCTGTCTTCTGCTAGCATTCATTACAAATGAACACAAAGATAAATAGATAAAAACTTCTCAGATCTGCGAGATATAAAAAGGTTAACTGGGCTAGCTCTCAAAGTTATACAACTTTAGTGAGGTATTTTCTTCTGCTCTACTCCAGCCTTTCACTGACCGACCACAGCAATCAGCAAGAACTCCTAGAACAGGCAGCATCTGACTAAAATATAGAGTGGACTGCATTAAATAGGCTCTCTCTACTCTTTCAAATAGTAAAAGTGCACATAAACCACATTTAAATCCTTTCTAACTCACAAACAGGATGGCAACAGAGGTTGCTCTGCCCATCAGTAATACTTCACACCCTGCAGGTTGTGTCTTTGAGGCAATCTGGGGTCAAGTGTCCTCTGTCCACTGAGCCACAGATGCAAGCCCTCTCTGTTTATATCACCTACTTAGCTTGATGCTTTTTGTTTAGTGCCAGAATGGGTACACCCTCAAATGTTTGCAAGAGCCAAGCAGAAGATAAAGTCATGTACTAAAATCAAAAAGGTTCAGTTGAATGATTGAGATGCCAGGAGCACGACTTCACCAACATAACCCCCATGATTGTATCCTGACTGAAAATGTGTCTAGGATGGAGAAATGGCTTGAAAAGTCCAGGCCTAGTGTGAGGCTGACATTAGTCATGCTTCAGTCGCTGTCCAAATAGTCCCCAACCCTTAACCCTTAACCCTTAACGGCTGAAGAGTTTTTTTAAGATTGGATGGAGAATTTTAGACAAATAGGTGATTCAGTGGAAGCCTTTTTTTGGAACATTGTCCAAGATATACCCAGAGTGAGCACAATATGAACCTTCATAGACTGGTAGATGTTTTATTGTGCTCTGTAATTGGAAATATGTGAAAGTCTTATTGAAAATATGATCAAAAATAGTTTGCTTTACTCCTGTGCTTTAGCTTTGGTTCACTATGACAGAATATCCTTGAATCTCAGACCTTCTCAGGTGTTGCTTAAGGTGATAGGTGTTTTCTTGCTCTCAGTGAGACTTTCCCGGATAAAACCAGTAGATGGGACAAACTTCAGAATCTACCTGCTCAGAGATCCTGGTATCATCACTACAAGGACCATAACCAAGCAACTGGTGACACTGGACTGTAAGCTTCACTGCTCTAACACACAGACTAAACCTGCTCAATAGAGGGGTGGTGTCATCTGGCTGGAAATTCGTTTGTCGCATATGAATTAGCTGAGGTGTCAAGAGTCAGCGATTACTGGCAGGCTTAGCAAAATGTGAGGTATGGATTTGTCTCTTGTCCAAGGCTATATGGGAAATGTATTCACTGGCAAACACTTTCAAAGAAGCCTTCTTTGTGCTTATCCATCATCTAGAAATTTACAATACTGTTGGCAGTCTTTGTTGCTGCTTTCATGTTTTGACCTTGCTCCTCACACAGAAATCTGAGGAAACATAAAGCTGATGGTATCGACTCTGCTCCTGATTTGAGGGATGATTATTGTGCCTCAGGCTTCATATAACAACGTCCTCTTTTACGAAGATGGTTTCTCTAAAATGTTCGAATGACTCAAAAGTACTGATCAAAGAGCTGTCCTGGCCATGACCTCAAACCAGACTTGAAATCATGATCAAAAGTGTCTCTTCTCTCATGGTTTTGACAGCCAGACTTGGACTAAACATTTGCAGATCTTTGAGACATTGGTCTCAGATCAATCTGTATGTAAAAGACTTCAACTAACAAAACCTGCAACTGATTTGCCATCTAAAAATTAAGACCAGAACTCCTCTTAAACTTGATTCACCTCATTTTGATAACAGAGTGAACAAATAAATACTCTTGTTACACGGTTGTCCTAGTTATTGCACCAGCTGACATAGTTTCAATGTTAATGTAAGTTACAGCTTAGATCTTACACTTAGTTTAGTGTCTGTGTAAATACTGGTTGTCATGGCACGTCATTTTGAAAGATGGTGTGACTTGAAAGAGGACGAGGAGTGAGGGTTATACTGGCAACAACAAGGTTTCAGTGATAGATTACATCAATTAGAAATATAATCATTTTGATATGTGCCCCTGCTGATGTTTTTTTCCATGAGTGCAGCTCTACATAGAGACGCACTAAATTATAGGAATATATTAAAGTTGGTGACTTTACCACTCAATGTTAGTGTTCTAATTTCACACTAAATATTCATTATCTTCCTTTCATAATGTGTTGTCCTATTTTGCAAACCTCTCTGTTGCTGTTAAATGAGTAATGGGAGTAATTAGCTGTTATGTTCAGCCATTAGCTTATTTGAGGGAAGTAGGGCATTAAGAGTCAGTGCTTAAACAATCACATCACAAAGAGAGACACTTTTCTTTCATCATATCTGCATCAATATTTGTGGTTTGGACGTTACAGTCTAAGCGGTTGGGATAACGGTGGAATTTGTGCAAGTTACGTAATGCACTAACTTGCGCCAAAGAGGTAAATGCCACTGCAATTTCAGCTGTGTATTCATCTTAATTATATTTGAAATATCTCATTTTATTTTATTGGCCACATTCACCTGACCATTTCAGCAATAAGACTCATTTCAAGAGTTTAGGACTCAAAAAAAAAAAACAATTGCTAGTAGTGAGCCAAATGATATCCTACATGCTGGCAGATGGTTATAATATCCAAGATTTTTTATTTATTTATTTTTAACAACATCAATCCAAATCCAAATCCAACCAAAGCTGAAAAGCACTAAAATGACCAAATGGGTTCAAGGGAACAAGCAGAGTTGTGTGATTATTATTATTATTATTATTATTATTATCTGTGATATCATACTCACCCAAAACCTCCATCCATACCCACAACTGACCACTGGATGGAGAAAAATGATTAGAGCTTTAAGTAACAACTCCTAGTGTCAGCTGTCTCCCTTTCGGGCCAGGGCCAATCTGAGCACAGCTATCCTGTAAAACACCAGCTTTTACACACTGGCTCTAAATGGCTAAAAGTAAAGATAGTTTTGCAAACCTCTCCTGACAGAAACACAAGAGGATGTATTCAGCTGTGGAGCTAATTTAAAGCCTGACTGGGGTAAGTTGGGTGGTGAGTTAATGGTATTTTTTGGCAGGCTGGTGTTAAAGTTTCACAGCACTTACATAACATGTCTGACAGCAGAACAGTCCAAAATCCAGATAAATCATGTTTTTCTGAGCCTTCCAGTCCCCCCATGCTGTTAGTGTTGTGTGAGGCCTGTTTTAGAGGCAGACACATCCCCTGAGGTGACAAGAGAGAATTTCTTTCTCATTGTTTCCCCCCGATTCAGGGAATGCCTCACAGTGGAGTTTTATTTTCAACCTAATGTATGATAGATTATGCCATTTCTCCTCTGTGATGCTGCGAGAATATTAAGTTGTTTCACTCACCTTGTCAGATTCATATTGCAAGAAGCCTGCCTCCTCACTCCTGGGTATCGTTAAGTTCTTACTCCCGGTGGGTTTGAATTTAATCAGAAGGACTTAGCAGCGACCTTCCAGGACATTAAGTGGATAATGTCTTTGTATTAAAGCACTGGGAGTCTATGGGTTATAAGTGTAAACACACACATATTTCTCAGAGGCTGTTTTTCCCACCTCCAGCATGGTGCCTCCTGGGTTTACAGCTGTACAGGGAGGACTGCTGCCTTCACAAAGCTCTGATTCTAGTTACTGAAGTCATCCTTTAAGCATCATCCCCCTGCCTGGCTCCTTGTTCCTCCTCAACTACAGATGGCATCTTTTTGGAACTCTAAATTAGCAGGATCGTGCCAGTGTTAAGATCTCATGGGTGCATAATTAAAGGGATGTTCTGGTGTAAATTTAAGTTATGGTCGAACACAATGTAACACTGAGTTAAGACTCAGGACTCCCCCACAAACAAGCGGCTGCTGGAGGAGAGTGGGTGAGTTGTATTTGGTCTCTTTGTAAAGAAATCAGACAAAGCTCAAAACATGCTTGATGGCTAGTACTATGGCTGGGACCCTGTATGTACTGTTGATGCAGTTAGGTGCTGTTCTGAGCATTATTTGTGGCTATAGAGTGGCTTTTTGGTTGAGGTTGTTTTGCTATCGTGTGGTCATTACTGAAGTTGGTTTAACTAGAGAAGCAAGCAGTCGGCAACATTCATCTCTCAAGGGGGTGTCTAACTCAGTGTTATGCTGTGTTTGACCATAACTTAAACTTATGCTAGAATATCCCTTTCAGAAAAGAAGAAAAAGCTGCTGTTCAGAAGACACCTGATTAAAACAGACAGTATAAAACATGAGCTTAGTCTCAGTAATGTCACCTTTTGGTTGTTTAAAAGCTTAACAATCAAGGAAATTTCTTCCTCATACCTGTTGCTACAAAATACATTTCAGCTGCAAAGACTGACGTTAAAACATTGGCTTAAATGGGGTCTCCTGACAGATCTGCATTGGCCATTTCACTACCCAAGGTTGCTGCGCGGTTTAAGGAATAACCCTCTGATTTGAGGCTCAGTGGTAGACGCAGTGGTCTGTTCAACCCCCCCAATTCCTGTAGTATGAAGTGTCCTTGGGTGAGACTCTGAGCCAACATCATTTCAACACACAATAATAAATTTAGTCATTTCGGCTGTGAACTTTTGTATCTGCCATCAGTGCGTAACTGATAGGTTTTAGGTGGCATGTGGTGTAATGTTAACACCAGACACGAACGGAGATGTTTTCTGGCTTTATTTCTGTTTTGTGTTTATTCAGCATGCCATAACGTGTCGACCACACTGCAAAGATTTGTTGTGTTTTCAGACAACCCAACCTCCTCACTCACTTACCTTAGCCTGGTAAAGTTCAGCATCAGTCTGATATCGGTTTTCACAATGAGGTCAGTTGTTGACTTTTGTCATGGGGGATCTCAGTGCCAAGATGCTGGAACTCAAAATTTTCAACTCACAAAAACAAATGAATTGAGTGGTGAATTAGACGTAGCAAATTTTCATCATGAACATGTAAAACTTCAGGCTACGGCTTTTGCATAATTTGCACTGCCCAGGACTTGTGTCTAATCACGTCTTTACTTGACTTAACAACTATTCTATTAAAAGAATACAAAGAAATGCTGTATTCTTGTATTTAATGTTCAATGCATTCACAACTTAAACGTATGATTTTAGAGTGATAACGCCAACTCTGACAATGCAAGCAGCAGATCATGGTTTTTGACGGGGATTGCCCAGTAGGGTGCACACAGAAAGAGATGTGACTCCATGAACACACAACAATGAAACTGACTGTTGTGAGCTTCCACCAAAAGTAGGACGGGGAAAGAGCTAGTTTTGAAGATGAATATCTTTATTTCTTTACTTTTTAATGAAAATTTGAAAATTTTAACATGTAATACTTTTTAAAGACCCACAGAAAATCGTGTTTTTCTCGTTGTCTACAGGTTCATATGGCATTTTTCTGATGCTAGAGGACATATGAGAAAATTAAGTGTGAAATTGCATTTCTTAGTATTTTTGTATCCAAATCGCTGTGAACTTCTCACACACCCACACGGCAGGTTCAGAAACCATGAGATTTCCTACATAGCAAATCCAGAGCCCCGCTATGAAGGCCACACTTTGAGAAATAAGACGATCGTGGAACAAGTATGTGCGTGAGTGGATTGCAATGCTCGTAAGAAAGCTAATTATTATATTAGCTTTTATCATAATCCTAAAGACATTAGTGTCCGAGAGCAGAATAGCTCCTTTTTTACCTGCTACTTCTTCTAAACTGGCAATGTTAGGCTGCAAGCAGTAAAAGTCATGCTATCTACAAAAACTCTACAAATGTGCCCTTTCTGTGTTTTATTTTGAGCTGCTTTCTCACAGCGATCAATGCCGGGCAGTTCTGAAAAACACACATTTTAGCTTGCAGATGTGTTTGATGTCTTGTGCCCTTCTGCATAATTCACTCTTTGTCTTCTCATATCTTTCTAATTTGAGCGTATGGCCGGGTTGCAAAGATGTCGGTCCTCACATTTATTGCCTGCATCTGTTTTGATATTCATAATAAGGAGTCAAAAGAGCGAGGACAGCAGGGGTGTGATGTGTCGGTGTTTTCAATAGTGTGGCTCAGGCTGTGGTGCTACTTTGGCATGCACTGGAGTTTTCTATCTCACAGATGTCCATGCATTATTCATGTCTATAAATTGTAATGCTAAACCCTAACCAGCAGGTGGACCAGTGCAATGGGTAAAAGCTATATTTATAGCCCCAAACTTGGTGGGATGGAGCACACTTTCTCACCATGCCAAAAATGTTTGGAGGAGAGTCATGTTAGATGTTTTATTGCACTGAAAAGACTGAAGACATCAATAACACAGGCAGGGAGACAGACTCATATTTACACAACAGAAACACCACACAGAGGAATTTAACTTTAGCACTTTTTTTTTACTCTAGACTCTGTGTCCTCAGTGATCATTAAATATGTTTTCTCCTGAAAAGATCCCTTTGTGTCCTTGGAGGGATCACATCATTTATTTTTAGCCCTGACAACAAGAACATACACATCAGTGAAAAAAAATACCGCAGCAGCATTTCTTTGTCAGCACAGAGGAAGATCTCTGTTGTCTTTGGCTCTTTGGATGAACACACCCTCCTGTAGATGAATGTGCCATATGGCTGTAAATGGATTAAGACAGCTCTCAGCTTTCTTGGTGAAAGTTTAAGGTAACCCGGAACTCTCTTTATAAAGAGCAGACAAGACAGACCTTTAATAGTCACAATCTTCATGAGACAGGAAGGTTGTTTTTTTGTTTTTTTATTATGAAGTATTTCGCAATGTTTGGAGCTGTACTATGTAACCTATCAACTGCCATGCCATTGTTTCTGTTGAACTGTTGATGCAGGTACTATGGACTTTGAATAAATGCAAACCTCAGCATGTCAACAGTCTTTTAATAAATCAGTGAATGAAAATTTTGTTGGTATCTGCTTTGCATTTCAGGACTTTGGAACTTCTTAAAGTATCTTTCTGACATGACATTCGATAGTCAAATTTGCATCAAAGTTGTCTAGTGTAAGTTCTGTTCATATCATAGACTGTATATACTATGGACAACTTGGCTCCCGAATTGGAAGCCAAATTGCTCTCGGTATTTCTAGGGTTTTCTCCACTTCCTGAAACCACCACTAGCGCAATAGCGTCGTACGCATTTCACCACTCGTGCAGTAGCATTGTATGCATTCAGTGGGCAAGTCGCTGTGATGAAGCTTGGCTCAAACAGCGTATCCCCCAGGTGAGCTACGTAAACTTCGTACGCCCATAGGCTGTATCAAGTGTCAATCACAGCAAACATGAACCCCCTAATAACTTTTAAAAATGGAGCTCTACAGAAAAAAAGAGGACTTGAGCACAAACCAGTTTTACAGTAACTACATGTCAACATCGCAAGCAGGGGGCAGAAAAATGTATATTCTGTGTAATGAATTTCTAGAGTTTGTTCACAACTCCATAGGAATCGCTGGAGAAGACGGGAATAAAGACCCATACTGCTGTACTGCTGGGTGCTGTTCTCAGGGTGGCTTCACCCAGCGAGGAGGCAGACGGCGTCTATTCTATGTACAGTCTGTGGTTCATATTCAGCCTTCTCCAGCTCTGAGCATGTTGTTTTCAGACCCAAAACACAACAAGCTCTGACTACATCCTAAATCACACAAATGTGTCAAATGGCATCTTTTGTATCCTGTTTTCTTCCATCTGCATAATCTAGTGACTCTGATGGATGTCTCACATCTCTTGGTTTCATCCAATTTTGTCAAAAACGTAAACAAGATAAAGTCATTGGTTATCATAGACTCAGTTCATCTACACATTTGTCAGTTCTGTTTAACACTGTCTGCATCTACAGTACAATGCCAAAAATAGTGGAGGCAGTTGCTTAGTAACTTTATCCCTCACAAAGCTTTCTGCAGCCTTAAATATGAACTCAAACCCCTGCTACACAAACCCTGAAAAGGTAAAGTTTTATAGATATGTGCTGGGGTGTAAACATTTACAACAAACCCAGTGGTGCAACGTGACTAATACTATCCCACGTTTTATGCAGTCTGTGGTGAAAGTTCAGGTTTGTCTTGATGTAGTTAGCAGTATACCGAGTGTTTCGAATGAATGATACGACAGTTTCATCTTTTTACTACACAGTTTCCTACAACTTCTGTTTGCTGTTCAGCTCCCAGGTCAGAGCCCAATGCGTGAATTGTGGAGCATGTGCCAAATACTTGGGAGAGATAACTGATCCCCAGCCACATTAAGTAGTTATATTGGTTCAAGTACAAGGAAATTGATTCTGTGCATTTTTAGTGGGACTAACCTGTGACATGTATTTAAAAGTCCAGGAAATGTATGATTTGAACAACATGTATGGGTACTTTGTGATTCAAAACTAAGGGAATGGTGTTGGGCAGGGGACAGAGTCTTCAGGTAGAGCCAATGACCCTTTATTACCTCTTTTCTGGCACCCAGTCTAAGCAGATCACAAACTCTTACGTCCAAACATTCCTTGATCCCTTTCTGTTAATACTGGCACTGCTTCCCATTAAGTGGTCTGCTTTCCAAGGCTGCAAATTAAGGAGGAAAAATGTACTGTAACATTAGTCCTTATCCATGTGAAACTCGACCTATTTCCAAAGTCTAGGCTTGCCCTTTGTGCAGGGTCGCTGTAAATGAAGTTATGCATCTCCACCCTCATTTCCTTATAATAATTAATTTCCGGAGGATCTGCAGAACAAAGGTGGTGTTCTCAGCAGGAGGAGACTGCTAGAGTGGACTCCTCTGGATCTGTGGGACCACACAGGGCTCCAGACTGAGCTTTCATCCTTCAATCTACCATCAGCCGCAGAGTCATGGCCCAGTGCCTGGATACAAACGCAACAATAATCAATCAAACTGTTGACTTATCACGCCGGGACACCCTCCATCTTTCAATGTCAATGAAGCTTTTTCATCTGAGAGATTCCCCTTGCTCTGCCTGGGGGAACTCTTCATGTTTTTTTTCTGAAGTAGTTTAAATATTTCAAGGTGTATCCAAATGTTTTCCAAAAGGCAGTGAAAAGTGTCTGAACAATCTGACCTTCAGCTCTCAGGAATCTGGTAACACGATGCATCTGCTGATTTTATTGTAAAGTGTAAAAAAACCACAAGATGCAGTTGAGTCCAGCTTTCTTTGGCAAGAGAACTTTCTGCTGTTCAGGAAACACTTTTTATTTTACTGAAAGGAATGTCTCATGTTTGGGTTTTTTGTAGACTTTCTGTCTTCCCAAAGACTTAAAGAGATGCTCAGTGTGTTTACATGCGCACTAAAGTTGAGCTTACATGCACTGGGCAAGAATCAAATAGTTGACCAAAGTATGACTGCCTCTGCAGTGGTAGGTGTCCATATGCCCTCTTTCGGCTTGTCACTCTTAAACCGTCTCAGTTGACATATTATGTATCAAAACAGCTGGGAAACGGCACTAGCAAGAGTCCTACAGGACACTGAACATCACTTGTATAGCTCTGTGCCATTTGTTAGCCAAGTTTTGTCCCTTTTTTGACCTTTCCTGACCTGTTCAAGGTTTTTTTTTTTAACTGCCCAGCTTTCAAAGTAACACATCCATGCTGATGGATGTAATGGAGGTGAGTCGAGTGCGAGGGGGCACTTCCTAAAAAGGAATATTCCGGTGCAAATTTAAGTCATGGTCAAACACACCATAACACAGAGTTAGACAGCCCCTCGAGAGATGAATGTTGCCATCTGCTTGCTTCTCTCGTTATTCCAATTTCAGCAACAACCCTCGATAGCAATACACAGCGGTCTATGTCTTCATGCTCAAATCTCAACTCAAAAGCCACTCTATAGTCACAAATAATGCTCAGAACAGCACTTAGCTTTATCAACAGCACATGTAGGGTCCCAGCCATAGTACTAGCCATCAAACATCTTTTTAGCTTTGCCTGGTTTCTTTAGCAAACAGACTTAACACAACTCACCCACTCTCCTTCAGCAGGGGAGCCGTGACGAGTCGATTACCTAGTGCAGCGAGTTTCACAGCTCAAGGAAGAACATTTATGATTATTACTTAGTGGAAAAGCAATCAGAGTTTTTGTGTATCTTGTATGGGCACTGCAGACACAGTTGTTCTTCTGCTTTAGCGTCTCAGTCTGACTGGATTTCCATGAAGAAATAATCATAAATGTTCCGCTGCACTCGGTGATTGACTCGTCAGGGCTCCCCCACAAACAAGCGGTGAGTTGTGACTGTTGTGTATTGCTATTGTGTGGTCGTCGCTGAAGTTGGTACAACTACAGAAGCAAGCAGTCGGCAATATTCATCTCTCGAGGTGGTGTCAAACTTGGTGTTACGGTGTGTTTGACAATAACTTAAATTTATGCCGGAATGTCCCTTGGAATCTTTTCTAGGGCACTGAATTGGTTGGGGATGTCATGTTTGAAAAGCTGGCTAAAGACACCTTTCGAATGACCTACACAAGGCAAAGAGGTGGAGTTGAGGTGGGCCTGGCTGTCAGTCAAGTCAGCTTGTGCCTCTGATCATGCCAGACTCACAACCGTGGTATTTTCAGAACTAAACTCAGTGTGTGCTGGCAGGTTACTGACGAATTTGTACACCAATCAGGACACCAATGTCATGGGACAGCGTTGTGTGGGATGCAACATTAGTAAAAAGTACAACTTGCTATTCATCCTCAGGAGACAAGTGGATCAAGTGGTGATGAGTGGTGTTTGCTCTCAGAGGTTGATTAGCTGACCCTGTGTGCGTGTGCTCCTCTGGAAAACCAGCTGCTCATGCTCAGGCCTCATTTGATCAGGCTGCCGGTGAGCCTTTCAGGGACAGGAGCCAGGCTTTTTTTATTCATTCGCCTCTGAAAACTGTGTGGGAAGTCTCTAAAACCACCACGGACGTCTGGAGAAACCACCATCCACATCCAAACTGCCGCAGTCAATCAGAAACAGAGAAAAAGTTGAACAAAAAAGTCTAAACAGGACACGGTTTGGTAAGTCTGTTGAATTTCTATGAGCCCCAAACACTGTTACTGCAAAACTGAATGAATCTGTACAGGAGCTTGTATGACAGTGTGCAGTTGTCATGTTCATGTTTCAAGACCAGATGAACAGTAACCATCACTTTCACTCAATCAGAGGCAAAATCCATCAAAAAATCTAAATCACATCTCTGCAGAGTGAGGAGGTAGGTGGAGGTTATTTCATATTCATAAACTGTAATCTACCAGAGTGGATTTTTATTCAGATTTATGGGTATACCTGGAACACTGAATGTCACTCCTGCAACCGGTCCTGATTGATCATTTAGCTAAATTGTGCTCCAAAGTTTCTCTAAGAGGAAAACGCTCATAGAAATTCCACTCTCATCTTTTCAGCCTGTAGCTGGGGGTCTGCTATACCTCTCCTCTCACCGTGGTTTGATTGATTCACATATTTACATGCAAGAAAAAAATCCTGTTGCAACTTTAGGCTGTTTTTGTTATGGTTAATGTTTCTATGATTCACTGACGATGGCACATTAAGACATGAGCCAAACACACCCAGATGGTTCTGCCTGGAGTCTTCATAACTTCCCTTTTTGGGAGTTTTTGGCAAAACAAAACAGAAAAAAACCTTGAAAAAAAAACTTGTCAGTTCAAGTCAGAACTTCCAAATAAGCTGGTGAGGAGCTAAAGCTGTAATGCTGTTCTTAGCTCATAGTTGAATTCATGCGGACCATTCAAATTCTAACAGATTTATATCAAAAGCTGCTACGCACTCCACCAACCCAAATTTTTATGATCCAACTAAATCTTGATGAATAACATTACCGCTTCCAGCAAAGTAACTTTGTTTCCACTTTGCAGGAAATCTTCATCAAATTTGTCAGGAGACATTACATGGACTGATCAAGAGACAAGCGCACAACGACAGCTGCATGATTTTCAAGAACTTTTTTCTCCTGCAGCAAATCCTCCAAATTAAAAAGCACAAAAATAATTGGACTGATTCACCATCTGCAAGTCAGAAACAGGACAACCAAATACTAGTCCTGTAGTGAGGGGAGCTTTTTGCCTCCATTCGACAGGCGAGTTTAAAGAAATGTTAGGGTTAGGGTTAGGAGAGATGCTGCTTTGGGGTCTCATGGGAGCAGACAGTTTTAACACTGCTGTGAGTGGAGGGAGAGGATTAAAAACTCTTGATGGCCCTGTATTTAGTTAAGGCCAACAATGATAGAATTAACTAACAATGTATAACAGATTACAGTTTTTTATAAAGTTAGGAGAAAGTCATGTGAGTTAGCCATTAAGAGGAGTTTCTGAATCATGACTGACAAAGATAGAAAAGATCTGGGTCTTTGTTAGTTTCAACAAGCCTGTAAAAGCTCTGAAAATAGTCCTGCATGGGGCCTTAAAGGGTTGACGCGCACCAGATCATATTGGGACCATAGACTGTATATAGAGTGGATGCCGTTTGCCTCCTTGCTGGGTGAAGCCAACATGAGAACAGCACCCTCTGGTGACAGGCTGCAGTATAGGTCATAAATCCCGCCTCCTCCAGCAATCCCTATGGAGCTGTGGACAAACTTTAGAAATTTATTACACAGAATATACATTTTTCTGCCCCCTGTTGTGATGTTGACATGTAGTTACTGTAAAACTGGTTTGTGCTCAAGTCCTCTTTTTTTCTGTGCAGCTCCATTTAAAAAAGTTATTAGGGGGTTAATGTTTTCTATGATTGACACTTGATACAGCCTATGGGCGTACAAAGATTGCAGAGGATACGCTGTTTGAGCGGAGCGTCATCACAGTGACTCTCCCGCTGAATGCGTACAATGGGACTGTGCAAGTGGTGGTTCCAGGAAATAGAGAAAATTCTGGAAATACCGAGAGCAATTCAGCTTCAAATTTGTGTAATGACAGGAGGTGGAACCAAGTTGTCCACAGTAAATACAGTCTATGGTTGGAACGCAGACTCAACAGGGACAGTAGCTCAAGACCATAAGCACCTACTTCTCCACCATCTGAGCCAAACTGGCGCCTTTAGTCTATTGTTTTGATGTGTATTTAAATAATGTGACTTAGTATGAGGAGCCCAGAAGTCCATTTAAGAGGCTTGTTCCAATTTAAAGACCAATTGTTGAATTATTATCAACCATTAAGACTTCACACTCACTTTGGTCCAACTAAATTAATCTACATTTTTTTTTTTTTTTTTTTGTTGTTGTTGTTTTTAATGATTTAAAGTGCAGTCTGTCAGTGTCAGAAAGATTAATTGATTGTCAGAATATTAAAAAATAATACCAGCCAGCAAGTTGTTTTTGGCTTATTTTTGATGACAGCAAGAGATACAATGGCTCTGTCTGGATATACGAGGTCACTTACTCTGGGACTGGCTGAGCCGTTATACTCTCACTCAATGGATGGATGACATGGCAGAACTGACAAGGGTGAGATGGATGACTATCATCTGACACACTGTTACTATTTCATAGTGAATGCAAGCTGATTGTTTTCATTATACATACGTAGGTGAACCTTTACTGACGAAGAAAACCTTAAGAGAGTTTATAAGGAAGTCTGTCTCCGTCTTATTTCTCACTCATATTCATCATCTGCATTTTTGTACCTCCCGTTGGGGACTGACGATAACAGTACCGGTGTGAGTCCTGAGTCAGCTTCCTCACTGTCCCTGCAGTGAAACCATAAAAGCAGCACATGCCCCCTGCTGTCCCTGCCATCTTTTCAAAAATCCCCCCGTATTGGCTGGAATAAAGGGACAGTCAGGGATTCTTTAAAGGGTTATCAAAGTCAGTGCTGATGCATGAATACATTTAAGAAAAAGATCAAATGGGAGAGCATAAGGCTTTGTTCTGAAGATGAATGTTTCAAACACTGTTTTATTCTGTCGTGTAGCCCCTTGGGTGTTTGAACTTTCCTTTGTGGCTCATTTCCCTGATGCATCAAAACTTCTCTTAGGCAGCGAGGGAGAGAGAAAGAGCAGAGGTTAAATGTCTATAAAGTTTCAATGTAGGAAAAAAGTTGCAGACAGCATGAGTGTTGTTATGCTGAGGCAGATGTCATCAGAGAGAGAAAACCTGTTTTTCTGCAGGGACAATAGCACCTTAAGAAAAGCCTGCGTCTATCTCTGCTTTCAACATGAAACTGTAGAAAAGAAAGCAGTCAGTCTGCAGGGGGAACAGGAAGTTGTGGGACACTGATTAGCTGCTGAGACAGATGGAGTTAGCTGGGTTTGCAGTGAAATCCTGCAGACTGCCCACAGCTCCAGCTTGCAGGAGCCTCAGAGGGGCTCTGAATCACACGATATGCTTGCTGAGAACACACCACAAGGCGCTCCCCTCATTCCCACAAACACAACCACTTTTTAGCACCTACCTTAAAGGCCTGTGAAATATGAGAGGAACCTTATTATCTCTGTACTGGTTTTGGTCAAAGGCTTCACTCACCTTCTTTTTTGTCAGAGTGAACTAACTCACCATCTCAGGGGAAAGATTCATCCAACATATGTTTCCACACTATGAACCAATGAGATCTGTGTACAGAAAATCAAGGGGCCTGTTCTGGGGTCTACATTTGGACAGAGGAAGATGTTTGTTGGCAGCTGGACCAGTCGAGATCAGGAAGGACTTTGAGCCAAGATTTTATCAAGGTGTAGATCCTTCAGCTTTGCTCCATGAAGTCCTCTTATGAGGACTGTGTCAATACAAACCAAAGATCAAGACCTCTGGATGTAAAGGGGATTAGTATGCTCTGAGCTAATTTATCATCTGAGGTAAGGTTACCTGTTCCACAGCAAAAGTCTTATAGGTCTGATAGTTTGAACCATTTCAGTCAAAGTCTTGCAGCATTCTGTGCACCTTTTATAAATCTTCACTTTATTTCCATATTTTGTATCATCTTTTAGATTCTCCATGTGTTTAAGGTTCTGCATGCATTAGCAACACATGGCTAGCCCAGGTCACAACACATTAAAGGGATATTCTGACATAAATCTAAGTTATGGTCAAACACACCGTAACACTGAGTTAGATACCCCCCCGAGGGATGAATTTTGCCGACTGCTTGCTTCTCCTGTTATACCAACTTCAGTAACAACGGCATAATAGCAATACACAGCGGTCTACATCTCCATGTGCAAACCTCAACCAAAAAGCCACTCTATAGCCACAAATAATGCTCAGAACTTTATGATTATTACTTCATGGAAATGCAATCAGACCGAGACACAAAGGCAGAAGAACTACCGCATCTGCAGTGCACATACAAGATACACAAGAACTCTGATTGCATTTTCCTGAAGTAATAATCATAAATGTTCTTCCTTGAGCTGAGCAACTCCGTTGCACATGGTGATCGACTCGTCAGGGCTCCCCCACAACCAAACGGCTGCTGGAGGAGAGTGGGTGAGTTGCATTTGGTCTCCTTGTTAAAGAAACCAGGCAAAGCTAAAAAGATGTTTGGTGGCTAGTACTATGTCTGGGACCCTGTATGTACTATTGATGAAGTTAGGTGCTGTTCTGGGCATTATTTGTGGCTATAGAGTGGCTTTTTGGTTGATGTTTGCGCATGAAGACATAGACCGCTGTGTATTGCTATCGTGCGGTCGTTACTAAAGTTGGTATTACGAAAGAAGCAAGCAGTCAGCAAAATTCATCTCTTGAGGGGGTGTCTAACTCGGTTTTACAGTGTGTTTGACCATGACTCAAACTTAGGCTGGAATATCCCTTTAAGTTAAAGCGAGAAGCTGAAGAAACTGACCATTTAACTGACTACATGCTTTTGACAACACAGTGATATACACTCAAATCCAAGGTTTTTCCTGTGTGTGTGCTATGTGTCCATTCTCATTATAGATGTTACCCATGTTCATTTAAAAGGAAATGTTCACATGCAATCTCTGTTATTCTGAGCCAACAGCCTCGGGATGGCACAACACCTCATTTTTCATCCACCAGCTTCTTGTCATACAATGCAACAGAATCATCTGGCATTGATCAGCCATGCTCTGGTTGTGTGTGAACCAATAATTTCAAATGTTATTCCTCAGTCTGTCTCCAGATATTTCCTTTCTACAATTAGAAGAAACATCTCTCTGACTTCAAGGCTGGAGAGAAGTGATAAATCCTCTCAACAGTATAACAACCTGAAATGTCATTCCTTTAACCCTTGAACACTATGGCCGGGTGATTTTCATCCGACCAGACATGTTTACGTGATTTTCAGTATGTACTTCCACCGCACAACACTCACAATCATACACCAGTGGAGGACACACACTGGGAGCAAGGTGGGTTAAGTGTCTTGCCCAAGGATACAACGGATAGACTTGGGATAGGGGGAATCAAACCGCCAACCTTTCAGTTATTGGATGACCGCTCTACCTCCTGAGCTACTGCCGCCCACAATATGGTCGTCTCATATACTTCCCTTTGGAATTACACAGTTTGCAAACTTAATGAGGCGAATTTGCAAATATACAAATAAAGATATGAAGCTGAAATCTTCTTTGTGCGTAAATAACCTTAGTTACCTCAGCCCTGTCATCAGCTCTTTCCCTACGGAACAAGCAGTTTCATGAAGAGGGTAGGCCCTGAGCAAGCCCACTATATAATCTGCTGCTGAAACACGCTCTGCCGTTGAGACTGTGAGTTTCTTTCAGGCCACTGTTCAGTTTTAACGAGCCCAGACCTTGTTATTTGCGAATTTTATTGGATGATTCTTTGTACCAATGTATTCAGTGATTTATGGGTTTCTACAGCCAATCTACAACGTTTTACAATGTCCCAGATACACAGCAGTGCCAAGCCAGTCCTGCCAACTAGTGATGTAATAGAATGAGGTATAAAGCACTCCTCATAATCTAGCACACGGTTGGCACTCTGCCTTCAATTTAAAGGACACTGATGGACAGTTTACAGTCTTTGAGGCCCCACTGAAACCATCATGCGTGCACTACACTGTTAACAGCGTGAGCTTTCCTTACACCAGCACTCACTGGTGATTCCAGTGGACGTTTTTTGATAATCTCAAAGTGGAACTACTTTGTGGTCCCAGTGAGAAATATAACTGTGAAATCTGTTCAGTAAATCTCTTAATAAAGAGTCTTGGGGTCTAGTTATTGTAGTTTGGCCTGTCAATTCAGACAACTTAATGCCTAAGACATTCAGGTCACAACGGGAATTAGACAAGATAAGGTTTCCGATCATAGACAAGTAATGTGTCTTGTGAAACGAAGGCGGTGGGACAGAAACTGAGAGAAACTTTAGGAAACACAAAAAGACAGATGGATTAAACATAAGTCAAATCTGCGACACATTTATTGAGCCGTCATGGAGAGAGGGGGTTTCTCTCTACTGTATACTCAAACAATTATGTCATTTGAACATTTTCTGCATGGCTACCTTCTCTCATAAACAAAACTCATAAAAGGTAGAGCCCCTGCAGCCACAATGAGGAGGAAGACAAGAATTAGACCCTGACAAAAGAGGAGTAGAAGTCATCGAACAAGGAGGGGGGAAACGGATGGAAACAGAACTGGACAAAAGAAGAATATCTGGACTAAACTGAGACTTAAATTTAGAAAGAAAACACATAAACCAGCTAATGGTGATACTGAGGAAAGACTGACCCCCTCAATGACAACCCCCTAGCAGACTAAAGGAGAAAACTACAGACGCATCAAATAGATCCTATCAACAAAGAAACGGTTTTAAATCTCTGTCTCATCTGTCATCAACAGGCTTACAAAAGGTGGTAAAAATCAGTCTATTTCCAGCCCAGGTTTCGGTACACAGTCAGGCAAACAACACAGGGAGAGATATCCAAAAGTGAGGCAATAAAGGCAGAGTCCAAAAAACTAGAAAGGTTGAGATCATGAACATGGAAACTAGCTGGTACAGGATTTAAAGATAACAAACTGACGACAAGATAGGGAAAGACAAGAGGTTAAAGACCCACTCAGGTGAAAATCGTGTCTTTTTTCCTTGTTGTCTACATGTTTATATGGCATTTTCCTGATGCTACAGGACATATCATGAGAAAACTGTGCGAAATTGCATTTCTGAGTGTCTCTGCATTCAAATCGCTGTGAATTTTGGGCAGACCCAAATGGCAAAGTCAGATACAATGAGATTTCCTACATAGCAAATCTAAGCTCCGCCCCCAGAGCCCCGCTATGCAGGCCAGACACGGAAAAGTAGAGAGTACGATTGCGGAACAAGCGTGTGCGTTAGTGGATTGCAATGCTCGTAAGAAAGCTAATTGTATTTTTAGCTTTCATCATGTCCCGAAAGACATTAGTGTCCAAGAGCTGATTAGCTCCTATGTTACCTGCCACTTCTAATTCACCGGCAATTTTAGGCTACAAACTAGTGTGAAGAGGAGTGTGCAGAGCAGCGCATTGCATTAGGCAAATTGCTAATGAGCTACTGGATTTCTGCAGAAAAAAAGCCCTTGAAAATGACACAGGTAACATGATTTTGGCTAAAAACTTCATAATCATAGTTTAAAGACCACTGAGAACACTTTAAGTAGTAAAAAAAATGATTGGACTTTAATGACAAGTGGTAGTGGGGTGACTAGACACAGGTGTGGAGGGAACAATCAGGGAGCAGCTGTGACGAGATGGAGGTAGGGCAGACAGGAAACATGCAGGCGTAAGTGATTTCAAAATAAAGCAAAGAAGAAAGACATGAGATGGAATGTGGAAAAAGTGGTGATGACACCAGTCCAGTGTAAGACCCTGTTAAAGGGAAAAAAATACTTTTGTCTATGCAATAGTGCAAAGACTAAAATCATGCAGGGTAAACAAGACACACGCCAATCTTAAAAAGATACTGTCATCCAGCCATCATCAACGACATCTGAGGCCTCTTGGGGAAACAACCAGGCAGCAACCTGAAGCCAGTGGTGCAGCGCTTAAAACTGCAATTCCTCTAGTGTCCTCTTGAGGGTGGTTGCAAAGTTACAAGAAACCACATACACACCAATTCATAAAAGCCCTTATTTACAGCAAAAAGAAAAACATATATACAGCCTGGTACAAAATCAATTTTGTTTTTTATAGCTCATTTCTCTCTGCACATACTGGGAGTGACTTTTCCAGTAAATTCTTTTTCGTTCTTGAAACCTGATTATATTTTCAAGAGAAAATACTTCCTGGTGTCCTGCTGCTTCAGCTCTATTCTCAGTCCTCGGGGTTTATTCAGATTTAGTGACTGCTCACTGCTGTAGTTGTTGTTTCTTGGTGAATTGGAAGTATGAGTAAGTTGGAAATACGTTTGTGATCAGTCAAACGGATGATGAAAAAAGCTGAGGACAGCTTGGTGTCTTTGTGCAGTGTTGTTTTATTTGGACCTGCATATTTTGTACGTCTAAAGCCTGTTTTATGGAGGCTTTAGCTCCAAATGTACTTTACATTTTGAGGGAATCGGGTCGGTTTGATGTATACTCTTCTCTTCAAAACCATCTGGTAAACAATGATCAGCTGACTTATAGTTTAGCTGCCACACTGAGATAGTAGATAAGTAACACTTGGCGAAGTCTATTAAATCTCTCTGAGGCTACGATGGTGCAGAAAGCAGATGTTCTGTTATTTAATACCCCACAGCGAAGGACCTCCAGTGAGGAGGCCTTGAGTTGCATTATGTCATCTGAAAGCCTTTTTTCCATCATGTTTTGGGTGAGACCTCACATCATGAGTGTTGACTACCATCCAAAGTCCTTAAATGTAATGGGCTTCATATAATTGGGTGTTTTTGCTCACACACCTTGCAGTGAGTGCTGATTTGATCATCTTGGATTAAGGGCGGCGATGCAAACTTCAGCTAATTAAAAAAAACAAAAAACTGTAGGAGCATGTCAGCATGCAAAATGCTGGAGAAACACTTCTCTGGGTGCAATATGTGCTGCCTTATACTAAGAAAAAAGGGATCCTACATGGACATCATATGCTAGTGTAACAACATGACTCCAGACATGAACATCAGCAGCTCTTATACGATCGGTTATTGTTCTGTCTGCAGGTCCTGCTGGATTCTCTCTGCAGGCAGAGGTTAAGCGCTTCAGGCAGGCTCATGTGGATCTGCTAACCAGATGGGAAAAGATCTTTTTGCCCTATTTTACACACAATCAGCTTTCCGAACAACCTTTGGGGATGCTTTTTACAATGGCACACTGTCGACATTTAAGCAGTTGATTGAGTTGACATTTGCATAGTTCAAAGGCTACTCATTTGAATATTTGTATTTATTTTAAATAATGAGGGGAAAAAGACACATGCAAAAGAAACCAGGTAGATAGATAGATAGATAGATAGATAGATAGATAGATAGATAGATAGATAGATAGATAGATACAGTAGATAGACAAATTACAAATATAAACAATTGGTTGTGAATTTGAGAAGCAGAAGAGAGTAACACAGGATTATATCTGACATTTACAGGGCTTTACTAAAAGTAATGACTTTTTTTTCAATTTTTCATCTTAATTCAAGGTAAAGGTCAGACCATCATGACATGATGACCTTTTTGGCCTCTCAGCGGTGTTGTTATTCTGCCAGACACCTTGCTGAAAGAACAGCTGACTCTCCTCCAGGTGTTTTGGATTAGTTTTACATTTTTAAAGGTTGGCTTTGTCCACTGGCTTAACTCAGGCTCCTGTCTCTACAAAGGATGATGACAACAGGATGTTTACTGCACTTGGAGGTCCATTCATCAGGTCAGGACAGGAATGAATCTTCCTGTCATCACAGCAGGGTTGAATCAGCGCTGATACAGCAGAGCCTCCGCAACCATGGGGCTAAAGACTGAAGGGACTTATAAGGTAATGTGAAGCTCCATATTTTAGACTTCTTACAGCCTGTAACTTTTTAGCAGAAATGCAATGCCGTAAAAGGCTGAGGACACGGGGAGCCAATTTGGAGCGATGCATAATTTGGAAGCCTCTTCCGTATCGAGCAACATCCCTTGGAAACTGAAGCTTCCTGCTGAGTGCCTGCTGGTGGCCCATGCATTTTTCATGAAATCAGAGACTGATTAACTGAATGTGTGAAAATGTGTGAAAATAGTTGCATTCAAGAAAACAATCACTCTTGTGAAGAAACATCCTTCTTTGGTTACGACCAGGTGGATAACAAAGTTTTAGTTGAGACAGGGTCTTTTAAGCATCACACCCTTTCAAAATCTCTTTAAAGCTGTTTAACACTGTGATGGATAAATGAGGTTAAAATCTCACTTTTCAATGTTTCATCAAAATTTTTTTTCGAAAAATCAAAAGCAACTGCATTGTGTTGTATATAATTTATGTGCCTTATAAGTTAAAAAATATAAGTTAAATTATAAATGATATAATTTTATAGATAAAGTTCTGCAGCCTGTGGCACTTTGCTCTGTGTTGCATTTTATCGTGACAGAGATAAGCTGCCTATGGCGGCCCTGAGGGACAACTGTGAAATTTTTGATGACTGCAAAGAAAACATTTCAAATCTACTAAAAGAATAAATAAATAAAATAAAATTCATCAGTAGCAAATCTATGAATATGCTGCAAAAACATCAAAGTCACTGCAATTTTTTTGTTTGCACTACATACTTTTTTTATATGCTGAAAAAAATATTAATGACAATGTTCATTGTTATCATTCATTTTGTTTGCTGCCTTTATATTGGTGAAAAGATAAAATCTCTGGTACAGTTACCATCATATCATGAGATCTCTGGAGCTGGATGTGTATAGTTAGTAAGTGTGAGCATACTGTATATTCACCTAAACATTTCAGTTGTGTTTCAAGCATTTTGATCAGGAACTCGGAACGGCAACCCTCTAACTTGTTGCTTTTCTGTCTGTCTCTGTGGTTTCTGTACGAGGCACATCATTACATTTCTTTAAAGGTTCCTATTATATGCATACAGTCATGACCACGAGCCTCATGTTGTAATTAAGTAACCAGTATTTTGACCTTTTAAGCATTTTAACTCCACACATACGCTTAACAATCAGTGAGATTTTATCATACCCTTAACTCTGAATCGCTCTCTCACTTGTTTATCCCTCAGCAGTCAACAACATGCCATTAAACTCACTCAGCACACAGAGAAGAAAAGCCTTCAGCATCCTGTTGACTGGCACTGGCAACAATCAGAGCACATGTCTGTCAATGCAGCGCTCTTTGCTCACTCTACCCCGTCCAAACATTTGGTGCTGCCAAACAGGACTGGTCTGCCAGTGACTAAGACCAGCCAAAACACTGACACATACAGATGAGGCATTAATGATGGTTGTTTAATTTGGCACGTGTATTACAGCCAAAAAAGTTTGGATTGGGTTCCTTTTAAGCAGAAAAGTTTGGTACTAAAAAGCAGTTTGGAGGCTTATAGTTTTTTGACCTGAGTTAGGCTTTAATCCTGATACATGTGCATCCCATTCTCAGATCAAGATGAAAGATGTGTGGAGAGGCAAACACAGATGGAGCACAGCATGAGTCAGGTCTGTATAAGCTTCACCTGAGCCCTTTAAAGGGTTGATTTCATCACATTCTTATAAAACAGTCGACTGATGGTGCGTTCTGCATTCGCCTTTAAAAAGGCCCTCGGTTACCTGACCTGGTGTTAAGGGACTCACTGATTCAGGGCAGGGTTGCTCTGTCCCCCACAGTGCCCGGGTAATGGAGATTCCAGAGCATAACACCACCCACTTCCTCTTTCTCTTCTGAGTTCACTTTTGTCCTGCAAATCACTCTGTGAGCTGTGTCCCTCAGATAACCTGCAGTCCACAGTCCACATGAAGGTCACCCCTCTTCTCGTCTGTGGGACACTTCAGAGATTCATCCGTCTTTTGCTGCAGTGTGTTTCACTGCAGCTGGCAGAAGGAATCTGTGAGGCTGTATTCATGCTTTGACCGCTTGTTCACATCTCCTGTTTATCATAAACTACAGAGGATGTACTTGAAATACTTCAGTACCTGCAGGAAATAAGAATTTGATGCTGAGCTTGTGCCAGAAGATAATTGCAACATGCTGCACGTATGAGTGCTGTTCACAGACAGGAAGGTATTGCCAAAGCTTTTTAGTCTCTCACTCAGTCAATGATGGGAAAAAAGGTTCCTAAAATATGCTATTTATACTTTCAACACACATTACTGTCTGAATATAGTTAGTCTGGAAGTAATTTTCATTCATTTATGCAGTGAAAGTTGGAGCCAGAGACACACTGACTGAATATAGAGCATTCCAGAAATTAAATATCTCCATCATGTTTAGCTGTGGTTTATTTTCCCTCACATTATTCCATTCAAGGACAAAACAACATTGATGAGTAGAGACATCAGTGGGATTTTACCTTGCATTATGACACAGCTACCCAACACTGTGCATTTAAACGCAGCCATATTTAAAAACAAAGCCCAGTCATGTTTTACACTTTGACACAAAAGGAAACCACAGGTTGTTCTGCATGATAATCAGTCCAGTCAAAGGAAAATAGGGGCCCATGTGTGGACGGCCCAGCAGATGGAAATGAAATGATGCATGTTTCTTGTCATATGTAATGTGGTGCCTGCAACATTAGGTGACTAATGTGCTCTGTCCTGCTGTTTGTGAGCGAGGAATGTGTTAGAAAGTCCTCCCAACACAGGGGGCTCACATTACATGACCATGCATTTTGTAAATGCATAATATCCTGAGCATGTTTCAACTAAGTTTGTGTTGGAAAAGTTTTTATATTGTAAAGATCCATTAGACAAAAAATGCAGATTCGACTTAACTTGTGGACAAGAGACAAAGAGTTGGAGCTGAGGCATGAAGTCTTTAGCTAACAGCTACCATGTGTGTGCCCATCTGTCGGTCAAGTCAGCCGTGCCCTTAATATAATTATTCAGAACTGGTAATCTAATCCTGCATTCATTTGGTGTTAGTCCCTTTTGTGTGGCTTCTTCTATAGAAGCCAACCTCACAGGTGGGGTAGGCAGGAGTCCGTTAAAGAAGCATCTTTTTTTGTGGTGTCCTGGAGTATGTCGCTTAATCCTAGTTGTAGAAGTCCTCCAAACCTTGTTTGCCGGTAGTCTGTTGGCATCTACAGTAGCACCAATGCTTTTAACTGTCGTGTTGACTGGGCCCCATTTTTAATTATCTGAAGTATTTATCAGCATTATATCTGAATTTAATTGGAACAATACGAGCGAGGAGGAGCGTCTGTTTGTGGGCGGGGCTTGCTGGAGCAGAGAGAGAGGGGAGAGGAGGAGCTGAGAGGAAAACTGGTACTTCCTCAGATTCTGCCTACCCCACCTTTAAGTCGACACCTCAGGACAACTGCAGCTTTAGCTCTTCTGCATTGACCAAAGACCTGACATTGAACTGAGGTTACACCTTTGGATATGACAGTCATAACTCCAACCAAAAGAACTGCACTGATCAGTATAACTTGGCTGGCTTTCAAGTTTAGAGATGTGACTGAGTGGCACAGCTTCTCATAAGCCCAACATGTGCAGGACATTATCCTGTCTGTAACAGCAAGTCCATACACAGCTTTAAATGGATGTGATGTTTTATTTTAAGAAACATTAAGCAAATCGAAATCCCAAAAGCTTCAGGTTAAAATTGTGTTCTTGAGGAGATCCTTGGGATCATACTGTGCATGTTATATATATATATATATATATATATATATATATATAGATAGATAGATAGATAGATAGATAGAAAGCAGGTTTTGTATAGATAGATAGATAGACATACATATACATATACATATACATATACATATACATATACATATATGCTGTCATTCTATCCTGGGTTTCAGAGTCAATATTTTTTCTGAAATACATAAATTGGCTAAAAAAATAAAATAAGACAGACTCTCCATAAACTGAGAATGAACTTTCAAATCTGAACTCTGCAAGCAAACAAGAAGTAAAAACCGATCTCAGCCTAAAACTTTGCTCATAAACTTTAAAAGTTCTGCCTGAATGTTTAATCTGAAACTCTGACTGTCTCCTGAGGCAATAAACCTGATAAGACTTTTGAGGTTCAACTTCTATTTTCGCATCTGGTCAATGTTTTTGTCTCATGACTGAGGCTGTGAAACAGCTTGTGAACTTGTTAACCAGAACTTTTTATTTGCCAGATGACATTTGTTGCAGCTGCTTAAGTGATAATATCTGATTATCTTAAAGTGCATCATAACATGATCTCACCAGCCGCAGATGTTTTAAAGAAATAGAGATTTAGATCTGAATGTTGAGCCAAAGTCATCATACAGTTTTCTCTTGTCTGATTAATGTTAATAAAAGAGCAATATGTAAGATATGTACTGAATTAAATCTCAGGTTCATCGTGATTTTTTATCAGACACTGGGGAAACATGTTATGTCTAAGAATGTAGCAGCCTGCAAAACCTTCTCTGAAGTTTGAATTCTGATCCGTCATGGTCTGTTTTTGGTTTTATGGGCAGTTTCAAGGCACTCCATGAACATTTGTCAGCTAGGATTCAGTCACTATGGTTTACAGTGCACAAGCAAGGAGGGTACATAGCCGACACTGATGATATTACAAGCATAGATATGTCACTGCCAACTAGTGATTCAGTGGAGTATTGCAGAGCGATGCCGTCACTCTGACACAGAATTATGTGGCGCTCATGGCGGGGTAGGTACGGCATACTTTTGACGCAGAAGCATAAACCAGGCTTAAGAAGGAGGGGGCAGGGGAGACAGCCCTCTATGTTTTAAATGTAGACTGCAGTACCAGTTTTATACACTAGGTGTGTTCAGTTTAATTCACAAGATTCAGATAAAAAGTTAAAATCAGTTCAAAAAGGACTTAATGTGTTTAATTTCAAATATTTCATGATATTTCGTTTGAGTGAATTCAAAAATGAGTGAGTCAAAATAGCAGTACCGCCATCTACTGGCCGATTTTTGGTTCAGTGGTTAGGTTTTGGCAGTGTTGAATAAAACCTTTATCCAGGAAGTGACGGGAAAAACAACAAAGAAGCTCAGACCAGCACATTTGCCAGCTTCTAGCTATGACTAACCACTTCAGCATACACCTTCTACGGGTTGCATCATCGGTATGTATGTTTACATGTGAATTTATGGTTATATGCTCAATACTTAAGTGGCAAAATATTACATTGTGTACCTATTTGTGTTATCATGTGTCTCAAATACATTTTGCTAGGGTGACCATATTATGAACCCCCAAAAAGAGGACACTACCAAGCGGGGTAGAGTCACAGAGTCATGTGTTATTAATTTTGAGAGTTTTTCAGGTTGAGTTGAGTGTTTTTTATGTGCTTTTAACTAAGTTAGTTTATGCAACACAAATTCAAAACTTCCATACAAAATTTGAAGGATTTTATAAACTCCCCTGGACAAAGCCAGACAGCCCCGAGGACATGTCTGGCTAAAAGAGGACGTGAAGTCACCCTTATTTAGTCTACTTTGAGTGAGCTATTTTAGTTAGCCATGCTAGGCTTTGGTTTGTTTGGTTCACGGATGGGGATTTGTTCATTTTATGGTATTTATGGTTGTGGTTTTATGGTATATTATGGCAATATTCATGATTATATTATTTGTTTATCTCTTTTAGTTTCACACTTTACCTCATCAATAAACCTGGCAGGAAAAATTATACCCAGTATGTTGTTTGGAGTGAAGAGTTTAGCTTCCTGTCAACACATTCACGCTACGCATTGAGGACAGAACAAGGTGTCTGATTCACATATTGCTACTTTAACTGACATTGGTCCTGTCATTAAATTCGACATGTGCTGCACAAATGTTGTGTCCAGTATTAACACATTACTTGCTGCTAGTCTAACAAACTTTGACAGGAAGTCAAGTCCTTTCTGAGGCTCCTGTCAAGCCTCTCTTCAATAAATCATACAAGTGTTGGGTCAGATGCTCCCTGGTGACCCCACACATGAGACCAGACTCCCAGAGGCCTGCCTTGCTATTTCAAAGCCTTGTCTGCGTCTGATGGCTCTTCCTGGAGATCACACTAGGATTCTACAAATCTCACCCATGCGTTGACAAGTCACTCTGGGTGTTTTACAGCAGGCCTGAGCCTGATCCTGTTATGCGCATGCAAAATCCAAGTTTGTTCGCTCCACCATGGAAACCACTCTCCCTCTGATCTTGTTATCCTACACTGTGCCATCCATGTGACTGCAGACAAGCTGCACTTAACTCCTGGGAACTGTGCTGTCACAGTCAAGTCTATTTTTATCTCTGAAAAATAAGTAGTACAGGAGATTGAATAGAAAATGATCCCCTACAAGCAAGTTCTAGCATGTCTGTCTACTGACCCGGCTCTGAACACTCAGGGTGTGAGTCCTTTCCATTGTTCTGCCTCATCTCTCATCTCTGGTGGAAAGCTGCCCCGCTCCCCCCGGCAGTGGTCTTATCTGCAATCAGAGGCGATCTGTTTATCACAGCACCAACCACCACTTCACCCCAGGCTCCTGACAGCGCCTCATTAGGACCTTTATGAGAGCTGCTAGGAAAGGGCCGGACTGCTGATCAGGTCACTGTGCTCCAACATGATGAGTGAACCCATTCAAACATCTAGACTGCCACATTTTATTCCAAACAACACTCCAAACACTCTCTCTGAAGCCCAACTGCACCATGGCCTGCAAAAGGAGGTGGGTGTCTTAAAAGTAAAACAGTAGATTGGTAACCGGTAGAAAAATTCCTTAGTCTTCTGACATTTGTCGCAGAAAGGTCATTTAAAAAAGATTTGAATACAAGAAAGTGTTATTTCTTCACCTGGTGTGAATTCAAAGATGAGCTCCCTTGAATGGTATGTACCTTTATCCCGTAAGAGATCAGAGATCAGCAGGGAGTTCAAACAGGTGATAAAAATCAGACAGATTTGTGCTTTTGTAGTCATTACGATAGCCTCTGGCCTTTTGTGTCGTGCGTGGAGTATAACAAGCATGAGAGGTCTGAGCAATGATGGGGTTAAAGTGCAAAGCTCCGACTGACGGAGGTCATAGCCTTCCTTTTAGGAGATTCGTGCTAGTTTCCTAAAAACACAGCAGACAACAAGAGCTTACGTTTACTCAGAGGGCTAACAGCATGGCTCTAAAGGAAATATAAGTGAGCGCAGTCACACAGCTACTCTGCTACTACTGAATGAATCTATTCCTCAAAAGTCTAAAGATGAGGGGATCAGAAACTAAAAAGTAAGTAGCCTATCTGACCAAAGCAGGAAAATTTGAAATGTAAAAAAAAATAATTAAAAATTAAGGTGACCTGTAGTGGTCCATGACAGCAAAACTTGACCTGGGGCTGTCCGACCTTGTTTGGGGGAATTTATAAAATCCTTCACAAGTCCGGGGTTTTGTATGGAAGTTTTGAGTTTGTGATGTGTGGACTTACTGAGTTAGAAGCATGTAAAAAACACTGGAACCGACCCAAAAGACTCTCAAAATTTACTATGTGCGACTCTGTGACTTCGCCCCTGCGTAGTTGTGTCCTCTTTTTGGGGATTCAGAATATGGTCACCCTAAATTATGTCGAAAGTTTAGGCTGGAAACTGTTTCTGACAGATAAAACTTAAAATTGTAAATGTCTTGACCAAAATTAATTAAAAAACGACTGGATTTGGTGATTCTGCCTGAAAAACAGATGTTCAATACAGATCAGTCTATCACTGGCCATTTCCAGACCTATTAAACATAATTCCCCGAAAAGTAAATTCAAAATCCGGACAGTATTATGAAGAACATGAGTTAGTAAAACAGCACAAAGCATCAAATTTTACTTTACTTTTCAAAAAAATGAGTCGTGAGCTTGTTAATATCGTGAAAAATGAATGGCCGTCTATGGGCGATGCTAAGTGGCTCCACCACACGCTAACACCGGAAGTATTAGGGGCATAGATTTTAAGGTGGTGGTGGTGGTGGTAAGGGGGGCTACGGCCACCCCTGCCCTGAATCCACCCCTGGTGCGGAAATAACGTATCTGTGATTAAAGCTGTTTAGTAATTTAAAAAGAATTCCACAAACAAATAAATCGGTTGCTAAAAACCTTGGCGGAACATTAAAAATGAAAACTAGTCTAAATCCTCAAACTCTATCAGAGGGCAAACAAGGATGTCTGTTTATCAAATCAACCATCCCTGATTTCTGGTTTCTCCTTCAAATTCCGCTCTTGAGTTTAATAAATCAAATAAATCCTCCTGTCCTCCGACTACCTGTTGTGGGCTGGCTCAGTCAGGATCCGGGATCTCCCTCAGAGCCGGGGAAACTTTCTGTACCTCCCCCTCCGCCTGCCTGCCTGCTCCCAGCAGATCCTCCAGAGTCAGACGCTCTCACTTACACCGTCGGAGGTCTTGCTGCCGGCTGCTCCCTAGGCCATCAGTCCGCATTCAAAAGGTAACACAAACCAGTGTCTCCAAACTGCTTCAGTCGTTAAAGCGTCAAAAAGGGTTCGCAGTTTCTTTTTATCGACACTATGTCCGCCTGCAGCAGAGTAATCCATGGATATTGTGGTAAGATTTACTGAGTCACTCAAACGGATTTCTTTCCTAAAACTTTACTGTCCTGGGGGAATTCAACTTTTTGCAATCTTGCAATCTTTGGGAGAGTTTCGGCTTCGTTTTTTTTTCAGTCAGCAGAGAGAAGATGTGGCAGGTTGCAACGAGGATTTTACAGGAGACAGTCTCGCAAGTTCTCAGTCTTTACCCAGTGTTTTTTTTTCTTCCAATGAATTATTGGTTAATGCAATAAGCCCATGCATACTTAAACTTCAGATTTTATCCTGTTAATTGCATTTAGCTTCGACTGGGCAACAACATTAGAGCGTCTTATGACTTGCATATGACATATTGGATATTGGTTGCTGCATCTTGTCAATAATGAACATGCTTATTTGTTGACCTATACTACACTGTATGCATGCAAGAAGAGGAGACATTCATCTATCAGCAATACAGTGCTGCATCCCACCTTCTTGAATAGTTGCTCTTTTATAGTTTTTTTTCTCTTTTAAATGAAAAAGGGAATCTTTAAAAAATTCTCACATTGTGATCATGTTGGCAAAGCTGCATGACATCAGGGATTGTTTAGGGATCAGCTGAGTGTGCGTGTGTGCAGACAAAGTGAACACAGAGGAATTCCCCATCCCTCACTGCTCAGGGTAACACTAGTCGGTATTCTTTGGCAGCCTTGCCTTGCCAACTTCTGTTAACTGTGGTACAGTAACACAGCGTGTCACTTCCACCGACAGGTCTGCATTGATCTCCACTTCTCAGGGCTACAATGAGCTCAGTTTAGTGACAGTAGGCCTTGAGGGTGTGCAGGCAGGGGCTGTTTTTCTCACCCAAGGGAGGTTGTTGCAGCAGGAGCCTGATTCTTAAGGGAAGACTCCTCTTTTCATTCCTTTGCTACATGCAGTGGAGTTTTGTGGTTCAAACTGTTTGGCTGTGAGTCCGTGTGAAATATCAAAACCAACCATAAAATGTCTGGGAATCCCGAGAAAAGCAAAATAAACTAAACCAAATGCACGATAGAGCTTGCTTAGTTTTTGATTTAATGTGGTACTTTCTTTGCCGTGCCAAGTTTGATTTCAGAACCTGAAATATAGTGAGTGTATGCACTACTTCTGAACTTAGAGCTCATGGAAAACCTTTGGTTTGTGTTTATGTTGGTGCCCTTTGTAGAGGGAGAAGTGTTTTTGGTAGATTTTGGCCTGTGAATGAGTGGTTACATATCACTGGCTGTAAAACAAAGGCTGTTTCTGCTGCAAGCTGTGATTAAAGCTGCTATGAAGAGTATTTGACTGGTCTTAAAGCAAACTTGAATTTAAAAACATGCTTTTTCGTGACCTACAAACATTGTGATTTTATTCATGCTGACTTTTACTGCCTGTAACTATTGCAGGGGGGATAGGTGTCACACCCAATGATTGACAGCACACGGAAAAGCAGTGTATTTTCTCCACAGCAAAGCGAGCAGTATATTTGACAAGCAAAAGAAAGGTATATGGGATGTTTTTATCAGGAAACATTAGTTATATGACAATAATGGTATTACCTTGTCCACAGGGGGCATCAAAATCAACACAGACCAAAAGTACCTCACAGGAGTTTGTCTGACATCTTCACGTCATAATCATAATTGTTCCTAATGATTTTCTTGGATTTTTGAGGTCATGTCGAGGCATTAGTATTAATTTCGGTCTGTTTCATAACCACCGGTAGCAGGAGCTTTAAAGGAATATTCTGGTGTAAATTTAAGTTATGTTCAAACACACCGTAACACTGAGTTAGACACCCCCCTGAGAGATGAATGTAGCCGACTGCTTGCCTCTCTAGTGATACCAACTTCACCAATGACACAGCGGTCTATGACTCCGCACTCAAACCTCAACCAAAAAGCCACTCTATAGCCACAAATAATGCTCAGAACAGCACCTCACTTCATCAACAGAACATATAGGGTCCCAGCTATAGTACTAGCAATCAAACATCTTTTTAGCTTAGCCTGGTTTCAAAGAGACTCAACGTGACTTACCCACTCTCCTCCAGCAGCATGTTTGTGAGGGAGCCCTAACGAGTGGATCACCAAGTGCAGTGGAAAATTTATGATTATTACTTCATGTAAATACAGTCAGACTGAGACGCTAAGGCAGAAGAACTACCCCATCTGCAGTGCACTTATAAGATACACAAGAACTCTGATTGCATTTCCTTGAAGTAATAATCACAAATGCTCTTCCTTGAGCTGCGAAACTCCGCTGCACTTGGTGATCGACTCGTCAGGACTCCCGCACAAATAAGCAGCTGCTTAAGGAGAGTGGGTGAGTTGTGTTTGGTCTCTTTGCTAAAGAAACCAGGCAAAGTTAAAAAAATGTTTGATGGCTAGTACTATGGCTGGGACCCTATATGTACTGTTGATGAAGTCAGGTGCTGTTCTGAGCATTATTTGTGGCTATAGAGTGGCTTTTTGGTTGAGGTTTGTGTGTGGAGTCATAGACCGCTGTGTCGTTGCTGAAGTTGGTATAAATAGAGAAGCAAGCAGTTGGCAACATTCATCCTTCGAGGGGGTGTCTAACGCAGTGTTACGGTGTGTTTGACCAAAACTTAAATTTACACCGGGATATTCCTTTAAAGTCATTCTCTTCCTCAAGTCACTGAAAACTCAGATCACAGCTGTTAAAGAGAGGATTCGATATCCAGAGCAGACTCACAGACTTTGTAGGCACCGTTTGTGACGATTCAGTGTTGAATTCAGCGCTTCACAGACACTCTGTGAATATCAGCCCAGGAATCAAGCCGTCTGAGCTGGTGTGTGGAAGTCTGTGTGTTTACTTTTTGAAGATGGACCATGGGGTAATCAACAGAAGTAGTCTGTGTTATACTCTAGTCATCAGTCACTTTGTTTAATTCCAATTCGCTACAATAACAAAAGAGTGCTGATACATTAATATCTTTGATTTATGGAGTCCAGTCGGGGGATCTGTTTCCAGAGTGGGGCGGGATGTGAAACTGGTCACGTAGTTATAAGAGAGTTTTTAACTTTTGTCTTTTTGTCCACTAATTATTTTGGAGAGTTTGCTATCCATGTATGACCAATCCCCAAATAAAGCGTACTGTTAAAGCATTTTGAAATGTCTTTGTTCAGCGGACAGACTTTATGGCTGATTGCACATTATTAAGACAGTTTATCCATGGGTACAATCAATGTAGAGGTCTAAATGTCTTAGATAGATTCCATATATCACGTGACAGTCTGCACAATGATTCAAACACTGGGCTGCAGCTGGTGCGAATGAGGTGTACGCAGTCTAAATGACAGGACAACTCAGAGGCTGTAAAACCCGGGCTTTCTTTTACTCAGCTATGAAGCCAGATGTTGGTCTGCTTTCATTTTGAGAAATAAGCCCCTGTCTGCCTGTGTGTCTCTCTTCTCCTATTTCTCACAGAGTAATGGTCTCATACGAGGGCAGAATGTGCAAGACTCCTTGAAGACAAACTCAAGGCCTTGGATGGTACCTGATCTCCATTGATTTTTAGACGCACTCCAGGGGCCATGGCTAGTGTTGTAAGGGCAGACGTAACACTGGTCAGGATTACATTTCTCTTTATCTACCTGAGTGCGGGCTTGTGTCAGCGTGACTGCACAGGTGTGGACTGTCCCCAGTTGGAAAACTGTATTGAAGAAGTGCTGGAGAGTGGAGCCTGTTGTGCTTCCTGCCTGCAGAAAGGATGCACATGTGAGGGCTACCAATATTACGACTGCATCAATGCTGGATTCAAGAATGGCAAGGTGCCGGAGAGGGAGTCTTACTTTGTTGACTATGGCAGCACTGAGTGCTCCTGCCCCGTAGGAGGAGGACGGATCAGCTGCCACTTCATCAGCTGCCCTGAACTGCCACCGAACTGCATCGAGGTTTCAGAGCCTGCAGACGCCTGCATGCAGTGTGAACGCATTGGATGCATCCATGATGGCCAAAAGTATGAGGCTGGACACTCTTTTCATATTGACTCCTGCCAGGTCTGCCATTGTCCCAATGAAGGGGGGGAACTGATGTGTTACCCTGTGCCGGAGTGTGACACACACAAGGTCCAAAAAACAATGCTGGCGACACCCAGAGAGGAGGACACGACTTATCCTTACAGTTTTGACCAGCAAGGCCACATAAGTCAAATGTCTACTCTTCATCACATGAATGGGACCCTCCCCCTTTTCAAAGATTTGCCTTTATTTAAAGAGGAACCAGAAGAGTATGACTACGGCCCCATAGACCCTCCAGAGAGCTACCGTCAGTCCCAGATCTTCTCCACCCAGCTCCCCTCCTTCAACAAGGTCCGCACTGTGCCTCGAGGCTCCGACAGATTTGACAGAACCACGGCCCTTCAGGACTTTGACAGACAAAGCAAGCTGGAGCTGAGGGAGCAATATGGAGTTCATGACCATCCTGAGGACAGAGAGGAAGTGACAGAAAGTCCCCCGAGAACCGACCACAGTACTGTCACACCTCATACGCACACGGGCGCCACAACTTCTTGGCAGCTATCGCAGGGTGTAGAGAGTGAGCAAAGTGAAAGATTTAGTGATCTAACCACACAGACAGACGCAGAAAATCCATTGCACAGGCTGAAAAGTTCAGATAGTGTCATATTTCGACCAAATCAAGGATTAAGGACTGAAAAACACCCAGAGTATCGACACACCAGTTCTCAGAAATCAGTTCATCATCAGAGAATCCCCGAGACGGAGACGCATCACCAAAAGGCATCAGATAGTGTGACAGCCAATGGATCAAAGAATCAGGTCAATGTTAGTCATCCGGTGGGGGGAGCAGCTAGTCAAACCAATCAGCAAAGACAATCAGATAATAAAGAGAATTTTCCACTTTACATGCTCAAAAGCCCAGAGAGTCCAATCCATCCCCAAGCAAGTTCAAATGGACGGAGAGAACCACAGAGGACATTGAGACTAGACAGAGAGGAGGATGTAGATGAAGAACAGATGGAGGAAAAGGAGGAGGAAGAAGTGGTAACATTTCATAGTGTCACTGAGTCTGAAGGGAAGGATTGGCCTTACAAGTTCAATCCACCACAACAGGAGAGAAACAATGAGGGGCCAGAGAGCAGCAATCCAACCAGCAGCTACCAAAAGACAACACCTGAGCCCAGCACCAGCCCTCACAGGAAGACCGAGTACCTGACAACCCCCTCGGTGCATTTCATTACCACCACCACCCAGCAGCCACAAAGGTTCAAGCTGGATGAGCATGAGCCCAGCAGGGAGCCAGGTCAGAGGAAGTTTAACCCACACAGCACAGACCAGGAAAAGAGGAGGGAGAGAGATGAAGAGAGGAAAGATCCCCCTGTAGTGCTCATCAAACCTGATGGAGGTAAGTCCAGAGATGAACTGTCAGTCACACCCTCACTCCCAGAAAGGCTCCTTATAATTCTGAAAGATGAAAGGTGGTGTTTTTTATTTATAAAGGGTAATTCTCCACAGTTTGTAAGTGACCAACATGAGCAGATTATTAAAGAGTTCACATGCTTCCTATCAGTAAAAAAATAGAGATCTGAAAAAAAACACCACTGTTTGGCTGAGAAAGAATGAATTTACAAACACAGCTGTGTAACACATCACCTACCTTTGTGTCCTTGATAAGTCAAGTGTGGTGTGTGTGCCGCTTCAAGCTATAATCATCAGCCAATGAGTATCAAGTTCAGAGTCAAATTAAGGATATAATTTTCCATCACAAAAACAATGACAAAAATGAAACATGTCTATGTTTAGTCTGTGTGCAGACAGCAGCAGATTTCCTCTGCTGTAGCACTGATTTGATTTAAAGTTGTTCTGTGGTCACCTGATGAAGGCCGAACTTGATTCTGCCAACCTTCCAGCATGAACCAACTTTGTGTATCTGCTGTTTCCTGCTGGGTGGATTCGCATCAGATATAGTCGTAAAAGGGCTGCTTGGGGATACACTTTAGACAGACACCACTGAAGACTTATTAGTGTGCGGTAGGTTTAGATCATGGGCAGTAAAAAAGGACAGGGATGTGGTACATTACACTCTGTAGGAACAGAGAGGTGGGGTTGAGACAGGCCTGTAGCAGGGCTGCATGACTTTGGCCAAAAATAAAATCCAGATTTTTTTCTCTGAAAACTCAATTTTTGATTATTTTTTTTTATTCAGTGACAACTTCACCAAACGCCTCTAAAAACAAAATCACTGAAATGGATGTGGTGCCAAGCCAGTAAGTGGAGCTGTAACGCTGCACAGGAAATGCCGAAAAGACAGAAGAAGAGTACAGAGCGTGTGTATATAGGTTGTTTTGGCCAAACGTGCAGGCGCCATATAGGAGTTATAGGAGTGTGTAACGTAATCATTTCAAGAGAGATGCAGATAGGCATCCACACTGGGATGAAATGGTAGTTGTTTACGGATTTATGCACTCTCCGACCTGTTTTCAAAAAATACCTTTTCAGTCACCTGAAACACTGTTTCTGTGTGGATGAAACGCTGATACGACAAAAAACTTTTGCGTTTACTCCTGAATTCGTTTCCGTGTGGGCGGGTTGATTCCGCCCTCAGACAGACTTTGCAGCGGGGAGTGGTTTCCTCTTCATCCAAAACAGCAAAAAAATAACCAATTCCACATGAATGACTCGCTCTTGTCCTATTGAGCCACGAAATTATCGCCTTTTGCAAACGCCATGTTTGTTTGGCCCGGTGATAGAAAGAAAAATCGATTTGACTAGTTTAATTTTTTTAACGTCGTCATAATAAAATAATCTGATTACGATATGAAATCGATTAATCTTGCAGCCCTAGCCTAAAGCCTTCCTGCTCACAGCTGTAGTATGTGGTCTCCTGGGCCATTGCAGCCAGTCTCATACGGACTTCTGAAGAACTGCAGCTTTTAGCACTTCTGCTTCATCCCTCAAGACCGGAGGCTGCCTCTTGGTTTTGACATAAGTATACACTGACTGCTGCAGACATTCATATTTTTTAATTATATCGCTTAAGCTCTAAAATTTTTCCTGCCGTACAGCCTTGTTTGATTGTTTTGAACCCATAAATCATTTCAAACTTCTCTTCCTAATATTTTGATTTTATAATATGGTCTTCCTGGAACAATATCCCTCTTTCTGTTGAGTTACCAGCCAGACCATATGTCATGAGTGGATGGAAGGCGAGCAGACACTTGCTGGTCCCCAGGTATCTGAACAGGAATATAAATAACCAGAACAGGGTCCATCTGGAGAAGGGAGTCAAACACTCCTCTCATGCTGGACATCCCCTCACAGCAGTCCTATACCAGTCAGCACCATCTCTCATCCAGCGCACTGGGCCTCGTTGCTGTTTTACTGCCTGTTGCCTCAGCTCTCCCACAGGAGACGAACATGGCTTAAGAATCTGGATTTGGTAATAAATTCAGCCCAAACTTTCAGATGCTCGCCTTTCCGATTTGTGTTCATGATGTAGAAGTCTTACTGAAATGATTCAGAAATAGTGTGTTATTGAATGTTTCAGCGTATCAGAGTTACAGCTATGTTGGTGTAAAAGAAACAGAACGAGGAGTGTGTAAAGTCAGATTTTTGGACTTTGGAAAGGAGTGATTACAGTTCATGCCAAATACACAGTTCTTCAGTTTTCATCAGAAAGTGTAAAAACATCTGTTCCTGTACTTTTCTTCATAAATGAAAATCTAAAAGCTCTAATGATTCACGAAACTTGTTATATGAACCGCGGTGCAGTGCAACACAAAGGACATTTCTTTAGTTGAATATGACATGGACTGCTGTTTAAACATTGGACTGAAATAGTCGAGCGGGTCAGTGCACTTTATGTGGGATGGCGGAGTTATTTGATCTGGTGCTGGTGCATATGAAATTGCTTTAAAGGAGAAGCACAAGGTACTAGCAGATCCAGATGTTGGTGCCCTGGAGGGATTATACCCTGGTTACACTGTAGACTAACAGAAGTTTGATCTTAGCTACAAAGTACTTGTACAGTATCAAACAACGCAAGGCCTATAGGATATGTTTTAAACACTCTGGCTAACCTGTAGACCTCAATTTAGTGGTCATCACAGGTACAGGGTGTCATTCTGAGGTTGTATAGGCAAGACTGCAGAGAGTGAATTAAGCAGGCATCAAGGTTAGCAGGACTCAAAGTTAATCACCCGTTGTGCAAGCTGACAGAAGTTGAATAGGTGACTCTTTTTAATAAGGATTTTTTTTTTTTTTTTTTTTTCTGTATCTAACGTTTCTTCAGACATGGTAACTCTGCCAAATGAAGTGCAACAGCAGGTAATCTGTGTAGTTTGGGCTCATCTAGCTGGAGTTAGGTGGACTAAAGCTGCTGTGTGACTTGCTTGTAGCAGTAAAACTACAGCTGTAGGACCTGGAGCGATATGATCTGCAGATAGAACTGAATACTGGTGTTGGGACCGATTTGCAAAATCGTCATAAATAGGGCTCCAACGATTAGTCAACGTTGTCGACAAAAATCGATAATGAAAAAAGTCTACAATGAATTCTATTGTCGACTATTGTCGCCAAACGTATTTTTTTCAAGTGGAGTGAGGCATCTTACTTCAATACGATCTCTGCCTAGAGTCACACATGCGCAAAAGCATCTCCGCTGACCGGTAGGGTATTCAAACATGGTGGCACCGGTGTCCTATACACCACTCCCATACAGCAGCTATGAGTAGGTGCTTAAAAACCTCCAAAGTTTGGGAGCACAGCCTACATAAGACGGAAAAAAAAATACTTGTTAGGTTTGCAAAGCAGACCTTGTGTATCATGGCAGCAGGTAGAACATTTGAGAAGAAGGCATGTAATTATCCGATTAGTCGATTGATCATTTCAGTAGTCAGTGACTAGCCGACTATTAAAATAGTCGTTAGTTGCAGCCCGATTCACAAAACAAGCAAAGCCTAAGTTAGTTGAGTTAGCATCAAGCTTCCAAAAGGAAAAATTTGCCATTACAGTAATACCTGCATATTTCTGCAAAAACAGTCAAAGAAACAGAGATACTGTATGTCCGAGTACAGGTAGTGAGGGTAACCATCTTCACATTGTGTTAAAAATAAGCAAACAATAATATTGTGACTTTGTTGTAGTGGTCCATTACATAGGACTGATAGATGAAGAAGAACTGAGCAGACGTTAGCCAGCCCTCTGACAGAAGATAACAAACTTTGAGGGAATCAGAAAACATGTTTTGAGATTGTGCCTCTTGCAGTTACTAATCATTTATTCTTACTCACAAGTTTTCAAACATTTCAAAAAAAAATTTCAGATCTCCAAATTACAATCTAACAGAGGTAGTATACTTTAAAATAAAAGCATAGTTTGACAACACAGGACATAAAGTAACGTGGATGCAATGACAGCAGCAGCTGAGTTACAGGACTGAGTATCAGCAGTTTGACAGCATGTTACGTAAGTACCTTTACAGATTTTACAAGAGTTTGGAGAGTTGACCAAAGCAGAAGAAAAAATGCAGTTGATGAGAAAAACAAAGGCAGGGGATCTGAGGTAAAGCTAATCGTTTGACCATGATTGTATAACCTTGTTCAGTTGACAAACGGTACGATCGTTTTAGGACTGAGGCCCTGGGTTGCGCAGCTGCAGCTGAGCTGTTTGATGAGGCGTTCGCTGACATGACCTTTTGTTGAAGACAAACACCTAACATGCCGGGTTAGCAAATAGATGATATAATGATGCGGTTCTTAATTTATTAAGAGGCTTGTCCTTTTTAATCTATTTCTTAATGAGATCATTTTATTACCTGTTAACTGGCTGACACATTTGATCTATTCTCAGGTCGTTTGCACATTGACTCGTGGTAATGAGAAGGAACTTGAGGACAGCAGACCAGCTGCCACACCTCGTCAGGGTCCCAAAGCGTCTTCCTAAAAGTGACACAGCACTGTGTCCTCTGTAGCATATGCAGGAGGATAAGCTGAGGAGAGGAGTTATCTGTCAGGGTGACAGGGTGCTTTAATTCCAGATAAAGTGCTTCCTCCAGATAGAAAGGCTCTGGACTACAGACAGGTGGCTGCTCACAATCTTTTAGTGGAGATTGAAGGAAAGGCCGGGCAGGCCCTGGCTCTGAGGCAGCTGATAACACATTTTATCAGTTCTGATGGCACATCTTCTCAGGATAGCAACAACAAAGCATGCAGGATTGGGCAAATGTCTTACACAGACCAATTTAGAAGAAACAAAGAGTTTCTTTTCTTGTCATCTTTTGAGGTAGGAGGCAGAGTTTGTCCTTATCAGCACTTATCAGCTTGAGAGAAACATGTGGTTGTGTTTTGGCATTTGTGACTCTATCGTAGGTGTTCACTCTGAATGTAAAAAGAGTCTGTTTTGCTTATAAATGAGTGTTTGAACAACATCACACTAAACAGTGTATCTGTTTTTATAAACTGAAAATCTAAAAACCTGCATTTCATTGACAAGAACTTTGCATGAGGCAGAAATTGTTTTATGCTGTACAGCAGTACAGTGTGTCCAATGGCTGGCTCAGACTTGCAATCTGGCATCTCAAAGAAACAGCATTTGGGCCGGTCCAATGGGCAGTAAGGTTGGGACCAAGAATGTGGGAAGAATGATTTGTGAGAGAAATGTCAGGGCTGAACTGCAGTTTTTGTTTGCAAGGCTGTGCTGGCTACCTATTGTGGTTTTTGGCCAGACTCTAGGTGCTTGTAGTGGGAGGAAAGGGAGGAGGAGAACAAGTTGTAATTTAAAAATGAGGAATCCGCTTTTGTCAACCTTAAAACCTGTTGTCTTTGGTAATGCAGTCAGGACCTCCCTCAATCATATTGTGTTCCTCATCCTACCTGAAATCAAAGAAGTTCACAGGTATGATAAAATGGTTTGTCAGTGTATTTGTCTTTTACAGTTCCGGCTTTGTAAATGGGAGAAATGACTGATAACTGATACTAGAGGAGCTTTCCTAGACAAAGCTTTGCAGTCCAGGTAAGGCTACATCAGCCAAAACAGGGCTTCAAACAACAGCCTGGTGATTTAAATCACTAAAAAAAGAGCTGGACTTCCTAACACTAAGAACATCTACGCTGTGATTAGTTGAGAAAGAGGACTTGAGTGAGATTGTAGGGCCTTTAAATGTTTGAAGCAATCTTATTGGATGTGATGTGTTGGGATTAAATCTTTGACTGGACTTAGACTGGGACCTCTTCCTTAGCAGCAGATGGAAAGGTGGACAATTGGATTTCCACTTGTTTTAACAGCAATGTTTAGTTTTGCTGTATGAACCAAGTCACCCATTATAAAATTAGTGTCTTTGTTAACTGATAAAGGGTTAACAGGGGTTATATTTTTATTTAGCCTACTGTGCCCAACATCCACCTGAGACTTTAGTCAGAGATAACACTACCTGTGAGTGACTCCTCAGGTGATCAGTGACTAGGGCTGTAATCAACTCAAGTAAATCTTGGTCGATTAAAACCCTGAAACTAACCAAAAATCGACTAAACTGGGGTTCCGACTCTGATGACAAACCCTTCTGTGGTGGAGGATTATGCGGCTCAGCGGGGTAAAAATATACTGATATCAGGACTCATATGTAAGTCGAAAAGCTCTAAATAAAAATAAATATTCAGAAAACTACCGGACACCAGTTAAATGTGGACGCTCTTCAATCTTCTGTCTCCAGTGGGTTGGGTGATTCCAAAATGGTGAAAACAAGGGGGGTGTTCTGAGACAGGCTGTTACCTGTGAAATGGGGGTGCTCTGAAAAGACCTCCATTAGCACTCGGTACGTTCCTCCTGATGAAATTAACCACAGACTGTAAAAAAATGGAGTTGACCAATCAGAACTTTGGTCGACTCAGCATGTATCGACCAATAAGTCAACCAGTCGACTAAGACTTTACAGCCCTATTAGTGACATATTTACTTTTTTAGCCAAAGGTCGGGCAAGCTAATGCTAGTTAATTTGAGCTTGCATACATGCACAGCAGCAACTGAACAGTTTGGCTGGCACTGGCTACTGAATTCTAGCATTAGCTAAACTAAACTAACTCTGCGGCTCTACAGTATCAAGGGATGCAGGTTTTTTAAATGTGAATGATTGTTTGTTTGAAGGTATTCAACAGCACAAGCAATAGGTTGTTTGTTGAGGGGCTGATCAGCAGATATCCACAGGCTATGATAGAACAAGAAAAATAAAAAAAGGACACAAGTTTCACTACCCTGTCTGTCAGAATGACTGACAGTGAATTAGTCTGGTCCAGCCTCTGATGGATTCATTCCTTTCCTCAGTACATCAGCTGAAAGAGTTATGGATGACAATACACAACAAGGTTACAGCGTTTCTTGGATCCAGGTTGAGGTGAGCTGCCATTTTTCATTGGAACTGCTAAGAGGTGAAGATTTAGGAAAGTCTCAGTATCTTAACCTTCAGACCTGCAGTCGGTGACGCCAGCTGTTTCAGAGTGGATTCATGAGAACTGAGTGTGGGAGTTTCACAATGACGAAGTGTCTCTTTACATCTAGAATAACTCTGACATACTCATCAGTGGGTTTAAAGTTCAACAATAGAGCAGCTGGCCTCTTGAAAGCGGTTTTGTCTCTTTGCTTGTGAGGAGAAAATAATTGGTGGAACAACTTTAAGATCTTGCTTTCTTACATTAGTAGTAATTTTCGCTCTAATACTACAAAAGAGAAACAATACAGAGATGGACTTGGTTGGTATCAGCCAAGGAAAATGCAGGATGATAACCCCAGATCTGTATAACTGTTGTGATATTCATTTGCATTGTATGTTACTTGATAATGTTCAAATGTGAAAGTAGAGGCAGATTAATTTATGGGTCAGGTTGAGCCATCAGGCCAGTTATTGGCATTTTAAAATGAACCGCAGCTGCCAATGCCTGTGTTCACATGGACTGTCTAAAAGATAAAACAAGACATTGTAGGCACCATGCAGTGGTTGTTGTCGAACAGTGTTTACTTCCCCTAACATGATACAGGGTTTCCCCTAGGATTTTTTTAAGCTGTGGTGCTGGGCTGCACGGGAGGCAGACAGCTGCGCTATGTTGTGCTACTGCTGCTTCGCTGGCGGCAGCGAAATTGTTTTGTATCATGACAAATAAGGATTTTTATGAATAACAGTTATTTATTTTTTGCCAGTCTTGAACAAAAATAAGAGCATTTCTACCATTTCAACCATACTACCATTTCTACTGGCAAAGCTTGCATCCTTTCTGATAGCACTTCATTTTTCTTGATTTAAAAAAAAAACAATTTGGGCTCTCTTATACGGGAACTCAGCAAGAGGTGGCCCATTTATGGTCATCATGAGGCATGCTGCCAGATGGTCCCCCTGCAGCCTGTTCCTCAGGTCTGTTTTCACCTACACAAAAATATAATAATAAAAAAAGATCTGGGAAATTAAGACAAACAAACCATCTCCAACATGAATTGTACACATGACCAGATATCTTACTCTGTTCATTGTAGAGAAATCTCTCACAGTTCACTGTAGAGATGGGCACTGTCAACGCAATGGCAGACAGCTGGCTCAAGCAAGGGTACAGCAGTCCCCATTCATCAGTCTGTGATGCCATCTTTGACATCATGCTGACCTGGTCCATGTTCTGAAACACCTATTAGGACTACACTGAGAGTAGGACTACACATATCACACCTGAGAGTACATTTTAGTTTATGTTATGTTTAGTAAAATGTTAATTTTCAATGTTTATACATATATTGTGCTGGTCATTGTCTCACCCACTCTCTTATAGTTGAGATCAGCTGTTAAAAAAAAAGTATTGGCCATCCATTAAAAGAAAGAGCACTGAAATAGTGCATTCTCGGCAAAAAAAAAAAAAAAGAAGAAGAAAAAAAACAGATTTAAAATGTGATTATTATTTCAACACAAACACAATCCTTTCCCTGCAGGTTGTGAAGTTTTATAATATTTATAACACATACTTTTCTTTGTGGAAACATTCCTGTTTAACCTGCTTCAGGCTTTCAACTTTTTGGTATGATGTAGGAATAAATATTTAGCCTTGAGTCTAAATAACTGGGCAGATATTCTGATCAAAAGCCAATGAACAGGAGCTGTTTTACAAGACTTTTTAATAATGGCTCGAGCAGCTAGGCGAAGGGCTGATCAAGGTGAAGTATTTACAAACCAATGATCAAACTTTTGGTACCAAAACAAAATCCCATACCAGGACACTTTATTATCCGAGAGGAAATGGAGGAGATCTAGTTGTGAAAATAAGGAGTTGTAGTCACTTGAACCTGGAGTCTGGAACAGTTACTTTTGATGAAGAGTTAGATTTTATTGCAGCGAAATACTTCACTTATCACAGTCATATACTGTAAATGATGCTCAGTCTGTTAGACATTTGAAGCAGTCTGTCAGGCCAATGGAGTGGCTGGTCAATTAAATGAGGATGATTTATTTGGTCAGATGGATGTCTCACACTCTCTGTCCCTGGGCCCAGGTGAGTCAGACTTGAAGTGTCTTCTTAAAGGTTACTGTCATGATAAATCCGGCTTGATGAAAACAGCTGTCTGGGGCTTTAGTTGCCATCTGTTACAGGTCCCAGCTTTGGGATTCCTGTTTGTGATGTCCCGAACTTAACCTCAGAATAAAACACTCTAGGTCTATCACAATGAAAAACAAACGACTGTCAATTTTTCTTGCTTTCAACAACGGTCTCTTCCAGCTCGTGTCTGATTTAATGGGCTGAATACCTTCATATTGATCTGTTAGCTAACAGCAGTGCTGACCGAGTCATGAGAAACTTGCATGGTTTTAAACATGTTTAATAGCCAGAGTTAACTGCTCCCTTTAGGCCAGTGAAAACTCTCATGCTTGTTATATTTCCCATCAGGGGTCATGGGTTGAGGGTGATCTCAACTGTCATTGAGTGAGAGGCTAAGTAAACCCCAGACTGGTCGCTAGTCAATCACAGGGGACACAAAACCAAAAATACACTTACACCTAAGGGCTTCAGAGTGACCAGATAACCTAAAAAATGGATCTATTTCAGTTCAATCCTGGTGATCAGCTGTGAGCATATTTACTCGATTAAACATGGTGGAAATGTGCGTGACAACAGCCAATCAGAGTCGAGCTTTTATGGCTCACTTCTGTAAATTGCCGCAGAGTAACAGGGGAAGTTTACAAACAGAATGACCAACGTGGGGCTAAACACGGAGCTGACGGCAGCAAAATAGATGTCAGCCCTTCATTGCTTTGATTTTTCACGTGCTTTGTGTCATTCTCCAGCGCTAAAATAAGATTCTGTAACATATTTTAATATCATGAGCATGGCTTTCATATACTCTTACTATTTATTTCAGATGATATCTGGCCATATAGATCGACGTGTGCTCAATTTGGGCTATTTTCTGGGAGTTAATTAATTTTCGTGTATTCGAATATTCGGTTTCAAAATGGTCGTTTAACCGTCAGTGAAATTAACCAATGGGAACATTCCTACTTTAGATCGTTTCTGCCTACTTTTTGTACCGTCTGCCATGTTTTTTTCCTCAAAGTCTCTGTTCTTGTTCCTGTAGACTGCCTCTCACAAGACCATTTTTCAAGGCACCCGGAAGAAAGGAATCATTATTTGAATCGTTAATATATAATGTAATCAATGTCAATGAATTGAACCTTTTGAAACTAGTTCTCGACAAGAACCAGTTCTCGATTCCCATCCCTAGTATTGTGACATCCTGAGTCACTGCAAGGGGAATTTCCTCTATCCATTGACTCCTAGTTTGGAGTTAATAAAAATTTGCAGGCACTACAGGCTTGCTTTCATGTACTGTTACAGCTAAGTTTTGAACAAGTGGTGTGTATCACTAGGCCGGTCTCTGTATCTAAGCCTAAAGCAGCCTGGATCATTCATTTTTGAGGCTTCTGAAGACATAATCCTGCTGAGCACATGCTTCCATTGCACTTTCATTGGAAAATCTACTTCTACTCTTATTTCTGGGTCTAACATTCACTGTGAAACTTAGCCCGGGAAAAAGTAAACACACGCCTGTTTGGTCTGCGTGCTGGAAAACCTTCTGTAGGAATTAAACATGATGACAGCCGTGACAGACCTTGAAAATAACCAAATTTGAAAAGCTTGGAAATTGTGCAAAAGAGAGAATCTGGAGATGTTTTTGCCTGGATGCTTTCAAGTTTGACCCTCACATGGATATTGTCCTTCCACAGTATTGAGTCCAAAAGTCCAAACTGGAGCTAATCTGATCACAGGGATAGGATCAGTTTGATACAGATCAGAATGTGGAGTCACAGTATTTATCTGACTGGATGATTGACGCTGTGCTCATCACATCTTATTCCTCAGCTATGAAGATATGGCATGGGAAACATATTTAGATATTTTATTTATGTGTATGTGACATTTGCCATGTACTCACACACTGAGTATGAGAGTATATTTTTTCTCAGTATTAGTGGGGTTAAAAAACATATCAGTAAATCTCATATGCTCAGGATGATTCAGACAGCTGCAAGAGTGAAAAGAACGCTCTGGAATCTTGTGGTTTTGGCACAGTGTTGGTTATCCAGATGATGAACTGGTTTGTTTCCTGAGGTCATCGAGAAACATAAGCCTTATTTGAGACTGTTTCCTAATGGAGATAAAAACACATTTATTAGGTTATACCACTGATTATTTGTATAAAACTGAATGTCATTGAGAGGCCTGTAACATATCACTGGCTAATGGTAAGGGACCTTTGTTGAACAGTCATCACAGCTTAGCTCGAACAGAAACATGCATGTAACTATACCACCATAATATTCTGTGAAATAGGGCTGCACGATATATCGTTTGAGCATTGTCACTGCGATGTACGTGTTCGCGATAGTCATATGTCATGTCAACTCATCTAATTTCAAGGGATTGCTGACTGAAATACACTGCATGTGACTCTGCATGTGCTGTGCAGCGATCCACCAGTCACATTCAGTCTTTACTCAGTTGCTAATCAGACTACCCTGCCAGCTGTCAATCAAAATCAGAGAGGAGGAAACCACGCCCCTGTACATGGAGTGAGTTGCTGGCGCTGCTGGTGTTGTGCCGAGAAATGCCTGTCCGTTGATAATTACTTTTGGAATATTACTCATCACTGTTTAGCCCCACAAATAAGAACTGCATGGGTTCTAAATTGTACATTTCCGTGGACCACTCTATTATCCATAAGCGGTTCCTCGTTTTGCGAGGTGTATGCAAACCTAGGCTGTCATGTGTTTCTCGGCACAACACCGGTAACAACAACGATTGCAAAATGAGCAACGAGCAAGAGAAAACCACGGAAAATGAAAACGTCACTTATCTGGAATTATTTCGGTTACAGGAAGGATGACGTTGACCCAAACACGTGCTCTGTGTCGGCAGTGCCTTTCATCTGTTGCCACAATAACGTCCCAGAACAATAAAAGCTAAAAATATCTCAGACAGACAGAAGCCATTCTACAAACATTCACAAAAAGAGGTAAGATCAGTGCAGGTAAACTGTCCACAAAATTTCAGCAGTGAAGTGCTATTCAGGTCATCAGGTTAAAATTCCTGTATTTTTTGATATCACAATTTATTTGCAGGGTTGAAAAAATTTGCGATGTTCTTTTTTTCCAATATCGTGCAGCCTTACTGTGAAATGACAAGAAATTGTTCTCTGCTGGGAGGTTCTTGACAGTCTAACAGCGGGAGACTACTTGTTGCGAGGCCCCTGCAGCCTGAGAAGTGTGTCAAAAACCTTTAAATGTCAATTCGCAGTGATGGAATAGGAGTCCCCGGTGCTGATAAGTATCAGAGTCAACTGCCTGCAGGTTTATGATGTCATCTGACTTAGAGTTGTAAAACGTGTTATTACATTCTTAATAAGAAACACAATAGAGGAAATAAAAGACTCTCTGTTGAAGAAAACATGTTTTTTTTTTCCTAAAAATGAATCCTCTCTGGCTCCTGCATGCTTCCCCAACCACAGTGCATGATCCAGACTCAAGGTCTCAGACAGTCTCTAGAGAAATACTGCAATCAAAACGCCAGTCACACTCTCCAGACCTGACTGAGAGGATGGTCATGGAATGTGCTCCTCACAATCTGCTCTTGGCTTTCCTCTCTGCCAAACCACGGAGAAGTTTTCACATCAACATATCTGCAGGATCTCTCTCAACCCCTTGAACAAAGCTCATCTAGCAGATTGTCTCAGGCCAGCAGAGGTATTTGCATTTGTTCAGTCAATACAAGACAACAGTTTCCATCTGTTCACCTACATTACTCTGCTACTTCTTGGATATAGCATAGCAAACTCTGAGCTTGTGCGCTTTGGGAAAATGTGACTTTGATTAGTAATGTGGACTCTATCCAAGCAGTGGAGTGTGTACACAGAGCTCAAAAGACTGGTCCATTGTCTGGATTAGTGCCGGAAATGATTTCCCTCTTCAAGGAATTACGGTACAGGCGGTCCAAACTGAGCTTCACAGTATGTGTAACATAATGACCGACCTGGACCGGATTTCCTTGCTGAGCAGACATTCATCTTTTTTTCATATCTCCAAAGTTGTGCGCCATGTCTGAGAATTAAACTCATACATCCAGTGATTGAAAGCTCATGGACTCAGGGTGTTTACATTTTCTCCACATTAATGATTTTCATGGGGTCTCTCGCAACTGTAAAATTTGCAGTAGTCCCAAAGAGATCGGGATCTGTCTGCGCAGTATTTCCTGGGATTGTCAACATCGCCCCAGTTCCTGTGGAGGAAAATGCATCAAACATCAACTTTCTTGATGCAGTTCTCAGTTATCCCCAAACAGGCTTGGTCAAATACTGCTTTTTGGAAAAAAAGTGGGCAACAGATCCAAGAAAACATGGAAGGGGTGAGAGGAAAACATGAATACCCTGAGAAATACACTTACATTTGTATCAAATTCCTGCAGTTTGAGGGAATAATGAGTGGAAAATGCTCAATTTGTAACAGACTTTGGGATTCGAAGTTTCAGATCACATGGAGTTTGTATTCAAAAGGGCAGCAAGTGAAGCAGTCAGGTTGTACAGAGACAGTGTAGCCACAGTGTTAGATATTCACACATTCACCAAAGGGGTTTTTATTCCAGAGATGATAAGCCTAGAAGTAGAGCAAAGAAGTCGGTAACAGAAAGTACTCAGTCAAGGTTAAACTAGGAAGTAAGGATCGAACAATATGTTTTTTTTAGGGCCAATATCGATTTGATCACTTGTAACCAAGGAAACCAATAACCGATATTTAGAACCGTTATTTATTTGAATGTGTATTTTGGTATCAAATTATGTGTGAATAATTTGCAAGTTTATATGTTTTAACCTGTATGTATCCAGTGGGTCTAATGATTTTGCGTTTTGAAACAGACGTATTTTATTGGCTATGGGTGGAAAAAACTGCAGATTATTGTAAAAATGCTGAATATCAGATATTATCGGCCTTGCTGATTGTTGGTTGATCCTTACTAGGAAGTCATGCCCTAAAAATGATGTTCAGTTACTCTTGCTGACATATTTAATTGACCTGTAGTATCCCCCCACCCCATGAGAACAAAAATACTGCTCAGCTTTATAGTTGATGGTCTGTCTATGTGTGGGAAACACTGAGCTGGATGTTTAGACAGTCTACGCTTTGTTTTATTTTCATTTCCACACTCGGGACATTTATCGCCTTTTCCCCTTCCTTCATGATTATGGATGTAAATACCTTAGGTCCACATTACAGCATCAGCAGAGGCATAAACACTCAGTATGTTTGCATGTTCAAAAATCTGATGAAGTGTGTGTTTGACTGTTAATATGTTAGTGACAGGTGTAAGTAAGGGGCATAGGGGAAAGATTCCCGTGTAGAGCAATCTGAAGAGATGATCCCTGTTCAGGGTCTAAGAGAGACAGTGTTTGTTTTCTTGGCTCAGCACCATGTCATTAAAACCAGCTCATCCTTTCTATGACTCCAGCACCAGGCTGTCAGTATGCCCCTCATTCCAGTTTCTAATTACGCTAAAAGGTCACCCATGAAAACTTGAAAAGGGCTGTGACAAATATGATTCGGATAAAAAAGTAACTACAGCCATGTGCAGTTTGTCTTTAGTGCTTTTGCAATTCCAGCTGCGGCTGGTTTCAACCAAGTACTTCCTGTGACTTCAGAGTTGATAAAAAACAGCAGGAGCACATATTTGTTTTGAAAGCCTGCTTCAAAATGGAAAATTAAATTGTGTTTTAAGGTGAAGTAGGAGAAGAGCAATTTTAGAGCAGGCATTGTGTTCAAAGTTTAAACTGGTAATTAAAACAGTCATCTCCAGCATCACACTTTTACAGCTGTGTTTGTAGATTTAACACTGTTGTTGACATTCAATGGAAATTGGTTGTTTTCACTTCTCAGTGCTCGGTATACACAAAAAGCTTCTGCAGCACGAAACATCCTACAGCAGAGCTACAGTGTTACAGGTAATATTACCAGGACACTAATCAAAAGGGTTAGTCTCACCCTTTAAAAGTACAGTGTGATACCTACCAGCCAGATTTGATTGATCACCGAGTGCAGCGGAGTTTCGCAGCTCAAGGAAGAACATTTGTGATTATTACTTCATGGGAATGCAATCAGACCGAGACGCAAAGGCAGAAGAACTACCGCTTCTGCAGTGCAATATGATAATTATGATGATTATTACTTCATGGAAATGATCTGCTGCTGCACTCGGTGATCGACTCGTTAGGGCTCCCCAACAAACAAGCAACTGCTGGAGGAGAGTGGGTGAGTTGTGTTTGGTCTCTTTGCTAAAGAAATCAGGCAAAGTTAAAAAGATGTTTGATGGCTGGTACTATGGCTGGGACCCTATATGTACTGTTGATGAAGTTAGGTGCTGTTCTGAGCATTATTTGTGGCTATAGAGTGGCTTTTTGGTTGAGGTTTGCACATGGAGACATAGACCGCTGTGTATTGCTATTGTGTGGTCATTGCTGAAGTTGGTATAAATAGAGAAGCAAGCAGTAGGCAACATTCATCTCTTGATGGGGTGTCTATCTCAGTGTTACGTTGTGTTTGACCGTAACTTAATTTCACGCCAGAATATCCCTTTAACATGAGATACTTTACTTGAGTTGGCTAAAGCTTTTACAGATTCAGGTATGACTGTAATAAGGCTGCACAATCAATTACAAGTTTATCAATATACCAAATTTAGTATTTGTAATTAACAAACCACAAAAATATTAATTTAATAAGAGATCATTTTTGTTTTTTTTCTAGCAAAAACTAGATGATGATTAATTACCCATATATATATATATATGGAAAAAAACAGCACATTTATATGTTTTTAGTATGGTTGATAGAAAGGACATCACAATGTGTTTCTTTATCCACTCTTGTGCAGCCCTTGACTGTAATATCTGTCAGGGCCTGTCAGCCAAATCAGTCATTGAATAACAGCTGTAAAAGTTTGAGTGTTAGTGGGGGTCAGATTCGCATGCACTGTAGTAACACTGCCGCAGGAAAGGGAAACTAAAAGTGAAGACTGTGTTAAAAATAAAAAAACTGGATAGGGTTGAATTTTCTGGTGTTGGTAGAAACATCTTGTGTGGGAGAAAATGTGTGAGACTAACTTTGCATTCAGAGGAAAACATCAGCGTCTGTGACAGTGATAAACTCCAGTCGTAGACAGTTCTTACATTGGCTTGAAGTAAACTTAGATGAAACACACGGTTTCAAACACTTCCAAAACTAACACACCGGATTCCTCCAGATGGTCCTGTAATCATCTTTCATTATCCAAAATGATTTCAACACAGCATTTTCTCTTGCACTTTGAGGCATTTTAGTCTCCCTTCCTGCACTCTCAGGTTCTTGTTTACAGCTCCATTTCATCAGTGTGCCCTCTGACTACCTTGACTTTGAAGCACTGGATTCTGGACTTGTTTTTAAGAATCCAGCTTCAATTCCGTTGCTGAATGCAGTTAGCTTTTGTTGTGGTGTGCTAAATGCTTCACGTTATTGTACATCTATATGTCCCATGCACTTTGTACAGCACAGGACACTTGGAGAAAGTGCTCGGCTGTTGATGTTTCAGACTTTTTACAGTTCAATACTTTAACATTTATGGCAGTAGTCAGCTTTGCCTGTTGGAAAAAAAAAGGTAGACTCATGCTAAATTGGAAGATATCTGCATGTGATTTCAGAATCTGTAGGTAAGTGGAAATACCCTGTTTTCTATTTGCAGTCTCAGTCCTATTGTCCATAAGTATCCCTGCAGGTAACAGCTACACAGAAGAGGAGCCGTGTTAAAAGCAAAAGAAAAGGAGGTATTTTCTGCAAGACAACCCAGATTGCTTCCCCTATAGCACTTTCAGCTGGATTTGTTGTGTGAAAGCTGTGAATGTTGCTGCGCTGTTACTGAGAATTATTGCTGCAGCTACATCGAAAGATACATTTCTGTTTTCCAGATGAATAGGAAGTTATATTACTGTGTTTTGGTCTGAGAGTTACAGCTCAGCAGCTCTGCCAGCAATTAGGGCCTGCAGTCATGGAAATGAAGGTTCCTTAGGACCCCTCCTTTGATTGCTGCAAATTGTCTTGGAATCATAACCCATCGTGTTTGAGCACAAAGACATCATGTAAATATTCTAAGATTCAATGTGGCTTCACGTTTTAGGAGAAAATCAATCTTGATACTTATTCGTCCATAGTAAATAAATGTGCAAGCATCTATTCTGACTGATAGCTCGATTGTGTATCTGCGTCTGTGTGTGTATCTGGGTCTTTGTGTGTCATTTTTTTAAAGTTAGCAGACTTGTTGTCAAGAGTTAAAGGCACTCTGCTTATGTTATTATTTATTTTTTTCTCCAGCATGTTCAGATAGATCACAAGAAACCTCTAGTGGGCCGTTTGACCTTGCCAGGTTTAGCGCTTGATGTCAGCAGGTCAAGAGGAAGAGCTTTAAATAAAGCCACTTAAAAGCAGGTCCCAAATCGTCAGATAGATATCACAGCTGATTTGATGGAGGCAGGGTGTCTTGGGATAACTGGACATCACACAGAGGACAGGGACACAATCACAGTTATTTACGGTAGCAGGAAGCTTCGTCTGAGCGTGAGCCTCAAGATATACAATCCTCAGGTGTCCTATGGTTTCCCCTCTCATCCCTTTCTTTAGCAGGAGACCCTTGGGTGCCCTGAGGTTCATTTTTCTACCTCTTGAAGTCTGGTTGTGAAAGCAGCCTTACGTGTGATAGATAGGTGGGCTCTGTTATTGCCTCGGCCCTTAGGGGAGTCGGTACGACCCCCTTGAGGCTTCATTTCTCTGGCATAGTGCTATCCCTGGATAATACCGCTTTTATGAAGGTCTCTTTCACATTCCCTGTCAGCGTGTCAGCACGACATACAGTATGACCCCAATCTCAAAGACAATACTGCACTTTCTACAGCCTAGAACATGGACCGCAGAGGTCTCTGGGTAAAATTATGGACCCTTGTAATAGTTCACGTTGCATCCTAATGTTTGAGCTCACAGTGTACAAGGAAAGGGTGTGACAGTGTTCTCGTGGTGGTTTAGAAGAAAGGATCCTCACAAGAACTGATTCCATTTCAGTCTTTGTGTTGTAGTCGAATGTAAGACACACTGGAGATACTTTCTTCCCGTCCTTTTACTGCCTCCGGCGCTTTTCTTCGTCTCTGAATGGGATAGAGCTGAAATCTTCACTGACTGTCTGAGAGGAATATCAGAGAGTTTTTTTTTTCCACGTTATTGTTATCCCCAACAATGTAGAGTGTCTCCTAAGATGTCAGCCTTAAAAGCAACTGCCATAGCGATTGTGAATAATGGATGACATTGATTTTCATCTTCTGTTGAATTTCTTGCATATATCTCAACTTGATGGCTTATTTTTACATATCTAAAGTGGATCTGTAAACGCTCGGGCCTCTCAACCCGCTCTCTTATGCTTTGTTCTCAGCTGATGTCTGAGCCACTTTCCTCACGGGGCTCCTTGGAGGTAGCAAAGCTTGGGCATAAAAGTGGAAGTAGCACAGGTCCCCCATCTTTCATCGAGGTGTTCCTCCTTATCTTCAAATTTGGAGATGAACTGGGCCATGTTTGTAGGCTGCCTTCTTTGGTTATGACCCGAGTCATGCTGTATTTGATTGTGCCAGCCAGATGTAAAGTAGAGCATCTTGCAGATAATCATGCAAAAACCGCCTTTGTTTCTGGAGCTGGAGCAGGAGAACAAACACTTGGATGTGCTGTTGAACCCTAGAAAAAAATCTTTGATTCTTGTTGAGTGGGAGTGGAGGTAATTAGGGAAACAGAAAACAGCTAATCAAGGCGATGCACACGCTTGTTGTAGCGCTGTGTTGTTAGGAGAACATGTGTCGCAGTTTGAAGAAATAGAGCGTGGTGCTGCTGCCAAAGTAGTTAAAACTGCAGAGAGAAGCAATAATGAGACTGTCCTGGCTAGTCCGGCGAAATGTATCTATTGATCATTTGAAAAATTCCACAGAAACCAGCAGAGAATCTGTTCTCATTTAAATCTGGCTGGGTGTGAACAGCTTTGGTTTCTACATTCATCTAATCTGTGGGGTTCATGGAAAACATTTTTTTACACAAATTGAAATAAAGTGGAAAGTCATTTTAGGTCGTCTTGTTTTTAAAGGGTTATTCCGTGAGAGATGAATGTTGCTGACTGCTCGCTTCTCTAGTTATACCAACTTTAGTAACGACCGCACGATAGCAATACAGAGCGGTCTACGTCTCCATGTGCAAACCTTAACCAAAATGCCACTCTATAGTCATAAATAATACTCAGAACAGCACCTAACTTCATCAACAGGACATATAGGGTCCCAGCCACAGCACTAGCCACCAAACCCCTACACAAGACTAGTCAACAGCTCCTGTGTTGGGAAGCTAGCAAAGTTTACCTTTTATGAAACTAATGCACATAGCATTGTAGTGTCACAAAAAAACATTTATTTAAATCATGTTTAAAAGTTCCTGTTCCTAAAGAACTTTTTAAAAAAGTATCCTAGGACATAGCAAAGATTTGTGACACTGATGATTTGTGACTCTTGAGATCTAGACTTTGCTATTTTATTTTATCAAAGGAGTCTTACCATGAGTAAGGGGCTACAACAGCAGCAAAGAAAGACTCACTCCATTTTAATAAGACAGGACTGAGCTCTTAGTGGACAGCTGTCTGCCTTTGTCAGTGGGGTCAGGACAGAGATCAAATTCTGGTGACATCTCTAGACAAAGCTGATGGTGTTTTTATTACATCACACTATGTCCAGACCTAGGACCGCTGCATGCAGACGTGAAGAGGAGGGAGTTTAAATGGAGCAACATACTACTACCTGCCTAAGAAATGATGTTGACTTACTAACATAGAAACAGTATTCTGTTATGTCATAGACTGTATATAGAATGGACGCCGTCTTCCTCCTCGCTGGGTGAAGTCACCGCTGCGCAAGTGGTGGTTCCAGGAAGTGGAGGAAATCCCGGAAATATCGAGAGCAATTTGGCTTCAAATTCGTATAATGGTGGAAGGCAGAACTAAGTTATCCATAGTATATACAGTCTGTGTTCCATACATGTGCCCTCAAGGTGATTGTATCCTGCTTAATTGAGGGTTTTGCAGGTGTTTATGAAGGTAGCAGTGTTACGGTGCATTTGCATGTTTACATTCTACTGATACAGAGGATGAATTCACAAGGATCAGCTCTCTGTGAGCTGAAATAAGGGGCTACCTCAAAGGGATTTCAAATAGGCGATTACTGTAGATTAACCTGGGACAAAGTGGAGCGGTGACAGCATGACAACTTTCAGGTTATGTGACTGACATTACATGTACTGCATAGGAACTAAAGTATTGTGCATGTGCGTGCCACAGTTGCAATGTAAAAATGATGTATCATTCAGCCCTACAATGCATGCATTTGAATAGAATACAGATCTTATACTTTTCTCTGTTCAAGATAGCTTTTGTAGGATGAGGGTGAGTGCCAAACATTGAGTCTGGGTTTTTTTTAGATAAAGTCTGTCCCAACACAGGCACTAAAACTCAGTATAGAGAAATAACCAACCCTGATTGATCTTTGAAGGTCATGAAAAGGCAAATGAAAAACTCCTCACAGTGCCTTTAAGATAATAGCAGTAGTTTAAAATTGATGTAAACCAGGGTATTTGTCCATTGACAGTTTTAATGTTTCTTTTCCTGTTGAGAAAGCAACTGAAATGCATTGGTACAAGCAGAGATCGGTCTGAGAGCAAGTCTGGCATTTTGTTGCCAGGTTTGCATCTTTTTCAAACTCTGCCTTCAAGGTCCACAGCTCAGTCCTCATCCAGTCTTCTATACCTTTATCGGAGTCCTTCCAAAATAATCCCACATGGTGCCAGCAGCTTTGAGAATAATGAAGTCCGGCAGTGAGAAATAAGAATAAAAAGGACGTTGCATTTAAAATGTGAAAATCTAAAGTTGTTAAGTTAGTTTATATAAGTCCTACAGTTTTAGATTTTATTTGCATGTCAATAATAACAGTTATATTCTATATACATCAGATTCAGACCACATTAACCTTGCATACTTAATAAAAGGTGATAAGAAGATTTGAAAATACATCTGGATGCTTGAGTTGGAGCTGCCCTGCTGTTTCATATGTTGAAGGAACCAGCAGCAGACAGTTCTCATGAGGCAGCCAGGAGCTGGGCCCCTGGTGCTGCCGTGGACAGACTGCTGTTGACAGGTGTCTGGGGCTGATGAATTGCCAGACATGAAAAAGGGCTGCCTGGTGGTGGGAGGCTGGATGGGCACACTGGGCACTGCAGAAGATTAGTCTTTCTCTGCAGAGAGGAATAACTGCAGAGAACAACAAAACTAAAAACTTCATTGTTTGGAGGCAGAAGGCGAGTCAAAAAAGCATTGTCTTTGTTGATTTGAGACAAAGAGAAGGCAGTGCTGTACGAGGCAAGATTTGTTTTCTTTTTATTTAAGTGGAACCATATATTTAAGGGACAGCCCTGACTTACTGTAAAGACACTCTTTATGAGCCTGTAGGTGAGAGCCTGGAGGGCTGAGTGTAAACCAAGGCTGAGGGAAAGGAACTGACACTTGCATGTTGCTGTGGTCATGTCCAAACCTTGTCACAGTGGGAAAATATATCAGTCTTTGGGCCTGTCTTAAGGTGGTAATTAGACTTTTTTTTTGGAAAGGATTCCTGGCTGAAAACAGCTTTCCTGGAGCTGCACTGAAAAACCCACATGTACATGATGTGCACAGGTATATCTATCAGTTATTTCTGCAGGGTCCAAACTGGCATCAGATCCAACCTGGCTAAAGAGTGGTTTCTTTCTAATTTCAGACCAGAACTTGATGCAATATTTACCGACTATTTTGTCAGATACATGTCAGGCTGCAAGAAAAAATGTCATGCATTGTGTGTCTCTTTTCTTGTTTTCAGCTGCTTGATCCGACTACAGTGCACATACTTTTTTGGAAAAGTTAAAAATCACATCTGTTTGCATGATTCATACAGATTTGGTAATGCATCTGTTTATGGCTTTGTAGGGCTAATAACAGTAATCTGTCAATAGTGAAACTAATTATCTATGAGCAGATGTTTCACACTTGCACAGACACAAGCCAAATGTGAGAACAAAGACTGAAGCTGGAGCACAGGGGGGATCTGTGCAGCTGTGTTCAGGTTGAGCGGGTCAACATCTCGTCTCTAAATTGGCAGTAAGCAGTTACTTGCACCAAACCACATTTTTCTTGAAGGCATAGTCATTGATGTAAAGATGCATGACAATATAATCAGTACTGATTTGTAGTCAGGCATCAATGTTTGAATGTGTGCATGAAATGGTGAGTCTTAAAAAGCACTTTGAGTGATTTTAAGTCTAGAAAAGTGCCACGGATGCTGTTACTTCAACATTTACAGGCCTTAAGCCTGAGAGCCTGAAGTTTGAGCGCAACAGAACCATGCAAGCATAAGCAAGATTTTTTTTTTTTATAGTGTAACTACAAGGTTTTATGAAAACCTGGAAAAGGTCAGGAAACAGCCGGTGACTCCCTGTTGAAGAGCTGAGTGATGGGGAGTGCAGAGTCAGCCCTTAGGTGACAGAGACAAAAACACTGTTTTTGTCAGGAGCCCAGTTTCTGCCACTTTTCAATCTTTAAGGCTTTGATAGAAAAGCTGATAGATGTCTTCTTGTGGATTGAAGACACCAGTATGAACAGAACATTTGACCTTTAAAGGCTTCATAGCGCAGGAAGTCAAACACTTAGCTTATCGGCTACATGTTTTGAGGCAAATTTTGTGGCGGATTTCGGACAGCAGGAATCGCAAGAACTCACAAGGGATGCACATGCAATCGTACGATAACGAGTTGTTTCTATAAAGACAGCCACATAACCATATAAGCAGTAGATTGTGTCCTTCCAGAGGAGGAAATCCACTCTGTCCAGACCAGTAGATCAGGCACTTTTGTGGAGACTGAGAATTTTGGACTTCCAGAATCAGCATCTCCTGATCCATGGTGTCTACGGGTTAAATCAAGTCTGAAAACCTTTGACTTGTTTGTCCCCGCCCACATTTACATGGTGTGAAGCCGGATGTTTTATCTTGTGTCTGTGCATGACTTCCTTTCCAGCACAAGCTAATCGGTGCTGAATTTATGCAGCATGCTGTGGCGTCCGGAAAAAATAGAAACCTGGCGGAAAGAAGCTGGTGGAAATTGACACAGTAACTTGAACGGAAAGGATCAGTGGCGATCGGTGCCGACTGCCTTTTTGCCGTCATTCCGCATGCGGTGGAAATTGGGGGTTAGCTGTCTCTCAAAAACTTACTGGCCAATGAGGATTCACTCATGAAAATCCCGCCCATGTGTGAGGTTTGTGTCAGAACTAAAAGAAAAAGTCAGCTGGTGTCAATGATCAGAGTGAGACGATCGGCTCAAACAGTGATCTGCTAGTTCAGACTGAGACAGTTTCATTAATGATGGGTAAATCTATAATCTCTGAGTGAACAGCTGTACAGCCGGTTCACTGGGACTCTTCTGCCTCATACTCACGCTGCCAGATTAGATTTACGTTTGAAGGAGGGTGCAGACGCAGCCCAGTCTTTGAAATAGTAGCTTGGGTTTTTAGCCTTCTGCTTCCCGTTGAGACTGCGCTTTGCTCCAACAATAACACTTTAATCACATTTGCTCCCATTCTGCAGTGTTGCACGGTGAAGCATGAAGAAATTGGGCCTAAGAAATTGAAAACATCTAGAACCTTGTTTCCATAAGACTTGCTCTGGCGCCACGTGTATTGGTGAGACACAACTAAACACAACAAGTGCACACAGTGACACAAGTGTTGGCTCTGATACAGCTCAGATTTACCAATATTTGCCACACCTTACAGGGATAACTTTACTTTTGACATAGTGTCCTTTTAAGCCAAATGAATCCACTATTTTCTATTTTTAGTATTATTACTGGAGCAGCAGCCTCAGATCTGATCTGACTGGTGTAGTGAATAATTTCCCTGCATTGTACAGAGTGAATAATTCTGACACTCTCCTTGTGTTGTTGGGCAGAGAGTGGGAGTCGGTTCCACTCCACGGTTTTATTTGTGGAGGAAGCATGTTGATTAATGACTGTAACTATATCTTTCAAGGCAAGAAAAGCTTGTGACCATGCCAGAGTGGTGGAAGCAGAGGCATTTAGCATCCTCATATTGTTCTGAGCCATTACCCGCTCAGGCCTGCTTGTATTATTACATCGTAAAAACGACACTCCCAGAATGGCTTTAGTGCCCCGTCAGTCCATTCATACTGACTGCACAAATAAACACATCGCAAAAGAAAACACTCAGAGGGGGGAAACAGAATTCATCATGTTTTAGCATCGGTGGGAGGAAAACACTGGACTTACCTGCACACTGCACCTCTACTTTAGTAAATGTCCTTTAGACTTAGTTTGGACTGATATGTAGAATGACTGGATTTTTGATCAGCCCTGTATTCAACAGGCCATGGATTCACTCATGTCATCAACTGTTATGGGTTTCACTTTCTTTTACAGTCTTTCTGGAACAGGTTAGAGTTACAGAAGAGGTGTTTGCCAGCAGCAGCTTTTGTTAAGCAAACTCAGACTGACCACATTCAGGTCCCACTGTTTTCCTTGCGCTGCTGTACTGGACCGTGTCCAGACTTTTTGATTGGTTTGGCACAGCTGAGGCACCACTTTGACTAGAGCACTGCGTGTTACTTGATAAAATATTGTACCTTACTGTTTTATTTCATATTTGTTAAGGAATACTTTATTTATTTCAAATTCAGAGTCACTGGTTTTCTAAATCATTACTATTGATGCAAACATTATAAGTTAACATTATTTTATTGTGGTTATATATTCAACAAGGAGATGGTTTTGAAGAATGTTTTGGATATTTCAGTCATCTATGCATGTTACGGAGTCTAAATTTTAGCATGTTAATTCGTATTAAATAATAATAATAATAATAATAATAATAATAATAATAATAATAATAATAATAATAATGATAATAATAATAATAATAATAATAAACTTTATTTGTTTAGCACCTTTCATGACATGAGATGCAGCTCAAAGTGCTTTACAGATCAAGAACGAAGCACAAGTGCTTTACAGAGAAGGTAAATGATTAGCAATAAAATTAGCAATAAAAAATAAAAATAAAATAAAAATAAAAATAAGCAGAAAATAAATGCAGAAACATAAAACAACATTATAATAATAGCAAACAGTGCGGACATGATCAAATAAAAGCAAGAGTGAAGAAATAGGTCTTAAGCTGTGTTTTAAAGTTATCAACAGAGGTTGCCTGTCTTATGTAAACTGGGAGTTTGTTCCATGCTGTCGGCCCATAGAAGCAGAATGCTGTTTCTCCATGTTTTTTTAATCAAATCAAATTAAAGTAACATTGAGTTTAAAGGGATATTTGGGCGAGGAGAGGTGGCTAAGATTATGCTCTTTTGCCGGCTGTCTGCCCAACAGTTGACTGGTTTTTACTCTAACCGGTGCCATGAGTTGCAACTTTTAACCTGCTTTACCGTGTACATGTTTGAGGCTCTTTTCTTCGATTTAAGATGCAGAAATCTCTGTGTCTGCCTGCATCAGATGGGATTGTGTGAATGTTTTTGTGTGTGCATGGAAAGGGTCAGCGTTTGATATTAGCAAAATAATTTGACAAGAACAAAAACTTCATTTAACTGGACGAAGGTGCGTAATCTGTTCCAGAAATAATGTGCAAATAAGCAACCTCACTTTGGTTTCAGACACAGACCATTTCATAAGACCATTAAAAGAAGCTCCTTCAAATATTTGAGGTCACAAAGTTGCCTGATGTCTCTGGACAGCCGCATACCAGTGAGATAAATCAGCAAATGAATATATCCTCACCTCATTAACACCACAGACATCAATACTACAGACACATTAGTGGCTGAGACCATAAATCAGATCTCCTGGTAGTTTGGTGCCTGGATGTTTTCATACATTTTCAGGCAGCACAGATGTTTCTGACACGTGTCTCTGCGTGCTGTGAGAGCAGCCTGTGTTTGCCCAGACAGAGTAATGATGGTGAGCAGTGTGAGGCCGTGCTAATCAGTCCAGACTAACCCCACGGGAGCTCTTTAAGTGGACGGGTGTCTCTTATTTTTGGTCTATCTGCAACATAGCAGGATAGATTAGAGGAGAGCCTGTGCCGCCATGCTGGCACAGCCATGTGGACTCTTTCCACAAAAGCTTTTACACAAGTGTGGTTCCTGAACTATAAATACACGTACTTGTCGCCATTGTTTCTCGTATAATGACTGGGCTTCTCCTGAGTGTTAAGCTGCATCTTATCCTTTGGCTGGAAAACATGTTTGGCCACTGGTGAGGACCTCTGAAAGGTAATACACATAACAGTGGAAAGTAAGAGTGCATCTGACTTCCCATTTGGAGTCGCTATAAAATCCTGAACTTGTGCAGATGAGGCTGAAAAGACAGCTCCACTGTTTCCACCACTCTGTTGTCCAACTGAGGAGAGTTTGATCAGACGTTTCCTTTTATATTCGGTCACAAGTCCCCAGAGCTGTAGCCTGTTCTTTGACAAGAGTAGAAGTAGATCTTACACATTGCATTTATAAAACATGGATACGTAACCAGACATGAAAGTACTTGAGAAGAAAGTGCTTTTAAAGAAGGCTGAAACCTACAGTGATAATGCTTTACATATTGAAACATATTTGCTTTGGGGATAAACATAAAAGTTGCTTTTACTTCTAACGTCTTCTTCCCTCACTTGACAGTGTTTTCTAAAGACTGCTGATGAATAATGCACCGACAGCCTTTGCTTTAAATGATTGTTTACTGATCTTTAAAGGAGCAGAAACTGAGTGAGCTCGAAGCAGAGCTATTTAAAGTCTTTGCTTCAAGGTTTTTTTTTTCTTTTTTATCTGAATAAAACTGCAGAATGGGATTAGCATAGTTCATACATATTACACTTGCATTGGATACAATAGGTTTTACTTAGAGGAACTAACACATGCACGAAACAGCTAAATCTAATCAATGGTTTATTTCTTTCTGATGTGGCCGCTGTTGATTATAATACATTTCTAACTGGAGCTCTGCCAGTGAAGCTAAATGAACTCTGTTACAGATCTGCAACAAAATGAGAGTAAAGTTTAAATGTTGCTATAAATTATATTCTCTTATAGTTTAGAATCAAAGCTTCATTTTACACAAGTTGCTGTGAGGAGTATGCAAATATCTAGTGCTGCACAGAGGCCAAAAAAAGGTTTATGGGTTGAGAATAGGGCTGAGCGATGTGGGAAAAAGTTTATCACAGTATTTTTTTTTTCATATCAGTCGATACCTATATATATATATATCACAATATATATATATTAGAAAAAATCACTTGTAAATCTTAAATGTTCCTTGTAACTCTAAAATGAAATTCAAAGATATCAGAAGGGTTTTTTTTATTTAAGTATTTATTTTCTGTCAAAGATGAACATGACATTTTATCACATAAAACCTGTTTCAAATTGATACACATAAAACATAAAACATAAAAATTTTAGAAATATTTATTTGAAATCTCAAATCTTTAAGCCTAGCCTTCAGGCAGCGCCAGCGACTCACTCCATGTGCAGAACATGTTCAGAGGTGTGGTTTCCTCCTCTCTAATTTGATTGACAGCTGGCAGGGTAGTCTGATTGGGTAGATTGGGTAAAGAACGAAGGTGATTGGTGGATCGCTGCACAGCACATGCAGAGTCACATGCAGTGTATCTCAGTCAGTTACCCTTGAAATTAACTGAGTTCATTCACCTCCGACATCGCAGGCTCTACTATGTGACTATCGCACTCACGTACATCTCAATGACGATGCTCAAACGATATATCGTGCAGGCCTATTGTATATCATTATCGGTTTCTTGCCTAGTCCGGGTTGAGAACAGCTTTATTCAAGGGGCACAGAGAGAAGTTTGGCTTGTGTGCATGTGTTTAAGCCTCAAACCTGCTTAGTGTGTATATAAGCAGTGTGGTGAGACTGATTTAGGTCTGACGTGGATGCGTTGGGGACACTGATGAGCTCCTGGCGCTCCATAGTGCCAAACAGCAGCAGCATCAGCAGCTTCCTCGCAGCATGTTCATCCACAGAATGAGCACCATGCCGAGCAGCTGGGCTCAGCGCTGCACACTCCCTCAGCAGTGGGGGGGCATTTCAGTCTCTGTGGGACCCACAGTGTGGCTAAGAATGGCAGTGATCAGTGTGGCAGCTGCCACGTCAGCGGCCTCATGACGCTGGTGAGGTTTTTCAGCAAAACAGCTAATTGGAAGGAAAAAAAAGGACTGATTTTTGGCTCGCACAGCAACAGAGCTGTGTGGTTTAGAAATATGAAATGCATTCACTTGCTCATAGAGGTTTAATGGATCCTGGATGAACACATGTTTGATGATCATCTCCTGTAGTCGATGGCTTTGACACATTGCCATTTTCCTCTGCAGAAGTGGAAGCAATTACACTCGGTTTTGAATAAGAACCACGACTGCACTTTTATTCTGATTTTCTCATGCTTAATGATTCAACTTATGCATGAATAACAACAACTGAATTAATTTAAAGAAGCATTAAACTACCCAAGTTCGCTGTATTCTACAGGATTGCTTTCAAAGAGATGCATTGTCTGCCTTGTGAGGGGTTGATTTCAAGATTATTCCCATATGTGCTGTTTTGTATTCAGAACAATGAGGAATGAGAAATGGGGAAAAAACAACACCAAACAAAAACCCATTATGGTTCTGGAGTGTTGTCACTAGGGATGTTCTGAAGTGACTCTGACAAATTTAACAGAGCTGAAAAACTCCAGTCCAGTTTGAACACTTTTCTTGACCAAAATACTGCTAAACGACACCTTTATGATACACCATCTGTCACCTATGCTTGTGTTAAGGTAGCTGAGCATTATAGCTTTATGTTGTCTTCACTACAGCGTAGCAGCTGAACCCAAACAAGTAGCTAAACTCGTCTTTGAAAAGTTGACTTGAGTCATAGTTAGCGTTACTTTGCTCTTGACTGTGACTCTCAACATCTTCATACAAAGACAGGGAAAACTGTTACCCGGGATTTCCACCGCATCTGGAATGTCTCTAATCTGTAACGGTGGCAATTTCCGCTGTATGCCTATTCCTAACGGATCCGGTTGTGAGGCAAATTTCGTGGCGGATTACGGACAGCAGGAAGAACCCGCAGACATTGACTCTCTGGTGTCTACAGCATAACATATGGTCTCATACTGCTGGCTTCATCTAAGATAGCTGACAAAATTGACATGTGCCTCTCAGTATACAAACAGGCTTCAAAATAAAAGACCTCTTTTCAAAATAAAAGTCCAACTTAGATTAAAGCAAATAGACGGCACAAGCATGATGGCATTTCTCAGTAACTGGAGCCACAGCCCTCAGTAGTGGAGGGTGGCGGCACTACAGCTTTGACACCATATATGACTGTCACTTCAAGCCCACCATAATAAGAGTTTTAGACCTGGTAGGCTGAGTTTAACTGGCTCTGGTGTAGTCTATGATCTGGACCACAGAGACAAACAGTCTCTTTCTCATTTCAAACCTACATCCCTGTCATGACCCTCACTTACTCGTGTTCTGTTTTATTCGGGTGGCCTAAAATCTAAATATTGCTATTGCTCAAGTTCCTACATAGCTCCTACATAGTTTATCCCTCGCATTAGTGCCATGTATGCAGCATTTGAAGCTCAGGGGTTGGATCTTGTTTCCAAGTGGGATGAGTCCTATATCCCATGTTTTGCAGAGATAATCCGGGGATGCAGTGTCTTCAGTTATTCACACACCTCTACGGTGCACACTGGAATATTCTGCCCAGATTTGGTGGATTTGTTACCTTAATTAAAACTAATTAGGGAATATTAAGTATTAGCAGCAAGTGAACAATTTACATTTAGTCACAGCTCATAAAGCAAATGGATTTGAACCAAATTTAATAGTCATTCTATCAGACAGTAAATCCAAATGACTGAGATAACCTTTTACTCTTTCTGTCGTGTCATGAGCTCTACAAATGGGTTCAGGGTTGTTTTCTGGTGCAGACATTAATGACTTTTTCTAAATGACCTTTGATAGCTGGAAGCCTCTGTGAGAAGTTCTGGAACGCCTCTTCTCTACTCTGTGAGAAAGCAAATGTATCCGCCACAAGTTTTGCAGTTTCATTGTTGTAATTTCTAAGTCTGTAACACGGGGAGGAGGGAGCTGATATGCTGAACAGAGGTCATAAAATGTATCCCTTTAAGTATGGCAAGTTTTTGCCTGGTTAGTTAGCTAAGGCCACATTTTCTGCTGGAGTTGAACCTTTACGTTTTAAGACCTCTCCCACTGTTGTGAAGTTATTATTATTGTCTCTTTTTTTAAGTTGAACTGAGTGAGTTTCATTGTCTTTTAAGCTATCAGGGTCAATAATCTATGCATGGCTTGAATTGGATTTATACTCCCTGAACACTTCACACGTAAAAGCTCTCTTTTCATGTTGTTGTTCCCTCCAAACTATTTGTTCATGTCAGAGTCAATTTGCCACACGTCTCATTGAAAAACCATATCTGCTGTTCTACTCATTTACTGACTTAAACTGTGACTCTCCCCAGCCCTAAGTAAGAAAAGTTTCCAATCATTAAATGGGCTACTGTAACGTGACTTCACTTCTTTACTCAGCTGAAGAAATGTTAAAGGCGCCTTTGAGGCCCAGTGCAGTCTACCATATGTTTCAGTCATATGTTTGTGTCAGAGAGCTCACTGTATTCGCTTCACTCCTCGGGCTTCTGTCTGATCCATGTTGTCCAGCCGTTCAGACTGAGAGGATTTAGTGCAGAGCTGTTTTAATTCCACCACTCTTACGTGTGCTGATGTATGCATACCTGCATGTCTCTGTGTTACAGGTCCAGGTGTGCCTGCTGAAGACCTGCTGCAGAGCTGCTGTGCTGCAGGCCAGACGTGGGCCTCAGAAAATCACCACTGCAACAACATCCCGATCCCGACCAAAGACAGGCATTCTCTGTGCAGGTTAGTCACCTAAAACACTCAAAGACGTTTCAGTGAAATTGCGCAGAGGCTTTTAATACTCCCAACTAAAACTTTCTGAACAGAACCACAGCTCAGAATCAGAACCATTGCAGACTGATAAAACCAACAAGATGCTTTTAATGCAACAGTATATTAAGCTGGTACAGCTGGTCTAATTAGGCCTACTGCATGTGTTTGATGTAGCATAACACATTACACAAATTAGCCCAATGAAAAAATACACAGGAGAGAGCTTTGACTCTGAATTTGAAAGGCCCAACGTAAGTGTGACTGAACATGTTGCACAACCTTAATGAAGGCCATTTTAGTCTGGTTCCACCTCCTCAGTTCAGATCATCCAGGCTGGTCCGTCTGACTAAAACAGCCTCAAATGTTCAGCTATGTTGTGTGTACAACTCAAAACTGTTTAACCAAGGATTTTGACCTTTACAAGACGATGTAACATTCTGTAGAAAAATACTATAATTTGCTATTTTAGGCAGGGCTGTCAGGTTTTCTTGAAAACAATAGTATTCCAATATTTATGGAAAACTCAAAAACAGAGCGAAAGATATCACGACATTGAACAGTTCTGCAGAGGAAATATCAAACTCTGTTGTTCTTTAGATCATAACAGGATATGAAATGCTGATCAGTTACTGTCTAAGTTTTTATCTGCTCCTCTTTAGGATAGAAAAAATGATTTATAAGCCAGACTGACAAGGCTGCTTGCAGTGTCTGCAGACATTATTTATTTCTTGATAGGCTTTGTGGGCTTAGATATTGGCCGATGCCAAATATTTCAAACCACTGTTAATCAATACATCTGAACTTAAGGTTTTAAAGGGATATTCTGGTGTAAATTTAAGTCATGGTCAAACACACTGAAACACCGAGTTAGACACCCCCTCAAGAGATGAATGTTGCCGACTGCTTGCTTCTCTAGTTATACCAAACGTAGTAATGACCGCACAATAGCAATACACAGCGGACTACATCTCCATGTACAAACCTCAACGAAAAAGCCACTCTATAGCCACAAATAATGCTCAGAACAGCACCTAACTTCATCAACAGTACATATAGGGTCCCAGCCATAGTACTAGCCATCAAACATCTTTTTAGCTTTGCCTGGTTTCTCTAGCAAAGAGACTAAACACAACTCACCCACTCTGCTCCAGCAGCCGCTTGTTTGTGGGGAAGCCCTGACGAGTTGATCACAGAGTGCGGCGGAGTTTCGCAGCTCAAGGAAGAACATTTATGATTATTACTTCATGGAAACGCAATCAGACTGAGACTGGTTTGCAGAAGAACTACTGCGTCTCCAGTGCACATACAAGATACACAAGAACTCTGACTAAGTAATAATCATAAATGTTCTTCCTTGAGCTGCGAAACTCCGCTGTACTCAGTGATCAACTTGTCAGGGCCCCCCCTCAAACAAGCAGCTGCTAGAGGAGAGTGGGTGCATTGTGTTTGGTCGCTTTGCTAAAGAAACCAGGCAAAGCTAAAAAGATGTTTTGGACCCTAAATTTACACCGGAATATCCCTTTAATGAGGTTTATGAAAGCATTTGGTAAAGTCACAATGGCTGTGTCCAATCTTAAAATCAACTCAACTTCAGAAGAACTATCTAAGTTTCTGTGTGTGTCTGTTTGTTGTCAGTGTTGCAGTGAAGCAGTGCTGCCTCAGCTCTGTGAGGGAGAGCCAGTGTGAGTCAGGTATGATGTCAGCCAGAGGAGGAGACACATGTGGAGCGAATGGGGAGAACCCGTGCACAGACGACTCCTTTCAGGTACAACACTGTCTTACTCCCATTAAAACTTCCACGACAGCATGTTTCAGGTGGATTTATTTAGCAGATAGCATGCTGTGAAAAGTGCATGCTGGGTGGAGGACTACAGAGGAAGATGGTTGAGTCATGACTGAAAGACATGATGTCATGGGTTTATGGTGCAGGTTTTATAGACAAAGAGCTCTCCATGAATCAAACACTGAATTCATTAAAGTCCATGAGATATTCCACTTGAATAATGTATGAACCGTGTCTCAGACAGAGGAAGGATTTGACCACAAAACCACTCCGCTAAAGTTCAAACTAAAGGCAGAGGTCGAGTGTTCTGAAGTGTATCAGTGTATTTTATGTGTCAAACACTTGTAGTGTCCTGTTAAACGCGTGTTGTTTTGGCTGAGATCCCAATTTCAGATGCTTGTGCCAGCGCTGAGGCTTTGACAAAGTTCAGGCAGCTTTTTTGTAAGAAACAGGCAGGTTGAAGTAAATCTGTAAAGAAATGCCCAAGTCTCCTGTTTCTGTTAGTATCCAGCGGACATGTGAATACTTCTAATTCGAACTGGGAACCATGCGTCTGCTCGGAAACAGCCCTGATTGTTTTCAGTGTTTCTCAAAGAGGAAACCCCGTGGTTTGGCTCCGGTGCAAACTGTTCATGTGTTTTAGCCGACGAGTTAAACCGTTGTGCCAGGTCGCTGAAGGAAAGTTAAAGAAAAATGAAAGTCTGGTTTTCTTTCTATGACATGTGTTTCAGCTTGAGGCAGAAATCCTTTGCAGTGTGTTCACCAATCCTCTCGGCTGTTTAACCGTTCTGTCTCCTCCTCCTCCTCCTCCTCTGCTGTTTACTAAACATGGCTGAAAGTGGAGAGCAATAAAGCGAGGTGGTGATGAGAGATGTGGAGGGCACCACGGTGACACACTCCACACTAATAAGCACTGCTGTTGTGTGTGTGTGGATTGGCAGGTGTGCTGCAGCTGCTGTGCCCTTGGCTTACGAGTTCGCGGTGAAGGGAGAGGCTGCGATGCTCACCAGTACCTGGGCTACCCGTGTGGTCACGTCTTCCTCACCTGCTGCGAGGAAGGGGAAGGTCCTCGCCAGACCCCGCTGAAGAGAAAGCAGATGCCCAGACCTACTGCTTCGCCCAGAAAAGGTATCTGCAAGGTTTTTCTGACGTGGAGCTTTCAACAACACATTCATCATGCACATGGGTGGTGTTGGGATTAGCAGAAACAAACGCTCCTTGTTCAATGTAAGCCAAGAGCAATAAACTGTGCATATTAGAAAGAAAGCCTTGAGAGATTATTAACTCTTTTTTCTGGCTGTGTTAATGACTAAAACTGTTATAATACACTGCTGCTAATGTCATTTTAAGGTTTTTAAATTCCTCACACTGGTATTTAATGAAGGTAAATGTCAGTGGGTCTATAATAAACCGAGGGGCGGCTGCACTGAACAGGTCCTGCTCTCTGGAGTTCTCAGGTTCCTTTTCTCCAGCGTTGACAGAGCGATGAGGCTAACAGCAGGGATAATTACCAGAAATGTTCACTGAGTGTAAGGGACTCTAGTTGTGCCGGCCTTACAAGTGCAGAAATGTGAAGAGATAGACCAATTAATAGGTCAGCTGATAAAAAAGAATCGGGTCGGAGTCACATATGAGCAAAAAAAGTGTGATTTGGGTCACCTGTGCCTGCAGTGTGAAAACAGCCTGTTTTGAGGGGGTGCATTCATTCTTCTTTTTATGTCTCATCTGCGGTATATGATACACAAAGGTAGCATGGTAGTACCAAGTCATTGAACCTCTGATACCTTCTAGGAGGTCGTTATAGTGTGGAAGAGGGGAAAGCTAATGGTAATGTTGGCTGAGCTGGAACATTATGTGATGGAATTACAACGTGTCCGACGCCAAAGCGCAGAGCAAATAAGATCAACCGCTGCTGTCATCTTTTAATGACATAATTCTCTGTCTCATAGAAACAGAACTGAGTGTATTGTTCATTGATTGGTTCACTGATTGCTGTTGCAGTGTACCGATATTGACAAGAACCGTCTCATAGGAAAAATAAGATATTGATATTGTACCAAAAATAAGCATAATAGGTATTTCGATGAACAGCCATCAGCAAACTTTGCTCTGTACTTAGTATAGATATGGTTAAAATGTCATCCTCGGTGAAGTTGAAGTCAGAAGCAGAGTTCATGCTTCGTTAGATCTTTTTCTTTTTGTTTCAAGACGCACGCTCTCAGTTGATTGGTCAGTCGTCTTGTTACCTCTCAGAGCAACGTAAGAAGTCTGCAAACTGGGATAAATCAGGAACAGATGGAAGCTCAGGCTGTTGTCTCTTTACTTGTGCCAGCAATTTTTCTCTTCATCTCTGATCTGGGAAGCTTCTTACACCAGTGACACTGATATCTAAAAGATCTGAAGAAACCAAGGTTGAGGATTGACCTGCCTGAAAATCAGTCAAAGACCTATTGGTATCTCTGCACAAGGTCTGTAATCAACCCAAGAAACTCTTGATCGACTAAAACACTAAACTTTTTAAATTGACACAGAAAAAAAAATCAAGTCGACCAATCAGAATTTTTGTCGACTCAGCACGCATCGACCAATAAGTCGACCAGTCAGTTAGCACTTTACAGCCCTACTCTGCACAACCATGGCAGAGCGGTGTCTTCGGTTTTGTTCAAAGCATTGGTCTCTGAACATGAGCGTCTTGTTTGCAGCTGTTAGCTCCGTGATTTTGGGCTTTGCATGTTTTTCATCAATGACATCAGAATTGTAATGGATGAAATATGACTGAGTGAAAAGCAGCGTGCTGCATTCGTATGTCTGTACTCTCCTGTGTGATTAGAGAGTTCAGTCCATGAGGTCTTGAATCCATCTAGTAGCCTTTTGATTTTGGCCTCAGAGGAGCTTTCTTCAGTGTTTTGCTTCATGAATTAGGACCAGACATTCACTGTGGAAAAGCAGTTCATTAAGAGGCAGCCTCTTTGGCTGTCTTTTAATGGGAACAGTTGTCTCTGAGTTTGATGGTGAGTTAAGGTCAGTCTCTCCTCAATGCCTTGTGTTGTTGTCTGTTATTTCATTCACTACATCAGAAGCTTTCCTCCTAATCCCCCCCTTTAATACGCTCTGTTCTAACCATCAGCTGAAGCTCATTTCCTCCTGCTTTGAAGGCATGTTTGAATGATGTCATTCTGAAGGAGGAATCAATTAACCTGCTGAGAGCTGTGAAAGGTTAAGGAAAAGCAAAAAAAAGTCTTTAAGCTGGTGTTCAACTCTCTCTCTCTCTCTCTTACCCTTTCTCTCTCTCTTTCTCCTTCCCTCCCTCTCTGTTACAGCATGCATGAAGGATGCCTTTACTTTGTGAGTGCTCTATGGATGAAAATAAGGATGAGATGCACTATAATTATTTCCTTGGGGGATATGTTTTCACTCTTATGACTCACCGCCTTTTAATTAAAACAGGAAAAATGTAATCGCCTTGCTCCTCTGAATTTAAACCGCAGGTAATGACTGTGAGAAATATTTACTTGAAACCCTCGCAACTGGCATCGAGAGATTCCTTTGGCGTTACTGTAAAGCTTGAGTCGCTTGGCGAGAGATCGTCCTTGTGTATTTGTGTCCCAAGTTCTTGGTCATGTCTGTAGACATTAACCCAGATTTTCACCCCAAACTTGTCCACTTTGTTAAAGCAGTGTTTCTAATTTAATGCTTAATCTAACTCTCTCTTAAATTAGCGGTAACATGTCTTGCATCTGTATGTTTTCCCCTCATCTACAGTAAAATGATCCTTTTTTTTTTCTGCCACAGTCTAAATAAATGAAGAAAAATCTGCATTTCTCATCTTGTGGAAATCTGCTCTCTGAAAAGTTTCCCTTCTGTGCTGCAGTTGAGGGTTTGACCATTTTACACTGTGGTTCTGCAGTCTTGGTTGAGACTGTGTTGTGATACTTAGGAAACTAACTTGTAAATCACTCTGATCATCTCCATTCTACGTAAGGAGCTGAAATTTCCTGTTTTCCCTTGCCAAAAATAAGTATACCTCAAGTCCATTTTATGAAGTAAATGTAAGTTTATTTTAGCATACTTCCCAGAGTATACTAACAGTGAATTTACTAGTAAACTTCTGTGAACAAAACTGGCCCAATTTTAGTTTATATAAGTACACTTGAAGCATACTTGGAAGTGAACTTTTTAGTATATTAGTTTACTAGTAATAAACGTCTAGTCCCCTTTTTAGTTTGTAAAAGTACACTCTGAAGCTTTTTTGAGGGGTGGGGTGGGAGGTGGCAGTTTTGCCTATGATGGATGGGACAGAGTGAAAATGTGGAAGACAGAGAGAGGAGGGATGACATGAAGTACAGGGTCAGGACTAGAATCAAACCCACAACCGCTGCAGGGACCATGGTCCCCAACATGGGGCGGCTTAACCCACTTAGCCATTTGCGCACCTACTCTGATGCATACTTTAAATTACCTTTTTGTTATGCTATTATTTCAATAGTAGTACATATTTATATACTTGACTTGTACTGCTTATCTTTAAAAGTATGCTTTATAAGTGTATACTCTTAAAAAAATAAGCAGAACAAGTCAAGTATACTTAAACATAAGGCACAAATACAGAAGTTTATTTATGAGTGTTTATTTATTCTTTGTGAAAGCCAAGTATATTCCACATTAATTTGATATCTCTGAAAAGAGCATAAAAAGTAAACTGAAAGCATACTTCGTTTTAACACAGTATACCTGAAGTATACTTCAACATACTTCTTTTAGGTAAGGGTTGTTATCTTGCTTTTCCGTCCATGCACAGCTGACCCTCTTTTTTATCTCATTTATTGTTTTCCGTACCCTCGGCGTCCTTGACTTTGTTACCTTGCATCTCCATGTTTATCTTTGCCATATCGTCGCCTATTACTGCTTACTGTCTATTGCAGAAACAGCATAAACTAAACTACAGACACCCTACAGAGGCTGTTATGTTTTCCTGTTGCTCATGTTCCTCTGAAGGTCAAACCCTCAAAGGGAGAGACCGACAGTACCAGATTGACTGAAACATGTAGAGAGAGGGAGTGGAATACTGAGTTGTAAGACTTGAGTCCAAGTGAGCAGCTGTTATAGAGTCACTGGTTTGAGAAAAGTCAGATCCATAAGCTTAAGACTCTCTTTTTTGCTCTCCTGAAACACTTTGTGCATATATTTTCTCAGCACTTTGCTCTCACCGTAGTGTTCTTAGTTTATAAGAGTTTCTCAAATGCACTGTCAAGTTCCTGTCTGAAGGACATATTAGAACTGAAGCCCTGGGTAAAAGCACCACTTAAACACTGGATGTAGATGTAATGGGTGAACAGATGTTGTTTTGTGTCGTCAAGTCAGCTTCATGAGGTAAGTGTGGGGTAAAATTATAGAGGCAATCTGGTGCTGTATCTAATTTAAGGACCCCCCCTTCTTTTCGCTTACTGCTTTCAGTTACAGACAGCAAGTTCCCCAAGGAAGCCTTCTCCATCAGTTCCACAGAAGAAGCTGCCAACACGGTGGAGGAGCAGGAGGATGTAGATGAGTGTCAGCTCTTTGCAGGCCAGCTGTGCCAGCACACATGCACCAACATCTGGGGCTCCTATCGCTGTGACTGTCATCAGGGCTACATCCTGCAGGAGGACGGACACTCCTGTGCACCAGGTACTCCTGAGAGGTTCATATACACACTGTGTCAATCAGTTAAACTTAATCAAGAATAGAAATATGTTAAAGGTGAAGCTGCAGTCAACAAAGAGTCAAATGAGATATCGAGTCAGACTATGAGTGACAAACCGTGATTGAACTGAAGTAGAGATGAGAAGATTAACTGATTCGTATCGATACACGGTCACGTGCATGCAAGGTGCGGGTGCATCGGTAGAGCAGCTGAGAGTGAATGCAGTTTGTGTCGATATAATCCAATCTGTTTAAAACATAACTTTTATTTTTATGTTACTAAACCATTTTGAGGGCATAATTTCTTTGGATTTGCAGATGTACAATCCAAACTCAAGTATCAGCTCCGCGGATGCACTACATACGGATGAATAATAGTGAGAAGGAGTGTGAGTAGTAGGATACTACTGAGCAAATTTACTGTCCTCTGAGTTGTAAATCAAAAGTTTGGCAACGCTACGGGTTTTACAAGAAAGACTGACGACTTGACAAGACATTTGCAAAATGTGCCTCGCTGCTGTAAAATACACAGGCAGTATGATTGACCTAATAAGTCAGCGCCATGGCGTTGTGTTGGAGGGGTCTGCTAGCACCCCCGCCTCCCTTGCTTCCAGTTTGGATTCGCCTGCAGCAAGCAGCTCCGATAGATAGATAGATAGACAGACAGACAGACAGACAGACAGACAGACAGACAGACAGACTTTATTGACTTTATTCCATTACTATTAACTCTACATGCTCAATAACGTATGCTACAGTGTTCTTCATCTGCAAAGATATTCAGAATGACAGTGTAACAGAAAGCAAAGGTTTCAAACACCTCCTCCATGTCTCGTTGTCTAATACCAAACTGAAAGCTGTTCTCCAAAGAGCAGATCCCTGCCCTCTACAACAAAGTTAGAAGATAGATAGAGTAGTCAATGAGCAAAGCCCACAGAGTAGCTGTGTATTGTGATTTGGGTGCAAGTCGTATCGTACTGCATCGCATATTGCCACACATTTATTGACCTTGTACATAAGATGCCCAACCCTAAATTTAAGGCATCTTCACTCAATGAAGGAAGCTAAAAGGCCGCTTCTATGATCGTGTATTTTTATCTGCAAACCCAGGCATGATGGAGGTTTTTCCTGTTGAAGCTACATTTCTACTGTCTCCTGTTTGACCCTTTTTTTATTGATTTTGCATTTATTGCCATTGTATTTCGGTGATGCTGTGGTTTAAACATACAACAGATTTCATCAGTATAATCACAACACTTTAGCAAGAGCCAACCAATTAAACAGGCTCATTGACATTCCCCTCAACCTCAAATAAGAGATGATTCATCACGTCCATATCTTTGCTCTATGAAAGACTATAAAGACAAAAACATTCAGCATTGGTTCAGATCATGACATTCTTAAAGAGGGAACAGCTTTATATGTGTTATAAAGTTACTCTTTGGTTATAGTTTATATATCAGGACCATGTTGGTCGATCGGCCTTTATTAATGCTGCAGTTTTCAAGTATGAAGTCATTTCTTTCTGACTGTTAACTCTTCACTGACCTGACTTGTTCTGCTCTGTTTTGTTCCATTTTTTTTATGCAGTGAGTCCCGACAAGGATAACAGAGCCAGAGAGGAGCCCACTGCTGTCCCAACAAAGACTACCACAACCAGCACAACCACTACCAGCCCACCACTTATACGCCTCAGTCCTTGTGCAGGTAATTCCAACAGTCTGATACTAAAATTCATTTGATATCACTGTGTATTAGATTTACTCCATAGACTGTACATTGAATGGGCGTCATCTGCCTCCTCGCTGGGTGAGGATGGACAACTTTGAATTTGAAGCCAAATTGCTCTTTAGTATTTCCGGGATTTTTCTCCACTTCCTGGAACCACCACTTGCACAGTAGCGTTGTACGCATTCAGCGGGAGAGTCGCCGAGAGTTACTGTGATGACGCTCGGCTCAAACAGCGTATCCCCCCGGTCTTCGTACGCCAATTGGCTTCCATCAAGTGTCAATCATAGAAAACATGAACCCCCAAGTAACTTTTAAAAACGGAGCTGTACAAAAAAAAGAGGACTTGAGCACAAACCAGTCTCACAGTAACTACATGTCAACATCACAAGCAGGGGGGAGAAAAATGTATATTCTGTGTCATAAATTTCTAAAGTTCGTCCACGACTCCATAGGAATTGCTAGAGATGGCGGGATTTATGACCTTTACTGCTGCCCGTCAACAGAGGGTGCTGTTCTCGCAGTGGCTTCACCCAGCGAGGAGGCAGATGGCGTCAATTCTATATACAGTCTATGGCAGGGATGGGCAATCATGTGCTATGGAGGGCCAAGAGGCTGCAGGTTTTCTCTCCAACCCAAAACTCCACCAGGTGATTTCACTAATTAGTCCCTGCTCTCTGCTTGGAGGTGAGGTAATCAGTGAAGTCACCTGGTGGAGTTTTGGGTTGGAAAGAAAACCTGCAGCCTCTTGGCCCTCCAGGGCACATGATTGCCCACCCCTGGTCTATGGTGAAGCCTCTGCAGATGCTTGGTCAGCACAGGCATGAGGACGTAAACCTGCACGGAAGACAGAAGGCTTGAGATGACGACTGCTGTAAATTTGCTGCTATATAAAATAAAATTTGATTGATTGATTGATTGAATTGAAACTTAAGATTGACAGTGTCTGAAAGAGCTGCTCTCTCTGCAGAGTACAGGACATTGTAGTGACACTTTGATCAATGTAAATCATTTGAAACAATAGATGACCTGTTCAGGAGCAGCGAAGCCACAGGATTTGAGATGATCTCCTGAAATTGCATTACCTGAGTGGTTGGTAGTGAAGATGCGGCGCTTCTCAATACATTGATTTTGGACAATTAAACCTGATCTGTACGTTTTTTTCTCCTTTATTTACTTCCTGCTGTGAGGCTCCTCTTTGTTCGTCTTCTTCCTCTCTTGGCTACAGCTTAGTGTTTCAGCTTTACGCATAATGGAACTGAGGACAGGATCTCACAGAAGGCTGTATTGAGTGCGAGCACTTGTATGTGCTGCCTGGAGCACAGTAAGCCGGACACATCTGCTCAGTGTATCAGTTCTGCTTTTATTGAAACTAAGCAGGTAAGCAGAGCTCAGAGGAGCTGACGTGATGGCAGATGTGTCTAGCCTGAGGTAATGACGTCAAAAAAGCAGGGAGAGACAGTCAACACTCTGCGTGCAATCCTGTTGCTAAAGTAAAGTCGAAGATGATCTGCTAAAGCTGCAGCATCCTCTTTGGCTAAATATCGAGTGCAGCAAACTCTCAACATGCACAAGTCTTCACCCCAGAGACTCTAACAAAGGCCCGGCTCCTTTCGAGTGGCTGATTGTTAGTTATGAGAATATCCTGGTCAATGAATCGAGCTGCTCTCTGACACTAACTGCTGCATAGCTCAAGCGCTCCTGTGAAATAGTAGTGAAGCAGTTCCTGGTGCATGCTTCTTTGTGACGGGACTATCGAGCTGTTAAATAGCAAGAATTGATTCTGTTGTGCTGAATGTGATGGCTTATGAGAGGCTCCTTCCTGCAGGGGGTGATGATCAGAGCGAGGGTGTGAAGGTGGAGTCCATAGGAGCCTCCGGGAGCGAAACAACAGAACGATGAATTACTAGGACAGCAGAGAAACAGCACAGGGATGAGAAATTTAAGACATTATGAGTGAATGGCTGTCCTGCAGGCGTAACAGTGTGGAGTCATGCTGCTGGTATTTTTGTCTCCCACAGAAAATGGTCCTTGCAGTCAGCAGTGCAGTGTGGTGGCAGGCCGGGCTCGCTGCTCCTGTTTCCCGGGTTTCTCTCTGATGATGGATGGACACATGTGTGAAGGTAAGGCCTGCTGCTCTTCTTCCTGGAAGTAATTGGAGCGCTTGAAAATGCTCGTACGTATCCTTTAAGCTGTCTTCCTCAAAACAGGGTTTGCACAAAGTAACAAACAATCCAATAATGCCGCACACTCCTGTGCAAATGAACAATAACAAACACATACAGCCATGGCAACAGAACATAAGAGCATTGGAGCAGTATGTCCAGAGATCAGGACACTTTTTAATTGGATGCAGTCACTCATGAAGCAGGAAAATGCGGCTCTTTCCGTGCTAAACAATGCATCGACTGATTGAGCTCCAACTTCCTGGTGCCTGGAGCACTAGTCAACCTTAGCCAATTACTCTTGGTGGCAACTAAAGCTGCAAAAACAAACACTTCACATAACATCTGTATGCTTAGCTGAAATCCTTTTATAAAACCGTGTCGAATACCTCGGCACAACAATGCCACAGGCAAAATGACAGGCGGAGGCCAAAAGTTACAGTCAAGCTGTACTGTGGATCACTAGACTATGTATTAGTGTTCAACACCTGCAACATGTAATACTACATTTTTATGATGCTTTATAAATTCTGTTTTTTTATTTATTTATTTTTTAAGAAAGAGATTGTTATCAGGGGCTTGTTTGCTTGTGTTACAGGGATATTCCTGAGTAAAATGAAGTGTCAAACACACCGTTACACCGAGTTAGACACTCCCTCGAGGGATGAATGTTGCTGACTGCTTGCTTTTTCAGTTATACCAACTTTAGAAACCACAAAATAGCAATACACAGCGGTCTATGTCTCCACGTGCAAACCTCAACCAAAAAGTCACTCTATAGCCACAAATAATGCTCAGAACAGCACCTAACTTCATCAACAGCACATACAGGGTCCCAGTCATAGTACTAGCCATCAGACATCTTTTTAGCTTTGCCCGGTTTCTTTAGCAAAGAGACCAAATACAACTCACCCACTCTCCTTCAGCAGCCGCTTGTTTGTAGGGGGAGCCCTGACAAGTCGATCACTGAGTGCAGCGGATCATTTCCTTAAAGTAATAATCACCATAATAATCATTTTGCACTGCAGATGCGGTAGTTCTTCTGCCTTAGCATCTCGGTCAGTTTGCATGTCCATGAAATAATGATCATAACTGTTCTTGCCTGAGCTGTGAAACTCTGCAGCACTTGTTTGTAGGGCTCCCCTACAAACAAGCTGGAGAATCAATCACCTCTTTTTTTTTTCCTGTTTTTCCTCTTCTCTTCTTCTCTTTCTTACCTGTGCACCAGAGGGTTTCCTCTTGCTGGACAAAGAAAAAAACAATTAAACAGTGCATCACTGTGACGCGCTGTTTTGTTGGTCATTGTCATCACAGCATCAGCGTGCTGCCTGAACGTGCTGCAGGGCTAAACAAAAAGACAGTCCAGCTGCAGGGGTGTTCGTTCTTTATATATATATATATATATATATATATATATATATATATATATATATATATACACACACACATATATATATATATATATACACACATTTATTTATATTGACACACACACACACACACACACACACACACACATATATATATATATATATATATATATATATATATATATATATATATGAGTAAGAACTTAAATGGAAAATAATAATTTAACAAGAAGAAAATGTTTGGTGATCCCCCCCCACCACCACCTATCACCCTAGGCGATCGCCTGGTCTGCCTAGTGAAGGAGCCGCCTCTGCTGCTAGATGCAGGATTTGGTCATGGTTTCCTAACAACATATCTATTAGAGCTTTATAAGGAAGTAAAACACCATATTAGGTATTAGGCATATGTAGCTAACACTTAAATGTAGTCTCCTCCACTGGTCCAATGATAAATGTTTCCTTCATGAAGGTGTGACAAATAGTTTTTGTTCCAGCATGAAAAGGTGTTGATTTAACTTTATGGTAGTTTTGGGGGCAGTAGTTTTTGCTGCAACTGAATTAGCTCTGTTTTACTAAGAGGGTTGTAGGCTTCCCTGATTGAGATTAACAATTAATTGAATCATCCTCTTTTGAGGAGATACAAAAACTTTTTTTTAAGAAAATAAAAAATATATATATTTTGAAGGTCTCTGCTAGACTGGGAGTGCTGCAGCTGAGAGTTAAAACGAGTCACTGAGAAAAAGCTTCATAGCAAAGATGGATGATCCACATTAAACCTTCCAGAAAAAAAAAGTCATTGTTTTCACACCATTATGGTTTTCCATACAGCAATATGTTCCCTGCAGGGGTTAGTTAATTGATCTGTGAATTTGTAACAGGGCATGAAGTTGTGATTTGAAGTGATGTATAGCCCTTCTCAGGAATCCAGTACATGCCTGTTCAATAAATGTTGCTCGTCCAATTGTTCCTCACAGCACATGTACTTTTAAATCTGTGCAGTATGTTATTATAGAAATAGAGATGAGTGGAAAGTTAATGATACTTACATAGGAAGAGTTTTGCTTGTTAATTTGCATTTTATTTAAACACGTGCTGCTAATTACCAGAAGCCTGCAGTGGAAAAGGGATTTCCCTACAAAATGATTATATACAGTCAAAGTTTATTTAAACTGTCTGTCAGGCAGCCAATGGGCAGGTATCTCTGTATGCATACACTCTCCATAAGAGTGAGCGTTTCCTTCTAATCACTTCATTCAGAGAGTAGGACCCTCTCTATAAAGTGTTTCCACATGTGAACATGTGGGTGGGCAACTCTGGGTCTGGAGAGGAATGAAGTAAAGCCAATTGTACTACAAGATGTGATTGTGAGGGGGTATTAGAGGACTTGATGGAATTATCTGCAGACCGTGGAGTAAACTGTGGAGTACCTGCTGATGTGGGTCTGTCATGCAGTCTGTGAAAACCATTATGAATGATTAACACTTTACATGATTGCAGAATCTCAGACTGTGATGATTTAATTCACAGATTAGTAGTTTGTATGAAGCCGTTAATATGTCTTTTGAATTATCAGCTGTACATGAATGAGAGGCTAATTCAAGGCTTTCACACATAAATGTTCCCAGATGATGTGTGTATGTAGGTGTGTGTGCCAAAGAGAGTAAACCGTGTGAAGAAAGATCATGTATCACCTTAAACCGCCAATGTGTTGATAGACAGTCACAGTTTTTCAGGCTGTGAATGAATATTTGAATGTTTTTGTCAAACACAAACAAAAACACTCTGGCAACTTCAAATACAGGAATCATGGAGGTTTCAAGGTCTAACATGTGAGGTTGCCACCCTCACTTATTATCAAAATTTCCATACAAGCTATTCTGAACAAGTGCAAGGCTGAATTTGTTTTTGTGGGGGAGCTGCATAATTCAAAACGTGAGGATCAGCCTTGAGAGCTTTTACCTGAATGAGACCTTGTATTTAATATTTGCCAAGACCAACTGCATTATTCTCCCTGTGGCCACATTCTAGCATGAATTCTGGGTTTACATCCTGGAAATCCTTGAGAGCAGTATTTTATCTGCCCTGCCAAACACTGCAGAGGATATTACCACTGACTTTTACCACACAGTTTTCAGACCAGAGAAACTGTTAAACCAACAAAGAGCAGGACCTTATTCAAGGTAAAAGTCATCTCTTTACTATTACACAAATCATGCACACTTGGTGCAGTTAGTGTAATCTTTCTGTGGAGAGTGGGGACATTTAAGTGTGATCCAACTTCATCTCATGGCTTTCCTCAACCAGAGAAGATGCTCTGGCACCAGGGAGGGGTTGTTAAAGTAATTAGAACTGGTTTCACCAAGAACAGTGACCATCTGATCAAGCAAGAACAAGCTGTCCTTTAGATGTGTAAGTTTGTCTTGATAAAGTAAAGTATTTGTGTGCTACACCATCTTGCATTGCTGCAGTTTCTCAGCATTCACAGACTTAACCACAGATGAAGGTCACATGATTAGGCAATCTTAACGTTATTTAAATCTTACATGTTGGGGGAGGGGTTGTTACATTGATAATCTTTTACCACATCCCACATAAACAAACAGAGAACGATTGTTAACATCTGCCAGTGATTTATAATAAAGGGCTGTGTGATAGTGTGATATAATGCAGTGGTTCCCAAACCTTTTTTCCCCAGGGCACACAGAAGGACAAGTAAAAATCACACGGCAAAACATTGTGCAAAATAGCCTTTTTAGCATGTGTTATCACTCAGACCATGTAAAAAAAAAAAAAAAATTATATATATATCCTTTTTTTTTTTTTTTTTTTTTTAATATATGCACATTATATATATATATATATGTATATAAAATGTGCACTATTATTCACTGATGCTAAATTAGATGAGAAAAAGACAACTGTATTACTCATGAAATAGTATTTATTAACGAAATATTTCAAAAATTAATTTTGAACTTCATCAAATTCGGCTTCATCAAAGCAACAACACACCATTTTGAACATGACAGGTCACACAATTAAAATGAGGCAAAGGAAACTCAGTAGAAATACATGTTTTTATTCCTGCCCTGAAGCTTGGTGTTTAACTCGTTGAGATGCCTAAATATGTCTTCAAGGTAAGCCAGCCTGGTGCGCCACCTCTCATCCGTGAGCTTGTTCTTATGTGGGACAGCGTGCTCACGTGAAAATTCTAAAAGCTCTCCCCGAAGCGCATAAAGACAGGATAAGACTTCCTCCCATGACAGCCAACGTACCTCTGTGTGGGGGATCGGTGGTGGGTTGTCAGCAGTCTCAGTTCTGGTGGTTTGTGGTTTGCTCTGCACAAGAGAGCGCTCAATTTTCCCTTGTGCGGGTTTTTATGTTTTTATGTTGTTTTATAATTCCCGCTTGCACAACTGCGTAAACAGCGAAATATGTGGATCTCAATTAGATTTTTTTTAGGTTTAGAGTTTGCTTCTGTATTTTGAAATGAGTGCAAACAAAGTACAGATATAGTAAATGAAAAAAATATTTCTGTGTGTGTGTAGTTGTATATTGCAATGATAATGTAGGCCTATGGTTATCACATAATCCCATGGCACACCCAGAATGGCCTCATGGCACACCGTTTGGGAACCAGTGATATAATGTTATTCCAAATACTGGAAACCAAGGAACAGTTAAATTTGATCAATATATGATAATTGTATTGGAAAAAAAAACAACAAAAAAAACCCCAACAAGTTATACATATCCAGTAGGCCAAACTGTGATGATTACATTGAGTGGTCGACCAGTATCATTTTCCAGTTACAGTTTATCACAACCTTGAAAAAACTTGGTAACTGTTGAGTTCTGGTGTCCATCACATTGGTGCCAGGGTTACAGTCATAAAGAAAGTCATGACAAAATAGGAAAAAAATACTCTTCCTTCAACAGCTTGCATTAAGCCTGCTGATGTTGTAGAGAGACACCATTACAGAAAACAGCTGCTTGTTAACTTCTGGTTATTGGTCATATTGGTCTATCTATGATAGTTTGTTGGGGTACAGGATTAGCAGAGGGAAATGTGGTCAACAGGATTTGGAGGGTGCCCAGTAAGAATGGTCCAGCTGTAGATTATCAATCCTCAAAGGTGCAGCACAGCTAACAGGAGAGCTTTATGGAGATGTCTGTCAACACTGGAAAGGTCTGATCGCTGAAATAAATGTGAGTGGACCGTGAAAGCAAAGAGGCTTTAAAGCAGCTCTTCAGGGGGCAGCCAGATCATTTGGCCCAGTTCAGCAATGAGAGCTGCTGTTCCTGCTCCCAAACACCTTTTAATTCTGTATCACTTCTGGCCATAAATCAGCTGAGTGTAGCAATGTTCTGACCTGTGATTGATTCGTAGCCTCATTTTTCAGTTAATCTTTCCATTTAAATAAACTTGAAAATTAAACTTGTAATGATGCCAGAAGTTTTCTTGATGTCTGGGACACCTCAGTTATAGTAAAGTTCCAAACTCTTGTCAGTATTGTGTGATTCTCCGTATATTAAATTACTTGTTGGCTACATTCACATTAATGGACATGCTTGGCTCCTTATGCTATTACTAAATTGACACATGTAAGAAAAATATTTAAAATGTACACTGTAGGATCACCTTTCATTCTGTCCTGAATTACAGTAGTTTAAGGGCAAACTAAACAACCCAAATTCACTTTAATCTCTCCCCGCATGTCTCTTATCGCTATGTTTTGATAAGCAAGAACATTTAAAACTAAATGGAAATAAAACCAAAATTATTTAGGGGGAACAAAGGAGCCAGGAAAGAACTTCATTTGACGACTAAAGAAATATCCCTGAAGTCAGACCTTGTTGGTCCCACATAGTAATCCAAAGACCCCAACCTTTAGTGTAACTTTCAATAATTACTTTACTTTTTAGCCTTCGTCTGCATTTTTTATGTATTGTTCTACAACTTTTTCTCAATTTGTTTTCTAACAGTTAATCTTGTTTTTCACTCCCACATATTTATTCATTTATTTTGATTTATTGTTTTTATTATTGGTAGAGCTTTTACAATTTTTCCATTGCTGTTGTGTCCTGTCTCTGTTCCTTTGTAAAGCATTTTGGCTGCTTGCCTGCATGAATGGGGGTGTTATAAGAAGACAATTGACTTGATGCAATTTAAATTGTCTTGATTTTAGTTGAGTTGAGCTGAGTTAAGCCGAGTGGGGTTGAGTTGTGTCGCGTCATTTCAGCTTGAGTTAAGTGATGTAAATTTGAGATGAGTTTAGATGAGTTGAAGACCCACTCCGATGAAAATCTTGTTTTTCTTGTTGTCTACATGTTCATATGGTATTTTTCTGATGCTACAGGACAAATCATGAGAAAACTAAATGCGAAATTGCTTTTCTGAGCCAATCCAAGCTCAGAAAGGTAATTATGATATTAGCTTTCACCATGTCCCTAAAGACATTAGTGTCCAAGAGCTGAATAGCTCCTATGTTACCTGCCACTTCTGCAAAGGTAGCGTCTTCCTCACCTCAGATCTCAGTGCCCAGTCATGTCTCCTCACCATCAGCTGCTAACTGTGTAGATGCGTATGTATGTGAAGTTGTGTGTGTGGAAATGTATGTCTATGTTCACGGGTGTGTGTGTATGGGTATAATTGTGTGGGTGGGAGGTTTGGGGTTTTCTTGGGGATTTTAATGTTTCATTTTGTTTTTTTTGCTTTGTAAGGCACTTTGTGTAACAACTTGTAGGAAAAGTGCCATATAAATAAAATAAAGTTGAAGTTGAAGTTGCTGCACAGGCTGCAAGCCAATGTAAAGATGGGTGTGCAGAGCAGGACTGTCTTCGACCATGACTCAGAGGTGAATTGCTCATGATCTACTGGAGCTCTGCAGAAGAAAAGCCCTTGAAAATGACAGTTAATGTGATTGTGGCTGAAAACTTAATAATCACAATTTGAAGACCACTGAGAACAGTTTTAGTTAAATATAAAAGATCGGAGTGGGACTTTAAGTCGCATTAAGTTGAGTTGAGTTGAGCTGGGTAAGGTTGAGTTGGGTTGGATTGGGTCAGGTTGGGTCAGCTAGTTAAATTGAGTCAAGTCAAGTTGGCTTGGGTTGAGGTGAGCCAGGTTGAGTTAAGCTGAGTTGAGATGAGTTGAGCTTAACTGAGTAGAGCTTAGTTTGGCTGAGTTGAGTTGAGCTTAATTTAGTTAAGCTTAGTTAAATTGAGTTAAATTGAGTTGAGCTTAACTGAGTTGAGCTTAGCTGATTGAGTTGAGCTGAGTTTAATCGAGTTGAGTTTAATCGAGTTGAGTTGAGTTGAGTTGGGCAAAGTCCAGTCAAGTTGTTCTTCACTGAAATGAGCAGAGTTGAAGAGGCCTTTCAGGGCCCACTCATCAGAACACATGGTTTCTGCAGAAAAGACATTGTTCTCATATTTTTTGATTGGCAAGATACCACACAATAAGACAGACCTAATGGAAAAGGAAATATTTCCAACTGCATGATGCCATGCTGTTATCAATCCTGTCATCTTCTGAGATTCTGCTTTTCAAAAACAAGTCTTCACACTGTGATGTGAATCAAACCTCCTGAATTTGCCCTTAAACACTCTGTACACTTTCATTTAGTCTTCAGTGACCAACAATGCCTCCCTAAATCTCAACCAGGAAGGGAAAAAACACCTTGAATCAATAAAGTTCAGGTTCTCACAGGGCTTAACAAATTACATTTCCCCTGTTAGAAATAAATAGAAGGTAGTTTGTAGTAGATTTTTAACTTCACATGGTAGATTTGCATAAAAGCAAGAGGTAGTTGTTATTCGTCACATGCAAACATGGCCAAGGTTTCTACCAAATACTGCGTACATGTTTTCCACTATGTTTCTTCTTTATGGCACAACATCCTGCTTCATCCCTTGTCACAACGATGGGGAAATCATGCACACGGCCTGGGAACCTCCAGTCCCTCCGGTCTCCATCTTTGTAATCCTGACCTTCTTGTCAAAACCAAATCTGCAAATACGCCAAGGCTGACTTCACTACCTCAGCTTGAACTTTTCAAAACCTCATGGTCTGTGGGCTCAGATGTGAAAGAACAACAGGGTGTGTGTTTACCTCTGTGTCTAATCGTTCTGCCTCTCAGACAACTCTCCATGCAAAGCCTCCTCTGGCCTTTCCATGGAATTCTTCCAAGGCTGCTCTCTCCCCTCTGTGTTTAAGAAAGCTTTTTTATTTTTCAGAAAATAGAGTCCTTGTTTCCACCTTGCATTGGATCACTTCACTCCTCACTGCTGTGTAATGTGGGAGTCCCTGGGGGGAAGGAACCTTGAGGCAATGGGCGTTTTTTTCTGCGTTATTTCCCTTTTTTTCACTCTCAGAATGACGCACTGGAAATCACGCTGGCCACCAGAGTGGAAGAAGGAGGTGACTCTCTGCATGACTGGCAATACACAAACATTGGACACAGTCCCATCCATTCCTAAGCTTGACAGGGAGTTAGACCCAGAGGATGAGGCAGAAACAGCCCTGAGTTTTCTTTGCCCCTGGAAATATCCTCCCTGCAATGAAGACAGCAGATGTCTCTCGGTTGGGGAACAAACGGGGACATTTGCAAAGGCAGGCCCCAAACGGGAGTACGTCACCCCTGAGCTGCCTGTACAGCCAACTGAAAGTCCTGTAGACTTTACAGAGGGTTACACAGTGTCAGAAGAGGAGTGTGTTCATTTAAGTGAGTAAGATAAATGTGTTTTCTGCAGCTCCTAAGAGGCCTCATATAATAGAATAAACTGTGCTCTGTGCTGAGAGAGGTGATGCCTGTGAAGTTCTCTGAGGTGAATAACCTTACAGGGAAAGAGCTGCAGGATGTTTCTCACACACCAGGTGCACAATGAGAAGCTCAGATCAGTGTTTTTCCTCCTGCTGCTCCTGGTTGGAAGGTGTTGTGAGACAGTTCATTCAAATTCCCTGAAGCAAAAGCTTTGAAAGTCGAGAGAGGGATTCCAACGAGGGACTGCCAAAAGATACAAAGGCAACACAGGAGAATATGTTCCCCTCTTGTTTCCTCCTTTTGTTCTTCAGCTTTAGCTCCTTCATGCAGATTTGTTCAAGGCCTTTTTCGTCTGGTTCCCTGTGGAATATTTTTGGGGGAATATTCATATCTGACTGCTGAGCTCCTGCAAGCATGGAAACACGCAGATACACTTGCCATATCCCCAGTCCAACGCTATCGGTGCATCCAGCTAATCGGCCATGCACTATGATGCATGATAAGGGTATGCTGCGTTTTGATAAAGAGAAGCCACAGCACAGCCACGATCTGCTGTCTCGGCATGAGCAGGCCGGTGTCATAAATCAACAGGGCCTGTTTACTGGCTGCAGAGCTGTTTGGCTGATAAAGATTAAAAGGTTTGCAACTGCGAAGTTTATTTCACACAAACAAGCATCACAAGCAAAACACCACTTAGCTTTTGCCAAGACCTGATATTTTAAATCTGACCGGGGATTTACGAAGCAGCCGTGTCAAAAGTTATGATGGCACGCCAAACAACAATCCATGATGGATTCTGGGTGGATATACAAGCTGTGTGAGTTATAGCAAGAACAAATCTCCATTTAGACAGACAAGCAAAAGTTTAGTTGGCCTGTTTTATTTTTTTAAACACATATATTCATGTCATCTTTGAGAATCATGGCTTCTGCTCTGAGCTGGACAAAGTATTATCTAGTCGGGGATGAAAATAGATCAAAAAATGTATTTAAATTCACTGACGGTGCCGCCTCTCAGTAGATTTATCAGTAAGGTTGCCTTTATTTCTTTACCTTATCATTGTTTTAAAGTTAAATCATCACTGTAGCTATCACAAGAGGACAGTAAGGCTGACTTTGAGCCTGACAAACAAACAGAAAAAGGACATCAAGCTTTTAACCTCAACAGCCACTGAGTTCGCAAAAGATATTATAAAGTAACTGACGTCCTTGTTGTTTTCACAGGAGTTCTCATTCAGGTTAGCCAAATAGTCCAAAACATAGACTGTATATACTATGGACAACTTGGCTCCGCCTTCCGCCATGATAAGAATTTAAAGCTGAATTGCTCTCGGTATTCCCGAAGTTTTCTCTTTAGCGTTGTAGGCATTTGGCGGGAGAATCATGGTGAAGATGCTCTGCTCAAACAACGTATTCCCCCGGTGAGCTACGTAAACTTTGTACGCCCATAGGCTGTATCAAGTGTCAATCATAGAAAACATGAACCTCCTAATAACTTTTAAAAATGGAGCTGCACAGAAAAAAGAGGACTTGAGCACAAACCAGTCTTACTGTAACTGCATGTCAACATCGCAAGCAGGGGGGAGAAAAATTTATATTCTGTGTAATATTTATCCAAATTTTTCCACGGCTCCATAAGGATTGCTGGAGAAGGCGGGATTTATGACCTATACTGCAGCCGGTCACCAGAGGGTGCTGTTCTTGCAGTGGCTTCACCCAGCGAGGAGGCAGACGGCGTCTATTCTATATACAGTCTATGATTACACCAAAAGAAAGAAAAAGCTCTGACAGCAATAAGAGGGTTTGGTACTGCTCATCACAGGATAACAGAGTCTACAGGAAAACAATGTTGAATGGGTTTGTACAGAGTGGCTCATGCTGGCACAGCTAGTACCACCAGCTTTTTGTCTGCCTTGCAGGTTGATTTCGACCTGCTTCCATCTGTTCTTGAGAAATAAAGCTACACATATAAACACATATAAAGCTTAATTGTACACATATTCTATACCTAGACTGTAAGCTATGTGGTGTCAGCATTTCAATGAAGGCGACCACCAACCATCACCAATGGGCTTCAAAACTCAGCTGGGCTCTGTGGTCCCCCTGCCTCTGCTTGCTATGCATTCTTCCTGTCAAGTAAACCGGACTCTGGCAGACTAAGTAACTAATCTCATTTGTCTTCTTCAAACCACTGCCAAACTGGCCCACCCAATTTTCTCTATTATCAATCTTTATTCAATCAATCTTTATTTATATAGCACCAATTCACAACAAGTGTTATCTCATGACATTTAACAAAAACAGTTGGTCTTGACTAGACTCTGTTTACAAAGACCCAATGTAAAGATGGGATCAGACTGAGCCTCCTTTGTAAGATCAGACCCACTCCCACCCCATCTTAAACCACATGAGGGAAACACTTTATAAAGCACTGAGAGAGTTACAGTGGAGAGGAAGAACTTGCAATGTAATTTAACAGACAATGTCATTTACAGGCAGAAACCTTGAGCAGAACCAGAGTCATGTCATGTTAGACAGTCATCGGCTGAGACTGAGCTGGGTTTAGAGAGGAGAGAGAGAGAGAGAGAGACAGACAGAAGAGAGACTAAAAAATGCTGTGTTAGTGACTGTAATGGGACATGATATTTCAAAGCTTGTTACATAAAAAGAAAGAGGATGGAGAAAGAGGTAAAGGTGCTTCGTGTACCAGTACCTCCAGCAGTCTAAACCTGTAGCAGTGAAACTAAGAGCTGGTCCAGACCTGAACCAGCTCAAACTATGAGCTTTATCAGGATGTAAGTGTTTGTTTACATCCTGATAGTAGGGCATTACAGCAGTGTGGCAGCGGCTGTTAACCAGAGTATAGCTATAGTGCTGCCCTCTAGGGGCTGGCCGGGCATTACCGTAGACACAACATAAGCCTGGCATTTTAGACCAACTTCACTGAAAATACGAATAACTTAACCATTTAAGTGACTTGTACTTCTTATGTTTCTTTGACTAAACACACACATCCCTCGAGTTTACACAGTATGTTTAACGCCATTGTGCAGATTAAAAAAACTGTGGATCAATCTGGAATTTTCACGTCCGTCCGTGTAAATTCAACTGCAGTGGTTCTTAACTTTTCCTTATACACATCAAGCAGGCACTGAACAGAGTACAGCACTTGTTGTAGTGTGAGATTTTGGCAGCATGGCGGTGTAAAATCCATGTTCCCTTTTTTAAGCTTCGTATTGGTCTTTGTGTATTTGGTTCTTTTTGCTCTACTTACTTCACGTATCTTGGCAAGCTGCTCTGATTGTTTTGATCTCTCCGGATTACAGATTGATGAGAGGAGAAATGGAACCAAAATATTTATGTTGTAGGTCTTCAAAAACAAATCAGCAAGCTTTAGGACAAAGACCGCTCCACAAGGCTTTTGTTATTGGCCCGATTGAGGACATAAATATATTCAGGATTATTGCAACAGACCATCCATATAGTTTGTGCAATTATAAATCATCATCGTGGAACGCCATGATTTGCCAACAGATGAGTCAGTTCACCTCCAATTTAAGAGAAAGTATCCTGAAACTGTCTAAACTCTGTCATGATTTTATGTGTGAGGGGGGCTTTGGAAAGAAAACACTGTCTGTGCTGTGTTTGTGAGCTCAACTTCCCAGCACACATTCATCTCTTTGCCTCTACGATGGCCAGCACTGTCAGAGGCTGTGAGGCGAAATGCAAATGATGATAATCTCCAAAAACCTTTCTTCTAAACTTTCTTTCAAAGACAGCACAAACAATGATTTTGCAAACCACTCTCACGTGGGTTTGACTGCACAAATGGATAACTTGTTTTTTTCCAGTCAACCTTAAAAGCAAGTGTCTCAGCCTGAGACTCATGAAAGCTTCGCAGCCAGTGATTATCGCGCAGGCAAGAGCAAAATGTATAATTTGCTAGTATTCCTCAAATTCGTATAATGACTTGCTTTGTTAGTTTCCTGAGGATTATTTTGCTGACGTCAATCTGCTGCTGACTCATTGAGCTCCATTATAGTAACAGTGGCAGTCAGAGAGAAGAACTAAATCCAGGCCTGTCCATCAACAGCTTCAGGTTGCTGGGTGTGCTTCACTCCTCTGTCCACCTGACCTTCTTCCCTGTAATTTTACACACACACTCTCACCTCTTCTCTTACAGATGTGGACGAGTGTGTGACCAACACCCACAGCTGTCGTCCCAGCGAGCGCTGCGTGAACACAGTGGGCTCATTTGTCTGCGAGCTACAGGTCACTTGTCCTGCAGGATACCGGCGGAGGAACAGTGTTTGTGAAGGTGAGGTCACTGTAACTGATGTGCTTCATGAAGCAGAGTGACTCAGCAGTCATTTCCAGAGCTAAAGATTAAGTCTGTGATGTCTTCTTCTTCAACAAGCACAAAAGAGCTTCAACTTAAAGAGGTTTGATACAGCAGAAAGTACAGTCATGCAAAACCCTTTTACAAGATCTTTCCTCGGTGTACCTCTAAACCAAGCCCCTCTGTTAACACCATAAACACTGTGGCCAGGAAAAGTGTCATAGCCTACTTTGGTCACAAGTTTACAACTTCTAGAAACTTTACAAAACTTCAAATAATGTCAAAAATATAACATTTCAGAGCTGAAAATATGAATCTCTTATGGTTGCTTATTGCAGATTATAATAAGAATAGATTGTTACTTTTTTATCTCATCTTGCATTAAAGAGTTGAATAATGTTAAAGGGATATTCCGGCATAAATTTAAGTTATGGTCAAACATACTGTAACACCGAGTTAGACACCCCCTCAAGAGATGAGTGTCGCCAACTGCTTGCTTCTCTAGTTATACCAACTTCAGCAACGACCGCACACTAGCAATACACAGTGGTCTACATCCCCACACGCAAACCTCAACCAAAAAGACTCATCAGGGCTCGAGGGGGTGTCTAACTTGGTGTTACGGTGTGTTTGACCATAACTTAAATTTGCGCTGGAATATCCCTTTAAAAAAAATCAATGTGGCCCTGATTTAATCTGTGCTGTTTACTGGAGAATGTGTACCTTAGACTGTTTAAGTAGGACTCACTATCTTCCTGTGTTACCACTTGTGTTGTCACTAGAAATATCCTGGAGAAGACCTGGAAAAAAAAAGAAAAACAGGAAAATGTGGAAACCCTGGTCTACATATTTATAGTCAGTAATGACGAATGAGGCAAAAAAAAAAGTTAAAATCTTTTCAGATGACGGAAACAGTTGATCTTTAGCTCAATATCCATCTTTTTTAAAGGGCTAATTCAGTGAAAAACTGCCTCAAAAGTTTGAAGAAAATTATTCGAAGTAATGCTTTTATTTGGCAAACACCTGATGAGCCAGACTCTCCAAAAGTAAAAAAAAGATCCCGTGGCACACCTCGAGCTAACAAGAATTTTTATATTTTGTTGGTTTAATCCAAAAGAGTGTTCTGGACTTGGTCTGCATCGAGCTGGTTTCCTGGCATCATGTTAATTAGCAGCAATTTAAAGTTCTGGTCCATAGATTTTGTAACCTAAATGGGGCGCTCACACCAAGCGCAAGTAAAATCATCTACTCGCTTAATTTAGGCGAACAGGCTGTGATGGACAAAGGTTTTTTACATCTTACATCAGGTAATCCGTCCTTTTTATTCCGTTTGCGGTAACTGAAAGAAATGTATCGTATGATTCGGGGCACCCACACACCAACACGGTCAGTTTGTCCTCCATCTTACGTCACCCGGCAACCTTAGTGTTGATTAGTCATCGCGACACGAATATTTGCTCAAGTCGAGACATTTTCAGCTCCCGCCTAATTTGCGTCATTCATGCCGCCAGAGTAGTACGAGTGTCTAATCATGTCTTTGCATTGACTTAACATGTAATTCAGTCGCGCAAATGATTTTACTCGCGCTTGGTGTGTGACTTTCAGGGGATCATTCACTTACAAATGTATCTATCACCCTTAAAAGATGCTTTTGTTTGTGTTTGAGGGTCAAACTCAGTACTTCTGGTTTCCAAGTAATTCAAAGAGGACCCTGCAATATTCAGCACATTTGTCCAACACCCCTGGCTCAATCTTTGGGACAAAAATGGATGCCTCTGCATGCAGACACAAGCTATTCTGGTCCACGAGTTTGTCATCATATCCCCGGTGTGTGTCTCTGTCTAATTGTACCCAGAAACCCAAAATAAGTTGTCCTTATAGAGCCCCTTGAGCTCACACAAATCCCTGAATACCAATGCAGCGCAGTGCATCATTGATAGGTGTTAAGGGTATTCAGGCATTATTTATGGCAAGCAGTTGTTTTCAAAGAGGCTCCTCAGCAGAACCAGGATAAATTATGCAGCTCAATTTCACCCTCAGTCCCAGTGTAGATAAATACGATCAACATAAATGACTTAAATCCTCAGAGTAAAGCATCCAGGAGAGATTATTAATCATTTTCATTCTGAGATTTTAGCTGTACTGTAAAAAAATCTCAGGTCATGACCCAAACTCAGCTCAGTCAGCAAGACTTCATTAATATTTCTGCTGTTTTGGCCTCCGTGGCTCTGTTTGTAGTTGAGCAGATGCCCGGGTTCAATATGTGACAAGGTAATCACCCAGAGAGGCAGTATTGTGCAGGCGGGAAAGCACTTTGTAGCTCTGTGACTTGTGTCACCAGCACTTGGCAGCCGGCAGGACCAATCAATGTAGCAAGATAATGAAAGTAATATTTAGTCGACCATCCAGCACGGGGGGGGGACTAATTAGCTGCTTGAGAGGGAAGACTGATGGCTGCTGTTGCATTGGAAATGTATCTCCCTGATGATGACTGTTGAAGGAAAAACTAAATGAAGACCTCCTGATTATCTGACGCGGGGTGAGACTCCGAGGACTCAAGATTGTACAAACCTTTTAAAAAAATCTGTCTTGCGCTTAAAAGGACAAATGTTTCATTTGAACTCTGTCCATTGCAGGGAGATTCAATACCTGTCAATTAAAGAGTTCTGCTTAACTTCTCTTAATTGCAAAGTGGGAAAGAAACGGTATTTCCATAGGAGTGGATATTTTCCTCAAGTTAAACAAAGTGTGAATGAAAGAGAAACATTTCCTGGGCACTGCGTGTTTGCTCTGAGCTTGAACCACAGTGCCACCTACTGTTCTGTTAGCAAACTGCAGCTGAGATACTTGAAAGTATACGTAAACGTTTAATTCAAGTGTGGATCATTTTGTTTTTTTAATGATGACATTTATAAGATTTATGATCCTCTTTTCTCTCCTCCAGACATTGATGAATGTGCTCTGCACACCCATAACTGTGGGATGGGTTTTGTGTGTAAGAACACCATGGGCTCTTTCCTGTGTAATCCCAAGCAGAGGTGCATGAGCGGCTTCACACAGGATTCTCATGGCAACTGTATCGGTAAGACTCAGTCAGCAGGAGACTTTGAAACATCTGTGGCACTCCGAATCCTGCTGGCAAAATCTAAACCACTCTCTTTTACTTTTCAGCCTGTGACCTCAAAATAGTAATGTTAGGCATGTAGGCCAATCCAAAATGGACATAAGAAGAAGATAAATAAACACAACAGCCAGACCACCAAAGTATCACTAAAGAGGCATTTAAGAAAGGCTAGAAGTTGGATACAGGTGATCCATACATGTAGACTGAAGCAGTGAAATAACTATTGAAGAAACAGACACAGACATGAGTCTGTTTGTGTCTCAGCTTCATACTGGCTCATAGTCAGAAACTTATTTTATTTGCATGACTTTTATTAATTGCAGCTCATGTGAGAAGCTTTTTTTTGGTATGAAATAAATTAAAACTTATAGTGATTGCCTTTTTGGAAAAGCAGACAGGCTGCATCTTTTTTTACCATTTCTATACTGTGATTTTTTTCATGCCTGAAACTGGTAGTGAAGTTTATGTCAGAGGACTCTGCCTATGCACTTAGAGGATGAAGTTAATGTCGCATTCACACCAAGAGCTAAAGAAAGTATCTGCGCGACTGAATTACATCCATAGACTGTATATACTATGGATAACTTGGTTCCGCCTTCCGTCATTATACAAATTTGAAGCCAAATTGCTCTCAGTATTTCCAAGATTTTCTCCACCTCCTGGAACCACCACTTGCGCAGTAGCGTTGTATGCATTCAGCGAGAAAGTCGCTGTGAGTCACTGTGATGACACTCGGCTCAAATAGTGTATCTCCCTGGGTGAGCTAAGCAATCTTCGTACGCCCATCGGCTGTATCAAGTGTCAATCATAGACAACTTGAACCCCCTAATAACTTTTAAAAATTGAGCTGCCCAGAAAAAAGAGGACTTGAGCACAAACCAGTCTTACAGTAACTACATGTCAAAAATCGCAAGCAGGGGGGAGAAAAATTTATATTTTGTGTAATAAATTTCTAAAGTTTGTCCACAGCTCCATAGGGATTGCTGGAGAAGGCTGGATTTTTGACCTATACTGCAACCCGTCACCAGAGGGTGCTGTTCTCACAGTGGCTTCACCCAGCGAGGAGGCAGACTCTGTCCATTCTATATACAGTCTATGATTAGATCAAGTCAATGCAAAGATGTGATTGGGCGCAGCAGATTTCCACGTTCTTGTGGTCCCTTGAAATATATTTTTGATACATAAATTAAAATTATATTAAAGTAAAATCTTACATCAATAGTTTTGTCAGGTTAGATGGTCATTAAGTGACAACTATCAACCCAAACATTTCAAGTCTGACTCAGCCAGAGATCACAAAACAGTAATTGTGGTCTTGTTTAAATCAACAGTCGTTTCCTGCTTGGATGCACTGAGCCAAAAGTGCTCCGTGATTATCAGTGAAACTTTTATATCCTTCATTTCCTGCATGAAAAGAATTAAAGCCAGCTTTACTTTGAATGTTTAAAAGGATCATCTTAAGACTCAGCAACATTAAAAACTACTATTGAGTGCAATAACACAACTGTTTGTGCATCTGGTGCAGTATAGATGTGTCACTGAGGATAGACAACTTCTTCAGATGTCCTCAAATATAAACTTGAAAATCTGTTGTGTCTTTCCAGCCGTCTACATCTTAATTTTCCCCAGGCTCATCCATTTGTAACAATTTTAAGAATTTTGTCTCTGCTTTTTGAACACTATACAGGACTTTGTGGATACATTTAAGGTGCTTTACCAGTTCACAGAGGGTGGTTTAAAAAGCAGGACTTATTACATTCAGCTTTGCAATTTTTGCGAATATCATTCACTTACTACAAAGTCCTTCTGAATAAATTCACATATGCTGAATCTTGAATTCTCCATCCACTTTAATACCACTGCTCCTGACAATTGAAAACACATCATACATAAATATATACCACTAATAAGTCAGCCGGTGTGCACCATTACATTATCCTGGTGGTCATAAGTACAGGCCTGTCATTCAGGATTAAACATCCTCACAATCACTCGCCTGTAAAGCCTTGACTTCCTTCACTGTCTTCAGGTTTTATCCTCTCTCTCTCTCTCTCTCTCTCTCTCTCTCTCTCTCTCTCGCGCACTCTCTATCTTTCTTTATGCAGACATAAACGAGTGCAGCAGCCTGAGTGAGCCGTGCAGCCCCGGCTCTAACTGTATCAACACAGTGGGCTCCTACACCTGCCAGAAGAAGGTCATAACCTGCAACCATGGCTACCATGCCAGTTCGGATGGAGCCAAGTGTGTTGGTGAGATTAACCTCAGTAGCACAACAGCATGGACAGAGGAGGCGGGAACTATAGCAAAATGTGAATGAAAGCATCGAGGTTTGTGGCTGGAACAGGAATACTCTATTCAATGGTCACAAAGTACCGAGAAAAAGACAAAATGTGCTTCAGTATCGTCCTTCTATTCAGAAGAAGACCCAACAATAAGAATTAAAAACTGCATTCAGTGCTGATGAAAATATCAAGCATAATTGCAGATCATCTATACTGGCTTTTTACTTCTTTTGGAGATCACTGAAAAAATTGGTGAAAACACATGCCTGAGTTTCTGAGTGTTTGTACAGTGTCTGTATTTGTGTTTCAGTGGGTCAATGCTAAGGTAGTACATCTTTGTCTCTGCCTATCTAGACATTGATGAGTGTCAGATGGGGACACACCGCTGTGGAGTGGGCCAGATCTGTCACAACCTTGCTGGCAGCTACCGCTGTGACTGTCAGACGGGCTACCAGTACGACGCAATCCGCATGACCTGCATCGGTACGTTTTGCTATGTCAGGGCTGCAAGATGATGATGATGAGCAGATTTGAGGTGTATTATCCAAATTGTTTTTGGCAGTGGAAGAAAAAATGAATGAGGTCTATTAACGCTTAAAATTCAAAACTTTCAAGATTCATCACTGAGAGTAAAATTAATGAGCTGAAAGCTGCACAAACAGACAGCCATCATGGAGAAAACTGTCTCTGTTATCTCAGGGCATAAACCATAATGACATTTTGAAATGGTTCAATCAATACACACAATTTGAGCATGGAAACAGGAAAAACCAAGTGTACTGCAACTTACAGACTTTTTCTCTCCCCTTGTGAGGCAGAAGTTGCAGCCAAAGCTGGATCATGACTGTCCTCCTTAAATATCATCCTGTTTATTGAAGTGAAACGTTGTTGCAGTAACATTTAGAGAGCGCCTAAACATGTCTGATGACATTTCTCATAATGACAAATGAGTTGGTAAAGAGGACCCAGTTGAGCTTCAAACAAACTTTTATCCCTGCAGGAGGAGAAGACGGTGGAGAAGGATGCACTAAATGGGCTCCCAAATAGTATAGAATATATATTTTCCAAGCAACTTTGTAGTGAGAAGCACTAAGATTATGTCAAATAATTCACCTATTATACTTATTTTCACCTTTTGCAGTGGTGCAGGATTTGCAGCTCCTCATTTTTCTCATACTGGCATCAATTTTAGCAGCATTCAGCCGCCGCCTGAAACTCCTTGTTTAGCTGCTTTCCCGGTGAAATCAAGACAAAGTGTTTGGGTGTTACTTTTTACACATCTTCGTATTTATGAAATGACTGGAAACTTAGACAGAAAACATCTGAGGCTTGCCAACCACACCCTCGCTAGTTCATCATTGTATGTGTTATATCCTTCACCGTTGTGTTACTAAATATAACAATAATTTCTTAGACCACGATGTTACGCTAAAGGTTTATTGACGTCGAGAACATAGAGAAGGCTACCCTGCATGCACCGGATGCATGTCAACTATGGGTCCTATGATAACCCAAAATACACAACAGTATGTTTGCTAGTGTTATATTCAGTGGCAAGCAGTGACCTTTTACTGTGGTCATGCTGAAGTGTCAACCCCATGCGAGCGCCCGCAAGGGTGCAACTCAAAAATTTCAACTCAAACATTTATTAATAAAAACACATAATATGGTTTTTAACTGCAATATCAACTCAGTTTTGACAGACACTCTCACACTCTCCATGTTGCCAACAAAGTGTGTGAATTTACAGTGTATAGATCGGCTGAATGAAAGCAGAAATATTCAGGACTGAAGGTCCTTACACACCAGCAAATTTGCAGAGCGAAGCGAAAACGCGAGACGAATATGCGAAAATATTCGCCGGTCCGAAAAATCGCTTTCGCTTATACACACCGGGCGACCATTCTGTGGTTACACACTGTCTCCCATCGTTGCTCTTGGTGCCAGTGGTGGTGTGTGTCGTGTGAACTGCAGCCGCATGGGTCTGTGACGTCAACAACAACATGACTTTTGATTGGCCAGAGGTCTAGCAGGTCCAGATATTCGCCTGCGAATCTCCGAAAAATTCAACACTAGAGCAAAAAAATAAAAGACGCTTTTCGTCCCGTGGAAAAATCGCCGCCGGTGTGGAAGCTTGCATTGACTTTATGCTGTATTAAAAAAAGGCGAATAAAGGTGAATAATTTGACTGGCGAATTCGCGCCTTGACACAGGTTGATGCACGCACACACATTAATGTAACCAGCTCTGTGGTGAGTCAAATGACACAATCACATGCTTACAAAGTTACCAACAACATTTTGGACTTAACAGTATTCGGAACTTGCTTGCGCCCATGAAGTGGGCTCAACCCGGGTTCAGCTGTGCTCGAGTGGAGCGGGAGAGAGGAAAAGCGTCCCGGCGCAGCGGCAGGGAGTGAGGATTTCAGCACCGCTGAACAATTCAAACAAGCCAGTTATGCGCATGCGTGTTGGCAGATAAGCTGCTTCAGTGACAGCATTTTTGCTATTCAAAATGCTCATCAACTGTAAATACAGCCTCTTGCACTAACTGTATTACTCGGTATCACAGTGCGCATGAGCGAAACAAGCTGTCCGCTTTCCAGCTTTTCGCAAGCAAAACGGGTCAGATTGGGCAGGAATTTAAGACCAAAACAATATATCTAAGGTATTGTATAACTGACCACACTGACAGATTAATATGTTCAGTGATTTTTATTGAAGGGCTTGGGCATGCACTGCATTTACAGCTTATTATGACCGCTCACCCCTGGTTATATTACCTGCTGTTATGTTGTCGCTTAGGTCCAGAGTTTAGTTGGTGTGTGGCAGCCATCAGCACAAACACTGACCGCCATATATATAGCTAGAATAAACATGTAGGGCAACACTGTTTATTACAATAAGACTAGTCAAAAACTCCCCACAGGAGCTTTAATGTCAGCGAGGGAAACATCTCAGCTCTCTTAAAAAGCTAAATCTAAAGTGATCAGCCTTTTCATGATCACCTGCTGCTAACCAGCCATCATTAGTGTAGTCACTGAGTTTCTGCTATTTACAAAATACCTTTCTATAATATCCATTTCACATTTCTTTCTCTTTTTTTCAGCACTCAGATGTCTCTACGCTCGAATAAAGAACCTCTTCTGTATAATACGCAATAGAAATATGATCCTTAATCGAAATTCTTGTTTTATTCTGCAAATGAAGGTTCTTAATTGCTGCTAACCTTTGAGCTCAGTTGATTGCCAATAAGAGACAATGTTTTGCACTGATACTTGAAGGTGATCTCAAATACTACACTGAGAGCCACCAGTGTATTTACCATATTAGCCAGATAGAAATAATTAGCTTATACTGTGTAAAAGTGTCTGTACACATCAGCGGCTGTGTGTCTTGATGAGAGCTGGCATTGAGTCCTCAGAGGCCCAGAGGTATCTTACTGCAGTCTAATGGCTCCTTCCTCTGCTCTGACAGATGTAAATGAGTGCTGGCGCTATCCTGGCAGGCTGTGTGCCCAGACCTGTGAAAATACCCCAGGCTCCTACCACTGCTCATGCACAGCCGGCTTCTCTCTGGCAATGGATGGCAAGAACTGTGAAGGTAAGCCTGACTGTTCCTGTGACAAAATAGTTGTTCAGCCCATTATTCAGATGGACTTTTCTGTTTTCTGTAAAGAACATAGAACATAAAGTTAAGCCTCAGGGGACAACACAGGCAGAAAATTCAAATGCAGCCTCTCACAGTCTTTGGCAGATCAAATATAGATGGTAAACTGTTCAAGAGTCCTCTGCAGGTCTTTGTTATCAGCAGAGCCTTTTTTCTCTGTTGGAATTTAATTCAGTCTCCATCTCTTGGATGCAGAAATCTTTTACATGCACATCAAATGGTTTCAGGTTTAGTCTTCTGTGGTAAAGACATGGCAGTGCTTCAAAGAGCAAAGCTGCACAGCAGCGTGATTCACATTATGCTCAGTTTGTCGCAACCATAATTCAGGAAACTCATTTAGTTTGTTGAGGTTTGTGTTCTCTGTTAAGCTGGAGCCTTCTTTCTTTTTATAATTATTAAAAAAACACTCATCTGAGTGAAATAATTAGATGGTGTTGAGTGTTTTTTAGATTTATTTGCTCCAGACACTAGTAACATGTCTTTCTTAGGAAAACAGTTTAATCAAACAGAGCATTATTCTCGCCGGAAAGGAATCTGAAATCTGCCTTTTCATGTTTCTTTTGATGATCACTCCCTCGTCTGGTGAAATGGTTGAGTTTAATTGGTAGTGAGAGGATATTTTTTAACATCTTGCTACATAAAACCAAGGAGAGATCAAGCCACCCATGAACTGATTGTTCCAGAAAATTAAGTGTTCATCTCTTTCAAGGTTGTCTTCGTTTATTGTGACTATATTTCACAGGCACACCTGCTGCCTCTGACACTCACTCCATTAATCAAATACTTACACCTGAAAATGGTTTGTAATGTGTTTTTCACAAACTACCGCACCTAAGTATTTTTCTTAAGGGGGGGTGAGATACAAGGAAGTAGTGGGTGAAAAACTAGCAGATAAAACGACTGAGCCTGAGAGACTTTCTGTAAACCATGAAAAGCACCGTAACTGTATTCTTTCTTTCTGTGTAGATATCAATGAATGTGACAAAAACCCCTGCAGCCAGGAATGTGCCGACATCTACGGCTCGTATCAGTGCTACTGTCGCCAAGGATACCACCTGAAAGAGGATGGACACACCTGTGAAGGTATTTCACACTAAAGTACACACATATCTCCAAGGAAAATCAAAAGTGGATTAAGAAGGCACCAAAACAAATGTAAACTAAATTGAATATTCGACTGTCATAAAGCCTGATGCATTTTTCTTCCATACTTATACTTAATGGGGCAGACACATTACTTCAAGTCAGTATGCACAAGATGTTGATGCTAGGTGTCTTCATGTCTAAAGAAACAACGTGTTGTAAAAATGAAACTTATGTTTTTAAGACATTTCATGCTAGAGCACATGTTAAATCTATTGACATCCAATACAACAGGCCAGCCATTCAGCTCCCTCATTAAAGTCCCACTCCGATCAGTTACTACTTAATGTGTTATCAATGGTCTTTAAATTGTGATTATGAAGTTTTTTGCCAAAATCACGTTACCTGTGTCATTTTCAAGGGCTTGTCTTCTCCAGTAGCTCATTAGCAATTCACCTCTGAAACCGCTAACGCACACGCTTGTTCTGCCATCGTCCTCTTTACTTTTCTGAGTCTGACCTGCATAGCAGTGCTCTGGGGGCGGAGCTTAGATTTGCTGCATAGTAAATCTCACTGTATCTGAACCTGCCAGAGATTCACAGAGATTTGAGTGCAGAAATACTCAGAAATGCAATTTCGCACTTAGTTTTTTTCATGATATGTCCTGTAGCATCAGAAAAATTAACATATGAACATGGAAAAAACAAGAAAAACATGTTTTCATCAGAGTGGGACTATAAGTTATCTCAGTGATAAAATATATTTATTGACACTGTCCGGCTGTTTTTTTACTGATATTGTAGTTTTTAATGTGGTGGAAGTGGTTTGCTACTCAGTTGTTCATTGTTTTATTCTCCAATCAAAAAAAGGAAAGAAGGATGTATATCAAACACATTATGTGCTGTTACCTCAGCTGTGGACACCTAAATAATTAAATCGACTGGTATAATCTTACTATGAGTGGCTGTGTTTGATCACATTTAATTCCAGACATTGGTGCCCCTTGGTGGTAAAGTCCAATCAGACAATAAAGCACCACTTATAAAGGCCCAAAGATCTCTTACTCTGCATCTCAGTGATCAAATCTGAGTGAGGAATTGTAAGACAAAAACAAAAGTGTAATCAAAGAACAACAGCAATACTGCCAACAGAGACAGCAGACAAACCAGTTACAGCAGGAATCCAAGTAAAATCATCAAAATGATGTGACCTTTTCTCTTTGTTCTTCAAAGAAACCTTTAAAGAGAAGCTGAGCACCTTTCAGGCCCCAGTTTTTAATTTTCCATGAATGCTCAGGTAAGATTGACAAAAGCCAGGTTCTTGACACCAGTTTGGTCTCAGGCGCCAAGAGAGAAAGTTACCGAAACTAATTCCCCAAACAGACATGCAAGCATTACTCTGTGCTCACTATGTGCTCTTGGAACTCTTTACCTGAACCTGCCACATGGATGTTTTTCACCAGATATTGATGAGTGCTCCCAAAGTATTGGAAACCTTTGTGCCTTCCAGTGTGTGAATGTTGCCGGCAGTTACAAGTGTGCCTGTCCTCCTCATGGATACACCATGTCTGCCAACGGACACACCTGCAGAGGTGAGACTATAATGTCAGTCATGTTTTTTTATTCATTTTCTTGTTTTTATGACAACTTTTACTTTCGACCTGAAGGTAGGCAAATATCGGTTTTGATTTTCGAAATGTAGAAATGTAGAGAGATTCCTCTCTAAATGTATTGTCATTTTTTCAGACATTGACGAGTGCACAACTGGCACCCACAACTGCTCATTCACACAGACCTGCTATAACCTGCAGGGAGGCTTCAGGTGTCTCTCCTTTGGCTGCCCTCACAACTACAAGAAGGTGTCAGACTCGTGAGTAAAGTCTTTTTGTCTGGGAAAGGACGCATCACGCTCCGTGGCCTGGCTTTTTCTTTCATAGATGTTGGCATATAAAATAAATTTGGCTCACAAAACTGAATTTTCGTATGAGGGCCTAACTCCGGATTGAATATTTACAGAATCTTAATGATGTGAGAAAACCGGATAAACAGGTAATTTTGAGTGAAAGTTGCTTTTATTGTATTTATTTATTTATTTTTTTGTTCAAATTTTCGAAGTAAATTACTCTTCTGATCACTGAAATAAATCATCTGGTCATCCGTGCCAACGCAGCAGCAGGACGGAGAGGGGACACAGACATGTCAGGTGTCGGGCCATAGAGTGCACCCCTGCCGTTGAATGCACCCCCTGATGAGAGCGCGGTTGAAAGTACACAACAAGGCGAAATAACCCAAGTTTTCCGTACCATTGGATAGATTCAAAAGTGTGGGCTTTTAATGATTTCATTCAGGCTATTCAGATAAGGCGAAAACAATAGCCCTCTGATTCGGAATATTTGCTGCCATGAAAATACCAAACTGGCTGTGCACTGGGCTCTGCCAGACGAAAATACCAGTGCGTGGGGCCTCGTCGCTGGCGGGCACGAAAATAGAGCCCTAAGTCAGATGGCTCGGATCAGCTCAGTCCCTTCTTGGTCTGTCTATGCAACTCCCCACTCTTCTGTGCTCCAGTGGACAGAAACAGCACACACACACCCACCACTTTGCCAAGAGGAGACATCTTATTAGTGTTATCAAGAGACACCTTGTTAACTTAAGTGTGACATGGTCTGGCTTGGGATAGAGAGAAATCTTTCATTCAAGGCATGGCTTGGCAGAAAGAGACCAAGGCTGAGATTGAAAATGTCCTCTGGTTTGCCTCAAGTGCCACACTGTGATTCATGGGCAGAAACCAAAACACTCTTGTTTTTGGCAAGAGTGTGCAAAGTTTATTGAGCAATGCATCAAACTTTCCTCCATAATTCTCATGTGTAATGAATCAGCAGTCAGCAAGAGAGTGAGGAGGCAGACGAGGATAGCCCTGCAAGAGGCACCTGGAGGTCATACAGCTGCTCGACTGTTTGTGTGCTAATACGAGCTTTTTCCCTAGACTTAAATGATATTTTATTTAATATACTGCACGGAAAATCCTGACCAATCCTGATAAATGTAGAAATGGTCTTTGACCTTCATTTACTCACGCACATAATAGCTCTATTGCAGACGCTGTACAGCCTCACAGCAGCACAGGAGTATGGGGGAAGTTTGTATTCTTAAGCCGAAAACATACAGGATCCATAATGAGTGCGTCCCGTCAGCATTGCGTATCTACTCCGTCGAGCAGCACTGTGTATGGCACAAATTATGCATATTTGGAGCACGGTAGCAGCGTAGAGGAGCCTCGGTCAGCCGGGCTCAGTATAGAGGAAACAACATGCTCACAACAGGTTGTTTTTCCTTTCTGTGGTCTATTTCCTGCTAATTTGGATATAATTCAGTGACTGTTGAGCCTCTTCTATATGTGAAAAAGCAATGTGATTTTACAGCTGTGGTTTTTGCAGGTTTACTTGTGTTTAATAAAGTAAACTATGTTCCTTTATGTTGTGCTGTTACCCTCAGACTGAGTTAGCAGTTAAAAGTCCTGTTGGGGTCCACATGGATCAGGGATTGACCATCGGATTGCTCTGTGTTACTGATAAATCCATAACCAGGAAGTATTTCTCATCTACACGAACTGATACACAGTCAGGGGTCTGCATATGGTGTTTTATTTTGAAATACCGGATGACGTGCGGTTTGATACCCTGTCTAGAACAATTTTCTCTGTGTAGATTGGCGCGCATTGGAAGCGTAGAGAAGCAAAAATAGACTCGACGCATATCTTTAGCAGAGCTGCCTACCTGTATGTTTTAGCTTTTATTGTCTGTCTCATCCCTTTTCTTCTTCCCCTCTTATATTTGTTGACTTCTCCTCAGACGCTGTGAGCGGATCAGCTGTCCTGCCAACTCTTTGGACTGTCTCAACTCACCAGTCCGCATCACTTACTACAAGCTGAGCTTCCAGACCAACATCATCATTCCTGCTCAGATCTTCCGGATCGGACCATCCCCCGCCTACTCTGGAGATCATGTCGTCATCAGCATTATTAAGGGCAACGAGGAGGGCTACTTCAGCACCAGGAAGCTCAACAGCTTTACTGGGGCCGTCTACCTGCAAAGACAAGTTCGCAAGCCCAAAGACTTCCTGATCGATGTGGAGATGAAGCTGCTGAGGCAGGGGTCGGTCACCTCTTTCCTTGCCAAGATTTATGTCTTCATCACATCCAGTGCCATGTAACACAAAAGAGGACACACACAGAAATAGACTGTACATTTCACATGGTGCTAAACTTTTATACGTGCAGACTCTTTTTTTTAAATGCCCCACAATCACGCAAGAGCTTATTGTGTGTCTTTCTTTTGTTGTTTGACTTTCTTGTACCAGCACATTTCTTGAGAAACCTTGTATTTGTATTTACCAAAGTATTTTTTCATTATGACTCTCAATAACACAGTATAGCTTTTGTTTACCACCATTGTAAGGTTGCACTCAAGTTATTGTCTTATTCGGACAGTAGCCGGGTGCTCCAGAGGTCACCGTAAAGGTCTGAACTGCAGGTTTGAGCTTTAATATTGCTTTTTCATGCCCCTGTGAGGAGATTATAAAACAGACTGAAGTAAACATTGATGTCTTATATGACCTAAAATGACTGAGAATGTCAGGATGATCATTTTGGATGTCTGTAACCACTGAGAGAGAGGGAAGTGTCAAACCAGACAATTGCAGAAGGTTGAAGAAAACTCATTTTTCCACTTTTTGCCAAAGACAATATCCATGCTCAGAGATGCATTTAATAATTTAAAGCAGATGATTTTTTGTCAAAAAGCACCACCTGTGCACAAACATGACCAAATCAGTAATGAAGTGAAAGATATTTCTTTCTCCACAGGGGGGCACTAAAATTGACACAAACAGAAAACTTCTTACTGGAGCTTTAATCCTTTGTGTAAATTTTGACCACAGACTGTATATACTATGAACAAGTTGGTTCTGCCTTCTGCCAGTGAACAGATTTGAAGCCAAAAAGCTCCCCGTATTTCCAGGTTTTTCCTCCACTTCCTGAAACCAACATTGTGCAGTAGAGTTGTATGCACTCCACCACTTGCGCAGTAGCATTGCATGCATTCGGCGAGAGAGTCACTGAGAGTCGCTGTGATGGCGCTCGGCTCAAACAGCGTATCCTGGGGTGAGCTAAAGTTTGTACACCCATAGGCTGTATCAAGTGTCAATCATAGAAAACATGAACCCCCTAATAACTTTTAAAAATGGAGCTGTACAGAAAAAAGAGGACTTAAGCACAAACCAGTCTTAAAGTAACTACATGTCAACATCATAACTAGAAGGGAGAAAAATTTATATTCTGTGTAGTAAATTTCTTAAGTTTGTCCACAGCTCCATAGGGATTGCTGGAGGAGGCGGGATTTATAACCTATACTGCAGCCCGTCACCAGAGGGTGCTGTTCTCGTGGTGGCTTGACCCAGCAAGGAGGCAGACTGCATCCATTCTATATACAGTCTATGGTTTTGATTCTTTTGAGTTTTGTTTTTTTTAAATGAACCTAATAAATCTTTATAGCACCAGTACTTACAGGCACTTTTTACCTGTAAAGAAACAAATTTGATTTTTTCTTTTCAAACACTTTTTTTCACATCAGTATTGTGGAGAAATAAAAACTGCATTTAGCTTTGTTAGCAGAACTTGAATCAGGCACCACACTATTTACTTTGCTTTAAAATTTACAACAGCGTTTTTAAATTTTTTATTTTTAAGGCTGCAAAAGCTTAAAATATTTTTGCTTCAGCCTCAGTGACAACATTTCCTGCTCTATGTTCATGATTATGATATGGGCATGAACCATTGGTATGTTTGCAGCCCTTTTTAGACTTCTTTAATTATACAAAAAGCATCTAATGAGAAGTTGTCATGAGTTTGTCATGAGTTTGTCAATTCATATTATATCAACGATGTGGTCCAATAAAATCTATTCAAGGTGCTAAATTTCAATCACACTCTGAGAACATCAGTTTGACTTGTGTGGTAAATGATAATATTCTAGTCTTGTTGGTTCACTTTGGTGCTATTTTCCTTCTTTCATAACTGGACGTATCTTTCTTTGTTACTGTGCTGTAATTCTCTCAGGGTGAAAATCTTACAGTTAAGTATTCATGACAAATTCCTGTGCAGCATCAGGAATGAATCAGTCTGCTGTCTGTCTGAACTCCGGACTGAATGCTTCCAGTGGTCACATGACATTTGTATCAGCACACCCATCAATAAACGAGGATCAAACCATTGTCTTTTGTCTTGTGATCAAACTGTGGAGTATCAGGGTCAGTTTTTACATATCATTGCCATGAATGCACTTTGATCAACGTGGCTCCCTGGTGTTGAAGAGCTGAATCCATGGTAAGTGAAAAATAGGTCAACATCTCCATCTGCTGGTGAGAGTGTCAGCAGACTAAGTGTGTCTCATCCTGTTCACAAATCTGAAAGGTAAAACAAAACTGTTTTTAAGCAACTTAAAACACAGTCAGTTTCAGTGTGCTGCAAGAGAAAGAATAAAGATCTAACCACCAAAGTCAGATACTACAAGTTCATTATTGTTCAGTTCTCAACATAAAAACATTTGACATGTGTTGCTAAAAATGACCTTTTTCATAGTCAATAAAAGAATCCTTATCTTATCATTTATGCTCATGTATCCCACCACACCACAAAGAACATATAGTGTGAGTTACACCCTCCAGCATACCCGCCCGGAAAGTGTGTGTCCTTCACTAGTCTGCCACTGCCTGTTATTACAACCAGAGCAGATAACTGTCAAATGGAAAGTAGGAGGAGTGACCCTCTCACATCACACCATAAAGACAAACAGAAGGTTTTAAAAGATGATATCAGTGGGGGTACTTTTTAAATAAAGCTAAAACTTCACAAAATAAGAGGATAAAAACATGAGTGATCGGTTAAAGGGATATTTCAAATATCCCTTTAAATTCAGATTGTGACACTGCAAAGACCATGAATACAGAATAATCACAATAATAGTCTTTTAACTCTGTTTCGTCTCTGCCACTGTCATCTTTACCTAGTTGTGTACAGTAGGCTGCTGCACATGCAAAAGGCAGAGTAAAGCAGGTTGATATTGTAAGAAAGTTTCTGTTTTTGTTTTATTTTGAAGGTCTACGCTGCCGCCACCTTTGTTTATCCGGTCTGGCCCGGCGTCAAGGCAAAAGAAATCACCACTGAGGCTTGTTTAAAAGAAATCATACAAACTTTATTGAAACAGGATAAATCCAACATGCCTTTACAAACATTCCAACTGTGAGAGCAATACATTGTCACCAAAAAATTACAATTAACAAGTACTCAAAGGATGGATTGGACCATTTCTAAAGGAACTTATTTCGCCCGGCTGGCGACGAGACCCTCCCCTGGGGTCTGAACATGGTCTCTCCCGCAGTTCCGGAAGTGTCCACGGCGGTAACAGGTGAGGTCGACACCTCAGCGGCCAACATGCGGCAACAGCGTGTAGGTGGGAGAAGAAGCACGCAGGTACAGCCAGGCGTATGGACAGCTCCGTGTTTCCAGCACAGGGACTCAGTAGTCCCCCCACTCTCTACCGACAGGAGACGACAGGCCTCCCCTCCTCACGCAGGATCCGCTCCCCCTATCTCACAAACTTCACTGTGTGCAACTCTAAAAGTGACGGACAGCAGTCCAGTGTCTCTCTCCCGCCTGTCTCTCTGAGCTGCGCCATGTTCCTCCCATTCTCACACAGGTGAGTGTCATCAAGTCATTAGTTGAAATAAATGCAGGGCTCTATCTATCCCCCTGAAGTGTCAACAGTGAGATAATGACTCCAAACATCATCTTAGTAGCCTACAATATTTTAGTAAATAATATAAGTGAGCTTAAAGAGAATCAAACTTTATTTGGGGTGTAGGTAGACTTGTAAAGGTCAGTACATGGTTAACTGTTAAACAGACTTCTACATAAATAGGGCTATTGCTTTTCTTACCAATATACACTTTTATTCATGCATCAGTGGGGGACTACCTGTATTATTTAGCTTCAGTTGAAAGCATTTTCACCCTGCTGAACATATAGACAGACAACCTTGTCTAAGGACACTCAAGGGAATTAAAGCCAAAGCTGGAATGTAACCATCAACTCGATAGCTCTAACACTGAGTCATAGCTGCCCACAAAGAGTTTCAGGAGTAGGACCATATCTTAGGCATGCCTCTTTTGACACTCTTGTGATTAAAAATCTCTGTCCTTCCTTTTTAACTCTCTAATATCAAGTATCGAAAGCTTTAAACAGGGAGTTTCTGAAGGCGGGCCACAGACTCCAGCAAGACTCATGAATAAACCTACTGAGCTGGAAGACACAAACATTAAAGTACCAAATGCTTCATTTTAACCTTAGCCTCTGTTGCTGTTAAGCAGTATGGTCACACAGTTTATTTGGAGATCTGCCAAATGAGTGACACTGGTCTGCTCTGGGTGTCCTCTTTTCTCACATCCGGCCATTGAAGTCCCATCCCACACATATTGGGGTGTGACCTCCAGTTATCTTTCCTGACGTCAAAGAGTTATCAAGACTACTACATCTATGGGATGTGGCCCACGCTGGTTTTGGCATGAGACCAGCTGGCTCTCTGATAACAATATTCTACCTTAATTGACACATGTATCACAGCAGTCTGTATATCCATATAAATTGAAAAGGTTTGCATAGGTACACAGCATGTGTTAGGTATTGTCTTCATGTCAGTCAGGATGGTGTGTTCACCACCAGTAACAATGCAGAAAAAAAAGAAAAACAATTGAATTAGTATGAATATTGAACTTTTACTATCAGCTCCTGAGTTTTCCCATTAAATTCATCAGGCTCAGCGTTGTTATCCTTGCTCAACAACATTCAAGCTTAATTAGCCTGTTTTTACTGGAGGCTGCATCTCAGGCTACTCATGAAGTTTATGTGGCGGATAATTGAGAAAATCTAGCAGCTCATGATAATAAGATTTTGTAATGAAAGATAAACTCCTTGTAGAACTGAGTCAGCTCCATAACAAAGCTTGCTATAACAGAGACGCATTAATATGAGTCTTACAACGGCACACCAGATCACAGTAGAATATGAGTAGGTGAAGCTAATTATGTTCATGTAAGCATTTTTAAAAATTATTATTATATTCATATTATATTTTTTATTTATTGTTTTTATCTACAGTATATTCATATTTGATTTTATATATGTATAAATTTTTTTTTTTTTCAAATTGACTTTTCCTTCGGGGAAAAATAAAGTTAAAGTTATTCTTATGAGCATTGCAGATATAGTGGCTTGTAAAAGTATTCATTCTCCAAGATTGCCTTGTATTAAGCTCCATCCATCTTGCCATGAACTCTGACCAGCTTCCCTATGCTGCCACCCCCATGTTTCACGGTGGGGAGGGTGTGTTCAGGGTGGTGTGCAGAGTTAGTTTTCCACCACACATAGCGAACAAAAAGTTCTATTTTGGTCTCATTTGACCAAAGAACCTTCTTCTGCATGTTTGCTGAGTCCCTCACATGGCTTTGGGCAAACCGCAAACAAGACTCCTTGTGGCTTTTTTCAACACTGGCTTTCTTCTTTCGTAAAGGTCAGACTTGAGGAGTGCGCATAATAGTGAGCTGTGGATCTCTCAGCCCTTGGTCTCAGGTTTTTGTGGTTGGGTTTCTGTGTTTGGCGACTATCACAGGTTCTTGTGATTTCTTTGTTTGGTCTATTTCGTTTTAATGATGTCTCAGCTCATGTGATACTCATCAAAGCTTTTATGTCTTCCACCGATTTTTATTCTTATTTTATCTATTAATTGCCAGTAATGACCCCCCCCCCCCCCCCAAGTGTTCTCTTATCGTTGCTCTGTTGTTTTATCTTCTTTGTTTTCCTGCATGTTAAAGCACTTTGTAAACTCTTGTTTTTAAAAGTGCTCTATAAATCAAGTTATTATTATTATTTTCATGTCTGAAATCAGGAATGAAACATGCTCATAGATTATCTGTGTTCAAAACTCTCCTCAGTGAACAGAAGTGAAGTTCTGCAGGATGACACTAGAGGGCAGCAGACTGAACCAACCACACAGCCACATCATGTTGTCCAAAGAATGTAAACTTGCACAATACACTTGCGTAACCCGATTGCTCATCAAAAGCATGCCCACATTTTCCATTCCAGCACATGTGAACACAAACTCTCTCCCAGGGGCTCCTAACCCGCACACCTCTCATTCCACCAAACTGCTCCGTTCAATCAGATTCCCATTGTCAAAGTGCGTCAGTCCAAGTGATCATGCAGACTCTGTGTGAAATCACGAGTCAGCTTTTCCATGGATAGATGTGGTGTGTTTCTTCCAAAACAGCGAACTCCCTCTGGGACAGCAGCGCCAGGCGTTAACATGGGTTTATGTGATAAATCTGATTGAGTGATTATAAACTATATTTTGTCTTTTTCTGGATTATCACAGAGGCATGACACTAAGTTTTGTCTTATTTTTTCATTTTCCCACTGAAGGCTTATCCCACTGAGCACTAGAAGGCTATTAGACGTCTAGTTTTTTTTTAACCTAATTTTAACGGTCTAGATTCTGTATATTTTTCAACAGAATTTAGACGTCGCACTTTAACCCATTATTCGATAAATATTCATTTCAAAAATGAGTTGCGTAACTGATCTCCAAGTACTTAACCAAAATAATTATGAGAGCCATTAAGTAATATACAGTGTAGTATAGATATAGCCCAGATTTCGATTTAGTCTAAACTTGGTCTAAATTTAGACAGCTAAAAACCTTTTATTTTAGACCTGTGGTAGCCTGATTTTAGACCAGTCGTCAAGGCTACATTTAGACGTCTATTAGACCTCTTTTAGACCAAAAAATACTCAGTGGGATAGATTTTGCTTCTCAAAAACCTCATATATGTCTGCTTTTAATGCTGCAATAGTTTGCAAGCTCCTGATTTGTCCTACTTGTCCAAGTCTTCCAAAGATTAACTTGTTGCTTCTTGATAAGACTTAAAAAATGTAATTGTGATGAATTCTTAAGCATCATAACTGCAGCCTCGATGTCTTCCTTTCAGGTAATGTAATGTTTTTCTTGGATGGGCCCATTGAAGGAATTTTTTCATGGTTGCTCCCACTGTTTCTCTAAATTTTTCAGCATATGTGGAAAGGAAACACTAAAAATGCACTGACTGGGGTGCAGAAAATGGAAGCAAAAGCGGAGGAATTGGTTGATTTTAATCCATTGAAATGATGGAAGAGATGTCAATAGAAAAACAGCTTTACATCTGAAAGTCAAACAGGAAACAGTGAGGCTGGATCGATTTTAGCAAGAATCTTGTATCACGTTGACCTTTATTTCCTGAAATCCAGAGAAATTGAGAAAATAAGGCTGATATTAATCAGGGACTCTTGCAAAATCCTGCAATCCTTTAAATTAGTGTTATTTTGTGCTCATATCAAGAAAATGACTGATGGTATCTTTTCAAATCACAACACTTTTTAAGCATTTTCACTCAAAAGCAAGCTGAACATGTAAAACCCTGATTCAGTTTCACATGAACCAAAAAGCAATGAGTTCAGTATACAATGTTTATGGCTATATGACCAGAGGAAAAGAGAGACTTTCCCTGAAATACCAAGCAGTGCTTCTCCCCGAGGTGCTGACAGTTAAAAGAGGGAAAAGACTTGAAAGCTCACTTCATCATCCCTTAACATTCTTGTTTCCGGCCTTCGGGGAATCTGGCTGACAGGTAGCTTATCACTGTTAAGTTCACTTTAATTTTTTCTCACATGCACAAGGTTTTCTTGCTTATGGTGGTACTTGTTAGCGAAATGAAAAGAACAACAAAGTGTGTCTCGATCTATTGAGTTTTATTTAAGTTCTTGAATTTGAGCCGTTGCAGGAGAAAAAAATGTGCCTACAGCATCTGAAAAGTAACGGAGAGGTGATTTTATTGTTAACTTTTTAAAGCTGTATTCCTTAAGTTTTAAATACAACCCAACTACCACGCCATATTCAAGGGATCACTCAGACTTAACACAAATTAAACTAGATATAAATAGGCTGTTTTGGCTTTGGCTTTGTAGTGTTAGGAATCAGACAACTAGCCACGCACACTTCATGTTCATAACCGAACTCATACAACCCCCCCAAAAACTTCTTTAAATAATCAGGATGACTGGAACCCATGATTTCCCACAAGTGAGCAGATGGGGTAAATGACATTATCATGCCACAAGTACAGATAAAACATGAGCCAATAACAACAAAGACTTTAAAATGGCAACTTGTGATAAAATAGTTTCAGAATAAAGACTGAAAATTTCCAGACGTCTTCTGCTCTATCGGGCCAAAAAAAAAGGATTAATATATCAACAAGAAATTGTTTTTTTGACCAGGAAAATGGGTTCATGTAGTGTAAGATTAAGAGAAAACCAAAGGTGATTTTTTTTTTCCAAATTTGCATGTGCGTTTTATCATATCGCAGGTGCAATTTAATTGTTAGTGCAAGTCCAAATATCGCCATTGGCAAAGTCGCTGTGCTTTAAGGATCCTGATGAGGTGTCTCCTACTCAAAACAATACCAAATGTGGCTAAACTAAAAAGTATCTCTCTGTGAGTCATACCTAAATGAAAGAAATGTTGATAATATGCTCTCTGTCCATGACACTGTCCTTCGTCTCTCACAAATGAGGCGCACAGAGGATTATTTACAAAAACGCATGCACAGGATACAAATAAAATGCACATAGTAGATATGTATAAAACGCACATTGGAGATACTACATTGCATGTGCGAGATACTCAATCGCACATGCGAATTAGAAAAAAACAAAAATTCATGTCACCTCCCGGCTCTGTAGCTACCAGCTGTTAGACAGAATAAAGAAAGTTTGGCACAAGCTGCTTTGAATACTTGGATGACCTCCTGGTTAACAGTAACAAGGCCAGTGCCACAGGTGAAAGCTGAATCAGTCCTGGTGTGGATGACTCAGTTCCACTAGTGAACTTAAAACAGAAAGTTTAAAGATAAAATTCAGGTATAGACATCACAGGCATCATCTGCTTTTAATAGCTCTAATAGCTGCACACGTGTTTAGAGTAAAGGACTTCCATCAGTGGTCGATATGACAGACTCTGGTGGTCATTTTTTAACTACCATGCAGCCTTCAGACCACCCAGTGCTCCAACTCTTGGTTAAGTGCGAAAAAATACTTTCCAGCAACTGTGAAATGTTTTGCTGCAGGTCCAATGGCAGTGACTGCATCGCATGAGCTCCTGCAGGGAGAACATAAGGAAGTGAGCGCTCCCATCATGGCCCACTGTGGTGTGTGAAGAGGATAGTCCTCTGGTCAAATGATTTCATCACAGAGATCAGGTATTATTAGAGTTGTTATGTACTTTACACGTGTTGTAATCACATAATATGACAGACTGAGGCCTGATATCCAAGAATCAAACCTGCACTGCACCCGTATAGTTCATTGCATTGCATCAAACGAAACGTTGGCCTCAAATTTAGAATAACTCTTCTTCTCTCTTTCATGTGAGCCAATGAAGTTCAGAGCTGAGCGCTTTGTTTGAAGTTGTCCAGCAGTGTGTTCGCTGAGGTTGGGTGGGTTCTCGTCTGAGTCGGGTTAGCTACACTGAGGGTCAGCCTGACAGCACGGGTCTTTGTACTTAACAAGAGGAGCTCGCACAGGTACATGGTGCTGCTTTGATCCTCGGGTCAGCTGAATCACTCACAGGTCACTCCAGAGCTGTGATTACGAAGCTCAAAGCTGCACTCAGGAAGATTTGTTTCAGAGCGAACAAAGCATCTTCAACCACATACACACTGCCCTGATGCTTCTCCTTGTATGACTACATCAGGATTTAATCTCTATGACTTCTAGTTATTGTACTGTGGCCCAGAAGGCTAGACACAGTCTACATTTTGAATATTGACAAGGGACTAGCAAATTAAACAAAAAGTACATTAATCTGACAAGATATGTGCACATGCATGAAGAATTTAAAAGAATTTAATCCTCAAAAACACCAGGATACAACCAAATCTCAGATTTCCATTAAAGTCAGACTAATTAAGTACAAACTGGAAAAAGCAGAAACAACAATGACAAAATTTCAAGACATTTGAGAACTGTAAAATAGTCAAAACCAGACCTTCATTCTGTGAAATAGCCCTTAAGACACAGACATTTAAAGCTGCAACCTCCATCCACCAGCATCTGGCATTGAGGGAGGAGGCTTAGATATTACTTGCTCCGATGAAAATCATGTTTTTCTTGTTGTCTGCATGTTCATACGACATTTTTCTGATGCTACAGGACATATCATGAGAAAAGTAAGTGCAAAATTGCATTTCTGAGTATTTCTGCATTAAAATCGCTGTGAATCTTAAGACCCAAATGACAGGCTCAGACACGGTGAGATTTCCTACGCAGCAAATCCAAGCTATGCAGGCCACACTCGGAAAAGTAGAAAGGACAATCGCGGAAAAACGTGTGTGTTAGCAGATTGTAATGCTCGTAAGGAAGCTAATAATGATATTAACTTTCATCATGTCCCTAAAGACATTAGTGTCCAAGATGTGAATAGCTCCTATGTTACCTGCCACTTCTTCTACACCGGCAATGTTAGGCTACAAGCTAGCGTAAAGTGTGCAGAGCAGCGCTGTCTCCACCCACGACTCAGAGGCTAACTGCTAATAAGCGACTGGAGCTCTGCAGAAGAAAAGCCCTTGAAAATGACACAGGTAACATAATTTTGGCTAAAAACTTCATAATCACAATTTAAAGACCCCTGAGAACACTTAAAGTTGTAAAGAAAAAAATGATCAACCTGGGACTTAAAGCAGTAAGAGCCCCGTGTCTGGCAGTCAGATCTCAGATATCCAGAAACAGCTTTAAAGTGCGTGGTGTAATTTTCTTCATTACAAAATGGTTTCGTTTAAATTTCCCTTTTTACTTCATCAATGTTCATCCAATCAGAATGGAGAGGCAACATACATTTCATGACATTTTGCCTTAGTGTTCTCTAATGCCCTGGTAGTATTTCATGGTTATACAAATAGACAGAAACGGGTTAAAGCGATTCTTGGAATTAAGTAGGCTTTGATCTGATGTTAATTTTAAAGTGATTACATCTGGTCTTACCTTTTATGAAACCTGCTGCAAGAAAGAAAAACTTTCAAGATGTGTACTTTGAAGGAGGTACAATTTTGTGGTTTTGACTCTGTGAAGGATCCATTTAGCATTACACACAGACAAATGATCTATGAGTGATAAAAGCATGTATATTGGTTTGGTCTGATTCAGGTTTACAGCCCCTAGAAAGACCCGCTCACTTTTCAAGTCCACAGAAAACAGACCAAAAGAGGAAACTGTTTCTCACCTTGACCTGGAGCGCTGGTCACATTTTTGTACGGCAGCAAGAAACTACAGGTAGGTTTTTAATTACTCACTGCATGCCATGATGAGTGCAGTAGAGCTATTATCAGCTCTGTCTCCACCCTGAGGCACGGCGTTAAATCCCTCTGCTCTTCTTCCAGAAGCTCTTCGTTTACAGGACGTACAGATGAGTTTGCTCTGATCATAACTGCAGATGTTTTTTTCTCTCTCTGATCATCTTTGTCATACTTTCCTGATTTATGGACTGTTTTACACTCAAAGACTTTTCTTTCCCTGCTCAGGGTTTTTCTGTTGTGTTCTTTGTCAAAAACACAAAAACAAAATGCTTGTTATTGACAGTCTGTGTTTTGACCCAGATTTTCCAACAGCTTTGATAAATGATCCTCTTTCCCCCCCAACTCAGACACTCATTTTGTGTGTGCCCTTATCATGTGAAAATATCAATCTGTGTCTATCAGTGAGCGCAGCAGTACGCTAATAAACGGTGTAAACTCCCGATGCTGTCAGCGCAGAGTGAGCATGGTTCCAGTCCTGTAAATGGTTGGCATTTTTGATGAATGAGGGTCTTAAAAATAGGAGAGGGAAGGGTGAGGGTTCTCCCTTGAGGGTTATGGGGGGAAAGGGAGGCTGCTTATTAATGTGAGAACTTAAGTGCTGTTGCAAAAGCCACTGAAAGAGAGGCGTGGCTCATACAAAAAGTAGGGTCTGCATCTGGTGCAGCAGAAGATGCATTCAAGCTTGTTTAATGTATGCAAAAGAAAAATGATCACAAATATTCCTCATTGACTTTCCCCAACGCTCAATTAATAATTGATTGTTTCAAGGTAAGTCGCACTGACCTCCAGAATTGAAGAGATGATTGACTTGGCATCATTAAATATGCAGAGAACATTTTGGATTTGACCTTTTTCTTTCTTTGGCTGCATAAAGCTCCAAATGAAGTGCTCTGCATAATAAAACAGTGTTTCAAACAGTGCTTCAGATTTAGGAGTTCAGCATTTGCCAAAGTGCTGTCATACACTCAGAATGTGACCAAAGTCAGCCACTCATCAGATCCGCTTGAGAGTGTGGAGAGCTGTCCTGTAGGTGGCGCCTCGAATAAACTCCTCCATAATGTGGTCCATTTGGTCTGTCAGGTGTAGGTCAAGGCTGTCATAGTGCAAAAATTAGATTATTACAGAGTAGATGTAAGTATAAAAAAGCTGAAAGTTCACTGCTCCATGTAACTACTGGATCATAGTAAGGAATGGTGTTGGTGCGACTGCAGCACATATTATGTCAAGGAGGTTAAAGAGGTGGAGGAGAGGTACTCTACCTGCACCTAGAAAGTTTTATAACAATTTGGTTTCATGTAAAAACAATAAGTTTTCACTGGATTGTACGTTTATGTCAAAAGTAAAGCCAAAGAGGTAACCTGTTACTCCACCCTTGACTAAAGTTTTAGTTTATCCCGATAACTGTGGTATTCTAGGTTATTTCAGGCCACTGTACGATAGCCTTGAGGTCAAAATCTGACATATGACAAACACTGTTGCACTTATATTTAGTGATGCACAGTATAATCAGCTGATTGATGCCAGTTTACAAAGTTTCTTGACAGTTTTGGCAGATATGAAAATTTCAGTTTTTATTTGATCCTTTATGCACCTCCATTTGAAATGTCTTTTCTTGAAATAATACAGTTGTCTTTGCATCTATAGTCAAATTACATGTTGTTTGTCATGTTTGTCTAGTTCTTAATTAGAAGATCATCACAATTAGAGTAACAGGTAAGGAGAAACTTTGTATTCTTGACAAGGAAAAAAAAGCTATGTAATATGGTATTGGCTAAAAATATTGGCACATCGTGTATCTGCGTAAATCCAGTATCATGTATACCTGCTCCTATCTGGGTGACTCTCAGTATTTTAAATTGATATATGTATAATTGTAACATTAGCATGTATTTTGCATGAAGCATGGTTTATATCATAGCACAGTTTATGCAGTAATCATGTCAACATGCCGATACATACTGCGTTTTAGCATGATGTGAGAGCAAAATACAGACGTAAGGTAAGAAGAGTTTGATTAATGTAAACCAAAGTGTGGACAGAGTGCTTTTTTGAATGGAAAGTTTAGGTGGGGAATTGTGGGGAAAGGCCAAGGCGAATGACAGACATCATAAAGATCATAACATTTAAAGCAATTCTCTGTTTAGTTACCAAGGTGTTAACTCGTAACATAAAAAATAAGCCGACAAAAAAACTGGGACACTTACTCCACAATACAACAAAATGAATACCATTCAACAACAGCGTGAACAGCATCACAAGGCTTCAGAGGCGTTTGAGCGTGCCAGTTTGCTTCAGCTGTTAGCCTGAGATATCATCTCAAAACACAATACTTGAAATGATTAAACAGCTTTGAGGAGAAGAACTGAACCCTGTTCTCTAATAGCCCACATTAAATTCAAAACAGCTTCTCATCTTGGAGAACAGGCGATAATCTTTATTCAGAGCTCCTGCTTTTATAAGTACATTAACTAACAGCCGTCATAAATCATTGGGAAGCTTCACTGCCAGCAGCATTACAGGGAATTCCCACTTTCCAAACCTCAGCCTGCTGGTCATGCAGTATGTGTCTGATCCTGCACACTTCAAGAAGGTGTGACTATCAACAGCTGATTTAAGCCCAACTCTCATCTCAAAGTAGATAATACACAGACTCCAGAGGCAGTGGTGAGTGACAACGATAATAGATTGGACCATTAGATTTAAATGAAAAGTAAAAGTGGTGTGAACACACTGTGAATCAAAATCACAGAATGCTGAGGTTTATTTTCATTTTAACAACTTTTGATTACATGGAGTCTGTTATCAGAAAAATAATCTACAGTCCAAGTAGACAAACTAAAATGTCTCAGTAACTTTTCTGAGTGCATCCTGGAGAAATTTCTGCTTTGAGTGACAACTCTCCCACTAGGCCATATGTGCGTCATCACTAACTGTAAGATGAGTGAAAGCAAAACACGTAATTCTTGCAAAACCTTAAAGGGTAATTCCGGTGTAAATTTAAGTTATGGTCAAACACACTGTAAACAGAGTTAGACACCCCCTCAAGAGAGATGAATGTTGCAGACTGCTCGCTTCTCTAGTTATACCAACTTCAGCAACGACCACATGATGGAAGTACACAGCAGTCTACGGCTCCACCGAAAACCTCAACCAAAAAGCCACTTTATAGCTACAAATAATGCTCAGAACAGCACCTAACTTCATCAACAGTACATATAGGGTCACAGCCATAGTACTAGTCATCAAACATCTTTTTAGCTTTGCCTGGTTTCTTTAACAAAGAGACCAAACACAACTCACCCACTCTCCTCCAGCAGCCGCTTGTTTGTGAGTACCATGGCCGGGACCCTTTAATCTTCCTGGCAAAAGTGATGTTGCAGAGGACAACATGCAAATGCACGTGAGGGTGAATACATGTGCCAAGCAAGAGGATAAATGTTCAGTTTCTGATAGATAGATAGATAGATAGATAGATAGATAGATAGATAGATAGATAGATAGATAGATAGATCTGACATCTGAGTGTGAGTTTTCTGTGTATAAACCAGTTTCTGAAAACTCATAATCCAGGTTCTGCTTACTTTGCTGTTAATCTTGGCTGCTATAATGCTGAGATACTGATCATCTCAGTGGGGTGAGAAGTGTTCAGCTTGCTTGGAGAAAAACCTGGGGGAAAGGGGTGTGTGCTGTTTGAAGGCTTTGGTTTTACTCAAGGGTCAAAGGAGAGATGACACCTGACCGGCCAACAAAGCACGTCCCGGCTTCCAGACTCTCAGTTGTCTTTCGACACGTGACTTTGTGTTTCCTCTTAATTCATCCACAAAGACCCGCCGGATGTTTTTTTCCCTCTGAAGTGTGAGATATTTGACCGAGCTCTCTGTTTGATAAACACAAACAGGTCAGAAGATCAATTTCATGGTCAACTCTTACAACACAGAGGTGATCATGAACTTAAGAGGTGCTTTTGCCATAAAAAAAGGGCAGTGAGGAACCAAATTTACAGCTTTTTAGACTACAATAGTTTTTTCTTTCTTATTTTGTGTTCACAGTATTTCTGCAGCCAACATCTTAGTCTTCTGGAGGAACAATGCATCAGGGACGTTGTTTGAGGAGTATTTTTACCTCTAGCTGTGACGGGACCACAGCTGAAGACCGGGGCCGGGTGTGGCAGACTTAAAAGAGGAAATGTTGACCAACTGCCTTGCACACTTTTGCAGTATTTACTGTGTAAACCAGGAGGCTGGCAGAGGAGCGTGTTCTTATTTATCTTGGCTCTTGGCTTATCAGTCGAGATTGGAGCTGTTAGGGGAAATATTTTTGTGGGTGGCCTCTCCTGTGCGCTGTGGTTTGGCTGCCAGGTTCTGAGGGAATTAAGTATAGATGTGAGAATCTGTACCCTCTATGTCATCTTTCTGTGCACTTAATCCCTTATCTAAGCTCTGCTCCTGTCTACTGTGGGAGGCAGAGCTCTCAGCACAATCATACAAAATCAAGAAAAATACGGTACTCTGGGTATGTCAGGCATGACAGCATTTAAACAGCCCAAAGTTTTAGACATCTGTAACAACATCACTGATAGTTTGCACCTACGGCTTCTCTGACCACCACCACACAACACTCACAATCATACACCAGTGGAGGACACACACTGGGAGCAAGGTGGGTTAAGTGTCTTGCCCAAGGACACAATGGATAGACTAGGAATAGGGTGGGGATCAAACCGCCAACCTTTCAGTTATTGGATGACTGCTCCACCTCCTGAGTAGTGTCTATTGGCTCTCCAGCGACAGTAACTCCATCAGCCTTCAGTACTGCCTCTTCCTGCAGCAATATTATGGACATATCATATCAGGAGGAGGCCATTGGAGGATATGGAGTCTATTCTAAGGGCGGCACAGTGGTGTAGTGGTTAGCACTGTTGCCTCACAGCAAGAAGGTCCTGAGTTCAAATCCGGCTCAGGGTGTTTCTGTGTGGAGTTTGCATGTTCTCCCTGTGTCTGCGGGGGGTTTACTCCGGGTACTCCTGTTTCCTCAGGAAACCTAAGTGGGGTTACGTTAATTGGCCACTTTCACTTTGCCTGTAGGTGTGAATGTGAGCGTGGATGGTTGTTCGTCTCTATATGTCAGCCCTGCGATGATCTGGTGACTTGTCCAAGGTATCGGCCTTCACCCGAAGATGCTGGGATAGGCTCCAGCGACCCCGGGAATGGCAATAAGCAGTAGAAAATGGATGGAGTCTATTCTAGATAACATGGATCATCCACTCCATGCAACACCTTGATGGACCAAAGGGTAAATGTACGAGACTCCAGACAAAGAATTTCCCTTTGGAGATCAGTAAAGTTGTTGTTTTAGTGAATATCATTGTACCATATTTTGTTATGATAGTGTCTTAAATTACCACTAATTTAACAACAACAAGAGCTCTCAGATGGCTCTACAAATGAGCTCAAGAGGAAAATTTGAGTTTTTCAATTTAGAAAAAACATTCAGCAAGAAGGATTTTTAAACCAAAAGGTAGGATTGCACAAAATTGGATGTAATCTGTGTTCTGCATTTCCCACTGTCACAAAGACGGGGCTCCAGCATTTCTGATAGCACAGTAGCATGGCACTGGTGGGAGAGTCCAAGCTTAAATACAGTAAGAGATACAGAAATTACATAAGTTAAATTGGTGTCATTATAGTTATCTCAGTTTAGAAATCAATCATCAACATGAGTTAAATAGACGATGCCACCTATCTGTAGAGTGGCTGTACCCCGCATGACTGAGGCCAGCTGTCACTCACCGCTACCATACACTAACTGGTGAATGAATGCTGAGTGACATGGTGAACCAAATTATTCAAAAAGAGGAAATTAGAAAAAACTGAGGCAGAATTATGCCTAACTGAAGAAAATACCTATAATTACAGCAGAGACATGAAACAAATGTCAAACAGCCGAGAAAGATGTTCTCTGGGGTCTGCACATGGTAAGCATGAAAGATGGTATTAAAATGGCCTGTCTTATGATCAGCTTCCGATATTTTGACAGTATCTTCTGAGAGGTTCTCGCCTGATGCGTCTCAGCCATGTGATACATGCAAACATCTCTGTCCTACTGAGCTGAATTAATCTGGGGGCTTGAATAAGCAGTGAGCTTTCCTCAGCCGAGTGCTCTTTAACCTGAACTTTCATCGCCTGACATAGGTGAGTCTGGCTACAACAAAGGATAATGGTTCTGATGACGGATCCCGGGGCTGTCTCACTGTGTGGCATGCAGTCTGCTCCTGTGCAACTGCTGTGACACGCTCACACACACACACGCACACACACACACACACAAACAGAGACTGTGACATTGCTGTGGGCCTCAATCATAGGTACTTGTTGGGCTCTGCCAAGATCGGCTCAGTTTCAAGGTGATTTATTTGGTTTCAGGTGAAAAGACTTCCAGCAGACTTGGATCCAAGTGAATCATGCTTTCAGAGTTTTACCCAGGTGCTTACATGCACCAAGAAAAAAAAAAAAAAAAACAGCAAGCAATGGCAAGCAAGGTTACTCACAGCCCTAGAAAACGTTTCTGGGCATTGGAGTCACAATATGAAAATTTCAACATCATTAGTCATCTTTTTAAAATGTTTTCATGTAGGAACCCTTAAGGCCACTGTCTTAAAATCAAGTTAACAGACATGAGCCGGGAAATGTCAAACATGCTGTAAAAGAAGTTGATGTAAATTATACTCAGCATGTCAGAGTCTTTCTTATCAGAGGCATTAAGGGAAAATCCGTAGTCCTTATCTATTTGTATTATCTCCAGACATAAAGTTGGGCTGATTCTTAGAAATATGGTTCTGACCAATGATTCTTGGATCTAATTTAAATTGGTGGTTATTTTTTAACTAATTCAACAATTGAGCCAGATAACTGAAGCCACTCTATGTCAGAGAAAACTCTAAAAAAAGACCATAAACTAAAATTACTGTACCATGAGGAGATAACAGCTTGTAACCATCGACACACTTACATGCTATTTAGATAAGCCAATTTGTCAACCATTGGTGGTATTGTGTCTCTTCAAGCTTGGTGCCTCTACCAGAGGCCTGGGAGCTTAAGAGTAATATCTTTGTTCTGGATGTCTGATGGATCTGTTGGAGCCACTTCTCTAGTGTGGGGGTCCCCTGAGTTCCATTGTTGTCTTCATCTTCCAGGCTTTCTCCAGCTCCTCTTTGAGCCCTTGGTACTACTCTGGTTTCTCGTGTTCCTTCTTCCTGATGTTGGTATTGCTTGGGATGGTCACATCTACCACAACAGCTTTCCTCTGCTGTTTGTCTACAATTACAATGTCCAGTTGGTTGGCCATTACCATTTTGTCGGTCTGTGTCTGGAAGTCCCAGAGGATCTTGGCTCGGGGTTTCCAGTCCATATTCTGCACAAATGTTCCTGTACACTATACCGGCTACTTGGCTATGGCGTTCCATGTATGCTTTTTTCTGCCAGCATCTTACATCCTGCCGTTAGGTGTTGGACTGTTTCAGGGTCCTCTTTGCACAGCCTGCATCTGGGATCTTGCCTGGTATGGTAGATCTGGGCCTCTATTGCTCTGGTGCTCAAGGCCTGTTCTTGTGCTGCCATGATCAGTGCCTCTGTGATGTCCAGCCCTCTCCAGCCATTGGTAGGATTTTCTCATATCAGCCACTTCAGCTATCTGTCGGTGGTACATCCGATGCAGGGGTTTTTCCTCCTGTGTAGGTTTCTCTGGTTCCTCCATACCTGTCAGTTTCCATTGTCTGAGCCACTCACTAAGCGCTCCATCTCTTGAGGCCATCTTCCTGACATAGTCATGGAGCTTGGATGTTTCATCTTGATTGGGGCTCCGATGCTCACTAACCCTCTGCCGCCTTCTTTGCGCTTAATGTATAACCTCTGGATACTGGACTTGGGGTGAAACCCCCCCATGCGTGATGAGCAACTTATATATTGAGACAACAGTGCTGTAGATGATCTCAATAATATTGTAGATCTGTCCAGCAGAAAATGCAAATTATGTAACTACCTATGTCTATGTATGTTTGTATGAATCTGGGTATGCCAGTTTCATCTGGTGGCATATGCCTTTTTTTTTTTTTTTTTACTAGTATGCCAGTGGCAAAGCAGATTCTCATTTTTTGTTCTCACTGTTCGTCTGACTAGCTGCACCTGCATAATCAGCTCACAGAAAAATGATTTAAACTCTTCGGTAATATTTTAATTCTGAGTCAGCTGGGGTTTTTAAAGTGCAATGTGTCATTCAAAAGCACAGTGGCAGAAATAAGACACTGTGGGGACTTCTATTGAATGGGATAAAACAGTGTGTGATTTTCCAAAAAATAATAAAAGTTTGATTTCGGACCTCAAACCCACGAACACTGATATCCCTAAAGTAATCATCAATATTATATTTATAGTTTCTGACAGTTATACAGCTTGTTCCCTGGTTATCAGCTCAGAGTATCATCTCGTCTCTCTATCTGTGTGTCTATCTCTATCCTCCACTCAGCCGGGTGTTCCTCCACTCTTTCCCATGAGTTGCTGTTGCTTCGAGTAACAAATCAGCTCAGGAATGCATGTTGTCTCTTGCACACGATTTTAAGGCCAAAACATTACTCAAAGTCATGTAATGGACAGCATTCGCTAATGATTAAGAGTTGTTCCTTGGCTTCTGAGAAACGATGTCTGTAGAGAATTAAGTTTTTTTAACAGACGGTTTGAAATGTCCCGTCTTAAAACTGAATCTTGATTGGATATCTGAACGCTCTCCTCCAACTCTATCTGTCTGAGCAGGAAACTCTCCTGTGATTTACACCTCAAAGACTCCCAGCAGCAGCAGCAGTGTGGTATTGTAGGTTAAATGTAGCCTGACCTGGGGCAAAGCGGTAGAGTTTCTGCTCGTAGTCAACCACCCCTCAAAGACTTGATGTTTCCTCCTTCTCAGATGGAAAATTGATCCCATCCACAACTAATGAACATCCTTTCACTGGATGACAAATGGAGGAGACAAAATGTGTCGTGCCATCATAAAGTATTTTCTCTCTGAGCAGTGCTGCCTGTGGATGTGGGGAATGTGAATCTGTTCTGTTGTGCAGCATTCAGGCAGACAAAGAGCTGGGCCAGGGCCGTCAGCGACTGTGGGACATACTAAGCATCTGGTGACAGATCCGTGGGGATGCATGACCACTTTACACTGGGCTGCCTGTGTGTGGGAGTCCTGGATAGATACATGGAGTGTTTTTACTGCAGACTTAGTGCACACCTCAGGAATTCCGGCATGGTCCTGTCCTCACTAGTAAAACCTGCTTGTGTGCTCTACCCCAAACAGCCATGTGTTTAATTGTCTGTGGTAGGGGCCTGCAAAGTGCCTTCTCTTTCCCCATCCGTCACATGAACTTATCACTTGGTGTTTTGCCTCAGGCGGAATAAATCAGGACTAAATGCAACGCTCTGCTGCATTCATACTGAAGTTGTTTACAAGAATCTGGAGGCTTTGCAGACAGTTTGATGATTCAGTGCCGATGATTCAGCAGAATGGTAATGAAAAGTTTCTTTTAAAGGTCAGAGTTTGTAAGAACATACTTGTGGGAGAGGACTCTGTCTTTTTCATTTTTGAAGTCTTGCTTGATAGTGTAAGCAGATTTTATCTGAAATAATGGTCTGTGAAATGTAAATGCCTGGAATTGTGGCCTGTTCTTCCACGTTGACCAAAACACAGTAAAATCACTTCTGTCTATATGTTTGGCAGATTGAGTCCCTGCACCAACACTTGTACTTCACAGACCATCAGATACTTTTAAGACTTTATGTGACGTCTTTAGTCTGACTTATATATTTTCTGTATTATACAGCAGTTTTGTTGTCCCGTGGCCTGAAGTGCACCTCCTCAAAAAAGGTAACTTTGAATCAAAACCAAGCAGCGACCTCCTGTTTGAGGAATGAAGCTGATAGAATACTGGAGTACTGCTGACTGCAGTACTCGAGACTGGAAACCATGTACACATTAAGCCAAAAAGACTCTTTTTAGAGCACGTTTACAGCCTGGTTAAAGAAAAAAAAAGTTTTGGTCTGATCAGCTCAATGTTCCACAGCGCCTGAAACAAAGCAGACTGCAGGTTCTGTGATCGGTCCTCAGGGTTTTAAAGATATCTTTGGTATCTGCTTTCCACTCTGATCCAGTGGCTGTACCAACCCCTCCAACGTGTCCTTGCTTTTCCTCTTCTTATTAGCTGCAGGCATAAACCGCTGCTCAACATTTATAAACTTCAACCTAATACTCTGGTATAGGTTGCCATGGCTACCTGTGTAGAATCAATCAAAGCATGGAGCAGAGCTAGAAAGCGGTAGTATGGCTAAAATAGAAATTGCACTGCCAGATCACACATGGATGAACATAAAGTGCTGATGACAGTGTGTACCTCCCCATAGCTTAGGCATAAAGTCAACACAGAAGTATAAACCCTGCTTTACACAGTTTGGTAGTTTTAATAAAAGGAATTGCATGATTTTAGATGATCGTTTCAGGTGATGATGATGTTGTGAACACACCAAATCATTTCAGTCATATTTCTAAATTTCTTTGTATTAAACATAATTGATTTTTTGGCCCCTTCTATCTTGGTTCAGCATGCCGGTAACCCATGATAAACTGAGTGTGTACTTGGTAGCGCTGCATGATTTTGGCCAAAGATAAAATCCAGTTTTTTTTCTCTGAAAACTCGATTTTCATCATCATAATCAAATAATACAATTACAAGTTAAAATCGATAAACCATGCAGCCCTAGTACTTTGGATGTTTACTGACTGACTGACTGACTAGTGAACCAGCACTGTTAATGCAGCAATCTTTAAAATGCATAAATACTGTATGTCTTTGTTTGAACTTTGCCACCTTCTCAACACAGATTGTCTGAGCTCTACATAAAACAGCTGAGAGTGCGGTTTGTTTACTGGGTCCAGCCAATTACTGTCATTGGGTTTCCTCAAAATGCATTAAAGCCATTTGAAAGCCATCCATATCCTAATGTATCAGCATTGTTTTTACCTGGAGAGAAAACACTGACACTGTCAAATCTGGCTGTCATTTCTGCAAAAATTTGCAATCTTTAACATCAACTATAGTTATCTAATATGCATCAATGATGACCAAACACCACTTGACACATATTTTTTTACTAAATATTTTTACCCACTACCTTCCTAATGACTGTCACAACACAAATTTTGGAATTTTGTTATCCACTCGTCCACAGCTTGACCTAAAAAAACAGGATGATCCTGATGGTCTGACCAAGTCTGGACAGCTCCTATACCACTGCACTACTTCAACACCATCATGGCACAGTCTACTAAAAACCTGATCAGGCCTGAACTGTTTAACCTCAACAGGTTTCATGGCATATCGAATGTATGCACGAGAAAATAAAGACGAAAGATAGACATGAATTTTTAGATCAAGTGTTGAGGCATGCACAGGCATTACTGTGAAGCCCGTAAACAAACTTGTTTAGATGTTTGTGTGATGATGAGAGGACATTCTTGAATCCCTATCAAAGACACTTCAGGTAACAGCGGGGTTCACGGGCCTCAAAGTTGGCAGAGGCTGGCATAATCCTGTCTTGTTGTCTTACTGCTGCCTGTAACTTGATGTGTTACTCCTTTGGCTATGAATATCTGAAAGCATGCCAAGCAGAAAATCTTTATGTGCAAGATATTTCAGAGCTCTCGGTGCATATCAAGTAATCGTGAGAGAAACTGGTGTTCCTGTGGTGTAGTGTGAGGATAAGCAGACAAGCTGATTCAATCATGACGTACTTACTTTCTGTAAAATATAGAAAGATATACAATTATCTTAATTTGTGTGCATATTACAGCACTTAAGCTATGGACACTAATCATGTGGTTACACTAAGAGGCTGTTTCTTAAATGTGTCATCCATAATTCTGGTCATTATTTAAAAAACAACTATCACAAAAGAATAACAAAATGTAAAAGGTTGAATAAATCTTTGTTTGAGTGTCCTGTTTCATTATTATTGATTTAATTGGATTTTTATGCATCTACTATGACTGTACATTATCAAATTATTTAATTAAAGCACCTAAAGAGCAAAAAATCCTATTAAGTCGAGTGTTTCTGTGTTGGTCAGTACATTTAAGTGTATAAAAAAATTTAAAAAAACAATTTATTGCCTTAGTCCCACTGGAACTGGACTTATATAAAAACATGTAAACATGTTGGTCAGACTGAAATTGCATGAAACAGAGCTCCTCAATAATGCAGTTGTTTGAAACTGCTGACAGAGCTGCTATATCGATTCAGATGCTGTGAGCAAAGATGCAGTTTTGGTAGCACCTATTTCCTGTCCAAATCAAATACAATAAAACAAATTCAGGACCCAGAATTATCTATTACAGCCCCCTAACATCAGTTGATTTTAGTAGCACACTTGAAAATATCTGAACTTTTGTAAGGCTTTTCCACAAGTCAGTGTGACCAATCATAATCTAGACAGGGCTGGACTTATAGTATCATCTTTGTAAACAACAGTGACAAAGATGTGCAAAAAAAGACAGACTACACCATGAGGCAGCATGTCCAGAGCTCCTAGCTGTAACACAGTTTCTTATTAATCCCTGGGCGGAAATTCACCCCATGTGGATGATGCAGTTCTTCTTATCTCTTTGCTGGTTTTGTCCTACTTGTGTTTTCTGATTGATCGTCTCATCTCTTTTCATTGCTCTTAAAGGGTCCACACTTTAATGTATAAGTTAGTTACAAAGTTACAATGGAGGATTTCCTCTCCAAAGAGGAAGCTGACACCTTCTACTATGAGCTGGATTTGCATCTCAACTATAACTGTAACTTGGGGCTGTTTTAAAAAGAGCTTCCATGTAGGCTCTGGAGCCTGAACTGTAAGATACATTATAGCAGCAGCCAATGTAACATGAGCTTACTGCTTAAAGCTAGAACTGGAAGATAACAGCTAACCCCATACCTCTGTAAAGACAACTTCTGTGTAACTTGTATGACCACAATGCTGTTCAAAAAGAGACAGCTACACTGGCCTAAATATCAGAGGGGAAAACACAAAAGGATAGATTTAAAAAGATACGACATTCCTTTATTTGTCCCACAAGGATAAATTCCAAAGTTTACAGCAGCAATAAATACGAGTTGGTAGTTCAATCCCCCCCTATCATGAGTCTATCTGTTGTGTCCTTGGGCAAGACACTTAACCCACCATGCTCCCAGTGTGTGTCCTCCACTGGTGTATGATTTGAGTGATGTTTGGTGGTGGTTGGAGAGGTTATAAGCGTAATACCCGGGTATTACCTAAAGGAAGCCCTAACGCCCCAAAAACTTTTTTTTAGCATTTTTCAATTTTTTTTGGTCTAACTAACTCCTAAAGGTTGGAAAAAAGTTCCTAAAAAGGTTTTGGACAGTGATTTTAATCCTAACCCCCAAAACCTTACACCTTACCCTAGCCCCGTAACCCAATACCCGGGTATTACCTAAAAGAAGCCCTAACACCCCAAGAAATTTTTTTTTATTTTTCAGTTTTTTTTGGTCTAACTAACTCCAAAAGGTCTGAAACATGTTCCTAAAAAAGTCTTGGACAGTGATTTCAACCCTAACGCCAAAAACCTTTAACCTTACCCTAGCCCCATAACCGGTTTGCGTTATAAGCGCAAACTGGCAGCCATGTTTCCTTCAGTCTGCCCCAGGGCAGTTTACCACCACCACCAAGGAGTGACTGTGTGAGCGAATGAATGATGTATCCAGTGTAAAGCACTTTAAGGGTCTCCGATAAAGTGCTATCAAATCAGATGCATTATTTTCATTGTAAATAAAAAAATATATATATGTCTCTTTGAGCAAAAAAATGTTCTGACAACCTGCTACATGATCGTCGCGAAGATAAGAGCGGCAGAAAATGAACAAGTCCACCTTTTTGAAACACGCGGCTCCGTGTAAAAACATATTAGGGGGATGTGTGGTGGAAGTATCACAGCCTTGAGGCATGAACCTGGAATTCACCGTTTGTTTAGCGGATAAGAGAGCGCTGCCGGTGCTGCCGGCTACAACAGGAGGTGGTACAGAGTTCAGGTGCAGGTAAAACTCACCTGACAGACTGATCTGGAGCTGTCTGGCTGCTGGGAAACACAAATGTTGGAGGAGGGGGTGGGGACACATAAAGGGAACAGTGTTTGAAATAGGCCACCTCTGAATCAGATCCTCAGTTAAGAAATGCACCAGCGACAGTAGACAGGCAACTCATCCAAGCTTTATGTGAATAAGTAAAATTTCTCTGAAGCAGAAGTGTTTTTTCTCTCTCTCTCTCTCTCTCTCTCCCTGAAACGTGCAGCAATCCACAGTTTGGTCATCCATCACAGAATTTGTTCAAACTGGCCAAACATGCCAAAGGCTTTCAAATTCCTCAACTGATGACCCCTCTAAAGGTACACAACAAGACACACACACACACACACACACACCCAAGTAAAATGATGAACTAAAATATTAGTTTGACTTGTATTAAAGCAGAGCAGCAGCAGACATGCATGTGTAATTTTCTCAAATGAAGCAAAAGTGAGCAAAGCAAATTAAGAAACATTCCCCTTTCTAACCCCGAGGCTGTTGACACCACAGTATCAGCCTGATCTGCAGGACTGGTGCTTATCCATCTTCCAAGAGATTGAGATCTCACTTCAAAGAGGAGCTCAGCGCTTCCTATCATTACTGGTAAGTTATAAACCTGTAATTAAGTCCAAATTATGTCTATTAATAACCTGCATGGGAGAGGTTGAGAACTTAATGACTTAATATGGAGGTAGGATCAGTGAGGGGACGTCTATGAAGACATGATAATTTGAGGAGACAGCCTGCGTGCTCTCACTGTGACAATGAACAGCATGGACCAGGTGTTGAACTTCCTGAATACAGACATTCAGCATGCTTGTGAAAGGGCTGTCACCCTCCCTGTCATTACCCACAAATACCTGCACCAGGTTCCTCCTGACTGAAGCTCAAACTCCTATGCTTTTCAGCTTGAATCAACATTTTTTATAGAAACATCCTGATAACACCAACTACAACACTCATGGCTGTGTCTTTTTCAGCGTTTAATTTATACTAAGTCTGTGACGATGTGGGTGGGCCTTTGGCAAATATCCATCGCTCGCACTCTTGACTCTGACATTCACAGACGCTCAGGATTTCTCCTGCCAGCTCAGCCAAATTAGGTCTGGTAACTCATTTATGGATTGTTGGAATTGGAGCACTTTTAAATTAGTAAAAAGTTCAATCTGTCGCACCAGATTTTTTGGACAACCTGACCAAGAGAGAGATTTCGGATTCCTTGAGGAGGATGGTCATGGTTGGATAAGAATTTATTGGCTTTTAGTGTAATTTGTTTGCTATAAAAGTCAGACAGAGACCAGTGTTTTCACCCTCAGCCTTCAGGATGTCCTCCATTCGTTTCCTGATTGCCATATTAAAACGTTGTTATCTTGAAAGTACTTCCTCCTTGATTGATTCTGTTTCAAATGTAATGAGGAGCCTGGTACTCTTCTACAGTGTATGTATAGGTGTCAAAAACTCCAGATGATATGGAGAAAAACCTGGATTTGTGTTCTAAATGAATAGGCCAAGCTATTCCCATGGACGAAAACTGCGTTAGCTACATCCTGAAGATTGCTCTAAGGAAACATGGACTAAATAATTTATGTTTATTACAGGCCAAACATGTTACTGAAAGATATAAAGAGACGTCATTCAAGTCATAGGTAAAGGAAAGAACTTGCATGGTAAGAGGTGAGACTGAGGTGTTAACATATCTATGTAAACTGCATATACAAGTTCTTGCTCCTTGTCATTTCTCAGGCTCCATCTCCTCATTGTTCCATCAGCAGTATCTATGAGGATCTTCAGTATAGATCCCTGCAGGTTCTCCCTCCTTCCTCTACCAATACACCACATGTATGATCTGTTATCATACAGTTGTTAAAGATTTCCTTTTTGTTCCAGACACTAAGGGCCTTACTTAAACAATCTAGAGGTCTAAAGTGCAGGGCACAAAGTAAATCAGGGTGTGTCCGACCACAGTTTCCCAAGCGATGCACAACCTGGGTGTTAAGTGAGGCACAGGGGGCAAAGAGGTTGGATTAAGACACCAATTATTTAAGGTGTGTTTTGGGCGTAATGTGATTTCAGCCTTTGTAGTTAATTACACCGGGCTTAAACTGGTGCGTTTAACTTTTCCCCTTCTGTGGAGCCTGTGAAATTGCTGAAACACACACAAGGTCACTGTATGAGTAATATCAATGCATTTATTGTTGTTTAATCCAAATCCTTCTGAATAGCAAAAATGAGAGTGACTTTCCCCGAGACATTCTATTCAAGGCACAGCAGTGTAAACTTGACTGACTATATGACAGTATAGGACAGGATCTAATGATGACTGATGTACTGTGTGCTTTCACATTGAAAACAGTTTAACGGTGAATCTTAACTTATTTTTGCTGCTAAATCACGTCATGTGACTGCTTAAAAAATTAGGGCAACTCATAATCGACCCAGTTCAACCCCAAGTCAATCACCTGTCTAGTTAAGTGCAGCAGATAATTGCATATTTCAAGAGAATCGTTCAAGAAGTGATGCAAACAGGAAATTTAGCCAGACTCTTCCTTACGGTCACTTTTTTGAAAAATGACGTTTGACACGAAATTCCAGATGGAAGCCATTTTTCAAGATGGCCACCATTTCTATCAAATCCTCATTATTTTGATAGTTTAAATTGCCACAAAAGCGTGAAATTTGGCACAAACAGTCTCTGGAGGGGCACTCTTTCGAACAATGACGTTAGACACTCGAAAAATTACAGATGGCGGCCATTGTTTTCAAGATGGCTGACACTTAAGCAGAACATTGGTATGTCGAGTGTATATGGGTCACTTGACCAGAAACTGCTCGCAACCACTGGAAATTTTAAGATTGTAGCCATTCTTTGAGATTGCCAGCTGAATCCCCAAGATGGCCACCATTTCTGTGCTGTGTTTTTGGACCCATGAGGACCAATGGCATACTGTTTTTTTACGCCTTCACAGGTTGGGATACTGTATTAGCCTTTCGCAACAAAGGCAAAAAGACTGCCTGGCAAACATGGGACATTTGCCCTGAGGCCTCTCTCATCTTCAGCAAATTAAGTCAATACCCTCCTGTACTGACTGATGGCGACCTTGAGATCCTGGAGAAGTCTGTGGTCCTGATGTATGATAGATCACCTGCAGCTGTTAGTGTGGATGAGGCTAGACTTGACATGATTGCCCGAAAGCAGAGGCCATATGAAGCCATTCCTCCAACAAGAACAGCTCTACTTCAACACACTAAACATGCAGCATATCATGCAGGCTGCATACCGGCTCAGGCAAACCAACACCAGCCAAAAGCAGAAAGTCTTGCTGACTGGGGAAGGAAAAAGGTTGGTGAACAATGTTGGGTCTTCTGGACAGTGAGTACACTAGGAACAGGAGGAGCACAACCACATCCCTACAAAATGACCTCCAGCAGATCACTCGTGTGCATGTTTTGGAACAAACTGTCAGAAACAGACTCCATTGGGGTGGCACGAGGGCCCACATCCACAAGTGGGTCCTATACTTGCAGCCCAGCACAGTGCAGCTTGTTTGGCATTTGCTTAAGAAGACCAGGATTGGCAGATCCATTCGAATATATGACAGACGTGAGAGAGTCTGGCAGTGCTGTGGAGAACTGAAACATCAGTGACGGTCTCAGAGATCATATCCTGCGTGGGCTGCTCAGACCTCCAGACACTAGCCAGAGGCTCCCTGACTGCTGTTTGGTACTGGGATGAGGTCCTCAGACCCATTGTCAGACCAGATCCTGGTGCAATGAGCTCTGGGTTCCTTCTGGTTCATGAAATGCCTGGTCCCATTTTGCTGGAGTGTGTCAGCAGTTCCTGAATGACAAAGGATTTGATTTTTCCAACAGGCCTGCCTGGTCCAGAATCCAGCATCCAATCCAACACCTGGGACATCATTTATCCCTGCATCGCCGCAACATCACACCGCAGACAGTCCAGGAGCTGACCGATGCCCTGATCCAGGTCTAGGAGAAGAACCCACAGAAGACCATCCATCGACTCATCAGGGACACCTCATTTTGACAGTAGGCTTTTGGGTGTGATTCTGAATCTGGTTCTCAATGAGTTAATAATTTTTCCATAGATCATTCCTACATTATTTTAACTTAAAAAGATAACTCAATATAATTGATAAAGATCAAGATCTGGAATGTGTGATTCAAGCGTTCCCTTTACTTCAAGAATAGTATTGAAGTCCCCTTGAAACTTTTTCCTCTTCCTGCCAGTTCACTGTTTTGTCAGTTTTAATTAAATCAGCGTTGACACACCTGAACCAGTTTCTGTGCTAATCTGAGGTAAACCATCGCTGGATGTGATTTCAAACCAGGTATTCTTATTAACTGTGACTCATTTGTCCTCCCGATTGTGGTTTTTTGTCTCGTCTACACCTTTACCTGTTCTTAAATGTCAGTGCTGATTGAGGTGAGCTTTGGGCTGTCAGTCTGAACTGAATTGTTTTATGTAACTAGGTACCATCAGACTCTGTGGTGGTTTCTCTGAGCCCCCTGTGAGTTGAGGATCCACAATGGTGGTAGGTCTGTCTTATTGGTATGAAACAGTAAGAGGGCCTCTGTTCACATCTTTCTCAGTTTACTGAGATGTAGTTTTCATCCTCAACATCCCTGGGCTCTTGGCGTACGGGGACAGCGCAGTAATTTTACTGCTGTGTGACTCACCAGAGTGCTTGGAGACATAATTAGCTTTGTGTCTTTCAGAACAAGGGCAAACCTTGGATCAGGCTGTAATACTCACCACAAACATCTCACTTTTACACTCAGACAGACTTAAGGGCTCTCTTTGAAATACAGGTGTAGAGGCATGTCTCATTGTTGTAGATTTGAAGATTGAAAGCGTTTTATTTGGTGCAGCCCCTCTTTGTAAGTGTGTTCACCTGAAGGTTTCTTCTCTCAGCACATTCAATATAAAAGCATTCATTTGGCCTCGAAGATTTTATATGCAGGTGATGATAGAAGAGACAAAACATTTGCCCTGTAATTCAGATCATTTATGTCATTAAGGGCACCAGGTGCAGATGTGAACTGTAACCTGCAGCTCTCGTAACAGTTCTCCAGCAGACCCAAATCCAGACGCTGGCCAGTTCTTAATATTTCCAGATTTTGCCTTGTCATCTCATGAGGCATACCTCTGGTCCAAAAACTCCCATTTATGAGCAAACTATTCAGAAGATCTGAGGCTCTCAGGGGGTCTTTCAACTAAAGGCCCTTATTTTTCAGGGCAAAGGAGTCTGAGTTGATAGATGCCTGAATTTGGCCATTGACGCCTCTATTGGGGCAGGTACAGTTCGGTTTGTCACATTACCATTTATATGTTCAAAAGGTAAGCTTGTTGGATAAACATAAGAAAGTAAGGCAGTGAAAACAAACATTAAAGGTAATATATAATATTATTTGCAGAATATTGCCTTACAGCTCAGAAAAATAACGGATAGTGACTGAATGACCCGGGATCCTCAAGAAGAGACTCTACTTTGTACTTACCCCTGAAGCTCTCTGTTTCCTCACTATCTCCTTTAAAGTTCTTCCCTGTCTCCACTGGTCATACGCCAAACCTGACAGATTGTCTGTTCACGACTTACCAAATCATTTTCATGGAGCATGTTTAGCTGTCCTTGATTACATTTCCCTATCAAGATGATGTGTGGGATATGTAAACCAGCAGTCCTCTTAGCTGCATGGGACTCTCTCTGAAAGACTGTTCTGGACCTTGCCTTGAGTGTGTGGAAAACTTTGAGCTCTTAATTAAGCTATTGGAGAAACTGTGCTTAATTGTCTAACAGACTGTGCAATAACTAACGGGCTACTTCCTTAATTCAGCTACTTTTGGTCATTATCTAATTTGGATGATTAAAAAAAAACATGGTAATCTTGCTTTGAACGAGGTTATTCTTCAGACTTTAGTTTGTATTTTATCTAATCAGATAGTCTTTATCAGTGAAGTTGAATCCACTGACTGTATCCACTTTATTACCAAGTGTGCTACTGCATTTATGATTATGGGTGAATCTTCCTGTGATATAAGAAGAACACGAGATAAGAAGAACTTTATTGATTCCTGAAGGGAAGTTCAAGAAATATTGAATATCACGGAAATAGAATTAGGTTGGTTTGTCATAATCTCTGTGACTGAACTTCCTTAGCAGTTGTTTTGGATCTAAAATATCTTACTCTGCCTTGTTCATAATGTATGCTGTAAGCCCCAATGAGGAAAAATACCTACATTAGAAAATTGACTTTTAAAAAACAAACAGTAACAATGATTTAAAAAATATTTATTAAATAACTTTATCAATTGAAACGGGGGAAAACCTGAAAAAAAAGTGAAACGATGAGTACTTGACAATACAAGATTAAAATGAGAGAGATTTATTTGTCTAAGTGCCAATGGCAAAAAAAGTTCCATTGCTCATTTATTCATTTATTAGTTGATTTTTACAGAAAGTTGCCTCCACATGCAGTCCAGTAAAATTACAGAGTTCATTTTTAATGCTTAAGAAAAACAGAGAAGACAAACAAATCTAAAATAAGAGATAAGACAAAAAAACATTCACGATGAGGGAACAAAAGTCAGAAAAAAGGAGGAAAGACAACCTGCACAAAGTAGGGGGAAAAAAGTTGATATCAAGCTTGCTGTGCAACAAGTTTTAAAGTATATAATGGACTGGATTATAGAGGTTATACACTATGAATGAATTAAGGAATTCATTTATTTCGAACATGTATGCAAAGAAATAAAATAAATAGAAAATTGCATTTACATACAAAGAAAAAAAAAAGAAATGAAGTAATTATACACGTTCAGAAAGGAGAGGGAAGAAGAAAATACTTTGTATTTAAGTGTGTGGGTTGTTCTTTATACCCAAAGGATGCTGAATTTTCAGTCAGTGTCCAAACTTTCATGTGAATTGGGATGAGGGCAAACCCCCTGAGCGATACTATGAATTCAGCTGAGACTTGAGCTCCACATACAACAATCAGAGGACATGAGAATGAGGAACTTCATCAATTCCTTTTGGTCCTATTTGACAAAGCTCAAAGGAATAGTTTGTACACACATTTTGGGAGGAGCAACAGGACTTGATGGACCAATGGAGAGGGGAGAGACTTCTTTGCTAGTTGTTGCACAATTAGCACTGCAGCAAGATCCTAGGTTACCTGGTAGTAGAGGTGCGTAAACATTGAGTTCATGCCCATGTACTGAGCTCAACAATTTTGACTGACTGTTTTACATATTCAGAAATTCATTTAAAAAACACAAAGTATGAATGGATGGCCAGCTTAAAATTGTTTGGTTCTTGTTCCTTTTTGGCTCAATGACACAAACCATGGTGTGCACATTATTTTTACCCTATAAAAATACACACTGTGAGCTGACATAACAAACTCTAGAGCCACTGCTGTGTCTGCCAGGAAACCTTTAGCTTTTGGTGCTGAAATGCAAAAATATCGACGATAACAGTAACTCACATCATGGACCAAATAACTGACACAGAGAATCTTGCTTTTGTTGGAGTTAGTTTAAATTAGCTAAGTAACATCATAAAGCTGTGAACCAGTCGCTCCAGTGATTGTTAAAAAAAAAATCTCCTACAACACATTTCAAAAAACGAACTACCCCTTTAACCCCCGACCGCTGACAACCTGGAAGTGTCTGTTTTTTAAAAGTTGGTGCTGTAGTTCAGTAAACTCTAAATGAAGCAGGCTTTAGTTTTAAATGTGCTGATTAATGTGAGTGTGCGTGTGTGTGCATGTGTTTGTGCGTGCGCGAGTGCGTGTTTGCGCATGTGTGTGGTTAAGGTGTGGACAGGTAATGTGTGAGTGATGACACATGATACACACAGCTGTTAGTCGGCGGTTTCACACTTGAGCTTTGAGGTGCTATCTGTTCGCAGATATGTCGTCTGCACCTCTTCAAAGGGCTGCAGCTCTGAAACCTTTACAACTCCTCTTATTAAACACAAGATATAATCCTCTCCAACAATAAACACACATCAAACTCAACTCAACACAGGGCCTGGAAGCTATCCTCAGTGTGATCACTCCTTCAGGTCTGATGCCACCTGCTCTGGCAGCCTTAATCATCAATGGCGTGACTGAACAGCCATCACTTTGCGAGATGCGGTACATGCTGAATAACAGATAATAAATCATGTTTTATTGGCCGTTTGATGCATCAAAACCCACAATAAATTCCCTAATTTTATAATTGACAGATCAACCTGTGAATTATGTCAGTGACTCATCAAAGAAGTAAACAAAAAAAGTCATAATAGCAATTAAACCTTGAATATTTCTGATCTCTGAAACATACAGTGAGTTTGTCTTTTGTTATTTGACTAAGCAAACAAAATGCAATCAGTCTAATACGTCAGTATAAAACACAAAGCTCAGAATTACACAAATAGACATATTTTTGGTGCAAAAGTTCTGTACAGTATTTGATCAGAAAGTCTTTATGTTGGAAACCTCATGGTAAAACTGAGCTCTCAGACACAGTAGACCTGCAGATGGCGCCCCAGGTCCTGAGCCCTCTGATAGTCACTTCAAGTCCTGATGAGACTGGATTCACAGCTACATATTTAGACTATTGATCAGTTTGTTTTTTTAAATCCATGTTTTATCAGAAAGATAACCATCAGCTAATGAATATTTTGACCCATATTGGCCTCAAAAATGAATATCCTGGTAAATCATGATTGTTTCTGTCAGCGCTTGAGAACAAATGTTATTCCAAGTAAGACTATTTTATCATATTGTGAATGGTGATTTAAAAAAAGAGAAATCAGGACCATGTGGCGATGTGAACTTGTGTCCCATAGCATGTTAAACGAACCGTGTTTGCTTGTTTTCAAATAGAAGCATCCTGTGTCTTGCGGAGGATTAAGCCAAAGTCAACAGAGAGCTGAGCTTTAAACAAACTATGCTTTAGGGACAGTAAACTGGTTGTAATCTGGGGCCAACAAGCACAGAGTAGAGAGATCTATTGGAAAATAAACACTTGAATGCAGCGTGGCGTACATTAAGGAGAAAAGCATGTGCAAATAATAAATAGATGAGCAGTGCCTAAAAAAAGTTCACTATAAATAGACAAGCACTTAGGGAGGAAGTTGTTTGAGCCTCATTACCTTCATTAATAATTTGTTTTTATTTGATTCTACAACTAAAACCACGAACTAATCAATCACAGGTGAAGCAATTTGAAGTCATCCTATTCAGTTGGTGAATGTATCTGCTATCTCTCATGTTGATTAGTTAAACTTAAAGAAAGAAAGATAGAAAAGAAGGAACACACTGTTTCCCTTGCTTTCAGAAAACAAAGGAGACCTATAACTCCTCACAGATGACCTTATGTATTTTGATCAACCTCAGAGCCGGGGCTGGTTCGCACCCTGGCATTTGGAGGAGATTGTGCTGAATGACTAACCCTGTCTTGTGAGTGGGTCACCATGGCTGGCTAGCTGCCATTGGGAACACTACAAGTGTGAAAGGGATAGCAAAGCCCCTCAATTGGCTTCTAAAGCTGAGCTTAGTGAGGCCTCTTTTCTTCCTCGGTGTGACTAGTCGCTGAGACAAGATCTCCAAGAAGCCTGTCACTTTGACCTAATCCGTTTCAGTCCAGCTGTGGGGGAAAGTCACCTCTTAGTTTTATCACATTTGAATGCAAACAAGGCCGGAAGGGTGCTTGTGTGTCAGATCCGAGGGCCTGAGAGCTCCAGTGAAAGGGAGCTCCTGTAGCCAGGGAGAAAAATGTGGCAGGCAGCTCTATCATTGCTCACCAGGCAGACAATCTGAAAAATATTGTCTCTTTCAAGGCTCACTCTTATGGTTGGAGGCCTAACCCAACACAGAGAGCTATTAAGCATGTTCACAATGACCAGATGGCGTGTCAGAGGTAAACATTGGGAGTTAAAACTTCAGTGACAGAGTGCTCAACAAGTGGGTGCAACAGTACATTGATTTAAGCACACCCCTACCTCAGAATAAAACACGGTTTGATGCAAATATGAAATAAAACTTTATATTTCAGGTTAAATTGAAGTGAAGTCACTGGGAGGGTGCACGCAGTTTTCCACTGACATCAACGCGAATAGGCCTTACAGCAGCAATGTCCATGTGTCTGTCTTCATTATAAAGAAAAGCGCGAGCCTGTTACTAAGACCATGACCATTTGCCCATGGATCTGCCAAAGACCGGACTGTAATGACACAGTGATGAGGTCATTAGTTAACTCAGAGTTTTGTACAGTCCAGATGAGGCTCATTTCTAAATTGTGATATAATGAGCTAATGAAGATGTACATACCAGGTGTGCTCTCTGATCAAATGTTTTCCCTCAACACACTAGATCCTGAAAGATCTACAGTGTTGCTTAAGGGTTATACCCCACTATATGCAGGGTTCTTCATTAACTTTTTTGATTACCAGCCAATGTGGCTGGTGACTTTGTAAAGTTACCGGCCAATCAGAATTACCGCTAGCCAATTTGTTTTTTTCTTTTGCGTACAAGCAGCAAAATACGGAGAAGTTATATAGTTATATATATTTAAATATGCAGAGGCTTTGCGAGAGCACGCAATTTTTTTTTTTTTTTTTTTTTTTATTAATTATGCAATACGGCATTACAGTGACAATGCAAGACAGACAACAAACAACAGCATGTGTGGTTTTGTGTGTGTGTGTGAGAGTGTGTGTGCGTGTGTGGTGTGTATTATATATAAAAATAATAATGAAAAAAAATATTACAATTGTCAGACAAGCGAATGGAAATTATAATAGAAGAATAATATCAATAATAATAATAATAATAATAATAATAATAATAATAATAGCACGCAAAAATCTTGAGAGAATTCTTTTTTTTTTCCCTCCATGTCCCCTTAGGGACTCTGTAGCAATACTGATAACATGTGTTACTTTTGTGATCAAACATAAGCCATTCACGACCTGTCAGCCACTTGGCGTTAATCTTTCTTTTTTTTTTTGTTTTTCACGCTTTGTCGCCAGTATCCTCATCTCCTCCATCCTTCCTCTTCTTGCCCAATCTCATCTGTTCCAAGTTCAACCATCGCCGCATTTAGTTTAGTTTTACTCCTGCTAAACTTAAGCTCCGTTGTTTTTACCAATCTCCCTACTCTCACTCTGTTCATTTCTCGTGTTGGTTGCACTGTAGACTGCAGTGGGAAATGTCGGCATTTGTGCAGCCGATGGGCATATGAAATGTCATTATGTTGCATTATGGCACAGTATATATGGGGAATGTAGGAATTACTGCCAGGGGCAATCGCTTCATGCATTACCGGCCAAACTGGCTAGTAAGTTTTTATTAACACCAACCAAAATGAATTTTAACCCGCATTAGAATTTAGAAACCTGATTAAAAGTATTTACCATATAAAAGTCCTTTTAGGCAAGGTTGCTTATTGTCGCTTGTTTAATGTTACAGTAATAGTCACCTATGTGCAGAGATCACAACAAATGTTGATTGTTTCAAACCGCCTGCCGTGTTGGTGCTTTCCCCTCAGCTACTACACTGTTGTGACAGTCTGCGCTGGGTGAAATGATGAATGGCTTTAATAATTCTGTAGCTCACGGTCACACCACAGGCAGATAAGACAAAACAAACCTGTGTGTTCCCATGTGTTTTAAGGGGCAAGTAGAAAACACACATGCACAGACTAGCTTTGAGCCTCTCTGGATCCCTGTCTACAGACCTCTGATGGATCTCCGCTCAAACACTCAGAGGTTTTTTTTTTTTTTACACAAGCTGATAAGGTTAAATGATTGTTGTAGAATTTTGCAGACAGAAACCTATTTTTTTTACGCTTTCCAGTCATTGTGGAAACTTTTTTAAACTTGAGTAACTGCAGCAGCTTTAGGCATCAAGGAAGAAGTTACACAGTTCGAAAAGCCAAGTAGGGAAAGTTCATATCTTTTTCTGTGATGCAAAAACAACCAGGAAGTTTCACCAGTGTGTAATTACAGTAACGAGTCCACCAAGTTTAATTCAAATGTGTGCCAGAGGAATCTGAAAACATATCTCTTTATCCTTCTACTTTGAGCAAAATGGAAAGACTTAGTAACACCTAAAAGTCCAGACCAAGGTCTGAACCAAGGTCTGTGTTTATGTTACATTATATGACGAACCTATGTGATATCGTCATCAACTACGTGCTTTATGTGTCTCCGTAGTTTACATTGATTGGTCATTTGGCCGGCTGGTATCTGACGTCAACACGTTGAAAAACACAGGTCATGAATGGTGTAATCATGTAAGAAATTCTTGTTCCCACCATCGTACTATTTTGGATTTTTTACCTCCAACAGTGACAACTTGAAGATAATCTCTATTTAACATAAGAGCGGATACTTCTACTCCTTCTGTCATTTCCTGTCTTTGGTACAAAGGTCCGAACCTTTCAAAATAATGATTTTACGCTGGGTTAGGTGCGAAAACATTTTCAACATTTATTGAAAACTCTTACTGCACACAGTGAACAGCAGCAGCAGATCCACTGTCTGATGTCAGGCATACCTGATTGCACGCGTCTAAACCCCAATCTCAAAGGAAATCCCTCATGTGGAGCCTCGTTCAGCAACAAGCTGCTCAGAAACGTCTTCTCCATTACCTCCGGCCATGTTTGTTTGTTATTCTGTCCATTGCTTGCGCTCATGTCATCAACTTGCATTTCTCATATTTATCACGAGATGGCAAATGTTTATCATGGAGGATTTTTCTGACGATATTATCATGAATGATAATTTATCTCCCATCCCTAGTCTCAGGTCCATGTTTTTAAGTTGACTGATGCTGCCCCTCCCATTACAGTGCATCTCAGGAAAGACATACAGTACAGGCCAAAAGTTTGGACACACCTTCTCATTCACTGTCTTTTCTTTATTTTTTTATATGACTATTTACATTGTAGATCATTACTGAAGGCATTAAAACTATGAATGAACACATGTAGAATTTTGTACTTATAAAAAAAGTGTGAAATAACCGAAAACAAGTTTTATATTCTAGTTTCTTTAAAATAGCCACCCTTTGCTCTTGATGACAGAAGTACCTTGTCAGGGTTACTTCAGGCACTCCTGTGAAGTGAAAACCATTTCAGGTGACTACCTCATGAAGCTCATTGAGAGGACAGCTAAAGTTTGCAGCGCTATCAAAAAAGCAAACGGGGGGCTACTTTGAGGAATCTCAAATATAATACATGTTTTCAGTTATTTCACACTTTTTTCTTAAGCACATGATTCCACATGTGTTCATTCATAGTTTTGAGAATCTACAATTTAAATAGTAATGAAAACAAAGAAAATGCATTGAATGAGAAGGTGTGTCCAAACTTTTGGCCTGTACTGTATCTAACTCTATGTTCTGTGGTATCCTCCTGCTACTTCCAAGTTAAATGAGAAAAAAGGCTCTGTTGTTGTTTTAACAGAAGGTCAGACACTTAAGTATTGTTATTTATGACCTTGATTGATGGCTCCATAAAACAAACCCTGGATGCTTCTCTGACATATACGGAGTTTGTTTCAAATATTCTGGGCAAGAAGTCATCACATAGTCATGATAAACAGATCTATGATGTTGGAAGAAATCCCAGGGTCATTCAAGTAAGGATACCTGAACTTTAGAAGGGATTGGTGCTTTTCCAACAGGAGGAGTTTCTTTTTCTGCGTGACCTGTGAAAGATCTCTACCGGCCATTGTTGTATTCACAGCAGTAACCAGAGAATCACTGAACCTCAGGAACGACGATTTATGTCCGTCGTGATCGCACAAGTATCGTCTGACGGAGCCTGTGTCACGTTTTATTTCAAAGTGCTGTAGCTGTGTCAGTGGCCACTGGTAATGATGGTATAGCTTTCCCCTCTGAGAGGAAGAGTGAATGTAATCTTGCCACACCATCGCTCTGCTTTTAAGCCTTGCGCACACTGCTGACATATCACACAAATGCTTCTTTTATTACCTGGCAGTGATTGTTTGCTGAATGGGGAATGGCCTCCAGGAACCTGCTGAGCATTCCAGAGAAGGGCTACATAATTCCAGAGGGGGGGGACGGCTATTCTTCTTCTTGCTCGGTCGGCCTATCAGGTGGCCGAAAAATTAAGGACAAGTTTGAAAATAGCTGGATTTGATCTGATCCTAAAGTTACATGCACAGTGGGAGTACAGTCTTACTTGTTTATTTTGCTATTTTTGTGTGAAATGTGACTTGGAACCATTTTTATATGGAAGTGTGGTTATCAGGTCGCTGTTTTCTACATTTGTAGTGATGGCAGCTTGTTTACAATCATCAACATTTGGTGGTACAACAGTTTTCCTCATTTTCCTGTCTTCATCCTCGGCCTCAGTGTCCTGATGCAGTATTAGCTTCACGTCAATCAGCATGGCCAGCTTTAGTTATTTAATTATTATCCTCAGTCTGACATCACTTGGCCTGGCCAGCTGTGTTTTTCTGGGCCGAGGACGACACTGTCAGACACCTCTGACCTCACACTGAACTACACTTTCAGCCAATCAGGCGCCAGCAGAAATCCACTCCTGCAGTTAGCTATCACTGGAACACGCTCAAGAGCCAGAAGGAGATGGGATATCTTTCCAGATCAATTGGAAAAAGAGGAGAATCATGAGGAGTTCAGTGGAAAGTGTGTGTTGTAGGAATGTTTTGTGACACAGCCTGCCACTGCCTGTGGGATGATAAAGAGAAGACCTCACCTGTCACATCCAAGAGGCCCTGTCACTCAACTTTTATCAAATGTACCCTGAATAAGAGTTTGTGTCAGTGGCAGTCTGCTTCGGTCTTGGCAAAACCTCCTCCTGCTTATGGTCAGATCGAAAGCCTCAACATAAATATCAACTTTCCCTTCTTGAAGAGGCCTCAAGCTGTCTAAACAATGATAGAGGGGGGACAGCAACAAGCAACATGAGGCAGCCATGGGAAAGCAGAATGCACATCTCAGAGAGCAGATGGAAGAAAATAGCCTTTATTTTTCTTATTCTGAGAAATATGTGCTCTCATCCCACACGTGTTTGTGCAACTTTTTATATCTCTGCCAGGTGCAAAGCTTCATCCGTTCATTTCACCGTCTCATGTAATTTACACAGAAATGTTAGCTGGGTTCAAGTTAAGAAGTTTTATTGTTAGCACGCAGCAGCAATAGGGGCAAGAGAAGAAGAGCAGATAACTGTGTATAACTGTGTGTTTGAAAACACTTAGATCATCTGTTATCTCCTGAGGATGAGTCATTTGGCCCTTTTCAGAGTTCATCAGCTAATAACAGGGGTTTTACGAGCAGCTGACATCAAGTACAGACAATGAGGAGGTCTACCTTACTTTCAACTACAAAATTATCTAATCTAATAAATTAATAAGTACATTAATAGATAACCACCATGGCCCTTCAGTGAAAGTCTTAAGAGCATTTAGGGGTTTAAAAAAGTTTAAAAAAATGTTTTATTGCAATTTTTTCTAATTCAAGTAAATCTTCTAACCTGCTGAAATTGACCTTCATGTATAATACAGATTAATATTAATCTGCATAGATATGATCATCTGAATGTTTCAGCGAAATTATGTTTATAAAAAGAGGTTTTAACTCCTGACATACGTCTGAAAACATGATGTTATTAGTCCAAGATTAGGTGATGAAATGTGAATATTTGTCAGTTTACTACAAAGTTCTCATATCTGTGGCTAACCATCACTGATTGTATACTCTTAAAATTATTTGATAATGAGACACCAAAAGGAGTGAAAGTTGAGTTGAAGTACTGACCACTAGCTTCAATGAAAATACTTAAAGGGATATTCCAGCTTAAGTATAAAACATGGTCAAACACACCATAACACTGAGTTAGACACCCCCTCGAGAGATGAATGTTGCCGTCCGCTTGCTTCCCTAGTTATACCAACTTTAAAAACGCACGATAGCAATACACAGCAGTCTACGTCTCCACGCGCAAACCTCAACCTAAAAGCCACTCTATAGCCACAAATAACACTCAGAACAGCACCTAACTTCATCAGCAGTACATATAGGGTCCCAGCCATAGTACTAGCCACCAAACATCTTCTTAGCTTTGCCTGGTTTCTTTAGCAATGAGACCAAACACAACTCACCTACTCTTCTCCAGCAGCCGCTTGTTTGTGGGGGAGCCCTGACGAGTCGATCACCGAGCACAGCGTGAAATTTATGATTTACACTTTATGGAAATGCAATCAGAGTTCTATGACGTAAATGGCTTAAACATACACCAAAATATCCCTTTAAGTCTTCAAACTACCTTTAAAAAAAAAAAAAAAAAAAGGTGTTTGTTCATGATGCATAAGCACAGAAAATATTATCCACCTTATTTAAACTCATGTTACAGATTTCCAGGTTTGCAATTCTGCAATCAAAGAAACGATAACAGGAACAACTGCAGAATTCAAACGATGGTAAAGACGCCACACAGAACAATATGAGGTTTGATTTCTCTCAGATCAGATTTGAAAAAAGGGAGAGTAAATTTATCAACTGACTATAGAGAAAAAGAAACGCATCACAAGATCTTTCATCGAAATCCTGTAGAGTCATATTTTTCTTTTTCTAAGGAACATATACTAAAAAAAAGGTACTGAGGTACAGCACCAGGAACACAAACTTTGTCACTGCCACCACTGCTCACTGCTCCAGAGCCTGGGGGATGACAAATGAAGCGATGTGGCCCAAACTAAACTAAAATCTGTGGCAGAGTTGTGATATTTTCATTTTAAAAGAAAAGTCGTCAATGCAGCAGAGACATTCATTTCACATCTGAGTACGCCTATATTTCACCCAATGTCTTGAAATCTTGCTTTTTGCTTGATGCTGCTGCCGGTCTGTTAAAAGACACTGCTCCTCGCTCCTGGACTTTGTTATGCAGGACACACAGCTTTCCAGTGCAGGCTCGTCACCATTAGATGTGACTTCCAGAACTGTCCTAAAAGACTTCCCAGGAAAACGTACATGATAAATTTAGTGACTGAGTTCAGTCACAGTGACTCAGCTTCCTGCTCCGAGTCGGAGATTTATGTAATTACTCTTGAGACGATAACAAGCAGAAAACTCTTCCCTCAAGTACTGGGGTACTGTGACAGCTTTATGAGGACACAGGCTTATACACACAAGAGGGAATCTCTTCCAGCTTGAAAAAAGAAAAAGAGTATAATTGCGTTATAGTTCTCCTGAAGGTTTTGATCCCTCTTCCCCTTTTTACCTCTGCCAGGCTTTGTCTGAACATCAGAGGCTGAAGCCAGATGAAAGGTCACCAAACCCACAGGTTCAGTCCTGTTGCTGTCCCTATTGTTTTCTCTGCAGTATTATTACTCTGACAACTGACATGCAATCTGGCTCTTAATATGTCACAAAGACCAACAAAGTTTTTCTGCATAATGTTCACAGACAACACGGCAGGCAGTCAGAGCTGCCTCTGCTTCAAAAGCATGACATTTGGCACAGGCAGGAGCTCAGGCCTTTTTTTTTTTCATGTAGACCTCATGTCATGTTAAAACTTGCTGTTTTAAAGCAGCTCAGCGGAGATCGCACACACACTCACTCTCTACATCCTGGGCTAATGTTGCCAGCAGAATGACTGAGCCTGTCATTATTATTAGACTTAATTCTTGTTCCTCAGTTTATATGTCTGTGGCATTTCACTGACCTTATTGTGAACCTTTAAATTGACAATTCAACATATCTTTTTTTTTCTGCACAGCTCCTGAGTTTATAGAAAAACTTTCCTCTGCACACCGAAAAGAAAAGAAAGGTTTCTTTAGCTGAGATTAAAAGCTCTATCACAGAGGCTTTTGAAGCATGCAGTTTTAGTGCAAACTCCAGAGTCATGCACATTTACAATATGAGCGTGTCTTATCTCGGTAATTCCTCATGAAGCTCATAAAGATACGTGCTTGATGAATGTGAGCAGGATAGTTTCCTAACTGAAGCTATGTGTGTGTGAACACAGACAGCTGATTTGACGTAAAGATAACATGCAGTCAGGTCCTGCACAGGTAGTGTGAGCACACCCAGGACTCTGAGCAAAACACAGCTCAGGTTTCCTGTCTGCTCCTGGAGCTCAGAGTGAGACGAAACAGAGGTGACAAGTGCACCGAGTCCTCGCAAGATTTCAGAGTCTGATTTGTCATGTTTTGTGTCTTTGTAAAGATGATATGGTTGAGGTTTAAGAGAGCAGCAGCCTAGATATCATCTGTTGTAATGTTTATGGAAGAGAAAATGTATGGTGAAGAGAATCCTGACAGGGTGAGACAAGGCCCTGATGTGAAATAGATCAGTCTAGTCTGACCCTGAAGGGGATCAGACATGTCTGATAAATACTGTACCAAGTTTTGGAATAGTTGTGCTGACATCCCACACATGAAGATTATTTGGACAAATAATCCTGAAAGACAAGCCTCGGATCAGACCAGGTCCCCACTGATTACTGGAGCCGACAATACAGGCCCTAAATTTGGCCCAAACATTTCCAGCGTGTGGCCAAGTTCATAAAACAGTCTTGTTGTAGGTCCTCAGGAGGAAATGATGAAATGCCAGTTCACCACTTCATGAGAGCTTCCCTGGTTTCCTGTTTTTAGAGGATGTACATAAACTTGCCTCTGGTGGCAACGCGAACCAAATATTCTTCAGTCTAAATTTAAAAACCCACTCTGATGAAAATCACGTTTTTCTTGTTGCCTGTATGTTCATATGAAAAATAAGTGAGAAATAGCATTTCTGAGTATTTCTGCATCCAGATCCTTGTGAATCTCTGGCAGAGCCAAACAGCTCAAACCCAGTGGGATTTCGTATGTCACAAATCCAAGCTCCACCCCCGGAGCCCTGCTATGCGGGCCAGACTCAGAGAAATAAAGAGGACAACTGCGGAACAAGCATATGCGTTAGCAGATTGTAATGCTCATAAGAAAGCTTATTTTGATATTAACTTTCAACATGTCCCCAAAGACATCAGTGTCTGAGAGCTAAATACCTCCGATGTTACCTGCCACTTCTTCTACACCGGCAATGTTAGGCTACAAGCTACCATGAAAAAGAGTGTGCAGAGCAGCGCTGTCCCGCCCAGAGGTAAATCGCTAATGAGCTCCTGGAGCTCTGCAGAAGAAAAGCCCTTGAAAATGACACAGGTAACGTGATTTTGGCTAAAAACTTCATAATCACAATTTAAAGACCACTGAGAACACTTTAAGTAGTTTAAAAAAATTTAAAACTTTTAAAAAAGGAAAAAAAAATCATAGTGGGATACGATACTTTCATTTAATCTCAGAAGTGTTGTTTCTCATGCAAGAGTAACATTAAAAACACATCTATGTGATATCTGCTTTACATATCATTTAGCAGCCAACCTGCTTTCTATGTGTCAGTATTGGCCATTGAAATGTGGATGTCAGTCCACCAGGGGTATTAAATTGTCTCCATCACAGTATACAGTCATTTGCTAAACATTTGTTTTGTTCAAGATAAGGGTTTCAAATACTTTAGCCATGTTTATTCTAACATTGGATGTTCTTCTTAACACTATTACGTTATTACTATTTTACTTTTCTTTTTGAGCTGCAGATCTGGAATATTCACATAGAGTCGCAGAACGTGCACCTTTGTATTTTGACAAAGTTCTGAGGTTTTTTTTTTTCCAGTTGCTTGAATGCACAAGTATTTACAGAGGCAAGAACTCTACAGTTCTTGAGTTATAGTTTGAGTCTCTGCCTTTATTTGAAAAAACGTTTGGATGGAGATAACTGCACTTTGACTGGATAATGAAGTCGTGTACTGTGTCCACCCCTGCCAAAACCGATTATCACTTAAACATGCAGGCCTCTTTTTATCGCTCAGAGCATTTGAATCCAGAAGTGTTCGGGGATTTATTGATATGGCATGAACCTGTCATCAGGCTGTTCATTACTCAGACAGATTTTAGCATGGCTGTCACAACTGTTTTCAGGTTCCCCCCAGCTGCTTTTCTCTGCTGCGGGATCATCTTCCACATTTCTCAGCCTAAATCATCTGTGAATGGGTCGAGGTGATGAAACCATCAGAATGAGCAGACTCTGCGCAGGAATTTATGCATCACTTTGAGCATACCTGCTCTATCTATGAAGAATGGTGGCGGCTCTGATGAGTTATGGCTATTTTTGCTCTTAACTAAAACAGAGTTCAGGATTTGTGTTTGTGTTGGTTCACCGTCTGCTTCAGGCTGCAGACAGCACCGTTTTCTCATCATTTAATTGTGCTGTAAGCCTCCAGAAATTTGTACATCCTTTTATTTGTGGAAAAAATTATAGCTCTGTGGGTGTAAAACAGGAAGTCGTTTGTGTAGCTGATGCGTGCTTATTTGGTTTTCATGTCTGCATGGCCACAGGGACATACCTCCCATGTGCTGTCAGTGCTACGGTTCATACGCCGCACAACATGTGTCATTATTGCATTCTTTACACATTTTTACGGTCCAAAGAGCGGGGCTGAAGTGTCTGATGTAAACCTTTGTAGGGACAACACATAATTTAGCTTCACTTTGCTGTAAGCTCTAATAACAGCATGATACTCTTCCATATACTCCACAAATTGGTATGAACTGCAAGCTAACACAAGCACGAGAATCATTCCTAATCCTTTTCATACGTGGAGTGTAATTTCAGATCCACGCCACACATGTGGTAGAAAGGCCTGCAGGAGGAAAAAAAGTGTAATTAAGTGCATCTTGGTGTTATTTCCTTTGGCTTCTCTGGGATTAAGCTGCTTGTCAATCATCGCAGGAAACAAAGGGAGCCAAGGACCTCCTGCATGGCTTCATGTCTCAGTGAGTAACCCCAGTGAAGCTACATGACGCCGCAGTGCTGATGATGGCAGGAGACCCTGGCCCTCTCTCTCTCTCTCTCACAGAGCTCTATTTGGACTGTGGTGGAAATGTAGACAGTCGGTATGCAACATTAGAAACCTGTATAATCCTCTAAATATTCAGTTTAACACCATATCAACAAAACATGATTTTTGTGTGTGTGTGTCATGAGTTTTATGAGAACACTAATTACAAATGTCATTCAGGATACCTAATACTACTGATTTTCTTCTGCTCTAACTCTACACCAAACTTGGAAGAGTCATTTCTCATCCCCATCACTTCTTGGGTTCACACAAAGGCTGTTTAATGTTTCTATTTAATCACAATAAATTACAGAATTTTAATCATTAATTGACATTAATTGATATTTAAACCTGCAAGTTTGAAATTCCATTATTTTATCGTTTAATTATTAATATATTAATATTAATTTTCTGATATCTTTCTACATCATGCTGCGCTTTTATTTTGAAATATGAGCCATTTCCTGCAGATCATAAGTTTGATTTGATTTGGTCTCTGTTTGTCTCGACATATCCCAAAAATCTAGATTAAAAAAAAGCTGTAAATAATTGTCTTCAAGGCTAATACATCCAACAAACACAGAATAAAACAGAGACACCGTTGAAACATTTAAGAGAAGACAGAAAGAAAAAACCGCCCAGCTAGTCCTGCCCCCGCTTTAATGCTTTTAGGCAACTTAAAACCAGATCTGAATAAAAAACATGACAACTTAAAGGGATATTCCAGTGTAAAATTACGTTTTGGTCAAACACACCGAAACACCGAGTTAGACACCCCCTCGAGAGATGAATGTTACCGACTACTTGCTTCTCTAGTTGTACCAACTTCAGTAATGACCACACAATAGTAATACACAGGGATCTACGTCTCCATGCGCAAACCTTAACCAAAAAGCCACTCTATAGCCATAAATAATGCTCACATGATCTTTGTGCATATTTGTGTGTTTATGTTTGTGTGTGCATTCAAGTGTGTTTGCAGTCAGACAGCATTCAAACTTGCCAAAAACTCCAGATGTCTCTTACACATCTCAAGAATTTCCCTTCAAACAAATCCCTATCAACCTGTTTAAGCACAACTGGCAAACATCCTTATCTGTAAGTGAATAAATTGATGAATATTCTGTAAATAAGCTGTCATAAATGGAGAGGGGTCCTCTGCAGCACTAACTTCTGTGTTACTTTGTGCAAGTGTGTAGTTTGTAAAATCTGTCTGTTTGGGAGTTTTGTTGAGGTAAAGTGTGTGCCAACTTCACAGAACATCATACTATTTTGACCTTATTAGCAGGTAAGCAAAGTTTGTCAAGAAAGACTGCTTTTTTTTTCTACTAAACGGTCTGTGCAAAAAATGTATGAAGTTCACAAAAGGAAAGTCAAGCGCAGACAGAACAGACACCAAACGCGAGTAAAATCATCTACTCGCTTAATTCGTGCAAATCGGTAATTTCAACTGCAATCCCTGCCAATTAAACTGGCGGGATCAAGTGATAGACGAAGGTTTTTTTTTTTTTACAATTTACCAGGTAATCCGACCTCCTCACTCACTTGCTCCTTTATATTCCAGTTTCGGTAATTCAAAGAAAAGGTACAATATAATTCAGGGCACTCACACACTGACACGATCAGTTTGTCATTTTAGATACCAGTGAACAACCGTCTGTATTCATACCTCATCCGGCAACCTTCGTGCTGATTGGTTATCTATATGCGAATATCTGCTCAAGTTAAGACATTTTCAGCTCCCCCGCCCAATTCTGACAGAGTAGTATGTGTGTCTAATCCTGTTTTTGCATTGATTTAACACAGTGGTTCTTAACCAGGGTTCTGTCGAACCCTAGGCGTTCGGTGAGTCGGTCTCAGGGGTTCGGCGGAGCCTCCGCCACGGTAGCCTGGCTGGGCCATCCTGTTGCGTGAATCACTTGCCGTTCCTTCCCACAACAGACTGGACTTCGGCCCATTGGGAGCGTGTATTCCTGATCAGAAAATAACCGGGCCAATCAGAGACTGTGTTTCCACTGTTACCCGGACAACAGGGAAAGGCAGCCCCTGATTGGTCCATGTGTAGATGGAGACGTCTAACACATGCTGCAGGACTTTTCAAAGCCCCGTTCATTCAGAACGCCGTTAATTCTGCAGTTGACTCTGCAAAGTCGGCAGAAATCATTTATATCAGCAGAAGATATCGGATATAAACAATGTGAATTTGGAAAAAAATCATATTTGATTTATCACTAAAGAAGGGTTCGGTGAATGTGCATATGAAACTGGTGGGTTCGGTACCTCAAACAAGGTTAAGAGCCACTGATTTAACATGTAATTCATTCGTGCGAATGATTTTACTCGCGCTTGGTGTGTGGAGACAGTAAGAAAGGTTAAGATCGCTTAGAGTCAGAGAAAGTGACTACACTATATATATATTAAAACCAATATGAAGCATGCAAAGCAGACCTAACAGTCACTGCTAGCTGCAGGATAAATTACATAACCTAACAAGAGTTGGTGAGAGCAGCTCTGAAACTGAGATTGTAGGTGCCTTCACAGCCAGCAAACTCCAGAACAAGATCTCGTCAAACAAATAACTTACTAGGTTTGGGTTTTGATAGTCTTGGCCATCTCATCCTGGACATAAAAGCCATTAATTTACCGGTTAAAGCCACAAAACTGATTCTGATAAGCCTTTACGCTAGGATTCTTCTTCATGAAACAATGAGTCACTTCTCATTCCTCTCAGTGTGGGATTGTCAAACTTCAAAGATGAATATCTGAACAGACGATAAAATAAAAACAAAACTTTCTCCAAATTCACTGGAAGCAAGAGCCAAAAGTTGGTTTAAATTACTGATCAAGGCCATGATTTCTGAAGCTTTTAGTGGTAACAACTCAACCTGACAAACAACTTTATTGCATTTACTTTAACATTTCAATGCTGGAAACATTTTACAACTGCAGAAGTTTAGCTTGGGGCCATTGATTTATCGGTGTCTGGCATGCCGTAACCTTAGCCTATTTCAAACAACAAATAACAAATCATTCATTATTCAGTCACCTCTGAGCCAAACTGTGATTTACAGTCGATGCACTTTATGGGATATGAATGGTTTGATTTATGCGTCTCTCAATTAACATCCCCAGTACCCTTTGGTATTTCAAATTGTGTGTACCCAGTTTCTCACTCATTCCTCAGTGACAATGTCATTGTTGGCAGAGGACGCATTTGTCAGGACCCTGATTGGCTCTCACTCTCGAGGTACTGCTGTAATGATAGTTATTAAGCTGCCCCTGTCTTAAATAATCAACACTCTGTCAGAGAATCCCTCCTGCACAAGCCGAGCGTGACAGCCTGCAGTGTTGTTTGCAGTGGAGCACCAACCTGTCAGCTTTTCATGCTGAAAGAGCTGATCTGGAAAGTTCTATATTTAAGTATTAAGCTCTGCTCAAACAACACATTGGCTCTGGATTAGAAACACTTGAACCTGGGTGGCACATCAGCAGCTTCCAGAGCGTACATCAGCGTGAGGCGGTTGTTGTATTAGTGCAGTTCTCACATGAAAGCCTGGCAGAAATGCAGGAGTTAAACATTTTGGACGACCTCCTTAATGCAGGTGTTCACAGGTGCACCATGGCACAGAGTCCCAGAGGGGCTTTTCCAGACCCCCTTTAAGTATGCAAACTCAGAGACCTTGGCAGTGAGGCACCATGTTTACAGTTCATTAGTGCTGCAATCATCCTTCTGTGGAGTGTGGTTTTTGACTGAGTTAGGCCTGCAGAGGACAAGTCTGTGCCGCGCTTTAACGAATAATCCTAGTGCCAGTCAGCAGCCAATTTTGGTCCGTCTAAGGAAGATCAAGTTTAATCCAATATGCCATGAAAAACATTTAAGTTTTTATGTAAATAAAATATGATTCTGAATAATGTGACATCTCACGGGAGAATACCTACAGTTAAGGCCAAAATTATTAGCCCCCCCCTATGAAATTTTAAGTTTATTTCCCAAAATTTCTTAAGTGCTGTTCAACTGATTAGTGATTTTTTTGCACAGCTAGTTTTATTTTGGATCCTTACATTATTTTAATTTGCACACATAAACAAAATTATTTCACAAAAAACAAAAACTACCAGCCCCCTTAAGAATTGATGTTTTTATTGAGCCATTTTTGTTTTTTGTGAAATAATTTTGTTTCTGTGTGCAAAGTAAAAAAATTTTCAGGATTCATAATAAAACTAGGATGTTTGGAAAAGCTGTGCAAAAAAATCATTTATCTGTTTAACAGCACTTGGGAAATTTTGGAAAAAAAGTTACAATTTCGTAGGGGGGGTAATAATTTTGGCCTCAACTGTATTTTACAATTTAAAACTACAGTGCGTAAGATCTATGTGTCTGTAAATATCCGTTTCACCCAAACCATGACAAGAGTAGATAATACAACGCTGACGCTCGTCTAACAACTCGCAGTGTTTTTCAGTATTTGTCCTTTTTGTATTTGGTGTCAGGGGGGAAATATTCCTGCGCTTGTGCACAGGAAATGACGCGTTCTACTCGGTTTTACGTGACAACGAGAAGAGATGAGGGAGGAGAGCGCTGCTAGAAGCAACATGGCGGAGAACTCAAAGAAGTGACTAAGAGGTTCAGAAGTGGATCCTACAGTGACATCAGTGTCACTTGTCCTCGATGGCGAGCCCTGAAGGAGGAGATTGGACTGAGGTCCGACACCGATGTTGCCTTGATACTGCTGGATAAGTAAGCGACTCTGTTCATTACGAGCAGGATGTGTTGCTGTTACATGTACTGGACCGAGTGCTTTATTATTTTCTTGGAAATGGTGCTATGAATGTTATGTATTGTTAGCAGCCTGGTGTTCGCCACACTGTATGACGTTAGCCTAACGAGTAGTAACTTAGAAGGTGTGTAGCCTGTGTTGTTATGTGCAACTTACTGTGGGGAGTCTGTGTGCTGTGACGAGTAACTTAAGTAACTTGCACGTTGTGTAGATAGTTACAGTCCCTGTACTGTGGTCCATGACCAGCAGCATGTAGTGTGTCACCAGTGTTTCTTACATGCGCCGTGACGAACAGTATGTTGTGTCTTGTTGAGTGTTTCTGTGTGTGACGTACATACATCATATTGAGGTGCCAGCCGTTTCGTTGTCATAACACAGAAATCCTCTCGGGGGGCAACAGAAGTTACGCACTATAGCTTTAATTATCTACTAGCGCACAACTATTTGGAAAAACTCGGCAACCAGTGAAAAGGGTAGTCATGAAACTGCTACAAAACATAACTTAAGCTTGTTCACTTTATATAATCAAGAAGCAACCATAAATGGTAACATAAATACTGGTTTGGCTCATCAGTACTTCACCAAAACTATTTGCCGTGGTGGAGTTACTGATTCACTTTGACTGTGAGGCTGGGAATGTGTTGTTGATGTTGCTGTTGGAAGTTGACATGAAAAGTTTATCATGGTATTCAGGATCAACTAGATACCAACATGCAACAGCATAGCATGTTATAAAATAAGGTTAAACTTCAGGCTGAATAAGTCTGATATTTATCAAAAATAAAGATGCTGCAGTATTATAAAACGGCTATACTGTTACAAACTGAGGTAGTTTTTTGATATTCCTCAGTTGAAGACAGCCAGTATATGAAATAATATGCCTGTTTTTCATCTGTGAATGTTTTCATGTTTACAGAGTTAGCGGAGGCCTTAGCTTTCGAGTTGTGAAGAGAAAAGGGAAGCATGAACCAATCCAGGACTCGGAGAGACACTCAGATGATGTTGTTGAGCTCTCAGTGACAGAGCGTTGGTGTTACTCTAACTGAGGCTGTTTGGCCAGCTGCCTTTTGAGAGCGTCACTCTATTGAGCCAAAGTTTAGCCGAGGAATGTTTTGTTCCAATTATTCTGGGAGTTAAGACCTTTTCAATTGGTCAGATTGAAATCCTTCTTGACATCATCCCCTTGCAATTGTAAAGCCCCCACACCGCTTTGGTCCCATTTGCCATTTCCACAAAATAAATAGCATCCAAATTTTATCTGGGTTTTGCATGGTTACCATTTTGTTAATGGGCAGTCTGGCCTCTCCATGGGACGAGGAGCATTTTTGGGGGGCACAGTGTGGTTGTTGTAGCAACGTTGTTGAGGAGTGAATGAAGCAGATGTCAGAGTAATCCATCAGCCGGCAGCTCCACACTCCCACAGCTCACTGTGTGCCTCACAGGGACACCCTCAGCACAAGCCTCAGTCAACCCTTCCTCACCAACGTCTACCCTTGAGATGAGACTCAAAAAATGTGCATTAAATAAAAGCTCCCCTCTGGTAATTACGTGGCAGTATTTATTAACTGAAGGTTGGTTTTACATAAAATTGGTCAACATTAACCTCTGATGTAAGAGCGCTGCAGCAGTTTGGTGACTTATTATCATCACTTTAGGCACTAAAATGGAAACTTTATATAGGAGTTTAACATAGTGGAGACATGTTAGCAAGCTACATAAAACCAGTCTGCCGTGGTACAAGCAGAGATGAATGGTCCTGTTAAGGTACATTTAACTTTTTAGATATAGAGCAGCTAACAAGAGAAATATGCATGTTACATGTTAAACATTTAAACTGTCGAGTATGAAAAGTTGGGGTTAAATTTTGAGTCAAATTCTTAGTTTGTTTTTGATGAGATTATGATCGATGTCCAAACTTATTCTTTAGTCAATGAGTCGCTGATGTTGGTTCCTGTCAGTCAGCAGAAATCTTAGAAAGATGACGGTCTGATGTCAAAAATATGAAAAAATTAACTCTTGTTTTGCACTGTTAAAATGAACAGAAGCAATAGCGTCTGTTTGCTAATAACTACATCACAATTGAACTTTTCTCAAACAAGCTGTTATACAAATTTTACAGACAACTGCTGTAGTAGGTTGTTGTTTATTTTAGGCTTTTAGGCACATGAAGAAATTGAAACCTTGTAAAAGACAGAGGAATACAACCCTGGATGGCAGCGGGTCAATCAGGCTAACATTCATGAGACAGCTGTGAGCGTAGAAATGACTTCAGGCATTGGGATAAAAGTTACTGAACGGGTTTAAAAGTCACAATACTGCACATTATTTCAGTGTAACATTTGAGTTTTCTGCAGCTGAACAACAACAACAAGGCACATCTTCAAACAGTGTTTCAGTGGGGCATTTCCTGTGGGAAAACTCAGTAACTGTACACTCAGAAATGATAAGGGGAAATATCTTTCTTACAGATAGAAAATAAATAAAAAATATTATATAAAAATAATCTTTTACAAAATATATTCTATCAACCAAAATCACAGGCAATATGTCTGGAAGCTCCTGTTGCTCCTGGTGGCTTACACTTAGCTTACTGAGTCAAGATGGCTGCTCAATGACAAACTCCATCACTTTCCAAAACACTAGCAGCAAACCGGCCGGGGGAAGGGGGTAGAAACACATGAGAAACAATACTATCATAATGAAATAGCCAAGAATCAGTAGTTCAAAGTTTGTTTGCTAAGCTTACCGTATTGACCCGAATAAAAGACTACAGTCAAAGTGGAGTCTTCTTACATTTAGGGTTTTAGAGATTAACCTGCCAGGAGCTGATGCTGTCATACACAACATATTAAAGTTGTGTTTACAATATCAGCTCTGAAAATAGAACTGTACAATATAGTGACTTACGATAAAGTCCACTTATTTTGTGAGAGCAGCAGCAGCTTTAGAGGACACACTTTAGTCTTTCTGCAACATCCAGGGGCTTTTCTATCCCACAGAGATGATCGATGTATTTTCAGACTGTCTAGAGCCAATCCTTAAAAAGAAGGCCATCTGTGAGCATCTATACACTAATCAAATAGTGTAGTTTATAATGTTATTTCTGTTTTTAACTGACTATGCAAAACTAAGGCGACTATCTTTGTTTCAGTCTGACAGCCAATCAGAAGCTGTATCTGCGATTTGCTAAACTGTAAAGATCCAGGACTATCACAGCCTGTTTACAGCACACAGGTCCTAAAGATAAGCCTGTTTTTAAATAGTGAAAACATTTATTTAACAAATGATCAAAAATGTGTCCATTTAATTATTTTCAGTTCAGATTGCTTTACTTTAAAAAATGAGATTTTTTTTTTTTAAGTCTCCTCCTAACCATTAGCCTTATCAACCTCATGCTCATGTGTAGGGCTGGGCGATATGGCCTCGAATCACTATCACGACATATTGAGCAGTTCACCTCGATTATGATGAATGGACGATAACTACTCCACACGCTGCTCACCCTCTCCCATATTAACTTCGTCTACTCCAGCCGCTCCAACTCTTGAACCGTCCTCCATCTCCTCACTTGTCTTTCCCTCTTTACAGACTGGATGGGGTGGAGTCATGTCTCCGACGTAGGACAGCGTCTTAAAGGGACATGAGCCTACCTACACACATCCAAAACCAAATTTTATTTATACGTTTTTTTGACACTGAATAAATTGACATGGGCAAAATGACATCAGTTATCGCCATAAATTTCGGTATAGATAAATCTTCGGTTTATCGCCCAGCCCTACTCGTGCCAATATGGTAATTCAAATAAGCTGCAGTGTCATTTGGTTGTGTCATTTAGGACCATTTCAGTTTTCAGCTCCAGTGTGTGAGAAACAATTCATTTATCTCATAAGTGCGCATACAATATTTTACACTAAATGCATCTAAACCAACTTTAAAACTTCACCAGATAGACTTATCAGTGAACTTTTAAAATCATCAGTAGTTTTCCCGGTGAATAAATTATTAGTCAAAGAAAAAAAACAAAGTCACTGCAGCATGAGGTGAGTCATGCCAGCGGAGCAGCAGGCCTGCAGAGAAGTCAAGCCTGGGGCATGAAATGGTATTTGATTAAACAAAAGGTGAGAGCCCTCGGGTTAAATCCAGTGTCATGGCAGATGTCCATTGGCATCACTTTAATTCACACATGTCGGAGACGCTGGTTGATCCAGTTCTTTGTCTGCCAAAATAGTGAGGCAATCACTCCACAATGTGTGTGTCAACCAAAGCAAACCCTTTTTCCTAGAGTTCATAAACAAGACATGCAGCCCAGACTGGAAGTGTGTCTACAACATGTCCAATAAATAGTTCTATTTACAGGTGTACACCTCTGTCCTCTCGCTGCAGGTGTTGCATTTGACATAGCAGCACCACAGGAACTTGCAGTTGCACTGCCAAACGCGGGAGTACTGATGTGTGTTATATCCTCGACCACAGCACATCAGGTCACAGCTGTTGGGCTGCAGAGCTGTTTTGTTGCACAGACGGCCCTGTGTTCCCATGCTGCCGGTCAGAGGGTCCGCCTCACAGTAATTGGGCGACCTCTCGATGTAGACCAGCTCTGTGTCCATGGGCTTGCGATAGGAATGAGGTTTTTTGATTTTCAGAAAGGTGGGGCGGTTGTTACGGCGAGCTCGTACAGGCTCCACATGCACGGCCTGGTTGTACTTGTCCTTGAGCATGTAGCCCAGCTGACGGAACTTGGGTAGTGTAGTCCAGCATGTCTTGGTAGTGCAGGATCCTGAAACACCATGACACTTACACTCCAGACGCATACCCTTCTCCAGAACCTAAAACACAGAAGAAAAGCTCAGATGAAGCAAAGTTTATGGAGTTAGATGCATCCTCTGAAATGCTTTCATTGTTTTTCTTTTTGCATTTTTTACTTTCAGAACTTCCTGACACACCTTTCATCACAGTCAGTATGTTCATTTGTGCGGCGCTGAGATTTTTCTATTTAAAAAAAAGAGACTGTTTAAGGGCTTGCAACACCACACACCACTCCTGGTAATTTGTTTGATCCTGTCTTTCCATAATGAGCAGGTAGGAAACACGAGTTCACAGAAATACTAACATATTGCATGAATAGTTCAACAGGTTGAGACAAACGTTTTCAAGCATTCCAAATGAATGTAAGCATTCCAGAGATCTCAGCGCTGCTGCAGTACGTCACTGTATTGCTACTAGCTAAGTATGCATGTGCCGTTCTTTACAGGACACCCACTCATTGAAAAAGCATATTCATACATCCTGGAAGTTGTGCAATATCATGGATGTCCCATGAGTAAGCCGTTTAAATGATAAGCAAACTTGATTAAACTATGACGCCAAAGTTTTGTGATGCCATTTCGAATTAAAAAAAAAAGTACCCAGGCTTTACAAATATATGCATTTTGTGTCACATGTGAAGGCAAATGTAGAAATTTTAGAGGATTTTGGAGCACTGAAAATCAATCAAGTCTGCAAACATAGGATTCTGGATTTGTGTCATGAATCTTCACATCTGCTTTAGAGATTAACGGAAAAAAAGAAACTATCAGATCGAGCACTTTAAAAGTTGATGCCTGTGTGATTGAAAAAACTGTTTAACCTAATCTATTCAGACAAGCTGGGTTAATTTACAAGCTCTTGTAAGTGAGGAGACAGTTTGGGGTTGTCACCACATTAAGGCGTTTGCAGCGAGCAGACTGGCAGCGGTGAAAAGCCCTTTTCAGGGTTCGAGTGGAACCTTTCGATGAGTTTGGCAAAGCAGCCGGGGTATTCTCTGTGTGCCTCCGGCTGAATGACATCAGCTTAACCTCCTTCCTCCTCACTGAGTGGGAACCCTCGCTGGCATTACAGAAGCCTCACCCTGCTTTTTAATTATTCCACTCTGATGTGGCCTCAGACTTTCTGGAGTCTCGTGGGGTAATTGTCAAAAGCCTTGGATGCATCCAGCTTAGTGTGGTCATGCCCCCGAGACCTGACAAACATTTAATTCATGGAGCTCAGTGAAGTGAAATGCCAACCAAGCTGCTATTGTTTGTCTAACAGAACCCCTGTAAGCCTCCTGTGGCACCTTTTACACTATTGTTTATTCTTCTCAAGAAATCCAAAGGTTGGCCCTCAAAACACACACTGACATCATCTCCGATTTAACATGAAAGCTTTACCACAATAATTACAGAGGTATCAGTTTAGTAAGGGTATATTAAAAGATTCAGAAACTGTATCACTTTCTGACTGATGCCAGACCTCAATTATGAAACTCTAACCCTGAAAGCTGCACGCAAGAGGATGGGAGTATCTCTAAGTACACACTTTCATCTTCATTCCGCTGATAGAAAGAAGTGCTTTCAGGGATTCCCACAAAGAGGAGTTTTTCTCGCTCTACGGTCACCAGGACAGGTACTGACAGTGCTGTTTTTACAGCACAATGTTTCTAGGCTCTTTTTTTATCTTCAGCTGGTGCCAATGGACTAAATTCAAGTCCCACTACAATTGTTATTTTTTTTTTTTTTTAACTACTTCAAAAGTTATTAGTGGTCTTTCAATTGTAATTATGAAGTTTTTAGCCAAAATCACATTATCTGTCATTTTTAAGGGCTTGTCTTCTGCAGAGCTCCAGTAGCTCAAGAGCAATTTGCCTCTGAGTCGTGGGCAGAGACAGCGCTGCTCTGCACACATAGGAGATATTCAGCTCTCGGACACTAATGTCTTCGGGGACACGATGAAAGTTAATTTCATAATTAGCTTTTTTACGAGCTTTACAATACGCAAACACACACGCTTGTTCCACGATCATCCTCTCTATTTTTCCGAGTCTGGCCTGCGTAGCGGGGCTCTGGGGGCGGAGCTTAGATTTGCTACATAGGAAATCTCACTGTATCTAAACGTGCCGTTTGGGTCTGCCAGAGATACACAGCAATTTGAATGCAGAAATACTCAGAAATGCAATTTGGCACTTATTTTTCCTCACCAGAAAAATGCCATATGAACATGTAAAAAAAACGAGAAAAACATGATACTCGTCAAAGTGGGTCTTTACATGTTTTAATAATGGAGTGGAGAAGTAATTACCTTTAGTACCCCGTCGAAAGTATTCTGAATTTTACAGTTCAAACGATGTCCAGTACACAGGGATACGATCTTGAGTTTTTAATCTATCTGCCCATGAGGCCGACTGGATAAATGCTGGAGCAGAGTTCTGCCAGTGTCAAAAGTTTATAATACTTCTTATCAGTAGCCGTAAATTGGCCGACAAATTAATTTGGCGAGGGAATATTTATCTGGAACAAAGTACAACTTTCAATTGTTGAAAGCTAAAGTGATAAAGTTTGTTCGCTACGAGTGAGCTGAAGAGCCATCTGGATATAGTACAACTATGAGAGAAGAAAATCACCTTGGAATAACAAATCCCTGCTCTGACTATGTGTGGTGTGGATTAAAGGTTTGTCACCCTTTAATTCACTTATCCATGATGTATCCATGGAGAACATATTCAACACTGAGTACTAATATGATTCATGAAATTAATCTCTGTGACTAATTCAACAACCATTTTCAAAGAAATTGTCTCTTCACTGACTTGGAGTATTATTCACGGTTCATCATTGGTGCTTTATCAACCGTTACTGAACAAATCTTTTTCCAATCATGAGAGTATGTGTCAGTTGAACCCTTCAGTACAGTGAACTGTCGTATTTTGCCCACTCTCCAAAACTCCCAGAGGAAAAATCTGTCATGTAATAAACCCCAACCCCAGGCTGGTAAATGGGAGTTCCACAAGGCACCGTGCTGAGGCCTTGAATTTTTATTACATACATAAAAAAAACCTTCTCATGGAATTCTTTTTCCTTTTTCATTTGACCCCAGTTTAATATACTTAGAGGGATATTCTGCCGCAAATTTATATTCGCAACACCGAGTTGGACACCCCCTCGAGAGATGAATGTTGCCGACTGCTTGCTTCTCTAGTTGTACCAACTTCAGCAACGACCGCAGATAGCAATACACCGCAGTCTACACCTCCACTTGCAAACCTCAACCAAAACGCCACTCTATAGCCACAAATAATGCTCAGAACAGCACCTAACTTCATCAACAGTACATATAGGGTCCCAGCCATAGTACTAGCCATCAAACATCTTTTTAACTTTGCCTGATTTCTTTAGCAAAGAGACTAAACACAAGTCACCCACTCTCCTCCAGCAGTAAATGTCATCAATAAATGTACAAATGTTGATGGCTTTTAATCCTACTTTTATCAGACAGACAGATAGATAATACTTTTTTCTTTTCTGTAAATATAATGCTGCTGGAATTTCTCTAAAAAATCTAAAAATCATCTAAAGTCATCATCTGTCACAGCTGTTGATTCACTTGTCTTTTTTTTGCAGCTTTGCTCACTGTGTATGTGTATCTCCATCCCCCCTGATTGCAGCAGTGAGTCCCAACTGGCTTCAGTCTTGAGGGGTCCACTCCCTCTACAGGTATGTGACAATGCCTGTTGTATTTCATATTTACATTCTAACCCAGAGAGTAAGACAATCACACTTTTTTTTCCTCTCGTTTTGGTGGCACAAAGGTGGAGCACAGCTTAGTTAGAGTTGTAGAACTGCATCCTAAGAAAGGCCTATATCTGACTGTATTTATTTATGAATATATTTATGACTATATTTAAGATTAATGAAACCTGTTTGTACCTTGGAGGTTTTTCTCATCAAACCTTATTCACAAATTAAAATCTTCCAGACAAAATTCCATCTCAACCACACAGACAACACAGGCCCTGCTTCTGTTTCACAGGATGCTTCCCTCTCCTGCTTGATCACTCACTACTAGCTTTTTAGATCCATGACATGCTCCCTCTCTCTTTGACCTTCCCACTTCTCAGCGTTTTCATGTGTTAACACCTCCACACTTCACAGAGTTTCACACTTCATAAGGAACTATCCAACACTGCTACTTGTAAAACAATAACATCACTCGAAACACTGGCTCTTCCTCTCATCATGAAAAAACATAGAATGAGATGAGACTTTACATCTGACCCCAGCATTGCCTCGAAAGTCCCATTTATTCAACAATTAAACTGCAGACAATAAATATGCAGTGAGGACACCATGTTTTACCTAGGGTGACCATACGTCCTCTTTTACCCAGACATGGGAGTTTATAAAAATCCTTCAAATGTCTGGGGTTTTGTATGGAAGTTTTGAGTTTGTGTAGCATGGACTAACCGTGTTAGAGGCACGTAAAAAACACTCAACCCGACCTAAAAAACCCTCAAAATTTTGCCCGCAAATCCGCCAGGTAGTAGTTTCCTCTTTTTGGGGATTCAGAATATGGTCACCCAACTTTACCAGAGCCTATCTGATCACACGAATAATTTGAATCCTGATTTTTGTGTCGAACCTTTAAGTGTGGTCTTTAAGTGGATACAAGACAACTCAAAACCAGGCTTTGACTAGAGTTAAAGAGAACTGTCTCAAGTTTCCATTTATTTATAAAAGCATTAGCAAACAGTAAAGAGTGTTTGGATTTTACCCAATGGTTTTGACCCTACAGAGCTGCTGTTTCAAACAGATATTTACCGACCATATAGGAGATGTTTTCATACTTCCCCTCTTAAAAATCTCGACAGGACTGCATGTAAGCATTTCCTCTGAAGTAGGGTCGGCTTTTTATCTACATGAATAGAATAAATGTATCTGTATAACTCAAGTTTGGGACAATTTAACTGCAGAAACTTTTGCATTATTTGATTACTTTGGGTCATTGAGGGCCAGCGCAGCAATTAGGACAGAGCCAAGATTTTACTGAGCGTTCAATGTGCTCACTGTTGCTTTTTCAATAAATCACTTTCTTGTGGGACCACTTTGTGGAGAGTCCTGTAGTTACTATTGATCTGTTGTTAGGCCTCCTTTGTCTTTCCGCCTCTGAACAACATTGTTGAGCTGAAGTGTTTAACTTCTCTGTCTCTGTTTTTCTTTGTTCCTGTTTTAGGTGCAGCTCAAACATGAGAATACTTAGGGAAAGTTAACATTCCAAATGTGATCCATGTTAACGCAAATGTTTCAAGACTTTTTCTGTTTTAATCAGATCATTCTGGCCTATAGCTAAAAAAATGTGACTGTACATAACAAAGAATATCAGAATATTTCATTTTAAATTGAAGTAACTTACAATTTAAAACATAAGAGTATCTCTCTGTCTAGGTGACTACATGTTTTGGCCCCGCCCCTTCTATTGTAGCCAATCAGTAGAGCTGGAGACAGGCAGTAAGGAGAGACTACAACAGACGCTGGCATTTTAGTGAGTCTTGCAACTTTGCACAAGCTCCCATTTTAAGTAGTTTATGTCTATTTTCTAAGATTATGTACATCTATTTTTTCTAAGATTTACCTCAAGATTTGAAACTTTGCATCCACTTAGTTTGTGGGAAAACATAATACTACCCCTTCAAGCCAAGACTAATTTAGGAGACAAAAGACCAGCACTACTGTTCAAAGTCAAAACAATTGTAAACAAAAGTAAGTCTTATGGTGCGTTCCAGTTGTACTCGAAAGTCGGGATTTCGGCGCTCCTGACGATTTTCACCAACCCTGACTTGACGACAATATCATAATCCAAGATGGCAGCGCAGTGCATCACTAGTCAACAGTAACAGTGAAAGCTCTCGTAATGTATTATTTATTAGCACTTTTGTTTTGTTTTTGTGAAATTAAATAAGTGGTTATATGTTGTACTGCCCAACGTCGAACTGTGAACACAGTGCTGTGGTGTTTGTAAGAGTAAAATACTGTGTTATGCGTTGTTTACAGGTGGTATAGCTAACAACAGCTAACAACAGCTAACAACAACTAACAACAGCTGACAATTGTAAACAACAGCTAACAATGGCTAACTGTAGGCGTCCTTCTTGGTTTTCCGACTTGTTTAGTGAAACGCTGTCAACTTGGGTGTAACGTCATTCCCAGATCCCCGATTTCCGAGGTAACTGGAACGCAGCATTAACCCCACACTCACGCTGAAGTCTCACCCTAACAGGAGAGATACCAAGATTTGGTACAACACCATAGAAATCTTGGCTTTTCTGCTCATTAACCTTCACTGACTTTGCAAAGTCCTGCTAGCTCTTAAAACATACAACCTAAGTCACCATGAAACAGATTTGGAGGTTTTGAAGATCATTTAAACAAAGTAATAAGTGGAAAATAGTGCAACCATGCATCAAATATTGAAACCAAAAAGATCATTGTTCTGGTGACAAAACAGTTGTGCAATGCTAATAAAATACAGCTGGCAGATCATCACCCAACCAATGAGGTTAATTTCCAACAGGATCGTGACATGTCTGGATATAAACAGATCTTAAAGAGAGGTGGAGTCTCTTACTCTGTTACAAAAAGCATGACCAACTAATTTAACAACTTCAGACTTCCTCAGCGTACAGAAGCAGAGAGTTTGGGGATTTTATCATCTATAATATACTTAAAGATTCAGAGAAATCTCAATAGTACACAAATCCCAAAAGTAACAAGGCAAAATGAGATAAATAATGATGGCTGCCCTTGATCTTCAGGCCCTCTGAAAAACAGACACGACTTTGAAGAAGAAATCATTGCGATGGCTCAACATCATTTCCAAAAACCATTGTGAGTGAACACAGTCTGTCACTGCAGCCACAAATGAGACTGTATCCTCTGCTTTTAAGACAAGAGAGATCTTGTGAAAAGCCCTTGTTTCTGGTGGTATGAGGATGCAGAATTGACCATGGCATTGATAGCTTAAATATCTGGGAGGGATTGATTAGTGCTGAACTCCGCAGCCGAAGTACATGGTTTCTTTTCTACTAAAGGTACAGATGGACAGACTCTTGTGAATTTCGCGATCACTGGCTTGACTCCTGAGAAAACAGCCATAAATCACTTTGCTGATTTCAAATGTTGTCTTTTGTGAGCCATGGGACCGAACCAGCCACCTAAGCTAACGTTGCTCTTGTTCAAGGTAAAAAGGTCAATGTCCAAGTCTCACAAGAATGAAGATGCTGAGCACAGTCTGCAGACATAACATAGCCAAACCTCAGTCAACCACACCATCTCTGTTTAAAAAAGTCTCTTCAGTGAAATGTCTTCCCTTATTTTGTTGTGTTTTTTAAAACTATGATGACCTGCCCTTAGATCACATCTCCCACCTTGACCTGACCATCATCCCCCCTTTTTCCCAATTCCCTTGCATGGCATTGCACTGATATAGTTTATGGTCTAGGGTGCCTTTGTGACCATCTTCTACTATATGTGAGTGATCGAGTCTCATTGCATTGCCACAGTATGAAGACTATAAACTGGTACAGTGATGAAAAGAAAAGTCTTCCCAGGTGCAGATTTTGTGACTTTGCAGACTTTTTATATTGCTAAATAGTAGGGGTGGGCGATAAATTATTGTTTATGATTTATCGTCAGACAATTCCTCCACAATAAATATTTGCCATCTCACAATAAACCCAAGCGACGGATTCGCAGCCATAGCCCACACAGATCAGAATAACAAACAAACATGGCCGAAGATAATGAAGAAGATGTTTCTGAGCAGCTCGTTGCTGAACGAGGCTCCACATGATTTCCTTCAAGATTGGGGTTTAGATGGGCGCAATCAGGTGAAAGTGCTTTCACATTTTACTAGTTTTCTCCGTAACCTACCACTCAAACTTGTGGTTAAGTATCTTATTTGACTATGCCAACTGGTGTCCTCAAGACAAAATGAGTCAAAAACATAGATTGGAATTATATTTTTTATCGGGACTTTTATTGTTATCGCCCAAATGGCAAAACTTATTGTGATGATTTTTTTAAGCCTATATTGCCCACCCCTACTAAACAGAGAGTAAAACAAAGTCACCATTACACATTCACTCACGTATTCAAAACCAAAACACTTTTTCCGATAATTATACCCAGTTTGCATGCTTGTGATCAGTCTATGACAGCACTCATGCCAGAGTCATGGTCTTTTTGGCTTGAAACTTCATAAGTGCACGGTGCTGTTTGAATTAGACACTGCTTACAGTTGTGCAAAGATAGAGCATACTGCATAAATGTCTTATTTCTGCATCTTTATGATTTAATTTGCAATAACAGACTGTCTGTATAAAAGGAAAGAAGTATTTCCATCACAAACTTACCTTACGTCCCACTTCATTGTTGTGTAAATTCATTAGAGTCCTGGCATTCTGCTTGATCTCCCGTGCGTCCACAAACACCTTAGAAAAACCCAGGCCATAGTGAACATCTGCAGAGCAGCCGCCCCACTTCCAGCCTTCCTCCTTGTTGTAGAAACCCTGCTTCTCCTTGTCACACCCACAGCCGCTGAGGCTCCCCTGTGTGCACGCTGCAGTTACTGCATGGGCAACCCCGGCAGCGATGATAGCGTAGGTGAAGGCAGCCTCTTTACTGCCTAGGATAAAGAGAAAAGACAGCTTTAATCACAATCACAAACTTCAAGATTAGTTTTTCAGGCACTGTCAAGCCTCCTTGCATACCTGGCATATCTGCCTCAAACCAAATCATGAAATGGATGAGCTAAGCCAAGTCCAATTCATTCATCAAGCTCTTTCAAAACAGATAAACTTCAGGGTAATCTGAATTTTATATAATGGAGCACTTTGAATAGGAGAGGGGCAAAGGCCTCCTAAGGGAGGCGGTCTTTTGAGAAGCAAGACAGTTTTATTGTCCCTGTGATAAATGATGATTAAAGAATCTAAAGGATTAGGACATGTGTAACTAACAAAATTACAGTTTAACAGTCAATTTATTGTTTAGATTTGAGTGGCAAAGATGATTTCTGACCATTCAGAGAGGGAAAGTTAAATGTTTTAGCATCATTTCTGGCCGTTGTCCCAGCGACTGTCAATCTGGGATCCACCCTGTGGAGGTGATTCTGAGAGGCATGCAGAGCCTCCCTACGTAGATGGATTCCTGCCCCATAAATCTGAGAGCTTCAGGTCAACAGTGTTTTTTAATTAAAACGGCGCAAATACTCATCTGAGCACATGTAAAACCATCCAAAAATGTTCATAATACATGCCCAAATAAAATCATCAGCTTTAATAATTTAATCACAATGCAAACTTTTTCTCACAGCTCATAGTCCTCCTTCAAACTTAGACCTTTATTAGCAGCTGCTCCATTCTGCTGCAACAAGTGAACGTGAATCCTTAAGACACACTTGCTGTCCAGTCTAGGTCTCTGAAGAAGTGCAAAGTAGATGGAACACCATATAAGACACATCCAAAAGCAGAAGATTTAGTTAACCATGGATGTCAGACCAAATCTCCGATCTGCCTTTACAGCCAACTTATTTTAACCAGCTTGCTAGGTAGGGAGGATACGTGATCCTTTTGCCAAAATACTGTACATCTCTGCAATTCAGCCAACAAGAATCCAGGATTTATGTATTCTGACAGTTATCAGTGTTCCAGTCTGCTGGAACAGGACAATGGATTCAGACAGACTCTGCAGCTGGACCTAAACAGCGCTCGAGCTGACCTGCTGTCTCCTGGAGCTCGGCCTGATTCTTGTCTACACTTGGCTAAATTCGGAGTTGTGCAACGGTGAAATGAGCTCTGTTTTAATCTGAGGCTTTACTTAAAAAAGTCGAGCTCTGTCCTGGAGCGGTGGTAAAATCATTCTACATAAAACGTGCCCTGCCAAATCTGCAGAACCTGGAGGTATATTAGTAAACCTAGAAGAAAGAACTTGTCTGAACTTGAAACTTTTGGGAGAAAAGTATTTTATGAACATACATGGAGGTGGGGGAGCTTGTCTGGATGGAAAGGCAACGTGTACGCAGCTACAATGCGTATTCTCTACAAAATTAACAAAAAAAACCTGACTAATTATTTTTAATTTTTATCATCAGAGGCCATTTAAAGAATTCTCATAAAAAAAACGTGCAAGGTTTTTTTCTGATTCGACAGGCACACTCATTCACCCAGTAAACTCCGTATCCCGCAGCATTTTACCGTGTGCATCCCTGTTAATCAGACCAGTAAAACAAGCTGGGTCATTCAGACTTTACTCATGCTTGTTGCAACTAATACTACAACCATCCAGGGCAAAATACTATAATATAAATCTGTCATGTACAGAGCAGCAATCGGCATAAATTAAAGGCTCAAGATGCCCAAGGTGTAAGCTATAATCCTTAATGACACTCGAGGAGAAAAATGACATCCGAGCTCTGCGTCTGTCTGAGGGATGACAGGGTGAATGAAAAAGACAACAAAGTGGAGAAGTAGTGTGGTAAATGGGATTCTTCACTTGTTTCCGCAGTCTTGTTTTTGAAGCAAGCATCGCCTCGAGACTTATTCCACAACACAAGATCAAATCTGTGTCTTTTTTTTTTTCCCCACAGAGAGCAGATGCTTTGAGTCTAAGACGAAGATTGACAGAGTTTTACCGGTGTCAGAGGCCTCCTCCGCTGATACTTTTTCTGTACAGATCATTTTGAAAACATTTTCATATCTTCTTCCAAACTTTTTAATAAAAGCAAAAATAACATACAACTCAATACTCAAAAAGTATGGCTTTGGTTTATTATCTGTGTGCGAGCAACGCAAAATTATCAAGCCACTGGTGTACTATTATGCAGGCATGTAAATATGAACCATATTATTTCTCAGTAATAACTATTTTATTAGTGAAAAACAATCTTGTGAGCTCTGTAACTATGAAGATGAAGGCATGCTGACATGTCTCAACAATGTCTTTTACAGCACCATGGAAGGAAAACTCAATGATGAACCAGAGCTCTGGGTGTAAAAACCTGACAGGGTTTGAGAGCTTGAAGAATAAAATCCTGCAGTCAAACTCAAATGCAATGAAAAACTGAAGGACTCTAACAGCAACATGTCTGTAAATAAATAAGTCCACCCGTAAACAAAGCGATGAAAAATGTGAGAAAAATAATCTTGTTCTGACATGAAAATGAAATGCAACATACCCACTCTGAGCTCTCTTCCAAACACGGTCCTCTCACCCAGGGCCGAGCAGTTCCAGCGTCCGTATCTGAACTGAAACTGGCACTCATTGATCCCCATCTGAACCCCCTCTCCGATCACTATGATCGCGTCGGGTCGACTCTGACAGATAGTCCTCTGACGGGGGGCCAAGCCGGGAATTTTATTACAGATGATGCTCGCTCCCAGCGCGACCACCGATGACAGACCCCTGTCAATGACAGCGCCCGAGGGAAAATGTTAAAAATGAGACATTTTCCTATTGCATGGGGTTTTAATCCTAATACAAACACTTAAATCGAAGAAACAAAGTGCATCCCTTCATTTAAAATGCATATAATGAAATCTTAAATGCAATTACAAAAAATCCACCACAGCTAGTAAAATGACTTTTTTCTCTCAGTGATGTCTGATGAATTTGTCTTTAGGTTGGCCTTATTTTTTCCTTACTTTCAGAAACCTTGTTAAAAGCAGGCCTACAGAAACAACTTGGACTCAAGCCCAAAACTCACCCAATTTTCAAGTATACAATTCCCAGGCAGAGGAAGAAATGGAAAATCCAGCGCCGTGTCTTCCTGCTCATGGTGCTTCAGCCCCGCCGGTGGATCCCTGCTCTGCCGAACCAACAACCCGCTTCTTCCCCTACCGAGTCCCGCGGGCTGTCCAGGTGTTCCGGGCTGCGCGCGGGAATAAACCTCCTCGAGCCAAACCAAAGTTTGTCGAAACTATCTGGTCGTGGTTTTTCATTTGGTAGCTGTCCGCTGCAGTGAGCCTGTGCAGGAGCATTGGGGCTGTTGTTTTCAGGTAGGCAGCTCGGCTCCTCAGTGATCAAGGCTGAATGTGTTTGTGTGTGAGAGAGTCTGTCTATGTGTGTGTGTGTGTCTACCTTTCTCTATCAGGGCGTGTTCTGCAGAGTAGAGGATCTGCCTCTCTCTCTCTCTCTCTCTCTCTCTCTCTCTCTCTCACACACACACACACACTCTCAGCCTGCAGGTACACGCTCTCAGCTCATCCGTCCTTGTGTCTGACACATGCTCACTCACTCACTGCTGCAGCCTGCGGCTCGGAGAGCACTGCGCTGGACCCTGGATCATCTCTGCTCACTGTGAGAGACCGTGTGACAGATAACCACCTGTCATCGCTTGACATCATTTTACAGCAATGAAGCCCCTCCCACAAATTCACTGTCGTTTAGAGGACCAATCAGACCTCATTTCAGGGCCTCACTCTAATTGGAGCTCAATTAACTGCATCGTTATTGACCATAGTGCCATGCTGACAGAGGTGAGGGAAAGTCCCTATGTTGCAAGTCCAAGTCGAGTCTCAAGTCTTTGCTCTCAAGTCCGAGGCAAGTCCAAGTCCTAGGAATTTTGCTTCGAATCCGAACCAAGTCCTTACCGTTTCTTTCAAGACAAAATCAAGTCATATCAAAGCCATAAACCATTTGTTATATGTAAAGATGTACATAAATCATGAGCATTTTTCACTATTTGCATTTATTATTAAACAAAGATTCTTGTTTGTGTTAAGTTACATAGTGCAGCTTTAACCAAACTATTTTACATGTCATACAAAAAATAATCAGATAAACTTCAATAATTGGAAACTTAGACAGTGTGCACAAAAATAATGAAGACTGAAATTAAACATTAAACTGATACTTTAATTCCCTGTTACAAAACAAAACAAAAGAGACACAAGGCAACACGTGGAAACAGGCAGGCAATACTAGCGAGCGATTTTTGTTCAGTCCTCCCAGTGTTGTTATGAGTTTGAGGTTGGAGTTTGAGACAGTGTTGCCAAGTTTTGTGAGAGAAATAACGAGACAGGCCTCCAGAAACAAGCCAAAAACAAGTGATTTTTTTTACGGGAAATAAGCAGACTTGGCAACACAACACGGTGTTACCAACGGCCGTAATTCCTGACTATTAGTTGACACTTTTTAAACGGTTTGGGTTTGCTGTAAGGTATTAAGTGACTTGAAAAGACTTGACTTGACTTTTCAAGTTACTGGGCTCAAGTCAAGTCAAGTCTCAAGTCTTTAGCAATCAAGTCCCAAGCGAGTCCAAGTCATTTCTTGATTTCATTGAGCAAGTCAAAAACAGTACTCGTCCGAGTCGAGCCTCGAGTCGAGTCGTCGAGCCCCCACCTCTGCATGCTGATGGGTCATTAATTCACTTGGGTGTGGCTGCTGTAACTTACCGCATGTTTAAGTCCTCATATTCAACTAGAAATGCTTTTTTTCTGTCTTCTTCTTCTGACCACAGTCTAAATATGAGAAGTTACTGCTCTTGAAATGTCATTAGGTTAAATGGGTTAAAAAAATAATGAAAACTAAACAAACTCTTATCATGACAGTGCATCAAGAAAGAGATAAATCTTCTTCAGGAAAAAATTAAAGGGTTATGTAAAAATAAACTTTAAACGATTCAGATTTACTCTGTGAGACTAGAAGAAACTTATTTATTTGCAATTTGCATCCAGTTCACTTAAGCATATATCCTCGATATAAGCTATAATTTTTAACCGTATTCTTGGTACAAAGTAATGCAAGCTGTCAGGTCAATGTCAGCTCAAGCTTTTAAAATCATTCAGGACAAATTTAGGATGATACAACCCTAAAATAAAAAATAACTAAAGTGAATTAAAGTGAGTATTTGAGGGAAATTAATCTACCTGGTAAATATGACCCATCTTTGACTGACATGTTTAGTGAAGAAACTCTTCATCAGGGTTGGGACTTTATTTGAATAATTTCGAGGCTTTTTCAAGAATCCGGTCGACGACAGGATGGAAAAGGATTATGGCTCCCTCTTCAGGCACAATAGGGAACTCCTGCACCATGAGACCAGTTAAGATTTTTTCATTCGTTTGTGGCCTGGGGGGTAATTTTAGTGGTCTTTACACACTTTAAATCGTTTCAATCCACCATGACAAAGTGAGTAAGGGTCTAAAGTACAACTCTACCATGAATATACCCACCAATTTAATATCAGATGTCCATCCCTTCCTCAAAAGCCTCCTGATATAAGGCATTTGATTTGATTCACTATTCGGTCTGATCAGATAATTGTCATGGTTCAACCTTTTATAGGTGCAGTGTGTAGATTCAACAGAATTGAATATTTATATGTTTGAATGAGTTTATAATCACCAGAATATACAAAAGGATTTGGGTTTTTACCTTTAAATGAGCTCTCTATAGCCACTGCTCCCCTGCACCCCCTGATTCTACAGTAGTGCACAATAAACTCCTACTGCATAGTACAAATAATTTACAGAATCATTTAAGAAGATGAGAAGAACTTTATTTATCCGCAAGGGGAAATTCAACAGATAGTGGCTGGTCGCCAAAATGCAGGGGTAAGAAGAATAAAAAGCCCAAAGATAACCAAACATTCCCCTGTTAACACACTGAAATTTGAAGCTTGGCAGTTAAAAAAATGCAGTTGCAACATGAAGATCTGCCATCCAAGAGAATCCAAGTGAAGATACAAGAAAACAGTTGAATTTATTCAGTTTAACAGTTTAAAAATAGATATTTTTCTCAGCAGACAAACCGTATGTAACTATCCTACCACTGAGACATGCATCATTTCTTTTTTTTTCTTTTTGTTGTAGCTTTTTTAGTGTGTGTATCGAGATAATACAGCAAATTATCAACTAAAATAAGCAACCAAGTGCTCAACAACTTTTATTTACACTATTCCCAGAGTGTGAACAGATTCTGTCATCTACTGGAGAAAAGAATCTGAATACTTGAGCATGTCAAGCTCCAAATATCCATCTACATTTCAAAACTTTTTATCTTTTTTTAATCATCAAGTTAAAATACAACAAGAGGTTCACTGTAACATCGCAGAATATAGTGAATATTTTCATCAAAGTAAAGCAAAATTGCTCAACAACTAAAAACATTATAGTATTAAGTAAATGACAAGAAAACACTGTAATGCTGCAGAAATATACAAGTGCATCAACACCATAGACTGTATATAGAATGGACACAGTCTGCCTCCTCGCTGGGTGAAGCCACCCTGAGAACCAAGTTGTCCATTGTAGATACAGTCTATGATCAACACTCCACCGCTCATATTAAGACCCAGAAGGCTGAAAATTGATCATGAAAAGCCTTTTAAAAATGACACTTCACAGGAAAAGTCCACTCCACAGGGAAGGCAATAGATTGTATAGTTATCTTCCAAACAGGGCAAAATCACTACCCTTTAACTATACAATCTACTACCTCACACTGTGTGAGCAAAAGTGATGAAGAAACTTTCTAAATCATCCTCATCATCATCAAACAGTTGTTATAATAAAAGGCCCAAAGTTTACGGTCTCTGAAGTGTGTTTGTCACTTTGAGAAAGACAGTAGGTTGAATAGTTATCTCCCAGTGCGGGTGTGACCCTAAAACTATACAACCTACTACCTCATCCCACAGTGCAAACAGAACTGTTGTCCTTAAGGAGGCAGAGGCCCAGCAGAGACTCCCTCAGAGACGGGGAACCAGCAGCATCAGTCAAATCCTCTGACAGGGGCTGACAGCTGAGACCTCCAGCTGTGGGAAATATTCACATGGGGAAGAGGGGTTAGGTCATACATTCATAATATTTCACTATATGCATGTCTTGAAAAGGCATGTATCCATCTGTGTGATTGATACGTGCAAGTCTGAGAGTATTTTTAACTGCAGCCGTATACTGGTCCCTGTATCAAATCAGAGCTGATGGCAAACCCGTTTACGAAGTCTTGCCCTCTGTTCCTTCTTTAAAAAGAAGCACAATGCAGTTATTGCAACAAACAGAGATGAGCTGAGCTAGCTGACTCCCACATAGACGATTTCATTGCAGGGACACAGATGGTGACATCTATAAAGGGTCAGATAGTCACGACTGGGAGCTGAGTGAAACAAAAAAAAGCAATAAATGAGGGACTACACAAGACTGATGTGGCTGCTGTGGAACAAAACCTACAGACCCCTCTGTGCCCTTTTGTACCGACTACTAAATTAATACTTGATGGATGGAGGCCAGTTGGAGAAAGTGTAAGAGATTATCTAAAGTTCAGGACCACGGACAGCAGCAAGAAGCGCCATCCAGCAGCAAAATAGTGCCACACATCTGGACGTAGGGACTCCATTCACCGTGGATCACCACACTCACTTTAAAACATACATCAAAATGCAAAAGAGCATGTGCTGACTTTCATAAGAGCAGCCTAACCTCCCATTATGTCTTCATTAACATGCTTTCAGGCTCATTAAAGGGATATTCCAGCATAAAATTAAGTAGAGGTCAAACACATTGTAACACCGAGTTAGACACCCCGTCGAGAGAGGAATGTTGCCGACCGCTTCTCTAGTTATACCAACTTTAGTAACGACTGCATGATAGCAATACAGAGAGCCACACGCTCAACCAAAAAGCCACTCTATAGTCATAAATAATGCTCAGAACAGCACCTAACTTCATCAACAGTACATCTAGGGTCCCAGCCATAGCACTAGACACCAAACATCTTTTTAGCTTTGCCTGATTTCTCTGGCAAAGAGACCAAACACAACTCACCAACTGTCTTCCAGCAGCCATTTGTTTGTAGCGAGACCTCAGGCCAATCCATTACGGACTGCTGCAGGGTGACACAGCTCAAGGAAGAACATTTATGATAATTTCTTTATCATTTCCTTTAAATAATAACCACCATATTTATCGTTTTGCACTGCAGATGCGGTAGTTCTTCTGCCTTAGCATCTCAGTCTGATTACATTTCCATGAAGAAATGATTAAATTGGCCAGTTTTAGCCTGTTTGAGACTGATCGGTAATTGGCGAAAACTTGCCGATTTTCGCAGATATTTTTAGAAATAAAATGCAGAGAATAAGATTCGGTTTCACTTCGAAAATGTTCCGCCATTTGAAAAGTGCAGTGCAGTTGCCTACAGTATATCTACAGTATATACATATTTTTTATAACTTCATAAAAAATTTTAAAAATCGGTTGATTAATTGGTAATCGGATTTTTCTCCACCCTAATAATCGGCATCAGCCCCAAAAAATCCATATCAGTCGGACCCTAGAAGAGATCATAAATGTTCTTCCTTGAACTGCGTCACCCCCCTGTTGTCTATAATGGACTGGCCTGAGGTCTCCCTACAAACACGCGGCTGCTGGAAGAGAGTAGGTGAGCTGTGTTTGGTCTCTATGCTAAAGAAATTAGGAAAAGTTAAAAGATGTTAGATGGCTAGTACTATGGCTGGGACCCTATATATACCGCTGATGAAGTTAGGTGCTGTTCTGAGCATTATTTGTGACTATAGAGTCGCTTTTTGGTCGAGGTTTGTTGATGGATCCTCAGATCGCTGTATATTGCTATCATGCGGTTGTTACTAAAGTTGGTATAAATAGAGAAGCAAGCAGTTGGATACATTCATCTCTTGAGGGGGTGTCTAACCCGGTGTTACAGTGTGTTTGACCCTAAATTAATGTTACACCGGAATATCCCTTTAATGTAGGAGGATGAAAACCTTGAATCTGGAAGTCAGGCTTTACACATTGGCAATGGTGAATCTGGGATCCATATTAAGATTATGTACATCAATTAGCCAATAAGACCCCCACCCACACACACACCCCTTGTCAAATACAAGGTCAGTGGTCTGTTTTCCACAGCACCTTTTTCAATTCACCTCCACAGAAACAGGCTGATTGTTCCTCTGAGACCATCTAACAGGACTGAACCCTGAGTCCCTGAACCTGTCTTCTTCTTCTTTCAAACCGGCTTTCTCTGTCGTTTAACTGCTTCTTTATTCCTCTGGGTTAGACTGATGTAAGTAACTTTTAATTTAGAGTGTAAATTCAGCCCCTCTGCCCGTCATTTACAGGAGCAGGATTTACACTCCTCCAACAAGCACTGAGCTACTCCCCAAAGAAGCCAACGTGACTAGGCATTTAAGGGCGAAATTACACGCTCTTTGTCTACATTCACCGTCAGCTACATATTATTACATGCAGAAATGTTAAGGATATCCAAAGTGCAGTAATCTCAGCAGCACAGCCCACCAGCTTCATCAGTAAACCACTCCTTACAGCCTGCTAGCTGGGCTAACTAGGAGCTAGCAGCACGTTCCAGCATGGGTGTTCAGCAAACGTCGTATAAAAGTACGGCGGCTAGCTCTTCCGCTACAAAATATTATCCGGTGTTGTGATGAAGTGTTTCTAGTAAGACAAGTCCTAGGACTGGCGTTATTTGATTAAAATATATGATTTTTACTGTCTACCCACCTGTCTGCCATGTCGGAACGCTCCTCCACCCTCTGACTGCTTCTTCTTTGTGGTTTGTTCACCGATGTGCAAAGGCATGAAGGGCGCATTACTGCCTCCTGCTGGTGGAGGTGTAAATGACAGTCGGTTCAAAATTTCTGAATGAGCAAACTCCATAGATCAGGGGTGTCAAACTCAACCACAGCAAGGGCCATGATCTGGATTTAGGTCTAACCCATAGACTGTAAATAGAATGGACGCTGTCTGTCTGCTTGCTGGGTGATGCCACTCCGAGAACAGCACCCTCTAGTGACAGGCTGCAGTATAGGTCTTAAATCCCGCCTCTTCCAGCAATTCCTATGGAACTGTGGACAAACTTTAGAAATTTATTACACAGAATATAAATTTTTCTCCCCCCTGGATGCGATGTGAACATTTAGTTACAGTAAGACTGGTTTGTGCTCAAGTCCTCTTTTTTCTGTGAAGCTCTGTTTTTAAAAGTTATAAGGGGGTTTATGTTTTCTTTGATTGACAGTTGATACAGCCTATGGGCGTACGAAGATTGCGTAGCTCATCCGAGGGATACAATGTTTGAGCTGAGCGTCATCACGGCGACTCTCCCACAACGCTACTGCCCAGCGCTGGTTTCAGGAAATGAAGAAAAATCTCGGAAATACTGAGAGCTCTTTGGCTTCAAATCCGTATGCAGGCGGTAGGTGGAACCAAGTTGTCCATAGTTCCTTGAGAGTAGCAGCTACTGCTGCCCTGTCCTTCAGGATAGCATCAAAGACCTTCCCCAGGCGCTTCACGGGCTCCTCTGGCACTGATGGAATTCGAACTCTATCCATGTAGAAGCGGTACTTGTCCTCCACTTTCCACTGTCCAAGAACTAGGGACCTGGATTTAGCCGGCTTGAACACCATTCTTGCCCACTGAATGTTCAACACATTAATCGGTTTTCAAAATTTAGTAGTAAAGACCTTAAGACATAAACTTTTCATTCTTCAACCTTTGCGGCATAGTTGAGTCAATGAAACATTTGGGTGTAACACTAATGCCATAACACCAGGAGGCACACTTTCCCCTCTTTGCATTGTATGCCAAATTGCTGATACATTATATGGTGAAGTAAAAAAGGTTGACTCTGTTGTCTTAGCTTGCAGTAAGTTGTTTTTAATTCTGTAAGAAGGAGGCTGGTGTAACAATCAAAAAATAGAGCTTGTTGAAAATCCTCATGGTACAATGTAACATGGTCTTCATACTATAATCACTAGTGTTCTGCATTCAGCATGTGACGGTAGATCTAAATAACACAGCGTCCATATGTGGGACATGTATGAGGTGACAGTTGATCATCAGCTCATCTCAACAGCTTCACAAAGACACACATACATACACACACACACACAGGGGAGGTATGATACACATGGCAGCATGAGTCAGGACAGAGGCCATTTGAGTTGAGGCAGACAGAATTTTGCTTATTGCAGCAGTGGAGGCAGATCAATGTTTTATAAATGCATGTACAACAGAGCAGCAGCACAGTGCAAGGTTTTTGGTGAGCACAGTATTAGGGAGATAGAATTGATTGGAAAAAGCAAATGCACTGTGGCCTGTCAAATTTGCATTGCCATAAAAAGGGCCACAGTTTGCATTTGTCTGTAAGAAATAAACATACATTCTACAAGAATAAAACAACCTTGCAACTTGTCAACAGGTTAAACCAAATGCTCATTAAAAAAAAAGAAAATGAATAAATAAGACACATTATAGCATCTGCACAGTGTAAAAGCATCTTTTGGTTTAAATTAGACACAATTCTTCCCTTACAGCTTTGACAGCTGAGACAAATTTAAATAACAATACATAAACATCATGAGAAAGTTCCTCAGTCATTTCGATAATAAACACGACATCTAGTGCTGTAAAAATGTAACAGTAGAACAGGTCAGGACAGACAAATGCTTTCAAGCTGAGCACAGTGGCACATGAACTTAGACAATGGCAGTGCTTTAAGTCTTTTTCAAGAGTTTTTTTTAAGATAAATAAAATTCTTAACCCTCAAATAACATAGTGCTCAAATATCTCGAGACTACTGATTGGCAAATCTTAGCAGTATCTAAAACAAGACACCAGCTTAGAACACAGTAATGCCCAGTAACAAAGAGTAGAACCAGATTTGTGAGTCTTCCTTATGTCAGACCGGTCCTGAAGAAGCTGGATCAGGAGTTTTCATTCTCCTCAACAGCTTTGTCATGCAGCTCATGTAGAATGGGGGCCAGGATTTCTTTAAGTGTACCGTACAAAGATTTACTCTCCTCTGAGGCAGGGTCAATCTGAAAAAAGAGAGAGAATAACTAAATGATGCAAACAAACTAGGGATGGGGCCGATCTGATCCAGTATCGGTATCGGGTTCCAATACAAGCATAATTCATGGATCGGTAAATTTCTGATCCAACCAGTGACAATTTCCGATCCATAAGTCATGTCTTTGCAGTAACTTTGTCTGCTGAAATGACTGTACAAACAGCGGAATGGGTTTCCTGAGCGGAGGTGTGTCTCAATGAGACACAAAGATGAGACACGCCCCCGTTCAAGAAATCCATTCTGCAGTTTGCAGCCAGGCAGCTATCAGGCTAGCATTAAGCAGCACTAGGGCTGGCAAACTTTTCCAAACAACATGTCTGCTGTGTGGAAATATTTTACAGTCGAAACGCTTCAAAGTAAGACAGCAACGTGCAATGTCTGCAAAGCCATTATTCCGAGAGGCGGAACCGCCGTCGCAACGTTCAATACCACTAAAAGTAATCAAACATTTGAAAAAGCACCACATGAAAGAGCATGAGGATTTTTAGCCGGGGGACAGAAAGAGGAAAAGAGCCGCAAGGAATTACTTCTTGAGTCAATCTAAAAGCAAGGTAAACTTCCAGCAGACAGCGTGAAATATGAAGGGATTACTGAGAAGTTGCTCAACTTCATCCTACTCGATGACCAACCGTTATCAGTGGTGGAAAACGAAGGGTTTGCAGCCTGATTGAACACTTGCAGTCAGGGTATAATTTACCATCCAGGAGATTTTTATCATGGACTGCACTACCTGAACTATACGTCCGAGTGTCAACCAAGTTAGCTGAGAAGTTAAAAGGAGTTCCAGTCCTGAGCTTTACTACAGATGTTTGGACTTCAGATGTCTGCCCAATTTCGCTGATTTAATACGTACATAAACGTTCATATAAAATAAACAATAATGATCATAATGATGGTAAAGCTAACAGAGCGCTGGTATCGGAAAAGTATCAGCAGATATCCAAATTCAGTAATCAGGATCGGCTGTGAAAAAATGTAACTTGGTGCATCCCTAATACAAAAACATCTGTACATTTTTTTGTCTCTGTGCACTCTCTTGATCGTCCTCACCTTTGTAAACACTTTTATTGTTTGGTTAATAAAACTGGTCTCCACTTCTTCAGGCATCAGCAGTAAATGAGCAGCGCAGTCCAGGATGCACAGCAGAGTGAGTCTGTGTCCCTGTCAGCAAAGAAGAGAATGTAAAACTATCAAACCACAAGACGACATTTTTGATCTTTAGAAATTTCATGGAAAGGCCATGAAGTTCATCTTTTTAGCTGTGCTGTAAATTTGTAGAGATGAAAATGCACAACTGAGCTGCTTTTAAGACACTACATAGTTAAAAAGTATTAAAATAGTTTGCTTTGCACAGTGATGCTGAAGAAATGATTTAACCCAGCTACCTTTCCCAGAGAGTTAAGGGCGTTTTCTGGATTTACATTCTTCTCGCTGAGAGCTTTTATATCCTCACTGCTGATAACTGGATCCTTCAGCTGCTCCAGCCAGGACCACATGAGGCAGGACAGAACCAGAGGATCTCTCTCCAAGCACAGCCTCTCCCATGCTCCTTCTTTGGTGTTCAGCTCCATCTGTAAATCATGAAGTAGTCGTAAAACTCTGTCAAAGAACTGATTTTAAATCAAGTGCCTCCAGGTAAAAATAAGCAGGTTCAATCAGCTTGATCTGTTAAACCTGTAACTGATGGAAGTCTGTTTAGAGTGACACCAGGCAGCAAAAGTGCTATAAATCCATTTAAAATTATCTATGATTACTATCATTATTATACCCTATCTTCTTCCATTTATTCTTAACAGGATAACTCAGATCTTCCTTTCTGTCAAAATCACTTAAATTCATGAAATGTTATGGCTTTGATTGTGGCAGACTGACTGTAATCATATAAATGTGCAGAGGGAAATGAAAATCAGCATCGACCTTGAAGATGATGCATGAAGTAAACAGAACATAATATGGAGTGTAGCAGCATTTAAGGACTGATAAACAGAAAAAGAAAAGATACAAGGGACAGTTACAAAGACAGGAAAACTCAACCAGATGCTGGACTGATTCATGCGGACCTGCTTTATCTATCTCTCAGTCTAAATGTTTGCAGAGGTCCTGCGCTCTCTGCTGGGGTTCCAATCACTTCCAACAACCCACTCATGATGCATACATTACATATTATATCTTTTAACTGTGGGAAAACCAAAATGTGGGAACAACAAATTTGGGTTTTACAGAAAATTTTTGACTATCCCTCACTCGACATAGTGTCCTACAGAGACCCAAGGTCCCGCTTACATCCTCAGAATCAATGTCTTAAGACTGTAGAAAGGTCTAAAACTACTAGTCCAGTGTCTAGTAAAAGTTCTGCATCACTGCATGATAGTGGTATATAGTTGGGCTGAAACGATTCCTCCAGTAACTCGATTACAAAAAATGATTGTGGAATTTTGTCTTCCCCGATTTGAGCTCGTTGATAAGCTCAAATTGTAACTGTTTCATTTATTTTCAAGGCAACACAACGCGCTTACATCACCACAGAAGAAGGAGGAGTAAGTGCAGTTTTGGTTTTGTGGAGTGAAAAAAAAGAACAGATGATGAGAGGGGCTTTTCTTCTGCAGAGCTCCAGTAGCTCATTAGCAATTCTCCTCTGAGTCGTGGGCGGAGACAACGCTGCTCTGCACAATCCTCTTCATGCTAGCTTGCAGGCTAACATTGCCAGTGTAGTAGCAGAAGCAGGTAACATAGGAGCTATTCAGGTCTCGGACACTAATGTCTTTACGGACATGCTAAAAGTTAATATCATAATTAGCTTTCTTACAAGCATTGCAATCCGCTAACTTTCACGCTTGTTCCGCAATTGTTCCACGATAATTACACCATAACTAAAATTTTAAAAAAGATTTTATCCGATTAAACGATGGAATATCAGGTAGATACTCGGTTACTTAAGTATTTGATAGCTGCAGCCCTACAGTATTGTAGGGACTAATGAATGTTGTACTCTACCTGCCACTGTGACACCTTGGAGGTTAGATCATTGTCCATCAGGTCCATGGCCAAAGCTTTGGCCACCAGCAGCTGTCTGTTCTCTGCAGAGAGTTCAGACTGGAGAGTGATGAAGGGAACTTCAGTGAAGACCTCCTTTTCTGCACCATCTGCTGACACATCCCCACCCGCCTTCACATCACTGGTAAGCAGTTTGCTTCTGGTTGATAAGGCTGCAAGTGGAACATAACAGTGGGATTTCCTTCTCTGCTCTGACAGATCTAAAGACAAACTTTGATGCCACTTCTGGAGCTTCTTTCTTGAAGAGGGTGATCCTGTGCTCTGATTTGTCCCTGGTTTGGGGTCTTGAATGATGCTGGTGAAGTCCTGAGAGGAGAGGTCATGCATGTGGGCGTTACAGCCTGAAAGGCTGCTGTGAGAGAAGGAATGTTTGTTCAGGCAGTTGATTGGTTTGTAGCTCTTCAAATTTTCTGGATGGTACTGCTGTGGTCCCGGTCTGTAAAGGACAGAATCACTGTTACTGAGACTCTTTTTGTTGGACAGCAGAGACTTCAGAGGGCTCTCTATAATCTCCTCCTGCCACAGTGGATCAAGCTCATTATCACTGGGTTGATCTTGTGGAGGTCTGGACTGCAGGGCATTCAGGTTGAGAGGATGAGGGGAACAGGATGTAACAGGAATTCCCTTTCCTCTCATCTCCTTCCCAAGTTGCTGCAGAGCCTGCTGGGAAACAGTCTTTTCTACTTCAGCAGTGAGGTCAGGGATCTCCAGCCACTCTTCCTCAATCACCACTTGTCTGTTGGCTGCGATATCTACGAGAAGCCGGCAAACCAGCTGGACGATCTTTGGCACAAACTTCATCTGTCGAGCCTCGTAGCCATGCAGCAGATGACTCTGCCGGGTGAGGTACTGGGACAAGGTGACAGCACTAGCTTTTGGTTCTGCACAGGAGAAAACGCTTCGAAGAGGGACCAGGAACTGAGCAAACTCCCTGACACACAGGAGCTGGCCTCTGGTCTGGATGGAGTTAGGTCTCTTGGCTCTCACAAACAGAATGGCTTGGTCAGCATTCATACGAGACGTAAAAACCAAGTAGCAAGCCAATAACACACCTATGGACAAAAAACAAGTTAGACAGAATGGACGTTTTTAAAAGCATCAACTAAGATTTCAGCAATTCCAAACAGTAAGTGTTTACACACCAGTTCTTCCAAGACCAGCATGGCAGTGGACGGCCAGTTTTCCTTCTTGGATAGCAAATGACATAACCTTCACCATGTCCAGGACTGTAGTCAGAGATGCAACACCATAATCTTTCCACCCAAAGTTGTAGTAATAAACTGAAATACACAAAACAGAAGAAGGAGGACTCAGATTTCCTTTTCATTAGCAGCTTTACACAGATCTGCTAAGCTACGCATGTGCTGTTTATGGAAACTGAAACGCTGTTGAACTCCCTCCAAACAGTTCAAGGCTGACTGATGCAGCAGACCCAGAGACATCATATCTTCTTCTTTCCACTAAAAACATGTCTGCTTCTACATTCCATCAATACAACTGTTTGTCTATCGTTTTCTGCAGCTAATTCAGCCCAGAGATAGAGCCCAGAGCAGACGGGGGCAGAGATCTTATAATTTTACACCTTTCTAACCCTACCCATCAAGTTTTTATCAATTCGAATCTTGAAGCCTTGGGCTACAATCAACAGAGGATGAGTGTCTAAACAGAGCTTTTTGGTTTGTTGAGTCTGAACTAGATTAGTACTCGATAACTATTTGAAGATCTAGTTTTACTAGAAAAGCATACCCTCCCAAAGACTCAACCCTCTGCCTTTACTGTCTGTTCTTCCACGTCCAAACAGGGTTCAGAGGAAGTGTGGGTGTTTGGTCTCGACGAAAGAGACAATTTAAAAAATAGAAAAGAGCATTTTAATTCCCTAACTCAGTAGTGCTGCTGCCTTTTCCTCCACTTTCTTGCTCACTGGCTTCTGTTGCTGCCTTGAGTCAAACCTGTTTATTGACAAATGGACTTCTAACTTTAGCACTTTTATTTCAATCTAATGTAAGATAAATAAAGTTTGTACAGTTTTTAACACTTGTTGAAAAACGACTGAAGTATCAATACTTTGGCAGACTCTCACAGAAACCTCCTGGGCCTGTATTTGTTTTCTGAGAGTTGTGAAACTGACAGATCTTTAAGATCGCAGCTGACGCTGTAATGAGGTGACCTGGGGAAAGATCTCAGGGGAGCTTGTTAGGAGGATGAATCTTGACTGCCCTCCTTGTAACAAAGATGAGCCAGTGCTGTTTTCGGGTCTGGGAGAGATGCTTAAGCTACCATCCACAAGAGAATGTGCGGCATCTTCATCACCACGTACCATCTTTTTGAAGAATGCAGGTACTTTAAATTGAGGTACTGAACATTCGCGGACAGGTCGGTGCTCCATGACCAGTTTTTTTATTGTTTTGTTTGCGGCAAACAAAATGGAAAGGAACCCCGGGTTATAAAAACCATCCTGCGCAAAACTGGCAGGGTATTGGCGGCAAGAGTTTACGACCAGAATACCAGAATCAGTGGTGCTGACATGCCACGCCTCTGAACTACACAGTGCGGCATGTCAGCACGCATGTATGTTGTGAGATAGAGAGAGGAGCGAGCGGAGAGCTCTGCTCTTCACAGAGGAGCGGAGAGAAACATTTTTCTTGAAAGTAATGAAATGATTGTGAGCTTTAGAGTCTGAAATTGCACAAATTATATTTTATACTCTATAGGGGAAACACTGGTATACTTTGTGAGTGTTGGTTGAAGAGGTTGGTCAGTCTGATACTGGCTCAGTGTGAAGTCATACTAGAGTTTACAGTGTGTGTGTTGATGAGGGGGGGATGCTGCAACTCACTGCCTGCCTCCATGAACGTTTCGGGTCGATAAGTGAAGCCGCTCTCCTGCTCCAGTGAGTTGCCACAGCTAGCATGTTCTCCAGGCCGCTGCAGGTTAATGACAGTCTTCAGGCCACACCTGAGCAAAGAGACACTTCTGCATCAGTTAGCAAAGAATTAAGTAGATGACAACAGTTTGGTAATACAAAAACATCACTGCAACATGAAGAGCCTGACCCAACGATTCAAAAACTAAATTTAATTCCTCTGTAATTTAAAGGGATATTTCAGCGTAGTTTAAGTCATGGTCAAACAAACTGAACACGAGTTAGACACCACCTCGAGAATTGAATATTGCCAACTGCTTGCTTCTTTAGTGATACCAACTTCAGCACGATAGCAATACACAGTGGTCTACATCTCCATGCACAAACCTCAACCAAAAAGCCACTCTATAGCCACAAATAATGCTCAGAACAGCACCTAACTTCATCAACAGTACATATAGGGTCCCAACCATAGTACTAGCCACCAAACATCTTTTTAGCTTTGCCTGATTTCTTTAGCAAAGAGACTAAACACAACTCACCCACTCTCCTCCTGCAGCTGCTTGTTTGTGGGGGAGCTCTGACAAGTCAATCACTGAGTGCAGCGGAGTTTCGCAGCTCAAGGAGGAACATTTATGATCATTACTTCATAGAAAATGCAATAAGAGTTCTCGTGTACCTGTATGTGGACTGGAGACGCGGAAGTTTTTCTGCCTTAGCATCTCAGTCTCATTGCATTTCCATGAGGTAATAATCATAGATTTATCTCTGCACTTGGTGATCAACTCGTCAGGGCTCCCCCACAAACAAGCAGCTGCTGGAGGAGAGTAGGTGAGTTGTGTTTGGTCTCTTTGCTAAAGAAACCAGGTAAAGCTAAAAAGATGTTTGATGGCTAGTACTATGGCTGGGACCCTGTATGTACTGTTGATGAAGTTAGGTGCTGTTCTGAGCATTATTTGTAGCTATAGAGTGGCTTTTTGGTTGAGGTTTGTGCTTAGACACATAGACCTCTGTGTTTTGCTATCATGCGGTCGTTACTGAAGTTGGTATAACTAGAGAAGCAAGCAGTCAGCAACATTCATCTCTCGAGGTGGTGTCTAACTCTGTGTTACGGTGTGTTTGAACATAACCTAAATTTACGCCGGAATATTCCTTTAATGCTGAAAATAATCACATTAAAAATACTGATTTAAAAGGTGTGAGAAAGAAGTGATGGCTGTACCTGTGAAACTGTTCAATTATATTATATTTCTCTATGATTTCAGTGGAAGGCCTTGCCATAGCTAGCAAGTTGTCAGTAATCCTAGAAATGAAGAATATAAAAAAAGTTAGGAGGAGAAAAGGTTTACCAAGCAGATTGATTAAATAATAATGACGAATTAGAAATGTTAGGAGGTTGAAAATAACTCTTAAGTGACACAGCAAGTGTAGTGGTGCACAGAAACTAGGTCTTGATTCCATTATGAAAACAGAACATGGTGAAGGACAAAAACCAGGACAAACTTATTGACTTTGGGATGTAGTTAATGATGTGGACTGAACTGAAGTGACCCATGCTGACTAGACACAGTGCTGACAGGACAAGTACATCAACACCGATTTGTAAGACAGGCCGACATACCAGGACGAGTAAAGTCCTTTGATGGCTTGCTCCTCGTCACTCCAGCGAGAGGGGTTCTCATATTTACAGGCTTTCCCTCCACAGGCCATGGAGCACTGCATGTGACCCGGGATGACATGCCTCAGGGTCTCCCCCATCTTGGTGTACTTTGCTGTAGGGATCCTTGCATTGGCTGAGAACAAAAAAAGACCACATAAAAACAATCTGATAACAGGTATCAAGAATTATTGCATGCTTTCCTCGCAGCGGAAGTTATCAACAAACTCCCTCATGAAAAACACTAGCTCTTCCTCTGTTGTGTTTACATCTCCTGGTCCATCTTTCAGTGGAAGGCTCGGGCTGGTTCATGCTAATGGCCACGATGACTCTGTGGGAGGAGGAGGAGAGGTTCTCCAGGGCCGAGCCACGTCTGCGCTGCAAGACCTTCAGCAGGATGTCCGAGGCAGAGTGCCTGCGGTCGTGCCCCCTCATGCTGCCCATCATCTCACCAGCTAAGAGCGGTGTGCTCACTGCAGAGGCATCTCGCTGTGCTGCTGCACTGTGCTGCGCCTGTCTTTGCACTGACAGCAGCTCATAGCTGGACAGCTCTGTGCTCATGGTGACTCATCACACAATATTCCCCCCACTGGCACAGAGTTCATCAGCAGCATTTGAAGAGTCACCATGACAACCACCTCCATAATCGTCAGTGGGAGGCAGATGGGGGATAGACAAATTATACACATAAACAAAGCACAGCTTGTTAACAAGAGAGGACAGCAGTGAGCACGCCTTCTTACAAGGTCAAACATCTAATGGTGTGCTGCTTACAATCACACCTCCTCCACTTCTGATTGAATACATTTCTAACTGCTGGAAGGGTTACATGATACAAGACAATGTGACATTTTACTGCACATTACATATAAAATTACCAGCACCCTCAGATGGATTTTAAGGTTTGAAATGAAGGAGGCGCATTGCTGAGAGTAGTAGTGTTTATAGTTTTAGTTTTCTTTTTCTTTTTTAGTATTTTTAAAAATCTTTTTCATGCTCAAAACATTAATTCTTTGAACTTATAAGAGGTCACTGTCTAAGTATTTTTCTGTTCAATTTATTTTTTGTTAAAGAGACTTGGGGGAGGGGGTCTATGTTTGGAAGTTGTATGTCTGTTAATGGAAAACAGCAAAATAAAGTTCAACTTTTTTAAAGCTCATTTTGATTCCCAGTAAGCTTATTCAAAAACATGAACCGGCTACATTTTCCACAACACAGAAGGACTTTCAGCTTTCTTAGTGTACATCCGGAAAATAACAACAAGAGTGGTAATAAACACATACATTTTTAAGTATTTCGATACCATTAACAGCACAGCCTTAACAACAGGGGAACCTGCGTGCTCAACAATACTGCAGCCGTTCTGACACCCCACTGAAGCCAAAAGGTGAAATGATCCCATGGGCTCACTGAGGCTCTCAGCAGGCGGACTGACACACAGCGAAGAGCGACTCAGAGCTGCAGCAAAGGCTAACAGGCTGCATCTGATGTTAAGGTCAGAAAATAAAGCAAACTGATAATCAGCTGCAGTTCTTAGTTCCACTCATTACCAACACGTTTGTATTTTTTACGGTGTCATTTTTCATTGTTCACTTTTTTGCCATTTTTTCCATTACACCTTAGTGCTTACTTAGTAAAAGTTGGTATTTACATATTTTATTTTACAGTATTTTACTGTAATTTGATTTATTACATTAACATCTTTATTCTTAAAATGTTACCCTCTAAAATGAAGCTGACCTTTTTTAAATTTTATATTTTACATTTATGTGTTTATTCTTGAAATGTTACCCTCTAAAATAAAGCTGGCCTGCAGAGAGTTTTCTCATGACTGAACCCACAAATCAGAGGATTTCCTGAATGTTGAATCTCATGTTTAAGACTGTTAATGTAACTACACACACTGACTTACAGATTTTATGCTTTATTTTCCCTTCTTTAAGTTGAGTTAAATAATCAAGAGACAACATTGTACGGTGCGTTGAGGTTTTTACAACCATTACAAATTCATTCAAAGGTAGTGGACAAAGGACACTGTGCTAGTAGGTAGGTTGTTTGACTGAAGTCCACAGCATATAAAAAACTGAAGTAAGCGATATGATAGGAATCTTTCTATGAACAACTTTAGCAAACACTTAAAACTCCAAATTTCAACTACACAATGACACAAGAGTGTCAGCATCAAAACTGAAGAGATGCCAGTGTTTATCTATTATTAATGTCAATGGCGTGGATACGTATCTCTTGACCTGCAAACTATCAGCACCAGTTATTGTTGCCAAATCAAGTAAAACTTAATGAAGGCTCCTTCAGGAGGCCAGAAAAAAATGATACAGCATAGTATTGTGATATTTTGTCTGAGGATATATCATATCGTCTCATTTACTGAGTATCGATTTTTCAAATAAAGTGCTACTATGAAGTCAAATCTATGATAATTGAAACAATAAAATCAACTGTTTGTCCATTGAGGTTGGCAGAGGTGACATCAAAGAGCAGGAGAAAGTTAGTACAACAAATATGTATATATAAGGTTAGCAAGATGTGCTAGATGAAAATAAAATACATTGTAAATAGGACAAACATAAAGGAAAGCCAAATGCTAAATTAGCTAAACAGAGGAAAAAATTACATAAATCGCAATATATTGTACTCACTGTATTGCAAAATGTGAAAAATTACAATAACATCGTATCGTGGCCCAATTATCATGATATCATATAATGGGTTCACTAGTGATTCTTACCCCTAATACTGAGCATATCTAACAATAACATTTCAAGTCTACAGCTTTGTGTCATTGTTTTGCAAATTAATAAAATTACAAAATGAAGCAGCTTCTATGGTGTTGTTTCTGTGTTGCAAAGCTCTCCTACCTGTCTCCATCTCTGTGCTGATCTCCACAATGTGGGCTCCACTCGGCAAGTAAGGCAGGTCACTCAATATGCTGACACCTGCTGCCATGGCAGGGGCTGAAAGGTGAAAACAAACATTCTGTGTCAAAGGCAGGAAAACTGTATGAAGCAGCTTAAAAGAATGGCTTTAGTGGTGCTGATAATGCAAACAGTCCTGAGGTTAGGCACACCAAATGAGATATGAGCAGTGTTGCCTGGCAAGAAAGCCCAGGAGAGAGAGGGAAATGTGCAAACTGAGCCACCATGTCAGCAGCTCATGTGTCAGTCTGACCGCAGCACCTCAGGGAGCACGTGGGCGCGGTCTGGGGACAACAGTAGGAGCTGGGAGCACATCCGAGAACCAAGGTGCTGAGTTACAAAGTGCACTGACTTGAGCAACACCAACAAAAGCTGAAAGGAGAGGCCTCAAGATGAGAGTATGCATTCAAGTGGACTCATCACTTTCAGCTAAATCTCAATGTCACCCTGGCACTTTGACTGATTCTTTCTTTCTAGTTGAGACAAACACCTCCCTTTTTACTCGGTCTACATTTCCTCATCTATTATTCAAACCAACACATCCACCTGCTATTGTTTGTGCTGCAGAACAGTACGAGTTGACTTGTACAACTGATTTATGTAGCCTGAGATCTGCCAGAGTGTCAATGTAACTCCAGGGACCAAATGTTTCTCACGTTACATCCAAAGCTCCAACAGACCTCCTTGGCAGCGCTGACTCTGTAGCAGGAGTGAAACACTGCACCTTTACAGCTCTTTGCCTCACCGTGGACCATTAACAATTAAGAGAGGTCACTGTACTTCACGTGATAACTATTTGATACCCAAACAATTCCTGACCTTTGCTCTTTATCACTATCTTTAATCATAGACTGTATACAGGTCAATGACGTGACGCCTAAATATTCTCACAAAAATATACTTTCTATATGTAGTATCTCTCTCATATATGTAGTCACTTTGACGTTTCAAAGATCAGGTCTTATTTGTAATTTTTCTGAACTTCAAAGTGTCAAAATATCATGTGGTGTGACCAATAATAACATTAATTGTAAACTAAAATATCTAATTTCTGTAACTGAAACATTACCTGATACAATATGCTTAAGTGAAAGGTAGTTTTAAAACATTTTGATCAGTATTATGCAATTTAAAGAAAAAAATAGTTAACTTCATTTAATATTGTGATTGTGACATAGAGCTAAAATGTGAGATCATTATTTACAAAACCTCAAATGAAATGCAAACACTTTGTTTCTATCTACTTGATATAACTGACAATTTGTAAAAAACTATGAAGTATTTTTTTTAAAATGTAACAATTTTGACATAAATTATGGTTGCACCACATGACATTTTTAGTATAAGTATTAACACTTACAACATAGATTCTCCTTGCAACACCATATGAAAGACGGTCAGTGATTAAGATCCATAAACTCAAGTCCACTGGGATGCCAATGTGTTGGCGGACATGACAGACACAGTGTGAAGGCTCAGACATAGCTTAGAGAAATGCTGCTAATGAGTGTGGGTTGTGAGAATCATTTCCACTGAATGTGTTAATAAAGAAATATGGCAGACAAGATGGTGCTCTTCACACAATATAGGTCTCTGACTATAGGTACATACTAAATCTATGATATTTGTTTCTTTGCCTTTAAATAATGAATTCTGAGTCTTAATATGAGTAGATAAGGTGTTGGACATTATATTACATCTTAAAAACAGAGCTTAGTTTTCAAAATATTTGTGCAAAATAGCCAAATAGGTAAAGAGGTCATTTCTGTTTTAGTTGAACAGCGAATACAAGAGAGGATACAGTGAAATATATAGTTTTTAAACACAGCGCAAACAAAGCTAAATAAAAACTCAGTCGACAAAATGTATTCATGAAATCTTGCCTTCATATTTTAAAAATGAACATGAGATATGACCACATCATGACATCACTATTCGGTGGAAATCACTGAAAGAACATAAAAAATAGCAACAGCAGAGGAGGCTTTCAGAGTGCTCGAGGACCTAAAACAGACAGTAGCTGAAATGAAGCTAAGTTGAGGGTTTCCAAAGACACAATAGCTAATCATTTGAGCTGTAAATCAGACACACAGAGGTGTCAAGAGGAAAATATGATGCCTGAAAAAAAGCATGACAACTCCATAAGATTTTATTCCTACATTTATTCTTAACTATGCCTTTACTGTGTCCCTACAAACCCTCAGTTGACTCTGTGAACAAAGACTGTGGTATCATCTCAGTGATCTATAGAGGGTTTAAAACACCTGTAATGTGATGAAGGTTGAAATAAGGATTGTTTACAGACAGACACTGACTGAGGTAGCAGAAGTGCAGGTTTTATATCGGAAACACATAATTAAGATTATATTATGAATTTTAGTGTGCCATTTGCAGGACGTGGTTCCCTTCATTCAAAAATCCTGTGGAGGCTCATACAGTCACTTGTAGTCTATGTCAATCTACAGGTGTAAACCTGTTGACAATATGAAAAGCACCTGATGGTTTCTGCAGAAACAGTAGCAGGAAGGGTCGCTAATAAACATGCTGATCTGGGTGGTCAAGGTCTCAGCTCCTATCTCACATACTGGCTTCCCTCACCAGCTTCTCAAACTTAACAACTGTTAACAGGTAAATAAAGGTAAGTTTAACGTTCACTGACAGCTTTGGGTGTCGCAACGCTTATTTTGACTAACAGCACGGGGTGCAAAGTAAACTACAGTGTCGGATATTGTTATCGCCACAGTGTGGGTCTGGTGCTGATGCTGCAAGAGGAAAACACAGGCTCATTAGCTCACCGTACAGTGTTAGCTCAAGCTAGCAAAGTGAACAGGGGAGGCCTAACTTACCGTTTCCCTGTCGCCTTAGTCCGGGTGTCTGTACAGTTCACACACATCCATTCATCGGGTTAAAGCCATCGTTATCGTGTCGCTTGTACGCACAGAGGCATTACTTCCATGTAGCCACATCTTTTGGTCAGCTAAGTACAGCTAGCTTAGTAGCTAACTTAGCAACCTGACATGTTGTCATGTAGAAGGGTCCCGTTATGTCACGTGAGCAGAGGCAGCGCTCAGCGGAGGTTACAGTCACATCTGGACCCTGTTCCTCTCAACTATGATTTAAGTGTTTCAGTTTGTATAAAAGGACAGTAATGAATAAGGAATGGACACTCTGTTTTACGGTCATGTAAATCTGTACCTATTCTTACAAGACGATGTGTTACATTCAGTGCTTTGGTGATTGTTGTTCTTTTTTTAATGTAAATCACAGGAGAATCAAACTATCATTTTAAGACTGTTTGCAGTGAGAGCTATGAAAACATAGTCAGTTTGAACTTAAATTGATTTAAAAATTTACTGTTATATCTTTTCAGGGTTTTCTGCGTTGTTTTGTAAGTTTCTCTTTATAGTCTGAGGGTTTTGTTTTGACTGGACTTGCAAACGTGAGTTCGGAGCTTGATGTATGCCTTCAGAAGAATATATTGTGGCTCACATGTCCATATCTGTTAACATGTCACCAGTGGCCGTGGGCTTACACAGTTCAGATCTCCGGGAGGACCAGGCTGCTGAGTTGATGTTTTGAAGGCCTCTGGTGCAGCCTAGTGGCAGCTAAAATGACCATGTGGCTGAAATATAAAGACAGAGGATATCACAACAGCTGTTAACACCAGGGAAATTCCCATTTCATTAACATCTTTGAATAGTTGAGACTAAGAATAGACTCGGAAGGGTTAAAATCTTTTTTTTTCTTCTTCTTCTTCAAATAAGAAATGCTCTGCAAATGGTATCAACAGACTAAAAGGGAGATGACTGTTTTAGCCTGCTGTATATCAGAAAATGTTATGTCACCTCACACAGGACATAAATATTAGTATCATGCAAAAAGTATGTGTTTATGATTGATAGATTTTTCAGATTAGAATCCAAAACATTAATGAAGCAAATTAGTGAAATTGACTCTATGATATACCTGCAACTTTCACATAGGTGCTGTTTGAGTCTCTTTTCATAAAAAAAATTGCTTCTTCATCAGGAGTTCCTCATCTTCAACTCATACAAACTCTATAACTGTGCAGATGTTAATTTCCAAATATGACTACAAGACAGAAAACACTTTCTGGCTCTGTGACAACTCCATTCTCAGTGTATGGAGCCCGGATGTTCCATGTTTTGGGGTCACACATGCTACTTTCAGTCAGCTCCAACTTTCACATGTTACAGATGTAGGATGTTCAACTTAGATTTGATGAAGCACAGAGACACTCAATCTCAATGGAGAACATGAAGCCTTGAGCAGACCTGATTCTACACAATAAAAACTCAAACACAACAAGCAGAGCACATTGTTCGGTGATTGGGACACTAACCTTAAACAAACCACCTCACATTCAACAGACTGCAGAAAGCCCGTATAGCTAATATACTCAAGAGCATACAGGGGACACTGGATTTGGCTACAATATGGGGGAAGCTGTAACACCATTTTCTTTAGTTAGATATAGCTGGAGCCACACCATCCTTTCAGCATTTGTTCACTTGCTTGTCAAAGTCAGATGGTTTTCAAGGCTGGTAACAGGTGCGTGAGTTTGTACAAATAAAAATAAAAACAGAATTAGAGGAAAGAAAGAACATTCTTCCATTTGGACTATATTTTACATTGCATGTATATTATTGCAGATAAAATCGCATTACCTACATGGGATTGAATTGTTGTGTCTTGTCTTTTTCCTATTTAAGGAGTGACCACCAGGGGGAGACATTCTGACAATGCCAGGTAATCCAACTAAAGATGAGGATACATTCATGTGGCAAAAAAAAGTTCATCAACTTCTATCAAATCCCAAATTATATTTTAAACTTGCTCCAAAAAAGGTAACATTATTTTTAACTATAAAAGCCAAACGTTTTGGTCAACATGGCAGGTTATATCATGGCCTAAAACTGAAATATAATCTTGAGAGTTGCAGTTGTGAGTTCTTTTTTACCCTGAGAGACCAGAAATTGTTTTACATGTCACTGCAAAGAATTTTCGATTTTAAATCCTACAAATCATACATTCTTCCGGAGATTTCAAACTGGATTAATCAAATTATCATTGTCTATATTGGTGTCTATTCTCGTTTGTTGTGCGCATTTGAAAGTACCATAGCTCTTGATCAACTTCCCATATACCCACAAACGGGAACATTTCTCTTGATTTGCCCCCTGTCCTTCGCTGAATGCCTGTTCGTGATACAGTATGAGATATTTATGATGGTAAAGTGACTTCACAAGCCCTAACAGGTAACGATGTCTGTTGGTTCAGTGTCCTTAATGTGATGTGAAGTGGAATAATTGTCACATCAGATCCTGTTCCTATCATTTCATGCGTGTGCTCGGTGTGTTTAAAGAAAGGGTTTGACGAAAATTTCAGGTAGCCTACATAATCACAAAAGAGAAAAAATATAAAAGTGAGTGTTCTCTGAGGTTTTCATCTCAATTATAGATACTTTAAAAGATGTTTTACGGTTTTCAGCCCATCTGGGAAAAATCCAGTTGATCTGGAGGATGTTTTATCACCAGAATTAAACACGAAAGGCCCACTGAACAGCCCGTTGGATCTGAAACAATTCAGTAATAATTCATGCTCAAAATGTTGGTTAAAAGTGAAGTCATATAGACTACCACTGATACAAGAGCTGTATCATACAATACGGTAAAACTAATCAAATGCATTGATTTTCTTGGCAAAAATAAACATGTCTTTTTTTTAACCCTTCGAGACCACGTGCATACTAACGCACCACACTTACAGGTCAAGGATGTTATCACACACGAATGAAACGTTAAATGTTGAATGAAGTCACTCAATCGTTTATTCTGCTTTTGGACTGAAATTCAACCTGAAAGTCCGAGCTGGTCTCGTACAACATTCCCTGCTCATCATTATCATCATCATCTTTAAACTCATGTCCTCACAAAGTCACCCATTGAAAATCTTGGTGCCTCCTGGCCCTTATTTTCTTCCATTTTGCATATAAATCTATGCAAGACAAGTGCAGCTTTGCATTTAACTTTGGTTCAGTGGAGGCACGAGCAGACAAACCCTGAGGAGGTGGAGCCACGACGGGACTCATAAAACCTAAAGCTTATTCCTCAACTCACTGCCAAGGTGACGCGCACAGCGGCTGACTAATAGCTCCTAACCTCCACGGCTCAGCAGCGAGGTGGCATGAACACGACCGGATTCTGGAGCTGTGGGTCTAAGCTTTTCTCTCGGATCCAGACCCCCCCTTTTTTTATTATCAATAACCAAATCCGGTCAGGAGTAATCCATGCGTAAAAGCCACAGAAGACGCAGGAAAATCAGCCATCTGAACTTGATATTTTGTTTGATCCAGACCCGGAGTATAACTTTGATTTTGGGTCTTGAATTCCGGACTGAAGAGACACTACAGCGGGAATATGACAGTCGGTTTGGGCCACTGAAGGAGTTGTTCTCGCTTCTCGGTTTTTGTTGAGGTGACCGCACAGCCGCATTATGCAGCATCCTTTGGACATGGGGGCGCATTACTATCCTCCGGAAGTTCACCCAGACCACAGAACTCATCGCTACAGGAGTTTCATGATAGAGGAGATCCTGACTGATCACCCGGAGCACAAAGTCTCAGCCCCGGCCGGAGAGTTCCTTAAATTCGGGGTGCATGCGCTCCTGTCCACGCGGCCTTTCCATAACCAACTAGGTATGTGAGCGGATGTCTTTGGGTCCACGCTGGGGAAAAAATGAACCGCGGAAAACTTTCAAAAACAACAGATCATAAATAAGTTCTTAAATTATGTTTCATTTTGAAATATTGACCTGTTTAAACACCGTTTTCTTTCTTAAAATATCATCTCAGCGCGGAAAAGAGCTCACGATTTGCAACGGTCAAGCGAAAATATTACAACTCCACAACTTAAAAAGTCCAGGAAAGTCATTTACTATAAAGTTGTGATCGTGAAGCTTTAGCTAAAATGTGTAAATAAAAAATCAAGACTGCAAATTATCTTAATATTTTCCATTTAGTTTCGTGCGTAAAATTGGCTCTTTCGTGTTTTGTTTGGTGGTAGCAGAGAGAAAAACTGTCAAACATCCATTAGTGGGAGCTGCCTTAACTGCATATTATTTTTATAGGACAATTAATAATAAGGTGATTTTTTAAGCTCTCAATGCTGTAGCCTGTATTTAGTTGATTGTCAAATGAGTTTTCTTGGTTCGAAGTTAAATCAAACCAAGTGGATTAGCTGAACCCATCATGGAGTAAAGGCGCAATGTGAAATAAAAAAAAACATAACTGACACAGGTCACTTGAATAACTTTGATAAAGACAGTACTTCATTTGAACATTTGAGCTAGACCGTATCAATCCACGTGTTCCCTTACTTTATAAATGTGTGTTTTTTTTTCCTGATGCGTTTTAAATACACAGACTAGCACAGACTCTATCCTGTGTTTTTAGTCTGTAATTCTGTTGTCTCTGCAGAGACAATCTCATCTCACAGTATTTGGGTAATCAAATTGCTTTTTATTTACCCGGAGTTGGTTCACTGAAAGGCTACCTGGGAACAACATCCTTGTTATTTCTTCTCCATCTGAACCTACTAAACTAAAACAACAATGTATAGGCCTAATCTAAGTTTCTGAAATAACAACCCTCATTTGCGTATGTCTCTTTACCTTCTTTGTCAATCTAGTGCTCAAAGCCGACCAGACGAGCCTCCTCAAGTTCCCCATCTCCCCGCTTTCCTGCACGCTGGGCTCCCCTCTCCTGTCCCCGGCTCCGGGCCTTCAGGTCGGCGCGGCGTCACATCACCTGCCGCTGGACCTGCACCTCCGCGGGAAGCTGGACCACGGAGTCGACGGGGGTAGCAAGACTAAGAAGGGCCGCCGGAGTCGCACCGTGTTCACCGAACTGCAGCTCATGGGCCTGGAGAAACGCTTCGAGAAGCAGAAGTATCTGTCAACGCCAGATAGGTGGGTCTAGCTGCTGGAGAGGAGTTATCGGGCCATAGCCTTGAAAAATTAACACCTAAAATAGTTATATACTCTCATACATTTAGACAAATGTATGGATAATTTTTTTCTAAAACAATTCAGTTTCACTCATTTTTCGCAAGAATACATCCATACATTTGCCTCTCAAACTATTGAAGATGAGTACAAAAATACCTGAAGCCACTTTAAGCTGTTTGTTGTAGATTTTAATTTCAAAAAGCTTTTTTTTTTACATTAAAAAGTATACTGGAAAATAAGCCCAGTGGGCCTAATGATGAGAGGTTAGACTTTCTCTGTATATTCTCTGTTTGGGCTTCATAATGCACAGAGATAAGGCAGCATTAGTCAGCCATCAACATCATCCACCCTTATGAAGATGAACTACTCTGAAACTTTTCCAAGATGTGCAAACTTTGATCTGGTCTGATGTGGATTTGTAGTCCAAATGTTTGAATGTCCTTATTGTTTTTGTCCCCTCACAGAATAGACCTCGCTGAGTCTTTGGGTCTCAGTCAGCTGCAGGTGAAAACATGGTACCAGAACAGAAGGATGAAATGGAAGAAAATTGTAAGTCGTCTTTTGAAAATGTCATGTTCAAGGCCACTTCTACCATCTTATGTAAAGCTTGTACGTTATTTGCTGAAGCTTTGGAATAAACAATAAATGAAAGAGAATCAGAATGAAGAAATATAATAAACATTTTCAGACTGATTTACTAATTAATTTAAATACAGAGGTTGATGGGAAATCAATAGAGACAATACAGACAAGGTACAGATAGACTAGCTAAAGTGAACCTCAGATTGTAAAAGCTTAAAGAAGGTTGTTTGTGTAAGTCAGAAATAACACATCAGCATATATTAACAGTGTAACTACATTTTTGGTCTGTGCTGTTCCATCGATTCAGTCCCCTTTTTCCTCTAAACTCACATCATAGTGTGAACTTCAACTTTCTCTGTCTGTGTCCTGCCTGCAGGTGCTGCAGGGAGGAGGCCTGGAGTCTCCGACTAAACCAAAAGGCCGTCCGAAGAAGAACTCCATCCCCAGCAGTGAGCAGCTGTCTGAACAGGAGAGATCGTCTGCCACCGAGGCGGACCCTCAATCAGAAGGTTCAAGCTCCCACTCAGAGAGCACTCAGGAGGAATGACCCGGCTGCAGAACTCTGACTGTGTGTGTGTGTGCAGAACTCTGGGACTCTTAGTTTGTATTTTTTTTTTCTTTTTTTTTTTTTGGATGGGGCCACGTTCAAAGAAGCATGAGAGGATGTTTTCCAGAAACTGGAGGATCTTTTGCAGTCTGCAGACTCTCTCACACCTGAACTATTACAGCCCTGTGTTTGTGTCGTAGCTCTCTGTACATCCCCTCATGATGATGATGATGATGATGAACTCTCTGCTGTTGAGGAGGGAACTCAAACTCTGCAGTAGGTCTCAACTTTATATTCTAAGGATCCACTCTCACACATCTGTTCATCTGCATTCCTTTTGTGTAACTGTGCTGTTTAATTATTAAATATATTTTCACTAATACTCTTCTCTGTTTATTATAGTGGACATGCTGAGCATTTAATCCAGTGTGTGTTTGCAGCAAAAGTGCATGATGATATCATAAAGACCTGCTATTTGTCACACACACAGTCATGGCTCAGGACCGAATATGGTCAGCTGCTTTTATTTATTAATTCCTCACATATTTTGAAGACTGTAAGTCACACACCACCTCACATTAGAAATAATCGTAAGATGGGAAAGAAGAGAGCTTACTAATGCAGCCGGGTTTGTTGCAGTGTCTTATGCAAAAAGATGAAAAGCAGGGAGGCAATCAAACAAATCTCCAAAGAGGACAAGCATAAATTAAAGTTCTGAAGTTACGTGATTTAGAAGGAGAGAGACGTGGTCCGCATGAAACCAGTGATTAACACTTTTTAGGTACTGTTATATTTATTTCAAAGAAATAACAGTGGACACTTCAACTTATGTGAACAAACAGCGCAAAGAAGGTTCAAACTTCTCCTTTCCTTTTTTCCTAAATTATTCAAAAGCCCCTTTGAATTCCTGCTGAGAAAACATGTCGAATATTTACATGAGGTGTGGTGAACGTCAGACTTTTTCGCTTATTTGTTTAAAGTTTTTGGGAAGAGCCAAAGATACTAAGCAGAGGGTATTGTCAGTTTGGGACTTGGCCAGGCATTTCTTTTATTCAATTAAAACAGTCCAGTGAAAAGCAGTTCAATGTGACATTCAAAAGAATCTATAAGCATGTGGTCAGTGAGTGAATTGAACAGTAAAAAAAAAAGTCCTTTCTGGTTGTGCATGTACATGTGAGCTTCAGTGTTTTATTCTTTATGGTGTTTGATTCTTTGATTCTTTGGGTTAGGGGAGCTGCTTAACTTTCTGTCAGCCATGGGGGTTTTGGTGGATATTCCGCTCTGTTAAAACATACAGTCGTGGATCTCAAAGTCGAAGTTTAAGTGGATGATGCTTCGTTGTGAATGAAAAAGGATCAAAACTTGTCGATGTTCAAGAAAAATAATCATGTGTAATAATTTGGCAAGCTGCACTGAGACTGAGTCACATTTGGATGTCTATGTTTGAACTCAGATGTATTCAGACTCAGTTTAAGAATATAAATACTATTTCAGCAAAATAGCACTATAATTGATAAATATCCTCTTAATTCCTTTTAATTCTCCATTCACAAACTAAAAAACTTTTCAGGGGTGCTAAGAATACTGACATATTCTACTCAAGTTAAAGACTTTAAGTTACTTTTATAGGATTTAATCAACTAGAAGTAAAACCACCTGTCTGTAAAAAGTGGCCTGCTTCGTTTCAAATGTATGGAAAGTACAGACTTTATATTTTCAACCTATTTTGGCAAAATGTGTCCAATCAAATTATGAAAAAGACATTTTTTTCTGTCAAAATACAGCCAACAACATCAGTGTGTGAAGTTACTTTGTGTCACTGCAGCTTCTTCAGCCAGGATTGCACTTTGTAGATGAGCCCTAAACACTCCAGTCAAAGCTTGTAGAACTAAAAAATAGACATTTGCGTGACTTTATTAAGTTAATTTAGTAATACAGATTGAATTAGTGCAATTTCACCTTAAAAATCTTCAGTTTTTGTTTGTTCTTTGGCTCCCATGCAGTTGATGGGAAGCTATACGCTTTTAGGTATTTTTATACTCAGTAGCTGATGCTGTGTAAAACCCAGTGGAATAGGAGTTTTATACAGAAAATACTGCAGTAAAAGTAAACGTGATATTTTGCAAACTACCAAATCAAAATCTCCACGAACAGTTTGTTAAAGACGTCAAGAAAAGCAAATATGATAGGTTAATTTTCAACCCTGTTGTCATTCAGTTAGATTCTGTCTCCAGCTTTGACCTCAGGACAATCACGTGACTTTATTTTTCTTTTTAAGGGTTTTTTTTAATATATATTTCCGCTTCTTTAATGCAAATGAAAATAGGGGAAGGAAATTAACTCCCTGACTTAAAGAGGAGGCGTTACCCCGCACATCTCACAGTATTTTTCTTCGTTAATATCATCCGGATGTTGATTCTCTCTCGTGCAGACATAGAGAGGCGCGAGGCCTTTTCTTTGTACGTGCCGCTTTGACGTATCCTAACCCTCCACGATAGTACATCTTGTTGACTGTAAACCACTGAGGCCTACTTCTTTCATCACGTCTCTCGTCACCTCTATGTGTGTGTGTGTGTGTGTGTGTGTGTGTGTGTGTGTGTGTGTGTTGGTGAAGCTGAACGAGCTTTAACTCGATTGAGGGTTTCACACACTTCACACCAGCAGCTGTTAAACGATCACAGTGAAGCGCGAGGAGGGAGAAAAGGAGCCGAGGCTTTATTTTACGAGAAGAAGAAAAAAATAAAAAACATTGTCAAACACTGTCACTGTCAGTGTCCTACACTGAAACAAAACTATAAGTGTTTTTTGCTTCCTCTGACGCAGGGACGGGTGGCTAACTTTGAAATAAACTAAGACACACACCTTTTCTTTCCGTGACAAAAACACATTTTTTCACTTGTCTGACATCTTTGACACGCCTAACGGTTTATGAATCGGCTATGTCCTGAACACTTGTCTTTGCAGAAAATAAACCGGTACAGTCTTCTCAAATAGTGAGGCCTTTCTGCTTATTTCCGTTAAAAAGCCAAATATTAATACAAATAATAATAAGAATGATCTGAATACCAACATCATAAAAACAGTCTGAATTAATAAAATGTCTCCGTATCAAACTGTCAGTTTTACATTATCATGCTTCCTAATTGGCCGTTAATTCAAGTATTAAACGACCGTTTTTTTTTCATGCGTAACCGAAACCAGACAGCTGTCACGTCATAAAGGACATGCATTTCAAAACTGTATCCTTTTACTTTGCCGTAAAACTACAGAAGTGTGGGCAGTTGTGTTTGAATGTTCTGCAAAAGTAGTTCCCAAAATAAATGTAAAAATACAGCTGGAGAAAAAAAACGATAATCTCTACGTTTTCTTAGAATAAGCGACTTAATTTCAGATCTATGTCATCATTCTGAAGAAATAAAAAAAATATATAAAATTTTGAATAAAGGACAGAAGCAATAAAATCAAAGATTCATGATTTCACAGTGATGAAAACAGCTTTTTCTAGTGTGACTAAAGGCAGGAAGAAAACTGTTTTTGACTTCATTCATTCATTCACACTCATGCTTACATTTATAATGCAAACACTATTATAACAAATATAACCTGTGACTTCACTCATTTATGCTTTGAGACATTTTTGAATACATCCTGATATTCTCTCATGGCTGCCTCACAAGTGAGTACAGTCAACTCTAAAAAGCTCTGTTTCTTGCTTGTGCAGCAGCTTCACAACTACACACACATTTAAAAAAGGCTTTAAAAAAAATAAACGATACATAAAGATTTGACACAGCAAATGTGCAAACAAAAAAGCAGAAAAAGGCAACAAATAGAAGAACAGACCCCATCCGCTGTAATCCCTGTCAAACACTTGAGCTAAAAAGTCATTTGTAATTCTGACAAATGGGTAAAACCGTTTTTCTGCATCTTTGTTGTTTCCACCCCTTTCAACTCAAAAATATACAAATAAACCATAATTTTAAGACAGACACCTCAAGCCGAAATGATTTAAGAAGAAAATATTCTTAGAATTTCTTTTCATAAATGTCTTTTTATGATCCGAAATGTGAATGAATCATTCATAATGATGATTAAGTCTATGAGTTTAAAGTCATGAATGAAACTTTTGGACCTGATACAGCAGGTTTTTGTTTAATCAGCGTCTTGATGAAGCAAACCAAAAAAAAAAAAAATTAAATATCACAGACTCTGTGGTCCAACATGTGTCTTTTCTGTAATTGTCCCCTGTCATTTTTCCACCACAGCTTCATGTTGAGCCCGCTGACCCTTTAGGTTGAGGTGTTGTCCTTGAAGCTGCGGTGTGTGGGATCAATAAGCAGCCGTACTCATAATGTGGCCGGCATGAGCGCTGAAGTCAGCAGGTTTTCAAGTGCTGTAAACACGAGAACAAAGCCAGATCATTCAAGCAGAGGAAACACAGTTTAAACAAGCCCTCAATACTAACACCGAAGCTCCTTTTCTTCAGCTCAGAATACACCCTTAAGGGCTGGAAACAGTTTAATTTGCAAAAACACATATTAATGTCACTTTATTCTCAAGAGTTTCTGTTACATTATTTTATTATTTTTGTAAATTTTGCTGATTTTAAGATGAAATTACCAGCACACTTTACATTTTAAACACGTGCGATTATGAAGTCCATCATCTTTTCAGCTAAAAGATGAATATTTTGAATTATTACATCCTTTAAAGTCACAAAACCTCTTCAACATTATTAGACACTGATACTTTTAGGGATAAAAAATATCTTTTTAATAATTTTCACTGGCAGCTCTTTACAAAATTAGAGTATAGCAGAATCTTCATTCCTACTGATCATTGTAAATATCTTTTTTTAAAATAATCTGAGCACACTTCTTTTTCTTTTTACATGGTGGTCTCATAAAACAGCTCTCAGTTTCACCTAAGGATCCACATCTGCGACACACACACACACACACACACACACACACACACACACACACACACACACACACACACACATCATCATCATCATCATCATCATCATCCAAGTAAATGGCTAATCAGTCCTTGCCCAGAATGTCAAATGTATGTCAGGCCTTAATCATATGCAGATTAATGGCAGGTTAACCTAAACACAGGCCTGAGCTGAGGTTGGCGAAAGAGTCACAGCAATAAGAAAGAAAAACACGAGCACTTTTTAGAAATACATTCATGGCCGTTGTGTCAGTGTGTGCAAGCGGAACAAGGTGACTGTGTGAGGTATGTGAGGCAGATTAAAGCTGCAGCCAGCTGCACCATGCAGACTTCATCCACGTGCACATCCTCTCTCCTGGGCTTTGAACAGGCCGAGTGTTGGACAGCAATGACTTCCGACATAAATTACAATCAGGAGGAAGAGTCAGCCGCCAGGAATCTGCAGATTCGGAACATCTATACTCGATGTAATTTAATCATTAAGGGGACCCTTTGTGGTGGCATGATAGCGCTCTGGTGCTAGCAATGAGAGGTTGACCCCAATTTCTGAGTGTGGGTGTTTATGGAGTCAAAAGGTCTGTGCTTAGACAGAGCCCATGCAGGCTGGGGGTCTGTGAGGGGGGCCCAGGGTCCGCCCAGCCACGCACAGGAGAATTTCTCCACGATTAAAGAGCCCCTGATTAATCTAACGTATGTGCCAAAAGTGCACATGCGGCGTATGATCCCAATTAGACTGAAACCTAACTCTGTGCAGGCCCAGCTCCACATTAGCTCTGCCATTCTTCTCTTTGTTTTCACTGGACGCTCCCAGACAACATGGCTGTTTTGAAAACCAAGATTGTTACAAATCCTGCTTGTGGGGATAATTCTAACTGAGTGATGTTGATGTTAAGGGGAGATTTGTTATCATTGCTCAATATGTTACTGATAGAAATACAGGCGGGGGGTTCGGTGGCAACCAACCAGAGAGATCCTTTTCTGAAGTAGCCTCAAAACCATAAAGACAGGCCTGCAGCGAAAAAAAACACCAGCTTATTCAGGAGAAAATGAGGAAATGACTGTTCAAATTAATGATCATGTCATTATGAACTAATGCTACACATTTAAGGGTTGGAAATGGTGTACTTAAAATTACTGTATTAAGAGTTAAAAGCTTCGTTGACTTATCGTAAAGTCAGTCATCAAACAGAACTCAGTGATTTTCACTCACAGTAAAAACTTCAGACTCCCTTCTCGCATCAGCCCACAATAACTCTTGTTCAGGCTGTTGAATTTTTGCTGAAAGCTTTTGTAGCTATGTAACACTCATTAATTCACTTGAAACTGGTTCTCAATGCAGTGTCCACTCTTGAGGGCAGAGAAATAGAAGTGGTTTATAAATACTTAGGAGTCTTGATCGATGACTCACTCACTTTCAAGCCACACATAGACAATCTTGTGGAGAAGCTGAAGCAAAAATTAGGTTTTTATCATCAAAACAAGTTGTGTTTTTCTTTTAATGTAAATAAAATCGTCTTGTCACTGCAGTATTTGTTGGATTACGGAGACCCTTGTACACAAATGCTCCTGCCCAATGTCTTATAATGATTGATACTGTTAATCGTGCTTCTTTGAGGTTCATTACTAACTGTAAGAAGTCCACTCAACATTGTGAATTATACTCTCTAGTAGGATGACTGAAGGGCAAGTCATCGGTACGCTTTCATTTATAAGGCAATATTGGGTCTGCTGCCCTCATACATTTGCACCTTAATTACTCTGAGAAATGCTGAATCTTATTCTCTTCGTTCACAAGATCATTTGTTGCTTTCTGTCCCTGATGCTCGTACGGAGTTGGGTAAAAAGGCATTTTTTTTACCCTGCACCTAATGCATGGAATATACTTTTAAAAGACTGGAAACTAACTGACTTCATTTCTTTGAGCTCTTTTAAATCCAAACTGAGCATTTTTGAGGCCAATTCCACAATTTGTACTTGTTTCTCATAAAGTGTTTAAGCTCTGTGTCTTATTTATGTAAACATGCATCTGTATTTTGTGTTTACTGCCTCTTGGCCAGGACTCCCTTGAAAAAGAGGTTCCTCATAGCAATGGGATATTTCCTGGTTAAGTAAAAAGAGAAAAATAAGCAGCTACTTTTTTAGTGTCAGAGCCAGCTCTGATTTCTTACTACAGCTAACAGTTTCAGTTTGCAAATAGCTGGTTAAGAACAGTTTTAATATCAAACTACGAAGCCTGAGGACAGTGATGAGTGAAGACTGAAGCTGAATCTACAGTGTCTGACCTAGGATCATCAGGTTCACACAAGAATCACTGTTCTGATGTGTGGGAAAAAAAATGTATCTCCGTATTTAGGGACTGTGTGCTCAGAGCCGTTCTGAAAACTCCACTGACATGATGTCATGTCAGTGGAGTTTTACTACAAACGTGGCACGTGACATGATGTCATGTCAGTGCTGGCGGGTTGATGGTACTGCCCATGGAGCCGCCCACTGCCCTGCCCAAAAGATTATCTAAACAGCGCCATTATTTCCGGCCGCTCGCTCACGTAGCTCCGGTTAGAACCATGGCGAAAGTACGATCTGAAAAAGAGGCAGCGTTTGCTCTGTTGTTGGCTGCACAAACGAGCACAAAACTCTTTTGAAAACTCCCTCGTTGCAGGATTTGAGGACTCAATGGGTGGAGTTTGTTTATAATGGGAATGTACCCGCGGCACTTCCAAAATATCTGTACGTATGTGCGCACCATTTCACTTCGGACTGTTTTATCAACGAGGGACAGTTCAACGCTGGATTTGCTAGATGTCTGAAGATAAAGAATGGATCCGTACCAACTATCCGTGATCCTACTACAAACGTGGCATCTGTAAGTATGGACGTTTTATTTTGACTTACCGTTTAGCCTAAATTCCCCCCGGTGCCTCAGCACGGCCACCACGCTTTGATAAACACACCGGATCCGCGCCGGTTTACCGGATCCTCCCGTATTTTAGCCGCTCGCTTCTTCCCCGACAACTCCGGCGGCGGGGGACAAAATCCCCTTCCGGAGCAGCATGTAGCTTTAGCATTTACCCGGAAGAAACTCCTAGCCGCGTTCAAGTACGGTCCCGTATTTTGAACGCGGCTAAGAGTTTCTTCCGGAGCCTCTCCCTCTGGGTCAGACTCTGGCTCAAACTGGTAGGGTTGTACGAGCGATCTTCTTGCAGCCATGACCGAGCCAGTGTACACATTAGCACATAATTATCGAAGCACAGCCACAGTCCCTTCCAGAGATTTGGGTGTAAAGTGGACGTGGCTTAGGTGCAGCTCATTTCATTTAAGAGACATAGTTGGGGAGTGATATTTTTTGCTCATTAGTTTCAGCACATTTAGGTTACGGGTTATAATCAGAGGTAGAGTTGATTTGACTGACAGGTGAGCTCTCTGAAGGTGATGGCAAGGACACCAAGAAAGCCCACCTCGTTCATATTTCTCTGTTTGCGAATGGAGAATAGATTGAAACGTGATATTTGAAACAGATATTTGGTGGGTCATTTTTATAAAAAGTTCTGTGTTCAGCGCATTCATCAATTATATAATTATGCTGTTTAGTTAGCTCCAGTTACAACACATGATGCCGACACAGACTCGTAGCTGAAAAGGCTCAGAGAGTCTCTCATTCATCTTAAGACTGAACTCTCAGCACGTCTGAGTGGGACTTGAAGTGAGCTGCAGAGCGCCATTTTTTGTGTGAAGTGTTGGGGAATAAAGTCCTCACTGTATCATGCTCTGGGAGAACTTATACACAACTTATAGCAGTGAGAGGGCCCTCACCAAGTAGAGCACTTTAAATAAATAACATCTCTGTGACCTCTCAGATCGCCAAGTCACATAATTCAGAGAGAGCAGTACGAACATGCTGGATGAAATATCACTCTAAGAGGAAATCATTTTCTTCAATAATTGGATTTATCCTTCACAATCTTCACCTTGTCTATTTGCTCTTCACTATCATGTGTATGTCACTCTCTTCATCGAAACTGTGAAAGCACATATATTTTACTCAATAACTTCCTGAAACCATGCAGATAATTTGATTGTTTGTCCATGTTTTTAAAATACAATGGGGGGCAGTTTCATTTTCTTTTGTCCCTTTTTTGTTTCATGCACGTGCAGAAGGATGCACTTGCACACGTGCACATCATCTCAGATGATGCAACACAAATTCCTGCAGATGATGATCACTAATCAGGTGGCAGGAGCACACCCAGATATTCTGCAATCCCCGTTAAGATAAGATCATAAGATACAGTTTAATTAATATCCTCAAATGAATTAGTTCATCTAAATGACCCGAAAATAAAAGTTTCCTCTTACGTCTGCAGCCGCGTGGATTCAGGATGGGAATCAGGAACAAAGGGGTTGAAGAGAGTTTTGTGTAACAACATTACTTAAGGCTGCTAAAACCTTTGAAAAAGACTGAAACAGGGTAAACCGATCCCCCTGCTGTCTCTGTGTTGTACTCCCCTCTCTTTCACGCTGACCACGATGTAGCTCTAGTGTCTATTTTTGCTGCTTAATAAGGTAACCTGCTGAAGATGGTAATGCTTCAAAATCAGGACAAATACAACCATAGATTTACACATGGGGACCAGAAAAGATTATGGATTAATGAAATGATAATGCATAGACTCAACATTATTTTAAGGTTGATTGTATTCTGAAAATAAACTGTTATCATCCAAAGATTTGCATGTAATGGCATTAGACACCCAAAGAAGAAGCTCTAAAGGGTTTCAGCTTACAATAAGAAGCAATATTTCTTGGAAATACATTTATTCATATATGAGCCCTTGAGAGAGTTTTCCTGATAAATATTTGCAGAACAGCAGACTTGATTTATCAGGTCACAAAGTCCTCAGCAAAATAAACAGGGCCTCTGACAACTACTTACAGAAAATGAATTGATTTTTCTTCAAATTCAGGCCACTTCCCCTTTCAGGAAAAAACAAATCTGGGATTTTAAAGTTTTAAGAAATACATATTATGTAAAAAAAAAAAAGGTTGACTTTCACGTGTGGACAAAGAGGTAAAATAATTGCTTATTATTATTAAAAATAAAATTTATTCATGTTTAGTCCAAACTTCATTGGGATTAGGTTTGAGTCCACTCACCCCCACACTCTTATTGCCATATTTTCTAAGGGCAGGAAAAAAAAATCGATTCAGCACAGTATTGCGATATTTTGACTGGTGATATATCATATCAGCTCATTTAACAAGTATCGATTTTTCAAATTAATTGTTAATATGATAATGTCTATGATAATGGGAAAATAAAATCAACTGTTTGTCCAGTGAGATTAGCAGAGGTGAAATCATAGAGCAGGAGAAAGTGAGTACAACAAATACACATAAGGTTTGCAAGATGTGCTACAGGAAAATAAAATACAGCGTAAATAAGACAAACACATAGGACAGCTAAATGCTAAACCAGTTAAACAGTTGAAAAAAAAAATGTATAAAATTGCAATAACATCATATCGTGGCCCACTAGTGATTCCCACCCCTAACATTTTCTGTTCTCTCTGATAAGAAATAGAAAAAATTGCAGGCCCTTATTCTATAGAATTTCTGAAGTGCCATTTGCTGTCCCCTAATAAAATATATATATATTTTTTTTAAAATCTGAAATAAGCTGTTCAGTCATTATCACCCTGTGCGGAGAGTCACTTTTCGAGCTGATGGAGTTTAGGTTTTCTCCTGAAGGTGTCAGCTGATTTCCTGTCTGGAGTCATCCCTCTCGGTTTTGCAGCTGATGGCAGGCAGTATTAGAGGACATAAACAAGAGCCCATCAGCTCCCCTGCCACGATGATGCTCCCCTCTCTGCCCCCCTCGGTCAGCTCCATCAGCACAGTTTGCAGGAAACGTCAGTGAGCCTGATTGATTCGCGTGGGGCGATTCCCTGACTTCATGCTTGTATTTAAAGTAAGACAGCTGTTGGGAGAAATTGAATTCCTGCAGGAGCTGGAGACACACATCTTTTCCATCTGTTTAACAGAGTCGTTGCGTTTTGTGAGTCGAGTAAATAAAAAAACATGGCCAGGCTGTGGCAGGAGGTCAGTGAAGCCCTCATTATATAGCAATTACAGCGCAAAACCCCTTCCCTTTCAAAATCCAGCATGAAAGTCAATCCCTCTTTCCAGGGCTTTCCAAAAGCTAGACATGACAGGGCAGCGATCTATCTTTGGTAACAACTTCAAGACTTATGTTACCCATGGTGCACTGCCAAAGAGTTTAGCCAGTTGCTCATTTGTTTTTTCTTAAAGACTCCTCTGCATTTCCAAATCCCCAACCTCTTACACTTTCAGAGAAAATGCACCCTTAAAGATAAGCCATCTAGAAACCTAACGGTCAGACCTTCTGAACAGTTTTTTTTTTTTTTTTTCTGTGACATTTAAAATCGACTCCCTGACAATTTCTCACAAACATCTTAACACAGCACAGATGTGTGTAAGCAGCTTCTTGTCTCACTCAGTCCTTGTAGATTTAATTTAGGATGTGCCCTGCGTTCATAATTTGTTTCCCATTTAGATGTGACCGATAATCCAAAGTGTGGATTTCTTCACTGCATGAGAACGCACTCCTGATGCAGATTTTTAAAACAGAGACAAGAGGAAAACTCAGGCTGAGAAAACATTTGCGCTTCCAGAGCCACTGTACTCCTCACTCCTGATTCTTATCATCCAGGCCGACTCTAAAGCTAAACAGAACATGTTATGTTTGTGGGTTTTTCGTGGGGTCATGTTATCGTCTCAAGTATTAGCTGTTGAGGTTAGTGTGCTTAAACAGGTGGATTTGCAGGAAGTACTTCAAGAGGACCCTCAAAGTGCCACTTGATTCTGTCGGGGGTTGTTTTCAACTTAAAGGTTAAGTTTTGGTTTAGCGCTCCTCTGACACAGCATACAATATCAATGTCATTTTTTATGTCGTTTTTATGCAGCATGCTAATAACATTGAACTCCAGATTTTGGTTCGCAAGCCATTTAAAATGTAGAAAGATGACATGTTACATCACAACATGATATGTGTTTTAAATTTGATACCAGCAGCATGATTAGAAAGCGGTTTTAACCATTGTGTTGCATCTCCTCTATTTTAACAACAGTAAATGTTTGTGAACCCAGGAGACCACTTTCTGGAGATTGGAAAGAGAAGTGTTGTCCCATTCTCTCCTGGTACCTAATTTTAGCTAAACTGTTTAAAGTCCTATCGACCTTTTCTCTTTAGACTCGTTTATGCTTGTCATACATATGAAAACGTACACGTCCTTTTCAAACGATGGTTCCGTCACTGCCCACATACTACCATGCGTCCTTTACGTTGGCATGGATGTTAACCAGTACACCCACCAGGGGGCAAACCGTAGTCGAAAGTTTCTGACAACAACAAACAAAAAGAAACATGGCGACTGTGGAGGAGCTAGTGATAATGTATATTTTGCATAGGAGACAGAAATGGAGGCAGCGTTGGAGGAGGCCGTGGTCGGTCAGGCTACTAGATACTTCGCGGTTGGGGGACGAAGAATTCTTTTCTCTAGTAGTACCAATGAGAGAAATTGATGATGTTCATCATTTTCAGCCCCATCACTGACTTCTTTGTTTTGCTCCTAAGATCCGTATCGGGTAGTGACAGCAGCAGTAGGTCATTACTGAAGAGCAATGGTTACCATCATCAGAAAATTTCCAGACATATGAAACATAATTCCCGAAAAGTAAAGTACAAAATCCGGACAGTATTACGAAGAACAGGAGTTAGTAAAACAGCACAAAGCATAAAATTTTACACTACCTTTCAAGAAACGAGTCGCGAGCTTGTTAATATCGTGAAAAATGAATGGCCGTCTATGGGCGATGCTAAGTGGCTCCACAACACGCTAACACCTGAAGTGAGCAGAATGTTCACTTCCGCGTACTGTGAAAAAGTTTTTCACAGTGTGTTTGAGTTTTCACACTCAAACACATTTTCCACAGTAAATAAGATGTACTCAGTATGTTACAGTGAGTATTTCTTGCATTTACGTGCTACATAATCATTTGACCATCGTGTATTTCTCCACAATGATTGATATGTTGTTTGAAAATTGTGTGTGAAAGGACAAATTAGTTTCTTCACACCTATTAGAAAGGAGGAATGTTTGGGGATATTCAGACAGCTTGGCTGCAGCTGCGTCATATTACTCTGATTATGAGTCACTCTCCATTGATTAAACTGACATTAAAGATCAAAGCTGTTCCAGATTCACACTCATGGTTAAGTTTTAGCTGAAGTGTTACAGTATGTCACAACTACACGTTTACGGTTGTTAACTGGATTCAAGATGTGCAGCCCTGACGGTTCAGGACACATCATGATATTTGTTTGAACCAAACATGCAGAAAATAATCATAATCAACCCTGTCTGGAAATTGTTTTTAATTGCACAACCTTGTGTTGTATGTCTAATTATCTCTCATTTTGGTCAGATTGCAGTCTGTTGGATTATTCAGGGTGGATTAAAATAGTTGAGGCCTTGGGTGCTTGTAGACCAGAGGACACCGGCGTAGTAATCTCCCAGATGTGCCTCACATGACTCTGGAATCATCCAGGAAGTTTCCTCAGATGCCTTGTGTGGATTTCAGTGAAAACAATCTCAAACTCCTGGCACAGGAACTTGAGGTAATTCTATGATGGCCTTGGAGACGGAAACAAGAGGTGACAGTTATAATCCAGCTGTATAGGCATGACTAGTGGCAAGATTTGAGGAGGAGATTCTCTGACATGGATTTGAAAGATGTGCATGGAAAACATGTTGGACTTAACTGCAGTAAATACCCTTTCATTCCATCCAAACTGTAGGATCTACTCAAAACATCTTTTTTTGTATTCATACTGTCCTCCAAAGAAAAGCAATAGAAACACATGTTTCTGGAAATGCTCCTACATTACATATGTTTATGAACACTCATGTGACAAACCCTTCTAACAGTGAGACAGGCAATGACAGAACCAAAATGGGATAACAGCTGGTTCTGTCTTATTGACATGACTGCTTGTTAAAGGGATATTCCGGCGTAAATTTAAGTTATGGTCCATCACACCATAACAACGAGTTAGACACCCCCTTGAGAGATGAATGTTGCCAACTGTTTGCGTCTTTAGTTATACCAACTTCAGCAATGACCGCACGTTAGCAATACACAGCGGTCTATGTCTCCGTGCGTAAACCTCAACCAAAAAGCCACTCTGTAACCACAAATAAAGCTCAGAACTGCACCTAACTTCATCGACAGTACATATAGGGTCAAAGCTATAGTACTAGCCATCAAACATCTTTTTAACTTTGCCTGGTTTCTTTAGCAAAGAGACCAAATACAACTCACCAACTTTCCTCCAGCAGCCACTTGTTTGTGTGGGGAGCCCTGATGAGTTGATCACCGAGTGCAGCAGCAGATCATTTCCATGAAGTAATAATCATTGTAATAATCATTTTGCACTGTAGATGCGGTAGTTTTTCTGCCTTAGCGTCTTGAGCTGATTGCATTTCCATGAAGTAATAATCATAAACATTCTTCCTTGAACTGTGAAACTTCTCTGCACTCTGATCGACTCGTCAGGGCTCCCCCACAAATAAGCAGCTGCTGTGACAGACTGCTCCTTTCCAAATGCAGGACGAACTGCAACATAGTAGGGGAAACTAATACAGGAACTGCTTCCTACTTTGCAGCTTTCACTGCCAATCATTTCATTCCTCAATTATTTGTAAAACTTCATAAAGGTAGCAGATTGGGGTCTGAAGGACAAGAACCCCCTAAAACATGTGATTGTTATAATTCACAGTTTTTTGGGGAAGTGCCTTCTCTGTTTCCTCTGAATTTGAGTCTCAGTGTGACTTTCAAACCTCTGGTTTTTCAAGCATTCCCCCAGAATCAGTTTCAGCAACCTCAGCGAATAACTTCCCCGCTGCATTGTCATATTTAATAGAGATGACGGACGTCACTACAACAGTGATTTTTTTAGAAAGCATTTCTGCATCTGTCAAAGTTGCCGGCCCAGAGTTGGTGTTAGAGATTAATGTTGTTGCTGCATTGAGGGTGCTTTCACACTTGTAACTTGTTTACTTAGTTTAGACGCAGATAATGAAATAAAACATTGGCCCATGGGGTCATTTAATGTGATGTGTACTGGTCACATGATTATCTGTAAATGTAAAATTTTATGGTTTTTATCTTTTTATTGTTTTGTTTTTAATCTGCAGAGAGGTAAAAAAATGAAAGTTGCTGCCAATATTATATCAAAGGTGTGATGTGTAATATATAGCAGGATTAGGCTCACTAATTAAAAATGGAAAATCATTTCCACAAGAAGGGTTTAGATCAGAAATCTTTTGGTTTTGTTGACTTAAAATGAACATAAAGAACGGGTCCTCTTCCATGGAGGCGGCCATCTTGCATTAAACCTCTGTGCTGCAGCCTTCATCTAAAGGTAAACTAAGTAACACTCCGGCAGCCAAACTGCCCTATAAACAGAATCACTGCTCTGGAAAGGGGAGAAACTATTTCACTTTGGTGTTTTAACAGGCCAAAGATTCATGACCTGTTATCACACTGGGGGGCAGACACTGATCTACTGGTTCATCCCATTAAAGCCTGGGACAGTGTGCATTAAGGAGCGGGCTCTCTCAAACATTAATGGTAGGGTCTAAACACTGTGCCTTTATCTGACAGTGATTTACTTTACAAAGACTTTAATCCAAGAGCACAGAGCAGCTCTGCTCATTAGCAGTGGCCTTTAACTCACACCCCCGGGGTCATACACACCCACAGGTGGACGCTGAGCCAGGAGAGGCTATTGTGTTTATATTATCTTTTCATAAGCTGTGTTTGAAATTTGTCAAACTGCATCACTGTTTAGCTATGTGCCAGTCAAAATTCACGCTGCCAGATGAGTGCCTTTCGGCTAAACTTGCCCAAGGCTGCGCAGTCCCACAAGACTTCTGCTCTTTTTCCTTCTTTTTCTCACTCTCAAGTTTAAGCTCTTTTTCCTGTTTAGTTCCTTCTGCAGTCAAAAAAATTAAACCACAGCTCTGATTTCCTTTGACAAGAAAACAATTATTTACTGTCGATCAAAGTTCACATCTCTCACATGGTTATTTGCAGGCAAGCGGCAACAAGACCCGAGCATCTTCGAAGTGTTTGTTCTGCCATGACACTGCACTATAACGATCTATGTGTAGGTGTTCATGTTTATGAAAAAAGTCAAGGCGAAACTTTGACAGAAAACAAGCTAGCAGTTACAGTATCTGCAATTTAGAATTAGTGCTGGGACCCACCACACACACACACGCACACACACACACACACTGCAATATTATGATATTAAGAAAGAAGAGAAAAAGAAAAAAAAAACCTTCCCATGTGTATCTTAAAGGCTTTATTATTTTCCATTTATCTCCAAAGACGATAAATTCAAATGGAGACTTTGATAAATAAAAACAGTGGATTGATTCAATCCTTATCATTTTAATCAACCAAAGTGCAAAAAGTTATTTCATTGACCTATGGTTTTAAATCCTGCCTACAGCCATCGCAGCACCTCAACTGCATAAAAGTCAACAAGTCGTCACGGTTTAACTCACTGGGGAGTTTGTCTTTCTGTGGGACTCATTAGCGAGAAGAAGAAGAAAATAAGCATTATTTTTCCTGGAAACATGATTCCCTCATAAAACAAAACACTGTCTTTAAAATAGGGGAATCAGAAACAATGTTAATACCACTAACAGACATTTCAAATAGGTCATTTGGATATGAAGTAATCAATAAACCAAGGAACAAAGACATGATTGGCTATTTCCCTTGTTAGAGACGGGACTCTTAAAATCAACTAGTTGTGCTGCAACAGGCTGGCAGTAACTTAATACTACAAGTTAGTGCGTGTGTGAGCCTGACCACCCTGCTTTTGTAAGCAGTCCTGAAGAAGTGTGGACACACCTCTGCCAAAGTGAAACAACTTAAACCATTAGGTCAGAAATACCTTCATGTTATATTTGTACTTTGAAGAGCTGCCCATGGAAATGGCTTAGATAAGCATAGATTAGAAAACCATAGAGTTTGGAGTGATGTTAATGTTGCGTAGAATCATGACTTGAATCTGTAATTGTATTTATTATTAATTTATTGTTAAAATATAATTGTATTGGGATTTTAAGTTTTTGGACCCCAGGAAGTCTAGCAACAGCTTAGTGGAAGCTAATGGGGTTCCAAACAAAAAAATAAACAAAAAAATAATACTAATAATAATTAAATAAACATAAAAAGAATGTAGACTTTATTTAAAAAACAAACAAACAAAAAAAAGGCACGCTTTAAGTTAAAAAAAAATGCAAGCCATGCTATTTGTCTATTCTGACAAAATGAGCATAAAAAGATCAGGACATGTTTATCTTTCTTTGTCATTTTTTGTAGTCGTAGAAAGCTGTACAGTTGTAAACTGTGAGGGAGCAGTCTGAACAGATGTAAGGTAGACTGAGTCAAGAATCTGTTTTGAACAATCATCTAAAGATTTGGGACGTTAAAAGGGATCACAGGCCTTTGTTTTGACGAGTTCAAAATGTTCCTCAAACCTAATATTTACAGCACACAAGCATCTTCGCGCTAGACCACACTGGACCAGAGGATGGACTCGGTAAGTGCTTTCATCAATTCAGCCGGATCATGTCTGGGTTGGCTTGTGAGCTGTACTCTTGTGGTCAAATGCCATAAATAAGGTGAGACCTAATGTGTTTCTATGTTGCCGTCCTCTCTGTTATTGTAAGCGTTGTTGGATCTGATGATAGAGGGGCCCAGCTGGCTCTATCAGCGTCAGCTCCCAATCTAAACACAGTGACATAGTGCAGGTGTCAGCCGCCTCTCATGGCACCTCAGTGGAAAACATTAGATTGGAGCAGGGCTTCCTTTATAGCTTTTAAATGGAGGTGCAGGTCAAGGGCTCCCATTCAAGGCCCAGATCAATACCATGACCCCCACCACTCAGAGTACTCCTGCCTGGAACAGAGAGGGAGAGGTGTAAACCAGGCGCTGACCAATGACCCTCCTGCCAAACTCCCCGCACCTACAAAGAGTCCTCTCTGATGGATGGCGACCGATGATTGCTCTCAGCGCCTGTTTAGGAGAATCATCATCTCTCAGCTGCATTGTGCTGTCTCTGGACTCTGCAGCTTTGGCTCAAGGCAAACTCTTTTTTTTTTTTTCAAAAACAAGGTCCAATGAAATTCAAACAGACTTTATGAAAATGAAGAACCCTGTCTGAAAAACCTAAACAGGGTCTCCACCACCTCTGTGAATGACATGCTAATGATGCTATCTATAGCATATGAAAATACCTGTTTCTTTGAGCTGTTCAACATCACTTGCTTCCTTTCCCCCCCATGCTAGCAAATAAAAAGTGCCCACTCAACTGAGTGCATTTTTGAAGGGCTCTTCATGTCTGTTTTCCTACAAGTGTTTTTTCAAGTTCTAATAGTGCTGTGATTGGCTAATAATGAGGAGCTTTGATTGGCTAGGAAAGGCACCAATGGAACTTTGACCAGTGAGACCTTTTGAGTGTTCATGCAGTTTTCCAACATTGCATCAACTTCTATTTTGTACCAATATTTTCATTAGCCTTGCCTCTATAACCCTGTAACTTTCTTAGTACTTTACTGAAGATTCGTCTAAGAAAATGCCGATGTTTCGTGTGGTTTAGTGCGGCAATCTCTTCATCAGAGGTATGTTAGCTCGCTAACTTGCCATTAGATTGTCCTTAAATGCTCATTTACTTAGTAATCATTATGATTAAGTTACTGGTAGTCTAATATGGACTTCATCGGGACTTTTTAGATTTCCCTAGCGCCTTGGGTGACGTTGAGTCGGTAGACTGAGCTTCGAAGGTCAACCTCGGTTACTAACCAAAAAAACTGTTTGGTACCGAGGTTGTGGACCCAACCTGACAAAAAAAGTTACTGCCTCCAGACTTTCAAAGGCTTTCATCTGCTGTTTGGTGTAGTAGGATGTCTGAAGGATCAGATAGTGGGTGATATCAACAACCTTGACTGTTGGCAAGTTCTGTCGAACACTCACTAATCTTAATGAGCAACGGGTCACGTCCACCATATTTGCTAATTAATTGGTCGTATCTTTGTCTTGAAGCTGGATCCAAATCCTTACAATACTGACTCTCTGCAACGGTTTGCGCCAAAGACATATTCTCCATGTTTACTTCCTGCCCTCTATCTGAAAGCACTCCGCCCTCCAGCATCATCATAATCACATGACTGAAACCCAGCTATTGGGTGGAAATCTTGCCAAACCGTGACCTACAGTGGGGGAAATTGGAGGGTAAAGATTACTCCAGATATAAGTCTGCACAAGTATTTTGGACTCTGGATTAACAGTGACAGATGGGTGTAAAATCAACCACCTCCCCATATTGTGATGGCATTAATAACCATTGATTTGTACGTGACGCTCTGTTGCGTCTGCAGACAGAGCAGCTTTAGGTCACTTTTCATGAGTAATTACCTGCTGATACATCTCAGCTTTACATCACCAAATGGCGTGCAAATGTTCTGCAAGTGTGACAGATTGCCTCTTATTAAAGGAAACTATTGAACCATTTTAGAAGGAAAATAGGACACTGGTTAGAAGAATTATTTATTAAGAACTTTTCATTGACCCCCTTATATTTCCACGGTTGGAACAAGGCTGTTCTCGCTACAATCAAAGTTGTTAATGTTCATTCAAGACGCAGCAGAATGGCATTTTCATATAAATCCAGCCAAGCTGGCACCGCTTCATGAAACTTCACCCAATGGAACGAGGTGTAATTCATCAGAAAATTCATACCTTTCATTAAGACGTTTGTCGCAATCTGTCAAAGTCATCAACTTTGACATTTTCCACACCTTATCCTTCAACACCTGTGGGATTAACACCACGGTCAGTGCACTCAAATAAAGAAGAATAGTCAACAATGTGTAATTAACTTTAGAGATCTCCTCAAAACACAGGTTAGAGATAGTTTTTAGAACTTAAATGAGGAATAATCATTTTAGGCTTCATACTTCTTAAATGTTTGGATGGCACTGATTTTCCTCTTGTTTATATTGACATGTATCTTACAGCTCAGGTGGATGAAAAATAGGGATGGGAATTGGTACGATTTTATCGATATCAATGCCATTATCGATTCTGTTTAACGATTAAATTCTTCAACGATTCCCTTATCAATGCCTTTCTTTGATTTTAAAAAAGTAGACTATAGGTTTTCACCGTTAACTCAAAATTTTATTGGTGTCTCTGATAACAGAAAAAGATGTACACCACCTTCAGTGAGATTAAAAAAAATAATCAAACGACAAACTATTTGTACAGCATTTACTTCGGTTGGTATTAAGTCAAATTAGGCTGACCATATTCTGGTTCCCCAAAAAGAGGATACTTCTACGCAGGGCGAAGTCGTGAGCAAAATTTTGAGGGTTTTTCTGGACAGGTCGAGTGTTTTTTACGCGCTTCTAACTCAGTTAGTCCATGCTACACAAACTGAAAACTTCCATACAAAACCCCGGACTTTTGAAGGATTTTATAAACTCCCCCGGACAGCCCCCCCCAAAAAAGGGCATGTCCAGGTCAAAGAAGAAGTTGTTAAGTCTGGTATGAATTGTACTTATGCCAACACAGGACATACGTACCTGAGACGGAGAGCAATGGCTGACGACCGGTGGAATGCATTGAATACATGTGACTTCTTATGTTTGATGCCGTGCCCCGTTGTCAAATGTTTCAGCATGTTGTTGGTGTTTCCACCTTTGCATGTTATCACTGCTCGACAAATGTCGCACGTTGCGCTGATGTCATCTTTCTCAGTAAAATGAAGCCACGCTTTAGATTGTTTCTGCCTACTTTTCGAACTGTCCGCCAGGTTTTTCCCCCTTAATGTCTCTGTTCTTGTTCGTGTAAACTGGCTCTCGCGAGACCATTTTCCAAGGCACCAGGAAGAAAGGAATCATTGAGGGAATAGTTAAGATAAAATGTAAACAATGTTGATGGATTGAACCATTTGGAACTGGTTGTCGATTCCCATCTCTACTGAAAAATTTGATTTTATGCTCTGAATCTTCAAACTCCAGTTTCTGGGTTTTTTGCACTTTTGCTTAAAACAGGGACCTGGTTATTTTTTTGCACCTCTCATAAGATTGTTATTGAAATTGAAATTTTTTATCTGTAAATAATTTCTAAAAAAGGAAAATAACTGGGCTGTGAAAGAAAAAATATTTCCATGTGTTTCAAAAGCCTGAGCTGAGTCAAATATAATCCAGGCACTTCACGCTCCGGTGCGTCCTGAAGAATTTCACATTGTTCGTCTCAGTTGTATTCAGTGTGCAATATATAAATCATTCTACAGTTTATGAAAAAAGATTATAGAAGACCACACACAGATAATACGCAGGGATGGTGTCTGCAACAATATGTTTTGTCTTTCATATAATCACCTCAATGAGCCCTTTGTAACAATTACTCTGCTCTCCGCGGTCATCAGGAACCAAATGTAATATTTCACAGTCATGTTTTGATAGCCTAATTCCTCTGCTCTGCCCTCGGCCTGTGAAACGCAGCGTAAACTGACATACAAGAGCAAATAGCAGAGAAACCCGCAGGTGTTAAAACACTCTATTGAACGCTTGCCGATTCTGACATGTTTTTGTTTCATTAACACTGTATTAATCCATCTGAGCGTCCAGTACACCTGTGCTGTGAACACCGATACGCTCCTCTATTCTGCTGCATTCCTGAGTGACAGCTCAACTTGTCAAGCTTCTCATTCACTGTGTCCCCACCTGTGGTAGTCACAACAACTTACCTCCCCCACCATCACCGCTACTTTGAGCAACTACCTCCGCCTGACTCAACCGTGTTGTTTTGACAGTGTGGAAAAAACACCTGCTGGAAGTGCATGGCTAAACTTCAACCGTCATGTAAAAGGTCGCTGGAGTGTTGGCTGACACAATCAAAATGCAATCCATTAAGAGCTCGGGGATAATAGCAGCAGCAGTTTGTAACTCATCAGCTTTGTTAATGGCCTGTCTTAATGTTCACTGTTAGCTGATGTCATGGCACGCCAGTTGAGTCTGAATGCATAAGTAGGAATGTGTTCTGCCCTGACATGCAGCCATCACGGCAAACAGGATCATTTTATTATCACGTCTCAGTGACTCACTCCAATGTGTCTCATAAAGTTTAAAGTGAGAATGACAACTGACGGGCACTGCGTAGTGTTTCTGCAGCTAGCTTTGAAGACTATTAGCATTGCAGATTCTCTGGTATGATTCGTTAGAGCTAAGAATGCAACTTTATGTGCCGTTCAAAGAAATGATAATAATTAATAAAAATATATATATGGAAAAATGAATTTATAATACCTTAATCTAAAATATATCCAATGGTTTTGAAAAGGATAAGTGTGCAAACTTTTCCTTTTTAGTTTACTAAAACTAAAGTATCTATGCAGACAATATTCTCTAGATTGTTCTTTAGTGTCACATGAAGCATCGGGCACGTCAAGTTTCTCTACATGTAGATAGACCAAATTTTCGACAGTAGGCTTTTTCATCTTCATCCTCACCATTTGATCAATAAATATGAAAATTCAGACATTGAAATGATGCTGATATTTCTTCTGTTAATAAATTTTTGTTTAAATAGGGCTTGACCCCACCATGACAAAATGCACTGACTGGTCAAAAAAGCACATATTCTGCAGACATTAAGTTTTACAAGAATCTTTCAAACATAGAAATGACAGTTATCCTAAATGTATTTTAAAAACAATAATAAAAGGCATTTAAATTTGAGCAATTTTTGACATTTTAAATGATATTTCCATATAAGAATAATCAAATAGAGGGTAAAAATACTGTATTTTACAAGTTAATTAAATGTTTATTTGAACAGTATGGCTGGAGTGCCTTTACCTATTCTGTCTGCTCATCCACACTTCTACATCAGGGATCACTGTCTTCGCTTTAACATTGACTGCTGTCCCTCTGTCCGCCTCTCTTTCAGTCTGTCCCTCTTCTGCTCAGTTTCTTTATTGTGTTATTTTTCTTTCTGGGTGTATCAGGTCATCACAAACAAACACACAGAGACAAAAAGCATAGTTTCAGCTACTTGCTAGCTTGAAAATTTATAATTATTCTCATAAATAGTTATCATAATAACTGTTATAATCAAAATCTCAGCAGTTTGGGAAAAACTGTTAGCTTTGACTTCTTAGATAAAGCTTTTTTGTTTGTTTGTTTCAAGAGGAGTCCAACAAAGCAACACCTGTAACAAAGTTTACTGGTTACCAGAGAATAAGAAAATGTGGTCAACAATTTAATAAAAGCAATTTTATCGGGCCATAAGGTTTAAATATGTTGAAAGTCACCCCTTTCTATTGCAACAAAAAGGATCCAAAAAGTCCAATTCCAGAAAAAGATTTAATCTAAACACATTGCATCCATAAAACTCCAGGGATAACTTCAAACCTACAAGGGCCATATGCTCTTGCTGAAGTTGTCTGTGATCTGTCTTATCATGTGAAAGTTGAGTTTGAATCCCTCCTCTGTCTCAGGTAAATAAGCTCAGCTAAAATAAGTGATCTGGATTTTTTAACTCAGGAAGAACCATTTCTTTTGGCTCCCCATAGTACTGTCCACTTACAAGAACTGACTTTAGATCTCTGTGTAGATGCTGTCTACTGCCACAGAGCTGCACCCAAATCCGGAAATCAAGTAAAGTTAAAAAACCTGAAATAAAATAAACTAACAGAAGGTAAAGGTTTGATAATGATTGAAATAAATATCATGAAAACTATGAGGCCATTATTATCCTGGTGCTCTTAGGCACAGAAAGTTATTCAGTCACAGGAAACTATTTTTTTTCTATTTACAGTTGCTTTTGTTCCCTCCACATCAGCAGCTGTTCTCCCTGCATGGATACAACCTGAGTTCAGACACTTACCTTAGTCCTTCAAAGACTCTTCCCATTCACAAAAAAATGGTCCATTTTTTTATCATTACAGTTCTCAATCTCTTTTCAAAACTGCCCTTATAGGTAATCTGGGTTCAATTGTTTTTACTAAATGGGTAAGTATCTGGGACAGTTAAGGCTGATCTTTACTGTTTAAAAGGGAAATTCAGGGGTAAATTTAAGTTATGGTCAAACACACCGTAACACAGAGTTAGACACCCCCTTGAGAGATGAAAGTAGCAGACAGCTTGCTTCTCTAGTTATACCAACTTCAGCAACAACCACACATTTAATACATAGCGGTCTATGTCTCCATGCTCAAACCTCAACCAAAAAGCCACTCTATAGCCACAAATAATGCTCAGAACAGCACCTAACTTCATCAACAGTACATATAGGGTCCCAGCCATAGTACTAGCCATCAGACATCTTTTTAGCTTTGCCTAATTTCTTTAGCAAAGAGACCAAACACAACTCACCCACTCTCCTCTAGCAGCTGCTTGTTTGTAGGGGAGCCCTGACGAGTTGATCACTGAGTGCAGCGGAAAATTTAGAATTATTACTTCATGTAAATGCAATCAGACTGAGTCGCTAAGGCAGAAGAACTATCGCGTCTGCTTGTGTATACAAGATGCACAAGAACTCTGATTGGATTTCCATGAAGTAACAAAGATAAATGTTCTTCCTTGAGCTGTGAAACTCCGCTGCACTTGCTGATCGACTCGTCAGGGCACCCCCCACAAACAAGTGGCTGCTGGAGGAGAGTGGGTGAGTTTTGTTTAATCTCTCTGCTAAAGAAACCAGTCAAAGCTAAAAAGATGTTTGATGGCTAGTACTATGGCTGGGACCCTATATGTACAATATGATCTATGGTGTGTTTGACCATAACTTAAATTTACGCCGGAATATCCCTTTAATGTATCTATTTATTACAATTATATATATACTTTTTATAATTGTGTTAATCATTGTTGATAATCTGAGGGTGTATGTTGTGTTATTGTTTCTCATACACCATAGCAGGCCCCATAAAAGTCACTCTGCCACGCCAATCCTTGATAACCAGTCTTTGGCAAGACTAGACTTCTGGGCAGGGGTCAAGGTGGGACAGGAGAGACGAACTTACTTTATTGAGGACAGTGGGAGTTAATGTGGGCGCATTGTTTTCCAACGACCTTATTAATGTGCATTAAAATGTTTGTCACTCCTGATGTTGACGCTGAGTGTCGTACTTAGTGTGGACACTGATTAGTTGCTTCCGGCCCTGAAAAGAAAAATGCTCTTCAGTTGGAAATAAAGTGTCTTTGTGTCTGGTCTCCTCCCTCTCCTGTGTTATTCTGTCAGTATCATAGCAATGAGGCTGTATTTGACTTTGGGAGGCTCAGTTGTGGCGGCTGAGTGACGTGAACCCTCATTGGCCCCTCTTAAAGAGGACATGCTGATTAGGTAATCACCTGTGTACACAAAGCCTGAGCGCTCCTCTCCCTCCATATCCTCTCTGACAGACATGAGGGGGACGACACGGCTCTGCTTTCACACCCCTTTTCATCACAACGTGGATAACAGCTTTGCTGCAGCCTGTGAGATGGTAAAACATATTTACAGTTTCAACAGAGTCACCAGGTGAGGTCTGGCCTCAGCTATTGAATGGACAGGAGAATAAAAGGAAACGATGAAAAGTTAATCTGTTAATGCAGGCCAGGTAGAGGCTTATTACCGGCTCAGCTCTGGATCTTGACTCTGACGTGTGTTATGACCTCTCTACCCTGCAGGTGAAAGGCTGTATTATGAGAAATATGCCCGTTTAAAAAATGCTGCTCATACATATCACTGCTCGACTTCCTCATTGTCTCTGTCTGCTCTTATTCTTTTGGTTCACTTGATATAAAAAACATGAACATCTGGCGCAGAGAATCAACAGGTTATTATCACCAGCTAACTCGAGTCCATAAATGTTATTTCAGGGCACACACTGCTCGTGTTGCCATTCGTTAAAATCTTGTCCTAATTAGCTCTGTGCTGCTAACCGATGAGATGGTCCTAGTAAGAAGAGAAGGGCTCGGGTGGACCGGATGGCCTCAGAGGCCTGAAGTGGATCAGACCTGTCACTGCTCAGCAAATTGATTCAGTGGCACGCTCCATGCTGAATAAAAGAGCAGTGGGTGGGGGTAGCGAGAGACTAGCAGTCCATTCATTAATCACTGAGGTAAACAGGCCATCCAGTGACACCTGGTCGGGTTAATGCCCGGGACCCCAGAGTAATTACCACCCCCCTTCCCAGCCGGCCCCGGTCGGCCACTCACATGAAAGCTTGTGATTATAAAGGAAATGGGAATTAGCAGAAACATTTCAGAGAGGCGGTCCTCCGCTCACTGGTAGCAGAGAGTTTGCAAAAGAAGAAGGAGGTGGGGGGGGAAGTTGGTGGAGATGTGGGCTGATTGGAGTTTTCCCCACGGGACATGAAGGGGAGAAAGAGGAGGACAAGGGTGGGGGTGCAGGGGTCGAGCCCACACCAAATTAGTAGTGTCTGTTATTTGAAACCAAAATAAAGCAGGAGCAGCAGTAAATGATTTCCCCAATGCTAGAGTGCCTTTCTGGGCTCTCTGTTGAAATTACCGAGAGGCCACGTCGCAATTAGTGGTTTGTTTCTTTTAGACTGAAATATGGCCATAATTCATAGCTTTCAACCCATTTCATTGGGAAGATGTATTGGTTGGCCAAACTGAGGAGGTAATTGTAACACATGATATGGCAATTTGTTACCCAAGCAGCAAGTACACAAGCTATTTGCATGGACATGTATAGTGCAGCAATGGTATCCCAGGGAATAAAAGCCATTTGTTTCCGAAGGCATGTAATTGAAAACTGCCTGTTGGAGTTTGTACGCATCTATTCATTAGAAAGGTATGAGGCATAACACTTCAGAGTGCTGCTCAGCTTGTAATGCTCCCATTTAGTGTCTTTAATGTCAGAATGAGCCAAGATGGAACATAGCTTATACATTTCCCCGAAAATGGATTTTCTGCAGAGCTTTGGCACTGTCAGAGGCCGGCCCTTTACATCGTCAGTGCTTTGTTTTCTGCGGGAAAACACTATCAGTTACTCTCTGTTTACACTTGCATGCAAGTACCTTTATTTGATAATCCTGGATGTTTTTTTCTTCATGCTCGGTGTCCTCCGGGTCCTTTGTTTCCTGGAGATTAACAAACTAATCTTCTCGCAATGACTCATTACACTCAGTATGTAATAATTACTGTGTGAAGTAATGATCTAAATACAAGTGTTTCCACTCATAATGACTCTTTCATTTTCCAGAATGTTGACCTGGCTCGGCAACGCTCAAGTCTTTTGCCAAAGTGGATGCAGAACATTAAACCTCTTTTTCCTCTATTTTTTTTCTCCTCCCCGCCCCCCTCACAACATTTACAGTAAAACTTCATACTTCCCCAGTGATTTTACAGAGTTAGCTTTTCACTCACTTTTAGAAGTCATATTGGGTCTTTAATGCAGCTTCATATAGAATTATTGTGTTGTAATAACCTGCAGATTAACAAGTAAAGTATGGTGTTGTCTGATATTTCCACTCCAGTGCAGACCGAGCTGGACTTCTCTCCAGTCCTCCACCAGCACCAGAGGGGCAATTACACAAGTCCCTTAATGACACTTAATGATTTAATTGTGTAGAAATCATGGAAACAAAGTGATACATGCCTTACTCATGTTGACGTTTAACAGACCCAAATCCATGTGTTCCCTTAGTGAAGTAAGTGAGGTACCACATGCTGCCTCTGGCCCACTATCTGCACTCATTTACCTCCCTGTGTAACTAGTTAACGCTTATTTAAAGAGTTAGTTTACCCGCTTATTATGTACACTAAAATTAACCGTGATGCTCCTGTTTGACCATCAGCAGCAGGCTAAACTATTTCTGTATCCTAGTTTTTCGTGGTTGTTGCTGGAGGTCTTGTCTTCCTGTTGAGGAAATTGCCTTTCACCAATTTTCCCACCTTGATTTTTTTTAATTATGGAGAATTATGGAGATGTTTTTGTTGTTGTTAGAAAGAAAAAAAACACTTTCACATGTGCAGGAAGAGACCAGTGAAGATTGAGAGAAATCTCTTTGTACACAGAGAGTCTCTGAGTCAACACAAACAGAAAGTTCCTGAAAACTCTTTCAGATAAGAACTAAATAGCATGATGAATTTAGGATTATAAAGTTATAAGAAGTGTCAGCACTGTTGCATGCATAAAAATACTTCATAGCATGAAAAACATCCATCTTTCATCTTTCTTTTTTCATCTAAGTTGAATTGGAGTTAATACTTACCTGTGGTCTGCACATATGTCTTTATCTGAGAGCCTAGATTGGTTGCTTCTCACACCTGAACAGACAATATTAGTTTTTCTGCAGTTCCAAAAAATTTAAACTGCAAATACTCAAGTTTTTTAAAAGTTATTTTCCTCTGTGTGACAGGTAATTTGTCTATTTTAAGTTGTGTAAATTGACTGTACGAACTTGTTACTAGAGGCGGGAATCACCAGTGGCCCCACGATACGATATTATCATGATACTTGGGACACAATACAATATTATTACGATTTTTACCATTTTGCAATACAGTGAGTTTTGCAATAGAATATATTGCGATTTATGTATTTCTTTCAACTATTTGGCTGATTTAGCATTTGGCTTTCCTTTATGTTTGTCTTATTTACACAGTATCTTATTTTCATGTAGCACATCTTACAAACCTTATATAGATTTGTTGTGCAAACTTTCTCCCGCTCTATGATGTCACCTCTGCCAACCTCACTGGACAAACAGTTGATTTTATCTTTACATTATCATAGATTTGAGTTCATATTAGAAATTAATTTTAAAAAATGATACTTGGTAAATGAGACAATACAATGTATCACCAGTCAAAATATCGTGATGCTATGCTGTATCGATTTTTTCTCCTACCCCTATTGCCTACCTTCAACCAGTGTCTTTAATTTACAAAAACAAACCCTGAGATTAATAAGGCAAAAGATTACATTTATGGAAAGAACATCCTAAACTCGTGAGAATAAACTTGTCAATTTTCAAGAAGAAAGTTGTCATTACAGACTCAATCAAATCAATCAAATTTTATTTATATAGTGCCAAATCCCAACAGTCATTATCCCAAGACACTTTCAAAAAAAAAAGAGCAGGTCTAGACCACTGTCATTGTTTGATGAATTATTATAACCCAACCATAAAATGGGACAGATCTGGCCCATCTCATCTAACATGAGTGACAGTTGCAAGGAAAAACTTCCTTTTAACAGGCAGAAATCTTGGGGAGGACCAGACTCCTGATTATTAAAATAGCTATTATGCACAACACTGAGTATTCAGCTATTTATGAAACACAAACTAAATAATGATAGTTTTGATAAATGATGATCTCATCTTTGAAAATCAACAACTTTATTTTTGTATATTTATGACTTCATCTTTATATTCCCTGTCATCACTACACTAGGATCCACCATACTAACCATATAAGTTTTTAAAGACTGCTGAAATATCTGAGTATTTGCGATGAATATGCTTTAGCAGTTTTGTCTCTTGGTTTTTAACGCTGAAGGATTGCAGCTGTTCACGTCATCTGTAAGGGCGTGGTAGGGCATGGTAGAGGGCATAAAAAAAACCCACAGGTGAAGCCAAAAACATGTGGACATACCCGGGTAAACAGCTGTAGTCCAGCTCATGAAGCTAGTGTCCTTCATGTTATCCGATGAGACACGGATCAGATTACAGTGTAGGTCATAAAAACTTCTCAAACATGGTTTCTGTTCTCATCATGCTTAAGTGTTCTCCATGAACTTTACTTTGAATGAATTGTTTGATGCCATCAATTCAAGGGGATGTAATGTCATAATTGACAGTTCTGTTGACACATGCAGCTCCTAAAGCTCTTTTGTACCGGATCAGCGGAGGGAACACGATAACCACCATCATTAGAGTGATATAACTGCAAGTGTCTGCTCCAAACCAACATAAGTATCTGTTCTGCTAAAGACTGAACCAAATTATGGAAACTTTTGCATTATAGGTAAGTGAAATATGTGCTCTGAGTACGGGAAGAGGAGGAAATGTCTATACCACAGCTCCACCTGATCTCTACTGCACAGACTCTAAATGAAATCACAGGGGGGAGATTGAAGCAGTATTTTGGCCTCAGTTTTCTACACCAGACCAGAAGGAGGAGAAGACAGTTTGTTTCTCTGAATACACAGTCACTGGTATGTGTGCAGACCACGGAGGGAAACCTCTAGCTGTGAGGGTGTGCAACCACATTTTCAATATTTTAGATTCAAATCATACAACATGCTGTATTTTGCACTCTTGCTCAAAATGACCCTAGAGCTCTAATTTTGTTTCTCCTTATGTTCTAGTTCCAGAAAGGTTTGAATGACAGTATAAAATGTACACCTGTTTAAACCTTATTAGTGATTTACTTGAAATCTTTGGTGATTTCAGATTTGTTTGATAAAAATCCACAAGTTTAAAAAAAAAAAAAAAAGTGGTTAGCATATTAGCAACTAACTTTAACCGTCATTTTCAGGGATGAGGGTGCTCTCTCACTGCGGCGGCTAATGTCTTCAGAGAAAGTCTGGTCTGGCAGGGCTCAGTCTTTCGAACATCTGCCTGGCTGATAAATGGAAAACTACACTTAACATCCTCAATAGACGCACTCCTTTTTTTTTCACTCTCCTTTTAGAAATGGGAAAGTTTACAAGTGCTCTGCAATGAATGAGGCCTCAAGTGCACTTAAAGTGACAGCAAGGGTGGATTTAAATGTCTGGGCTACTTTGTGCTGCTGAAGAACTACACCCTTCAGCAGATAGTACCAGACTGAGGCTGAATAATGGTGCTAAATCCTCAGTTTTACCAGTCCCAACACGAGTCTTTATGTTCAAACGTTAAAACGTGTGTCTCATGTTTCTGAACATTTGCCTTGGAGGTAGCAGTTAGAAATCTAAGCGATAATATCAGGTGATCAGTCTGGTGAGAGAAAACCCTTCCCCCTTGTTGTGTCCACTTCCACCTGAGATTGAATCTGTCTCTAGCTCAACTTTTTTATTTCCTCTTTTTTGTGCAACAGCTGCAGTTGGGAGCTACTGTCTTTATCCTTTTTGAAACCTCAACATATATCAAATATATTACAAAGATAAAAGTTGCCTTGGCTCTGTTTGTTTGTTTGTTGTTGCTGTTTTTGTAGCTCCAAAATTGTCTTACTTGGTGCAATGTTGTCTTCAAGGTCCTTAGTACATTATGGTTTTGAATCAGCTGGAGTTTTTCAGAGTTGTAAGGTGTCACACTCAGACTTTTCAAAGGACGGGGGCTTAAAAAAATTAAAGGGCACCTCCTATGTGCCACAAGACACCAGCACACACTCACCAGTATTTGATGAAGATCCGTCTCCAGTAGCTTTGTGAAGCATTTCAGTTTTTCTCTCTCTCCCTGGCAAAGGATAGTTGTACAACAGGCCGGGGGCTGGGCTGTCCAAAACAAGGGCTAGGAAAGCTTCTCAGAGGGTAGCCTGGGTAACTTTGAGGTTACAAAATTGGCATTACTCTTCAAACCCCTGACAGCCACAGTGAAGGCTGTTTTTAACCATACTGAAACAGAAGTAACAAAAGGGGGTCTGGCGGTCCTTCCCCAGGAAAGTTTGAGCACTTTTAACTTTTTTACACGTGGTCACTTTAAAACTGAGAAGTTTCATGTAAATCAAATGATGTAACTAGCATAGACTTTCTGAAGTATTAAATTAACTCACAAACCTTACATGACATCCAGAGGATACTTCTCTGTGAGGTCATAAGGTCACCAAAGAGAGCACTTTGGTAAGTTTTATTCACTACAGGCACTTCTGACCAAGCCTGCCTGCTGTTTGGTGACTGTTACTGATTTTGAAATTCCTTTCCATTTGGGAGAAGAGGTACTATGGTTTAGGGGAGACTAGGGACAGTTGCAACAAGGCTCATTCCTCCAATCAGAAACATGCTAGATTGATGACACTGATACTGCAGATGCTCAGTTGGACCCCCACCCATCAGCAGGACAGAAGACACATTAAGCATCATCTTCTGGATTTAAAAAAAACAAAAAAACAGTTTTTTATGTATGAAAGTCAATTTTTCTAATGGGGTTTATTTTGTCATACCGTCCTGACTGTTTGCATGAATTAATTTCAACTTTGTTAGTTTTAATCGTTGTTTAGTTGATTTCTAACTTACATGGCTAGCATTTGTTAAAAACTGTGTATTTAGCTAGCATATGGTGTTTTGTCATGGCTGACCACTTGGGGACTTCCCCCAAGCTAGTGTTGCATGATACGCAGTGTTACATTTGCATCAAGATTTGTATTCATATCTTGGTAAAATACACAATCCAATTACTATTATTGAAATCTGTAACATCAGCACATTGACTCAAAGTAGGCCATTTTATATGCAGAAAGACACAAAACTCAATATTGGATATTAGAATAATTAAAAATAATACGATAACCTTTTATGCATTAAATTATCATTATAATATCATAAATGACACAGATCCTCAGACCAATGTGCTCATTAAGACAAAAAAAAACAAAAAACAGAATTGAAAATGTTGCATGTTGCAGCTGTCCCTGAGTAGCTTGCAACAGTTTTTTAATGAATATTGTGCAAAATCTATAAAATATGTAAATGGAATGGGGAATAGAAGGACAGATGTAAATTTCCTTTATAAATAAATGGTTGGCCTTGTCCAAATCATCTCTGAGTAATTGAGAGAAAAGTAAAAAGTGTTGCAACCTTCCCCAGTCTCCCCTACATCTGAACTGAGAAGAACCACAACGATGAACAATACTGATGAAAAGTTAGAGTTTAGTATTTCACCCAGAGTGGGTCTGTGAAAATCTTTTAGCATATAGTACTACTTTTTATATTTTTACTGTGCATAAGTGGTCGTGCTTAAAAATACATTAGCCATGTAGAAAAGCCTTGTCAAACTGTTTTTATATAAAGCCCACATAATCAGAGCAGGAATCCATGACAGCTGTAAAGACGAACTCCAACAGTAAGTTTCACCACAGACCTTGCAACACTTCTGGTCTGTGAGCTCGTGGGGCTTTTTTAGGAGCACAGTCGTTCAGCCTAACTCAACCAGCAAAATAAACTTGGAATTCCCCCTGGTACGCTGAGCTGCCATGTGTTGAGACACAGAGGTAGGAGGGTGAAGGCCTCTGATTGGTACTCATGGTCAGGGCTAAAGAACTGTTTGTGGACTCCAGTGTCAAACTCAGACTCTCCTGTGAAAGCTGCTCGTTTTATTGTGTGGGCTTCTGCAAAAATGTGAAGCTCGGTCTGCAATTATTGGTCCCCCTATTGTACTCCACATGATTTAAGAAGAACTGATGATTCTGCTGTTATATAAAGTGTTTTAACATGAAGTCGCTCTGGCATTAGGGAGAAGTTTTTGTCAGACCTCCATGACTACACAGCAAAAACAGGTAACTCTACTCCTCTGTCCCACTGCCCCTGCTCTCCTCGGTGCCTCATAGTAGTTGACTTCTGACTACAATCATTCATAGTTGAACTGAAGCTGTTTCAACTTGTCTGTGCGATTTCCTGCCCAGCATGACAGCTTTCCATTAAGACCCAAATGAGATTTAAGGGCAACTATTTTCACTGCGGCTCAAAAGCGCTGTTTCTCCAGTGTTAAAATGTTTTGAAATCACCACTCTTGGCTCTTTCTGCTCTTTTTGAAGATTGATGAAATGGCTTTAAAGAGTGAAGAAGTGCAGATACCTTGATGAAATATGCCTTGTATACAAAAGAGATTTTATTACTCCATGGTTCAGACAGAGCCATCAGCACAGTGCACTTTTCCACTCCATGCCTAATGTAAATTCCTGCGCAGTGTTTATAATTTCCACAGCAGGTGATTCACTCAATCAAAGCGGGAGCTCCGGTTTCCACAGACCCACGACTAAATCTGGAATTACATGCAGCATCAGAGCGAATCAAAAAATCATACCTTAGTGTGATCATTATTCATTTTTAACCTAGAATGAACCTCAGATTGAGCGCCGAGATGAGATTAAAACTGTTATCCAGCTGCAGAGAGCGCACTCCCTTGTACGCTGATTCAACAAAGGTTTCTGCATCGATAATCGTCAATCCTCCACATCAGGACGGGGTCTTCAGAGCAGGTCAGAGGCTGCCATGTGTAATCAGGGATGATCAGAAAGTCTCCAGGGGAAATGGAGGGATTTAACAGACCCAGATGGGATTGACTGGCCTTCACTGTGGCACAGAGATGTCGGGAATGACCTCAGCCAATCACACGAGCATGTTAGAGACAGCAGAGTTAGCAAACACACGGCTAAGCCTCATGCGGCCTTAAACAACAAACTGAAGGCTCTGATACACTTCCTGACTAACCTGAGACTTGGCGGTAAAATTAAAAAAAATGAAAGTTGTATACAAGACCAAACATACCCCGAAAATGAAAATCCAAGCAAACATTAAAATGTTGTCAACGTTGGTGATTTGCTCTTTGTTTTTTCATCAACAATATTCACACTGTCCAGTCGTCAATCAATACATACTCATCACATGCTCCTTGATTTTGTATGAGCACCTCTTTTCATGATAAATACGCTCTATAACTGAATGTTCTTGTACTTTGATTGCGCTCATTTTGAAGAGCTTATAAAAAAGTTAACCCTAAAATCACTGATGAATTGTTTCCACTAATCAATACAATAACACTTTTTTTCTCTTCACTACAGTGATCCTGTGCTTGCTCCTCTTCATTCTTCTGCTGCCACTTCTACAATCTTCTTTAAGTAATGTCTGCTGAGAAAATCTGCAAAAAAACTCTGTGTTGATGTTATGATAAGAAAAATATCAGGAAGTCTCATTTAAGAGTTTAAAATTGCTCCAAAGAAGAGGAGTGAAGAAAGAGAAATGATCTAAAATTTGCGTTAACATTCAAAGGCTGTGTCAAATCAGGGTTTTTTTAATGTCCATGTATATCATGTCTTGTGTTGGCATCTACATTATGAAGAAATTGAGTATTTCACAATATGGAGCAGCCAGATCCTATGCTGAAATTCTCCCTTGTTAACCCCTCCTGTCGGTGGCCTTTGCAATTATGAAGCTAGAAGTATTTACCATTAAAAATACTTACTTACTTAAAAAAACATTCAACCCAACCCGAAGTCATAATATGGTCACCCTATGGTTTCTCTTATCTGCATGTCAGAGTGATCATGGGCAAAATGCTGCCTGCTGCTTTGGTAACCTTTATGTTGTACCCATGATGGCGTTAGTAAGTGATGACCGTGTGTGTGTGGACTCTGGTGAATGGTACATAGAGAAACCACTTTGACTGATACAGGTTTGAAAGGCACAAAATAAGCGCAGTACAAACCTCAACATTCAAGCAAACTATTTTGACCAGAGTACCACAACAGATCTCCAAAGACTCTTCTGCTGCATGTGACAAGAACAAAGTGGTCGTATTTGTCTTTAAACTCATCTCTGCTCTGGCTCCATGTCCAATCTAAAATTAAATAAGAAATCTAACGAAAGCTCTAGGTGAACATGAACAATTAAAAAAACTGAGCAGAGAAAGCGATCCTTACTTTGGTAACTAAAGTCTCCAAAAGTAAAGTGGGAGGTAGAGCCTTCAGTAATCCTGCCCCTCTGTACTAGGATCATCTAGACACCAGGTTTTGTTGCAGTCACTCTATCTGAACTAGAGGGCTTAACATCTTACTGAAAAAGCCTGAATATAGGGCTCAGCTTGCCCCTTGTTATCCCAGCCAGATTTGGACTTTTGGGGTATCAAGCTCTTGTTTACTCTTCTTTTCCTCTTTTTCTTACGGTGGAGTTTTTAACATTTTCATTCAACTCTCTGCCTGCTACTGTTTGCTTTAATAACGTTATCATTATTGTCATAGATCTGTGAATTGCTATCATGGTTAATTATATTACTTTAACATAGCAATTTGTTGACCCTCTCAGTGTGCAAAGTATAATAACTAAAAAGGGGGAAAATGTACAAATGTATATTTTTAATTTTATTTTCTGCAAAACTTAATAAAAATGCACTGCTGCCTCTGACCTCCTGATGATAAATTCATTCAGTAACAATGTTCTTTGGGTTGCAGATCTCCTGTGTTAAAAATGTATAACATGTTTGTGTCTGAAACGTTTTCAGCACATGTCAAGTACCTACCAACGAGCTGGCAACATTTGTCACCGTGCAGCCGTTCAATCTTTTCCACTTGGCCTGAAGATTGAAAACAAATGTCCTAATGCCAGCTGTGAAATATGAGTGCTGCTTGTGATGTGAATGTAAACTCCCAATCCACGTCAACACTGTGGAAAAACTGAGCCAACAATACGGAGGTCAGCGTCAGGGTGCAGACACAGCTCACACCTAAACATGAGACGACACTGACGGACATGATGCTTTCTGCACTACACTTATCAACCGTTGACTTATTTGTGACGTGGCAGGAAAATATAAACTGTTATTAAAATTATGTGTAACATCAGTTTTAAAAGACCAGGAGCTGGTCAGGAGAAAAACCGGGTCATTTTTGGATACAATTTGCAAACTAGAGTAAGGTGATGCACCCTCAGAGTTCAGCTACTCAAAAGTATGTTGGCAGTTAACAAGGTTCAGCTTCAGTTAGCAAATTTCGTTTGCATGACTTTTCTCGCTGTCATTGCACAAACACAAATTATCTTGTTACGATGAAGTGAAAGTGTAATGTTTTGCTTTAATCAGCATGCTGCTGCCTTTTTGAGAGACAAGATTAATAAGGCTGCCGATGGAGCTGAAGGCTAAAAGGACTCAAGTGGAACTGACAGGCAGAAGAGGAGATAATGACTGATCAACATCTGAAGCCCAGGTCTGACACACCGCTATTACACAGACGGATCAAACTTGGTAAATAAGACAGTAGTAAGGTGGAATGAAACGACTTCACAGGACTGTTTCAAACCCTCCTAACTCTTCTTCATGAGGAGGGTACACACAGCAAACACTCAGTCGGGAATTTCGAAACCGTTTAGCGTGCAATAGAATACACAATTCTTGCAAGGACTGTGTGACTCCTCTTTGTCAGACTACCATTTATTTATTTTGAGAAGTTTGGCCTCTTCTTTAAACAAGCCACCGGGGACAAGATCATCAACGACCACATTTCTCTTTCAAATATGAGCCCCACAAACTTAATCTCATTTCCCACACAGAGACAGATCAACCAGAGACAGAGCTACATAAACTTTCTCAGAGCTAGATACTGCCAGAGTTTGGACATTTGTTTGTGTTGTATTTGTGCAACACAACACCTTGGTGTAAATGCACATCACTGGTGTATTTTAAGGAACTATGATTAAAAGTAATGATGCTGTGAAACTCTCTTTTCACATCTCTGTTTATTCTGGTACAGGCAAAACTGAACCTCCATGTTAATACAGCAGCTCGCTCTCACAGGAAACAATACAACAAGGGCCGCAGTCATATAACGCAGTAAAATAAATAAAAACGGAAATTCAACACAAAAATGTAAAAAAATGTTTATGAACTAGACTTAAATTCCAATTATGTCCTTTTCATGATATCCAAATCTCAACAAGACCAGCATAACAAGACCAACTGCTTTTGTGTCCTAATTTTAATGCCTAAAAATAGTGACGGGGAGTGAGCAGCTAAAAGAAACAGCCCTGTTTTTACCATTTCCACATGGAATATTTATAATCAAAGATGCATTTGACTGTCAAATGTCAGATTTTTACTCAAGCATGTAGAGGGCATGATAAGCAAAAACATCTTTGTCCACAGGGGGCGCCAAAATGGACACAAAGTGTAAGTTCCTCCCTGGAAATTTAAAGACACAGCCCATAGGTTAGCACAGTGGTTCCTCTGGGTGTGGTGTGCCGCCTCTGGGGGACGCCATCAGTGTTATGAAGCAATTAACATACAAATGTCACAAAAAGTATCTTGTTTATGTAGTGCCCTAGTAATTTGAGTTCATTCTTAACAGTTGTTTGATTCTGTGATAGCTCTTATTTTTCTTGTTGATGATATAAGATATCACCTCATAATCTCAGGAATGTAATTTTTTGGTTAATGTTTTCAAATATCCCGCAGTTAAGGCAGACCTTGAACGCCTCATGTCCGTTTGTCCCTGTATTGCGTGATTGACAGGCGTCACGAGCGTATCGCCAATCATTGTCAAGTTCGGGTGAGGAGTGGGGCCTGTCAGTTTTTGGGAAGGCGGGGTTTTCATCTCGGTAAGAGAAGCGGTGATTGACAGAGCGGAAAAATGCTGTCCGGCGATGCCGAGAGAAGCCGAAATAATAGTGTGAAAGTTTGTTCTTTCGTTGTTAAGTGTTAAATGAAGACCAAACAGGATTGAGGCTCGTTGTGTTGGATCGGGGCGGGTGTGTGTGGTTGTTTCGAGACGTGCGGGTGAGTGTCGTTGGTAGATTCGGCGAGGTTCGTAAATGTGCTATATGCTAAATTGTTAGCTGACTAGCATCGACTGTGCAGGAGCAGAGGAAGACTGGAGTCAGGAGTGAGTATCAGACTGCTTATTGTTATCTCAGGCACGTTGTGAGTGAGTACGTGTATGTGAAGTTTTGTTTTTTGTGCTGTCAGTGTGCTTCGGATACTGGCCACTCGTGCTGCGATCGTAGAGGTGCTCCGGACTTGCCGCGCCAGGGACTTCGGCATGCGGTCCGACTTTCTCCTTCTTCCATTCTGTGCTTCAGTGATGGTTATAACAACACACTAAATTTGCAAGGGACCGTGAGTACAAACGACTTGGAAATCACACCCACACAAGAGCTCCAACAGCGCGCCAACGTACGTGGTACCACAGACTGATTTATAAAATCCCAATTTTTTTCTTCTTCTTTTTATTTCTTGTTGTTGTTGTTGTTAAATCTGTTTTGTAGAGTAATGCAATTTAAGGGTGAGAAAATGAATGAGGATGACCCTGTTAACTAACCCTGATAACTGATAAGATAAACATGGTCCTTTAAGTTATCATTTTGGGAAAGGACATGATCAATTTTCACCCTCCAAAGGGGGGCATGGCAGAAAAGTTAAACTGCAGAAAAAGTTTGGGAAGTTGGCATAACTCTCCATACATACATGTTCTTATCTTGTTTGCTTGGATAGCTCACTGTTTACATATGACATGTAAATCAAATAAAGGTATTTACAGTCATGATGAATTTTGCCGACCTCTTGCTTCTCTAGTAACACCAACTTCAGCAAAGACCGCTCGATAGCAATACACAGTGGTCTACGTCTCCACACACAAAACCTCAACCAAAAAAGCCACTCATATGCAATCAGACCAAGATGCTAAGGCAGAAGAACTACCACATCTGTAGTGCAAAATGATTATCATGATAATTATTAATCTGTGGAAATGATTGCATTTCCATGAAGTAATTATCATTAATGTTCTTCCTTGAGCTGTGAAACTCCGCTGCACTCAGTCATTGACCTGTCAGGGCTCCCCCTCAAACAAGCTGCTGCTGGAGGAGAGTAGGCGAGTTGTGTTTAGTCTCTTTGCTAAAGAAATCAGGCAAAGCTAAAAAGATGTTTGATGGCTAGTACTATGGCTGGGACCCTATATCTGTTGATGAAGTTAGGTGCTGTTCTGAGCATTATTTGTGGCTATAGAGTGGCTTTTGGTTGAGGATTGCACAGAGAGACGTAGACCACTGTGTATTGCTATCATGCAGCCGTTGCTGAAGTTGGCATAACTAGAGAAGCAAGCAGTCGGCATCATTCATCTCTCGAGGGGGTGTCTAACTCAGTGTGATGGTGTGTTTGACCATGGCTTGAACTTCCCTTTATCCCTTTAAGGGACAACCACAGCAGGAAAAACTTATGGTAAGATGGGGCTAAAAACCACAACACTAACACAAAAGAGTTTTGAGGTTTTCTCTGTAAAACACAAGCAAGTAAACAAGCAATTATAAGAAACAACTGAAAAAGATACAGCCACACATATTTGACTTTTACAAGTGCAGGACACAGAAGTCTCTGTGAACCACATCAGTCTTGCTTGTTGCCTTACTCTTCACATAACGTTACTGTGCTTTGAATACAGCACAGTTATTTGTGGGATTACCTGCTGTGTTTACTGCAGGCGTGCTGATACTAAGGCTACGCTGGCATTGTGTAAAAGACCTGGCTATCTCTGCAGGGTCATGCAAAAGCAGTAGAATATTTAAACAGGGCTGTGGCCTCCCTTAGCCTTCATGACCTCAGTCTACTGCTGTCTTACCTTGTGAGACTTTTTTAGAAGGTCAACTGGCTCAGTATCTTACTTGCTTTCGATTTGGTTACGAATACTTACTCTCCATAAGGAATGTAAAAAGGTCAGTTATTCATTTTAAAGGGGATGTTTGTCTATTCTGCTGTGGCTTCATGTTCTCTATGTAATTACAGTCGTATTTTACAAACATATTACTTGCTTAGGTGTAAATCTTCAGGTGTTAAATTGTTATTTTGCAGGTGTAGAGTCCTTGCAGTGTAGCTTTCATATGAGAGTTTAGAGTTGGGTGCCAGAAAAGAAGATTACACCAAACATCATTCTGTAAATGATGGAGATTTTCCCTTCAGGAACGAGCCAAACAACCTTCTGAGGCTCTAAACTGCACCTGTTGAATCCAAGTTTTGCAGAGAAAGAAACTCTAGTCACGCTAAATTAACCAGCCTGACAATCACACGGCTTCATGTCAGACTCAAAGCATTCATGTGACTCTGTAGTTGGCTATCAGTCATGTGTTTAAAAAGGCAGAAAGATTGGGGGTGATAAGCCAGCACATGTCAGATGGGCAGCAGCTTGTCTGAGATCGTACGTCCGAGGACTGAAATCATTGTATCTGAGGGTTTGTTGAGTGGAGCTGGGGGGAGTTCAAACTGAAGCTCTCTGTGTCTCCACTAGATGATGACACTCTCGTTAGACTTGACATAGTTTTAAAATGATGTCATTCTTCAGGTCTTACAGTCACTGACAGTTGGAGTCCCAGTTTGCAAAATTGCTCACCGAACCGGAGTTGAATCTGATGTCAGTTTGATCTTTGTTTCAATAACCGCAGATCTGCTGCAATGAAACAAAAGAAATAAACACCAATGAAATCGTTGTTCATCTGAAAACACCGAAAAATATTAACATTTGGACTCTTAAAATACTTGTGTCAGGTTTGATAAAGTGTAATGTGTTTTATACTCATACTTAAGCCAACATTATTAGTTTTCAAAGAAGTTTTCATGAGTCACAGGTGGAGAGGAGTAAATTATGAGTTCCCACTGCCTGAGTTGGAGGGCCTAAAATGCACAGTCTAATGCAGAATGAATCAGGACGTGTCTGACCACTTTAAGAGCACCAAATCTGGGAGCTGAGTGAGAAGCAGGGTCTTGGGCACTGATCCATTTTGCTCTCTCAAGATAAGAGTTAGGACTACAGAATTTAAAAAAAAGCAGATTCCACACACGCCCTGTTAAAATGACAGTTTTTCTTACTATGTCAAAGCACAGAGAAAGTCCATTTCCGACAGGAGATCCGAGATATTCTTGTTTTTAACTGGCTGTTAAAGACTGCTCTCACAGTATAATCTGGATGTTTCCCAAATATATGCTCTGTACCCTTCAGGCTGTAACTGTATAATAGTAGATGCTGTTGTTTACTTGTTAAATGAGCTGAAATCAACAGCACTTCAATAGATTATTTTACTCTGTGACCTCAATGACAAACTCAGTGAAGAATTTTTCAAGCAGATTTGTGATTGAAATGTGATTATATCGTCATTCATCACCGAAGTGAAAGCTTGATCCGGGGGGAGATACGTCTTTTGAAAAGGCCCTTTTCATTGGCCGTGATTCATAGAGACAGACAATACACAGTCAGCTCAAGAATGATGGTGCTTGTGCGAAGCAAATGGCCCGTAGTGAAGTTCAAACACTGGCGCTTGAATTAAACTAGTTTGTAAATGTGTCATAAATCTCCGGGGCACCGTAGGCTGTGACACTGTATCCACATTTCACACTTAGGAGTTCACCACTGCTAAATAGCTGGTTATCATTCACCCTGCAAAGCAATTAACCCATTATTGGCTGTGTTTACAGAGGTGCTGGTGTGAAGGAATTCTCCTGGAAATGGTGATTACTGCCTGATCTGGAAATCATTTGCAGAGGAACAAAACTCCTCAGCCACCAGTGTTAAGTTGTCTTTTAATGTCATATTTCACGCCTGAGATGCATTTCTGTGATTTTAGCAGCTTTGCAGACCTGCAAAACATTTCATACATGGCTTCAGCCTGTGGAGCATCCCACAGGGAGAGCAGCACAAACACAGCAATTAGAAGTGCTCTGGAGAATCAACATTACAAACAGAGCGGCCTGTAATCCCCTCCATGTGAGGAGTGCCAGAGGTTATTGTGTTCCCAGGCTTAATTACCCAAACTGCGGCACGATGAGGCGAGATGAGACTTTGTCACCGAGATTACCGCTCGATTCTGAGACGTCCTGGTGAAATATAAGCATGATGTTTGCCTCTGGTGTTATTACAAAAGCTCTTATAAAGCTGACTGTGTAATGTGAAAACAGTGCAGGCTGTTTCCCTGAAGGCTCTCCATGGTTACTAACAGAGCTTGTTTTGTCATTTCCCTGACTCTTGGATTTGTAAAACAGGAGCCTTAGCTGAGTCTCTCTTGAAGCATCCTTTTCATCTGAAATAAAGACACGTCTGCTGAAGTTACAGTCAAGTTTATGAATCAGGTCCATCAGACACAGAGCTGAATGACTGCAGGCCGGTTATTAGCATACAGCGAGCATCATGCCGCATGTTATTTTCCAGGTGGGTGGTCCTCGCTCTGCTAGACGTGGAAACTGAATTAGCGCCCGGCCAATTTTGCCTGCGATCTGGAAACATTCTTTACCTTCCAGAAATGAGCCTAATATAGCGCTGTAATAAAACACCTCCAGCCTCTGGCGTGTTTTTTTACCAAATAACATCTAACTGGCCATTACTCCCCATTAAGGCTAATGGTCACACTAATTAGGATAATTCCATAAAAGTCTCTGTGTTTGGACTAAACTGTGGACGAGCATTAACTTAATGACATGACTGACCTCTCTCAGATGTTGCCAATGTGCCTTTTTTTTTTTTTACCAAGCTAGTAGACAGTCTACTGGATACTGTAGTTTTCAACACTATCATCGTCAGAAAGGCTGTTTGCGGGGTCACGTTACGCTTTAATTCTCGCCGTAATGTTACGGTCGTTATGTTGATTTCACAGCGTAATGATGTTTAGGTCAACAGTGAAAATGTTTAATGTCAGGATCCTGTTGAAGTGATGGACAGATCTGAACTGCTGGCTGCACTGGGTCATACTTCCTTAAACTACATCAATCAATAATTTCCTCTGAGGATGAATCGTGTTATTTCATTGACTTGTAAGTTTTCAGTTTTCAAAGGTAATGTGGAAACAAGCAGTGTTTCTACATTACTACACAAGTCATTGATATTTTGCCAACTGCTTTTCTGCCTTTTTTTCCCAACAAACAGAAAAAAATTCAGACTCTCATGCTATCAGCTTTGACTTCAAAAAAGATATTTCACATTTGATACCAGTCCTTCCTTAAAAGGTTGCACCCAATTATCTGAGTTGAGATGTCTGATGTCGTGGGTGTTAAAGGGGGAGTTCTTTTTCTACAAAGTCCTTGTCAATAGTAAGTGTATTACCCACAGGGGATCCCGGTCAACTCTGCCCTGTTGTTGAGGACCCCGCTGGATGGAAGCTACTGCAGACAGGGTCAACTGAACTCATCTTTAGAAACTGCGGCCCTGTTAGTGTGAACAGCACACCCTGTTTAGAGATATCTTCTTTCATGACTTTGCCTTCAGAGAGCCAGTTTGCATTTGCTTTGTTTGTGGATTGTTCACATATGTTCGTCTGCCTGCAGTGCACTGATCATCTCTTTGGTCTGCAGACTTTAAAAGAGAAGAAATACAAACTAACTAGCAACTGTGTGATTCTGGCTGTAGCGATGACAACAACATTTCAGGACTTCTCTGAATCGGGGGATACTCTCTGTCTCACTGAATGACTTAAAAAAAAAAAAAAAGAAATCTTCAAAGTTAATGTTCAGCTTTCTTTCTTTTATTTTTGGCAAAATTATACAGCTCATCAAGTGCATGACACATTTTCCTTATATAAATAGTTTCTAAAGGTCTTAGTGCAGATGAATTTTTGCAGGTCTGTACTCCCACACAGAAACCTTACACACTAATTCTGATGCCTGTATTTTTCCCTTAAATGCAAACATTAGCAGTATGCAGATCAAATCAGCACCAGTGTCATTGTGAGGAGGATTGTGCTGTTGTTTCACTCATTGGAAATGAAATGAGAACACCAACTCCATTCACTGTTTTCTCTACTAAAAGTGTTTTTAAGTTGTGATCATGAAAATTTTAGCCTTAATCACATTACCTGTGTCAATTTTAAGGGCTTTTCTTCTGCAAAGCTCCAGAAGCTCATTAGCAGTTCACCTTTGAGTTGTGGGTGGAGACAGCGCTGCTCTGCACACTCCTTTTCACGCTATCTTGTAGCCTAACATTGCCAGTGTCGTAGCAGAAGCAGGTAACATAAGAGCTATTCAGCTCTCAGACACTAATGTCTTTGGGGGCATGATGAAAGTCAATATTATAAATAGCTTTCTTACAAGCATTGCAGTTCGCTAATTTACACGTTTGTTTCACGATCGTCCTCTCTACTTTTCCAAGTGTGGCCTACATAGCAGCGCTTGGGAGGCGGAGCTTGCATTTGTGACATAGGAAATCTCACTGAATTTGAACCTGCTGTTTGGGTCTGCCAGAGATTCACAATGATTTGAATGCAGTAATACTCAGAAATGCAATTTTACACTTAGTTTTCTTATGATATGTCCTGTAGTATCAGAAAAATACCATATGAACATGTAGACAACAAGATAAACATGATTTTCATCGGAATGGATCTTTAAAGCCTATTGACAGAGTTCGCCCTCTTGAAAATGCTGACTCAACCTCACTTTTGGTTGACTTTAAAACATGGCAGAGAGGTGGAGTTACGGCAGTAGGTAGTCACCCATACACTTAATTATGCAAAACTCATAACTCCAAACTCCTCCCTCCCTACATGCAAACAGAGGAAGGGGATATTCAGACCGAAAGTATCTTTTCTTCTTTTTATACTGTGCAGACATAGCAAGATCCAGATTATTACCTCCACCAAGGAGGTTATGTTTTTGGTAGCGTTGGTTTGTTTGTCTGTTAGCAACTTTACGGAGAAAGTTACAGATGGATTGACCTGAAATTTTCACCAGAGGTGCATCTCAGCCCCAGGAGGATCCCATTACATTTTGGTGGGGATCCAAAATTCTAGATACTGTGATCCAGAACGCACAAAAATAAGGGTGTCGTTGGAATTTTCAATGCTGAAAGATAACCAATGGGCGGTACAGTGGTATATCAGAACATTTCTTGTTTAAGGGGGGACATGTGCAGACGTAGCCAGATCCAGATTATTGTCCATATTACAACAACAGATGCAAAAACCATGCATGCATACACCGGGGGTCAGCATGCATACATGGTTTGAATTGAGTGTGAATGAGTTCATATAGTGTTTTGTAGTTTCTCTGTGAAAGAGAGCTGTCATCTGTCTCATTAGTGATGCTTATGATCAGTCAGGGTCCCTCTGCCTGAAGTCCTTTTAAGAAACGTCGAGTGGCAGTGAACAAATTCCAGAGGACATGTTTTGTCTGCATGAAGCAGAAGAAAATAATTGACTGCAGGGGAGTGAAGAATGCTTTTAAAGCTGTTTGGAGCTTGTCGTCTTTCTTTCATCTAGTTTTCATACTAAGTCTTTCAGTAATCAAGTCGGTTTTCCTTGGATGTCCCACACAGCTTTCCCCAAATGTTTAGAGCAGTTTAACACCGTAATTTTTTATTTTCATAAGTAAGGCGGCACGGCTGTGTCGAGAGCCAGCATACCTTATTAATTGTATTCTTGTGGGCACTGCTGATTGCCAGGCTGCATTGCTGCTGATTAACACAGGCTCTGGAGCGGAGGCTGTTGTCCCAGGTGCTCCGTGTTTGGAAAGAGAAGGCTTCCAACATTAAATACTTCACAGAGGAAGTCTCTCCCAGGGCCAAGGCTACGCAGCCAGGCCACATTGAAACACTTTCTGCGTGCTTTTACTTCCTCCGCTTTGTGTTGTTAAATGTTAGGATTTATGTTACAGTGATCACAGCAAGCAGCGAGCAAGGCTGAAATCCCCAAAAATGAATCTGCAGCGGGCGTACCCAGAGCTGAAATCACCAGACAAGTCTGAACAATTAGCATTGTTTTCTTTACCGGAGCATCCAGGGCGGGCAAGGCAAAGCCGGCTCTGGACATTTTTTTGGATCATGGCTGAGGAGCTTTCAACATACGAGATTAACCTGATTTGTTGTCATCTGAGGGAATGAAAATTGGCGGATTAGTGCCACGGTGTTTATACAGCAATTGTCATATACAATAGACACAACAGCTGCTGCAGAGTAACAGATCCAGAGGAGGAAAGTGGCTTTTCCCTCGACTGCTGCATTATCGCATTTTGCTCCGTTTCTGGATTCTTCTCCAGCTCAAAGCCAGAAATGCAGAAATGTGCACATGATTTGCATGAATCTATAGCAGTCAGCTAGCTCACCATTTCCACGCCTGCGTTCATTTCAACAAGTGTAAGATTGTTAAACAGTCCTGGCCTGGCTCCAACAGGCCTAATAAAATAAGTGTTATTATTTCTGACTAGACTTGAGACTGGTGGCCTGAGCCTGTGCGTGTGTGTGTGTGTGATTGTTAGTGTGTGCATGTACACGTGTGTGGCACAGCTCCTTGCTGGTTGAGGAGCTGCTAAATGGAGTTGATTAGTGCAATTGGAGTATTCAAGAACAGAGCAGCTGCTTTGATTCGGCCTGATTGCTGTTTGAAGGAAATGGCCGAGAGAGGCACTGTTCTGTCAGGAACTGTTTGGCAGACTCCAGATGCCCCTCCCCTCCTCTCACATACACACACACATATACACACACACACGCACACACTACTTGCAGACCTCCCACAACTCCTGCCATCTGAATATTAGCGGTGTGTCAAACTAACCATGAAATAATGAGAGTAATGCTCCTGACATTAGGGATGTGACTCATGCTGGCGGAGAGAGATCTCGGCAACCAAAATGGCACCCAGAAACTCCTGGAGCTGAGGTGTATTGTAGACTGCTTACTCGAAACAAAATTGTTTCAGTTTCAGATGGGAATAAGGATACAAACATTTGTATCCTTGGCTGAGGTCTCTGGCAGGATCCGCTCTCCTCTCTGTCTTTTGCTCTCATCTAGACAGCAATGAGCCGTCTTCGCAGCGCTGCGGCACGACCAGCTGCCTGCAGCCAGAGCAGCTGGAACGAATACAGCGCTGACCCTCGCAGAGCTGCTTTTTCCACTCAGGACTCAAACAGCCTGTGTGCCAACATGGTTGAGTGATATCAGTCAGGGTTACTGATTATGATCACCCTCCAGGTCTGCAGGGTTTCTACTCACTGGAAGGCTTGTTTTGTTTTTCAGCTTTTCACTCGCGCTAATTCGCAGGTGATGAATGCTACATCCCCGATAAGTCCTTTAAAAAGAAATAATCCAGAGGGTGAAATGAATCCGATTCTGCAGGATTCAGGTGCAGCTGCATCAGTTTTCCACTAAGTGTTTTCTTAATCTTTTGACGGCAAGTCATCAAAGCGACCTAAAGGGTGATTTTGTCACACAAAACGCCAGCTCTGATGTTTCGGCAAATAGCCACAGCCCTTGAGGATCGACGGCGTAGCTGTGGGGCTCCAGTACTGTACGTACTTTGTTCTGGCAGTCACTCACCGAGCTGAAACACATTATTTCTTCCATGCCAAGTCTGCAGTAATGAATGAACATACATGCTGCTGTTTCCTCTGCCTCCCCTCTCTGCTGCTGAAACATGAATGACTCAAAAGCAGTCCAGGACGTTTCTCTCCAAACTGTCTTCTCCCCTCAGAACCACTCAATCAAACGCCATTTATGCAGAAGGGTAACATCTGGTGAAGGGCATGCGAGTGTTATTGTGTCATTTTGCTCACTTTTATTTGGAAATTACCTTCACGTCCTTCAGTGAAGACAATTTCAGGAGAGGAAACACGTTTTAATGCTGCAGAACTGACACTAATTTGCACTTAATAACAAAACACTCAGTATTTCTTCTCCTGTCTTTCAAAAGTTTAGGTAAGAATAGCCTTCTTGTTCATTCTATCCATTCTATGTGAAAGGAAAAATACACAAAGAGAAGCTTAAAGGGAGTCAGATTTTGGATTTCTATCATTAAACGGTCTTTTACTTATTCACTCCTGCCAGAACACCATAAAATACGGGCCCATTTTCAGCCCATTCCCAGTGACAGGCAGTATTGTTGGATTAAATATGTCTTCCTCTTGACTTGTTTTATACATGTCAAGCACTCCAATTTACATCATTAGGCCTGGAATTATTGCTTCCCTCAGTCACGATGGGAAGCCGATTTAGCGGCAAAAAAATGAAAAAGGAATCATCATGTTCAGAATGAGTCCAAGTGGAGAAGAAACCATCAGGTATTTCGGTGTCAGGATACTTAAACTTGGCAGAATTGATCATTTTGGCACAGTAAAATAAAATCCTGACTGAAAAGAGTCGAGAGGGGAAGGAGGGCCTTGTCACTGGGGGTGGGACTGGATAAGGTAGGGCTGTAAGTGGAACTTTGGTGGGTGGGTGTTTCCAGTGAAGGGTGTTGGGGGTTGCACATCTGAGAACAATCCCACTGTGTGACAAAATGCAGACATAACAGTCTCCTCCGACACTTGTTACCGGCACATAAACACTTGCTTCAGTGAGATAGCTGTGGCTGTGGAGGGCTTGTGTCGATCTGTCATTTATCAACCACTAATTAACTGTTAATTTGCCAACCTTTGGGTTCAAGCATGGAGCCAATTCATCACTGCTAACAAACAGCATGCTCTGCTGCTCCTGAGGGGTGGTCTTGCTGCCTGCTCACACTATCCATCTGACGCCCCCGCCGACCGCATGAATCATCTGCAGCCTTTGTTCAGACGCACTGTGATCTTTGCTAACACGGAGATAACCCTTTCTGCAGGAAGCTCGGCAGACTGGAATTCACGTTTATCAATTACTGCTACTTAACAATTTTCGAGTTGCGTCATTTTAACATCAGGAAAATACGGTTTGTATTAAAGGATCTGTGGACCTCATGCACACACATAGGTGGAAAAAAGACATCGCATGATTGGATGTGTGTTTTTATTTAGGTCTATTATATAACTTAAATGTCCCCAGTGGTCTTTAAATTGTGATTATGACGTTTTTAGCCAAAATCATGTCACCTGTGTCATTTTTAAGGGCTTTTCCTCTGCAGAGCTCCAGTAGCTCATTAGCAATTCACCTCTGAGTAGCGGGCGAACACAGCGCTGCTCTGCACTCTCCTCTTCACGCTAGCTTGCAGCCTAACATTGCCGGTGTAGCAGAAGTGTCAGGTAACATAGGAGCTATTCAACTCTCGGACACTAATATCTTTGGGGTCATGATGAAAGTTAAAATCATAATTAGCTTTCTTACGAGCATTGCAAACCTCTTTCCACTTGTTCCACGATTGTCCTCTCTACTTTTCCAATTGTAGCCTGCATAGCGGGGCTCCGGGGGGTGAAATTTTTTTTTTGGAGGATGGAAGGGGAAGGTCCTGCCCTCCTCCGCCTCTGATTGACTGGAAGTGCTGGGCTCCGATTGGTTATTCCTAATGGCTGGTTAGGGTTAGGGTAAGGGTTAGGGCTAGGGTTAGGAGATTCAGAAGTGCAAAGCTCGCGTTTGGCTTGAGCGTGTGATGATGTTTCCAGCTTTTGTAGCCAATCAGAAGCGAAGGAGGCGGGACTTTCCCCTACTAAAAATATATCGCCTCCGGGGGCAGAGCTTGCAGATGTGACGTAGGAAATCTCACTGAATCTGAACCTGCCCCTTGGGTCTGTCAGAGAGTTACAGCAATTTGAATGCTGTTTTTGTCAGTTGTTGTTGGCTATACCAGTTGTAAACAACGCACAACACAATATTTTACTCTTAAAACCACCATGGCACCGTGTTCACAGTTAGATGTTGGGCAGTACAACATATACCACTTGTTTAATTTCACAAAAACAAAACAGAAGTGCTAATAAATAATACATTACAAGAGCTTTCACTGTTACTCTTTACTGCTGATGCGCTGCGCTGCCATCTTGGACGTTGTCATCAAGTCGGGGTTGGTGAGGATTGTCCGACTTTCCAAGTTGTCCAAGTTGACTTCAGGGGGGTGTTCCAGATGAATTTCCGACTCAGAGCTCCAAAATCCCAACTTCCAAGTACAACTGGAATGCACCAATGGTTAACTACAAGATTTGGTGAAGCCTGTTTATTTGATTTAACAATAAAATGATCTAGTTTGAAGTCTTTTACACATCAGCATCATCAAATATACACACGTCTGTTGAAGCCAAATGCACTCTTTGTAGCAGCAGAGACAACAGCACACACTTCCACTTCAAGTGATACATGATGAAAAACGTCTCAGACCTCAGTGCCAAGTGGTTAAGCTATTCCGGTGAAAAGCTGTCATCGACTGACCCAGTCCAACGTGATTGTTTTTTTGGCAGCGAGACAACCAGGGTGTGTGTTAGGGATATCTGATAGTAGGTGTTTTGAGTGTGAGAGAGTGTGTGTGCTCCTGCAGACGAGGGTAAAACAAACGTGTGTGTGTGTGTACTGACAGCAGTGGCTGTTAGCGGGCAGATGGAAGCACCTACCACACTGAAGTGACAGCACATGTCAGAGCGGCGGAGGAAATGCCCCCATAAAGCATCACTGCTGACAGCTATGGCTCAGTCCGCCTGACACCCAACATGAGGCATCGAGCCTGACCCAGTCATGACTTCCAACACACACACAGACACGCACACATTCACACACACTCACAACTCACAGATCAAACCACTTCACAGACATGAGAGACACCAGCGGGGGACGGCTCAACAGGTTGCCTCTTCACAAGCTCTTGACTAAGAGCTCAGCCTTCTGTTCCTGCTGCGGGGTTGGTATTAGCTGCAGCACATGCATCATACTTGACAGGACGCCAACGCTAACATCCTCATTTTCTCCACAAGAGAGGGGGGGGGGGGGATTACACTTTTGCTTGTTGTGCAAATAGCAAATAATTCCAATAATGAAACCAATTTTCCGGACCAATCTGTTGCCGTGCATGCTCCACTTAAGCACAATTAGTCTGAAACAGAATGCGTGGGGCTAATCCGTTTGAAATGAATCACAAATTCAATGATAAATCTTAAGCTAACATAAATAGAGAGGGCCAATTGGGACTGTTTGAAATCCTAACTTCTCGAGCTAATCACCTCTCGGAGCAAACACAGAGCAGGTTTGATTTCAGATGAAGTTGTTATTAGGGGAAGGTATGCCCAGAGATAGCAAACCCAAACTGACCCCCCTCTAACTGCACCCTGCAAACAATTACTCTCACTCAAGCATACATGTTGAAGCCTGGTGCCAAATGAGGTCGTTTTGCAGCAATTTGACTTCCTTTGGCAAATCTCTGAGGCGCTTTTGAGAAAGGACAGACTGTTTACAAACAGACTCTGATTACATGTGTGAGAATGTGAGAAAAGAGCAGCACACCTGTCAGACCTGTGCCTCACACACACTTGCACTAACTGATGAGAAATGATCCAGACTTTAATAAATTCCACTTATCATATAATTGACAGAAAAGCCAGATTTGTAAAGGAGCTCCTAATAAGGCACCTCTCTCTCTCTGCGCTCTGTCAGCCCCTGAATGAAGGCGCTAAGTCCTTTCCACACCATATTTGCTCTGGCTTCACGTTGCCGTTTGATGATTAACGTCTGCATAAGTAATTAATCCTCACTGCATAGAATATTTGTGGAATAGGTAAATGAGGCCTCTTTTTCCAATTTGGCTAACATATTTATATTAGGATTAAAGCGCTGCGTTTAGCAGCCGCTGAAATACTGGCTCAGTGTGCTCTCGCTGCAGCTGTGAGTTCCAGAGCCGGGGCCTGCCCAGTCTAATGTGCTCTGATAGTCCCACCAGAGGATTTCCTTACACCAACTCCCGGCCGCCACTCGCTTGATCAGGCCCAGGCCTCAGTGCGCTCATTCATCCCGCGGCCCCCCGTACATGTGTGTGTGTGTGGGTCAGTGTGTGTGTGGGTCGGCGTGTGAGAGCTCACCTCGGCTGTAATGACAGCCCTCTGAAAGGGGACCTGTGGCAGGCCAGAGCCAGCCAGATCTTTTCAAGATGCCTGCAATCAGGCGCTCAGGACCGTGTCATTGCTGTGCCCTTCATGCTCGCACACAGGCCTGCTCCAGCCTGCTGATGAGCGAGGTTTCCTCAGACTGTGCCACGGTGAAAACATTCGAGTGTGTGGCCTCGCTGAATCAAACTGAACATGTCCTTATACCGCTCCTAAATGCTTTTACGGTCTCTGTACAGAACTCCCACTTTGAATTCCGCTCACATTTTGCCTAATCATAACTGAGAGCTGCTGGATATTGCTTTTTTGAGCGTTCAAAGCTTCAAATCCTTACTACAGTAAACATCGAACCCATTAAGTCTCTTTTACATAATCTGACTCAGGGCAACGGTGAGGCGTATCTCTCTGAAGTTTATTTCCTGTAACACATCATTTAGGGCCAAGTGTTCCCAACAGGTCATTAAAATCCCTATAAAAGGACGAAACTGCAAATGTTTGTGCCACAAGCTGGAAAAACAGCGTTCAATCAAAGCACTTTAATTTTAATCATTCATGTTTCCTTTGCAGTTTGGTGCCCACGCTTTGAAACCAAAGAAACAAAAAATAAACACGGCACTCCTGGTAAAGAAAACATGGACGTGTTCACCCCGCTCGGTCTTTCTGTCTGGGTTCGTCCCGTGTTTTCCCCTAGCAGAAGCAAACCACGAACACACCCACACATATGGATTAGGTATGTTACTCAGATGACCTTTACAAATATGAAAAAAATATACATTTTTGATTGAAAAGAGTGCAAAGACAACAATCTAATGTCCAAACTCACAAATTGTTGTGCTCATTTTCTATTTGCTGCAACTGTCAGGACAGGGACTTGTTTACCATTGTGTTGCATCACTCCTTAGCACAACATTGTGTAATTGTTTGGGAACCTACAAGACCAGAAATACTGCCCCATCTGTTACTGATGTTGGATGTTTTTTTTATGCCATGGTGCACCAAATGTTTTCAGAAGAAAGGTCAGGACAAGCTTTAGAACCCGCACTCTTCTACTACAGAGCCATGCTGTTGTGATACCTGCACAACGGGGTTTCTTCTTGACATATTGTGGTAGAAAAAGTCATTGACTGAGTGGCAGCATATGATGGTCCAAAACTCGCTCTGCCTCCACACACCAAGCACGAGTAAAATCATTTGCACGACTGAATTACATGTTAAGTCAACGCAAAGACACGATTAGACACTTCTACTACTCTGGCGCCGCAAATGACGCGAACTGAGAGGGAGCTGAAAATGTCTCAACTTGAGCAGATATTCACGCCGCGATGGCTGATCATCGCACAGGTTGCCGGGTGACGTATGAAAACAGATGGTTGTTCATTGGCATCTAAAATGGAAGACAAACTGTCGGTGTGTGGGTGCGTCAAATTATATGATACCTTTTCTTTCAATTACTGAAACTGGAATAAAAAGGAGCTCGTCTGGAGGTAAGTGAGTGAGGAGGTCGGATTACCTGGTAAATTGTAAAAAACCTTTGTCTATCACTTGATCACGCATAATATTAGCATAAACGGCTATAAATTAACGAATGAAGTGAGTCAATACTATTTATTCACGCGTAGAGTAGATGATTTTACTCTGGCTTGGTGTGAGCGCCCCATAACACTCAGCATCAGTGGAGCCCTCCCACACAAGTAAACGTGTCATGCCATGAACACTTATGGATCCTGGCCATCCAATGTTGGCCATGTCATTTTTGTACAGACACTCCCTAAAACTTCCTGAATCTTTTGATGATATTATGTCCTGAAGATGACGAAACCCCCAAATTTCTTGCAATTTTATTTTGAATTTTTTTGTTTTTTTTTGTTAGTTGTTTTGCACAATTATACAGGCAGGAAAAACAGCATAAATACAGCAAACCAGGTGTGCGGGCGAGACCTGGAGGGGTTTATAAAGGAAATCTCAAAACATACAAACAAGATATGAAAGACCACAACAATAGACAAGACAAATACAAGGAAAAAGTATAAAATCAAGAAACTAGCCAGACTGTTCCCTCACAGAGTCTCTCACAGGACAGGCAGTCTTTTCCCATTCCATTAGTACCTCTGGGATACATGACCTCTCTGGAAAACCCTTCTTATACCCAGTCACGCAGATTCCCCTCATTCCTTGAAAGATGCTTGTCAGGATGTTTTTTTTAATTAAGCAACTGTTTCAGTGGCCTGTTGTCCTTTTCCCAACTTTTTGAAACTTGTGGGAAAAAAATCTAAAATGATCATATATTTATCACAAGACTGTAACATTTTCAGTTTCTACATCAAATAAATTGTCTTTGCACATTGGAAACAAGTACAAAACCCCTTAAAACAGAAATGCGCATTAACCATCACATGTATGCCTCGGTTTCCTTTTGCAGGCAAGTCTGCCATGTGAGGTGTTGCTGTGAGACTCAGACTGTGTGGACACTGTGCAGACCAGTCTGCAGCCTGGTCCCTCTGCAGCCCTCTCTGTATTATTACAGCTGTAAGTGTGCCAGCCGGGGGAAATTTGTCTGCAATTCACCTGAATTAGAAGCGCTAACCCAGCTCTCCTGTGGCACAGCCTAATGGTTTGTTTATTTTTGAGGTTTTTTGCTTTTAGCAAATCATTGCTTATCTGTCATTTGCTTATTGTCCCATTGAGTCTTTCCAAAATAAGGGGGGTGTTGGGAGGAGGGGGGAGCACAACACATAGCCCTGGAAACTCCCACCTTTACACAGTCTAACTTTGTGCAGGTAACACATTCATCCCTGTGTGTGTCTTTGTGTGTGGTGCGTTTTCTACCTCACTCATTTTGCTTTCTGTTCATCTGACATGCAAAGATTTCCAACTTAAACAGACTTTGGATAAATGCCACATTTATTCTCAATGAGAGATTTCAAATGGCTAAAAATAAACCCCGATTATAACGAGTTTCTCTTTGTCTGTGCTGACTGCAGCTCGCATTGTTTAAGGAACACAACTCACTCTGTAATCAGAGAGGCGGACTCTGTAAATCCTCTTTAGTGAGCCACATGAGTGAGGCCTTCAAGATGTAAATTATCTCATGATTGTCTATAAATCATGTCATATGGGGCACAAATATGGTGATGTAGGAAATACCTTGAGTCATCCAAATGCTGTAATTTTCTTCAGACATCTCAAATGAGCATGGGATAATGTTAGACTTATCAATTTTCCATTACGCATTTTATTTTCACATGGCTAAGCGTTTGGTCGTTTCCATAAACAGAAATTGTGCCTGCGAAAGAGAAGGAGGGAAAATGTTAAAAAAGTGGAAAATGTCTAAAATTACTCAAAGGTGAAGAGATCGTGAGCAGATCAACAAATAGACATCTTGGGGGAAGTTTAGCAGAAGTGATCCTTGCTATGTGGTAAGTGTGCTTAATGGCTCTGCAGATGTCTTTAGCGTTCCTCTCCACTGAGATGTGGTCAGGCTGGGATGTGGAGGGGTTTTTGTTGCCGGGTTCAGGGTTTACACGGCAGGGTAGCCTCGCCGGTCTAAATCAACCCGTCACACACCACTGGCTCCCTGTCAGAGACTTATCTGCTACCACTTACTCAGAAATGCTACAAATTCACTCATAATGACTTAAAATTTTGCCGTGCTTGTAAACACTTGCGCACTGACAGTTCATTTATTTGGTTTGATTGCTGCCGACTATTTATAGAGGAGGGTTGCCTGCGTACGGATTGTGCGTGTCATCTAGATTCTGCAATAATACAAAAGTGGTTGTGATGATTACCCACTATTTTCAGGGTGTTTATTTACTCACTGAGGTCGAGGAGAATGTGGCTGTAATTGACGTACATTAAAGTGTAGGATGTCAGTCCTCAGGATTTGAACACCCTCTTAGAAACGTGATTTCCTCGCAAAATGATCGCTTCCCATCATTTCTGCAGAAGTTTGCTGTCTTATGTGAGCAGGTTTCCGCGAGGCTGGTGCATTAACTGAAAAAGAAAAACAATAACAGTGGAACATTTCAGGTCCAGAGAAGGTGTTAACGACTCAGCAGTGACCAGCAGAATGAAGGTTTAGCTTCATGGAGAGTTTCTTGCCACTTTTGGAGCCTCACACCAACTCCACACTGTAGAAATGTACGGGCGTTAACAGCTCATTAAGTCCATTTGTTTCCATCACTTCTTTTTTTTTTCACTGTGCCCTTCATACACGGCCCTTACTAGAAACCATTTGTTACAGATAAAATGAGTCACGAACAGTTCAACTACAGCTGCTTTTTACAAACAATAATGATGATGATCCAATTTATTAGATGAATTTATTATATTATTATATTACACCCCACGCCTCGTTCTCTCCTCGGCTTTACGAAGCTTTTCTGCATCTTGTACTCCTTTGTTTTGGTATCTAAGGCCCACAAACTTACCCATCCTGGTTGTATTTTTTAAACTTTCTTCATTCTCATTTGAAGTAGCAGTTGGCAGCTCTTCTAGAAGACAGATTTCAAATAAACCCACTGAGCTTCACATACCCCAACTCAAAAATCAACAGTGTGAATGAGAGCAGCATTTAGTTTCTACAAGTCCAGGGGTTTTCGACACAAAGCAAGAGAGCTGCTGGAGAAAATTCACACTTTCAAGGCAAAAGTTAGCTTAAAGCTCCTGTGTTTTTTTATGTGTATGAAAAAGGCTAAAATTCATATTTATGCTTTTCGTATGACATTCAAAAGCAATCAAAACTATCAGTGACATTACTGACTGTTTTATACTAGCATTTTTGATTCCTGAAACCAGTGTCAGCTGAAGAATCAGCCTTTTTATCCATTTTTCATCATAAAAATCACAATAAATGATGTTTAAAGTCAGGAGGAGGAGATTTTTGCGTTACAAATTGCAACTGAAGGGCAGCACAGGGGTGTAGTGGTAAGCACTGTGTGGAGTTTGTCTGTTCTCCCTGTGTCTTCATGGGTTTCCGTCTTTTTCGTCTTTATATGTCAGCCCTGTGATGAACTGGCGACTTGTCCAGGGTGTCCCCTGCCTTTGCCCCAAGGTGCTGGGATAGGCTCCAGCCACGACCCCCAACATGAAAAGCGGTGGAAAATGGATGGGTGGATGGAACTCGCAACTTGAGCATGCAGGAGACAAGATAAGCTGAGAAAGCTCTGTGAGGAGATGGTAGATAGAGAAATATCATCAAAACACTGAATAATAATAAATTTCTGAAATGCTATGGACTGGATCGAGCAGTGATCTCTGTTAGGTCCACATCAACAAGTCAGAGCAACAATATCGCTACAGTGATACACAACATGAAGACAATTAGCATCAAAGTCAAGACGGCATGTCTGGTTTTGAAGCAATGCTAATATGTCAGCGTTTGGTTTCAGCTGCCCACAAATGGTTGTAAAAATCAGATTTCCTTTTTTTCATTGTTACATTTTTGTTGAAACAAGTTATTTTAACGGCGTCTGAAGCATTATCCCTCACATCTCCTCCTCCTGCACATGGACGAGTAAGCACAAAGGGGTGACAATGTGGCTGCTGTCCATCTCCTTAAAGCTGCCAGCTGCCGCCACGCTCCATTTCAGCTCCACAAACACACCGAGATGTTTTACTGATTAAAGTGTCACAGATAGTGTGAGGCAGGATGAGGCCAAGATTGCTTTGACTAGATAACCTCCGATTTAATTGTCCCAATCAAAACTTCACTGATTGTACTCTATTACAATTTCAAAGTTGCAATTATCTTATTAAAGACAGGCGTGTTGGGGAGATGTGACACCAGTTAGTTGTAATTTGTCATGAGTCATTTTGGCATGAACTCCTGCATACGGTACGCAGCTGCTTTGATAAAGTACAGAAGAGAGGAAAAGTCTAATAATTCCCAGCTCCGAGTCAGCTGGTTCACGTAAACTTTGCGAAAAATCATTTGAATATTTTATCACGGTGGATCTGGATTACAATCACATGCAGAGATCGCTTGGTAAAAACCTCTGTCACCGCGGTGGCCTTAAAACTCCTCTCTGTTTCATATTAAGACTCAAGTCTGCAATATAACTGGTCTACATTCATCTAGAAGAGCCAGGCTGGATTTGTCCCCTCTAAGGAGCCCAACTTAGCTGGGTTAAAGGAAAGCATTACAGCCAGCAGGCATGTGACCACATAATTTCAGCCAGAGAGGCCTATGCTTCCTCTGTTTGCTGTCATTATGCCCTCAGTAAGCCACATAAAGGCCTCGCCATCCTGTGGAGATCATTGCGCTCCTCGCCGCTCTGCCTGATTGGCTATTATCTAAATGAACCAATGTTCTATATCAGGGCTTTTGACTACATAACTACCCCGTTAATATTCAGAGGAAGTGCTGGAGGTCAGGGTGCTCTCAGCCGCTTGACCTCAGGGTCAGAGGAACCTGAGCTGCAGAGTGGCACATGGCAATGAATGAGCTCTAATGATTTAGATGGTATCTGTTACACAGCCCGGGGAAAGCCAATCTCTCTGGGCAATCTGGCCGTGGAGAAAAAGCAGAGGTTCAAAAATAAACCCCACTTGTTTCAGAGAGGGGTAATGCTGCCTCTCCAGAACAGCACGTCATTGGAATCCCATGCAGAATGATGAATAATTACACACAGATGAGCACCTAGCAGCTTTGGATGTTCCCCTTATAGATGCACTCTGCATGCTTTGTTGTTGAGGGTAACCGAGTCCAGGAAATGCAGGAAATGAGTGGTATTGTTTGTTTGTTTACTCGGTGCTTAAGTGACTTCAGCACCTTGTTAAATAGGGCCTTGAAATGCAGGGCATGTCACAGGATCCTCTCCAGAGGATTAGGTGAGCGTTTGCTTCAGTTGGGTTGAAAACGGGGCCCTTTGTGCAGCCGTTTAAGACACTTGCTGATGCGTGGAGCAGCTTTGAGATTCCCTAAAATACTCAAGTAAACATTGGGCTTATGCACAGCAACAAAACCATGACCTTAAAGAGCACTTTCAAAAGCAATTTCCCTCCCCTACTACTGCATGTAAACAGAGTAATTGTACTTGGGAGACTCCCAGTGCCAGCTGAGAGTGATTTATTTCCACGTCATCCACAATGAAATCAAAGCCACTATGATAACTGTTATGACAGCAGGAACATTTCACAATAATACATTCATTATTACTGATTAAAAACACTGTTATTTTTACAACCTGACTGATAATAGATTTGTCTTTGAAACAATTTTAAAGTTTACAAAGTTGAGAACAGAAAACATAATTGGGACCTGGAAAATACAAACTACTTTGAGTCCGTCCTTTTTGTTTGGTTCTCTTAGTCCTGCAGTGGGTTGGACCGCTTATTCATACAGCTCCAAGAGAGCCTGATATAAAAGCAGTGTCTGATTCCAACTTTGCACTTTAACTTAAGAGCTTGCACCAGCTGAGATCGCATCAATTTGAGTTACATTTAAAATCGTATTCTTTGATTAAGGAGTCGACAGCGGTTGTTTTTAGCTATTGGCGCGTCAAAGGTTATGAGACATAAGAGAAAAAACCCTGTTAAGAATATTTCTGTTATTTTTGACCATAGAGTTCACTTAAAAACATCACAAGTAAGAACAGGAAATCCAAAACAGCAATTGGGCTGCGTAATTTTATTTTGAAACGATGATTGATTGGCAGCTCTGTTGGCGAATGGGGGCTGTTGCAGCGTTCATTCCCAGACTGTTGGTGTAGAGGAGAGAAACACTGACGTTTGAGTCACTGAACTGTCTATGTGGGAGTGGGGGGGAAAGTGGACCTGACTACTCAGGGCCCGAGTAGGGAGAGGGGCCCATGAAAATCCAGTTTTTCTGTTTTTTTTGTTTTGTTATATTTTTATTTAGAATGAATTAGACTCTCCAATTAATTGGTGTCTTCGTTTATTTCAAATATATTGATAACATTAACTAAGAGAAAGAACTTTATGTCAGTCTTAGCAGCATATCAGACATTCTGGGGGCTCCCTCTTGGAGACACAAAATGGTTTAGTCCGCCCAACAGCGATCGGCAACAAATGTGACATAAGTGGGTGTTTGAGCACAAGTAGGCCATTAAGTCAGGTGGTGAATGAAAGAACAACTCATCAATATAATCTGATCTGATTGTAGCTTAAAACCTGATTTTTGCTTTTTTAAAATTTTAAATAAAAACCCTTTTTTTAATGTTTCTTTTCTGTTTTTTGCTCACGCGCCTCGTGCACTGGCACAGATAGCCCGCTGACATCAGGAGTGAAATTTGGTGCTCCTCCCCTGCCATAAGGTTTGGCTTTCAGAACCCGTCTGAGGATTGTGTGGCATCTTTGGTACTCATTCCTCATTAATCTAGTTACATCTTAATAATCCTTTATCACAACTACACCAGAAACAGAGAAAAGAAACGTTAGTATACAAAAAGGTATAGACAGATGTATAGCATCAGTCATTTTCCCACACTGAGAAAAGAAGGAAAAAAAACAAGAAGAGAAAAAATGAAAAGGACGACTCAAAGAATTAAAATAAATAAATAAATAATATGATTCTACCATAGTTTTTTATTGTAAAGGTAGCTTGTGGTTGTATTTCTGTTTTTCTTGTAGGTTATTTGATATATGCACGTCAAATGTATTCTATCTTAACAAATGCAATAGTCTTTTAATGATGAGTGTTGAGTTTTCGTTCACTCACAGCACTCTTATATATCTGACGCTTGAGTCTCAAGGCTGTTACCTCTTTTTCACTCACTTTGAGACAATCTCACACAGGATAAGCAAAATGTATGTTACCAATCTGTACTTGAGCTGATTTATGAAATGTAAACAAAAATAATTGCACAACTACACTAGCAGATGCTTGCATTTGTGTGCTGTAGTTTAAATATGTTGCATCTGTTGTTGGCGTCTCTGTTTACAGAGATCTTTCACAAACTGTGGATCGTAGATGTTTATGTCAGGGAGACCTTGGTGCAATGACAGTGTAAAACACTTCACTCACTTATTTTTCCTCTTTTCCCTGAGCAGTACACGCTCTTTGTTCAACTCTGTAATGATAACATTTGTCTGCCGTGTGCAGCTGCATGTGTCCTGAGGCTGAGCCAGCAGGCAAAGTTTGGTAATTATAAAAAAAAATAAAGTGAAATGAGAAAAAACAGGCGGTTTGTTAATTTGAAAATTCAAAGTAATGAAAGAGTCATTTACTTTAAAGGATCTGTGGAAAGACGGTAATATGCTGCAGCTACATAAAAATGTATTGTTTAAAAATGTTTTCTCTCTGATAATATTTACTTTTTTTTTTTTTTTTTAAAGAAAATGATCATTTTTTAATGTAAATCATGTCTGTGCACCTCAATAGTTGGCCTGAAACAAGAGTTAAGTTTCAAACTTTGAGGTAAACATGGGACCACAGGCTGCTCTAAAGGGTTTGTTTTAAGAAGTCACATTAGAATTAAAGTGAGGGACACAATTATTACAAAACTTGAACAGAGGAAGAAGGGACTTAAAAAACGCTTCATGATAAAAGGTGCAGAGCTGTAAAGTTGTCTGTGCTTTCAGTATCAATATCCCTTTAACTGTCCTTTTGGTGAAGCAACAGTGATCTCTGACCACTGACAAGAAAATTAATCATTATTAAAAAATAAAAATAAAAATAGTGCTTGGAGATTTTCGTTTGTTCGTTGAGTGCCACTATAGAAAATGGTGGAGCAGGATTGTGGCCCTCATCGTAGATAGAAATAGATAATCTGAAGTCAAAGGTCTGGAAATGCTCATCATAGGGAGTGTGCAATTTATATTACAATATGCATCCTGCTCCAAACACTTCATGCACTTAAAGTAAACTTGAGTTATTCGTTGAGTTTGTGAATACATCATGCATCTTGTTTTAATGAGAACAGTGTAAAGCTCGAGCACAGAGCCAGCTTTTACACACTCTTTGAGAGGACATTTAATCATTTGCATTTTTAGCATTTTATACATTAAGACACGTATACGTTGAGATTGAAGTCAACATGGACATTCACCTTCATCCACGTTACTGAGCCTGAATTTGCAAGTAGTCTTTGGTTGGTTTTGCATTGTAAAGCAGTATAGTTTTTTCCCTCTTGAACAGGATCAAGGCCATTTGTCTAATTTCTTTAACGTACACTACCAAACCTTTGTGGTTCCTGTCATATAGATGTACACGCAGCCAAAAAGATGTCTGTTGTACTCTGCAGTAACTGGCATGACTACAGCAGCTGTCTGTGAGCAGTTAGTGAATAAAACAACCTTTCCACTGAGGCCTTGATCACGCTCACATTAATAATACTCTCATTTGGGTGGGCTCTCACCTCACTCGTGACAGTCGTTTCCTTGATGGGCGTCAAATCTTAACTATGAAGCGTTGTTTTCCAGTTCCAAAATCTCAGGCCTGCCAAAGGTTAAGGAAACACACCACCATAAAACAGAGCCTCTGTGTTTGTCTTGAGAGCAGGCAGTGTTTACTTGCAATTCTCAAGCTGTCGGACGTTCATTTTATTTTTCTGAGGCAAACCGTGGTTCTGTTTGACAACAGTTTTTTAAGTTTGAGCCTTTTCTCACTCCATTTCCAGATGATCTTTAAGCCTTTGGGTTTGCTTTTACACTTAATTGGAGCAGCAGTATGTTTTGGAGGTTAAACAAACCTTCCTGTTTCACTCAGAAAACGTCACCTGTGCAGACGAAGGTATCACTGCAGACTCGAACTCAAAGATGCATCAAGATAATAATTAGTCAGAAAATGTTAGAGTATTTTTGTTGATCATTTTTGGGGTGCAAACCAAAATACGTAGTAGGACAGTGTGTGTGTGTTTGTGTGTGCAAAGCTAAACGTCTCTCTGCACTCTGGGGTTGATCCACGCAAAGGGAAGCAGCTCCAAACAACTGCAGAGAGACACAAGCTTCAGGTCTGCCACTTTTCATCACCGCCACAAAAACCTGCAACCCCAAGACTCTTTGTAAGAGGACCGCTCCGGGGCCGGTACACAGTTGCAGATCTCAATAGCTTTACCAATCTGTTGGCAGAGGAATCACAGGGCATTATGACTAATGACAGGCCTGCACTCGGAAGAATGAGATGAATAAAAGGCAGAGCTATGAGGGGGAGGACTAAAGACACTTTCATCCACTTGTATCATTGCCTGGCCACACAAAGACAAAGCTTAACCTGACATTCCTGTGTAATTAAGACATCTCTCACATGGCACGTTTCTCTTGACCACTTGGGACTCTCACACAGGACCGGAGGGTTTTCAAAGCAACCGAGGGCAACCCATTCACATCTGTGATCACTAGAGAGAGCAGCATGGCCATGAATGCAGTTAGACTGTAACACTCTGCAGGCATTGTTTTTAATACTCTGACATTTAAATTGTGATCCCACTTGCCCTTTTCTGGAGACCAACTGCAACAGAGAAGCTGACAAAGAAACAAAGAGGAAAAGGGAGGAGGCGTCTTTCAAACTTTACATGTAAAGAGCTCCAGAGTCTTCTGGCCCGTGGCAGCTACCCGGCAAAAGTATAAAGTATTCCTAAACGTCTCTCGCTCTTCTTTCTGTAGAAATTCATTCATTTCATATTTCTTTTTTTCTTTCTCATCTAATATTTTAATGTAAAAGTATGGATGTTAACGTAACAGCTTGACATGTGTCAATAAGAACACTGATCTGTTCAGTCGGTCACAACAGAATAAATACCCAGATCCAGTGTCCGGTATAAGTCAGTACACCCCCTATAAAAAGTCATGTGTTACTCAATATTCAGATGAGCAAAAGTACAATTTGACAAAGCTGAGTTTAACATAACATTTATATAACATAAGATGAAAATAAGGGTGATATGGTAACTCAAATTTTGTTTTGCTCCCTGAACTTTGATTGGGGTGTGCTCATAAATTGAAAAAAAAAAAAAAAACTTATTTGGATGCAACTTAAAAAATCTCGTCGGAATCATAGGCCTACATTTAGGGAGTAGTTTGTTGTATAGTCTGAAAGGAAACTAAAGGTCATTTATGCTGAGCCCTGTACACATTTTGAAGTTTTTAACCATCATATAAAAATCACCCGGTGCAGATAACCATTTTTGGAGATTTCTTGCTCAATTTTTTACACGATCTGTAAAAGTAATGCGAGTTTGTATTAAACTAGTTTGAAAAATGAAGAAGTTCTGGTTCTGTGAATAGACTATATGAAAAATTTCGCAGCTGAATTTTCTCTGGGTGTTCGTCCGACTGGTCTCCTTTGCATTTGCTGTCATTGTTAAGAGAAAGATCATACCGTGTAAAACTAATTGTAAACTGATGATAATCTTGAATTAGACTCATGTTCATATCTTTTTTTTAACTCCAAGTTATCCTTTAATTTCACTTTTTGTATTTATGCTGCTGTAATTTTGGAATTCCCCCCCATGGGACTATTAAAGGAGTATCTTATCTTATCCAATCTCTATAATTCCCACAGCCTATCATACTTAATAAAAACCTACCACTCATACTCATAAGCACATTTATAAAGCATCACTCATGCATTGTAAGTGGTTAAAAGCATTTATAACAACTTAAAGCAAAGACTATACACTGAATATCATGTCTTATGAAGATATGTCTTAATGCACCTTCATGCAAAACTAACAAGTGTCTTTTGAACGACGGGTTTCATAACACATCTGGATTCCCACAACTTAAATCCAGTTACAAAAGCGCACAGCAAAAACTTATTGAGCGCGTTATAATAATTTTAATTTCTATGATTGTCATATGGAGGAGGAGTGTCGGTGTTACCAAATCCAAGTGAATTCAAATCCCCTTCTACTTGTGGTTTAGGTTCAGGTCTTAAAAGAAGTGTCCCCTTGAAAACTCTTTGGTCCTAAGTCTCGGTCTGTGTCCTACTTTCATCCCGGTGCGAGCTCCTTTTTCGTGTCTGTGCGTGAAACAGTTTCAGAGAGGACAAATTATGTGATTGTTTCATTTGCTGATGTCGGAGCACTTCACGTTCTTGTGTTAACAATTAGCTAACAATAACAACTCACTTTGATGCTAACCAGGGTGGAAGCAGGGTCGCAACCTTTAACAGCTGCGTGGCTTCCCTGCACCCCTTCAGACCTGATCCACTCACGCACACACACACACACTCACACTGATTAAGAAATTAAACTCAAACATCAGCTAAAGGGAAATGCAGGATTCCAGTAAAGAGCAGTGCATGTGTTTTATTTATTTTTTTGTTTTTAATCAGTGGTGTCCAGATGTGTGGTTTTTTTTAGGCCAGGTTTAAAACAACAAGAAACAAACGTTAAAATGTCTGACGGCTTCACATGACTTTCCTATTTATGTCTCCAGTCTTGAATTAAGGCTTTATTCACTTATTTTTGTCAGAGATCTGAATCTATAAATATGCCGAAACTAATTTCCTACAAATCTCCTTTTTTTTTAAATCTCCACTATATTTATGTGAATAAAATCTGGATGTAACTGACATCAAGAAAAAACCTTGTAAAGGTTTATGTGAGTCCAGAACTTGTGGCCTGCTTGGTTATTGCTTTAGTTTGGGTAGGACCGTGCATACGCTGCAGTATTCATGTATAGCTGGACTCCATCTAGTGGCACAGTCCTGCTGTTGCTCGAGAGCTTCAAACTGTTTGTGTTTCCTGAAGATCAGGGCCTAACGTAGATGTCACACAGCATTTTTGTCTTGTTCAAACTCTGTGCATGTCTCAACATTGCAACACTTGCCTGGGATGGTGAAAAAGGAAAGAAGCCCCTTTCCAGTACTCTAATGTTAATAGATTTTAAATGGAGATGCCTTTGGCTTGGATTTAATGAATGACTTGGCTAAAGCAGCTGCTGAAACTCCAGGAGACCAGATCCCAAAGTGAGTCCAGAGGCTAATTTTCTGGCTGACGTAACAAAAGAGCCCGATTGGCTCGTAATCAGTGTGATGTTGGATTTGATGCAACTACAAAGCATGACAATGTGGAGCAGGAAAAACATGTTTAGTTGTCACCACAGAAGCCTTCACATTGCAGGTGGATGAGGGACACATTACAAAGTAGGTTTTCCACAGTAACTGTATTGCAAAAGTAAACAAGGCTGACAATCATATCATTCAATAACAATATGTTTGTTCCTCAGAATCTGCCATTTCTGGATGTCTTAAAAAAGTGAGCCATGATCTCAAAGAAAATCATCTAAATACAGAAAAATATAGATTCAGGTCAAAAAGGGTTGTAAATACTTACTAGTACTGTAAATAACAGTAAGGGAAGACAGCTACAACAGGTATCATTCACTGTCCTGGCACAGTGGATGCATTTAATAAGTCAGACATACAAAAATAAACCACAACAAAGCAACACACATATCGTCAAAATAAAAAACCTGAAAATACAGCATGTCCCAATGGCAGAGTTTGATCGGAGCGCATCTCATACTGTATCTGAAAAGTGGACACATGGTTTACATCTGTGGCTAACACACTGACTGCTATAGAGAATAGCACATTAGACTGTGTTCAAAATGTCCTGACCAAATGAAACAGTGTGATGGAGGCGTGGACGCAGTTGCTTATAATTATAATATTAACAATAATAATAATAATAATAATACATGTCACATTGGAAAAGTGTATCATGATACCATAGACAATGAATGAAAACAGAATGGAGGTTAAAGAAAAAAGTCTGCTAAACTCGATTCTAGTGCGTAACATGTTTCATGATGCCCCCCGAACACACACATCCAAAAAACCGAATGAAAACGTCCCAAAAGAACAGAAAAAAAAAAACAAAACAAAAAAACTTTCCTCTAAGGGTAATTTTACAAGATGATGAAATATTCAAAAACAAAAAACTCTTAAGAATTGTACAAGTATAAAAAAGCTACAAACATTAATAAATTACATCACTGACACATAAACACTTCACAAGGTGCTAGTAAAATAATTCCGAAACCCTTCAGGATACTAGAACTGGAACAAGAGGCTGGTCATAGAAACTTTAAGTGTTTTTTTTTTTTTTCTTTTCCTTTTTATATAATTCACCCCAAAGCTTCGTCTCTTGTTCAAACAGAATCACAATACAATTAGCTTTGTGTATGTAAGGCCATATGACAATAAAATGTATTATATCTTCAATTGTTTTCCAGGCAACACCTTTTTATCTAACAGGGGGGAAAATAATACAAAATGAATCTCTGCAATTAAAAAAAAAAAACAAAAAAAAAACGAGGAAATAAAAGTTTAAAAATTAGGACTTTATTGTATAACCATATATATGTATTTATTTATTTATTCATAATTAGCAAAACCAGTAAAAATGTAGAATTAAGCCTTAAGGGAAAAGGATACAAAAAGTAGTAATTTAAAAGGCTATGTACAAGCTACATTCTATATACTGTTCTGTGTGAAGCTGTAAAAATGCAGAGAGGAGTCTACAGGGAGGCGGTGCTGCCTGTGAAAGCAAAAGAAGAGAGAAAGTATCCCCATGTAACTGCAGACCTGACATGGATGAGGCTTATCATTAGCTACACGTTCCTATGCTTAAATCCTATTCACTCGGCCTCCTATGTTATCTCATCTTATACCGCAGAAACAAACATCCTGATTCTGCCGCCGCCACCGCCGCTTGATTCGCTTTGTGCTTTTCAGTTGTTGCATGAAGCCACATACTTCCTATCTATGACACAGCCCCAATAAATAAATACCACCGTTGATAGTGCTCTGCAAACAAAGTGTTATAACATAAAGAGATAAATGCTTGAGTTGAATTCAAACTGCTTTCCTTTTTTCGTCACCTGTGTGGCCATGATAAGCTGCATCCATTTAGCAGGAATTAAAGTGTAAAATCCCCAAACCCTGACCCAAGCGCACATGCAACTGAATACATGCAAGGGATACTTTCACAAATCTTGGAATGACTGCAATGTACTTCTACTTCATGTTTTAGCAACCCCTGATAAACTGACAGCTGTAGTAAAATGAGACATGTTCTCTTAAAAAATATTTATAGTAGGTTCTGTACACTTCAATATCTGAAAGTTATAAAGTATAAGTAGAGGCAAAAACCTATTTGAGTGATGTTCTTCTTAGAAATTGAAAAATGCATGATTTTCATTTTTTCTCCTCATTGTTGGCTTTATTCAGTGAACAGGGGTGAGGTTGGGATGGGACCCAGCTCATGAATTCCCAGTCCTACAGCAGTCTGCTGCGTGCTACAGGAGGAGCTTTCCGTTTCGATGGATCTTTAAAATCTTTCCGAGTCTCTGTTTGGCCGTAGCCATGCCTTTCTTTAGCCGCTTAGCTGTGAAGACAACAAGGAAAGACAGGAGATAAGATAAGACGTCCAGCTGGAACATAAGCGCTCCCACTCTGACATTTTATTTTCCAACCATTTATTTTCACAGGAAAAAATCCTCCCGCCCCCAAAATGACTACCATAAAAAAATAAGTTGGGCTTTATTCACTCAAGTATCTGCAAGCTGTGAGTCTTCTTCTCCAGGACACTGCAACCATCATTAAACTAACAGTAGCACCACAATGAAGCTGTGACATGTGTTGTAACTCCTGCCTGGCCAGAGAAAAGCCTTAATCCTAAAACTGGTCAAAAAGTGCATCAGAGCTTAAAGTAGGACTGGGCGATTTGGCAAAAAAAAAAGATCACAGTATTTTGTCACATCATCTGATCTCAATTATTATGACGGTTTTAAACTTTTTTTAAACTGCCAGTTTTAAAGCATCTGTACTAAAAACTAAAGAAACTAGAGATTAGTTCAACATTTTATTAACATACAAAGTAAATAAAAAAGCAAATTAAATAAGATAAACTTAAAAAACTATAAAAAACATTTTAACTCAACAGTTCAACAAATGTAAAGAAATATTAAATAGTAAAGTGAACTAGTTTACAGTCCTGAGTGTTTTTGCAGGTATGTAAGACCCAAAATCAACAAATCGCCCCCTCAGGATAATGGCGATGCCTTAAAATGTAAACATTAGACGATGTAAAGGTAGATGATACGACTAGTTGCTGCTTTGGTCTGGTGGCTGCACCGCTAATTGTGGCTAAACTGCTAATGCTACTTGTGCCGTCAGCAGCGACAGGCTGTACAGACCTCGCTCACATTTTCATGCTTAATCACTCAGGAAGTAATTCTTCAAACGATTAAACAGATCTGTTGTGTTCCTGGTTTTTGAAGGCCAGCATACCTTGCACATCGGCTTAATTGTAGGGGTGGGAATCACGAGTGGCCCCACGATACGATATTACTATGATACTTGGGCCACGCTATGATATCATTGTGATTTTTAAAAATTTTGCAATACAGTGAGTACTGCGATACAATATATTATATTTTCATGGAGCACATCTTGCAAATTTATATATCTGTTGCACTAACTTTCCCCTGCTCTATGATGTCACCTCTGCCAACCTCACTGGTTGATTTTATTTTTCCATTATCATAGATTTGAATTCATATTAGCAATTGATTGAAAAATCAATTGAGACAATACGATACATCACCAGACAAAATATCGCAATACTATGCTGTACCGATTGTGTCTCCTACCCCTACTTAATTGCTCTACGTCAATCGGAGATATGCGAACCACCACACAACGGACATTGAATAACTTTTCTTCTCACATCTACTTTTCGGCTGACATCTATTTTGCTGCCCTCAGCTCTGCCTTTAGCGCCACATTCGGTCATTCTGTTTACTTCTCCGGCAACTTGCAGAAGTGAGCAGGAAAAGCTTGACTCTGATTGGCTGTTGTCATGCCCATTTGTGTTTGATCAAGTAAATATGCTCCCAGCTGATCAGCGTGCTCATAGTGAAATTCATCACGATCATATAATCGCCCAGTCCTAGCTTAAAGACAGGTCATTTGTACTCCATCTCCTCTTTGTTGTTTATAGAGATCAACAATGAAGACACACGGATAAGTGAAAAAAGTTACTCTTCCATATAAAAAAGGGTTTGTAGTCATTTTAAGTCATTTCATCAGATGCACAGTGCATTCATGTTTACTTCTGTTTCCTCTCTGAGGACCTGGTTCACCTTAAAATCTTCCTTCTTCACATTATCTGCAGCACCAATCATCGATAAAGGACAGCACAAATCTACCCTCACAGATTTATATACCATGCACACGTAATGGAAGCAGCTGCCAGCAATAACAGAGCACTCATTTCATTCTCATCACTTTTCCCTGGAACAATTGCTTTAGATATTTCCTTGAAAGAAGTGAATAGTTTTAAACTAATGCAGGGAAATTTCTGTGAAAGATCTGCTCCATTTAACTCCCTGTGGCTCATTCAAGCAGTTACTTGAAATCAATTCACTGAAAGCCGACTAACTGAACATAATTATTTCCAGGAGAGACATTAAAGGGAAAAATCTCTGTTTCTATCTTTATAAATTTGAAATGCTTTCTCAGATAACAAGACTTATAGTTGGCAGCCATGCTAGCAGCTCAGTGAGGCCGTACTTAGCAAAGAGGTGCCTGCGTGCAAACGTCTTCTGACATTTGCAAAAACATTATGAACTCAAGTAAAGCTGAGCAGATTGTCATTAGTTCTTTTACAATTATGAGATGTCAGTCAAATGATCTCCACAGTAAATAAAATTCACCATGAGATTAGCCGGTCTAATCTGAAAAACCGTCAAACTTTACAACACTTGAAAGCAGCTGTTACCATGGCAACATGAGTAGCATTAGTGTGTCCAAAATAGTCATCTGTACAGTAATCATTTTGCTCCTTCTCCTTTGTATCTGTGAAATTTACACATGAATCTTTACCAGGAGACTTCTGAATATTAACATGCAGTGTGCTTTGATGTTGGCTAACAGGTTGTTCAATATATTTTTCAACTTTAAAGGGATATTCCTGCGAAAATTTAAGTTATGGTCAAAACACACCGTAACACAGAGTTAGACACCCCAGAGTTAGACATAGGCAGGGGATCATTTCCATGAAGTAATAATCATCATAATAATCATTTTACTCTGCAGACGCGGTAGTTCTTCTGCCTTATTGTCTTGTTCTGATTGCATTTCCGTGAAGTAATAATCATAAATTTTCTTCTTTCTTCTTTTAAAACTCAGCTGCACTCGGTGATCGACTCGTCAGGGCTCCCCCACAGATAAGCGGCTGCTGGAGGAGAGTGGGTGAGTTGTGTTTGGTCTCTTAGCTAAAGAAATCAAGCAAAGTTAAAAAGATGTTTGATGGCTAGCACTATGGCTGGGACCCTATATGTACTGTCGATGAAGTTAGGTGCTGTTCTGAACATTATTTGTGGCTATAGAGTGGCGTTTTGGTTGAAGTTTGCGCGTGGAGACGTAGACCGCTGTGTGTTGCTAACGTGCTAAGAGGTCGTTACTAAAGTTGGTATAACTAGAGAAGCAAGCAGTCGGCAGTATTCATCTCTTGGGGGGGTTGCCTCACACGGTGTTATGGTGTGTTTGACCATAACTTAATTTTACGCCGGAATATCCCTTTAAGCGTCAGCCAGCCTCTGTCTGTCTTTACCATCTGTAAAATGGTCACAGTTTGTCCAGTTATTACAGTTTACGTGGCTCAGGACCTGGAATCATATTTAAGCTCCCCAACCTGATTGTGACTCCACACTACCGTGGAAATAAGGTCCACTGGTGTACATGTTTTTTCCTGTCATTGTTTTCAGTACAGCTCACCTTTTGCCTCTGCTGAGCCCCCTCGGTCTCCCTTGGCCATACTGCTGCTGTTGGTGCTCGATGAGTTGGTGCTGTTGTTGGGAGAGGACATGGACGGTCGCCTCTGGCTGAGAAAGACCCCTGGTGCCATGGGCTGTGGGCCCCCCGGTGACTTCACTGTCCCAGTGCTGAACTCGTGGTCTATCGGACTGCTGTCATGGGAGTCCATATTGTGATCCGGCGAGCTGCTGTCCTGAGAGATTCTCTGGGGCTCCTCAATTACTATTGCCTTCTTTTTGGTGCTTTTCTTCTTCTTCTTGGTTTTCTGCTGCTCCTCCTGTTGACGTATATATTTCTGTTGAGCAAGTCTTACAGAAATAGTAACTGTTTGTTGTAAAAATAGATTCCTGGCTTACGGTACCTGATGGGAAAGCTTTGCTGCAGCTGCTGCCAGTCCTGTTTCGATGGAGGCCACTCTGGCTCCATCCCTTGCGGGCCGCTCCTGTCGTGGGACTGAGGGTCCTACCCGTGCTGTGATAACACACATGGAAGATTTTACAACACACTCGGATCATTAACCCAAACGTATAGACCTTAAATGGTATTTACCTGTCGGGCTGTATGGAGTGTCATCACTGCTTTTCCGTTTTTTCGATCTGGATTTGAACACAGGATTATCCTCTTCAGACTCCAGAGAAGGATAGACTAAAACAAAAGATGTCACCCATTACTAACATGTCATGCACGAGCTGACTGTACTGAGAGGACTGGGTTATTATTTTCACATATGTTGAGCATCAATGCACTTATCTCTGCTTTCTGTGCATCAAACATGTTCAAAGTTTCCAGTGACAGTGTGCAGGACAGCTGTAAAACAGCTGTGGACTAGTCCTGTCTTTCCTGCCTGGACAACCATTTCAATCCAGACCTTTAAATAGCCAATAATTGAATGATTTAAAAAAAAAAAAAAAGGCCGTTTACAGAAGAACAAAAGAGTGCCAATGGAAAAAAAGTTGTGTGCAGGCCTGAAGTTTTCAGAGCGGGTATGTTCGTGCTATGAACAACTAATTAGACACCAATTAGGAGTTCAAAAAGCATGTAAAATAACAATCAGGGACTCGTGTTAATGGCTTATTAACAAGCTGGGAGGGTCCACACATGTGTTTGGACAGGCTTCACAAAGAAAATGTTTTAGAGGGAAAAAATTACAAATTGGAGTAACAAGAAAGGCCGGATTTGGACAGAATGCACTCAAAATAAACATAAAGCATTTCATCAAGTTCTAATGAAAAGTTCCCGGCCAAATTTAGAATTAAAGACCCACATGTTGATCCATCAGCAGGGCAATGTGTTTTTAACAGCACCTGTTAGCAGCACTGAGAACCAGGCACGGCAGATAATTATTTTCTCATTCATTTGCTCAAAAAGTAACCCTGTGACACCGGCCTGACCTCAGCCCGCTCCGCTCGGCTGCAGACTCTTTAAAGTCAAATAAAACAGGAACCAAAGGGATGAATCAGCTTGTACTGCTTACCATTAGGGCTGTGAATAGTGTTGTGTCATTCATGAGTGATTCGCTCAAAAGAACGGAACTACTGAGTGAACGACGTGAATGGAATCACTCCAAGACCTGATTCGTACCCTTACTCAGTTCAGCTGAGCTCAGCCGCGAGCTTGGCGTGCCTGTCGGGAGTGGAACTGCCGTCTTTGACTCTTTTGGGAACGACATACAGCCAGCCAGGGAGCGGGCAGGCGGAGTCTCATGATTTGCTCACAGTGAATGAACGACATGTATCAGTCAGACTGCAAATGAAACGGACGACTTCCGAAAGACTCGCGAATGACTTGAGGCAGGCAGAGGAAGGAGGGGCGTAGCCTCGTTCACGAACTGCTGAGCAACAAGCAAATATCATGCTATTTGATATCTTTAAAAGTATCAGAATCCCCACTACAGCTGCGATGTTTGTTTATTTTTAGTCTCTCCACTTTTCTGCAATATAAAACAATGACAACTCGCGCTTGTTTAGCAAGCGTGCTGCTTGCTGCTGTGTTGTTTCACTCGCGTCGTGATGCGACGCAACTGTCGGCGACAAACAGAGGTGAGTTTTTCAGGGCAGGGGAATGATTGTTCCCTCATGACTTGGTAAATGAACGACATGTGTCACCCAGTGAATGACATTGTGACTTTAGCAGCAGGAGAAGGTAGGGGCTCATTCAATGAAGGAACTCCCAATCGGCGCCGCTGTGTCACTCACTCGTGTGCTGCACCCGGCATGATGGGGCTCCGAAGCACTGACTCTGTGAACGAATCTTTTGAATGAATCATTTTAATGAACGGCTTCTAAAGATTTAGTAGAGTCATAAGACCTGTTCTTCCCTTCACTATCTTTGTCAACCGGTTGACTTATTGGTCAATACGTGCTGAGTCAACCAAAAATTATTTTCCGCGTCACTTTACAGACTATGGTTAATTTAATCAGGAGGAACGTACCAAGTGCTAATGGGGGTGTTTTCAGAGCGCCCCTGTTTCACAGGTAACAGCCTGTCTCAGAACACCCCCCTTGTTTTCACCATTTTGGATTCACCCAACCTACTGGAGACAGGAAGATTGAAGAGTGTCCACGTTAGTCAACGTCTGGTGGTTTGCTGAATATTTATATTTTAGCCCTTTGTGTTTAACTGCCATCTTGTCGTACTGACGTCAGTATATTTTCACCCAAACCCTTCTGCGTTGACCCCTGCCACAGATGGGTTTGCTGTCAGAGTCAGACCCCCTCCCCAATAAGTCAATTTTTAGTCAAATATTTCAGGGTTTTAGTCGACAAAGAATTTCTTTGGTTGATTACAGCCCCACTTACCGTAATCTGAATCCTTGAAGCATGCGTCCATATGATCCTGCTCGTCGTCGTAGTCCAGACTCTCAATACTGCTGCTCTTCCTGGGTTTCTTCGGGAGCCGTTTGGTGGGTCGCTTGCTGTTGTTGCTGCCGCCGCCTCCGCCTCCTCCGCCGCCGGACTTTTTGCTACCTTGCGTGCCGTGGGAGTTGCTCTTTGACTGGCTATTGTTTTTGGACTGGCTGTTGCTCCACGGCTGCTGCAAGCTGTCTGAAGACGACAGGTTGGCCATGGACAGCATGCCCTGAATGGCCTCCTGTGTGCTGGGAGATGCAGGTGGCTGACTGTAAGTACGTCAATAAAAAATACACAACAACACAGCCATTACACAGCAGTCAACACGCTGCCAGAGGAGTAGAGTGTAAGAAATCAATGAAAAGCGTCTGTAAATCAATGTTAATTCCACCGGTTGTGCTGTTAACAATTGTTATTGGCAGGGAGCTGCGGAATAAAAAAACACATACTAGATCTTAAATCTGGATCTTAATGGATGATTGTACTTCAGGAGCCCACTAAAGAATCTACACACACACACACTCACACACACCCACACAGCTATCAGCTGCCTAACAGTGAGCAAAGCGATGATCAAACATGTGGTTGCGTCATTCCCTGCACCCACAGAGTTTCCTTTTCAAAGCAGCGAAAACAGTTTGAGAAATTAAAATATCGCTGCCAATGTTTTCCTTCTTTCTTTCATTGCTCATTTATAGCTTTCAGTGTGGTGGAAATAGACCATCAAGAGCTGAACAAAACAGCAAACAGCGAAAGGCGAAGGGAAGAGCCTGGAGCCACGTAACGTTTGATCGATCGAGGCAGGATGAAACAAACACTGACTTGACACAAACTGCTGACAGATTCTACGCAAACTGTTGCTTCAGTTGACGGTTAATTTTTCAGCTCCCAGCCAAGTTAAAAAATTAATCTTTTTCATCCAATTAACTTGTCGTTGAGCCGGCCGTTTGTTTGTCAGCGAGCTGCCCCATTAAGGAGCAAAAGTCCTGAAGTTCATGTACCGTGAAGACAAGAGGTCCAGCGGGAGCCATTTACAGAGTAATGCTGCGCATGTAGTGTAGATGAATGTTTAGGAGTAGAAGTTCAATTAGTGCTGAGGGTAATGGAGTGAAAGAGAAGAAAAATAAGGCGTTAGGGAGCTCAGTCTACCTGTTGGTGCTGTAGTCGATCCCACCCACTTGTTTGCTCGCCTGCAGCAGGTCAAGGATCCCTGCAGCGCTGCTGCCCTTTTTCTTGACCTTCGAGTTGCGACTTTTGACCTCCGGCTTTGCCTCTGTGTCTATGTGCAGAGTCTCCTCATCCGATGAGTCCACACTCTGTGATTGAGGAGAAGGCATAGAGTAAAGATGCTTTAAAGACCCACTCTGATGAAAATCCTGTTTTCCTTGTTGTCTACATGTTCATATGGCATTTTTCTGATGCTACAGGACATATGAGAAAAGTGGGTGTGAAATTGCATTTCTGAGTATTTCTGCAGTCAAATCGCTGTAAATCTCTGGCAGACCATAACGACAGGCTTAAACAAAGTGAGATTTCCTACATAGCAAATCCAAGCTCCGCCCCCGAAGCCCCGCTATGCAGGCCAGACTCGGAAAAGTAGAGAGTACGATTAAGGAGCAAGTGTGTGCATTAGCGGTTTGCAATGCTTGTAAGAAAGCTAATTATGATATTAACTTTCATCATGTCCCTGAAGACATTAGTGTCTGAGAGCTGAATACTGCTACTTCTACTACACCCGTAATTTTAGGCTACAAGCTAGTATGAAGAGGAGTGTGCAGAGCAGCGCTGTCTCCGCCCACGACTCAGAGGTGAATCGCTAATGAGCTACTGGAGCTCTGCAGAAGAAAAGTCCTTGAAAATGACACAGGTAACGTGATTTAGGCTGAAAACTTTATAATCACAATTAAATGACCTCTGAGAACACTTAAGTAGTAAAAATAAAATGACTGGAGTGGGACTTTAAATCTGATGCATCTGGATTTGAGTGATTTGATCTCAATATGTTTCCTATTTCTGTCTTCCTGAGCTGTAGTAATGCGTTACATAACTGACTCTACAATCCCTACTGATCATCCCTCTATGGGTATGAGGTTTTAACATTAATGTTTTATGAGCTAAACTTAAACAAATATGAATTTTCTTTAATTGTACACAATAAAACTAACTCTAAATGTGGGTCCTGAGTGACTCCACAGAATCTGGGTCCTCAGGGCAAACGCACACACATGGGTGAGCTATCTCCCTCATCAGCTTTATGAGCTTTCGTAAGTGACAAACCCCAAATGCACAACATTCATTAACATGATCTCCTAATCTGAGTTTCTAGCTCGAAGCATCACAGCAGAACTGTTCAAAAAATCCTGCTCGTAGTTCTTCAAACAGAGTCAGACGGTGAGCTAAAAACAACAGTCAGAGTCTCATGGAGGCCACACACGTATCAGTTAGACCACAATCCTCCTATATGTTATTGACTGTTTAGAAATGAGTCAAAGGTGACACGTACCTTGGTCATCATGGGTTGGAACTTTGGTTTCTTGGCTGGCTGAATTGGTTCTCTGATGTCTGACAAAACTGAAAAAACAATATCATTCATCATTTAGTATCTCGATAATGTGTTACTCTGACTATCTGCTGGTGCCAAGAGTTAGGAGGCATATTTGAAGATATTTAGAAATATATGTTGATTTAGTGGTCGCTTATTCTGTCGAGACATAGTAGAGATGTTTCCTTTGATTATCCAGAGAGAAAGAAAACATAATTATCTGACCAAACATTTGAAAGCCTTCACTGCTTTCTGGTTCTGAATGCTTACATTTTTATAAGTCTGTCATTTGACCGTGTAGACTTGATATCTCACCGCAGATTAGACTTACAATGACCCAAAACTCAGCATGGAATAAATCCCTCATACTTACAGGACTGATCTCGCTTCACTGTGTTCTTTTTTCGCCGAATGGGGAATTCGTCGATCTTCAGCTCCCCCTCGTCTGAGACATATTCGTACTCGTCCCTCACTGGCTTGGTTTTGTCCTCTTTTAGGTTTTGTAGTGATCCAAAAACACTCGAGTTGGTCTGCGGTTTCAGCGCCTTGGAGCTGAGGAGGAAACCACAGGGGAATAAGAGAATGATAGGAGGCTCAGCCAGACACTCACAGTGAGAAGTCCTTGAATTATCTTTAATGGATACACAGCTGATAGCCACATATTTCTATAACCATCATAAACACCACATGAGAGGGCTAACACGCTCTCCCCTTACAAAGACTGCAATCAAAGCCGCTCCATACATACCCCAGCATTTTCTTGTGGGACATAGTAAAGCTGAAGCGGTCTTTATTGCCTGACAGCGGTGTTCGGTCAAACTTGCACTCTTCCTCCATTTTCAGCAAAGAATCTGGTTTACTGTTCTGTAAGGGTGAGAAGACAAGACAGGAATAATGTCAGGGCTGTAGTGACTGACGGATGATATCCAGCTTTCATTACTCAACTGTATGAAGTTCTTCGTTCTGATTGGTCGAAACCCAACAAACAGTTTTCAGACAACCTGACCCCCACATGTCATTTCTAATTAGTTTGCAAAGGAGCCTGAACACTTCATCTCATGCTTGTTGACACTGAAGCAAAACGTCAGTATCTGTTAGCACGCTAAATTAGCGCGCTAAATCTGAGTCTGTCAATCTAGGGCATCTCTAGATTTATAAGAGAGTGTCAACTGCAAAGCCCCGATAAGGAGAGCAGGATGAGTTAAGAAGTCGCTTTGGTCATGTTCAGTCCGTCTTACTTCAATGTTAATATTCAGTTTTTGGTTTATTCGGCTGTTTTACTGAAACACTCACTTGAATGTTGTTTGTCCCAGGCTGATATGAATCTAAATGTTTTTGAAGTTGTATACAAAATTGATTTTTAAGACCGTAAAATCTGCTTTTTCTAAATATCCGCTGTGAACTTATCTCGCTCAACAAGATGGAATCATAATATGTTCTGTTTATTTAGTTTTATCCTGGTTTCTCTTGTGTTTCTGTTCCCCTGTAGTCCAGTCTTGCGAGTTTACAGTTTAAGTTTGACCCTGTTTCCCTCCTGTTCTCTGTGTTTTATTCTTTAGATCAGTTTTCAGTGTTTCCTGTTTTATTTTGTAGTAGTTGATTCCTTGTGTTTCTAGTCTGGTTTTACTTCCCTAGTTTTCCCTCCTTCGTTAATCACCTATGAGTTTCACCTGTGTCTCGTTTGCCTCACCTGTTGCTCGTTACCCAGTGTGTGTATATAGTCCCTGTCCTCCACTCTCTTCTTTTGGTTCACTTTATGTTAATTTATGCGTTTGCTTGTGTCCCCAGTTGTCTCCTTGTAATGTTTTACCCAGTGTCTTCAGTTGGATTTTGCCTTTTGGATTCTTTGGTCGGACATTTTGGAAGTTTTTGTTGCTTTTTATTTTGTTCTTTTTAATAAATCATTTTTTGTTCTTCATTTGGCAGTTGGTATTTTAATTTGTACAACCACTTGCTGACCATTCATTATCCCTTACATATCAGCTCACCATTCGTATCATATTATCAGCATTTTGGAAATCATTTACAGCTGCAGATGTAACAATGTTACACGTCACATTATCCCTGCGCTCTGTGAAGATTATACCTGTCTGTTTCCTTTCTAGACTCTTCGTCTCTACATGATAACATTATTATTTTTTTTCAGATTTATTGGCTTATTTTCTTGTACCTGACCAACATCACTTTTTCAATATCATTTATCGTAATTTAACTCACTTTTCTGAATGTAATTCATAAGCCTTAGAGAGGTATAAGGTTGTATAACCGAGAAAATAAGACTGGAAAGGTTTTAATGTTACTCTTCTCAGATCTTATTCACTTATGATCTTTTTCTGACCCAATTTCAGCAAAACCAAATCTCCTAAGAGGAATGCAAAGCAGCTGCCATGTAAATCACCGCTGAGCAGACAGTGTAATTAACTGAAATCCAAGAATATACTTTGTCAAATATTCACCCCTCAACTCCTCGACTGTAAATTAAAGCCATGTGACTCAGGAGTGTAACCTAAAACTGACATTTCATATCATCTGAAGCCTGTTTTCTTTTTTTTTTGTTTAATTGACGGGAACAAATAGTTGGGGCCTTCGTGCACTTTCAGCTACTCAGACGAGCTGTGAACTCTTTTATGAATCACCAGAAATCTGAAGTGAAGATGTGGTCTCAAACGGCCTCAGTAAACATCTCAGTGATCCTCCACTCCATCTGCTAATGTTTGGCCTTACACAAAGGAGCAGAGGGATGGAGATCCTTGGAGTCGCTGCAACATTTTTGAACAGTTTGGCAGCAAATTTTCCATGAAACCAAAGCTCTAAAATGCCTGCCGATCAACAAGATTACACTTTTTCTCCATGAAAAGGCCCCGCTGTTATACAGCATTAATGATAAAACCGAAAAAAAGATGAGAGGCATATGTAAATACTTAGATGAAGCACAGTGGACACGGCTTTATTTCAATAAATAAACAGAGGGAGGTTGGATGTTTCCAGAGCAGCTCTGATGAGCTACAGGCAGAAATGTGTGACTGAAGCCACATCCTTATTTCAGCTGATTGCTTTGAATTAGTGTGTCTCAAAACCAAAAATGAACAGACTGCTCTTTTCTATTCAGAACTGAGAGTCTTTCTTTACTAGGAACATCAGGTCCTGAGGAGTTTTTTTTTAAACTGTTTAAAGTCTGAGAAGTGTTAGCTTTATTTCAAAGAGCCCTGACTTCAAATAGTAAGATTTTTTTTTACCTGGGATGAGCTTACCTTGTATTTCCATTTGGCTTCTGTCTTGTTCTTATTCTGCTCTCTGATTTCAAACTTCTCCATGCTGTTCTGCTTTGAGATTTCCTTCTCTGCCATACTCAGGACATTCTTCACAGCCTGGAAATGAACAGAATCGGGTAAAATAACACCTGGACACCTCATCTACTTATCCCTGTGGTGCAAACAGGTTTTTCTGTCTCGTGAAATGCTTTTGCTTTTTAAAACATAAATAAGTTTGACACACAAAAAAAGACCACTTTCTAACATCACCTCACCTTTGTCTTTTTTGGCTGGTCCATTTTACTTAAGATGTCTTTTGCATGAGACTCAAGAGCTGCAAAGCTGGAGGGTTTTGGAGGGGGTGACGACTCTTTTGCTTTCTTGGCTTTCTTCTTTCCTCCTTCCTTTACCTTCGGCACCTTTGGAGGTTTGGGGGCCTTGGGCATCTTCGGAGGTTTGGGGGGCTTTGGAGGTTTCGGGGGTTTGGATGTTTTCTTTCTGGCTTTGTCTCTGCTTGGTGAGGGGACGTGGGCTGGGGAAACGGGCTCTTCAGGCTCGGAGTGTGTGGATGGGGGTTCCTCCACTGGTATCTTGATGCTGGGCTCACTCTTAATGGCTTTTGTTGCATTCTGGAAATAATTCACAAGTGAGACACCATTGTGTAACCAAAGTCTAGAGCTGTGTTAATCCTTAAAATACTATATCCCTTTGCTTTTTCAACAAATATCAGTGTACAGAGAGGATTATATGTTGATAGTAAACCTGTGGGCCTGTCTGTCTATTCTATTGAATCAAAGGGAGGCTGTATGTCCTGATACTCTCAGATAATACAAAAAAGTTTAACCCTGCAATGACTCTTGCTGAATACAGAAGCTTCACTTCTTAGTAGGGCTGCACGATTTTGGCCAAAAATGAAATCCCGATTTTTTCTCTGAAAACTCGATTTTTTCATTGGGTGACAACTTCACCAAACTTCACTTTGTTAAAAAGTTTTTCTATCATCTCTCAAAACTAAACCACTGAAAATGGTGTAGGGCATATGCCAAGCCAGTAAGTGATGCTGTAACGCCGCCAAGGAAGTGTACAAGAGACAGAAAAAGAGTACAGAGCATACGTATGAAGGTTGCTTTGGTGAGACACGTGCAGCCATCATGAAAGAGTTACGCTGTGTTTCAAGAGAGACGCAGATACACAGAGATAAAATGAAAGTCGTTTACGGATTTATGCTCTCTCTGACCCAATTTCAAAAAGTACAGTTTACAGTCACCCAAAACGCCATTTTCATGTGGATAAAACGCCAATACAACCAAAACTCATGCATTTACTCCTGAATTAGTTTCCGTGTGGACAAGTTGATACTGCCGTCAGACAGACTTTGAGTCTTTGAGTGGTTTGCTCTTCGTCCAAAAACTGCGAAGCAGTACCAATTCCATACGACTGACTTGCTCTTGTCCTATTTAGCCACAAAATTATCACCTTCTTTAGAAAACGCCATGTTTGTTTACACCTGTGAGTGTGGGAACTGGGGAACGCTCCCACAGGAAGGGGGAGGAGGCGCGAGACATGATAGAGAAGAAAATTGATTTGACGATTTTAATTTTTTAACATCGTCATGATCAAATAATCTGATTATGATTTAAAATCAATTAATCGTGCAGCCCTACTTCTAAGGTGTGTCCTGTGGATACAAATATAGGCACAATGGGGGTCATTATTAGCGCTTACTTATTCTTAAAAGTAACAGAGTGAAAGTTGTAATGTTGTAAAAACTGAAGTCTGAAGCATGCGCTAAAAATGTCAGAGGCTAAATGAAAAGTGTGATTATCTGAAGCCATTAGCTTTACAAAGCTAACTTGACATGGAGCAAAACTTGTTGCTACTAAACATCTGGTCTCGACAAAACCATTAGTAATTATCTCTCGTTGCTCATGAATATGTAAAATGATCTGATTTCAGTCCAAATAGAACTCTCTGGGATATATTAATATAAAGACTGAACAACGGTGCACTCAAACACTAAAACAATCATCTGTGACAGCTACAGGGGGAAACCAAAATGACTTGTTTGAAAATGGCTGGCATTTTATTCACACCAAAATAAAATCCAAATACCTCTGACAGTCTGATCTCTTTGGCAAGATCCTTGATAAGCTGTGATGGTTTCATGTTCTCTGGTAGCTCGTCTTCATGTTCCAAGAGGGCCTATCACAGAGACAGACAAACACACAGATAGAAAATAAACCATCACAAAAAGGAACAGTCGGAGAATTGTCACATTCAGTGTGTCTTCATGCGTCCAAACCTGTTTTTTAGTCCAAGCTCTAAAGGCTCCATTGATTATTTTGGCACCATGTACCAGGTACGGGGCTGGTTGCTTATTTGCTTTATGTAAACCTGCAGAAAAAGAAATGCAAATGTCAGTGAATGAATCTTGACTTTGAAACCAAAAGAGGTCAACACATCACACCTATAGATGCAAAATGACAAGTTTACATGTCCTGTATAAGAGACACTTCCTGGTTTTAACTTAGAGCCAAGTTTTTCATTGAACCTAAACTTCAAAGCAGCATACAGGTCTATGGATCCATACAAGCCACATGTTAGGCTTGCAGGAGGCAAGAAAAAACTCGCAGGGTGCTTTTATACTGTTCGATGGTGTGATGTAAATATGACGTGAAATATATTTTTTTGTAAAGAGGTTAGCTGCCTTTATTCTGCTCAACTGCCTCTGCCGTGAGGTTCGCTAACTTTGCCTCTACTTGAATCAGTCCGAGTCTAAGGTGCAGTCCTTGTTCGGGCTGCTGTTGATGAGTACAATGTTTGGATGTGGATGTGCTGCATGAAGCCACAGATGGTGGACTATAAGTGATATTCTGACGTAAAATTAAGTTGGGGTCAAACACACCATAACACCAAGTTAGACACCCCTCGAGAGATGAATGTTTCCAACTGCTTGCTTCTCTAGTTATACCAACTTCAGTAACAACTGTATGATAGCAATACACAGCGGTCTACATCTCTATGCGCAAACCTCAACCAAAAAGCCACTCTATAGCCACAAATAATGCTCAGAACAGCACCTAACTTCATCAACAGTACATATAGGGTCCCAGTCATAGTACTAGCCACCAAACATCTTTTTAGTTTTGTATAATTTCTTAAGCAAAGACACCAAATACAACTCAGCCCTGACAAGTTGATCACCAAGTGCAGCGGAGTTTCGCAGCTCAAGGAAGAACATTTATGATCATTACTTCGCGGAAATGCAATCAGACTGAGACGTTAAGGCAGAAGAACTACCGTGTCTGCAGTGCAAAATGATTATTATGATGATGATTACTTCATGGAAATGATCCACTGCACTCGGTGATCAACTCGTCAGGGCTCCCCCACAAACAAGCAGCTGCTGGAGGGGAGTGGGTGAGTTGTGTTTGGTGTCTTTTCTAAAGAAACAACCTTTTGGTAAAGATCTTAGGAGGACTGTATCTCAGCTGACCTTGGTCCCCATCCGATAATGCTGCCAGTACAGAATCACATTAGATTAGACCACCACTACTCCGCCTACTCAGCAGTCAGACACAGGACACCATGTTTTAGTAATCAATCATAAATCTTCAATTAAGGTTTCAGAAAAAAGCAGAGGTGATCTTTTTTTCACAGCCTTGCTTTAAGATTTTGTTTTTTGTTTTTTATTGATGCTTCTGAGCTCTATACTGCTGTCAACCAATCACATATATGGTTTTACTGCTCCACTGCTTCATTTTTGCTAATGCTTCTTACACTCTGCATTTACTCTCTTGCAAGCTCCTCTCTCCTCCTTTAGCCATGAAGGCGGAGACAACTTGGACATCAGAAAAGCTGGGTCCAAAGCAGATTTACGACCAAAACAGGAAATTATCAATAACATTGGGGAAAATACCAGCAGCACTGAAGTGAATCTTTTTCCTGCACTGGAGGAGCTAACCTTGAAGTTAAAAGGAAGAATGGCGCATTAATGGCAAGGCCTCATGAGTAAGAAGTAATGTGTACCACACACAATACACACATACACAGAAAATGGTGGAAACATAAACAATTGGCCCGGGCCAGCTGAGGGAAGTTTAAACACAGGCTTGTAATGGAGCAAGTGATTCTAGCTGAGCCAAACCTTTTGAAGCTAATCATCTGTGAACTCAGCGATTCACCGATTTAATGACTGAAATAATATTAGAGCATCCAGCTCCTCATCTGTGCTGCAGACACGCAGCCATACCCTGAATGTGCGGCTAGGAAAAAACACATATTTGACAGAGTTTGTGTTCTCCGCTTTCCAGCATTCTTCTGGAGACACTGAAGCAAGTCGGTTCACACAAACAAAGTGCATATTAAAGCCAAAGTGAAGTCTTTAAATGTATACATGATGTCAAGAGCTCACCTTTGAAACGCTCGAGGAGATGTCGTCCCACATACCAGCACGCCGTCTCAAAGTTAGGGAAGGGGTTGAGCGTTTTGACCTTTAGCCGCTTCTCAATTTCATACGCTCTGAGGAGAATGAACCAAAATGTTTCAGCACAGTAATGCCAGACATTAACCAAAGCGTGTGTTCCCGAATGTTGGTAATTCAAAAAGAAATCATCATGGGGTTTTGCCCCAAAACAGAAAAGGGAAGGTCTCAAATTCATAGAAAATCCCTCTTAGATGTGGACATGACTGACAGCAGGTGACATGAGGGATCACTGTGAGTGTAACAGCGCCTGCAGGTGCTCTTACCTCATCTGCATCTCCACGCTGAGGTTGTGGACAAAGTGCCCGGAGAACGCCAGGCAGTCCACCGGAGTCAGTATTGCATTGATCCAACCTAAGGAGGACATAGTTCGTCATAGGGGTGGGCGATATGGAAAAAATTTCACATCAAAATTTTTTTTTTCTTTTTTTTTTTTTTTTTGCGAAATCACAATCACGATAAAAAAATGGAAATAATAAATAAAATAAAATATCTAGATTTTGACAACAAACAGCATACCATTTATCTTAACTAAATATTCTTATTCTTCAATAAATTTGAACCTAAAATAAGATTTCACACACTAAAGTCAATATTTCCAAAAATGATAGGTCGTCTTATAGTCTTATAAATAATAAAAATCACTTAAAACTAATTTACAACACACAACAGATAAAGAGTATTTCTTTTACTTTTTCGCCAAATTCTTCATGATCTAGGATCGTTAAATCACACATGCCCCTAGTTCGTTATAGAGCTTACAGATATTCACTCATTCAGTTCATGAGGCCAGAGAGAGAGGGTTGTGAGAGCATGAATTCTGAAGCATTGATCGAGTGTCCTCCATCATATCAACTTAACTATATTTTAATGGGCAATAACAGTTTCTAAGTTCTTTGTCAGTATAAACTTTACACAGACTCAAAAGCTGAAAGGAGATAAAGTTAAAATCGTGATTAAAATCATTGGCACTTTGATTAAAACAAATCAGTCTGAATTGTTCGTAATTTCTGTTTTTAGTGGGTCTGGATCAGAATGTGAATTTCTAATCTCCAATTCTTAGACATTAATCATAAAGGTTCATTTACCTTTCAGATGCATTTGTTAACATTTCACTTCTTTTCACATGATTATAAATTTATTTTGGGATTTTCTTCTTCATCAAGAAGCAGCTCTGACCTGATGGGATGAACAGGGTCTGGCCTTGTTTCAGGATACATTTGTAACACTTGTCCACCTGGTCGGCAAAGAACATCTCAGTGTGATTGGACGATGATCTCCAGCGCTCGTACAGAGACAGGTTTGCAGAAGTAGGCTTTATGAGGAAGAAGATCTTTTCTCCCTGCGGACAACACATCATCATCTTTACTTTCCTTATCTCCCATCACATTTCTCACATTTCCTTTTTGAATCACAGCAGAGACAGCTGACACGGCCTGGCTGCTACATATTTCTGCTCTAGCGTCAGTCTGACTCAACAAGTCTAAACACAAGTGTGACAAACCTTTAGGACATGGTACCAGACGGAGGCGCCACCGCACTCAATATGGAAGTCCGTGTAGCTGTCTTTGACACAGATGAGACAGTATTTGGTGACTTTCGGCTTCCCAAGCAAAGCGTCATCAGGCCAGTAGTTTTCTACCCAAGACAACCGCCGCACAATCTGTGGACTCTCCACTATACTGTTCATCCTGTCCCAGAAAAACACAAAACCAAGTTAGTGCCAGCAGTTTTTCAGACCTACTTTAGTAACTCCATGTCAAACTTCACCATCAGAAAAAGAGCAAGCACCTTGTGTCGGAGAACTCCAGGTTGATGACATTTAACACTTTCTTCCTGTTTGTGCTGTAGTAATAATCAACAAACTCTTTGAGTTTCATCTTGCTGTCAGACTGTTTGGTGACATCAACAACGTCCACGCCCACATCAGGACCTGAGACAATGACAGAAGACGAGGAAGACTCATTAAAACAAGTCAAGTAAGAGTAAACATAGAAAGGGCAAACGGTTTTAGAAAACTGCCTGTAGTAGTGCACTGTTGACATGTGGTGAATGATCTCATCATTGACAGAGAGCAGGAGAAATGAAGAACACATGCGCCCCCTATTGACAAGGCAAACAGTATAGAGCATTTTTATCAATGGAGTCTTAAAGCATGGAGGTGCACTGCAGGTCACCAACTAAAACATGTTTATGCCTACATTATCTTTCATGCATTAGTGCCCATATGTTATTGAGCATTCATACTAGTAAATACTCCATTGTGTGTACTTAATTGTGCAAACATTATCGTGCCTACTTTTCCGTGCATGCATTATTGTGCATTCATCATTGTGCATGCATTATTGTGCATACTTTATTGTGCATGCATAAGTGTGCATACATAGTTGTGCATACTTTATTGTGCATGCATTACTGTGCATACTTGATTGTGTATGCTTCATTGTGCATACTTGATTGTGCATGCATAAGTGTGCATACATTGTTGTGCATACTTGTTCATGCATGCATTATTGTATATTAATGTGAAGGTATTATCTGCATAAATTATTGTGCATAAATTATTGTGCATATTTTATTGTGCAAATATTATTGTTTGTTGATTCTCCTTTGAATGTTCATGCTTTTTTGAGGGCAGTCCAGAAATGGTCTGAGGTTAATATTTTTGTATAATCAGAGTAATGGTAGATGTTATTTACAGCTGTATTTATCCACAGAGTAGTACAGTAAAATGGTTTTAGTTCTTCTTTTAACACGGGGTTGTTTTTATTAGAGCACCTGATACTTTGAGTACATCTGTAATGTGTGTGATCTTTGAATCAATAAAAATAGTACAGCAGTAAATAAGCTGTGCAACAAGTTCGATAGAAACCACATTGGCAGTGGATTTGACAGCAAGGATTCTGGTCAGAGTAGAAACAGAAGTTTACACATGCCTTGCTATTTGGTGAATTACAAAACATAAAAAGTCAGTGCAGCAGCTGAGTCATAAATTCAAAATGAAACATGTATTTATCAACAGATCTTTTTCTAAAAAGAGGTAGTGCGGCGAAACAAACCAAACATCATGTTTTTTGAGCAGAGTGTGCACATTTTAACACCATAAAGAGTAAAGTGCAGGAATTAAAGGCTCAGTACACAAGTGTCTCGTGGCATGAGGTGTGAGGATAATAGCAGAGTAATCATGGCGGTCATAATAATAGGAGCTGGAGTCATGGTGGCATCATGAGTAGCACTTTCATTAGTAACCAGCAGCTTCATTAGTAATTACTGCAGTAGATAAACAAAATACTATTTTTGTAGTTCTATTAACAATAGATAAGATAAGAAGTTTATTCATCCCTAAAGGGAAATTCAATAGATGTACTTTATTAGTAATATCAGCAGGAATGATAGTTACAGCACCACTAACAGAATCTCTTGTAAACGATCAGGGTCAATCATAGTGATCGCTTTTGTTAACGGAGTATTACACTTGGTCGTCAGTACATAGAGCAGTGTAGCAAGCAGAAGTAAAACTCTATTTCCTTACAGGCTGTAAATAGCAGCAGTTGTGGTTGAGTGGTAATAATAACAGCAGGGGTTGTACTTGTATCCACAGTATCGAAAGCGTTAGAGTGAGTCTCTTACCAACATAGTTCTCCACATCACTGATGTAGAAGGTGGGGGCGGGCATGGACATGCCAAGGCCATCTTTCTTCTGAACCAGGACTGGCTCATTGAAGCCGTTCTCCTCCAGGTAATCCATGGTCAGCTGACCGCCACTGAGCTTCACCACGACATCATCAGCACTGAAACCAATGGCGTAAAATTACACAGGGGGTTCACAATGATGTGTGATTATGTTCATCTAAGTGAGGGGAAGACCCTGATAAATTATAAGACAGCGCCCCCTATTGGGACAGTGGATAAAGTGTAGTGTATTGACAGCCAGACCGCATGTAAGAGTGTAGTGTTGAACCACGAGGTAAAAACTGCCGGCTGTTATGTCTCATGGTCCCTTCGTTTCATCAGATAGGACCTATTCCTCGTGTTCGTGGGTGTACAGGTCGATTATCAGACAAACATAAAAAAGTCCTCACCTTGGAAATGTTCGACTGCGCAGCTCCTTGATGAAAACCTGACTGCCATTCTGAACAGCTTTGATATCTGTGCTTTGCCCCGTGTCGTGTTTGCTCCAATTCTTTTTCTTTTTCACTGAGGAAAATAAAGCACAGCATGAAACACTCATCACAAGCAGCGATGCCTTTCAAAGCAGCAAGACATCGCCAAAGCCAACGATTTAATTTCAGAGAAAGACAAAAGAAAATCCTCTTGTACTTTTTCAAACATCGACTTTCACATTATTGATGGATAGTTACAGTGAAAGTTGAGGTTAGCAAAGTGAAACAGTCATGTAACGGAGGCAGCTGTTTAACTGCTTCTGAGTCAGCTGAGGGTTTGAGGAGGTACTTACAGGTGGATTTGCCGTGAGTCTTCTCACAGTTTGGACAGTGATATATGTCGATATCAGGAGCATCATCCTCATCCACCTCGACACAGCTGAAACGACAGCAACAAAAAGATTTCTGATTAGAAATGAAACTTGAGAGGAGCCATTTTAAAAAGAAGGTTAAGGTCCACGAGCTTCTTGTTTATTATGATTTTCTGCAGTATGAACATTAATCAGCCTTAATCAAGACAAAAAAATGACATTACGTATTTAACAACTCTCGAGTATTTTCCAAAAGGGGTGCACTCAGAAACTTTTTTACTTTGCACTCGTCAAAAAGTATTCTCTTCAACTTTAAATGGCAGAAGAAGTAATAAATAGTGAATGAATGTATGTGTATCAATGGCTTTGTGAGTAATTAAGTCATGGTCATTCTGCTCTTTGGCTCTAATCAGCTGTAACATTTTGTTTTATTTTATTTATTTATTTTATTCAATGTTTATTTAACAGGGACAATAAATGCAACATTGCCATGTAAAATGGAAAATGCGATGCATGGAAGACGTCTAGCTTCATCTAATTTGCATTCTTTGTCCCTGGTCAGGCTTTAGAGTAGGATAAAATATACTGAATACTACAAATGCAATAATACAAATACAGTGGATAATACAGTGAATGGCTAGGTGACATGAATAAATGAACACAGCTACAAAATTCAGATGAAACATCTGGCTTAACCTTCCTCCTGTGTTAGCTTTTACTACGCACCCACCATGTTAAGGGTCGATTTTGACTGATGTCTTAAATCTGCTGTAAATTACACTAAAAACAATTCTATATTATCCAATTTGGTTCTCATCTCTAGGTTTCCTTGTTAGGCTTCATTATCTATGAAAATATTCCTCTAATAGTTATTGTTGTGGGTCTCTGGGCCCTTCTTTGTCAGTATACCCCTCACACAGACATCTACTGAATTGATCTCACATGTCTGGACATGCCCGATGTTGTTTTTTGTGCAGGGAAAAACATGGAAAAATAAGAATTTCCTCAATCTCCCATAATTGGAAGAGATCTGACTGTCAGCGTGGTGCCTGACAGTACACTTACGATTTCAGTTTTTGCTTTAATTATTAGATATTGATCTGATGGATCAACAGCGACAAGTGCCATAATTTTAATAAGAGCATTTTATAATCAAGAGCATTTTATAATTAAGTCAATTTAATTTTTTTTATTTTGTTGAAATAGAGGTTCCTGACAAAGTCAAAAAGTCTTGATGCAAAAAAACTTATTTAAGTGGTTCTTTTGAGCATTTAAAAACAAAAACGGTTCGGTACAGATCCTAACACAGGAGGAGGGTTAAGAGGCTGGAAACCAGCTAATTTTTAAAGTTGAAAAAATAACTTCTATTTTATACAAAAATTATAAATGGATTTTTTTGGGTTGTAATGAGGTGACCAAAAAGTGGTTTTGAATTCACCTCCAATCCCTGGCGCTTTGACTCACAGCGTGGCTGCTGAGTTAGTTTTAGTCTCTCAATGAACACTTTGCAATGACATTATAATTAATTTGTATCACACTACCATCTATTTCTCATAAACCTTTCAGTGATTCAAATATGACCTCGAATCCAAAGGAAAGCATTAACTCATGACCCCTGTGACATCTCTGGCTGTTTGCTCCGAGTGATGAAGTTGTAGTGAGACAGAAATGCTTCGGCAGTGAAGCAGAAAATGACTGCAGCCTTGTGGACAGCAGATAAAGACACAAACACTGAATGGTCTTCTCTTCCTGCTGTTTCAAACAACAGCTGTCACGCTCTCTGCACAAGCAAATTCCTCCCATTTGGAGCCGCTGCTCCCAAACTCAAATGAACTGGGAGTTTCCCAGAATGTTTCTTTTATTCCCTCTGTGAACTCCGCAGCTTCACTCCACCGCCTCCTCGCTTTCACTGAAGGCAAATAAACACACGAGTGGGTGGGACTTTGGAAATAGTGGAAATGCCTGTTCATGACATCCATAACTCCATGACTCGGAGAGAAGCTAATAAAGTTTCTACTCCACAAGAAATGTGCAGCTAGTTTTCAATTTCTGTCAGTTTCAGTGACAGCTTTTAAAACAGGACAAAGAAGGTAATGATTTTTTATTTTACTCAGTAGTCGGAGCTTTCACAGCTGTTTTCTGAGGAGACAGGATCTAATGATGTTCTACTATTCCATCTCAAAGTATATGTTCTTGGTTGAGGCATTTTTTTACTATCTTTGGAGTAAACTAGAGCTATTTTTATAGGTTTTAAATACATAGATTAAATAGATTACAGCCGTAGATTCACAGACATAATGCTTGTACCACAAACGGAAGGATAGTCATGTTACTGCGTCATACATTTTTAGCAGGGAGTCCATAAATGTAAGAGATAATGTAGTTTGTCATCTTAATAAACTCTGAATCTCCAGTCCAAACATGCATTATGTAAGAAAATTTTATGTCAATCTTAAACTGTGAAAAGTTATAGCCTCTCTTTTTTTCACCTCACTAAAAAACCTGCAGCTTCTTTGTGTGAAAGGTTAGAAAACTGTCTCACAACTTCTCCATTATCTCATAGTTTGTACCGTTGTAGGATCAGGTCTAAATGTCTACAGTAGGGCTGCACAATTAATCAATTTTAAATCGTCATTGGATTACTTTTTAAGACGATCTTAAAACATTTTTAAAAATTAAAATCGTCAAATTGATTTTCCTCTCTATCATGTCTCACACCTCTAGGCCACCATAGGCTCCCCCTTCCAGCAGGAGCGCTCCCCAGTTCCCCCACACACCAGTGTAAACAAACATGGCGTTTGCAAAAGAAGGCGATAATTTTGTGGCTAAAGGGTCGCAAGAGCAAGTCAGTCATGTGGGATTGGTGTGGCTTTGCAGTTTCGTGTGAAGAGAAAGCCACTCCCTGCTAAAAAGTCTGTCTGAAGGTGCTATCAACGTGTCCACACAGAAACTAATTCAGGAGTAAACGCAAAAGCTTTTTGTTGCATTGGCATTCCATCCACACGGAAACAGCGTTTTCAAGTGACTGTAAACTATACTATTTTAAAATGGGTCAGAGAGTGTATAAATTCATAAACGACCACCATTTCATCTCTGCGTGGATGCCTATCTGCATCTATCGAAACGATTATGTGACACACAGCGTAACTCCTCTATGTTGCCTGCGCCTGTCCGGCCAAAATAACCTTTATATGCTCTGTACTCTTCTGTCTTTTGTGCATTTTCTCAGCAACGTTAGGGCGCCGCTTACTGGCTTGGCATAGGCGCTATATCGTTTTCAGTGGTTTTGTTTTGAGAGATGATAGAAAAACTTACTATTTTTAAAGTGAAGTTTGGTGAAGTTGTCACTGGGTAAAAAAATCGCAATCGAAAATTGAAAATTGACTTTTCAGGGAAAAAAATCTGGATTTTATTTTTGGCCAAAACGGTTCAGCCCTAATCTACAGTTTCAACAAAAACATGTTAAATAACTCTGCCACACATACTGCAAATAAAACACTTCATGTCTGAAACATCGTGATTTCAACAATTTAATAACAATACTGTCAGTCTTATGTTTAAAGCCAGGCATGAAGTATTTTACCACATCTTTCACACTTTAACATCAGTTTGCAACAACATAGAGCTGCTTCAGGGTTAACAGTGTCTTTCTCTCTCAGGACAGCCAGGATTCATTAAAAACACTCATTTTTATCTTGTGTGCACCAACATTGGCCTCTGTCCAGGGATTGGGAAAGTAAGCTTTTAACTGAATGCGATATGCGTACATCATGTATCGTCTCCATCTGGTCCCAGCAAGCCATCGGTGTAAGGACTCCATGGGGGATTTTCCTGCTACTGCTCGGATCAATCATCCCACCTCTTAAAAAATCTCCCCATAGAGTCCAATCGACCAAGACTTTCTGCTGAGTAAGGTTATTCTGATAATTGGTGTAATAAAAGCCTTTTATTCTGAAACTTCTCTCTCCTGATCGAAACAACCTCAGCCTCTTCACACTATACATGACACATTTAGTATGTTTACAAGTTATTCTTTCTCTTTTTATCATTTATAATCTGCACTGACTGACAAATTGTGCGTTGCCTCGCTGACCCCCTTTCATTCAAATAAAAATGGGTCTGTATTCCCACCATACTGTTTAATCTTTTACCGCACAGTTTGAGCTTGTTAACCAGAAGAACGATACAGGAGATGTCGACAACGATCTTGATCAGGCCATCATATGCCAGCAAACTTCAGCAGCATCTATCCACATTAGCTAACCAACTTTTGACAATTTTATTTCACTTAACATGTTGAATCAATGTTGTACACAAAGTTCAGATCAAAAGATTAAAGGTCCTTTCACACCAGGAGCGTTTTTGTCGTGCGATTATTTTGGACGTCAATCAGCGACGTTTTCCGGTCCTACTGTGTGTCCACTTCTGACCAATCAGATTGCGTGTTGTTGCGATGTCTGATTCACCGGTATATCCAACATGGCCGACTGGCTGATTGTTTACGTGTTGGAGAACAGAGTGCTTTTTGATAAAAAACACAAATATTACAAAGATAACGACCTAGAGGACAACTTGTGGAGAGTCATAGCGTCGGATTTCTCATATGACAATGGTTTGTGTGCTTTAAGTTTGCTAAATGTTTTTGTTTTAACTTTCATCTGTGCTAAGTAACTTTAGCTTGTAAGCTAACCTGTTCAGATACAACATACCATATGTATTTTCACTGTCTCAAACTCAAGCGCGTTGCTGTCACAGCACCATTAGGTCTCAGTTGTTACCTTCCGTTTATGGATTATAGTTTAATGTTCTTATCTGGTACTGGCCCCGACTCAGTACATGCTATCATGACTGACAGCCATCTCAACACTAGTGTCTAATCAGAACTGAAAAACAGTCAGTCTGCTGTTGTGTCAGTCTTCTCGCTTCCACCTGGGACGCATCTTTTTCCCCCCCGGAAAGTCGCAAAATTGCATCGGGCTTGATATGTATAGTCAGGGGCGTCAAATTCTCCTCTGAATATTTCGTAATTTTGCGTTCTATATTCGCGTCGGCGCGGGTGTGTAAGGACCTTAAAAGTTAGATTTGACACTGAGCTGAATCATCTGGGAACGTTACATTTTCTTTGATCCAGTTGAATTAAAGTCAGAAAGAAGAAGTGATTGATTTCCTCATATTACCTTCAGAGAGTTTAGTCCAGCATGGCTCCCTCTCTGTTTAGGTACATTATATTTGAATGCACAGGGTGATGAGATCTGACTATAGTTAGTTACTGTTAATTATTGTCTGACATCTCACAAAGGCATGTTACTAAAGAACCTGCATGTCTGTGGCTCTGATGGCCTTAAGTGATCGTCAACAGGCTGATTATCTGTTTCCTTACCTACGGTGGACTGAATCAATCACGCTCTGGCTAAACCACACTGTTGGCAGCCTGGCATGCGCTTAAAGGGAGCAGCTGCTGTTGCACAGATTACAGGTGATCACAGTGACAGGAGAAGAGAGAACAGAGGTTTAACAGGATGATGCTCTGCTGCAGAGTTACCGAGTTAAGATACAGGTGCTTTAGAAAACCAGTCAAAAAGGTTTCTGCACAGCAGGTGTCTGTCTATTACGTCACTGGTAAAGAAGAGGATTCACAATATAACTTTAACAAACTAAAAGTTTTACTAACTAATGTCCTCACTTTAGATTCTGTATCTGGTACAGTGCTTTATCCACTCTCGCCTGCTATTTAAGTCATTAGTACTGTAGCAGTTATACACTTTCTTAGTGGCCGACCACAGGCTATAATTAAGCACACTAAACAGTTGTGTCTGTCAAGGAGGACTCTTCTCTCTGAGCAGATAGACGAGGTCTGGGTATGAGGCTGAGCAACACCGGAGAGAAGTGGTCACGCTGAGTCCATTTCAGAGGATAATACCAACAAATTGATGTCGCTCTAATTGTTTTTAAAGTGTGACCAATGGTGTCCTATTAAAATGTAATAGAAAATTAAAATACTGGAGGCTCAGTTGAGCTCAGTTGGTAGAGAAGGAACCCCACATAGAGGCTAAAGCTCTCACTGCTATGTTCATTTGATCAACCCTTGGTCCCAGCATGCTTGAGGATAAGAAGGTTACAAAGTGAGAAAAACAACGGTTGAGACAAATACAGCAAAAAAAAAAAAGACATCTAAAGGCCAATCATTTAAAGTGATTTCTTAGTAAACTGGATGAAGTAAAATGCTGACATTTATTCATATTTATTTAGTTTTATTTAAACTCACTAATGCTGAGTTCCAGTTGTACTCGGAAGTCAGGATTTCTGAGTCGGAAATTCATCTGGAACGTCCTGAAGTCTGATTTCCGACTCGGAAAGTCGGACGATCCTCACCAACCACAACTTGACCACAACGTAATAATCCAAGATGGCAGCACAGTGCATCAACAGTAAAGAGTAACAGTAAAAGCTCTTGTAATGTATTATTTATTATCACTTATGTTTTGCTTTTGTGAAATTAAATAAGTGGTTAATGTTGTACTGCCCAACGTCTAACTGTGAACACGGTGCTATGGTGCTTGTAAGAGTAAAACACTGTGTTATGCGTTGTTTACAACTGGTATAGCTAACAACAACTGACAACCGCTAACAACAACTGACAACAGCTAACAACAACTAACAACAGCTAACAACAACTGACAACCGCTAACAACAACTGACAACAGCTAACAACCGCTAACAACAGCTAACAACAACTGACAACCGCTAACAACAGCTAACAACAGCTGACAATTGTTAAAAACATCTAACAACGGCTAACAGTCGGTGTCCATCTTGGTTTTCCAACTTGTTTACTGAAACGCCGCCAACTCTGGTGTAACGTCAATCCCAGCTCTGACTTTCGAGGTAACTGGAATGCAGCATGAGTTACTGTCAGGCTGTTGCTACGGTAACACTAAACACTCTTAACAGAGAGTCAGATATATGTTAATAAAATGATTTGTCACACATAAAAATCACACACATAGTGATGTTGGTACGAGTAAGAGGAAAAGATCAATACTATGAAGACAGCTGTTTTTTACGGTACCTTACTGTTTCAGTTAGTGCTGCATGGACCTGATCTCCAAAATGATGGGACCATCACCCTAAACATCTCAACTGACATGTGTTATTGTTTGATTAAAAGTGGACCGTTAGGGGGAAAAGTCATCGACTATTAAAAAAGTATTTCCTTTTTGATCGTTGGCAGAGCAGTTGTTTTGTAATTTCTCACATATTCATCTAAAATGCCGTGGGCACAGGCAAAAAAAATGTCCTGTAGCTCCACTGTGTGTGATCAGCTGTCTGAAAAGATGTCACAGACACTTAAATCAAAACCACGGTCTGTCACAGTGACAAATGTAGTAACATCATTCATGGCTTCTCAACTGCCTGAATGACGCCTGGAGTCTGGCACCGAGCCAGGGCCATGCTGGTTTCAGAAACCAGAAGTGAGAGGAGCGAGGTATCAGCAAACAGCCAACAGAGTTATCAAAGTTTAACAGTCAATACAACAGTGAATGAGACTGTATATGTGGTTTACCCCAACCACATCTGCTTCTTCATCAGGATGAAGATGCTGAGAGAGGTGGTGGGATGTCGGGGTGAACGACAAAGTCACAAAGACCCCTCAAAGAAATACTCGACAAAAAACAGCACTTATTAACCAACAAATAAAGAGATCATAAACAGGACATGCAGTAGACCTGCTATTGAATGCTAAACATCCATAATCAAACCTGAAGTTGTCTGACAAAAAATAAATAAAAAAGATAAAATAGAATAAATTATGAATAAATAAATGAAACACAACCTCTTGGAATGCTAATTATGGCATTATTACTCATATCATTTTTGTCTTTTTGATCAAAACGGGCTCAAAAGGTAGAAAGAGTGTGAAAGGTTAAGAGCAGACAACCAGCTCACCTCATTTTAAGTGTCTATGCTCCTCATAAAACATATTCAGACCTAAAATCACTGAGACACTCGTTTTAATGTATCCATGACCCAACCTGAGCAGTTTTGTTTTTTTTATCAAAGGCTGTAGTTTTTTCTCTGTCTCTTCTACAGTCTGGCATCTTAAAATAATAGGCTTTGGGGGCATTTATGTGGGAGAAAGAAATTGTTGATGTATGTCCTTTTTCAAATTTCTGTATGAAACCAATACAATGACATTGTATTGTTGATAAGTCATGCCTGCTCAGAGGTGCAGTGGTAAATGCTAATAACAGATTGGTTAACATTCCCCTCCAATTACTACCTTTCATAGCCCTTCACCGTCATCTAAAAGAGAGCTAACTACTACCGTGAATTCAGTCCTGAAAAAAGAGAAGATAAAGAGAGCGCTGAGGGATTGTATCTAAAAGTTTTGAGTCCAGTATCTGTGCCATGTTTCCTCATATGTACTTTGTGTGTGATCTATCTCAGATCTCCAGGGTCTATCTATCACTGTGATGGTTCTCTGAGGTGAGTCCCAGATTGCAGTAAACAAAACAAAATGACATAAAATTGCTAGTATCTTGGGAGAAAAGGTCTTAGGTTCCACTGTATAAACGTGCACTTCATCTGGAAAGACATATCGCCAAATAGTAAAGAGCTCTATACACAACAACCCCACCACCACCACCACCTGTGCGATTCATGGACCCAAAGGGAAGCCTATGGTTTGGGATCTCTCCATGGTGCATGATACATCGTTACCATCCTGAAACAGAGCGGTGAGTCTACTGACTGCTAGACTCAGATACAGTCTTTCCTCCCTTATCTGATCACTTTGGTTTAAGATGTTTTTTTTATAGAATCTGAGAGTTTTCAATCTTTTGGATCTTGATTGATGTTTTTATCTTTCCAATTTGGTGAAATCATGCTTTTACTTTTAATCTCTTCCTTGACGTGCTTCTGGGTAGTGCCTGAGAAAGAAAAGATTTTGTTTTAGAGATCGCTTTTCTCCTTCTCTCACTTCTTCTCACACCCACCAAGCCCAGGGAGGGTCTGTCTGTTAGGCATGCATGAGTCGGGCATGCCCTCATGAGTCACAGCTCTGCTGACCACATTTCACTGTTATAAGTCTGACTAAAATGCTGTTAAAGTCTAAAGGGTGGCGCTTGGACTGGGACCTATGTCCAGTATTACATATTTCCAACATGTCACACTTAGCCAGAAACACGGATGAGTGGATTTTATATGAGCACAGTTGCCAAGGCCTCCTTCATGATGAACTTGGCTTGGCTTTAACAAAAAGGGTAAAAACTGGTAGACCAGCCCTGGCTGGACTCTCTGCTTCTTGTGTCTGCACAGTTGCTAACTAGACTATGTTAGTGCCTTTAAGAGAACAGGTCTGAAGTAACAGGTCTGCAGGTTGAGGAAACAGCCTTTGGTCTACTTATTCAGATATAAAGTAAAAATGACCAGTATGGTCATACTCACATCACAGTATTCCTCCAGAAACAAACACAATGTCAACATTTCCCATTGATGCTGGTCTTCATCAACTCTGTTACTAGTGGTGGTCTAAGGAAGAACTTCTGTGTTTCCAGTGTTGCTTAATGGGGCAGCCAGTTTTTTTGCCCCTCTGACTGAATAAACAGGCTTTACGTGTTGGGGGGGCAGATTTTCTATCTTGGGATCTTGTTTCCGCTCATCTAGATCTTTGCTTGTGTTGTTCTTGTTCTCATATGTACGTCGCTTTGGATAAAAGCATCTGCTAAATGACATTGCAACACTCATCCTGATTGGAAAAAACACCTAAAAAGTTATATCAAACTTCATTACTTCAATGGCATCTCGCACTGTTTCTGTTTAACATGTGTGAAAGCAGCTAGCCTCCCTCTGTTCATTTGAGAATTATCCAGAAAGACTAAGTCCAGTTACTTCATATGACTCAGATAAGTCTGCTGAAAAGCTTTCCTTTCCTATCATGAATTACTGTTTAATAAAGCAGTCATTTAAATGTATTGGTGATTTTTTTTTCTTGCTCCTTGGTGTTTATCATTGCTTCTCTTTCACTACAGTCTCTATTGCTTCAGTTAGACTTCATGTGGATTAGCTGAATGGGTTTTTTGGTTAATACCTGTCCAGTACTGCCGGTATACAGAATCTAGAAATTGTATTCAGTTCAACGAAAGCACATTAGTTTCCCTTGCCTGTCAACATATTGTTCCTCTTAGTGCACCCTAAAGGGATCACAGCATCTCCTCTCCTTGCCTCCTGCTGCTGCTGCTGTGATAGGAAAATTAAACCTCAATACTTCTAATTGGCACATTTAATTTACCAAAGTCCCAGAGGGCTCAGTAGATGAGTCAAAATATGTCAAACTGAATCAAGTGATCATCAAAGTTCTTTCAGTCTGAGCTGGCACCTACGAGCGAAGCATACATGTGCAGCTAGTGTCAGGGGACGACCGCATCACAGCCTGAGGGAGCGCTTTTTCAGAGAGTGTGAACTGTTGCTGAATTAAATCTTCCAGGTTAACTACAGCACTTACTAAACAGGTGGCAAGACTGGTCATGACTAGGGCTGCAGCTATCGAATACTTTGGTAATCAAGTATTCTGCCAATTATTCCATCGACTAATCAAGTAATCAGATAAAACACATTTTTTTTGTAGTTAAAATGCAGTTATCACGAAACAGTCATGGAACAAGCGTGTCCGTTAGCAGATTGCAATGCTCGTAAGACGGCTAATTATGATGTTAGCTTTCATTATGTCCCTGAAGACATTAGTGTCTGAGAGCTGAATAGCTCCTATGTTGCATGCTACTGCTACCACACCGGCAATGTAAGGCTGCAGTAGCATTAAGAGGAGTGTGCAGAGGAGCGCTATCTCCGCCCACGACTCAGAGGCGAATTGCTAATGAGCTACTGGAGCTCTGCAGAAGAAAAGCCCCTCTTATCATTCAGTTTTTTCACCAAAACCGTGCTTACTCCTCCTTCTTCCATGGTGACGTGTTGTGTCACCTTGAAAATAATTTGTGCGAAACAGTGACGATTTGAGCTCACAAACGAGAACTCGAGGCAGAGAAAATTCCTTCAGACCGGAATCTTTTCAGACCTGTAGGAAACAGAGTGAGCAACCAAAGGGAAACTCTGCTCTAACTAAGCATCACTAGATACCATGAATTAATCAAGGTGATGTCAAAATCACTGTACATTTGACATTTTGCACATGCAGTCCTGAATTTGTCTTACTGTGCTACTAAATTTGACAGAATACACTTGTTAAAGCTGTCTCCTCCTTCTGGGTTATGGCTTCAGGCCGCTCTGGTCATTAAGTTGATTTCACTGCATTTGTTAAATACACTGGTTAGAACACATTTACATTGTTACTAATAAACTATTTCAAAATGCAGAGGAATGTATGTGGTTAAAATGTCATTAATTTCAATTAACAACTCGAATTCTGTAATTAATTCATCAATGGACAGCACACCTGAAGTAACTAGGTTTATGACACAAGCTAGCCAGCAGGGCAAGCTTGACAGTGTATTGCTGTAGGGCAGGTTCCCATAGAGGTAAGAAAGACAAAGCTTTCAGTCAGTGGTTAGACCTGCTTTTTGCCCCTGAAATGGGTTATCACTCTGAAAAAAAAAAAAGACAAACACTTAAAGCTCCAGTGAGAAACTTGCCGTTCAACTATTACTGGCATCCCCTGTGAACAAATATTACTGTCAACATTGCCTGAACATGTCTACTAAGTGTCTTGTGATGATAAAAACTTTGCTACTGTCCTGTTACAATCAAACAACCTGGACTGTTAAACTGTGAGAGCAGCTACTGCAAATACACCCTAATTCGTCTTAGATAGTTTACCTTCACACATAACAGGACTACATGAGTTTAGTTTTCTATGAGTTAAGCACAAACCTTGCTGGATTTATGTTTTTCAATGAAACTAATCTTTTTTTTTTCAATTCTTGACACAATACAAAACTCCTGCAAGGCTGCAGTCAGCTTAGGATACATTAGAGTGGACAGTAACATAGGCAGACGCTGCTTTAACTGTCTGTTACAACTTTTATGAGGAGAGCATCATCAGCCCAACACACTGGTCTAACAGCGGCTCTTACAACGATTCTTCAGCCTGGTTTGGTTTGTGAGGTTAACAGCCTGCCATGCTGTTTCTCCTTCACTCCGCTGGACACAACACAAACTGTGCTGAATCAACAGACTCGCTTAGATCGTGCACTTTTAATTTCTGTTCAGAAATAACACCACTGACTGTCGGTCAAGAAGAGGCCATAGGTAACGGTCGCAGTAAATATCTGATTTTTTGCATTTTTAATCTGCAGGTGTCTTGTGATGGAGCTCATTTCTGAATTATAGTTTACTTAAATCATAATATTGGGTCTCATTTAAACAGTAACCTGAAGCATACTTATGCTGAAGTAGCTGACTGACTTCATGACAGTGTCTTCTCTCTCAGAGTAAAAACACACAGAAAACATGCCAAAACAAACAAGGCCCGACTCACAAGAACCAAAATCTCATGTTAACATGATGGTATTGAGAAAAAAGACAGCAGAGAACAGCAGTGACTCTCAAGCTTTATGAGATTTATGCTCTTGCTGTCCAAACAGCAGTGGTTATTTTTCGGCATTTAAGGCATTAGGCCATTAATGGTCCCTATATGAAGACATGGTTGACCTACAACATGTCACTATTGTACTTTGTAGTTGGATTTAATGTTACAAACATCGACAGTCCAACATGCTAAGAAAAAAACTCTCTGAGAAACAGGATTTTCAGCAGGATGTGTGATAGTTATGACTGACCTATATTTTAACCAAGCTTGGCACTAAGACTGTTTACTTTACCAGTCTTTGTCTCACTGTTAGAAGCAGATGAACCCCAATACAAACAAAGGGATACACACCTTTAAGCACATTTAGTATCTGACACATATTCCCTCACTGTTTCATAAACTGCTATTTGTGAGCCCTAAGTTTGGCCTTTTGGTCACCATAATCTCTGTTTGAAGGCACAAGAAAGGGGATATTTAGATGAGAGGGTGAAGCGTGAGAGCTGGTCAACACCAACCAAGTCATCAAAGTTACATTGTGTGTGCCTGTGGCTAATTACTAAGCTAGCTAATGAGCTAGTAAACGTATTCCCTACAGAGTGGGATTCTGTTGTGGGGTTCAGTTGAGGTTGTTTCATTGGACTAAAGCAGGTAAGAGAAAGCGTGGCCCATAGAGGACTTCATCTGCAAAATGAGCGCCAACCAGATTCCTGAAAAAAAACAATCTATACGTCAGCCTGACTTCTCCAATGATAGTCCCCTGACTGTAATGCCCCTTCTGCCACATACAAACCAAAATAAGACAAACACTGTAAAAGCTAACAAGTGAGATTTGTTACACATCAATGTGACTATCATATTACTAGACTTTCATCATTGGAGAAAACTAGAGTGCAGACTTCTTGAATGGTCTGTCAGTACAATAAACTGCACGGGGAGTCATAATATTTGTTTGATATTTGCATAAATAGATCCCTAAAGGCACCAAATACACAAACACAGCCCAGACTGTAGGTTCGCTGTCTGAGGAGACAGCTGGTGTCACCAGAACACAACCACACCCCACATAACGATCAGCTTTTAGCCCTTATTAAGTTTGAACACATTTAAACACATTTAGTTTGCATTTTTTTGGGACTGACTTGCATTTGGAGCTAGCCTCATGCAGCCACTTTTAGAGCTCCAGTTTTTGGTTGAAGTTTTGGTCTTGACATATGATCTGGAATTAAGTTGTTCCTCAGGGATAACAGGTCCTTGAGACAACCCATTCACTTCACATTCTCCTGTGTGCTTCAATAGCTCAGTTTCTATATTAAATCTGTTGTCCCTCATGTTTAACATTACCCATGCTTGCAGCACGTTTCCCCTATATCCAAGATCACTAAATTATCACCAATTAGTCTGAGGTTAGCTGCGCCATCTGGCTGCGTCACAACGGGCTTAAAAAAATGTATGGTTATGAAAGCTAGCCTTCCATCTACCAGGTACAATATGAGGGAATAGAGGGAAAAAGCTGATCTTGTTTCCTTATTTATTGCAATAATGAAGGTTTTTCTGATATAAATGCTCATACTGAAATTTAAATAAATTTGCTTTTTACTATGTTCGTCAAATGTGGCAGAGCTAGAAATTTCCATATCCCTGTGATGGTCGAGTGGTAGCCAGTCTAGGCACTATCAACAACTTTATCGTCATTTTCTCAGTCAAAATATGGCAAAACCACGCTGCACCGCAAAATGTCACCTGTACTTGTTTACATCCTGCCAGTGGAGCATTAACATATCATGGCAGGAACTATACAGTAAATCAGGGTTACAGCCTCGGCTGATTGCTGGTGTCAGCACTTAAACCAAGACACGACACACGGCTGTCATTTTAGGCTTGCAGTCATGAAGATGCAGTATCAATAAATCTTCAATTAGTTATTCTTGATCAAAACCATCAAGAGTGACAATGTTTGATTCTTCAGTCAATTTAACACATGTACATTACTGTGTTTACCTTAGAAACCATCTTTAATTTTGTGGGTTTCACTGTTATAGTCTCTAGTTTTTGACCCACCCTTTTTTTCTGTTTTTGTCTAATCATCTTAACCATCCCTCTGTTCATGCATGAATAGGGTTAAGGTCAGAGTCTGTGATTTGAAACACATTTCAGTGGTGTGTTCTTCATAAATATGTTCTGCTATCAATAAATAATTGACTGTAACTATAAACTGTCATAATGTAAAGGCCAATCACAATCAAGCACTTAAGGCTGCTATGCGGTGAGATTAACTTTTTTCTTCCTTTCGTCTCTGCTCATATTTTTGACCTTTTCCTAGAAATGTATGGTTGAACTAGATATGATCTGATAAATGATATTTGAGTATACTATTTAGCAAACTTGTACATAATACACTTTTTTATGAGCTTTATGATCTATTGTTCATATAAAGATTTGTTTTACATAACAAAGCACTGTTATCAGCATTAAGCATTGCAATAGGTACGTGTAGGTAGAGTGACATTTCACAAACCTCAATTCCAGTGAAGTTTGAGCTTTGTGTAAAATGTGAATAAAACTAAATAGGCAATGATTTGTAAATCCAAAGACAAGGTATTTAATGTTCAAACTGATAATCTTGATTGTTTTGTTGTAAATATTTGTTGTAAATATTCACTGATTTTGAATTTGATGTCTGAAACTCGTTCCTTAAAGCTGATTGAGGGTCATGTTTACGGCTGTGTTACTTCACCTTTCCTTTAACAAAAGTCAGTAAGCCTTTGTGAACTGTGGACATGAACTGTTGAAGCTTTAGAGGTGAATTCTTTAACAGGATTGATTGATGGACCACTTCAGCTGATCAGAGGTCTCCATGGTGGTATTTTTTGCTTAAAAATGATCCACGCATGGTTACTGGGAGACAGATCTGAACTGCAGGCAAGCCAGTCTAGTACACGGACTCTTTGACTCTGATGCTTTGCTGTTGTAACTCGTGCAGAATTCGTCTCAGCGTTGTCTTTCTGAAATCAGCAGGGACATCCCTGAAAAAGGGAAAAACCTGCATGTACCTTTCAGCATTAATGGAGCCTTCACAGATGTGACAGTTAGCCATGGGCACTAACACATCCCAGGCCATCACAGATGCTGGCTTTGACCTTTGACCTGAGGACAGTCTGGATGGTCCTTTTCCTCTTTAGTCCGGAGGACACCATGTCCATGATTTCCAAAAACTATCTGAAATGTGGACTTGTCAGACCAAAGCAGACTTTTCCACTTTGGGTCAATCTGTGTTAGATGAGCTCAGGTCCAGAGAAGCTGGCGGTGTTTCTGGCTGTTATTAATATCTGTCTTTGTCTAATGTAGCGATGAACTATGTTCACTGTTAATGGTTTTTTGAAGTCCTCCTGAGCTTACGTGGTAAAATCCTGTACAGAGTAGGGTTTTTTTTTTTTTTCTTAAAGTAGTGCCACCTGAGGGGTTAAAGGTCACAGTTATTCATTGTTGGTTTTGGGCCTTGTTGCTTACCTGCATAGATTTCTCTAGATTCTCTGAATCTTTTGATGATATTTTGGGCTGTAAACCATCAAACTCTAAATTCTTGCAGTTGTACATCGAGAAACATTGTTCTTAAACTGTTTAACTATTTAGCTCACTCAGTTGTTGACAAAGGGGTGAATCTGGCTCCATCCTTGCTTGTGAAGCACCGAGCTTTCAGAGATGCTCTTTTATATCAAACCATGACCCTCACCTGTTTCCAATGAACCTGTTCACCCGTGGAATAATCCAAGCAGGTGTTTTTGGAGCAGTCCTCAGTTTCCTGTCTTTTGTTAACCCTGAACCAACTTTTTGTTACAGACATCAAATTCAAAATGAGTGAATATTTGCAAAAACAAACAAACAAAAAATCAAGTTTATCAGTTTGAACATTAAATATCTTGTCTTTGTTGTGTATTCAATTTACTTTAAAGTCAAATTAGTAAAAATGTTGCAGACAATGTTTTAACACAAACATGAAAAATATAACAGCTAGCTTAGTTGCTAACTGTTTAGTGGGTTTATTATAGCTTTTCTGCCAAAAAAGATAGTTTAGTTAATGAGAAATACAAATTGAACTGGATGCCATTTCTTTAGTGTCAGAAGCGGAGGAGAGGCAAATATTGTTAAAAGTGGGCTTGCAGTGTCACCTTTGGAGCATTGTCACAATTTTACAAGCTTACGATTAGTCTTGACTGGTGCTAAGAGAAACTGGTGCCAGATTATTTTGTGAGACTCTACAGCAAATAAATTCCCCAAAATATTACCTGAGATTACCCAATATTCCCTTACATGTTAACTTTCCATTGGTGTAATAGACTGGTGTTGTAGAGCTTATCACACCTGACTTCAGACAGCATAGAAGACATCCGCTGTACATGAAGCCTATTTAAAATCAACATGAAATCGGTCTTGTCTACAGACCTACAGTTTGTAGATATGTAATTTGTTTTATTACTTTAACCATTTTGAAAAACAAATGTAGTGTATGTATGAGCCAGTACAGTTTAGAAGAGAAGTGAAAGGATGCAAAATCCATAAATCCTACTATATTTACCTTTTAATATTTTAACATGAATCTCCTACTTCCTACTTTATGTGTGACATGGTACTCAGGCTGATGATGATGGTTATGTTACACAGAGGTAAAGAAACTGCATGAAATTCAGTTATATATCTGACATTTGCTGTCCTTTTTGCTGTTTTCAGTTCATCTGGTTCATGCTGATGCTAAACTGAAGGTCATGTCTGATCCTTAGCACTTCATTCACCACTACACAATGTAATAACGCTGTAAAGTCTGGGCAGCTAGGGGGAGCATTAAAGGGTTAACGTTCGGGCGCGTAAATACTCTTCATTGCTCTGACGGGCTTGTTCACCAAAGGAAACACGATTAACAAATCATCTATTACCAATTAGACACCCCGAGAGCAGCCGAGCAGCATGAAACATGCCGAAACAAAGCGGAGTGCAATGGTAGATCTGTAGCTGCAACTACAACAACAGGAGGGAAATAAAACATGATGATAACAGGGGTTTGGCTGAGAGCAGGACAGCGTATGTACGGCGGAGAAAGTGATTAGCGTTGGTGGACGATACGTCTGCGTTTAAACACAACGAAACTACACAGCTCTCATCTCTGGTATAAAACAGAGTCAGATAAACACACTGACTGTAAAAGAAAATGTGCTATTACCCTACTAAAGCTTAAGGGCATCCAGTACGGGCTATTGTCAGCCATAGCTGCTGCCTGGCAGGAAGGCTGTACGGGGCTGAGCTCAGACTCCGGTCGTGATTTTTAACCGTGCTCTGTAGAAACAGTCGGTGAAAAATAGGAGAATGTTGACATTGTGACAACACCGGTACACAATAAGGGCGAAATACTGGTTAGAAAGCGGTAGAAAGGAGGGCGGACGGAGGAGAAATGAGCAGCGAGACTGCCTCGGCTTCCCCCGCTGCCTCTGCCGCCCGCTCATTACAACGGGAATGGTTCAGTTTGGGGCTATGCGGGGATGTTTGAGACACATCGAGCGCAATTAATAGACGAAGCCCATGCCGAAATAACTCCATTAACGACTGTAACTTTTTACCATAATAGTCTCTTTAGTGTTATTTACGAAAAAATGTCACAACCCCGGTCAGCTATATTTAACTCCGCCTTCTTCTTCTTCTCCAAGCGGCCTCTCCTCAGATGTAGACGGGCGACTGAGAGCCACAAAGCTGTCAAACGCACCGAGACCTCGCCATTTTTGTTTGTTTTCTACAAATGCAAACCGCCACAAAAACACAACGTAGAGCAATCTGGCCTTACCTGCCGTGGAACCAGTCCTTGCAAGCATCGCACTCGATCATAAACTGGGTCACGTCGTAAGGTAATCTGCAGATGCAATATACTGGTACAGTCGCCATGTTCAATTCACAACTACGTCGGGATAGACTGGGGGGGCTGCAGGAGGAACAACGTCCTGCAAACAATATGATCCAATATGATCTTCCCCGGAAAAAAAGCCAGGGGCAGACCCGCCGGACACATGAACCTAAACGCACATCTCCATCACACCGTAAAGCGTGGTGGAAACGATGGAGGCTCTTCGTAGCAGACTTTCCTGAAATGCATTATTATTATTATTACTATGTGCATGCCCCCTGGTGACTGTACGTTACGGCACCGAGGCGGTCATATTAGAAGCAGCCAGAGGAAAGTGTAGCTTCGATGTCGTTGCGAAATTAAGAAATAAATAAATAAATAAACGCGAATGTTACGTCAGGGAGCTGGTTTAAATCCGAGGAGCTCAAATCAGATGAATGAATGCCCGGATCAATCAGCGATGCAGATATATCTGTCATGAGATTTATTTCCTTATTTTTATTATTATTATTTTTAATACAAGACGTTTGAAATCTGCAGACCTGCTTAAAATAAAGCCGTGTTAGATAGCTATCGTGAGCTAATAAAGTCATTTGTAATGAAATAATACACTATTACGTAACTCAGTCAATAATCAAATAAAACGGCTTTTAAATAATGAATAGTAATATAAGAACACGAATAAGATGCATATTAGATCGCACTGTATTGGATTATGAAGCATAATACAATGTTATTTATTAAACTGGAAACGTGAAATTACAGAAGCTGGTCATTTTTAGTGATTTCTTTACAATTATTCCATTTTTCAGGTATCATTTTCTTTGCTTTTATCATTCCTATATATATCATAAAATCCTATATATATCATAAAAAAATTATACATATATATAAATATATAATAATAAAAAAAATATATATATATATACATATATATATATATATATATATATATATTTTTTTTTTTAAGGCACATTTAAACGAAATCATGAGTGAAGCATAATCACAGAGAATCACCAGTAATAAAAATTATGGGAGGTTGAAATATGGTTTATAGCCTACCAACCCTACCTCTGGCTGTCAGTGTGAAAAGGGTATTTGAACATATTTACTTTAACTATGAGGGGTGAAAACCGAAACCCAAATTGATATAACCAATTTTTATGAAATTAAAGACGTTGATAAATCAAGTATTTTGATTGATACTGTAGGTCTTGTTTCTTGGGGTGGAGCATTTCTGTGCCTATTACTGAGAGGTGCTGGGCTTCACATTGTAAAAGTCCTTCTTGGATATTCCTTTTTTTTTCTTTTTTATTTAAATAAAACTGAGGATATGCTATTAAGTATTTTTTTATTTTAATTGTAACCCCAAGTCCATTCATCAGCCTTCTCCAGAACTATCAGCTCTGTTACTCTGTCCTTATCAGTGCCCTTCCAGGTGCCACCATTATGTGCTTCTCTACAGTTTCCTTCTCAAAGAGCCGTGATGGTTGACTTGAATGATGGGTGAAATCTCTGGGAAAAAATGAAAAAAAAAAAAAAAATGGCTTTTGGGTGAACAACCTGTTTAATCAGTCTGAAAGATTTTTTTTTTTTTTTTTATAAATCTGACTTTTTTCTTCCTCTTGCATCTCAACTAATCTGATTGATCAGAGAATGATCTAAAAAAAATAAACTGAACATTTACAGAAATATATGTATTTGTAAAATTGACTTTAAACATTACAAGCAAATTTACATCACAACAGCTTTATAAAATAAACGCGGGGACTCAAAAATGTGGGGATTCAGCCAGTGAGCAAGAAAGGGTGCTACACACATGCCGTTACTGTTTGATGTCTGATAAATAAACCGCAAACAGCTTATACTGAAAGAATATAGTTTTATTAAGCATTGTAGCTAAGTTTCTTCAAATACACCACGCCACAATCCATCAACATCCAATCAAACCCAACAGCAGCTCATTCTTTTGCAATCCATGAGTTAGAAACTCTGATCAACTTACATCAAAGGTTAAACCTATTCAGCTCTTGCAGGGGACTGGGGAATACACCATTTGTCTGGTCACTAGTGGAGGATGAGAGGGACAATTCAGAAGTTTGAAGAGGAAATGTTAGAGGACCATTCTGGTGTAAAGGAGGTACAACTTTAAAACAACACTGAAAGAAAGCACTTAACCGATTACTGCAGACGGTTAAAGTGTTAATCAGAAGGTGGAGTGTGTTGCTTTAAGCTACAATATGGAGTGATTCTGATCACAGCTGTCAAAGGGATTTTTTTCAGATATATTTGACTGATAGAGAAAACAACAACAGAGAACAATATTGTGTAAATTCACTACTTCAAAGTGGCTGATTACTCTCACCTTTTTATAATTAAATGCAACACAGGTCATTCTCACAAACAGAGGTCAGAACAAATCTTGTACAACAGTTAACTTTTATGGGCTATCAGTGATATTAGCTGTTTTTTTTTCATTTGCAAGTGGGCACAGTACCTGTGATGATAGAAGAAAACGGTCTACATGCATAATAACTACACACCTCTTAAATTGTGAACCATGCAGAGAAGGTTTTTTTTTTAATTTTTTTTTGTTGAAGCGATAATACTACAGCTCTAGATTTGATTCAAAAAGGTCAATATCAGAGTTTGACAGGATCTCGTGTCTGATTTTTAGAGCAATTTTTTGAAATGTTGCAGAAAAATGACTGAAATTATCTGAACCAATGGACTCGGTAGCTTCTATATGAACCAAAGTGAAATTGGACCAAGGCAGATGTGGTTGCCCTTTCCTTTTCTCTGTTACCTTAACAACAATAAACTGATAACTTATGCAAACATATAACAGTGAGTATCAACCCCATAAGAACTAAAATATTTCAGATTAAAGCTTTTGAAGCTTTAATGTTCTAATGCAAAGGAATAGTAGTGTTACATTAACAAGTGAACAACTTCTTAAAGTAGCAGTGAAATCAATCTCATGTTTATTGAGAAGGGTCTAAATTTGATCTCTCTCTTCTTTGTATTAGGAAAGAAAGTACACTGACTGTAGGTGTTTCAAATTCCCACAAAATCTAACTCTGCTCCACCTTTCATTCTTCACCCTCTCTAGAAAAATAGGCTTACTCTTCATTACTTAAGACAGTGGCCTCCAGACCCTCATCTCTATGGCAGCCACTGTCTGCATTTAGTGCATTTAAGTGAGGATTAGAATTGCACATCTTGGAGTCACATCTGAAGGCACTTTCAGGTTGGATGGGAGCCCTGCATTCCTCTTTATCTCCGTTGAGCTGGTGCGGTTCTTTGTCCTCCACACCATTCTCCGTCGTTGAGCCATCGCACGGTGCAGCGGAGGATTTTCTCTCCTCTGCTTTGGACCTCTTTCTCTCTTTCACTGCGTCATGCCCGGATGTCTGAGCAGGCTTATGAGAGGGCTTACTTGGCTACAAAAGAAGAGAGAGAAAAGGATTTTTTTTACTGATGACAAAGACAGTAAGGATCTGACGGTGACTTTGAGGATCCTTCTTTGAAATGATGTGCATATGGTGAAAATTTAGATGTGGGCAGAAGGTTTTTGTTACAAACAAAATGACTGGAGGGCAAATTAGAAGTTAATTAGCAGTAAAATTAAAGGGTTTTAAAAGGAAACAAAGACCTGCTGAGGGCTGTTTAGTTCCCACTCATCCTGCGCTGAGAGCTCCAACAATGGTGTTGGAATTTTGTTTTGCACTGTAATTAAACAGTGAAAAGAGCAACAGCTGTATTATGACCTTTGTCTAAAGTAAAACGTTACCGCGGGCGGACATAATAATCTCACATCCCTGAGAAAACAATCCTGCGGGGTTTTTTTTCCAGCTTTTTAATGAACTGTTATTGCTTTCATGTTCATTGACGGTCCATTCATTTTTATATTCTATTTAGGATGCAATTCAACAATATAAACCTAGCAGCATTATTGATCATTTACAGGCATTTTTTTTTGCCTTGGTGTATTGTAACAACTGGCTAGTAAGAGCACAACAAGCAAATAGAGAAGAAGATGACCTGCAGTGAATGGAGGGATGGGAAGGAATCGAACAGAATGATACAGACTACGGTTTAAATTACATGTGTCTTGCAGTGAACAAATGCTCTTTGTTGGTGTGGTCATTGGTATTTTGGACATCCCTAACTCGTTTAACATTTGTGCACTTGTCCAAGTTTAACACTCAGATTTTGCACCTTGTGCACAAGAGGAATCACCAAAACCAATTACCAACACAAGCTCACTAAAACATCATCTACGGTGAAATCAGGTATGTTTTACAGGAATTTTGTAATTTATATCTCTGTTGGCATGTAGTCACAGTGTCCCTCATCTAACACAGACCCTCACTCCCACCATTTGTTATATGAGCTGTCCTGAACTTGCGCAAGCACAGAGTGATAACATGTAAAGGTCTGGATCCTATGTTCCCAAAGAGCCCTTATATATAGGGTCAAATAGGTTCCCAGACAAAGAACTAGTCACAAAACCTCTTTTTAGCTTTGCCTGGTTTCTTAAGCAAAGAGACCAATGACAACTCAACCACTCTCTTCCAGCAGCCGCTTGTTTGTAGGAGAACCCTGACGAGTCGATAACCAAGTGCAGCAGATGATTTCCTTGAAGTAATCATCATTATAATAATTATTTGCACTGCAGACTGTACTACTATACTAGCACTGTAGTTCTTCTACCTTAGCGTCTTGGTCTGATAGCATTTTCATGAAGTAATGATCATAAATGTTCTTCCTTGAGCTGTGAAACTCCGTTGCACTTGGTGATCAACTCATCGGGGCTTCCTCACAACCAAGCTGCTGCTGGAGGAGAGTGGGTGAGTTGTGTTTAGTCTCTTTGATAAAGAAACCAGGCAAAGCAAAAAAGATGTCTGATGGCTAGTAATATGGCTGGGACCCTATATGTACTGTTGATGAAGTTAGGTGCTGTTCTGAGCATTATTTGTGACTATAGAGTGGTTTTTAGGTTGAGGTTTGCGTGTGGAGACATAGACCGCTGTGTATTGCTATCGTGCGGTCGTTGCTGAAGTTGGTATAACTAGAGAAGCAAGCAGTTGTCAACAGTTATCTCTCGAGGGGGTTCTGTTATGGTCTAAATCTGTGTTTTGGTGTGTTCGACCATAACAGAATTTTACGCCCGAATATCCCTTTAGGAAAAAAATAATTATTTTGACTCATTGTTTACATGAATGACTGAATTGAAAGCAGACTTCCGTCAAATTTTTCCAAGGACAACCTCATGATGTTCCTCTTGCCTAAAACTTCTATCTATCCTTTCGCATTCTCATGACTACTGGCTGAGTTTCATTTAATATTCGCCTCTTTCATCTTGTGTTACACAAATATTGGTATTTTGTAGGCATTTTTTTATACTTATTCGATGAAACTGTTGATCATCTTCTTTGATTGGAGTCTAGTTCACTTCAGTTTTTCAGTTTGTTTCAGTAAACTGAGGGACCATGCAGAACACGGTCAGAGCTGTGTCAGAGTCTGCTTTGTAGCTCTGTTTTGATGCATATATATAACAGCAAACCCGTATCTCTGTAAAGTGACAAATCTGCACAAAAATAAGAAATAAACAATGAATTCAACATGTCCCTGAAGACACATCTGGTTGAATGTTTTTTTTGAACAACATCAACTTGCATGTCGTTTTGCACAAAGGGCCCACTGTCTGAGGTTTATGTGTAGGAGTACATGTTTCAGAATCATTTCAAATAAATGGAGATCCACGAATGTGAGCCAAATCTGACCTTCCTCCCATGTCTGCCTCTGCAGCTTCTGACCACACAGACAGATGTTTTTTTATTGGCGAATTAACAACCGCTCTATCACTAAGGTGCACTTATCTACGATGATCATTATTAGTGAAAGCATATGTCTCCCATGTGGAGAGTGATTTACCTGACCGACTTACCAGGTACGCTGTCTGACTCTTGAAGACTCTTGTATGGTACCTGCCTCCGCGCCCAAACGTCCTGATGACAGGCGTGGAAATCACACCTCTGGGACGACTGCAGAGGGCAGAGAAAAGTATTCGTTGTTCACTTACAGAAAGGAGAAGATAGAGCGTAAAGTTTTCAAGATAATAAATCTTCTTTCTCTTCTTACCCTGTGTTAGGTCCACCAACAGAAACCACCTGGACTGGGAAGCCTCCTCTTCCTCGGCCACGTCGAGCTCCAGCCCACTGACCCACCACAGTGCCAGCTATCTCCAGCTTCCCACCCTGTGACGACATTCCTTGAAGTCCTGGAGTAATAAAAGAATAGCAATCATTCATCTCTGTTTATCTGTGGAGCACATCATTACAATGACCCCCTTTATCAAACTATCTGAATGTATGAGTGACTTTGACACAGTATGAAGACTCATGACACCAGACTAAATGGGCTTTTCCATACCCACCAGGCATCCCTCTGCCTCTTCCCTGAGGAGGCATCATAGGGGGAAAGTAGGAGCCACTAGGAGGGTAGAAAGGCATCCCGTGAGGGGGCGGAATTGGCGGTGGGGGGAACGGAGGAGGATGAGGTGGTCGGGTGAAGTTAAGACCTTCGAGGATACTTTGACGCATCTTCTCTACCTTTGCAACCAGTTCAGCCTGAAAAGAGAGAGGAACAACATATTACTTCCACTCATTCATGCATTTATTTGTACGAAACAAATGAATTTCTCCGGCTGCCTGAAGAGACTGCGCTCCATTTCTAAGAATGTTTGGCCTGCTTTATTTGTAAAAGTGGAGTCAGAACATTTCAAGAAAGCCACTTTCACAAAACATGGGAAATTTCACTAATCTTAAAGGAAAAATTGTCTACATGGATGGACTACTCCCTGAACACAACTGTTTTCGAACCGATTTGGAGTGGAAGAATGAATTCTGTTGGTTAGTGATCACTAGGGTTTCTTGTGAAAAATGGGATCTAGGTGAACTGTGTAGTCTTTGTGAGCATTCTTCTTTTTATCTAAAGACAGAAAGTCATGAAAGTGTGGAGAACAATGTGTTGATTTTACAGTTTACGGAAAGTCTTCCCATCTGCCTCTGTCTACAGGCCTGAAGAACTGTCATACTCAGTCAAACTCGCGGTGTACAAACAGCCCCTTATGTTGGCTAATCCACTTTGTTTGTACAGCGGTGAAGACCGTGATGGACAAGAAAATGTTGAAGCTGCTGAACATGATGAGACCATCATGTACCTCAGGCAGCTCTACTGTGCAGTATTTAGTTAAACTGTGTAACACCCTATGCAATATCCTACACTACAAACTGGTTTTGTATACACTTCCTACTCTCTGTTCACTATGCATGAACATAACTAATATCCTGAACACTCTGCACTTTGTCAATAGCTTTATTTTGAATATTCTGCACTTTTTACAAAACGTAATTTTAATCACAGAGTGCAGCAGATCATTTCCATGAAGTAATAATCATCATATAAATCATTTTGCACTGCAGACGCGGTTGTTCTGCCTTAGCGTCTCTGTTTGATTGCATTTCCATGAAGTAATAATCATAAATGTTCTTCCTTGAGCTGCGAAACTCCACTGCACTCAGTGATCAACTCGTCAGGGCTCCCCCACAAACAAGTGGCTGCTGGAGGAGAGTGGGTGAGTTGTGTTTGGTCTCTTTGCTAAAGAAATCTGGCAAAGTTAAAAAGATGTTTGATGGCTAGTACTATGGCAAGGACCCTATATGTACTGTTGATGAAGTTAGGTGCTGTTCTGAGCATTATTTGTGGCTCAGTTGAGGTTAAGGTTTGTGCATGGAGACGTAGACCGCTGTGTATTGCTATCGTGCGGTCGATACAAAAGTTGGTATAACTAGAGAAGCAAGCAGTTGTCAACAGTTATCGAGGGGGCGTCTAACTCGGTGTTATGGTGTGAAATATCCCTTTAAGGGGTAAACTTTAAAACAAACCAGAAAATGAAACAGAAATATGGCGGGCTGTAAGAGGCAGGAGTTTGTGATTGGAGAGTTAAAGCGGGTGTGTGTCTGTAAGGGTGAGTTCATCCAGGACAGCTGAAGTCTGCTGCCTTGTGTGATGTGTGTGTGTGTGTGTGTGTGAAGTTACCTGACCATCACAGAGGTCAATGAGCTGGGCCCTCTCCCTGTTGGCTTGATTTAGTTTACTCTGAAGCAGCTTGCCGTCAAAGTACATCCAGGGGCAGCAGTGCTCCCAGGGTATAGGCTGTCCACATGAATCGTTGGCAAAGAGAGCCATGTCCACCCCGCTCATGAACAAAGCAGCCAGCTGGACTCCTCGAGGGTCCAAGTTGTCGATCTATGGAAGAGGAACACCTAGACTCATTAAAAACATCCCTAATAAAAAACAATCAAAGAAAGACAACACAATCGTCTACCAGAGGTGCAGAGCAAAGCGCAGAGCAAGCGTAAACAGCTCATTCACTCCTGGCTGCACAAATACAGCAGTACACATCCTAATCCAGCCAACACAAAAAAGCCAGCAGACACAACCTAGATGTTCTGGCACAGCAGAGAGCAGACAGGCTGACAGAGCTACACACAGACAGACCACAAGGACCAAAGCGGACAGCTTGTGTGGATGGTTTATATCAACAAAAGGCCAAAATGAGAACAAAACACGAGCACTCTGAGACTTGATAAACCATCCACACATGACACGAGAACCCCTGCGAGTCACTTAAAGCTCTACACAAAGATTTATTTTAATGCAAAGCTAGAGCTTCAGGAACAACAAGCTCCAACAAAACAGGGTTTTGTGGAGCTGGTTGCTTTATCTGCAAAATATGAGGAGTGTCCAGAGAAACATTGGACAGGGGCGAGCTCATTGTCTCATCTATTTAGGTGAAATTGTGAGTATTTTAATACTTGAAGACTCAGACTGCAAAGAAATGAAAATAAACCCTAATGCAGACATATATGTAGTTTAAGACGTCTCTCTAACACTCCTCATATCAGTAACACTACACAATCACCTTCAGTTCCTGCAGCTGGTCAGGCTCATAAAGTTTAGGAGAAAGAGCCTGGGCTAGGAAAGCGTCAAGTTCGTTACGACGCAAAATTCTTACTCCTGGCCATTGTAACATAAACCTGAAGCAAAACAAAGAAGGTTAACATCGTTATAACTCTGTCTTAATGAATCATCCCTCACTCACTCACTCTCTATTATTTGACTTCACCCAGACATGTATCAGTGTGTGCCAACTGTGCCGGATTTCAGCAGTCAACTCACCGCAGCACACAGCAGAGCACCATGAGGGGTGTGGGGACGTTGGCCGGGTTCAGCATAGCCGGAGTGTCAGAGCGCATGCAAGCCAGGAACGCTCTCATCCTGCGGTTCTTGTCCTCTACAGCTTTCCCCAACCACAGCTTCTTCAGGTTCGGACAGGTCCACTCCCTGAAGGGTAGAGCCTCCACCAGCTCCGGAGTGTGAGGAGACTTGCCTTTGTAGGCAGCCCACTCTTTGACAAGGACGTGTGTATCTGTGAAGAGATCAGCATTAGTGCTCACCATCCTGGGATCTAAAATATTACAGTCATGTCATATATTGTGCTACAAGTTTTTGTCTTATGCTACAAGATTGTAAAACTCTGCAGCACCATCGCCATGGACAAAAAAGTTACTGTACAGCCCTGCAAGTGTACCTGGAAGAACTAATGCTGTCTTGAAGGCACCACGAACAATAGAACGATAGATAGAACGATAGATAGATAGAACGATAGATAGAACGATTGATAGAACGATAGATAGATAGAACGATAGATAGATAGAACGATTGATAGAACAATAGAACGATAGATAGATAGAACGATAGAACGATAGATAGAACGATAGAACGATAGATAGAACGATTGATAGATAGAACGATAGATAGATAGAACGATAGATAGATAGAACGATTGATAGAACAATAGAACGATTGATAGAACGATAGATAGAACGATAGAAAGAATGATAGAACTATAGATAGAACGATAGAACGATAGATAGATAGATAGTACGATAGATAGATAGATAGAACGATAGATAGATAGATAGAACAACAGATAGAACGATAGATAGATAGAACGATAGATAGATAGATAGAACGATTGATAAAACGATAGAACGAACGATAGATAGATAGATAGAACGATAGATAGATAGATAGAACGATAGATAGATAGATAGAACAACAGATAGAACGATAGAACGATTGATAGAACGATAGAAAGAACGACAGAACGATAGAACGATAGATAGATAGATAGAACGATAGAACGATAAAACGATAGATAGATAGATAGATAGATAGATAGATAGATAGAACGATAGAACGATAAAACGATAGATAGATAGATAGATAGATAGACTTTATTGATCCCAAACTGGGAAATTCCTAATATGTTATGAACTTAGTGAAAGCTGATCAGCAACAGTAGCTGGTTCAAAATATAATGTTGATTCAATTTAACTTAAAAAGGCCTGCTTGAATCATAATACTGGCGTTATTTCATACTGTGAAATTACATATTGTGTATCACGATAAAGCATAAGAATATCACGATAAGTGATATTAAGTGATTTGTCAAATGACCCAAAGAGTTTAAAGGCAAAGTGCAAAACACTGTATCAGAGCTGTAAGTCAATCAGTACTTGATATCAGCCAAACTCTTTCAGGCATGGGGAATCATGGACAAGAGTTGACTTTATTGACTTTAATTTCACATAACATAAATGAATGTTTAACCATCCTGCCCACTGCTGTAGAGCCGGCCTGGATGCTCTGTCCTTCCTGTAATTAGGCCACTCTTTCTCTGTAATTTGTCCAGTTATGCATTGTGTATGATCTGTTGTACTAATCAAGTACCTGACTGTGCTATGAGAACAGTAGACACAGATTGGTATTGTTGGAGTATTAATGGCAGTGTTGGCTTTCATTAGGGCACTACTTTAGTTCAACTCTTCACATCACTGGAGGCTAAGTAGGAGGGCTGGGACAGAGGTAATGAAGTTTCTAAGATAATTAATATATCTCCAAAACCGCCAATTTATGTGACCTTTCTTTTTAACAGATACCCACTAAAGAGAATTGTTCTTCTTCATTCAGCCATGTGTTTAATGCTGTGTGCAGGAGGGTGATAACACATCTTATGGCTTGTACAGAAAAAATACTTAGCAGTGCCGACTTGCGCCACTCCTGCATTAGGGTTTCGGTGAAGCATCCTAATCCACAGGCCAAAGCTATTGTTGAAAAGCATAAAGCTGAGGATCTTTTCTAAAAAGGGCCAGTCAACCTTATCAAATGCTTTTTCCGCACTGATGTCAGAGGCAATGACCGGAGCATCTGCCCCGATCATGAGTTTGAGGCACTTCTTCCTTTATCACTTCTCTGTCAATTGTTTCCAAAACCAGTTTATTGGCAGGTCTTTCTATCCGGTTTGCTTTTTCCTTCGTAAAAAATAGGCTTTTTTGCCCTTGTATGACTGAAAAGCTTTAGAGAAATATGCACCAAAAACTGCTGAGACAGGGAATCAACTCCACAACTAGTAGGTCAAGATCTTGGATGCCCACGCAGAAAAATATTAGTACCCCTATTTGGCTGAGATTGGGCTCTGGAAAATTACTGACACAGTGGAAAACTTATGATTATTACTTCATGGAAATGCAATCAGAGCGAGACACTAAGGCAGAAGAACTACTGCATCTGCAGTGCACGTACAAGATACACAAGAACTCTGATTGTATTTCCATGAAGTAATAATCATAAATGTTCTTCCTTGAGCTGCGAAACTCCGCTGCACTTGGTGATCGACTCGTCAGGGCTCTCCCAAAAACAAGTGGCTGCTGGAGGAGAGTGGGTGAGTTGTGTTTAGTCTCTTTGCGAAAGAAAGCTAAGAAAGCTAAAAATATGTTTGATGGCTAGTACTATGGCTGAGACCCTATATGTACTGTTGATGAAGTTAGGTTCTGTTCTGAGTATTATTTGTGGCTACAGAGTGGCTTTTTGGTTGAGGTTTGCGTGTGGAGACATAGACCGCTGTGTACTGCTATCATGCGGTCGTTGCTGAAGTCGGTTGACCTAGACAAGCGAGCAGTTGGCAATATTCATCTCTCACGGGGGTGTCTAACTTGGTGTTATGGGGTTTTTGACCATAACTTAAGTTTACGCTGGGATATCCCTTTAATGATATAAAATAAAAAAGAGCATAAGATTTAGACTGGTCTGCAAGTCGTCTTCACTCGTGTGGCTCAGTTACTAAAACAAACTCAAATTAAAAACTTCAAAACTAAAAAAAAATGAATGTCTTTTAGAAGAACCATCTCCATCCAATAAACTGCAGGTTATGTTCACTTTGAAAGTGTTAAAATGACAAGGCTAACCCCTGTGATAAGGCAAGAGGCCTTTCCTGGCTGTCCCCCTACCTGTGACCCTGAATGGGATAAGCAGGATATATAACAGATAGTATTAAAATACTGATACTTCATTTACACCCTGATCACACTTGATTTCACTTCAATGTGACCGTAACTTTCAAAAGACATTCAACGTGTTTGTGTAATGATTTTGTTAGATAAGTTTTTGTAAAAATAAGGTTTGAGTCCATCTCGAGAGATTATTTCTGAAAAGGGGGGGCAGCCATCTTATAATCAGGGTCATCTTATATGAAAGCCAGTCATGGTTTTTCTAGACCAACGATTCAAATCCTGGGAATACCGGGCCTTTCAGAACCAATTACCTGTTCTGAGACTCTTAATAAGCTCCTGTCAAGAAACCGAAAGCCTGGGGTGTGAAACAGTGACATGTAGGTGCTCTCTAACCACAGGACTCACATTCAGGGAGGCAGTTCTTCCTCATGGCGAGTCTCTCAGCCTTCTTCCTGGCCTCTGCCAGGCTGAAGAGTACTCCGTAAACATATTGACGGATGGGCCGAAACAGCTGCACTGCTGAAGGCAGGTCTTTGTTAGCTTCATCTTCAATGGTGACAGATAGCTTAATCTCTCCCTGCAAAGACACACTGTTACCTAGATGCTACAGGATGCCAGACACAGCTGACTGCAGAGTCCAGAGACCCCACAGGTCAAATACTGTCTGGGTATGCCTTTTGGCAAAACACAGTATTATTGTGCTGGATTTCTGTTGATCCAAACACTCACACTGACGGTTCTGATAAAGAAAAGTGTAAATGAGCCCGACCTTGGTGAGAACATGGTAGATGTACGGGTACATAAGGCCCTTCTTGTGTCTGTGCTCAGCCACCCTCAGTACTTCAGGAGCAACCGCAGGGAGAGGTGGGATGGTGATGTCCATGTGGTTCCTGGTGGGCATGGACAGAAGGGAGGGGATCTGTGGATTCACACTGTGGGGACCTGTGGACTGTGACCCTGGGCTCGAGGCAAAGGTTACACAGGGGTCGCCCTAAGAACAAAAAGGACACAATGGTTAGTTAGCCGGCAAGATGCCTGACCAGGCAGAGGGGGGTTTCTGAGGATTTACTCACTTTTGTTTGGTCCTCCAGGTCTACCTCTTCTGGGTTTTCATAATGTGCGGAGTGTCCGTTTTTCTCCCATCCTCCCTTATGGTCACTAAGATGACTGAACAACACCGTACATGTGACTCAGATTTTGCAACAGCAGCAACAAACCCCTGATCAAATGTGTTTCTGGCAAGGAATGAAAATCAACAGCTGTTTACTCGAGGAGTTAAAACGAGCGTCTGTCACTCCCATCAAGTGAGCACCAGATTACATTTTATTAAGATGACTACAAACCCAGAAATCCACCGCCACACCTGTATTTCTGGGTTGAGTTCAGATGTTCTTTTACTAAAATATGTCATCAGGAGTCAGGGTTTTGTTTTCTGAAAATACAGAGTAAAATGCTGATCTAAAGCAGAGTTGATGGACCACTTAGTGACGCTGAGGAACTTTCTTTTGATCGCATATATTTCCTCGTTCACTACTCACAACAAGACAGGGATATCTGGCTTTCAGATGAAATTTCAGAATGCACTTTGACCTTTACAGGTGAACTTAATTTGACCTTCTCTAAACTTTTGAATGCTCTTTTCCAGCTGTGTTTCAGTATTTACTGCATAAGGTGCTGTTCTCTAACAAGGTCATTGACCAGAAAACTCACAAGTGTCCGATCCATAAATCTACTTCTAAATGTTCCAGTTCAAGGACAATTTGTATTTTAACGGTCCTCTTCATCATGCTGTTCACATTTTGGCATCATGAGAGCAAGATGATACCTAACCCTCGACTTGCACCGCATCCAGAGCGGCTCCGCTGAGGAACGGCAGCAATTTTCTCCATCCACCAATTCCTACTGGATGTGTTTGTGAGGCAAATTTCGTGGCGGATTTCAGACAGCAGGAATTGCGAGAACTCACAAGAACCTGCGGATTCACATGCAGTCGTGCGATAATGAGTTGTCTGTATAAAGACAGCCACATAACCATATAAGCAGTTGATTGTGTCCTTCCAGAGGAGGAAATCCACTTCTAGACCTCTAGAATCAGCATCTCCTCATCAATGGGGTGACAGGAACTTCTTACATTTTCCATGAATTTGAAGTGTATATTTAGTTTAGCAATAATAAATCACATGTTGAGTGCAGGTGCACTGTAAAAAAAAGATGTATAGAAATACAGGAAAGAAGGAGTTGAGACTTTCTTCCATGACAGGAGATAGTAGCAGACCCTTTTGGATCCTGATCTGCGTTAAACTTACTTGGCAGTTGAGCTCTCTTCATTCTCCGAGGATGATGACGCAGAGGAGGCGTTGAGGAGAGGGGCCCTGGTGTGGATGGGGCTTTTGGTCTTGCCTGGGTGTACTGGAGAGGCCCTCTCGTACAGCGGTGTGTGCTTCCCTTCATTAGGAATGTTGCTGAAGCTGTTCTGCTCTGGGAGGTCTTTATCAATAGAGTCCACAGTAAGGCTGGGCTCCACTAAAGGCTCCATGAAGGGATAATGGACCTAAAGGGTAGAATGACGGATCAGACTTAGATCCATGTGAGAGCGAAGCTTGGTAGTAGTAATCCGAAACTGACGGTGCAACAATCAGGTGCACTATACTGTTTAAACAAACGGGATCATTTGAGATGAGGTGTTGTCCCCAATCATTGCACTACAAAGAGGGACATACTGACAAATTCATCGCTCTGTCTCTGTAACTACCTGCAGTGCCTGTCTTAGACACAGGAGATCATCCCTGTATTGATCTCAGACAGCATTTATATATCTTGAAGTGGTTGTTATAAAGCTGAACCTCCTGTTACTAGAACTACAAACTGTTATTTCTCATACCTCTGGTTTAATGGGCAGCGGCACCTGTGGAATGTGGAGCATCTTTGGAGGTGGCACTGCAGCAGGCACTCCCATGGATTTTGGTCTGACTGGAACAACAAATGAACGCAAATATGAGCCGGATATGTTTTTACCAGAGAGGAACAACAAGGTACGGTCATGATTAACTATTAAAATTACAGGGTTTTAAGAAAATGATGCGTTTAAAGACCCACTCCGATGAAAATCATGTTTTTCTTGCTGTCTACATGTTCATATGGCATTTTCCTGATGCTACAGGACGGATCATGAGAAAAGAAAATGTGAAATTGCATTTTTTAGCAATGCAGGCCACACTCGCAAAAATAGAGAGGATGATCGCGAAAAAGTGTGAAAGTTAGCGAAATGTAATGCTCGTAAGAAAGCTAATTATGATATTGACTTTCATAATGCCCCCAAAGACATTTGTGTCTGAGAGCTGAATAGTTCCTGTGTTACCTGCTTCTTCTACTACACCGGCAATGTTAGGCTGCAAGCTAGCATGAAGAGGAGAAGTGTGCAGAGCAGCGCTGTCTCCGCCCACGACTCAGAGGCAAATTGCTAATAAGCTACTGGAGCTCTGCAGGAGAAAAGCCCTTGAAAATGACACAGGTAACAAGATTTTGGCTAAAAAAAAAAAAAAAACTTCAGAAGCAAAACTTAAAGACAACTGAGAACACTTTAAGTAGATTTGTGTGATTTAAAAAAATGGGTCTAAATAGTAAAATATTGTAAGAATGCAGACATGTGGCATCTACTGAAGGCAACTGGTCTCTGAAGTCTTCACTTGGGGACAGCCCTGGCAGAAATGCATTTGACTGACAGAACAACACAAAGGGCACGATATGGTGACAGTATTGGCAGACCAGTCACGTATTTGTTTGCAAATCTCCGGCCTTTAATCAAATAAGCTACAACATTAGATTGTCTTGAATGGAAAGCCATCAAACAGCAAAGAGTGCACCTTTGGTCTCTACGTGGCCTTTTTCTGTCATCCTGTGTCTGTCTTTTAGGAGCATAGCCATCGAAATGCTCTCTCCAGCAAAAAGAAAACTAAGTTTTAACTCTAAGCAGATTTCCTGGTGCAAATTTGGATACCTCTGCATCTGTCTGCTCAATATTCAGTCCAAAGCTGCTGACTGCCAGCACCTTCTGTTTCCTAGTCAAGGCTTCGTGTTCAGACAGTAGTGAAATAAAGAAACCCACCAAACTGCAGAGGAACATGAAGAGGTTTGCTGGCGACTGAATAGTACTCCACTGCCTTCTGAAAGCGGACAACTTTGTCGTCACTGCACGACTAAAAGGAAAACAAGACAAACAAGAGAATTGTTAAAATTTCAGTCTTTGTTGTGTACTGTAGAAGTACAATACATGCAGAAAGATGCATGTTTTAAAACACTGTATATGTAGATAATAATAATAATAATAGATTTTATTTGTAACGCACTTTACATTTAAAAACAAATCTCAAAGTGCACAACAAGACAACAATAACAGTAAAAACCAAGCAACAGGGCAAAACAATAAAAAACAGTCAACATAAAAAACAGTCAGCAGATAAAATCAGATAAAATTAGTCCGGGTAGGCTAGATGACCTTTAAACAGAATGTCAGATTACAGTCTGAGTCAAAACTCACCGACATGTGTGCAGCTCTACTTTACCTACCTGTGAATGCTTGAAGATGTCCTTGGCAATGGCCTCTAGGTCGCTGATGTCTGGGATGTTGCGGACGTAGTCGGCCACAGCCTTGATCACAACATCACAGGGTGGGAGCACAAGCTGGTGGGCACGCACCTAAGGAGCAACAACACAGCCACTCCCATTACAAACACACATAATAAAGGAAAAGGGTCTTGTGCAATATTAAAATAAAACAGCTACGCTATGGAAACAAATACATGTGGAGATGCAACCTGTGACAGCCAGCAACAACTGAATCAAGTCATGAGAGGACTTTAAAAACATCCATGAATGATTGAATGGCCTGTCTTTGTCAGTGTGGTAGGCTAAACGGCAGTAAACAAATAAACTCACTGCCTTAGCCTTTGTCCACTTGCTGTAAAAGTTAATAATTGCAAAATTATCTGCTGCACTCAGTGATCGACTCGTCAGGGCTCCCCCACAGACAAGCGGCTGCTGGAGGAGAGTGGGTGAGTTGTGTTTAGTCTTTTTGATAAAGAAATCAGGCAAAGCTAAAAAGATGTTTAATGGCTAGTACTATGGCTGGGACCCTATATGTACCGTAGATGAAATTAGGTGCTGTTCTGAGCATTATTTGTGGCTATAGAGTGGCTTTTTGGTTGAGGTTTGCGCATAGAGACATAGACCGCTGTGTATTGCTATCTGCGGTTGTTGCTGAAGTTGGTATAACTAGAGAAGCAAGCAGTCAGCAACATTCATCTCTCGAGAAGGTGTCTAACTCAGTGTTACTATGTGTTGACCCTAGCATTATTTTATGCCAGAATATCCCTTTAAGGTCAGACTGAAGCACTCTTTTGTACTTGCGTCAATCCTAAAATTGAGTGTGGAGCTGAATCCAAGATCAAGAAGTTGTTAAAGGCCTGTAAATACACAGTTAGGAGTAGTGGTGCAATGGATCATCATTGATCCGTGATCCGTTCGGATCGACGTCATCGGTTCGGCACACACGTTACCCGCGGTTCGATTTCTGAAAAAAAAAATTTGGCTTCCCTGTCAACTATGATGAGGAAGGAAAGAGGTCAGTGGACAAAACTGCGAAGGTGTGTAGGCACTGTGGCATAAGAAAGCCATATGACAGTGGAAACACATCGAGCATGTTCACGCATTTGAAAGCGACATCACCCGGGTGTTTTAATGACAGGTGTTGTGCCGTAGACTGCACCCCTGCCGTAGAATGCACCCCTGCATCCCCTCCACTCGTTAGCTTCTTAAAGTGGAGATAATGATCTCATATTTAAAGAAACACGAGTATTAGATCATGACAACATGTCAAATGGAGCAGCAAACTTTCATTTTCTTTTTATGTGTCTCAAAAATGCAAATATAGAGGTGTACTTGGGTATAAACTGTACAGAAAGCTGTCCAGGTAGAGAGCATTATATTTTCGGGACAGCAATATTCCAAGGGCTGTTGTTTTTGGCTTCTTTGAATAGCCTGAATGAAATTATTACAGGCAAACGCTTTTGAATCCATCCAATGTAAGAAAAACTTGGATTATTTCGCCTCGTTATGTACTTTAAACCGCGCTCCCGTCAGGGGGTGCATTCTACGACAGGGGTGCATTCTATGTCACAACACCTGAGATAAAACGAAAGCTGGCCAGCAACCGCTCATCACCGCAGCATTTAAGCAGCCTCTTCCTGCGCAATCCGACCGGGTTAAAGCTATCACAAACGCTATCAGTGTGTTTATAGCTACAGACATGAGGCCATATTCAGTTGTGCAAACGAGGGCTTTAAAAACATGCTGAAAGTGCTTGAGCCACGTTACAATATCCCACCGCGCACATACTTCATTTTTGGTTCATTGTTACATTTTAAAGGAAGGAGATATGCCTATATATTGCACTTTAAGTTGTTTTTCATTAATAATTATGTTGAATAGAAGATATTACGCGTATGCACTACTTTTATATATTTTAATTCAACCATTTAAGTGTTTAATATACAGACAAAACTGCTTTTTGCTGATCCGAAAAATGATCCGATCCGTGACTCTTGATCCGAGGAACGATCCGATCCGTGAGTGTTGTGATCCGTTGCACCACTAGTTAGGAGTATCAGATGTTGTTTTCTCAAGTGTGTATCTTTGGTTTTTGTCTTGTTTGTTGTAAATGGAGCTGCTATAATACAAGGCAAACATTAGACCTTCTATCATCATTATTATAAAGAAATGAAGAGACACCCGTGAAAACACGTGAGCGTGCATGTGTGTGTGCTCTATGGAGGCCTGATGTGTTGTCATCTTGTAGCTTAATGTGATGTGTCCGTCTCAGTGGAGCTGTACATGTGAAACAGATGGCTTTATGTTTAATCACAGCGAGTCATTTCAAACTCAACAGCTGAACCATTTACACACAGTGCCCTGAAACAGCCTGGCACTTCTGTTGTACAACTGTTTGTCTGAGCTGTTCATTACTCCCCGAATATTCTATTTCTGTATACTGGCCAATGTAGAAAAAATCAAATAGAAGACACCTAGAGAGGTGGCAGCTGGTGCCTTAGAACGCAGAGTCATCAACTCCCTCCAAGCTCGTGGACAGCTCCAGATTGATTTGTTGTAATAAAGAAGTTTAGTTGCACAAGTGCTTGACCGTAAAAAAAGATGTTCATCTCAGTGCCTTAAACCTGTAGAGAGTCACTACGAAGAAGTACCCGCCATGACATCACCTACTGCCTTCTACCTACTTGTACACCACAGTAACAGACCTGCCAACTTTTTATGAGTACTACCCAACCCCCTCCCGAACCCAGGGGTGATCCCCACTGTCAACCCCCCAACCACCACCACTGAACTTGTTACAACACAACATTGCATTTTTTTTTAAATAATTGAAAAATGATTAAAACAGTTAAAAATAAAAACTGTCCATTTTGTGTTTCACGCTCGCTAGCAGAACTAACATGGCCTGCCTGCAAACATGCACTTCGGTCAAGCACTATAAACGTTGCCACATGGCATGCGGGCTGTGTTGCCAGGTTTGACAATGCCCCCTTTAGGAAGCAACATTAAGACCTAAAATTCTTCCTTTCACCTTTATTATTTGGGTGAAGGGAGGAGTATAATGTATGTTCATATAGCGCATTTGAAAAAATGTGTTGGCTGTGTTTCTACATTGGAAGCTACCATGTGCGCCACCTATATAGCTTGATGAGCCGCATGAGCCGCACGATGAGTAACCGTGAGCTAACGCAACCTGTTGCTCTTTGGTGACTTGGACATGCAGAGACATGGCCATCTCTTTCTATAGCTGTCAAGAAACTTTTGCTGCTTCCGAACCTCTTATTCAGGCGGTTCTGCCATTCCAACCAAGCCTACAGCAGTAAAATAAACCGAGGGGCAAAGCCTGACTAGGAGGGGCGAGTGCTTGAGTGAAAATGAAGCGTTCTGATTGGCCGAAAGCACACAGCGAGATCAAACAATATGCGTACTTTAGAACATAGAATCCTACAAGCACACTAGGAGGTTAAAATGCGTGACAAGTACACAAACTGCAAATATATTTCCCTTTGGGGATAAATAAAATACTGTGTTGTATTTATAAATGGAGCTGTAATTTCCAGAGTGGACATAATTATGAGATGAATATGACTGGAAACAACAATAAAGACCATTCATCCAGCCGGAAAATGTTAACTGGGGTAATTAATCAAGAGAGAAGTGGGATAATGTTCTAATCAGCTACAACCAGAGCAGTGAAATCCTGTTGGCCATTAAGAAACTCAGATTTTTGAGTACTTTATGTCCCTATTACAAACCAAAAGGCTCAGCTCAATATGTGTATAGATCCTATATTGAAAATAAAGACCACAGACTCTCCTTTGCTGAATAGGAGTACAAATCTAGTCTTTGTATCGAGTCTGGTCTTAAAAGCTTAGTAAAAAACAGCAAAGAAAACTGAGCCAGCACATATTTTCAAAATGTTAGAATATCCATACTCCAACAAGCCTTTTGAATCAATGTTATAACAGGACTAAGACGGGTCTCACTGTTAATCAGCTGATTATTCAGGGGCCTGCATGAACTCATAGGTCCACCAGTTTCAGTTGTTTCACATCGAGCACCTGTGTGATATGATGTCTGTGCTTCAGTGGAAAAAGCCAACATCACATCATTTCATGCATTAATCAATACTTATCAACCGGAGAATAACTATCTGAATGACAGTTTGGAACGGCTGATGTAAAAAAAAGATTAAAGACAGGACTTCTTCAAGTGACAAAATAATACAGACAAGAATTGAGCAAGGCAAAGCCAGACATGAGTCTAGCTCCAACAACTCTACATCCTTTTTCTCATCATCAAAAGACATCATCCCAAAAAACATCACACAGCTGAAGTAGTTTGAGTCATAGGTTAAAACAAATTTCAGTTCAAAAATCAGTGGAACTTTCCAGAGGGCACACAGCATGGGATTACCAGTGTGGTAATTTGTCACCTCTGTTGAAATCTTTACCTTCAAAGATGCTAATGGATGCTCTGGACCAAGTAAGCTCCAGTGAAAGGCAGCCAAGTCTTCATCAGGCAGTATGTGATTTCCTGTAAAACACAAAACAGCATATCTGTTTGAGCAACCCTCATCTCAACTCCCAGCACCAACTCTCATCTGTCCAGTGGGTTCACACCAACCTAAAAGCGATGCGAAAATGATGAAACGATTTGGGTTGAGATCAAGCTGCCGTGCCACTTGGTGCATCAGATACTGGCTGGTGGTGAGGCTTTTGCCGTTGCGACTGAGTTTGAGGGAGTGCGCGCTGAAGTAGCACGGGATGTTGCACAGAGCGTAGTCGGAGTCGAAGGCCACCAGGCCATGGAAGCCGTTCTCCCTGCATAAGGCTATCACTTCCAGGTGGTGGTCCTCAATGCTCTGGACAACCTGAGGAGTGGCCCAGACAAGAATAGAGCTTTAGAAGGTAAAGCCTCAAATAAACCTCTTAAACAGACATGGTGCATTAGGCACTTAAGAGAAAGCTAGAGGAACAGGATTACAAACCAGGTACAGTCTTGTTTGAGCAGCTCTTAGTCAATAAGCCCTACACTGCTGATTGGATACTCAAAGACAGGGATTTAAATAACAGGCTGTATTTGAATCTTACCCAGAGGATGTGCCAAAAGAAACTGATCCAGCATCACTTTATAAATACTCACACCATAGATAGATTTTTTTTTTTGATGACAGATACATTACAACATTGTCAAAATAATAATATATCACTAAACCATTTTTATCAGCATCATTGGGCTGACATGCCTAAACAACCTAGCACTCCAACTTCAACCAGTCTAAAGGAAAACTAGCCTTTGCAACTCCTCATGGCTTTTGTTGCAATACCCTGACTCATTATGTAACCCTTTGGCCAATCCCAGGTCCTTTCAGAAAGAGGGGCGCTCCTGTTGGCTGTGCTCTGTAAATCCAAATGTGTCCATACCCCTGTAGGTAGCAGATGTGAAAGCTTGATTACAGGGAAGAAAATCCTCGTGCAAAGCAACCCAGAAAATAGAGCGATCAAAAACACAGTCTATGTCATTTCTGGGTAGAGTACAGGAACTTTATGGTGTCCTTCGCACATCTATAAGTGGCTGGTCGCCATACCTTTTCTTTAATATTGCTGAGTGAAAGGATAGAGTTCTTAAATGACACATTTTTTGTGAACCAAAACTGCTCTGAAAAACTAAACTTGGGGAAACATTTCCTAGATCTTAAATTTGCATTGCCCACTGAATGGTATTGTGAGGTATATGACCCTACCTGAACATTATTCTAATAGCTAATAACGAAAAATAACAATTGACAAAAATATTGCATGTGATGTGGAGCAGCAAACATATACTGTATATATACCTATTGATATGAAACATGATAAAAATGACCAATAAATAACCTTCCTGTAGGAGTTTCTGTATTTTGTAGAGTTCCTGTATTGATAATCTTTACAGGCTGAAGCTAATCTTTCACGACTGTGATTTATTCACCTATTTCAGTGAATATAACTTGGCCTCAACCTTTAAAAAGTTTAAGATGGCCACCACAATTCCTTGATGCTGGGGGTCTAAAAGTCTAAAAAACATTGAGAAGGTCCGTTTAACCAAGAATTTCATGGATATTCACACTCCACAGGTAGAAATCAGAAAATCTGGTGATGTTGATATTATCATGTATGTTTTTATGAGACTGCTTTTGTCCTTATTACCTCTCCAGTCCAGCTACTTTGCACAAAGACGGTACAGTGTGACGTTCCTACAATATTTGCACAGCAACACACCTTACATGTTTAAAGTTATCCAGCCTTTGTCATAATGTTGGGAGCACACCTTTACAGCCTGAGTTTTGCCCTAAAATCATGAGGGGTTGAATATGAAAAGCAGGCCTCTGACTTCATCACAGACCCCCCTGGAGGCACACTGGTCAACTTGGTGGAGTTTGAGGTTTTATCGTGGGTAAAGCTAGCAGTGAAGACATGGTGGTGTGGAGCTAATAGGCTAATCAGAGAGCCTGCCCATGAGCCCAAAAGTGGCCCGGCTCAACAGGCACTGCCAGGCCGATTCTTCACTTACCCCGACGCGGAACCTGAGGAGTGCCAGTCGGATGCAGTGGGCCATGCACACGGGGGGAAGAAACCAGACTTTCGGGGGTGGAGTGCCCTTGTTCTGGACGTGGCTGATGATCTGCTGGGCGGTCTGTCTCTCGTTCACCTGTCGCTTGACCCACTCGTGAAGACGGCCCTTCTCCAGGGCGCCATTGAAGCACACCAGGAGCTCAATGTTCCCGTTGAAGCAGGCCTGTGAAAGGGCGGCCAGGTAGCCCAGCATGTGGTTCCACTGGCCCCCGCTAACCCAGTCGGTGTAGAAGCCTCCGTAGAGCCGGTGCAAGCAGTTCTCGGCGTCCACCAGCAGTCTCAGCGGACTCTGAGGGGGTCTCTGTCGGCCACCTCCGACCATGCTTCCCCGGGCTAGCTTCTGGAGCTCCACCGGCACCACGGCGCTGGGGCAGTGTTTTTCAATGTAATCTAGGAAACCTTGTATACCCATGTTATCAGAGGACCTAAATATCAGAGGAAATTCAACCGAATGAGTTGTAGTCCGCCTGCCCCCTTGACAGCGACTGACAACCGGTTGGTAGTTGAGGATATTGCAGGAGTTGAATTGTTTTCAAAAGAACCGACATATGCTGCTATTTAGTCATCTTGAGTTTTGTAGTTTTTTGGCTCATGGCTTCCAGCTGCCATGTGTCGCTTCACGGAGCCATGTCTGAGGTTAGGAGAGTGTGACCAGAGTGAGAGGAGAAGGAGGAGGAGAACGAGGGGAACACATGACGACACGACGCAAAGGCACGTAACACAGACACGCGCAGAGAGCAGGAGTGTTCGCTGCTGCTCACTTCCGTGTTTGTTTAGGCATCTACAAAAGTCAATAGAAGCTACTCTTTTGCAAATTAGAAATGAATAAACTGAAAAGGCAAGACCTGAAATAACTGGTTGTCTATTTACCAGACTGACCAAATGGGAATAATTTAGGGGTAGCAGGATTGTTGGTGAATATTTTACTGTAGAGTCACTGCTCCACAGGTGCTCCGTGTTTTTTGTTTTTTTCTTCATTTTAGTTCATCCACACCTTAGTACTGTGGCATAGGTCCTTTAATCCAGTAACCCTCAGCTATAAAGAGCATGAAAACATAATAGTATTCAGGAAATGTTTTTCAGGAAATGGAAATGTAGAAGCTGAATAGAGAGATCTGAAGAGCCTTCAGTGACTGGAGTCACAAAAACTGCCTCCTCCTCAACACCTCAAAGACAAAGGAGATGGTCATAGTCTTCCATAGATCCAAACCCCCTCTTCAGCCAGTGAACACCTGTGGAGTGGACATCGAAGTGGTGGCATCATATAAATACATAGGTGTACATCTGGATAATAAGTTGGACTGGTCTAAGAATATAGACTTCATCTACAGACAGGGGCAGAGCCGCCTCTTTTGCCTGAGGATTCTGATCAAAAGACATTTGTAGTAAGATGCTGCAGATGTTTTATCAGTCTGTGGTGTCTACAGTGTTCTGTTCTACATTGCAGTCTGCTGAGGAGGAAGCATCAAACACAAAGATGCAAGACATCTTAACAAACTGGTGAAAAAGGCTGGCTCTGTGGTTGGACTCAAGCTGGACTCAGTGGAGGATGTGGTGGAGAGATCTACACTGAGGAAGGTGGAGACTATTCTCAAGAACATCGATCACCCACTTCACAACACCCTGATGGACCAAAGGGCCAATGGTGGTGGATGGCTCCTCTCTCTTCGCTGCAGGACAGCGATACAATACAATACATAGGTAATAAAAATAGATAAATAAAAACAATTAAAAGCAAAAAAAGCAATAAAAAGAATAGGAAACAATGCAATAAAATAAAGTAAAAGTGTCATCACTCTACAGGGTATTAAAAGCCAGCATAAATAAATACGTTTTCAATCGAGATTTGAAAAGGCCCAGGTCAGAAATAAGTCACATTTGCGATAGGGAGCTTATGGGGAGACATTTTTGATGCACTTCATTTAGATTTGTTCATATAATTTAAAAAAAAGTGAAAATGAAGGTTATTAATGCCCACAATGCAGGGGAGGGGTTCAAGAACACAGCAAAGCGCTGTCAGCTTGTAGTTTTCACAGTGTGATATATGATCATGAAATTGAGGGGAACTGTCGAGGTCAAGACAAGATCTGAAAGACCAAAGAAACTCCTGGAGACAGCAGCTTGTAGGCTGGTCAGGAAAATAAATGAAAACCCACATTTGACTGAAAAAGATCTGCACCATGATTTAGCAGACTCTTGTGTGTTGTATTTTATTTTCAGTTCTGAGTATCACATGATGCATAATGAATTAGTTTTACTATTGCTAGATTTTTTAAATTAATTAAACAACAAATTAAAGAAATAAAGATTGAACAATATATTTTTTTCTCAGTGTGATACAGATGTAAGTTTAGAGAGATAAAAAAATGAGCCAAAACATTGAGCCAAAAATGTTTTGAAGTCAAAACCTCACATGGCTGCTAGAGGGCAGCATGTGATAAGTTGCCTATTGATTGTGTCGAGTCAGTAAATGGCAAACCTGATATTTTAAAACTTTGTTTTCTCTTTGCATGCCAGATTTGTGATCAAGAATGTGTGAAACAAGTGAGAATTAAATCCGCTCTGAGAAGACATGTCCTTTCTACACACTGTGCTTACTGTAAACAGCTAAAAGCCTTCCTGACTTCAGAACACATATTTTATTCTATGTTTGCTTTTCATGCGCATCTTTCAGTCAAGCCCAGGACTTCAGTACAGTCTTTTTTTGAAACCACATCAGAACATTAAGCCCAAATAATACAACAAATGAAGTCTTTAACAGCGTCTTTCTCTGGGTATCAGAAGTGGCTGAAATAACCAGGTCGGAGGCGCTGGTAATAAATGAGCTGTTTGGCCTTTGCTGACCATGAAAAAAACTACATGTCAACAAAACAGTTTGTATTACATATTATATCTCCCTAATTTATTTATTAATCATGAGCAATATCATCCATTATGTTATTCAGCAACTACACAAAAGTCTACCTACACACATCTGTACCTGTTTTTGTTGGCACTGATGTTTTTATATTTTTTATACGAGTCTTTTATACTGTTCTTGTCTTGCACTCCTCTTCCTTTTTTACACTCGTTCTTTTATCTTTATTTATTTGTTTTTGTACCTGGCATGTGTGAATGTGTATGTTGCGTGTACTGCTGCTGTCAACAATGTAAATTTCCCCACTGAGAGATGAATAAAGGAATCTATCTATCTATGTATCTATCTATGTATCTATCTATGTATCTATGTATCTATCTATCTATCTATCTATCTATCTATCAATCTATCTATCTATCTTAAAAAGTTATTCTCCAAAATAATTTTCTCCCTTTTTTGCTGGAGTCCAAACACAACCACAACCAATTTGTCAATTAAGGGTCGCAATCTAGGGTGGTGGTTTGATAACACTTTCAGTGCCCATTCCTTTGTATATATAGGTCGTCCCTGTGGCGGTGGTTGCTGGTTTGACCCCTGACCATGAGGCTTTATTGTGTGTCATCCTCCACTCTCCGCTCCCCACATTTCCTGTCTGTCTTCAGCTGTCCAATCCAACAAAGGCTAAGATGACTCAAAACCAAACTTCGATACCACCCACCCCTCTACACACACACACTCAAGCACATTTCCCTTCATTTTGCCAATGAGCCAATAAGAAGAAATACAGGTTCTCTTACGTTCTAATAATTGGACTGACTATGGACTCAGAGGCAGAGAGACGCTGTTGTACGTTTGTTATTCATGCCCATACACAACTGTAGACTTACATTTAAATGAAGCTTTGTACATCACTCACAAGCAAAGTTTCCCATAGTGGTTTCTTGTCTTAAGCAGAAGTAGGTGGTGAGTTGAGTAACACTCTAAAAGTAAAGCTCCACCAATCCCACGCTTCCTTTTGTCCTTTCGTATGGGGCAGACAAAAAAGCCCCTGTGTCTCCTGCTAGACAAATTATTTCCCCCGTCAAACATGGCAGAAAATGAAACAGAGTCTCTTAGATTGATCAGTCACATTCAGTTTGTAAACTAGGACTATTAGCATAATATTGTTATTAACGTGATTAGTTTAAATGCATATAAATAATGCTCATAGCATATTTAAAAATCAGACATTGACAGTTGCTAAACAGTTATTTTATCATTAAAACTCGATTATATAATACGCTTGAATTTTCACGTCCGTGCAACAGCTCACTCTGACGACACAGCGACAGCACATCTGCTTCAGAAAATATCAACTCAACTGCAAAAGAGTTTTCCATTTTTATTTTAATATTACAACGTAATAAAAACATAGTTAACACTCAGACCTTAGGAAAAGTTCAGGAATGCATAACACATTTTGATAATATTAACAGAGATTTCAAGTGACAACTACTCTAGTGAGAACAATTCATAATTAATAAATTTAAAATAACACTTATAGAGCAAACAGCATTTGAAGTAAATGAAATTACTGAGAACGATGTAAAAAGGTTACATAATAAAGCTCAATTTAAAACTAGCTTGAGTTCAACATCACCAATGTGCAATTAATAAACAAACTGTCCCATAATATATATATATTTTTTTTAATTTTTCAAATTTTATTACAAACAAATGTCAATTATTCTGCTTGTCCCAGCAAGTTCTCTTAACATTTAAACCAGCACCTGCTATAATTATAATGACAACATTCAACAAACACTTAAGGCTGGTGAAGCCTGAAGATAAAACTAAAGAGTGAAAGCAACAGCTAAATAACTCTGCTATACAAACAAATCAGTTTTTTTCTTTTGTTTGTTTGTGTGTTTCCATGTGTGTGCTCTCACAGGTCGAGTGATATCCTAAAGTGCTGTGCTCTTTGGGCTAGTTCCTTGGCAAACTCTTGGGCCTCATACAGAGCTTGGGCATCAGGAAAGTGCAGCGCGGCCTTCTTGGTGGCCACAGCCAGCTGCTTCAGGAGTGCACACAGGTGATTGCTTTTACACAGAAGGCTCTGGCTGGACCCTCCTTGCTGGGCCTCCCTGCACAGAGTGTCCACTAATCTCTGGCCCACCATGATCACCAGTTTACTCTGTGAGATGAATCGCTCTGGAGGCTGGCCATCCTGAAGGCTGCTTACGAATCCTCTGATGGCCTTTTGAAGGGCGCCAAAGTAAAGCCTGCAGTGCTCAGACAGGGAGGGTGGTGCTTGTTCTTCTGATTCGCTGCTGGAGGACTGAGTAGTGGAGTCAGCCTGTGCAGAAAAGAAAACACCAGAGGGATGAGAAGGGCTTTGTGTCTTCATTTGATGAGAGCCTAAATTCTTGATAACTAGCTGTGTAAATTCTCGTATTCAAAGGCAAGTTTGTTGAACCCTAAACTCACATGTGCCACATCGGAGACCGGTGTGCCATTTTCTTTTGGAGTCTCCTCCACTTCCTCCTGCTGCTTTTCAAAATCATTTTTTGTCTGAGGAAAAAGAAACAATCACATTATTACAGTCTCAACTCCATCAGAGTTAGTACAAGTAAGAGGTTGTTAAAAAAAACACATTTTCAAATCATTTAAAGGTTGTATTTAATTAATAATAGTGCAGGAGACAAATAAAATGTTGACACTGAAAAAATACACAAAGAGTTGGGCTGTGTCTTGGTTGACTTCTTCTGTGAGCAAAAAGGTTATATGTCTAATGATGAAAACTTAACAACTCTATAACTCTCACAATTGTAGTATGACAGCTTTTTTTCCATCCCTTCTTCTCCTGTTGAAATTTTTTTAACTACCAGGATTCCTACGACATATTTCTCAACCCTCTCTCAGTCCGATTAAGGCATATACATGGAAAAAAATATCCATTCCCAGCAGCTAGGGCTGTAAAGTCCTAGTCAACTGGTCGACTTTTTGTTCGATACGTACGGAGTTGACCAAAATTCTGATTGGTCAGCTCAATTTTTTCCACGCCAATTTACAGTCCATGGTTGATTTCACCAGGAGGAACGTACCAAGTGCTAATGGGGGTGTTTTCAGAGCACCCCTGTTTCACAGGTAACAGCCCGTCTTAGAACACTCCCCTTGTTTTCATCTGCATCCACAAATGTGACTCAATGCACTACCATGCAAAAAAAAACAAACCATATAAAAACAAAATCTTGAAATTTCAGCAACTTCCCTGGTCCCAAGCTCATCTGAGATGGACCGGGGAAAAGTGTAAAACTGTCCTGTCATCCAAGAAATCAACATTTGACATTCGTTTTGGAAGTCATGAATGCTGCATCCTGTAATATTCTTTCTCATCTCCAAGGAGAAGAAAGGCCATAGGGCTTGTTATTAGGGCACGATCTAAAGGCCAACATCTGTGATGGTATAAAGCTACATATATGCTCATGGCATGGCAAACTCATAGTTTACATATTTGAAAAAAAACAACAAAAAAGAACAGACATGTTTTGAAGAAACATTTTTGTTTGTTTATGGTGCAATCCAAACGATGCTGTTTACTAAGAAGATTTTGCATTGTACATCAAATGGCCCTATAGAAGTAGATAAGTAGAAATAAGAGTCTGGGTACCAGTGGCCTGCCTGCTACCCAAAGTTGTGACCCGTTGACACCTTTGCAAACATAGTGAGCAGCTCAAAGCATGTATCGGACATGAACGGGACAATATTTACTCTAAAACTTCAGAAATGGGTCTCTGTGGTTCTCAAACGTTTTCATTGTGTTGTTAGAAGAAGAGGTCAAGCAATACAAGAGTAAATGTGCTCCTGTCTCAACTGTTTAGAAACACGCTGCTGGCATTAGTTTTAATATGAGCACATTTTTTCATCATATATTTCTTCAGTTTGAACATTTGATATGTCGTCTTTGCACTATTTTTAATTAAATACAGGTGTTAAATGATTTGCAAACCATCATACTCTTTTCTTATAATCAACCCCTCAATCGGGGTTTCACAATGTAATCCATCTTTGTAATTTTGTGTTTTAAGTTCATAAATTAGTTATTCCAGTGATGTGTGTCTCAGAAGATGTTTTTACCTGCAGCTCAACATAGTCATCATCATCCTCCAGGTCTTCTCCTTGCTCCTTCACATCAGGACTTCTCTTCACATCTGTCTGGCTGAGACGGTCTGACTCTTTCTGAGGGGCTCTAAACAGAAGTTTGCCATTAGCGTTGATGATTGACACCAGGCGCTTGACGTCTTCTGGAACAGTCCGTGCCACCATGACAAAGCGCTCTAACTGGTCAGGGGTCTGGACCTGCTCTGGGTCCTGACAGAGCATGTTCAGGGGCCAGCCAGCCATGTTCAGAGCACTCACTGTTTGTTGTAGGATGATACCTGAGTCTTCGATGATGGACAGCTGTTTGTAAAGCCTGGTCTGGAGGTTGGTATCTGTCAGGCGGCGGGCATTGCCTTTGACATCGAGGGCAAAGTTTAGGAAGCATGTTAGAGAAGTTACAATCCCATCTGCTGCTTCTTTGATCTTCTCTAAGTGTTTTCCCAGATGGTCTCTGCTTCTCCAGTGACTGCTGACAAAATCCATGAGACAGGGCACGGCCCTACAAACACAGTCCCGCAGGTCCAGAAGTCTGCGACAGGCCTCGTCCTGCCTGAGCGTTACTTCTCGCAGGGGCTCTGGAGAGGACGAGCTCAGAGCCAGAGAGTCACATGAGCTGGTGGAAGAGCTGGAGGCCGTACTGATGCGTTGGCTGTCTGCTGCAGAGAGGCATAGGGTTTTAACTCGTTCATCATCGTCCTGCTTCAGTGACTCCCTACTTCCTGGTAGGTCATGGAAAGATGTACAGGCGAGGAAGTTCCTCATTCTTTGCAGACGTACCCTTTTGAGTTCATGAGCATTTTTTGAGTCACCCCTACACTCCAGGGGGATATGATCTCGAGGGGGTTCATTAAGCACTCTGACGTGGGGTTCCTGGGGAGGAACAGCATAAACTGAGTCCTCTGTGATCTTTTGAGCTGGAGGCTTGTCATAAATGGGAACCCTTGGCAGCACTTTAGGTGGACTTTCAAAACTGCTGGGCTTTGGTATATCATAAAGTGAGGGTGCTGGACTGCCTCTCTGGATGGGCAAAGGGTGTGCTGGGAGATTGTCATAGAGCTGCCTGCAAACAGCTCTGGATGGCATGGTGTCAAAGGGACTTTGGGGTGGGCTGTGTTTCTCAGGACCCACAGGCACATCGTAAATCCACTCAGGTTTGCGGGGGGTTGGAAGGGTGCTGTATCCAGCAATCCTTTTCTGTGCTGCTTCTGTTGCCGAAGGAATGGGGATGTCATAGTTTGGATCCTGATGTAAAGGTGGTGGGACCGCATACACCTGTGGACAGATACAGGACTATGACTATCATGATTGTGCAGAAAGAGGGAACTTCGGTAGTTCAGCAGATATAAGAGGGCTTGCTAGCAACCCTTACGGGCTCTCTCTTTACATTCATTGTAACAACCATAGACTGTATCAAACAGATGAAGGCTGCAAAACCCAAAGATCAGGGTTTGCGTAAAGACAAATCTGACAAGGTTGATAAGCCGCCACTAACGCAGTAGTGTCTACCAACATCTGTCTGCTTTAACATAAGTTTTCCTCAGATGTTTACTCTTAACAATTTCTGTCTACCAAACTTAAATTACATAGATGTCTCCCAATTGGATGATCAGGGGAATGTGATATTGACCTGTATCGTATATGGGGGGTTGATTGCAGCTGATAAATGAAACATTATCGACAATCTTTCCAAAGTAACTTTAGCAGAAATGCTGACTCAAACCAACTTTTTGTAAAGCTGGAAACAAGGAAAGAGTTCACCTGCCAAACAGCTAGTATAACGCACCATCCACCAGTGATGACCACCCGACCACCTCTATTTATGCATAGTTCATGTTAGCAAAACTAAGAAGTTATAGGAAAAAACATTATTCATTAAATTGTTAAGAATTATGAAATATAGTACAGTGTCCAAAATATTATTTATCTATAGATTCATTCATTCATTCATCTATTTGTTTGTTTGTTTGTACAAGGCGGCAAAAAGTGTCTTAGCTTTTGAGCAGACACTCAAGACACTCACTTTCAACACTGGAGGTTGACTGGTACCAATAAAGTATCACATCATCAAAGACAGGAGACTTTCCTAAATCATGCTCGGATATCTCTATCTGCATAAAGAGTTGCTTGAAGTTCCAAGTACAAAGACTGTTTCCTTTATAGTGGGGGCCCTAAGACACATTTCACTTCAAGTCATGATACAAATGTCCCCTTTGGTATGGAAGTACCTTAGGGTCATAGAAAACATTTTATCCAAAGAGACATGTTAGATCACCCTTCAATTTTTTTTAATAGCCATTTTAAAAATAGCTGCCGACAATAAACCGCTTATACACCAGACCCCATATCTTTTCTTCTGTTAGAGCTATAATCATAATATTGGTGTCAAAGTGCACATTTTTGGGGTCTAGGAATTCAATTAAATAGGTTTCAATGTAAAAAAAAAAAAAACAATGCTTCATTAATTACAATGACAGTAGGGGGTAAAATATGCTAATTTCATGAAAGAATGTACGTTTTGACAGGGTAACTTACCCCCACCCCTCCCCCTAAACTGAGATTTACTGTTCCTTTGGCTTGGAAGTACCTTAGGGCCATAGGAAACATTTTATCCAAAGAGACAAGTTAGATCACCCTTCATTTATTTTATAGCCTCTTTGGATAAAATGTTTCCTATGACCCTAAGGTACTTCCATACCAAAGGGGGTATTTGTATCATGACTTGAAGTTAACAGCTTATTTTTTGGGCTTAGGGACTCCACTATTAAACACAGTTTTGATTTAATGTGATGTGAACTGACTCACATAAGTGTCTCCTGGACTGCTGCACCTTGAGCTCTCCACAGCATCAAATCTTTTCTCCAGCACTGACATTGGGAGTAGAGAGCTAGTTTGTGGTGTGTGCCTTGTTGAAGCCTGTTGCAAAATGAACACAACAACAGTTAAGACAATAGGACCAGTACTCAGTCACCCAAGTGATAGATTATCCACAAACACTCTCTAGTTTTATGTTGTGTAAAATTAAGGCTCTTACGTTGAAAAGAGAAGCCCGTCTTGCTTGGTTTGGGACATCATAAACCTCCCCTTTCCGACTGGACACCATGCTGAAAAATGAAGCCTGCGGACAAAACAGACAGGATGTGACATTGGAGTAGACTTGCAACACTTGCACAGCTTTGATCATAGCTGCATCTACCTCATTGACCTCTACGTGAAGACGTTTATGGAGACAGTATTTGCTCTGGAGACTGCCGAGAAGCCCATCATGCATGCACTTTGCCAATTAACCCAGCTCTATAATAGAAACCATACTGCTCATTGAATATAAGGTGGCTACTGCCGAGGAGAAAAGGACTCCCCTAGAGCAGGAGAGGAAATGGTGAACATGTGGGCATATTTCTCCCCTCCTTCTGCTGCATAGGCACCTATATACACACCTCTGACTTTCTGGGGTCTCTGGCGGCAGGGGCTGTTGTTAGCGGTTAAAAGTGTCTGAAGTTTGTGTCTGTTTGTCTTTTACTGGCCCATAAAGACCCCAGAGCTGCATGCCTGTCCCCATGGAGAGGCCCCTGGTCCCCATCTGCAAGCTCTTTTGCCAGCAGGGGGTTAGCAGCGTTGCATTTCTGCCTCTCTAATCATGAGTGAACACTTCCCCAAGAAAAGGGCCAGGTTGACCTCAGAGTAACAGACACACCAACATCTACATTTATCTCTATTTTGTTTCATTCTTATATTCAGTCATCCTTTAGTAAGTGAAATTGTTGCTTGAGTTTACCTCAGGTCCCTCTGGGCTGTGTTTAAGTGCTGATGGGACTGAAGCAGACAAAGGAGTGGAAGGCACCTTGTAGATCATGTCCATGCGCTCATAGGCTGGGCTGCTGGAGGGACGGGGAACACTCGGGATTTGGTAGATGTTTTGCACACTTAGATCAGCTTCAGTGTCAGTCTTTTCATGTCCTGATGGACCTGCAGCAGCTCCAGTTTGTTGCGGTAAAAGCTGCAGTCTATTTGCCGGGGCCAGTCCCTGCCGTCCGTGAAGAAAACACATCCACCATCCGCTGGTGCCCGCCACATTTTGATTCATCACCGTTATGATGTCCCCCTTTCTGAAGGCCAGCTCATCTGCACATTCTGCTGTGTTGTCGTACAGAGCCTTTGCAAGTTTCTTCTGTAATGAAAAAAGAGAGGGACACGGATTAGGAGGTAAATAACACCATCGTTCAAGTGGTGTCACTTCTAAAGATGAGTTAAAACTAAGATAACCATTAAGACTGTCGTGTGCAACAGTTACCTGATAATTTACATGCTGAGATCAAATCACTTTATATTCACTGCATTACTAAATGTCATCTTTTCTGAAGGTCCTCGGTGTAGAGCGATTATGTTTTTGGTGCTGCAGGATGATGACAACATTTCCTCTTACAAAATGCTGCTGCCCGTTGAGTCATGAGACTCATCATCAAGTTCACAAGAAAAATTGCAGAAGTCATTTTATAAATCATAACTAACAAAAACGGTTGGCACAGATTCAGTCTTATTTGCTCTAATTTATCAAGTAATCGTGAAACAACATCAAAATATTAAGCTGAGCTTTTTAATTTTCAATGAGACATTTCTTTCCTTTGCTGTTTCACTTCCTAGTTTTCTTCTTGCAGAGAGATAAGTGCAAACAAAGTGTCAACAAAGCTTCCTCTCGTGGGCTTGCAAGCATCCTGTCATCATTCCAAAAATAAATGTGCAAAACTTCACTTTACATATTTTTTTTCTCTGCAACTTAACAATAGTCGCTTGTCACTCTGTGTGGTTGCTTCATGCATGTGGTCCTGTAAAGTCCATGCTCTCTCGATGATGTGACAGTCTACTCCAAGTCACCTGATAAAGTGTTCTTTCTTGCAGTACATGAAACATCGGATGAGGCTTTATACTTTTAGCACAAACATTTATTGCTAAACAATCGCATACTGAGGGCTGAATTCACAACCTGCAGCTTGTGGTTTGGCATATTTAGATAGGAAAGAAGGTGTACACCCATATCCCTTCGATGAGTTTTTAAAATTCTCTCTTAATAAATAAAAGTTGAGAAAAGTAACAACAGAAATTCAAGTGGTCTGTACTCTTTTTCCAATAATAACTATTTAAAAGTGATGTTTACCCTTGTTAAGTTTGGCTCCAGCAGCTTACTGACCAGCCAGTCGGCCAAACTCAGTGCAGTGGAGCCAAACTTTGCTCAGTCCCTGATTTTAATGTAATGCTTATAACAGTCCCTGATGGTGCAGCCTGCCATTATGCCTATCTCCAGGTGATGCCAGGCATGCAGAACTGGAGGTCCTGGAAATTGGCTTTGACCAGCCTTGTGATGCTTGAAAAAAGCTGAAGGCTCTCCACAGCATCTCATGCAGTACTGACTTGAAGGCATTGTCAAGATCTAAAAATAAAAAGCAGGTAGATCTTTCCTTTACTTCTTGGCAGTTTTTACTTGGTGCAAGATGGAAATTGCTTGTTCCAGACACCCTGACAATCTACTTATCCCTGCATTCTGCTCTGCAGTGTTGACGTAGTTGTTCTTTTGCAAGACTGCTAAGAGTCTTTAGGGCCACAACACTGAAGAAAATCTTCCCTTCCATGTTAAGAAGACTGATCTTCTGTTTGGAAATCAGGATCCCTCCAGCTGTTTGCCATGCCCGTGGTATGATGCCTTTACCCCATGCTACTTTCATCAGCTTCCAGAGGAGCCTCAAGATACCCGGCGTATTCTTACAAAGCCTGTATGAAATGGGGGGCCAGGGGCTGATGCTGTCTACAGCTTTACTGTGTTCACAACTTGGCTCCACGTAGAGGGTCTTGTGTCCAACTGGTGCTCAAGTGGTTGGATTGGTGGTATATCATCGGGAATGGTTGCTGGTATGGGCCTCTGGTTGTCAGAATCGGCATTCCTCAGGTGCTCTTCCAGTTCCCTCACAGGTACTTTACGGTACCTGGTTTTAACCTTGACTAAGAGGTCTTTGACAAACTTGTAGGGATCTTTGTAGAAAGCAATCCTTGCCCAATCTTTCTTTGTATGTTGCTTTCCCAAGCACTCTGCTCCCCGCAGTGTTACAAGGTGCTGCCTGATGTCACCCTATAGCGCCTCAAGTCCTTTCTAAAATTCTTTAAGTTCAGTATAATAGCAGAATCATAGTGTTATTGGAACTTAATATCTGTAATTGATAACTGTCTTACAACATGCAAGTAACATCCAAAATATGAGGACCAGCAGGAGAGTATATGGACCATAGACTGTATAAAGAATGGACGCCATCTGCCTCCTTGCTGGGTCACTCCGAGAACAGCACCCTCTGGTGACGGGCTGCAGTATAGGTCATAAATCCCACCCCCTCTAGCAATCCCTATGGAGCTGTGGACAAACTTGATAAATTATTTACACAGAATATAATTTTTTTTCCCCCTGGTTGCCGTGTTGACATGTATACATGTTGACATTGATACAGCCTATGGGTGTACGAAGATTGGGTAGCTCACCCAGGGGATACGCTATTTAAGCCGAGTGTCACCACAGCGACTCTCGGCGACTCTCCCACCGAATGTGTACAATGCTACTGCGCAAGTGGTGGAGTGCGTACAACACCACTGCACAATGTTGGTTTCAGGAAATTGAGAAAAATCGCGGAAATACCGAGAGCCTTTAAGCTTCAAAACAGTATACTGGTGGAAAGCAAAACCAAGTTGTCCATAGCTGTCCAAACTGTCTATGATACAGACCCATTAAATGGATGTATTTTGTACATCAGTACGGTACAAGTGGAGGAGGAGAGAGCTTTAAGTAAAACAAACACACTCTCACACCACCCTCAGCTGAGAAGTGTGTGTGTGTTGAAGGGTGCTTCTGCAATCTCTGCCCTCTCCCTGTGGCTGAATCCTCTGCAACAAAGAGTCCATTCACCGACACAGCCTGACACGCTCAGCACCTGTTGGGATGCAGGCCTGTGGAGCACTCTGACCACAGCACACTATGCATCCCACCCAGCACACACACATACACACACACAGGCACGTAGACCAAGCCTCAGCAAACTCACTACTTAATCCCATGGGTCATGCTACAGACATGCAAGTGAAATACATGGGGTCAAATGACAGTCTGCCACCAAAGCAAGATTTATGCTGCTGGACCTTCTCTCTGGACTCGTCTATGTACTCTTTCCAAAGATGACATTGTGAGCTGGTGTTTTCAAACTCTGGCTGTGTCACACCATCACTGTCTCAATCTACTCATATCAGGACAGCATGTATGTGGGAAAATGTGCTGAATTTGATTATTGTGTCTGATAAAGGAAACCCATGTGCCATTTAAACCACACCGTGACTGGTTATGAGTCAAGTGACTCATAACCACAGTTTCTATCTAACTTAATCTCTAAACTTCAGCTTGGCATAAGTAGAGTGCGTTACCTTTAAATTCTTGTCACTTATTCACAACTCCTGTTTCTGTGGATCACTAAGTACAGTTACAAAGTCTGATTCAGCTGTGACTCTTTTGGATTCCTGCACACGCCTGCTTGTGCAGATCAGCCTCACTGACAGCTGGTCTTCAGCACTTTAACCATACAGCTGTCTCTGCCTCTCCCGTCTCTCCACTCCATCCTGTTCACAAATTAACATTCGCCCATCAGTTGCAGTGCAGAAATGCTTTTAAAAGAGATAGAAACGTGTCTTCCATAAGGTACTGTAAACCACATTAAGCTACTTAAGGCCAACTTAGATACATTCTATCAATAAACACCCAAATATGGAGTATGGATAATGTTTAAATGACGATAGTTGCCTGTAGAAGATATAAAAAAAGGAAATTTTTTTCTTAAAACACACTAAAGAGGAGGTGAAGTTTCCTGTCGATGCTGTAAGTCTGCAAAGATAAGAAATAAAACATATTTACTCTAAAACAAGTCTGAAACAGACTTCTTTAAACAACTTTCTTTCAATCTGAAACAACAAAAGGAGATTTTTTTTCTTATTTTCTCTTCTAAAAATCCCACAGTTTCAAAAAAATGTGATCAAGAAATTGGTAAAACAGTTTTTCCACACTTAAAACTGTTTTTTGGTTTATTTTTAGACTTAAACTGGTAAGAGATGATTAGTTCTTACCACTACCTGTAATAGTTGCAAACAGCAGTGGAAATGATGGACAAATAGACCAAAAACACACTGGGTGATCATAAACTCAAGGCCTACACACATCTATCTATCAGAAAGCTGCAGGAACCATTCCCGGAAGAGTTTCCCAGAGCGGGAATGACACCTTTAGTTCACTGTGACCTTTTGACCCTTGACAGCCAGGGCGTGACCTTGGGGTCAGGTTGGACCCTCATTAATTATACATTCAGGCACATGCCTGACCCAACACAACACCCACAGAGATGGAGAACAAATCTCCATCACAGCCGCTGACCATATGAAAGGAGTACTGAGTAGTGCGGCGTCTGCTATTGGTATGTAGACTAAGGTCTAAAAACTTTGACTGGAGCAGACGCTCTCTCTCTGTGATCATGTTTGAGGCAGAGGGTGGGGCTTTAGAGGAGCAAGGGGTTAACAAAGAACGTTAACTGGGAACTGCAAAAACTAGCTCTGTAAGCTTTAGGTGCATCTGAAATTTATGTGCGTACCAACGGGTCAGAAATCTGGTGACAGTCCAGTGAAATAATCAAATGATTTGGTGATTTTTTTTCTTGTGATCACAGTAACTGTCCCCTACTGATCTTGATAAAGCAGTAAGATAAGATAAGACAAGATACGATAAGATAAACCTTTGACAGGATACATTTCTGGCAATAGAAAATGAGACAATAGGCTTTCAGTTAAGATATACCTGACCGTGACATGCCAAGCCGATATTTTTAATGACTCAAGTTAAGTCTGTTTCTGTTTGTTTCATCCTTTTGCAACTGCAGGGATATGATGGTCTGACAGAATCAAGATTTAAAGAAAATGGTTTAAATCCAGAAAATTAGAGATTAGAGAAAATTAGATTAGATATACAAGTGCATGTCTGCTGTGGGTTTCCACATCACCACATTCTGCTACACTATTACAAGTTTTTTAAGTCAATGAGCAGGATGTCAAAGTCACTAAAATTGAGGGGAAAAAAAGTTTGTTTTCCCAGACAGTAGCAGAGGCTTTGAGTTTATATGTGTTCTTGAATTCAGACCGGAGGTCAGCCTGTAGAGATGATACATTAGACTTTCCCACAGTATCTCTGATACGTGGACAGGGGCAGGAAGAAGGGGAGATGGGAACAGAGCAACAAAGTGAGAGAAAACTCTGACCTGGTATCCTCCAGAACTATTTACTGACATTTTTCAAATTTGTTTCTGACTGATCACTTTATCATCGTAAACGACCCTCAGATGTGCTGTGTGGAAAATCGCCTCTTCAACCAAAACAAATTGAAGCAGCATGGAGAATGACTCAGGCTCCACGGCAGTGACACTGACTTGCAGCTGCCCTGGTATTTCCTGTATGGGGACTGGTGAGAACTATGTCAAAGTCTCAGACACACGACTGATGAAAACTTCTGAAGATCTTCAACTGGATGATCGATGTCTCTGAGAAATTCCTCTCAAAATGATAAAAAAAATAATGTCAAGATTCAGCAGAGAGGATTCATGGATTATTAAACTGAATATGGTTGAACAGATGTTATCCTCATCCCAGTGATGATTTTTCTAATAGAGATTTATAATCAGCATTCGTTAACAGCATTTCAGTTACCAAGTCAGAAAAAAGATAAATCGGAGGCAGAAACAAGATGGCTACATTTATGAAAGTTATTTTAGCGCTTGTTTTATATTCAGACAAGGCAAGCGCTAAAATAACTTTCATAGCTGTAGCCATCTTGTTTCCACCTCCGATTTTGCTTTTTTCTGACTTGGTAACTGAAATGCTGGTAACTCAACAACAGCATTAGTTCAGAGCAGCCCAACATACTGACAAAAGAGATGGTTAGGGAACATCTGAAAACAACATCTTTGATCAAATCTGTGTGTTTGCTCATTTTGAACCTTTATAATGAACTCTGGAGGTACAGAGTTAGGTCTGTAAGCAACACAGTGTCATTGTCCTTGCATTAAATGTAGTCATTGTTTTCTCTCAAAAAGAACAAACAATGCTGCTGCATGTGTTTATGATAGAAGAGCTTCTCTGCACCTTTACCAAGATTTTAAGAGAAGTGGGACAGACGAGCAAAAGCAGCTGATTCAGCTTGATATAGTGTCCGATTATTGTTTTATAGAGAAGTGTGAAATGATTGAGCTGGATCAAAGTGAAAACAGCAAAAACTGAGATGTACAGCAGCTCACACAGATGTACTGTGTGTTATTTCCATCCTTATTTCTCAGCGGTATGGTGGTTTCTGTGGATGACAGACTGGACGATGTGCACAGCAGCAGATAACAGATAGGCTCATTTCTCTGTAGCAGGAACTTATCTCACCCCTCACACTCTGCTTTTATTCGTACTCACACTTCCTCAGACCATCATCCTCTGTCATTTTTCACACTTCATAAATTCAGAGTGCTATCACTCTGAATTCATTTACTTGTTACTCCTGCAGTTGGAGTTGAAAAATCATGATCGGTGTTGAGATTAGTTTAAAGGTGCTGCAGTAAACGGATGACAACCTTCTTCTCCATTAAATTCCCTTTACATTAGGATTCTATATGATCAAATGAAATGATAATAAATTAGGGAATTGGGACATTGCATACTATCATATGAAGTGTAATCTAATAGCTTTAATGCGCCCTGTGGAGCCACTAAAGCCAGAAGGTGGACATGACTGGAGCGGTAAATTAATGTGAAGTCTCTAACTAATGTGAGCAGAAACTACTTTGACAAAGTAAAAACTAAAATTAAGCAACAGTGAACTAAATGGTGGCGCTGTAAAACCAGAAAATTACGCTTGTCTCACTTTTCCTCATCACAAGAACTTCAGGCCTTTTTTCTTTTTTGCCAAAAACATTTTAAAATGTGACGTTTACCTGGACTCGTCATGGCGAATGTAGCTTATTTTAAGCATAATGAGATGATGTTTAACAGACATAACAAAGAAACACATGCTTAGTTTGACGTCTTGCAGTAAGGCCCTGAGCTCAGCATTTTGAGGCTGCAATTAACACCTTTAACTGTACACACACACACACACACACACACACACACACACACACACACACACACACACACACACACACCATTTTGTTCTGTCATTGTTCTGCTGCATAGATATAATTGTAGGAAAGTTTGAGGAAGTTATCAGATAAACCCGACATCTTCTTCTTCTCATTAACAGTCATTCATAGAAGTAGTTATGGAAAGTCCCTGTCCTGTTGCAATATTTCGTGTGTAATGTATTTCTTTCATCTGATTGGCTCACTGAGCTCTGACACTTATTTGTCCATGGACTGAGCTACTTTATTTACACATAACCCTGTAACCCAGTTCACATTTTTGCCTGACAGGATGGAGTAAATTAATAATCCTTAGCAGGTAAACACATTAAAAGTGGCTGAATAACATTAAAAACAGATGGTGAATTAGAGTCCAAAATACTTTCCACTTCCTTGACCGAGACTTGAGGATGCTGTGACTTCTTCGCGCCAGCCTCCCGCTGTGTGAGCCCTCATGACTGTCCACTGACTCTTGCTCTCAGATGATAAAGCCTGACAACAACACAGCACACGAGGCGTCCAAAAATAGTTCACTGGGAACTATAAAAGGAATCTATTCCGACGTGAAAACAACCTTAAAGAGCGGAAATGAGATTGCCCAAACCGTCTGTCACCGAACAAACTAGTCAGAGTCTTTTAAGGAGCAATGAAAAAGATGAGCTCAGCTGTATATTTGCTTTTCATGGGAAAATGTCACGATGATGCACATCCTCTTGCTCAGCTGTGACCGACAGATAAGACCTGGGAAGACTGTACTTTTCTGTCAACATTACTCATATTGAGGCTTTTAAAGCATTTTCCACTCCCAGACTAACTCAGGACCAAAGGGAGAGAAACATGCACAGATTGTATCAACTGCTATCTGCAGTGTTTGGTGTGTAAACTACTAGATTCTCATGTGTTAAATTAATGCCCTTTGGTTCCAGGAACTGCTTTTCTTAGGAAGTAAAATGTTTTTTATAAACGCAATCATGTGTGTTTCCCCCACAACACTCAGGTAAGTGCTTTGTTGTCATCACTGTAGATCTCAGAGCAATGATGACAGAGCTGAAAAACAGAACTTAGTCAATTACAAATATTGTCAACTGTAGACCCGTGACTACCTGTGCATCAACAACACACAGAATTCCTCCAAAGACGGACAACGTGAGCTATTTGACAAAGATGATGAGGTTGATTGTCTGACTTTGATTTTGCAGTCTAATTATTCCTCTGCCGTTGACCACTCGCAGCCTTCACTCGCACTCTGAGGGTCTTTTCTTGATGCAAATACACGCAGCTATTATTAACTTCTCGGTCAAGCTCTCGATTCATAAAATCAATCTTAGAGACTGTAAAGTTTTACAGGGAAAACACAGAAACTGAACCAACAACATAAGGTGAATTCAGCAGAAACAATCTCAAACTATCTCCACACATTTGAAGGTAATTTCCTCAGTCACTTGAACGCACAGAGCTTAAGTATCCAAGCATAAAATCCATTGTTTTCATTGATCAAAAGTCTGTGCAAAATAAACCAAAGTACCAAATTGACAAGTTTAACATCTGCCTTTAAAATAAATAAAAGGATACCAATTAATGGTGAAAAGTCTGAGTGTATAATCTCACTCCTGAAGGCTTGTGTTAATGAGGCTCGTAAAGTTTCACTCTCAGCTCTGTGTCAGGATCAGCCCTCTCAGGTTACAGCCCACAGTGAAGCAGGTCAGGGGGTTGAGTGTAGAAATAGGCAGTAGCTGACACCACAAGTTAAAGTGGACTACAAGCAGGTTGTCTGTAAGGACATTTTTCCTAATGGGCAGTATTATGCAGAAATAAATGCATCACACTCAGCATTAAAAATCAGATCCAAACTATTAAAGGAATTTTACCTCAGTCATAGTGAATGGAATTTAAAAGGTAAAACTTTTCTAATGTAAGTTATTCAACAGTTGCAGTACTCACCATGTTGGTAACGCAGTTCTGTTCAGTGTCACACAGAGAAATAAGTCCGTCCACAGAGAGTCGGTCTCAGTGAACCATCTCAACAATGAGTGTGTGTAAAAACTCTTGGGGGTGTACTCCTCCTCTGTGTCTCACAAGCATATTGTCTGAGCTGTCACTGAGAGCCAGACTGTTTTACACCCTGGGCGGGGAAACAGAGCTCCATGTCACTGACACAGCTACTGATCTGCAGCCTCATTGGCCAGAGGGCCCCCCCCCCTCCATCCTACCCTGACCCTGTGCAGCTGCCAACCCCATCACTGCATCTTTTCAGCGTTTCACTCTGCCCTCTATCTTCCTTGTAAAGCAGAAGTTGAAATGTTGCTGCTGGTTAGCTTTACAAACTAACTGTGCTATTTTTTTGTCATTACGTTTCTGCTTCCTCTTTTATAATAAGTCTGAGGTATCCCACAGTACGTGACCGGTCAGTGAAGCACGGTTGGGTAAGGTGGGGTTTGTTTAAAGCCAGAATTCTTACTACGCTGCTTGTTGTTGTCTGGACAACACAGACAGCAGCAGCGTCTGGGAGAGTCATGTTGGGGGTTGGGGAATGCAGGAGTGATGACCTCCAACCTGGGGGTGCATGCCAGAGTGAAGTTCTTTAAATCTGCCTCTTTAATCCTCCCGATTTTTCAACGTTTTTCCACTATGAAGTAACTTTGGGTCTCCAGATCAGATTTCTCCTACTTGTTTTATGCATTGAAAAAAAGAGAAGAAAACAGAGCTCAATAGGTAAAATGGCCCTGACATTGAATGCCTGTTGTGTGTTCATTCACTGTCCATTTCTGCTCCCTGCAGGTTGCTGAGATTTTGCAGCAGCTATGGAGATGGGCAAAATGGGTTAAAATATTTTTCATGATAAGATTTGCCATTCTGGCGATAACAATAAAAGTCCAGATAAATAAAAAAATATATTATGTGTCCAATCTATATTTTTGACACATTTTGTCTCGAGAAGGCCAGTTGGAATAGTCAAATAAGATACTTAAACACAAGTTTGAGTGGTAGGTTATTAAGAAAACTAATGACATCAAACAAGTCTCAAATGTGAAAACATTTTCAACATTTGTTGAAAACTCTTTTTGCACAGAGTGAACAGCAGCAGCAGATCCACTGTAGATCACTCATCTAAGCCCCAATCTTGAAGGAAATCCCTCATGTGGAGCCTCGTTCAGTAACGAACTGCTCAGAAACATCTTCATTACCTTCGGCCATGTCTGTTTGTTATTCTGATCTGTGTGGGCTATGAGTCCGTTGCTCACGCTTACGTCATCAACTTGCATTTATCGCGTTAATCATTAGGTGGCAAATATTTATCAGAGGATTTTTCTGACGATATATCATGAACGATAATTTACCTCCCATCCCTAAGCACCAACCATGGTCTTAAATGACCACAGCATATTATGAGATCTGCAGAGAGGTATCATCAGGAAATTAACAGCAGAAGCTTGTTGATATTAGTTGTTTAATAAAAATCTGCATCACAACGAAGACAAAATATAAAAGTGGAAATGAATACTCTCTCTACCGACGCATTTCTAAGAAATATGAGATGTGAGAGAAGTTTAAAATGAAGTGTCCAAGAAGTGAAAGAAACTTTGAAGGTTAGAAAGTTAAGTGAATCAGAGGAAACCTTGTTGTATCTTCATTAAAAGAGAAGACACTCAGACATCTCGACCTTCTTCACTTTGAAAAAGAAGAAGCGATTGACGGAAGTTCTGTCCTACAAATAACACAGAACAGATCTGAATAAAAAAAACACAGTACAACATGACGTTTTATTTCCAAAAACAGTATTTTCACCGAGGTCATAGAGAGAGACAGCAAAGTTCAGCATCCTGTTATGATTCTCAGGATGAGCCAACGTGAGGGGGGGGGGCAGAAGACTAGGGAGGAAAACCATAGCTGCTGGACGTGACTCAGTCTGTGGTGGTGCGGCGGTACCAGAAGCGGGCCCTGAAGTCGTCACTGCAGGTCATGAAGCCGGGGTTCGTGGGAGAGTGGACGATGCAGCGGACGATGTTGTTGTGTCCTAAAGACAGCAGGTTTTTCCTCTCGGCCGTGCGTGAGTCCCAGCAGCACAGGCTGATGGTGCGCTCGTCTGGTAACAGCACGTAGTCTTCAGTGTGGTTAAACACGCCCTGCGTACGATGCATCTGTCGCCCGCTAAGCCCTGCACCTTTAACACACAGAGATGACATGTCAATGCGAGGCTGATCATGACGTCAAAGAGACACTCTGGTAGTTCTGATGTAACGCTGCAGACTGTTGTAACTGAAATCGTTTCCTCCTGGTCTTTGTTTCCCTCTCAGTCCCTGGGACAGCTGTTCAGTCACAGCAGATTGTGTAAAAGTGGATCAAACAAAAACATCAAGTGATTTTGTAATGGGAGCACTATTTCAGGGAAACTGATGCGCTAAAACCTCCCTTCATAAACTCTTGAGTAAACGTTTCATACTCATATCCTAATCATACGAAGTCTTACTGTGAGCCTTTCCCTGTTTATGACCTGAGGATTTGAATAAAAAGTGCAAACTAGCTCCCTTTGGTCTGCTCCCTCTTTGGACAAAAACGTCAAACACTAACATCCATGATGGATTTTATGGGTCATGTTCTTTAACCAGCTCCTTAAAAAAAGGAAATGCTCTGAGATAAGGACTGTAATGCTTTCTAAGGTTTGAGAGGCTGAAATTTTTTATATCTCAAGTAAAAAATTCTGCATCAAAGCTCATTAACTCTAGCTGACAGCCTGACAACTTCTTGGTTGATCCAGAAAACTAATCCTAAGACAGTGAAGTCTCTGTCCATACACGACCCCAAACACTCATCCAACTGCTGAATAAGACTATATCCAGCTTATGAGTGAATAATGGGCCCTGTACTGTAAAACAAGCATTCTCTAGAAGCTGGGTACTACATTAAAGGGATATTCCGGCGTAAAATTAAGTTATTGTCAAACACACCGTAACACCAAGTTAGACACCCCCTCAAGAGATAAATGTTGCCGACTGCTTGCTTCTCTAGTTATACCAACTTTAGCAACGACCGCACGACAGCAATACATAGCGGTCTATGTCTCCACGTGCAAATCTCAACCAAAAAGCCACTCTATAGCCACAAATAATACTCAGAACAGCACTTAACTTCATCAACATTACATATAAGGTCCCAGCCATAGTACTAGCCTGGTTTCTTTAGCAAAGAGACCAAATACAACTCACCCACTCTCTTCCAGCAGCTGCTTGTTTGTAGAGGAGCCCTGGCGAGTCGATCACCGAATGCAGTCGAAAATTTATGATTATTACATAATGAAAATGCAATCAGACCGAGACTCTAAGGCAGAAGAACTACCACGTCTGCGGAGCACAAACAAGATACACAAGAACTCTGATTGCATTTCCATAAAGTAATAATCATAAATGTTCTTCCTTGAGCTGCGAAACTCCGCTGAACTGGCTAATCGATTCGTCAGGGCTCCCCCGTAAACAAGCGGCTGCAGGAGGAGAGTGGGTGAGTTGTGTTTGGTCTCTTTGCTAAAGAAACCAGGCAAAGCTAAAAAGATGTTTGATGGTTAGGGGGTGTTTCACTCAGTATTAAGGTGTGTTTGACCAGAACTTAAGTTTACGCCGTAATAGCCCTACAAGTTTGTTTGGCAGCCTTATTAAACAGACAGCTGATGGAGAAAGACAACCAAGCAAATACAGAGTGGGATCAAATGATGATACAGCCAAATACTGTCCCCCTGAACGGTGAGATACAATCACCAACACACCATCATGCATCATTGTACCATCACTTTATATGATCTTGGTATTACTGCGTCACATTGCACTGGATATTGTTAAGTATAATACAGCCATTGGAAACACTAGACATGGGTCTTTTTAAGTGATTCAGCAGGAAAATACTCTGACTTAAAAGGTGAACAAGATTCTGCAAACCTGCAACCCAAACATGTACTGTGGTTGAACTATTTCTGTCATGTGAGTGTCACATACAGTCTGGGGTAAGAATCCCAAAAGCTGTTGAGATATTGAGTCTATAATGATGAGAATCAGGGTCTTAAGTGTGCTACACATTTCCAGGACATTTTTGTCATTGCTGAATGAGGTTAAGACTTTCCTCGGACTTTGATTTGTTTTTTACATTTTCATTATTTAGATAAAATTGTTCTTGATTCAGCGAGTATAACAAGGAAATTAGTTATTGAGACTTTTTCATCCTTTTCATCTCAACACAACATCGCTCTATAAACACGTGTCCATCAAGTTAAGATTGTTGTTGTTTATTTTTGTAACAAAGGGTTTTTCAACACTTAATTGCCTCATTTCTTCTTACTGAAATATTAGCAAAGAAAACCATCCACAGGAAACAAACGTTTCTGCATGTATACAAATACGGCAGAACATGACACAATCATTCACTGGAATGAGCAGCGTCTCAGACATGATTTCATTGTATTCAAAATTACTCTGGACGGTATTACTTCCCCATTTCTGACTATGAGATCAAAGGGATGAAACATTTCCTCTTTAATGCTCTTGGAAACCTGCACAAGGTTGTGCTGAAAATCCTTGTTCATTTGATCATTCTGACACCTTTCCTCTGTTAATGTTGAGTGACAGGTTATTTCACAGTGTGATCAATGATCAGTGTCTGTGAGAAAACTGCAAATTTGATATTACAGTGGGTGATTTCAGTGTCTTCTACATTTATTGCGCTATTAAAGTTTTACATGATCATTAATATCAGTGCGCCACTAATGATTTCTACTCGCACTGTGTGAGCACAACAAAAGCGTTGTGCTCCGACGTCATTTTCGACTTGTTTTGAGTCATCAGCGAGTGCATCAAATCCTGTTGGACCCTCTTCCATTAGAGCAGTAGAGCAGGTAATGTAACCTGAACGTAACAGCGTAGCTCCTTCAGCGTGTGAGATTGGGGCTAACAGCAAAAATCCCTGACACAGCAGTGCCGCTGCTGTAAAAAATTATGAATTCCTTAAAGATACTCATATTAAATAAACAATAAGTTTCTTTTAACCAAAATTTCAAGGGATTCTTTAAATCACCTGCCTGAACCTGGGTTGGGTTCACTATGAATCTGTTAAATCTGTACAAGCGCCAGAAACTTCATGTATTCAAATATATGGTACCCAGGAAGAACAGGCTATTTTAGCTTCGACAACTGGTCTCCATTTTTACATATATTGTTTTTATCATAATGTGAAAACTATACCACAAGAGAGGGGGTTAACGAAACCAGCAGAGGAAGAAAATAGATGAGAAAATGTTGATAAAAAACGAAATTGATGTTATGCAAATTATTTAAACCCTATTTTTAATGAAATCAGTGTAAACAACACATACTAAAAGGCTAAAACTGAAATTTGATTATTTAGTGAGTTATTACTTTCTTGTCCTTTCAGATTTGATGCCAGCAACAAAATATTTCAAAAAAAAAAAAAAAAAGCAAAAAAGTTGGGAAAAGAAAAAAAAAAAAAAAAAAAAAAAAAAATCAGATTACCGATTAATCGGCCGATTCAAAAAAAAAAAAAATTCACTGTAGATATACAGCAGGCTATTGCTCTTCACACAGACAGGAAGACCGACTGATCGAAGTCGGACCAGAAAAGCGTTTTCAACCGTGATTTCACTTTAAACATTTGATGTTAAAGGGAACAAACACTTGATATTTTTGAATCTAAGACATCCAGAGTTTAATGCACCTCACTGATACTGCTTCAAGACGCATGTATTGCGCAGCTTTAGCAGGACACAAATCCACGTATTCTCCTTACCTGTGTACTTGACCAGTGTCCGGCCCGTTGAGATCTCCCACAATTTGACCACAGAATCCTTGCCGCTAGAGAGGATATACTTGGAGTTCTTGGAGAAGATAGCAGAGCAGACCTCGGCTCCGTCATGGGCCTTCTCGAAGGTGGTTACGCAGCGGTTGGACACGCCATCCCACAGCTTGATGCTTCCATCTTTGCTGCAGGTGACATAGCTGTTAGCAGAGGGGTTGTAGCCCACACCGCTGATTGTGTCTGTGTGCTGGTCGAGGGGGTTACATGACACAAAGCACTGGAAGGTGTTGACGTCATAGAGGCGGAGAGTGGGGTGCTGTGTTCCTACAAGCAAGAAGTCACCTGATGGATGAAAGGAGATTGATCGTAGCATTTCTGCTTCCTGTAAGAGAAGAGATGAAGAGAGGACTAAACTACAGAATCATAGTAATCAACGCAGACACATCAGATTCATATGCTTCCCATTTCAGCCTTTGTAAAAACCTATGACAAATGATAAAAAGGAAAATCGAGATCATCTGTGTACTGTACCTGTATGTATTTAAATGCTCTTTTTGCAGAGGGCTTTGAGTAGTCAAAAAGTTTGAGTGTGTAATCTCTTGAGCCTGAAGCTAGAATCTGTTCGGTCGGATGGAAGGCGAGGCAGGTGACTTCATCGACATGGTCGTACAGTGTTCGGATCACAGGGTGGTTCTCCATGTTTTGCTGTGCTGTCTCGTTCATCATCACCTGGATATTACAAAGCATAAAAAAAACTGTCTCTATAAGTCTGCATGACTCAAAAACAGTTGAAGCACTCCAACCTCAAATCTAACTCACCTCAATAGGCATAGCACTCTTGGCCAGCATGCGTTCAGTATCCAGGATCTTGATGGAAGCATCAGCGGAACCAGTGGCGATCAGCTGGCCATCACGGCTGTATGAAGCGACTCGGCATGGACCCTTATGTGATGTTACATAGCAGGTTTCATACTCTGAAGCCTCTGGAGACATGGTCTGGACATCTGCATCAAATTCCAGATCAATACCCACACCAGGGGCCACCGTATCCGACCGCCCAATAGCATACTGAACTGCACTGTCATCGTTCTCCATCCCTGTAAATAAGAAGGAAATAGTCCCTTTAAAATCTTGCACATACCCCCAAAAAAGCAGGAAAAAGGAAGCAACATTCTCCAGGGCTGGACCATCGTTATTTACAAGCATGGCTTCATAAAAGTAAGATAATCAAGGCTGAACAATTATAGCTGCTGTGTCATGTTTGTTTTGTTCTCTACAGTAAACAAAGTGCACCTTCCCTCTTTTCCTTCACAGGACAGCACCTCTCGAATTCAACACAAGGACTTAAAGGAGCTTGACAAAGCTTGGAAGCACAAAGTAAATGTGTCAACTGGGAACTTTAACATGTCGTGCTGCATAAATGGTCCAAAATTGTTGCAGATTGTGGTAAATATGTGGCGGAAGTGAGGGGGAAGTTCACTCAATATAAAGTATTGCACAGTTATTACTTTACACCATCCAGACTTCATAGTATGAAGTTGTTGAACAATAACCTGTGTTGGAAATGTAAAGACAGAAATAGGAACCTTCCTTCACTGTATGTGGGAATGTGGAATGGTTAAACCACTTTGGAAAAAGGTGTTGGAAATCCTGAGCAGATGGTCCGGTTCTGAGGTCCCTTTGAGCCCACTGTTGTGTTTGCTAGGGGACCGGTCACAAATGCCTAACATATCCGAACTTGCATTCTCTATTATTATTGTGAGTCTGCTTACAGTCTGTCGAGTTATCCTAAGACACTGAGAGGAAGCAAGGGCCCTAAATCTGAAAGAATGGGTTGATAAAATGGTAGAAATAGCATCTTATGAAAGTATGCTCATTAGAGTAAACGGTAACCGGGAAGAAGTGGTGACAACTCTCTGGGACAGCTTCTGGACCTTCATGGCAGTTGACAACAGGTCTGAACAGACAGCAGTCTCCCACATGTCTGTGTGATCCCGTAATATGTTTATGAGTTTTATGACGTGATGTGACAAAACTCTCTCTCCACTAGACTGTTTTTTTTTTTTTTCTGGATGTAAGCACCTATTTATTTTATTTCATGGGACTTGAATACTGAAGTCTACCTTCATATCGCAACATAATACAAATGTGCCAGATGTTTCTGTGATCTGGAAACAAAAGCTTGTGAAATATATGCCATGTACCGGGCCTGCAGCTGCAGGTGAAGAGACGAGAGCAGGGACATAAGCAGGAGGAGACAGCGGATAGGATTGTGTCTTTGAAAAGCCAAGGAACAGAGGGTCTCGATATGTGATGTTCACTGGAACTATGAGCCCAGGGTCTCGATATGGGTCATAAATACCTGTGCTCAGTGATTGTGAGCTTACCATCAATAAAAAGTACTGGTTATTTTACGTTTAGTGGAGCAATCCTGACTCTTACCTATCTTTGCCAGCTGCATCAGCTGCTCTGAGGGCGACACCACACTCTGAGGTTTGACCTCGTTGATGAGACTGTTGGCGATGTTGGTGTATCCATCGTAGAGGAGCTGGCTTATGATGAGCCTGTACAAGTGCTGTCGGTCCTTCAGTGTTGGTTTGGGACGAAACATGATGGGTCAGACTGACGAAGAGCGGGCTGTAGATAGTGACACCTGTAACAAAAGACACAATAGTGAGAGTAAGTTTAAATGCTACACTAACTTTAAGTAACGTTTGTGTTAGGATGAGTTTCTTTAACCAGTCATATTAGCCTTTAGAGTGTTGGAGCTGTGTCACTCAAATACCTCAGACACTTTAGTGTTAGATTGCTGAAGCCGGGGGCCTCCGACAACCATCCCTGACCGAGGAACCCTGTACACATCATTTACATCATGTAGGTCCCCAAAATATGTTTTGCTGTGGTATTTCCTTCTTGGGACCCTCCACATGTTCACCTAAGGCTTTTAAAAATATGTTGTCCTTTGTTTTTACCGTACATGGATTTCTCTTAGGGTCAACTAAATATCAACAGTATGTTTAGAGTTGTGGACCGCTATATATACTTGAACGGTCTCAGACCAATCTTTGTTACACTTGTGGCATGATGAAGCTGTAACCCAGATCTGCAACCAGTAAAGCTTGTCAAACTGACCATTCGTGTGGACCTTCCATTCTTTCAAGTGTGAACCTGGGCTAGGCATCCTTACAGTTCGTTTGACAAAATCACGGGAACTGTCAAAAGCTACAGCACAAAGCTGTTCTGCTAGCATTGCTAACTAACGTTTCAAACACACGATGTTACCTGCAACCAGCTGCAGAAAATGAATGGGATCTGAGCTTAGCAGGGCTGCTAACATTAGCTTTGTTGCTTTCTTGATACAGAACAAAATATAACTGTAGTTACACACATATCAAATTACCAGACAGGCTGTACATACCCAACAATGAACGCCAGACGAAACGGACCCGTATAATGCTACTATAACTTTATAAATGGTTATAATATTCAAAGTTAACCATCTGCAAACTTCTAAAGGCGCTTCTTGACCCAAACGTGCACTACGATGCACGTATTTGCGTCTTACGTCACAATAAGGACGCAGCACGCTTCGGCATGGATAAAATGCTACAGCGCTCTCGATACGGCAGAGCGCTGTAGCAGCCTGCTAAGCAACGTGCCTACGTGGCGGCCATCTTGGCGAGGGCAACGTTCCCATTAAAACATGAAATATACATGGAAAATAAATCCCTTGCTTAAGTCTCAACCTATTTCGCCGCGGTTTACTTTTTTTTCGATGCCCAAACGTGTGTTATTAATACAGAACATTAGATTTTTATTTTTTTAAAACAAATGCTCTGTATTGATAGCACGTTTTGGCGTTGGAAACAAAGTAAACTGCATGAAAATCGGTTGAGGTTTGTGCAAGATATGATTTATTTTAATCGTACATGCATTGCCTTTAATGGGAATGATGCCCCCGCCAAGATGGCTGACACATAGGCATGCAACTCAAAGAGGTATAGATTTCTATACGATGTCTATGGTTATGCCCAGTTTACATCCTTTTAGCCATCATTTCTTTGTTATTCTGTGTCCATACTCTCCATATACATATCAGACAGTTTTTCCCCTTCAAATATCTTTAATTTTTTTGCTGAAGAAAAAGAAGAAGAAATTATTATTTTTAAATATTTCATTTTTAATTTTATACTTAGAATACAATCACTCACAGACAACATGAAGAGCAAAGACAGACAGTTAGCAAACGTTTCTAACCTTATGTGTTTTACCGAGTTTTACACACGTACTGTATGGTTTTACATACCTACAAAGTATCAGATACATTTCTGATGTAAAACATTACTTCAGATTTGTAGACCTACACTTATAACCCAGCAGAGGGTGCACAAGTGCAGCATCTCAACCCAGCATACCGAACACAACACTACATACTGCATTACAGTATTCTCACATTCCTATAACTAACCCTTTTAGTGCCTTATCTAGTTTGGGACTTAATATTTACATTAAATATATAAAGTAGAAAGGCCCATATTTGTTTGAAGGTGAGAGGCTCCAAGTTTCTGATCACTCCAGCAGAGCTGTGTACACTGTCAATTTTGTAGAGGGTTCAGAAAGTACCTTTGGTGCTCACACTGCTCAGTGCTTGCTCAGTTAGAAATATATGTTATCTGTTGTGGTGCTAAAGACAAATGTGGGGCATGAGACTTTTGTTCTTTAGCTTCAGAAAAGGCGTAACTGAACATTCAAGTGGATAGAGGCCTCAAGCATTTAGCGCCCACCCACACACAGTCTCTCAGCTGCCACCTCCTGCAATGTGGTTCATCAGTTCAAATGCTGGCAAAAAGACTGAAATGTAGTAGGTCTATATCACATGCAGATGAATGGTACCCGAGCCTGTTGAGAGAAATAAGCCTTTTCCAAAGATACGTATATCATTTATCGTTTCAGGAGCACAAAGTCTAGCTAGGGAGCCATTCAAACTCTAATTAAGTAAGCTTGATGTTTCTCTGGGGTATCTTCAATCTTGGCCCTCTACTTAAAAAAAGTGTGTCTGTTGAAGAGTGTGGAGGCAGGCAACTTGTCATCAGACAATAAGGTACAATTTGAGAGGGTGGAAAGGATCTTCTTGCGTTAAGTGATTAAAGATGTGCTGAAGTTGTACTTCTGTATGAAGACAGAAGCTTTTACAGTAATGTTGAGACATATTCACAGACATCAAATTAGTTTCAGCCTCTTACAATCCAAATTTGTCTGATGGAACCACCCAACATTTCCAAGAATACAAAAACAGCTGCATTCACATTTCTTCACATCATTTAAAACCTATAATAAGTATTTGAGAGATGTGAAGAAATAACAACTGTGGGGTCAGGAGGTGTAGCTCCACACATTTTCTTAGTCTTTAGTCACTTTCAGCTGGGAAACTGGCTGTAACCTTGTATCCTGGAAACTATAGCAGCATTGCCAAAATATTATCTATTAGCTTCATCCTGTGGCTTCTCATTTTTCTAAATCAAATCCATTTAGGTTATTCATAATATATGCATACTGGGATTTTAAAATGTGTCATCCAAATCAGCCTTGAAACATGCAAAAATGCTTCCACCCTCCAGGACCACGAGCTGTCTGTGGATGGTATGAAACGTGTGTGGTAGGAGGTGTCTTGTTACCATGTCAACAGAAAGCATGCTCTCAGTAAGCCTGCAGTTGCCTTGGAGACCAGCTTGAGTCTCACAGTGAAATGAAATAAAAACTATTTGTTTTCTTTCAGCAGATGTCATATGATGATTGCACGCTCAATCCCACACAATGACATGCTGTTTGATAAGTGAATAAGAGTCTGGAAAACATCACTTATATCTGTGTGGTTAGCAATAGGAATATTCCTGTGGTTATCAAATGCTTGGATGAAAGAGAAAAATAGGTAATATGTCTGAAAATGAAACCACATGATCAGCCTGCGCTCAAATGTATGAAAGAGGTCGCACTGATCAAACGTCTCCACTCCGCACCTGCTCTTAGACTCATGGAGCATTTTAGCCTCTAGTAGTCCATTGTTTGTTTTGGTTCAGTCTCAGTTCTCTCATCAACACTGTTTCCAGCTGCAGAAGACAGATTCTTTCCACACTCACAGGACTAAAAAAGCATTGTAGCCAAAGAGAAGAAAAACAAAGCTATGAACTTAAGGATAGTCAATGAAGACCAAGATATTTCTAAAAGTGTTTGTTGCAGACCAAACCAGAGCAAAAAGAAAAGAAAAAAAAGTCAATACCAGTCAATACCAAGTCAAACATTTCTTAGGTGCTCAAAAACACCTTGTAACCAATGATCTGCTTAATGTGTGAGACAACAGCTATTTTCTAAGAGGCTGGCAGCAGTTTGGAAAGGTCATAAAATGTCAAGTTTGAGTATTCAGCTTCATGTGTAGTTTTTTTTAATGGGGCTTCAAAAATCTATGCCAGTGCAGTTATTGTTCTCATAAAGCCTGTAACATGAATATATATTTTCTAATGTTGTACCAGGTCAAATAAGGCAGACAGCAATTCAGGGTAAGGTTTAAGCTATTCCTCTCGGCATCTCCAGGAAGAAGCATATAAGGTCCAGAATGAGTCACAGGCTCTGGGATTACTCATGTGGCAGCATGAGGACATAAAGTGGGTGCATGTACGTAGTTTCTTTGCTACCATGAAGTGTCAAAAAGATTATCCATAGGACACGCTGGGTCAAAATGATGAAGAATCACCATGCAATGATAATCATATTTATCATTTTTTTTTGTAAATGTGGACTCAGATTGATGAATATGAAAAGTATCTGCTGCATTTGTCTTTCCATGCTGTTGTGTGCTGTCATAACAAGAAATAAGATTTATGTTCCCTGTACTCTTTTTAACAAGTTATGGAAACTGCTGCCAAAATGACCCATAAATCATTTTGAAAATCATCCTGAGTACATTTTTCTGTCCTGCACTCAATATCCACAATATTGCAGAACAATTAAAACAACTTAAGCCGAGACATTTGAATCTAAATGGGCGTCTTGTGTATTAGTTTTTGAAGAATGTGGGGTGTTAACTGATGTACCACTGCAAAATAATAATAACTGTCATGGGATGTAGTTGGAGGTGGGAAATTCACTCTATCTACTCACAACTCATCCATTTGTTCTCTGCCTGAGAGAGTGAGAGCAGTGCACGTGCAGCCAGGCGGCCACATCAACATTAGCTGTGCTGCACCCTTGTCTATGTGGGTGTATGAAATGCAGTGTGTGGGAGGAAGTAGGTAGGTGGGGGAGCGAGAATATAAGAGAGCCAGAAGTCAGGTACTGCATCAAACTGTTGATGGTAAAAGCAAGTCAGTCAGCCAGTGTGACTGCTGAAGGTAAGCCTGAATGTGTCACTGCACTTCCTCTGCCAAGCGGTCACTTTCACTTCTGCACAACACTTTGTAGCAGTCTTGAATTCTTCCATCTGTGCTCAGGGCCTGTCTGCTCTTAGCTTCTGATGATCACTAATCTAGTCTTTTTTTTTTTCCCAACTACTTCTTTGTTTGACAGCCACACACCCACCCAGCCAGCCTTTCTCCTCCTTCTCTCACTCTCCTCCTCTCTGCCTCACCACTTTCATAGTGCATCTTCTCTCTCATTTGCATGTGTTCCGCTTCCTCGTGACAACTAACAGTTCATGTCAAAGAGCTGTGCAAGAAAATCAGGTTGGAGAGGAGCACAGGACCTGAAGCATAAAGATTTGTGCAGGTATCCTGAACAACGTGCTGTTCAGTACAGGAGACTGCCTGAGGGGGATAACTGTTACTGAGTGAAGAGCAAAGCAGGGGGGTAAGTGACTTCTGACTTCTCTTTTCTGTGTTTTTTTCCTCCCCTTAACTGTTGCGCCTGAGTTTTGGCCTAGTTACAACACGTTCTGGTTTCCCGTGGTGGTATTCTTACCTTCACAGTTCAATGATATCACTAGCTTTTGTTTCCCCTTTTTAAACATTTAGTGTTTTACAGTCAGACCATTTTATTACTATTAAGATGAAAACAGTAGATGTGAAAATACAGGGTAATCTTCATGGGGATTGTTATTGAAAGCTGCATCATTAATATGTTCAAGTATTTTATTATGAAGTATTTATATTAAATGTATTTCACTGTTACTCCTCTGATAAGCTGTATAAGCAATAGCTTTGTTCATACCCAGTTCAGTTTAGTTATAAAAATGATATTTTTAATCTGAACTATCAATCCCTCCAAAAGATTTAACAGTCCACATGACAACAGCACTTTTTATAGAGCTGCAACGTGTGTAGCAATATGGCATTTTTACATAGCTGCAAGGAAGTGAGAGTGTAATACAGATTAAAAGTTTCTGTCACAAAGTTTTGAGTGGGTAAACTTTCAAATGACCATTGGGTGCAGACCCCTCTTTTTATTTCTTTGAAGACATCACCTGAATACAAATAGAAACAAACTTTACTCAGTTCACAGAACCACAAAAAGTCTAACGTAGGCGTGCTCATGCTGCATAGCTAACAAAGAGAGTGCTCTATGCCAACTGTACCTCTGTGGCTGATTTATGCAAAACCACAATACATGTCGAAGCACCATCACAGCAGCAGGAAATGATATTTGCCTGACTGAATATGAATCTTGTAGGTGGCTTTACACTTTGATTAGATTACTACGCACATGTAGCAGTCTGTCAAAAGACAAAGCCGCCCCGTACCCTGTGAACATCACTGCTACAGCATCTAATTGATGTCCGCTGATGACGGAGACAACAGCCAATGTCAGCAGACACGTTTCATTTGGGGAGATAAAAGCCTCTGCTGTGCTGTATGAGCACCTGATCTCATTCCCTCACCCCACTCCTACAGTGAGTCACTCTCCTACATCACCCCCTGTTTCTCCGTTTGTACTCAAACATTTCTCTCAGTGTTTTATCTCCACTGCCTACTGAACTTATCTAAATGTTGCACCACTTACTGTGGAAACCAAACGGCGCATATTCAGATGCTTCTAATCTTTCCTGTTTTCTAGGACTGTGGGTATTTTTGCTCATCGCTTTTACATATTGTAGTTCCCTGTGGTGCGGAAGACATCCTTGGATTCTATTACCCTGCAAAATCTAGACTGGATTAATTGCTTTATTGGCCATCTGTCCTAAAGAGAACTGCATATCTGTCTTCATTACATGATTTAGTATTTTTACTCATTGCCATGCTCTTTTCTCTCTTCCAGCTGGTGCAATCACAAAATATTTACCAAAAGGAAAAAGTCTCACTGTGTTCTTCAGGAGCAGGACCTGGAGACAAATCCACTTAGATAGACAGAGCTCCGTTTGATCCCAGGCAAAGCTAAGGTCTAATGCAAACTGTTCTTATCTTACAGGTAATTAGAGACCTGGCACTGGTACATCACGACAGCAGCAGTGTTACCATGGAGACTGGCAAGCCAGGATTGGCAAATACTCTTGTGCACAGCAACTCCGTCGCAGCACAGACAGAGAAAAGGATGGACACCCAGGCCCCACTGACGGCTGTTTACATCCACACCGGGGCTACTCTTCCAGCACAGCCTCACCCACAGCCTCCTGCAGCTACCCACTCGCCAGCCACACTCCATCTGGCAATGCCACCACTTTACTCCAAGGAGACGCTTCCTTTTCTGACATTCCATATTGCTGGTGGGTTGCAGGCTATGCCAGGATTAAGTTTGGCAGCTGCTGCTCCTGTAGTCAGACCCAAGTCGGCAGGAAAGCACATGTGCCCTCATTGTGGACGGGACTGTATGAAGCCCAGTGTGCTGGAGAAGCATCTCCGCTGCCACACCGGGGAGCGGCCCTACCCCTGCACCACATGTGGAGTTTCTTTTAAGACTCAAAGCAACCTCTACAAACACAGGAGAACTCAAGCTCACGCACGCCTCTCATCTGAATCGGAGCAGAGCAGCCTGAGCAGCCTGGACAGCATGTCTAGCTCAAGAGAAACCTGCACCTCCAGTCTGTCTCTGGAAGAGCGCAGCGAAGAGTCGGGAAGCTCTGAAAAGAAAGCCACACTATCTGCCGCCGAGGTCACCTGTTTAAGTGGAGCTGCAAAGGCCTCCTCAGAGCAGATGCAGGGCTCTGTCAGTGCGTTGAATGAACTGACTCCTGTAGGTCAGCCAACAGAACCAAATCAAAGTACAAAGGTAATAACAGAAGACCAGAAACAGCGGAGGGAAAATGAAAAACCTTCAGTGACTTCTAGTCGACATCTTCCTCTACAGAGACAGGAGGCAACTCTGTTCTCCAAGCAGTGGGAGAGCTCTGTATCCAGAGGGAAATCCCAGAGCCACGAAAGCACGGACTCAGGCTTCAGTGAGAGCAGTGACCACTACCCAAGTCCTGGCAGTGTCTTACCTGAACACAGCATGGATTCCCTCACAGAATCCACCAAGGAGCATCTTGAGGAAACCAGCTGCTCACAAACACTGCCAAAAGCCGACCAAAGTGGACAGGAACCTAATGATACCTCAAGATTGCAGGAGCAGAGGACGCTGGAGGAGCGCATTTCTAAGCTGATTTCAGAGAACTCAGCTGTTGTGGAGGACAAGCAGCTGGAGAATGTGAGGCCACGGAAAACAGTCCTGTCAAAGCAGGGCAGCATCGATCTCCCCATGCCGTACACGTATAAGGACTCCTTTCACTTTGACATGAGATTAAGTAAAACTCCTAACGTTGGATTACAAGGAAACAGAAACCATGGCCTATATAGCTCTGTGCCCACTCAGTGCTCCAACACCGTGGATCATGCTCCCTTGACCCGAAGCAACTCCCTCCCCTTCAGCGTGACGCTCCTCAAGCCTGAGAAGACCAGCCAAGCCTCCTCCTATCAGAGCGATTATGTAACTCTCATTCGGAGGGGAAGCTCTGGACAGATCAACCCAGCAGGTTTCGCAATCAGGCCTGTGAACCAGCAGTCATCCACCCACCGCCCACTGGTCCGGCAGGCTGCCGTAGACTGCAACCACGCAACAGACGGTCTCTTCATGAATTCCTCCATGGAGGAGGCCTACACCGGCAGTCTCAGCTGCGATGGGGATGGCGGTGACATTTGTGGCGAGCCAAGCAACAGAAAGTTCCGGAGGAAGAAAGCACAAAAGTTTGCCTACAATAAGTGGTACATGTACGGGGGAGGGACTTTTAAGAAGCTCTATAATGCTGAAAAAGGTGGGGATGAGAGTAAAGGCAGGAAATGCTTGGCACACCCAGAGCAGGAGGTCATTCAGGGCTTACAAAAAAGGCTGTCCACCGTTAACAGGGAGACGATTACAACAACAGACTCAACAGTAAACTTCACAAGTGCAACAGTTTGTCATCCAGGCTGCCCCCCTGCCAAAGTCTCCCTCGTCTCTGCTTTGGATTTTCATCAGAAAACCGGCAAACTTCCAACGTCGTGCAGTTCTCTTAAGACTCCCCTCCAGAGAAATCTGTCTTTGTCAGTTCTGCCTTTACCTCCAATTGGATCACTTGTTAGCCACAAGATAGACGGCATCAGCAGGGCAGAGGCCAAACATACTCATTCCCCCCCGCAGCTCTGTGGAGCCCATGCTCCCTCAGACAGGAAAAAACAGAAAACTGATGACAAAATCATTTGCCCTCTTGAGATGGGGACTGACCCAAACCCATTGAGTCATCCTCCTCCCCCTGCCACTGGCGGCACTCCTCAACAGGAAAGCAATCTTACTTATATAAGCTTTCAGCAAAATCAAAAACATACACAGCTCAAAGGAGTTCTCTTCCAGTCAGGCATAATCAATGCAAATACACCATCTGTTAGCACCTCGACAGCAACCTCCACCCACTCTCCTGCCAAGACCAGCTTTCTGCCCAAGTACCAGCTCAAGTTACCCAGTGCTGCAGAGCCTGATTCAAATCCTGCCCCACATGCTGTGGATAACCAAACACAAGCGGATGGCAAGAAATTCCCCACGGCGACATCGTCTTCTCAAGTAGAGCAGGAGATACACTTGGTCTCAACCCCTGGAAAGAAATGCAGCAATCCTGTTGCATCTGTGCAGAACTGTGACATGAAGACAGTTTTATCTTCTAACTCCTCACCAGGCCAACTAATCTTGCCTAGGTTAGCTACAAACCTTTGTCAAGCGGAGACATCAAGACTTGACAAACATGTGACGTCAAATGTAGCTGGAGTGCACAAGCAGTTTGCAGAAACTACGATAACCACAACTTGCAAACAAGATAATCAGGCCAGATTGTGCAGTACTTCAGCACAGTCTTCAAAACCCACAGGTGCATCAGAATCCATACATGTAACCAGAACTGCTCCACCAGTGCTTTCCAGTTCTCCAGTTACCGCTATAATAACCACAGCAAACAACCAGAAATCTCCGACTGTCATCACAGTCTTGCCTCAAGCTCGTCAGTCTAACCCCAACCCACCTCAATCACACGTACAGCCCCCTCCTGCGTCAGACCAGGCAGGCCTTGTAAACAGAGCCTTAGCTGCTGCACACACCCCGACGGTGCCATCTCAAATTGTGCCGCTTGACCAGATGCAGTCAGCTGCTCAGAATGTGTTTCATGTCCACACAGCAGATCTCCAGATTTGTCTCCAGATCATATCTGATGAGCAGTTGGCTCTCATTGAACCACAGATTGAGAGGCAAGTAAGTACCTTGGATGTGATTCAGAGTGGAGCGCATAGCTCTGTCAGAAAGGACCATCAACAACCAGAGTCTGGACAGGGATCAGAAAAGAGCAAGTCTTTACCCATGGATAACATAAATCCTCAACAATCTCTACAGTTTCAGCCAAAACTCCCTCTGACTGAGCAGAATAATTCTGCTCCGGCCGAAGTATCATCTGAATCAAAGCCTCTGAAAGCTCTAGACTCATCGCAACGCCCACTCAACTACATTCTTGTAAACACGATCACAGAGACTCAGACCTCCACAGACGGTGTTATGTCAACTGCAGCTTCACTTGTAGGTGTGAAGTCAGGAAGCAGCCAAACTTCAGAGAAGGAACACACTCTCTCCGTGAACCGATTCGCCGAGGAGCAACTTTTACCGGACACCAGGGTCAGCCATGGCGGACTAATCTCTCAACAATCCTGCGGCCAAAACAAACTCAGCGTGACCTCTTTTTCTCATAACATTGTAAAGCAGAAAAGCCTGACAAGTGGAATACTGGAAAAAGAAATTCAACACAAACTTATAAGTAGTGTAGGTACAACAAAAGCTAAGGACAGCAGGTTAGAAAGTGTTGAAAGCCAGCACCTTCCTCAGGCTGGGACCAGTCAGGCCTCCAGTAGTACAAGTCAACTCTTTGGTTCAGTTTCATCTTTTTCCATCAATAAATGCAAAAGCCCCACATCATTGAACACAACAGCATCCATCCACTGCAGTACTCCAGGGGAATCTACGTTAGCAGGGGCTGAGAGGCCATCTAAACACGCAACCCTGGGATGTGAAAGGGTGTTCCCCACTGAAGCCTCTGCCTCTTCACAGAAAATGAGCCTGACTGAGTCAAAGGATGTAATCAGCTCTGCCCACCTAAAAATACAGCTCGCTCAATTTTCTCCTAATACCAGGATGGAAACTCTCAAAGATGACCCAGCTGTGCATGGGAGTATCCAAAGCCCAGCTGAAGGTATGTGTGACCATATTTCTCTTCTTTAATGTTTATAGAAACTCACAGCAGAGTCTGACCTTGTCTTTCTCTTGGCTCTCTGCTCTCTGTTGATTTAAAGCATAGAGGGGAACTTTTGGTTTGGATTTTGGCAGTCCCCAGATTTTTAACAGTGTATTTCAACAACACAAAAATCTCAGCCAGCTTTTTTTTCTTTTTTTGTAAAACTAACTAAATCAACTTCCCAAGTTGGTTGTAATGGGTCAAGGGTCTTGAATTGTGACATAAATATATTTCAGGGAGAGAAAACTTAACTCTTATATTTAATAAACGTGCAAAGGCCATTGAAGAGATTTTTACTCATAACAAGTAATTTTTTTCTTGCATTTTTTTAAATTAAGGTGGTTATCTAGACTTGCTCTACGGATATATATATATATATATATATATATATAGTAAGGGGCCAAAAGTTTGGACACACCTTCTTATTCAATGTCTTTTCTTTATTTTTTATATGACTATTTACATTGTACATCATCACTGAAGGCATCAAAACTATGAATGAACACATATGGAACAGCAAAAGTTTGCAGCGCTACCAAAAAAGCAAAGGGTGGCTACTTTGAGGAATCTCAAATATAAAACATGTTTTCAGTTATTTCACAAATTTTTCTTAAGCACATGATTCCACATGTGTTCATTCATAGTTTTGATGCCTTTACTGAGAATCTACAATTTAAATAGTAATGAGAATAAAGAAAATGCATTGAATGAGAAGGTGTGTCCAAACTTTTGGCCTGTTCTATATATATACTGTATATATATATATACATTAAAGAGATTTTTACTCATAACAAGTAATATTCAAGATTCCAGCTTTTTATTATAGATTACTGCAGTATGTGAGAACATACACAGAAATCAAAAAGATATATCTCTCCAGCCCACGATGTAACATATCTAGAGGGTAATTTAAAAAATGTACAGAAAAGTTCAACAGAGAAGAATATACTACAGTAGGAGAGCAGTTTATGCATCTACCCTCGTATCTACGTCGTCGATGTATATATACACCCCTAAATGCGTCATACAAACACAAACCTAATTACCAGAAAAATGTTTCTGTCGTACATATTTACACATGACCTAAAGTGCAGGTCATGGTTAAACTGCTGTATTTCTTTGATGTTAAGGGCATGTAAACAGATAGCATTCATGTAACATTGGAGTTGTAGTGCAAAAAAGATCATACAGTGCAAAATACGGAACCAGCTGGGCTGGTCAGTGAAACAGCCACGTGTCTCCTCTCAGCTGATCATGTGGTTCACTGCTCATGTAAAGATTTTAGTCATATGGCTTTTGAAGACAGTCTGTTTGAGGCTCTAAGTGCTGAAGGTCACTGTACAATAATCAGTTTTTAACATCTTTAGTTTATATAAAGCTGATTAGTCAGGTTACTGAGGTGAATGAATATCGTGGTTATATTTTGTGTTATGTTGTGTATAATCAACATAAACACTGTTAGAATTATAATGTACACAACGCAACACAATGATGCATTCACTCTAAATAATCGACCTAATTCTGAGAGCAGAAACCAGATAACCATCAATTTAACCACTAGATGGCAGTCTAACTTCAAAAATCAGCAGAACTACAGCCTGTGCTGATGTAGTCAGGGTTTTGTCAAAAATAAACCAAATATGTAATTTTAGTTCAAAACAAAATAATTTGCTTGTAGCTACTTTAAAAAATCATTACTATTAAAATAAAATCTCTCCGAACACGTGGACTTCATTTTTCTTTTTCTTTGTTCTGGCCCCAGCCCACACTGTTTTTGTTTAAACAAAACTGTTTCATCCTGGTCTTAGCACACGACTCCAATTAACTCAAGTTGACTAAAGTCCAATTTAATTAAAGTTAAGGAAGCTCAATGAGGTCAGTCACTTGGTGATCCAGGGGAGCACAGACTGAACAGAAGAGCTGACCTTTACTGCCCTTTACTGCCCTTCTGGTTGAAGCAACCAGTCACATGTCTCAGTTCGTGGGGAGGACTCATTGCTGAGACTGCACTGCAGGCTCAAAGTAGAACTGAATATGTATTTACTTCAAATCCAATTGTCTTGCATATTAGTATCTCTTATAGCAGGGACATCCCTTAGCCCGTCTTAGGGGGAGTATTAAAGTGAGAATGATGGGAAACTCTAAGTGGATAGGACAGATGAGGAGGAGGAGTTCACTCAGCATTGTGCACCATGCAGAGTTTGCCAGACCAGCGAAAACAAATCTGAGAGCTCATTTATTTTTCACAAATACCTCTAATATTTAATCCTTTTCTTCACATTTTATCTTATTTATCTAAAAAATATTACTTCTCTACCAATAAAATATCACAATATTTCCTTTGGGTTGGTCCATGAGTTTGTGGTGCACGATCAACATGACTTTTTCCCGGTGGATTCTTTCCAATACTATATATCAGCGGGTTTTCCCAGTCGGACTTCATTTGAAATGTATAATTTCCTCCCTTGTTTTCAAGCAAATGAGTGAATGATAAGATTTGACATTGCTGATTTTCTATACTAAAGAAAATGTTTGTCTTCCTGAAGAGATTTTGGACAGAGCCTCTCTGACGGGATCTGCAGCTCAGGAGGAGCCGCTGTCACAGGGACATGGAGAGGTCTCTCCCAGCACAGACGAGGGGCCAAAGCAGAGGCACGAAGCTAAAGAGACCAACCAGCAGTGCCTAAGAGGGCAGGATGGAGAAGAGGTGGTGGAAGAGGATAAAAGTGGAGACATCAAGACGGATGAACAAGCAGACGAGCAGGGCGAGGCCGAGTCTGACTCCAGATACACGTGTTTACTAAATACAACAAAGCCAGAGGTGAGACTCAGTGGATTTCAAACAAATTAGAAAATACCTCTACAGTTCAGACATGACAATAAAGCACAGTCAGTGGCATGAATCAGACCTCCCTCCAATCCCATTTTTTACCACAAGAGTGAAACACTTTACAGCATTTAGAGAGTTAGAGAGGAGAGGAAGAACTTCCTTTTTAGACCTCAAGCTGAACCAGACTCATGTTAGACAGTCATCTGCTGAGACTGAGCTGGGTTTAAAGAGGGAGATGGAGAAAGAGAGAGATATGGACAGAGAGAGAGGAAAACAAACAAAAATGTGATTTAAGTGCAAAACATAATGGAATCAGTATGTGTAATATCTACAGGAACAGCATGGTGATAATAATAAGCTGATTCCAATTTAATTTAAGGCAAATTCCAGTCAAAAGATCCATAGTAGAAATAATATCATAGGTAATACTGAGGTCCAGGTAAATAATAGGGCTTGAAATTAGATTTATTGAAGCAGAAACAGTCAAAAAGTTCTAAAATTAACAACAACTTAATAATAGTGATAAAAATTGAGAAATTGATGCTCGTTGTTAAATCAGCTGGAAATCAGGCAGGTGCACAGCAGCAGGACATCTGCAGTATCGATTCAGTGGAACCCACAGAATAGAGTTTATGGACTCCCAGGAAAGACTGTGGTCAGGGACTCTAATTGGGCATGAAGATTCAAAGTCCATGACACAGACAGAAAGAGAATAAAGAGGAAAGTCCAAACCTAGAGCAGCATAAAAGCTTGTTTATGCTTGTCATACATATGAAAATGTACGCGTCAGTTTCAAACGATGGTACCGTCACTGCACACATACCTCCATCTGTCCTTTACATTGGCATGGATGTTAACCATTACATTCACCAGGGGGCAGACCGAGTCAAAAGTTTCTGACAAAAACAAACAAAAAGAAATATGGCGACTGTGGAGGAGCTAATGATAATGTATATTTTGAATAGGAGACAGAAACGAAGGCAGTGTTAGAGGAGGCGGTTGGTTGGTCAGGCCACTAAATACCTCATGGTTGGAGGACGGAGAATTCTTTTCTCTTGTAGTAGTCCACTGATGAGAGAAATTGAAAGCCCCGTTATTGTCTTCTTCATTTGTCAATGTCAATTTTATTTGTATAGCACATTTAAACAGCCAGTGGCCTACCAAAGTGCTTAACAAAAACAAAGCAGTAGGAATAAAAGCAAGTCATACACAACAAACAGCAGCAACAAAAGACATGTAACATATAAATGTAAATAAAAACAAATATGTAGCTAATACAAGTATCATACTCCGTCAAAAGCTAAGGTGAACAAGTTCGTCTCTCAAGTGTGTTTTTAAATGTTCCTGATTTTTATCAGTGAGTTCCAAATTTTCCTGCTGTAAAGCATTTTGGCTCAAACTTTGTTTATTTAAGTGCTCTATAAATAAAGTTGACTTGACTGGACTTCGCTCTAGAGATGCGTATTGGGTAGCGACAGCAGCAACACTGCCCCCATTGTTTCTGGTGGTACTGCTCTGTCTGGCTCGTATCAGTAAACCTCAAGGGTACGGACAAAAAGAATGTGAAGCACGGATCCATATGTAACGTTGAGCATAAATGAGCCTTTACTCTAACCACAAGCTTATCAAAAAGTAACTTGTAAGCCCACTTAATGCAGTTAGTGGCATCCATAATTTATAAGTATTAAAGAATAAACCTGAGTGCACCAGTGAAAACACTGATTCTATACATTTTTCTGCAGGGCCCCTCTTTGATGAAAATAGTGAAAACCTTCTCAGGTCTCTTCTGCCCCTCACCACACACAAAACCCTCTTTCATTTACACTTTTTTCAGAATTTATGTGAAGCATTGTCTGCAAAAACCCCAGAAACCTCTCAAACAGCATAATAATTCTGAATATTTGATTTATGGGCAGGCTGCTGTTGATAGAGGTGAAGCTGATCCGTCAGATCGGTGTTGTAGTTTAGTGGTTGTGATGTTTGGTGCAGATTCAAAGTCAGCCTTTTATTTATCTGGCAGTCCTTTCACAAAAGTTGGCCATGCTTTGAGCGCAGTGTAAACTGTAACAAATGTGTGAACTGTGCAACACTTTAGTATACTTTCCCCCTCTTGCATCATGGATGTAAGCCCCTTCTGAGAGTCCTGCAGAGTAAATGAAATAACACATGAAGACCAAATATAAGAAACACATAAATATTTACAACTTCGCTGCAGTTTTATTCATCCTGACCAATTACTCATCCTTTCTCCGCTCATTTTCTGTACACGTAAACATTAACACCGCCACACAGTGCACAGGCATTCGAGTTTTCAAACTGAGTTTTCCCAAAACAGACTCAAACGGTTCAGGATCCTTTCCAATTCAGCATTCCCTCTCAATACTTTCTGATTGTTATTCTCAGTTGCTCATAATCCCCATAAACCCTGACCGCCAGATCGACTCAGACTGCCCTGATCTGGGAATCGTGTGGGAGAAAGTTGCAGACCAAGGGTTGTTTTAACATCAAAGTGTTTATATCTTTTTTAATACTGCTTTAAGAAAAAAAAAAAAACCCTCAGTCATGTAAAAAATGTACCAACAAGCCACACAGAGAGACAAGACAGATTGAAATTGTACCGGTCTGTGTTGACACATGTGATCTGCAGCTCGCTTTGGAGCCAAGCAGCTGACAGCAGTTACTTCATCATAAGTCTCTTTCAGTTCAGAATTTATGTAGACATTTCAGACTTGAGGTTTATAGAGAAAAGCAGAACGACTGCGTGGGTGATTCCTCTATACTCCTTTTCTCAGAGATATGACGCTTTGTGGTATTTGAGCAATGCGAGAAGCCAATGAGAACCTGTAACAGAGGGATGACAGTGACTGAATTCTTGGCATGGTATGGCAGTAATATTCATCCCTTATACTCTGCTTTTATTAACAGGGAGGCGACAGAAAGACTGCGGTGGATTCTTTCAGAAACTCTTTGCTACCTGTGCAGCATCTCCAGGATCTTTCCCAGACACACTCAGGAATGTCTGAATACCCTTCACAGTGCCCACAGCCAGCTTCAAGGATTTCAGATGACTTTAATTCCCCTGCCAGCAGTAGTCAAACGAGACTTTACAATTATGGACAGCTCCCATTGGAAAACAACAACTTCTATTTCTCACAACAACACTGGGACAGCAGTGCCACCCATGAGCAACAACCTCAGAGCTTATGTCAGGCAGAGTCAAGTCAACAAATCAAATCGAAAGAAACACAGAATGCCTTTTCACAAATTGAGTCACATGCACCTCAGACTCAAAGATTTGCACTCCAAGACCAAAAACAGACCAACATTATTCCACCTGTTCGGCAAGAAAATACCACTGCAGCTAATAACATCACACAGGTAAGCTGTAAGGCATCTTCAAAGAAGCAGAAAAGTCTCTTATCTGATGTCAAAACATCCTCCACACAACCCAGCCAGGCATCTTTTTCTGCTCATGTCACCAGAGCTGGATTGACGATGGACCACCAGACAAACAACCCTTTGCTGGATGTTAATCCTGTACAATCTGTAACATACCCAGACCCTGAGGATAAGGTATTAAATGACTACATAAGCCAGAGCAGTGACTGTGAGCGGGTTGACAATAACAACAAATTTCAGTCCTTTTTCTTGACTGGACAGCTTCATGGCTACCAGCCAACTGAGTATTTGAGCGGCGGAGTGAGACCAGTCCAGAGCTGCCAGGAGTATACAGAGGACACCAGCAGCAGTGATGATGAAGGGAAGCTCATCATCGAGCTTTGAGCAAACACAAAATACCATTTAGAGATTTTTTACTGCTGTATAAAAGTGTTAAAGGCGGATATCCTCTGGAGGCAGAAATAACATCAGTGTCTGAGTTGAGTGGATGGGCAGAGATTTCAGTGTATAAAAGCTCCAATATAAACAAGAAATAAATAGCATTATCAGTGTTGAATTAACCAGACACAGCCTACACTCGGTTTCATTTTCTCGACTAAAATACTGTTAAACCGTGGTACACTACAAAATGCTGTCTGCCCGTTTACATCTGGATAGTGGAGCACTTTAACAGGCTACAGCCCTGACCGGCACCTCAGGGATATGAGGCTCAAAATCACGTCCAAACGACGAGTTATTTCGATGCCAATTAGGGAGGGTGATGAGGTTTTAGTCAACTGAAACATACATAGTAAGCAAATTAGTCATTCAGCTGTGATTAACGTGGGAACTCTGAGGTTGAAATAATCAAAGGTAATTTCATCATTATGAGCCAACTTTGTTAGAGTAAGACATTCGGAGACATGTCCTTCAGGCTAAAACCCCCAAGCATGCATTTGAAATCTGAATTTATGAATTTTAAAACAGTGTGTTTTTATTTTTCCATGTGAGTCATCTCAAAAGATAAACATGGCCAGTGATTTACTAAGGGAGCTACTAACAGTAGCCATGTTTACATGGGCAGAGATAATTGGAATTAAGGCCCCATTTGAAATAAGAATGCGTCATGTAAACGTTGATCAGAAGATTCTGATCAAATTCGGCTCAATCGGAAAGAAATTGTATTCTGATCGAGAGGGGTGGTTTGTGCCGATCATTATTACGAAACGCGTCCATGTAAACACCGATCGTGACTCTCTAACCTGACTCTGTCTTTACTATTTATTTATTGAGGTCGGTACAGGAGGTTTCTAATTAACACTCTAGCATAAAACACAACCGCAAGTGCCATGCCTGCTCTTCCGGTTACATAAAAAGACGAACATACAGCGTAATGATGTCACATCTGCACGCACAGAGCAACCTTTACCAGGACAGTAGAATAAGTAAGCAAGGGCGCCATCTAGTGACAACATTTAACAGGTGGGAACATCCTGAATTGGATGGAGTGAGCCACTACTGCGTTTGTTGGTTTGTTGACAGCACAGGCGTAAATACAATTCTTCTTCTTCATGATCGGATAATTTGATTTTGCACCCATTAAAACAGTAGATTCAGATTATCTGATCCCTCAAAATTTTAACCAGATCAAGAAATTTTGCCCATGTAAATATGGCTGCTGTAGACCATATAGCTCGAGTATCTTCTCACCCACACTCTTTGATCTCACATAAAATGCCCCGTTTTAAATGAATTCTGTCCAGTGCTCAGTGACCGTTTTGATTTTACTGATACAAAAACTCGAAATCTAAGGCAGAGTTAGAGTGAACAGCACGGCTTATTTTGCTGTCAGCAGTCAGTGTCTTACTCATAAGTGGCTCCCTCCTATTTGACCTTGTCTTTTTTTATGCTAACTTTGAAGAGTGTTTACAGACACAGTGTGACTCCTGCTATTTAACACAGCCAGTGAGATTACTTCTGCCCCAGAAATGCTGTAGTATTTCCGTTCTGCTTACACATGCTTTATTTGCCAAATTCACGTCTCCGACGCTCACTCTCTCTTATAAATTGCACTTTGTAACCTCTCCAGACAGCACCTGTGAGTATGAATCATGTGCACATGCTGCCAAGTTGATCCCTGTTGCCAATCAGATCCCACAGGTGAAGCAGGCACAGGCTGGAGGGACATGACCCTGTTCTAAGTCTGGCTTTTTGTAATGACTCATCAGCTCTGGCAAAGACCACAACAACAGGAAATGTGTGTATGTGACCCTATATGTACATATCCACAGCTATAACTCAAGCTGACTTGCTTGTCAATCCTCAGCAAATAAGCGGTTATAAAACTTTTTGGATTTGAGGGGTGGATGTGTGAAGAGTTCATCTGTTGAGGCCTGTCTGACATGTTAGATAAGTTAATACAATGTTTGACTCAGGGGAAGAGTAATGGCACGACGATGTAAGTTGATTACACTGAACAATTAAAAGTTGATTTATTATACAAGTATGAATTAATTTAATTGATGTGTTTCCCATTTTCTAAATTTTATATCATTGCGATATTAAACATGTCCAAATAACTGGCTAAACAAATGAGTCCTACTTTTGTTGCATTGAGCTTTGTGTTTCAAACCATTTAAACAAGGAAAATCAAACTTTAAACAAAAAAATATATTAGTTTTCTGGGTAAACCGCTCCATCTTTTGACGAACAATATAGCACTTTTTCTAAAAAGTATTTTTGTGTGATTTTTTTTACCTTTTATTGACAAGACAGGGTGAAATGTGGGGAGACAGACAGAGAGGGGAGGACATGCAGCACATGGTCGGGGCCAGGTGCAGGGACGCGCTAACCCGCTCGGCCGCATCGGCCACATGGAAACTCATGATTCTTCCACAGAGGTTTTAAAGTTTATCCACCATGTTGCCATTTCTAAGAAACTGCAATAAATATAATGTTTTCCCCTAACATAGTTCAAACACAAATCAAAAGAGCCTCAACATTACCAGACTCTGAGCAGTTAAGTCTGTGTAAGGTCTTGCAGAGCCCTCAGCCTTTTTGCTGTCCGCTGTCGGACAGGTAAACCAAAAAGGTCACGGGGTTGAAAGATGCCCTCCAGTATGATGGATGCTGCCTTGTTAAATTGCTGTCCTGAGGAATTTCCTGTCCACTGTGTATTCCCTATGAAGGCAAATGCTGAGTTTTATTACATCTATATTTCTCTTTGATTTATTAAAAACAGGTTTTGGAGTACGTAATGGGGAGAACATTCACTTTCACTGCTATTGCACTGAGATTTAGGACTGAGGGTGTGTTCTAACTGACCAATCCCCCTACATGTATATCTTAGAGAGAGCTCATATTGGCCGAACTCTGACACTTAAGCCAAGTTTTTGAAAAACAGGAAAGGAAAGCCCCAGATAATTCCCCAGAGCCCTATTCACATGAACACAGACCCCCAGAAAACCTCCCAAAATTACATCAGTGGGCTGCATGCATGACACAAACAGCTGATTTTTTTTCCCTCCAACTTTACCCTGAAGTTTTGGGGTTAGCTCATGTAGCAAGATATCTCCAGGAATATTCATCGCCTTTATATCACACAGCCAGTGATCCTTCTAGTCAAGAAACGGTACAAATCAATTGCAAAGGCTGCAAATTCTCACTTTAATTAATTTATTTTTTGCTCACAAAGAGAGTGTACTATCAGAATAAGGTGAGAACGAAACCTCAATTAAAGGGATATCGCAGCATAAATTTAAGTTATGGTCAAACACACCGTAACACCGAGTTAGAGATGAATGTTGCCGACTGCTTGCTTCTGTAGTTATACCAACTTTAGTAAGGACCACATGATAGCAGTACACAGTGATCTACGTCTCCACGCGCAAGCCTCAACCACTTTAGCTTTGCCTGATTTCTTTAGCAAAGAGACCAAACACAACTCATCCACTCTCCTCCAGCAGCCCCTTGTTTTTGGGGGAGTCCTAATGAGTCGATCACTGAGTGCAGCGGAGTTTCGCAGCTCAAGGAAAAACATTTATAATTATTACTCCATTGAAATGCAATCAGACCGAGATGCTAAGGCAGAAGGACTACCACATCTGCAGTGCAGAATGATTAATATGATGATTATTACTTCAAGGAAACGATCTGCTGCACTTGGTGATCGAGTCATGAGGGCTCTCCCACAAACAAGCGGCTGCTGGAAGAGAGTGGGTGAGTTGCGTTTGGTCTCTTTGCTAAAGAAATCAGGCAAAGCTAAAAAGATGTTTGATGGCTAGTACTATGGCTGGAACCCTATATGTACTGTTGATGAAGTTAGCTTCTGTTCTGAGCATTATTTGTGGTTATAGAGTGGCTCTTTGGTTGAGGTTTGCACATGGAGATGTAGACCGCTGTTGACTCCTGTTGTAGACCTGATACTAATATCCTTAATAAATAATGTCTCTGGTACAGAAAATAACACCAGAATGCTTTCCACTTGCACTGTTGGTGTAAATGGAGCACTTATTTATACAGTATACTGGAGAAGTCTCTGCCTGTGCAGAGCAGCTTGATAATTGGCCAACACGGTTCAATAGAAATTATTGTGCACCCACAAGGGCAAAACACGACAAGATAAAAAAAAATAAGTGAGACAGTCTTTTAGTCACTTTCGCCCTACAGTATATTCTTGTTCAGTCATTTGTTCATACTGTGGTTAATTCAGTTACTTGTACACTGAGATTGTGTAATCAGTGGTCTGCCATCTTTTTTTTTGTACATCAACTGTAATGGACTTGGGCATGATTGCCCACCCCTGGACTTGGGGCTGAAACCATCCCTCTATGGCTTAGAGCAGGGCTGGGCAATCATGTGCCATGGAGGGCCGAGAGGCTGCAGGTTTTCTTTCCAACCCAAAACTCCACCAGGTAATTTCACTGAGTACCTTACCTCCAAGCAGAGAGCAGAGACTAATCAGTGAAATCACCTGGTGGAGTTTTGAGTTGGAAAGAAAACCTGCAGCCTCTTGGCCCTCCATGGCACATGATTGCCCACCCCTGGCTTGGAGGGACCCTGAGTTAACTTATTGGTCTTAGCCTTTGATTATATCCAGACAGTGCAACTCACTGTGTTTCTGTAACATGCATGAAAATACAACGATCAGACTTATTCTTATACGCCCGATAACATGCATTCACCAGACACAATTAAAAGTGACCTATAAATTTGATCAAAATCTTTTAATTCGTATAAAAAATCTTTTCATGATCATGCAGAAACACAGCAGGTTAGTACCAACCTGCTGCACTGCCTGAGGTAGGAGACCCTTGATAATACAATCATGTACTATATGTGTGTTTCTAGACCTTTGGAGATAAGACTATCTTAACACTTTGCTGTATGTTATTATTTGCTATTTTAATGCATGTTTCACTGTGTTTTATCCTGTGAATGATGGGAGGAAGAAAAGAAAAGATAATACATGATTTCTGCAGTGAAGATGCTAGGAAGAGACAATCTATAACTATCACTGACAGGTGGATGTAAAAGAAGCTTCAGAGATGGTTGTTATTCAGATTTGTAAGTTTGAAACCAAGGTCAGAGCAGGATCAACAGGAGGAAAAGTTACACAATGTCCACCTGCATATTTTCACATCCTGATAAGAGTCTGTGGTCACGTGGTCTCATTGACCAATATTCTTAACACGTGTTTGACCAGTATTTGCAAAAATTAACAATTGGGTAACAAGTGAAGCAGAGCAAAGAGAAACAAACTGATAAGTTTGTGCCATTTAGAAAGTACAGATCTTTTGGATACCCACAATGAACATGGAGACAGGCTACCATTACGAAGTCCAAGGTTTTAAAGATAAGATAAGATAAGATAAACCTTTATTCATCCCATGGTGGTAACAATTGCAGTGTTGACAGCAGAAAAAGATCAGCAAAGCAAACATAGAAGACTCATCAAGCACACAGATAATCAAAACAAAAAAGTTAACCTAGACCTATACAAAAATGTTTTTTAAAAAAGAGAGCAAATGTAAGCAACAAATAAAACTGTTTTGAATCAAATCAAACAACAAAACAAAAAAGGACGTGTCATTGCACGTTGTTTCAGTTATTAAACCTGAGAAAAATGTGGGTATTGGCAAGTCTAATAAATATTTAGGCAGTCAATATTGCTCATTGAGGTAGCATTGAGTTATTGTCCATACGTTGTGCTAAAAAATCTGGACCATTGAGAGCAGATCTGGTCAAACAGTCTGATTCATTGACTGTATATAGAATGGACAGAGTCTGCCTCCTCGATGGGTGAAGCCACTCCGAGAACAGCACCCTCTGTTGATGGGCTGCAGTATAGGTCATAAATCCCGCCTCCGCCAGCAGAGCTTATGGGGCTGTGGACAAACTTTAGAAATTTATTACACAGAACATACATTTTTCTTCCCCCTGCTTGTGGTGTTGACATGTAGTTACTGTAAGACTGGTTTGTGCTCAAGTCCTCTTTTTTCTGTACAGCTCAGTTTTTAAAAGTTATTAGGGGGTTCGTGTTTTCTTTGATTGACACCTGATACAGCCTATTGGCGTTCAGGGATTGCGTAGCTCACCCGGGGGATACGCTGTTTGAGCCGAGCATCATCAAAGCGACTCTTGGCAACTCTCCTGCCGAATGCGCACAACGCTACTGCGCAGTGCTGGTTTCAAGGAAGTGGAGAAAAATCCTGGAAATACAGAGAGCTTTTTGACTTCAAATCCGTATACAGGCGGAACCAAGTTTTCCATAGTATATACAGTCTATGGTCTGATTGCAGCAGGATAGAAGGACTTTTAGTATCTCTCCGTCACACACTGTGGGTAAACAAGCCTGTAACTGTAACTGTTACAGTGCTCTGCAGTAGTTTCAAGGGGAAACATTGTTTATGAGCGTCCACAGCTTAGCCATCATCCTCCTGTCCCCCACCACCCTTACAGGGTCTTCCTCACCAGTTTGTTTAGACTGTATCTGCAGTCATGATGCTGCTGCTCCTGCAGACTGCCTCATAGAAGATGGCTGAGGCCACCACAGAGTCATTGAAGGACTGCTGCTGACACCAGTCCATAATGTTCTGGTTCAGTTCTCTGTACTCCCTCTTGTCATCATGAGGCCAACAATGGGGGAGTCGTCTGAGAACCTTTGCAGGTGGCAGCTTGTTGTGTGGTGAGTGAAGTCTGCAGTGTACAGGGTAAAAAGGAAGGGAGCCAAAACTGTCTCCCTGGGCCCTGCAGACAACAGTATCAGACACTTTCATGGGCCCTCACAAATTGTGACCTACGTCAGTCTGAAATCTAGCAGCCAGGATGTATGTGGTGTCCACTCCTTTGTGCTTCAGCTCATCCCTCAGAACCACAGGCTGTATGGTGTTGAAGGCATAGAGAAATCATAGAACATGATCCTCCCACTCCTGAGAGAAAAAAAATAGTTTTTCAGATCTCTGATACATACAGCTTAGGGTGTGGGGGTCTCCCCCAAGGAAATTTTGAGTGCATACTTATGCAAAATTTAGTGGTGAAAGTCCAATTTGTGAGACGATAGCTTAGTCGTCATCCTCCTGTCTTCCATCTTTCTTGTGAAAGAAAACCACAAAAGTTTACAAGTTCACATTCTGGTAAGATTTGATCAAGCATTTCATTTTAAGAACGAGTGTAAATCAGACGATAGTTTTAACTTAAGAGTGGATACCAAACTTCATCATTAGGGAAGACAACAAACTTGAAATTTTCTCACGAGACATGCAGCTTAAACAACGGCTGAAATAATGGTGTTGTAATCCACCAGAGTGAGAAACACAAGGCTTTTTTTTTGGTCTGAAAATCATGTAAAGCTGTTACAGAAGTATCATCGAGAAAGTGCCAGCGCGGCCGTTTTAACAGACATAACAACACTACTCGCATTGGAATGAATGGAATTAGATGCTGTTCGGTTTTAAAAAAACAACTATTTATTAACTGACTACACAGTAAACAAAGAATGGAATGGAGAGAGCAAAACTTGGACTCAACATACCGTACAGGGACAAGCTGAGCAATGAAGAAGGAGAGCGTTACCTTAGCAAAATTGCGGACATTGCTGGACTTGACCCATGTGAAAAAACTGTACGGCCAGAAGATGAATTTGAGATGCTACCACCACTTAATCAAGGGTTTTGGGATCTAAAATTGTATTGGCTATAAATAGGTGCAAGGTTTAAGTATGGGAAACATTTCAAAGATTTGTAGTTTATAGAAAGGATACGGGTAAATGGTGTATTTTAAACGGTGTGCAGGTTATTATGGTCACAGAGTATTTAAGGCGCCTTTTAACATCCGTCTGTGATGCTGGTCAGACCTCCTGCCTGTAACCTGTTCCTGGTCTTACCCCTAAAATAAATCTTAAATGTTTGGTGCACCCCAGCAACTGGCTGACTTCAGTTCATTTATGGGTACTGCAACATCCAGCCGCTCACAAGGGTTGTTCTTACAATAACCAGTCTGTGTTTTCTCTTTGTTGTTGGAAAGCAGAAAAAACAGTTTTTCCAAAACTTTTCCTCAACATGTTTCCCTCTCCTGTTATAGCACTTGTGAACGCAGCAAATATCCACCATTGTAAGTTGATAACTTAGAGCAAAAATGAACTGGAAAGAATCACTATTGATAGTTCCTTCATGCCAAAATGGCAGCGGCAAATGTTGACGCCCTTTTATCAGATTGTGGTTTGCCCTATAAGGGCAGCTTTGGGTTTAAAATACTGATAATACATTGGTTGGGGAATACAGCACCAGAGAGAGTGTTTTACAATGTTATCTTTTCTATAGCCGTGTCCATGGTGAGGCTCCATTTCCTTGCCCATAACTTCTTATCAGGCTAGCGTGAGCTCTTTTGTATAAAGATGCTTTTAATTTAATCGTTCTGATAAGAACTAGATTAATCCTTTTTTAACTAGACAACCATTTTCCTTGTGCTGTAACCCCGACTAATATTTTTTTCCCCCTTTTCATTCAGCCTTTAGAAACAAAGCTGCGTTCTTTGTGGCTATATAATCCACTTTAATGCACAGGGCAAATTACATTGGACAGCCAGTGTAAATCCACTACATGAAAGGCCAACAATGATCTTACCCAATATTGTTTCACGCACAGCCTGGAGGCTCAGTCTGACTCTTAAAGTTAAAAATCCTGAGTCTATATTAGGGTTTAACCACAGCCCTATAGGATAACACTGAGACTAAAAAAACAGATACAAACAGTGTGATCTTTGTACTCTTTTGTTATCCTATTAGAGTTGGCAAAGATCCTGGGAGGTCTAGCTTGCGCTCTTTTCTTATGCCAGATCTCTACCTGAGATCTAAATTGCTTTACGTCTTTGCACATAGATACCGACCTTATTCAGTGAGGTTTGTCCCAGTAGGACTCTCTGCCCATAGGAACTCTCAAATGTACCAGCAAATGCTCTGTATGCAGGTGAACCAGATACAACAAGCTCGTTGTTCCTCATGACCTCTGTGAAGGTCACCGTAGTATGTAGCTGGATGTTATTTAAACTGAGTAACCCCATATTGACTTTCACTGTGTGCAGGAAAAGAATGGTCCTTCAGGTCTGCATCAGTGGCTGGATCAGATGAGTTTTAGCCCACTGCACAGTAGAAGGACACAAGGTCGGTCATGGTAAGCTGTGGAAAAGTTCTTTGACTTGGGTGGGCTACGGTCAGAAATCATATTCAGGGTGATGTTGACAAAAGGTCCATTCCAATTTTCAGAGAGAAACAACAGGCTATACACAAGAACCATATGAGACAGCTTGAGCTGTTATTCAGACAGAAGCATCTGAAGGACTCCACCTGCAAGCAGGTTCAAATCAATATATATATATATATATATATATTAAGGCTGTCAAAGTTAACGCATTATTGTCGCGTTAACTCGAGTGACTTTTATCGCCACTCATTTTTTTGACGCACGATTAACGCAAGCCTTAGCCTGGCTTGACCAAACTATACACACACTGCGTGGATATTCTTGCTGTTGTAGAGTGCACTGACTGATACCGCAGCAGACATAAACAAATCCCCGTGAGCAGCAACTAGGATATAATGGATAAGAACACTATTTTGAACGGAAAGTTCAGCTACAAAGCCTTTCCAGATGGCTCTCTTGACAGGACAAATGTCATTTGTGTTTCCTGCCCAGCTGAATTTAGTTAACACCGAAGTACGTCTAGTCTCAAATATCACTTGTCGGCCAAGCGCACAGCTTGGGGCGCACAGCCCCCCCCGCCTCAAGCAAACAACGCTGAATGTGCAAGGTAAACAGATGGAGAGCTCTACTAAACACAAATTTGAAACAGCGATCGCTAAATGGGTGGCTACCGCTTGTCGGCCGATTAGCATTGTGCAGGACGTTGGTCATAAATCATACTGAAATCATACGGATCACATCCAATGACTGGACATATTCACCTTGTAGGACCACCATTACCACGAAAATCCACGATCTGTTCTCATGTTGATTCTCATGTTGATAAAAGTATAACAATTTGAAAAAGATCGATTTATAATGGATAAAAAATATGCGATCAATTTGCGATTAATCGTGATTAAATATTTTGATCAATTGACAGCCTTAATATATGTATATATATATATATACATATACATATATATATGTGTGTGTGTACACGTTTATATATTAAGTTTGTTCAGCCAGTTCACAGCCCATAAATTCACATATCACAGTGACTCAGTTGCAGGCATTAGGGTTTATGCATAGTCTGTTTTAACAGAAATGGTATTTTAAGAACATTAGGTCAATCTTAAAGGGATATTACGGCATACATTTAAGTTGTGGTCAAACACCAAGTTAGACACCCCTCAAGAGACAACTTCACCAGCGATCGTTACTGAAGTTGGTAAAACTAGAGAAGCAAACAGTCAGGAACATGTCCAACTCAGTGTTATGGTGTGTTTGACCATAACTTTAATTTACGCCAGAATAAATTGGGAGTTATTAAGCTAGACAGAAAGGATAAAGCTGACAGAAAGCAGGCGATGCTCTTATTTTTAGAAGGTTGTAATAAAACGTGGCAAAGAAATTCATGTTTCCAAGAAAATCAATCATCATGACAAGCAAAGGACAGTGGATAACATTTGGCCTCACTTAGTGGGCGGAAAAGGATTTAAAATACACGTGAAATCTGGTGGATGTTAGCAGTTGTTGTCTTTTGTCAGTCTGCAGAAAGACAATTACATGCAGAAGATTAGTTGAGTTAGTACATCTTTGCACTGAGGTTTCATCCCAACCATCTAAAAAAAAGTGACTTAATATCTTGTAGAGCCTGAAACCGGACAGGTCTAGAGCAGTTTGTCAGTTCAACAGGGTCCACTTGTTGAATGAGACCTGATCCCCAAGGATGGGCTCATTCAAAGGACACTGACGACAGAAACTTTGAGGAGAAAGGAAATATCTGAAACTGAGACATGTAGACAGAGCTGCCCCTCCTTATAAGCAGACCATGTAATTCCCTCACAAAGACCTCATACCTGGTGGCACACTCAGGTGTAAAGCCTAGGTACAGCCTAATGTGTCAACATTAATATGTGTCCTACGTGCTCCCTCTGCACCTGAGGTATTTCACAACCATACCACGCTGGTTTTGATCAGTTTCATACATCTTGGAGGCAACAATAATATGAGGTGACTAAATAACACACTCAGCAGAGAGGGACCGCATCATCAGACATACACAAACATTTTAGGAGAGGCTACCAGACAGAGGCGAGGCAGGCTGGTGTATGAATGAAGAGAGGTGACACGTGTGCATGTGTTTGTGTCAGTGCATGTGTGTCACAGGGTTTAAGGAAGTGGCCCTGTGAGCTGTTCTCAGTCAGTCAAAGCCTGTTTTATAAATTTGAAGAGCATGCTTGAAAACCTCTGAAAATGTGCCTTGAAATGTTAAAAATGTATGAAATAAATGTTGACAGTTTTGTTGAGCACTCCCAAAAAGAAAAATATTCAAACTATTTAAATCTTTGCTCAAGAATAAGCTCATGTTTCTGTTTAAATTATTTTTCAAGACTCCGTAGATGTGGCAGCTGTTTGCTTGACTTCTTCCCCTTTTGACTGACATCTCTCTGGCTCCATAAAGTGCAAAAACAAAGATAAAACAATCAACGTTATTCATGCCTCTGTGGTCAACAGCCCACACCAGACTTCCCCAGCCTGTAAAAGACTCACTCAACACTGAACACCCACTGAGATTAGTGAATAACTGTGGACAGCACTGATAATGTATGGACAACACTCACTGATGACAGGTGTAACAGTTATAAGAGTTGTTGAGGTGCCATTCTTGTAAAAGGTTTTGCAGAAGTGAATACAAGAATTTTGGAAAATACATCTGCCAACTAAATCATGCAAAAGAGAAACCCTGTGCCAGAGTGGATGGCGGAGACCTTGACATCGATGCTCATCAGCACCACATCTATATGGTCATCATTTGGGTGGTGCGGGCTGTTATCTCTTTGACTTTAACACAATGGTAATTGTGGTGTAATAGTAAGAAACACACCAGCAAAATACAAGGACATGGGCCTTTAAAAGTTTGTGTTGACTTTCTCGTTATTCAACCCCACTGTGAATTTTCTTTGACTATCCATAAGATGTTTGAGTAGTCAGACCTGACAAAATTTAGAATACAGGACTCAATCACCAATCACATCCACCGTACTCTGACATCTGCAGGAACGCCTGGTAAGTCTCTTTTGGACGTGGACACATGGTTGTCAGATCTCATCCTCCACTACATTCTCTTGTTTGTTGGCCATGGTTTGTCTGGTTTGTAGTTTGGAGAGCAGTGGGAAACATGGCAAGTCAACTACACTGAATAATTTTTTTTCAAAATCTAGCAAGTGCAACTTTATCAAATATATTTTTAAAACTTCTTTCAGCTGTAAAAACCTCAGAGATCATCCAAGAGCCATCTCTAACCGACACAAGTAATAACATTACTCTGAAGACAGCCATTCAGCTGCCATTAAAGGCCACAAGACTTATTTTACGACAGAGGATTTATTAAAACATTCATCAAAACCCGAGACGGCAGAACATGTCTGGCTCACCACCAACTGGCACATGAGCAGATCCGGGCTCTCAGCCAGTGAGAACGAGAGTGACGGGTGGACACACCAGAGTTCATGTCCAACAAAAAAATCCCAGTCATTCTGGGTCTGAAAACGACACCGTGATTTAAGACAGTTAGGAAATTGTGACTCATGCAGGTCTCTGTTTTGAAATTTGAGCTGGTTTTTAAGAGTTAGCACCACCAATTAAGAATTGATGCGTCCTAAAACATGACATTATGTTCTTCCAAATATTTATAACACATATTGGAAGGGGCCAATTAGAAAGAAAGAATCATGATAGTAAAAGAACAAAGTGTTGTCAACTCCAAAGAAGTTTCAGCCACAGGGCTGGTGATAGGGATGAATCAGCTAATAAGAACGTAATTAGAAATGGATGATGGCAGACAAGACAAATGCGTTTTTTAAGTAGAGTTTAAGAAGCAAGAAGTCTACCCTGGTCTTGAAACCCCCATGTGGAGGAACATAAGACAGGTCCACAAAGTTAATGATCTAGAATAAACTTCTTTCAGTCCTTTTGGTATGTGTCCAGTGTTAATCAAACTATGTTGTACAATCTGTGCTCTTATATATGTAAGCCACCTTTGCCCCTAGATACAGACCCTATCAGTAAAATAATAACACATAGTATGAATGTGAAACAGGATTACATGGGCTCAGAAAAATTCAACGTTTAAAATCTTTATTGAATGATCTCACGTTAAGTTTAAGAGTCACGTTTCGTCAAATATTCACTTTTTGGCAAGTACGTGAGCAAAGAGGTGATACTATTACTGTGAAAGCAGTGTGATTTATTGACGCACACAGACAGAGAAATGTTGTAACAACTACTCAAAGCTATCTGATTTGCTTTTGGGTGACACCCTAGCTCAGTGAGTAGTGCTTTTGCTTTATTGCAAAACTAGTCTGGGACTGGTTTCATGTTTGGGTTCTCCAGTTTTCTCCCACAGTCTACAGACATGTGAGTTACTTGAATTAGAAATAGCACATTGCCTGCAGGTGTGAAGTTGTTTTGTTGCCAATGATAGACAGCCTGGTTGAAACCTGCTTCTTACTCAATGCCTGCTGGGAAAGGCTGCTGTCCCCTGCGAAAGCAATTTAAAGAATCAATGGATTGATGACTCCCAAGTTAAACATTGTGCTCAGCAGGAAGTGTGTTCCCTCAGCTCTGATTTCCTGAAAGCCAAAATGGTGGACTTGTACTTCAGGGAAATGCAATGAATTTCTTATATCCTCCAGGGTCTTCACCTCACTGACAGCAGGGCAGTCGAGGAAACAGGGAGAGGGGCCTGAACTGTATTTAATTCAAAAACAAACAGCATGTGCCTAAGTAGAGGCCCACGTACGAGAAGAAAAACATGGTGCTCATTCACCAGCTTGACTTACTCTGCACTCAATCTGAATGTTTACACTCCACATAGATCAATAAAGTTGGCCAGGAGCCATCTTGGCCATTGCAGACATTTTTCCTGGAAAGAGCAAGTATGAGCTCTACGCTGACCAGTGGGTATTAATGAGTGGAATTCTCCACAAGCCAAGCTAACCAGCTAATCCGGAAAGGATTGCAGAGAAAGGTAGTATTATTATCCCATAAAGCTGTGAGGTCTGACATGTAAACAAACTGTTTCAATGTCGGCCTCATTCACAGCCACACGTGTGGCTTGTAAAAGTTGGACCAGGTGTTACTTTGAAGATGAACAAAGGCTCTGATCTGTTACCCACACATTAGCTGCCATGAAATCACTTACACCTAAACTTTTCTCCTCCAACACATGCCAGTGTTTGTTTGGAGAGATATCACCAACTTTGATTTACACTGCCCCTTTTGGCTGACAAATATCTACCTGCTTAAGGTTGGCAACAACCTCTGCACAGTCTTGTAAGCCCAAGACTCAGACGGGTATGCTGATTTTGAAGACAGTAATTGTTCATCTTTTAATAAAACACCCAATAATTTGTTCAGCTTTGAAAGTGGGCTTAGCAAGTGTGTTCACCTGCATGCAGGTTCACAAGCAGTCTTCTTCTGCTAATGTAAAATCACAAACTGTGTGTTTTGCTTACATGTATTTCACAATAATTGTGTGTAAGAGCAGAGCAGAAATGTTCGATTCACCATGGAAATAAAAGTATGAAGGAAAAGATGAGGACAAGCTCCCACTTTGGCAGAGATCTGTCCAAATTCAACCCTAAAAGTAGATTTATATTACTGTTACCAAGCTAACAACAACAACATTAGCCTTTTTCATAAACGCTAAAAAACGTGAAACAGTTAGTAGTAGAACTGAGGACATGTTTTGGTTTGTGACTTTACATTAATTCTACTTCTGAAGCAACCCACACAACTATGCTGGCCTTCTATAAATTAACATAAGGAGTTAAATAAATCAGTTTTGTAAGGAAAGAGTTTAAAGGTCCCATGGCATGCCAATTTCACACAACTTAAAATAGTCCCCTGGTGTGTTAGAAGCATCTCTCTGGAAGGGGCTGTGGCTGTGCTCCGATAGCCATGTGCTAATGTTTACACTGGCTCGGTCATGGCTGCAAGAAGATCGCTCGTTCAACCCTACCAGTTTGAGCCAGAGTCTGACCCAGAGGGCGAGGCTCCGGAAGAAACTCTTAGCCGCGTTCAAATACGGGACGTCCGTTATTTGAGCCGAAAGAGGCGCGTCGCCGCACGGGTAAATGCTAAAGCTACATGCTGCTCCGGAAGGGGATTTTGTCGGGGAAGAAGCGAGCGGCTAAAATAGGGAGGATCCGGTAAACCGGCGCGGATCCGGTGTGTTTATCAAAGCGTGGTGGCCGTGCTGAGGCACCGGGGGGGAATTTAGGCTAAACAGTAAGTCAAAATAAAACATTCACACTTACAGATGCCACGTTTGTAGTAGGATCACGGATAGTTGGTACGGATCCATTCTTTATCTTCAGACATCTAGCAAATCCAGCGTTGAACTGTCCCTCGTTGATAAAACAGTCCGAAGTGAAATGGTGCGCACATACGTACAGATATGTTGGAAGTGCCGCGGGTACATTCCCATTATAGATAAAATCCACCCATTGAGTCCTCAAATCCTCCGACGAGGGAGTTTTCAAAAGAGTTTGTGCTCGTTTGTGCAGCCAACAACAGAGCAAACGCTGCCTCTTTTTCAGATCGTACTTCCGCCATGGTTCTAACCGGAGCAATGCGAGCGAGCGGCCGGGAATAATGGCGCTGTTTAGATAATCTTTTGGGCAGGTCAGTGGGCGGCTCCATGGGCAGTACCATCAACCCGCCAGCACTGACATGACATCATGTCAGTGGAGTTTTCAGAACAGCCGGTGTTGTGCCGTAGAATGCACCCCCGACGGGAGCGCGGTTGAAAGTACTTCACAAGGCGAAAATAATCCAAGTTTTCCTTACCATTGGATGAATTCCCAAGTGTGTGTCTTTCATATTTTCATTCAGGCTATTCAGATAAGCCGAAAAAATAGCCCTCTGATTCAGAATATTTGCTGTCCCGAAAATATAATGTTCGCTAGCTTGACACCTACTGTACAATTTATATACCCAAGCACACCTCCGTATGTGCATTTTTGAGACACATAAAAACTCTGAGCACACAGTTCCTAAATACGGAGATAACTACAAAACGACTGGATGGAATTTTTTCAAACTTGGCGGGATTGTAGCGGTTTTCTATCCCTGATTTGCACCCCCCTCTCGTTAACAGAGTCAGTTTTTCATGCCATGGCCCCTTTAAATACAGCATCCTAGTTCAGTTTCTCGTAACCAGATAAACACATCTGGAAGCTGGGTTTGTATCATTGTCCAGACAATAGGAAATAGAGAGATGACCAAGATCGGGATAATTAAATTGAAGAACCAATTACCTTTCAGATTAGCTTTGACTCAGTTCACACTCATGTCAGGACTATTAAACCCTACATAACTCTGGCTTTGATCATGCATTGGTGAGTTGTTGTTTGTGGTGTGAAGTCGCAGAGTGATTAATACCTACACTGCTAACGTTTCATTTCTCACAGTGACTGTGCCATGACACCCACTCACGGAGAAAGCAGGTGAAAATAACTTTACTATTATTCATCACAAACTGTGTGGAGTGAAGGCAGGATCTGACTCAGGAAAAAATCACAACAGTCAAGGTAAATTGTATTAACCCTTCCTCTGTAGCCTATTATGGCAGTGCTGAGTGTCTGCTTGTAGTTGTGTAAGACTCCAGGTGGTGTTGTATTTGTAAAAGACAGAACTCAATGGGATGGGACAAGATCAAGAAAATTCTCACTACTTTCTGTTTCCCAAACTATTTGACATCATTTTGATATTAAAGAGTGTTGGGGATCTAAAAAATCTGTCATAGCAACCTTGCCCTCACCAGGTCAGCTGTTGTTGCCTAAACTGTAGGACAGACAGCTTTCAGACTAATCACCTGGTAAACCTTTGATTCTGGTCATTTAAAACCACAGATCAACTGGAATTCTGTATAGCAAGAGTGACAGGTCGGGGCAGAGGCAGAGGGAACAAAGAAGACAAATAACCGCTCTTTAGCTCAAAAGGCATGTTTAAACACACAAGCTGAGTGAAAGAGACATTGATCAAATTGAAGAAAACAGACTCAAAGCAACCACATATCATAGCTTGGGCAGTTCTGCAGGACTGGTTAAGTAAAAAGGAAATGCTTGAGGGAAGACCACCTTATACTACTGCTGTCATTTTCTTTGTCTGTTACAGTGAAACGCTGACATTTTGACTTGACCACTGACCCATTGGAAATTGAGCTGAGTTAAAAGATATGGATATTTGACACTGCTGTAGGTAAAAGTTATTAATATATTTATCATAGTGTGCTTCAACCTTAAGAATGCTAAATATTAAACTGTATGATTTTTACATGGATCAAATTGCTTGTATGATTGTTATTGCCAATGTTGGCTGTCCAACATGAGTCTGGTTCTGCTCAAGGTTTCTGCCTGTTAAAGGGAAGTTTTTCCTTGACACCTTAACTTGCCAAGGTCCTTCTCCCATCTCAAGGTTGGGTCTAAGTGTCTTGGGATAACAACTGTTGTGATTTGGTGCTGTATAAATAAAACATTGATTGACTAGTTGATTTTCACAAGTGTTCATCACTCAATGACTTATATAAAGTATACATATAAACTGACTGATCACATCTGACAGGACAAACTGTATATGTTTCCTGTGATTTAGTAAATCCAGTCAAGCGATGAATGCCTCGACACTGAATAATGTGTTGTTGTGTCTGGATTACTCTTACTTAACCTGTGTATTATTTCAAATACATTGGTACACTGTGTTCAGTCAGGTGTTGACTAGAGAGGTTCAAACTTCTAACTTTTTAAAGTCAAACCCCGGTCAGGTTTCGGGGAGGTCTTGGTGGGCCCCATTTCAAGTGTTTAGATAAGATTATTTCCCCGTGGATCTATGTGGAATGGGGCCTCTAATTGCAGGTCATGGATTCTCAGGCTTTTCATGCTACCTTTTGAAAGACATTCCTCCCAAATCAGCTGCACTTCAGACATCATTACTCCAGTGTGTTTTTACAAAATATCACCCAGCCCACAAGAAGGACGGCAGCTGACTGAAATAAGTACCACTGAAGATAAGATCGACCAATCCTGTATTAGTGAAAGCTCTGCTCTTGAATGACGTACTGCTTCATGCATTGAACGCAGTGCTGACTGGAGGCTCGATATGTAAATGTGAAACACAGAAGTTTATCCATGACACACAGGGTATGGCTGTAATAAGGGTCGGTTGTTTTTGTAATTGTGTGAGAACATTGTATCAATAGAGCACTTCTGGTTCCCATAACTCACAGTGTCTTTAAGACACCACAGTCCACAACAGACAGGCTGGATGTCATTCTGGTTTCTTAACATTTAGTTGAGTATTCCCTTTGTGGTTTTAGACAAACAAACACAGCTCTGGTTTTGCCAGAAAGAGGCAGACCTTCTCATAACTCATTGTAGCATGGATTTAAGATAAGACAAGTTAGATGTTACGACCCCTCTGGTGACATTTTTGCTGGAATCCAACCTGCAGGTCCAAGAGACTGTGCCAACAATGCTTTGAATATGGGCCTGGACAAATAAGCAGAGATCAAATCAAGGGTTTTTAAGGCATGAGGTATATGGAAAATGAATTTCAGACATCTGAGAGATGTGTGTTTACAACTGTATTTATAAATGACCCAGGGCAAAGGAAACCTCATTTTCCTTGAATGCAACATACAGTTAACTAACGTTCTGGATATGTGTAATGGCGTTCCTTCACCTGTCTTCCATTAGCTGAGTTCTTCCTGTGACTTCAAACAAGAGGCCTGATGGGACCATTAAAGATGATGGCCATCTTAATGTGTTTTATGTTTATGTCTTCCTGGAAATTATGTTGGCAATCATTTCATTAGTTTTTTTGTGAAAATACCGAAATGTGCAGTATGGTCGGTGAAGTATGTTGGTGCTTTTATTTACCCAGTTTGAGTCCAGCTTTGGCTTTACAATACCAGCTGATAGATTTGCAAGACTAGTTTTCTTGTTTGTTTGTAACCTTTCATTTGTTGATTTATTTACTGTATTAGCTGCAGTATAAGCAGGTCACTGTTTCTGCTTTGATGGAGTGGTCCTCTTGTCCACATGCAGTGGATGTTGTTTGATCGTAGCTGGACACCTGAGCTTCCTTTTAATAAAATTCATTATTATATAACCCGTTGGTGAAAAGCAAAGATACAACATTATTCTGTTCACTTAAAGGTCCATTAAATATCATGTTTGCTCTCATGCTAAAAATAAAGTTCCAAACTTTCTCATATGATAAGTAGAGGCCTGTTAATATATGGCATAACATCTATTTGCTAGAGGAAACAGCTTGCAGTTTTTACTGATATATAGTCTTTTTTGTTTGCACAGTAATTTTATTGTCCTTTCCTTAGAATAAACTGCTTTTCCCATTGGCTGAAGTCAGACTCTCGACTCTGGAGTGAAAATCACTGTCTTAGATGAATCAAAGTAAGTTGTCTTCTTTGTGAACAGTGTTTGAGGAAGACTTCGGAGACACGCAACAGTGATGTTACTGAACTCACAAGGATACCACAGCAATATTAAATGTCAGTTTTGAACAATGATTTTTGGGGCCTTAAATCTCAAACTATTATCATGATCAAACTAACAACTAACATATTCTTGTGCATGATTTACTTTAAAACAGTGGCTAAATTAGGAAGCTGTGTCTGAAGAGGAAAGTGGTGTGGAATAACTTGTTAAAACTAATCAACTTTGGAAAAGGTTTACTGGTTTGACTGTTTAATAATCTACAAAGCAAATTTATGTGGACGTGAAGTCTGAATTGAATTCTGGTAGCTCGGTCAATTCTCTTGACAGAGGCACAATGCCATTTTCCGGATGAACCGAGAGTCAGCGATAAAATATGCAAACCTTTCTCTATATCGAGAAGCTTTTATTTTGAAACCACTATCAGGAAATATGTGTGTTAGGTACTGCTGACTTGTCGCCAAGAAGACGCTTCTCAAAGCAGCCAGGGTTGGGCTGAGGCGGGAGGTGAGTCAGAGTCAGAACACCCCATCCTTGGAGGCGGACCGCAGCTTTGAGTAAATAAGAGGCTAAGAGTTTCTGACAGGACTTATAACCCCAGAAAATAACACCGACACGGACCTGCACACACATCTGGACTTTACCAAGCCAACTTTTTTATACACTGACATTTTATAACGTTTTTTTCTGACATTTATTTTATTGTAATAGTTAATGTTTATGGTGTGATGGCTACTGTATCATCGGCTGATATTGGAGTCCTGTTTCTTGTGGTGGTCGCAGCATCTTTGGCAAACGGTGAGTAGCCAGCTGTCAGACATCCTGGTGGTCCTCTAGCTGGAAGCAGGCTGTAATAATGACACATGTGCATATTCTATTATATTTCAATTTTAATTATTTTTATTGAAAGGCACACGTGTCTTGATTTCCACTGATTGGTCATATGACATACCTTGTCAATATAATTTAAAGGCTTTTTGGTGGAACCAGGTGAGTGATTGAGAACTTTAAAACTCATCAGCTGTAATCTCTATGACTGGTGATTCTCATTTACATTTGTCTGTGTAAAAATAACACGATGATGCCTGACTAATGCAAATTTATTCTAAAAGACTCACTTTTTTTTTTTTTTACCAGGCTTTTCACTAATTCCCATTTTATATTTCTATTATTGCAAATGTTCATTTTAATCAAAGTTCTTAATGTCTCTTTTATGTCATTTTATTAATTATCTCTGTTCTTAGTCTTTTTCTTAATTCTCGTCTTAGAGGTTTTTACTTCTTTTACCCCTTTTACATGGTAAAGAGCTCTTACTTATCTGTTCATTTAATATTTTTTTTGTTTTAGTCCATTAGGTTTTAGTCTTTCTTTTAATCTTTATCTCCAGTGTTTCCCAAAGGTAGCTCTTTCCTCACGTAATGTTTTGGTGTCAGGCCATGTCTCTTTAACAGTATATCTTAAATTCTTACTCTGTGTGTGCTGGTGTGTGTGTGTGTGTGTGTGTGTGTGTGTGTGTGGGTGGGAGGTTCCGGTTTAATTGTTGTTAATTGTTGTTTTTAGCCTCTGTGAGGCACTTTGAACTGCATTTTTTGTCTGAAAATGCCATAAAAATAAAGTTGAATTTGAATTTAATTATTCTAATTCATAATACTTTTCATAATAACAAAGATGTGGCATAAATAAGGCAGTATGGATCTTGCATGTCTCACATCTATAACTTGTAACAGCCTGACACAAACTATAGTGAGACAATAAAATGTCTTTGGTTCTGTAGGTTCCTCGTCCAGTAAGGATGTGAACCAGAGGAGAGAGGTGGCAGTAATTAAACTGAGCGCTCTTCTGCCCGGTGACGTGGACGACCTCACCAGCATGTCTGAAGTGGAGCCCTGCTCTTCCTGTGAACCGCAGAAATCTAGGAGGCGTGCAAAGAGATGCACATGTTACAGTTATAAAGACAAGGAATGTGTGTATTACTGCCACCTGGACATCATCTGGATCAACACACCAGAGTAAGAGTCTTCCTCCAAACTTCCTCATCTCTCCCCAGGTTCAAAGTCAGTCACTAGCTTCGAAATCATAGTAGTCGTATTATTGTGCGTTTGTCATTCAGGGTTTTAAGGTGACATCACAGTTTGTCATATACTCCTGTATTACTCATGCGTTTATACCAGTATCACTTCAGCTGATACAGGCTCATAACATTATGTCTCAGTTACATGCCCTTTGATGGGAAGAAAATTGTAAGAGGCACACACACGTGATTCAAAGGTCAGATCAGATCTTTACTTTTGTGTCAAATAAATGCTCAAGATGCTGTCAGCCAGGAAGGGATTTAAAGAGGAAACTGGCCATCAAAACAAACCAGGCGCATTTTTCCAGTATACCCTATGACCCTTTCACCTGTGAAGGTTTGATGTGATCTAAAGCAGGCCAGACCCTGAGCTCTAAGGCATTTTATATCCTCTGAGGGTTTCTGTCTGTGGCTGACAGGCAGCGGATAGATACACCTCTCTGATATCTGAAATATTTGTAGTGTAAAAATGAACACTTTGCAAATGTTTATAATTCTCGTTCTCTGTTTCGAAGTGTGAATGCAAAGAATTAGTACAGACAGAATTTCATATGACTTCACCAAAAGCAACACATCTGACACCTTCTGCTGGGCTTCTCCAGCCCAGATCTCTATTTTCCTTCCTCTGCTTTTTACTTCTTTAGCATTTTCATTAATGTTTCTGATATCAATTCTACTTTTTTAAGTTAAAATTCTTTATGATCTGTAGCATCAAAAAAATAATGCTACAGATAAAAAAATGAAAAATAAATCAACACACATGAATAATCCACATGCACTGAAGGACACTGACTTATGCCAGAGTGGCTCCTGTTTGACTGTTTAACAAAGTGTTAATACAGATTGCAGGCGGTGTTAGACAGATCAATGCTTGGTCCGAACCATGAGTGAAAGTAAAAGTATTTGGAGGCTGTATAAGATCAGCTACATAACTGAAAACACATCAGACTAAGGCGTAGCCACAGTTAGTAGAATTGAAGTTTCCAGACTGCAGAGAGCAGTGCAGCAACTGTTGACTGTTCCCACACATGTGGCTCAGTGTTAAAGCCAGTCCCTTCATGAAGCCTTTCTTACTGTGCTCTCATGAGTGTAGACCTAAGAAACATCACAAACTTCACAGGTGAATCTTCTCACGGTATATGAATCTTACTGTTGGCAGGGTGCATCCCTCTGAAAATACCAGACTGTAATATCTTTAAGCTTCTTCAGGTGATGTACGCTGAGGAGATACAGCCTTTCACTTCAGCTTTGCACACCACAGAGCAGTGTTACAAAGGTTTACAGTCAGTCATATCACCTTGACTGGCCCACTGCTTATCAGTGTTATCTCTGCTATCTAATTGTCAGATTTACAAAATATGTTTTTCCTATCAGGGTCAAGAGTGAAAAGAAAAACCCACATGCAGATTTTCAGATAAATGCATTAGACTGTAGAGAGCTATGAGCACCTCTATCCTCTGTAGCCACTAAACTCAAACACAATGATGAGCCTGGGTGGTTACATCTTCTTAAATGGTTATTTTGCAGCCCAGAGTGGCATGGTACTGGCTGCTTCTGTTCTCATTGCTTTTTGCTGCAGCTTTAAATTCATGTTGTTCAAATTTCGGGACTACCTAATCTCTAAAGTCATTCAAATTTTATTTTATATAACATCAGCTGCACGGATATTAAGGAAAAAATACATGAATCGAATGCAGCGATTGCAGAAAGTGATTTTAACTTCACTCAGGAGTATGGATGTACAAATATGACCTTAGCTGTAATGATTGCTTCTGGAAGCAGAAGCAATTTAGTACCTGCAGCTTTTAATTAAAGTTGACCTTCTGACTTGTACTGCACTTTATTTTCACTGCATTTTAGTATATTTATTGAAAAAACATAGACATTGTATTGACAGCCGTCCTCTCTCAGCACGCATAGGCAATCGTGGCAATCAATTATCCAACTTGTAGCTGAAGATAAACTTTAGGAAGCTCTTGGAATCTGACTTTGATGTCCACGTGTATAAACCAGCTATCCCCTACCTGTTTTCTCCAGTGTGGGACCAGGTGATTGATGTTGATGGTAATAAAACTGCATCACAAGAGCTTCATGTCCTCAGAGGCCACCCCCTGTCACCAACAGGAGGGGTGAGCAGGGGAGCATCTCAGAATGAAGCGCTGTACCCTTAAATAATAAGCTCTGCCAACAATGTTAAAGAGAGGAGTGGGACTGAACCACACAGCTAAGTTCTCAGACAGAAAGCAAAACATTCATATTCCTCTATGGGGTTGTCACTTTTACAAAAGTTGATACGGCAAACCATCCTCCCAATGTAAATATGTTCTGGATATATATATATAAATATGTTTCTGTTCTTCAAAAAGGCCCACTTAGGGTATCCAAGCGCATGGTTCAACACAGGAGAGCCACTTCCTCAGGTCAGGACTCAGCTGTCCACCTTCACTTAAAGGACAGGGGTCACTCTTTCGAGGACAGCAATGTACAGGTGTTGGCTAGAGAAGACAGATGGTTTGAGAGAGGAGTTAAAGAAGCCATCTTTACCAGACTGGAGAAACCTTCTCTGAACAGAGGGGGTGGACTCAGACGCAACCCCTCCGGCACTTACAATGCAGTTCTCAGCTCTCTCCCCAGGAAGCTCCACAAACATTCACACCTGGGACCACATGACCCAGGTGGCATGAGTCATTGTCGTTGTCAGAGTCGTTGTCTGTCCCCTTCTCCAGTAAGATAAATATCTGCTCCTCACACTAGCAATATTTAGAACTGAAGAAGCTTCTTGGATAAGAGGCGAAACGTCTTCTCAACTCTACAGAGTCCAGTTGCCTGTTTTTAAGTCTTCAAGAAAACCATGACCCGGATGAATGAGAATCTACATGGGCTATCAAGTTTGTATGTGTTTTTGCACACGCAAACCTTTAGTAGATCAGGCCCATGGTGTTTTATTTTGAGATGCCAGGTGACATGCACTGTTTTTGTGCTTGACATCCTGTCTAGAATGCCCTTCTCTGCTTAGATTGACGTGTCGGACGTGTAGAGCAGCAAAAATAGACTTATTGCATATCTTTAGCAGTGCTGCGCTCGATAGGCTTCGACTGAGCTGATACGCGTCCTGTATGCGATGCTGCATTGATTTGAATGACAATCTACTTGCTGTGTGATACGCGACGCTGCTGCCATGCTCCAAATATGCATCCTGTATGTTTTAGCCTTAAGTTCACTCTTGAAGGAAATCCCTCATGTGGAGCTTCGTTCAGTAACGAGCTGCTCAGAAACGTCTTCTTTATCACCTTCGGCCATGTTTGTTTGTCATTCTGCTCTGTGTGGGCTACGGCTGCGAGTCCGTTGCTTGCCCTTACATCGTTAACTTGCATTTATCATATTTATCATGAGATGGCAAATATTTATCATGGAGGATTTTTTCTGAGGATAAATCGTGAACCATGTGTGCCATGACAAACATAACACTGGCATGAATGAGGAGAAAACTGTGTTTTAAAATTCTGCTGTAGTTTTACGGGCTCGCAACAAGGTTGAAGGAGAAACAGTGTGTGGAGGAGTTATTGCAAGATAAGGTTAAAAGACAAACTTAATACTTGAGCTGGTTAAATGTAGCAAGCGGCACTTTGAACATAAGGGATATTGGATACGCAGGCCATCACACTAATGCTTTTCATGTATGTGTGATGTATAGGGGCAGATCTCAGCAGGGCATCCGGGGCAAAAATCCCCTTTGGCATAAATGTACAGCTCAAATCCCAAGTTACAGCCCATAACAGGGGAGTTCTCTTTTGATCATGTCTGAAAATCCTGCTCAAGAGAGAACTAGTGGTTTCTATTGTGCCCAAAAGATGAAATTACACCAAGAGAAGAACATACATGCATGATTCTTCATGTGAATTAGGCTTTGTCTATAATCCACCATTATACTCTTTGTAATATGAAGAAAACGACCTTAAAGTATCAAAGTTGATTTTACAGATCAATAAACTGAAACAGGTTTATTCTTCCTTGGGCTGTTTTTATCTCTGCTCTTGTTGTTATTAGTGAATTGTGTAAGACAAATAAGAAATGTCTTCTCATATCATATCTTATCTTATTTTTGTAGTAGGCTTTAGAGGTTGACTGAACCTGAGTTGCATTTTGTCACACTGCCATCTTGCCTGGTTGTCGTCTTATTGAACGGTCTAACTACCGTCTTTACTGAAACCATGTTTAAGTTGTAGAGAATACACAGTAGTTGCATTTGAGATGAGACTGTAGCGCACTGAAATTAGTAATGGATTTAGACCTTAGTCCTCTGGGGCAGACTGTCTCCCCAACAGGAAGGCAGGGATCAGAGGATCAAAGGTATGAAAAGAGAGTCTGGTTCTCATAAAGGGAGGTTAGTGAGGTTTTGTACTCCTGTATCAAGGCTTTTAGGTCTACACTGTTGAAGAGGGCCGATGTTGTAGCCCAGAAGCAACAGGAGGTACTACATTTTTAAGTCTGCTTTGAAGTGCTGTGTTTTGTTTTGTTTGACCTTTGACTTTCTGACCTCCGTTTGGTTCTTCATTTACATCAAGCACACCACCGGGGTTACAGATTTGAAATATGCTTCAGTGGACTTCCCAGACTTCTGATTTAAACTTAATTTTTGCCTCATGAAATTTTTACACTCGCAGAAATATTTAGGCCTTATTGCGCACAAAATCCATCCATTTGAATCAGTTAGATTCAACATACACAGGCCAATAAACTTTATGTGCTGCTCATTTGTCAGTCAAATGTAAAGAAACTATTGATAATTAGATTTGTGCAATAATACCAGTAAACCCAATCTGTTTATAATAAATAATGGCAGATTTATGTATTCATCATTGATAACTCCAGTTTGTTTCTGTCTCATAAACTGTAACTAAATGAATCTTGGTTGATTCACAGCTCATCATATTTAAATTTTATTCATATGCTTCAACTAATTAAATGGAGTTGTTCTCACAATTAAAAGATTTATGCTGATTTTAAGAAATTTGAATAAATAAATTCTAAAAAATGTAATGATTTAAATAAAATCAAATAAATGTAAATACTTAAAAATAAACTACGCCATGATTTTTTTTTCTAAGTATAGTGTAACTTCAACAGAAATAGCTGACGATGTCATACTACCATGCTGACGCCTGTCTGTAATTTAACATTTATAACACCATGATGTCTTATCAAGTGGCACACATGAGTAGTGTTCGAATATTGCAATATTAATGCTGTCTTCTCTTTATGTTTTCTTGGCCATGTTAGTCCTTTTCCAAAATGATTCCAGTAAGGATTGACTTTACGTCATAACCAAAGCAGTTTACCAGTTTGTATCAACACAGACACTAATTAAGAGACATCACATGGACACAGTCAGGGACATTTCGGCTCCACCTCTTGCTATCTCTACAATGCTGATGTCCAAAGTTTGTCATAAATATTGTCATGTCAAAAGTATTTCATGCAGACTCATGACCAAAGTAGAGTTTTCACCAATTAACTGACCAGTCGACCTGTCAAGACCATGTTTTTGTTTAGAAGAAAAAGAGTATACATCTCAACACATTAATGCAACTAAAATTGCACTTCTTATAGTTGGACCTAGATGAAGCAGCTGGGGATCCATTTTCTCTCATATGTAAATGGCTCAATTGGACTGAAACTGGACCCAGGGTTTTGTTCATGCTCCAGAATTCAGATGCCAGGCTCAGGTCTGGAAGTACAGAATATATGCTTCGCTAGGAAGCCGAGCAGTAAACGAAACCTTGATAGACGTAGAAAGTACTTTGCAAAACATACCACCTTCTGTAGCAGAAGCAGACGTTTCAGTAATCTAAGTCTTATCAGATGCCCGTACTCTTGGACAAAGACAGTAGCCCAGTTAAACCACCTAACCGAGCTATAACTGTAGCTCAGCTTTGCGCTGTGTGTAAACTAGTGACTGTCATATTTTCTTTTTTCTTTCTGTAAATAAAATGGGATTTTGAATAGTGAGGAATGTCACTGTGGCCCTTCTAAAATGTTTATGTCACAGAATTTAATTTTCCCTGTGCACCAGTACCATTCTCTCTGGGTCTGTCTGACATAACAACAAGTCAGCTGGTTGACTTTTCAACCAACTTGTAAAAATAAGTAGCCACGAAACCCCCAAAATTAAAGTAATCTTGTTCACAAAGAAATAAGGAATTAAATCTCTCTGATTCTATTCATAAGAGTAACACATCTAGAGGACTATTATAATCCATTCTGTGTAACAACTTTTCCAAACAAAGCTTGGTGAAACTGCTTGAACTTGGTAAAGATGTTTTTCCTTTTATTACAAAGGTTTTCACAGAACTGATGAGTTGGACTTATGCACCGTGACTTGGATGATGGAGAGTTTTTACAGACATGTGTAAAGCTTATGCCAAATTGACTGTTTCAAAGTGACGACAAAAAGGGTTTTTGATGTTCTGGCCCAAAGGATGTAACCCATTGTTGGAGAACAAAAAATTAAAAACACCTCTGAATAAAATGAATCCCAGTACGATCATGCCGCTGATGACAGCCTCTTAAATCACTGTTGAGTCAAATCATTTAATCTCTGAAACAGCCTCAGTAAACTATAATGCTTGTGGCCTTCTGCTGTGAAATGTAAGATACAAATGGTGCTGATAGGCAAACATACAGGACATCCTCTGTCAGGTCACTTATGTGCTCTATATTGTTGTTGTTTTCAGACACACTGTACCATATGGTATGTCCAGTTACCAGGGCTCCCTGCGTATAAGGCGCTCTGCCAGTGTTTGGCAGGTGAGGAGGGGGTCCGTGGCCCAGCGTTGTGCATGTAGGCTGCAGAGTGACTCAGACTGCAGCAACTTCTGCAAAAACAGGTAACTGCACTACTGGTAAGAACTGCTGTTATACGTTGAAAGCCTGATAGTATGATTTATGAGAACATTCACATTATATCAAACTAAAAAAAACACTGAAATCACACACATCCTTAACTTGGCCGCTAAAATCACAGCAGCCTTTTGCTTTTGATTTATATCTGCAGAATAAAGTGTTTATTAAAAGGTAACCATAGCAGTAGTGATTTTTCTCATTGTTCTTCATCTTGAACCAAGGATGGTTGCCAAGTTGCTTAGGTCTTTGTCAGGAAGAATGTATGGCCACTGTTTCTCCTGGCTGTTAAATGTTTGCCAAAATATCCATCTCTCACAAATGAGGGTCCACCCTCAGACTGTATAGCACAGTTATGGGAGTAGCATAAGGTTCACATAGTGGGTCTGAACGGCATGTTGCAGCTGCACTGTTACTGTGTTTCTGTGACAGCTCTGCCACTGTAGCTCATATTGTCACAGTATCCTCACCTGCTGTGTGTTGTCTGTAATACTGCTGTAAAGCGTCTCTTGCTGTCAGCTCAGACAGCCTCTTAAATTTGGATTTGACTGTATGGCTTTAAAGAATAAAATCTGGGTAGTGTCCAGCTAAAGAAAAGAAAAAAAGACAGTTTTTAATGCAGTAATATTTCCTTCTGAGTCCAACAAAACTGTGATCTCTATTTATTGTTATGTGAGGTGCAATACTGCTGGCGTTAAGAACACTGTCCACCTAGAAGACTGATAAAAAGGTATTACTTTATAAAAAAACTGAACTAAAAGACATTCAAAAGAGGAAAATGGTTCTAGGTCCCACACAATTAATAATAAATTTATAGTTTTGCATATCACAGTTGCATCCTAATTGAGTTGTTTCAAAAACATCACAAATTCAGTCCCTGTAGCCTCTCTCTTTGTCCATGCACTGATCTAAACGGGTGGGGATGTGCTTATTAGAAAAACTGCCCACTGAGTGAGCTTGATCTTGGAGTTCTGTGAGTTTATTGTTAGAGGAAGCAGCAGGTTGGACAATTTGCTGACTTGGATTTTGCAAGTGAAAAATTACTAATGGAAGTTAATAATTGTGCTTCCCCCTCATCATAGTTCAACAGAGAGAAAAAAATCAGTGTCAAGGGATAAACAGAAGTTTATGTAGACAGATCCGACCTGCAATAAGTGATACCAGCATCAGCTTTTTTCATAGCTGCCAGTTCTTCTTTTATTTTTATGAGCAGCTGTATTAATTTTAGTCTGAATAATGTGTCTTTCAGACAAAGTAGCTTGCTGAGTTTCTAACAAACAATGTTCAGTCAATGACTGATTTGTTCATGTTTTGTTTCAAGTGTATTTTTATCCTGTCAGCCCTCACTGTTGAAGCAGTCCCAGGTAAACTGGCTAGCACAAACAGATAAATTAGCAGCAGCTACAGCCTGCTTGTGAAGAATAAAGGCACCCTTTGTTGTTGTTTTTGTTTGTCTGGTTTCAGTTTTTTTGCAGCCAACAACAGATCACTTGGCTTTTCTAGCCCTGACCTTTGGCATCTTATCTCTGCCACACCAGTAGAGTTATGGGTTACTAAGTCATTGTCAATACTAAGTATTTCTGCATTCAAATCGTTGTGAATCACTGGCAAACATAGCAGGTTCAGATACAGAGAGATTTCCTATGTAGCAAATCCAAGCTCCGCCCCCAGAGCCCTGCCATGAAAGCCAGGCTCAGAGAAATAGAGAGGAGGACAATCGCGTTAGCAGATTGCAATGCTTGTAAGGAAGCTAATTATGATATTAGCTTTTATTATGTCCCCAAAGATATTATTGTCCAAGAGCTGATTAGCTCCGATGTTGCCTGCTTCTGCTCCTACACCGGCCATGTTAGGCTGCAAGCTAGCATGAAGAGGAGTATGCAGAGCAGCGCTGTCTCCGCCCACGTCTCAGAGGCGAATTGCTATTGAGCTACTGGAGCTCTGCTGAAGAAAAGCCCTTGAAAATGACACATGTAAAATGATTTTGGCTTAAGATTCAATAATCACAATTTAAAGACCTCTGAGAATACTTTGAGGTGTAATAAAAAAAAAAAGATCGGAGTGGGACTTTAAGGAGTGGGAGCGGATTTGGCATGCATTGCTTATGCAAATCACACCTGTTGATGCATCACCACTGGGGCCCATTTAAATCAGCCCATAGAAGCCGTGTCCCCCCCACTAGGTTTGCTACAGAAACAGTGCAGAGGATTCTTCTCTTCCACATTCTCAGGGCTGTTAGGATGGGGGGGATAACTGAAGTGTACAGAGAAGAGGAAACATATTTTTATAGATTTAAAAACAGGCCTTTCTATGCCCAGATTGGATTACAATAACATACAGTAACATACCGCATCTGTGTACTTTAAATGTAGGAAACAAAAAAAAAAAAATGTAGAAACTGGCTCATGATGCTCTTCACTGCATTGGAGTTTCCTGTGAAACCAACAACAGCTTTCTTGTGTCTGAAGTATCTGTTTTTTCTCTGTCAACAGAAAGGAGAGGCTATCCTTGGAAGGAGCTGAAAAAGACAAGGCGAGAGCAGCACAGCACAGCATCCATGCTGTGAAATGACCTCGTAACTGAAGTGCAAAGTGTTGGACATGAAGTGTCGTTCAACGGGCATCTCCTTTTTCTAAAAACCAGCAACTACATCTACAATTCAGTGGAGGGGCGAGAGTATCATCAGACTGATGATTAATGACAGAACTGCTTCACAAATACTCAAACAACAAGGATGTTAGTGCAGTGCATGCCGCTCAACCCTCTATGTCTGTGTCTGTGCAGCAGGTGTGGACAATGGTTTCCATTATGCTGTCACAAATAGGAATGCCTTACATGGCTTGTTTGTTTCGACCATGAAAGACTTCAGTTGAGCATGTTGCTCACACATGACTCTGTCTGGCAACTGAACTGCTGCCATCGGACTCCAACATCTCAAAGCTTTTGGATAAATTATGACCAGAGGAGAATAAGCATGTTTTCTCCTCAGGAACAACCATAAATCAAACATACACCCTGTGACTGCTACCATATGCTCAACGTAAACTGCAGCTAGGCCAGCAGGCTTTACTTTAAAAGCCCACGGACACATTAACGTTTTATTTTGGCTATCAGGTTTCTTATGTGCAGATGGACGTGTTTTGATTAGTCAAGGACTGAACATTTATATGTTTTGGAGAGTTGTTTGACTGATAAGTGGCTCTCTGTGAGCTAAGAACTAACTTTGTTGTATTCCTGCTGTTTGGCTGACTGAATGTCAAAATCAAATTAACAAATATTGTGTTACAATATAGTCATTTTATTTTTGTACAACACCTTTATTTACAATAAAGTCAAGTTATTTGTTTTTAAGAGCATGATCAAGTTACGCAGTAAGTTTATGGTTCATATCATTCAACATCTGTTCATTCTTTTAGCATGTGGCCGTCAGTTGACAGACTTTGAAGTAAGTCCAAAAACTGTTTTCTTTATTACATTTCATACAGACAAAAGGAAGACATGGATTCTTGACTTTATATTTCTTGATTGCTTAATGGACATCGCTTTTTATCTAAATACTTAAAGGGTGGTAAATAATCTCCTTTTCAGGTCACACTGCTGTGGTGTATTATACAGTCAAACAAGACTTTCCCTTTTATATCCGCCTCTTCTATACTCAACATCTCTGGAGGAAATGTACCAAATGCTTTATGCTTTGAGTTTCAGAGGCTATGACAGCCATATACCGAGCTACACCATTATTTATTCACAGTCCTGGTTCTGTTAATGGGAAATAAAGATAATTGGACTTCAGCACGCAACAGTATTCTGACCAATACAGTATCTGACAGATATTGATCTGATCCATTAAGTTGAAATTGGGCACAAGCCTTCTGTAGGAGGGCGAGGTATTTGCTTCGCTGTTGAATTCAATGTCAACGACCTGTCTCACGTGTCATTCCCCGCCTAAGTGTTAGTTTTGTGAGACAGCCACCAATATTTCACTAATCTAACCCAAGTGTTACGTTGCCTAACTTTTTTTTTTTTTCATAACCATAATCACAACCATGATGCCACTGCCTTCACAGACTTCAACGAGGAAAAATGAAGATTCTTGACAAAGCTGGCATCTTGCAGAAAAATACAGTATAATCTATAGTATAGCATAATTTCTCAATCTTGACTTGAAGGCTAGAGAGAGATTTGCTGTGATGTTTCTCTGAGCAACAATAAGTCTTATTGTCATTTCACTGTTCTGGGACTGATTCAAGAATGCTTCAAATAAATTCTCATGTACCCACTTTTACCACAAGTGGTTGTAAGGCATTAAAGAAATAGTTTTGTAACAAAGACAAATAAATTTACTGATTAAAACTGTGAATATTTTAGTAGTGACACCTGCTTTTGTCTGAGGACCATCTTTTAGAAAAATCCGGTAATGCCACTTTGGGAAAATTCCACAGTTAATCCCTCAATACATCTAATCAGGTTCAGCAATCTTAATCTCCTCCATTTCTTTGTAATAACACTAGGTATTCCTCATGCTCTGGAGGTATAAAGGCGGTGGGGTTTGTCACCATGAGGAATGTGCCAGAAGAAGAAAAGAATAAAGGGGTGGCACAAATATAGATCTTGCTGGCCAGAGAAACTGCACATGCTCTCATAATAAGAATAAACCACAATTATTTCCACCACAAACCAAACTGTGTTTGTGTTAATTACTCAATAAAAAAATTATGATGTACAGACAGCTGGCGCTTGCTCAGTTTGATCCTTAAATTGTTTTATTACTTGATTATATATTGCCTATCGCTGACATTCATTTAGTTAATTTAATTAATTCTCTGAAAACTACTTAACAGTTTTTTTTTTTTAAATCAGACCACTGTTGAAGCAGTTTCTAGCTTTAGATTTTTTGTAAACTTTTGGCAAAACATGTTAACAACCCAAAGCACTTGAAAAAAAATAGCTCCTTAAAAAAACTCAAACCACCATGATCGCCTGTTCAAGTTGCCAGAGCCAAAAGACTGGTGAGCCAAAAAAGTCAGACATCAGTGCTGTTGTTAGAAGGATCTTTTTTTTGAGAGAGAGGGTTGTGTCTCCAGAGAAGAACTGCCATTACTGTATGTTCTTAATTACCAACATGGGTTTTTTTTTATAGTTGACATGTTTGAGGTATTAGGAATGAGAGAAATGCACATCACAATGTTTGTCAGGCTGTTTATAATACAGGCTTCATTTTAGCAATGAGCAGCATGTGCAGCTGAACAACACACATTTTCACATCTGACACCAAAGGCACAAAGGAGTCAGCTCTACTTGTTCCAGTACAGGGATAAGAAATACCAGGTTTCTCTGTGTGAATTTAAAATCCATATCCTGATGATAGTCAAAACTGGGATAAAACTGAGAGACTCAAATTCATGTAAACTCCCTAACAAAAGACTATGTCACTGAACCTTTCCTCTGTAACTGAGGCCAATTAAGTTCTCCAATGCTTTGATTAGATCTTCATAAAAAAAAATAAACAGTTATGGTCTCATAAACAGCATCACAGGGCACATTAAAATCCCACATGGGAGAAAACATGCTCCTTTTTGGTCTGATGAGCATTTTGTGAGATGTTCACTGAGGTCAGAATACTCCAATGGAACTAAAATGTGTATGGTGGTTAGACGGTTGAAAGTACATTTATATTTGATTAGATTTCTGAGACAATAGTCAGATGCTTTGAATAGCCAGACTTTTATGACCTTGTGACATCTTTGCATCTAAAGCCTCTGCCTTTAAAATGAAACACAAAGCAAAGGAGAAAGAGGAAGGGATGCGGCATTTGTTTCTTTAGACCACCAGATCATTCCCATTCCTGCAGAGGCTTCTCATTCAGGACACTGACAGTTTTATTGTTCAATCAAGTCTGTTATTTCTTCCCCAGAGGGTGCGACATCAAACCTGGAGCACCTGATACAGTTTCACCAGTGAAAAGGCTGCTGCATTTGTTCACACGGGCACTTTACGGTCCATTCTCATTGAGCCCAGTGGTTAGGTGGGTATTAGAAGAGCAAGTCTCAACCGACTTGACAACCAAAATCCTGGGAGGTGAGCCAAGAGCATACCAGATTTAAAACACCTCTGTAAACACTCAACTTAACCTTCCCGGCAACCATCAAGGTCAACATGACTTTGACAAATCGGGGCGCACTTGAGCTGACCTTGCAGTTGTTTACAGGACTGATCCTCCAAAATATCTCAACTGATCATAAATCATTTGCATGATTTCCATCACAGTTTTTGCGTACAGTGATCTGTCAACGCCTACCTGGAAAGAGGAGTTTAAACAGTCAGTGTCCCGGGTGTGAGGGGTCTGCAGTGATGTTACCTTCACGTTTCCTGGCCCTGCACCGGTGTAAGTCCTGGATGGAGGGTAGGTTGGCCTGGATTTTTTTCTCCAGTCCTGATTGTCCATTGCAGTCTGTTTATGTCCTGCTTGACACACACACACATGCATGAGTATAATTTTCAAATGTGCAAAGCGGTGCTTGGTCAGTCCACTCTGTTCATGCTGCCTTACTTGTGTTATCTGACAAGAACCCATCTAATTGTGTCTTAACGATGACTTTGACATGTAAATTCACTTGCACAAATTGTTTAATTCATGTTTAGAATGAACACAACATAAGAAGGCTGCCTTTTATCATGCAGCATTTACTGCTGGTTCATATTTTATGGTAACAGCACACACGACACACAGCCAACTGACCCTCGCAAAAAATAGACTGACAAAAAATCTTTGTTGAAAGGCAGTTTTGAAAAAGTACAAATTTTACTTTCCTTTTCCTTTCCAGCAAGAAAGGACCTGGTGTCCCCATAAAGATTAGAAGCAAGACTGGCTTAAGTGGTACTTAAAATTCATGAGAATTTTCAGTGATCTAAGGTTTACTTCATAAAACTTGACAGTTAATTGTAGCAAAACAAATCCAGTGTTAAGGCACACAATCACTACTTTGACTTCCTAAGAGTAGTGGTATGATGGTATTTTCTTTATTTTCTTATTTTGCAGTTGCTCTACATCTGGACAAACTTTAACCTACTTCTGTGCTGCTCAAATACTTGATATCACTGACAGGCCAAATAAACAGTTTACATCTCTCACAGTTGGAGCTATGAGTTCATTTCACCAAAAGGACAGGAGGGTGAAAGATGGGTCTGCTTATCTGAGCAGACAAACAAACTTCTGCATCTGCATGTGGTTCCACACCATGTCTCTATAAACTTCAACTTGTGAATATAGTCATGGGCTGTCACTTCTAAAAGACCCAAGTTCAGTCTTGGAAGTCAAGATATTTAAAAATAGCTTGGGATAAAATCAAGTTTTTTTTTTCTCATGTGTAAAAGGCTAAGGTAAACATAAAAAAAGCATGGAAAGAAAATGTCTCATTCCCACTAATACCATCTGCATTTCATGCATTAAGCCTGCTGCATGTGGTTTTAATTTAAATGCCCTTTAAATTGTGCCACTTATATGCGGGAAGCTGACCACACTATTGTGAGATCAAGTGTCATGAGTAGATTTGGGCATTACTACAACAGTTCATGAAAAAATGTCACTACATCTGCAAATGTGGTGAAGTTTATATACATTTAAACGTGTTGGATATTTTGCATTAATCTGAATCTGTACCTTTTCACAAGTCTGTGGTAGGGCCACTGGTTATGGAAGTACAAACATTGAAGTCTCAGTTACCGAAAGTTCAGAAAGGAGACACACCTTAAAGGGATGTTCCGTCATAAAATTTATTTAGGGTCAAACACCGAGTTAAACACTCCCTTGAGAGATGAATGTTGCAGACCGCTTGCTTCTCTAGTTATACCAACTTTAGTAACAACCGCAGGATAGCAATACACAGCAGACTGAGGAGCCATAAACAAACCTCAACCAAAATGCAACTCTATAGCCACAAATAATGCTCAGAACAGCACCTAACTTCATCAACAGTACATATAGGGTCCCAGCCATAGCACTAGCCACCAAACATCTTCTTCACTTTGCCTAATTTCTTTAGCAAAGAGACTAAACACAACTCACTGACTCTCCTCCAGCAGCTGCTTGTTTGTAGTGAGACCTCAGGGCCAGTCCATTACAGACTGCTGCGGGGTGACACAGCTCAATGATCATTTATCATTATTACTTTATTATTTCCTTAAAGTAATAATCATCATAATTATTATTTTGCACTGCAGATGCGGTAGTTCTTCTGCCTTGGCGTCTTGGTCCGATTGCATTTCCATGAAGAAACGATCATAAATGTTCTTCCTTAAGCTGCGTCCCCATCCCTACCTACCTGTCTGTCAGACACATACGTGAATGCACACACATGCACATACACAATAATCCACAACGAAAGAAAAGGAGAGGCAGGCCTACATGCGCACAGCGCGCAGGCACACGCTCACAATCACTTGCATCTACCTTTGCGACCCTTGATGCAGACTCAGAGCTGCTTCCACATACTCTGCAAGGTCTAAAATATCAATAACCAACTTCTGGTCACATGATTTATTTTTTTAACAACCCCCCTGACCCCCAACTAATACTTTCCAGGTTCTTCGGGGGGATTCAGCCTGTTCCCAGGCAAGACAGGATGAACCTCCTTCCAGTTAGATGTGCTTTCAATCTGTGATCTGTGATTTTGATCTTTCAGTCTCTCTTACCAGAGCCTATGACCATAAGTGATCAACCTGTTAATTGAAAGCATTTCTTTCAGGCTTAGTTTTCTTTTCTTCAAGACCCACAGCTGTACTGCTGAGACAGCAGACCTGTCTGTCAATCTCACCATCCAATTTTAGTCTCACTTATGGATGAGACCCCGGATAATTCAACCCCAATTGAGGTTAAAACTTAATCCTCACCTGGAGGGAGCAATTCACCATTTTCCTGCAAAGAATTATGGCATCTGATTTAATCTTATCCCAACTGCTTCAGTTTTACTACCCTGATAGCCCATATTTCCTCAGTACCCTCCACAAGACCCCTCAAGGGAGACGTCTTAAGCCTTCACCAAGGCCAAAAACACATGTAGACAGGAGGGGCAAACTCCATTACACCCTGCACAGGCTCTTTAAGGGTAAAAAGCTGGTCCACTGACCCACAGGTAGGTCATCATCTCAAGTGTTTCACCTGTATCTGAGATTTGATTATTTTTTAAACTTTCCTCAGGGCGATAAGTAGTGTGGCATCCCTGAAAATCAGAGCTCACCAATGCCCTTTTTGTTTCAAATAGTAACAACCCTCCTGGTCTGCTGCTATAAATCTCCATGTGACATTGGAGATACAACCAAAGACAGTTAAAGAGGTGAATAGCTTCTTGACAACGTCAGCGGCCCCTTGGCCTGAGTCTTCAAACTATACTTTTATCAGAAGATGTGCTGTACCTTCAGGTCTGCAGTCCTCCACTCCTGCTGAGAACAGCCTGAGCCAAGTCCTGCTTTCTTCCCTGGAGCTGTCAAACAGTTAGCCAGAACATCCTTGGAGCCAAGAAAGTCCTTCTCCACAGCCTCCACATATGATCACAACCTCCCTCAGCTTGACAGCCTTTTTCAGAGGATGTTGACGTTTGTTTGGTGGATAGATGGATTCGCAAGGTAAGTAATTTAGGTCTTGTATTTTGCTTCAAGTATCTAGAAATAAAATTTTATCCAGACTTGAAATGTGAATTATATGACATAAGATAATCTAGATGAGAAATAAAACAAATGCAGTTGCTAAATCTGAGTTTGTTTGTTTGATTTTTTTTTTGGTGTATCCTTCCTCAGACTTCAAACTTGTTTGGAGTGGCTTCTTGAGAGCAGCCTTGACACTTTCACTGCTGCAAGGAGAGAAATATGAGGTGTGGTACTGACAGACATTGCTCCCATGATGCAAATCACTCATTGCTTTGATGCAGCAGTGGACCAGGCTAAAAGTTTACGTCAACAACAGATCCACACCCACTCTGTTTAGTTTTGTATTTGCCCCTGTATTTCTGTTGTCTTTCCCTGTTTAGTTTCCACTGTATGAACTGCTGTATGTCCATTAATGGACATGCCCATTGCAGCTGGCTCCAGTTTTGAGCAGTTATTGTGGTCCATTATTATGTTCATGCTTGTCGGCATCGGGCCCTGGTTCACTTAGCCATTCAGCCCTCTCCCACACACCTTTACGCATTGTTTCAACATTGTATCCGTTCCACTCAAACAGCGTTGGGACAGCACTTTCAGCGAGCCTCCATCTACCCCCTGGAGTGGTTGGCTTAATAGGCTGATTAGACAAAAATGTAGGCTACAAACCTTTGAGTAAGAGGCGATCGTAAATTTATCCTGGCGAATGTTTACTATCCATCGCCCCCTCGGGGCAGGATCAGGTGGAAAGCCATTAAAGCCAAGCACACCATTAAATTTAGATGATGTGGTACACAGCAGTGCCTACTTAATATCCTGTTTTTGGAAATATGCGGTCTTGAAAACTTTCTTCCTCACACTCGTTTTAAACCAGCGGCAAATTGATTTAACAGGCTCTTTAACAAGCTACCGAAAATGACTTGCAGGCGTTACACAAAACAAGAAATACATCATAGAGCGTTGTTCATACAGTGCAGTGCAATGATGCAATTACTTAAGCGAGTCTCATGATAAGGTCCTTTTTGAGCAGTTTACATCTGTTTTTTTTTTTCTATTATTACAAAACACGTTTATTTCCCGATTTGAAACGTTGCATACAAGGGTACCAAACATTCTAACTTTGAAGTTTTTGTTGTAAATGTGAAAAAGCATGATATGACCCCTCTGAAACAAAACACAGCTCCGTTTCTTGAGAGTTGTTTGAGAGTTACGCCGAATTCTGAACATGATTGATGTAATCAAATGATGATTGTAATCATCTGGATCTTCTTTGAGTTGATGAGAAGTTTTGATGAGTTTTATGTGATGTTTATTTAACCTGACACTTCAAACCACAAAAACAATTTCCACTGTTGGTAAGTACATAAAAAGAGTAAATCATCTGTGTTTGCAAGATTCATTGTCATATTACGAATACAGAAACAATTTGACAACAAAAGACAGCAGGTAGAAATGGTCTACTCGGTTCTAAGTACGTCACAGAATAAACAGACAGCAAGTTTATCTTTCTGTGCAGGCACCAGGTAACAGACACAAAACCCGTTTTGGCAGATTTGACACAACAGACACCTTCATCATCAACAGACATTGCTTCACTTAGAGGAAAGGACATCTCATGGTCTTGGCGAGAGAGACATGACATCCCATGACACAAGGAGGAGGTGGAAGTGAGGGGGACTTGGTGAGACTCCAGCCCAATCCTTTGCTCATCTGGTTCCACAAACCAAGACACAAACCAGGGCTTACTGTGATCATGTTTCCATATAAGCAACATCTGACCAATCAAAGACATGTAAAAGTTTTGCCAATCATATTTTTCAAACTAACAGGAAGTTATGGTACCAATGACAAATGCATAAACCAGACTAAAATGAACACTGCTGCATTTGTGACATAAAGAAATTCCAGATAAATTTTGACTTACAGTAAATCCCAACTCTTCCGTATCGTAAATGTTAAATAATTACTATTTTGTGTTTGTTTTAGCCTCACAATAATCCATTTTTATCAGCTTGTCTTTTACAGTAAAATTATGACTTTCATGTCAGTCCATGTTGGCTGATATGCTTCCCAGGAAAACAGATTTTAATAGGACTCCTCAGCTCAATAACATACAAAATTTCATAGTTTCCACTCGAGTGAAATCATTATTGTCATTTCTGTCCAAACATTTTAGAGTAAAACTGAGGAAAGATCAACTCTGTTGACCTTGTAAAGCAGGGTGTGTCTGCTTCAGTTCAGTTTCCAGAAACAATCATCAAGACCCCTTCTGCTACATGGAGTTTTTTGCCCCCAGCTTGTGTGTTAATGATTGATAAATAATCCAGATCAATGTGAGATTGTGGTCTCGGGATCTCATTCAGTCATTTGGAAAGTCGAGCCTTGAACAATGACCAAAAATAACTTTTCATTTTGCTTTAAGTGGACTAATAATCAGCAGCTTTTTCATACCAAATCAGCTGTTAAACTCCAGAGACACTACTTTGAAAATCCAGTTATTATTGAAACAAATGAATGAGAGAAAGGATAATGTAGAACAGGGAGTTTGGAAAGGTATCTGTGCAATGTTACTCTGAAAGAATATGTCAAAATTTTATGATCCTTTGCAACCTTCTGATAATTAACATGCCGTTGTCATTACAGGAAGAAATACCAAATACAAGGATATTGTTTAAATTATTCAAGAATCCAGCATATCTGTGTCAAGTTAAAGCTGCTGTCATGAGTTGAAATATGGTCACATAATTTGTGTCTTTTCTCTTCTGTCTGAGAAAAAGAGTTGTGTAAAGGTGTGGACCATCCCCTCAGGACCTCATATAGGACTGCAGTCCTCTTTATTGTAAACACAGTTTTACAGTTACAAAGACTCAGCTGCAGGTTTGACACGCCGACATGAAAATTAACCCAGGACATGTGTGTCTGCTGCATGCAGGATATCATTGAAGAAAGCCGTTAATGGTATTTGCGTCATCTGGCATCACTCCCCAAGCTGTAAAATACAAAACAATACAAGAACTTTATTGATCCTCAAAGGAAATTTGATTTGTCTGGAGTCTCATGTCTCATGTTGAAAAAATGTAATTTATCAACAAGACAGTCTGGCTGCAGACCTCCACTGTCTGGACCCATCGTTGCAGACCTTCACTGTGAAGACCTACCTCCAGTAAGCGGACTGGAACTTGATTTGAAGCCTTTTAAAATAAAAGCAAATATACTTGGAGTAGGTTTTTTTTTTTTTTTTTCATCGGAAGTTGTTTCGAAGCCTTTCAAATTAAAAGTGATTAGACTTGGAAGTGCGTATTTTTTGCCTCTTGTGAATATATTTTTTATTTCATGGAGCTTAAATTTATGTATATAATGTTAATATGATTTTTTTGTGTGTGTGTGTATCCATGTGTTCAACAAAGACAAAATACAAAATGGGATGATCCCTTCAAACAAGCTGGAGCACATCAGAAAATCACCTCGGGTGCTCTCAGTGGAGCGGGTGCTTACAGTGGAGGTGGGTCCTGACAGTGGAGGTCTGTAGCCAGACCCCTCTCTATATCAACCCAAAAATAGGGTGTCGATAATCTGAGAGGAGCCGCATGCAGTATAACAGGGCTTAATGGAGTCAAAAAACACTCTTTACTCAAAACGAGGGAAAACAAAAATACAGGTTCTTCAAAAATGTAAAAATAATAATAATAATAATAATACTAATTCCAAAAACTAGACAGGGTTTCAAGGCAGAAGACATTGAACCAAAACAGTTTTACAGGCAGAGGTCAAAGAAACCAAAAGATCTCAAACTTGCAGGCTGAATACAAGGCATGCAGATACACAAAGATCTGGCAGAGAACAAAGGAAAGTATATTTAGGATAAGGGGTAATTAAACAACCAAGGTGCAGGTGTGTGCAGGGTTAGCAGGTGGGTCTGTGATTGGACAACCTGTCAGTGCAAGGGTATGTTAGTAGGTGTGAAAAGTGTAGAAGCAGGAAGGCTGGCAGGTGCTGAGTGGAGAATGTGCAGAGAGGTGTGTGTGAGAGAGTGGAGCAGCAGCAGCAGCAGCAGCAGCAGTAGCAGGGGTGTGTGACTGAAGGGGAGAACAGGGCAGAGTCCATGACACAAGGTCAGTTCATCACTTAACTGAAAGCTCCATCAAATGTCCACCAATCACTTTACACCTGCAGAACTCAGGACATGTTTTAATGAAAATGTAACATTTGATTGACCTGAAATAGTTTGCACGCTGTGTCATCTCATTCAACAGAGATTATCTGAAGGGCTAACTTAAAAGGTATGTGCTTATTGTGGGTTCTGTTTCAGGGATGATGGTCACAGAAGGCGGTTTTACACCAATGTGTGTACAAACTTCAAGCTGCACTCTCCTCTGAATGTTAGAAATGTAATGTTTTTTAACACAGAGGGCAGAGACAGTCTCTCAAAGGCGAGTCACGGGTCTCTGTGAATTTCACCTGAATCCTACTTCCTGGGAAGATGGCATTTACAGAATCTGGCCTCGCTCAAGGTCTCTGTCTGTTCAAATGAAGTGCTTATTGGCCACTGCTGTATAGGATAATGGCACCGAGTCCATCACCATCTGTTTGTAATTTTTTGGAAACTCTTTTTTTCATATGGAGAACTGAGCCTGAACGGCCACTGCGTACCAGTTCATCAGACTTTGACTCATAAAACCTTGTAAGAATTGAATTTGGTCTAAATTTAAACTCACTCATGTCATTTGAGCCTCTTGACTCTCAGCCAGTGCTGTCTGTGTGTGCGGTAGGTTGCTAACATTCCCTGGCAGCTCAGCAGGCTTTTGACAGCTGCGATTAAGCTGCAGCGCTGATGTTACAGGTAAATCAAACCCAGACCTCAGAGAAACCCCTCACTCCTACTGTTTTCAATCTGATCGCACTTTTTCACTGTTGCCTTCTCATTGCAGCTTTAAGATTCAGTTTTACTACCTTTTTTTTATTATGATTTTAATTATTTTGGGAAAATCAATGTGGATAATGTTGGTCAGTGTCAATTATCATATATTAATGACCATGGGAGCTATAATGGTAATCGAAATTGAAATCCGGCTGGTCTATGCATTTTCACTTCTACAGCAGCTGTTTGTTCCTCTTCCCTGCTCGCAGAATTAGATCTCCCCTCATAATGTGCCAATGTCTAGACTTGCTAACAAGTAAGGCCACTTTTAGACGGAAATGGTCTCCATAGAAAACGGAAAAATTTAGTTTCATTTAGGGGGGTCCGTTTAGATGGCAACTGCGTTTTCAGGAGATGAAAACGTAACAAAGTGAAAACCCCCTCCAGAGTGGAAATGTTGTAAACGCTCTGCTAGTCCCGCTTTCGTCTAAAGTACAAAAACGCTGAAAACAGTCAAACCTGTGACGTCCTGGCTCATGTCGGCGTCACGTCACATTTTTTCGCCATATTGTGCTGCATGCGTCTAGAAGTAGAACAGAAGTTGTTATACGTATGCGTTGTTGGTCTATATGGGAGTGCGGTCACACCGACACGCGCCACCTAGTGACCTGGCATGCACATTACAGCGTTTTCAACCACATTACGTTTTTGTGTAAACACAGCATAAAAACTGAAAACGAAACTGCACCTTTCCGTTTTCTGTGGAGACCGTTTCCATCTAAAAGTGGCCTAAATCACAGCAACCAGCACATTTCAGTGGATGAAACAGATTTATCAAAATAATGAAAAATGTCAAAATTTGAATTATTGCCCTTTCATTTATTAAATTGATGATATTGTGTATTGCTTTTTGTGATACGTTGATTGGGATAATGTCTGGTCAAAAAGGCACAAGTATTTCTTTTCTGAAATTAGAAACAGAAGTAAGAGAAGTTCATGATGGCTTACAGAAACAATTTTCTTGGTGATGAGAGGGATGATGACATTGGAAATAATAGGACGGACTGGATATAAACACCCCTCTGTGGTTAGTGTGTTGAAAGATTTATATCAGAAATAAGGAACCAGGAACCCCTGAAGGCTATCCTGCACAATTTTCCCAATCAGGAAGGAAATGAAGCCCTGTTTTCTTTTTAAGTGGGTTCAGTTTCCAAATCCACCAAATGACCGCAGATTAATAAAATCAAATAAAAAGCATTGTAACCTTATGATAACCCCTCCACCTCTAGCTCGACTGTTCTGTTTTCAGTTTCCTCTTTTGCTGTGTTTGGAGCCTGTGTTAACCAAGTTTATTTTCTGTACAAACACCGTTGTTAGAGAGATTCTGGTCAAAACAATAAACATAGTACAACGGTTCTATCTAATACACAACAAGTATTTGTGTGTTCACAATATGGCAAAGTGTCTGTAGACGGTAAAGATTGACTCAGACTCCAAGGGTAGGACTTAAATGTAGATGGAGACAGGGACAGCACAGTTCAATCATGTTTTTAAGTCTATCAGTGTGAAATCTTTCTCAGTAGCACTCCTAGGTCAAAACTAGGAGAAACATTCCAACTCAAAAAAACAAATCAGGCAGGAAATCCAGTAAAAATACAGGCAAGGTCCAGCAGAAGGTCCAAAATACACCATAGCTCAATCCTGGAAAAGGCTGGAAGGCTTGACACACATACACACACAAACACACACACACACACTGAAGATGTCGACATTACAGACAGAAAAAGGATCACGTAGACTAACACAGTCCCACTTTTCCACTGAAAATGAAAACAGCTCTATCCATGTGCAAAGAATAACCGTAACAGTCGGTAAGAGTGTGCGGCCACAGATTAACAGACCGGCCTACTCCTTATGTAAGCTGTCCATGTTTAGTTTTGTTCCTTTAAAGTTGAAAAGTCATGTCACTGCTAACAACAAACCATGAATAACAGTGCACTGGAGCCAAATCACCTGCAGATGCGCTGTCCACCTTGGTCACCTCATTTTCTGCATACATTCAGTCTTTTTAAGGAAACCAAGACTCCACCAGATGTTTCTCCTAAATAATGCGGCAGTGTTTGCACATTTTTCACAGAATGAAAGAGAAACTGATTTAGAAAAAAAAATAGGCAGCACTGTCAGTCTCTCACATAGTAATACTGATGTGCTGACTCATTGAGATATTCTGAGATATTATTTTTTAGATATTATCTGAATATCCTAAAACCACACATACCTAACAGCTTTTTTCACCTCTAAGCTGGAGTGCACCTTTCGTGGCCCTTTTTTCTATTCTTCACTGGCGCAGAGAGGCCAGTGTGGCAAAGGTGAAACATTTGTAGAAATGCATCTTTTTGAGCAAACACAGCACATTTCGACCACTTCAATGAAAAACTGAGAAGAAAAGTTCGAAACTCCAGCTGCTGTGATTCCTGTGAGTAAGAGCAATAAGTAAAAATGAAGAACCATGATGAAGGAGCGTAATATTTTCAAATGCCAGACTTCAGAGAGACAGATATGAGAAAGAGTATTTATAAGTATAAAAAAGTATGAGTATAAAAAAGTACATTTAAATTTATCAAACCAAGACAAGCAAAATTTATGTTTTGTTTTAAGTTGAAAATATCCTTGCATACGCATCCTTGTTGCAAAGATACCCTTGGCTATACTGTATTTGAGGTGTCAACATCTGGCAGCCAACATTTCTCTTTGCATGAGAAACTGACATTAAACGCTCCTTGACCAGGTCTTTTAACAGGTGATACAATAATTACTATCAACGCTGTGGTGATCATATCAGATGACAAATGAGAGTTTGAACAGAGCAAAGTCCCTGTGTGCTAGGTCCAAATCCTCCAAATCCCACATTGATCAAATGTAGTCTGAAATCATCAGCAGACAATGCTGAATGATGTTTTTTTAATTTATTTTTTTACTTTCCTGGAAGCAAGCCCTTTCTCTCCCCCTTGACTTCAGTATCATTTCAGCTGCCTCCTCTTAGCCTTCCCTATGGGCTTGTTGGGTGAAAAACGATGGGAAGTAGAAGAAGTTTCCTCAGCATTAAGTCAGGTCAGAGAGAGCAGCCAGTCCTGGATCTGCTCTGCTGCTCACAACTGGACTTATCACATCAAACCACAGTAAGCATGGCAGGACATTTGCATCCACCTCTCACTTGTGAGAGCAACATTTATGACTGTAAACTCTCTTTTATTTCAGCACCTCTCTAAGATAAACTGTCACATACATAAGAGCCATGTGCATTTGACAGTTGATTTTAATTTGGCAGTGATATGAAGATGTCTTTATTAAGGGTTAGTCTGTGTCTGTTCTTGGGTAAAGATACTAGCTAATTAAGGCTCTTTTGGAATGTCGTATACAGTACTTTTATATATTTCCTATCACGGTAATGGTTTAACTGCCAGGTTTGATCATATGGTTTTATTTCAAGTAGAAATATTTATTGTTGCCAAGATATATCAGAGGGAACGAAAGAGTGTATTTTCTCCTATTGCAAAAGAAACAGACTTTATATTGAATTTATCCAAAACACAGCATTTCTTTCTATCTTTCAGTTCTCCCCAACATATTTTTGTGGGGTATCCATTTCAATCAATCAAACTTAATTTACATTTGTACAGCTCACAACAAATGTTATCCAAGACACTTTACAAAATAGCATGTCTGAAGCAGACTGTTTTATTTGATTAACTCTTACATGTTTTTCCGCAGTGCATGGAGGCAGTGTTAAAATGTCAGTGCAACATTCGCCAGTGTGAGAGGACTTGCTTTTCAACAGACCTTTAGAAAGTAAATTTTTTAGCGCTGTGTCCATCCTTCAAAAGACTGGTTGGAGGGATGTCAACATGAAAGTGTCTGAATATGAAACAGCTCCATTAGAGGCTTTGGTTAGTTTATGTTCCTGTTGTTCTGAAAAATCTTTCTGATTCCAGCAAAAAATATTCTTCACTGTTATTTTTATTCTGAAAATAACACATGTAAGATGTTTTCAGCATAGCATAAAGTACAAGTGTTGATAAATCACCAATAATGTGACAGGACTTTATTTTTAATTCTTAATATTGATTCTATTAAATAAAGATGTCTTACTGTAATACCAAACATGAAGTGGTTAAAAACAGCCAAATTAAACATCTGAGTTCAGTTCAAGTAAAAACACACATATATTTACCTCATGTACATAACCCACCTCTATTATAATGACATGTATATTTTTTTTCACAACCACTCTTCACTCCACTGCACTACTCATCATTGCACTAGTCTTGTTAGTTAAATGTCCAGTTTCATTTTGTACATACTTTGCAATTTTTGCAACATTTCATATTTAATGTTTGTACATAGAGAAGATGATGTAATGCATATAGCTATCTGTAAAAAAAAAAAAAAAAAAAAAAAAAACAATAAAAAAAAACTTCTGCTAAGACCAACAAACCTTTAGGATCTTTTAAAATGGATTTTATAAGTTAAAGAGCTCTTTCCCAGTAATAACATTTGTCAAGACTAAGTCAAAACAGCTTTTTTTCTGCCAAAGCAAGAGGCTAAGAGCAAAACTTCAGGGGATATCAAAACAATTATTCAGATTTTAACACTCATTTTTAAACCTTTCCAGACTGTCGGTTGAAAAAGCAATTAATTTCTCCTATGAGAGTTTTGAGGAAATTGTTCTTCTCCCTCAAACATCTTTATTGACCTAAACAAAGTCTGACCTAAGAAGTTTCAAAGAACAAAAAAAAAAAAAGTGACAAAACCTTCTCTGCTCTGTCTCATAAACAACAGATACACTTTGTGCTCTCAGAGTGCCTGATCAGGAGATGTAATTCTTCATGTTTTTCACTGGTTTAACAAATCAGAATAGTTCCTTTCCTGGCAATGACAGTCCAACACTTGTACTTTGTTATTGTCTTCCAACATCAGTAATATCAGAACTCTGCCTGTTCTCCTTATAGTCCATGGGCCAGAGGTCAGACTTTGAATTAGTGGCTTCTATGGCATAGTGATCAGCTAATGAAGTAAACCACCTCCTGATGGAAATGGATGCTGGCGTATATCCTGTTTACCAACATCTGCCACCTTGAGTGGTACCATTATCTGGTCTGGACCATGGACTTTCATCTCAACGCCATGTTAGCCACCCTTAATGTTTAAGAATAGGGGCCAGCAGGACATTGTTTTTCAATTGATTACAGTCATTCACAGCACCGTGTCAGTATTCGGTAATGTAAGGGCTCACTATAACAAAGAATAAACAAATTAACACTCATACTTAAAGTTACTTATCCCTGTGATGTTTCTTAGATGAAAAAACTGAAAGAACTGAAACCTGTGTGCACACCAGTGGACACATTGGTCATGCTGTTTTGATGCTGTAGCAGGATAAGAAAAATCATACACTGACTCAAACATGTTCTTATCAAAAATAACATCTTCCCTAGAAAACACATTTTTGCTCTTGTGTTTATTTGCCTGGACAACATCCATGTAACCTTGATGTTTCTCAGAGTAAATGAAACACATCGTTTATGTCCCACACTAAAATCAGAAAGAGGTGTCTGTCTTAGGCTCTGCCAAACTCACACAGAGCTGAAGCAGCAGAGGCACTTTAGTATCAGGAAGACATTTCTGTTGAACTCCAGTAAAAAGAAACCTGCATACAAATCGTAAACAGTCAATACCAACACATTTTTAGCTCAACAGGTGTATATGTATAAAGCTCCTGCATGTGTGACCTTTCTATTTCAGCAACCCCTGTGGACAAAACTGCCTTTGTTTATCCTGTCCTCTTCATGCCGTTATCTTCGGACACAAAATCTCACCCTGCTTGCTTAAGGGAGTCAGATCTATCACTAAGTGAGGTGGAAAAGGTGGAAAATGTAAAAACAGGGCTGTTTCTTCAGCTGCGCTGCTGACACCTACCCCCGGTATAAGAATTATTAGTCTTGTCACCGAGGGTCTTGTTTACTTTTAAATATCATAAAAACAGGCATGTGTATGAATTTTAGCCTATTTCATGAATGTCCAAAAACCTTTTATAGGAAGTTTAAATTCAGTTGCTGTTGATAAATTCTTTCCACTGTGTCAGACACTGGACTGCTACATTTCAGTGTACCAAGAAGCCACTGGTCAGATGAACTTACCCTGTGGTTTCATTTAGAGCTGACGGTTGTAAAATTGTTACCTCACAGGTGATTAAAAAAGGAAATCAGGGAGTTGAGCTTGTTAAGATGTTCTGGTTGAGTCAGAACTTATTTTACTTTACTTTGACCCAAGCTGGAGTCTGCGAGGCTTTTATTTTACCACAGCAAGATTAATTATTAGTGTGATTGTGGCGAATCGTGTAACTTTGTGTTTGAAATAGAGGGAGAACATCCAAAACTGTTTTTAGGTTGAATTACTGGCTTGTGTTATCTTGAAGGTCTCATAGGTGTAAAATAACATCTCAAAAAAAGGTCCAATACTTACTGGAGGAGGAGGAACTCAAACCATCTAAATGCTGTAAGAATCTTTAACTGCTTATATAACGCATCCAACGTAATGCTAAGGCCTCTTTACAACCTGTAAAAGTAAATCAGGTGGAAGATTGCAGTTTTCAAAGTTTTCTTTACAGCCTGTTATTGCTGCTGAGGGATTAGATCACGACAAACTGACTTACAGCACACACGCTGAATGAGAATGTGTTTAAGGCGCCACAGGAGGTGAGATATTCTACTGTATAGATTTTACTGAGCTCGTACTAAACCTGGCTGTATAGGTTCACGATTTAACACACTGCTGTTTAAATACTCCATTTACTGAGTTAGTCACACTGAACTGTTGTACACACCAAAGTTGAGAGCTACCTCTAGAGTTGACTGTTTGTTTCTTTGACATACAACCTATTAGCCTCTTGCAAACACTTTCGTCATCTGTGTTTGGGTATATGATGTAATAGGTCAACCAGGAGATGGCCAATAATTACTACCTATTGTAGTTGAGGTAGACTTACCTGATGCTTGTAAACTGGAAAAAGGTCAGGCTTTTCTTTGGTGGGCTGTCCCCATAGACTGTATATAAGATGGACAGCCTGGTTCCGCCTTCCGCCTGTATACGGATTTGAAGCCAAAAAGCTCTCGGTAATTCCGGGTTTTTCTCCACTTCCTTGAAAACAGAGCTGCGCAGTAGCGTTGTACGCAGACGTTTTTGGCTGGGCGGGAGACTCGGAGCGATGATGCTCCGCTCAAAAGGTGCCCCCACCCCCCCGGATGTCCTTTCAGCCTTTCATTCGTAACGCTAATAGCTTCCCCGCTCGTCGCAACCAAGAATAAGTAAGTTCCACTTCTCCTAATATAATGTGAAATGTGTCAGCGGTCATGTCACGTGTCGGTTAACACAGTTTACTGCAGAACAACTCATTTTTCCAATGCAACAAAAGAGAAAAACGATGGAAAAATTGAATCCTCTTCTCCGCTAGCAAACCCGATTGGTCTTGACGATGAACGAAAAAGAGCGACGCACAAGCGGCAAGTGCAAAGTGTAGAGAATGACGCAATTTCCTGTTTTTATAACTCCAAATAACTTTTTAAAATGGAGCCGCAGAGAGAAAAAAAAGACCTGAACACAAACCAGTCTAATAATAACTACATGCCAACATCGCAGTCGGGGGTGAGAAAAGTGTATTTTCTGTTTAATTAATTTCTAAAGGCCGTCCGCCGCTCCATTCACTTTGCCGGCAGAAGTGGGGTTTATGACTTGTACTGCAGCAAGGCTCTAGGGGGTGCTGTTCTCGGAGTGGCTTCACCCGGCGAGGAGACAGACGGCGTCCATCTTATATACAGTCTATGGCTGTCCCTCATCTGATCCAACAGCTACCCCCTCCTGCCACTTACAGGAACAAAAATCCAAAGTCAGGAACTTACAGTCTTGTTGCCGATGGTCTTGATTCCTTTTTCAGTTCACAAGGAATCATCACTGTTGATATCAGTCTGCTTGTAACCAGTTAAAAACTCCTCACGGGAGCTTGGAGAAAGTACGTAGGTAAAGCTTTAGTTGTAGTGTCAAATTACTCTAATGCAAGTTAAATTCTTATTGAAAAAAACAATTATATATCTTTTATAATCAGAAAAATGTGAGTGAGCTATCCAAATGCGAAAGTACAAAAGTTCAGCAAATTGTCCTGCAACTGTTGGATTACTCTGTATTGTGTTTTTATGGGATTTAATGAGAAGCTGAGACTGTTTTTTGTTTCTCGCTTTAAAGGTTAAAGTAAAAAAGGATTATTATCATCAGTTATTAAATCATGCTTTACTCATGCAATATTTTAACATAGATTTTACACTGTTGTAGTTAGTTGGGATGAATATTCCCCTTGAATATTTCCCCTGCTCTCATGTCCTTAGTGTTTGATTTCACATGCAGCTCTGCAGCTTTTAAACAGAGCATAAAGTCTTAAGTTTTTGCATACATAAACATCCAAAAACTTTTATTAAACAATTATTCCAGAGACTTAACAGCAGATGAGTGACAGCCAAAAAACTTCTTTTCTCTATAAAGCTATAAAACAGCTTCCTAGCATGAAGAGACCAAAGCCACACAAATATCGACACCCAGCCACTACTTGCATGCCAAGGGTAATTCAAAACCTGTCCAAGTGAGTAGTCAAGAAGTTGTAGTTTATTATGAAATCATGCATATTTTAAGACACCCTCCCAAAAAGCAATAACTGTTTATTATGTTTAACATACATCTTGTTCATCTTACTGATTTGGCAATACTGCTGCTTTCTGGCAGCTCCACAGGTGCCTGCCCTGCAATCTGTGATTAAGATGTCAATGCAGCAAAAATCAGAGGCAGAGATTTGACCTGTGATACCTTTCCACTCAGCACTGTCACACCCTGAGCAATCAAATATATTTTATGGATTTGTTTTCATTCTTTTGGATGTGAATAATTTTCTTCTTTTTGTCTGGTGGAGCCAAACTAACTAAACCAAACAGCCCTGAATAATTAATCATTTCAGAAGGTTTGGATTCACATTTCTGCAGGCAGACGACAAATGCTGAGTGTGAGTGTGTCACTGTACTTAGCATAACACTGTTGCATGTGCTGCATGGTACAATTATCTTACATTTGAGACTATCAGCAGGTTCCCATCCTTTGACTCATGGGTTCATCACTCAGAGCTGCTTCCAGGTCTGAAAGCGGTGGCACGCAACCAAAGTCTGGAGAGAGAGTGAACTAAAACCACTCCCCCCCCCCCCACACACACACACAATCATACCAACTATGTGACTGTCCCGGTCTCCCCCTTTCACCTGCTGCCTGAGGCGATTCATGTCTTTTCATGCTTCATGGCATGTCAGACCGAGAAATTACACTGAAACACACAAGTTAACAGTTCACAACCCTCAGGACAACACAATGTGACTGAGTACATATGGTATGTCTCATTCAAAGGAAAACAAAACAGATGCAACGACAACACACAGTGAGTAACTGGGCTCAGTCAGGATGCAGAAAATAACAACACATTGATACATTTTCTTTGAAAGAGAATTAATAAAGGACAGGGAAAAGAAGTTGAACAAGACAAAAATGAAACGTTTCCCATTATGCACTGGCAAACATATTAAACATCTGCTGAGATGAAGAACTTATTGAACCTCTGAGAGCCAACTCTGGAGTGTATTACTTAGTCCATTATAAAGCAATGCAACAGTAATAGCAAGAGATGCGCATCTTTGTTGTTGCGGTGGTAGCAATGACTTTGGAAAGGATGTGTTTTGTTTTTCTGGCCTTCATTGCCTCCTTGTGGTTACTCACCAACATGAGGACCTCAGTCACAAGTGAGGCCATTGTGAAGCTCATGTCAAACCATCTTTGTGTAAAGCCCAACAGAGAAGTGAAAGAATAAAGTGATAAAATTCTTCAGAATAACACAATGTGGGATTTAATTTCACAGCTTTTATTTCAGTTTCGGAGTAAGAAAGTGGACAGACCGAAGTGTAAACTTACAGAACAACAATGCAGTGTAGCTTGAACAAGTGAGAAGACGAACAACCTAATTCCAAAACACATTTCTCATCATAACTTGGCTTTTGTATGTCGGAGCACTACAGCAAAACAATGTTTGATAAGAAATTCAAAAGTCCTCTGATGGCAGGTTATGAAGAAGTCACTTCAGATCATCCAGTTTGCCGAGTCACAGTACCAGCTGCACGATTGGGAGCTGCAACTGAGGTCTTTGGCATTTTATCAACATGTTGTTCTTGTCCTGGTGGCCTTGAACAGATTCAGATTCAGATTTGGAGAGGTGATGTCATCTCTTTAAAAGTCTGTTAACAGATTTGAGTTCATCAGAAGACAGAGGGGAAAGATTGTAGCCTCGCAACTCTGGTTTTCCTACAAACAAACAAAAAAAAAAACACACGTTGTGGTCACCTTTATGCTCGCTTCAGGCTGAGGATTTCATAAAGTGACAGATCACCTTTAATCACAGAAAAAGGTCGTTTACAAAATAGCAGCAGCTGAAACATTTACTCTTGTGCTGCATTTTTTAAGTAAGGAACCTTTTTCTAAGAAACGTGTTAAGGATTTCCCCTTTTTGATTTTCCAGGGGAATAATTACTGAAATGTTTTCCCTCCCTGTCTATTCTTCCACATCTATAGTTATCACACTGAATGAAGACTGGGCTTGTTCCCAATCCCTCTTCGAAAAGCTGATCCACTGGGATTCAGTCAGAATTTAACAACCCCTCAGAATCTGTCTGTCATTTAAGACAAGATATTTGTAAGGCATTTCAGAAATTTCAGTTGCTCTCTACTTGTTTTTCTTCACTTGTTTCACAGGCCCCAAGAAAAAAAAGTTAAATAGTAAACAAGATTAATTGTCTAACTTAGAGAAATAGCTGAGCCAACACCACAGAAAACACTTCTATTCAGAACCCTGATGAAAACACGCTACATAGAAATTTTAACACTACATCAATTCCACATGGATTATTCATCTGGTCTGCCCCTTTGGGATGAATGATTGTTGATCGACAGAAAACCTTCAAATGACAACTGGGGAGCTACTATAAAGCAGATATTTCCTGTAACCTCAATGAAACCACATCATTTTATCTATCTCCTTGCGTGCCGTCTGAAATGTATTTCTGATTAAGTTAAAGCCAATGACCTACCATGATTGGTTTCACATACAATCTTTTCATCTTATTTTTGGCAAGAAAGCAAATAAATCAGCTTTAATGTACATGTCCCTTTGAATATGTGTTACACCCTAATTTGGCCTGTTGAACTGTGGAGTGGTTCTCTTACCTTGGATCTCATTGAGATGATTGACTTTTGCTCTCAGCCCAGTGCGAAGGTCGTTAATCTCCTTGTCCAGCTGCTCTTGGTCTACAGATATGAGACAAAGATGGGAATAGTTCAGAAAGATCTCACATTCAGAAGCAGTACGTATTTAAAAAATGTATTTAAAGTCAGTGGAGAGTACAAAATCAAGTCAGTATGTTAGTATCACAATCAGCTGGAAGTTTCTACCTCTTTGAATCATCTCTCTTGTCTTCACATTGGGAAATCTGATGAAAATGTTTCCAAAGCAAACCTTCACGTTTTCTGTAAATGACATAAATGCTTAGTAGGAAATAAATTACGACAGCAGCAACACTTTGATTTCTGAGTCCCACAGTTACACACCACATAAGGTTTCAAAGATATAGGTAAACTCACTGAGAAAAGATGATGCCTAGTTTGTCTTATAAAGTTTACTAAGCACACACTTTCAAAGAGTTTCACAGCCTATTTGAATACATGTAGTATGTTACAGAGGCAAAAGTTTTCTCTTGGTCAAATGAATTCACACTGAGATGACGTGATGGACTCCTTGGGTTTTAAATCTCTATTGATACCAAATCAGAACAAACAGAGTCCATATGTACCTTCTTTGTCTTCATATTGTCCTGTGAACAGCCAGGTCCATACAGATAATTTTAAATGTGGGGTTTGGGATCATTAAGCTGCTTCAGAATTTGTTGCTTCAGCCCCATTAGAAGTCTCTGGGGCAATACTGAGGGCAGGACTACCTGACAAGGCCACACTCCGGTCTTTAAAGGTCCGTATGATTTTTCTTACCAACAGAAATGCATCACAATACTGCTTCTCTGAGATCTACCTCAAATATCACTCACCTGTGTTTGACATTTCAGTTTTTAGAGCATTTAAGGCCTCTCTGTTCCTGTTTCTCTTTAAGTCCAGGTCCACGATCTGAAACATTGACAAGGGAAATTATTTTCAGAGTTTTACATTGTCTGAATTAGGGATACTTTCCCTTTTTCTGTTTCAGTACAGGAAGACCGGGAGCACGGTTGAAAGTACAACAAAGTACAAGTAGAAATAATCCAAGTTTTCCTTACCATTGGATGGATTCAAAAGCGTGTGCCTTTAATGATTTCATTCAGGCTATTCAGGTAAGCCAAAAACAATAGATCTCTGATTAGGAATATTTGCTGTCCCGACAATATAATGTTCTCTACCTTGACAGCTTACTGTCCAGTATATACCCAAGTACTTCTCTATATGTGCAATTTTGCAAACAGAACGAAAGTTTGCTGCTCCATTTGACATGTTTTCATGATCCAATACTCGTGTTTTTTTTTTATATGAGATTATTTTCTTCCACTTTAAGAAGCTAATGAGTGGATGGGATGCATTCTACGGCACAACACCTGTCAGTTCCGGAAATACGCAGACAGCGTCTTTTTTATCACACGTGACTGTGTTAAAGTTCCAAATTCACCTGCAAAGCCACACGATCTGAACAAGCTGAGGTCTCGAAGCTGACAGCGAATATCTAAGCAAACACGTGGAGAAAACTTCTCCTTTCGAGGTGCTTCTATTAGCCATCAAAACGATTAATTTCTTCGCATTAGACAATCTGTACTGGACAATCTAACTTTAAATAAAAGCTGAATTTTGTTCTTTGATTAGAGATAAGGGCAATTAACCACAAACGATTAGTGCTCTGCACTTTGGCTAGTTAGCTTTCGATGCTAAGACACTTGTAATGTGAAACTTAATTTCTCTTCCGTGAATTACAAACAGTGCTTAAATACTGATTAGACATTCTGTGACCTGCTGTTTAGTTGTGAGAACATCCTCAGCAGCCTCCTCCACCTCGGTCAGATGCTCCAAAACACGCAGGGATTCAGCGTCCATGGTGGCTGACGGTGTCACTACCAAAATATGTCCGATCTGAAACAACAGCCGTCTCTGAATTATCCTACTATACTAGCAGTGCGTACTGATTTGCCCTAAGTGAAGTATGCAATACACAAACAAATGCGTTGCAATATGTCAAAAATACCCAGATGACGAACTGACTCGGGAAAATTTTACATTATGCATCGGACCTCGGACCAGTGTCCTTCGCCTACTGTTTCGCCTAGAGTTTGTAATGGCAATAACCATAGACATAATATACGTAGACGCCTCAAAGCCTGACTTTGCCTACTGGAGCTCACGTATCAGCGCGACCGCCATCTTGGATGGGTGCCTCCATTGCATCAAAGTAGGTAGAAATGCCCAACCATATTAATAATAACTCTCTGAATCTCTGCATGATTTTCACACTGTTTGGTTTGTTGCAACGGCAGGGATGTAACCAATTCTTTTTAAATCTTGCACTGCTATAATGAGGCAGCGAGTGGTTCCACATGCTGCACAAAGTGCCCTTATTTACTGAGCATCTGTCCCCCCAAAATGTTTGTGCACACCACCTCCTACTGGTAACATCTTTTTTGTTTAGTTGTTCCCCTCCTAAATGTCAAATCTTCAACCAAGCCACAGAGAGTGAAAATAACTGCCTTCACCTGGTTTTATATTCTACCTAGTATTGAACACTTACATGCAGCGATGATGAAAGTAATTTATCTGAACAGATGTTATTCAGCCCTCTGGCTGTCTCCAACCAGTCTGCATAAAGAAGTGTTCATTATGCTTGTAATATCACTGAAAAGCCTTTATTTTCACATTCTGCACATGCTAACGCAGGCTAGCATAGGTTATTGGAAACAAATTACTGGTTATACAGCTGCATCTCTGTAAGATTGTTTTCTTTTTTATCATTTTTTTTCATAAGTATGGTCATTTCAACATCAATATGTAATCACAAATCAGTACATATTTCATATTCAAGCTGCAAGCAATACTATGTTTTACATTAATAGTAGCATAAGTTTGTCAATGCACTGTGAAGAGCTACATAAATCTTTACAGCATCCTTTCATTTGTGCCAGTAGAAGCAAAACTTAAAGCCTTACTTATGCAATCAATTATATTTCACAGAGAAAAGTCTGAACTATGCTACACTTCTCATCATTCCATTCTCCCATTTGTAATGCTTTGCGCCAGAATTCAACACAGTCCTGGTTCGTCCCTGTGTGGCCGTTAGGCTGGCCCGTACCCCAGAACCTTCAGGGGAAAGGAGAAAAATACAACATGACAATCAACATGGATCATCAATGCCCAGCCTTTGACTTTAGGAAATAGGAGGGTTTTTTCTTACGTTGTGGTCAGTGGTGTCCCGTCCACCCATTCCCATTGCCCCTCTACTCCTCTATCACTCAGGCCGATCCATGGTTCTTGGTTCTTTGTAACCCAATTATTGACAAATCTCTACAAGAGAAATGACACACAGTTCAAAATGATTTTCTGCAAATGAAGTCACTGTATTTTACATTCAGGGAAATGTGAAGTGGCATTATTGCTCAAGTCATTTAAGGTTAAAACTGGACTTAAACAATGGGTTGAATTAGGTTTATGTTTAAAATATATATTTGTACATCATTGTGGTTTTATAGTGGACACAGTAGTTACCCAAATGAAGAAAAAAAAACAAAACAAGGAAAAAGCATGTACTGTTGGGTAAAAGTAACCCTGCATTGAGGCATAATGTTTTTCACAGGGAGTCCTGCTTTGATACTGTTAAAACCAAGAATGATGTGCAATAGTCGTCTTATCCAGCAGTGCATGTTTATTTAATTTGGGGATGGCTTTGGCTCCTTTTTGTGTTTATAAACTTCCCTTTAGTTTAGGGGAACTGAAACCCAACTGTGTGTTTGCAGCTTCTTGAAAATAAGGGAAACTGCTGAGTTAGATGAAAATTAGCAAACCTCCTTACATCACACCCATTTATTTTCTACACCATATGAAAATATCAATCAAAGCTTAAACTCACAAAGTTAACTAACATGAAACTGATCGTGCTTGGATAGAAATTGGTGATCACTCTCTTTCACAAAACACATAGATATAATCAGATGTGAAAACAAACCATTTCTTCTCTGCGCGTTATGATGGCCAGCTCTGCTCCCATGATTTGGCAGCTCTCTCTGGCAGCATTCCAGTTTTTCTTGACAGTAGAGAGAAAGTAACAACTGTATTGAAATTTCCTCCAGCCAGTTTGACATGTCTTCCCTGAAAATGGAAGAAAACTCTTGATCAGTAACCAAACTTTGAGACAGATGTGTTTAGGACAACTGAATTATATATTTTTAAACTTTTAATTGATTTGCCTTTCATTCATCAGTGTTTACTTCTAACTTTTCTCTTCATATTTTTTTTACAAAATCCTTTTAACAGGACTGTGCTTATGGAGTCAGGAGCCACTAAAGACAACTAATTAGCCAGTCATCAACACACATTCATTTACTTTGAAGGCTTTGCCTGTGAGACCTTTGCCTCCTTTGATTCTTTGACAAGAGGAGTTGGGAATTGAACCACAAACCTTACATTTGATTGGGGTTAACCCACTCTACTCAAGAATCACAGCTGCCATAGTAATCTGAGTCTATAACTGACTTAACCTTTCAGTCACCTTGTAGCTGCACTGTCATCTGTACTGTTACCAGCTGTTGATGTGCTTGCCATACAGTTATATAGATGGTTTTTATTCTGTTTATTAAAACCAACACCAAAATTTGATAAGATTTGAAAAGATAAACCTTCTAACCTGTCAAATGCTCAACATTTGCCTCGCAGCGGTGTCTAAAACAGTTTTTGCTTACCGTTAATGGTTGCATTCAGTCTCTGAACTTCCCCCTGCAGCATGTCTCTTTCATCAGTCAGGTCGTCATTTATTTTCTGCACCTTTTCCTTTTCTCTTTCTTCACTTTGCAAATCACATGCCGGCTCACGAGAAGGTGACATGGCCGTTGAAAAATTTTGGTGCAAAGCTTTTTCTCTGATAGTAAGTGCGTCAAGTTTACTCTTCAGCTGGAGTATCTCGTTCACCAGGTTCTTCTGACTGCCCTCTAGCTTCTCTTTTTCATAGGAAGAGAAGTTGTGTCTTTCTTGCAGTTTTTCTAAATCCTTTACAAGTTTCATGTATTTCTTTTGCAGCTCATCTTTTGACCTGCTTGCATTATTGAATTTATTCTGCAAGTTGTCTCTTTCTTTGGTCACAGAGTCGTAACTAGCATATAAGTCGTTTTTCTGTTGGAGATCTGCTACATATTGTTGTTGTTGGAGGTCTCTCTCTTTTGTCAGGGTGTTGTTAACACTCTGTAACTGGTCTGTACTGGCTTTCAGCTGTGCCTTCTCTTTCTCTAAAGTATCTTGGCTGGCCTGTAACTGCCCTTCACTGAGTCTGAGATCTCTTAATTGTTCAGTCAGTGTATATCTGTTGGTATACAGCATGTCTCTTTTTCTATTTAATTGAGAACCTGTATTCATTAACTGCTCGCAATTGGTTGCAATATCCTTTCCCTCTTTTTGCTCTGTGTTCAGTCTCTCCTGGAGATCCTCCTTGTTTTTATTTAGGGCTGTTAGTTTGTTCTGATTGTCTTGTTGTACTTTTTGATCTGTAAAAGAAGACAGAAACATTTAATTCATGGTAACACATTTTAAAGCATCTGAACGTTTTACAGAAAAAACAGACAGGGTGGACTCACAGTGAACACTTTGACCTATGACCCCAAGCAACAGGAGAAGACACAGCAGGCTGAGGAAGAGTGTCGCAACCCGGAAAGGGCTGTTCCTCAGAGCATGAACTGATGACAAGAAAACTGGAAATAAGGCTTGAAATTAATGATGATGTTGCAAAATAGTTGACCGTTTCGAGCAAATGGCGTTAGTTTTTATTTGATGATCCTTTTTGTTGTCTTCAAACAACATCGGCAACAGGACTTCAAATCATGACAAAATTGTGGCCCTATCTTCTTTTTTTTTTGTTTAAAACTCATTTCACAGATTTAACATCAGGATTTTCCCAAAGCTCCTGAGAGAGACTTCTAGCTTGTCAACGAGGGGCTCCTGTGGACAAAGCAGTCCTTTCCTCTTCGTGCATGAGTAATATCTCCTGACAAAAAAACTCATCTTGCTGACTTTTGACAGTCAAATTTGTCTTTCAGTGTAAGCATTTTATGTTGAACTGTCAAAACAGAGCTGTTTCTTCAGCTTCTCGACTGACACTGGTATAAGCCATTAAAAATAAGTATTAAAAAAATCCTCAATCATGCTTGTGTCAGCTTTTTCATATTGTAAAAAGATATCAGTGCAAATTTTTGCATATTTCGTAGAAGTCTGACAACTCTTTATAAGAGCTTTAAACTCAAAGGTTCTTCATCACAAGACCGACATCTATGATTTTTTTTCCCAATTGTGTTATTGAAAGTATTGTTATTAGTATAAGCAGAATTTGTGGTAGTAGCAGTGACATTTTCCAAAAATAGTTTTGAAATGAAGTCTTATTTTTTCTTACCTGGAAACTTAAACGTGTTGCCATCCGCAGTGAGTTTCTCATACTGAATTTTGCTGTCGTCAGTTTCCAAGTTTGTCAGTGTAGAGGCATGGTACTCAACAGCCATTTTCGCATACTACATTAACTGGAGCCTTGAGAAAATATGACAGTAACATGAGCTTCTTACGCAGCTTAAGTGTCACATCCCTTTTCAAAGATTTTCCCCCTGAACACTTTTGTATTGACTTTACCAGGACTTAAGTAAGGTGATAAAACTTGAGTGTTTGAATATCATGACCAATGTAAGACAAAATCAAATTACCTTTACCTCAGCTGTAGAGAGGGTAGCGCTGTCAAATGACTAAAATGTTGAAGAAAAGATGATTTCAACAGCCTTGAAGAGCACAATTTAACTTGTAAGCTTTCTGTGACTTTACCCTGCAGAGTCAATGCACTTGCATGACCAATCACTGTTAGACCTGTGAAAGGGGGTGGTTACACCAGTGGCCAGTAGGCAGGGAATGAGTTTCCTTCAAAAATGGTTTGTCTGTGGTTTCAGTATTAAAAGCATCATTATGTAGTTTATCCTCAGATTTAATCTTTGCCTTCAAACCCCTGAATCTTCTGAGTACCTGAAAAAGGCATTGTTATTTTTATGTATTTATTTTTTCATCAAGAAACTGAACCCTTAAAACTGCACCAAACAAACAGCAAATGTTATTTTGTCACTTGTAAGAAAAAAATAATAATAAAAAATATATATATATAGCTGTTGAGAGTCTGAGGGGTAAGATCATAATTGAAGATCATTGGACAGAAGCAGATATTCTTTAATTAAGCAGTCAGAGTTTTGCACCAAGTCAACCTGATTATTTGTCAAAAGGAACCATGTAAATCAATATGAGGAAGAAGAGATTTCACAAGACGCAGACATGTGAATCATTCTTCACCCTTACAAATAAACATGAAGAAAGTTTGGTAACTTGGTAACAAGACGGTAACTTTATGTTAATCAGATGAACAGCTGTGAAAGCAAACCGAATGGGAACAGAGGCGATTCTTCTTCGTGGCTGTTTCCTAGGCCTGCCGCTTGCAGCCCCTGCCATTGTGACCGTTGCTGCTGCCATCCAGAGAACAGCCACAGGGGGGGATCTGCATGTGCTTCCTTACCAGCAAGTTCCTGGAGGTCCACGTGGCGTCTTTGATAGCGGCTAGAGTGAGCCACACTTTTTCAAAGAGCTTGAGTGTTTTTTTTTTTATTACAATTGTTGGGTTAGCTTTATGAACTTTATCATGCATTTTTTTGATTTGTCAGATCTAAGCAAAATCAGCAGTAATATTTCCAGAAGTCAAACATATACAAATATTGACCAAGTCTTAAGGAAAAAAGTCTGAGAGAATTTAAAAGGAAAAAGGTTTTATTATAAATACCTCTACATTCATCATATGATGTAAGATGAGCATGTGAATATTCACTGCTGCAGGAGCTTATCTGACTGTGATCACAGCACCAAGTTTCACATATTGTGTTAATGAAAGTAACACGGAAAGATCTGCTGATAAAAAAAAACAACCGCTTTCTGTCAAATGTTTCAAATAAAGTTAGAGTGCTGAAAATATGCACTCTTCATTCAACTTTTTGAATAGTAGTGATGGATGTGGTAATATGACTCCATCTACAGTGCTGACACTGCTTTTATTTAACAAATTCAACCTGTTTGGTTCTGTGTGATCTGTTCACAGGGGGCATTTTCCCGGGCAGATTGTCCATTATTGCAGTGACAGCATCTGGTTTTATGTCCTGTTCCTTTGGTCCAGCTCCTCTTCTGACCTCAGGTCCGCCTCTTCTACACTCAGATCCACTCCGTCTTTTCTCCACTTGTAGTCTCTCTACTCCATTTCTCCTGTGCCCTGAGCCACTTCTCCTCCTAAACCCTCCTGTCTCGTAATCCCACACATCCCACAGGGCTCCAAAAGGGGCCCAAACACTGCAGTCTCTTGCAGTTGAATGAGGCTTCAAGTTGGCTCCTTGAGCAGAGTTGCGAATGTTCCCTGAGGCTTGCATTCTCCTCAGATGGCTGTTGGTCCCTGTAGGGCTGCTGAACCTCTGGGTCCGGGATGCTGAGCTTCTCTCTGATGAGTGGGCCCGGCTCTCACTGTAGCTTCTTTTGGGGAGTGATAGTGGCCCCCTGTGCTCCAGCATTGGACTCAGCCTGGACTGATGGGTGTGGCCGTGTGTAGAGCGACAGCATGATGTCCCACAAGAGGTAGAGTATCGAATTCGGCAGAGAGTGCAGGCACAGCCGGACAGCAGGGCGGAGTGGTTGGCCAAAGATGAGAGGAAGGTCAGAGGGAAGGCCCGCTGACATTGGAGGATGCACTTAGGGGTGCTGAGGCGTGACGTGGCAGCAGCAGATGACCTTTGGCAGCTGGATATAACATCTGACGCAGCTGACTTTCCACTCTCCTCCTGCACAGTCTGAATCTGACACCACTCCAGCTGCAGCAGCCTCTCCAGGTACCTTTCCAAAGGGCCCACAGCTCTGGGTCGTGGCCCCCCACGGCCCTCCATGTTGTAGAAGACAGCCAGCTGACTGAGATTCCAGGAGTTAAAAGGTGGAGGGAGAAAGTCAGGGAAGTCGAGACGATCATTGCTGCGTCCTCTTGGCCTGTAGCGCCGAGAAACGCAGCAACCGTCCTCTATGACCTCTGGCCTCAGCTCAAGCTGGGGAGGATCCCAACGAGAGGGGGACACAGGAAGTCTCTCAGACTCAGACAAGTCAGTGTCACTGTCCTCCTCTCCATGGCTCTTCAGACCTCCTACATCTGGGTTTGGAATCAGCCTATGGAGATGATCCGGACTGGCCTCAGACGAGCGATGGCAGGGAAAGGCTGGTGTGTGTCTGCTCCCTCTGTAATTCTTGTGCTTATGTTCTCTGCGGCTGCTGCGATGAGCAGCAGGCTGCACCTTTGGCCCCATCCCATCCTCTCCAGTAGAGGGTGAGTTGGACTTTGACTCTGAGGTTGCCAGAGCACTACAAAGAAAAGCAAGTCATATTATCAATAGAGGGAAGAAGCAGAGTCATGTAAATGTAGCAGGATCAGCAATCTTACCTGTGCTGAGTGGGCTTGTGTTTGGTTGAGGGGTTGTTGGGTTTGTGCTTTCTTCTTTGCTGCAGCCGCTGTGACCACAAAAAGACAGTCACTCGCAGAGTTGTTTCTATTTATAACTGATGCATATCCACAATTAAAGCTCATGGTCACTTTACACATCTGAAAAACTGTACTGTGCTGTACTCTTATAACGTGTGCACCTCAGTTTTGGGGATGACCCTATGGAATGGCCTGAAAGCAGTAATAAAAACTTGTTTGATATTCTTATTGGATTTAAATGCGCTTTCAAAAAATTATTAATGGACAAATATAAAATGGAGGTGCTCAAAAGGGGAATTTCAAGAACTTTAAATATGACTTTATTTTTTTGCTAGTGTCTTTTGTGACCAAACCCTAACCCTCTTAAACTAAAATGGGGAAACACTGGAGCTGAAGCTAAACTGATAAAACCATGATAAGATATAGGAAACTCATAAAATGATAAAAAATAAAATAGTAATAATAATAAAATCATATAATAAAACTGTTTTTAATTCAAACAATAAAAGAAAATAAACAAATAGTGTTAAAACATAAAATAATAATTCTGGGACTAAAGTCAATTAAAATACACAAGATAAAAAGAGTCGACTAAAAGATTTAATTTGTAGTTTAATCTAAGAAAAACACAGGCTTTTAGAAAACTAAATTCAAGTTAGCTTTCATAATAAGTGCACGTAAATCCGTGTTTCTGAGCTTTGCTCTTCACCCGCAGCTCACCTTCTCATTATTGTTGTTGTCTTGACTTGGGAGCGTGTACTGTGGCGGCACCGACTTCCTTTGTGACTGCCGCTTACCCATTTTGTTGCTTGGAACAAGAGGAAAAACATTAAATATTAAACGTAACCTAGCCTAATTTAATTAGAAATATCGGTTCAAATCTCAACAGATATCCTAAAAGATGATAATAGCACCACCAGCATGCTGTTTTTGTTTTGATATTGCTCATATGAAGCACTAAAATAGCGTTTTATCATCAAAAAGGCAGGGACGCTCAGAGCGCGCTCCTTCATGGTGTCATAATAGCCTACAACCTCCCTAACGCACATCAATTTCTATCAGGATCATTTGGTACCAAAAAAGGAAACAATCAGTATTTTACACTACCTGGCCACATTAGGCCTGCTGTTGCTCCACACCGCCTTCTTCTTCCATTCTCGCTCTCTGATGGAGACCCTCTCTTGGCATTGTTGTGGCAATCGCTCCAGCAGCACTGTGCCCATCCCCGCGACCAGCAGGCACCAATAAAAAAGGAGAGTGGGTTGTTCACGCGGGACGTGTTAGTGTAGTCGGAATGAGAGGGGGACGAAATGCTTAAAATGTTCCCTTGAATAACGACAAAAAAAAAATATGACGGCAGGATGACAGTTCCAAATCCGCCCAGCAGAGGGCAGTGCTGATACAGCTTCAAAGGTATGCACTAGATATCCATTTATGGATGAGACCGGTGTCTGTGGTCCTTCTTATCATATATCAGGGCAAATAGTTGTTGTGATGATAATAATAATAATGATAATAATAATAATAATAATAATAATAATAATAATAATAATAATAATAATAATAATTTGTTTTGTTTGCAGCTCCTTATATTTTTGTCATATGACGTTTGTGCTTCTTTGAAGCGGGCAGGTAACTGAATCAAATCTGAAGGTTTGCAGCAAACTCAGAGCCGGATAGCTCCACACCGACCTAGTTTCTCGCCTTTCAGTAAAAAGTAAAATTCTGTTCTTTAAGATTCATCCCAATGTGAAGCCATTCAGTGCTGCCCTAACCCGAACTCGAGAGGTGAGGCCTGAAACAAATCTAGAGATAAATGGCAGCAGGCTGCATCTGAGGTTGAGCATGAAAACTGTTGCTGTAACGAGAAGAATAAACTGTCCTCTGGTTGCTTTTTTAGGACGTGACAGGAACATTTCGACGCAACACCGGAACCCCGCACAATCGCTTCAGTTTATAACCGGAATTGTTTATGGGGACACACTTGGAACAGCTGTCAGATCCGAAAGCAACTAGCAGTAGCGGCAGCCCACCGACCAATTTGGCTTTTCCAATCAAATTACATGTTTTCTGCTTCTTGCACCACAGGTTAGTGCGCGAGTATGTTGAACAATAAGAAAATGTTGTTGTTGTTGTTGTTGTTGAATGGTATTCCTACAAAAACAAACGATTGCTTGAGCTAACAAAACAAACTCGAGTTGTCAGACAAGCTAACCTTTCAAGAGAGATCAAGAAGCCTCTCTACTCTGTTCGTGTTACTGGGGGTTGTTCTGGGTCCTGCCCTGTGTAGCGGTTTCTTGTTTTGTTCTCATGAGCCTGTTGTCACATGGATTAAGAACATCTGACCTGTGAGTCGTTTTTGCAGGGTTAGATTGATAATAACGAGTCAAATGTAGATGAGGAGCTTATTTTTAACCCCCATGAGTTGGAGATGGCTCCTATGTTACACTTCTTCTTTAAAGGGATATTCCGGCGTAAAATTAATTTGGCCTCAAACACACTGTAACACAGAGTTAGACACCCCCTCGAGATATGAATGTTGGCGACCGCTTGCTTTTCCAGTTATACCAACTTTAGTAGCGACCACAGGATACCAGTACACAGCGGTCTGAGGAGCCACACACAAACCTCAACCAAAAAGCCAATCTACAGCTACAAAAAATTGATCAGAACAGCACCAAACTTCTTCAACAGTACATATAGAGTTCTGGCCATAGTACTAGCCATCAAACATATTTTTAGCTTTGCCTGATTTCTTTAGCAAAGAGACTAAACACATCCCACCTACTCTCTTCAAGCAGCCACTTGTTTGTAGCGAGACCTCCAGACGAGTCAATCAACTGCAGCAGGGTCACGCAGCTCAAGGAAGAACATTTATGATCATTACTTTATCACATCAAGAGGAGTCAGCTGAGGTGGCTCGGGCATCTGGTTAGGATGCCCTCTGGACGCCTCCCGTTAGAGGTGTTCCAGACATGTCTCACCGGGAGGAGGCCTCATGGCCGGACCAGGACCAGGTGGAGGGATTATGTCTCTCGCCTGGCCTGGGAGTGCCTGGGAATCCCCCCGGAGGAGCTGGTGGACGTGGCTGGGGTGAGGGCCGTCTGGGCTGCTGCCTCCGCAACCTGGACCCGGATGAAGCGGAAGAAAATGAAGACTTTATCATTTCCTTGAAGTAATAATCACCATATTAATCATTTTGCACTGCAGATGCCGTAGTTCTTCTGTTTTAGCGTCTTAGTCTGATTGCTGCAGGGTGACGCGGCTCAAGTAAGAACATCTATGATCATTTCCTCATGGAAATGCAATCAGACCGAGACGCTTAAACAGAAGAACTATCGCGTTTGCAGTGCAAAATGATAAATATGGTGATTATTATTTAAAGGAAATGATAAAGTAATGATCATAAATGTTCTTCCTTGAGCTGCGTCACCCCGCTGCAGTTGCTGGACTCGCCTGGAGGTCTCGCTACAAACAAGCAGCTGCTGGAAGAGAGTAGGTGAGTTGTGTTTAGTCTCTTTGCTAAAGAAATCAGGCAAAACTAAAAAGATGTTTGATGGCTAGTACTATGGCTAGGACCCCATCTGTACTGTTGATCAAGTTAGGTGCTGTTCTGAGCATTATTTGTGGTCGTTACTAAAGTTGGTATAACTAGAGGAGCAAGTAGTCATCTCAACATTCATTCATCTCTCGAGGGGGTGTCTAACTCGGTGTTGCGGTGTGTTTGACCTTAAATTAATTTTACGCTGGAATATCCCTTTAACTTTGCAAATGTAACATGTGCTTCTTTTTGTTTCTCTGTCTTACTCTTCATTACGTCACCTACAGTAAGCAGCCGACTCTTAAAAAAACTCAATTATTTGTTCTTAGATTGAAAGATAGGAAGCATGGAGCCTGCGTGCCGTAAAGACAAACCAAAGCTGAACTCCACCCCAACAAGAGGAGACAGAGCGAAGCAGAAGTCTGCCCAACAAGAGCTAAAACAGCGACAGAGAGCAGAGGTAATCAACATGACACTTAATTCAGTATACAGCAGAACATTATGCTCCAGATACTGTATATTGTATTTTTCGTTGCTTTTTACTTCTGTCTCTTTTCACCAGATTTATGCCCTGAACAAGGTGATGACAGAGTTAGAGCAGCAGCAGTTTGAAGCCTTTTGTAAACAGATGCAGTCACAAGGAGAGTGATGGCCCATACCCGGACTGCCTTCTTTCATTTGGACCTGTCAGTCTGTGAATATACTACATGCACACACTGTTACAGACCTACAACCACATGCTCCCTGATGTTTAGTGAGACAGTTTTAGAGACTACACTTTCTGACCCGGTAACATGTATGCGAGAGGAGTGAGTGTACAAGATAGCAGACCTACATGGCAATAAGTAAAGTTTGGGAAATTGTTCCATACGTGGCAAACAAAGAGGCAGCAGCAGTGTGTGTGTTTATGTCAAGTCAAATAAATAAGATGTGTTATGTTGTACAGCCAAAGACACATGCCCTGCTAAAACTGAGCTGATCAGACATTCAGAGCTTGTCACATGCTAAACTTTTATAAATACATCACCTTACAGATAGGTGCATGTGTAGATGTACATGAAGCAGAATATTGGTGCTTTTCAAAATTCATGTAAAACAAGTTGGTTTTTCAGACTTAATCCAGCCAAAACCATAAAGATAAAGAATAATTGCTGAGAAGCGGGGAAGCCTTGAGAAGATTCTGGGCGTTTTGTTGTGGAAAAAGAACATTTCAAGCATTGAAACTGAAATCATAACCAGCTTTATTAGTGAATAGATTCACACTGTCAAAGAATTTTTAAGTAAAAGTATTGCTACAAGAAGCATCAGGAAAGACCAACAAGAAAAAGAAAAAAAGTTTATTTTATGATTAACATTGAACCTTATTTTTCAAATGTGACAAAGACCTGCACGGATATGGTTTGATGCTATACGGCAGCTGTGCAAGGCTTCAGCCAAAACCCTGCAGCAATTTCATTGCTTTTATTGCAATTTTATTTGATTAAATCTGGAATGCTCTTGTTTAGAAATGTTGAAACCAGTGCACATTGTATTTTGCAATGTTACACTTTTTAGTAAAAGTCTTTTCTCTGAACTCTCTCTATGAAATATCTTTGTTGGCCAGAAACAGGTCTGTGCATTATTGGTGTTGTTTAGGCTCAATTCCCTCTGTTGGATGATAAGTTTTAATTACACGGCGAATATAAACCTGTTTAAAAGTTAGATGTTATTTTTCTTATCTTGAATAGATCAGGTTAAAATGTTCCCATAGTTCTGTGCACATCGCCATGATTCCTGGTTATTAACCTCTCTTTTTTCCCCCTATAAATGTGCTCATCACTCATTGAGCAACAAAACATCCACACTTAACTTAGTGACTTAAAAAGAATTGAACATCATCAGTAAAGTTTTTGATTATTATTCATTATTAACAGATATACCCAGATGGTGGTTTGTTTGGCCTGTCATTAAGGAGTGTACTCCCATGGACAATGGCAGTAGCAACATTTATTTCAGCCTCCCATTAAGTTAAACCATATCTAGTGAAATTGAATGCTGTATTCTGAAGTGCCCACCACTGGCCAGTTTTACCCAAACAGTGTGTCCTGTCCAAGTCAACAAGTAATACACTAAAAATGCGAAGAACAACAAGTAGAAGGAGAATGTAGCTAGCAATTAAGTTGCAATTTCTTATTTATTTCCATTAATTCCTGCTTCTATTCTCCTTCTATTAACATTTGTGTTTTAAAGAGCAAGTGTAACCCGAACACCTCCCACCCCCATTCTGATTTACCACCAAACTGCCCCTTACATGATGCTTTCAAGCAGCCTGTGCCCTCAGTGAACATACCACTGATAATGGTGCTCACTCTGAACACTGTTTTGTTGTTTAATTATTCATTTTGACTTCCACATTTACAAGTTTTGACATTCAAATTCACGTATACCTATGTTTTCTATTTGTAAGATATTTTGTTATTAAAAGGACTTTGTCACTCACTTTTGATTTAGAGTTTTGATTTAAAATTATTTTCATTTTGAGCTTTTGTTTAAGGGTGACTGCGTTTGATCCTTTTGGACTGGTAGGGGATTTCTGGATTACGTGGTGGCCATCATGCTTTATGAAAGGTAGGTAGTTTGTGGCTGTACTTTCTTCATCTTTTTCAATTCCTCATTGTTTTCTTCATGCTGATGCTAATGAGCTGTTGTACAACATGCATAGTATGAAGATTTGTAGCTGATATTACAGAGTGATGTTAAATATTTAAGTCTGATTTATTACTACGACATTGCAACAGTTTGTTATTTCTCAATAGCTTTACTAGGAAGAACTATTAACATAGCTCGTAATTGATTTCATTTCAGGAAATATGAAGTTAAATGTTAGTATTTTAAGTTAGGTCATATGCTTTTTTCACCACATAGAGCGGAACTCTGAAAACGACCTAACAAAGTCCTAAATAGGTTGAGAACCACTATCGCAATATTTCTGCTTTTTTTGCCCCTAATTTTTTAAACTTTAAATGGTTTTTAGTGTAGGTAATTTTACTTCAAAACAACATCATGTCTGAATAAATTAGAGTAAAAAAAAAAAAACTAAACATTTAGAGCTGCTTCAACCACTAAACACATCATTTAGTCAAACAGTGGGGTAAGTTACAGGGCAGAGGTAGCAGTTAAGAGACCTTGAATTATGACTTTTGCAAGCAGCAGTTTAAAAATCTCTAAAGTTAGTTGAGCACTCATGCTACAGCTAGGAGCAGGGGTTTCTTTCTTCTGTTCCTGCAGTCTTCATAGCAGCATTACGTTTCCACAGCATCAGTAGTATTGAATGAGGCAAAGCTGGTTCCCTAAACACCTTGAGACCAACACTACTCCCGATCAAACATCCACAGTAATAGAGCTTCCAGTCACCCTGACTCCAAACCAACCATCCCAGAACTTGGTGTCTTGTCCTCCGTGCTCAAAGGAGATGAAACGCATCCCAGGGCCGTAATCCATAAATGTGTGGGTTACCTGGAAATTGAAGAGTGAAATATCTGCTGTAATGCGCACAGTCAGGTGAATTAGGAAGGGACTGTCCGCACTCATTTTCAGTAAGTTTTAGCTGTAGCATTAGCCCCAAAATAACATGTCTCAAGTCAGATTATAGCACATTTTTGAGACAATAGTAAGGCCACAAAGAAGCAAATCAGCCAAGATGTTGTTGTGGAGTAGCAGGTAGGTGAGAGAAGTCAGAGGTTAATTAACAAGTAAACAAAAGCTCCCTTTCTTTATGTACCTGCTTCCACGAGCAGTCGTCACAGTCGGGGTCAAGAGTCACTGGCTCAGGTTTGAACTCTGCTATGACCTCCTGATTATTATCCAACAGACAGACGGTCATCTGGTAAGTGCAGCCACAATCTGTCCTCCCACAGTACCTTTAGAAGAGAGGAGACACGTTACTCAATGACATGGGTCACATAGCAAATATCCTCAAGTCCGCCTTAGCCCCCCTGCCTTACCAGTCTTCCACTGTGACAACAGGCTGAGCATCCAACTGTTCGTCAGAGTAACCTTCAGCGGTCAGGTCAATCACCTGTCTCTTCAGACACAGCCTGGAACAACACAGAGTTTGTGTCAGAAAGCTGGACTCACCAGAGGGTGACAAGAACTTCATATTGGGGGAGTATAAGATCAGACAACTGCAGAAAAAGTGTTGGTTTTGTTGGGCAACAAATGAGGACATATTGCAGTTATTAACACTCACTCAAAGGAAGTTGCAAAGTATCTGGTAACTCCATCACTGCAGAAGTCGAAGCCACAGTCTCCTGGCATGTCCTCCACCTTCCACTGGCTCCCACCATTCTCTACCAGTTCCCAGAACTCCATCTGCTCTGAGAAATAATCACACAGTCTAAATACGGTTGTTATTAGCAGTATTAAAGTATGTACACTCTAACATGAATAATATCACATTTTTACCAAAAAGCCACTCTATAGCCACAAATAATGCTCAGAACAGCACCTAACTTCATCAACAGGACATATAGGGTCCCAGCCATAGTACTAGCCATCAAACATCTTTTTGGCTTTGCGTGATTTCTTTAGTGAAGAGACCAAACACAACTCACCTACTCTCCTCTAGCAGCCCCTTACTTGTGGGGGAGTCCTAATGAGTCGATCACTGAGTGCAGCGGAGTTTCGCAGCTCAAGGAAAAACATTTCTGATTATTACTCCATTGAAATGCAATCAGACCGAGATGCTAAGGCAGAAGGACTACCTTGTCTGCAGTGCAGAATGATTAATATGATGATTATTACTTCAAGGAAATGATCTGCTGTACTCGGTGATTGAGTCATCAGGGCTCTCCCACAAACAAGCGGCTGCTGGAAGAAAGTGGGTGAGTTGTGTTTGGTCTCTTTGCTAAAGAAATCAGGCAAAGCTAAAAGATGTTTGATGGCTAGTACTATGGCAAGGACCCTATATGTACTGTTGATGAAGTTAGGTGCTGTTCTTAGCATTATTTGCAGCTATAAGTGTTTTTTTTTTTGGTTGAGGTTTGCGCGTGGAGTGATAGACTGCTGTGTATTGCTATTGTGCAGCTGTTACTAAAGTTGGTATAACTAGAGAAGCAAGCAATCAGCAACATTTATCACTTGAGGGGGTGTCTAACTCAGTGTTACAGTGTGTTTGACCATAATTTAATTTTACATTGGAGTATCCCTTTAAGCATACACCCTTCTGTACTTTCTGAAGTGTTCAGCTAAACAAAATTAAACCTTACCTTCCCCACTGGGATTCCTCAGGAGGTTTCTGGCCATGATAGCAGGTTCACCACTGAAAGCAGGGCCTGGACAAGAGTAAGAGGAAACACCCCATAGATCAGTAACGACCCACGCTGCAGCTTCTTATTGATTTCTGGACACATTTGGACCATCACCTAAGCGTGCCAGCACTCTTTCTGTCTTTGTCTCAAACCCGTGCACAATCACAGAAGTAAAGCAAACATGAAAGCTTCTGACTAAATAAAATATAAGGAAGGGTCTATAAATAAAGTCTGATCACAGTTCTGGATCCAACGTAAGAAGTTAAAAATAAAGCAGCAGCCCACATGCGGCTGAACCCAGCAGAGCATAGCAGGCCAGGTCCTCTACAGATTCCAGACCTAAACAGTAATACCCTGTGTGCTGACTCACAACACAAATGATGGGCCAAAGCCTTTCCTCTCAATGCGCTGAATGGGAGGTATCAAAGAGGATCAGCCTGTCATCAAACCAACATCAGTCAGCAGGAATACAACCTGGGACCAAGCTGCTGTCTATTTGGGGTTGGATTATAGAGGAATGACCACTGATTTTATATATTTCTTTACTCAGTCACACCACTCTTGTCTTATGTGTAGAGTTAATGCAGCTTCAAAACTTTATATATTTTTTGCAACAACTCTAGTATAACAGTAACTATAAAAGCATTATGAGAAACTTTAAAAGTATCTGTCTATTGTTGTAAGTTACTGATGAATGAATGGTTAACCTCCTTTTCTCTAGCACAGAACAGAGGAGGCTTTGTGTGCATCAAACAGCACCTAGCTGCATGTCTGCCCTGTACTGTTGTCATTGCTCACTGGTGCTTCCAACAAAAAAAAAGCTGAGTCATCTGGCTCAAAGTCTGAGGAATTTCAATTACAAGGAACTCATTCCGTATTTTAAAGGACACCTGCTTCTATAACTAAAAAAGCAAGACAGAAAACAGTACTCACAGCAAGAGGAAGGAAATTGCAGTCTTCTCTTTCGACTGTCTCTCTCTCCAAGTTACATTTGAGCTCCACCGCATTAGAGCGCCCTCATGTCAATGTTGCCACTACAGCCAGAGAGAGAGAGAGAGAGAGCACACACACACACACACACACACAGAACGAAACAAGGGGAGAGAGAGAAGGAGGAGGAGAGACACCAAACACCCAGGCTGTGTGCTGGGAGGGAGCCTCCACACAGTGAAACTCAGCAGAAACATACATGCGCACACTCAGCACAAATGTCAGTGCAAGCAAAAGCATGAAGCCCAGCAGTGAAGGAAGTGGAGGCTGCACACATCATTGGCACAATAAACACTCAGCAAATCTGTGCTTTTTACCGGCCTAACAGTGGGTCAACAACTGGTCCAACCGTGCACACTCAAAGTTTGTCCAACCAGCTTAATAAGAAGGGCATAGAGTCAAAAGCTGATCAGTAAAAAAGTGCCCCATAAGGGTTGCAAAATCAATCCATATGGTCAATTTGGAAAATCTTTATGTGAGGAAGCAATATGATGTTTTCAGCAGCTAAACTGAAATGAAAAAGAAGATTATAAAACATGTAATCTGCACATAGAAATCAGAAAATATAAAGGAAAAAGCAACTTTTATCATAAACGTGATTTTTCAAACACTTTAGATAAGGCAGAAGGCAGGTGACATTTGTTTTAATGGTGACTGTCTCTTTTATTCTCTAAGTACAGAGAGATCCTGTATCATCACTTGGTAGAGAGAAATGTGTTAATGTAAGAACTGTAGAAGAATGACCTGGCTAAAATTCCTGTGAGGATGCTAAAATTTCTGCCTCATCACTTCTGAAATGTTGTGAAAGACAAGCTGTCCAAAAATGAGCTTCTTGTTCTTCTAGCTAGATCCCACCATACAACCGCGGATTGAGATCCAGCTTGAATCAAATGAACTTGTCTTCACTGAGTCTGCTCAGGATCTGGTTGTCATGATTGACGACCAGATAACCTTATTCAGGCGTAAAATTAATTTATCAAGCAGTTGGCAACATTCATCTCTCGAGGGGGTGTCTAACTTGGTGTTACAGTGTGTTTGATCCTATCCCATTAATGATACTGTGAGACTGTGAAACATGTACAGCTAAGGAAATATCACTCATGTTGCTTTTGGACTAAGATTTTTTTTGTCACCACAAATCACTGCTTTTGATATCTGTATGTTTCATAATCAGTTAAAATTCCTCACAGTGGTTTTAAATGAATTAGATTGATCCAATTTGTTGTTAACAATCCTCATGTTTTTATTTTCAGATTTAACACAACACACTTTGTAACCTAATGTAGAGTAATGAAGCAACGAGTCACCTGGGCGGATCATATCAAGCGGGTAGAGGGTAAGTGCAGGAAAGTGTTGAATGTGATGAGGTGTCTTGCAGGCAGAGGATGGGGGGCGAGCTGTGATGCATTAAAAACAGTATATGTAGCTATGATAAGGTCAGTTATAGATTATGGGTGTATAGTATATGGCTCAGCAGCAAAGTCTCTTCTAGGAAAGTTAGATACGATCCAGGCAAGTGCATTAAGGATCTGTAGTGGGGCCTATCAGTGCCTGCAGTACAGGTGGAGTTGGGTGAGATGCCGCTATGCTTCATTGCAAACTATTGGATTAGTTTGAAGGGCAGCAGTGGTACCCACCCCACAAAAGGAGTGATAGAGGAGTGTTTGGGAGGATGGGAAAGGTAAGAGGGATCATTTTGGTAGGATGGGGAATAGAATAGCAGCAGAGCTTGGGGTGGGTGGGATGGAGGTAGGCCTAACAGTAGTGTATCCAGCAATGCCGCCATAGAGAATGGTATGACCAGCAGTAGATTGGAGTGTAATAGGAAGGAAAAGGAAAGAGGGAGGACAGGTAGGCTTGGTTAGCGTAGTTAATCAACGCCTGAGGGAAGAGTACAGCGGCTTTGTTCAGGTATATTCAGATGGGGCAAAACAACCTGAGACGGGGGTGACAGGATTAGGGGTAGTGGTGCCATCGAGGGGAATTGAGATCAATCGAAGGACATCAGATGGTCTAGCGGTAAACACAGTGGAGATGTTGGGGCTGTTGGTTGCGCTGAAATGGGTGGAAAAAGTTAGAGTAAAGAGGGTAGCTATATGCACGGATTCAGCGTCAGTTTTAGCTAGCATTAGATCGATCCATTCAAGCAGCCGTCAGGGTTTATTACTACAGTCAGTGATAAGAACAGATTTACCAGCACATATAGGGGTGGCAGGAAATGAGAAGGCAGACGTGATGGCTAAGGAGGCATTAGGGAAGGAATCAGTGGAGCTGAATGTTAGGTTAAGTAAAGCAGAAGTTAAGAGTATGATATGGGTAAAGCGTATTCAGATGTGTCCGAAGAAATGGGAGGGTGAGAAGAGAGGAAGGCACCTGTATAAGATTCAAAAGAGTGTTAAAGTTAGGAGACTGGGTAGTGGACAGAGAAAGGAAGGGTCAGCATTGATAAGGTTGAGGTTAGGTTATTGTGCATTAAACAAAACACTGAAGATGACAGGGAAACACCAGACTGGGTTATGTGAAGGATGTCAGGTGGAGGAGTCAGTGGAGCATGTTCTAATGGGTTGTAGGAGATATGAGACAGAAAGGGGAGAGATGAGAAATAAGTTTAGGGAATTAGGTATGCAGGACCTTACACTAAAGGGAGTATTACAGATGGGGGACAGGTCACATGTGAGAGTGTTAGTCGAGTTTTTAAGGGTGACGAGGTTGATTGATAGGATTTAGTCTGTATGAGATGGGAATGGGTGGTGCACAGGTTTTTTTTTTTTTGTATAAGGACTGTCAGAAGAGGGCGTTAATGCACCGTACACAAGAGTTCCAACTGCCGTTAAACCAAAAAAGAAGAAGAAGAACGAGTCCCACATGCATAGATATATAGAAAGACTAGATGGATGATGGGACTTTTACCCGCGTCGTCACCGAGCGGCCATCTTATCTAGGGGGACTCCTCCCGCGCACTCAACAGCAGTGGATGGAAGGTGAGCGACCTACACAAACAAAAATACACTTAACTCGCTGAAATCGCTGGTTTTATATTGTTTAATAACCCAAAGAAAATAATTAAGACTATTAGAAAAGGGAAATGTCTTATAAAATTATTTTTCATCAGTAAATACATTATTTGTTAAAGTTTTAAGATTAAGTTTAAAATATCATGTGGGTCAACTTACCCCTTTATATTTAATATATGTATTAAATAGAACTATAAACTATCTAACTATTAAATGTTTAATATCAAAAACACTGACAATTTAATTTCACTGTGTGTGTATGTGTGCAGCTATGGCAGGTATTGCTCCACTATCTCCTTTTTTAATTTAATATGAAAGTCCATGGTTATAATTATCCATAAGTGTGCAGAAACATAACTACATCTCTGGCGTTTATAACAAACCAATCCGTTTGAAAATCAGTTGAAATTTGAGCAGGATATGGTCATGGAAACAGTACATGCACCATAGACATTAATGTTATCAGTGGGCCAGCAGCCCCTAGGTAAGATGGCCGCCCTGTGACGACGTCAGTCCCCATTGGCTCACAGCGTAGGTAAGCTATCTATAATGTTTCTATATATCTATGCCCACTTTTGTCCTGGAACGTGAACGCAGCACTGCGACAGTTAACCCGGAAGTGTACGTCCCTTGTTTTGTCTTAGCAACAAAACAGTCTGTTAGCGGTTACTCTGCTGTGTCTGAGGACTTATTCTTTCGCAGACTTCTCCTTGTATTACTAAAATGGTATGATATGGCATCTTTCCATAAATATTTAGTCGTTACAGTTGTAAAAACTATACCTAAAACATCTCTAAAGACACTGTTGAATGGCTTCCTGGTGCTAATCGGGCGTTGTCAGTTTAGCATGATACAGAGTGCGAGGACCATCTATGGTTAGGACTCTTTGTGTGGCAGATCATGTTTGTAACCTTTGTGAAAGTTGCTTCCCTTGAATTTGGGTGTCACATCTTTTGCTTTTTATGCCACTGTTGACTTCACGGTTCAGTTAAATCGTGCTGGTGCTAACTGATGTTGGTGTTTCTCAGGCTGAGGTGGAGGAAACCCTGAAGAGGATCCAGGGACAGAAAGGGGTCCAGGGGATCATCATCGTCAATGCAGAAGGTGACACAACCAAAACAACATTCAGAGTTATTTTTCTTCCATCTTATCCTCACTAAAGCTGGTCCCAAAGTCTAGGGTCTTAATGCCAATAATTAATTTAATTATCAATATTTTCCTGATTACTTCTTACAACAAATTTTAAGTGACAGAATAAAGATGTGCTGTCAACTCAGCCATAAAATACAACCTCAGTCCCCTAAGAATTGGGATGTTGTGTAAAATGTAAACACACACACACACACACACACACACACACACACACATATATATATATATATATATATTTTTTTTTTTTATGGTTTGATTGATGGTTTGCATATTACCAGTGGGCTATATTTACATGAAAATCGTGATAAGACATCAGATCAAATGTTGAAACTTACGATGTTTTGGAAAGAGCTAATTTTAAAGCTGCCAAAAAAAGTTGCAAATTAAAGCTCCAGTGAGGAACTCTTTGTCTGTATTGACTCTGGCGCCCCCTCTGGACAAAGCGATAACCCTTTTAATGTTGCTGAGTTTGTCTTATCCTTGCGAAAATGATGGCTGTATGTTTCTTGTCTCTCCACTTTTGTCAATGAAAATAAGTTATAGATAATTTCTAAAACATTAAAAATAGCATCCAAAGTATTAAAAGCAGATAAGTGGTTGAAGATGGATGGATGGATTATATTTCAATCTACACTGCTCAAAATACAAAGGGAACACTAAAATCACACGTCCCAGCTCTCAATAAATGAAACATACCAGTTGAAAATCTATATTGATACTGTAGTATAATCAATTAAGAATAAAATAACATAAGAAAGATCAATGGAGACTAAAATTCATGGACTCACCGAGGACTGGTATGAACCATCTTGATGGGATCAAATCGAAATCACAAGCTGATCCAGCTTCTGTAAATTTCCTTAACCCAGCTCATCATGTGGCTCAGTAGTGTGTTTGGCCTCCTTGTGCCTGTATGTGCTCCTACAACTTTTGAGCATGCTCTTGATGAGCCAACTTGTGGTCTCCTGGGGGGGGGGGGGGTCTCCTCCCAGACCCAGATCAGGGCATCAGTCAGCTCCTGGACGATATCAGGTGTGACGTGGTGGCAGCAATGATCCATGGTGTCCCAGAGGTTCTGATCTGGATTCAGGTCTGGGGAACATGTAGGCAAGCCAATAGCATCAGTGCTTTCATCATCACACTCCAGCCATATGAGGCTTGGCTTTGTCATGCACCAGAAAGAACCCAGAGCCCACCAGCAGGTCTGAGGGTGTCATTGCAGTACTTTACAGCAGTCAGGGTACCTCTGGGTAGCACGTGGGGGTCTGTGTGAAGTAAACCTCTACAGATATGCCTCCCCAGATTGCTATTGAACCCCTGCCAAACTGGTCATGCTGGAGGATGTTGCAGGCAGCAGAAGGTTCTCCACAGTGTCTCCAAACTCAAATCTGTCTTGTGCTCAGTGTGAACCCGCTCTCGTTTGCAAAGACTACAGGGTGCCAGAGGCCAATCTGCCAATTTTGGTCTTCTCTGGCAAATGTTGATCAGACCACATGGTGCTGGACTGTGAGCACAGACCCCTCTTGTGGATGTTGGGCCCCCGTGCCACCCTCATGGAGTCATGTTCTAAAAGTTTGGTCAGAAACATGTGAACAAGTGGCCTGATGGAGGTCATTTGGTGGAGCTCTGTCAGTGCTTCTCCTGTTCCTCCTCGCTCAAAGAAGCAGATGGAGGTCCTGCTGCTGGGTTGTTGGCCTCCTCCACCTCTCCTGGGGCCTCATGTATCAACGCTTGCGGCGCAAGAAAACCTTGCGTACGCCAAAATCGGCGCACACGTCCAGATTTATCATCGCGAAACGAGCGTCGGTTCCAGCGCTAATCAACGCAAAGTCAGGAGGTGGTGTAGAAATTGGCGTTGAGCTGGATATTTGCGTTGACTGTGATTCGCACTTTGGCGACGCTGTGTGGCGGTGTTTGGTGACTCACTATGTGACAAGCGTGCACCACATCCCCGTGGCCGGGCAGCACGTCGCCCCACATGACGAACCAGCAGCAGACGGAGGGATGCGAGCTGATCCCTGCCGGGCCGCCGTCCTCGCGCGGGAGAATCTCATCGCCACAGTGTGAATGGGTAAGAAGTGAATACACAGTTCAATGAGCCAAATTAATTTATTTTCTCCACCAGACGCTCGAGGAAATTTACGAGCCGGTCCAGCCGCTCGTTGATCCCCGCGATCCCCCTGATGATTTCTTCCTGCGATTGCAGGACCCCCTCCGCGAGGACCCTTCCACTGCGTCCGGGTGGTCCAGCGGAAGCGCCGCGGCTGGTGGACGCTCCACCGCTTGTCGGCGCGCTGGTGCTGATGCTGGTGCTGGGGCCGGGGGCCGGGGTGGCCCGAATGCCGCTGGTCCTGGCCGACGACTCCGAGCCGGCGGACGGGCTGCCGCGGGCCAGGGTTCCGCAAGCCGGCGACACGGCCGACACATCAATTTCTGTGACACAATAAAAATATTAGTTCATTTCAATTCCTGCTTCTGTGTATCTGTTGCGTTTACATCTCTCTCCACTGTATCATAGGTAATGTAATCCAGTATTTCGAGGTCAGTTATGCACATTACAGTTGTTTATTGCATAAAAAGTTATCGAAAAATGAAGTTAAGGGCGAAGTATAAATCACGTCTAAAAATAGACTGAATCCCGACGTTGAAATGAAGTATAAACTTAGACTAGACGTCTAATATACGTCTTTTGCTCAGTGGGACGACAAAGCATGTGGACATTTGTGTGACACGCCACTTACCTTATAATAATAATCGCCACCACCCGCTGCTCAAACGGTGTGAGGGTCTCCTCCCCCGGACCCCCACCTGTCTGGCCGGTACTCCTCCGGAGGGCAGCTGTACGCCGCTTGACCTCCACCTTGAGGTCCGACCACTTTTTTTTAATCTCCGCGGGGGTGCGTGTCTCGGAACCCACCGCATTCACCCTCTCGCAAACTTTCTCCCACTCCAAGCGTTTTTGTTTTGCACTGACGCCACTGGACAGGCTGCCAAACAAAACACGCTGTCGCTCCTCCACCTCGCACGCCGTAAATGTAGTTTTTCTTGTCATTTTGTCTGCGTGCGAGGACAGGGAGACCCTATTTAAATAAATCTGCATATTTATAGGAGGGCGTAACGGGGACGGGCCCAGTCACTCCGACATCTGCGCTCAATTCCACGCTGATTGGGATTTATCAAGGAAACACACGTGGATTTCGGCGCCCGCACACATTGATACATACGGATTTTTTTCAGCGTGACGGACCTTGCGTGCGCTCGTTTCTGGTATGAGTTCCACGCAAGTGTTGATACATGAGGCCCCTGGTGTGCTAGTCTGTCTCCTGGTATCTCCTCCACACTTTTGACACTGTGCTGGGAGAATACAAAAAAACAATCTCTTCATTTAAGTTTTTGCCATGTAGAAAGACTGCAAATAGAAGGTGACAGTTCATATCATTGTAGCACTTCTTTATGAACAAGATGGTATATTTCTACTTTTTGCTCAATCGTCTAACTTTTTGGTTAAAGCACTTACTTGTTTTGTTGCTCAGCACCAGTTTGACAAGAGTCCCTGTTGTTTGTGGTTACTTCTACATATGTGGGAGTGGCAGAAATATCTCAGGGGTTCAGAGAAACAAACTATTATGACTATAATAGTCAATTTCTTTTAAAGAATTGATTTATTGGATTGGAAACATACAAATTAGAGCTGGACTGAGCAGAGATTACCACCATTTGCATCAGTAGGAAATAAACCACATGGATTGTGCTTATTTCCATTTTGTCCTTAACTTAGATTAAGTTAACTGTCCCCTCTCTCCTCAGGAATCCCTATCAAGACAACCATGGACAACACCAGCACAGTGCAGTATGCCGGACTGCTTCACCAGCTGGTGTTGAAGGCTAGGAGCACCGTACGAGACATCGACCCCCAGAATGACCTCACCTTTATGCGAGTGCGCTCCAAGAAGAATGAGATCATGATCGCACCAGGTGAGAGCGACAGAAAAAACTCTTTTGTGAGAGATTGAGGGAAAACTAAAAGCATTTTTGTTCCACCTTCAGGCCACATCACACCTGGAAATGATAAGAATGGAAGTTTGAAAACAGCGTTATTCAAAACAAAGTAAATGTTTCCTGATCATGATAATTGATTTTGCTGTCTGCCTCAATGGAGTTATTTTTTAAACTGTATTTAAAAGGCTGTTTTTTGATCTAAAGTGAATTAAGTTGCTGTCCAAGTGAACATGTTGTGACCAGAACAGGAGTTGTATGTTTTGCTTGAGGATGCTCTAACTGTCCCCTTAATGATAGCTAACATAAAATGTCCAACCAACACACACAATTAAGAACATAACTAGCTAATAAAAAGGCAGTCTTAACTATTCACAGCAATTTCAAACTAGAATTTGTTTTATTTTCAAAATAAAGATTTCTTCAAGACCCCCAGACTGTAGCCTGTGCCAAAATGAAAGTAAAGTTCAGCTGAATCTGAAGAGTGACTGAGGCATTTAGGTTTGATCAGGCTGAGAGAATCTTACAAAGTACAAGTCTGTGTCATATGAGATTCCCTCTGTCTGGGCTCAGCCGGAAAGTACAAAGAGAGACATTCATCTTTACAAGACCACAACCTCTTAAGATACCAGCGTGATCAGACTGACTTGGCCTGCTGAATCCTCACATCAGCTTCAGTGTTCTGCAAAGAGTCTGTTTGACTAAGAGACAGAGGAGTGGATTTCTCTCCTCGTGCTGTGAAGTAACTTAAGAATAGGTTTTCCTTGCGTCCAGATTGAGCTCAGCAGTGTTGTTTTCGTCAACGCCAGCATCAAAAAAGGGAAATATTTTCATCAACGAGAACAACACTGGTTGTTTTCGTTGACGAAAATATTTCCCTTTTCTTCCACGACGAAGACGTAACGTTGACGAGCTAAACATAAGTCGGAGATGACTAAAATGTGACGAGACGAAAGTGCGTTTACGTTGACGGGACGAGACGAAAATGACGAACAGAGTTGCAAAACTCAGTCAGTTAAACGCTAAACATATAGGAGCAGCTTCAGTCCGCTCTGACAGCTCTCATCAGCCTGCTGTGCTCCTCCAACACACAGACACACACGCGCGCGCACAAACCTGGAGGCAATCGCAGCCTCCAGTAACATTTTTTAAGTATATATCAGTTGTAAGTGCTGAATTCAAGTCAACTTTAACAGATGTGGGTGAAGGGTTAGAAAAAAAATGATTCTTTACATCTGTTTGCATATTTTTTTAAGAACTGGGTAATCAAATAATAATTTTAAAAAAACATCTGAATGCATAATGCAGATGTACGAAAGCGTATTGCATTCACCAAAAAAACTCTATTCTCTGGGATCATGATCATTTAATTCATTTACAGACGCTTTCATCCTCCTCTGCTTCATTTATTGGAAGCAAACATGGCCCACTTGTTCAGTTTAATCAAGTTTTACTTTGTTTAGGGTTTGAGACACTGGGAGATACTCCTTTCTTCAAGTCAGATAGATGGAATCATCCTAAGTTCGTCTACTTTGCGCAGGCACCTCAGGATTTGCATACCCTATGTTTAACTAATAACATGCTTTAGTCTCATTGACCCCGTAGTCAAATTTATCAAGAGACTGGAGGATCCGATGATTTGGAGCAGCTGCGGTGGTTAACGTTATGTGATTGTATGAGATTCTCACGTGGTTTCGAAGTATCTCGTTTAGTCAGGAAAAAAAATAGTCTGAAAAACAGAAAGACGAAAAAAAATAGAACAGAGAAAATAAAAATTTGTCCAAAAAACAGAAAGAGGGGAAAAAAATATTTGTACGAAAAAAAAAGTCAGAAAAGCAGAAAAAAAAATATTAAAAATTGTCTGAAAAACAGCAAAGAAAAACAATACTGAAGAAAACAGTTTCCTCTTTATTGTAAGTGAATGCAATATGCTTTTGTACAGATGTAAACATTTCCTCGTATGACCAATAAGGTGGCGCATTAATGTGCACCAACAAAGAGCTTTAGCTGTCTGCCAAAAAGAAGTACTCTGAAGTGGCATAAATAGACAGCAAAATAGCTTTATCCAGTGTTTGTGAAGCACAGGTGGTGTGAGGAGGAGCCAAACAACTTTTCTTTTACACCTTCAGTTCAACTGTGCGCCCCAAAAGCCGTCATCTTGAAGCACTTTGAAATTCTGAAAAGCAGGAATTAAAGTGTCAATGACAGCAAAAACAGTCAGTCACTAAACTAGGGAGAAGCATGTGGCAATACAGTCAGACTCCTTAGTTGTGGTCCTTTACGCCTGCTGCCACATGTTATAAAATGGGGATTAGATGATGAAGCAGCTGACCCACTTGCAAGCCAACAGAAGCAGCTCACTGAGAGAAGATTTGGCACTTTTAAAACTGATGTTCATGATTTCTTCTAAGTAAGTTAGACCTCTTTGGGTCACTATTCAACTGGATATTTGAACTTGATAACCGCTCTTTCAACAGTTTTCATTCATTTCAGTAACTACTTCAAAATAAAAGCACTGTTTTGAAAAAAGCTACTTCAACTTAATGAAAGCATGACAAACTGTTTTCTAATAAGAGCTGGAGAAGTGCCGGTCACAGGGCTGGTAATAAATCATAAATATCATCATTATTATAAGAAACTGATGATGTATCAGGTAATTATGTTATCATAATAATATTGTCATCATGATATTTTATGGTGACAATAATTGTGAGGTGAAAGTCTTGATATGGAGACAGCCCCACACTCAACAAAAACAAAGTTATTAGTCATAACCTAAATCTTTCACTGAGCTCTGAGTAGGTGTAAAGTCCTCACAGCTTTTTACTGATTGGCTAAAATAGACTGAAAATAGTTTGGAAATTTTTCTTTATGGGTTAATTTGTAATAACAGTAACTGTATTTGTATAGCTCTCATAAAAAAAACAAGAGTCAACAAAGTGCTTTGGCAATTCACATAAATAAAACAAAGCAAAAAAGACAAAACCTAAATAGCAAAAAATGGAACTCATAAAAAAATTCAGCCAACGTTGGACCCAGGCTTCAAACACAGAATCCCAACTACATAAACAGAGACCTAAGGCCCAGAGATGAACGAGCATAGAGAGAGAGAGAGAGAGAGAGAGAGAGAGAGAGAGAGAGAGAGAGAGAGAGAGAGAGAGAGAGAGAGAGAGAGAGCGAGAGAGTGAGAGAGAGAGAGAGAGAGAGAGAGAGAGAGAGAGAGAGAGAGAGAGAGAGAGAGAGAGAGAGAGAGAGAGAGAGAGAGAGAGAGAGAGAGAGAGAGAGAGAGAGAGATCGGATCAAGGCAAGTCCATAAAAATGTATGCTCTAACTGATTTTAAAGAAGTGACTGATTATGGGGCTGTATCTCTTTAGGCAGTCCTGATGGTACAGACCCAATCTAAAGTCTCAACTTTTAGAATGACCAGGAGGCCTCCACCTTAGAGTCCAAGACTGTGGGCTCATGGGGGGTCAATAATTTCGTAAGTTAGCTTGGAGCCAGACCCATACGTGCTTTAAAATCAATTCTGAACTGTACAGAGAGTCAGTGGAGAGAAGCTAAGACTGCGGTGATGGTTAAACAGACCACAGTTTATTACACCTGCACTGCAGTTTTCCTCTATGGAGACACGGACTGGATTCAGCTTCCTGTCATGAAGATCATAATGATGCTTTCTTAAAAGGTGTGCCTGAGGATAATCTGATCATTAAGAGAGGATAGCTTTACTTACTGCTGTTTACTAAAAAAAGGAAAACTGTTGAGTGTCATAAACTCTGAAACTCTGACAGATTGTGAGTTTTGCTTTTCTAAGCTTTGACATGTTTTACCTGAAAACTTAAGTTAGAAAAACTGTATTTGTTGCTTATTCTGTTTTAAAAAATGTCTCTAAGTGTTTGACATTTAAAAATAAATTATTTGTTTCAGGGACTGTTAGGATTACACGTCTTACCTGCTCGTGAGTTTGTGTTGCCATGTGTGCTCTAAACTGCTTTGTTTCTTTCTCCACAGATAAGGACTATTTCTTGATCGTCATCCAGAACCCGTCAGACTGAAGAGGAAGAAGAACCTGCTGCTCTACGTTAATTTTCTTTGTCTGTCTCTCATATCAAAACAGCCAAACACTTTTCCTTATCTCGCTACTTAAAAGAGAACCTGTTTTCCTGCAGCTTTTTATGCACTTGTTGTTTCGGGAAACAATAACAGGATTTGAACATGGATCAGCCATCTGGCTATCACTCTGCAGCTACATGTCTTTTTTTCCCTGTTTTTAAGCATTCCAGCTCCCTTTAAATACACCCTGATATGACCTCTATTTTTATTTCATGTGCATCTTTCTGCAAACTCACAGAAAAGCGCCTCATATAGGAAACTGGACAAGTGATAATGAAGTGCGCTCAAGAGAGAGGCCACAAATTATCAATAACTTTGAAGGTGTTGCAAACTTCCAAAATATTACGAAACAGTTGTTTTTTATTTATTGATTTGGTGGCAGAAGAAGTGATGGTTAGTTCAGTATTTTACAGGTGGGCAGAGAAACAACACTACAAACATTTCTGCTCTTGCTGTATGAAGTTTCTGATGGTTATTTTTAACAAATTCAGAAATAAAAAAGGACAAAATGCTGCTGTGGTTTGTCATGTACTTTTGATTTTAGTTCAGTTCAGTCCTTTACCGTTCCTCAAGGGGAAATTTGTTTTGGAGTGCAGAACAACAGGAACAGATCCGACAACCAAGACATTTTAAAGACGTTTTTGTTTCGATCGTGATAGAACAGCTTCAGACGAGGTAACAAGACGCTGATTTTAACTTGCCTTTGTGATGCAAAAAATGAACATCTAAAAATTTTATAAGTTTCATTGTTTTTTTTGTGATCGGGGCTGTGAAATTAAAAAAATATATACAAATCACTTCTACACACTCTGACTTATAAACACATGAGACATTATTTAGTTTGGTTTTAGTAACACCCATAACAATGAGCTAAAAATGGCTTAAAGGTTGTGTATAAACTTTCACTGTAAGTGAAATTTATTTCTAATAGACAACCTCTTATATTACACTGTCATTTAGATGTTTAACAAATTTACAATTTACAGCAGCTTTTTTACTAGCTGATTTAACAGGAAAATAATCATTGTACTGACTCATAACAGAGAAATTCAGGTCAGCAGGAAACACTAAACTCTATAGCTTCAGCCACAAATAGGTCAGAACAACTGATTGTTGGTTAACTATTAAAAAAAAAAACCTAAAACCCTTACTGCTAAGTACTTTGACAGTTTTTGATCACACCTACAGTAGTGCCACTGTTTGTCATCCTTAATCAGCCAAGACGTCCGGGTAGGTGAAAAACGAGCAGAAAACACAGAGGACAAGTGCAAACAGATATCAACAGCAGAAGCTTCAGCACAGTAAATTTAAGTGAAACCTCTAGTTCTCTGTGGCATGTGCTGAAGCGGTGTAAAAATGTAAAGCAAATCTCAGGAAATCTTAAAACTATTCACCTTAAGAGTATGGGCATGACAACTCTATAAGAAAAATGATATAACATGAGTAGAAAATCTTTCAACTGTAATGGCATTTTTCTATTTTTTTTATAGAATTTATTATTCAGTGCTAGAAGATATTTTTGTTCACTTTCTAACCTTTCTTTGTCCTTTTTGAAATTTAACTTGAGTTAAGTTTAGCCAGTTTAACTTTAAAGCTCTTGTGAGAAACTCCCAGCTTTGGCTGAGCTTGCCAAACCCTCTGTGGACTAAGCAGGACCTCGCATCACCTCACTATTCTGTCTTGCACAAGTTAGTCTTATTCTGTAACACAAAATCTTTCTGTGCTTTTTTGAGGACTCAGACTAATGGAAAATACAGTGTATACAAAAAAAAATCAACAACTAGAATGAAGTAACAACTTTATGGAGATTGTCAGTCCTGTCGTTTACGGTCTTGTTTGCTTAAGTTGGTCATAAATAACCCTTTTTTCCACTAAAGTAAACCTGATACATGTCCTGGATCAGAGAGGGTTCAACCTCTGGCAGTTTGAGGCTTTTCTGAGTTCCAATATCTTCTCCACATGCAATGTCCGCAACAAGGCCAAATGATTTTCCACTAACACTTTAGCCTGTCTTCACTAACTTTGGGCTGGTTTCTAGAAGCATCAGTATTGATTCAGGCCCTTTTCAAAACCAGCTAAATACTCCTGGGATACTTCCTAGTAAGGTTGATTTTGGGGACCCCTGTGGACAAGGACAGATAGTTTATCTCTTTGTTGATCTTGTGCGCCACGTGTGATAATTGCTGTAGGCTATTCAAAAAAATTACTCCATCACACTTTTTAGCCCAGATTTTCACCTGCAAGTCACAATGAGGCAACGTTTTGTAAAGGATGTTCCTGCAGTGTGTTTTTGATCACCTAACCTGACACCTACACTATATCAAGAGGTGATAAGTGTGCAAAATAAATGTAGAAATCAATGAGACATTAGTGTTTATTTCAGTCTGTTTCGTAACCAGCTAAAAACTCCAGACAGAAGCTTTAACACCAAACTTTGCAGCCATTACAAGGCAAATGTTTCACGGGACTGCAGAATGCACTTACACCCTCTGCTGTAAAAATAAAGTAGTGTCCTCTTTATTTTTTAACTTTTCTTTTGTTTTTCTCCACGAGCTTTCCTGTTGTTGTATGTAATGATGACACAGCTTGGTATGACAACTGTGGCCATAAAACTTGCATCATTTCTTGTCAGTAAGAAATGACACAGCAATTAATGGCTTATCTGTGTGTAACGTGAATAGTGGTGTTTAAAAACTAGAGCTTTCATTGAATAAGTTGAATTATTGAAGTCTGATAGCGCCGAAAGCAGGATAGTACAGAAAGTACTTCAGTGGGTAAAATGGTGGGCGGCCCCTTTAAAATGAGCGGGTGACGTCAGCTCCTCGGTTTACTTGCTTTGTTTGTCCGGAGCTGTTTTGGCTTCAGACTGAGACTGAAGGGACAACCAGAAACATAACATTTTCTTTGTGACTGAGTCGCGCTGTGAGCTGTTGTGTTGCATATCAACAAGATTATAACTGTGTAATAACACTAACAGAGATGCCGTCCGACAGACCCTTCAAACAAAGGAGGACATTTGGTAAGAAACCACCAAAGCGGTATTGTCTGACGGGCTAATGTTAACTGCTTGAAGGGAAAAAGCTAGCTGGTGTTATGCCCAAAAGTGCTGCCATTCGAGATGTGGTACTGCTTGTTTTGTGCGCATGCGCTTGTCCGAAGCGAGAGCGTTATTTGACCGATGATATTACTCTGTTGTAACACAAGTCTCGTTAAATCTTAAACATAGATCATGTAGTAGAGAAAGAAATCACACTGAATGTATTCTTGTGATACTAATGAGACGAGAAATGGTTCATACAGCGAATTTGTAGTGGGGGCAGAAAATGGTCTATTTAGAAACTTTTCACGTACAAATTTGAATATAGATATGTCATGAGAGAGTACCGAAACACGCCTACCTCATTCTCACAGCACACATACTGTTTTTTGAAGTAAAAAATGTCGTTTTTTTGTCCTCGGCTAGGGATTTGCTCTGCTGTAGCATTTTGTAAGAGAGCAGCACAACTCGACGGAACACCGGCCTGCTAGCCACCTAGCTCACCTAGTTTGTTGACAGATGAAGTAACATGGTATTTTTGAGTTATTATAGTTGTTACAAAGGTTTCACAACTGGTTGAGTCTTGCTTTAATGGTTTATATTTTTACCAATACTGAGTGTAAATCTCGAGGCGCTAATTTTGAGCTAAATTTTAATTTTAGTAGCATTTTGATGCTTAACAACAGTGAAAAAACATCATGTCCTGCTAAATGTTACAGTAATTTATCCTGGTTGATCGTTTAGTATCTTTTAGTCTGTATGTTGTGCTATATTGTTGCCAGACGATATTTAAAGGCCATCTGGGTCACTGTCACATTAGCTTTGTAAGCCTCGAAGCTAGCAGGGCCTCTGTACTCAACCAGCCAGCTTCGAGATAACCTACCTGGACGACTTAAGCAGTAAACATTTCATGTTTGCTTCAAGGAAAAACAACATGTGCTGACACATTATCCCAGTACACGTGTTCAGTGATTTATGTTGTAATTTGATGCTAAAAGACGGCCCCTGTACTGGTTAGGGAGGAGCCCAGACTCTGTTCATTACATAATGTGGTCACACAGGGAAGTATGGAGATAAACAAGTGTGTCACAGATGAAGAAAACTCATCAGTTGAGTCACAATGTTGGTATAACATCTTAATCGTGCAAACATTATGCAGAGACGGTTATAATGTAACATAGTGACTAGCTGGCCTTGTCCTGACCTGCTAATCTGTGTTATTATGCGTTCACTGCTGTGTATTGGTGCGCTCTCTGCCACACTGACACACATCGCTCTGGTGTCTCACAAGAATGAAAACCGTGCCTGGGGTGAACAGATGGATTAGGTTACTTGTTGGATTAGTCAGTCGAAGAAGTCGTTAGGTTGATAGAAATGTTTTCTTAACAAAGGTTGGCAGGCCTACTGAGATGAGTATGCACACATACGGTGTTTGCAGCTAAAACACAGGATAAGACACTTGGGTCTATGCTTGGGTCTTGGCCCTTAATATAATAGTCCCTTTTGTGATGGCAAAAATTAAGGAGGCAGCCCTCCTTTTCATCGTACTAGAGCTTTATCAGCTGTGCAATACATTCAGATCCACTCTTGCCAAAAAGCACAGTTGCCTACATCAACTGGGGAGGAAAAAAACACCCCAAGACGAAAACAATGGAAGCATTCACGCTTCACTGTAGCACCTTAAAGCCCCCTGACCCTTGAACCCTGCCAGTATCGCTGAGGATTTTTGAAAAGGGTTATTTTTCACTCTAGAGAAGACAGTGTGGGTTATAAACCTAGATCAGGGGTTGTAAAACATCAGGAAGCTGAAGAGGGAAATTCTACAGGTAATATTTAAACTCAAATCATATGCAAAGTTGTGGACTCAATGTAGACTCTGAGTCTACTACACAGAGAAAGAACACAGGGATCTTCTTCAAACTTAAACAATCAATATGTAGCACCAATTAACCATTAAAATAAAATGGTCATTAGAACAGGGTCATTTTTTTCCATAAAGTAGTCTAAAAAATATTATCAAGTGCTGTAAAAAACTCACAACTTTTAATTTTAAGGATTATTTTATTCCTAATTTTTTGTGACGATTCAAGGGCCAGCAGAGTCGGACCACCAGGACAAAAAGGGTTTTTAATTTCACTTCAAAGTACGTGGGACTTTAGGTGTTGACAATAATGACTTGAACTTTGATCCCTGGAAAGACACTCATAGATGCTGCAATTGAGTTTTTCTCCTCACCTGACACTGACACTCAGGTCACTGAATCTTCCTACCTGATACTCAGTGTTCTTGTCCTCAATTCAGAATATTCACTGTGTATTACTCCAGTATTCCTTGTACTCTTGACTCTTATGGTTCAGTTTTTCTTTTTTGTTCTAACTTTTTGTCATTTTGTGTAACCAAAAAAAGTTTGGAGTATTTGTGAAGTGACTCAGAATTTTAGAAGCCAGAAGATGAGATAAAATGAAGATAATCCTGATTCAGTCATGAGATTATAAATAGAGGCAAGATAAAGAAAAGCAAGAGGATGGAGGATAGTGAGCATGACAGGCATCACAAAACCCGAATAGTTCAGTTCATAGTATATCATTTTCATAGCTGGCAAGGCAAGAATGATGACCTGTTTTCTCTCTTTACCTACATGCCAGTTTTTTTTTTTGCTTTGTAAAACAAATGAATTCAGTGGATGTGAGAATACAAAGAGCGACACAATTCAATGAATTTCTCTTCAACAAAGGTCTTTAAAAAAGCGATGAAGCTTCTTTGTTCTCAGCCCTAAAATAGATAAAAAGAAAGTGTTTTCTTTTCTCTCTGAGTATGAATACATTTGTCATTTCTGCTGTCTGCTAGTTTTAGTGCAGGAATCAGAGCTCTCTGTGTGGTTTCATGTCATCTTTGTTGGCTCACTGTTTATGAATTGTGTCTCTTGTTGTCCACAGCTGACCGGTGCAAAGAGGTCCAGCAGATCCGTGATCAGCACCCCAACAAGATCCCTGTAAGCTGCCGTTAAAGCCGGATTTTATCACACCACACTTGACTGATCTTTAAGACACTGCAGTGCAGACACTGATAATCTATACTGTCTGTGAATGATATCTGTGTGCCCCGGCATGCACCCTTCAATAGGCTGTTATCTTTCCAGTTTCAGAGTTTAATACACCTGTGTTCACTGAAGGGAAGAAAACAGAGGGATGATGTGAGTGTGTGGCATGAAGTAGACAGCCACACTTAGGTCGAGTAACTCACTGTATTTCAACAGCAGCCATTGACAATGAGCTGAGGGTGAGGAGCTCATGCTGTGAGAAAGTTTATTTCCTGTTGTGGATCCAATAATAAATTTTTCTGGCCTGAAAATCTTAATCACCCACTAATTAACAGTGACAATCCAGGTTTATTTCCAGACCAATAATATCAAAGTTGGGAACTAAAATCTTCCCTTTTGTAACATGTTTAACAACCAAAAAGATGTGATTGCTTTTATCAACTTCACAGCCAATGATATGCCATGTGAAAGAAAGCTGGTAATGTGCTTCATCAATGTGCTGTCTGGCCTTGTTGCCTGTTTTCTTGCTGATCACCAGGATGTGTTAAGTTCTTGATTCTGATTGGTTGAAAACCCCATAACTAGGGCTGTTATCATCTGAAGAAGTTCTTGGCCAATTAAAACCCTGGAATTTTCGACCAAAGATTGACTTACTCTGACGGCAAACCCTTAGTGATGACGCAGCTAGGGGGAGCGTGGCTCGGCGGGGTGAAGCACAAGAAGGCAATTAAACATAAATATTATATTCAGCAAACCACTAGACATTGATTAACATGGATGCTCTTCAATCTTCCTGTCTCCAGGAAAAAATTAAGCCCACCAATCAAAATGTAGGTCGTATCAGCATGTATCGACCGATAACTCAACCAGTTGACTCAGACTTAACAGCCCTACCTGTAACATTGGTTGTTAATTCTGCCTAGCAACAGCAATGCAAGGGACAACCTGAACATTTGGGGTAGACTGGTTATTAGCTGTGGCTGTATATCAGGTCATTAATTTGGCTAATGATCTGTATCGGCATTCTCTATTACTGATGGGTGATTAAATTAATTGATCCACATGGGAGGTTACAGAACATTTAGTGTCCTATTTGGGATTCACCTTATCCTGTTGACGATGTGATAAAAACACCACTTAAGAGAGCATCAATTTGAAAATGATAAAAAAAAAACAGTGAGGATATTTTATAATAATTCCCTCAGTTTTTTAGAAGAGCAGAAAACTTAAGACTGGCGGTTAATGGCTGGAAATAAGGAGGGGATGAACAGACATGAAGCAAACACAAACATCATGGGCTCTAAGCAATGTCACAGATCTGGTACAGTGAGAAAAAACGATGACAGAAAATTTTGAAGAAAGACGACTTAAAGTTGGTGTTATTTTCTGCTTTCGCTAAAATGCCAATAAAAAAAGCAGATGTGAAGACTCAGCAGTGAATGGAAATACTGTTGAATGTGGTTTAAAACGGTAGGGCAGGATATTGTTGAGCTTCTCACCCTGAGTGAGTTATTTATGTTCAAGAAAAACAGCTGCCTTGTGATTTAGTCAATTCACCATAAGCCATGCAAGTGAGGCAGGCTACTGGGTTAGCCCTCTTACATTACATCACTGCTCCATGGCCTTTCAGCTGCCATATAGGCACAAATAAAGACTTCAATTACATTGAATTGTATTGAATGGTTTCCAATGTGGACTACATCAGAATACATTTTATCTGATAGATTCACTGTTGTCCTGTATTTATCCAAATTGTGTGGTGCTTAAAACAGATTTTTTTACCCAGTTTGTCACAAATTCTTGTCACCCCTCAGATGCACTATATATATTAATCCCTTTAGGGGGATTTTTAAAAAAGTTTCCAGTCAGTCAATTATATTGTAATGTCAGATTTTACAACAGTCTTGCAATTCATCAATTACAGAAGAATCACCGACTGTATCATTATATTATCTCTGTCAGGTATCACATGGTATGATTCTCACCGCTAACACATTTACTCATATTTACAATTATCAATCAGGGCTTTACTTTCATTCAATAAAGAGAGTTTGTTTTTACTAGTAAGCTTTAGTCAGTAATAAAGCCTGACTTATCCTCCCTCCATATGCTGAAAAAATCTAACACTAATAAATAATGACCTCCACTAATAAAGCTAATGCCAGTTAGCTTAGCTTCGCATAAAGACTGGGAAACTGAAGCAGGCCTGTTCAGAAGTTACATAATCCACCTACTGGTTGAAAAACGTAATTGATTAAACGTGTTTTATCTTATGTGTTTAATCAAAGTGTCAACATGTCAGGAACTTGCTGCCCCCAACAGAACACATTACACCAGCCTCTTCTGACTTTTAGAGGTCGATCACTCCGTTTTACAGATAGCATAACACACATATGACATTCTCACAATCATAAGAGATGAGAAATGACCTTGCTGGATGCTACAGTCCATGAATCAGACACATGTATAATAGTTTTTGTATTGTCTGTTTTAGGTGATCATTGAGAGGTATAAGGGGGAGAAGCAGCTGCCAGTTCTGGACAAGACCAAGTTCCTGGTACCCGACCATGTCAACATGAGTGAGCTGGTGAAGATCATCAGGTAAACACAACAAACAGGCGTTTTTTTTTTTTGGTTGCTGAATTGGGTATCAGTTTGAGGTTGAGGTCATTTAGGTGTATGTTTGGCATGTGTGTGTATATTTGGAGCTGTCTGTTTGAATGCACGGGTGCTGGTGGTGTTGGACATGGTAGAAGTGTAACATGAAGTGTGTGTATGTGTGCGTCTTTATTTGGCAGCTTGCTGAGGTTGTGGTTTGCCCGTTTGTTTACAATCAATGCTGTGTCAAAGAGGGGGTGAGAAACAGGGGGCCATAATAGAGTCAGCTGCAGAATTATAAGACAGTAGATCAAGATTTGACAGCCCTGCAGTGCAGAAGGACCATAATATATCCGACAGATTCGATAGGGTTGTTCATAATTATCAGCCTTACATGCTGAGGCAGAATTTCAAAAGCAGCTATTTCATGATGTAAAGTCAATTTGTGGGAGAATCATTCCGTCTTAATGCATTAAAAATCAGTCAGCATGTCGAAGATCTCTCCGCAGAACTAAGATATGTTCAAGAGCCAAAAGGAAAAGAGCTGAGGGAGGGAAGAGGAAGGGAAACCTGAGAGAAGTGAGCTGACAGCAGGAAAGTTTTTAGATTTCTCTGAACACAAACACATTGACTCAAAGTTAGATAATGAACATAAGAAATCAAAAAATAACTGACATATGAAATCAAGCTTCTTGTGTAAATGTGGAACACTTCACGCATGCAAGGTATTAGCAAGTTGTCGTCTGCAATCACACAGCAGATTAACTAGTCATCTGCATCACCCCCCTTCCACAACAAATAGATTCCTGTCCTGTGGGAAATACTGAGCGTAATTGATAAAATAAGAGTATATAGAAAAACTGAAGCAACGATTGAATAAACTAAAGAGCAAATTTGTTGATTTTATTTTTTGAAAGAAAGTGACAAACTTCTTCCCTTGTTTCAGCTTCTCAAATGTGACGTCTGGCTTTCTTAAGCTTTTATCTGTCCACTTTAAATACAGTGAAAACTCATCTGACAGTTGTTTTTGTATTTTAGTGACATCATTATGTAAGATGACTTTGAACCACATAAATCCAGAGAGGGAAACACTGTGAAACAGTTTTAAGTGGAAAGGGGTGCAATTGTTTCTTAAAAAACCTAAACTAATAAAGTTCATAGACAAAAATCATCACTGAGACTAAAAGCAAAAGTGCACAATGTTTAAAACGTGAATCTCTACACAGCGGTCGACGTCTCCATGCGCAAACCTTAAACAAAAAGCCACTCTATAGCCACAAATAATGTGCAGAACAGCACCTTACTTCATCAACAGTACATATAGGGCCCAGCCATAGTACTAGCCATCAAACATCTTTTTAGCTTTGCCTGATTTCTTTAGCAAAGAGACCAAACACAACTCACCCACTCTCCTCCAGCCGCCGCTTGTTTGTGGGGGAACACTGACGAGTCGATCACCGAGTGCAGCGGATCATTTCCTTGAAGTAATAATCATCATAATAATCATTTTGCACTGCAGACGCTATAGTTCTTTTGCCTTAGCGTCTTGGTCTGATTTCATTTCCATGAAGTAATGATCATAAATGTTCTTCCTTGAGCTGCGAAACTCCGCTGCACTCGCTGCACAACTTGTGACAAAAAGAAGTAACTAAAAAGTTTCAGACGCATGTATTTATATCTCTCTGTCTCTGTTCTGTCTCCAAGGCGTCGTCTGCAGCTGAACCCCACTCAGGCTTTCTTCCTGCTGGTGAACCAGCACAGCATGGTGTCGGTGTCCACCCCTATCTCTGAGATCTATGAGCAGGAGAGAGACGAAGACGGCTTCCTCTACATGGTCTACGCCTCGCAGGAGACCTTCGGCTGCTAGGGAGGGCGAGGGCAAGGGAGAGCGGGACATCTTCAGGTGCAGGGAGGATGGGGAGAGGGTAGAAAGGGGAGCGTGTATGAGGGGAAGAAGGGGGTATGTGGTGCCAGAACCCGACCAGAAACCACCAACTCCATGATCCTCTCCACTTTGTTGCATTGCAGGCCCACGTAGCAGCACCTCCCTTTAGTCAGTCAGTCAGTCAGTGTTCATGTGACAGACACCCCCTTTGTCCCCCTCTCTCTGTCATACTAGAGCACCCTCTTCATTTTGGTCAGTAAATGCAACACTAGCTACAGAAACCAGAGGACGTGAGCGTCTCTCCTGCCCTCAGAGTTCATTGTACCTGTGATATCTGAGAGTTTCTACTTTTCTTTTCTCTCTTATCCCACACATAAAAGGTGGGAAGAAAACAACCAATGAATCTGAAGTTTGGAGTCCGGGAGTTAAACCGATTGAATCCTTAAAATCTGACACAGACAAAGTAAACACTAAGCCAGGCAGTTGCTTGGAAGAGTCAAGGAAGTAATTTGAAGCCCAGCTGATGAAGTTGAAGACCTCCTTAAAACACAGCAGGGTTCAGCTCGATCCAGTAATTAGCTGTGTTAGCCCATATTCTCTTTAAGCGGTAGTACGAGCTAGATGGTAGATTCTTAAAGTTGTGGTTTTACTTTTTAACTTTTTTTTTTTTTAACTCACATTGTAGAATTTTTTAATTCTTGTCTTTTGTTTGAAATATTAGCTGTAGTTTAGTTTGTGTTGTAAAGCGAGTTCTGGGTTTGTTTTAATCATACATTTACCGTCAGCCTGAAGCTCAACTGGCCAACTCGCCACCGGCAGCAGAGTCGCTGACAATCAGGCTAACCATGACTGTAATACCGGTAAATTAGAAACATTTACAAGTGCAATATTTTCCTGTCACACCCTTAAGAGGTTTCCCCCCTGTCAACTACTGTAATTTACTAACCGTCAATCACAGAAGGGAATTTAGCATTAGCGCCTTTAGCCACACGCTGCTACACACCGTCAGGCATGTTAACAGACTGAAGACTTTCTCCACCCCCGTTTGCACAGCACACCTGTAACATCACTACTCACCTGTCTTCCTGATCTGCACAAAATCATCACACACACTCTAATCACACACAAACTTAAAGTCACAACTGACCAATCAGGTGCAGAAGAGTCGGATGTCTATCCGATCGCAGAACCACAAAGGATGCACTCTGCATCACTAAGTTGCAAAGTTAAATTCTTGCTTGCTCTCATGTTTCAGATTGTTTCTTAGAGTGAAAGCTGCGAATTCAAGATATGGAAGTAATCAGAAGCAAGCAGTAATCTAGCTTCAAACTGACACTTGGATTAGCAGCATACGCAGAGAAACAAAGGGTCACAAGCGATTAGCATGATTACAGAAGACGATGTTTGGACACACTGTGTGATTTTACTTGGATAATGCAGCAAAATGCCAATAAAAATGATCCCATTTTAAACACGAAGCAGAGCTGACACGGCCTGTGCTGGGCAGCAGTGGAAGCCAGGAAGTAATCAGATCCCAGGAAGCTTTTCAGATGAGGTGAGGTGAATCAGGCCCCGCTTTAATATCATTTTCTCCTCTGAGGACAGCTTGTAAGAACGCTGAGTGTGTTATGGTAGCATAGAATCGAGCATTAGACAAAGTTCAATGTATTTAATGTTGGAAATGAATGAGCTTCTTTTGCACATAAATTAATACAAATATAAAAAAGAGTTGGCATAGACTTTTTTTAGGATTACTGTATCTATATAACAATTCTCTCTTCTTTTTGTATCTGCTCCTCTTCTCTAGAGCTCCTCTGCTCTCTCTCTCTCTGTACGTTTGTCCGTCTGCCTTTGTTTAATAAGACTTTATAGACGAAAAAAGGTTGGGATGCACTACAAACCTTGCATGTTTTGACTTTTTTTATAAATGTATATTGATTTTACGCATTAGATATAATTGTACTGTTTTCATTTAGAAGTCTTTTTAGATGTTTCCCAAACCAAAAACTGAAAATGTGTATGTGTATGTTTGAAACAAACAACAAAAAAACTGTGTGCGTATAAACGATCATATAATCGAGCTATATTACAAAGTGTGTTTTTCTTTAGGCTTTCTGACATGGTCACTGTTTGGAGGGGTGTATATAGACGCATTGCTACAACCTTATTCAAAGCATTTGCCAATAAATAAAAAAAAAAGTTGCCTTTAAAAATCTGTGTTGTGTCTTTTTTTCCAAATGATGTGGCCTGTTCTCAATCCATCTCCACGGCTTTATCAGTGTTTGCCAGTAGATGACAGTAAAGACCACTTGATCGGAGTTCTGTCTTTATGAATCGTCGGTCCATTTAAGCCTGTGAGTAGATACTTCAGACCTACAGGGCATATCTCCTCTTCGGTGTAAAAGCTGAAAGAGTCAAGGAGCAACATCATCATCACAGGCCATCAAGCTTGAAACCAACTGGTCCAGTCTTGTTAAACCCTCAGTCTGAACCAGCACAGGGACATTTTTGAGTCCACCAACTTTAACAGCCAGAGGAAGAAAACTAGGTCTGAGCTAGGCAACCAAGGATCTTTGGTTTCTACATAAATGAGATCTTACATGAAGTTCAGGGTGATGAATACCCTGTTACACTATTATTGTTATGATCAGGGGTGTAATCCCCCTCCCCCTCAGTGTACGGCTCATTACCTGGATGTGGATAGATCTCCGCTCACTGTGGATTAGAGGGCACAGCACAGCTCCTTGCAGCTGAGAGTGAAGATGCTAACAGCTAATTTCTCCTTATGGATGCAAAAGGAGAGCAAACTGCACACTGCTGCATGACTAGATTGTCATGGCTGTTCTTGAATATCATCAGATGTGCTTCGTGACTTGGGACTTCTACTCCCTTGTTCTCTCTTCTACTCCTCTCTGTATTTCTCCCCAACCCAGCAGCGGCAAAGTGGCTGCCTAACATGAGTCTGGTCCTTCCCGAGGTTTCTGCCATAGACAGTCTATATACAGTCTATGTTTCTGCCTGTCAAAAGGAAGTTTTTCCTTGTCACTGTCACTAATGTTAGATGAGATGGGTCAAATCTGTCCCATCTTAAGGTTGGGTCTTGGTACAATGAGCGTGGTCTAGACCTGCTCTTTTTTTTGGATAGCGTCTTGGGATAACAACTGTTTTGAATTGGCCCTATATAAATAAAATTTGATTAATTGATTGATTGACTTGGGCTGGAGCGAATTATGCAAAATCCTCTCCTCATGAATCTCCTGCGAATTAAAGATGTAGCATTGCTGAATCATTGTCTAACAAAGAAGAGCTTTTTTGTCCTTCACAGCAGGTGAGATGTTAAATCTACCTTTTACAATTTAAAATCATTCACTGGAGAATCGAAGGTGAAGATGGAATTTTCGTGCTGCAGCAAAAAAAGCACTTTTAAAATGGTCATTTCATCAAATAAAAGGCGTTAAATATAAATACTTGTTATTCCATAAAAATGTAGCTTGTTACTTTCTAAGGCTGCTCCGACACTTCACATACAAATGAAACACGAACTCAAAAACACACAGGGCAGATAAAAAGAGGCTTTTTTATTTTATTTTACAAGACAGAGGCGACATGTCGATTGTTGAGAAACATCATCCGTGTTTGGAGTTCATCAGGCAGGCTGTGATTTGTGACAGAGAGACTGCAGTAAAAATCTATGGCAGTCGTTCGTGGCTAAATCCTTCTCCTTTCATCCTCTAACCTCGGCTTTAATCCCTTCACTTCCTGACACAGTGGTGGTGCAAATTCAAAGACATGCTCTGCCTGTGCATGAAACATACTGCATGTTGTAAACCGTAAGTTCATCAGACTACAGTATTAAATTATGGGTTTGTTTCAGAAAGGGAAGAAGACTTCACTGACTTTAAAACATGAGGGGAGCTCCTGTATCGATTAGTGATGTCTTTTTTGTTGATGAGAAAAACAGCTGTTCCTATGAGCTTCCAAAACAAGATGTTTCCTGATAGACTTCGAGAGGCAAAAACGTCGCCAAAGCATCTGATAAGTTCCCCATTAGGGTTACACACATACTCCTACTATAAGAGTGACTTTTCAAGAAACAGGCACATAGATCAATTTAATATATCTGAATCATTTTTTTGTCCTTCACAGTAGAGGAGATGTTAAATCTACCTGTTACGATTAAAAAACATTCACACGAGCATCGGAGCTGAAGATGGAATTTCAGAGAGCTTCTTTCACCTTCCTGCTCGGCTTTTCCTCAACATTTCACTCTCTAATTTAAGAGACTCTTCTCTGGCCTCTGTCAACAAAAGATCTAAAGTGGTGGATGGCTGCCTCAGTTTCCCACTTTTAACTGACGACTTAAGGAGCTGAAATCTGATTCAAGAAGGACTAAGGTAACCAGAGGAAAGGTGTACAGAGTTTAATCGAATGTTAAAAAAGGTAGAAAATGATCAGAGTGGTACGGCTGCAGGTGGGAGCTGAGGCGTGTGAATGAAAGTGAGCAATACTGTGTGAAAGGAGGTCCTTTAAGTTGGAAAATGAGGTCCGGCAGCTTGTTGACTTTGTATTGGAGACCAGCAGATCGGCAGCGGAGATCTTTGACGGCAGGAAACTTCGGAGACGATTTACGCCATGCTGGTGGGACAAGAGTAGAGGAAAAGAAAAGGTTCAAACAAATCTTTTTAGTAAACCATCGAGATTTTTTTAAGACCAAGAATCAGAGCTTCGAGTCAAAGTTCAGAAAGATGGAACATTCACACAAGTGATTAAAAAATGAAGTGAAAGTTGGCTGCAAGTGGTAAATAGTTAGAAAACGAACAGATGGAGGCCTGTGTGTGTGTGTGTGTGTGTGTGTGTGTATGTGTGTGTGTACTACAGCACCACAGGGACACCTTTAAAGGCTGTGAAGATGAAGGAAAGCATCAAACATGGTAATTTGAAACAGCGTCTGAGTGTGTGTGTGTGTGTGATGAACGGCTGTAGATGAGTCAGTGAGTCCCACGTGTAATGAGAAGGTTGAGTGTTACAATCCCTTCTGTGTGAGTGTGTGAGTGTGTGTGTGTGTAAGCAGAAACACTCAGATGTGGGTCAAACAGGATCTATGTTCTTACAACTGCACTCTCAGGCTTTTTTTTACCATAATTCTCAGGTTGAATGTGCCAAAATCTGCACATCATCATGAGCGTGTGCGTCAGGTGCAGGAATGGAGATGATGAGAAAATGTGTCAGATTGATCACAGCTGGACTAACAAAGATGGGTGGAAGGATGAAGTGTGTGTTGTGTGTGTGCCTGTGTGTCTTAACCACCTGTCGATCAGCGAGTCCCTCATGGTGGTGGCGATGGCGGAGGGCTGCGCCGCGTCGCTCAGTCTGAAGACGCTCTCGATGACGGACAGCTCTGTGCTGGTGGTGTCCAGGCCACAGAACGCGCACCAGTCGTTGACCACCATCCCTGCTGCGATGACCTCACTGCCTCTGTTCACTGTGCCGGCCTGAACAGAAAATAAACTCACTTATCACCAAGAAAAAAAATCACAATTTTCACAAGGCAGTACGGTTTGGTTTGCTGCTCTGGTTCAGATCACAAACTTTGTACTTCCAGAGAACTTTTCAAAAAAAGCCTGATTTGTTTATTTATTTTTTGGTGGAGAGACTTCCTCTTGTTTTCACACTGTGCTTTTATTTGGAAGTTTTGCCCAGGACAGTATTTGGGGAAAAATTGACTTGACAGGTGAATTTTTCCCGGAAACAAAGGCTGTGTTAATTCTTGAACTACATCAGCTCACAGGGAAAATGTCCTCTTTTACAGTCTCTCTCTCCAGTCCCATCTCTTTCCCTCTCTTCTTTCTCATTCATTCAAGTTTTGTGTTGGATATGCTGAAGTGTGGCAGGACAGTACAGGCTGGTTTTCTGAGTGCTTTTCCAAAGTATTGACAGTGGAAACGTAAACAGGTGCAGCTTTAACTACACCATACCAGACAGTTTGGTGGAATTGCACCATAAGGCACAAAATCTGCTCACATTCAGAGAACTAAATCTTTGCATTTTTACTTTCAGCTTGTAAACAAAGAAAAGCATGAGCAGCATTGAGGCTAAACTTGGGATGAAGATGTGTAATAGCCAGATGAAGGGATGTACCATCACATATTTGTACTTTAGATGTCTTTGGCCTCTTCACCAACAGCTACAGTGTGCCCTCCTGACAGTCAAGTGTGAACCATAACAGGACTTAATATTCAGACTGAAATCGTTTTTGAACCAGGCTCTAAACATGTATGAAAACATTTGATTTTTTTGTGTTTTCGGGTGCTTCTGCAGACATTTTTTAAGTTTTATCATAGAAAAGTTGATAAACACTGTTGTCAATTGGCAAGTTTTGAGGCGCAAACCCCTCAAGCTCTCTGCGTTGTGCGGTTTTCTAGTCCAGTTTGAATAATTTTCCAGGACAATATGTGATTTTCCAGGACATTTCACTTTTCCTCCCATTTTCCAGGTGTTTTTTAGGACTGAAAAACTGATCAGCTGTTTTCCAGATTTTTCAGGACAAGTGGGAACCCTGACAATGGAAGCAGCCAGATTCTGGTCTAACCTCCTTGAAAGAGTCTCTCTACTCTCATATTGAAGCAGCCTTTTCACCAGATCACTGCTCTGTATGCAGAGTCTGCAGCACCATGTTTATTGGCACCTAATATTCACACCCTTTTAACATCTCACCTCACATGTTAATGTCTTAACAGCGGCATAACAGATAACAACAATACTGTGTGTGTGTGTGTGTGTGTGTGAGTCTGTCTGTATGTGAAGCTCCGGCTGCGTGATGGCAGCTCGGTTACAGTGCTGCAGCAGAAGTGAAATATAAAAACAGGGTCTGCTGGGGTGCCACTGGCCCAGAAGTGTATGCTCATACACACAGGTTAGGCCTATGTTGCCTTTTGTATGTTTGATGACAGACACACATTTAAACTTGGATGCAGCTGTGATCGAAGATTCTTCTGATAGAGGAGATTTGTGTCGAAATAAATCAAAGAAATTTAAAAACGGTTTAAGCCTCTAAAGGACAAATCTGATGTTGACGAATTTACAGAAGCCCTTTTGTCCAAAGGTTTACAGACCTACATGAAATGCTGCAATTATGCTGTTTATGCAATCATTTTATTCGCTCAGGCATTGGCAACAAGAAAGTAAAGTAAAAGGTCACTCACCACCAGTGGGACCTGCAGCAGAGACGACAGCTCATCCTGGTCCTCTATAGACGTCTTTGGGTGAACGAGACCTCCCTGGTTACTGAACGCACAGTAAGAGCCGACCAGGACCTGCTCTGCTATTGTCTGACGGAAAACCTCCACCTTCAGAGTGTCTGCCAGGATCTCTTCTGTCTCCTAAGTAGTAGAGAGGAGGAAGGAAGCAAGAGTTGAACGGTTAGACTGAACTTACCCAGGAGGACAAAACGGGCAGTTTTTGGTTTCACTTTCTGAGATGAAACGGGTAAATTATCTAGAGCCCAATCATTCTGAACATGTTGTTGAAATGGGAAAACTGGGATTGGAATGAGAAAGGAAACCCAATTATTTAGTTATACTGAAGTTTAACTTGGAAAATAAAATGTCCTGGAAAGGAATTCATCATCATGTGCAAATGTTAGCGTGTGTGTGTTTCAGTCTCACTCTGTCCAGGTCTGGGTGCACCAGAGCTACGTAGTCGTTGCAGGCGATGACGTTACCGAGAGCAGACAGCCTCTCCTCCACTCTCTGGATCCTCACGGCCTCTGGCAAACAGTTTCTGATGTGCTGCAGCTCCTGGTCTGTCGTGTTGTTGGGCACCATGAGGCCGTGACGGTTTCCTGAAAACAGAGCAGTTACAAAATCAGACTATGAAAAATTTATGGACTGAGGCTGAAGATTTTGGGCCAGATTTGCCAACCTCAGTGGTTGGGGGGCACGCTATGATGATCTTGTTGTTACTGAGTCTAATCATCAAGTGTGTGGTGTCAATACCACTGTTTGTCTGAGTCTGAGCCTCCCTGACACAGGACCAGACTAAAGCAAGACACGGGAGTGGATTTTCACTCCTGTCCCGTCCCACTCCCAGAGAAAAAATCCCGGACCAGAGTAAAAAAATTAATCCTGTCCTGTCCCACTCCCGTGGAATGACTCCCACTGCCATCCCGCTCCCACTCAAAATTACTCCCACTCCTGTCCTGCTCCCGTTTGAATAAAACCAAACATGTTGCAAAAACGCTGCATTTTTTATTTTATAAAAAAAATAGTTTCGGTAAAAGTGGCAGCCGAGACAGAGCGGCAGTCGCACTTAATTTTCACTTTTTTTTCTTCTTTTTTTCCCATTTTCGATGGTGACAGGAAGTCAAACCACTGTTGTAGTTCTTTTGTGTTGCTAGCGCGGTCAAGAATGTTGTCTCTCACTGACAGATGACTACAAAAATGGACGCATCTGTTCATCTGGTTGTTTAACACGGCTGAAAATGGTCATCTATTAATGTTGTTCCCGCTCCTGTCCGCTCCCGTTGCTTTTTTCCCCGTCCCGTACCGATCAAGGGATTAAATAAAAAATGACTCCCATCCCATGGGATTCCAGACGTACTAATAAGGATTCTAGGTCTTATAGCCCCTAACTACTATTTTTACCCAAGTCTTCATTCACTTTCTATTTCATCCTCATTATTTCTGTCTCCCTCTCAAACGTTTGTTTGTAAATCCACAGCTGTGTTATTGTCAATGATTGCAATCAAGTTTGTTTTTTAAGTTTGCATTCAGAGACAAAGGTTTTAACAATTGATTTTTTTCTTTGTATCAATGTGACAAGTAATTGAAGATAGCCACAGTGTAAACAAGTGAGTTCAAAGAACAGACTTAAGAGAAGAAGTGAATTTAAAGACCATCTCACCACTTTTTATGTTACGTTTTTATACCGTTAGGTGTTGCTCATGAAATGGTGTGATATGGAATAATGTTTCTTATCAGGATGTGCAACTAAGCAGCTCAGCACATGAGTCGAGTTTGCCATCAGTGGGAGTATAACTTAATAGAGGGCATCAGACTATGAGAGCAAGCTGCTCTGTAAAGCTGCATGATGGATCAAAACACACTCCTTCATCGCTGACAGTACAAACCAAGAGAGAAGTGCTGTGATTTAAAAAAAACTCATAGAAGTGAACCAAAACATGCTGCCTTAGTCTCACAGCAAACTGATCCCTGTTTATCACCTGATTATTTAGGTGAACAGCGCAAACTGACCACCTTTGTGAGCACCAGCTGCATGACACACATCAACACCCCCACCGTTACAGGCAGCGAATTATCTGTAAGATTTGCTGCTGTGTTGTCACGAGCTCACCGGGACTTTACCCTGAAATGATACAGAGGCCAGCAGGAAATATACTGGGTGAAGTCCGGGTGACAGACTCGGCTGTTTGTGTTCATGTGTACAGATCACCCACAGGGTAATTTCTGGAAATTTACAGGAACTTTTTGCATATTTAAAAAGGGTCGATAGTGAATTATCTTTAGTCCACACTACATCCCTGGAATTATGGCAAAAACACTAGAGCATGATGTCTACTTACAGAATGATCTAGTGCGCGAGTTCAGGGGACTATAAAGTGTAAAACTGCTCAGAATTGTGAGGTCCACAATTTTGAAATCAGAGAAGACTGAAAACTTGTCTAGTGTGAGGCCAACCTCCCAGAGTAAGGAACTGCAGTAACACTTAATAGCTATTACCTTTAAAATCACTCTTAAAACTAGAAAGAAAAAGACATCAAAATATTTATTCAGCCACATGTTGGCTCTAAACATTATTGATATTAATATAAGACACCTAAATGTTTCTCATTATGTAGTGAGATGGTCTGCTGTTACGCTGTAGGAGTGGAGATGGAAATGAATGAATCAAACTTCAACAGCAAATTTAAACTTTGAACTGTTCAGTGAAATGTCCGAGCGGATGTTCAAAAAGTCTGATGTGTTCTTCTCTTCAGACGCTGGCACATTAAAAACATGCTCTCATGATAATAAGCATGCTGCCCTTTACAAATCTAGCAAGTCTTTCTTTAGTGAAATGCTCCTCCACCTCAAACATCACAGGATGAGATTTTCTACATCACAAATCTATGCTCCATCCCCAGCGCCCTGCTCTGCAGGCCAGACCCTGAGAAGTAGAGAGGATGATCACGGAACAAGCATGTGCGTTCGCGGATTACAATGCTCATAAGAAAGGGGATTATGATATTAGCTTTATTCATAATTCCAAAGCCAAAGATGAGTGTCTGAGAGCTGAATAGCTTCTATGTTACCTGCCACTTCTACGACACCTGCAATTTTAGGCTACAAGCAAGAGTGAAGAGGAGTGTGCAGAGCAGCGCCGTCTCCGGCCAGAACTCAGAGGCGACATGCTAAAGTGTGACTGTGTGAGCGAATGAATGATGTATCCAATGTAAAGCGCTTTGAGGGTCTCTGATAAAGCGCTATATGAAATCTGATGCATTATTATTATTATTAATGAGCTACTGAGGCTCTGCAGAAGAAAAGGCCTTGAAAATGACACAGATGATGAGATTTTGGCTAAAAACTTCATAATCACAGTTTAAAGAACACTGATAAAACTTCAAGTAGTTAAAAAAAAAATGAAAAAACAATCAGAGCAGGACTTCAACATGAGAGTCCTCATGTTTAAGCACTTGTTCTGAAACTGTAATCAAACTGTATCAAAAAACTAACAAAAAAAAGAACAATCTTGAGAGTGAACAAAACACAGAGAAAAAATCAAATTCAGGTGTGAAATAAAGGTGTTGCTGGGAGGGACTGATGTGTTACAGAGATTAACAGAGACTGCAAGAAAGAGCACACACACTTGAAAAGTAAAAGTGTGTGTGAGTATATGTGTGTGTGTGCGCGCACGCACTGCTTCAAGAGAATAACTCACCCACACACATCCTCCCAATGATGCGACAGCCTGCGATGGAAGCGTGAACCACAGGGATGGTTTCAGACAGCTCTCCTTCAAACACACTGCAGGGACACAAACGGCAAACAGCAGCCTGTTAATGATTTCAGCTCCGTCTGGAAACCAACAACACTCCAACTGTTCTCTCCGAACCAGCTGTGGACACGACACTCAGCCAAAGACTGAAAACTGGATTATAAAGAGCAGATAAACAAATTATTTTAAAAAGATGGAACAACAACACTGCCCGGGTCACAGGGGAACCAGAGTCCTGCTGAAATGGATTAAATTCTGGTCTCCTTGTATGTATAGAGATCCTGTGTTGAAAATGTAATTTGCCTGATTTCTTTATGTTTGGTGAGGCGGTATCTCTCTATGTGATGTTGGCACTATTTTGCAACAGTTCATACTGATCATAATGAGTCAGCCATTTAATTACATTTCATTACCATTAGTTACATGAAAGAGGAGCCTCTCAAGTCAACCAAGAGGAGAAGAGGTCAAGGGTCTTTTTAATATCAAACACCATATTTACATGTATTTCAATAAAAGAAAGCACATACTGTATTCTGCATAGGACATAAAGCACACCTAATTTCCATAATGAATACATATTTCTTCTTGATGGGAAATGTCAGAGAAGGTAGAAACCTATTTTCACCTCAGATGACAGTGTCCTATGTAAAAAACGAGTGCTGTATATGGTCTTATGTTTAAAAAATTGACAGGATCCTGAGCTGCTTTTGTTGGGATTCACATCAGATATTCACCCTCTAGGTAAACTCTCCTAATGAAAATTACTATAATCCATGCAACATTATTATCTGAAGCATACGCCACATAATCCTGACCTCAACTTCAGAATTAATCGAAAAATTGAAACATAACACACTGATTTTCCTTCTAATTCTCTCTGTATGTTGTTTCCTCTGCACCTCTCTCTCTCCCTCACTCTCTCAGACTGCAGTACAGTACATCTTGTTATTGTTGAATATTGCGTGCTGTCATGTTTTGGCTACAGCACGTTACAGTTTTGTTGAGAGCATTAAACTAGCACATATGTTCTTTGGGGATCCATGTTGAAAAAATTATTTATAAGTTAATTATATCAAAAGGGAGAACATCTACGGTGCAAAAACAACGACATGGGTCAGGTCAAGTTTCCTCAGGGAGCCTCACTTTGAGCCAAGAAAAAATAAGGAGAAGTAAAATCACATACTGAGACACCAATATTATACTGACAAAGGATTAAAGTTCAAATTTTTATTTGTTTTTAGGTGTCATTGTACAGCACTTTGGCTACCCTTGTGGTTCTTTTAAATGTGCTTTAAAAATAAAGTTGATTGATTGATTGATTGAATTCCAAAGGTGCAATAGTGAAGCTTTGTTGTACTATATGTAAATGATTCAATACTAAGTGTGTGTTAACCAGAAGCTCACACTTGAAGCTGAGCAATAATTCATTCAGTTGCAGTAAAGGACAATGACTGAACAGGAAGAAAATGTTTAAGAGACACTTTTCAAAGTACAATTAAGTGATATGTACAAAAAAGTTACTGCCTGCTCATCTGTAAGAGGTTCAGTTTTCAGATATCAGACACTAAGTGAACTGATGTCTGATGTTAGTGAGGCAACAAAACGCAGAGCACAAACGGATCTGAAACTTGGGCACACGTGATTAATCTAATTTGAAAAAAATCCATACGGCTTTTGAAAACCTCTGTCTGGTCCAGTTAATGGTAAGTCATGTACTCAGCTCCAGCCTGTCATAAAGCTGGCACACCTAAGGTTAAATAAAGTCAGCGGCTGAGATTACACTGGGATGACATCAGACAGGTCAACAGGATACTTTAGCCTCCATGCTACAAGAAAATAAAACAGTCTTTATCACACACATGGAGCTGCCTTTACTCGGTGTAAATGTGTTTCTGGTCAAATCTCACCTGTAGAAGTTCTCGGAGCCGCCGATAGCCACCAGACAGTAAGTGTTGGTCAGTTTGGCGAAGCAGCCGACCTCGTTGTTTTTCTCAAACGATGCTCTCACGGCCATGATGAAGAAGCAGGGGGTTCACTTCTGATGCTAAAACAGCGACAGAGCTTTAAAAAACAGTCTTCATAATCTAATCAAACATCAAATTCGTTCATAACTGATTCATAACTCCGGCTCCTGTGACAGTTTAACCGAACCACCCAAGCTAACCGGCTAACCAGCTAGAAAGTTAACCGTTAGAGAGACAGACTCTTCAGATTAATCTTACCTTTTACTGACACGCGTATTTATCTTACCACAAATCAATTCAGATTCTTAAATATCTGGAAATATCTACATAAAAGACATAAAGGTACCTGATTTAGTTGTGTAGCAGCACAACCTGCGTGGTGGTTCACTCAACCCCACGTGTCAACCTCCGCTTCGGGGTCAACGTAATGACGTAGTACGTAACACGCGACATAAAAACAATCTGAAGCGAGAAGGCACCGTTTCTCTGTCATAAAATGTATTTTCCTGTCAAAATGTACCATTTTATTACTGGCGTCAGTGCTTCTTCATATTTCAAAAATTATATGACAAACGATAATAAGAAAATATGTATTTCTCTTTGATTCGTCTATGTACGCATCAAATATTGTTCTCATGATATTATGATTATGTAACATAAGCTAAAAAAAAGCTTTTCCAATGAATGTAAATGTCATTACCATAAGCAAAAAACAAGATCTAGAAGGAACAAACCTCTTACTTTAAACTTAATACCGCTACTACTACTACTACTAGTACTAAGACTACTACTACCTCTACTGCTAACAATAGAATAATAATAATAATAATAATAATGATAATTGTTAAAACAGTGAACAGTAAGAAGGTCTCACTGTGGGCAAGTGAGAGTTGGTGGAGATGATGACCGTTGCAGTCTTCATACATGTAATGAACTGACTCTGTGAACCAACGTTTTTGTTTTTTTTTTGCCCCTTTTTTGTTGATACTGTGATTATGTCTAGTTACTTACAGCATTAGGACAAAGGACAAAAAACTGGCATCATAGATTCAGGACTCTGTTAGTCCACTACCTAAGTTACCTTATAATTTATTGCACAATTGATTTAAAGGAAATCAAAAGTTTTAACAAGATATTTGAAACAAATACACTACTTTATATTATTAATCAGTGTTGATGACAGGGAGGAATATTGTAGCTGTTAGCGAAGAGGCCAGATGTTTAATTAAACTCCATCTCTTTGCCTCTTTCCAGGCTGGCAGGGAAATTTCACACACACACAAAATGTATACACACACACACACACACACACACACACACACACACACACACACACACACACACACACACACACACACACACACACACACACACACACACACACACACACATATCGTGAAAACTTGGTATTGTGATTAATGACAACCCTAGTTGCCATTTTGTTATATTAATTTGCAAGTTGAAAATACAACATCCATATGATTTTTAAGTGTAGGTAGCAAGGGTGATACTCAGACAGTGAGGGTGAACTGTATTCACTTATACATCCACCAGGACTTCAGGCTTCATCTCTGGGCTTGTGAAAAGAATGAAAAAAATGTAAAAGCAGGTAAATAAAATGTCCACTTTGGGCTTCTGTAGTAAAATAATGCAATAAGACGTATAGAAATATGTGTCCTTTTCCTTTTTACTCTACAGTAGCTTGGATATTGTTCAACTGGTGTTTAACTATTCCTTATATTAAATCTTAAAAATATTATCTTGAAGGTTACAAGGCAATCATTTTCTCATGGACTCTTTCATTTTTTTACATTATTGAAATGTTAATAGTATTAAGCTTAAGGCATTTGTATGATGTGAAAAGACTATAATATTTAAACAATAAGCCTTTGGGGGAAACTATAAGTTAGACGTGAAGCCTTATCCATGAGGGGCAGATGAGTCTTTGTAGTTCAGTCAAGGACAACAGAGTAAGGCGAAGATTTGTGAACAGAAACACAACACGCAAAGAAAGTCTACCGCAAGACATGAATTCAGATATTTATTTAATAAGGCTCATTGGGAACAAGACCATCCTAAACAGGTGTAAAATGATTGAAAAGCACCTGAATGATTATGATTCTGTTGTAATTCACGTTTACTCACTCAGATAGAAAAAATACGCATTTATATCTTTAAATGTTGATGATCATTTTTCATATGGATGTTTATTATTTCATAAGGTTTAGTCTTTTCATATCCTCCTGCTTTCGTAACCTTATGTTGCCTCCATCATAATTCATGCTGCTTCTTCACATCAGCTGCCTCAAAGCCCCCTCATGTTTTTACCCCAGATGCTCAGAGTGAGTGTGTGCGCATGTCTGCGAGCGCGTGCATGAGAAGAGCCAGCGCAGAAGAAGAAATATCTCAGCTGTCTTCCATCCTTTCTTCAGTAACCTGCATAGCAACTGGACGCGCGGCCGTCTTCCTCCTCTTTCCTCGTGCAGCTCTGTGGATGGCGCTCTGGGCCAATCACGTCGGCCATTCCTCGTGACGTCCTCTTTGTTGACACTTCCATTAGCTCGCCACCTGTGTGACGTCACTGCGGCAGGTTGGGTTGGGGAGGGGGGCGGTGACGAACCAGAGCGGGGGGAAGAAAACAAAGAGCTTGAAACATGCGGCAGAGGTCCCACTCCGTTTTGTTTTTATGATCTCACGGGTGCTAGCCTGACGAAGAGATTCACATTTTTTTTTAACTATAATTATCTGAACAAGGTTTGACTGTGTGCGTGGTAATGTGTTTGAACCGTTTTTATCTTGACTTTAATTTTCTTACTTTGCTCTTTTCAGTGCCTTGTCATGATGTTTTTGTTGTTGCTATTGTCACATTTCCACAACAGGATCTGTGCAGCTTGACCTCCATATCCTTGACGCCTTTTGTTTTTAGAACTGCTGAACTTATTACTTCCAAGAAACACACACACACACAAAATAAAATATATGTTGAATGATTTTTACTTTAAATCAAAAACTTTGTTTTTAAAAAGGCATTATCAGGCCCACCTCTAAGGCTAGCAGGCAATGAAGGCATTTCAAGCATGTGAATCTGGATATTATAAAACAATAATAATAATAATAATAACACTAAGAAGTGGTAAGAGGAGCTTCTGGCAGACTGTTTTACCATGATTTTCAGAGATTAATTCTGGTTATCTGTTTGTTTGATCATAGCCTTCCGTTTTAGCTTTAGTTCTACTATGCTCGTACCAACCTGATGAAAAAAGAGAGTAGCATCTCTCATTCATTTTTTTAAAATATGTCATTACATTCATTACATTTGCTGTCTTATACAGAGAAATGTGTGTTCAATTTCCCAGAGATGTTTTAGAGTCTAAAATGGCTTTAATTTTTGTAAAAATAAAAAAAAAATTAAAAAAACGTGATAAAACTCTCGGAGTATTCCCTCTTCTCCGTCCTAAACGATCTGTGGAGTCAGCAGCTCGGCGGACACGTCTGACGGGATACTCTGCCTGGAAACACCGCAAACTAATCGGAACCGGCGGCCGACATAGACGGACGACTCTCGTAAGAGACGAGGGGTCGACGAGGTGGGATAAAATTAATGACTGTTCCCGACAGCAGCTAACAGCTCACACACAAACACACACTCACGAGGACACACACACACTTCCTATCAGTGGGCGGAGTTGTCAGTGTTGTAAACATGTCATTTATTTATACTGTCGAACACAGAAAGTGAATCCAAACGGACTGTGATGGTGTTTAGGCCAAAAGGTTACACTTAAAAACCCTTAACAGTCCATAAACAATTAATACATCTGCTGTATTAGTATGTAAAAGACCAAAACCTACTCAAACCATGGATTTATTCTGACAGCATAGTGACTGACATATCTTCCTCAATATGTGACAAACTTAATTATTGTGGGTTAATGAGTAATATTCATCGATGGTTTTCTGTTTTTCTGTCTTTGAAGAATCAGCTGTAAAACCATCAACTTCAGGCTATTAAGTTGAACGTCAAGGCAATATCCAAGCAATAAATGATAAACATATATATAGATATATCCAAAGTAAAAATCAAGAGCAGAAAAAAGCTAATAAATTTTGCCTAAGAGAAGCCTGAGCCCCTAATTCTGCTCAAAATTTAAAAAAAATTAAAATGCTGACTATGGCCTGTAAATAATGTAAAAACATGTGTGGCGTAAACTCAGCAGGATTCCTGTTATGTGTGAAGCGATTGTGTTGACCTGACACATGTCCAGGCTGTGCTTAATACATGTAATAGTTTTTTTTTTTTTTGCAAACAGTCTTCTTGCATCAGGTGGAAAGGTTTTATTGTGAATGATCCAGCTTGTACTGATGAAAATTAGGTTGTTCTGTAGTTGAAAAGAGGTGTTACAATGTTCTGCTCAGGAGTTATCCACCCAGGACAGAGAAACCTGTGAATGTATTTGTAATTTTAAGAGTGTTTTCAGTGTGATTTCAGCAGGAGCTTGCATGGTCCTCTCCTCTGCTTCATGGCAGTTCATCTTATCATTAGGTGGCTGACCTAAGCCAACCAGCTGGCAGGCAGGTTGTTGATGAAAAGCATGTATTGAGGCTTTTACAATATTAGATCATTACCTCATGGTTATTGTGACCATTAGCAGAGCTGGCCCAAGCCTCAATGAGGCCCTAAGCTAAATTTGATTTTGGGGCCCTCTATTTCTGCCAATAATATTGATTGTTGATCATTCACACATCTTCACAAATCTCTTAAACATTCCATGACATGCAAACATACCTTTATCTTTTTTTCTCTTCTTCCTCTTTCTTTTCTCTGATCCTGAAGGACGTCCTTTTTGGGACATTGTTTTGCCCCACAACTACGTGCACTTTGGATGCTCAGTGCACATTGTACAGCAGGAGGCACATAACGGTAGTGCAGCTTTGACATATCGGCAGTAAGAATCATAAGCCTACAACAGCAGCACTAAAATGTTTTTACTTTATTTTATTTTTAGAATAATATATATTTGATCCTACAGAAAGCATCACTCAGACATGCAAAAAATAAAAAATATTATTTGTTTTTTATTTGGATTGCTCTTTGGGGCCCCCTATTGGCCGCGGGGCCCAAAGCAGGTGCTTTGTTCGCTTATGCCTTGGGCCGGCTCTGGCAATTAGATATCATGAGTACCAGTACTGTGACATATAGCTGTAGCTGACTTGCTAGCAGTTGCTGCTCCCTCTTGATCTATTCTAGTTTGAAGACATGCAGCAACCAGTGTGAAAGACCACTACCGTGAACTCAGGGTTACACTGTAGGCTTATTTTAAAAACACAATAATGGCATTTTGCAACAGTCTGGGGTTGTGCCCTCTTTGCTTTTCACTCCATTTTCGCTGTGTGACAGGTGCAGTGTAAAAAGAAAGGAAAGTACAACACTTCCCACAAGAAAACATCAATAAAAGTATGAATATGAAAACAACAATTAGGAAGTTCATGAACAAAAAAGCTTAATTAGAGTTATTTGAGTAATTACTTTTATCCCAGGCAAAAATGAAAGGCAGCAAACATTGTATGCATGACTCTGATGCCTGATTTCAAGCATTTGTGAATGTTTGTCTTTGAGAATCACACAAAAAGTATCTGACTTAATTTCAAATATTTGTCATGCAGTCATCCTGAATTTCAAGCTCTTGAAAACATTTTGAAACAACGTGCAGATATTGATCCCCTCATCTGACACCTTCTCCTCTGCAGAGGTGACAGGTGTGTAAAATAGTATGTGGAAAAATAACCAGTCTTGTCCACTGTGGTCCAGTTTGCTTTTGGCCTCAGTATTGACTTATCTGCTTCATCACCATCTAAAACTCCTCACAGGAGCTGAAATCAGCATGCAGACCAGATTCAGCAGTGTCCATTTCTTAAAGTGGAGGAAGAATTGAGCTGAGGCAAACACACTCTTACTTAAATGCAATCAATACCACAGAGAGACTTTAATTAAGCTGCTTGTGAGAGATTATTTATCCAAATTATTTCCTAAAGGGTGAACCCCATTCATGCTACAAGTGTTCATTTACTGCAGAAAAGGAAAGCGAGACAAATACACCTCAGTGTCCACAACATTTTTGAGTGGCTGTTAAATGAGAAAAAGCAGGAAAGGGAGGAAGAGGAGTGATAATGGAGGACCCTGCAGCTGCACACTGCGGGTCACATGTGGGTTTTTGTGTGGAGCTGAGAGTCCTCAGCCAAAGAGGGCAGCACCGGAGATAAGAGCGAGCACAAGTCAAAACAAAAGAATATCTGAGAGAAAGAGAGGAGGAGGCTAAATTTAGCTCGGCTTTCTCTCTGTGTGACAGCTGGGGAGGGGAAGAGAGGCAAGTGCGCTGAATGCTGATGGAGATGCTCTTTAAGTTCATGAATGAAGCATGTGCAGCCTGATATTCAGCCTGATATCCCAACAAAAATATCTGAACAGCAAAATCTGAAGTTTTGACCCCACAGCTTCTCTCTCTCTCTTTCTGTGTTTCTGTCAGTGTCAGTGCTCGGCTGTGATCACAGTTTTATGTCTGTCCAGCAGAAGCTCCCCCTCAGATGTTATATTTAGGTGTGGAGCAAAGGTTAGGCCGCTCGTCAACTTTTATGTGAATATTATCACAAGTTATTGCTTTGCAGTTCAGCCAGAAACCCACAGCCGTAACATGTTTGTGAGGCAGTTAATTTCTGCTTCTGAAAGGCCTGCTGCCTGTTTTAAAGCCGTCCATTACTTCTACTCATGTTTTGACGCACTGGTTGTAATCTCTGTTCGTCACTTTGCTGTGAATAAAATCAGACATGAAGGTGTGAAATTATTCAGCAGCATTTTGTTCCTGTTTATTCCAGATCAATAACAGGAACGTCCACACAGCTCTTGGGTCTCAGGCTACAGACTGTACAAACAGAGCTCAGTAGATTCAGCTAGATTCTGGTTTAAATTGAAGTCGTTGGCAGCACTCTTTAGTTGTATGCCACTTCAACAGGACCGTCCAATGTAAAAGAAAAAAAGAACCCAATCTGCTTAAAAATGAAACACCTTAAATGGACCAATAATGCTGATCTGTGTTTATTCCTTTGGGTAAACAACTGTGAATATGCTGATTTTGATTTTATTCCGTTAGTTAGTAGACATGCGCTCGTTTCTTTGCTTCTCATGACAAGAGATTGTGTGGGAACACTCATAAGAACTCACTGGTTCAAACTGGTTGGAGAATGAAACAAGGAGAAGTAAGATGACAACAAAAGCTACTAATCCACACAATCCACACTGAACTTCAATCCCCTTTATTGTGCCATACAGCTAAAATGTCATAGTGGCAGGCTACAGAGGCTACAAATATTAGATCTAAATCCATCATAACCCACGGAGAGACAGAATTCTTATTCCCTTTTACTGTGGAGACATTTGAGCATGTGCAGAACTTGTACCTCCAAGAAAGCAATAATGATACTGAATCATATCATATGTCTGTGGGTTTATTCCTAAAATTCAGGCAAAAACCAGAGTAATAAACATCTTTTTGGAAGACCGTTTTGCTAGTTGATCAAAAAAGTAATTACACAAATTGATGAATATACCTGTCAGGTTCTCAAAGAGGAAGATGATACACCACCACTGTGTGAAATATTGTGTTTTCAGAGAGTCAGTCAGTTACAGCTAGCTGTTGAAAATGATGTCAACTCGACTATTTCTGGTTGAGACGGTCACTCGTTAGTTGCATCCTGCTTTACTTTTTTTGTCAGATTGGCGAGGAGACGCTGATTTGGGTCCAAAGTGTCCAGTCGAGGAAATCAAGATGGTAGGTTTCCAAAAAGCTTTTCAATATTTTAGCTTCAGTAGTGCGTAGCTGGAAGTAGAGCTGTACCATATCAACCTTGTTATTCCTGGTGCTAAAACCTTTACGTTTCAGACACTCACTTTTCTTACGAAGTCAGACAAATTTGAAAGAAGTCTTTGTTTAAAAAAAGAAAAGAAACTGGTTCACGTTTGAGGAAAGGTTTCATCTGATTATATTGGCGGTTAATGCAAAAGCTGTTGTCCCCTAAGTGGATCAATTTCTTCTGGGTTTCTGTGAAAACCACCACCATCTAAAAACTCTTCTCATCTTGTGTAATTTCCCAGCATGTATTAGAGACCACCAGAGAAGCTTTCACAGCCCACACTGTGATGGTGTAAAGTGTAAAGCAGAGTAAGATGATCCCGTCGGCTGCATTAGCTGAGCTGATTGAGTTGTGTTTGATTGGATTGGCGCCGTTGACGCATCATTCTGGAAGGAATAAGAGATGTCCGAGCTGATAACCAAGAGGGGGTTGATCTCTCTCATCCTCTTTCGCTTTATCAACGTCTGAGTGTCTTTGGTCTCCCTCACTCCCTGCTTTTTATCTTATCACCTACTGCTAAAAGATCTGTCTGTCTGAGTTTATTTTAAGGCTGAAGTCTGTAAGATTGTGCTGATTGTCTGTCCTTTCACTCGTCTCAGACTCAGAGTTAAACATGAAAAAAAAAGCCAAACAAACAGGATTTTCAACTGTTTTGATCATGTAAGTAAAACTCAACCAGAAGAGGGTTTCTGGAGCCAATTCTGGTGCAATGATGCAAATCAATGTGAAAACATATTGCACCAAATGTTATCCTCTAGTCATCCTAGCTGCCCCTGCTAGATTCATTCACTGAAGCTGTGGCCTCATTTCAGCCAAATGTATGTACACCAAAACACGTCATATAAGCCCAAGTCAAAAGCATTTAATGTAGTGCACTTGTCAAAGTTATCACTAGATTTTGTGTGCCTGGTCTCTCTACTGACATGCAGTGGGCTGCATACCATGGCAGTGTTGCTGTCTGTCACTCTGTTGCTTTGGTGGAGAGTGCATTAACAGTTTAGCAGTGAAAGACTTGTACCTGGCAGGCAGATTTATCCAACCCTTCAAACTCAAATTGAAACATTTAGTATGTGCCAATTTTTTCCACGTAAAAAACCGAGTGAAACTTTTGTCTTTACTTCTCAGCCAAGCATTGAGTGGAAATAAAACTTCAGGGTGAAATATATTTCATAACTATTTATGAGCCAACAGTAAATCACTTTGATGCTTTGAGGGCACGACAACTGCAGGTTGAATGAGAACATACACAGACATCACTGCAGGATTAACATTCATTTATTCATTTATGTAGGATGGCTTGTTTTGCTGCTTGGTTGGACAGGAATGATTTTGGTTCTTTGCTTTTTGTTTGTTTGAAATTTTTATTTGTCTGAAATGTTGATAGATTTTTATGTTATACTGCACCGAACTTAGTAGTTCAGGGTTGTGCATGCTGCATGTGTTATCTAAAAGAATGGGTGAAATAAAGGTACACCTTTTTTATTAGCTTACTATTGAGAATAAAGAGGGAAAAACAAGTAAAAATAAAAGGAAAAGAAAAGACTTCTAACGAACATAAAACTAGTTGATAAAAACTGTAAAAAAGAAAAAAACTAACTTGTAAGTGGCCTATACTGACTTCTTTGTTGAAAATGCCATTTCTTTATTTTCTAACTAAAAAAAGACTTTGAAGACTTTCTTTGATATTGATTTGTATTGTATTTTTGTAACAAAACAAATACACAACTCTATTTATACAGCTCTTGTCATAGAAAACAGCATGCTTTTTAAAAAGAAAAGTTGACAGCAATATTCAAAATAAAAGATTTTGAAATTAAAATAAAGAAATCTTTTAATTAAAGGTAATTAAAAGATTTAAGATACAGTAAAATAATTGTAAGTTGTTAGAGTAAAATCAGTAAGATAGACAGATGTAATTAAAATCAGTTAAGAGAAGAAAAAAAAAACAATAAAAACTAAACAAACAAACAAACAAAAAAAGGTCCAGGCATAAGCCACGCCCACTTTTGGCCTCTTTAACTTCAGCCATGAATTATTTTTTTGGGTTAAAAAGGTGCAAATATAGAAAATGATGCAGGACTCAGATCATTAACTATCTTTTTTGTTAAAGTGGGAATATTTATTTATTTATTTTCCCCAGGTGTGACTTCTATGTTCTGTTGGCGTCTCTAATAATGGGTGGAGAGCAGAGCCATGCGAGAGAGGAGAAAGAGGAGGAGACTGAAAAACAACAAGAACCTGCAAACACCCAGCGCTCAGAGTCTACTGAAGACTCTGCTGAAGGTAAAATGAGATTTAGAGACCATGTGAGGAAAAGAGAGGACGGATTTGGCAAAACAGTGTTAACACGGATGAGTTATTGACCCGGAAAGACCTGATCTGTGAATATAATCCCAGTACTTGTGACCTGAATCAGGACTCCTAAAATCTTAACAAAGTTTTCTGGGAAGGATTTATTTATTTTCACATCTTTGTATTTGTCTGTGGAAATTACAAAGTGAACTTTTTCCTGCTTAAAAATGTCCTCAGGATGTTGAGAAATCGTTCTGGGGTTGATAAACTTTATAAGACTAAGGGTTAGGGGAGAGCAGAGCCATGAGACAGAGGAGAAGGAAAAGGATTCGAGCTAAAAGAAAACACTTAAATCTGCTAAATCTGCAGCAGCTATAACAACACAAACACTTTCATATTCTTTTACTTTAGGATTGCATTTAGATGCAGGATATAATGACACCTTTTTACAAGAACGGAGTATGAAACATGAATCAAACTGTACAAACTCATCTGTTAAAAAAAGCATTGCACAATCAAAAAACAACTGACTATAAGTGAGCTGTTTTTTTTTTCATCAGGATGGAGTTTCATGAGTGTAAATTTATGTATAGCGGTCATCTTGAACCCTTCGTGAGCCCAGAAGAAAACTGTCAATGCACATGTTGTCTTCATGCAAATTTATGAATTTTGATGATATATTTCACCCCCGCAGACACCCTGGGGGAGCTGCCCCAGTGCCAGATGGGAAGCAGAAAGGTGGACAACATGTGCTTCATGATCTCGTGCACTAACTGGTACTGAACTGATCTGAATTTAAAGGGAAAATAGACACTGAAAGGATTTCTTGGCAGGATGCTGCATGTTTGAACTCAAGGAAAAGATGCCATCAACAAACTCTGATGCGCCCAAGTCTACTTTGGAAAATCCCAGAGTGCTGGTGAATGGTTGGGCGTTGAATAAAGACTTGTTAAACGTTGACTGTTAAACAGATTGAAGCTGAAGTAGAGGAACTTGCTCGACCTCTGTTTCTGTACTGACAATAAACCAAACAGTATGAAAATAAAATGTTCTGTGAAATGAATCCGAGTCTCTTATTCAGTTTTACTTTTAAAATAAAGACTGTTGATTCAGTTGAACGTCTGTAAACTAAAGAGAAAATAAATTGTAAGCCTAATCGGTCTATTGAAACCACATTCCCATAAAAGCTCCTCCCTGTACAATCCTGTTAAAGTATTTCATCATGACCTTTTGTTGTCTCTCTAAACAGGACTGACCTGTTTCAGGTGTCAGAGACTGTCTTTGATTCAAATGCAGTCCAAGGTAGTGACCCTGTAAGAACCTGCAATGAGAGAGTGTGGGAAAATCCTGAAGAAATTATAGCATGGACAAAGGTATCAAAGGTTTTGAAGCTACAATGTTTACGTCACAGCAAAGATAAAAAAGGACCAAACTCAAAGAAAAGTGGAAATAGTGTGCTGCTGTCTTCAGTTGTTGTAGAAATCTTCTCTGACTGCGGTTTAAAACCAAGGTCTACTCTTCTTTAGAGATCACCTCCTGTCACCTACAGACTGTAGAAAACATGGACAGTCTCTTTAATAAGACGCCATAACATGAACAAAGACTTCATGAAATTCAAAGTTTTCATGACTTAAAAGACAATGAAAGCAAAAATATTCCCTGAAACATAAAATATTTCATTTGATGCACACATTCATGTCACAAAATATTGATTGATAAACCACAATAACCTTTCAACAAACTCCAGGAAAGTCCCAAAGATGTTCGTGAAATGCTCTCTTTTGAATTTTTGGGACTATTTTCAAATTATGTGAAATATTTTGTATTTTGCGAACTGCACCATTAAACTTCATGTATAGCGCTGAATAAGCAGTTTGGATTGAAACACACCCTTCATACGCATACCAACACCCAGCAGAGGTGGTTTGACAACACTCCACCCATTACCTGAGTCACCTGAGGAACACCAATACAGACAGAGAGACAGACGGATAAAAAAAAATCAGACGAGATTCATTTTTAGATACAACTTTGAATTTCCACTCAGTCATATCAACCACAGGAGGAGGAAAGTGTGAAACTGCGACACTCAGGCTTCAACCTGCTGACTTTTTCACCACTCAAGGTAAGCCTGAATAAACAGAGTCACATTAAAGGTGGATTTCAGTGAAGTTTGTAGAGAAGGGAGGGGTGCTGTGACTGGATTCACTTAAAGTCTGCTGTCTTTTCAGCTTCATTCAGGGGCTGCATGGCTTCCAAACTAGTGGAGGGCCTTTGCTGTCCAGTCTGCACCAACATCTACACAGAACCTGTGATTCTGTCATGTAGTCACAGCTTCTGCAAAGGCTGTCTACAACGCTGGTGGACACTGAAGGATACACTTGCATGTCCGGTTTGTAGGAGAAGATCATCAAAGGATCACCCAAAAGTAAACCTGGCCCTAATGAACCTGTGTGAGACCTTTTTGTCGGAGAGAGATGCAGAAGATCTCTGCAGTCTGCACTCTGAGAAACTCAAACTCGTCTGTCTGGACCATCAGCAGCCGGTGTGTCTCATCTGCAAAGATTCAGAAATACATGCAAATCACACCTTCAGACCCATCAATGAAGCTGCTGAACAACACAAGAAGAAACTTCAGGAAACCGTGAAGCCGTTAACAGAGAAGTTGGAGGTTTTTAAAGGACTTAAAGGGGATTTTGTTCAGGCAGAACAACACATCAAAACTCAGGCTCAGTGCACAGAGATGAGGATAAAGGAGGAGTTTAGGAAGTTTCACCATTTTTTGATAATGGAAGAGGAGGCCAGACTGGCTGCTCTGAGGAGGGAAGAGGAGCAGAAGAGTCAGAGGATGAAGGAGGAGATTTCAGCTCTGAGCAGAGAGATAGATGATCTTTCAGACACAGTCACAGCTGCAGAGGACCAGCTGAGAGCTGAAGACATCCCATTCTTAAAAAACTACAAATCTGCAGTGGAAAGAGTCCAGCAGCGCCCCCCTCTGAAGGATCCACAGCTGCCCATAGGAGCTCTGATAGACCAGGCCAAACACCTGGGCAACCTGGGCGTCAAGATCTGGACCAGGATGAAGGATTTACTTTCCTACAGTCCTGTGATTCTGGATCCAAACACTTCTCACCCAAACCTCACCCTGTCTGATGATTTGACCTGCGTAAGTCTAGAAGAAGAAGAAAAGCAGCATCCTGATAATCCAGAGAGGTTTGACCTTCTTGTGTCTGTCGTGGGCTCTGAGGGCTTTGACTCAGGGACCCACAGCTGGGATGTCTACGTTGGAGACAGCATAAATTGGACTCTGGGCGTGATCGCAGAATCCTTTAAAAGAAAGGGAGATGTGCTGACCGGACACTGGAGGATAGGACTTGGTTCTGGTCAATACTCAGTCAGGTCATCACCAAATCCAGAAATTGTTATTATGGTCCAAGGGAAGCTCCAAAGGGTCCGAGTCAGTCTGGACTGGGACAGGGGAACGCTCTCTTTCTCTGATCCTGATGGGAACAGACTCATTCATACTTTTAAATACCGCTTTACAGAGAGGCTGTTTCCATTCTTTAACACTGAGGATAAACTCCCTCTCAAGATCCTACAGCTGAAAATGGGTGTGAAAATAAACAAGAGCAGCTTATGAGTGACACAGACATCCATGGGTTACCGCAGTTTCATCACTGATCAGACTGGTTTAGTTGGACTGTAATCAGAACCTTAGAATCAGTCAAAACGGTGAGAGGCTCTAATACGAGACCTAATGGGATGATTTTTATATCACTAAGCAGGGTTTGAATGGCACTAACATCGTTGATGCTAATGACTTTGTGTTATTTGATAAATGAGTTATCTTATTATGACCTTTTCCTTTCCAAATTTTCTCTTCTCCTTTCATCCATCGATTTCACAACATGTCTATCTAAACTCTGAGAGTGTTTTTCTGGGCTCAAATTTATCTCACTTAACCTTTGACTTTTGAAGGGTTGGAAGGTGAAACTACAGGCCCTGTCTCACACTCACTGACTTTGAGGTCTGCTATTTAAGGCCCAGCATAGACAAGCTCCACCTTATGTTTCTAAACTTTTATCCCCTTATGTACCAAGATGCAGTCAGACTTCCTCTGACACTGGCTGTTCCAAGGTCCAGGTTGAAAACCAAAGGAGACAGGCTTTTGTTGTGAGAGCACCTGGACTCTGGAACAGCCTACTGTAGGAGATCAGACCTGCAGAGTCAATCCTTAAGACACATTTCTTTTACAGAAAAGCTTTTATTTTGTGTTTTTTACATTGTACTATTATTGACTTTGTTTTTACTTGGGAGTATGCTTTATATGTTACTTTTGTTTTATCTTTGGGTTTTATTGCAACTGTGAAGCACTGTTTTGAAAAGTCTAATTTCCGACATAATCAGTCAAACTGGGGAAAAGCAAGACAAGGGTTGAGATATTACTTCATAGACCTGATTAATTACCCATATACTGTATATGTCATCATCTATCTGAAATGATATTAAAGTTTATGATTTATCACAAGCTCTGGGACCATAACTTCTTTGGAGAAGACATTAGCCATGTTTACATGGGCACAAGTGATCGGAATAAAGGCCCAGTCAGAATAAAAATGCGTCATGTAAACTTGTTGATTGTAAGATTCTGATCCAATTCGGCTCAATCGGAAAGAAATTGTATTCCGATCGAGAAGGGTGGTGTATACCGATCGTTATTAGGAAATGCGTCCATGTAAACACTTATTACGAACTTGACTCTTTTACCTGACTCTCTTACCTTACTCTTCACTCTTTAGCCTTTGGTTTATTTATTCAGGCCAGTACAGGAGGTTTTATTATTTACACTCTGACATAAAACATAAATCTAGTCCTCCGATAACACAACAAGGTACAGCGTAATGATGTCACACAGTCGAACCTTTGACAGAACAGTAAAATAAGTAAGCAAGAGCACCACTGAGTGACAACATTTAACGGGGGGGATCCTGAATTGGATGAAGTTAGCCACTACCGCGTTTGTCGGTTTGTTGACAGCACCGGCGTAAATAAAACTCTTCTACTGTTGTTTTAGCGAACAACTCTGCACATGTCCAAATGCTTCCAATCCGAATAAAATTTGGTGCATGTAAATGCACGTCATGACCAGATTATTTGATTTTGCACCCATATAAACAGTGGATTCAGATTTTCTGATCAGACCAAGAAATTTTGCACATTTCTACGTTGGGTTTTGGTTGCTTTATCACCTACATTGACAAACTATGCTTTTATTTTGCATAAGTATTTTGAAAATGGGGCTGTGGATATATATGCTGGTTCGGTTTCAGACAGGTTCAGATTGTTGCTAGTTTACGTGACCACAGAGGATTCCAATCTGGAGGAGACAATGATAAGACAAAATTGTTTTATGTGGACCATGGGACATCTTTTCTCCACTGAACAGCTTATCCATCACCCTAAATAATGAACAATGTATTGCTGTGACAGGCTGAGTTAGTTGAGGGGCACAGAGTGTCCGTTTTGAAAGAAGTGCAACACAGGTACAGATCCACTCTGCTTCTGTGCTCTTTCCTCCTTTTTGTTCTTAAACTTTCCTGATGTGTGTTGATAACAAAGATATAACCAGCTACCAAGAGACATCACTTGAATGTCTGGCATTTGCTGTTTTTGATAAAGGTTGAAGAGCAACATTTATCCCAAATTTAACTGGTGAAGAATGACTAAAGTATGACTCAAACCAAAAAGCTATTTTTCTCCAAAGACTGAGATTAAATGGAAAATAGCTGCCAAGATCAACACAACTCTGTGTAAAGAAAAGGCCCAAAACACAACGATAGACAAATATTTCATATTAATTACGTTTCTGGGTAAACATCCTCAGGCTCTATGAAAAGAAAAAGTTGAAAATTGAATTAGAGAGGAAGACGTCTCTCATGTAGTCTCCAAATGACGACATTGAGGACTGTTGGAAAGCATCGGTATCTACAGAGCTGCTCTGTCCAGTCCTATTGCTGGACAGGTGGCTGCACATATTGCCTATCACCAGAGAGAGGGCCATTATGTCCCAAAATGAGTATTTCAGCAAAATACACCAGGCAGATTTATTATGCACATCTGTTAGATTTACAGTGTGCAGCACATAATCTCACTGATGCCCCCAAACTACTAAAAGATGTTCAGAAATTCACCATGTATCACCGCTGAAGAAATTGAGCAAGATTCAATTGCACACTCAAATAATTTTTTACTAATTACAACTTTCTTTAGATTTCTTTTTGTCTTTTTTTCCCCAAAGAGTAGAGAACTGGCAGAAAGAGTGGGGGATGATGTGGCGGAGAACTGGAATCCAACCAGTGCTTGCTGCAGCCTCTGTTCTTTGGATACACAAGACGTACTCTGCCTGTTTAATTGGAAATTCACCAAGAAAGTAGTCTAAAGGTAAGAAGAGCCTTTTTAAAACATAAGGAGACCCCCCCAGTGACACATGATGGACAGACTATTAATCAGTTTATGAAAATGATGATTAATGTGTGTCAACATCTCTTTCTTGCGTAACAAAGACAAAGCAATGACAGGCTAAAATGTCACAACTGGTAACAAAAACTCTGGCAAACACAGATACAGTGAAGAAATCAAAGAGAAAAATAAAGCCACAGTTGTAACAGATTGTTTTGTTTTTTAACTTAGTTCAGCATCATGTTGACAGTCTATGAAAGTAAAATATTGCAGATTTAAACACTTGGTACAAACTTTAAGTCCTGATTGATTAATTAAATAATTTGAATTAATTGAATTGAAGGCAAGGGAGGGTTTTAATTTAGAATCTGACTGCTAGATATTTCTAAATATTCCCATTTTCAAACTAAATAATAAATAAAAATCATAAATATGGTAATTACAGGGTAAGTCAGAGGTGATGGGTGAGATTTTACCCATAAAATCTGCGACGCTTATTCACAATGAGCACCGACCTCCATAACTTCTACAGGAAACACAAGTCACTCTGCAACTCAGAATATGTCTATCATATCTGTCATATGTCTATCTATGTCTGTCTTTATTTTCCTGAGCCAAGACTCCCACAAGACTTTTTGTTGTACTGCGTGACTAAATAATTCATGCGTCATCCACTCAATGAAAAACACTCTTAGACAATGAAGTTATCACTTTTATTGACATTTCATTGTTAACAGAACATGGTGTTATTGATATATAATTGGCGTGGGACAGTAAAACAAAATGTAGAAAAGAAAAAAAAAACTCCTTTCCAGTCGTGTTAGCTTTTAAATAATCAAACTTTGTCTCTTTAGAAATCAAACTTGAGTCACAGAATAATCTTCAAGTAAATAACGTAAACATGCCTATCCAGCATAATAAGCATCGTCATAAAAATGGTTTAACATGATGTGCAAAGAATGATGACTTTCATCTTAAATAAGACAGAGAAATAAAAATACAAAACTTTCCAAAAGCTTCTGTTGGTTTTTCTATTTACATCAGCTGATTTTTGATATCTGACTGAAAAGGACTACATCAGAGCTCTATAAAAAAAGCCACAAAAGAAAAAGGTGCATCATTTTGCATGTAAAGAGGTGAGCCAAGGTCAGATTTTTTTCGTTTTGATTTTATAATCAACCCATTTAGTCAAAAAACCCAAATCCAAACAAAGTCATAAGGTATTTACAGAAAACTCTTTTTTTTTTCTTTATAAGAAAAACTAACAGAATTGAATCTCTCTTAAAGCTATGTCTGATAAAATCTCCCTACAAGTAGTAGTAGTAGTAGTAGATGTGATAATATCCAAAGAACTTTAATATAACTTGTTACTTAAAAAGTCTTCCCAGACTACTTCTGATATGTTTTTATTCTTCTACGTATATTTTTAAGAAAAGAGAACGTTAGAAACTAAAGGCAACAACAGGCAAGTTAAAGGAAGACTTAGCCACATGATGCCACACTCCAAACTTGCTGTTGTAAGAGGTGGGTTTATATTTCTCAGATATGATACTGTTAAAGCTGTGAAAGTTTGAGTTACAAAAGCTTTTCTGGATAAAATATAAGACTGCGTGGACGAAAGAACCACTTTAAACAAACCCCTGGATACTTTTAAAGGAGTTTAAAATGGCAAACCTGCTTTAATTTTGTTTTTAATGACCTCTTTGATCACCCCTGTTTGGAAGTGGCAATATCAGATAACTAAGTCTACCTTTAAAGGCAACTCACTGTTGTCCAAAGCCACCAGAACATCACCAGACCTGGGACAAAATGATTTCAAGCTGAGGACACCAAAAAGCTGAAGGAGATCAGCTCGTCTGGCTACTTGTCTGAGGAAACTGAGGCTGAACTCTCCCTGGAGCTTCTCTTTTTATTCTAAGTGTCACTTATTTATTTCTCTTTTTGATCCTGATGTGTCTGCCTGTAACAGAGGTGCCCAAACTCCTTTCTCTGTCTCTTTAAGTGACAGTAGATGCACAGGAAGTGGAGTAAAGTGGCTAAAGAGGAGGGTCATGAAACCAAGAAAGGATAGATTGAGCTCTGGCAGGTGTATGAAGACACATCCTGAGGTGTAAGTCAAGTCCCTTCCAGCAGCAGTTTGTCCCAGGTCTGCATACAATAACCATAAAAGAGGCAAATTTCAGAGGACCCTTTGCCCTCTGTGATAAAAACAGAAACTCTCTGATAAATAAGCTTCAAACAGAAGAGCTGTGGACCACACTGAGTCCACTATGTGTTTTTAAAGTCTCATGTACATATATTTGTCTTTATGTGTGTTCCTTAAGTAGTATGAATAGGAGACAATAAATCACTACAGTATGTTTTCTTCAAGTACCTTCTTCCATTTCCACAAACAGACATCTGCTGAATACACCCTACTTTTGTAAACTTCTATTCTGTAAATCTCTGTAAATATATACACAGTTTCAGACTTTCCCTCATCCTAGATACAGGGGGTGGCGTCTCTTTTTTTTTAGATAAAACATGTTGGAAAAGATTGTTTCACCTCCTCACCACCCCCTTTGTGAAAATCCAGCATATTTCCATCCATTGATTAAGGTTAATTCTGGTGTTACAAAACTTGGACCCTGTCTTTCTCAACATATCTTGGGGTCTAAATAGATACAAGAAGTTCCGGGATTGTTCAGGTAGATTGCACTAGCCGGAAGCTGCAAAAAGACTGTAATGGCAGCGATGTATTGAAATAAGCCTGCCAAACTTAAGCAGCAACCCCCATTGTTGAAAAATGAAGCCAATGGTGTAAGTTAACATAGCATGTAAGGTGTCATAGATGAGTTAGGTGATGTAACTAGAATTGAATTATTGATGCATTTCTACCTCTGGCAACAAGCTCTCTTTCAGTGCTTAACTACCTGGTAATTTCCTGGTTAATCAGTCATGGAAGTGGCCAAAGGGGTGTATGACGAACCCTTTAAAAACATCACTTTTACAGCTCTGTACCTTTTCTTAAGATGTAACAATTTCATCTTTTGTTATTCCTTTCTTCGCCTGTCAAGATTTTGTTTGTTACAGCAACACATTTATGCTGTTCAACTTTCATCTCAAAGCCCAGCCTGAAACTCTTGAACATGTACAGAATGCTAAGGCCAGTTTTAGTACAACAGAGCTGCAGAGATGGAAGAGGTAATTGATCCCCAACCATCCTCAACCAACCAAAGTTCAATTTAGTGCAATTTCAGTCAGACTAACATTTTCATGTGTTTTTTTTAAGTCCAGTTTCAGCTGGACTGATGCAATAATATATACATTTTTAAAATCTTATTTAGAGTGTTACTTCAATTAGTTAACTCTAATGATTAAAGCAGTTTGCTCTCACTCAGGGGATGACTGATTTAACAGGACTGCAAAAGGTTAAATGGCTGGACAGTTACACTTTACCTGTTAGACAATAAAGAGTGTAGTTAAGACAAAGTGTGCTACATCGTCAACAGCCATGCCCAGGACTTGGATTACCGTAGTGACAGATGAGATTTGTGTTGTGCTGTCCAAAGATTTGCCTAGTTGGATGCAGGGACAGGCACATGTCAGGCTTGGGTCTTCATTCATAGTGCTTAATAACAAACTGCACCCGCCTGGCTAGGTAGGTAGTGTACCAAGTAGTGGTCAAACACTACACAACGCATCAGTTCAAACTTTAAAACTAGCTGTAAGACATTCTATGTTGACAAGTTGTTGCCTAGCAATGTCACTGGGGGGCATCAGTTTTTTTCTGACTTGAGTGGTGTTCCCGCTGTGGATGTGTACTTGTATCAAAGCTCCTTTTGACCCTTAAGTTACTATTAAGTTCAGATTGTAGCTGTTTGTAATCAGGCTATGGTGCCAACTCCACCACTAAAGTCAGCATTCCCAATGTGGTGACCACCATCTTTGAGCTTCAGGAAACAATGGGCGATGTAACTGAAACTGACAATGATTCTGAGTCTACAGCGCAATTGAAGGACATCTAAAATGCTGCGTTTTTGCCACTGACAGGTTTAGATAAACATTTGATGAGCCCAACTACAACACGGAGAGGGTCCCTTTGAGATATATATATATATTTTAAAAAACAGTCAGACACAACCAGTAAATAGAGAACTGAATGACAGAAGACTATGGTTTAGGGCCTTGTTTTGTGGCTGCTGGTTGAAGCAATCCCCCTGGAGAAATGTCTAACACATTTTGGGACTTTTTATTATTTAGACCCCAAAATACATTAAAAATGAGACCCAACAAAAATACCAACATTCTCCTCTAAGTACTGCTAACCACATGACAGGTCTAACTCCACAAAGTGTCCTTTTATAAAACTGGTGTACCTTGATGTGGATGATGTGACACCAAGAATCATTCACTGTCAAATAATCACAAAGGCAGTGGGAGCCTCGACTGCAAAACAAATATAAAAAACAACAACTAGTAACACTGAGCTTTAACACCCAGAAACAAAGCTGTAAAACTCAGTACAGTGAACCGCATAAGAAGTGCTCTCCCCTCTTTAAAACTTACACTGCCTAAGTGCCATGAAGCAAGGCACTTAATCCCAGTGACTCCAACGTATAAGAAGATGACTGTCAGTTTAGCGTGGACATCTGCTGTTTAACTCGCTGCAAGTACCCAAAAGCAGCTGTAAACCACCTAATATACCCTCTGATATTAACGTTATGAATGAGCACCAGGAGCAGCAATGGCGGTAAGAGTGAGTGAAATAAATTCGGGCATATGTGTGGCAGTAGGATGTGTGGCTAACCCCTCGTTAGCGCAGTGAAAGGTTACCCCCCTTCGGGGATTAAACGCAGAGAGAAAGCTACAGCTTCTCTTTGTCTCTCTTGTTAAATCACGAAGAGCAACAAAACAGCTGATGACAAACCTGCAACGCTACACGACTAGCCCGGAGCTCTACTATTTACAAAGTGTGCACTGATGTCAAGTCGAGACATGGCACAGCTGAAAACCACTGTAACAGGAACAAAGAGCTCCTAATATTTACCCTCTTCTAGCCTGTTTTGCCTTTGAGCAGCACAGAGGCAGAAACCATGGATTGTTTTTTTTCATTTATAGAAGTTTCAGCTGAGAAATGATAAAAATGAAGTTAGCTTCAAATGTAGTGTTCTCTTCAGCTAACCAAGAAAGACAACAAACTAAAACTGAACACAGTGTTTGACCATTAACAGTCATAAAAATTATGTCCTCACTGCAATTGGCTACTGTATTTAACACTTAATCTCATATTTGAGACAAGTTTTAGTGAACAAACAAGCTAATTTGCATTCCCTGCTAATGCACACGATCTTACATTTACTCCAAAAGTGTCCGAGTTTTTAGCTGATATCTGTTGAATCCCAAAATGATTGTATTTCTACTGGTAATCATCATGTCATATGTATACCCAAAAGTTCATACTTTAAAGACTACAACCGAAGAAATTAATCAAACGATTGTCAAGATACAAGTGCATTTAAAATTTTGATGAGCTAACTTTATTACAAAGTTATTTTTCAAAGTAAATTAATGTTGGCTCCAGCTGTGAGTATATTCAATAGGTGTGTGTAGCTTCTTGGTTTCCAAAGTTAAACCGATGCATTAGCACCTTTAACCTGCACTGTATCTAACGGCCAACAGGGGGCACCTATGTGGTTGCAAAAAGAAGTCAATTTGGAAAAAACTTTCAGATCAAAGCCTTGGACTTGAAATGTGGCATATAAGACTATGTACTGTTAGTCTAAGATCTAATTAGTTGGTTTAATTAGTAAGTTTGGGTTAAATGTACGACAAGGCAGGGTATACTTTTGTGCACGATAAGTGTAAATGCAGCTCCTCAAGAGTCCATTCGAGGCTCTCATAGTGGACACTCAAGGAACTGGGTGGGCTTGTTTCAGCTGCTTCAGGGTGGTTTTGCCAAGGCCTTGGCGCCACCTTCTTCGTGTGTTTCCCCAAAAGTTATTCAGAGTTGGTGTTTCTAATATGGCGACCACTATCTTTCGGCTTTGTAATGCCAATGGACTTCACTGCAGTAGCTAGGTTCATGTTCAATGGAATAAATGGTGCAGAGTTGTAACAAAGCATACCAACTCTGATTGCTCTATATTCAGTCTTGGTGACTACGAGCCAAGATGGCGATGACCACACTGGAGGCTGTAATGCAGTAATTGGAAACCATTGTTGATATTGTGGCAATGTCCACTCGTGCAGTAAATGCAGCAATGGTTCAAGCTTCTCCAGCTGAGACAATGACTACTTTTTTATCTTGTAAGTTTAAAAATGGATGTTATTGTGATGGCGGATAGTTGGTTGGAAACTTTCCATACTTTAAGTCAAACAAACTTATATTTCAGCTTTAAATCTCGCAGTTTTGTCTTGATCCCACTCAAGCTGTATAAACACAGAGAAAAACATGCTTGGCCAGATAGGCAATTTTCTTTGGATAGACATTCCTATTTTGACAAACCTCCCAGCAGACAGTGTGTGCTCGGCATATAGGCTTCAAGGTAAGAGGAGCAGGATGTCTTGTTCTGTGTTTATTGTACACCCCCAAGTACAAATATACGTTTTTTTTTTTTTTTCCGACTGAGTCAGAATAGCGCTGTGGGGTATTGAACGACATCGATTTGTGCTGAATGCTGCATGCGCTGAATTGCTCTCGACAGCAGCAAGTAATTGCAAGGATATGCAGCGAAAACACATTCAATTACTGCAGGACAGAGAGCTCGGTGAACAGGGTACAGAGCGGAGCCAATGAGAACAAGAACAAGGAGAGAGGCAGACAGGGAGATGGATGTACAGAGGCAGCCATAATGTACCCTTTAAATGTAAAGTAGCCTTGAGAGTGATGTGGAAAGATGGGATGCACCCTATTGCATTATTGATGTGCAGTTGTGTGTTGGTGAATATATGGAAAGAGTACATACAGAGCAACTCTCTAAAGCTTTTCAGGAATGAGATAAAATAAAGAAGTTGTTCGCCTGATGTTGATGTGTTTCTGTATTTTACGCGAGTTTTCTAATCTCTGCTCTTATTTATTTCTCACCCTGAAGAGAGGTATTAAAGTTGTTCGCTGAAAATCACCAGTGCTATAAACAATGACTCAGCTGGGAAGTCCCCACATGCCTGCAACAGTGATTTCTAGCATGGGGTGGGAGGTCATGGATGGGGGAATCTAAACTCCCACTGGAGAGGGGATCGGCTTTAGAATGACTCAGACTGGAGTTAACGACTTCTAAATGAGCAATTTGTGAATTAAAATAAATCATGCTTAGCTGGAACTGCAGTGCGGCGGTTTTAGAAAGCATTGTGAGGATTTGAGAGTTGAATACGATGAGTCATTTCTACCTATTTGTGTCGCATCACTTCCCTCGCATCTTCTTTAAAAGATAAATCCTCCCATCAAGTTTGAACTAAAGGACTTGACATTTCTGCGTCTTATAAATAGCTGCTGTTAAAGATGTTCAAACTCCCATGAGATATTGTTCAACATAACTTTAAACTTAACAGAGCTTGTACAATTTAATGTACGAGCCAGAAGTACAGAGATGGAGAAATTACCAGACTATTTCTGAAGGGAGTAAAACCAATCTTTATTCTATGTTTCCGATTAATTGGTGAAGTCCACACTAATGTTTTAAGAAAAGAAGTTCTACACTAACTAATTTCCTTGTTGTTTAAACAGGAACTTAAATCTTGGCTACTCAATTGGTCCAAAAGTGAGAGAACAGCCAAAACTGAGCACAATTTAGTTAATTTAGTTAAAGTTTAAATAAATAAATTACCCTAAATCCCTAAAATAAACCTCAAATATGCATAAAACTTTCGAATGTCATTCCTGTTAAGCCATTCAATGACTCAGAGTTATAAGACATAAAATTGATCGTAAACAAAACTGGTAAAAATGACACTCAGTGCTTGTATCAACCCTTTTCACAGTTCTGGACTTATGTAAATATCATCTAAAGCTTAGGTACTGCTCAAGATCCAATGGTAATCATAAATGTGGTCCCCCAGGGCTCCATTTTCTGGCCTTTTCTGTTTAAAATATAGACTCTTCCATCAGTCATCCAATCAAAGCAACTTAGTATCTTAGGATTTGTCGATGTCGCACCACATATGTTAGCCTCAGATGTGCCCTAAGAATGCTGTTGTTGATTTGTAGAGCACATAATAGCCAAAATTTGAGATCTGCTGCTCTGCAAGAAAGAGTCAAAATTCCTTCGATGGTCTTGAGTCCTACCTCCAGATTCAAAACTACACCTGGCAAAGCACGGTTCATTTTTTATGCTCTACAGATGCTGAAACAAATATTTTTTGACCTCCTTTTCAGACCACACCAAAAACATCTGTGTTTAACTCTGATGCTTCTATGGATGCCTCAAATGGCTAACAAATAGTACTTTGGATTACCATGCTTTGCAAATGAACTTGAATTGCCTCATAGTATGTTTAGAAATCCCTCTAGAAGTAAAACTTTAACTTTAAACACAACGAGAAATCTCCAGCCTTTTGAAAAAACTAATGGCCAATGTCAGCTCTTTTAGTCTGAAGCTGTTACAAAAGCAGGCACACATAGAGGGAGACGGGAGAAAGAGCAGCACAGATGGACAGAGGAGAGGTGAAAAGGGGAGAACTGGACAACAGAAAGAGCAACATGACTGTGAGAGGGGAGGCCGGACGGATGGGAGAATTACAAGAGGACAGGGAGAAATAACAGAGGGAGGACAGTAGGATTAAAGCGAGGGATGTGAAGGGCGAGTAGCCTCTATTAGAGCTTTGTGAACAGAAGTACTTCATTAGGCTTGGTTGATGTCACTGTGCTACAGCCAGCATACTAATACAGACCCACATAAATCCTCTGTGCATCCAACCGTCCTCATTTGTCTATTCATATCCTGTCTGTCCCTTCACTTTTCCTTCTATTTCCCTCTTTTGTACTTTTCCGGTTATTTCACATCCTCAGAAGAGCATTGAGAAAATGGAAAGTTCAATTACTAAAAGTCAGTCTCAAAGAACAAACTAAATACTTGAGTAATTGGCTGCTGCTGATTAAATAGCAAAAAAAACTGCACTCAGTAATGTTCCTCTGACCAAAACTTTTAGAAACTTACCAAGACACATAAGAACAAAGTGTAAGAGAAACATCTAGTTCAACACTGTGGTTATTAAAACACTGTTTATTTCTCTGGTGGATTAAAAGTTTGGATACCCTCGTCAGCAGCTGTGTGAGCTTTTAAATCCAGCTGGGTTTCCACCCCAGTGATGGCGACTACGCAAGATGGCAACACACAACCTGCTTGCCAGAGTCATCGATGAAGCCCTGATCATTAATTCAGTTGGGATGGTAGATGAGCTCGCCTCCATGTTGCATAACGTCTGACAAAAGGCTCAATTAAAATGCAAACAATTTTATTTTAATCATGACAGAAAATATTTTGCACACTCACTGTAGAATCTCATGGAAAGTATGAGCTCACTGTTTAATAATCTTTGGGATCTGCAACTGAATCAACGGTAACCCGTGTTGCCCTTGAGATCCTAAAAATTTGAGGGCTTTTACACTTGCAAGTAACCTGCATTTTCAAGTTTAAAAGTAAAAATAAAATCCCTTTTTTGTTAGTTTGCCTTTTACCTAAGTCTTGAATTGTAGCAGCTTCACAGATTCAAATGATGTTTTGTGTGGCCTCTTAAACATGAGATCATGGAGTGTTACATGCAGACGACTGGCAATCCTACATCCTACAATCCACACTAAAACCCATCAGACACAGCTGTATGTCTACAGACATATTTGTTTGAGGAGCTGAGGGAGGTTGGTGGTGATGAAGGTGTTTTTTTTTAATGTTAGGGTGGAAAAAGAGAGAAAAAGGTCCTCTTCAACAATTTAAAATCATCAGACAACTTTGAAAATAAACCAAACTAAATCAGTGATCCACGTAGAGATCCTTGGTTTTCTTTTTGTTATGGCCTTTCTACCTAAGATATTCTTCAAGTTTGATATTTTTAACAATTTCTTTTCTGTTTTTTTTTTCATGAATTTTTATTTGTCTTAATAACTGAAGTAGTTCAAGTGTACAAGCTGTTGTAGGAACAGACTTGGAGGTGGTTTGTGGCTTTAAGGAGCATATTCTTCCTGCTCCAGATCCTCTTTCTGTATTTTTTTTTTCTTTCCGCTGAGAAGGAGAGTTGTGTTGAAGGTCCCAAAAGAAGTAGTAAAAGTTCAGTATCGATCTTAAGACCCCAATTCACCAAGCCAGAGAAGTTGTCAGCAAATGAGGTGTCATAAGACTTACACTCTGCTGTTTATCTGTCTGTAGCCAGTCATATCCGCCTTGAGTCCATGAATTTTTTTTTTACTAGCTGTCCTCAGCCATGTTTGTTTTAAGATCTCTCTCCAGCTGGCGAATTGAAAAAAAAAAAAAAAAAAGAAAATAAAAAAAACAGCGTCCTTTTCTGTTGTATACTGAAGTGCTTTTGTCACAAGACAGACCCTCCCTCTTGCACAGACACACAAACACTCTGAGGCAACGTCTAAAACTACTTTGCAGAGTATTTTAATTGTGTGCCTTTTTATTTCTAGCTAGCACATTTACTTATCTTTCAGCGTTGATCTTCCATTGGTCGCTAGCCAGCAACACATCAACTGCTTGATCACCTTTTTATCCACAACCTTTGACCTTTCAAAGGAGCTTGTCCTGTCATACCCACTCCTGCACAGGGTATTTGTAGTAGTGTGGCGTCATGGTGTTCTGCTGCACTCCTTTGTTTTTAAACTGGAAAATCGTGTACACCAACACCAGGATGCACAGTGACAGGATGCAGGGGATCACCACGGCGATGGCATTGACTGTCGTTGGAACGTCGTTGATGGTCACCATGATATCCACGTCGTCAAGAGGCAGCTGGCGGTCGCCGCGGTTACCCTTGCTGCCGGAGCGCTCCATGTCAGACTGATCGCAGCCCATCCAGTCGCGCAGGATGGATTTGGGGTAACCTGGTTCCACCGTCAGCTTCTGGTTGTCAAACTTCCAGTACTCTTTCCCTTTGTAGAAGTATGTGTAATCTGAGGAGGAGGGTGAGTGTGAGGGGGGGAGGGACACGAGGCATGGTGGAGGAAAAGGAGAGACAAGAAGAACCAAAATTAGAGGATAGAAGTATTTCCAAAGACTTAAAGCTTGAAATAGGAGTAGAAATTATTGTATCATAGAAAGAAACCTTTGACACACTGAAAAAAAAAGTTTAAAACACAGACAGCTGAACTGATGAAGTTGTTAAATTAAACAAAAAAAAAATATATAAAAATCAATGTTTACTTTAAGCAGCACTCAATCCTAAAAGAAAGTTATTTTGTATGCTTTTGTACGACGGACTCACTGGCAATTAGTACAAAGGAGATGCAGCAGAGTCCCAAGCGGTTGGAAATAGACCAATTTACAGCCGACCTCATCCAGAAGCTGCAGCACAGCATCGCAAGTGTCAATAAAAGTTTCATACTATTTTGCCTCAGCCACTCAAACGACCAAGTAAACAGGACAAGCGTCCTGCTCCGACCGACCGGTGACGATCAGTCTCTACAGGAAGAGAGGCAGGAAGTAAACGTCGATATTAACTGTATAAACTTCATCACCAGAGTCTCCCTCATCGACACACCTGTCTCCTCTTATCCACACAGACACACCTGTGTTCACAAAGCTCCAGCTTTCACAGGAGCTCATCACACCACAACACTGTTTAACGGAGATCTGATATAAAATAACGTAGGAAACGTGACCTTAAAAAATATAAAATGTCCTAAACCCTGTCCACCTTATATCCGAGCAGAGACATAACTGATCAAACCTTCAGGAAAAATTTCTTACCTTCACTCTGGAGTCTAAAACAGTCAGCTTTATCAGTCATCCACCTCCAGCAGTTTAATAATCCACTGATACTATTCACATCCCGTTTCATCCATTTGCGTTGTGTGAAAAAAAGTTTTAGCTCGCTTTAGCTTCAAGTGTCCTGATAGAGGCCGACAGCATAAGCATCACTGGACTCGGCACCTGGTCCAGCTAGGCCATGACTAACTCATCGCGTTGGAACCGAGACGTGGTTCATGTCCCGGTGGAAGAAGACCAGGAAATAAACGACTGAGCCGGCCGACCAGAAACAGAGCTTAAAACTTTAATTTTTCACGCGAATGGATGAGACGCTGACCGCGAGGTTGTAAACGGGATTCAAACAGGATGTAAACAGGAATAATATTGGTGAGTTATTAACCTGTTGGAGCTGGATGACTAATAATGCATTGAACCACCTTTGGGGGGGGCCAACTCGCAAAAGGTTGAGAACCTCTGAACCAGGAAGTAGACCGATACGGCTCTGACACAAACACAGTCAGACTCATTTACATCCCCCCGTTATTAGACATCATGCAGATTTGAACCTCCGACACTGGAAATACACATCTTATTACAGTCTCCTGGTTACATAGGAAAAAATAAGCTGTACTCGCTTTTGTGTCAGAGGATTAAATGTCGAATAGTGTATGATCACAAACAGGGAACTTCTCTCTGTTTGCTTAATTCCTTAAAGCTCCGGAGACCTTCGTATAAATGCACATCGGAGACAAACACCATCCTCTGCTTTCCAATAAAAGCTTTCACCCTAACTGAAAAACATCCATCAGTGCCCCCGCAGCCTCTCTGCTCCCTGTGTCTCCCTGTGTCTCCCTGTGGCACAGAGTCTCATTAGAGGCAACACATTTCTATCATGACACAGCAGTTACAGGCAGCTTCAGTATTTCAGTCCCTGCAAAGCTTGTTTTTATTGAAGGGCTATATTATGTAATGCCTTTGAGACAGGCGCTGAGGCTTGGAGACAAATACGATAGTATGTTAGGAAGAGAAACATGGAAGGCATTAAGGCATGGCATTTTTTAGACTTAGCAGGACTATGCGGCTTACATAAAGTCTAATAGGACAGACTTGCTGAAATCAGGCAAAAGCACCACCTCGCTTTGCTTTTTTAGGAAGGTGGAAAATATGCCATCTTCCTTCGGCGTCTCTACCTGCTAATCTGTTGCTCAAATACCAGAGGTGTGCAATATATTTGATTAATGCATGGGTGGACCATTAGCATCTGTCGCTATGTGACAGGATAAAATATCTGCCGCTGGAGTGCTGTTAGGACATGGAATCATGGAGATACTCCTGACACTTACACTGACCCTTACCCATGGACCAGTGACCCAACAATCTGCTTTTTCCCAGTAGAGGACCCGGTTCATGTCCCCATAAGGACAAAATGTCTCAAACTGTCTGGTGTTCAGTTTGGAATATGTCCCCACATGTATGCAAAATAAAACACTTTTAACACACACTCATCTCATCAACAGAAACCCTCCAGAGGTTTTCGTCGAGTGTCTGCTTTTGTGTCTGCTCCATCACCTCCAAACAGCCCAAAGGAAACCAACACACACACACACACACACGCACACGCACGCACACACACACACACACACACACACACACACACACTTGTCTGATGCCTCCAAAGTCCCTGCAGGACAGCTTCTCATCTAACACTGAGACACCATGGCCGACTGACCCTGTCTTACACACACACACACACACACACACACACACACACACACCCTCTGAGACAGCTGCGAGGTCGTGAGGTTACAGCATGACAAGGAGAAGTGATGATGGGCATTTTTCCTCCAGCATACAGTGTGTGTGTGTGTGTGTGTGTGTGTGTGTGTGTGTGTGTGTGTGTGTGTGTCAGTGAGTGTTTTATGCTTTTTGCTCAAAAACATTGTGTTGAAAAAAACATATTCAGTGAGAAAGAATGAATTTACAAATGAAAATTATACAGTCGGGCAGCTGTATCCAGTTTAGAGACTGATTTACTGACTGTTTGACGGCCTAGTTGACCTTTTCTTTGAGACGGGCTTTCATATCACATCAGGGATGTTTATCTTCATCTTTTTATGTCTGAGGTCATGTATAGTGAGCAGGTTACTCCTGCTCTGCGGCTGTCGCTTAATGAGCTCGGTCATAACGCTTTTTTTCATCTGCTTTCATTCTGTCATCAGCTTTGATTTTTTTTCACTTGTAAAATAAGCTCTGTTTGAAGAGCTACCAGGGCTTTACAAAAATACCAAGGCCAACTGCAGAGAGGGTAAGATTTTTGAGTTAGTATTTGCGAGGGTCTGACTTGGCACTGCTGCATAGTTTGTAGAGGTATTTGAGTATTTATTCATTTTTAGTAGGCTTTTGTTGGATTTAATCGTGTCCTTCTTTTTTATTGTACAACTTTTAAATCATGTCTTATTGGCCCTTATTATGTTTGTTGAGTATCTGGTGTTGAGTTTCTGTTTTTCTGATATCTCCATGCTTTTGTTGTCTGCATGAGTCTTCTTGTCCTGCTGTTGAAATAGTTTCCCCTATGTGGGATCAATAAAGTCTACCTTACCTTCGTTACAACCAATTTTCACACCTTGATACCTGCCACAGTGACAAACCCGGGCAGAGGCATGCGAGAAGTTATCTTAAATAACGCAAGGATGTTATTTTGAAAGACAAACTCATGGAGCTATTGTTGTAGAGAAACTGTGCGCAAACATCCACAGATTCAAATGAATCTTGAATTGAATCTGATCATCTTAAGGAGAGATTTACACCCTTAGCATTGACATAACCTTGTAATAAATACAGATATTAAACAACAGCACAGTCTACATTAAAATATGATACACTTTGGATTTGAGATAAACTCACATTATAGCGTTCAACGTCATGATGCATAATGCCCGATCCTGTAAATTTAGGGAGGTATGGGTTTGTTTCCAGGGTCTTTGTAATTAAAGTGTGAAATGTTATGATAGTACGATCAAAAAGGCAAAGGACAGAATGAACAAGAGAGTGTTTATGAAGAGGACAAAATGAGCTGTATGTGGAAGTTTATGTTCAGGTCTGACACTCACATCCCTCCCTGCTAATGAAGGCACCCTGGGGTCCGTCTGGTATCCCCTTCCACACCGTGATGGGTTTGGGGTATCCTGGGTCGGCCGTGCGTTTCTCTTCGTTGTAGCGCCAGTACTGGTCTCCTTTGAAGAAATAGGTTTTCCCCATTGGCTCCCAGCGCAGCGCCGTGTCGATGCCGTCTTTGGGAAGGCAGCTGCCCAGCTCCACCAGGCTGTGAGGGTAACCAGGCTCCGCTGTGACCTCCTTAAACACCCAGTACTTATCTCCTGCAAGAGAAGAAGTGACCCCAATTTTACTCAGTTAAAAACATTCAAGCTTTCAATCAACTATGTGACATCCATCTGATTTGACTTTGTCGACACAATAAAACCATCAAACCTTTCAAAGTGAATTTGCCTCAACTCTGGTCTAAATGTCTCATCTCATCTATACTTGTACCTTTATTTTATTTTAAGTTACATTACAACAATACACCTCCCTGCACAGTGGCCTTGAGTTCAGCATGCAAGGACTGTCTAAAAAGTGTAATATTAACAAAAGACACTATCTTATCTTCATTGTGAAAGGGTCAGTTGAGATAAAATCCCCTCAAACGTTGATACTATTGAACATTAATGTGTTATTTTGGGGGCAGATTACTTACACTAACCCCACTGCCACTGGTTCAAAATACTTTGTCTGTATTTGTAGTAAATTTTAAATGAAGTGCTTTTAACTTTTACTTCAGTAACTGACTAATGTCATTGAGACAACTGTATTTCACTTGAGTACAATATTTAAACACTTTTTTTATTTCTGCTTATTTATCATAAAGTTAAAGTTTTGTCTCATAATTCTGACTTTTTATCTCACATTTAAGTCTTTGTTTTTTATAATGCTGCTCCTGTATGTAAACAGTTTGTTTCAGGAAGAAAGTTGCTCCATTTTGGCTTCCTCTCATAGACGTGGTTGCCTGTTTCTCCTGTAACATTGTCAGCATGGCTATTTTTCAGAGTGTTAGGTTTGAGCATTTCTTGTATAGCTCATCTTGTTGACCTGAAGTGCATTTAAACCTCTGATTTTAAGAATTAAAACGCCTCCTTTAGCAGAGTCACATGAAAACATCTCATAGTAACAAACTTTGCACAAATAGAGTTAAGTGGGGGTAAATATTTGTACATGTTTATTTACTGAAATCCAAGATCATGACTCGTCTTCTTAAAGATTTTTTTTTACATTTTTGCTTATGTTTTCTTTACTCCTAGGACAGAGAGCTTATGTGGCGAGAGTCGGGTCCCATGCTGCAAAGGGTCATGGTTGGGAATCGAACCGCTGACCTCTGCAGCCTCGGACCACGAGGCGCACACTGCTAGGCCAATCAGCTCCACAGTTGTATAAAAATGTTTCTTGATCAGGTTAAACTGTGGAAAAGCTCAGTAGCTGAGAAACCCCAGAGAAGATTAAAGGGCTCCTCTGCAGCTTTGTTAAACATGTAGTTATTATTCAGACAACAGCTGCTGCAAAATTAAAAAAAAACAATTTCATAAAAGCAGCGGTTCAATTATAGGAATACTCTATAAAAACTGTTTTACTTGACTCTATTGAATAAGCATGATTTGAAAACCACAGAAGCTATTACCTGAATAAAAAGCACATGGGAACAATGGATACAAGAGTGTTATATATAAAACAGTGAATCCTAATTTCATCTGTTTCAGACATTAACAGCTTCCCTCAGGCCAGTTTTCGCCGTCTAACTCAGCTTAGACTTTTTTCAACGAACATTCCTTGTTAGCTGTAAGGAAACTGGAGGCGTGTGTGACCTTTAGCAGGTGCTTTTATCATTATAATGGCTCATGTAGCTGATGAATACAAACGTCTACAACGTGAGCCCGGCAACCTGGAGACACTGAGCTGATCCAGAGAGGAACATTATAAAGAAACTGGATTTTTAGTTTTTGGTTTCATCATGTTTAAAGATTTTCAAGAGATATTAGAGACACTTAATATCTTCATCCTTATAAATATTACACCAACATTATAAGAACAAGCCAATTGTCAATCCAAAACCTTGTTTTTCAGTTTCCAACACAACTTTTTGTTTCCTCTTTGGGATGACTTTTATAGCAACAATCTCCTTTTCAGATTATTGATACTAGAGGTATCACAGCATTACACATAACAGATCTTCAGATTTAAATATCTGTGTTTTTTTTGCCTTTATTCCCTTTATTTTACCTTTCAGACACACAGTGGTGCTCATGCAAATAAGCAGATATCAGTGATCTTGCTGACATGGTGAAGTTGAGGTTTTTAAGGGGACAGGGAAGTATTTTTCTCTTTCGCCTCCATACATCCTCCTACTCCTTGTATGGAGCTGATCAAGACATGCCACAAGCCTAGGGTATCTTCACCACCATCTTCATCATCCTGTCCAGGTGTGCCCCACACTCTAAAAACCCCAACACCAGGGTTGAAAAGGGACCGACTACTTATTGGGTTATTTTGACCAAGAATGTTGGGTTATTCAAAATGACTCAACAACCCTTTTTAAGGGTCAAGTTGGAACGTGCTACAGCACATCCTGAGATTGGACAGGCTCCCTTCACTCACAGAGTTTAGGATCTTCGTCATGGATAGCTGTGTTGCCAATTGAAACTGTTTGGGATAACTGTCTTTCTGTTTCTTGTTAAATGTATACTGTCATGTAATCACTTCCAAATGACTGAACCCACTGTCAATATTTTAATGGCTTGTAAACTCAACAACATTAAAAATGAGGGTAACCTCAATGTCTCTCGAGAATAAATAAAGGTTAAAATAATAACATGCTAAATGCTGTTTCACTCATGGTGGACTAAGATGGGATCAGAGTACGGCAACAGTGCACAAGTACAGTTTTTTGGTCAATAGTTACACTCTACCCATAAATTGGTAAAAAGTAAACCTATACTGATGTTCCACATGGCTGCCATCTTATATTTGGGCCTGACTGTTTTGAGCTGCATGCTAACGAACACTTCTCACATCATCGACTCAGAAAAACAATAGAAAACTTTATATGAGGACCTGTGTAAATAAAAAACTAACCAAGGTGTCCTTCTATGTCACCCTGCATCAGCTTATAAGGAAGACTTTTTACCTCCAAACAACAACAACAACAACAACAACAACAACAACAACAACAACAACAACACACAGACAAACAACAAATCCTCCTGATTTGCTGGGTGTGTGTGTGTCTATGCTCTGTCCACACCCCTCTGTGCTTGGCCAAATTTGTGCAAGAAACTGCTGCATGTGTCTGTGGGTGTTTGCATGTGTGTGTGTGTGTTATAGTTAAGTAGAGCTGTGTCATTGTGTGTCCATATAAATGTGTGTGTGTGAGAGAGAGAAAGGGTGAGAGTGAAAATGCCGGCAGCTGAGAGAGCAAAGCTATTAATATCTGCTCCTGGCTGGCTGAGATAGCAGGACACTCCGTCAGAAGATGCCTGGATGTGTAGTGTGTGTGTGTATGTGTGTGTGTGAGTGAGTGAGTGTGAGAGTGAGTGAGTGAGCTGCAGAGAAAGTGAGTTAGAGAGGGATGAGGGAGGTTTCATACATAGAGTGAAATTCTATTACTTTAGGCTGGGTGCTCCCCGCTGCCTTGCCATTCTCTATTTCACACTTTATTAAATATATTTCCAGGAGCAGGAGGAGGGGGAGGGGCATGTAGAGAGCAGGACACAGTCTAATAACACCGGAGCAGATGGTGGACGCAGATTTGAGGTTACTCTGCTGCAGATTGGAAGCAAAATCAGCTAAATTTTTGCAGCAGCTCTGCAAGAAAAGCCCACACTCAGCCAAACTGGTGCGCTTGTTCGCGTTAGGAGAAATCAAACCGACGCACGTTATCTAAACTTAAAGATCAAGCATTCAATGACCCACGTTTGAACGCATGTTCAAATAATTCATGACTAATTAACCCGAGAAAACTCTGTCAGAGCGCTTCAGTCGCCTGATAGACAGAAATATCATTTTCACCACACGGAGAATGGAGCTAATTAGTGCTGGAAGAGAGCAAGCGAACACAGACTCAAATTAAACATCTGCTGTTGAAATAAGGTGACACTACACTTTGTAACAATGTGTTCTCAAATAACATGCAGTCATGGTAAAAGTGTGCAAAGCCAGTTTCACACTCCTAACACCTCCTCCAGACATCTGAGATGCTGCTGCTAGCTTCAGTGTTTTTTTTATGTTATGGTTCTTACATGACAAAAATAGCTACAAAATAAATCACAGATGGAATCAGCTTTACCACAAATTCAAACAAACTCTAACCAGAGTGCCATTCTCAATGTACTGTATTTTCCGGGCGATAAGGTGCACCGGTTTATATGGCGCACTGTGAATTTAATGTGTCTATTGTAAGGTGCATTAAGCATTGGCGCATTGATTGGTTTGTTGTTGCTAGTGCATACTCCAGGCCCGGGCTGCCTTACATGAATGCACTTCTACTTTAGACATTACAGTCAGGCAGTCTTGTAGACAGCTAAGGGGTCCTGTTACGGGGCTAATCAAGTAGTGACACAGCATACCGTAATGCTCCGAATATCCACTGAGCTGAGCGGCTTTGTGGCTTACCAAAGTCGTACTTACACATTTCAACAAATTTTTGAGCGCACAAAATCAGTAAGTGATTGTAATATTTGGAAACACTTGCTGTTTTTGCTCTCTGAGATGCACGTTCTTCTGCGCTATTCAGCTGTTTGAGTTTGTGGGCTTCAAAAAGACAGAAATGCATAGGTCTCTCAAAATCAAAAACTAGATGTCAGACTTTTATTAGTAGCCGAGCAGGAATTTAATACTTTTATTTTAGATATATTTCTTGTATTTTATCACAGATTGCTGATCTAACATAACCTCAAGAACTAGGGTTATATTTTATCAACATGCAAAGATGTCAGAATTCACTATAATTTAGAAAAAAATTAAAATATAAATCAAAATTACCTTTAAGAACTTTTCCTTTCGGATTAATATCAGATTATATCTATCCCAACACAGGCCTAATTTAGCTGAGACCTTCAACCTTTGATTGCGAGGTAAAAAGGTGAACTTAGTCTTAATTTGACTCATTTTCTCATACCTTTGAAGAAGACGAATTTTCCGTCAGATCTCTCGTAGGCGGCGTCGATGCGAGGAGGCAGACCCTTCCAGAACTGATCGATCTGCATGGGATAACCTTCCTGCACCTTGTTATTCCTCAGACGCCAAAACCACCGGTCCTGCAGCACAAAGAGACACAACTTTATCATTCAACACTAAAGAAATACAAAAGCAACTCTCCAGCATCATGGTATTACCAAATGTAAGTCAAAAATAGAGGTAGGACGGTTTTGTGAAGTCTCAGTAATGTGAGCTTTTATGTTTATCGAAGCTTCAACTGGCTTTGCAGCAAATGGTTTGAGGTAAATCTGGGAATCATTCTTCAGGACATTAAAACATTAGGCATAAAAGGTTGTAGATGGTCTTCCATAAGCTGTTTCTTTGTTTTAACTCCACTTGTTAAACTGTCCATGATAGGTGGACATGCAATTTCAGCAGCTGCAACAGAGCAGCTGGCAATACATACACCTGTATCCATTTATAGGAGCGGTATTACTCATCTATAATTCAAATACCTGCAAGCCATCATCTGCAGAGATTCCTCAATTATCATGGTTAAACACCAGGAAGACAATCATAGGTTTAGTTTAGTAGAGAGCCCCAGTTAGGGCTGACTCATCCACTGTGTTGGGGAGGGTTGAAGAGGGAAAAATGGTATGACGATCGGGGTTTCAATCTGTTTTTCTGTCATTCTGATGCCCCACCCACAACACTACCTGTTCATTTTTCAGTTTTACATTTTGATGTAAAGTTTTTCATTTTCTCTGTGAATACGTTACCAGCAGCAAGTCTTTTCTTTGCAGTCATGTTTTTTTTTTGGGTGTGTGCTGCAAACACAGACTTGTTGATGCTATATAAAAGCCCTTTATTGACTATAGTTAGGGCTGGGCAATATGGGAAAAAGTTTATCATGGTATATTTCACTCATATCAGTCAATATCGATATATATATATATATATATCACAACATTAAAAAATCACCTGTAAATCTTAAATGTTCCCTGTTATTCTTGAATAAAATTGAACAGTGCTTATTGGTAGCATGTCTTGCTATGAAATAAGCTACTGCATCTGTGAGGTCTTTGTGTCTCGATGTTTTGTCGTAAGGCGTTGCGCTAGAGACAGCACACTGAATGGTCATCAGCTATAGTCGACCAAAACATGGCAGAATGCCGGCTATTGAAAAGCATGTTGACCATGTTTTATATCGATATCAAGGGAAATTAATTTTTGATAAATATCATCATTTTATTGTTATTTCTGTAACTGTGACTAAAATAAAACTGAATAAAAATTAATCAAATGAATTGGTCACATGAACTCCTAATAATCAGCATTGGTATTAGCCCCGTAAAAACAAAATCAGTTAAGTATTACTTGAATGTGTTACTTGTGAAATGAAAATGAAAACTATTGTTACACTGCAAACACTCTAAACCGAGCAAACTTTCTGTGGTCTTATTTGGTACCGAAAAACTTTTCTAATTTTCAAACCGTCCATTTGGTACAGAAAAATATATCTTCATTCGTAACATTTCTAATTTTCAAACCCCATGGACATGCAACTTTTGGTTTATAATATCTTAAAACAAGCTGTCTACAGGATCTTGAGTTCTTAGACGTGACTTAAATCAATTCAAAAAAGAAACTTCTACTAAAAATAATACAGAAATCTGCTTAATTTTGAGGATTTTGCTGTAAATATCTGTCGGTGAGTGTTTTATATTGGCATCTTTTTGTTTTACAGTACTCTGCAGATTGGTATTTGTCTGATCCAACATCATTAATGCAATATTACCTGCAAGATCGTATACAGGATTCACGCTCTATAAGAAGTGAAGTAGCTGGATGGTTTTGCACATAAGAGACTCACCATCTGCACCACCTTTTAGACAGTATACGTGGATAAAAGAAGACCGGACAAAACAACAAGAACAGAGGGGATGTTACAGGATGAACAGACACAGAGCAGAGGACAAAAAGTAAAAGATGAAAAATAAAAAACGGGGGTGATGCAAGGAAATTGGAGGAAGGAAAAGGGGGAGTAAAGAGCAGAGGAGGAGAGAAAGGAAGCAGGGAGACGAAGGCGAGCATCAATCTTAGCTCATTATCATTTGGCTTCAGTGAATCTAGGACACAGCCAAGCATAGTCCCCACTGAGAGCTGCAAACACACGCACACACACGCACGCACACACACACTCCATTTCGTGATCCAGCATCATCCATTGGCCGCTAATGCTTTTCTGTTTGAACCATACTGAAAAAAAGGAGGATCAATGCTTCATATCCAGAGAGAGAGAAACCATGAGTGTTTCTCACCCAGGAAACATCCCATAATGAGCGCCTCTTTTCAAACGCCCACTGGCTCTCAGCGCTCTTTATGTCTTAATATCTCCCTGTCCTGGAGTCAGAGGAAAAAAAAGAGGAACAGACTTGTTTTTATGATCGATGATGATGATGATGATGCAGTTTCAAAGTTTAGAGGCTTTTGTGTTTCTTTTCTCAGTGCAGAAAATTCACATATCACTGCAGACATCCAGCACTGTCACTCCACCACTGAGATGAAATAAAACTAATGACTCAAGTGATGCCATATTTGTTTCTGGCAGACAGACAGCAGTAAAATCTCCGGCCTTTATTATTCTAATAAAACTATTGTAGAAAGTCCGAGGGAACAAACTCACAAACACTCTGCAACAGCTTTTAAGTACTGCGAGTTAGAAAGATCATCTAATCTGTCTCTGATGAACACTCGCTGAAATTTGATTTATAACCTTTTACAATATTTTGTCTTGTAATAGTTGGGTAAAGAAAACACACTTCACAGCTCATATTTAGCTCTTCTTCAAGTCACCATCAGCTTCAAGTGCAAACAGTTGGGCCTTTTGCTGTTGAAGCTTCACCATGACACAATGTGAGGGTATTAAGTATGTGAGCCCACACAGTAATTAACAACATTTATTCATTTAACTGTTTTGTAACATCATCCATATAGTTCGTTTCAGTTTCTGACAAAGTAAAATAAGATGATGTTTTAAGTTTTTTCCAACAAAATCTTCCATTTTTAGGGGTCTTTCCTCTGGCAAGCGAGATCAAGAAAACTAATTTAAGCATTTCCAAAAGTTAAAAAGTAAAATCACAATTATACTACAAGCCTGGCAAAAATCCAGCCTTTAAAAACAATCAAAACTAAACTGAAATCAAAAACAAAAGCCAAAAATTAAATCAAACCTGAATGTTCCTTAACTATTATCACCCTTGTCACAACTTGCAACTGTATGCAAAGATGAACTTTTCATTGATCTGCATATCGCACCTGCTCTGAATGGAGCAAGGTGGTACAACGGGATCATGGAGCAACTATGATCTAAAAAAAAACAAACTACCCTGCAAACCGAGAAAGGAAAGAACCCAAAGGTTATCAAAGTAACTGCACAGATTGTGTTTAAAGAAAAGAAGAAGAGCTTGGGATATCTCAGTGAAAGAAACAATAGCGTTAAATCATGTGTGTAAATTATGTGTTTTTCCTCCACACATAAATGCTGAGGCTGAAAAAGCAGGATGCCTTTTTTTTTATATTCAAAGGCTTAAACTACCTTAGTCTGCAGTTTCTGAACAAGTAACCCCGGTGTTGTTCTTTTATTAATGACTTTATCCTCTGGAAAAAAACAGCTCAGGCCGTTTCTTTCAATGTAAAGTTGTGTTTTAATGTTTATTGATGGAATGCAGAAGCTGTGAGACATTTAAACCCTGCAGCTAAAATCTATAGAAGAAAATGTGGATGACCGTGCACGTCCAGAGGTGGAGGTTTGTCTGCACAATCTTACCCTCAGGTGTACAAACCAAACATCAAAAAAGCAGATTTGTTGGGCTGGATTCAAAGGTGTCGTTCTCATCAGGGTGGAAAATCTTTTGAAATATGAAACATGAAAGGGTGCTGTGTTTTTAAGTCTTTGCAAAGTCAGATGTTGGTCTGTGGGATAAAACGAAGACACAAAATAAAAAGGAGGAATTTGGAGGGAGACAGACAGCTGAGCAGAGAGGACGAAGATGGATGGACGAAAGAAGAGTAAGACAGATAGAGAGGGAGGGAAGGAAGGAGGGAAGGAGGGTGGGAGGGTGGTGAGTTTGGCAGACGGATGGATTTTCACTTGAGTGGAGACAGACAGGTGGAAAAGACAAACATCAACAGTCTGTGGGGAAGAGAGACGGAGAGAAAGACGGGTCTGTGACCTTTTCTAACATTCAGTTTAAAGATCACACACATCAAAATGGATTTTTCCTTCTCCTCTAACTTTCCTCCTTCCTCTTCCCCTCTCTACCTTTTATCCTAACCACAAAAATGTATGGTGTTCACACTCAGAGTGAGCCCTCAAAGTTCAGTTCACACAGATGACAATAAACTAGTTCAGGTTCACAGGTCATTTTAAAAGATTTAGTTCCAGGTCAGCAGAGCCGCTGGAGCCTCAATCTTAACCTCTCTATCATTGATAGTTACTAAACTCAATGAATCACAGGCAAATATCTATGCAGCTCAAAAGCAAAGAAAATCCCACTTCAGCATGTTTTATCATATGAAAATCTGCAACATAAAAACTTATGCTGCGTTCTAGTTGTACTTGGAAGTCGGAATTTCCAGGCTCCAATTTGGAAATTCATCTGGAACGCCCCCCTTAAGTTGGATTTCCAACTCGGAAAGTTGGACGATCCTCACCAACCCTGTCTTGACGACAACGCCATTATTCAAGATGGCAGCGCAGTGCATCAACAGTAAAGAGTAACAGTGAAAGCTCTTGTAATGTATTATTTATTAATGTGAAATTAAATAAGTGGTATATGTTGCACTGTCCAATGTCTAACTGTGAATAATAATAATAATAATAATAATAATAATAATAATAATAATGCATCAGATTTCATATAGCGCTTTATCAGAGACCATACACTGGATACACCATTCATTCGCTCACACAGTCACACCTTTGTGGTGGTAAACTACCTTAGTAGGGGGCAGACTGATGGACACGTGGCTGCCAGTTTGCGCCTATGGCCGCTTTGACCACCACACAACACTCAAATTCATACACCAATTGAGGACACACTCCAGGAGCAAGGTGGGTTAAGTGTCTCGCCCGGGGACACAACGGACAGACCAGGGATGGTGGGGAAATCGAACCGTCAACCTTCTGGTTTTTGCACGACAGCTCTACCTCCTGAGCTACTGACACTATTATCACAGTGCTGTGGTGTTTGTAAGAGTAAAATACTGAGTTGTGCGTTGTTAACAACTGGTATAGCCAACAACAGCTAACAACAGCTGACAATGGCTGACAACGGTTAACGACAGCTGACAAATGTTAACAACAGCGAACTGTAGGCGTCCATCTTGGTTTTCAACTTGTTTACTGGAATGCCATCAACACGGGTTTAACATCATTCCCAGCTCTGACATCCGATTTCCGATGTAACTGGAATGCAGCACTAGACACACACATATATCCATAATTTCTGGGCTGAATATCGAACTAAAGTCACGACTGTCACGCCCAAATTTCCACATGTGGCTGAGGATTTGAAGCTCAATGTGAGTGCAGAAATGCAGCTGTGATGTGATGCAGATAACGTTTAAATCAATATCGCAGTATGAAGAATGCCATCTTTACTTTATGGAGGATATCATGTGTTTAATATTCGCTCATATATCAGAGGAAGGTAAACTCCTCTGATATATAGGCGTAAACTGCAAATGGGACTCATTACTTTCCCGGATGTAGAGAACGTAACCAATCTTCAGCAGCATTTTTGTGCATCAGTAAAGCTGTTTTTTTAGGTATTAACAGGCACTGCAAGCCTACAGGATGGATTTAACAGGATTAAAAGACACACATTAAAATGTCAAACTCATTTTCTCCAGGTTTCAGATGAAGCGTTGTGTCATGTGACAGCTGGAGGAGCATCAGTGCACCAAACATCTGCTCAGGTTTTAAGTCCCTGTGTGTTCACCGTGTGTTTGTTCGCTCTCTACTCACCTTGAAGACAAACATCTCCCGCCTGAAGAAGGCCACAGTGTTGAAGTTTCCGTCGCAGATGTTGGGTTTGCCGTTTCCGGGCAGTGCAGGCCTGTCGCCGTGGGGACGGGATGGACGAGAGTGACGGTCATGCTTGCGTTCGGAGGTGGAGTGAGGCCGTCGAGAAGGTAGGGTGGGTAACGGCCTGGTGGGCTCCAGCATGGCAGTGGGGATCCCTGATGATAAAAACGATATGTTCCTTTAGTACGATGAGTCATTTCGAGTTGTTTAAATCTGTTTGTTGGTCTGTAAGCACCGTTTTTTTCTATAACTACTGGAACAAAATGATTCACACTAACATGAGTCACTGTGACAGAGTTATGTAAGCTTGAGACGGAAGTTTAATCCCCTGAGGGAGATGTTTTTTTTATTTATTTTTTGAGTGATTCATTCATGTTTTCATGAAAAAGAAGCCAATTTTATGATTCAGACTGATGTTTTTAAGACAATCATAACTCTGGTAAAACTGTTGTTGATAAACCTGCCCTCCATCCTTTCAAACCGATTTAGAAACAACTTAATGCTACAAAAAACAAAAAGTTTTGCGATCACTGAGGAAGAAAACTTTGAGAATTTATCCCCATCGGCAGTTCCTGCACCAGCATGTGGTACTCCACTGTTGTTTAATGATGTTAAACCACGGTTTTTTTTTTTTCAATGCAGTCTGGTGGCTTTAAAAAGTGCAGGAGTGTATCTTTATAAAGGAATCTTTTTCATATTTACATAAAACACAAAAGTAAAATAAAACGAACCCTAAAGAAGGGCTGTCTCTTTAATTAAACACCAATTAATTAAGATGAAATCAAGCCTAAATAATAGAAATCAGGACTGAGGATAGAAATTAAGATCAGATTCTTGGCATGCACATTATTAAATATAGTTAAGAAGAGGGAAATTGTGTTAAACACTCAACAGTTACCATAGCTGCTGACATGTCCACTTAAGTTTAAGGTGATATTTACAAGTAATTCTATCTTGGGGGTTCATGTTTGAACAAATCTAGTCTGGGATTTGTTCTGATTGTATCTCATCTTCTCTAAAAGAATCCCTGAAAGTATTTCTGTATTTCACTGTTTAAACAAGGAGGTTTTACGACTTTCTGCTGCTGCAGAACAAGCCTCCAAGCCAGCAGCATTACAAAGACTATCGTATCAGGCTGGGGAGCAGTAAGCTGCTCCCTCAATGGAGACACCCCAAAGACAGCTCAGACCAAAAAAAAAAAAAAGATCTTAATATAAATTTAATCCATATTATGGGAATCCTTTTTGGATGTTGTCAGACATCACTGGAGCTGACCAGACCTGACCTCCATTGAGGACATATTACGGAATGGTAATGGGCAACTAACATCACTGCAGACCCTTCAAACCCCGGACAAGCTCCTCCTTTTATGGGTCACAACAACCAGACACTGACACGGGGACAGATCATGTCACTCTAATGACCCCTTAACAGTCTCAGTGTCGGAACAAACACAATACAACAACCATAAGACACAAACACCAACTGTACTCGTGAATATATTTATTTTCATACTGTGGACAAACATTGACTCATATAAATGTCATGCCCTCCAGCTCTGCTTAGTGGCAGCTTCTCCCTTCCCCCTCCCTTCTCTCTTTTCCTTTTCCCAAGGTGGGCATGAGTGAAATGTGTGGAGCGCAGACAGGTGCAGGCAATTGGTCATTAACCAATGTCATAAAACAAGACCACAGCCACAACTCTGATCTGGACTGTTGTAAAGAGTTAGTTTACTGACTTCTGATCAACCTTGCTGCTTTTTCTTTTTGTTGTTCTCTGGATGCTAATCCTTTGTTTTTTCATCACAGTTTCCAGCCCAATCTGCCTGCTCCATTCAGCTCACCTGCTGGATTTTTAATTCACTCAGTCATGCTGCACACCTCCTCAGCCTGCCTTTCCTCATCCTCTCCCTCGACTGATCCTGTACTAAGACTCTCTCTACTTGCTCTCTGGGTCGGTTTGTTCAAGCCAGAGTAGTTATTAGTCCTGTAGAGTGTTTTTTTCTTTTTAGCTTGTTGCCTGATTAGTTAGTTTTCCAATTTTTTTTCTTTTTCTTTCTTTTTTTTTTTTTTAACCTTGTAGCCACTTTAGCTTCCCTGAGTTGAGTCAGTTTGGATATTTATTTATAAAATTGCTTCAGTTAAAAGTTTTTCCCTCCAGGCAGTAGCTTTCTCTTAGTGGTTATTTATTTATTTATTTTTAAATTAATTTTTAATTTTTTTTTTTAAATTGCTTCATCAGCAGTTTTTTTATTATTTTTTATTTATTTTGGTAACTTGTAATTCTCAATAAATCATTTTTTTTCTGTGGATCTGTTGGTCTGCTGTGTCTCTCTGATGTCTGCGCCTGACTCTCTGATCAGCCACCATGATAATAAATATCAACTTTCACATCTGACAAGTCTGCATGCTCTCGTTTTTTTTAGAATAAACATTGTAAAAACATTTTATCTTGTGGAGTCGACCATAAATAACCATACAACAATGTCGTAGCACAGAGATAGTGCCTCGCTTAACCGAGTATTTCCAATTATCTTTTGCTGTAACAGCCTGGTATCGTGTGCGTGTTTACGTTCTCTTGTCATGTGACACACAGAAACAGAGGGGGCACTTTAAAGTAATTTCAGTTATCATAGATTAATGCTGGACATGGAGAAAGTGGTGACAGTGTGACTATTACACATGCAAACGTCGCATCAGACCACACACATATGTCCTGAATACAGAGCAAAGTCCTTGTGTGTGGAGATGATGGTTCATGTTTTGTTGTGTTACAATCCAGAACTGAAGTATCAGACACTGTGGTCCACACTGAACACCAGCAGCCTTGGTCAGTGTTTCCCAGATTAAAAATGTCACTGTGTACCATCGACTTTCATGTTTTAGATCATTTTTTGTGATGAAGGACAGAGATATGTTTCCTGCTCAGAAGCTTAATGGAGACCTCAGCAAAGTATCTCAAGAAAAATCCAGTTAAAACGTCACACATACTTTGTGCTATCTGTCTGACTGTGGAGTGATGCTGATTAAAAGTGAAATATTTCCTGCATAAAAAGTATTGCAGATGCAAATATTCTGCTTTAGAAGAGATTTTCTGACCCAGCAGACATGTTTGTTTTAAGTTACGTTTCTTCCCCCCTGCCTCTTTGTGTCCCTGCATTACAAATAAATGTTACACTGCATTACAACAGAAGCTGTCATGATTATTTCAGAGTCGACAGAAGGCGTCTCGGGTGTGCGTCTGCTTCTGACAGCCTTCACAGATCTGTGTTCACTTAAAGTAAAAAGATTCCCCTGTAATGTGAAGCTGCTTCTCTGAAATAGAACAAAGTGTCCCCGGTGTGAACACAAAGAAGAAGATACAAAGTCGAGCATTTTGTTGTTTAAATTTTTCTCTTTCCAGGCAAACACTGATCAGCTCTGAGTATTAATATCAGCCTTAACCTGCTTTACATTCATACACTCACGCTGCTGTTTGCCGCAGGACAACACTTCTTTAAAACTCACTCTGGGCTTTCGGATGAATAATTAATATTCGAGGTGTGCTCTTTTTGCTTTTGCAAGGTTTTGCTTTCAGCTCTGAAGCGAAGTCAACTGTTTTTACCTGTAGTCTCAGTCTTTTCAGAATAAGCCTTTAGAGTTTGATGAAATCTAACCTCATTTCTGACACTTGTGCATTTATAGAAACTCCTGTGCAATATAAATTTAACGCTTTTACATTCTGGTATACCCTTTCTATTTGACATTTTATTGTTAGCTGCAGAGTCTCCTTTTACGATGTTGGGTTCAAAATGATTAAATAAAAGGAAATCCAGATAGAAAGATGCCGCTTACAAATCAGTGTTGCTGTAATTCAATCTTTTACATGACGCCTAGAATTACGAGTATAATTAGATAAAAGTAAGTCTAAAACTCAAACAATACAAAGCACCTATTCAACTCTCATTTTAGGATTTATAGGTCAAAGACTGTTCAAATATTTGGTGTGAACAAAGTGGTAACTCACTAAAATAATGGGGTGAAAGCAGAAGTAACTGCAATTCCTCAACTGTCCACCTGAGGTTTTTACGGCAGATTTCAAACATGTTTACTGCCAAAATTAGTTTTCGTTGACACCTCCTTTCTTTATTATCATTTCTTTGTAGGGGTGATTTTTTTTTCAACAGCTTATCCTGTTTTTTTTTGTTTTTAGACTCTTTGTTTGTTGGTTTGTTTGTTTGCCATAGCCATATTTCTGAGGACACAGTGGATTCTTTATCTTTATACCCAGTACACATTGTTGAGCTCTCTAGTTTGGTTGTAAACTATAAATCACTGTATAAACAGTCTATTTTAACTGTGTTGCCTCAGTCAGGCCATCACTTTTACATTGTTCTTTGTTATCTTACCTTTACCACTGCTTGGCAATACAGGCATCCAAATGGACTTAAAAAAAACAAAAAAACACTTGTGGCTCTTACTGATCTTGTTTCCTCTTGCCTAGATCTTTAGCCTAAAACATACAGGATCCGTATTGAGTGCGTTTTGTCAGCGTCGCATATCATGCAGCAAATAGGTTGTCGTATCAGCTCTGTCGCAGCTCTGTATCAGAAGCGTATCGAGCATGGCTCTGCTAAAGATACGCCACGCTATTTTTGCTGCTCTACGTTTCTAATGTGCGTCAATCTACACAGAGAAGATCGTTTTAGACAGGATGTCAAGCATGTCAAAATATTTCAAAATAAAACACCATAAGCAGACTCCCGACTATGTATCAGGATTCATCGGTAACACAGAACAGTGCGATGGTCAATCCCTGATCCATGTGGACCCCAACAGAACTTTTAACTGCTAACTCTGTCTGAAGGTAACAGCATAAAGGAACATAGTTTACTTTATTAAACACGAGTAAACCTGCAAAAACCAAAACTGTAAAATCACATTGCTTTTAGTAGAGGCTCAACAGTCACTGAATTATATCCAAATTAGCAGGAAATAGACCAAAGAAGGGAAAAACAACCTGTTGTGAGCATGTTGTTTCTTAAATACAGACCCCAGCTGACTGGGGCTGCACTACGCTGCTGCTGCCATGCTCCAAATACGCATCCTGTATTCGATACCCAGGGCCGCTCTACGGAGCAAATACAGGACATGCTATTGACATTGTAACATTGTTATTATCATGTATGGAATCACGGGCTGTAATGTAGTGGTGAAGAGCGTAACTTTAAGGAATTCACAACAGGAGCTGTGGGCTGTATCTGCCACTGGATTCTCCAGAAAGCCAAGTTGAGTGACTCACAGGGATTCCCCACCAAGATCTCATATATTTATCATTTATCTTTATTTGTTTAATTCATGCCAATGGTCAAAGACTTCAAAGCCTTTACAAAGTGAGGACTACATTGATGGTGCCCACCACAAATGGACGTTCAAATTTTGTTTGTTCTTTTGACGCTGACTAACACGATAGTTTGTCATTCTCATCCCACAGCTCTCATCTCATCAACAGCTCTCATGTATTGCTTTGGGCTTAAAGGTAGTCATGGAGTCTTTGTCCCATTGGTGCACGTTATATAGATGCTCCTATTAAATGTAATGGTGCATATAAACGTAAGATTACATGGTAATAAATCACAAACAAACAATGACTCTTTGATTTACAACCTCATTGATTTCATCTGAATGATAAACTTGCACGTGTGAACCCAGCTTCTCACCGCTCGCTCTCCTGCAGTCAATCACAGCTGCATTATGATACCACTAATGTTAACACACTATTTCATCCTGCCACTACGTGCGAACATGGAGGACTTCCACGCGAAACACTTACAGGACACGTAATTTATCTCTGAGGTTAGCGCTGACTGTGTTCATTAATAATGTATCTGTAATAACAGACAAAGGTCATTTTAGTTCATTTTGTTGTCAGTGGATGAGTTTTCAATCCGTCAGCGAGTAATGAAACACAGCACCCACACTGAGCTGGTAGATGAAGAGCAGCAGGCAGAGAGCTGAACATTTCTCCTGTGCAACACAAACAGCTCCCTACACTGTGTTCTGACACTGTGCGCAGCATGAAACAGTTGATGGAGTTATTATTATTATTGTCGTCTTTCTTTGTTGAAACAACCTGATTTTAAGAGTTTACTGCAGCAGCTGTATTTCTGACTTAGCAGCTGCTGAATGAGAGTTTGCCGTAGTATTAAAACTTAATCGTTCTTATCGACGCAACCAACAGCTTCATAAAATCAGTCATGTGTGCAAACCTTTCTTAATCTGCAGCAGTTTATTCTCATAAATTCTGCTTAGACACTTTAGAATAAGTGACAGCTGAAAAGGTTTTGTGCAAATTTTGTTTGTGCTTTTGGTTCAGCGGGTTCAACAAATAAAGTACAAGTTGGCAAAAACACTATTATGAAAATAAACAGAAAAGTTAATGTAGAAAACTTCATATGATGATTTTACTGATGCCACGACTTTTCCAGTTTTGGCCTGTATTTCTTCTTTGTGTCCATCCATAATAGTTATTCTTTACTCTGCACTTCAAGACCTTCTTAGGTTGTTTCTAAATTGAATTTTACTATTCAGTACTTGTGCAATATTAAAGTTGAATCCAATCTGAATTTAAACTTGGCTGAAAATCGATGTTCTCTGCAGGCAGGAGCAGATCCTCAGGCAGAGTTAGACTTTTATTCTGCCAATTTGGTTGAAAAATTTCCAGAATCAGGGTTTTAAAGAAAATTAGCAGCTTGAAATCGTCAGAGCTGTGTGCCTAATACCCCCACGTACCTGTAGTGTAGCACAAAGAACACTAAATGTAATACAGGCTACATCTATTAAATCTATTTATGTAAACATTATTGAATCATGCACTGTGAGACAGCACACCAGTGTCAACCTGCTGTGAGGGAGAGAAAACCCTGTTAATACACAACGGTACTGGCATTTTTCAGATTAAGGGTTATATAGCTGTAAAATAATATCACTGTGTTTTATTTGTTGTCATAGTGCTTCACCTTGCAGTGGATTCACTTGTGCAAGATACATTACACCCTGTGTGACCGTTACCTGTCCAAACACCAGTATGTAAGTTACATGTTTACAGCCTTTCCTGTACAGAAAGTTAGTCATTATCCCTCCATTCTTTTAAATTCAATAGTTATTTGCCAGCCTGCTGCTTTTATTGAGGATTTGAATGATATATATATATATATATATATTTTTTTTTTTTTCCTTTTTAAAATCTAATATGATTAACATCATTATAATAACAATCATTTCTTATATATTTCTTTAACTCAGTTGATATGAAAATAATAAAACAAATTAAAGCTCCAGTAAGGAACTTTGAGTTTGAGTCAGTTTTGGTGCCTCCTTGTGGATAAAGCAGTCTTTGTTCATCTCTTTCTCCACATGCTTCTGCAGTTTCTTCGGACAAAAACCTCATCCTGCTGACTTTTTACAGCCAAATATGTCATTTTTGTGAATATTTGATGTTGTAAATGTTAAAGCAGGGTTGTCTCTTCTATTTCTTTTTCACTGACACTTTCAGGCGTTAAAAATGCCAGTTAAGTCTCCTCTTGATTTAACACTTCTTTGCTTCAGGTGAAAATTCTGTGGCAGTTTATTAGATGGTGAAAGCATTGTATTCATTTATAAATTAACATAATGCTTTCCTGCTAATTCATTTCCTTTCCTTCCTCCAGCAGCAGCAGCAGCAGCTTGGATTATCTTTAAATCTATTAATTTTCATTGTAATAGCCTAACTAAAGTAATGCTGAATAGCTGATGACTGTTTTTCTTGAGTGTGTGTGTGTGTGTGCGCGTGTGTGTAAATGACCATCAAACATCATTTAAGTGTAAGAGTGCTCAAAGCAGAAAGTTTAACGTTTACAGAGACAGTTTATAAAAATGTTTGACTGCAATTCAGCAAAACAGCTCGACCCCCTGATGTGCTAAGTTACTGAACATCATCTCTATCGCTGAGAAAACACTTTTAAGCCCTCAGGTACATAGAAAAAGTCATAAAGATGGATTTCTAACCACGTCTCAGTCTCTTCAGATTACCCTGTCTTTCAAAAACTGTGGCGATCTCTCTGCCTCCACTTTAAGCAGATATTCTTGCTGTTCATCATTTCCCTGAATAAAGGCAGTCATGTTGCAGGATAGGGCTAACAAGTAGCAAGGAAATGGCAAAATAATAAGATTTCACTAGCTTTGCAATCAAGAGCCATCTGTAATTTATGCTCACAGTGGTACAAATGAAGATGTCCACTTGAGCTTATTTATTGAAAACTGGAACAGCCAAGTCCTCAGAGTCTCTGCCGGTACTCAAAGTGAGCACCAAGAGGTACAACTTGCAGGATGCAGCCAAGCTCGAGTGCATACCCTGCCCTGTCCTCCATTTGAGTCCCAACAGGAAACAAAGCTGACAGAACGCGTCTCACTCTGTGTATAATGAAGAGAAATAAGAGGAAACTGAACTGCATCACAAAAATACCAAATAACGTTGACTTCATCAAGTCAGAAGAAGTGAGTGAAGTTACGTTTTTATCTACTTTATACAATCTTTTTTGTCTGCTGGCCATCGGTACAAAAGCAGGTTTAAGGCTCTTTATGTCCACTTCTTTAATTCAGCCCATATTTAGGAAGCTGACAAGATTTCAGTGCAGCAGCAGGAGAATCTCAGTACTTCACTCTATGCAGTTTTATTTTTCCTGCAAAACTGTGGGAAGTCATGAGAAAAGCTCTTAAATCTCTCCGTCAGAGCCTGCAGGTGGATGCTGAGGAGGTGGGCCTGAAAGTCTCTGTGCAGCACAGGTGCAGGACAGAGCAGAGGGGGAAACTGGGACTCTGTCTTCACATATCCATGACCAGACTGGTGGGATGTGTTTGTCAGGTGATTGTGGGAATGATGCATGTTGTGCAAAAGCAGTGCCTGCCAAAAGCATTAGTGTTGCAGCTGCATTTCACTTATTAAAAAGACAAAAAATGAAAAAGATGGCGGTAGAAAGCTACCAATGTCAATTTCACCAAAAAAACTAAGTTTGTTAAAGTTTAGGTGTTGTGTTTAGATGTTGTGTTAAACTTTGATGATTGCGGTGAAAGCAGCACCTCTGGAATTTAAAAAAACCTGCTTTCACTTTATTTCCTCCTGAATGAGAATCTTTGAAACGCCTGAAACACAGAGCGGGAAAACAGTTTTCCTGATCCATAAATAAACTCGAGGACTCACCGTAGATTTTCTGTATGCCCTGCAGGTCATCCAACGGCAGTTTGAAGTTGTGTGTGTCCATGTACTGATAGAAAGGAGCCATGATGGCACTGGGGTCGTTGGAGTGCTCCAAACCCAACGCATGACCCAACTCATGCACCGCCACCAGGAACAAATCGTTACCTGAACAGAGAGGAAGACAAGAACAGAGGAAAGAGAAGAGAAAAAAAACACATTAGAAAAAGGAGAAAAAAAGAGAGTGATGGACAGAGGGAGGAGGAGAAGCAGCCAGAGGATTAAGAGGACCAGGAAGAGACAGGAGGATATGAACCAAGACAAAAGGAGGATGATGAGTGTTTGAAAACTTCCTGAAAGATCTCCTCTCAGCAGAAAGTCAGGCAATAAAAACACACTGAGCAGCACACAACTTTTCTGCTGGTTTGTGTTCAATTTTAGAAAAAATACCACCTCAACATCCCCATCGTGTCCAATGCAGAACAAAGCCTCCCCATTGCAACACAACGGAAACAACCTAAGACAGAAACAGGCTGCAAAAGTGAGCCAAAACGAGCCTGTGATGCTGTTGACTCATCAGCAGTGTAATACGAAGTGCACTTCAAAAGGAGAATTTGTGGAAATGGAGGCGACTGTCAGCTCGAGAGGATCTGAAGCTCCGGTTTTTCTTTTTTTTTTTTTTTTTAAAGGTCCAGCATGAGCCACTTCTTCAAACGCTGCAGCTTGACGGGGATTACTTTGGAGTGCGGCAAACTGTTCAGTGCCACATCAAGTGAAAGTCATGACTGCACAAAGTGAGATTTTAAATTTATAATCTGTGACTGTATAAATAATGTGCTGCTGCTGCTCCAGGATTTCAAATTATGCCGGTGAAGGAGCTGAATTTGGAATATGAAAATACTCAACCAGATACAGAGTCTGATGAGCTGCACATGGACCATACTACCTACAATAATGTGTCATGCACTGTCATCAGTAATAGATGTGGAAATGTACGCTACAGGACAAAAGATTGGAAGCAAGGCTATTACAGGCCGAACTGTTGGGAGTAACTTCAAGTTTTTGTTCACAATGCTTTTTTTTTAAAATCCAGTATGAGTTTTATGTATTTTGGGATGTATTTACTCCATGATCAGATGTTGCTTTCATGGAAATGCACCATTTTACTCCATTTACCTTTAGATAAACATTAATGTTAACAGACCATTGCTAAATATATGTCAGCAGAAGATAATAAGGGCTTAGTTTTAGGGTTGAAAACATTTGCAAGAGTCACAACTTCAGTGCAAAAGCAAAAGAACAAATCACAGTTGGATTATTCACTTCAACTTTTTGGCTTTTGAGAGTCTGCATACAAAAATCCTAATAAATCTCAACTGCATTCAAAATACTGCAAAAATGTCTAGAAAGACGCAACTGAGTAAAGAAACAAAAGTACAGATTTGTACATCGAGGTAAGAAGGATACACAGAAAGAGAAATTGCAAAATGCCTAAAGGTGTTTAACAAAGGAGTCCACAACACTAAAGAGACTAGAGGAACCTAGAAGTTATGATGATAGAAAAAGACCTGGACAAAAGAGAGTTATTACAAAAGCAGAGGATAAACAGAGCATTGTCATGAGATCGGCAAAAGACAGCACCAAAAATACGGGAGGAAATCAACATGACAAGGTCGAAACCCATATCTCTGACAACCGTGAAATGACGTTTGAGAAAGGCTGGTCTGAAGGGTTGTGTATCTGCAAAAAAACACTACTCCATCCACAGAACAAGAAAAAGAGATGTGAGTGGGCAAAAGCTCACAAAAGTTGAACTTATGATGACTAGAAACAAGTTTGCACTGTTTGGTTCAAAACGCAGAGTCAATGTCCCAGACAAACTGGTGAACATCTGAAAGCACCATGTGTTACACCCACAATTCAGCATGGAGGTGGTAGTTCCATGGTATGGGGATGTTTTGCAGGTGATGGAGTAGGAGATTTGTTTGAAGTAAAGGGTATCATGAAGAAGGAACAGTACCACTCCATCCTCCAGCACCATGCTGTTCCATCTGGACTCAGACTTGTGGCTCATAAGTTTGTTTTACAGCAAGACAATGACCCTAAGCACTCTGCCAAGCTCTGTCAGGGTTACCTAGACAAAGAAGAAGAGGGAGGTGTTCTAGCACCTTTGGTCCTGATGCCTTGTTTTTAAATTATGTATGTGCATACTGGTGTCCACAGAACTGTACATAAACAGATGATACTTCTGGTGTCCAACGAAAAGAAGTTTGTTTCTGTATGAATGGACAGAAACCACAGGATCTACCTGTAGCTGTGAAGATGATATTATTTGAATCTATTGCGCATAAATTTAATTTCTAAACTGAATTTTGGTCCAAAAGCCAAACTTCAACATTTCAAAAGAGCAGAGGAAGATAAAGACATTTCTTTTAGACTTAAAAATATTACAGATGTACGACAGAGTATTAGGGCCACATTAAGAAAAAAAAAATGAAGACTTCGCTATTAAAGTCGTTAACTTACAAGAATAAAATCATTACTTACGGGAATAAAGTCGTTATAAAATCTTTACTAGCGAGAATAAAGTTGTAATTAAATCAATACTTACAAGAGTAAAGTCAGAATAAAGTCCTTATATTCTAACCTGTTGTTTAAAGTGACAGTTGTTGAAACGAGAGCCATAAAGCATTTTGTGAAAATGTACTTCAATGTAGGTTTCTCAAACAAGGAGATATTTAATCTTTCGGCACATCAGCACCACATTATTAAAAGTATCATAATGATTTCATTACGACTTTATTCTTGTAAGTAATTACTTTGTCACAATTTTATTCTTGTAAGTTAATGACTTTAATCTCAAAGACTTACTTTTTTTTTTTCTTAATGTGGCCCCAATTCTCCGTCGCACAGATCAGCTACAAGTTTTCTCTTTTTTCACCAAATCTTAAAGGTGGCCAACAGAGAAGCACATGAATCTGAGCAAGTGTAATTCCAAGTACCATCAGTCTTATCTGTACTTAGACACTGGAGACAGAGGGTGTAACAGGACCTAAATATAGGCTGTTCCTGCAGCGAACTGAGATGATTACAGATGATGCGAGGATTTGGAGCAGGAAGAGGAAGGACACTCAGAGTGGAGGGTATGACTCAAACACAGCTGGACCTCCTCAATTATTCCCTAAAGGGATGATTTGTTTGGCTGAAGGACGTCACCCGCACATCAAAACTTGTTCTTTTCATTCAATTACTTTTTCCTCTTCTATACGAACACAGAAAGACCCTGAGTGTCGTGTTTTCCTGCAGGCTAGGTTAAAAACAGAGTTCTCTGTCATTATCTGAAGAGTTCCGATTCTGAGCCGCTGTCAGACATTTAATAACTTTATACGCTCAAATTAATACATTTCAGCGGCTCTGTAATTGGTTTGACTCTGTTTGAACCTAATTACAGAACACAATTATCTTTTTATGTCGACAGGCTCGTCTGTTGAAAGATTTCAGCCTCAGTGTCCAGTGACTTTAAAACTAATACAAAGATGTTCAAAGGGAGGCGACTTTGACAGACTATCAGTTTTTGTCATTGTCAGAGGTAAACAGCTCAGTAATTAGTCTCTTTATTCTCTTGTTTCTTTGAATAATGAGCTCGATGCACCTGTTTCCATCTTTGTACAACTAAACTCCTCATCAAGACATAATGACCACCACGCTGTGGAAACTTGCTCATCGGGGAAGCCATTATTTAAATCATATCCACAGAACAAACAGAGAACAAACACAGGATTGAATCTGAATTGATGATTGCAGGAACCCTTTCACAGAGACTACATATCTCTGAGATAAAACCTCTCTGAAGTTTTAGTGTCGAATAATGGATAAAATATTGTTTCGGTGGCTTTTTAACTGACCAACAGTAAACATGAAGGCTTTTAAATATCCTTTAACTCTGATATTATGCTCGTTCATTTTAATCAAAGTTCTTAATGTTTATTGTATGTTATTGTATTCTTACTTATTTGTTCATTTTATATCGTCTTCTTGTCTTGTCTTTTTAGCTTTAGTGTTTCCCAAAGATAGCTCTTTCCTCACACAATTTTTTGATGTCACGCCATGTCTCTTCACAATATGCTAGCTTTGTATGTGCTTGTGTGTGGGTGTGTGTCTTTGTGTGTGTGTGTGGGTGGGAGGGTCGGGTTAGGGCTCTTGTATGAAAATTGCAGTATAAAGTAAGTTGAATTTCAATTTGAAAATTTGAATTTAGAAAAATGAGCTGAAAGATGAGATGTTGGCAAAAGATAGGGGTAACTGAAACATGCTTTCCCAGCAAATAAGGTATAAGGTATTCCTGTTGCTGTATATTTTTTATTCGTTTATTTGACAGGGACAGTACATCAGGCATTGTTGCATCTAATTACAGAGCAACCAGTGCTGTGTATACAGGACTTATAGCCGTGGCTAATTTGTGGTCCTTGTCTCTGGTTAGACAGCGGGAAATACAGAACATGATGCATACATCACTGAATAAAAACAGTGATAAATAATAAACATCATAGCAGGTGCAGACAGGCAATCATATGTTTAAATCAAAACCAGCAGCAAAGCAGACAAAACAAGCAGTTTCTTCTTTGCACAAAAATCCAGAGACACACATACTGTAGATACAGACTTGCACACACATACACATGGATATATACATCCATACACGCACATAGACACACATACATGCTATAATATACATAAATGTAAGTTAGTGTTCACAGATTTGTCTTTGTTTAAGCCATAATTTTGTTTTGATATTGAAGGCTTTGGGGTCCTTTAATGTTTTAATTTCTGGTATCTATGCGCTGACATGAGTGGTTATAAATTACAGTATTATGAAAGCTGGGATACTGCATGAAATGTAGATGAAAACAGATGATCATTGATCATTTTTGAATCACTTAATATGTAATTAAAAGTTATACAAAGACAACATGTCAAATGTTGAAGCTAAAAGATTTACTGTTTAATGGAAAATAAATGATTATTTTATTGGTACTTGGGTTGTTTTCCAAGACAGTTACTTCTTCAAGAGATCTGAAGGTGCATCAACAGAAAGCCATCCACTACTTGTGGAGTTAGCTTATCTGAGCAGTTTGACAGTTTAACAAATACTGGTCCGGGTTTGGTTTGAATGTTTCAGTTAAATAGTCATTGGAGGCTCTGGAGGAAAAGTAATTCCCAAAGTCAGAAAACTTCAGCCTCTGGGTATAAATGTCTGAGCAGCATAAGTTAAGAAATAAATCACACAGTCTTTGAGATATTTGACTTGTTCTGAGTTTTATTTCTGCCTCACTTTTACCCTAATTTACCTCTTTTCTTTCTTTCTGACACCTTCTCACAGACACACCCTCTCCTCTCTCTTTTTAAGCTCTTCATCTATCACCATAGCTGCTCTCCTCCTTTTCCTCCTCCTACTTCCACTCCGTCAGCCTCTATCTCTCTGCTCCCTTTGCCTCTCTCTCCTCTATGTCGCAGGAAAGATAAAGATAATTTAACAGCATGAGACGTACACTTCATGTACGATGGGGCTTGGAGGAAATCCCAGCGCTCTCTCTTGCTCTGAGTCTTCCGCTCCCCTCCTGGTCGCTCTATAGTCTGCTCCGGCTCCCTGCAGTGACGATAACTGCTCCTTCTATCATGTTTGGCCCTGCAGTCATCTGTCGGCCCGCGATAAAGATGATGTTTGATAACGCTGTGATGAAACCTGTCTCTCAAGTAATCCCAGTTTGACTTCTCCACAGAGTCTGCTTTGTTCAACTCGAGCGGTTCTTCTGATAAAATGTTCATTCTTTGGCAGAATGAACATTTGAACAAGCGGTGCCTGAAATAAGCTTTTTGGCTCCAATTCTGCTTAACAGTCCTCTGCATTTCAGACACCTTATGATACACTGTCGTACTTTTCTCTGTATGAAAGAAATGGAGTCAGCCCATGACTCAAAAATGAAAACTTTTATTCTATCATGGCAGCTAATTGTAGCTCCTCCATGTGCTATCCCCTTTCTTGAAGCTGATAAGCCCATTATCAACACCTTCATAACTCCAGGTCACAGTGTCTGCACTACCTCTCTGTAAAACATTAAAGCTCCAGTGAGGGACTTCCAGTTTGTGTCAACTGTGGCGCCCCCTGTGGACAAAGCAGTCTTTGCTTATCTAGCTTGACTTTTGTTCAAAACAATCGTCCATAAAAAATAGAACCGTGGCGATCAGCTGCAGAGCCCGCTGAACCGCAGTGGAACGGAAAGAAGCCATTGGAAGTTGACACATTAACTTGAATGGAAATGATCAGCTGCGATCGGCGCAAACGGCCTTTTCGCCGCCGTTTCAGATGTGGTGGAAATTAGGGGTTATCCTGCTGACTTTTGACGGTCAAATCTATCATTTACTGTTGGCACCTTGTGTAGAAGTCCTAAAAACAGAGCTCACCTCCTCACATTGGTTTTGGGCATTAAAAACCACAATACAAAAATAATCAGTGTTGTTGCTCATGGTTTCGCTTGCTTTCGAAATACCATGAAAAATCAATAAGGGGAAGTTGATTATTTTTCTTTAACAATGGAAAACCCCTAGAAAGAGTTTTAAGAAAAGGCTGAAAGAAGAAGACCTGCATGAAAAGATTGCTGATCATGTCTACCACAATGCTAAAGCCATCGTTGTAGACATGGACAGACTTTCATCAAGAAAAAAAGATCACTAAAGGCTTGTATACTGGAACAAAGACAGTGGTCGGGCTTTAAAGATAAATTCACTTGGCTGTGGATGTAAATGTACTGAAGTGTATCCACATTCAGCTGACAGAATATGGTTTGACATGGTTTGCTTTATTACTTATAGAAGGTCCACATTTTTTGTTAAGACTGGAACTAAAATGTCAGGGATTTATACTGTTACCAGCCAGAGCAGAGGTCAAAAAGTCAGCGGTACACACCCACAAAGACAAACTGTAATGGTCTTGTGTGTTTAGTGAATATAATTCTGACCCTGAGTTCGAGCACTCATTGTTAGTTTAAGATCACTCTCTCTGAGTGTTTGTCTCTCTCTGCTCTTCCAGAGGATTACGCTCTTTTCTCATGTTTATCCTCAAGGCCTCTTCATCCTTTAGACTTTCTATAAAAAGGAGTTCAGAGAACAAACTGAATCCAGTTGACAAAGCAGAAACAAACTATTGTGCTTAAAGCGGAGATAGTACAAATGTCCTGACATGGATTCACAGCAGGATTAAAAATGGTTCTTGGACAAAAACGAGTTTATTGGCTGCAGAGAGTGTCAGACAGAGCGGAGGAAATAGAATATGATCTTCAAGAAGAGGAATAAAATAAAAGAGGATACAATTAGCTCCTCTGACTTTTACTTTATGATGCTTGTAACAAAGAGACAGGTCATAACAATAGTGGTCTACTTTAGATGAGATGAGGAAATACATAAAATCTCCTTCAGATCAGTAAATAATATCTTTTTTGACACACTTTGATTCAGGAGATACTCTTAAGCAGATTGAAACATGATTGGACAACTTGTTTTTGTATTAAGCTTAAAGTCAGAGTCAAACATCACCAAAACAACTCTGGCAAAGTCCTCTAAACTGGGACCAGTAACAGTAGTACTACTTTGAGCTCTGCCATGGAGTAGGATACAGACCACAGTCTCAGATATGGCGCCCCAGCCTTTTATGTCTGCTGTCAGGTATGGAGTGATTGGCTGGTTTTGTCATTGAGATTGACAGGTAGAGATGAGTGTCATCAGCATAAATATTAAACATGTTTATCCCTAACGTTACATAAAAAGTACACTCTATAGTTTATCTATGTAGGCAGATTCAACATCTAAGAACAAACAGCAGAGGTGTTCACAGGCTGTCTATCAGTTTCTTTAACAGCTGATTCAAAACACTGATCTCTGATTCGCCGACAGATTTGGCATTCAGCCTGTCATAAAACCATCTTTAAAGTTTAACTTCACAAGATGCTCCATGTTCCTCATGTTAGCTCAGGAGGCTGGCTGCCATTCTGATCCAACATACACTCCTCATAATTTTACACATCTGCTGCCATGATTCTCTCAGTCTTTAACCTTGAAATCTCATATTTTCCTGTTACATGGCCCTAATATACTCACAATCATTCATAACATCGCAGATTGGACAGTTCAGTCCAAGGTTGGTCCTTAACACTAAACAAATGTACAAAAATTTCATTGATATGTTGACCACATCGCCATCTTTTAAAGCAGTGGGTCGCTGATCATGAATCTGTATCTGACCAGCAGGCAGTAGCAAAAAGGTGCAGCAAGGTGTAAACAGGGAATAAGCCTGAGCAGCAACACTTGAAGACTCATTATGTCCAACATCATCATCAAACATCGACGCCGCTGTGCAAAATCATGCAATACAGACATCACCCCAGAGAAATTAAGTGTGAAAACAGTGTTTCAGACATGGCAGAATGGGACAAATCTCTTGCACTCAGCAGTTTCAGTGTCTTATGTCTTTGACGGGGATGTTTTTCCGTCTCTCCTTCAGGTGTGAACAGGTTAATCACAAAGGGGTCCCTGAGCAGCGGCTGAAAAAACAGGCAGGTTTTGAGCAGAGGTGACTGTTTGTCCTCCTGACGTCCTCCTGAAGCTGATACCATGAATTAGTTTTCATGGCTTCTGAGAACTTTGCCGTCTCACTATCTAGTTTCTAATCTTTCAATTACTCTGTGTGTGTGTCCGTGTGTGTGCAGGGATTTCAGCGATAAAGAGACGGCGGTGAGGGTGTACCTAAGTGACAGCACACACACAGCCCTGCACACAGAGACAGTGATAAATCAACGCCACGATGAACTGATCATGCATCACTTTTTTTCTCCTTTTGTGAAATTGAGAGTGTAACAAAGGAAATAAGTAAAAGAATGAATCGTAGTTTGCACATAATCATGTTACATTACAGTATATCAGCTTTTCAGCAGGATTCATGAGAACTTCTCCCTATTTTGCGGGTTAGTTTCACGCTGGAAGAAGACTTACGCACAATCTTGTAATGTGGTATGGCAAATTTAGAGCTTCTCCGTCAGAGCTAATTCTCTTTTCTGCTAATCTCTCAAACCAGATTCCTCCCCCCCCCCCTCCATCACTTCCTCTCTCTGCGTCTCTCTCCCTCTCTATCAACACGTTAGTTATTCAAGCAGAGGGAATCTGGCTGAAGTCGTTTGTCAAACACAGATAGAGGACTTGAGGGGAAAAAAAGAAAAAGACCTATAGAGTGAAGTGTTTTTCTTCTCTCTATTTTTCATCCAATGACTAAACAATGTGGTTCTCAAAGATAGTGGAAGTACGACTGAGGACGTCCTTATGTTGAAGCACTTTATGTCAAAATAAAATGTTTCAATCATTCAAACCATAAATCGTTTGATCAGCTGGTATTTCATGACTGTAATCTACTCATACTTGCTGCAATAGTCTAAAATTAACCTTCCTCTGGGATACGGACCTTTTCTTCTTGGGAACATGGCAGTACATCAATAGAAGATTCCAGCAGGTCCACTTGAGTTGTTACTACATGTGGTCCTGAGTGGATACTTGGTATCTTTACAATTTGTCCAAAGAATTAATTTACTGTGCCAGTCTGACTGAAACTGAAACTGGACTTTGAAAATAAATGTTAGTCTGACTGAAATAGTGCTAAATCAAACTTCTCTTTGTCTAACAAACATTTCTAAACAATGAGGGAAAGCTATGACACCACCAGAGTTGATTGGCTGAGACCTTGCCAACAAGTAAATAAGGTAATACTTTGGTAAACGCGTCTTTTCCTCTAGGTTTTAATCAAGTCGAAACCTCCAGTCTTGAGAACTGAAGCTGATGTGGAAGTGTTTTAAGACTGCAGTTCCCAGAGTTCAAGCTTGAGGCACCTGAAGCAGAAGCACCAGAAATCACGTACACACTTGGCCAAAAACAAGGGCCATTTTTAGAGCAAAAATAAACACATTTACATCCTTACATAGCTCACGGCACACACTATACGAGGAGTGAGTTTCTTTCTTTAACCCATTTGTTTCAAAGTTATTAAGATTAGAGGATTGGCTAATCAGAGGCACAACGACTGACAGGCAGACATAGGGCTGGGCGATATGGCTTCAAATCAATATCACGATCTATTGAGCAGTTCACCTCCATAACCTTAAATGGACGATAACTCCTCCACAAGCTGCTCACCCCTCCCACATTAACTTTGTCTACTTCATCTAAAGGGACATGGGACCACAGCCTACCTACACACATCCAAAACCAACTTTGACTTATTTTTTTGACACCGAATATGGGCAAAATGACGTCGGTTATTGTCATAAAATTTCGGAATCAGTACATTTTCGGTTTTATCGCCCAGCCCTAAGCAGACACACTGTAGCCATTTGCGAGAAGACTAAAGGCTGGCTTCTGATAGGTCGACCAAAATTCAGGCTGAGTCAAAAAGGTCACGACCTCTGACTGGTTTTAAAACTTATAGGTGACAGCCCAGTTGTTTCTGTGTGATCAGTAAAAGCCACAGACTTAGAGACGGTGGTAGTTTGTTCAGTGTTGTTCAGAGTAAACATGCCGCACACAGTTTAGACTACTCTATTTACAACCATCGCATGCTTTGGATGACTTTCACTACATATGGACATCCACACAATGTTCTCCCATGGGGGCTGATATGACTAACTGGTCTCACATTAGGGCCACCTACTATCCTGGCGTAACTGTGAGAGGGTTTTCAACTGTGTCTGCATTGTTGTGTGGGCAGGATTGTTTTAAAAAACAGAGAGAACAATCTGTTTTTAAGAATATCTGTATGTGTGCAGATCTAGCCAAAGATTAATCATCACAGGAGGATGAAAAGGATCCCTGTCTCACAGAATGCCTGCTTTTGAGGCTGTGATTTCCTCTGATTGGAGTTTAAAAATACACCGTACACCCAGGTAAACTCTGGGACAGAAATGAATCAGGTCGAAGTGTACTTTTGGTTCTCATAACTCTTTTCTGACTCACCATCGTGGTTGGCGTTGCCCAGCGTCCAGGGCTCGTCAGAGTCGAAGTGAGTGTCTCCTCCAATGCCAGCACCGGGGAAATAAGCGTGGGCCAGGAAACCCCCCTCTCCATCGAAGGGAGAGCTGTCGCCATGGAAACCAGAGGCAAAGAAGATCATGATGTCAGCCTCTTTTCCCTCGTTCTTGATCTCCGAGTACGGCACCTCCTGAATGAGATACGAGAGGTGGAGAGTGGAGTAAAGTAAGTAAGAGATGACAAACAGAAACACAAGGGAAGCCTGAGGAAGTGAAGACTGAGCAAACAAGAGCTGAAAATACAGATGAATTAGACTTCCTATTTAACAAGTGATCATTTTATAAATCAAAACATCTGTCTCACACACAAAAAAAGTCATTTTCTATCTGTAGAAGACCGTCTTTGGTGATTATATGTTGTACAAGAGAAGGTGCTTTAGTGTGCCAGTGTAACTGCTGTTTTAACAAAACTCTTAATTGTCTTTTTAGCTAAATTCTGAGTTGTTTTGAGACTGTTAAATATTGACACAAACTGAATTGGAGAAAATGAATGATAAAATCCCAAAAACATCAGGTTGGTGTAGTTCTCTCTGACCTGGAAAGCGAGCGGTGTGACGGTCTGCCACACGTTGAAGGCTTGTCGGATCGCTCTCTGAGTGTCCTTCTCTCCCACTTTAGGGGTGAAGTTAGATATGCTGCAAGAGAGAACAAGCAGAGAATAAAGACCTTGTTACTACTGAAGACAGGATATGAACAAGTTTACAGAAGCCAGTACACAGCTGTGCTGTTGACATCTTAAGGAAGGCACTATTCCTGGATTTTTATTGACTTTTTCTTCACCGTTTCTGTCCACCTGACAGCTCTGCAGCAACAACAAAGAGTAGAAAATGCTAACACCTGCAGTCTGTGTGTAGAGATTTAGTCACAACGCTGACATGCAGATCTTTATCTTTTCACTGCAGCCAATGCTAAGAACAAGAGCAGGCTGCAGAGGATCATCCACTAAGAGGGCGACTGGCTGCAATCTGCCATCTCTCCAGGACCTCGCAGTGTGCAGGTACGATTGTGGCCAACTGCTCTCATGCTGTGTTCAGACTCTTTGAGTCCACCTGGACTAAGACCTCACACCAAGAGCAGTGTCTTCCCCTCTGCTGCCAGCCTCTTCAGTGATGCCCTTTTCCCCGCAAAACTCAGAACAATGACTGTGATCCGGCGTTGCAGTACACAGACTGGACTCAAGTACTGTCGGTTTTACATGCACTGTTCATGACCGTGAGGTTCTGCTATGAACCAGCGCCTTTCTACACAACCGTACGGCTTTTCTACTGCAACAACATCTGTGTAGTATTTGTTAAAACATTATTAATTTGTTATTTTAAATGTTCTTTGATTGTTGTTTATTATTCATAGAAGACACCACGACAAATTCCTTGTTTGTGAAAACCTGTTTTGCATTGTTGTGAATCATTGACCCAACAGTGTAAAACACAAGACAAGAGCAGGACAAGACCCAGACAATGTGACCTGAAACCGAAGACCAACACAGTAAAGACAGACAGGAAGAAGATAAAAACAAGTGTAAAAGACAAAGACATAAAATGAAATTGATTGACAGTTAAAGACAACTGAACTTTTACTTTTAAGGTAAAAAAATAGATCAAGAATATTTGCTTTTGAGTCAGTTATACTGGAAGTTAAAAAGTAGATGTGATTAGCAGACATAGCCCTCTCAGGTTTGGTTTAAGCTCCGCTGCGAAAGTCTGTGCCCTAGTTTGGCCCCCTCAATCAAAGAGTCTGGTTACGCCCCTGGACAGGAGTAGCTGTACGCTGGGGAAGGTGAGGAAGGTTGAAACATATCAGTGCTGGTACAGTTTGGACCTCTAGTTTTGTTTGTTTGTTTTTTCACCATAGTGGGTGTATGTCGACTCCCCTCGAGGGAGAGGTATCCTTAATGCACTTCATCCACTTGGTGGTGGATGTTTGTTTTCAATGCATAAAAAATATTGGAAGTCAGTTATATTTACTGCATGTTTTCAGCAAGCGAAGGCAGCTGTGGATGGAGCTACAATCAGTGTTGTCTGATGTCAAAGTATGAATAATTTGCATTAATTTCTCTCATGCAATTTAATTTTTTTGATTAATTAATCGGAATTTCTGCGTGAACTTGACAGTCCTATGTGAGGCATGATGCAGCTTTTTATCACTGCTTTAATAAGGACTATTGTGTGCATCATGAACGCTGTATTTCTTTTTTATGATTTGTTCATAAAACTGGGTAACATAAGACACAATTATTCAACACGGTTAAACTTCTGGTTTTGTATTCAAAAACTGTCAGAGGAATGCAGTTAAAGCTTTTGTCCCTGTGTTCACTGAAGCATTTGAAACTATAAGAGACAAACGAGGCAGAAAGGTCATTACAGAGTAATTACTGGAGCGACGTGCCATCCATGTTTATTCTGCTGTCAGAGAGGTGAAGATTCAAGATAACATGTCTTATCAGACACTTCACCCTCCTCTTACACTGCAAGATAACACTGCCAGGGTAACCATACAAAAATTAAGCTTTGGTTTTGCTTTCTGGGCACGCAACGACAACAACAACAACAACAACAACAACAACAACAAATTGTGTTGGGGACAGATGGAGTGATGGACAGATGCAGAGAGGGAGGGATGGAGGAGAAAAGGCAGAGAGAGAGAAAGAGAGAGAGACGAGGGAAAGAGCAGCACGATCAGACAGTCATTTCACACAGTCTGTCCCCCCGGCAGGGGGTAAACGCTTCGCTCCAAACAAGGAAAATAAACATTATAGAAAATGGAAAACATTATAGAAAGTAAACAAAAGCACATTATACAGTTGCTGACATTCATGAGGACTCGCAACAGCTTCCTGATGCAAATATACAAGTCCCTGAGGCAGAGGAAGAGACATGCTTTTGTAGTTTTGTGGGGACTGGGGCAGGGCTTCATGCTGTGAATGTAGATTTATGGTAGAAGTTTGAGATGGGGAGAGTATTTGAAGTTTTTCATTTTATTATTGAGTCACACTTACAGTTTATTTATGCATCCAGCCCGCATGGCCGTACATGAACCTATGAATTTATACAGCCTAGGGTCACAACGGGTCTATTTATTGTCATGGGACAGTAAACTAAGCCAAAGCACATCAAACTTAGGGCTCCAGTGAGGATTCATCTGTTGGAGGCTCCTGTCTACACCTGAAATATTTCTTTAAACAGAATAACTCATTGTGCTTAATTTCAAGTGAAATTTGTCACTGACTTTGACTTTTTACTGTTGACAAAAGATAAAAAATGTCATGTATGCGGTAGGAAGTGCTGACTAGCTGACTTAAGTAGCTTATAAACAGGAATTGGTATCAGGTTTGCTCATCTGAACAACACTAAACTACACTTCCACAAGTATTTCAGGATACTGATGAGCGATTGACGTCAGACCTGGATTGGATGGTCTGAGTTGAGTGAAATTCATGGGGACAAATCTTAACCTTTAATCAATCTTTAAAGTAATCAATAAGTAAAATGCTCTGAAAAAAAGAATAAAATAACCAGTGTTGGGAAGCATTCAGTAAAAAAGGTTTTGCATATTTCTGCAATGATCTACTAAAGGTTTGTATGTATAAAAACACGTGCAAACTTGATAGCGCGCGCGAAACTGATGTACCAACCGGGTACACCAAGAATTGCAGAATTGCAAATTCAGAATTATCCCAGACATCAAACATGACTCCACTTATTAGAGCTTGTTGCAGAGTCAGAGGGAGTATATTTTAGGGGCAGTCTGTGTGTTTGGACAGAGTTTGTGCTATCTCAACCAATCTTAAAGGAGCAAACTGACTGAGAGTTTAGCAAACATAAGCCTTCTAATTTGACTTTACGACAGTTTGCTTTTGTGAGATGAGCAAACTGTAGGAAATTTCAGTCTGGTTATAACCCTAATTTTTAAATGTTTGTGTAAGAGATTGTTTCGATTTAAAGTGTTTGCAAAGCTTCTGCATGTTTAAGTATCTTTTACTCTCGGTGGCCCATCTCCTCAAATGTGATTAATCTGTTGGCTGACAGTAGACATTAAGCTCCCCAGGGATATTCTTACTGTATTTCTTCAGTTTGCTCACACATCCCTTTAAAAAAATTTACGTTGAAATACAACTTTCCATCCAAAGGCTTGCCAATGAATGTGTGTGTATGGGTGTGTGTGTGCAACCGCATGTCTGTGTGTATGGCAGGCTGAAGGATCACAGTTGTCTGATTGGAGTAAATGGTGTGGAACGTTACAGGGGTGAAGCTGTCCAAATGACCTGTGGCCAAAACACACAGATGGCACACTGTCTTGCACATACAAAACACACAGACACACACGCATGTACGCACACACACACCATAGATTTGGACAGAAACAGGCTCACGCACAAGTCTAACTCTAGAGTCGCATGTTCTGAAGATGGCAGCTTAACAGAAATAAAATTACAAAACGTATTTATAGAAATGAAAAGGATTGCCACCAATTAAGGTGAGAGGTTCAAATGAGTGAATCTTTGTTTTGTGGTCAATAATGCTGATAAGATTTGAAGCTTTTTCTGCACTGGAGTTGTACCAAAATAGGATTATACTGTACATTTCCTGACACAAGAAAGTGCCTACATTTGATAACACAAGGAAACAGGCTGCACTACCTGACTCTAACACCCATTTTCAGCTAAAACAGTGGTGAAACTCTATAATGAATTTAATCAATTAAAAGACCTATAAGCACACCAGGATAAGCCATGGTGTTCCACACGGTTCCATACTTGGTCCAGTTCTTTTTGCCTTATACACACTTCCTGTTGGTAATATCAAAGGGAAACACTGTTTCCAGACAGATTTTTGAACTGGATGCAACCCTCAAGGACACTGAGACCTGGGTGACCAATTTTTTTTCTTACACTGAAGTGAAAAAAAGGTAAAATCAGGAATATTCTACCTAAAAAATATCAACAAGATGAGTCCATGTGTTCTTAACCTCTGGGCTGATGAAAAGTTGATAAAAGTGTGAAATCCTTTGTTTGTGTGACCAATCCATTTCAACCACAACAAAACTATTTAAAATTCCATTTATTGATAAGATCAGCAGGGTTCACAGAAATTCATCCTCTAGGGAACATGACTACTGAAATTTAAATTTGGGGCACTCTAATCGTTAAATATTGACATATTTCAGTATGGACAAACTGGAGAACAAAACAACACCTTTGTCCCTGGGGGCATAGCTCGAAATAGAAGGCCAAAATCTGTGATCTCAAGGTTTTTTCATTTGCATCAGCTAAAAAAATATTCAGATGCACATCTCCAAAAACCATTTCCTTCAGGACACATAAGAAAAAGCTTTAGTTTCTGCTTCTCATCCCCTCTCAGCGCCGTCTCAGTCTAATGTGCTTTGTTGGCAGGAAAGTTGGGATAAACTGAGACATCAACATCAAAGTAAAGCATCTTTCTTGCATGTACTCCATCTCTCTGATTTTTCTGTTTAGTTCTCATGTCTTTCCTCTCCACTCCGTGTCTCAGCTCTTTTTAAAATTCACCTCCCTATCCCAAGGCAAAGAAGGAAGTTTTCGTTTAGAGACACACAGTTGCGTAATCCTGCAGCTACAGCATCTCACAGGGGGTGATAATTCATAGTTGCCAGCAGCCCTGAAATTCCTCCAAATGTGTCTCTTTGCATCGCCCTCAGTGTCGTGTCAGCAAGCTTTTCCAGCTGCTCCGAAACTGCTGCTCAGAGCGAGAGGAAAATCCTTCTGACTGAGCCGATCAATATCCTGAAATATCGCTGATTTCTTCAAGCGAGGGCACTGAAACAGAGCTGGACATACTTCATTTAAGCTGTAAGCTTTGTTTTTCTTGCAGTGGGATCAGCTGGGGCTTGAAAGAGCTCTCTTTTACTCATGTTCACCTTTCATTATTCAGGTTACAACACCAAAGAGTATCTTTGCATGTTTTGCAGCTGAAAAAATCTGTTTATCTTATACTAGCACCTGTGAAAACCTTTGTTTCAGATATGGTGTGTGAGTGCTACTTTTTACACAGCTACGTAATCATGAGAAGACTCTGAAGTTGTGATTGGCTAGCCATGAGTGTCCATTTAGTGCTCTGCTTGCGATACGTATGAAAATGTACGCCTCCGTTTCAAATGATGGCCCACATACTTCTGTGCGTCCTGTATGTTGCCATTGATGTTAACCATTACATCCACCAGGGGGCAGGCTGGAGTGAAAGTTTCTGACAACAACAAACAAAAACAAACATGGCGACTAAAGAGGAACTAGTGATAATGTATATTTTGCATAGGAGACAGAAATGGAGACAGCGCTGGAGGAGGCGGTGGTCGGTCAGGCCACCAAATGCTTCGCGGTTGGAGGGCGGAGAATTCTTTTCTCTAGTCGTACCGATAAGAGAAATTGACAATAATCCTCAAAAAGCCCCGCCATCAGGTAGTGGCAGCAGCAACACTGCCCCCAAGGTTTCTGGTGGTACTGCTTCATCTGGCCCATATTTGTAAAGTTCAAGGATACGTGCAGAAATACGGACGAAAAGAATGCTAAGCTAAGCATGCTAAGAGCGTTAAGCATTAATGAGCCTTAACATGCAATAGATACTTTTCCATTAGCTCCTATTCTAATGTTATTTACAGCTTGTATTTTTAGCCTTCATGGAAAGTGTTAATAGATGAAGCATCTCCAGGTTTCAGTATCAGCTGAGACAAAGTTCCAGCTTGAACTGGTCTTTGTTTACAGAGAAGTCAATGGTGGAATGGCATGAACAGCTACAAAGTGCAGAGGACAGTAAAAGATAAGCTGTAAATCAGACTTTAAAGCTACAAAAATCACTTTTCCTGAACAATATGTTCCTTAGCCCCTAGTGTCATTTTCTAATCTCTAAAACTGTAACACCTTATGAAAACTCTCGGTCACCAGTTTGGGCAAAGTTTATATGAGAAATCAGGAATATAATGTAGAAGAATCCTAACCTAATAAAGATCTGCGAACATTGATTACATAGTGCAGATAAAATCACTTAAAAAAGTCAGCCAAAGATTTTCAGCAACATGAGTATTCATTCATTCCAGGCACGACCTGCTCTTGAGAAGTTTTGGCACCTGAGAAGAAGACAAATCAAGTTATTAACGATCACATTAATTCAGCCTGGACACCGACAGCCAGTCCGAAGACAACACTAAGCTGCAGGAATGTGACAGGTGATAGCAGGTGAAACATGAAGACGAGGTCCGAGGAGACTGTGATACTGTAAGGAGTAACCAGATCCGGCTGTGATCTCACACTGTGGGTTTTATGTAACGCTGTAGAGTGGGTATCTGTAATACAGGAGATCCAGGATGCCTTCAGGGTCTCTTGAGAGTGGTGTAATTTACATTAGACCTTTAAAGGTCTGGGTAGAGCGGTGAGGAGTACGGAGAGATAGAAGAAACTGCTAAAAGGCAGAGTGAGGGGGAAAGATTCACATTTTGACTGTTTTTCTTAATCTCAACATTGAGTTTGCTTCATAATCTTTCAATCTTACGTTAAATTTTCTAAATTCATCTACTTTTTTTCATGTAACTTCAAAATGGCAATTTGAGAGGACCAGGAGGAAACAGCCACAGGCATCCACTTCCTAAACATCTAGCTGAAAGGTCATAATACCGCAGTAAATGATTGAAACAGAACAATACTACAATGTTGCCTCATTAAAGAGAAGATAGTTAGTTTACAGTCGATTATAATCCAAAAGAGGATAAAGAAGAAGAGGGGGATTTCTTTAACATCACCTTAATACTTGGTTCTGGGTACTTGGTTCCTCATCAAACACAGCATATCCAATCAGTCTATGTATGTCATCTCTGCCTGTTAACACTGGGGCAAAAATGATGGTTTCAATTGGCAAAGTAAATCAGTACAACCAAACAAAACAGGAAATGTTCCATATGTCAGCGGGGATTTCTCTCCTTGCTAGTGTCGGCTGCTTTTAAGCAAGTGTTGGAAGGCTACAGCGGTCTTGTGCATCTCATAGTTGGACACATTTCTCCCACTCTACAGAACGCCTCTGTTTGAGATGTTAAAACAAATTGGTTGTGCTGCTGCCTTTAGTTAAACCTTTGAACAAACTTTGCAGTAGTCTGTGGTTTGTTTGATGCATCATGCTGAAAAACTGAACTTTTAAATAACCATAGCAGCCATGCTGTTGTTGTTGTTGTTGTGTGTCCTTATAATGGGGCACTCACACCAAGCATGAGTCAAAGCATCCACTCGTTTAATTCACGCAAATCTAGACAAGTGAATGAATAGTATTTACTCACTTCATTCGCGCGTCAATGGTAATTTCAATGGTAATCTCTAACAATTCAACCGGCGTGAGAGAAAAAGGTATCATATAATTCGGGGCACCCACACACCGACATGATCGGTTTTGCCCGTCCATTTTCATATGTCACCTGGCAACCTTCGTACTGATTAGTTATCGCAACGCAAGTATCTGCTAAAGTTGAGACATTTTCAGTTACTGCCCCATTCATGTCATTTGCGCCACCAAAGTAGTAGGAGCGTCTAATCGCGTCTTTGCATTGACTTTACATGTAGTTTATTCGTGCGGATGATTTTACCCGCGCTCGATGTGTAGAGACAGTAAAGGACAAAACATACAGGATGTGTATTTGGAGCGTGGCGGCAGCGTCGTGTATCACACAGCAAATAGGTTGCCATTCTAATCAACGCAGCAAAGCGTACAGGACACGTATCAGCTCTGTTGCAGCTTCGTATTGAGAGCAGCTCTGCTAAAGATAAGCGCCAAGTCAATTTTTGCTGCTCTACGCTTCCAATCCGTTTCAATTCACACAGAGAAGATCATTCCAGATAGGAAGTCAAGCACGAAAACCGCGCATGTCATTCAGTATTTCAAAATGAAACACCATATGTCAACTCCCGACTGTGTTACAGTTCATGTAGATGAGAAATACTTCCCGGTTATGGATTTATCAGTAACACAAAACAATCTGATGGTCAATCCCTGATCCATGAGGACCCTAACAGGACTTTTAACTGCTAACTCTGTCTGAAGGTAACAGCACAGCTTAAAGGAACATAGTTTAATCCATGAAACTGAAACTTCAAAATCACATTGCTTTTTCACACACAGTAGAAGCTCAACAGTCTTTGAATTATATCCAAATTAGCAGGAAATAGACCACAGAAAGGCAAAACAACCTGTTGTGAGCATGTCGTTTCCTCTATACTGAGCCCGGCTGACTGGGGCTTCACTACGCTGCTGCCACGCTCCAAACACACATCCTGTATGCGATGCCAAATGCTGCTATATGGAGCAAATATGGAACACGCTCAATACGGATCCTGTTTGTTTTTGGCTTAAGACGTAAACGTGGTAGGAAGGTGTGATCCTCTGGAGGTAAAGAGAGGTGATGGAGGAGGTTCAAGAGAAAATCTTTATTATACATTATTAGACACTGTCCTACACCACAGTAATGAATACATTCATGAACTTCACGTATTGCTCAGCCCTAATCCAACATTTCCTTAGTCAGAATGCAGCTTTTTTTTTCCACACAAGCTGCTCCTAAAATCATTGATGGAGCTTTTGAAATCCTGTTTTCAGTGTTTTAGGTGTTGTATCAAATGTTTGTACCTTTGTTTCAGTCTTTAGCTAAGAGGATACAGGTCAAATCAATCAATGAAACAAATTTCAGTCGGACAGGTGCAATGTGATTATACCTGAGCAGATCTGAGAGAGAAAAAATATTCATTTCTATATTGAAATACAAAATACTCCCACACATCTCATTAAACCAAAGTTTGCGTGGATAAATGCATAACAGGGGAACATGAATCCACATGAGGGATAATCTGAATCAGAATAATGTGGTTACTTTCCTGAACACATGCCCGTCTTACATAACTCACTGTTGAGCTGTTGCATTAATTTCCCATGAGGATAACTGGGGGTGATCGAGATCAGGAACTCAGAACTCTTCAAAAAGGAGCTGCTAATATAGTTACTGATAATTACAGGTAATGGGGGAGTTAATAATGGAGGAATAATTATCATTCAATATCTTGAGACTCTATTATTGATGAAAGACAACTGAAACTGAGGATGGATATAAAGCATCTGTGTTTTAAATAGACTGGAAAGAAAAGGTTTAGTTAGTGACTTTTAACAAGGACGTGTCCAAAAACATGAAGAATTGTTTCTATTTGAGTCATGACACCGAAGCTTATTTTGGATTTGAATTTTAGAGCAGGGAAGGGACTGAGTGGGAGGAAGAGAGAGGGAGAGAGATGGATGCAACAGAGGATAAAGTGGGCAGAGGCAACAATGGGAGCTGCTGGGATGTGTTCAGTATCTCGTGGGACAGCTCTAATCTGCATTAGACCTATATTACATGGCTGAGCTGCTGGTTGAGTTCTCACATCATCCAGTGGAGGGTTTTACAGCATGTAGACTGTAGGAGACAATACAATAAGGTGGGAAGAGAGGAGGAAAGAGGAGAAAGACGGAGGGAGAGTGGGTGGGTGTAATGCAGGGATACGAGCTGCATTCAGGGTCCCCGGAGACGGAGCTAATTTACATTAGCCCCAGCCAAGTTCAGACCAGGAGCGATGAAGAGAGAAAGGGAAGGAGACAAAGCATCAGTAAATGAAGGGAAGAGAAGATGTGAAAGAAGGAGGTGAGTAAAAGAATGAAGAAAAAAAAGTGTCGAGAGAAGGAAAGGAAGAAGCAAAGGAAAAATGAAAGATGAGAAAAAAGAGGATGAAATATAAAGCATGCAAGATTAAGAGATGATGGCAGATCTAAGGGCATTGATGGATGGATGGATGGATGGGCGGGTGGGTGGATGAATAGAAAAGTGGGTCAATTTATCAGAAGAGAGAGGGTAGATCAAAGTTTAGATGGATGGATAAATGAATAATTGTGTGAGTTGGTAGATCAATGGCTGAATGGATGGAAACTTGGATAGATATTGATGATGATGGATCAATAGGATCAATAGCGAGAGAGAGAGAGAGAGAGAGAGAGAGAGAGAGAGAGAGAGAGAGAGAGATTTGTATGAAATAGAATGATATATCATACAAACCAGCTTTAAAACCCACTCACGTTGTTAGACCGGCAGCTTCCCACTGAGAACCACTGTGTGTTTCTGGGACATTCAGGAGTCCTTATATCCCAAAGAGAAGGTCTGTGTGCTTCTATGGCTGTCTAGATTTAGGACTACTCTTCCTGTTATGGTGCGATTTCTGTTGTTAGGTAAGCCGATGGAAGGCTGCTTTCCTTTTTTATCGTCTTTCAGACCAATCAGAGGCTGTATCTACAATCAGCTGATCTCTGAAGGCCCAATCCAAAGCTAGGGTTTACAGTCTCAGGACAGCATTTAAAGGTGATAAAACTCAATACAAAACTCCACACAGGAATAGCAAAGGGACTTAATAAATACTTGGACTTAAGGGCAGAATCAATAAAGGCTTTAAACTGGCTTCAATGAAATCGTATAAATTCCCATCCTTGTTTGAATATCATTTTCTACATGGCCCTATAATGAGTTTAGGACTGCATCTGCTTAACCAGAGAAAACATGGCTCAGGTTTAAAAGACTCAATGATCATTAGCACCGCATGAGGGCAGAGAAACAAACAGCATACAGGAAAATCATCACTGTAGAGAGTTTGATAAATACCTGTAGGAAATCTTTTTATCTCTCCATTTCTGGCCCGTTAGTGCGTAGCGCTTATTCCTCTGACGGCGGCTGGTGTGAGGATGATCTGGGACGCCACAGCGAGGTCTCCTCATCCACCTGAGTACAATATGACATATTTACATTGTATCGTCTCTCTGAGGAGCTAAAAACTGGGTGAAAGCTTTTCATTTGATCCAGGAAGGTAGTTAGTGCCGGGAAACCAGCTTTCATCCAAATGGACCACAGGAAACTGGGTTTCATGGAAACACTGCCATGTATTCATATCAGCCACTCAGAACAATTCCTCATCTTCTTCCATCATGAGAAAACAGAAGCAGTTTTTTGAAACTAAAATGCCTCAATGTCTGCGCTCACTCTGCTGTTTATAATGAAGAGGGAAAATTTATCATCTGCTCTTTAATTTTTTGGGGGGCTAGTAACCCAAACAGCTCTGTTTTAGGTTAGACTCATCGCTCTCTTAGATGAAATCCTGCAGCAACAAAAAATAGGAGTTAAATTATCAACTAATACTGTTTTTGCTTCCATGTGTGCATGAAAACTGATGATACCTTCAATGTTCAACAAAAGGAAGTGCATTTCTTTATGGATAACAGAAACTGAAATATTCACCTGTAGCTGTGGAGGAAAGGCAAATTTTATCTGAAAACGAATGAATCTGACAGTATTTAATACCAAATAATGAAGCTAATCTTATTGTAAATAAAGCAGAATAACCAAAATCAAATTGTCTACTTATCATACAAACTAACTCAACAAGCATCAGAAAAACAACAATAGCCTTCATAAGGCGTTTCCACTTCTTTTAAGTCATGTGATCTCACTGTATGGTCAGAGGGTTGAGGGAAATATCCAGATAGTCTGTTAGCTCAACAGGCACACCGTCATGAGGTTTCACCGAAATCCACTTAAAGAGTCGAAGTTTGGTAATTCAGATATCACACAGATTCACAGATGAATAAATGAAATTCAGACTGTTGTCTCCTCTGTGCACACTCATAAGTGAAACCGATCCTCACATCGCAACTTGCATACACCTAGCGTACGCAAGTTGCGATGTGAGGATCGGCATTTATCAATCTGCACGTGAGCGTACGACCAAATCTCATGATAGGTCTGACATTGTGTACGCAAGTTTGAGTCAGTGTGGATCTGCGGTTCAGTAAATATCTGTCCAAAATAATTAATAAACAAACCTCAAAACTGTCATTAAGCACAATCAGACAGATTTTATTCAAGATTAAGACGTAAATAAAATAAAATAAATTTGTTTTGTCCTTAGTGAACAGGCCTATTTGAGAACTCTGCCCAGAAACACTGCCACAGAGCAGGAGCGCCATTTCAACATTACGCATACACGTGCCACTGTGGAGCGCTGCGTTTGACTCCTAAAAGGCAGGTGTCTCTGTCTTGGCCCAGCAGCGGGGACAGTTGTTGTACCCTCCCGAAAGGGTGCGGGACATCATTTGGGCTGGTACAGTTTTGCACAATGTTGCTCTGGCGAACGGAGTGCCGTTGGCTGTGCCGGTGCAACGTGAGGACCCGATGCCCGGAGAACAATCATGAGGAGAGACTCCACAAAGGTGCTGTACAGAGGAGACAGGACCTTATCCGTGGATTCTGACATGTAAAGTATAAGTTTAGAAAGTGCTCTTGCTATTTAATCAGTGATAAAAAATCCAATAGAAAGCCATAAAATGTGCCTCAGGAGCAGCAACACACCGTTTGGTGACGTTAATAATTATTTTTGTTCAGCCTCTGTCAGACTCTCCAGTCTGCTCTACATTACAAAGACGCAACAAATTAAAACTAAATACTTTCAATAATAGGAGCAACGTACCCTATGTCATGGCAATAAAAAACATGAAGCATGTATGAGATATTAATTTATCATCATGAGCAACTTATTGATTCATGATTTATTCAAACTTCAGCCACTGTCCGCTATTCCGTGGCAGCGCTGTTCACCGCCACCATAATCCTTCTCCAGACAGGAGTTTTCTGGACTGCTTTTACACCAGTTCTGATACTTCCAAAGAGAAATTCCTTGTTAGTTTTCACCACAGATGTGAGGATATCCACTTTCAGCTCGAAAATCTTTCCAATATTTCTCCTCTTTCATGTTTGACCTCAGTGGGCGAAGCTTCTGAGCCACGAATATTTAAGGGTGTGACATGTTAATGACGATCCATTTCAGCCGCCGCATTTATCAACACCCGATCATATGAACCCTTTCTTAAATCTCACGTGTGTCCTATCGTACTATGAATCCTGTGCTCAGATCTGTGCAAGATTGATAAACGAGGGCCATTGTCTTTATGCTCTCTGCACACAGTTAGCACCAAGCTAACTGTAATGACATACAGTCTTGATTTACCTAACCCACATAAAAAAGGAAAGGTTTAATTAAAAGTCATTTTCTTAAGATATTAAAGTCAAAGTCAAATAGTTTTCTTACAAGAATAAATCCGTAAAATCACTCTAATGTGAAAATGATGTTGTAAAACAAATCTGGTCCTAATATTATGAGAATAAAGTTATCGTATTATGAGAATAGTGGTGATAAAGAGGTAGTTTCAGTTTATGGTGAGCAGCCAGCTGTCTGAACCAAAACGAGGAACATGAAGTGTGTTCGGTGAAAGTATCCCTAATATTTTGTCTCCTCAGATCCACACTGTTGAAAGGCTCAGGACTCTGAAAGACTGAGTACAGAGCTGAGTCTTCGGTATTCTCCTTTAAATCAGCATCATGAGGTTGATCTTTGACTAAATTAACAACTTTGAATATTTTGTCACGACGAGTTTATTTTCATAACATAATGGCTTTGACGTTGTAATGCAATATAACAACTTGAATAATATAAAACAACTAATAACAACTTTAAACTTGTAATAAATTGATTTATTATGTCTTTATTCTTGTAAGGTTGTGACTTAAAAAAATCTTTAAATATCTTTAAAAGTGGATCTAACACAGGCTGTAAGATAGTCTTGTATCATGCAGGGCAAACACAAACACATCCCCTCATTATAAGGACTCACTCTATCGTTGTCTCGTCCAGGATTCCCGTCACAGGAATGCCGTAGAAACGCTGCATGGCGGCCACGGCGGACTGCATGGCTTTCTCTTGCCGCAGGTCTGACGTGCGGACGTCATGAGGCAGCAGGTAACCGTAGTTTTTCAGCCATGTCTGAAACAAAGGAGAAAAGGTCACTACAATACAGTTTGAGATATTTCCTTTTAATGTACTCAGAATAACCAATGAAGAGAAGAGAAGCCACATGGAGAGACAACTTTTTTTGAAAGGTGAGGATTTTACTGATAGAAATGAGTAGATGAAGCATTTGCCTTTGGGGGGCTGCCTTCATTTGAGCCAAATATTTGAGGCATATGAACGTTTGACATTTTTTATTTGGCTTTTTAAACTTTCAACAGCTCTGTCAATGATGAGAAGGTTCTGGTTTGTTATGCTCCAACAGCAGGATGTTGATTTAGTAATGCGTGGTCCCATTTAGTCTAAAATAGATGATAAAGCGGGGTACGCTTGAGGGTATGGTTACCCTCTCACTGAAACATGTTGCCAAAGTTAAAACCTGTCATTTTTGGCTCCCATCACACAAGACGGCTGGATCCCCTCCATATAAACAGTCTTTAACTAACAGCGAACAGCAACATGAAGAGGGTGTTAATACAAAAGATGAAGAGTGCCTCCTTGCATTTCTTTATTTAGCCAAGAGCTCTTCTGATGCAGCAAAGCAGAACAAAAGGAAGGAATAAAGGGAGGGGTGATAAACTGGAGGAGGATAAAAACAGACAAAGGCCGGGAAAAGAGGAGAGGACACAGAGATTTATCGAACCTGCCCGAGAGGAACTGAGACAAAGACATAAAAAGGATGAAGAAGGAGCTCTCCGGCCCGAAAACTTTCACAGAAAATTTGATTCACACCGATCCAGAATCGATGCTGAAGCCACAAGTTTCCGCGGATGATTCTTATTATGTCGTATTTTTCACTTTCCTGTGCGTCTGTTTCTTTAATATGACATTACACAAGCTCCCCGGTCCCCTGAGAATGTGGGCGAGCGAGGGAGGGAGGAAAATGAAGAAGGGGATGAAAGAGAGAGGTAAATTAAGAGAAGGAGGGCAGAAAGAAAGGAGAGATGAAAGAGAGAGAGAGAGAGAGAGCAGAGGAGAGATTGATGAGAGAAATAGGGGAGGGAAAGGGGAATGAGGGTAGAGAGAGATAACGAGGGGGGAGGTTGAGTCCTTCTCTACAGTAGGTCATTAATATTTCAAAGAGTGTGCCAGCCTCTCTCAGCCAGTCCAGGCCCAGAAACCTGCACTCAGCTACAACATGTACGTGTGCCTAAGTATGGCCGACACAGAGAGGAACCAAAGCTGGCCCGTCCGTCCCCAGACACAAAAATATGAAGTCTCAAAGCATACAAATTCATTTCAGGGTTGCAGCCTGGCGTGGACCATGTCTGCAGAGACACTTTTTAAAGTGGGGGTTGTTTTTCTTCGGTGTGTCACAATCATGCACGGGAAAAAAACACTGATATTCTCTGAAGTAAATCAAGCCTGCAGAGAGCTGGTTAGATTGAAAACACTCTTTAATTCAACACGTGAGCAGCAGAGCAGGGCAGACAGGGGGTTTGTCACATGCAGTGGATGGAAACTGTTTGCCTTTTTATGACACGGCTGTGTTCAGCACTACCCTGTCATTAAACTTCATAGCAATGATATGTTATTTCTCTATAGCAGACGGTTGCTATGGAGGATAAACTGCTGCTAGAAACGGGATTCTGATCAAAAAATCTGGAGGACCAACTGTTATCCTTTCATTGAGCAGACAGCAGTCCAGTAATAGTTATCTTGTTTTCTTACAACAAAAGCATCATATATAGAGGTTTTTCAAATAACTGTAAAGATGCAGGAAAAAGCAAAAATATGGGCCATGACAAAATTAAATGTACACTAGGGCTGTTGCTTCTAAGTCTTTTTGGAAAAATAGAAATGTTGATATTGTGCTAAATAGTGGTGGTTAAGAAGATGGTTGAGAGGCTAAGAGGTTATGAGAGAGGGAGGAAAAGAAGCAGCAGCTGTTAAGAAGCTCGCTGTAGCTGCTTCTGAGGGACGATTAACCACATTTAAAATGTCTGAGATAAATAATGAATCCAAAAACAACTTCAAGTACTCGTGTCTTGTATCTTTTCTGGGAGTCCCTGAGCTCCATCATGGCGTAGGTTCCTCTGGGTCGCTGCTGCAGACTTTTGCTGCTGTGGACCTGTCTGCTTCCTCGCTTCTTCAACTACAGTACATGCATCAGTCTCTCCTCTATCCCTCTATCAGTCTCTAAACCCAATGCAGTCTCAGAAGATGACTGTTTAACATGAGTCTGGTTCTGCTCGAGGTTTCTACCTGCTAAAGGAAGTTTTTCTGTTTTATTTTATTTCTATTTTTGCAAAGCTGTGGGCGGCTGATCTGACTTCATGTCTCTCCATAAACTACACTCTAATTAATGCATTGGAAACTGCCTCCGTTCCTGTCAGGTGAGGGCTGTAAAAATGAAGATCTACGGGACCAACTCTTTGATTGCTGGAATCTAACTCGTATGTTTGGATAACTCATTCAGATTGTGATCCTAATCTGCTTTTAATTCTTGGAGTAAATGTGAGCCCAGTGTGCCACATGGTCCGTGAGCCCAGCAGACACTGACTGCCTCCAATCCAATTAAGAATCTGTGTTGGTGATAAGACAGCGCTGTGCTCCAACAAAACATCTCAATCTGACTGCTGCTATTGTTTTCCGCTCTGTTCAGACGCTGATAAAAGAAATAAAAAAACTCCTCCAGGCAAAAAGTAATAAAACTATTTCACTGCAGCTGTCAAGATACAAGACTTCTATTCAATAAAGACAAAAACGACGATTACACAGCTGCATTTATCAAAATAAACAACACAACAAGTGCTGAGATAAGATGAAGACATAAATCAGGTTACTGCGGTGCTGTGTTTGTTTTTTATTATAAACTCTCAGCTACTTAATGAAATTTGATCCATATCTCTAGAATCCACTGTCTGATGTATTCTCAGTTGTTCTGACTTGTTTCTTGTTTGATGTGAAGATTAAAAAATCATCAACTATTATTGTTAAAGTACTCTGAGAAACTGTGAACAGACAGAGACAATGTCGGCTCAATGTGATGGGGAAGTTACTAAATAAGGTTTTCACACAAGCGTAGATTTGTAAGACAAACAAGCAGACACACACCACAGTAGACTTAGTTTGGAAAGAGACATCATGCCTCCATATGCATTATGATTACGGAGTCACATTACGGAGTTACGGAGTTACAGAGTGCCAAAAACTGCAGTTCCCTGAGTGCCCTCTTGAGACTGTCTGCAGAAACACCAGAAATCACATACGCACTAAGCCAGAAAAACACTTTTTAAATAAACTTGTGTGAAGACTGGTTCCAAAAACAGTTTTGGGCTGAAAAGCTCAGGACTTCCACAGCTGCTACTAAACTTTTTTGTAGGCTTGTTTTGAAAATATTGAGATGACAAGACTGGCAAATGGGGGCACGACTGACTCTTACGACAGTTTGGCTTAAAGGTGGGGTAGGAAGGAATCCGTTAAAGAAGCATCTTTTTTTGTGGTGTTTATACAAAAAAGCTTTTAATATCAGTCAATAGCTATTAGTCATTGATGACATTTGGTAATATAACATATCGCTGTGTTTTGTTTTGTCTGTGTAGTCAACATTTTAAAATTCGACAGCGCTCCGCTCTTTCTGACTGTAGACAAAGCTGTTCCCAGCCTCCCCCATCCTGATTGGTTGTGAGGCAGACGCTGCTCCCCCGTGTCGTTCAGGAGCCCAAACAAAGTTAGCGTGCTACAATGTCAGACAGTAGAAACCAACCAGAAAGTACAGAAAATTGTTTTGTTAAGTATTTATCTGCATTATATCTGAATTTAACTGGAACGATACGAGCGAGCGGGAGCGTCTGTTTGTGGGTGGGGCTTGTTGGAGCAGAGAGGGAGGGGAGAGGCGGAGCTGAGGGGAAAACTGGTTATGAGGGGTAGAGTTTACATTCGAGATTTTTCCCAAAAATTGGCACTTCCTCAGATCCTGCCTACCCCACCTTTAAATAAGGATAAGTCAGCATTATGTATTTAGCCACTGTCGCCAATAGACTTCAAAACTCCGTACAAAGAGCCCAACTGGATTCATCATGATTTAAAATGTTTGTGGTACATGATCACAATTTATGATGAATAATCATAATAATAATAATGATTAGTGTTTGCTTGTTGATGTAGGGACCGCCAGAGCATGAGAACCAGGCAACATCTGAGGCTAGCAGTAAATGTTATCAAATGTTAGCATATTATCAATGCATATTTAATCTTTGCAGGGATGACAAGTATGGAGGGGTCCGCCTTGGAGATAGTCTTAGCTTGCTCTACGGATATTTTTTGCCCAGCCCTTTATCACATACACAAATTTCCACACACATGCAGCCACAGCAGTTCAGCGTGTGTGAAAGCTGCTCTGCAGTGTCTCTGTGGACGTTGAGTCATTAGTCAGTATGTTTATGAGTATGAATGTATGTGCTGTTCTCTACGTATGTATGTATGTATGTATGTATGTATGTGTGTGTGTGTGTGTGTGTGTGTGTGTGTGTGTAGGCTTGTGATCTCTGCTGATGAGTGGGGCAGCTGCTGCTGGTTCAGAGGAAGCAGTGTGAATTAAATTATTCACCAGCTGCTATTATACAACAATTACTACAGTGCCATCAAAGCTCTTCACACACAGACACAGACACACACACACATAGCAGAACTATATGCAAAATTAAAACCAGTGACTTAAGTTACTGTAACTGAATCTTTACTCATTATTTTTATCCGACTTAGATAACAACGGTTCTCTTAACTGGTGTTTGGTGCACATGACCAGAACAGCTGTGTAACACAATCATTAAGAGAGAGAGAGAGAGAGAGAGAGAGAGAGAGAGAGAAAACAAAAAGGGGTGCTGGATTATTGAGCTGCTCCCTGTGGAGAAGCTGCTGCACACTTACAGTCTCCACACGAGTCGCACCCTACTCAGAGGATGAGGTTTTACCAGCCTGGAGGACTAAATGACCAGATCAATATGTTCACTAGAGGGATCTTTAAAACCACAAACTCGGACCAAGTGCTTAATATCTTCTTCTTCTAAAATTTAATATAAAAACTCCAGCTGATTTGATGCTGGAACATTGAAAACAGTGAGCTAATAAACTCAGTGACCATGTCATATAACTGTTTTAACGGTTACCGTAAAAGTCAGGCATTAAGATAAACTTTTTATTCCCTCTCTTTTCATCTAAAAGTAAGATGCTTTCAAAAACTAAAGCAGTAACCCAGAATAAAATACAGAGGGAGGTATTTCTTTATCTTTTGGTATTTCACCCAGGGGATGGTTTCATACAGGGCAAAGGTACATCACAGACAAATGGCATCATGTCTGTACAGCTGCCCCCATCATCCACTACACACATCCTGATGTGCACTTTATGTTTTGCATGTTGTTTGGCCAGAAAAAGCATGCATGGATGCAGAGTGGCATGGACTAGGCTGACAGTGTCACTTTTTCCCTCAGTCATTTATTAAATAAGTAGAACCATTGGATTAAAAAAAGTTGGTACGCTGTAAAAGTTTGATGGAATTGAATGTTAAGAGTTTGTCAATTGCTTAAACGTAAGATTTCATCTAAAATGGTGCAAAGACACAATAGATGCTTACTTTAAATTTGATGCCAGCCACATGTTTAAAAAACAGCTGAGAAAAAATGAGACCAGTTTCTGTGGGTTTCCAGATAAAATACTCTCCCATTTTTTGAAAGATGAAGGATAACAGGTACTCAACAGTTTAAGGTCCCCTTAGTTAAAATTCTTGGTTTTGTTTCTAATGGCTGACAAGCTAGGACTGTGGGTGAGTTTAGGACCTCAACTCCTCTACGACAGAGCCATGCTGTTGTCCTTGCAATATCTTGAATTGCGAGTTTTTAGTCCCAGGATTAGGTAATTGTTTTTCAAGTAGAAAGCAAATTACTGTCAGATATTCTTTAAGAGCTGAGAAACCCACGCTCCTTACGTATTAATAATAAATCATTAAAACAACATGGTTTATTTTTCCCATCCTTTTTGCTGGATAAATATGATAAATAACAATAAGCTGGAGTCAAAGCAGATGTACAGAAAAGGGAGCAGGAAGTCAGAATGTGCAGGTTGGTCTGATTTTCTTCTCATGCGGGGAAACACTTCCAGCTCAGAGGTTTGTAGGTTGTAGCTTTCACTCTGGGAGTCTTTCTGCCCAGCTGTCTGTTTGCATCTGTGTCCACCTGCCTGTCTGTCGTCCTGATTGGCCGTGTCTCTGTCTCCCTGTCTGTCTCTGAGCCTGTTAGCCTGTCTCTCTCTGATGCCTGAACCTGTGTGTCAGCCTATCAGTGTGTCTTCTCCATCTTTCTGTCTGCCCGGATAAAAATAGACCTTATCTCTCCCTGTTAAACTATTTACCGACTCTCAGCTTGAGTGCATCGGGTGCAGCATGCCAGGCGCTCCCCCCTGTCCAAACTGTGTGCGCGGCCTGGTAATTGGACTGATTAGCATATTGAATGTCACGAAATAGTGACAAATGTCAATCATAGAGTCCCAGATCCATGGTGACGTCTTAAATTAGCCTGATTGTCTGGTTTCAAACTGTGCACCACACATTACTCACACCGTGCACATGATTCAACTCCCTTGGGTGTCATGAAGTGAATAAGTCTCAACTTTCGCTGCACCATACTTTACGTCAATGTCAAGGCCAAAAAAAGCAACACCTGGAGGGATGAGAACACACGCTTAAAAAGCTCCCTATGAGTACTGTTGAGCCCTCCTGCATCTTCCATTTGTGCCAGCTCTGCTCACTTCCAGCATGTTACCATTTACTCGGTTTTTATTTTTAGAGTCTGACTTCAGGTGGGACTGCTGCTCCTTTTAGCGCCCCTGCTTCGCCATCTTCATTTGAAAGTGCTCAATGGGTTGAGGTTAGAGCTGCAAAACCAATTCTTGATTTTCCGAAAAGATGCCTGTAGGGGCTGAACCTCTCAGTGGAGCAGCGTCTCATGTTTGGTCAACACAAACGCATGATAACAATGTCAAAACCATGGTCCAGGTAAGGACAATATCAAATCATTCTGCATGTTTTACAGGCAGGTTATGATGTTACAAATGTTATTTTACAAAACACACAGTCAATGGTAAAAATTAGATTTTGAAAAGCAGGCTGCAACGTGTGTCTGAGGCAAAAAAAATACAAACAAAACGTCAGTCTCAAGCTTCTCTCTCTTCTACCATTTCATACTGGTCGTCTAGAGTCAACTGACTGCATAAACAGCCTCTGATTGGTCAAAAGATTTAAAAAAAAAAAAAAGATGGCAGCTCAGTTAGCATTGTCAGCTAACCACAAAAGCAGAAATATTTTGCTACAATTTATACAAGAATCTTCACCGATTATTCTTTTTTTGTGGTGTAGGATCTGGATAGTCCTTAAAAATACAAAGATCTTCTCTGAGGGATAGAATCACCCCTTGATGTCGTAGAAACACACTACAACAAAGCTAACAGTCTGAGGAAGAGCGTGTCTTTTAAGTTAAGTTGCTATGTGCACTTGTGTTAGTAGGCAGTATGCTGTCTTACTTGTGCATGCTTTGTAAGAGGTGTGGGTCATCAAAATCAGCACTATCCAGGAGTCCCTCAAAGCAGCTCCAAGCACCCCACACTTTTACCTGAGCACAGTTTGTTTGTTATGTACTACCCCTGCGAGGAGGAACTGAAGTTCACCCGCCTCCTTGTCTGTCTGAGCAGCATACAGAGTCATATTTGATGTTGACTGCAGAGGATCTGAGAGGTAACAGAAAGGGGAAGTGAATCACTCTGGACTATGTGTGCTCACCTCACCAGCAGCCTCACTCCTCTGCTCCTGCAAACATCTCCAGTGATAATGAAAATCTGCCGAAAAAAATCAAAAGTCAACAGAGTCGGGGGTGTAGAACAGCGAGTGATTAATGAATGAAATCACTGCTCGATGAAGCTCCCTGAGAGCGGCTGTCTGCTGCTGCGGTTTGATATTTGTGCTGAAAATGAAAAGAAGTCAGCACCGTTTTGTCAGGAAGGATTCCCTCCTGGGCAGAGGAACGTGAAACGAAGAGAGAGATTTTTATTTGTTTACAGCTGAATTTGATTTCCTCCATTTCTGCACTTGGCATTAGATCTGATGCAGAGTTATGAGCCTTGGATGTTGCGGCTTGTGCATGTAGAGAGACGGGAAAGTAAAAAAAAACATGAATCCAAAGCTATGTCTAGTTTATTTTTAAAATCGATTTTTTTTACTCTTTATTTTTAGGAATTTCTGCTCAAACCAGAGGTGTTTCTGAATTCATGCATATACATGAATTTGCTAATGACTTTTTATTTTTTCTTGACATTTAGCGTCTCTGTGTTTTAGAGGCCTAAACTATCTGTAAGAGATGGGGTTACCCACTAAAGCTGTGGCTTGTGACTCTGCTTTACTATCATACAGCACGAGGGCTGGCTTATAATGAAGCCCACACAGTGACTCAGACTGTTACAGAATGAAATTACGGAGGTGGGTGTCATAACTACTCCCAGAGGAAAATAAAAATATTATCTCCAGCAAGCTCTGGGTCTACCTCGAGGCCTCCTCTCCACTAGCAACACCAAACCAGAAGGCATCCTTATCATATGCTGAACCATCTCAGCTGACTCCTGTTGATACAAAGAGCAGCGTCCGTACTCTCAGACCTTCTAACCTCATCTCCAAGGCTGAGCCCAGTCAACCTTGAGACTCACTGCAGTCTCCATGCTTGTATCCATGACCTTGCTTTTTTGATCACAACCCAAAACTCAGGACCACAGGTGAGGATTGGAATGTAGATCGACTGGTAAATCCAAAGCTTTGTCTTCTGGCTCTGCTCTCCCTCATTATGCTCACATTACTGCTGATGCTCCACCACTCTGTCAATCTCAAAATCCATTTCACCCTCATTTGAGAACATACTCGTGAAAATAATACATATATTAAAATTCCGTCACCCAAAATAACTTTAATCTCCACCTTTTAAAGTCTATTGGTCTCTCTTCTTCTCTTCCTGAACATAAACTTGTGCCTACGACCGAGTCCAAGTTTCCTGCAGCATTTATGAATCTAGTTTATGTATATTGGACCAAATCTTAAGGCAAAATGTGTGCATGCCTACTGAGCATCTTCTTGAGAAAGCATTAATTGCAAACAGCATCCTTTCAACTGTATTGAGTGGTTAATTAAAAACTATTAATTTTTATTGGTATTTTTATTTGCCTCATGGTGCTGTATAATGATGAATGGGTTTCCTTGTAAATATGCAATTAAAGCTTATAGTACCAAGCAGATGTGAACAAACTGGTGGTCTGCCGTCTTGTTGCATACAAAGTAGATTTACACGATTGTCATGCATGAGCTGAAGTAGTAAGGTCAATGTTTCCCAAAACCTCTGTCCTTGCTGTATCCTGAAATGTATGCAAAAAGCTTCATTTGGTTCATTCTAAAGGGACCATGGTCCCTTTACTTCTTTGGTCCAGGTGGTATGAACGCGCAAGCGAACCGTGGTCTGGATCAAACAAACAGATCATGGTCCTTTTGAAAATGCAGGACTTTGTCCCCTTTTAAATGAACCATGGTCCGGTCTGTGGTGGGTGTAAACGCAGCGCTGATGCAGCTGGACTTTTTATATGTCAATATAAACCAATAACACTTTTACACTGTAATAAAGCTGGGAAATTATGCCCGGCTGGAGGCTGCAGCAGTCTGAGAACAGCCGGTCAAAACACTGGACTGTCTGTAAAACTGGACGAGCTGCAGAGGGTTTGTGTTCTAATACAATAGTTGGGTGATATTAAATACCTGGGTGTTCTTCTGTTTAACAAACATGCTGACAATGTGTTAAAGGCATTTCTTTGAATTAATGCTCGGCCTTTCCTCGCAAAACGTCTCCACGACCTTTGAAGAATTGCATGAAGCAAGACACCCATCGCTCTCTCTGGTCGGCAACTTTCTGTGCATTGTGGGACAATGAAGATTGTGCTCCAAATGAGCAGGTGACAAACAGTGATTTTCCCTCGTAACTCTCCCTCTTTTTTTTTTTCCTATGTGAACGCTAATCGGACCAAATGCAAAATGCAACAATGTAAACATTTTGTCCCTGATTCAGACCTTCTAAGTGGACTTCGGGTGAGAAAGGTTCCTTAGTCTTAAAACAAGCACTGACACTTTGTACTGAAGCGAAGTGGTTCATCAAAGTAAAAGAAGCTCCAGAACTTAAAGATCATCAGCCCATCTCAACTGAATACAAATATTAAAACACTCTTGGCTTTGGTTTCTCAGCACAGCAGACTTCACGATCTTTCAAGCAGCCCTCATTCTCCATCCAAACAGCAACACAACAACAGCTCCTCGCCATCAGGGAGGCATTTGTCACAAACGTTCAGAAAATCTCTCTCTCACGGCGCCTCCTGTGATTGTTTCTGGTTGGTTAGTGGAATCTGAGCGAAGTGGCTCAGGGGGTATCTAAGGAGATTGTGAAAGCTCGACCAGGGGCTTCATGTCTGGCTTCTTGGCATCTTGCTCGGAGCAGAAGGAAGGAATGGAGAGCTTTACTCCTCGGGTCTGGAACGACTCTTCTGCAAGTGTTTGATTATCATTTACAAAGCTATATCAAATGCGTTCACTCACATTTCTTTGTGGTTGCAGAATTCAGCGTTTTTGATATAACTTATTTAACTCCCATTCGAACCTTGACATTTACAAGCTTTAGCTCATAATTTTTTTCACCTTGTCACAATTTATTTTCAAGAATCAAGTCATTACTCTGCAAAACAAGCAGAAGCAGAGGCATAGCAGAAAATTTGGGAACCACAGATTTAGCCAGTAAAAATAAACTCAGCTTTTCATGCAGCTTTAAAGTTGCAACAGGCTTCAACCATCTGTACATAATCTAAATGTAGTCATTTGAAGACAGTAAAAAGACAACTAAGCCAAGAGAATGTTTCATAATTTAACTTAAAGATACACAATTATGAAAACTGAAGCTTTAAAGGAATCTGACGTTTAAGTTTTGCACAGCTTGATGATTGAGATTGAAATCATCTTGGTTTTGTCGACACAGTCGCCTCATAAGTCATCACTTCTTATGTGTTGTGCATATTGAACTGTAAATTCTTATTTTACCCATACGTATCTGTATTTTGCACTGTTAGATTTACTTATAGAAAGCAAAGTAATCTCTCCCAGGGCCTGAGCAGAGGACGTGTTGATATAAGAGAGGGACGGAGAGCAGAGCCTGGGCAGGGACTGCAAGATTGCTGACTGTGAGCTGTAGTAATAGAGCTCTAACACAGCCAGGGTTAAAGTTCACTCCCACTGGGCTGATCCAAGCTTCAGATGTATGCAGTCATGCTGCTGTGAGGCACTTTGGATAAAAGCCTCGTCAGATAGTGTATTGTTGCTGTCGGCAGAAGATCCTCCGTCTAAAAGATGTCAAAAAAGCAGAGAAAACAGTTCCATCTTCAGCTGGATGATGCTGCAGTTTAGAGGTTTGTCATGAAGGTTAGGAGAGTTCGAAGCATCCAGAGCTGTCTTCTTTAAAGACTCTGAGGAGTTTTTACTACATATGAAGGGACTGAAACGAACGCTGATGCTTAGAAACGAGTTATGGACAGACCATCAGCAACAAGACTGATTATTTCCTATACTGTATTATTATATATACTGCCTAAAGGTCACGCCAGACGGGTCAACAAATATTATCAGATATATGATACATCTGACCAATCAAGCAAGAAGGATGACATGTTTTTCTAGAAAACTCTCCTTTCATGTGCACATGACAGGAATAGGAGAAGGTTAAAGATACTACTTTGTCCTCCAGGGCGCCAAAATCAATGGTGACTAAGGGTGTCTTCACGTTGCGCACATTTGTTTCGCTGCATCCTGCGGCACACTTGGACAGTCCAATCTAGTCAGTGGTGATATGCATGTAGTTGGTTTGCAAATTTGCCAAAGGAAGACCGAAGAAGCAACCATGAGCAAAATCAGTGTTTCATGTGGACGATAGAGTCCAGCCTGCCAGCAATTACCCTTTTCTACTTCATCTACCCCACTGCTCAGAGGATGAAATGGACATCATGGGCTCTATTTTCGTGTACGCCGGTGAGGCGGCGGAGGGTGGCGGACCCCGCGCAGTTGTCCGCCATGAAATAGAGCCCAATGTCTTAAACGTAGAGTCAAATAGTTGTGACATTCTACATTGACCTACTTATATGTCTCGGTGTGACTGTATTTACATCTCTGTGCCCGACTACACATGAACCTAGACCACCTTTACAAAGCAGACCTTTGCATGATACCTGAGCACATGTTGAGCTGATCAAATCAGCCACACATGGGGGCCAAGAGTACTCAGATCTGGGTCAGAGTCACTCTTTTCAACCTTTGCATCAAGCTGTCAACTTGTTTAATCTGACAGATATACAAATGCACATTTTAACATAGGACCTAAAGGGAACCCCCTGGCTTTTGTTGCCTGATAAAGGTAGACACCTGCAATTTGTCACACTTCCACATGGGCTTCATTTTGCAACACAGGAAACTGCTGCATGGTCTGGACTGATTTGCATGAAATGCACAATGCAAGAAAACATAACTGAGATTATGCAATAGGGACTGGACAGCAGTAGAACAGGTGATATTAATGCATCATAGCAAACGCTGGCTCAGAAATCTGCATTTTCCAAAATTATGGTCGTTATTCTACTTCCAACAGCATAAAAACTTACAAAACAAAACTATTGTGTCATGGTGACAGGTTTGCCTGTCTGTGCTCCAATTTGTGTCAGTGTTGAGTACAAAAATACCACACACACACAAACATCAACGCATGCACACACTGTCATACCACAGGCCCTCTCCAGCTCAGTTCAAACCAAAAATATGTAAGAAAAATAATCAATTTGAACATTTCAGGGAAGAGCTGCAACAGCTATAACACAAACAAACACACACACTGTTTACTACACAAACAAACACACACACACACACACACACACACACACACACACACACACACACACACACACTGAGTTATGTAATGTGAAACCCTTTTGAAGAAGCTCAGGTGGGACTGATGGTCTCAGAGCTATGACCTCATGTCTGTGGTGTCAGATAACAACACACACACACACACACACACACACACACACACACACACACACACACACACACACACACACACACACACACACACACACACACACACACAGGCCACGTGCTGGAGGATACAGCAATCAATGACTGCCAGGACGTGGATGATGTAAGGTCACTGACCCCAAATCTCACCCCCCTCACACACACGCACAGATAGAGCGAGAGCGAGAGAGAAAGAGAAAGAGAGAGAGAGAGAGAGAGAGAGAGAGAGAGAGAGAGAGAGAGGGACACTTACAAATACCCTTAAACAACCTCCAGTCAATCTAGTAATGTTTTTCACATGGTAAGTGGACACTTGAAGAGGATTGAAGAGAAAGAAACACATAGATGAAAAACAGTCACTTCAGTCTCCTATTAATGAAGCTGGTTTATTTCAGTGATGAGGTATTGGTAGGTATGAGCAGATATTCATTGATGTTTTACAGATATCAAATTAAAAGCAGCATTTTACCCCTATCCCGCTACAATAGAAAGGCCCCTTATGATCCAGGTCCAGTAAAAGATCTAATCCAAACACAATATATCCATAAATATCCACTTAATTGTCTGGTCCTGCTTCAAATCTTCAAAAACAACATGATCTTGCTCAGGTTGTCTGTGATCCATCTTACCATACGAGGACAAGGTTTTGATCCTTCTTCCTCAGCAGTGTAATTGCTCCTATGAAGTAAAATCTCTTTGAAGAGCACATGATTGAATTAAGTTATTTCAGCTCCTAAACAGTGTTACCATTTTAGCTTAAAAGAGCCAACCTTAGCTCAGATTAATCCTGTCAGATCCCGTCTGCTGCCACAAGGCCACATTCCTGCTGTAAAAGCTGTATCATTTGTATTTTTGTGCTGTGAGCAGACTGTGAGGTCTTTCTCAAGCTGCACTGGACCTTCAAAGATCATCTGGCTGCAGATACAGCCTTTGATTGGTCAACAAATCAAAACAAAGATGGAAGCCTCCATCTAATGTGGTCAGCTAAGTAAAGAAATAGCACCCTATCACCTCTAGATTACTTTTTTTTTTCTTTAAATGATGCAGACAATCTCTAATAATCCACTGATTTCCCCTGTAGGACAGAGCAAATCTGTCACCACAAAGCTGAATCTCACAAAGTGAGTGGATTTTAGAGTAATTTCCTGAATTTTACCGTTCTTCTTTTAAGCTGACTTAGAATATTTCATGATAAACTACAGGATCACATCATGAATTACTACATCCTCAGTTTGGCAGATATTTAAGGGAAAAAGAAGTGCTTATTCTCTGACCAATACAGTGATGCTGTACTAGGGTGACCATACTCTGAATCCCTAAAAAGAGGACATGACTACACGGAGGCAGAGTCACTGAGTTGCGTGTAGCTGATTTTGAGATTTTTTCAGATCGGATTGAGTGTTTTTTACACAGTTCTGACTGAGTAAGTCCACACGACACAAACTCAAAACATCCATACAAAACCACAAACATTTGAGGGATTTTATAAACTCCCCGGACAAGGCCGGATAGCCCCCAAAAAAGAGGACATGTCCAGGTAAAAGAGATATGGTCACCCTAGCTATGCTTATATCACAGTAACCAAATGCTGGACCCTTCCTCTTTGTTTGACAGGTAAATTTGTTGGACTCTTACATGGTTTTCTTACTACATAACCAGAGCTCAACAACACAAGAGGACAGCAAGTAGGTTTTGCCAGAAGCAATGCAATGACGTATTTTGAAGCATGAGCCAATGGCAAAGCTGCATAACTTCATAGGAAACTACAAAAAGAGATGGTCCTTTAATTTAATTTGAGTCAAATGTGATGATGGTTTAAATAGAAACCTAATGCACGATATTTATCGGACCGATAAAATATCGGCCGATTTGGGGGGAAATTACGTCATTTTTTATCGGTCCGATAGGTGCATTTTTCCGATAGAAAGATCCGATATATTAATGAAATTACGAGTAACGTTTGCAGGCGGAGTAGCCGCCCGTCCGAGACGCGCTGGTCACGTTGTCTATCAAGCCTTACTCGCAGGTCCCAAGCCTGACCCCGTCACTGCCTGACTGATAATAAAATGTCTTCACCAGCATGGTCGTTTCTCTCAGTGGCAGAAGATGACAACAGCTGCTATATGCAAAACCTGTTCAGCGAGGATTCCAAGAGGAGGAAAGAAGACGTCAAGTTTTAACACAACGAATCAGATAGCTCATCTGAAAAGTCGCCATCGCGGCGGAGCAGTATTAAAGGACTATGAGACAGCCGCCGAAGCCGCTAGCGGTACTAAAGCTAAGACAACAACACTACGGAGGATCGATGTCCCCATTCAGCAGGCGTTTAAAAACTGCAAAAGCTTCTCAAGAGACAGCGAAAAGGCTAAAGCCATTAACGACAAAGTGATGGAATTCATAGCGGTCGACGACCAGCCTTTTTCTGTCGTTGAGAACCCGGGTTTTCGTAAGTTCATAGCACACTTGGAGCCACGTTACACTCTCCCAAGCCGCCGCTTCTTCTCGGATGTGTCCCTTCCTGCACTCTATGATATTGTCGCCACAAACATTCACAACCTGATCGACAAGAACGGACTACACGTGAGTTTTACCACAGACATATGGACGTCAGATGTTAGTCCGGTCAGCATGCTAAGCCTAACGGCTCATAATGGCTCCTTTACAGTTTACAGTTCTGTTGAACAGTTCAGGGGATCAAATGAAGTTCTGCTTTTTGCTCTGTTATTGTTATTTATAGCAAATGACCACATTTGAAGAGCCAAAAACTTTTGTTTGTTGTTCTAGATAGGCCAGAGCAACAAAAATATCAGTTCTCAATCGCTGCATCCTGCACAAACTGCAGATAATATATGAAGATTATAATAAATGTAAAAATATGAATTTATCGGTTATCGGTATCGGTATCGGCCATGAGAAGAAGAAAATTATCGGTTATCGGTATCGGTTGAAATTTTTCATATCGTGCATCACTAATAGAAACCTAATCCAATCAAAAACTCAGACCTCTCAGCTCTACAGACAGAGATGAATTGAGAGGTGACCTCTGTAAAAAGCAATAAAATACTCAGAAATGAAGGTGTGACCAGATCCTTACAGTGTCACCTCAAAGAAACGCTGCTCAGGATACGACTCATGCTCAGTAACTGCTGCTGTTATAAGGAGTCCTCCGTGTGTGAAGTGACGGACAGATGGATGAACAGATTTAACAACAGATCGATGGAGATTTGACGGATGGATGAAGAGGAAGAAGAGAAGAGGAGGCCTGATAGATGGATAAAGTACTTCTGTGCTATTCTGTTACAGCAGCTTAGAAGACACTTTATAAATTCTTCCATCCAAAGTTCAGTCTGCTATAATCACCAAAGCAACTTCATCTCTTAATATAAACATTTAAAGATATTCAGACACACAAAAACATGCAGCTATGACGAGGAAACCCACAAAACTGGAGACAGATGGGTGACACACGGCCTGTGAGCGAGCTACAGCTCTTTATAAAGACAGCCAACATGAACATCATGCAGCTTTTCCTGAATTAGCCCCTTTGGTCCAAATCCCAAGAAATGCTTCCTTCTCATCCAGCAAGCAATTTTTATTTGGAAACGGTGTTAAAAATATCAATCTTCGAAAATACATTCAAAAATGATTAAAAGGTGTTTTTCATTTCCACAGTCTGAAGTAGGAAGCCAAGAGAAGCTAGCTATCAGCGATCTTTCCAATCCAAAGCCAAACAAAACTCACGCTGCCAGCTGACATACAAAAAAACAAAAGGATAAAAAGGATAAAGGATAAAAAAGACAACCTGTGGACGACTCTTTTTTTAAAATAACGAGACTGAGTGTACCGTGTATTGATTTGCTCTTTGGTGGCAGTCTTTGTCAAGGCAGCAAAACTTAACAGAACACCTGTGCACAACATCAAAATGAACACATCCACCTCCTACTTCTATAAATCCCCTCAGACTCATATTCAGACCCATTAACAGACATTAGTTCATTGTTCCTCCATGTGGTGAAGGGGGGATTTTTGTTGGTGTAATGTCACTTATTGCACTTTTTAGATCAAGTTTTCTTGGACATGCAGTTGTAAAAAAGAGTTAAAAACACATTTTCAGCAAAAAAGATCAAACATGGTGAAGTATTATTTCCACACTCTCATTTGTTTACAACCAGGAGAGATATTTTTAATTTAAAATGTTGAGGATGTTTAGAAAAATGTATTCCCTAAAACAAGACAAAGATTAACAGACTAAAATTAGACTGAACTGAATTTTGATTTCCTCTGACTAAATCTTGACTAAAACAACACAAAGCAGAATGATGATAATGATGGGTAAAATTTTTGCAAGTAACATGCAAACGTTGAGGAAAGTGGCAGCTTGACATATTTTTTCAGTCTTGTAGGACTCGACCAGATGGGAGAGAAAACGCCAAACAGCGTGCTGTTAATAGATTTTTATGTCTAAATTAGTTGTTAATGTATCCTCTGGAGGTTTCAAAAAGAGCAAATTTTCAATTACTTTATGATCAGTTATGATCATTACGGTGCTGCACTGTGATGATCTGTACAAGCTGCAGGCACATTACATAATTAAATTTACATCTTGGTGTGAAATTGTCTCCTCTTCCTGTGCAGCCACAGTCATCAAATGTAATCCATGCTCCATGTTCTTCTGCGCTGCACCCAGGGAGTGCACAGAGAGGCGAGAGATGCTCTCCGCTGACAGAAAGAGCCATGCCTGATATCCATTTTTAATTAGAAGAGCACTTACATTTCCATCCTGCTCACTGTCTCATGTTATAAGTCTTCACTGCGCTGCTGGAATTCCACGGAGAGCTAAAACCTGCAGCGAGATGTGCAGCAGGAATGCTCTGTGCTGTGGATTCATGTTTTGAACGTGATATAAGTGAAGTGTATGGTCCATTACATGTCATATATTCTACACGAGGTTTCCCATTAGTGTTTCGTGGATTTGAGCTCGGGGAAATATAGGCTATTAACACCCAGCATCTGAAAAAACTACTTTTTAGTTTTTCTTCTTTTTTTCTTGACTTCTCTTGACAGACCCACTGCATATTTAAATGCAAAAGAAATCATTAGAAAATGTGCACAAAAATGACATGAACGCACTTTGATTTAATCCTTCAAGGTCTGCAGAAGGTAGGACTCACATCACAGAGACGACAGGATGTCTTAGAGAAATAGTACAGAGAGTTATATTAACTCCTCCACAGTTGGTGTGTTTCTGGCCTTGTTAAACACCTCTTTACTGTCGACGATCTCATCACCCCTTGCGCTTCACTCTTCCCGCTCTTCTCTCTGAGTTTCAGGTTTAACTTAATCGCTTTCTTTGCCTTCTTATAGTCAGCTTTGCTCAACATGTCAGTATTTCTCGCTCCATTTACATTTTTGTCTCACTTTCTTCTCCTTTCAGTCTCTCTGCATCTTTATGCTTTAAGTATCTCCCTACCTTTGCTGCCTGACATGCTGTCTCCTGCTGCAGTATTACACAACTCGTCCTCTTTTATCTTCTTACCCTTTTTCTCTCTTAGCAGGGCTTTATGCAAATGAGGCTGATCCGAAAACCGGCGACAGTACGACAAAGAAAGAGCTCAGCGGGAAATCTCACAATGAAGCAAACATCAACAGAAGAAAAAAGTCGAACCAGTGACATGCAAACACACTTCTGCACCAAAATATGCACTTTTTCTCTGCAACAACCTGACTGTACTTGAGGAAACAAACTCACAGTCTGGTTTACTCAGCAGTTCTTTTTTGGCAGGTGCAGAAAAGACAAGCAGTACGTCCCAGTGTTTTAAATTAGCAGCTGTGTTTAATACTCAATTCTGAGTGTTTGATACCCCACTCTGGGGTCTGTTAATCTTTAAAGGGATATTCTAAAGTTTGTCCACAGCTCTAAAGGGACTGCTGGAGGAGGTGGGATTTATGACCTATACTGCAGCCCGTCACCAGAGGGTGCTGTTCTCGCTGTGGCTTCATCTAGCGAGGAAGCAGACGGCGTCCATTCTATATAAAGTCTATGCTGGGACCCTATATGTACTGTTGATGAAGTTATGTGCTGTTCTGAGCATCATTTGTGGTTATAAAGTGGCTTTTTGGTTGAGGTTTGCTATCACACGGTCATTGCTGAAGTTGGTATAACTAGAGAAGCAAGCAGTCGAAAACATTCATCTCTTGAGTGGGTGTCTAACTCGGTGTTAGAGTGTGTTTGATCTTAATTTGAATTTACGCCGGAATATCCCTTTCATAGCACACTGTTGCTGTGGATATGACTCTAAACACAGGATTTCTTTCAGCAAACCAACTTTAATCATGTCCGTTCACTGAAGGGTGCTGGCTAATTTGTCATTGGCTGGTTTGTCAATTTCGGTGGAAGTAATTGGTGGATATTTCCAACATAACTCAATTAAACCGTAGAACGCAAAACTATTAGCTGGGTCAAAAATGCCAAGAGAAAAGTTTGTGGAAAGAGGATCCCTATAGATGCTACAACTACTTTCTGCATCAGTGATGGATGCCTATGTAAAGATGTGTATGTTTAGGCTTCACCATGAATACTTTAACCTGTAAGTAAGCTGATAAAAACCCTATTAACAGGAAAAAGCATAAAATCTTTAGGGCTCGTGTTTTTTTTATTATTTTTTCACATCAATAAATCATTCCCCATATTTTTTTCTAGGCCACGCACAGATCTAAACAGTAAAATGATATGTCGAGGGCTGTATGGGCCGTGTATCAACCGCTGTCATATCACAAGCTTGAAAAATATTCAATGAAAGCACTTACTGAATGAATTTCAAAGTAAAATCTGGATCTGTTTCCATGTCTGGGCATATCCATATCACTTTGATTCAGCCAAAGCATATAAATAACAGGTATTTTATGGTCTTGTTTTGGGTTTTACTCGTTGGATATAGAGGCTGACAGATGTATCTCCTGCAGCCATCAAACAGCTGTCATGCCTCCAGTGTGAAGGCAATTTCTGAGCTGTCAGCCGCTGTTTTTCAGACACGTGCATTTTGCAGTATTTTGCATAAATTTGGGAAAACAGCACCTCATTGTGCTGCATGCTTGTTCTGCCACGAATACAAAGTTTGCTGTGAACTCAATGAATATGTCTGTGTGCCACAGGTAGCTACCACTTAGCACTCATGTCCACTTGAGCTGTCTCGGCACAGTAACAGCAGAAGATGACAAAGGTGAAGTTTTTGTGAAGTGCCCATTTGATATGAATTCATCTTCAGAAATTAATACCAGATAAGTGCTTGGTAATTATGAAGTATCAATGCACTCATCCTTTACATGCATGTTGTTGTCAAACATGGGAACAGTGCAGTGCATAGTATTTAGTGGGACAATGGAACAGACCTGGTGGAAAATACCACTTATGTTCATAAATATGATGATATCTGTTTATTATCCGGCATTCTTCTAAATCACTCAGTTGCGTTGAAAACACATTTATTATAGAAAGTCCTGAGAGTGACGGAGCAGGTGTTTTTGAATGTTTATAAATCTAAAATGAACGAATTTGAAGAAAAATCATTAGAGTGTTGTTTTTAGATAACCACAGCGACTCTGAGATAGCGTTTCTTTTTAATGCTTATTTTAATGCTTATGGACTGTGGTTCCCTGTGTGTGTTTGTGACTGCAGCTTTGTGTTTTTGCTGCTGCCTTGGTCAGATCTCTCTTAAAAAAGAGATTTCTAATCTCAATGGGACTACTTATATTCTTGCAGGAGATCTGCCCGTGTTGAGCAGCATCACCGTCGCTGGAAATGTTCAATTTATTATTAATCTTAATTACCCTGAAAAGAAAAAGAATAAAAAAAATCTTAAATCAAACTAAACATTGGGAAGAGCTTCAACACTTTTTTATCATCTGATCATAACTTTGGTTTGAAATAAGAAATGTTCCTCTGTTTAACCCTCACATACTGTTCGGGTCAAATTTGACCCGTTTTGACTTTTAACGACAGTAAAAAATACCCTAAACATCATTTTTTAAGCCTGAAACTTGACGACTTTTCCTGAAGTTGCCCAAAATACATGAAATTAATTAAAAAATATTCATGTGTATTTTTGTTTATGTGCTACAAATTTTTCCCCTCTAAGGCTGTTATGGGTCAAATTTGACCCGTATCTATATTTAGATGGATTTTAGATCTAGCAGTGTGGGACAAGTGACAAACAGTAACAACCGTGTTCAATATAAGGTTTGTTGTTCAAAAAGATATATTCAAATCATTATGAAACTATCATTACCTTGACAGAAACACACACGCAAGCACACAGACATACAGTCACACAGACACACCTAGACAGAGGTCAAAATGACCTAACTAGTCAAGAGAACTTTCTGTGACAGAAAGCTGCTCTTTGAACTCTTTGAAGGGGCAATTTTGACCCGGAACATACTGTGAGGGTACAGGATTTAAACAGTATGTGAGGGTTAAGATGTTATTTAATTCTGTAGCACCAGTAGCGCCAACCTATGAGTTTCATCCCAAAAATAATTTATTCTCCAATGAAAAATGTTTTTTTTGTGTGATTTTACAGCAATTTATCACTAATTATGGTCAAATAAAATCTCTTAGTGGAAGAGCATAAAGTGAAATACTCCCCAGTTCAGGAGATTCTGCGGTCAAAGAGTTCATGTTTACTTTTTGGACTTCTGAGTTGCCAGAAAAACGGACTGAAACTAATAATCTGTGAAGTTAAAGTCACATTTTTAATCATACTCATGTTGTGCAAGGAGGCGGTTGTCGAACTCCAGCAGCATCACAGGCAATGAGGCATTTAAGGACTTGGTATCATAGTACTTTGAAAATCATGTCAATTATTTAAAAAGATAGGTTCACTGAGTTCAGCTGAGTCACTTCTCCTCTCTTCAGCGCTTCAAACTAGTCTACTGAGGCAGTTTGTCCCCGGCTGGCTGCAAACAAACAGGACAATACTCTCATCAAATGCACAATGACAACTCCTCTTATTTACAGCTGCAGCTTGCTTCGGGTCTGCGGTAAAATGTGCGTTGGTGGGAGAGAAAGACAAAGGCGGGAGAAGGGAGGGAAGTGGGAACAGCTCCAGACAAAGACAAGACAGATGAACAAAGACGATGAGAGAGAGCGAGAGAGAGAGGAAGGACTGTCCATCAACAAATCCAAAGTGTTTCGTGCACAGTGGCGTGATTGTCATAAACAGGCATGAATATAAAGCACAAGCACCATACGTTAACGCTTCACTCCGGAGACGGTGAGTAAAGACAAAGATTAAAACTACGAGTAACCGTACTGAATTCACACCCGCCTACACGGTGTGCACACACACACGGTTCCTCTAAGTGCAGCACTGCAGGCTCATTTAGCCCATATCTAGGGTGTAATGTAGTGTTTACAGCACCCCAGGGACCAGCAGTTCTCCCTGAGCACCTCTCCTCCTGGGAGAGAGGAGAAAAAAAATACAGAAAAAGCCCGCAGAGGTTCAGAAACACACTTCTCACTTCGAAAACCATCAGCCTCTGTGTGCGCACCATTGTGTCTAAACACTTTGTTGTTTTCTGCACCATTACATCATTCATACTCAGGGTAACTACGATGATTTTAAATCTGTCATCATTTCTATGTTAACCATTATCATAAGCATCATCACACCTGCAGGTGCATGCTGCCATTTTCAGGTCTCTTGTCACTGGAAGGGTTTAAAACTTACAAATCACTACAGCTGAGGGGCTTTGTGTCAAATCCTCCTGTTTCTGCTGCGTCTCAGTTTTCTTTCCACCAAACACAGACACAACTCTCAGGACCAGTGTCTTCATGCTACCAGACTGACTCTCCTACAAACCCTGGAGTCAGAAAGTAATACTAAGCAGGGAACACTTGCCCCTTTTTCCTGCTTTTCTTCCTTTACTTATCCTCAAACTTCCTTTTAATCAATTAAAACTTCGTATCACATAATTCACGTCACTTGCATTTAAAGTCAGTTTACAGTTACAGCTCGGTCAGGTGATTTACCTGGCCTACTGTTCTTGTGCCAGTCTATGAGCTCCGAGCAAGACCCAAGTTGCTGACAGAAGTAGGGCTGCAACTATCGAATATTTTAGTAATCAAATATTCTACCGAGTATTCCATCGATTAATCGAGTGATCGGATAAAACGTAATTTTTCTAAAATCTCTCAGATCTGCTGATGTCTCCCTGTCACCTGCAATAACAAATGAGTCCATTTGTGTGAAGATAAGCCATCTCTAAATAGTGGAAACGGGAAAACAGGAGCCAGCGGTTGGGTCGGGACCATGAACAAAACGATTTGTAGCACTCAGACCAGAGACAACACGCGCATTTTTTCTCTTAATTTTGCGCTGAAAATGTGCATATTTACTGTCACTACAGAAATGGTGACAATGTCTTGCAGCAGGAGACTCCTTCTGACACCGTGTCATGCTATAGCTGCAGCCACGGAGTGAGAAGCTCCTCCACACCGGAGACAGACAGGCAGAGCATTTCTGTGTCACTAACCTCCCACACCTCGGAAAACTTTTGCCTTTTTAATTGTATCTTTTTGTCTTTCGTTGTCATTTTTTTGCGTTTTCCTCTTGTTTCCCCCTCTCATCATTCATTTTTTTCTGCTCTGCAAAACCAAAACTGTGCTTGCTCCTCCTTCTTCCACGGTGACGCAAGTGCGTTGTGTCACCTTGAAAATAAACTGTGCTAAACAGTGACGATCAGAGCTTATAAACGAGTACTCGGTGGCCACATGTCCCTTTCAGCTGCTGGGTTGTTTCCTGACAGACCTGTTACCTACCCAAATAGACAAAACCTGATAGCAGGTAGCTAACAGGATATAGATTGAAAGTTGAAACACCACTTTCATTGCTCGGACCTTTTGTTTTAAGCTTTTTGTGCACTTATTAAACATGATTGTGACAGTGGGCAGAGCAGGAATTGAAGACTGAGTGGGGAGTGATGTGGAAGAAAACTCACGCCCATTACTTGTGACATTACCTTCATACATGGGGTGGGCTTTAACCTCTGGGCCATCAACATGCTACAATAAAATATTCTACATCAGTCAAAATCGATCAAAGTGTCAAAATACCATTTTTCACTTTGAAAAGCACAAACTGAAGGCAGTGCGTGGAGTATGTAATGTAATTAAAGAGGTAGAGTTTCATTCAAGTGTTTTTCAAAATGCCAAAACAGCTGTTGCAGCTGTACATATTGGCAAGGAGCACATGGTGAAATATTGCTAAATGGATTTTCTTTTTGAACTTACATTTTATACAACAAGAGTGAAAACAAAACATAAAGTCATACAAACAAATCATGGTGCCACAAGAGTAGTCCATGTAGCCTCCATTAAAAGTGTCCATTCTTGTGCTGTGAACAGATTTATATTTGTGCTTGATTCTTGCTAAAGCTGTAAACTGAGTGTAAATTTCTCCATATCAGGAATTTCTTCCACCGTGTCAAGACATTTTTTCTGATTAGGGGAATCCTCCTTTTTGATGCAACCAAGTACTTGTCTTTCACGTGTTTGTTTTCCTGCATTAGATTACCCAGGTATATTACATCGAAGGTAATGGGCAGCTCATATCCTAATATTGCTTTTATTCCTTCCCCTGCTTCCTCCCAGTATTTAGTTATTTTTGTACAGCTCCAGAGAACATGGGTATGATCAACGTCCTGATCTCCACACTTTTTTCAGCAGAGCTGAGAGACCTGCAGCGATCTTTTCTTCATACTAGGGGTGATAAAAATCTGAAAATATTCCTCCAGCAGAATTCCCTCCAGTGTCTATAGAGCGAGAAGTCCTCATCTGTGTCCTGCACATGTTGTACCTCTCCTCTACTGCTACTTCCCTCTCTATTTCCCTTTCCCACTTGTCCCTTGTATAAAGAGTTTATGTTGTTCTACTTCTCACCAGACTTTGGCACAGCACTGATACTAGTCTTTTGACTGAGTTTCTATGTTATATGCATTACACAGCGCAACAATCAGCCCGTTTAGCACATCGCATAAAATAATCTCTAATCTGTAGATACATTTAAAAAATGCTTGTCCAATTCATACTCTCTGCTTAGTTTTAGAAAGCTGAATGGAATTTTGAGCACCTGCTCACAACACTATCTGACTGACTAGATGTCACACAGCTGTGTTACAAACCTGCACTGTAAGCTACCTGGTTAGCTGTTAATGACGTTATAAGTTTCAGGTGATGAAACAAAGCATTTAAACAAAGTTTCATGGGGGAGTTAAAAATAGTTTAACTTTCTTTTTTTTTCTGGAAATGCTGTTCAGTTCAATCAGTATCTGTTTCACGGACGACTGATACTCTGTATTAGGGTTGGGCATCAAGGCCAATACGATACACACCTCGATACAATATCTCCTATCCTCGGAGGAGGGCAAATTTTCTCAGCATCAGATATATTTGTTATCAATCAATCAATCAATCAACTTTATTTCTATAGCACATTTAAAATAACCACAAGGGTAGCCAAAGTGCTGTACAATGACACATAAAAACAAATAACACAGTCAAAGAACAAGATAAAGCGAGCAGAAATACATTAATGCAAAGGAATAAATAAGTAAATAAATAAGCAGGCTCACGGCAAGTGCTAAGATGATAAAATACAAAATAACACTAAAAAGTATCAAAAGCCAAGGAGTAAAAGTGTGTTTTTAAAAGGGATTTAAAAACAGGAAACAGGAAACCATACTCCTTTCACTCCTGCACACTGCTAGTATTCATCTGCGGTGCATGCAGTGCATCCACTGAGCTGATACTTTAGTTTGTAGTGTAAAAAATGGTTTGGTAATGTAAAAATAAAACTTACATATTAAACAGACTGGACTGTATTGATAAAAACATATAATACAGTACATCTCGATATGCATTCAAAACTGCATTCACTCTCAGCTGCTCTACCGCTGCACCCACATCTTGCACGTGTGTGACCACGTATCGATACATATCAGTTAATCTTTTCATCCCTGCTCTGTATTGGCCCTACAAAAACAATAGTGGTCAAACTATTTTAAAAAAAAAGCTATTCAACAAAACATCAACAGCTCAAGCCTGCAGAGCAGTTGTCTATACCAGCTGTCCAAAAATATTCATTACACAACAGAGTAGTAGGTTGTGACCGCAGAAATCTGACCTATTGTGTAAACAGACAAAGGAACATGAAGCAGTGAGTCAGACAAAGAACTGAACGCCTTCTCTCTCTGCTGTGTCTGCTTACCAAGAATCTGTGATCCCACTGCAGAGAGGTGTCTTTCCAGTGTGATTACAGGCTGAGAAATCAAACCTAAGTGTTTCTGTGTCACTGCAATGCACTGAAGGTGAGGAGGGGAGGAAGACACACCATGTTTGATGACTGAACGTGTCGCCGGACCACTGACACCATTGTTGTGACGAGCAGAGATGACAGAAACTAGCTGATAGTATTCCAGGCATCAAAAGTATAACTTACACACACAAGAGAAGACTCATCTCACATGAGTCCAGCAGCAGGTACAGCCACTTTTAGACGGAAACGGTCTCCATAGAAAACGGAAAATTTTAGTTTCGTTTAGGGGGGTCCGTTTAGACGGCAACTGCGTTTTCAGGAGATGAAAACGTAACAAAGTGAAAACCCCCTCCAGAGTGGAAATGTTGTAAACGCTCTGCTAGTCCTGCTTTCATCTAAAGTACAAAAATGCTGAAAACGGTCAAACATGTGACGCCATGGCTCACGTCGGCTCACGTTTATGACATCATAGACATGCGCAGCTTCCTTGAAAATAACAACAACAACCATGCTAGACATTCGAGTCGCGCTGTCGTTATTATTGAACGGACAGAAGCTCAATTTGACCTGTACAGAATCCTCACGGATCATACTGCTCAGCAGAGGAGGCGTCTGAATTATTTGCATCAAATAATTAATGTAAAACAGAAGTTGTTCTACGTATGTGTTGTTGGTCTATATGGGAGCGCGGTCACACTGACACGCGTCACCTAGCGACCTGGCATGCACATTATAGCGTTTTCAACCACATTGCGTTTTTGTGAAAACACAGCATAAAAACTGAAAACGAAACGGCACTTCTCCGTTTTCTATGGAGACCGTTTCCGTCTAAAAATGGCCTAAGGCTGCTCATCTATGGAAAAACAACAGGGTCGAGATTATTTTGATTGATAACAATGTCACAACTAGAAAAGCCCTCGGAGAGCGCAGACCTTCGCTAAAGAGCTCATGTAAGCGGGTAGAGAAGAGGGACCACACCCACACCCAGTTATCACATTTGTTTATGGTCATGGGGAGTCATAATCCAGAGTGTACTTGAAATCTGATAAACTGCCTGGCAAACTCAACAACACAAGTGTTAACACTGGCACTATAGTTCTGAGCATTCACATTCGCCTGTGATAACTTTGGTGGTCCAAATCTAAATATGGAAAAATGTGTTTATTAAAAAATGGTCAGAATCAGCTGGCTCCTCTGAAGCCAGCTGAAGTCAATACTGTAAATCAAAAAGCAGTGGAGACATGATCAAAACATGTTTTCCTCAAGCTTGACTAGCAAACATGAAAGCCTGCACAGAGATGACCTCTGCAACCAAAGTCACCACCAGATGTCTGACTCAGAGTCTCCAGACAAAGACCTCGGCAGGTGTGCATTTAACCAGTTCACTAAAGAATTTAAGAATAAACAGAATTCATTTGTTCACTAACAAGGGGGAGGGAAACGGAGAACAACTTCAAGATTATTTGTGCAACTCCCGTGTCCCCTGTAGCCTTCTGACCAGCAGGAAACCTGCACACCAAACCTCAACAAACAGCTACAGAGACACATTTGACTGTTAGTATTGATTAAGCACAGAAAAAGCTCAAGTTTATGCCAAAATTTCCATTTTATGTGTTTATAACATCATTCCAAGCCTATGCGGCTGTGCTGAACCTTTAATCCTGAAAACAGGAGCCTGAAGATCATAATCTGAAAAACAACATGCGGCTGCAGCGTGCACACAAAGAACGCTTGACGCCGTGAAATTTGAAGGCTGAGAGCGTTTTGATTGGTCTGCTGTGAAGTCATAGGAAAAGCTTTGTTCAAACATCATGAGATCAAATTCCTTTCTGAAGACACTGAAATAATATGGCATTAATGTTTTACATTGATAAAATCGAATATTACACCTTTGTAATGTGAGAACCAAAGTGAGTAGTTGTGTTGATCACCCAGATTCAAATCAGAAGCAGAAAATCATATCCACGTTAGAGTTAATGTTAACAATATCACACTTACATATCTGTTTATGCACAAAGGAGACTGTGGATTTTGTTGCAGACATTTTCTGTTTCCTTCATGCAGGAATTGCAAGCTCATACAGCATGTTGTGGACAAAAAAAACCCAAACATGCAATATACATCAAACTGTAAAAAAAAAAACAGATTATTTCCATCACTTTTTGTCTCGCTTCAGTTCCTTAATTTTTAGAATTTGGCTCATTTCTTTGTCTAAAGATAAACAGAAGAAAGTATTTTTGACTTTGTACTGTTAGTCTGCTAAATTTTTCATGTTTTTTGTAGTAAAATTACTTTCAATTGTTTCTGACTGTGAGCCATACTTGTAGTTTCCCTCAGTTTCCCCCACGCTAATCACAAAAATGTATTTATCTTTCATGCATCACAACAACCTTTGTCTCAAAAATGACAAGATTTCAGGCGGCACACATCTCACAACAGCTCTTCTCTTACATTTTGCAATATAACCTTGAATTATGGAGACAACTGTAATATTGAGTTTGTGTGACAGCGTGAGCATGACATGTACCAACAACAGCTTTAGAAGGATTATAATTCCTCAGAGGGAAAAAAAAACATAACAAGGCTCAGTGAAAACATCGCTTCCTTTGTACAGCAGGGTGACATACTCGGCTGTAAGCAGCCACGCTACACTCCGCCACAGGCGCTCCCTTTGTCTGAATGAAAGTGTCACAAGCAACACAAACATCACTTAATAAAATCACTGCTCATCTGCTCTCCCAGGGAGCAGAGAGTACAGTGAGCTCTTTATATTACAGTACATGACTCTATGTGTCAAAGAAAGGATCCTACAGTGAAGTTTCTCACAACACCTGCGCTCAGTGCCTGTTATGAGCAGAAGAGCTTCAAGAAAAGAGAAAAAATAACATGTGTCTGCACCTCTTCCCATCTCTACTCATTTCTTCTCTCCTCCAACTCGCTGCTATTTCCATAAATTATGGAGGGAGGCTATATTTGGAGTCAGTGCGAGGAGAGGAGGAGGAGGAGGTGGAGGAGGTGGGGGTCCGGAGATGCTTTGTTCAGCACACATGAAAGCAGCGCGCTCATTCAGGTTCACTGTAATGCTCGCTGCATGCTGATGGCTATTTATTGACAACGTGGGTTGAAAGCTCATTACAGAGACTCCTCCAGTCAGCGGGGATGCAGCGCACTATCATTTGCACGCGCACACCGGAGCGTTTTGACCCTTCCTTAGCATTGTGTGCGTGTCCAATTGCGCACAGGAGACATAAGATTAAAAACTCATAAACGAGACCAATTAACAGCCTGTAAATCTGCCGTTCAGCGCGTGTTGAGGCCGCCTCCAAAGGGGCTGTTTGACACTTTGCACATGCAGCACCTCACCATCTTGGACCGACTCTCTTTTTCCGCTGCCAAAGCAAACCAGAAAAACTATCATCAATTCAAGAGCCCTTTCATTTGGGCCTTGATGCCAATCATCAAACGGAAACAGTCGAGCCTGGTGAGGCATTAAGCCACCTTGATAGTAGGGAGAATATTCACTGAAAGGTGGCTGGAAACGTGTGGCGCGCGTCTGAAAACAAAAGAGGGAGCGAGGATCTTCAGCCAAGCGGATCCAGCGCTGCTCTCTTGCTCGTCTGCTGTAATTAATTCAGCTCACTAACTCGTAAATCTTTTATGTGCCTGTCCCTCCTCCACACAGGAGCGGTAGGTATCACTTTCGTGGCAGGATGAAAGCAAGAAACAGGCTGAGAATATAAAAAACATAAGAGCGCATCACTTTGCTCCTCATGCGTGTGTTCAAACAGGATGGAGGTGATAAAGCGAAGGAAATAAGGGTCGATATTCATGCGAGTAAATGACAGGAAAAGATAAAGAGTGGAGATTAAAAAATTAAAAATAAACACAGGGACGGGGCCCTGACTTTTCCACACTGTTGTTTGTGTTTGGGTGTCGGGGTGCGTCTGCATTTTGCGCCTCTTCTCTCTCCACCTACCTCCACAATCAACGTGTTCTCCTCCCCGCAGACAGAAACGACCCAGAACAAAATGGGAAAGTAGCAGGTCTTCCAGCACAATCCCGGGAGCCCCGCTTTCCTCCTCCGCTTCACGCCTCCCCCTCCCGTCGCCATGGTTGTATCCCCGAAATCCCCCCCTCCGCTCTCCTCCGGTGATTTCCAGGCTCGTTCTCCGCTTGTTTACCGGAGGAAACACTCCGTCTTCTCGTACTTCATCCTGACTCTCTGTGTTTTTAGTGATGTCTCTCTCTCCAGTAGGCTACAAACGCGTTATTGGTTTCCAACACTTAACGAGCGCCCATTGCGCAGGCTCGTTGGGGTAGAGTGGAACAGCTGGGGGAGACTGGCTTACAAGAAAGCGAGGATGCAGGTTGGTTCGCCCGCTCGGGTATCACTGAGGAGGAGAAAGGGGAGGGACGGGAGAGGGAGAAAGAGAGAAAGGGTTGGATGTTGTTGCAGTGGCGCCTTGCCAACACCAGGAGCGCTGCAGATGCATGGACGCTTCTCTTTGTTTTACATTTTGCAAACATGAAAAAAGAATTTGCACATCGGGTATGAGAATAAAAACACAAAGATTAACCACAGCTAAAGAGTTATGTTCTTCATTGTGACTTAACCCATGAGGCATTACGAGCGCGGACAGGTGAACACAATACTGCTGATAATCTCTTTGTAGTCACACCTGTCAGTCGGTGGACAGTGGGAGGTAGCAGATTTACATTTTGTCCTTCAAGCTGATGAGCTGAAATCAAGAAAAGAAGGCAAACATACAGATGCAAGCGGCTTTAACAGGGACCAGTTATAACAGCAAGACGACTGGGTTAGATTATCTCAAAATCGCAGCTCTTGTTTGGCGTTCTGGGTGTGAAGTGGTCACTACTAGAGAACAGCTACATCCAAAATCGAAGTTTTATCGAGCATTAACCAACAAAATCAATTTAAGTTGACACTAAAGCAAAAGCAAATCCTGTTTCAATTCCGACCCCACCTCAATTCAATCGACGGGAAGCTTTAACCCTAAAATCATTATCACTGAAAGGATCCACAGATTACTGCTCAAGTTGTCTGCGATCCTTCTCTCAATAAAGGAGCAGGGTTGGGGCTCTTTTGGGTTATCCAGTTTCACAGGAACCATCTCTGGTAACTCTCAAAGCTTTGCACAATGTCGTTCACAAACAAGAGAACAGCAGCTTGTTTTTAGTGGTGAATCACTTGCGACTGACATCATAAGGCCCCCAGCCTTTTCAGCTTGTCTTTGACAATGGCAGAAGGTAAGGTAACTCAGGCATCTCTGACAGTTTGAGTTCACTTACTCTCCAGGACTAAGAGTGTTACTTGAAGAGGTTAACTTGAAGAATCAGACTGGCTGACCTGCACGTGTACCAGCGCTCTGTAGCACTTCACTGCGGCTGTCTGGCTCGATAAACCCTCCTGCATTGTGTGTCGAGGGATGAGCGGGAGGCTTGTTTTGCAGTTTATGTTGCCATTTATTCTCTGAACAGAGAAAAAATAAGTCCTAGCCCATCATATAGTTGGCTCATAACAACAGCTCAAAAAGACAGCAAGTGACATGAGCACCAAATCTAGATAACTCATTCATGAATGTACTGTTGTATTGACATATTGGCTCTTATAAATGACTGTGACTAAATTAGGACTTCTCTTTTTGACAGTCGTCGTCGTTTTCTTCTGGGTCTGGGTGGCGGGGCCAGCAGCTTCAGGAGGGAGGCCCAGACAGCCCTCACCCGAGCCACTTCCACCAGCTCCTCTAGGGGGGATTCCCAGGCGCTCCCAGGCCAGGTGAGAGATATAATCCCTCCACCTGGTCCTGGGCCAGCCACGAGGTCTCCTCCCAGTGGGACATGTCCGGAATACCTCTAATGGGAGGCGTCCAGAAGGCATCCTAACCAGATGCCCGAACCACCTCAGCTGACTCCTCTCGACGTGGAGGAGCAGCGGTTCTACTCTGAGCGCCTCCCGAGTGTCTGAGCTCCTTACCCTATCTCTAAGGCTGAGCCCGGCCACCCTGCGAAGGAAACCCATTTCGGCCGCTTGTATCCGTGATCTTGTTCTTTTGGTCATTACCCAAAGTTCATGGCCATAGGTGAGGGTCGGCGTAGATCGACCAGTAAATCGAGAGTCTCACCTTACGGCTCTTTATTCACCACGACAGATCGGTTAAGCGTCCGCATCACTGCTGACCTCGCTCCATCCTACCCTCACTCTTGAACAAGATCCCGAGATACTTGAACTCCTCCACTTGAGGCTTATTGACAGTAACACATGTAATTGTGTAGCATCAACATTACATCAGCTCTTTGAGGAACTGTAGCAGCATTTTTCACATTGCTAACACTTGCCCAAATCTGCGATAGTGAGCAAAGGAGAAAGAGTGAGCTGATGGGTGAGTGACCCAGGTTGATGTCACGTCCTCCACCAGTCTGACGTGAACTGATTATTGTGCACTATGACCGCCACACTTGCAGGAGTTGTATATTATGTGTGAAATCCAGCATCGAGATTCGAGCACCTAAAGATCAAGACCAAGCGGCAACCTTTGGTCTTGAGAAATGCAATTGTTGAAGAAGTACAAAATTTGCAGCTCCCAGAGTGTCCACTTGAGGCAAGCTGCAGATACACCAGAAACATAGACCGTATATACTATGGACAACCTGGTTCCGCCTTACGCCTGTATACGGATTTGAAGCCAAAAAGCTCTCGGTAATTCCGGGTTTTTCTCCACTTCCTTGAAACCAGAGCTGCGCAGTAGCGATGCGCGCATTCGGCCGCGCAGTCGCCGAGAGTCGCTGTGATGACGCTCGGCTCAAACAGCGTATCCCCCCGGGTGAGCTACGCAATCCCTGAACGCCAATAGGCTGTACCAGGTGTCAATCATAGAAAACATGAACCCACTAATAACTTTTAAAAACGGAGCTTCAAAGACGTCACGTCAACATCACAAGCAGGGGGGAGAAAAAATGTATGTTCTGTGTAATAAATTTCTAAAGTTTGTCCACAGGCCCATAAGCTTTGCTGGTGGAGGCGGGATTTATGACCTGTACTGCAGCCCATCAACAGAGGGTGCTGTTCTCGGAGTGGCTTCACCCAGTGAGGAGGCAGACTCTGTCCATTCTTTATACAGTCTATGACCAGAAACCACGCAGGTTATTCAAAAAAGCACAAAAAAGTGGTTTTGGTCTGAATATCTCAGGGCCCCCAGAAAGTGTGCAGATAGTGATTTTTTTCAGATAACAAGTTTGTTTTGAAAATTTTTAAGTTACAAGGCTGTCTGTCAGTGTGACCGATCATCACACTAGTGGCTTGCCTCCGGTAGGTCATAGAGCCATCAGATTCTCAAAACATCAGCTTAAAAATAAATATTGAACATTACTTGCAAATGTTTGGATACGTCAGAATTTTGCGATCTTATCAGTGATGGCCTTTCTCCAAGACTTTGGGGAGAAGCCTGTCATAAACACGAATAAGAATAATAGGTTAAGACTGTGAATAAAGATAAGAAAACTGCAGCTCACAACCTGAAACCTGGGTAAAAAAGACAAACAGGAAGGAATGATTCATCTTTCTGAGAACTCACATGGCATGTACCTGAGCTGTCTTTTACTTAAAATACACTTTAGCCACTCTGGCAGGAAATCAATGTAATGGCAGTCCTGTTGAGCTGCACTCCAGCAGATCAAACATATAATCAGATCTACAGAGTTTCAGAATAATGGAATCGGAAATGTCTCAAAGGAGTTTGCAGCTGCTGTTTGCGTCATTTTGGTTTTTTTTTTTTCATGTTGTTCCTCAGACTCTTAAATTATGAATGAACAGGCATTGATTTATGATGCCTTATCCTGGTATGACCTGCATGGTTCCTGGTATATGAGGGGGAAAAAGGACGCTTGACTGCCACATGGTATTTGCCTGAACAAAGACACTTTTTGTTGGTCTGTATAAAACAGGGATAAAAGAGCAGGAAAACAAGACAAGAAAAGGAAGGTAGTGGAAAAAAGGAGTGTAAGAGGAGGACAGAAGAGGTGCTAGGTGGGGTGCATACTACAAGTCAATTGTAACTGATTTAGAGCCAGATCCCCCCTTGTGAGAAAAGTCAGCAAAGGCCAGATTATTGGATGGTTTTAAAGGTTACCTTCTGAGTTTATCCTGGGGTGTGAGGTGTATGAGGAGTGAATTTTCTAGCCTTCCAATCTGTGCAGAAGACTATCGAGCCTCCCTGACTGTGAATCGTAGATATTATGTTCAATATTTCCAATCAGAAATCCTTATGTGTTTGGCGATGCCCAAATACCACCAAGCATGCATGCTGTCCTTCGTCATGTGTAAGAATTCAGAGCCAATCGGGAAGTGAACTTACTGAAGAGTGAAGCACAACAAATGCTACCACATGTTACCTTCTTCAGCTCTGTTTTTAACCGTAGTAGAAAGTGGCTGCTTGACTTGTTTATCCTGCTAACAAACAGTCAAGTAACCTCAAAGGCAGCAGAGGGAGAGACAGTATACTTCTGATTAGTGCATCTTTATTCTCTATACACTGTAACAGGCCTGCCAACAGAACAACTCCCACATTAACCGATGGTCACCTTCTTAAAGGGACAGGCTCAGCTGGTAACACAGCACAGCAAAGATGCTACTTCAAGCAGAGCCACCCGTGTTTTACACATTCTATGATTTTAAATAGAAAGTCTTTGTGCTTGTGGTGTGACCGTTTAAATAAAGTCAGTTAAATGAGAAATAACTGCAGTACCAGCTACTGCCATAAGATGGGGCCTCTTTTCTGTGTTATTGCAAGACTCCATGTCATATTGCTCTCACCGCTGACTCGATCTAGTCTCATAAAAACAAAGGTAATCTGTGATTTGAGTTTAACTTTAAGTGCACATTTTTTTCCTCTTCTTTTCCTGGATTTCTGGATGCAGTAGGTGTCCTGATATGATTGTCTGGACTCCAGCTGCTCTCTTTGTTCCTTGTACGATCCATCAGTAAACGTTTTATCCTTTGTTGCCTGTGAGTTCTGCAGAGTCTGTCCTCATGCTTATATCCACAATGTCCCAATCACAGTCTAGTCTTCATAATATTTCTTCATCTGTTTTTGCCTAGATAACAATACCCTGTCTTTACACTGCATTGAACTGAAAATTAACCATGACCCTTTGCTCTCCCATCATCTCTGCCACACTCCTGTTACACTCTCCTTAGCAACATTCAGAGAAACCCAGATGTATTCTCAGATCATGTCTCTTTTTTCAGTATTCTCAGTTGCCTTGTTGGCTGCTTCATTCCCCAGCATGGACAGGGACCCACAGAGAATCTACTATTCTTGTGGTGTGTTCAATTCTGTACAACAGAATTAAAAATTCAACAAGTCCTGGCTTGATTTCCCAATTTTGTCTCCTTGGGTTGTCAAAAACTGAAGCAGAATCTCAACAAATAATCACTTTAAAAATGGGCTCTTTTGAATGACTGTGTATGTGGTTTTTACTGCCTGTCTCAAGTGGACACCAGTTAGCACACTGGCTTCATTTCTCAGGAACAGAGGTTCTGCTTGTGCCTGGCTGGTAGAAATAAAAAATGTTGACATTGGAAGTTTTTCTTCAGACCACTCCAAGACACCAGTTAGACATTTTGGATCTACCCCTTTCAGCTTGTCACTGTCGAGTTGTCTCCCAGTTACACATTACAACAAAGTGCACTAGCTCGGGGCTAACAGTATTTACACAGAATAATAAAAAGACCATAGTTTTTGCAGCTTTATACTGTTTGCATGTACGATTTGAAAGTTTACTCTTTTTGATTCCCTTTCTTTGTCTGTAACACATATTCAATTTCTGGCCCAAAGCCCGGCCTGCTTACACTAAAGTATGAACACACTATTTAGGTTAGTTTGAATTCCACTGAGCTGTGTACATGGAAGAGAAAATCAATTCCCAACTGCATAATCCAGGTAAGCTAGTCTGGCTGTGAAAAGTTTGATGTAGAGTGATTTTAAGACGAACATGTTTACATGTTTTTAAAAATCCTGTTCCAGTTGGACCAAGACCAGGGTTTTTCCTGCGTTCAAAATTGCGTGGCGGCCGCCTCCACCTAATTTTGTGCCGCCCCCAGCCAGAGCGATTGATTTCGCTCAACACAGCGTAAAGCTCCAGCTGTGTTGATTGAGCGATTGATGTCCCTCTGCAGCAGCAACGTATTTTAACTGCAGTTGCAGCGTTGCGCCACTATAGAGGCGCTATATCAACAGCAGTGCACCGGAAAGACCTGAAGCATCTACCGAAGAAGAAACGGATCGAATCATGTTTTTTCAAGTTTTTTTTTCCCGCTAGTTGGTGCTATCGGCGTCCTGATTTTCCCTGGCGGATGGTACAAACAGGTAAATACTGCTTGTCTTTTTTGCATCCAATCATGACGTGTTTATTTAAAAAAAAAAAAAAAAGTTTACTCCGTTTTTAGCGTTGCAGTTATGACAGGCAAAATCAGCCAGTACTTTAAAAAGCGACCTTTCGAGGAGGAAAGTCAAGAGTCCAGGTGAAACACAGCAGAGAAAAAACGTAACAGACAGTTAAAATGCTATAATTCATGTTGGTGACAACGTGGAAATTTGTGTCAGGTCTGAAAGTACTTCACAAGGGACTGGTGATCGCGAGGGTCAGAATGCAGGACAGGACGAGTCGGCGAGGCGAGGGTAATTAATTAATTAGTTTCCAATTAGGAGCATAACAACGCAAAGCCAACGTGTACGTGGTTTTTATTCCTCTGTCTAGATCTTCTGAAAAACACAGAGCCAGTGGCTTTGACAAGCAATGGCTCAATCAATTTACCTGGCTCAGGCATACTGAGGAAGGCATGCACTGCTATTTATGCCAAAAGCACTGTGCCCCAATACAGCAGGCAATTGCTGCCTCCTTAGTGAGACAGCCATCAACCAACTACAGGCTGGACACATCAAAAATACATGAGGTGACAGCCATTCACAAAGCAGCAGAAGAGAGGGAGAAGTATATTAAAGATGGTAGTACCTAAAAAAACTCAACTAATAAAGTTACAAAAAATAAATAACATAGTTTAGACAGTTTAAGAAATAATTGGTTGTCGTTTTTTTTTTTTTAGGGAGGACACTGCAGCGTATACATCTATATAATATATGATTGAAAACACTATCACTCTTCATGTCTGTATCAGAATAAAAACAAAAATTACTTAATGCATGATGAATTGTTTTGTTTAAGGTGAAGACACCTCTGCGGAACAGACTGAAGGAGAGGCACTTGGATGTCTGTTGTAAGGTGGCCGTTGATGGACCAGACCACGAGGCCTTGGACTACAAGGAGTGCATGAGGAGGTTCTACAGAATGAAAAAGAGGAGGCTGAAATGTTCTGTCTGGTTGCGAGATGTGTGGATGAAGTGTACTTTCAATTTAAAGTTGCCAGCTGATTTGTGTATGTATATAGTTTTAATAAATGAATGCTTTAACATGATAATGGTCACACTCTTTTTTGAACTCTTAACTTAAAGTATGTTGCCTGTAAAAGAAAGTGAGTCAGTTGAATTTACAAATACATGCACGTCATGGCGCATGGTCAGGATGGTGCCACCTCTGCCTCAATTTGAGCCAGGAAAAACCCTGAAGACAGTTTGTTAATTTTGTAACTTCATGTGACTGTGCTGAGTGTTGTTTCTACCACCAGGTAACTTCACCATGAAGTCACGTCTGACATCATTATGCACTGTAATTCAAAACAGCTGGGACAAATGTTCAACTAAACAGCTTTTGATATCTTATGAGGGAGTCCCCTCCTTCTCTGACCTCATTTCCATCTGATTTCTCACTCCCACACCCCACCTTGTCAGCTGTGCCCTCACCAACACTTCCCACTCCCCGTCCATCATCATCTGTCAGCTCAGTACACCAGTTTGTCCACAAGCCAGCCAGAATCCCTCCCTCTTTCTCTCTTGTCTTTTTCACTGCTATTTCACTGACTCTGTTTAACCCTGTCCTCTCTTTGCTTTTCTTATTCACTACTTGAACTCCTCTTCATCCTATTTTCATTTCCCCTCTCTCGTCTCTTGTTTTCATCCTGCCAGTCTGACGACTAATTCACACCTCCCTCTGCCTCCTGTTCAGTCCTAGCAGATTCTTATTTCTGGGTTGTGACCCACTTATCAGCAGCTGACATGTTTTGCTCTGTTCCAGTTTATGAGGCTTCTTCTGCTCTGTGAAGTTGAACTGTCTAACTTGACTCAAAGAGCTCGGGATGTGATGTGATTATCAACGATAGCGTGAATATTTTAAAAAACATAATACAAATTCCCAAACCAGTAAAGTCAGGACCTTGAAAAGCTCAGTCGTTCACAAGGAAGGATGGGGCCACGTTCACCACTTTGTCAGCAACTGCCTGAACAAATATTTCAACAGTTTAAGAACAACGTTTCTCAATGTGTAACTAAGGGGTTTTGTTTTTGGGGTCATTCCTATAGAAGATATTATTGTGTGGGCTCAGGAGGACTTCGGAAAACCATTGTTAGTTTACACAGTTCATCTCTACAACTACAAGTTCAATCTCTACCGTGTAAAGACAAAGACAGATATCAACAGCAGCCAGAAACACCGCCGGCTTCTTTGGACCCGAGCTCAGCTGAGATAGACTGACCCAAAGTGGAAAAGTCTGCTGTGGTTGAACCAGTCTACATTTCAAACTGTTCTTGGAAATCATAGATGTGGTGTCCTCTATACAAAAGAGGAAAAGGACCATCCAGACTGTCCTCAGGTCAAAGGTCAAAGCCAGCATCTGTGATGGTATGGGGGTGAGTTAGTGCCCATGGCTAACTGTCACATCCGTGAGGGCTTCATTCATGCTAAAAGGTACACACAGGTTTAGGAGCAACATCTGCTGTCGTCAGAGCCCCGTCTTTTTCAGGGACACAACACAGAGACACATTCTGTCACAAGTTACAACAGCGAGGCTTCAGAGTCAAAGAGTCCAGGTACTAGACTGGCCTGCCTGCAGTCCAGATTTGCAGTGGTCTATCAGGCAAGAATATGACAGAATTCATCTCTAAAACTTCAACAGTTAGTGTCCTAAATTCACAAAGGCTTGTAGAGTGTTGTTAAAGGAAAGGTGATGTAACACAGAGGTAAACATGAATGTGTCACAGCTTTCTAGGAACGTGTTACAGTATCAAATTCACAATGACTGAGTTTTTCAGTTTAAACACTTAATATCTTGTCTTTGTAGTGTATTCAGTTGAACAGGGCTCAAAATTAGATTACTGTATTGGGTTTTAACAGGGTTTTTCTCTCCTTTTTCCTCCCTCACAGCAGGTTGTCATTAATGCATTGTCTCACAGTGCATGATCCAATTAATGTTTGAATTAAATGATCGTGTTGGTACATAGTTTGGTGCTTTTTTTGTACGAGACTGCTGGTAAATGAAGATATTTGACATATAGCTATGATTTTCTTGTCCTTATGTCTGACATTTTTGTGAAGTAATGTTACCTGCAGAATTAGCTAGCAGCAAAAACGCTCACAGCTCAAGATTTGCCCTCTCATAACATCATTATATCATTACATACCATATCATTACATTTTTAACTTCCTTGAGTGAGCCTTCCCAAAAGGATCAATAAAGTTCTATCTAATCTAATCTAATCTAATCTAATCTAATCTGATAGTGGCACATTTTGTGGGTAATGAGTATTTAGATACACAGGAGCTACTGGAGAGCATGAACAGAGCTGAAAGAGGGAAAAGTGGCCCCCCTTTCATGAGTATTACTCTGAATGATATTAAATGTTACCTCTAAAATTCTGAATAAAAAATAAGCAGCTATTTTTCAATGACTTTAGGATACAACCTCTACAGGTTCTGGTTCTTTTTACTTTCTTTCATCATTTAACCCTCTCTATCATGCTTTTTAAAGGTGACTCTGATAGTTGGAATTCTTGGCACACAAAAATGTAGTCTTTTGTGAAAAATACTACGACTGCTACTACTACTAATAATAATAAACTTTTGGAAAGAACATCCTCACTCAAACAACATTTATCCAACAATAGTCCTCATAAAGGTATCTGCATAAGAAACACATTCTCACTCTCCCTCTCTCTCCCTCTCACACACACACACACACACACACACACACACACACACACACACACACACACACACACACACACACACACACCTTTAGTGTTGCCCTAAAGTGATACTAATAATCTACTATTAATCGCTCACCCTGAGCTGATTTAACTGCGTCACTGTGCTGCCACCCTGTGGTTTAAAAATTAACTGCAGCTGTTGAGCTCCCAACATGAAGATATATATATATATTTTACTTTTCTCTCTATTTATAATCACAGAATCTTCAAACTTGTCAAAAAATCTTTCATGCTATTTTCTCAAATTTCTGGCAGCTGATCATATTTAGTGCGTTATGGATATACCAATAAATAAAATGGGTTCCTGGCACATTGGCAAGACTGGAGGAGGAATTTCAAATATCCCTTTGGGACTCAATAAAGTTCTTGTATTGCATTGTATTGATCCCTAAAGAAGAGTTAAAAAGTCTAATGCTAGATTAGTTCCTCACACCTTATTGGTGTGCCTACAAAACATCTAGTACATGAATATTACCAACAGTAAGCACTGACACATTCTATTTGAGTCATTGTGTAAAAAAAGTAAATTCATTGCATCCACTATCAAATGAGTAGATCCAAGAGATCGCCTCTTAATTCTACAGGTTTTGGTAGCCAAAACCGAAATCTTAGCCAAACCACATCTTAATCCAGTGAAAATTGATGAAGACTTTCTTTAGAGATACAAGTAAAAGCAATAGTACAAGTAAAAGCAATAGTACAAGAAGCGCCGTTGGACGCCCCGTCATTCCCCGACTGGCGCGGGACTCTCCTCGTGGCCTGAGAGTTCCGGTGTCGGCAGCGCACTCGTTCCCCTCGGAGCCGAGCTCCTTCACACTGTTTAACTGTTTCCCCGCACCTGTGTCCCGCAGTCCTGCACTCCAACCAACTGTTTCCCTGTTTACCTAGATTCTTTTCTCCCCGCTGTTGGCGTTTTAGGGTGCACACTCGACAACTACACGCCACACACACACACACACACACACACACACACACACACACACACACACACACACACACACACACACACACACACACACACACACACATACACCCACTTACCTGCTGCCACCTTTCGAGTCAAACCGAGGTTCCTGCTAATCCGTCAACAAGAAGCGTAAGGTAGCGCGTTTTGGGGGTCATGTGACCGCTGGACCATACCAGAATAGTTCATTTGTGATATTTTGTCTAAACCACTGTTGTTTTCAAGGGGTAAGGTCTTAGCCGTATGGAGGGCTATTAGTGCCTTTTTGTCTGTGGTGAAATGTCTGATTTATCGAGGAGGTTGTGTTTTATCTTACATATTGTATCTTAAACCCCTATAATTTGTGTATGGATGTGCCCAGGGGAGGGGCTAAGGGGGTTCAAAAGAAGGCTGCCTGGCTCTCTCTTACTTTGAAATTTGTTGCAAGGAAGGTAACTGTGGCATAGATCATTTCCTCATGGAAAGCAATCAGACTGAGACGCTAAGGCAGAAGAACTACCGCGTCTGCAGTGCAAAATGATTAATATGGTGATTATTACTTCAAGGAAATGATTAAGAAATGATCATAAATGTTCTTCCTTTAGCTGTGTCACCCCGCTGTAATGGACTGGAACCAGGGTCTCGCTACAAACAAGCGGATGCTGGAAGAGAGTAGGTGAGTTGTGCTTAGTCTCTTTGCTAAAGAAATTAGGCAAAGCTTAAAAGATGTTTGGTGGCTAGGACTATGACTGGGACCCTATATGTACTGTTGAAGAAGTTAGGCGCTGTTCTGAACATTATTTGTGGCTATAGAGTGGCTTTTTGGTTGAGCGTGTTGCTCTCTGTATTGCTATCTGCGGTCGTTACTAAAGTTGGTATAACTAGAGAAGCAAGCGGTTGGCAACATTCATCTCTTGAGGGGGTATCTAACTCGGTGTTAGGCGTGTTTAAAATCAATTTTATGCCGGAATATCCCTTTATCTGTGAACTAATTCAAACATATCTATAAACATATTTCTACCAAGTTTGCTGTGCTCAAGGCGGTTTATTATGACACATTATACCTTTAATTTATGATTGGTTGGGTTAAGGCGCAGTGGAAGAGTGTGTTACCTCTGTATATCTTCTCTTTTTTATTTTCAAAGGGAAGTACCTCAACTATAAAGCAATTGGCCAAGATTTAACTTTCATCTGCATCAAAGCAAAATTTCACTGCTTGGTTGATACATTATATTAATGTATTTTAAGTTGATTAATTCGAACTTAATAGTCTCTCAGCTATAATGTGTGGATCAATAAGCTTATCACAGAGATGCCTTAACAAAGTATTTATTGCTCTTGTGTTTCCTGTTTTAAAAGACAAAATATGATCAAAAAAGCATGATTTAAAATATCACCTCACATGCATTACAAAAAGATCATTGTTAGTGGTATGTTTATAATGCATAAAGAAGAAAAAATGGGAACACGATTAACTGTTAAGTCAAAAACTTTCCATCTGTCAAGTAAAAAAAAAAAAACAGACATAAAACAATGAACATCAAACTTACTAATAGATTTTCTCATTTATTTGTCTAATTTCTAATTGGGATCCCACATGCAGTTTCCTACTGTGTAAACCCCCTTGGTAGAGTTTGGGTAACTTTTAAAAAACTATACTTTAATATTGATTTCTACAAAAACTTTTATAAACAATAAGTAGGCTTAAGTGGTGTTTAAAGTCATTTAGCAGAAAGGAAAAAGCAAAGTAAACTGCTCAGGTGAGGCGATCTCAGGTTGGCAGAATGAATGCAGCATGCTGGTTGATCAGGTCAGGGACGTTGTTTTTTAAATTCACAAAGTGACTCTTCAGGCCTGCAATTGGTTCATACTGAGAGAAAATTACATTCATAAAAGCCTCATTCAAACCATCTGGTCCACAGGGTTGGTCAGGTTTCTGATAATGCTCTACACGACAGTTCAGCTCAGAGTTTTTAATGTAACAAGAGTTGAAGCAGGAATACATATAATAGCAAATACCATGTGGGTATATTTTGGTATCACTCAGCTTGTAAGTCTTGTATTCAGCAAGCAAACGATCCATGTCCATCAAATATAAGTCTATGGCAGCTGTGATCGTATGAACATACTCTGATTGATGTTTGCCAGCTTGAATATTCAGTCGAGCCTCATGGAGTAACATCTGGATGTGGAAGGAGGCTCCATTCACCCAGATCTTGAAGCCACGAGTGCTCATCTGTCCATCATGCAGCAGGGAGTTTCTCAGGATGGTGAGGTGGTTACTCAGCTGAGCTTCTAGTCTCTTCAGTTCCTCCTTCAGTCGCTCATTGTCGTTGATGAATGTGCGATGGCGCCTCAGATACTCTGACATTGTGTCCCGGACCGATGAGGCCTTTTCTTCCCCGAAGACACGACGGAACATCTCGTATGATTTATCCGTTTGAGGGAGACTCTTGATGCAGATCTCCATGATCATAGAAAGCACCAGAGCTCCAAGTCCTACAGCATTTGGGACTGAAGTAAACGGAGCAAGACGAGATCCCAGTCTTTCGACGTAGCCTGGCACAATGCCAACTTGAAGCTTAGAGAAGGCCTGCAACACAGCGTTGGAGTCTAAGCCAGAGTACTTCAGCAGAGACTCATCTACACCAACATCTGGTAAAATACATGTATGTCCTTGAGCAGTGGCATAATAGTCCAAAGCAAATCTGTCGTAGTCTTCTTTTGAGTAAGTCTCCCCCATGGTTTCAAGGAAACAAATGACTCAAGGCCAGAGCAGACTGCACACTGAGCTGCTTTCAGCTGCTGTCCACAAGCAAACTGCCCCGCATACCAAAGACCCCAGACATGACTCTGTTCTTGTTGCCAAACAAGAACAGAACCAGAGGTGAGCAGAAGGGGGCTGAGCCCAATATTCAGGGACTGTGGGAATATGTGTCTATGGGAGGTATAGTGCTAATTTCAACCCATTTTAATTAGACAAATAGATTTGAAATGTGAAAAAAACTTTGCAAGTTGTTGGGTAAATGTGAGTTGCTACATGAAAAATAAACTTTACTGCCATCATCCGTTTTATTTTTTTTCCTTTACTGTGTCCATCGATTAAAACTGTTCATGGAGATTTGTCAGCCTCATCAGGGAAACTGAGTGGATTGACACAGAGTTTTAAGCCCTGCTAGCCACCCCCCAGCTGGTATGGCACAAATTAAAAACAATTTCTCTGTTCATTTTGAAAAACCGAAATGAAGAGAGTACCACAAATCAGACAATAAAATGCTGTGCCAATTCAAGTTACAGTGTGTACAAATGGCAAAAAAATGAATGATATCTCAAGAACAGATGCTAGATTGTGAGGCTCCCTTGATCACCTCTTCTGCTGGTGTTTCAGGACAAGAAGCTCCTCTGATGCATAATGAGATTTCCAGCTGTAAGCTTTCACATGTTGTGTTCTGTAAAGCTGTCCCTCATTTTGTAAATCTACCTCTGTGATGGCCCCTCCAGACCACTAGGTGTTCCCGTTTCGCTGTTTGTGTTTCCTTATTTTAGGAACAGGAAAAAGCGGGGATCCAAGGGTCGGTGGACACTTCCTGCAGTGCTTTGGGCTGTGATGAAGAATCCTCACTTACCAAAAGCTGCAAAGAACCAGGAGAGCCTTTGTATTTTTAATCCATAGAAATTCTTTTTCTGTTGTTTTGTATGGAAGTTAATTTCACAGTGATATAGTGATAAATGTGAGATAAAAAGTCAAAATTAGAAGATAAAAGTCATTTTTTTAAATTAAATATCGAACATGATGTTAAAAGATGGAATTGTGCCATAAAACAGTCATAATTTAGACTTTAAGGATGCTTGGCTTTCACTTTTTAAATGGCAGTTATGAGCAACTCTACATTTTTCAACAGCTTTGTTGTTTTTAATTGAGTTTTAATTCATGCTGATGGATCCAATCTTGTTCTCTTACAGAGGAGGAGAGAACACAACTCTTACAAAGGAAAAAGAAAAATACGGGACCTACTTGATGGACAGCGCAGCGTTCTCCGGTAAATCACTCGGTAGGGGGTTTGCGGTAGCCATTCCCACGTCCTCTGTCATTAGCAGCCAAGTGCAGAGTGAGGGGCGGACCGGCTCCGAGTAGAGCAGCTAGCTACGTCAGAGGCACATTGTAACTATGCGGCCGTTTGTGGCCAATCTGATTATGAACATGCTTACGTCGTTCAAATCAGGGACGTTTGGGCGCTCGTCCCTGGTGCCCCTTAAGGATTTTTTTAATTTGGCCAGGATAAGCTAACTTTTTAATGCACAACTGTGATCTGAGCATGCGTGAGACAACAGACGTTCCAAGTCCGCCCCGACGCTGGGTAGAGAGATCGCTAATGGACTGAAATACACATTTAATGGAATGATTAATATAATAGTGCCACTTCCTTACTTTGAGAATAATTTTCAGGGAGACAGCAGACATCTCTTTTTGCTCATGCAGCTCAGGCGAGGCGCCACTGGTTGGGGTAGATTTGGGTATTCTTTATTTCTTTTATTCCTTTTTCTGTGTAAATCACTTTGTGCTACATGGTTGTGTATGAAAAGTGCTATATAAATAAAAATTGATTGATTGGTTGATTGATTTGAGGCAGAGAGGATCAGGATGTGCTTTTTGCAAAGAAGTGATAAAATACACTGCACTCCTAATTTTTTTGTTTTAAAAGAGGTTTAATAAAGCTTGAAAAGACTGAATGATTTGTTAAATCTGCAGCCTGAGATGAAATGTTCGCTGCCAAAGAGCTTAAATCCTTTAGTTTTTTTATGACCCACTGTAAAAACACTTTTACCACAAGGGACATCTGTCAGTGATGTCCATCACAATTGTGTGGAAGGCTGTCTTTAAGACTCTACTGTAGCCAGCCACCAGGGGGAGCTCTGTGAGGTCTGCTCCCCTGTCCAGTAGTTTAAACAGTTTGTGATGGAAACATACATGGAGTTACATGTGTATGAACCAACCCCTCAGAATAAGCAACAGCCCTTGAGGTCTGATACTGTCTGACACACACACACACACACACACACACACACACACACACACACACACACACACACACACACACACACACACACACACACACACACACCTTAGGAGAAAATAGCCCTCAGAGGGAGGAAGAACACTGCATCCTGAAGATAACATCACAACAATGAGAATCTCTGTGCCGCTGCAGGAAATGCTGCTGCTGCTGCATCCAAGTAGGACACTGTGTAATGTTTATATGAGATAATAAAGGGCGGTTTCTCAGTGGTGTATTTTCAGGTTTTGGTTGTTTACACTGGAATAATCATATCTGTGCACTGATTTTTCAGGGTCTGGATACCAACATGAGACTCTGTGAAAGTACATGAAGTCATACACTTGAGGAGTAATATTACTATTAAAATAAGTCTTGTCATAGTGAAACAAATTCTTAATTTCATTTTTTCTAATCAGTATATTTTCAGAGGAATATGAGGGTTAAGTGTTGATGCTAACTCTCATATTTCCTCAATAAAAGCAGCAAACTACCCCACAAAAATACTCCGTTTGTAACTTTCCCAGCCTCCTTTGTGAGAATTTTGTCATGCTAACAATGCCTGAGGTCCTGCTGAACAGGCTGAGATCAGCTGCAGTCAGGGGGGGGTGCACTGAGGAACACAAGAAGCAACAGAGAGACCTGTGTCATGTTACACAGCTAAGGAAATACTGCAGGTGTCCACTCTTGGTCTACAGGCTCTAGTGACCTTTTCTCGGGTTCATAACTCAGAAACAACTCCCAAAGTGTCTCAAGTTGAAAGGGTGGTCCAAAAATATATCACAAACATTATGGTAAGTATGACTACAATTTTACATCCTTTAAAACCTGCTGTTCCCACTCATTGGTTTGTTGTTCTCTGTTTTCAAGCATCAGGCTCTTTGGCAACTTTTGATAATGATAATAGTAATAATATTCATTTTTATTGCACTTTTCACTGACCAGACACCACAATAACCACAATAACTGTGGTCAAATCTCTGTTTATAGATGCTCTGGGGTTAGTGATGATGGTGACAATTGGAAACAGTCAACTATATACAGTTACATCACTTTTTGTTTTCCTTTTTTAAACCGATAATTTATCTGCCACAAATGTTTCAGCGCAAAGTCTCACCTCCTTCGCTCATCTCCTTCACTGTCATTGGTTGATTTTCCTTCAGGTACGTGTGGGGAAGAAGTCTGTTAATGGTCTGTTATGGTCAAAAGCCTGACAAGGCTCCTGCACCACCAAAAATTGGAGCTTCATCACAACCTGTGACCTGTAAGATGGAGAGGAAGAAAAGACATGACCTGTGGACTCATTTTAAGAAGACAAGACTGAGTGTATCGATCCCTGATGAGGACACAGTGCCTTGTGGGTGTAAGATGGATGTAAAAGTCTGGTCTCTACTGATTTGCACTGTGGCGGCATTTTGACAAGGTAGCAAAACTCATCATAACACCTATTTGACGGTCAGCAAACAGTGTGACATTAACAGATCATTAACTTCAATGGCACTTTACTTAAACGTCTATGTCCTACATCCTAAAATTCATGATTCATGATTTTGTCAAAATCAAATTCAGACTCCGAATCATTCAGATAACACTAACAGAGTTTAGTTTAATGTAGTTAAGAAATATGTGCTTTTGAAATGTGACTAACTGCACTTTTTATAACAGTTTGCAGGGATTCAATTTTCTCTTTGACAAGGAAGAAAAATAAAAATTCAATTTCACTGAAATATTGACCAACTACAATGAGACTAAAATGAAAACTAATTTCCTCTGACAAAATCTTGACCTGAACAATACATGATACAAAAATGGACTTCACTCAATCACTTTTTTTTCACTAGTTTAAAATATATACATATATATATATATAAATAAATAAATATATAAATATATATATTTATTGGTGGCATTTTATATAAATATATATATAAATATATATTTATTTTATATATAATATATATAAATATATTTTGGGTGAAAAAACCTAATAGCAATGCTCTGTTGCCCTCTGGCTGATCAGAGAGATGTCAGCTCTTCTGTCTGTCCTTAAATGCACTGTTTGCACCATGAACTCTCATCTTCAATAAGAACCTATTTAACACTGTTGTTTTCATTGTTTTGTGCAACTTGTTGCAGTGAATGAGATTCTCATCAGGGGAAACTTTTTGCTTTAAGAACACAGCGTTAGTTTTAGTGAGAGGCTCTTAGATAAGACCTGGCAACGTGAGGTACTTCTAGTCTGCAGCTATTAAAGTGATTCAACTCATTAGTTCAATAAAAGGATGACCGTAGCTGATAAAGATAAAAGGTCAATATGAAGTCAGTAAACTCAAATCAACATCAACATTATCACAGAGAAATGATTGATTATGATGACTACTGGCCTTGTTCAGTGGCCAGTGTATTAGCTAATGGAATAATCAGTTTTATAACGCATGGTGTCAGTAAGTTTTAACAGGAAGTTTGTGAGTTACAGGAACCAAGTTGTAATATTCAGATAAAGTTTCACCCTCTCCCTATTTTAGTTTTCCTTTCTCTAGCTTCTTCCAGTCTTCCAAATCCTCTTCAATTTTTTCAGTAGGTGAAAGGGAAATACTGAATTTCTTTCCTGCTCCCATACATTCAGCCCAATACTTATACTGTGCGAAATGTGCCGACTGTGACACGATGTTTAATCACTGGGCTGATTTCACTGTGCAGTTAACAGTGGCATATAGGAGCCAAAGATGACTCAGTCAGCTGCACCTAAGTCCTAAAAAGTCTGATTTTATTTTCTTGATGGTCAGTGCCTGCAAGCATTGTGACAACATGCTACGGTACGTGGACATCTGAAATACACATAGATTTACACCCATCAGGCTTTACATTTTGACTACTTGCGCAGCCTAAATAGTCCAACATCAGCTCATTCATAGTTCCTACTTCAACACAGCTTGTACATTCTCATTCTCAGTTTTTGCTTAAACCTCAAAAAGGTGATACTTTTACTTAATAATTATCATTAAAGCCCTGAATATTCCCTGACTTAAACTCCAGCGTGTGGGAGTTTTCAAAGACAACCAGGCTTGGTTAGACAAATGAAAGGCGCTGCAGGTTTATTATCACTAAAAGCAACTTAAAACAGATGTATTTAATTTGCCAATGTGAACAATTAATTTGGTTGGACCTTGAAAAGATGTGGCCCCCTTGATAATCAAATGTGTGCAGGAGAGTGAGTTTACTGTGGCATATCTGCAAACTGGTGAATATTATGATAGTCTTACAGCTGTCCAATGCTGGCCATGGCTGCTCGATCAGTGATCATTTCTGAAGGCAAAGGTCTCAGATACAGCACTAACTTGTCTGAGTCTTATGATTAAGATGTCTTTCAGTTTTAGTCATTTTATCCTAAAGGGTAAAAACGAGGATTTGACTCAGAGCTTTCATTCAAATGACGTTAACTCTGAAGTTGTGCGAGTCTTTGATACCAGCATGCATCTGGAAAGGTTTATGAAGGTTTTCTTTTAAAGCACAGAGAGTTAAAAAATCCGCAGGTGTATAACGACTTGGTGGACTTCCTCTGTGGAGCTGACTGTCACAGATGCCAGTAAGAGTGGTCAAGTCTGAAACATGAGCAGGGCAGCTAGTGTTTCCTCGTCTGCCCTACAAACCTACACACACACACACACACACACACACACACACACACACACACACACACACACACACACACACACACACACACACACACACACACACACACACACACACACACACTTTTGAAGCTTTGTCTGTCCCTGTTAAGTGTACCAATAACTCTCTTAAGTGAGCTAGTACATCAGTTTGTCGTCAAAGTGTGTTTTCTACTGTTGACTGACTGTGACTGACACTCTGTCTAGTAGATGTGCTTATTTTTTCTCAATAAGAACAAGTATGCAGAAAATACGTTTAAGTACGTTCACATGTCACTGAAATTAGTCCAACTGAAGTTGGTCCACTGAAACGGGCCAAAAGTGTTTCTGCACATTCTCAACAGTTTGTACTCCAGGCTTCAGGTCAGAAGTTGACTAGAATAAATGGTTCACTTGAGAGTCAGGTGGTGAAAAAATTTTGACAGATGAAGAAAGGATGTAAAAAATACAATACGAAAAAAGGTACTAAGCTATAAAAAGAGAAGGTGTTTTCATTATTTGATGTGGATCCCGTCAGCCACTTGCTGAGACGTTTTGTTAATTGTTTGGGTATGTAACAGGTCAACCAGGAGACAACCTGATCGTAATGGTTTGAAAGGGGGCATGTCATCATCTACTGTAGTAGAGGCGGACGTGTTTCTGTCAATAATTAAGCTCTCGCCTGGTGCTTGTAAACTGAGACAAGGACAGTAGTCCAGTTAAATCACCTAATCAAGCTGCATATGACCTTAGCTCGACTTAACAGTGCATGGAAACATAATAAGACTGAAATATTTTCCTGTTCAGATCCCTTGTTGAAGAATTTCAACATCATATGAATCTCCATTAACATCACTGTTTTTATAAGCCTGCTCGCCATGTTGTCTAAGTTTGGTTGCTTTGCAATTGCAACAGTTAGATCAATTATGTTGCTGTGAAAAATACACAATTTATGGAAACAAATATTTCCTACACAAGTGATAATTGATCCTCAATATTTCTAAGAATTAAACGTGGAGAATGCTTTAAATTTGCATCCTTGGCTTCCTTGTAAACATTTTAAATCCGTGCTTCAGAGTTGTAAACAAACTGGGATACTATCATGGTGTATGTGCAAACATGCAAACAACTACTGCTGTACCCAACAACATCAACCAGATTTACCAACACTCTCTTTTTTTGTCTGCAATGTTGGAAAAGCAGTGTTGTCCAAAATGTTCACCTGGTCATTTTTCAAGTATTTTGTATTCAGTGAACTAAAACTCGTCTTCATTTTGACGGAGCTTAGCCTGTGGATGTCATCGTGGCTTAACCTCCTAAGACCCGAACTCTTGCAAGGCATGCATTTTTATTTTCTCTTTGATATTTAGGCTAATTGGGACCTGATGAGTGTAAAAACAAAGAATGATCTTTTTACATGATGTAGTTTCTGAGAAAAATGATGTCCACATATGAGGACATTCGTTTTAAATTTTGAGAGAAGGCCCTTGTAGACCAAAATTTAATATTGTGGTCTTGACAACCAAAAATGTGATGTCCACACATGTGGACGCCAGGTCTTAGGAGGTTAATGCCAAGGTGTTTCCTCTGTTGACTTTCTCATTTATCTCCAGAACTGATGCAGCCAAAAGTCACTTTTTGATACCCCAGGTAGGTGCAATTTCATGACTGGACATGCTTGTATACGATCAACTTGTGTTTCTTTTAAGCGTTTTGTCTCGAGGCCTTCCAGTACTGTCTTTCTGAACCAGTAATGCATCCACTCTGCACTTTTTCAAGCCTAAGGTTTCAAGGGCTTATTTTCAAAAAGACATTGAGAAGATCAAACAAAAGAGTAAAACTGTGAGCCAGACAACTCAACAAAAACTCATTGTAATCTTTGTAAGGTCAGCTCTGGCAGACAACCCTCTGCCTGTTCAGCACAACCAGAGATACCGCTGAGAGTCACACACTATTTCTGGATTCGCTGCTGTTATAAAAACATCAATTAGAGCTACTTTGTGACACTTTGTAGTAATCATCACAGACTCTGTGCAGTCGGTGAAAGCAGCTTCTCAGTCAAGTCAGCGTTTGGCTCTTTGGCGTCTGTTTTACAAAGTAAAGAAGCAGAGGTATGCATGAGGTTAAATCAACCGGTCGTCACACCCAGGTTCAAACAAAACAGCGTCCTGAAAGTGAGCTGGAATGCAGCACATGCAGCAGAGACAAAAACTCTGGTAAACTTCAACCTCGTAAACAACACGGATCTAACAAACTGACTGCCCAACAAAAATAACAAGGCATCCTGTTACCAGGACCACATGTCAAATACTGTACGTGCCAAGCAAACCTGTAACCAGGTTCTCACATGTAGCTGGTGGTTTAGACCGAAGTTGTCCTGGAAGAGGCTTTTCTAAATGCGCTGCTAATGTTTGATGAAAAGCACTTGTTTTGAAACATGTTGAACTCAGTTGTGGCGGAGGATCAAAGTTTTTTCTGCCAGAGCATCCATCGTCTAGACAACCTCCCAAAGGCAATCAGACCAGTAACCTCAGTATCATCCCTTTAATCTCTTTAAAAGACATATTTTAGATGCACTTCAGATAAACCCCCACTTACAATGTAATATCAAGACTTATAATACTTAATAAATTTGCTTTGAACATTCCTTGCTCATAATTTAAACATTAATAACAATTTACAGCAGCATAATGCCTTATGAATGTGTGATTCATAATAAATAAATTAATGCAAACCTAACAACAACTGTTGAGTCCTAGGTTGGGAGCTGGGGTTATAATAAGTGCTTCCCACACTTTATAGATGTGTTTTAATACTTCAGATTGTGCAATTATTGCACATTTAGGCAGCATCTTCTAATTTATTTATTTTGATCATTTAGATTTTTTAAAATTTTGCCTTTTTTCTTCTGACATTGTTCATTTTATTTTATCTGTTGGTATTTTTTAGTCTTTTTTAAAAGCTTTTATGGGGCTCTGGGATTTTTGTGGCGTTTATCTTCTTATTTCACTTTATATCTCATTTTTGCCTTAAAACTTGTTTATCTCCTCATCCGTTTGTTTCTTGTAACTCCTATATTGTCAGATCACCACCGTTTTGCTAAACTTTTAAATTGTTAGTCATTGTATTGCTGACATTTCTTATTTTTTTATATTTTGTTTAGATTTGTTATAAGCACTTTGTTCCCCTATTTTGACAGGTACTATAAAAAGGAAGTTGATTTTATTGTCATCATTATTGTTGCTCTTGCTACACTGCCCACTGTCTGTGCGGTCCTACATTAGGTTTCCTCCACTGGTGCGATTATTTAAGTTACTCGCTTTTACAAAGTTTTGTGCTTATTAAATAACATTTACATACATAAATACATACATACATGTATTTGAATTTAAAAGGTTCATTGAATGCAAAAACCACACATTTGATTGCTGCTTCAAAATCTTCCATTTCCTCTTTGTTTTTCTGCACAGAGACACTTTCTATTTCAAGATCGGTCTCATAAATAATGGGCTTTGATTGTTTGTGTCATCATTGTCCAGTTTGGGGACTTTTTTGCTCGAATGCTGGTCCTTGGAGAATTCATAACTGTTACATTGTCTATGCAATGGCCCATAACACAGACCTTGGCCTCCACTTCCTGACAGGAAAACATGCTGTAGAAAGGCTCCCTGATGGGTTAGTGCCTTACAAACAGGTTTACACATTTTCAGCAAACATCCTGATTTCACTGGCGTGTCACTCTTTTGTATTATTTAATGATAAATTTGGGTCATAGAAAGTTATTGTACATTTTTCTCTGACAAATTTTTTAGATGGTCCTTAGTTTATACAACTTTGAGCAACCAGTGATTTATATTCCAATTTTATATTTCTGATATTTTCAGTCATTAGGAAAATTCAAAACTTCATTTATAAATAACTTATCTCTACAAAACATGCCCTGAGACAAAGAAAGAAGAGCCAAATAAATGATTCAATAGAGAAGAGTGCAGAGCAGGCTAATGAGCATCACAGCACTTTATTTGGGCACAGCAGCTACATGCTAAATGAAGTCCTTTAAGCATCTTAAAACTCAGTGATAGCTTAAGAAGTTCTCATGATTGTGTTGATTTGAACCTCTTCTGAGCAATAAAGCACCCCTCATTGACATTGTCCGTGCATAATACTGCAAAACACTGACTTGTCACCTATTCAAAACACTATTTCATCTATTTTATCCTCTGATCCATAATGAACGACATCAACACTTTTTATTGTTTTTAACTTTTACTTTTTTTATTAAATGTTTTTTTCTTACAAATTAGGACTTCAACAGAAAGTTCACATTGTCCAGTAAAACATCATAAAAATAACAAATCAAAAACAATTCTTTGATGAAGACCCCGAATTCCTGACAGTCTGTTCATGTGTTATTTACATAATAATGTGCATCATGTACACTCAGACAAACATGAGGCATGGATTAGTCATTACCTGCACTTTGTCCAGCTGACTGTAGTTAGCAAAAAAAAAAAACAAAAGGGAATGTACAGTCAATAAAACACAGATAAACACATTTATCAAAATAATTACTCACAATGTTCATCCTTATTGCTTGGGTGATTACAGCAAACATTTGTTTTCCCGTTCTTGCTTGGAAATCCCTGCAGTGCTGTTCAAAAACTGCTGTACACCAGCACAATTCATGACAAAATGAAACGCAAAGAAAACATAATACAATCAGTTTTAACCGTTTCTTATTTGTTAAGTGGTCTGTACAAATGTACATATTCAAAGAAAATGCTGTTTTATTGTAAAAAAATCTAGAGTAGGAAGGAAAAAGACTCATCTTAATGAACAAGTGATGTACAATAATGGAACTTACTTTAAGTGTGTGTGCCCCCAAAGCCCTTGAGTGTGTTTTTATTTGCGTCTAGTTTTCAGGAAAGTGTTAAAACACAGCATCATGGACATAATTTCTGCTGTTGTTCAAAATGAGCTTTGTTCCCTGTAGTCACAGCAGGTTTCAGATAGGCATTCATGTACCTTAAATAGCACTAACCTGATGAGATGTTACTTGTTTAACATAGGAATGTAAACTTTAAGGCAGGATGATCAAGGCACGTGTTATGTACACTATGATACAGGAGTGTTACAAGGATGGTTTAATCCACGGAGTGAATCCCTGTCTTCACATGTTTGACAATTATTGAACACTTTAGAAAGTAAAAATCTGAAAAATGAAAGCTGATCTGATCTGAAGTCTCACTGAAACAAAGAATTCACTCATTCATTTTGATAGATTAGTGCACACTCAAACGTTCATTTGGAGTTTTCTAGTCACTTGTCGTTCCAATGACCAGAAAAGCATTATTGTTGAAGAGCTTTATATTACTTCTCTTGTGATCAAGGTTGACTACATTATGCACGACCTTTGCACCCTGATAACAATGCTCATGGTGATGTAATTGGTGTTATATCAGTGCGTATCACTGCCATTATGCACACACGAACCTTTGAAACTGGAGTGTGGGACTTCTTGATACACTATTGCCAAATAAGGTCCCATAAAGCAACTACCAAGCCTTGATATATCACTCTGTATCCCTCAGTATATGAGACTTCATCAGTGTCCTGAACTTTGACTTAAAACTGCAATTATATATTTAACACAAGCTGAAAGCTCTGGTGTTTGAACCTGAAGCCAGTCCTTAAATGCAGTTCTCCCACTGTCCACTAGAGGCTGTCTCCAAAGGCAGTGGACAGCACACTGGTGTTTAACAGGTTTACAGCCTTGAACAAACAATAGATCTGGATCTCACCAAATATTTTCTTTGTTCCTCAAAACAGTTCAAGGGAATATTTTTACAACCTATCCGTCCTTGTTGTATGAAGAGTAAGGCCAGACATCATCCTGCTTTTTATAGCCTTTGTGTACACAACTGTGTGTACTTGGCTGGTCTGTATGCAATACTTGAATTTGTGAGATATATGGCAGACACTGTTACATCTCATTGGCCTGATGAATGGTCATATGGTCATTTCTTGAGCCAGTTTAGGCGATTAACAAGTGGTGGAGAGAAAGCAGTATCGGCACCACCTGTGTTCAGTTTTTCCATAATTTTTCTCCATGCTAAGGCAGAGCAGGCCTGCCTTTGTTTATATTTAGCTTTGCAGATTGAACACATCTACTTTCAGCTATTCTGGCCATCGGTTTTATTAAATGATGTGAACTTCAGATAGACTGATTTATCAGTCTGTTAAAACAACAGGCGTCACGTTGGCATCAGTGCTGAAAAGGCTTATGTCCCCTAAGTTACTGCTGTATAAAACTGCCGGCTACCATATTCTCTTATGGTTTTCAGTGAGAGTCAGTAAAAATGGATTTTTCTGTGAGACTTATAACCGTAATACATAACTGACTTACATCAACAGGGAAATAACAAACTTTCACCCAAAATTGAGAGTTTGAAACACAGCAAACTCCAACACAAAACTTTGCTTTAAGCTCCGATGGGAATTTTTATCTTTTTTTTCATGTTTATAAATTAGATTGAATTTATTTTGATGCCTTTTCATGATCTCCAAAAGCAAACAAGACTATTTCGGTCGTTTTTCCTGCTTCAAATCATTGCAAGAGGATCGGCGTCAGCTGAGCAGCAGAAGAAAAAGCCCCGTTTTTACTATTTACAATTAAGATCTCCCAAATTATTGAGATATTTTACTGCCAACACTCTGCAGGATGAGATTTTTACATGAAAGACACTTATTATTTCAGTACAAGCTTCACCTTTGGTTAAGCGAGTAGCCAATCAATCTATATAGCCAATCAGTATATATATCTTTTTTAACCCTAACTTTCTTCATCCTTAAATTTCTCTTTATGTATTTATATGCTGCTGTGATTTGGAATTTCCCCCTCTGAGACTAATAAAGGAACATTTTATTATTTCTCTTATCTTAATCAGGGTTAAGAATATCAGGATAGCTAAATAGATTTTTCCACCACCTGGTTTCACCTCTGAAGCAATGCTGTACCTTTCTTTGTAGATGAGCCAGATGTTAGTTGAAGTCAGCATGTGCAATACAGCGACTAACAACTTTTGACTCTTCAAAACCCAGTGGGTGACATTTCTGAGATAATGTCCAGGTTTTATATTCTCTGTGGTTTGATAGTTAAAAATCCACTAAATCATAATGGAAAAAAAATCCACCGACTACCAAACACACAGCTATTGATCAGACAATGTGCATAGTCTACCTCTGAGAAAGAACTGGAGCTTAAACCACATGATTTTGTTGGATCATTCAAAAACATTAAAGATTTGTGATTCTTAAATATCACTTACAGTATATTTGGAAAGGTCATTTTTCTTTCTATAAACTTAAACCTTACAAAAAGTCACAACCCTCCTGTATTTGTAAACCCTTCTCACACGATGAAGCAGGTTTGAGTGATAACAGAGGAGAACTCTGCCAGAGGAGCCTCTGAGCCAACATGGCCGTGATCACCTGATTTCCTCCAGGAGGAAGACAAAGGACTGACCTCTTTATCACAGTCCACGGAGACTTGTCATCGACTCGTATAATGCAAAAGACAACCAAAAGGAGGCGGGTCTCGGCTCAGTTGGAGGTCTTGAGCTCAAAGCGGCTGTACACCTGCTTGTTTTTCTTGTTGTACTGGTTCACGAGGTCCAGCTTGCTGTGTCCCAGTGTCATCCGCTTCTGGTCCTGCCGGTTCATTAATGTGATCGGTGAGGGCGGGGGTGGGGGGCTCTGCTGGCTCTCTGGCTCAGTTTGAGAGAGATCAGGCCCACCCCAGGGGGAGGTCCCATGAGGGGATGGTGACCTCCGGAAGTTGTAGGAGTCCTTGTTGGAAGGGGGCAGGAAGAAGTCTGAGAGTTTGTTGAGGAACTGGTTTGAAGGAGTCCTCTGTTTGGGGTTGAGTTTGTCGTTGGCGGGGGTGGGTATTTGAGGCTTGGGATTCAGGTTTGAGTTGGGGGCCCCAGGGACAAACCCAGGATTGTGGAACATGCTCGGTTTGTGATCGTACAAGCCCAACGCCTGAAACTTGGAGGAGGTTCCTCCGATATTGGAGCGCAGGGCATCTGCAGAGCCGGATTTGTTCCTTTCGATGCCCATTTGATGACCGTAGGGGGGCGGTGGCCTGTCAATCGCCGAGCTGTGATTGGATACTCCGTTGGCAGAGACTCGTGACCCTGGCGTGGGGGTCTGTCCTCCTCGTTCTCCGCTCCCTCCTCTCCTCTCAGGGCTGAGGTGGGGGTTGTTGTTGAGCTCCTTCTTGTCATGACTCTGAGTCACCTTGTAAACTGGGTTTGATGACATCCCGGGTGCAACTTTTACACTCGACACGCTGTTACTTGATTGGCTGCTGGAGTTTTCAGAGCATCCCCTGTCCCTCTGCCTGGAGGAAGGGGTGGGGAAGAGAAAGTGTGAGCCTGATAATTTATGTCGGCAAAACTGATCAAATTCTGAATTTAGAGTTTTAGTAAAAAAAAAAGAATTAATTCATATGAACTAAAACTGATGGGCTTCTTATCAGGGTGTTAGTCTACAAAGTTATAAACAAGTGTTATGTCTTAGACTGACATCATCTTTTTCATATCATACCTGTCTGGCAGTAAATCCAGACCCATGATGGGACCCAGCCCCATGCCCATGCTGGAGGGCATCAGAGCCTGATATGATGGGTAGTAAGGCATCCCCTCCTCCTCTGCGTTGAAGAAGCAGTCAATGATCTGTGAGTCGGCATACAGGCAGCGAAACTCCCGGTCGAAGCTGTCAGCGATGCGACCGGAGAAATGCATCACCATGTTGCTGTGCACCTGAGCCGACAGCCAGGTGAAACTAGAGAGGAGACAGAAGGGGAAGAGGAGTGAGGATCCAGTGAGTCACCTGAACAACCTGAGAGATCTGCTTGTACCGAGCAGCCGGGAGGACAGCGGAGACAGACTGATTTAGACCGTGACGCTCAGTGAGCTTCTTCATTGTTGAATAAAAGAAATGTATTTAAATATATTTGTTGCTGTTGTCGGCATCTTTAGGAGCATTTCATCTCGAAAGAACCTCGAGTTAGACACAACTAACCCTCTCTCTGCAGACTGAAAGGCATCGCTATTGATATAAATAACAGGTTCAGATCTTTATTTACCTCCAAGTGAATCACAATCATAAGGAATTCACATATAAGTATCGGAGGTGGTCTGTTTTGCATGACTGTATTAACAGCTTACAGCAGACAGGAGGCATGTTGATTATAGACGTCTGGTTTTAGGTCAGTCTTAAAGATGGTGCTGTTTGTGTCATGTGACACCCACGAACAGGACGCCTGTGTATTCAGTGTGATTACATGTGTGCACAGTCATGCTCTTATTTTTTAAAGCATAGCAAAGACGGAAAAAAGATTTGCTTCTTAAATTAAATTTTTATTTGAATGTGTCAAGAGTATTATTTAAAGCACCCATGGGGAGTTTTTAGCTGCTCATGAAAGACTGATTTGAACAGAGATGCTTCACTGTGACCTAAAAAGCAAACAAGACCATGTACGTCAGGATTGACGGCTTGTATTTTGTGATTTTTATGCCTGTAACCACGATGAGGGGGTTGGTGTCAAACCAGACAATTGGCAGAAGAAAAAGCCTTTTAGACTGTTTCTGCTGCAGATATTCACAGAGAGTGATGCTTTTGAGTGCTAAAAGAAAACAGGAGGAGCATTTTCATCAGGAAACACTTCTTTTGACAAGGACAGCAAGGAAGTAAGAGGTATCACTTTGACCAGAGGGGGCGCCAGAATCAACACAAACAGAAGTTGCTCACAGCAGCTTTCAAAACATCCACCGAAACTTAGAATAACAATCTGTCCGAAAAGTATTTCTGCTTTAGGTTGTTTATTCTTACTCAACTCTCTTAAAAGGCCATAAATTCAGGCTGTTTCACTGTTAAACTGCGACACTTCTGTTGGGATTGGTCAAAGATTTCTATTTTCGTTTGAGAAATAAACTCATTTACGCACCAAATCTAAAGTTTTCACTGTGGTTATTTAGAGTGAAATAAAATAGCAAAAGTGTTGAATATCATTGTAATACAATTAACAGCAATTATGACTCAATTTAAGTCAAATTAACATATAATATACAAATCAGTTCAACCAAGGAGACGCTAAAATTTAAATAAAACCCTCATTTAAAAAAGGTATAAATGCACTGAATAAAACATAAGAATAAAAACAATCGGGAGCTAAAATAAAACCAGAAACAGCATAATCATGATCATTATAAAAGACCAAACCATGCTCATTAAGGATGGAAGCTAATCTTATTGTTATTATGTTGTTAAATTCTCACACCGCCTCCATGCACGTGTTAAGCAGGAACACTGAATATGAAACAGGATGCACATTTTTACATTTTGTTCCTGTTTATGTTTCGGTGTGTAAAACTGCACAAATGTATAAAACTCCACACTCAGCTCATCAGAGGAATATGTAGTAAAGTTATGTAACACCAAATGTCACATAGACTCAGAGTCTATTCTCTGTATTTGTGAAAATGATCTCCCTCCACCTACAGCTGAGAAACTGCAGATCAGCCTCAGAAGACACATCCTTGCAGTGACTCATCAGATTATCAGTCAGCAGCAGGAAGAACCGAGAGTACAAATCCTTCGTTTTGGTTCAGTTTAGCGCAAATTTACATCTTATTTTGAGGCTCAGTCATAAACACCATACTGTGACATCTCTACTAAAGCTTGGCGAAGAAGTCCTGCTTCCTCCTGTTGAAAAAAAGTCAACGTTTTCCTTCAGCCATCTAAAGAATTCAGCACAACTTCATCTCAATTAGTATGAAAAAAAAATCACCTTAGTTTGACATGTCAGGGATAATCTACAGTGGCAGGGGCGTCGTCCTCTACGTGCAGCTTAATGCCTGAAAGGTGATGACTCTGACTGTGTTTAATCCCAACTGATCAGTATAATCTGAATGTATATACAGGTCAACCATATTTTAGAAGAATAACACTAACCAGATTCTCCACAAATAACATAAAAATAACCAAGATGGAGAAAAAACTGTTGAGGAGGCTTTTTACTCCTTTTTGTGATCACTGCACAATCAAATCAACAACTTCTTCAAAGGAAAGAGAGAAAGCAGCCTGTTAGCCCGGCGAGCACACAGTGAAATCCAAGGCAGAAGTTCAAGGGTTTGAATGCAGTCCTCTTGGTCTGTAGATTACAGACCAAAATATTGCCAAGGTAAGGATTTTTGCAGGAACTTCAAGGAGATGTTAATAGGAATAAGTTTCCCCTTGACTTGCTTGTGCAGATTTGCAAGCGGTGTTTCTGTACAACAGGGACTTCTTAATAATAATAATAATAATAATAATAATAATACATTTTATTTGAAGCGCCTTTCACGTCACTCGAGGACACTTTACAGAACATAAAAAACAATAATAAAACACTATTAACAATTAAAGTCATCAATCATCAAAACAGTTAAAATCAACAAAGCAGCATAAACAACAGCAAAGGAATAAATAAAGAAATAAATAATATCAATTAAAATTAAAAATTAAAAAGTGAGTTAGGGGTGGTGGGATGGATAGGCCAGTTTAAACAGGTGTGTCTTGAGTTTGGACTTGAAGAGGGGGAGGGAGTCTATGTTGCGGATGTGTGATGGTAAAGGGTTCCAGAGTCGGGGGGCAGAGCGACTGAAAGCTTTGCCCCCCATGGAGATTTTAATAGATTGACATGTCAGGGATAATCTTGGTTGTTTCTTCTTAGCTCCAGGAGCTGTTGCTCTTATAGTCTCCTTTTTTTTTACATGCTTTTATAATGTTCTGTCTTTATACCCTGTCTGTGGCACTTTCAGAGTTGTTTAAATATAAAGTGCATCATAAATAAAATGCATTATTATTATCATTATTAATAGGATAAATACTGCCGTGTGATCAGTCTATGAGTGAGTAACCACTGATTGACTTTTTTTTCACATGCATCATCGAGCACTGAACTTCTCGTTTGATTCTCTAAGGGGAATTATGATGGGTGATTTAATGAAGCACATCTTATTATAACACCAACAATGACAGTCAGTACACAAACAGGAATAATGCAAAGTCATTGTTCTAGCACTGTGCTTCAACAACGAAAACTACTCCGATCATTATGTTATTAAGTTTTTTAAGTTGTTAAAATGTTCATCACAAACAGGATGTGACCCTCCTGCGCATCTCTTCAACTCTCTGTAGTAGAAATAATCTGTACCGTGTGTGAAGCAGCGTCTTCAAAGTGTGCAGGTGGTCACATCTGTCAGATCTTCTCGCTCTTCCTATCAGGAGAGGTGTGTATGAAATTATGAAACACACAACAGGACAGTACGTGTGCGTGTGAATGATCTCTTTCCACCTCCAGCTGATAAACAGCAGATTATCCTTTAATACAAAAATGAATCACTGCGATGAGTCATCAGATTATCAGCCAGCAGCAGACGGCAAGAGTACGAACGCTCAGGATAAAATTACGCCTTCGTGGTTGCTCTGAGGACACGGTGGGAGGAGGGTTTGGTGATAAACTCTATCGTACAGTTTGGGTTAATACAGGTTATTGATAGGCGGCTTAATCAGAAGGGTGCGCAAGAGCCACGTCATATCACTCAAGTTAATGCCATTCTGGGAAATGAATTCAGCACCATGCCCTCATAAAGCCCACAGACTGTAACTAATGAAGGAGGGTCTGAGTGTGGAAAAGGTTTTATCCTCCATATCTCTCATGAAGATATGATAACAGTGGGGATGGAAGCCTGGACTTCAGTATATGTCTATGAGTTTGTATGGAAAGATTAAGCTTATAAGTATTTTGCACAGCATGGAGACATGAGGAAAGAAGACTTGTTGGAAACTAATTTAGAGATGGGGATTTGTTAAAATCGCCCATCAGGGGGTCCTGGTCTGGTCGAATGAAATGAATGGTTGATGAAAAACAGGAGATGGAAGCTGGGGGATCACCTGCTGCAGATGGGATCAACTTAACCATGTACTCTGGACAATTATTGAAAAACTCCAACCCAAACATTGTCAGATTGAGCACTTTAATTTTTTCAGCCCTTCATTTTGCCGTCACAGGGCTCATTTGTTTTTGCAATATGCTCAACCGTGGCTCAGTCTTGTCTTGTCTTGGCTTCCGCACCAAAACATGTGTCGCTGTTTACACATTGTTATTGTACATAGGCTAAGTGCATTTACATGACAACGCAAAATCCACATGAAATCGGGTTCGGGTTGCCCGTCTGGTTCTGCTCCGAGGTGGATTCCACGACAACAAGTTGTGCACGGGTAACATGCTGCATCTCTGCATGAGCACTTTGTTGCCGTAGCTGGTGTTGTTGCTGTTCTAAATGTTGGTATAAAAGTCGTAGCAATATTCGTAGTTGCTGGAACAAGAACAAAATCACCCCAGCTACTGCCATTGTTGTTGTTGCTGTGTGTGTGACAATGTGGGTTGGGGGTGCTGTGAGGTCACCGTCTTTTCCGGAGTTATCTATTGGTACCAACTATGGCATGAAGACGATTACCCAGATATCCACCTGCAGACCCGTTTTCAAAAAAGATGTCATGGACAAATACGCGTCTCTGTGTGTCAATATCACCAGATCGATAGTTTATTTTACCGGTGTCTTACAAATTCGTACTCATGTAAAGACCACCTCAGTCAGCAGCACCCAGACCAGCCATCCAGGTCTGTACACTGCTCCAGTTCTCTTTACTTTAAAAAATCAGGACTATCCCTTTAGTAGAAGAAGCAATAGCAGGCATATATTTAAGAATAAAATTCTCGTTTGAGAGAAGGATCACAGTAAAGATAGCCAATGGTGAGATTTCAAGTCTGAGATGTAGAACTGAAAAGAGACAATAGTTAATCTTAGTCTGAAGTCAGTTTGCAGCATCTGCACCAGCATGTCGTAAAAAAGAGTCTCCGCTCAGCAGGTGTTCAGTTTAATCACCTGCTATCATTTTGCACAACAGTATAAAGAACATGACTTTCACCCTGCATGTTTTTAAAATCCTCTGTTAATAGCTCTGCAGGGATGATAACACCATAACCAATGAGGTCATTAAGAGTGAGCTGAAGTTTAATCATGTGAAGCCATTTAAGGCGTGCTGAGTGGCGAGCTAAAACAGCGAGCATGTTTCACGGCATCCAAGTAAAACTAAGAGGAACCTGCTGGACAGCTTTACTGGATTATAAATCACTCAGAGCTCAGATATGTTTGACACATTTCAGCTCCAGTGAAATCCCCGGTCTGCCCTGAGGAGGACCTGATCAGAGCACGCCTTCTCGGCAGGAACCATAAATCACTGTTTGTTTTTGTCCTGATGACAACGAGAAGGCAATGAGGTGAACTTTTCAATGCTCAATTTCATCTTCATATTACAAGCCAGCTTATTAAACTTTATCTCAGAAATGACGTCTGACTTTACCAATAAACTGTCTGAAACCTGATCACAGAATCAAAAGAAATTTCACCACAGAGGTCATTAAAAAGAAATGTGCCTCATACCTGAAGACAGGCTGAAGGGAACTCATCTAGTGAACAAAGTTGTAGATTGTTGATCAGTGACTAAAACAAATGACAGCGTATACCAATTAGACATTAAGATATATAATTACTTTATAAAAATCTGTGATAAACAACAACAACAAAAAAAGACTTTTATTGGGAAAGTGGGTGAGTTTTAACACCCAGCTTCTGTTTAACTTTGACCTTTGGTTAACTATTTTTCATGTGAATACACTTTCGCTCTTGTAGCAGTTGTTTTGCACATGCAGACTCTTCATTTAAGCTCCAAATCTCACAGCTCTGATGCGTCCAACTGTCTGGGTTATTGGCGCTCTGCAGAGGCCTAGCTGTCTTTTTTCTTAGTCTCTTGGCTCTGCACCTTTTCTCTTTGGTTTGAATTAATTCATTTTACTGTTAACACAAAGGCTTTTAATAAACACTTCATAGAGTAAAACTTTAATGCAGACTGTTAAGTGCACCTGTATTTTATCTAATTAAACAATAAGCTGTGTTCCCAGGGTAGAAGCAGCCCTGTCCACCACAGTCAAAGCTGACCCGGGCCAGGGGCCACATCCGGGCCTTTGGATGTCCCTGCCTGGCCCTTCGTGAGGTCCCTCAATCAACTCATCAACACGCTATAAAAGTGTGTCGCTTTTATTTTGAAAACCTAGCCGTTTTTTCATTTCCGTTTGGACGCACGTGCAAACATCCTAGATCTGCATTCATGAACAGAGACAAGTTTAAACAATGGTAAAATATTTGTAGACGCCTTAGAGTTGCCAAGTCCGCTTATTATAGAAGACTTTAAACTTGTATCTCTCAGAAGTCGCCTGCAGAACTCGTGAGTTCTTTTCTTTGGACTTGTTTTTAACTAGATGTTGCTTACTTGGGCTTGCTTTTCTGAATGTGTGAACCCCAAGTCTATGAGCAAAAGACACAAATTGATCCACTAAGTAAAGTATGTCCACCTCCACTTCAGCAGGTCGTGGTTTGCTCCAGCTCAGCTCATTACCACTAGGTCAGGCGTGGGTAAAAACTGATCGGGTGGTGCGGTGAGGATATCGCACATTAGGACGGATAAAAACCAAACTCAACTGAAAATGTAGCAACAGCTTCACACAATCAGGTTAATCACTCTGCAGGTGACTGGAAATTAACAAACATGTTGCACCTGCTCCACACCTGTCCTCCCCTTTATGTGCATGCCTCATCTTGCAACCGCATAGTGTCACTTTTTTGAGGACGCGCACGACCATTACTGCAAAGAGATTCATCATGCAAAAAAAAACTACGTGTTGAACTAAAAATAGGTTAAGTATGTTTTGTGATGATGTAAAATGCCAAAAAAGTGACCAGATGATGATTTTTGATACCAAATTAAGAAGTTTAACTGCAAAATCAGCAAATCAGTGTGAATTACTGTTTGTCTCTTGAATGTAAACCCTCTTTTTTCTTGTAAGTAAAAGGCATTAATGTGTAAAGCAGTTTTTTTTGATTGCATATGTAAGATGTTTATTTGCAGATAGCGTAGGAGGGAGGTAGAGGTGTGCTGAGCTGATGAAACAATGGGATATTTGTCAGAGGAAACTGGCATCTCTCCGGACCTCGCCCTTCATTCCTCAGCCGGCAGTGCACACCTCACCCTACACACTCACCTGAAACCACACTGAGCCTGTAGTTAAAGACACTCCACTGCAACTGTCGGCTCAAATCTGAAACTCACGGGTGATAAGGAGAGTTATGTAACAAGAACCGAGAAGGGAAGGAGTGAGACAAAGACAAGTGTCACGCCGATGGACCGGAGAATTAAGATGTGCAGTTTGGGACACGCCTTTGATTTAACGATGTTGTTCTATTTTCTCACTTTTTTTTTCTGTCGGTTGTTTGCTCCTCCTGAAGTTCGCTAATATGACCGTGTTGGGGGAGCGAGCGTCTGAGGAGAGAGGATGCTGTGTACTGTGCAGACCGTACAGGCCCTCCAGGCAAATTTGTGCTATGTGAGATACAAATAAAACTTGACTTGACTTGACTCCTCTTACTTCAAAACAACGTAACTCTGCAACACATACAAAGCAATCTAGGAGAATTAAAGTCAGTTAGAAAAAAGACAGAAGAGAAAAAAGGCCTCGGACTCGAGCATTGAGAGTTGTTGCTGTGATGGTAAAGAGACCCCCGTTCTTTAACTGTTCGAGACTAAAGCCAGGAATCACAAGGGAACTAATAAAATCATAGCCACCTGATGGACTGAAAAACTCCCTCAATGAGAGCGGAATTTTCAGCTGCTTTGTTTGTAGTTTAAACTTGAACTCTGTCAACTTTGCATGAAATGTAAGACTTAACCCCAGGATGGGTCTGCTGTATGTGAGTGGACCATTTCCTGAAGTATCACAGTAGATTCATGGGCCACACAGAGGACTGCAGTAATCCTCAGAAGTGGATCAAGGACTGAGTAATCAGTGATTTTACTTCTTTCAGAGTGACCAGTCAGCGGCATTTCATTACCGCCGCCAAAATTCTGGATACTGTGATCCAGAACACACAAAAATAAGGGTGTTGTTGGAATTTTCAATGCTGAAAGATAACCAATGGGCGGCAGAGTGGCGCAGGTAGGTGGTACAGTGGTGTAGTGGTTAGCACTGTCGCCTCACAGCAAGAAGGTCGTGGGTTCGAATCCTGGTTAGGGTATTTCTCGTTTTAGGAACATTATGAACAGTAAACATACCAGTTTAAACACAAATAAAAGTTAATAAAAGACACGTAACAGTAAAAGTTTTGGTGTGAATCACAATATATGGGGATGGGGAACTATGATCGGTCAGGTCTATTTGAAGTTGGTTAGAAACACAGAACTTCAAACTGAGATTGGGACCTTTGTGCCAATTTTAAAAACAGTAACTTTTGGCATTCCTGCGATATGTGTTCACAAAACTAGTACAAACACACCCATACATGAATAGACAGCAGAAAACTACAAACCCTGACCTGCAGAAATTTGTAGAGAACATCGTTGTCATTTGGCACCCAACTGCAGCCCTATATGTCTTCAGATTTCTAAAGATAGAATTGTAACACAGATTTGAAATTTTAGACTTTCCCAGACTCGGCTGATCAGACTGTGAAAAATCTGAGACCATCAGGCTGTGGTCTGCTCACTGAGACAGGAATTCAAATTACAGCACAAAGTGAAGAAGAGACTTCAGGACGTCTTCTCTGTGACACTCAGCTGTCAGAAACCCACAGTACTGTTTGTCTGGCAGCTTCTCTGGTACATTGCACCCACACTGACACACACACAAACACACACACACACTTACACTCGCACAGCAGGAATAAAGCACACACTCTCCCTGTGGGAATAAAGAGCAAACAGTAAATCAAAATGGAGTTCAGTATCAGCTGAGGATTAACCCATCAGACTCTAAAGTAAGAGTATACTGCTGTCTTCACTGGAGGTTTTGCTTCATGCGAACACACTCCTGCAGTACATCCCTAATTTTCTGAACAACACTTCCTCTCAGTAGGATCTCTGTCATCTGTCAAACAAATGTTCAGTTCTGTTGTGTCAGGAGCTTATGGCCCTGCCTGGTGGAGAGAGGATCCAGGTAAAAGGAGGAAAATCAGAGGAACGACGAGAAGATACTGGAGACCAGCCTTCATCTTGATCTTAATATATCAACATATAGCGCATATCAGAATTATCCACATGTTATGGCATTATTTATGTGCCATTAGCCAACTAGCTCTCTTATCATCATTCTAACCCATATCAGTCTTCAACTTGTGAAAACCATTCTCTCAGCTCTTTACAGCAAAAACTCTGCAGGTTCTGACTGTTTTCTTCATCCAGTTATCAAATAAACAATCAGAACAGATTAATCGAAAAATTTACTCAAAAAACTTTGGTTTCAAAAAAGATACAGATTCTTTGAATCACAAACAAATTCACACAACAATGACAAATCCCTGAAACCATTTGTTTACCAACTATTTTAACATGATTTACCCTGATTTTTGTCTTTTTTTGTTATATTTGCACCGAACTCCTAAAAATCTACCCCCAAATTTTAGGTTGGTCACACAAACTTTTCACACTGATCTCAACCAGAATTTTTCCCGCCTGCAGCTCAGAAAAGAAATCTTGAAGAAGTCAGGTCAAGCTGATGTGAGAGCTCAGCAGGTAAAATCAAGAGGACTCACTCTGTAGAGTTGAAGCTGTTTCATACTCTGTTTTGCTCGCCAGTGCATTTCCCCCCTCATTTTAAATCCATTAAATACATATTGGGTTAATATTAAAGTGAAAAAAAAAAAAAACTTGTCTTACAGAGTCACACTCAGGTTATGACATTTTGGATAGCTTGTATACAGTGAACACACTGCATTACATCCTGTCTCATGAGACCCCTCACCTCCGGTATTACGAAGACACCTTTTGCCTTGAGGCCCAGTTATCGACTTGGTTAAATCTCTGAGGAAGGCTGCCTGCTGACTTTCTAGAAATTTTAAGGATTGTTCATATAAAACAAGTTTCACATTCTTTGATCTCAGTTTGTTTTTTGATTTCTGGTCTTTCCTTAAAGGTTTTAATGAAAGAGCTTCTTCTTTAAATCTTGATAAAATCAAACACTTCTTTCATCAGAGCTGAAAACTGACACAACATAAGCGCAGAGGAAAAGCTGGCTGATAGGGTGAGGGTGCTACTGTAATTGAATGAGTGTCTCGAAACGTGTCTGTGCAGTACTCTATAAGGGTAATCAGTCTCTTGTCCTCGTCGAGTGTGTAGCTCTAATTACAGGTATTAGTCAGGTATTCTCAAACAGTTTCAAATACCACAAACATCTCCTCACCACCAGCTGTAGTGCACTCACTCTGCTACACAACGCCAGCATTGTTCTGCAGCTTATCCACACATTTGCAAACTGAATATGAGCCGAGCTCAGCTGGCTTCCTCCTGTACGTCCTGCTTATCAGGAAAGATGCAAAGTAAATGTCAAATGTTTGAGGCTTGAGAGCTGCAAAGTGTGTGTGTACTTCAGGAGCCTGAATGTCTCTTGTACAGAAAGAATCTACCCACACATCGTCATATAAAAGCTTCAAGTCTCCAATATGTGAGGGGTTTAAGAAAGTGAAAACCTCTTTTATTTCTTTGATTTGCCTTTTTCTTGTCTGACTTTCGTTAAGTTGTAAGACATATTCAAAGACAGTATATTGGTCAAAACAGGTGTAGCAGAGGCCCAATTATTATGAGTCTAAATTCCTAAAATCTTTGTATTCCAAGTCAAAGTACAAAAACACTGGGTCCTACATTACCCAGCATGCAACCAAACAGCAGACTTTCCCTGAAAGGTTTGTGCGTGTATCTTTAAAACCCGACATGTCCAAACTGCAACACCAGATTGAAGTCTTAAATGCAAAGCTTCATTGTCTAAACGTTGGCAAAGCTCCTCCACACCCACAGAGGAAAAAATGTCTTGACTCAGTGTGAACGAGGTGAAGTCCATTTTCTTCATACATAAAAGTGCTGCAGCCTCTTTGAGAAGTTTGCAGATATTTCCTGACTTTGTGCTCGTTGAACAAGCAGAAAAAAACACAATATTCGTCACTGCAGCCTGTTGTCCTGCACAGCTTCCATCTCTCTGGCAAAGCACCATGGCTTATACCCCCGAGACGCACCATAGTGGCTTCAAAGAACGTGCAGCAAACAAGGCTTACTGCTGTGTCACCACCTGTTGCCTGTGTGGGCCAAGAAGTCGCCTTCGTGAAGGCGTCAGTCAATCACCAACCAGCTCCAACAGGAGAGGAAATAACTTTACATCACAGCAGGTGGTCACAAAGGAAAACCTGATAGCCTCAGACTGCTGATATCAAACTCAACTTATGAAATATGCCGATCATTCACACTCCACCCTTTTCCAGCTCACTTCTAATGTGAATATATCTGGTGATGGCTGCATATGGTAAAAGCTGCTAAAAGACAAAGAGCAAGCCCTTCATACTTCACCCACCTCTATTTGTTCTCCAATAAACTAACTTGTTGGTTTAAGGAAATTAGTGGGAATTTTTGAAAGGGAATTAGTAGGAAATCTAAGAGCATGGGTGTTTATTGATAACCCAACATTCATGCAGGCGAGGATGCAGGAATGATACTGTAAAAATGAATGGTTCCTGGTAACTTTACAGCCTCTGAGCTCCTGCTTTTCCTTCCTTGCGTAATCAATGCAAATCACCTGATGAAGTAAGAAAAGCTGGTGCTGTACTGAAGTATTTCACAACTTCCATTCCTATAAAGCTGCTCATAAATGCATAACACGCTCCAGAAACTCTGTTTTTTTACATAATGTAGTTTGGTTGTCAAAGGCTAGTTTGCTTTTGAAGCTCGTAAAAAGATATCAGTTTTGAATTCAGTTTGTTTTGTCACCGCCTAAAAACCCCTCACAGGAGCTTTAAGTATAGATGTGTATTCCTACCATGAAGATGTGAATTTTGGGCTGGTGTACACATACTGTGATTTAAAATGAGGCTGCTGAGTTAAAATGTGCCCCCCAACTGAGCCACAAACAAGTTTTTTTTAAGGTAGCATCAATGATATAAAAGGGAAATTTTACTGTGCTTGCAGTGAGGTTAAATGAGCAAAAATCAAAACCAGTCAATGTGGTCCGACTCTGCCATGCAATTAGAATAGAATAGAATATTCCTTTATTGATCCCCCATGGGGAAAATTTTTTTGCCACAGCAGCATCACAAACAAAGGTAGTGCAAAATGCAGTTATAAAAATAAAGATCCTGATATTAAGAAACTAAATAAATGTTATAATTAAGAAAAAAATTAGAAAAAGGAAAAAGGGGAGAAGAAAATAAAATAAAATAAAATAAAACTATATACAATATACACAATTTAAGAACCAGAAAGAAAGTGGTGGTGTGAGTCCAGTTCTATAATTGAACTTATTCTGAAAGGTCTCACCCATACTCTCAGCTTAAATGTACTTGGACATTTTTCATCACTTAACTTGGCCATTTTTTTGCGTTTGTGTGTTATTTACCTGTACGACCCAGCGATGACCTCTTCACAGTCAATGATCATGAACTTCTCCAGGACCTGACCGGTGAATTTCTTGCCACTCTTGGTGCAGTACGTGTCCCCGCACACACCACGAATACGCATGTTCTGCACACAAACACAGAAGACGCACATATAAACATTTAGACTCAGATAAGAAATCACGTTAGTATTAGGCTGCTGGTTCTGGCTCAGTTAATAGAGCCAGCGTCTTGTACACAGAGGCTTCACACAGAGTCGTAGAACTGATTCTCTGTCCTGACAGTATTTGGTGCAGGTCATTGCCCTCATACACACTCTCTATCCTCTCACCATATCCTCTTCATATATAGACATATATTTAACAATTGTGAAAATCAAAAATGAAACAGTATAAATTAAGTCAAGCGCTTATAAGACATATGAAAACTAAGAAAATAAGGGGTAGTGGTGGCTATTTGACATCTAGTTATTTTGTAGACCTGATTTCAACCGTCTAGTTTCTGTATATCTGTAGACGGAATTTAGACGTTGTACTTTAACCCATTATTTGATAAGTATTTATTTCAAAAAGCAACTGTGAGTTGCATAACTGATCTTCATGTACTAAACCAAAATAATTATGATAGCCGTTGAGCAATATACAGTTAGATCTCTGTTAGCTGGCTAGTCTAAACTTTCATTTTCAGACCTGTGGTAGCCTGATTTTAGACCAGTCGTTTAGACTACATTCAGACATTCTATTAAACCTCTTTTAGACCAAAAAATGCTCAGTGGGCAGTTGTCATGTTGCTTCTGCTGCAAAAACTGAAATTTTGGCAGGTGCTTTGTCATGTCTCTGGTTAAAAAAAGTGTTTCACCAAAAATAAGACCTGCCAGAACTTCCAGTGGTAGTAGAAGAAAATAGTTATTGGAAAAAGACATTCTCTTATTTCCAGAAACTTGAAAAGCACAGTTTTATTTTAATTCATTGACAGATTTTTTTCATTACAAGCAATTATGGTTTTATTTTTAGACTGTAACACAGCAAGACGCCATCGGATTTGCTCTCTTTTATAGGCGTTTGAAGAAAATACCAAAGACTGAAATAAAATTGAAGTCAATACTGAAGCAATCAAACAAAAGGACCCTACACTAACAGACTTGAACACACACCAGAGCTACAACCTCCAGATTCCTCCTCTCTTACACTGTGCTGTGACTTCTAGGAGCTGAGTGTGGACTGCTGAGGCCGCAAAATACCTTCTTACGCCTCACACATTTTCAGTTTGAACTTATGTAACTGTTCATCTGACACGTATAAATACAGCTTAACATCAACACTATCACTGTTTCCCTTTGTTATTACTTTAAATTCCAGTTTTCAGAGTTCAAGTATGTTAAAACTGACTGTGGTGCCCTAAAAAAGGAAAAACAGGATGATGCACTTAAAAATCAAGAGTGAAAGACTTGATACTTCTGAAGTTCAAAGGTTACCATCTCTGCCCGGGATCAGGAGAAGAGGATATTAAAGGTGACGGTGTATAGAGTGATTCTCGTGTTAGAGACACAGGTTGCAGACTTATTAAAGCCAAGCTAGTAAACAGTATCTTACACCCAGTTTAACCAGATGTTGATTCAATCGCAACAACGCCCTGTCATAGAAATGCTTTGTGGTGATGACGCAAAATCAATAAATAAAAGTAGGGCAAAGACCTCCAGCTGAATCAGGTTTCTATTTCACAATGAAAATATGATCATCAAAACTGAATTGCAGAGAAAGCAGAGCAAGGAGAGGAGCAGGAGGAGGCAGGAGTGTGTGTCTGTGATAAACAGAGATCACAAGTGTGCGCAGGTGTCAGCAAGCTAACAACAGCTAGGCTAAATGATGAAAGACGGCGGTCAGTATCATAGTAAAACATAGACCTCAGTTTTCATCGTATAAAAGAAAAGGCTTGGAAAAGCTCACCGATTCGTTGGATCTGTCGCCTGTGACAAAATGTAGCTGAAATACTGTGTTACAGGTGACATCTTGCATTTCATCTAGAGAGTATGGACATGAAAATTGAGCTAAAACTCTCAGAGTGGTGGGAAGAGTTCATGCACAGTTTCTCTCAGTACTATTCTCTATATGTGTGTTAGTTTAGTCTACATGTTACATCCTGTAAAGTATCCTGAGGCAGCTCTCGACATGATTTTGTGCTATGTAAATCTTTACATAACTTCTGTCTCCCTGGTCTCCTCTTAATTTAGCTGATTTTTACAGAGTGAATGTCGACACTGTACCTCTATGTTTCCCCCTTCTTCAGCAATGATATGTGTATTTAGTACTTACATTGAGATGCGAGGTCTGAATATCGAGCGCTGAGCACATGTCTGTGAAGTAGTCAAGGTTTTTCTCATCCAGCAGGATGTAGACAGGGACTCTGCGCTTGTTGGACGCCTCCATCAGGTCACAAAGCAGGTCCACGTCTGTAAACACGTCCATCACCACGGCGATCACCTGCAGGAGGGAGGTATGAGGGTTTTAATTTTTTTTTTGTTTTGAGCATTTTCATGAAGCCTCACGAGAATATAGACAGATAAATGGCGTTCAGACTCTTGAGGAAATCAAAATTCATGTTTTGAACAAGTTAGTTACGTATATACAACTCACTTTGAGCGATAAACGAAAACAGTGCCCATCTTTCAAAATAAAGTCCACCTGGAGTTTTAGTGTTGAGGTCAAATATTTCATACGGTTACAGCCTTAAGTCTCTGGATCCATTCTCACAGGGCAGTGATTTTTTTATGTTTTATTTTGTTGTAATTACCTGTACTCTGAGCATGTACATTCTCTTACTTCCCCGGATTTTTAAGGATTCATTGCCACAAAGTGAGGGTCTGATTCACTAACTCCAGCCAAAAAGGCATGGTGTGATTCATAAAGCACAAAGGGTTAAATGCTCCACAAACTTCACTGAGGAAATAGCATCTCTGTCTGATCTTGATTCTTGAATACATTAAAATGATCTTAATGTATTTAACTGGAGCAAATCATACCTCCAGCTCTCTCTGCAAAAAAAGGCAAGAACTGTCACAGTGATATTTTTGCTGACTGTGATTTAGTATTACTGACTTCTGGTGATTTCGCCTCTGCATGACCCAGAAATAATAAATCCATACAGAAGTCTGTTAATGTAATACTGATTATACTATATTTATAATAATCAGGACTAAGATCACTAAGTCCTGATCACACAGTTATCAGTAATTCATAAGTCAGAATAAAATGAAAATAAATGGAGCAAACTGCAAAGAGTGATGACGTTCACTACAAAACTGGCATTGCTGAAATTATACAGGACAATGCGTGATCATTGTGAACTCACCAAAAAGTTACCTTCTTTATTTCACATTAGAAATAAGAAACCAGACAGCCAATGATTAAATTAAATTAATTCACTTGCAAAGGTCATGATCCCCGTCATTATTGGGGTCAAGCTGCAGGTCGGTTGCTGCTCTTTATTTGAGGGTTTATGGTATTTAAGGTTTTATGGCAAAATTACCAGGAGCTCTCCCCTTCTTTGTCCTCCATACGGGTGTTGGCCTCCAGTTCACAACAAACAGCAGTAAAGATTTCAGGAGTTTGGGGTTTCCTCCTTACACTGCAAGAGTTACATGCCTTACCTAAAGCTGCTTTTTAAATGATAACACACAACTCTGTGATCGATGTTAGTCTGACTCAGACTATAGGACTTTAAAAACACTTTTTAATGAGGGGCATGTTACTACGCATCAAGACGCAGGTGAAGAGTAGAAAGGAAGCGTGCATCACTAGCTGTAGGATACTATTAAGGATCTTTAACCCACTCTCATAGTGAGCCTTTAACACACACACATTTGACACTGTTGGGAGACGCCTTTAATCAGCCAAACATACTCATTCACAAAAATTCACTCTTATATATTCATAGAGAGGCAGTTTCTGTGCACAATAGCTTGCATGAAGACGTCTCGACATGCAAACTGAAGCAGCCAGATATCTCCCTGCGATTCACCTATGTCATACCAGAGGGAGCGTTGACTGCTTTACTGGAGACAGCTGTAGTTCAGTGGTCGAGCAGGTCATCTTCTAATTGGTGGATTGGCTCTTGAAGGCATCGCCATTGAGCACGTTACGAGTAATGAATAAGATTAGGTGAGGACTAATGGACAGTTGGTACTTAAAGTGTGTAAAAGGGTGACTGTGACGTGTACTAGACTCAAGATAAGAGAAGCAACCAGCTGCAGTTTGTGGTCCATATCCAACAGATCACACTGCAGAGAGTGGGGATGTGCATCCAGTCAAGCTTAGAACTAGAGCAAGACAGGTAGAGATGCAGCACCTGTACACCTCTGAGTCCAAAATAAATACAAATACTTTTTTTTTTAACACACAGTTTGCAACAGTTAATCTGAGCGGAGCAGACGGCTGGCTTTATCTCTATCTGAATGAATCAATGTGGTGTTAAAGCATGGCCATTAAATCCAGATCTCCATATTTGTGCTTATTTAGTCTGATAAATAAAGACTTTGGCTGTGTGTTTATTGAAAATGCTCAAATGTCAAAGAAGCCTGTGCATGATGAAACTAAACTGTTGTAGCTCACTGCATTAAATATGTCTGCTTCAGTGAAAACAGGCTGCAAATAAATAACCACAGTGCCATCAATCCTGAATGTTGATATTTTTGCAGATGAAAATCAAGAATTAATTTACTTGGCTGTTGTATGCAAACTTTGGGTTCATGTTTTTCAGCTTCTGATTGATGCTTGTACGACAGTTAATGGTCTCACTGTGATACAATCAAATTTATTTGATTAACTGATATTCACGAAATAAAATGAGGCTTTATTGCTCAGTGAATCTCCTCTCTTCTTATCTTAAACATTCGGGTCAAACAGTTCAGAAATGAAACTTCATAAACTGTCAACACCAGTCTTGTTATTTCATCTGCAATACAAGCTCTAACTTAAGTCAAGCAGTTCATTCAAATATAAAAACATTGTAGCTCCAGTATCTCAACCACATATTGATTTAAGTGGAGCAACGCCATGTTGTGGGGATGCTCTGCGGTGACAACACAAAATAAATACATGAAAGTAGGGCAAAAGATCAGTCCCGGCTAAGTTCCCGGCTCCATGGTCAGCTGTTCTTTCGTCTTTACCCCTCTCTGAGAGCTTGGACTGAATCATCAGGGTGGCTCAGATGAGTGTGCAGAAGGTTCAGGAGGGTTTCAGACTAGATTTCTCACCCAAACAGTTAATCTGGATCAAAGATAGGTGCAGGCCAAAGACAAAGATCTAGTTTCTTTTCTTCCTTTGTTAAGAAGCGGAAGGATCAATCCGGATTTATTAATTGGCTAAAACTTTAAAACCCCTGAGCCCATCCTGATACTCAGGTAGATGAGTGCACGCAACACACTACAAGTAGTTGATTTTTGTCAGACCCAAACTGGAGCTCTATCTGTCTTTGTATTTTTCTTGTGAGACAGTTTGTGTTGATATGAAAAGCACAAATCTAAATTAAAAAACCTGACAAGTAAACTGAGGTAAAACTGATGAAGTTCAGAATGAGGTATTCAGCGATAAGCTCAAGTATCAACGTGTGATACAACAGTAATTCTCAAATCAGCGGCACCAACAGCTCAAACAGAGGACATAAAGAGGAGTCTGTCCGTTTTGGCTCTGCTGTTTGATTTGTTCCCGAGTCCTGGCCAAAGATAGGACTGTTTCCACAGGGGAACCATTTCTTTTTTAACCATCAAACGACCACAAACTGTATCAGACATGGATGAAATATGTAAACCCACTGACTTCATTCATTTGTTTTTAAGTATACCAGTCAAGAGGGCTAGGGGACATCTGCAGATGTCAAATCATGGATAATGATTTTTGATAACAGTGATGTCAATACCAATCAAAACCGCTGAGATTATGATTTTTGCCGTAATCATGCAGCCCTAGCCGTCACCATGCTGGAAAACTTGACTGAACATTCAGTCACTTACGAAATAGACAAAGTGATGAAGCAAAGATATCCCAGCAAACCCTTATATCACACCCTTTATTGGGTCCAAACAAAGAACTGAACCAGATATTCTGGCCTCCCCATCTCGGTCTCCTGCACAGATGTCCTGATCTTGATTTTGAGGATACAAAGTGATTATCTCAAAACTTATATGTGGCGTAACGGTAGCGGATGTTTGACACAGCAAAAGCCTAAATGTCAAATGTCACCTCCAAGTGTGTGCTTTAGAAAAACACTCATGAGGCATGACATTGTGGGCCTCCCTTCTCATCAGGCCATAACAGCCCAGACCTGATGAGACATGAACTCCACAAAGACCTCTGAAGGTGTGCTGTTATGAGGTGGGGCAGTTTTAATTGTGTTCATATTAAATCCTGTTTCACTTAGATGAACCTGGTCGACATGGATCAAGGATAGGCCAAGTGGTTGTTTTGTGATGTTTTATTCTGTAATTTTACAGGACGGTATCAGCCATTCCCGTCTGTTTAGCTTTCCTGCTGTTTTGTTTTACTCTCTGGTCACTTTCGGGTTTTCTTGACACATGAACTCAAACTTTCTCATCAAATGTGAAACTTATAAAGAAAGATAACAAAGTGTCCTCTGTATGGAACACGTTATGTAAGATGAATATTCACACACACACACACGAGGCCTGTGTTTGACTTTACACCACTCCGTGCAAACACACACATGTACTGACATGTTCCTGCCCACAGGCGCGTACGGAGAGATGCCTGCAAATGAAACACAGGATGAAAATGACTGAAAGCCTCACAGTAAACACTTTTGTATTGATTTTTTCTCATGACCGTTAAAAAAAGAAAACTGGTTTGAGGAAATACTGAGTGGCTGCATGTCAGTTCTCAAACACTGTTTGCAGACTAACAGTCATTTTTGTTGATGTCATTTTTCCACGATAAAGACCGTTGGGACTCCTTCACTGCACTGGAATCACAACTTCATCGTAAAGTTCAAACACAAAGTGTAAAGCTGAACAGTACGGTGTGATCTCATGCTGAGAGAAAGTAACAAACGCGCAGCTCTAACTGCAGCTCTTTATCATCTGTATCGCTGTAACCGGAGCGTCATTTGATCTGAAACCCGCTGACTCAGCACAAACACGTGAGAAAGAGGTCAACGTTTTTTTTTTTGTCGTGCATCGAGAAACCCGCTTCTAGGATTCTGTGCGTTTCTGTTTTAGAGGGTATTTCATGCAGGGGTTTGAATTCTCTCACTGTTTTATATCATCAGTAGCAGACTTGAGAGTTGCGCATTTCTAACGAGTCTATTTACACATACAGAACAAGGAAGTGTCTGTGAGAGTGACTCATGCAACGTGTGCTGGACTGTCTGCCAATAAAAGCAGCTCTTATTTAGCTGTGATGTGGTTTGTGAAGTGATCATGAGACAATCTGCCAACTCTCTTTAAAATACTCTGATTTATAAAGTCACACTCATACATTTATTCATATTTTATAGATGACAGAGCTGATTATTGTTAATAAATGTATCTTTCCTCCTCTAAAAAGCTCTTGGATTATAAACTTAACATCTGTTCTGGTTGTGATCTGCATCGTTAGTGTGGGACAGTCACTCAAATGACTACAGACTTACACAGATACTAGATACACACAAAAATAAGATGCTAAATAGCAAAAGAGAGGTATTTTTACTTTACAGATAGATAGATAGATACCAAACATGGAAATTCACATGTTACAGCAGCAAAAAAATACAAGATAAAATAAATATAAGAAGTAAGTACAATACAGACTAAAAATACTAAGTATTTACAATAAATACAGACTAAATATACTAAACATCTTAAGAGAAAAAAGTGAGATATGAAGAACGTGAGCTATTGAAATGACTAATAAATATGAAATGAGTAATAAATATGAAATGTGAAATATACAGATGGGATGATAAATCAACAAACAAATTAAGGTGCTCAGTAATGTGATGTGGTAGGAGTTTAAAAAATAAATAAATAAATAATAATATTGACAGCAAGAAAAGGAGGTTGTCATATGATGACAGAGTAAACGACAATAAAGAAGCCCCAATTTACCAGAAACCACCGCCACACAAACATCACAGCAACAATAACCACAAAGGTGAAAAAAACAAGTGACACAATCTGCAGAGAATGCAGTAAGTTGCAAAATGAGACCACAAACTGAAACTAATAAAAAAACAAACACAAGTAACAACACAACTGGAAAACAAACCACTGAAAACAAAATAAGTTGCCACTTGAGAACAAGCAGCAACAAATGACCTTTAATAAATGTCAGATTGGTTTGTAGAGGCTGGCTAACCTTAGCAGAGCTAACACCAGCAGCCTGCAGGTGAACTTCCACATGTCTGTGATGGTTACATGTTGCCTCAGTCTAGTGATTATATGCCAGTTCAAGCAGACACAACCTGTATACGGCTTTATCTCCATGTTTTAGATCAAATTACTGACTGACTGAGCTGCGCTTTACGATGACGTAGATATGAGGAACCATTCACTAGAGCTAAAACCCTGCCAAGTTTGACTTTGTTTTGTTCCGTTTCCTGGTGCACAAAAGGGACCATAAAGAGACACAAAATGTTTGGGAGGACTCAGATACCAAAAAGACTCACAGAGTCACAAAACCTGAAAGACACTCATAATAAACACAAACTAGTAACACCACATCTGAGACAGTGTGGAAGCGTTTGTGTCCGTTTCAGTCCGTGCTGATAAGAACTGAAGGTCTTTGTCTCATTTTCGGTCAATCCTAGAAACCTCTAATCAAAAAGTCGCTGATTAGAGGGTCAAACTCTGTCTGATCACTAAGCTGAGGTCAATTTGTTCAATGAGTGACAGAGCAGGCCGCATGCCGTCAGCCGGGGCGCTCAGACCAGATAAGAGCTGATCAAACATGACAGTAGGCTGGGCGGCGGGCAGATTCTGGCCTGCTGCATTTGTTTGTAAGCAAACCAAGCGGAAACCACCTGGGAAGAAGTTAATGCACTCAGGTAGAGAGGAGGGAAAAAAACAAACACCCGTCTGAGGGTGAGCAGTGTCTCTGTCATGTTGTTTTTCAGAACACACTCATGATGATGTTTTTGCTCCCTCTAACTTACAGGTTCTTTATGATCCCTCCCCCCGACACGTGTCAGCCTGGGCTCTGTTTTTACATGCATTTGGCTGGTGACTAAGTGGCAAAAAAGTGTCTTAATTGCTCAATCCATTAACACATCATTTCAGCCTGCAGCCACAAAACTGTCTGTCATGGTTGCGGCTGCTCTCCATCAAAAACAGGTCTTCTGAAACAGTCTCTGGTTGTTAAGAGTCAGGATAATAAAAATATTGCTTCAGATGTGGACCTCCTTGTCGAGTGGGAAGATACTTCTTTAGAAAACACCAGCCATGAACTCACTTTCCTCACAGACTCCATTATAACGTTATAACCTCAATATAATTTTCCTGTTATTTACCTTTCTGCATCAGAATAGAGTTACCTATAAAATTCACCAAAGTTCTTGAACTTATTATCTTTTACACCCCAAAATATTAAACTACGAAGGCCCAGATTTAAAGGCAGCTCGAGTTTTGTGTTTCTGTCACATGTTATCTGTAAACACATCCTCACGTTCAGCTGTGTGTTTTCTGTGTGTGTGTGCTGAGTAAATATCTGCCTTTGGTACTCTGCCATGGTTCTGGAAGTGGGACACAAACAAAATGGACCTGAGTGAGCTGCACAAATAGTTACCCTGTGACCTCAAACCGATCCTCTATTTTGCCCAGACGTGTGTTTGTTGTCATGCTGGAGTTACAGTTGTGAGCATAGCTGTATGCCGGCCGGGGAATCTGTCTATTCTCTTGGAAGGACAGTACGCAGACTTGACGTTACGGACATTTCACTGCTGTAGGAACTTTTTTATGTTGGTCAGTTTTTGATCAAAAATTGTGATGACACAGCATGTCTACCGGCTTTGTCTGGTTAAATGAACTGGAGAAATGTGTCATCTGCACAGGCTTGTGAATGTGAACCTGCAGGCTGTTGGTGCTAGCTTTGCAAGTCTTAACTACACTCTGCACACCAATGATGCTGATTATAAGCAAACTCTGTGACCCTTTGTTCATCCATGTTCATCACTTCCACTGTTTTTTTGTTTGTTTGTCTGTTTGTTTGTTTTTACTCAGCTTTAAGTTCCTGTGAGAGACTTCAGGGGTTTTTCTTTGTCTGTTAGATTGTGTCAATTTTGGCGCCCCTGTGGACAAAAGCATCATTGCTTATCTTGTACTCTGTGCTTAAGCTGTGCCCTCATCTCATCTCATCATTCTGACTTTTATTGTGAATATCTTATATGAAAAATGGGAAAAAAGGCTGTTTCTCCAACTGCTTGGCAAACATCTACCCCCAGGTTTCAGGCATTAAAATGAACTATTTTTAGTTATTGACGGTTTTATTGTATTCAAATTATTTGAATTGCTTGCGTGCTTGTATTGCATATCTTCTCTGTAAATATTAGACTGCTGATATTCTGTTAAACATTTACGCAGAAAAGTGCTGCATGAATGACAAATGTTTAAGTTGAGTGTTTGTGCGCTGGAGGCTAACACTTTAAATACTGGATCATGACTGGTTATGAGGAAGAGTAAATGACTAAAAATATCTCATATTTTCATGTCCGTGTTTTAAACTAATATTTAACATGAGTACAGAGCGCCTTCCCCCTACAGTACATAAACAAGCTGTACATTATGAACACTCTGCAGAGTTACAATCCGACGATGCAACAAAGTCAAACCAAGCAGAAATCACTTCACACACAGGACGGACTCAACTCTTCTAAAATAACTATAGTCAAAATGTTTCATCATAATCGTTAATTTGAACTCCACTGACCTGACAAGTCAAACTACAAATCACATTTCAAGGTATTACAAGCCAGAAGGTAAGAACTCAAAATAGCTTCAAAAAGCTATGCCACATTTGCAACTATTTTCACTTTCTACAGTCAATGAAGTCTTTCTTTCCTCATTATTTTGAGTTGAGCATGCAGGAACTGTCAACAAAGTGCAACACTGACAAAAATATTGCAAAAATATTCAGTTACTTCAATCTGAATAGGTGCAGGGTCCAAACTACTTCCAATCTTCTTGTAATTTGGTGGAACATATCTTACTTCCCCCTCCACCATGGCATAAAAGTAAGGACTCAGTACACCAGGAACCTTTTTTTAATATATGAGTATTTTTTGCTTTTACCTGAGTAGATAACAGACAGAAAGTACCTGTACTTTAACCTGAGTGGGATATTTTATTCTTCAGCCCTTATTCCAGTCATTGCATTTGGAATACAAACAATCATCCCAGTGTGTATTTTTTTTTTTTTTTAACATAAAGTTCAAGCTGCCTTAAATAAACCCTGGGCACTGGAAAAAGTTTTGACATCATGTACAGAGGAACAAAAGAGCAGTGTATGTGCTTAGAGTAAGTTTCATTTGCACTGCCAATATGAAGCATGCCAAAACATTCAATAGAAAATGAATAGCCTACATATGATGATCAAATACTCATTGGGGGTCACACTGAAGTCCTCAAATGTAAGATGATACCACTTGTTTTAATGACCAAGAACCTCCTGACTGAACGTGGATCATGAAAATAATCCCTCTGCTTTAGTTTTATACTTTTTAAACGCACTTCGTTCACATAATAGACCTGTTGAAGCTCTCTTACCTTTTTGGCTTTGTTGATCAGGGACCTGATCAGGTCTTTCACGTTGTGGGACTTGTCCCTCTGGAAGTAGATCTGCGTCTCTGATGGTCCGTATCTCGCCGGGGATTCCGGCCAGCCGAGCTCCAGCATCGGTGGCTCCTCGTCGGACATCATGGGGAAGTAAGTCCCGGAGGTGAGCTCGGATACGGCATCCCCGTCTCCGAAGTCCCGGTCATTGGGACCGACTCCGTTGCTCTCGGAGCCGAAGGCTTTGGCCGCATGCTTTGTGATGTACCGGATCTCCAGCGGGGACAGAAAGTTGAGCTCCCGCTCCTCTGCCAGCACCCTGCGGTACTCCTTCTCTCCGTGCTCCAGCAGCGCGTCCGTGGCCAGGCGGGCCGCCTCGTTGTGGCTCAGCTCCAGCGTGGAGCCCTGTCGCCACGGGTTCTTTACCTCCTCCAGCCGGGTGGCGAGCTTACCCAGGGGCTTTCTGCCGGTCGTGGCCGGCCTCAGGCCCTCCGAGCTGATCATGGTGCCTGTACAGTCAGCTGTCCCCCCTCCCGGGTTACTGTGTTCAATACCCGGTTTGTAAAAGTCAGGAAGTATTTAACCGACAAGATGTCAATTATCGTGTCAGAGCAAACTGTTTCCTTCTGCTAGAGTCCTGAAGAAACATCATTGCAAAAAAACAATAAAAACGGATCAAACACTGAGGATTATTGTCCCTACAGGAGATAAATAATCTACCTTCGATCCACGTAAGAACAACACACACACAGGAAGACTTCTGTGATCGACACAGAAACAGAGATCTATAGGCTGTAAAGTCTCACTAACTCACCGCTGAGGCTCTCACACTCATTAAAAAGTCCTTGTTGCAGAGAAATGCTTCACAGTTTGTCCGTGGTTCAGATTATAATCCATCTGCTGTGGTCTGAGGGTTTCCTCTGAGCCTCTGTAATGGTCCTCTCTTCTCTAATTCCTCGTCATGTCAGACTGGATCTGAGTCCCAGAGGAGCCTTTCAGCTCCGCAGCCACCTCTTCCTCCTACACTAGTATGAGTGTGTGTCTGTGTGTGTGTGTGCGTGTGTGTGAGGTGTGTGCTTTCTGCGCACCTGTTGGTACCTGCGCTGTCATTGGTCTCCAACGCAGACAGGCCCCTCCCCCTCCCTCTGCCTACCTTCCCACTCCTCCCCCTCCCACTTTGTCTCTCTCTGTTGTCAAGCCAACCAGATCACAACAGACACCACGTCAGGTTAAAAATTTCTAAATGAAATATGTCGATTAAGAAATCAACCACCTGTGGGGCTGTGATTCTTTATCTGAAGGAGCAGAGGAGATCTTCCATGTATGATAACGACGGTTCATTTGATGTCATTTTTCAACACGTCCCTCTGGTTGTCAGGACATTGTTTTAATAACAAATGGTTCCTAAAATAAGGGTTAGGGGGTACAAAATATAAAACTCTATATCATAGAGAATTAAATAAAATAAAATAAAGAATTTTCTATTTTTCTGTGTTACCACACAACCCTGAGGTGATCTGGAACAGATTAACAAAAGCAGATATAGGATAATGTTTGTAGGCCACTAAAGAAAGTATCTTAGTCTTAGTGCTAGAATCACACAGATCTATAGTGGCCCTGACGGTTAGCTGCAAAAAAAATTCATGATCAGAAAAAACTTTTCACTGCATTGTGTCAGTAAAGACTCAAACATGGATCACAAAAGTATTTCATGAAACAAGAAATATAAAAAAATAAAAAGTGCAAAAAAACTGATGCATCATAAAAGCAGTCAACTAAACAACAAAAAATGATGTCATTCAAAAAAGTATTTCATGAAAAACACAAAAATGTTTCATAAAGTAAAAAGTTTTATATAGATCGCAAACTACCATAAAGTGCAAATATTTCATGCAACACAACAAAACCATCTCAAAAACTAGAAAAGATGAACACAAAAAAAGTCAGGATGCAACCAAAAATCAGAGCTCTAAAATAACTCCAATATATTTTATGAAACACAAAAACTTTTCACAATTTAAAAAAAATATTTATTAGACAAAAAAAGTCAATTAAACCCCAAAACATTTTGTAGAATGCAAAATATTGAAAAGGGAAAAAAAATGCAAAATCCATTTCTGAAAACACTAATTACTAATATCTTTTAACCAATTCACCAAAAACATTTAACAAAAAGCCACATTTCAGGGCACATAGAAACATCTCACATATATCAAAGATGTTACTACAAACACACAAAAATATTTTACAAAACACCAAAAATTTCACCAGAAATGCTAAAATGTGTCAAAAAGAAAAAACTTTGTTCAGAGGAAACCCAAAATATTTTACCTAACAAAAATTCCTTTTAACACTGGATACTTAAAAAAGTTTCATTTATATCAACATACAGTATAAAGAAATAAAAAACAAAGAAATACATCACAAAATTCAACAAAAAACTATGACATTTTGAAATATTTCAAGACAAAAAATCTTTATCCAAACTCTACATGGAATATTACATGAAACACAAAATATTTCATAAAACAAAAAGTCATGTTACAAAGTTCAAATGAAATGCAACATTTTATGAAGCAAACAGGCCTATATAAAGCACTGGATATGATCAATAAAATTTAAATATGATATTATGATAAAACATTTTTTCACTCACTAACAGTTAAGCTCTACTTTGTTTAATAAATCTTGACTTTATATAATTTGAGGCTTTCAAAGATTACAAAGACTATAGTAATAGTAAATAGTAAATAGTCACATTCTTGAACAGTCTGTCTATAAATGTATGTTTCTTTACAATAACATAACACATTGTTTACAGAGCTACTCACTAATCTTTTATTTTGAAGGAAGAGCTGTTGGACTTCCTCGCTCTGCCTCTGCACATACAGGCTGTCATTTCACTTTAAGGTGTAAAATCACTGTCATTCTTTTTTTCCTTTCAATCATATTTACTGTGTTACAGTAAATCGACTTCATGAAGGAGATTCTTTAAACAGAAAGTATTAATTTTCTGACACAAACAGAATGCTCCATGATACAAAGAAGCTTCCTGTTTTCCACTCCAACTGCTGAACAGAGGCCTTATCAGGCGGAGATGAGTGTCTCTTGTGTTACGACAGGCCAGAGAACAATAGAAGAAGAACCAGACAGTCATCCACTTCAGTCTTTTACAGATGCAGTATTGGAAGCAAGCACACTCTTTTCTTACCACAGTTTTGTTTCTTTCTCTCTCTCACCTTCTGTATTGTGCAATAACAACCCTTTTCTCCCCTTCTCCTCCCCCCTCCTCCCGCGAGACTCTTGGGTTGCATGTTACATGTAAGCTGCACACCTAATTCACCTAAGAGCTCTCCCTGGTTTGGACCTTTTCCCTCTGCTTCATTCATTACAAAAACTACATGTGTCGAAGTTACAGAAGGTCAGCGGTCAGTGACAGAACAGCAGATTCATTTTGACTCAGATCAGTTTTTATTTACTCCTCTTCTTGCTGCACTACAGCCTGTACTGTTACAAACAGTCACACGCCTCCATCTGTTGTGTAGGGATCAGGTCATTATCAGGCACAGATGGAGATTACAGTCTTTACACTTGCATTCAAGTTGTTTTGTTTCTAAATTACAGCACTCTGCTTTGTTCTGAGTACATATTTAGGAAGTTAGTATTATCTCTTGAAGTGCTTATCCTACATTATGATATTCCAGGTACTCTCCCAGTGATCCAGTAACACAAAATGGATTTACAGCTCTTTTTTAATGCATGGGGGAAAAAGCATGAATATCCCTATAACTACCCCTGGTATGGAGGGAATCCAACATAACGCGCCGTTTGTCTCCCCAAAACTTTCCCCACACAGGTGACATCCATCTAGACTTTTAAAATCCAACATGTGTAGTGTGAGTGAAAAAGATTTAACGCTTTTTATTTATAAGTGGAAAAACAACAATGAAGAACTTTTCGTCTTTGGTGGTCAAAATGAAAGCTGTTGGAGAGGTGAGGAGGCATGAATAGAACTAAAATGATGGGGCTTGTACCAGCGCCAGCAGGGCGGTGAATGAGTGATTTCTTTTTCACATTTTTCAGAAATGTAGAAATCAATTTTGATTCATTAGGCGACACGAATAAAAGACAGCATTAATTAAATAAAGTTAACATGTCTTATTTTAACTAAAAGGTTTTATTAATTTTGGTGCCCCCTTTGGTCAAAGCAGTACCTCTGACAACTTTAAAAAAATCTACTAATAAAAAGTTTCAGTTTGTTATCTTTCGCAGTAAATATTTGCTTCTTCTGGTGCTGTAAAAACGCTTGTCTGATCCGCCGCTTGTCTTGTTTGTTTCTGAAGGTCATGAAAGGCGTCACTCCTAATTTCAGTTTGAATCAAAAGCAAGAAAAACCTCCTCAGAGGGGCTTCACTCCCTTTTGAGACACCCGGTACGTTTACATGAACAGCTTACATGCAGTTTAACTGGACTACTGTCTTTGCCCCAGTTTACAAGCACTGGGGAAGAACTGACTTAATGACAGAACCGTGTTTATGTCTGCTAGATAAATGGCCTCCTTTAAACTTGTTGCTACTGGGTCATTGACCCACTATGTTTTTATCCTACATCACAAAACAATTACTTTTGGTAAGACTCTGAGAAGTTTGATTCAGTGCAGTTTTAGTCGGTCCAACATGTTTTAATGTACTTCAAAAGTCCAGTTTTAGTCCGACTAATGCAATAAGTGGATCTCAAATGAACTGAACCCCCTGGTTAACATCACATGACTACTGCTTGCTCGGACTGTGTTATTACAAAGAAACCCTTACGTGGAAGAAGCATATGAATCTAATAATGTTCAGGATAGAAAACAGAAATCTATCCCCCTGCTTTGCCTTTTTATTCGCCACATTAAAAAAAGAGCAACACCAAATTATTGTGGTCTTGGTGCTTCTGTTGTTTTGGTGTTCACTTAATATACATTCACTTCTTCCTGGGCACCCAGTATGAGCAGCAGGTGAGGCAGTGACCTATCCAGCATGTTGTTCTTTGCATGAAACAACTGAATCACATGCATCCTCTATTTGCTAAAATACTAACCTTTGATTGAAGAGCTGTGGAGGTATTTTAGCCTGAATTAAACAATTGAACCAACTGAACCACACAGAGATGAATGGCGTGTTTGGGATGAGCTGATCCATTCAGCTACAGAGCATCAAAGACTCTGTGAGCTTTTGTTCAACATCCTGGTTTGACTATTGGACGGTTCAATTCCCCTGTGAGCTTCATTACACAATAGATGATCATAACAACAACAGAGAGGAAGAGAAGTCAAACAAATGTCCCCAACAGATTTAATAAAATCTGATAAAAACAGCTGGACATGCCAAAGATTCACATTTTATATTCTTGTTTGATCATTAACTCTACTGTCATTCCATATTGAACAATTTTAGTTACGTTAGAAGTCAGTTTTCCCTGGCTTGGTTGTGTTTTGGTGTGGCTTGCATAAAAGCTGTTCAAAGTCACAGGATCATTACAGGAGCAGAGAAAAAACACCACCAGAACCAAGTTGGTGATATCTGTTTAAGGCATATTTGGATCAACTCTCTGAATCTAGGAGCGAAATTCCTGAACAAAAATGGCAGAGATAAAGCAGACAAACTCAAACCCCTCGTTGGTTGTTATCACAAAATCCTCAGTGGCTCACGGATGTCAAGAGCATGTCATGGTAAGATACCATCACTGTTAAAACAACAAAGGCTGCTGATAGGGGCTATTTTAACAGTTTCTTTAAAACAACAAGCTCCTCAGTGTGACTGACAGTCAAACAGCTTCTGAATAACTTCAAGCGAAACCTTTAACCTGAGCCTGTTTGCGTTGTTTGTCTGTTGAAATCACTCAACACATTTACTGTGCAGCAGTCCTCATGTTTCATTATTCAGATGATTAATTCTTTGTAGGGTTTCTTTTGACTTAAGGTTATGCAATAACAATATTTCCAGCTGTCTCGTCATGACTCATTTCATAACAAAAATTAACATTAAATGTAAGCTGCAACTTATTTTTCATGTCAGAGATAAGCTAAGAGCACAGCATTCTTCAAAGTTCTTTTTCTTCTTCTTCTGAGTGAGACAACACTAATGTATAAGTAAAAACATCTTCCATTTTATTACAAGTTATGAAGATTTTTGCAAGGTGTTGAACACAATTCCTTATATTGTGTTACTGATATATATGTGATTTATTGTGCAGCCCTCGTAGCAGCATAATAAGTGAGATACTGTATGGTAACCTAATCTTTATACCAGATAAAATCTCTCTAGGATGTCTCTGGGATTCTGTTTCACATAACCACCAGCAAACCATAAATTATCCCTTACTCTGACATACTAGAGAACATAAGTAGAGAGAAATTTTAGCGTTATACTCATACCTAATTCATCAATTTTGGCAATGCATTTGAGAACATAGTAAATAATGATGAGAAATCAAGTACTTTCCAGAGCATGTACGTGAATTTCTTTGCCGCTCCAGACAGCCCCAGTTGGACACTCTGGGAACTGCAGGTTTTAGCATTTCCACGGCAACTCGAATTATCAAGACTGGGGGTTGTCGTTAAAGCTCAAGAATAATATCCCAAACATAAAACAACTACGACAACATAAAAACCCAACAGCTAAACAATCCAGAGCAACTTTAAAACATCTTTAGCCATGTTTTGATCTAATAAACCTAAACCTTAAGAAACCAAACAACTGAGACCAAGATGGCTCAAACAGTAATGTTAGACAGCGAATGTCTCTTCAGTACACCTGTCCACACAAACACAGTTAGGGACTGTCATTAAAGTGCAACACAGCCCGTTTTTATTTGTTTACTGTGCCTTTATTTTAAGTCCATGGTATAGGCGAGTAGTAATAGAACAGCTAAATCTTCTTCCATTTAAGTATTTTTTTTTATACCATGGTATTTTTAAAGTATTGCTTTTAGGTACCTTACACCCCACTAAAAAAATGAGTGCTTATAGAAATAATTGAAGAAAATGTGTTTACCTATCATAAGAATCAAGGTGTTGAAGTTTTATTCCCCTTTCTACTAGACTCTGAGGGAAGCCTGTGTGAAGGTGGTAAAATGTGTTCTACGAATGTGCTGTTTCTCTGTCAGACATCATGATGAGGAGACAGAAAAGGATTCATCATTTCTTCTCCTCTGCTCCTCTGAGCCATACGACCAAATTAATAGATGAATGGAGGTTGTTTCTTATATTGCCGTCCTGAATAGTTTTCTGGGTTAATGGGGAGTGTCGGGGTCAAACAGTCACAGTTGAGAAGACAAAGGAGAGGAACAGGTTCACGCTCTGACTGTAGGAGGAGGGTTGTTTTAATGTCCGTAAGTGATGGTAAACATCCGCAAGCTCTTCATGTAAATGTGTGTCTTCATATTTACCCAGCAGGGTGAGGTGTAGGTGCTCAAACCAAACACCTCTGCTGTACATGAGCGCCTGTTTGACATCATCACTCTCTGTGTTTGGATTAGTAAAGCAGGCTGCTCTGTGTGGACTCAAGGCAGACACTCATTGTTAAAAGGATTTCATTGTCATCTTCTGTCCAGGTCATGGAAAAAAAAAGCAGTCATACAGGACGGGCAGGTTAACTGTGCTTAAGTATTATCAGCAGCCTGATAAGAAAACGCTATAGGCTGCAACTGTGTTTGCTTTCAGCGCTCATACTGCAAATGTAGGCCACAGATTCAGTAAAATGAAATGAGGTTAAATGGACAAAAGTCAACAAACAATGTGTGTTTAAGGTAAATAATTCTGGAGGAGATAAATGATCACTTTAGCTGGTGTATTGTTCCAAACCTGGATTCAAAACAAGGTTAATAGCCTGCTCTCTTACGGGTTAACTCTAATAAGGTTCAACTCAAGTTCATAGTTTGTGTTCTGATCTGAAGCAGAGGCAGCTGGTTCAAAGAACTGAGAATAAAGTAATTGATAGATTTGCATGTTGCTGAAGACGGAAACAAAGACATTCAGAGTCACACCGCTCTGATTGACAGGTGATCTTTAGTGTGCGGTGCAGGAGAGCAAAAGCCACTTTTTGTTTACAGAAAGTAGAAGCACCAGTTTGACAGACTAGTCTATGATCTCAACAAGCAACAATAACTTGAATATCATTTTTGGATTGAATTTATTATAAGTTATCCTCAAAACACTGATATACAATCCCATAAGGGTGAAACGAGACCCTGGCACGTCAGTTACAAGCTAACTATACAAAACCACTTACTATCAGGCTATGTACTAAATACACTCACCAGCCACTTTATTAGGTACACCTGTCCAACTGCTCGTTAACACTTAATTTCTAATCAGCCAATCACATGGAGGCAACTTAGTGCATTTATGCATGTAGACATGGTCAAGACAATCTCCTGCAGTTCAAACCGAGCATCAGTATGGGGAAGAAAGGTGATTTGAGTGACTTTGAACGTGGCATGGTTGTTGGTGCCAGAAGGGCTGGTCTGAGTATTTCAGAAACTGCTAATCTACTGGGATTTTCACGCACAACCATCTCTAGGGTTTACAGAGAATGGTCCGAAAAAGAAAAAATATCCAGTGAGCGGCAGTTCTGTGGGCGGAAATGCCTTGTTGATGCCAGAGGTCAGAGGAGAATGGCCAGACTGGTTCGAGCTGATAGAAAGGCAACAGTGACTCAAATAACCACCCGTTACAACCAAGGTAGGCAGAAGAGCATCTCTGAACGCACAGTACGTTGAACTTTGAGGCAGATGGGCTACAGCAGCAGAAGACCACGCCGGGTGCCACTCCTTTCAGCTAAGAACAGCAAACTGAGGCTACAATTTGCACAAGCTCATCGAAATTGGACAATAGAAGATTGGAAAAACATTGGAAAAACGAAAAACGATTTCTGCTGCGACATTCGGATGGTAGGGTCAGAATTTGGCGTCAACAACATGAAAGCATGGATCCATCCTGCCTTGTATCAACGGTTCAGGCTGGTGGTGGTGGTGTCATGGTGTGGGGAATATTTTCTTGGCACTCTTTGGGCCCCTTGGTACCAATTGAGCATCGTTGCAACGCCACAGCCTACCTGAGTATTGTTGCTGACCATGTCCATCCCTTTATGACCACAATGTACCCAACTTCTGATGGCTACTTTCAGCAGGATAATGCGCCATGTCATAAAGCTGGAATCATCTCAGACTGGTTTCTTGAACATGACAATGAGTTCACTGTACTCAAATGGCCTCCACAGTCACCAGATCTCAATCCAATAGAGCATCTTTGGGATGTGGTGGAACGGGAGATTCGCATCATGGATGTGCAGCCGACAAATCTGCGGCAACTGTGTGATGCCATCATGTCAATATGGACCAAGCTCTCTGAGGAATGCTTCCAGCACCTTGTTGAATCTATGCCACGAAGAATTGAGGCAGTTCTGAAGGCAAAAGGGGGTCCAACCCGTTACTAGCATGGTGTACCTAATAAAGTGGCCGGTGAGTGTATAAAATATATACAATCAAAGCTGCAGGTAGCGATGAACAGGCCCTCACAGCTCTGCGCACATTGGAGCCTGTAGCTGGTATTTAATCGACTGAATTGACCTAAATTGAATTTTTCATGGACATTCTTGACAGATGCAAGAAATAACAGCAGTACCTGACTGCGATCCTCTTCCCCAGTAAGTTATCAGTTGGCATATACCTTTCACTCTATCAGTCCTGTAACACTGGCAACACCCACACTGAGCTGCAGTTTCTGGTTGCTTTATGTCTGTTTTTTTCAATCTGATCGATGTCCCTATCACAGTTTCATTTGTGTTTTAACATCCTTGTTTTCCAATTCCTGTGTTGTTTCCAACACTTTGCCTCATTGTCCAGCTAGTGACTGGTCAGATACTCACTTATAAAGGCCTCCTGTGAATTTAAAATATCCTTTTTTTTGTCTGTTGATCCTATCAGAGAGAAATGGTTTTGCTACATTGTCAACAGTAAGAGGTGAAATCACAGTAAACACACTAGCTGTAGCTCTTGTCTGTGAATTGATTTGATATTGGTGACATGTGTTCAGGTTCAAAGGTATGCTGTAAAATGATTTACATACTTGACTAAATTCATTTGTTTGTAAAATATCAACAGTACTTTTTAATCTTGCTTAAAGTGTATTTTTTTTACTTGACTTTTAAAACTTTATTTTTTGTTATGCATTTAGATCTGGATCTGGATTGGAAGAGTGTTTTGTTTTATTTTAATTTAATGGGTAATTTATCTTTATTTCCCCCTCTTTATTGGTGTCTTATTTTGTGATCATATATTTCAACATTTCTCATTTTCTGTCTGTATTTATCTCTTATTGTAGTGTTTTCTCAGTCATTCAGTATCTGTTTTTATAAAACCTCACGCCTGAGGAGGGCTGCGTGTCTCCGTCAGTTTTTCGTTGATGCAAAGCAAATATTGGTTACATGATATGTACATTACAAAACGGCTGATTGATCAGTTTCTGTTTAGAAAACAAAACAAACTCCTCCATATAAGGCGTGACTTCCTACAGGTGTAATGAAAACAGATTCACCGTCACATGTTTGTGACTCATCTGTCACAGTGGGTTGGGGAAGTCACTTTGTTTTAGTCAGAGTCATTATTGAAACCACTTCCGGGTATTTTGTCTTAATGAGTGTTTGGTTGAAACCAGTGAGTCATGACTGTGAAGCACTTTGAAGTGACAGAAATGGAAGTCATCAGATCCCGTATTTAAGTCAAAGTAGGAGTACATTAAAGTGGACTTAGATCACGACACGCCCCTTATTCAAAGCGTTCAAGATTTTAGAGTACTGATAAATAAATAATGTCCTGATAGAGTCAAATTGAAAGAGCTGACTCTGGAGAAAATCATCTCCTCTGACTGATATAGTACTGCAATCTATTAGGGCTTCATTTGTGACATATTGTATGTTGATATAAATAAAAAAACAGAAGTATAAAATTGAAGAATAATTGCTCTTCAGGTGATTCACAATCTTAATCCAGTCAGCAGCCTCCGCTGTTAAATAATGACGCCACCTCAGGCTCCAATTCATCTACAGCTACCAGCCCCAGAGTGACGAGTAAAGTGGTGCAAGTTTTTTTTTTCTCATTCAGAGACAATAACTGACACTACAGCGTATCTGTGAAGAGATCTACCCTAACATGATGTTCACACCAAATGCGAAAATTACTCATGAGTGACTTATAAGCAAAGTCAATGTAAAAACATGAGCTGAAGTCTCTTCAGGGGATGTGAATGACACACTGTGATTTGAGCTAGTTGTAGACACAGATGATGCAAAACTGTGGCCAACTTTACATGATACCTGCTTCATTTGCATTTTTCTCTAGAGTTGCTCAATCTGAACTCTGGAAAATCACTCACTCCATGAGGACCAATCAGCATAAACACCCCAGAGTAATGTATATCAGTGTAGCCGACCGTGTTTGATGGAAACAGACTGAAATGGCATGAAGCCCCCCCACACACACTCAAACACACACACACACACACACACAAACAAAAAACTTAATGTGTTTGAGCATAGATGTGATAGGGGTTACCAACAGGTGTGAACACAGCATTAGACTGATCATACTGGTTTATATTTAACTTTTTTTAAGCCGGTATGGAGAAGCTCTTTGTGACGGTTGATTTAATATTTTAGTTTTTCTACAGAAATTACTGTTCAGTGAGTGTACTTATGCTGAAGAGTGTTGAGCACCTAGTTTTACATTATTATGATTTTGAATATTTCAAACATCCTTAATTCTCTAAGCCAGGTGTATTAAAGGTGTAAACTGTACTGTAAACTTGAAACAGACCAGAAAGGATCATGCAGGACTTGTGAGAAAAGGTCGGTTTGTGACGCGACGTAATGTTGTTGAAACAGTGCCTGGTTGAGCAACAACAGAACTACCTGTAGGTTAAAAACAAAGACAAAACTTTCCTGGTTGGGAATGTAGTCACATAAACAGCAGTCTCAGCAGTGATAATGGCAGATAATAAACTTATACTGTCACGGATTAATGTGTCCTGATCAGAATGTGATCAGACCACATCTGCAGGTCGAGACAGCAACAAGAGTGTCTTACTTCTGGAGTGATGAAAAATGAGTTTACTCTTATGTAATAAAAGGATGACATATTGTTGGAGGTTTAACATCAAGCTGGTGAGTTAGTCATCAAAAAAAATCTATTGATACTTACAGAAAAGTGTCCACATCTTAACACATATTTGTGAGAACTGACTACTATTACAGTATGAATCTCCAACCAATATCCAAAGGCCGATTTTCAAACTCCAAAAACAACGCTCATTGATAACTACACCGACAAAATGTAATGCCATTTTACTTAAACACCAGATTGATCTCCAGGTCGATGAAATCATTTGTTTTTATTAGATTGATGTTGATCAGGAAAATCTTTACTTTGATGCAGGGCTAAATAAAGCTAATAGAATAATGTAAGAGTGACAAACTCAGAAAACTTGTGAGCAAAGTGCACTGAAGTTGCATGAAGTAACTGAGTTGAGGTACTCGGTAAGTTTCCACTGCTGGTGAAAACAGTCTGTACTGAAGCAACACACTGGGAAAAATGCAAAAACGAGAGAGTTTCAGTGAGCAGAGGGTGAGAAACAGAAAAACTCCTGAGGCAAAAAAAGTCAAAAAATACTTTGATGCATGTGACAAGTGAGGGAGAGAGAGACAGAGAGAGAGAGAGAGAGAGAGAGAGAGGAAAAGGGGCTTTACTGCAGGCAGAGACGAGAGCAGCATCAGGACAAGACGTGGCGAGACTGGTTTTAAACTTTCATCAGGAGTGAATCGTGTCTGCTGCCTTTCTGCATGCTTATGTAACTATAGGTTTAAGTAACTGTTTTGTCTTTTAAAGTCCTAATAAAAAAGATTAAAGCTGTCTCAGATATTTACTCTTTATTATTCTGAATGACCCAGTTTATGCTTTTCAAAATTTGACAGAAAAGTTCTACCATAAATGTTTGTCTGTCCTAACGATGATGCAGCGGATGGAGATGAAATTACTTAGGGACTGTCTGCTCAGATAGCTAAAAAAAAACATGCCTTTCTTCATCCAAACTGGAGCTGCAATGTCTGCAGTTCACAATAAAAAATCTCAGGATATCAACAGTTATAATAATATGGATCCAGATATCCTGGCACCACTTTTTAAAAGAAGACCACCAATTTCCATCAATGGCCTGTAAAACTCATTTTGTTTTCTTCTTGTGAGCATTTCAACCTAGACCCTGATACTTAAATGTTTCTCAATAAAGCCATTTCTATGCACTGCACCTTTAATACGAAAATATACATGGCGTGGTGGTAAATAGTGGCTTGGCAGGCTTCGTTCCAGTTCATCCCAAAGCTCAGAGATATATTTAAGTCCACGTCTCTACAGGCTGGTCCAGTTTTCCCGCACCAAAGACGGAAAATCTTCTTCATAGATCTCATTTTGGACCCAGGTTGCATTGTTTTATCAGGAAGGGCACGGACAGGAGTTGCTGCCTTAAAAAAAGACTATTGTCTAAAATAACATTGTGTGCTGAAACAGTGAGTTTTTACCCTGATTAGAACCAGAAGGCCAATAATATCCCAAACCAGAGTCCAAAAGTACAAAAGAGCGCATTGGCAGACTGTCAGCCAAACAGAATTAGAAGAGTAAGCAGTTCCCCAAGCGGTGAAAGTATTTACGGCTGCAACGAAATTTAGCTACTGTTTAAGGTCACTAGTTTACTCCCTCCATAAATCCTTAGACCTTTGACAAGGCTCACTGATTTGGATCAAGATCAGAGATAGCGTCTCCACTGTTATAAAAGTTACTCCTGTTTTAGATAAAGTGCAAAGATGAGTAAACAATGCAAAACTCCTTACTCCCTCATTCTTCAACATGTTTGACTGGAGCATAATTATCTCAACCGTCTAGACAGGTTTAAGCCAACATTGTCTGATAAATGAGTATAGTCTAATATTATGACTCTATCTGCAGGATCACAGTCAGTCTAAGTGGTATATTATTTATCAGCACTTTAACTCAGGAGCAGCTTTGGAGCAGTCGCAGCTCTAAACAAAGTAAAAGTAGCGAGGCTGAGTGAAGTGTTTGAGTAACTTGATTACCCAACAGTTTGGCAGTGAACTAGACTTGCTGCATTGTTCTCTGAAGCATCGTTGCTGGCACTGACTGAAAGATTTTCCAGCTGTACAAAGAGCTCAATCCAGTCTTTTCTTAAATGATGCATAAGTACACAACAGCATCATGAAAGAGGTAGATTTGACAGATAAGAATGATGATGGATGTCAGACAAACCTCTTCACCTTTATCAGGTGTTGATGTTCCTTCTTTATTGTTCAAACAGCTGTCAAACCTGCTCTTAAAAATAAATCTGAAAAACAAGTTTGCACCAGGTCTTTGCAGTTAAACCTAACATAGTCTGGAAAACTGATATTTGCTTAAACACTGATCCCACTCTCTGGACTAGGGCTGTCCAATTATACTGGTGCTGATGGAAACTGTCCTTTTGGAAAAATGAAACAATATCGTTATGAAAACAAGCTTACAGTATTACCTTGAGTTTGTAGCAGCAGTCCTTCACACCGGTTGGTACACATCATTAAATGGAGAAGAGACACACAAACACACACACAAAAAAAAGCAGCAGCTGTTGGTGAACCAGCTGTAGCAATAAAGCATTTATTTCCTGCTTGGAAATTAAAGAAATTAAATTAATTAATCTGCACTGAGTGATCCCTCACATTATTGCACACATCAGGTGAGATGCGTGTTAGGCTGTGAAATGGCTGCTTTGGGAAAATATTTTAAGTATGAAACATATAAATGTGGTCATGCTTTGATCCTAAACACACATAGTGAGTTTGGGTCGGTCTGAGCATGCATGGCTCAGATAAAAATGACTTTGTGTTTGATGTTGAAACGCACAAATTTGCCATGACTGCACCCTTTGCCAAGGACTCAAACTTCCAACTTTTCTTTGTGCAAGTCTCTTGTAGTTGTAAAACGTAGTTGAAGTGGACAGGATGAGGTCTGTCAGATAAGTTCTCAACTGAGGGACCCCTTCAAATGTCCCATTTTCAAATCGGACAATGTCCTATCAGTATTTAGGAGACTTTTTTCAATTCTTGGGAACCTAGACGTGTAACTTTCGGACTTAAAAAAATAAACTTGGACTGCATTTAGAAAAATTATAGAGGCACTATCAAGTAAATTTGCCCCGCATACCTTGAAAACTCTTGAATCATTGAGTTTTTCGATAATGGCTCTCTAAGTAAGTAGAGAAAAATTCTTAGGTTGGAGTCTCTCAGAATTTGATAATGAATTGATTCTATAGAGGAGGAAGAAAACGAGGTAGACCAAGAACATAGTGAGACTTTGTCTTTGTGTTTACCTTCTTTGCAGTACGCTGTATGTGTGTAATCTGACTCTAAAGTACCAGAAGCAGAGTCCACTGATCTGTTTCATGAGCGGACACACCAATGATGAATCAACCTGATGACGGTCTAGACTGGTCTTATCATGCAAAGTCCAAGCAGTAGGCTACGTTAGTTTAGCTGTATGTGTGTGCTTTGACCTCCTTGACAACACCACAGAGTCAACACAAAAAGACTCAAGGATCACTTTATCATGTAAATCAGAACAAAGACGCTGGGCTGCAGATGTGACAAAACTACACCTGAACCTTGGGGGAAAACCTCATGATTTAATCCAACATTATAAATTTGTCTGCAGCAATAAATTCACTTAAAAGCTGTTTGATGTAAAGCCTGCAGGAACCACTGGAGAGTTGGTCTGCGGTTGATTTCTCCCAAACTGAGGACATGTACCAACCAGTTTTTCGCTGAAAGTGTTGTGTGCTTAGAACCAAGCCCAGGATCTTGAAGTATGCCCCGACTCCAAGCCATCCAAGTAAAGGAAACCCGACCTTAGTATGAAAAGAGCAACACCCTCTTTTGGCTGTCAATTAAATACTTTGAATGCCAGCTGTCATTCTCAGTGCCAAACTGTAAAAACACAGGATCTGTGTGCTGTTGGTACAAAGGTCTCATTTAACTGGGCTTTCGTCACCAAGAATCAGAAACATCTGAGTGTTCAACACATCATTTATGTTCCTATCTGTCACTGTGTGTTTGCTTTAAAGTTAAAATGTGACGTTATGTAAGATTCACATTCACTCCAGATCTTTGCAGGCCCCTTCAGATGTGCATTATTATTTCAAATCGAGCAGTTTCTGGAGGTGTTATTGCTCTCTGAGAACTATCTCAGTCCTTTTTCTGTAATCATGGACATGTTCATGCATTATGTGTTCTCTTTCAGTTGATGCTCATGTCATTTTGTGTTAAACTCAGTTTAGGAGCTGCTGCATCAGCACTTTTTCTGCACTGTACAAGCTGCAACAAGCAAACCAGTCTGAGATCCCAATTCTCCCCCTTCTTGTGTGAGTTTAGGGAAGGGCAGAAAATGTTCTGTATGTTCGTATCGCTAAGACAAAATGTGCCTGTGTTAGGACATGAAAGTGTACAGTCAGAGGTTTAGATAAATAACAAAAACAGCTGTCTATCATATTGTAGGCTCGGTTGCAGCATTGTGATCTTCCCTGTCCACTCGAGACAGTCACAGGAATTGCAGTTTCACCAATGAGACAGAGCAGACAGAGTCATTCGGGCTTACATGAGCTGGGATATCTTGGCTTTAGGTGGTTTCACATGGGGTAATCTGGCAAATAAAGACTTCACCGGCCAAATAGTCCAGGGGGAAAAATGCAAAATAAATACTTGACATAATGGTCCAAAAAGAAGTCACTTTTGCCTTTTTTTTTTTTTTTTACAAATAAAAAAAAATGGACCTGTATCCTGTCAGGTTGTTAAATCTGCTCAACAAAACAACAGGACAACACATTGTACATTCATGAGAGGCAACCAACTGACAACCTGTGTATGAATAGGGCAGAAGGAACACCAGAAACTGGGTTTCCGACTCTTGCTTTATGGGGTTCATTACCACACCTGTGCACTTGGGAGTTATACCGTCTAAGAGGGGAATAAAACCGAACCAAAACTTCTGGACAAAAATGGTAAAAAAGTGACTCCTGCTCTGGCTGAAAAGGGAGGTAAACAACAACTGGAGTGTAATATGTACAGGTGAATCTCCGAACAGCATTACAGTCTACTTCTAGTTGAGGAAAGCTAGTTACTAGCTCACAGTGGCGATATTTGATACATGACGAATAACTACAAATACTTTTAAAGTGAAATGATGATCACTCTCGGGCAGTGGTTTTCCAACACACCTGATTCAAATGATCAGCTCGTTATTAAGCCATTCCAGAGCTTGATAACGAGCTGATCATTTGAATCAGGTGTGTTGGAACAGGGAAACATCCAAAACATGCAGGACAGGGGGGCCTCGAGGACTGGACTTGAGAACCACTGCTCTAAGGTGTGGAATCACAAGTAAATGATGCCATTCCTATTTCATTTTATACATCTCTGACAGTGCAGCAGTTTGGTTTGAATGGTTCCAATATTTATGTCTCTTTAGAGGGAATATTCACATATCATCAGCCAGAGCTTGTGTACTGCAGCATGAGGTTAAACTTTAAAACTAAAAAAAACAAACAAAATAATGCCATAATAGTGACATCAAGCCAGACAGAGATTCAGACTGTGATGCAAAGTCCCAGTAGATAAATACTTTCCATCAAGTCAAGATAGCATGAATTACCTGAATTTAGACCGTCATTTGATATTTTGATGTAGGTTATGTGCAATACCTTGATGTATGATATGAAGGAAATATTTGTGGGGGTCAAATAAGTTTCATTAGGACCATTAAAAACAGTCTTTGGAGTCATAAAGAGAATTCGTTTCTCCAGGTGCAGCGGTGCAAATGTGTGACACACTGACAGGAGAGCATCCTCCATTGATACCTGACAGATCAGGTTAAACCTGCTGCTACTGAGCCCCCTCTCACAGTAAAAGACACACACACACACACACACACACACACACACACACACACACACACACACACACACACACACACACACACACACACACACAGAGCGCCTCTCTTCTCACTCTCTGTCTGCCTCCTGTTCAGTCTCTCTGCAGTGAAACTTGACTCTGCTGCTAAACTGCCACATTATGTTTGTGTCCATGAGGAGAGACAGGCATTTTATCAACCTGTGTGTGTATGTGTGTGTGGTGGTGTTGTTAAAGTAAAAGTATGTACATACTGTATGTGCACACCTTTACACAACAATAAACACAAAGACGTCAGTATGAAGTCAATAGTTACAGTTACATAATGAAAGGAGGACAGACTCAGTGTGAACCTGAGAGCCGTCTGCGCTGTGAAAGGCTGCGTTTCATCAGAGAAAAACTGATCTCTCCTCTTTGTTGGCTGAAAAAAGAAACAATCGTGGACTGTGAATGAAGCAGAATCATACAGAGCCGGTGATTTTAGGATTAAACACATCATTTATTATCAAATATTCAAAGGGAAACATGTAAAGGCCTCAATAATGGAGAGTAAAAATAGCCAAGGAGAAAAGAAACGGATCAACAAGAGTTTTATTTGACAATAGACTCCATAAAAGCAAGTGGAACATAAGTTTGCATCATGTGACAGACAGGAACTACAACCAAGAGGATGGGGATTTCTTTATTCAGGTCAGGTTTCCTCAACCGCAGAGACGTATTTCTGGAAACTCTCCACTCTGTTCTCCCGTGAGCACAAAAAGCCAGTTTTGAGTTACAAGCAAAATCAAATCATCACATTTGTACAATTTTATCTGTGCTAGGATCCAAAGTAATGTTTTCACATCGTACACAGAGCAGTCAGAGTAAAACCAGAAAACACAACGATCAGAGGTCGCACAAGCAAAATATAAAACAATGGTTATGACAGAGTGTTTGGGCCACATTAAAGATCTTCTTTTTTGTTTTTAAGATTAGTCAAAGTCCTTTTCTTATGAGAATTAAGTCATTACGTTGGGAAAATGAGTCAAAGATTAGCCAAAGGGGAAACCACACATCTTAGCTTTCTGCCCAGTCCTGATACTTATAACAATGAGGTGACAAAACATTAGAGACACTTAAACCACACGCTCCATGTTCCTCATTTTGGTACAGCTGACGGCTCACTGTAGACCAAAACTACGACTTTATCTCCACTTTACTCTCAGCACATTTTTGGATGATGCTATGACTATACTACAACTATTACTTTTTCAACTGTAAGCCTGTATATGCATAATGACATGATTTTCTTGCCACTTTATTATCGAAGGAAATTAGTCAAAATAATTATTAAAAATATTCTTTAATATGGCCCTAATGACCTGATGTATACAGTGAACAAATAGTTATTACACTTATTTATACAAATACTACAAATGCAGCTGAAGATCTATTTAAATAAATAGGTTTTTTTTCAACTGAGGAGGTTCGCAGAAGAAAAAAAAAAAGACTTTTTCACACAGTTCAAGATCTATGCAGCGCTCTGCAAAGATAGTTAACACAGAGACCATGTCTCATCCTTTTCCTCTTTTCTGTGGTCTGACACCTTTTCTCTCTTCCCCTAAGATGATCTTCAGTAAGTCTGAATTTGGAGAGTGATGTCAGAAGTTTGAGAGCAACATTAAAATCTTTTTCTTTGATATATTGACTTTTTATGCTGAACTTGACTTTGATCTAAAAATGCAAAGTTAAAAATAAATAAATAAAAAAAGTTTTCTCCTCTCTTTTAAATGACTTATTTGTCTGCCTTTGTATTCTCCTATAAGAAGGGGAAAATAATCTTTGTGGGATTTTATTTTGATTTTCAGGAGAGAAACAAGATCTTTTACAGACAAATCATCTTCTCTGATTTCCTCTCAGGACCACCAGGTGTTATCAACTCAGTCATAAAATCTGTTCATTCTTCATTTGTTTATCAAAGAAGCTTCATGAGGAAATATTGAACTGGCTGAACTTTTAAAGCAGTGTTAGAGAGGAGGGAGATCTTCATGTTCAATTCACACTTTAGGAACAGTGAGTCCCGTCCTCGGAGTCACTGAGCTTCATGTGTTGTTTCATTTCATGAGAGGAAACGGATCAGATGATGAAGTTTATCTGCTTTGTTTCTTTGTGCACATAACTGTACTGCTCAGAGTTTGTAGGAGAGCTACGTGAGCGCCGATACTCCAAAAACTGAAGATTCACAGACTGACAGCTAACAGCCATGACAGCTTCTTGACGGTAAAACCACGCAGCACTAAATGATACAATAGTCCTGAGGGTAAACCGCCAATAACTGCACAATATCTGCACAATAACTGTCATCTGTAGAAAAGGCTGTAAATCACTAGATTATGTAAAAACATATGCAAAGTCCCAAATGAATATGGTGACGGACCAGAAACTGTAGGCGAAGAACAAATACAGCCAGAGCAGCAGATGCAAAAATGAAATGAAGTCAGAAACACACAAAAACACATGCAGAAGAAAGCAGTGAATAATTCATGACAACAGAGGTGCTCCAGACTCATACAAGGGCTTCATGAATTTTTGAGACGTACATAAGGAGTTTAATCTGTTGTTTATCAGAGCACATAACAACAGATGTAACTATTGTCTCTCGAAGGGCTGTGCACCATTACTGTAGAATGAAATGAATGAACGCTTCGATCAGCCATAGATTTTTGTTAAAGTGCCATCTGCTGCAGTGGTGTAAGCAGTCCAGGTTGGGCCAAGGAGCAGATACTTTTTCAGGCTTCAGTTTTGCCCCAAAGAGAAGTGATATAACAAATGAGGACTCAATCAAACTCTACTCTGACTGAGATACTGAGGTAACAGGTCCAAGGTAAATACAAATGTGTTCATTTCTGCTCTAAAAACATCTTTTTAAGCGTACTGTGTACATGGTTACTGGTGCCTCTGCAGACAGCCTCAAGTGGACACTCAGGGAACTGCAATCTTTAACATTTCTGCATCTGCTGAATCCCTTTAGACCAGAATATGCGCTTTGTTTTACTGAACCTGCTGTGAAGACACTTGTGTTATTGCATGTATCTACGAGGAGGTTTAATAATTCTGACATCCAACTAAGTTTATACTTTGTGTTTACTGTCATTGCCATGGCTTCATCATCACTGTAAATATTGGATATGTTTATTATTCACAACTTCCAGTCTTTGGCTTTGATCATCTTGGCAGATTGAAGGGTAGAAAAATCCCTCCTGACACATTTCATACCACAGGATAATCTGGGAAGATAATCTTTGGAGCCATCTGATCATTGGACCTTTGCTGGCTTTTGTTGGAAGTGGGGAATTTGGGCCCAAAATCAGCCGGACTATCTTTCAGTGGCCCCGTTTACATGGGTCCAAAAATCCTATTTACAATCAGATTGAAAGGTCAAACAGATTCAAAGTCTCATCTAAACACCTTAGCCAATCTGATTCACCCGGATCTGATTGTATTTCGGGTCGGATTGTAAGAGGTAGTCTACACCGATTGATAATCCGCTCCATGCTCCATATATACGGCTGAGTGGAGCTGATTGGGTTTACAGAGAGGCTTGTTCGGTCTGCGCAAGCGCTCGGTAGTACGTAAGAGGCACGTAGTGACGTACGCAGAGCGCGCCAAAACGGAAACAGACATGGCGAACAAACAGAAAAACTGGACAGTGGAGTGTTAAAGTGTGTTGTTTCGTGCGACTGACGAAGCGTACACTTCTTGCTGTGTAACCCGGCTGGATTATACTTTTATTAAACTTCAACACATAGGGTTCCTTACTCTGCTCGGTCTGGTAACTCCGGCGGTGTCACACACAAACACGTCCGTGCGCAACTCTAAAACGGAACTTAAACAATGGTTCCTATTAACAATTCCCATTGATACAATACAATACAACTGGATTCAGCTGGGGCCATGAAAACGCAGACTGAACGTGGATCTCTTTACTTAAAGTTCATGTATACAGATGGAATCAGATTCACTTAATCCGATTGATTTCAATCAGATTGAGGAAAACTACCCATGTAAACGGGGCCAGTGTGGACCCTGCTTAAGCAGATAAGGAAACAAGTGGGAACGGCTAGCCTGTCTCTGCTAAAGGTAACAGAGTGCTAGCACCTCAAACACAAGCTCTCATCTTTTTGTTGCAGTGAAGTGGTGAGAAACCCTGCAGGGACTACAGAAGGTCACAGCAATCGGCCGCGGCTCAGTCTGGCACTTTACACCCCCACGTCAAGTCTGAAATGATGATTTATCCTGCACTTTTAAAAAGATTAAAAAAAAGAGGTTATAAAGTATTATTAAGTTAGTTTTAGAGGTGCTGAGAGGTGAGCACGGAATAAGGTGAGCCAGTTCCTCCTGTTTTTGGTCCTGAGACTAATGAACAGCTGCTAACTAACTTCATTCAAATGTCACCAACATGAGACTAAATCAGCCTTTTTATTTAACTCTTCATACGTCTCGAATTCTTTCTGTTTTTAGTCGTAATCAGGAGACTCTGTGAACTAAGCTCCTCAGAGCAGAGTCCTGTGTAACTGGTTCAGTTTGGAGAGATTATTTTCTGCCTCAGCACAGACTGACTTTCACAGCCGCTCTCCACCCACAGCTCCAACACTCTGACAGACCGGCATTGATGAAGTGGCTCCGGTTAGCAGCTAAAGGTTACAGCTCATACCACAGTGTGAGACTCCAGTCAGGCCAAAAGACAATTTGTTCTCTTTGACAACAGAAAAGGTTGAAATTAAAATAAAAAGGAGAAAGGATCTTTTGTTCGGTCATTAACACTCAGGGCTGTGGTTAAAATTTCTGAATAAATCAGAGTGTTTGACTCTGTAGCACAAGAGAGTGAGTCACGAGACTGTCGCCACAAAAAGGTCAGGCCCGATTATTTCAGTCAGAATTCTCTAAATGAGACACAAATGACCCACAAACAGGGGGGCACAAGCTTGAACCACGAAAGGCTAAAACCTGCACCCCCACTAAACATCTTCAAAACGTTTACAATGCAACAAAATCTGAAAGGTGAAGAAAACACTGTTGGTATTTCAAACATGTAGAGGCAGAGGAGCACCATCTGAAAGCTTTGAGCGGGTTATCTTGACTGTTTCCAGTTTGGTGTTATATACTGAAGCAAAAAGTGACCAATTACATAAAGAAGGGTGCAAATGGTGTGCTGACCTGATCCAGAGAATAAAAAAATGGAAAGGAAGACAGCTTTTTAACAAGTAGTCACTTACAAAAGGAAAGCTTGCTTCTTCTTTCAAAAATTGTTGTTTATCCGAAGTGCCACTGCAAAATAAAAGTGGCTACCACCCACTCTTATCCTGTCTTAATCCACCATGAGTGAAACCTTTAACAGCATTTGTCAAGTTACAGTGGAGAGGAAAAACTTCCTTTAACAGACAGAGACTTTGAGCAGAACCAGACTCATGATAGACAGTGATCTGCTGAGACTGAGCTGGGTTTAGAGAGGGCAGAGAGGGAGATGAAGAAAGAGAGATGCTGTAAAAGTAAAGGTCCTTACCGGGAACGACGCAAATATACAACGCAAAATTACAAAATATTCTGAGGCGAATTTTGACGCGCCTGGTTATACACATCAAGCCAGATGCGATTTTGCGACTTTCTGGGGGGAAAAAGACGCGTCCCGGGTGGAAGCGTGAAGACTGACACAACAGCAGACTGAGTGTTTTTCAGTTCTGATTAGACACTAGTGTTGAGATGGCTGTCAGTCATGATAGCATGTACTGAGTCGGGGCCAGTACCAGATAAGCACATTAAACTATAATCCATAAACGTAAGGTAACAACTCAGACCTAATGGTGCTGTGACAGCAACACGATTGAGTTTGAGACAGTGAAAATACATATGGTATGTTGTATCTGAACAGGTTAGCTTACGAGCTAAAGTTACTTAGCACAGATGAAAGTTAAAACAAAGACGTTTAGCAAACAGTTAAAGCACACAAACCATCGTCATATGAGAAATCCGACACTATGACTCTCCACAAGTTGCCCTTCAGGTCGTTAATCAGCCGGTTGGCCATGTTGGATATTCCGGTGAATCTGACGTCGCAACAACACGAAATCTGATTGGTCAGAAGTGGACACACAGTATGCAAAACTTTTGAAAATTTGACCATGATATGAAAAAATAAATGCCGTAATATCGCAGGATGGGAAGACATTGCTAATGTGAATGCTTGTATTGACAGGATACGGGTTCGGAAAAAAAATATTGACATCCGAAATAATCACACAAAAAAAATGCTCCCAATGTGTAAGGACCTTAAGGGTAAAAAGATGTTCTTTAAGTCAATTAAAACTCCAACTTCTAGTCTAGTTTAAGTAAAAAGGAATCATATCTTAGTTATAACACTCAGTCAAAACTTTCTCTTTAAAGTGAATCATTTTGCCAAAAAGAAATTAGTAATCAAAGTTGTACTAAGCACTGAAATATGTGAAGCAACATTATAGTCTCCAAACACTCCCACTTTGAAATTATCCAATTTCTTAGTCTTAGGTGAATAAAATCCATTGAAATAGCCCTCATCCAATAACACTCATCTACAGTTTATGGAATTTTATACATGAAGAAAAGTGATAAAAAAGAGGAATGATCCTCACTCCAAGTCAAGAGGTTTTACACTCCTTAGTTATTGTCTTTGACTTTGAACTCAAGTGCAGTGAGCACACACACCTGTGTTCATAAAGAAAGGGTCGTATTTCACTCTTATGCTGGTCCTTAACTGTGGTGACAGGCTTGTTGTTTACTGTGCAGTGAGAGTCTTGAGAAGTCTTTGAATAAAAAGGGAAAAAGCCCAAACCACAACTGTGCAGCCATAATCTTTGAGCCCTCAGGTGGCATTGTACGAAAAAAGCCATGACTCTGTAGTAGAAATCGCCACATGGGCTCAAAATTACTTCTAAAAGGAGAATTGTCAGAGAAACACAGTTGGCAATTTGATTCATTTATTCAGGTTCAACTCATGCTGAACAAAGTGGAAAACATTTATGAACAAGATCCCAGAACTGCCAACTCTCCTAACCCCTGAGGAGCTGGAGCCTTAGAACAGGTGAGCTTTATGAAGTCCAGAAACTGGTCTTCTGGGCTCTTAGACTTTTACAGTGCAAAGCAAATAAGATGATATCAGCATTATATAATGACCTGTTCTGGAATTATCAACATCAGTTTTTAAGGACACAGTGAATGTCTGCCCTGACCGATTAACCTAATTTCATGACGCTGTAGTTTTATGGTTTGGATACAACTGACCAACATTTTTATCCTTAAAGTAACAGACAAGCACGGCTGCAGAAAACAAACATGAACTGTTGGTCTAAGCTTTCGTCTCGAGCAGGACATTCAGGTCACACACCTGTCCACACCCTGACTTTATAGAGAGGCACACTTTGTCCTGTTCTGGGCTGAGCATACATGGACCCCCATTACTGTTTTATAACACCTGATGTGAGTGTGCAAAAGGTGAGAAAGCAAATATAGACATGCTCATAAAACATGGATATTAAAAAAAACGGAACGGAAGATCGACTTAGGGATAGAGGTGTCTGGACCGAGGCGGAGGTAGAAATAATTTCTGAAGTACTTTAAAATGAAGCAGAGCAGACAGATGGAGGGAAACTGAGCCAAAGAATAAACTCTCACTGTAACCGTGGACTGAATAAGCACAGGGGAAGAAAGCCCCGCAGCAAACCTGAGGAGGCTGAGTGGAAAATTTCATGATGTCCTGGCTGACTGAGTCATGAGCTGCTTTACGAAACACTGTGCTGAAAATTGTCCCAGCTGTGTGGACACCATTAGCATATCAAACCAGTTATTACACCGTGAGCAAACACTGCCAGCCTGACACCTGTCACTTCAAATAAAACTCCTGCACTACAGCCATGATCATGTGATGTTATAGTCTCACTCAGCAGGGGGGGTTAGTGCAGCTAACTTTAACCTCAGCTCCATTCAAGTGTCAGAGTTAAAGTAGTACCTGACTTATTTATATTTATATTTTCTTTTTGATATCTTCTCTTTTGTATCAGTCACATCAGTCAGCAGAGATTTCACGGATAAGGAGGCGTCATCAGTTTTTCCCATACATCGACGATACCTAGGCAACCCGACAAATATTTACATACCTTTTTTTAATCATGTATGATTGACATCCATCTTCTACCGATAAATTGCTTTAGGGTTCCTCTTTATCTCTACCTATTGTGATTTATGTCTCCAAACCTGCTCTACAGGTAACAGGGAGAGACTTCAGCAGACATGAGGATAACGTAAGAGCTTATTATCCCTTCAGGGGCATTAAAACAAAACCCAATTATTCACTCATTTTGAATTTGATGTTGTAACACGTTCCTACAAGGTTGGGACAGGGTCATGTCTACCTCTGTGTTACATCACCTTTCCTTTAACAACACTCAGTAAGTCTTTGTGAACTGAGGATACTTCAACTGTTGAAGCCTTGGAGGTAAATTCTTTTACATTCTTGCTTGATAAAACCACTTCAGTTAATCAACAGTCCAGGGTCTCTATTGTGGTATTTTGTATTTTATTATGCTACACAAATTCTAGTGGGAGACAACTGTGGACTGCAGGCAGGCCAGTTTAGTACCTGAACTCTTTGACCCTGAAGCCTCGCTGTTGTAACTCGTGCAGACTGTGTCTCTGTGTTGTCTTGCTAAAATAATCAGGGTATCCCTGAAAAAAACGGGGCTCTGACGACAGCAGATGTTGCTCCCAAAGCTGTATGTACTGCACCTCTCAGCACTAATGAGGCCTTCACAGATGTGACAGTTAGCCATGGGCACCAACACACCCACAGACCATCACAGACACTGGCTTTGACCTTTGATCTGGGAACAGTCTGGATGGTCCTTTTCCTCTTTAGTCCGGAGGAAACCACCGCCATGATTTCCTAAAAAGATCTAAAGTGGAGACTCCTCAGACCACAGCAGACTTTCCCACACATTTGTGTGAATCTGGACTGCAGTTGTCTCCTCAGTTGTTTCTGCAGTTGTATGCTGAGAAATGTTGTTCTTAAACCGTTGGATTATTTGCTCACACAGTTTTAAACAAACGTGGCCCCGTCCTTGTGAAGGACTGAGCCTTTAGGGGATGCTCCTTTTATACTCAACCATGACCCTCACCTGTTTCTGATGAACCTGCTCACACGTGGAATGATCCAAAGTTCAACAATATTGTTTTTCATCTGTTAGCATTATTTTTTTACACTATATCATATGTTGTCAAATGCATAGAAAGAGAGAGAAAAGAAAAAATTGGACAACAATGTGATATCAACATATTGGTCCTCGGCAGATTGTCTCGCTCATTTTTTGTTTCAGCAGCGGCTGTTAGACAACTTGACTATAAGACATTCAGGGGCAAGATTGAGGAGTTTTATATTATGATTTGTGAGGTCTGAAATAGGTGCAAAAGGTTAAGTGACAGCCAAGCAGCTGGAGAAAAAAATTCCTTTTTGCACAATTCCCACCAAAAATAACCTGATAAATGACACATGACACATGTGACTGTCAAAAGTCAGCAGGATGAGGTTTTTGTCAGGTGACCATACTTGAAATTCCAGATTTAAAGTCGTTTTAGCAGGTTTGACCCTCTTTGCCCGAGACCTCCTCCTCAGAGCTGACAGATATAAAAACTGACTGTTAAGATATTATCAATTTTCTATGTGATTGCTTTGCTTGCTTTTATCGGTCTAGTGAAGGCACCAGAGGTAGTTCCAGTCTTTTCTGAGAAAATATGAGGGGAAACATGTATGACATAGAAATGAAAAAAGGTTTTGAGCACACAGACGCATGTTATGTCATCTGCAGGATTCATGTTCATGCAGGTTCACTAAGAGTGAAAGTATTTTCACATGATCAAAACGGCTTTTCATTTTCCCAGAGAGATCCCTTCATGCAGTCTCTGTGTGTGTTATAGGTGTGGATACTTGACGTGCAGCTGGAGCAGTAAATTTCAGATTGATGAATTTACTGAGCGTGTGTGAGTGTGTGTTAATCCAGGCTGTTCTGACATGTTCTTGCAACACAAATGTGAGTGTGTGTTAATCCAGGCTGTTCTGACATGTTCTTGCAGAACAAATTAGACCAACATGTTCCTAAATACTGTAGTACATCCAGTCCTGCTACAGAAGTTGTTGAGTAACTTCGATTATTAATTCACATTTTAATTCTGCAGCTAGACCTAAAAATACAATTACAGGAAATGACAGAATTTCATCAAAATTCCTAAAAACTTTTCACAAGGTAGCAAAATAAATCAGGCGAGGAAAAGTGGAAAGAAAAACATGAAGTCAGGCGTCTTAAATGAAAATAGAGACTGGTTTAATGTTAAGCACATAGAGATAAAAATTCCACCGTAACATTAGAAACTAAGTTTAATCTGCGATCTGAAGATCCTGCCATCTGACCTGCAGTCAATCAGGAGGATATATCTTCTCTGTGACCCAGATGTCAGTAACTGACTCTGTCACCCTGGGATCCTCCATAATGAATCCTTGTTAGTGAACCAGTTTATCTCCTGTCTGGGGAATGAAACGAACACCTGTCCCTCCTGCCACACGCTGCCTAAACACTGGCTGCTGCTGCTGCTGTGTTTTTTTTAACACCTCGGTTACCTGCTAACATGGCAGAAAAGTTTTGCTTGAAACATTGAAATATTTTTCTTCTGAAACTTTTTAAAGTAACGACGAGGAAAAAGTGAAATAAAAAACTTAAATAAACAATATCCATAACAGTTTCTGACTTCTAGGTAACACCGACAGTTCACGTCCACTTTACACGCATCTCTCTGGAAGGGGCTGTGGCTGTGCTCCGATAGCCATGTACTAATGTTTACACTGGCTCGGTCATGGCTGCAAGAAGATCGCTCGTACAACCCTACCAGTTTGAGCCAGAGTCTGACCCAGAGGGAGAGGCTCCGGAAGAAACTCTTAGCCGCGTTCAGACCAAACGCGGCGTGAAGCGACCTAGTCGACACATCCGATGTATTATTCAAAGCCGCCAGGAGGGTCACGCTTAGCCGGGACGTCCCATATTTGAGCCAAAAGAGGCGCGTCGCCGCACGGGTAAATGCTAAAGCTACATGCTGCTCCGGAGGGGGATTTTGTCCCCCGCCGCCGGAGTTGTCGGGGAAGAAGCGAGCGGCTAAAATACGGGAGGATCCGGTAAACCGGCGCGGATCCGGTGTGTTTATCAAAGCGTGGTGGCCGTGCTGAGGCACCGGGGGGAATTCAGGCTAAACAGTAAGTCAAAATAAAACGTTCATACTTACAGATGCCACGTTTGTAGTAGGATCACGGATAGTTGGTACGGATTCATTCTTTATCTTCAGACATCTAGCAAATCCAGCGTTGAACTGTCCCTCATTGATAAAATAGTCCGAAGTGAAATGGTGCGCACATACGTACAGATATGTTGGAAGTGCCGCGGGTACATTCCCATTATAAATAAAATCCACCCATTGAGTCCTCAAATCCTCCGACGAGGGAGTTTTCAAAAGAGTTTTGTGCTCGTTTGTGCAGCCAACAACAGAGCAAACGCTGCCTCTTTTTCAGATCGTACTTTCGCCATGGTTCTAACCAGAGCTACGTGAGCGGGCGGCCGGGAATAATGGCGCTGTTTAGATAATTTTTTGGGCAGGTCAGTGGGCGGCTCCATGGGCAGTACCATCAACCCGCCAGCACTGACATGACGTCATGTCCGTGGAGTTTTCAGAACGGCTCTGAGCACACAGTTCCTAAATACGGAGATAACTACAAAACGACTGGATGGATTTTTTTTCAAACTTGGGGGGACTGTAGCGGTTTTCTATCCCTGATATGCACCCCCCTCCCGTGAACAAAGTTAGCTCCTACTCGCAACAAATGAGGAGGCTAGCACATGTAAATCTGTATCAGGTGGTTCATGGGTGTGTGGGTGAGCTGATTGTGTATTGAGTGTAAAAACAGATTCAAAAAGTCCCACAGGAAAACTGGTGGCTGTTGAGGACTAAATCAATCTTGACTACTCTGACTGCACCAAACCTACAGACCACAGAGACACATGATTAAGAAACACTCACAACAACCCGCAACAGTCATCACACTGGAGACGAAAAAAGTGCTCACTGTGCTTCAATCAACAATACTGCTAGTCACATCATATTTCACCAAATGTTTGAAAGACTTTGTTTCAATGTCCCACGTGAGCTTTGCGTTGGTGTATCACACTGGGGTGGATGTTTCAGTCTAGTGCTGCATCACTGCCTTGAATGTATTCAGAGTGTGTCTGCACGGCACATGTCTGCTGTGTTGTTCATTTCATTCATAGTGATGCAGGGCGTGTATCTCTGGAGCGTTTAAGCTGAAACACCTGCGGTCAGTGCGATGGCTGTGATTGTATCAACACAATGAGTGACTGTGAGGTGGGTTTTACTGGACTTCAATAAGGGGATTTACCTTTTTTAGCACTTTTGTTTTTTTGTCGATTATCATATTGTTTAATATTGTTATTTATGCACCTCAAGGTGACTGTCCTAAACCAAAAACTAACAAGATTAAAAAAGTTGAAATTTTAGCTTTAAAAGTAGAAATACTGTTCTCACATTTCAAGTACAACCAACACAGTCGATAATCCTTTTCTGCTTGACTGCCTGTCAAACTGGGTCGACATTCCCAGAACTGCTCTTCTCTGGTTTTGTTCCTTTGTCCCACACAGACTTTTCACTGTTTCCATCGGTAACTCATCCTTCACTCCAGCAAACATCACATGAGGAGTTCCTCAGGGTTCAGTCTTAAGTCCACCCCTCTTCAGTCTCTAAATACTCCTATTAGAAAGAATCACACTGACTCAAAAGATCTCCTTCTAATTCTACACAGATGATACTCGGATCTACTTCCTCCTCAGTTCTCAAAACCTGATCAGCAAAACCTGATTGCAAAACTGGTTTCAAGAAATATAGGACTTGCTAGCGCCACGCTTCCTCTTGTTTAACCCTAACCCTCGCCCCTACTCGTATCTTAGAGCTTCTCAGCCTTTACAGCACGACTGGACCCTTCAGATCCTTCCAGCACTCACTCAGATCCTTTCTCTGTAGCAGCTCCTGTTCTCTGGTATAATCTGTCAGAGGTCATTAGACTTTAAGAAAAAACCTCAATACAGTGGAATATTAGGGCAAAATTAGCACGCACAGAGCCGCTTAACAACACATCTCCTTCGGGAGCATCATTCCATGTAATGTGTCTGTGCTTACTGATTTTGAAAATCAATTCCTGAAAAAGTTGGGTAAAAATGAGCAGCAGCACAGAAACAGCTCACAGAGGGATTTAAACCTTGAGTTTTATCACTTTTCTAACAGGACACACTGTAAGTATGTAAACTGTGAGGATTGACCTGCTCTGTAGCTACATGAGGCAGATCAGACAGAGACAGATCCTCAGCTGGTTGTTGTCAGTTGTCAGATCTTGAGGACTGAGCATGAGCTGTTTGAGGAGTTCAGACAGAAGTTAAGAAACAGAAGAATAAAAAGCAGAAGCAGGAGGGAAATGTGAAGACTGCGGGGTAAAAACAGAACTGAGCGGAGAGGAGGAAAAGACTAAAAAGCTGTTTTACATCAGTGCACATGAAAACAAAGCAGCTCCTCTGTGGCACATCATCCTGTGAAGATGACTCAGTCCGACCACTTCCTGTCTGAGCTGCTGGAGACGGTCTACAGAGAGGAGGTTTGACACCCAGGGACACGGATGAAGGCTGGAGGATTTTTCCACTGACTGTGAACATCACAGAGGCAGACAGCAGAGCCAAACGGACAAGAGAAAAACAAATATTTCTCCTGTTTTAACGTCACTTTTCACAGGTTCAACTCAGGACTAAGAAACATTTCCATGAGCTACTGAGACAGGTTCTTACTTTTCGCCAGCATAAGACTGAATTTCTCTTTTCCTGTTGGTGAACAAAGGTCAACTAGTCTTCAAATGGCTTAGATAATGCAGGAGTTGATGGTTGAAAACATGAATAAAGAGTCAGAAAAGTGACATCATACAAATAACAGGTAATACCTGCATCAGGAATGTTCGAGTGGATGTAGAGTTCAGTTGAAATAAGATAACCTCTCAGGATAATGATCTAATTTAAAAAGAAAAAGAAACTTGACACTCAAAGATTTTACTTTGTGTCCAACAAACTTCTGGGCATTTCTCTTTCATAGAATGATTGGACCTTATACGATGTTTCTGGAGCAGCAACATGATTTCTGATGACAGATTTTTAAAAAAAAAATGAGCCTTTTATTTCGTAAACTTGAATGAATCTGTAAACTTCACAGTGTTTCTGCCAACGTCACCATGCAGCAGTAGATGACTGAGCTCATCCTTTAAACTTTGTGATATGAATGAAATGCATTTAGGTTTTCCAGATGCTGACTCAGGATCAGCTGATAAACTGAGTATTAAAAAGTGGGGTGTGGCGCCCTCTGTAGGACTGAAGCAGAGCGTCTGTGATGAGCAGGAATCAGTCTATTTATGACCATTCAACACATTTCCAGTGTTTCATTTTTTTGGTTTGTTTTGAGAGTCATATGGAGAAGTCTTTTAGGGAAGCACCTGTTTGTCTGCATGTTGATGATATACTATATCATATATACTATACATGATGTATAAGATGATATTTTATGTGCACAGAGGTTTTTCTAAATTTGGTTGAAATGCTAAATGATCAGATTTCACATAAAAACTAGAAAATAGCAGACATTGAAAAAAACACACAGCCACAGCCGGCCCATTAGTCCAATGATGCTAACTCAGAGTGTTTCTGTAACATTTGATAGTAGTGAAGTCAGGAGGTTTAAGATGTTTTTGTTGTTTCTGATAAACATATTTAATCAACTAAATATAATCCTAAGTGTATGACTATGAAAGAAGATTCGGGCCACATGAAGAGAAAAAAAGTAAATAAAGAAAGGAGATTAATGTCAAAATTTCAAGATTAATAAAATCTAAATTTTGTCAATTAAGTAGAAATTTTGACATTAGAAACTGAAATTTCAGGATTAAAGTTGAAATTTTGAGATTGCAAAATGTCAAAATTTCGACATTAAAAAATTGAAGCTTTGACATTAAAGTCAAAATTTCAACTTTAATTTCAATAATTTCAATTTTTTAAACTTGAAATTTTGACTTTCACGACAAAATTTCCATTTTTTTCATTTCAACTTTTTTAAATTGTGATTTTAATCTTGAAATTTTATCTTTAATCTCAAAATAGAAATGAGAGAAATCTCCCTCCTGTAATTATTCTTTTCTCTTCTTGCGGCCCTAATCCCCTTTCCTAGTATGACGCACTGACTGAGAAAGAAAAGTTCTATTATAGGAGCACTGCAGGCTCTTATGTTGCATCAAACTGTGGCAAAACCACCTGCCACTAGGTCAGCGGCTACAGCTGGAGCTAGCCCTGCAAACTTTAGCTACTTTGGCAAAGTTTACCAGTTGAAAAATTAGGTGTGTTACATTGATTTTGTTCAATTTTGACTGTTTTTTGAGCACTTTCTGTCCTTTAAGTGAGTCTATTAGTTTTATTTCAAATTTCTGTTTAAATTAGAAGACATTTGATCACTTTACTCCCTACAACAAAATATGAACCATGCAACAAGCTTCCACTTGAAAAGTTAAAAAAGCTTTTCGTCTCTTTGGCCAATAAAGAAAACCCACCCAGCAGTCACTTTTTTACATCCAGAGAACATTTTAATTATCTTTTTAAAAACAAAAACACATCTGACTGTTTTTAAAGCAGTGACGACATTTGAGTCTTTTAGAGCTCGGCTTCCTGTTCGGGTCTGAGAGCATCACAGGACAAGAGAGAGAGAGAGACAAACAGCTGATCGTCACAGAGAAACACTCATTCCCTTACAAAGACTCTTTCCCTTGACATCTTCCATTTGTTCACCAGAAGCTTTGTGTTCATATCCTAACTTCATTATTTAGAGTGAAACTTTGTGTAACGTACAGTGAAAGACAGAAGGCCTGAACCTCTGCAGGAGAAAAGCGTAAACATGGAGGTATATAAAATACTTTACAAATACAGAGTGGCATTTATGGATGAACAAGAAAATATAAATACAGTGTGTTGTTCTTTTCGTGTGTTTCCCTCTGACAAGTAGCTCCAACAGACTTATGAAAGGCTCTCAAAACCGACAGGACAACATTTTAGGATGAGAATTCGTGGCATTTCCCAGTTTTTGGCTGGCTTGTTTTCAATAAGTTTGTTTTCTGTGAAGCATTGTGTGTGGAAAAAATCCCTGACTGTCTATCCTGACTAAACTGAACCTCCAGAAAAAACAGACTTCTGAAGGATGGAAAGGAGGAAAGGAAAAACTGTGTGGGTACACGCAAGGAAAGAAAATACAAATAAGGAAGACAAGAAGGACAGCAACAGACTTAATGTCAGATTTTAAACCCCTCCTGGTAGGATAGAGTAGACAGAAGGAGGAGGGGAACAGGCTGCATGATTACAGGAGGAGAGGGGGAAAGAAAAAAAGAGACAAACTCGGAGAAAAGGGGAGAGGGCACTAGGGGGGAGAAGAGGTCAGAGAAAAGGACTTTGGATGAGAGGAAACAGGAGTCTGTCTCTTCGTCTCACAGCCCGGTGTCATTATACGTTGGTGTGGCCACCTTCAGGATGCTCTGAGCGTTCTCCTCCACCAGAGGGCGCCACTTCACCTCTCCTGTCAGCAGCAGGTCCTCCCCGTCCAGAGCGTCGATGTACTGCATCTGAACAGGACAAGCATGTTTACAGTTAATGTCTCAGCTGACGGGCAGGTGCAGAGAAGAAACAGCAGCAGAGAGAGTGGATTGACGACAGCCTCAAACACACCCTCCTTCTCTGTGTAACTCATCCCTTTATTAGTCAGGATTTAGTCCATTTCAAACCATTCCAGTAAAAAAAAAAAAGTCTTATTTAATAACAAAAAGCATCCTGACAAAGCCTCCAGAGACCATTTTGGATCAAAGAAGAAGTAAACGTAGGAGAGGCACGACACAGAGACTTGACTGGATGACAGGGAGGGAAAGTCTGTAAGTGAAACAAAACACTCCGACACTTCTTGGATGATCTCTCAGAGTTTTTTGGCTCATGCTATTACAATTATTAAAAACAATTACTTTTGAGTCGACCCTTGACACAACTTCAAACCTCTTGAAAACTTAGAAAAACTCCTCATTCTTTGAAAATCACTTGAAGTGGAAAAACTGAGTAGTCTACTTCTTTCTCCACCAAAGCGTTTGTGTCAGGATTATCGACATTTCTAAAAACAGTCATATGTACCACAACTAAGAGAGAGCACGCATCAGTTCTTCACTCCACTTGAAGACCTTTGGCTTTATTCTGATGATAATTACCTCCGCCAAGGAGGTTATGTTTTCGGTAGTGTTTGTTTGTTTGTTTGCCTTCTGGATCCAGGAATTTTTTGAAGGATTCTTTGTCATTGTGAGATTGAGCAAATTTTTGATTTTTTGCATTTAACTCTATAAAAATGGCCAGAATCTTTGGTAAAAAATTACACAAAAGGATCCAAATTTTTTATGAGGTGTCAAAGGTTGATCCTGATCCAGACAAAGTTCCATATACTGTGATCCAGAACACACAAAATAAGGGTGTTGTTGGAATTTTCAATGCTGAAAGATAACAAATGGGCGGCACAGTGGTGTAGTGGTTAGCACTGTTGCCTCACAGCAAGAAGGTCCTGGGTTTGAATCCCGGTCAGGGCATTTCTTGTTTTAGGAACATTATGAACAGTGGACATACCAGTTTAAACACAAATAAAAGTTAATAAAAGACACGTAACAGTGAAAGTTTTGGTGTGAATCACAATATAAGGGGGGACATGAGCTGCTTGGCAGAGGTCTGCGCTCTCCGAGTGCTTTTCTAGTTTCTGATAATACTAGTGGGGGCTTCACGGCAGGTGCCACAACATTGTTCAGTCTCCGGTTTCACTCTTTACTATCACAGGAGGCAAAAAGTGAAACCAGATCTGAAATCTACGATGGAGAACTAGGGCCAACTACTGAGAATAAAGTCATTACTAACGAGAATAAAGTTGTACTGAAGTACTTACAAGGATAAAGTCAGAATTAAGTCCTTGTACTCAAACCTTTTGTTAAAGATGACAGTGGTTGAAATGAGAGTCATGAAGCATTTCGTAAAAATGGCCCTAACTATAGGTTTCTCAAACAAAGAGGTACTTAATGTTTTGGCACATCAGCACCACATTATCATAAGTATCATAATGATTTTATAACACTAATACTCTGTGGTAGAGATCAGAATCATCACCAGAGACAATAGAAAGCACAAAAATGAAGCACTCTGTTTCAGTCTTTGGTGGTTTCTGCTAAAAAACTACATGTATCAACATCAGTGTCAAAAGCACAGTTTGCGTGTCTGTGTGAGTCTGTGTGTCTGTGTGTGTTCAGAGCATGTTTTCTATAGCCAGTCACAGCAGCTTGAAGAGCTGTATGATGATGGCGCAACAACAAATAACCAGACAAACTTGTTTTCTTTATGAGTTTGTGTGTTTTAGCAAAGAGGCGCACACACACACACACACACACACACACACACACACACACACACACACACACACACACACACACACACACACACACACACACACACACACACACACACAGTGTGTCATTTGTTGGTTTTCTGAGGTAGGACGCGCACACACACAGTTAGGCAGCAGGGACACTTTACTGGCTGATTGAGTTGGACACTGCTTCCATGACCTTTGACACACCTGCATCTGGAAGTGTGTGTGTGTACTAGTGTGTGTGTGTGTGTGTGTTTTGCCGTAAGTTGGCTCATGTAAAGCTGGAAAAAGGTGATATAGAAGAGGTGGACGTGTTGAAGTAACATGAATATTAAAGGTGGAGGCAGCGGCTTGATGTAAACAGAGTCACTAACAGAGCGGCTGCAGAGAGCGGATGAAAGGAAGTTAAGTTTAAAGGAGAGAGGGGGTCCAGGACCACATGGCCCCAGCAGCAGATGGAGGCCTGCAGGTGTTTCTGAAAGCAGGAGAGTGTTTTCAATCTCACAGAAGGAAAGAAAATATACAGAGAGGAGAGAGAGGAGGAGGTGAGCAGGAGGTAAGGAAAAAGGGAAAGTACTCAGAGAGGGTGGGGGACCCAGAAAATGAGAAGAGAGGTGGGTTATAGCGGTCGGTGTGTTCTCAGGATACTGATAATGACTACAGGGTCACCACACTAAAAGAAGGCCAGAAGAAGAAGTCTGACTTCAACTTTTTATGAGTACCAACACAGTCATGAAAATATTTACTATAAATTTAAAGCTACAATGAGGAACTTCTGGAGTGTGCCATTTTTTGGATGTACAAAATCTCATTCTGCAGTCTTTTAAAGGTCAAGTGTGTCATTTATGGTGAATATTTATGTGGGAATTGTAATAACGTCTGTTTCCTCAGCTGCTGGGCTAAAACCTGACACTTGCACTGGTTTCAACATTAGAAATGACACAAAAATTGTCACTCCAGTGGCTGATTGTGTTTTTTTTGTGTGTATCATAAAAAGTCATTCATTTGAACTTATTAAAGTTTCTCAACACAACTAAAGTTCTCTTTTTTTCTGAGGGAAACAGAGCACAAAGGATGATGGGGCACATGGGACACTGGTCTTTGTAGTTCATTTTTTGCTCCGTTCTGATTCGCTGGGGCTGAAACAAAACAAGACCTTTTGCGAGGGGGGGTTTATCACTTCACATCAACACTGATCCACGACAATATCCAGACGTTAGAGGTTTCATGATATTGATGATACAACCACATTACTAATGTTACAATATTTTGTTGTAGTATTTATTCAATAACAGAGCAGTATTTCTTGGGAAGTATTTTCTTGGGGCTCTGAAACAAAGTTTAAAATGCTGCTTATTTAGTGTTTTTTAAATTTTAAATCCATTTCAAGAGAAAGAATAGCGGCAGAGGATGTAATTGATGTGTGATGTAGCGAAAGTAGAAAAGTAAAACTGTAGGATTTTTGCAAAGACTACATGGTTGTAATAAAGCTTTTGAAATCTAAAAGACCACAGATATGCACAAAGATAATAAATGAGCAATCACACCGACCTGTTTGCGCACATATTCCACCATGAGCTCCAGCTGTTTGGGGTCTTCACACTCGCGGTTAAACAGATTTCTCCACAGAGCTGCTGCCAGCACACAGTCATCAGACAGGATTCCCTGCGACACAGACGTGAACTTTCAGCATTTTTTACAAATGAAGCAGATTTTGGTTATCAGACTGAATCACTGTGTATCAGGCTGACTGCAATACTTGTATAAAATAACTACAACTCTTATCAAGTTTTATGTCTCTACCTTTTGGTCAAGAGACAGTTTTCATTCACAGAGTAACTCCTGATGATGCCTCTATACGACTATTTCACAGTGTCTCTCACCTCATCATATCCAAATATAGCAGCGTAGAAGGTCTCCGTCATTGCCTTCGTTGCTTCCTTCCTATGGATGGCATCAATCTGGAACACAGACAGAAGACAATCAATGGTTTCAATGCAGTGTTTGATCATTCACATTGAAGTGTGATCAGTGTGTAGTCAGTGCAGCTCCATGAAGCTGTACTTAATGCAAACATCGGCGTGCCAACGTCCCGCACTCCTTCAAGCTGCAGGATTCAGTTACAAACCTTAAAAGTAGCTGTAGTTGTCCTGCTGCCCATATCTTTGAGTCTGATTCCAACTCTAAGTCTTTGACACAAACTAGGGAGGAGATTTTCCTGCTTTGCTGTACCAAATCAAATTGCATCATACGACAGCAGTTCTGAATAATTAGCACGTCTTAAAATAACAGCAATTTGTAACTAACAGGCTCGGTGAGGAAACAGGTTGTATGAGGACATTTAAAAGCTGAAGGCAGAACATATACAAGCTGACAAGCTCTTAATCTATGACAGTAGAATTTTTACATCGTTTCTGTACTGTTGGTTTTCTTTCCCACAGAGCCAGAATCCAAATCCAATCAAAATATCACTGACTTTTTGTTAAGTGAACCTGGATGAAGAAAATTTCAGTATGTATCCTTTTAAAAACATGTCGTCCCTGCAGGACTGTAACAATACATAATCAAGATGTAAAACAGGATCAATGTTAACAATGTTCACATCTACCTAGGGCTGGGTGATATGGCCTCAAATTAATATCATGGTACATTGAGCAGGTCACCTCCATCACGATAAATGGACGATAAATACTCCACAAGCTGCTCACCCCCTCCCACATTAACTTCGTCTACTCCAGCCGCTCCAACTTTTGAACCGTCCTCCATCTCCTCACCTGTCTTTCCCTCTTTGTTACTGACTGGATGGGTTGGAGTCACATTTCTAACGTAGGACAGCGAGACAGCAAGGGACATGAGACCATAGCCTACACACATCCAAAACCAACTTTTGTTTATTTATTTTTTTGACACCTGGACACTTTTTTGGACACGGGCAAAATGACGTTGGTTACTGCTGAAATTTCGGTATTGGTAAACTTTTGGTTTATCGCCCAGCCCTACATCTACCTTTTGCATACATAGTTTTCCATTTTAAGCTCATGACCACCGACAAAGAGTGCAGAGGGGGCTGACTGGAATCGCCAAGGTTGGAACAATACATGAATTGTCTAGACCATGTTTTATCGAAATACATCTACGTTGGGTGAGATATATGACAATACAAAAAAATGCTGAACTCTTATTGGTAGCACAGCTAAAAGTAGAGAATCTGCAAGCTGTAAATATCCATCCTCTGGAAGACACAACACTTTGAATTTAATTTGTACCTCTGAATCTTGTGGTGGGAAGTCAGTTTTTGAGATCAGGATCAGGAACTAGAATTAATATCCTTACCTGACCTTTTTCATGGCAGATTCATCAAGTGTGGCACATTTCATTGTTCACAAAAGATTTATCTTTTTTTTGTCCTTTGTTATGCTTTCTCCCCTACCTCTCTACCCCCCTGATTTTTTATTTTTATTTGTTTGTTTCTTTTGTTTTCTTCATTGTCCAATTTTGTCTTGGTAACCCTAATTATATGTATAGAATTGTATAAATCAACACCACAACTTACCCTACACATATTTCTCTGTTCACGTTTATTTGTTTGGACGCACTTATTGGTGAGTAACGTTTGAAAGGGACAAAAAAGCTAATTTTTTTGTTTGTCATAAAACACTATTTTGACACTTACAGGAAAGATCAGCAAAGTTAAAAGACTTGCATCTCAAAACTGACACAGACCAAAAGTTCCCCACTACAGCTTTAACCTTTGCGATCAGTCCCTGCGTTATTGTAAAGAAACCTGAGCTGTGGGGGGAAATTCAACCACCTAACGCTGCAGAAAAGCAGGATTTAGTGAATCCTCTGTGAGATGTGGTGATAGCTCATGTGGTTCGACAAAGGAAATTGTTGCTGTGGTGAAGTTTTGGCTGGTTTCAGCTGGTTGTCGCAGTAATTATGAACACGGGGAAAATGACCGATGTTTTTACTGCTTCTTACGATAATTAGCATGAAACCCAAGACTAGCTCCAATCAATGCTCCTGCTTGTGTGTGTTGGAAAAAAATAGATGTGCTGCTGTGAAGCTAATTTCACAGCATTGTGTATAACACTTCTACTGGCTTCTGACATAAAGATATTGCCTTTAATTCAAACATGAAACAAACAGTTACCTGATCTTTATGTTTCAGCCTCTTAAGTACAAGAACACCGGCTGTGAAACTCACATCACACTCATGTAGACACAAAAAAAGCATCCAGTCTCCTCACAAAGAAGGTCAGTGTTCATCTCTTTGCTGAGTCACTTGTCCTTTAAGAAAGGTCACGACTGAGGCTCCTTTTCTGATCTAATTACTCTCCTTTTCCTCCCTCTTAATAACTTTTTTCCTTTTTTATACCTCTGCACTTTTTCCATAATTTTAATGTTTTGGGAAAATATCTATATCTTTGTCGTATCTTTCTACTGGTTGTTGAAGGTGATCAATGATATTAATTGTATTTTGCAGTTTGAAAAATGGTTACCATGAGCTGCAGCCTGGTGTTTGGATTAAATTTCACACTGAATTGTGACTTTTTTTTTTGTTGGGGGTCACAATGATGAAGTTTTTTTAATTTGCACTCACATGTGAAAACTTGTGCCAGCACACAGGGATAAACGCAAGTACACATGCTGACAAAAGTTCACATGTGCAGCTGTAAAAACACCCACTGCACGTACACCCCCACACATGTACCCCCTTGCACTGCAACCAATTCATGCAGACACACACACACACACACACACACCAGGAGTGACCTCACAAACCACTCTGTAATTCCTCATCTCTGACCTCTTTCTGTCACACAAAACAAAGTGAGCAAAACTAAAGACCTCATATATGAACGGCCCTCTGAACCCTGGCCGTGGTTCAACCATCCTACTCGGTTAACATCATGAATTAGTCAGAGACAACCTTTTATTTTTTAACCAGCTGCTACTGAGCTTATTTATTAAGAGCGCACTGAGTGACTTGGATTAAAGTGCTTTTCCCATACAGACAGGGAGAAATCCTAACCTGAGACTAAAGTGTCTGACTCACCTCAAACTACAGTTACAGTTTCATCATTATAACTGATGACTACAGATTAAGTAGGAGTCCTTATTCCTCCTGATCTCAGACGTGGCCAGTCACAAGTCATGAGTCTGACAGCAGAAAATCAAAGTGGTTGAAATCTTAATGACACCTCTTACTCTCGACTTGAATCTATGTAATTAGGGATGGGAATTGATAAGATTTTTATCAATATTGATGCCATTCCATTTGATTCAATTCCTTAACGATTCCCTTATCAATGCCTTTCTTTGATTTAAAAAAAAAAAAAAAAGGTAGACTCAAATTTTTAAGAGTCTCTGATAACAGAAAAAGATGTATACCACCTTCAGGGAGAGTCTAAAAATAATCAAACAAAAATGCTATTTGTACAGCATATCTGGCCATGCATTGTGCTTATGTCTAAACAGGACGTACGTTAGGGTGACCATATCGTGAATCCCCAAATAGAGGACACTACTACGCTGGGCAGACTTGTGTGTGAAATTTTGAGGTTTTTTTGAGTGTTTTTTATGTGCTTCTAACTCAGTTAAACGCATATTCTGAATTCCCAAAGACAGTGCATGCGTGTGTCGTGTCACCGGCTTTGCTTAGAAGTGAGCGGAGGGGCAGAGCTGCAGAGAGCACTGATGCGCTGCACTGTTTAATAATGAATGAATACACGTTCCCGACATTTGAAGGATTTTATAAACTTCCCCCGGACAGCCCCCCAAAAAAGGACATGTCTCGGCAACAGAGGACGTATGGTAACCCTGACATACGTACCTTGCCGTGCTGAGATGGAGCAGCAGCTGACAACTGGCGGAGAGCATCGAATATATGTGACTCCTTATATTTGATGCCGTGCCCTGTTGACAAATGTTTAAGCATGTTGCTGGTGTTTCCACCTTTGCATGTTATTACTGCTCAACAAACGTTGCACTGTTGTCGTCTTTCTTCGTAAAATTAAGCCACGCTTTAGATCATTTCTGCCTACTTTTTGTACCGTCCGCCATGTTTTTTTCCTCTGTCTCTGTTCCCGTTCGCGTAGACTGGCACTCGCAAGACCGTTTTTCAAGGCACCCGGATGAAAGGAATCATTAAGGGAATCGTTAAGATGAAATATAAATGTTGTCGATGGATTGAAACATTTGGAATCGGTTCTCAACAAGAACTGGTACTCGATTCCCATCCCTATATGTAATAGTTAAGGACTAATTATACTGATACAGTCATAAGGTCATAAGATATGACTGGATGTTATATCAAAATCAATTTCACTCCTGCTTATTTTTTAAAAGTGTCTGACTCTGAAGCTCATTACTGTGATATCAAGTTCATTTCTCTGAATAAGCCGCTATTAACAATCAAAGTACCTAACTCTGGTCAGCTACGTCCTTTTTTTGTTTGTATTTCATTCACAGTCACTGGAGTAAAGCCACTTTGAAGTCACAGTCAAATATTACCAACACACAAGTAGCTAGTGTGATTAACTCTGAACTTTGAGCTGATTCCAGTTTAATTTGCGTAAGAGAAAGTCTTTCTGAGGGTTACATGTGAGCAGAGCCAAAGTTTGAGTCTGCGATGCCAATGAACAACACTCCCTGGAGCTGCTCTGCTGAGAAAGAATAGAGGAACAGCTTTGTGGACACGGCGACCACAGCCAGCCTCGCTCTCCGGGGATTTAGCAAAACTCCCCGACTGAGAGCTGTTGGCACAATTATGCTGATGTCAAACTTTAAATAAACACAACCTGCATCCTATGTAGCATGCCATGTCACGGATAAAACTTAATGCACTGTTGCATCAGTCCAAAGCGGAAATGTTTCTGAAATTATGAATATTTATTTAACAAACTGGCTTTAAGTTACTGCTGGGAAAGCACCTATCTAGAGGCTGCTTTTCTCAGGAGAAATCTGTGCTGCTGGTGTTCATGTGTTCAGAGCTCTTCAAGTTTTCTCTTCTTGAGCAAATCTCAACAAAGGATCACTGCTGGGTCATGTTCAGCCAGGTTTGAGAGGCCTGTGTGTGCAAAAATGCCAAAAAAAATGGGATAGTCCTCACTAAAATTAATTACTGATTGTGATCTCAGTTAGAATTGGCCATAAGCGCAAGGATACACAACACATACTTTGTTGCATTTCCTACATCAATCAGAAACCAAGTGCAAAAACTGCAAGTGTCCTTTTGAGTGCTGCCACCACTACTGTTATAATGCAGGTTTTGGCAGCAGAAATGACCACGATGGGTCTTTGTGCAGCTTCATCAAACCACTTCCGATACCAACGGCTGACTTCATTGATACTAGGGCTGGGCGATTAACCACAAATTTAATGATACCGAAATTGAGTATTTTGCCCATGCCAATATATTTGGTGTAAAAAAAAAAAAAGTACTTGGTTTTGAGTGAATGTAGGTAGGCTATGGTCTCATGTCCCTTAAAGGCGCTGTCCTACATTGGAGACGTGACTCCACCCCATCCAGACAGGTAAGAAAATGGGGGATGGTTCAAAAGTTGTAATTTGGAAGGGGATGAGCAGCTTCTGGAGTAGTTATCGTCCATTTATCGTTATCGAGGTGACCTGCTCATTATATTGTGATATTGATTTGAGGCCATATCGCCCAGCCCTATTTGATACTACAACCCAGGGCTGGGTGATATGAGCTAACTATCTAAAGTTTTTTTTAACCCTGATTTACACTTTTAAAACAGGTGAGAAACATTAGTCATGTCTTTGGGTTGTCCAGTTTTAACCAAATGTTCAAGAATGTAAATGTGGCTAAAAAAAAAAAAAAGATGATCTTTAATTTTTTAACAGGTATCTTAAAAAAGCTTTTTATTTCACTCTAATGCTCTAAAAATTTAAGTTAGTTTTGTTCTGTTTCTCATCTCAACAGGATTGTAAACAGTTCTGGTATAAAAAGTTCCAGTTTGGTTTCCATTATTTTATTTGAGCAGCTTCATGTAACACACGTGAAGAGCATAACAAAAAAAAAAAGGCCTAAATCAACCACAGGAACCCATCATCTAACTATAATTTTGCTTTTTAGTGAACTTTGAGGCATATCTGCATATGTTGGCAAACAAAGATGTTGAACCTAAACACCATTTCTATTCTCATGTCTCAAGCAGTTGACAAAGCGTCAACAAGGAGCAGCTGAAGGTTTAAAAAAAAATTCTCTGCTTTGATATCTGATCCTGGTTATCCAGGAACACACTGCCTTACACCAACTGCATCCTGTAGTCCTTACAGTCAGCTTTAAGACGCTGCAGAGACAAAACATGTAATATACCTGACTTCACCCAGCTGAACAGAACCTGTGTTGTTTTCTCACTTTCAACAAACTTGGAAGAGCAACAGTCAAGGCAACCAAACAACTTCAGGGAGCAGGACTCATGAAGAGGGTCACTTCTGTTCCTGCGACACTGCACACACACACACACACACATGTATACAGACATAGACTGTATCGGGCTGAGGGTGCTATATTTAGGAGGTACTGACCCTGTATGTTATCATAGGCATGCTGTGCATTAAACTCGACATGCAGTGATTTGCACGTACAGTATGTGGTCATGGTGGGAATGTAGTCCTGTGATCTTATTGGCTTATGACCTGGCAGTAAACACGAGGTTCTGCGGGGACAGACAAATTAAGACCCACTGACACACACACACACACACACACACACACACAAACAAAACTTACCCCCAAGATTTTGCTCCTCTGCTCTACATCCTCCCACATGGAGTGCACAATGTAACGGCACATGTACTTTCCTGCTCTGCCCTCCTGACGCATCCGAACCAAACACATCCTGATCAAGGAAGGGTTAAAAGGCGATAAGGGGGTTAAAAAAACTGACAGAGAGCAAGGACTTAATAGAGGTTTTTGTGTTTTTTGGTTCGTGTGTAACTCACCATACGTGCAGCTGGGCTACCAAAAACCAGGAGTTGAGTGTGTCGGGGAGGGAGCACTCTGAAACAAACACAGTGTACATGTTTACTCATCATATGACATCAAAATGCACATATTTAAGGTTTAGACTGTTGTGCTTTCAAAAACAGAACTCTACCTTTCCTCTGCTGTGGGAAACTCATTCCTCTTTTTGTCACATCACTGCTTTGAACGCTGCTGGCTCAGATTTGTGCTTTTGTGCGCGTGGGCAAGTCATATTAATGAGCATTTCTGCTCAGTGAGCCTCAGTGTGCCAGGCCGTAAAGTGTCAAATAAATGTGTCAGGCAGGTGGTGACAGTGTCCCCCAACGCCAATCAACTCCATTTGGACTGGTGTGACGACCAGCGCCTGAATGTCCAGTGTTTGGATCAGGTCTAGCGCTGAAGTTCGTGTGTGCTGTCAGAAAATTAAAACGATTTTCTCTTCCACATTTGAAGCCTTCAGTAGATTTCCAAAGTTAATTTTAAACTCATAAATACAGATACTGAATGATACCAAGCTCCTATAGAGTTTGTTGGCATCGAGCGAAAGGTCATTGCGAAATACTGGCTTCAGAAAAGCTGCCCTTCTGCTGCCCTCTTTATTAATACTGTTTAACAGCTTTGACAGCAAATTACTTACACCCTATGGAAGGAAAAGTGTGATTGTTTAGCCAGTGAAAAAGACCTTTCATGACTAGATATGCTTGAGTATACATCTGACTTTATGTACTGATCACTCTATAGCTTCATGTCTATTTTTATCAGTCTACAATGAACTAACTGTTTCTCAAAGTGGATCCAAGAAAGATGAAAAATAAAAAAAACTTGCCTCAATTTAAACCCACCTCTTATAAAACATCATATAAGACCCGTTAATGCATTCCTAAGCCTTTAGAACAATCCTTCATATCAGTGATTAGAAGCATTCATAACAACTGACATTATGAAGGAATGGTTTCTAATGCATTATACCTCAATGAAAAACTAACCACAGTGGCTTTGAATTCAGAGTTTACAACTTTATCGAGTTATGGACAAAAATCAGAGAACAGTGTCAGTGTCCTCAAGTGTTAGCAAGTTTTCATTTCTATTATTCTCAAATGGAAATACTTGTGATTAATACTTATAACCTGCAATAACATGACTAAGTATTTTAAGTGAGATAAAGAATTAAAAGAAAAATATGAAAGATGATATTACAGAATTTGTGGTGATGACTGGATAAAGAAAGTTTTTAACTTCCCAATAACTTTGTATGTTTGTCATAGAGCTTTAACCATATCCAAAGGCAAATCTGAACTTATTAAAACAACACATTTTTCTGAACATGATAAATTTGGGCTGTCACAATACACACTGGTATTCATGGTAATTGTCGTTATCATAATATGAAATATTGATATCATGCTGAAAATAAGCATATGGCAGCATTGTAATATCTGGGTACAAAGCGATCTAAATCTTATCCCTATGGGGCAGTGTGTTCACTGCATGTAACGCTTCATAAACGCTGCTCTATGCTGCTATTGATCCTTGTAATTACTTCTAAGAAATGCATTTAACTCAATGAATGTAAAGAGGCATTGTGAAAGGTGGGTTTATAGAAACAGCAACTGGTAACCATAAGCTGAGCTTTCCCCGGAATATTTAAAGAATTAAAACATGTCTCCAAATTTAAGGCCTGTCGGTAAAGTTAACCGTGGATGATTCTTCTTCTTTCCACGTTAAAATAATTTCTGCAAGTCATACAATTTGCTTTTCATATGCCAAGTGTTTGGCAGATTTATAGTGAGGTGTGTTAGCCTTTGCAGCAGTGGAGCAGCTCTGCACTTACTTTCAAAGAAATCGTCATAATTGATTCTCTCTACACAGCATGTGTACATCCGCAAGGCAGCGATCTTGATTTTCTGTCAACACATGAAAAGGGAACAAATTCAGTTACATAATCATACATATACACACATGGCAACAAATAGACTTTATTTGTTTTAGGATGAAAAGTGTTAGAATTTACAAAACAAGTGGATCTGGGATAGAAAAAAAAAACTGTCTTTAGTTAGGGTGCCAGATTTAAATGGAAAAGCTTGTCCTGATAAGATGAAGATTCGATTACTGATTTCAACCGGCATATTTTTTGCACCTGAAGCCTCTAAACCCTATGAGAGTATGTGATTTGGGATTCAGAGGATAAAATGCAGCTTTAATTACTGCCAATAAGTGTGGTGTTGGCAGGCTGACACAAACAGGCTACGCAAATTTGACTGCAACAACTCCATGAAAGAAATCAAAACTACAGACGTCAACACAGCCTCTGAGCAAACAGGACATGAGTTCAGAGACGTGTGAGCTCTGCTGCCAAACTCTGCCGGGCCAGCATGTCGCCAAACACGGCAAGACACAAGGACACACATTCCTGTGCACACACACCACCACCTCTCTGAAAACCGTCAACATATCCTAACCTCTCTGCAGCTGTAAATGTTGATGCTTCACTGGTGTGTGAATTCTTGGAAAACACACTCACTGCAAGGGTGTGTGATGCAAATAACAGTCACAACCCCGAACAATATTAACTGCCTTTTTATGACCTGATTCAGAGTTTGGCTTTCTGCAGATGAACCGTCCTGCTCACAGTCTAACAGGCATCCAAATATCTTTATTGATTTATGGACTTGTTAGCCATCAACACACTGTAAAAATGTAGTAAATGATGCAGCACAAAGAACATGTTTTTCCATCAGAATAATGTTCTCCATTATCATCAAAGACCCGCCAAAGTCTTTGCCTTCATCCTGGATTTTAATAGTTCACTGTGTCAGGGTCGTACGACTGTGAAGCCAGCAGATAATGCAAAATGATTAAAACAAACAAAAAAAACTCTACACCAACCACATTACATCCCTGACGATATGACAGATGATGTTTGGCTATGACTGACAGGAAAAGGCAGCAGTGCAATATATCAAACTTTGATATTTTATACTGGGGTAAAACAAGAAGTTAATAGGTCATTTGCTCTGATCTGTATCAAACAAACACGTTAACAAATATTTGGTAAAAGGGTAAGACCAATTATCAGACACAGCCGACTGTCTAGGCTAATATTTGGCAAACGGCTGATTATTTTTATTGGCCTTTTATTTTATTTTTGCCAATGAAATAAAAAAATAAAATCTGTCTTTTCTACTGGGTCTGTTTTCTTGCACCTGCCCCATAACACCATCTGATCACCAGTCTGTTACAGGTGAACTGTTAACTCCTTAATATGAGGTTGAATGTTTCAGTTTTGATTCAACATTTTGTAAAGGCATTTCAGAAAAGTTCAGTGATGGAGTTTGTAACATTCTGAGTTTTACATTTCAACACAACAAAGTTTTAAAATTTTCCTGTCAGTGCATATCCGGTCCAACTATCAGTTGTCAGTCTCATGGACTAAGACAACCCCTAATTTCTGCAGCACTATTTCAAATAAACGATTTGTTCAAATCTTTTGGCCTTTTTGGCTTTACATAAACAAGAACACATTTTAACTACAACTAATATTCCTACAGCTGTGTAGCACAAGTGTAGAGATAATTGTCTGTGTTTGAGGAGTAAACCACCTTGACACATCCAGTATAACATACCCTGCAAATTAAGGATCCAAACTGATCTTTTATGTGGACGGTTTGTGATCTTTGGGTCACTGTGAGCGTCTCAATTTGAAGTTAAGACACATTTTAGCATGGTTGCGTGTCCTCTGTCCTGTACTGGACAGCCGACAGAGGCGACTGGGTCAGGTGAATGTGTGGCATATCAGAAAGATTGGTTGACTGAATGCACAGTCGCATAGTGAAAGCAGAGCTTAAGACCTTTTTTGCCTGATAGTACCCGATCAAAGCGACTGTCAGCATCTGAGAGCACCATGGCAACATGCTGCATGATGTGAACTTGTTGAAAAAATTGACCGCCTTTTATTCATACACATATACCTTGTATAACAGCAGTGAGAGTTATAGTTCAGGCTCACGTCTGTTCTCCCTCTTGGAGGAATATCACTCACTGACAGCTCATATTTTAAAACCCCTGCTGGGAGGTCAGAACTCCTCTGTCCTCCTCTGACCGCCACACACACACACACACACAAACTCGGGTCATATAACCGTCCTCTAAATACTGAGCAGCAGCAGCTCTCTGTTCACAGACAAACACTGAATTAGCTTATCTGCCTGTCTGCAGGGAGTTAAGTGGGACTGGGCATTTGTTGTTGGGAATCCGATTAAAGACTATAATAACTGGGTTAATTTATATAAATAAAAACACAATACACTACTTAAAGAAGAGCAGGTATCAAGGTCAAGAAGATTTGTTTGCTTTCTTTTTATGTTCCTTCAGGCTGTTGACATGCTTTCACTCAACTAACAGATTAATCAGCAGTAGAAGTGTTGCTGTAATTATGTTTAACATGTTCACATTACACTAACAACAACTGACAACGAACAGGTGACTTTAGCCTTAGGTACAAAGTAACCTATTTAACTTCAAGTCAATAAAATACACGTGTATGTGCTTCCTAAAGTTACATACAGGACAGAGAAAACAACGTTGTAAAGAATATCTTCAGAGGGCCATTATGTCAGATAATCCGCCCTAGTTCTCCATGATGTAACTTTTTCTCTCATCTTCTTCGTCACACACTTGTCATCCTGTTTTGATTCTGCTAACCGGCTTTGCTCAGAGAGAAAAACACACTCATCTTTCAGGGAACAGAAAGCCTGTTACCCTCAAGCTGTACCTTCAATCAGTGAACAGACTCGGATCTTTGAAAACTGGGCCAAGTCATGAGTCAAAGTCAGTGTATAAAAATGACATATTAAAGCTTCGGTCAAGACCTTTCGCTTTATGTCTATTTTGGCGTTCTTTGTGGAAAAAGGGGACAGACTATCTGAGGATAAAATTATGGGTGTAATATAATTATGATATTCACAACTGATGAGCTAATGCATTGATAATGGGATATTGGCTAAATAGCAACCTCTTCCACCATCTAAAGATGAAACACACCAAGCTCTATTATGAGAGCCAAAAGATGCCTGGCGCATCCGCTGCACCAAAAACTAAAGCTGCAGCAGCTCCTCTTATACAAAAGAGCTTGGCAGAGTCTTCCACCAAAGACACACCATATGATAAAAAAATCGCATTGATGGAGTTGTTTGCATTTGTATAGAAATCTGAGTTAAAAAATAAAAGGAAAATGAACAAATGCGACAGTTTGGTTATGTTTAAGCCATTAATTGAATTTACATGGGGGAAAAACACCCCGTGATGTACAGTACAGGCCAAAAGTTTGGACACACCTTCTCATTCAATGCATTTTCTTTGTTTTCATTACTATTTAAATTGAAGATTCTCAAAACTATGAATGAACACATGTGGAATCATGTGCTTAAGAAAAAAGTGTGAAATAACTGAAAACATGTTTTATATTTTAGATTTCTCAAAGTAGCCACTCTTTGCTTTTTTGATAGCGCTGCAAACTTTAGCTGTCCTCTCAATGAGCTTCATGAGGTAGTCACCTGAAATGGTTTTTACTTCACAGGTGGGCCTGAAGTAACCCTGACAAGGTACTTCTGTCATCAAGACCAAAGGGTGGCTATTTTAAAGAAACTAGATTATAAAACATGTTTTCGCTTATTTCACACTTTTTTTTAAAGTACAAAATTCTACATGTGTTCATTCATAGTTTTAATGCCTTCAGTGATAATCTACAATGTAAATATTCATATAAAAAAATAAAGAAAGACATTGAATGAGAAGGTGTGTCCAAACTTTTGGCCTGTACTGTATGAACCGTTACCATGATATGAAATTACTCATACCATGATATAAGATTTTGTTTATACCACTCAACCCTGATGTGAAGCACAGATGATGTGAGGGAGAGCAAAATACCTCCCCTTTAATACTTCCAGTTAAGACAGTGCACTTACAGAAACATCATCCTAAATGGCAGCATTAGTTTCTGAAAGGTAAGAATAAAGAAGCGTAGTGGCCAGCGGACACCTGTCAGCAGCTTTCACTTCAGTCATTTAACAAAGATAAGAAAGACAGCAGTGACTGCCCAAAGGTGAGGAGCTTGAAAGGAAATCATTAATACATGGCACACAGTAACCGACAGCTCCTGCTGGCTGATGTTCCTGTGGCTGATTTCACAAAGCCTCCCAGTTTGAAGAGTTAATCCCAGAGAAAAACAGTCTCATGAAACTCTTCAAAATCAGGACATTTTCTACTAAATTTTCCCCTAAAAGTTAAGACTAGATCTTTGTAAAGATAAAAGTTATTCACAAACTACTGAAGCCTTGAAGAGAGGAGTGAGGAGGAGGACTTTTAAGAGACTTATAAGTATCTAAAGCTGAGGAGGAAAGAGAGGAAAGGCAGTGAAACAGGAGAAATACAACACTACCCAAAAGAGTAAATGAAAGATATTTAGCTTGTCTAAAAACAGTTGAATTCACAACCTCTCTTAAATCTGGTGAGCCATGTGTACAAAGAAGCGCAAAGTAACATTGAAAGCAAAATTCTGCTCAACAGGATTAAAACAATGACATTTAATGGTCCTGAAATATAATGAGACATCAGGCTGCAGCCAGTGAATTTAAGGAGACAGAAAAACTGACATCTCTGTCTCTGATTATGTACAGAGAGGCTTTAGAGAGAGGGCAGATCACACATGTCTTACATGCCGATCACATCCGGTGAAAACATCAGCCTGCTCAGATACAGTAGACCTGTGCAATGAATGGTTTCTCTTTTTGTGAATCAACCAATCACAGCTTTTGAAAGACCTTGCAGCAGGGTCAACCGTGTCTCCTCACTGAGATAAACAGCTCTTTCCTCTCCTTGTTCAAAGTCAGGAGCTCCCTGAGTGGTCTCTTAGAGTGATTGTGAACACAGGTCCTGGAGAAGAGGGCACTGATTTACCTCTCTATCCTCCTGTAACTTCCCACTTAATGCCACCACTCACCCATTTGTTGTATTTGAGAGGACCAGTGAAGCCCATGGCCTCAATGAGCTTGGTGAAGGCCCCGACTTCTTCCTCTGTGTGCTGGGGCGTCTCCTTCACGTTGCGGAGCTGATGGGTGAGAAAACGAAAAGAATGGTGAGAGGACGCCGAGGTGGAAGAAGAAACAAGAGAGAAGAAAAATCAGAGAAAGATGGAGTAATGGAAAGAAGAAGTGAGAGATGAAGAGCATCGACAAAGAGTGGATAGAGGAGACAAGAGCGAAAAAGGAGTGAGATTAGTGTTGACAGACGTGACCCGTCCTGAAAAGAGACCATTCCTAAAACAGAGTTAATACTCTCTGTACTCAGACTGTGTAACTCTTGTTAAACCAACAGCACACACAGTTTCAGTATGACAACACACACCTGGAGAGCATGGCCTTTGCTGACCAGTGCAGCTGTTGAGTAAATGAATACACTGACCTATTCTGAGCTGCATGTTGTCTTCATGCTTTGACAGTTTTATTACAGCCACTATGACCCCAGTTACCCTTCATTAGTGCTCACTGAAGTTTGGCTCAGAAACGACTTCAGTAACTTCTCCTGCAGATTTTTCTCCATTACGTATTTTCTATACTGATGATGATGCTAATTGCTAAAAACAGCAGTGGATTACAGCATATACACTGGGCTGCTATGCCTGTGTCTGTGTCAGGGGTTCAAACTTTTTACAACACTACAAGGACCAGAGCAGAAATACTTTCTGGTCTTGTTGATTTTTGACTCCAGTCACAGTGAGTCTCATGAGAGGGACACCAATGTAGACAAATCTGTTGGGCATCAGTGATTTAAAATCTGTGTAAAGCTTAGAAAAATGACAGATTTCCATTATTAAAAAAAACAACATTTAAATCCTGGTCAAAGTCATGAAACAATAAGTTATTTGCTCTAGGACAGCGAGGGTATGTCTCTCCCGCCAAGCTTAGTGCCCATCCATCACCTCTACTGTTTGGCCTTATGCCGGGATTCCAACGCATGCAGATCCGCTCCACTCAGGAACGGCAGGTGGATCAAAAATGCAAGCATACATTGCCTACTAGATCCGAGAAGAAGCGCTTGTGATATTACCGATATTTCTTACGACTGAACAAGACTGGACAAGATTTTGCATGTTACGATGTGAGACACTGAATGAGACAAGCACATCCCACAATCCTGGCGCCTCCCGTTATCACGTGAAGAACAGTTAAACCTATTGACTTTATTTTATTTTGAAAATTAACAGGCTATTTTACTCTGTAGCTGCATAAAACCTCCTCTGCTGCTCGTGCTGCGCTGCACTCAACTGATGCGCTGTGCTGCGACGTCCGGGAAAAATAGAAGCCTTGCGTATCTAATCTTATGGCCGGAGCCGATCTGCAGCAGAGCCTGATGGCGGCCATATTGTGTGGAATCACGCACATTGATTATAATGCTTGTGTATTTTATCAGGCTGCTGTTCCAGTGGGAGCGCAGCCGTTCCGTATCCTGTGTGTTTTAGCCGTTACATGAAGAAGTGAACCTCGTGCTGATTTCCAGTCATTCATGAAGAGTTTAGGCACATTTCTTATTTTAACAGAATTGAATATGTGTCAGCATTTTCCCGTCCGAGCACAATCATGTCCTGTCAGATACACTTGAGTGCATCACAGAAAAACAAACTGACCTAAACATTTCACAGCTTTTAAATTAGCCGCCGGTCTCTCTGGGATGACACTCTTGGCGCAATGCCCACTGACACGGCAAGAACATGTCCAGGCATCTCTGTGAGTGGACTGGTGGGCCTTAAAATAAAGAAGTACCTGATGCTAACAACTATTATTTTCACCCTGAGTGGAATTTTTACTTTTTAGTTTTCCCCTGTCTCAACACCAGGAATTTAAGGATCTTATCATGTCAGAAACATTCTGGGTGACAAAAGAAGACTTCAGAGGATGACAACGTTGTAAAAGAGTTTGTGGCATGTACCAGGGCCACTAAGGTAGAGACACAGGTTTGACACAGGCTACATTGAACCACATGGAAGGCTGTCAGTAATGGCTATGGCTCCATATGCCATATTTTTAAATTTGTGCGTGAGATTTTACTATGTTAGAAAACTGCATTGTTTTCTCAATATTAGCAAAGATACTCAAGTTCATGTAGTGACTTGAAACTGAGCAGAACCGCTAATGTACACAAATACTAAAGTTAGCTTTGCTCTATTTACCATTATACTGTAAAGGGGTTTGACCTGTCTGACCTGTCAGGCCTCCATACTCGGGGGGGAAAGCATTCAGTTCACCTCAGGATCTGTCAAACCTTATTGCCTCCTACTTAAGCAGCATTGAGAAGCCTCAGGCCCTTTTGTTTCTCAGCCCTTGTAGGGCAACAAGTGGAGCAGCTCCAAACACGAGTCCTTTTTTCATCAGACTTGTACAGATCAGAGCACAATATGAAATTAAACATTTTACTTTATGCTGGACACCTTTGATTTGGTTTCAAAGTATGAGAAACACACACAGTACATGAACATGCTGTCCAAAATAATCCATTTATTGAGGTAGTCTGATTGAAGTCTTGAACTTGTATGATGAGACACTGACAGAAGTCAAGTTAAATCGTCAAATCTAGCTATGGCAAGCTTGACTTAACTGTGCATGGAAACATACCAACAGTGGGAAATCAATCACTAATCATCTCTTGGTTGGTAGACTGCCAATTAAACTGGTTAACTGGAGACAACAGGATACAACGGGTTATGCAAGTATGCAAATTTAATTCATTTGTAATATTATGACTGTGATTCCTTGTCATTTAGTTTTCCCCTTCTCTTGTCTTGTTCTGGTATGTGAAAAAAAAAAACTGCTGCCAAGTTACAAGAAAAGCTCTGCATCTGTTTGTTTCAAGTCTGTATCATTTTAGTCGTAAATGTTTGTCTGCAGGGTGTCTTACCTGTGTGTTCAAGTGCAGTGACCGGCATGGTGTTAAACAGGGAGAGGGGACTCTGGCCAGCTGACAAACTGCTAAAGCTTGGGCAAAACAGGCTTCTTGATCTAACACCTGGATGGAGAGACAGACAGAGGGAGGAGCATGGAAGAAAGAGAGAGGAAGAGGGTGGGAGAAAGACACAAACAATATTAAATATAAAATCACAGAATAACTGATCAAAATAATCACTACAGAGAATGATTGTGTACGTATTTTAGTAATGTTGCAGATTTCCTGAGACTTTGCCATTTAAAATTGGACAAATCTCTCTTTCAAGAGACTCTGTGTTAGCATGAGTTTATGTACTCATTCAGCTGAAGACTCCTCAGTCCACCGGTTTCGTTTTCCAATATTCTACATCCAGAAAAACTGTTTATTTTAAAGCTCATCTTAAATCTCTGGGGACTAAATACAGCATTTTTTTAAAAATCAAAATCAAGCACAAATAAGTGTGTGGACCTGCAAATTACACAAGACAGCCACAGCCTATAAACAACTGTTAAATAATAATGTGAAATAAACCAAATGCAACTGTTAAAGGGATTTATTAGATGTTTTGTAATGGAATTAGCCAGAATGTCACTGTAACTTCAATGATCAGCTGTCAACATGCACTTTTTTGTAATCACATATCATGAAAGCTATTTAGGGTTTAAAGTAGGGAGAAAAAAGTAAAAACCACAAAAATATACATTTTGGGTCTGAGATCTGTCACTTTAATGCTCTTCAATGTTGTTTCTAACATCAGATGGACTGTTTCTTGGTCAGCTTTGTTTTCAGAACTCTATGAAACAAACAGATCTTACCTAGCAATCTAGTTAAAGCACTTTCAACAGTCTCAGGTCCACCATCAGTGTCTCCTTTAAGCTCTTTACTGGACAATGGATGTCCAATGAAAAGGCTGAAACCTCAGCTGACACTACTACCTTTTGGTTTTACTAACCGTTCATCTTTTTTTGCATAATTCACCCCACTTTCTTCAACAGCAGATAAAACAATAATTTGCAGATGGATGTGGGTGTGTACTCTCACCTGGACTTTATATGAAAGCAAACACAAACTGACTTTAGTATTTCTACCATGTATGAGCATTTTGATGATTCCTTCTGGTGAAAATCTCCACAATTTTATTATTGTTTGTGATATTCAGAAAATAACAGACTTTTCCATGATTCTTTCATTTTTCTGGATTTACCCGTATCTAATGCAGCCTTCCCTCCAAGACTTAGTTGAGTAGAAGCCATTTTGTTAATATTCTTAGTTGGTAATTAACCCTTCTATGTGCATTAACAGTCAACAATGATGAGGACTGAGGTTAGATAGTGTTATATTCTGATGTGTTGGGACTTGGAGTAAAACTAGGTCAGTTTACTCCATGCTGCTGTAGAGTATTGGGGACTGTGTAGGTCTGTATCTGTTCACGTTGACCGACAGCTACCTTTAATAGGGTTAATCTGTGTGGTCAAGTTTACCTGCTTACACCTGCTGACAGTCCGCACAGGTAACTTATCTCTCTAAATTACCTGCTTGATAAGATGGTGTGGTGTTGGCTTGGAAATGTCCGTAAACGGGACATTGTAACAGTTTATATTCCGTGTCTTTCTGTGTTGTTATCCTCCCCTGTCTCTCTGTGTTCACCGTTATAATGGTCTGAGTGGCGTGTAAGTTTGCTTCAATCCTATTAGCCAGCTAAGCTAGCTCCAGCAGCTTCAGTAGCAGCGTAGTTACCTTTCTGTAGGCGGCTCTGGACGCTGACACGTTCACAAAGTTTCTGACGGCAGACTGCAGCGGCCGCCGATACATGACTCCGCTGAATCCTAAATTACAGTTAGGAAGCGGGCTGCCACTAAAATGCGGCTCCCTGCAATAAAACCTTCAGGTTTGATAACGCCAGTCCCGACCCTCCTCCTCCTCCTCAGCAATGTCAACGGAATCTGTCCGGCGCTCAAACCTGTCCGTGTAGAAAAAGGGGGCCTAGCGAGAAAAAGGTCCACGTATCAATCAGTGGTGTTAAAATTTCTCTTTTTGGTTTTTATTGTAAAAAATGCAAAGACATGATTTACCACGGTCAAATTAGCTGAAATTACCATGGACATTTAGGTAATTGTAAAAATTTGACTTAACATACTTTCTCTAACATACTTTCATACTTTTTGACTTATCATACTTTCGGCTTTTTTGTAGTGTTTTTATTTTATTTTGTCGTATTTTATTCTTATTTTAAGCGTCTTGAGATGACGACTGTTGTGAATTGGCGCTATATAAATAAAATTTGATTGACTGATTTTATTGTGTTCATTATCCATGCCTGTTTTGTGTTTTATTGTTATCAATGACTATATATCAAAAAATTACTGTAGGAAATAACCATTTTATGTTTGAATCTATCTTTCCCAAAAATTGCTGTTATATTGGTTTTGAACATTTCTGCCATAGTCTTGTTACTTATGCTGTTTTGACCATATCTTGTAATTATTAAAATACCAGACAAACAAATTTCATTGTGTCAGTTATATATGGTATTCTTTGGTCTCATCACAGGCTTTTACCAAATCTACCTCCTGTCAACCACTTTAAAAGCTCTCTGCTTTAAATTTTGTTTGTTTTATGTGATCCTTTTCAATAAAGTTTGCTTGACTTAATGAATAAATTGAACAACTTTTCAGATTACCTCAGTTCCCCTAGTTTGAAGTACCTAAGTAAATTTCTCATAATGTTGTGTTTATGCAGTTAGCACAGTTTTGACAGAATTGTAAGCTGCTTTATATAAACATTTTCTTTCTATGTGACTTGGTACTTAAACTCTGTTTACCCCCTTTTTAAAGATAACTTTTATGTCTTCCCCTTTGGTATCATTTCGGCATCATTTGATGAATGTGTCTACAAATATATACTGGTATTATACATTTTACCGGTCGACTGCAAAGCAGTAAAATGGTAAATAAACTGTATTTATCTCTAGTCTTCTGAACACTCCAAGTACTTATACATCACATGCCTTACATTACATTTGGCTGCTATGTAAAGCTCCCATCAGTATAACTAACCCTATTCACAAAACCCCTGGCACAACCCCTGGGGCAGTCAGATGGATTATGTGTTTTACCCAAGGACATTTCACCATCTGGACATGGGATGAAATCAAAACCTTCTGCCTGAAAGAAGACTGACTCCACCGCTAACTTTAAATCAGGTCTCACCTTTGGCAGAGGCATACACTGGGCACACTACAGTCCAGTAAATCACTACTAAACTTGTTGTAGTTGATGTCTGACATTTCCAAATTGACACATAACAATGGATATGAACTAAGCTGTGAGTTATCCAGAGCCTTTTCTACCTGTAGCTGTCTGTAGTGGTTGAAACAGTCTTATGGGCCATGGCATGGAAAACTGACTTTGTTAACGGGAGGGGGGGTGCGTATCAGGGATAGAAAACCGCTACAATCCCCCCAAATTCGAAAAAAAAATCCATCCAGTCGTTTTTTAGTTATCTCCGTATTTAGGAACTGTGTGCTCAGAGCCGTTCTGAAAACTCCACTGACATGACGTCATGTCAGTGCTGGCGGGTTGATGGTACTGCCCATGGAGCCGCCCACTGCCCTGCCCAAAAGATTATCTAAACACCGCCATTATTCCCGGCCGCCCGCTCGCATTGCTCCGGTTAGAACCATGGCGGAAGTACGATCTGAAAAAGAGGCAGCGTTTGCTCTGTTGTTGGCTGCACAAACGAGCACAAAACTCTTTTGAAAACTCCCTGGTCGGAGGATTTGAGGACTCAATGGGTGGATTTTATTTATAATGGGAACGTACCCGCGGCACTTCCAAAATATCTGTACGTATGTGCGCACCATTTCACTTCGGACTGTTTTATCAACGAGGGACAGTTCAACGCTGGATTTGCTAGATGTCTGAAGATAAAGAATGGATCCGTACCAACTATCCGTGATCCTACTACAAACGTGGCATCTGTAAGTGTGAACCTTTTATTTTGACTTACTGTTTAGCCTAAATTCCCCCCGGTGCCCCAACACCTTTTTAGCTGCTCGCTTCTTCCCCGACAACTCCGGCGGCGGGGGACAAACATGTAGCTTTAGCATTTACCCGTGCGGTTCTTTTGGCTCAAATACGGGACGTCCCGGCTAATGCTGGACGGTCGGCCATCCTATTAATCAGCAAAGGCTTCAGAGAAGTTTTAGAGCATCAAAATCTTACATTGTAGCAGAGCTCTGGTTGTAATTTTGTCTACATTCATATCTTCCTCTTTAAGCGTGATCCTCCTGGCGGCTTTGAATAATACATAGGATGTGTCGACTAGGTCGCTTCAAGTCGCGCTTGGTCTGAACGCGGCTAAGAGTTTCTTCCGGAGCCTCTCCCTCTGGGTCAGACTCTGGCTCAAATTTTGAGCGGAGCTGGTTTTAGCTGATAAAAAGAGCACTAAAATAATTGATCCAGATCGAATTTTGATCGAAGGACGTCACAGACATGCTTTTAACACACCAGGGGACTATTTTAAGTTGTGTAAAATTGGCATGCCATGGAACCTTAAACTCCAAACCTCCCTCTAGTATTATCTACTAAAGGATCACTCAGCCTACAGTTTATATCATTGTGTTAGAGTAATAGAGCTCAGTTATGCAGCTACAGTAAGGCCTCAGAGTAAGCAGAGCCATGCATGGATGCTTCCACATATTGTTCAGAGCTATTCAGCTATCCAACTGCTTCCTGTTGAAACACCAGGCTGAGAGTCACATTATGAAGTGTTGCTCAGCATGGAAGATAGTAGAAGACATGGCGTTTGCTATATTATGTAGTAACACTGATACATGTAAGCAAAAGTCATCTGTAACCTTATAAATAAAGAAAAAACCTACAGAATATATTGACATATTGTCCCATAAACATCTGTCATAAAACAAAGCAGAATGAACTGCTGCTAATACGGTACTTTAGGCAGTGTATTGATGATATTGATTTGGCAGCTGCAAAGCAAATGAAAGAAGGTCTACAGCTTTTGACCACAGAAAGATTGATAGTTTTGTATTTGGTCTATGTTGTTTCCAGGGGATGCTGGTAAACTTTGCCGTTTGATTGAAAAATCAGCTAGAGAAGTGGCACAGACAGACTGGGTAAACTAACACTAACACTAACATTGGCTTGAGTTTAAGTTATATTTAGAAAATATTTACTGCTTAACTTTATGACTGTATTCCCATTCCTCTGTAACTTTAGTCCTATTTAGTCTGCACCTGGACCTTGTTGTCTCACTAGCATCTTACTGCTTTTTACCCAATGTGTTAAGTCTGTTTTTTTTCTTCTTCTTTTGGAGAACAGGTTTTTGCTACTTCACCTTTTCTTTCAGTTCAATCTGTCTTAACATTTTCTGCACCAAGGCCCTCCTCCTTTGTTTAAGAGCTACACATGGCAGTTTGTTGTTTGTTGTGTTGTTGTGTGTCACAAGTGTTGTGATAACATTTATTTTTCTGGAATCATTATTTGATAACAGCGATGTTCCTTCTCATGACACACTAAATTTGGATGAAACACAATAGTTGATTACATAGAGACCATATGATATTTCAATTAATCAATCAGTCTTTATTGATACACCCACGATTCACAACAAATGTTCTCTCAAGACACTTGGAAAAAAGAGCTGGTCTAGACCTTACTCTTAATATTATTTACAAAGACTAACCTTACCCTGTCTTCATCCAGCATAAGTGAAAATTTGCAGCATTTAGCAAGCTACAGTGGAGAGGAAGCACTTTCTTTAACAGGCAGAATCCTTGAGCAGAACCAGACTCATGTTAGACAGTCATCTGCTGAGACTCAGTTGAGTTTGGAGAGGGAGATGCAGAAAGAGAGAGATAGACAGGGATTAACAACTACAGAGACGTATAGTTTTTTAAAATTAATTGGATGCTTTTAAGGCCCAGACAGGGTTAGACACATGTGGCATAGTTTTAGTATTTTTGGTTGAATTCATTTTATTAATTCTATTTTAAGCACTTGCCTTTGCACACTTTGCTTTGAATCATAGGTTGGAAAACTAAAAAGGACACTGACTCAAGCCCAGTATTAGCAGTGGCAGCCTGGGTTCAGAACTGATTCTGTTTTCTTGGTTGAACAGGTGAGGTAATGTTTTAGTTACCTTTGCATCACAGGATACAGAGTGTCTCATCTGGAAAAAGTGTGTGTGTGTGTGTGTGTGTGTGTGTGTGTGTGTGTGTGTAGAGTTGACAGATTTTTCCCCCCTTCAGAGTGTCTCTCATGCCACAGTCATTAAGGTCAACGTTATTAAAGGTAACTAATCTGTATAACATTTAACAAACACACACACATGCACACTCACAGGGTGGATATTACACCACGCTCAGAGAATGGGACCAGAGCTCCAAGTACTGTCCATGGGCAGAAAATGTGTTTGCAGTTCAGCAGACAGATAGATGGCATGAGGGAAGCTCACAGAGAGCAGTTCATATATATGCTGAGTTCCTCTCAACTTCAAATGATAAAAAGAACTTTCCTGGCATGCATGTGAGAAGCCCCAGTGCAGGTTTTTGATTCCTGAGACACAGCGCATAGACATGATCAATCACTGCAGATTAATGGAGGACGACTGGTTAAAAAGCGGGTAAGACGTGTGTGTCAAAGAGCCTCAAAGAGAAACAAAAACAGGGTGTGAGAGGGGACACCAAAAGGTCAAGGGGAGTTTTCTGGACCAACAGTGAGCTTAAGAGCTCGAGACTTGAACCTTAGTGAGGAAATGAACTCAGCGGCCTCAGATTGATGCTGAACGTGAACACTTATACCTCAGCAGTGAGTTATGAGACACGACTGAGAGGGGTAACGTCAGGTCTAGTCGCTGCTATTTCCTCGGCAGTCGGTCAGAGGCTGCACTCCCTGACGTGACCTCACCTAAAAAACACACTCACACACACACACACTTACAAACACCATTTCCCATCTATGACCTTGATCTAGCACTAAATAAACCTTCCAGGAAACCTCCAAAGAGCCAGCGGTCCACCTCTACTCCAGACTTTGAATGTGCCAGCTGGATTACAAATGTGAAAAGGTGCAGAGTTTAAACCCACTATGTCAAAGCGAAAGTTTTGTTTAAAACCGTAGGTCATAGGAAAACATTCAAAGGATGATCATAAACTGCAGTTTGATTGGAACTGTTTCATTTTTAAGCTCTGAGTCCCAACAAATATCTAATATATATATATATATATATATATATGTCCCTGTTTGAACAACCTCTGTCCTGGATTCATGTATAACCTTTGTATTTGCTATTTTAGTGTCAATATCATCAGGGGCTCAACATCACTCCCTCTGCATAACTTTCTGTTCCCAGTACATGAGCAGCCACATCACATCACCTGCTGCCCCGACGGCATAAAGTGGCTCACACGTAGATCATATCTAAGAAGCTGCTCAAGCCTATTGTCCAACTAGTTTGAGTCATTTCCAAACCACGATCTGCAATCAATAAAACAGTCAATCACCACTTGCTTCTTACCCTTATCAAAGCTGCAAACAGTGTTTGCTCTGCAGTTGATCTGAGAAAGAAAAAAAACACTGTAGTTCCCTCCTTTTCAAGTGTGTTAACCATTGAGCTCAAAATCTCTAATTAGATTTGATTCTTCTCATACAGCTGTTTCAAAAGGTTTGTTCAGCTGGTTGCTGTTGCTCTCAGTTTTGGATCATTATCACACCAGGCGATCATTGTCACACAGGTCACCTGTCATGATCAGTAAATATTAAAAATCTAAATTTTGTAATTTGAACTCCTGCTGATGAGCTGGAAGGAGTTGCTACTAAAACTAGAGAGATGTAAATATCACATCTGTAATTAACTTATCACTGATGGGTCTTATGCTACAATCAACCATTGTGGCTGTTGGCTGTGATCAAACTTTCCGTTCAGTCTTTAAAATGTGACTTTTGACAAATATCTTTTATTTAAATCCATAAAAATTTGGTAAGTCAAAATTTAGCTCATGTGTTACCACTTTGTTGAGTTACATTTTAACTGACAACAATAAACATTAAATAAAATATGACTTGTTACCCAATATTCATCAATCTCATGACATGAAATAAATGGGGTAACATTTATCAATTAGTGAAACATCAATTTTAGGAGTGTCTAATTTTTATTTTCATCGCACTTATTAACACGACGAGAGACTTGATTTGAACCTACAAAAACTGACTTGTGTGACACTGACACTGTGGAGCTACAGAGAGAGTTTAGTTTGGCTATCCTTGGTTTGTAACTGTCTACATCTAACAAGCATGGATAATAAATGTATTATTTGTGTGTATGGATTACTAATGATGTATAATTGTCTGGTCTGCAACTATATCTTGGCATGTGTATTTGTGTGTGTGTGTGTGTGTGTGTGTGTGTGTGTGTGTTTTAGTGTTAATAAAGAGTGATAAATGGCAGACTCAGAGGAAGCGTTGGATTCCTGCTCGGCTCCTGTTCCTGTGAGAAAGCTCGCTAAAGAAAGCAGACATAAATAACGACTGCCACCCCGCCATCCTGCCTGCAACACTACACTCTGTGTATGATGATACATGTGTGTGTGTGTGTCTCCACTTTGAACAGTATCCCATATGAGAAAAACTGCAAAGAAAACAAAGGTCAAGGATGTATTTATACTCACCCGTGGACATTCACACAGACATATGCAGAGACTAATGGGAGTGCATACACACATACACACACAGTAGTGAGTGATGGCCCTGCCTCTGCTCAAAAGCACATTGTAAAGTGTGTGTGTATGTGGTGTGTGTCTGTTCAATCACTGAGAGGCAGAAAGTAAGTGAACGTCTCACCAGAGTGTGTAAGCTTCTTGTTTCTACATGGCTCCTTCTTTTCTGTCAGAACAGGACCATCAGGCTGCAGCACTATCAACATTGAGGCTTTTAAATCACCCTGCAGATTGTTGTTTTGGATTCTGGAGTGATATACTTTACCCAACACATACTGCTGTAGTGAATAAAAATCAAACAGTGTCCAGATTACCTTTGTGAAGCATATACATAGGGTAAGGTGATTGTTGTCCTGGTGGGTCAGCGTCCTGGGGCCCTATTAACCCAGAGGTTTTAGTGTGTGTCCCAGTGTATGGAGGCTGTGGTCCTTGTTGTAGCTGTCACAGTGCACTTGATTTGTACTTATGTTATGAGTTTAAGTATAAACTGTACAATGCATCTTGCTGATAAAGTTTATTATCATGTAGTTCTTATAAAGAGCCACGAGATTCCATCCAGTCACCACTGAAGATGGTTAAAAGATGCAAATGTTGTAACTTTACATCATGTTCATGCAGTGATACCATCATAGTATAACCATACATCTGCAAGCTCCCTTAATGGGTCAGCAGAGAGAAGGTGCACAGCTATAAACAGTGTTAGTTTATTTTATAGAGGGACCGCAGAGCAAATGTTCCATTTTATCAGCGTATGTTGGAGAGAGAACACAAACATCTGATGGTTACTGTCAAGTATAGTTTTAACCTTTGCAGCCTCTTTTCATTGGACATTAAAGCTTCTACTTTCTCCGCTTTCTGCTTTTGGGTTCCTTCAAAAAACATCCACAACAAAACCTCACATCATGTTTTTTGTCCCTGATAATGAGTTTGCTGGAAAAAGGGAGCGAAGCATATAGACATGGATTATAACTGATATTAATGCAAGGCAAATAAGTTGATTGTTGATTGTTGAAAGAAAGTCACAAACAGAAATAGATGACAATAACAGGAAATTCAGTGCCATGAATTCTGTGTTTAAAGTTTGTTTTTGTCTTTAAATAACGCACTCTGTGTTGATTTCAATTTTAGTTTTCATGAGTGGACGCCTGGAACATTAGTTGCTATCTTAGTAGCAATTCAAATGAATATGTAAATACAAGATGATGAATTTATTACCTTTATTTCAGTGTCATTGCACTTGTTTGACTTTTGACTGGAGGCAAAAAGGACAGAGGATGAGGTCAGTAACACAGCAGGACTGATAAACACTGACAGGGTTAAATATATTCAAAGATGTGGTCATGTAAGAGGAGAGAAAAAGGTGTCTGAGTGTGTGCTGACAGAGCAGCTCTCCTGCTAAGACAGCCTGATTTCCTGACCGTTTAACTGGTGGGGCTAAAACAACAGCAGAAATGACACGTTTAAGCCTGAGGTTATGCTAACACTCCACCTCACTCTCTCTTTCTGTTTCTCTTTCACTCTCTCCATCCTCCTCCTCCTCCTGCTCTTGCACAGTTCTGGCTCTTCCTTCCTTCACCTCGCTGGCTAATGTTACCCCTAACACCTTCTGACGCAGGACAGGGCACCGGCCTGTTGTACAAACTGATGATCTAACCCTAACAGCTGCTACGTGAGTGTGTTTGTGCATGTGTGTGTGCGCGTACATGTGTGTTTGGGTACAAGGTGTTAGAAAAAGACAGCTTATGTCTGTGACTGTGTGTTTGAGTTTGTAAGTACTTAAAATATGACACATTTAAGTGTGAGCACAGAAGTTTTTGTTTCTTTATAGACCAAAATAAAACTTTGAAGTCGCGGATACAACAATGCAATGACACCGTTTTTGGTGAAGGGATTATGTTTCTTCGCAACTGTTAAGTCCTCAAGGTCCCCTCCTTTAAATGTAAGGATGTCTGCTTGTAAATACTGAACAAGCCAGGACAGCTCTGATTATCTTACATCCAGATTGTAGAGAAGAAAAATCCCTGTCACCACCCTCACATCGCAAGATCATCAGGCAAGATTATTTGTAGAGCCATTTGACAGTCAGGCTTTTGCAGATTTTTGTAAGAGGGGGAAATCAGACCTGAAAAAACTGGCATGATTATCTTGTAGTGTGTCCCTGGCTTTAGGCAGCAAATGGTTTTGGCTAGATTTTAGCAATGGGGAAAGAAGGTGCAGATCTGTCTTTATATATGCAGTCACTCTTCCAAGTTAAGAGTGTGAATAATACATAAATGCTGACAAATGGGAGCAGACTGATTGACCCAAACGATGACAGGGTGGCCAAAGTTGAGATGGCCAGATATTTTAGAGAGAAAAAGCGAGTGATGGGGGTAGGGATGGAAACTGATAAGAGTAACCGATTCTGCTTTTAGATGGGATTCTTTCTTGTTTCCTTCATTAATAGGTCTGGAAATTTTCTGACGATGGTAACCATTGCTCTTCAGTAATGACCTATTAAACATAATTCCCGAAAAGTAAAGTACAAAATCTGGACAGTATTATGAAGAACATGCGTGAGTAAAACAGCACAAAGCATAAAATTTTACATTACCTTTCAAAAAAAGCGAGTCACGAGCTTGTTAATATCGTGAAAAATGAATGGCCGTCTATGGGCAATGCTAAGTGGCTCCACCACTCGCTAACACCGGAAGTGAGCAGAATGCTAACTTCCGCGCACTGTGAAAAAGGTCTATACTTGCGCATTTTCGTGTGGGAAAGAAATGACCCATACAGCCTTTCTGTGTTAATGGCCCAAACTTAACTAGTTCTGTTGCCTCCCCTGCTCAAGTTAGCTGATTGCAGATACAGTCCCTGATTGGTCAACAGACCAAAACAAAGAAAGCATCCACTATTTAGCGTAACCAGCAACTCATTACAGATGACTTTCATTTTTGAAAAATGAACCTAGAAAGTCCTTGTAAGTTGCTGCATCATGGTGATCTCGTTTTAGAGTTGATATTGTAATGATACTACACAATGATACTTCATCATGAATGCTGAGACAAACAAGACAAATATGATGTCGTCTGTCTTGCGCTTGGGTTTGTAGTGACTGCAGTATGAGATTGTGGTTTTTTTTGTGTGTGCAAACATAAGAGACACAACAAACTGAATTAATACATCAAACATTGTTGATCATTAAATATAATTTCAATCACTTTGACAAATTACTCAAAAATCTTAACAAAAGGGCACGCAGATGGTCGAGTGGGTTAGTGCACCCCATGTATACGGACTGCAGCAGTTGCAGGTTCAAGTCCCGCCCCGACCATGTGCTGTATGTCCTCCCTATCTCCCTATACCTCACACTATCCTATCAATAAAAGGCACCCCCCCCAAAAAAAAAAAAAAAAATTAATGACCATCATTTGTTAAGCTGCATCAGTGAGTAACAAAGCCCCCTTTGCCCAGAGCAAGAAACCTGCACACTCCTTCCAAGAGATTGAAGGTTTTGTGACCCGTGTTTTACTGCAGATGCCCTTTGATCCTGACAGCTGGCCATTGTAGTCAGATGAGGATTATAATCAGCTCCTTATATCATATAATTCATAAACCCCACAACCCTCACTCTGGCCACAGCTACTCCAATAGTTCAGTTTTTTGACAGCATTCCCTAAAAAAAACATGGACCAGAGGAAATAAGAGGAGAGTTTGTATCGGCGGACAGGTGAAGACGGTAATGTGCCGACAGGAAGGTTTGGAAACGCTTCCATCTGTATAATGAGAAAGAGAGAGTGAGAGGGAAAGAGAGAAAGAGAGAGAGAGAGAGAGAGAGAGAGAGAGATGTGGCCTTGAGGTGAAAAAAATGACCCAGAGGAGTGAAAAGTCAACGAAGTTAAGTTCTAGGTTTCACTAAAGTGTTTCCTGGCAGAACGGAGCGTTCGTGTGGTAAACCTTTAAGACTACAGTATTTCTACTGTACTCCTCTGAGGGAGCATGTTTCAGCTTACACGTGTAAAAATGTGATCTGTTTGTAAGTCCACATGTATTCCTTATATTTGTGTGTGTATGTCAGGTTAAGTCAAATCAGTTTTGTTTATACAACCCAACTTCACAAATCACAAATTTGCCTCTAGGGGTTTTACAATCTGTTCAGCATTTAAGGTTTAGCTGTTTAAACTGTAAGGAAATATTTGCAAAAGTTTTCTTGTCTTTATTCATCAAAGTTTGTTTAAGAATCAGTTTTAGGGTCCAGATTTGACAGCCTCTCTCAGTCCCTGCTTGTTAAATAAAAGGTGTTTGCTCTCAAGATCTTAAATATTTAATTTATAAACCTGAACAGAGTTGTGCATGTGCAAAACAGAAGCTAGAGAGGTCCCTGACTGTCATATTGGTTTCTTGGGAACTCTGCTTTGGTAAGATGTAATTGAGATCAGAACTGTGTACTGTATATCCTCAAATAAAGACAAGTATTCAATCTGCAGCCGAGCCTCTAAGAATGCTGGGATCACATCCTTTATGAGAGAATAAATCTTGGCTGGGGAGCTTTCATACTTCTTGCACGGAGAACAACTTACTGATCACCTAACAACATCAGATTTGGCACAATCTTAATAAAATTTGCTTTAGTTTATAATTTTATTGTGACTGATTTAACTGTTAGCAGTCAGCTTCTCCACTCTGGCAGCACGAATGACGGGAATTGGGAGGAAGCTGAAAAAGTCTCAACTTGCGCAGATATTCGTGTCCCGATAACTAATCAGCACAAAGGTTGCCGGGTGACATATAAAAACAGACGGTTGTTCACTGGTATCTAAAATGGAGGACGAAATGATTATGTCGGTGTGTGGGTGCCTTTTCTTTTAATTACCAAAACCGAAATAAAAAGGCCTGGAGGCAAGTGAGTGAGGAGTCAGATTAACTGGTAAATTTAAAAAACCTTTGTCTATCACTTGATCCTGTTGGTTGAATTGGCAGAGATTACAGTTGAAATTACCGTTGACATGCAAATAAAGCGAGTAAAAACAATTCATTCACATGTCTAGATTCGTGCCACTTAAGCAAGTAGATGATTTTACTCTCACTTGGTGTGAGCGTCCCATTACAATGCAGAAATGAATCTCCATACAGTCTGTGAGGAGAAGGTCCTGACCATATTGTGGTTGAGTCATGAAATGTGATGATACTTTAGCTCAATCAAAGTTAGGGTTTTTGTGGATTGGATGTGTTTTTCTCTGCGTGGTTTGTTTATTTAGGCATATTTTGTTTTAAATGAATGCACAACAGATCGTTTGCATATATAACTAGAAAAGCACTCAGAGAGCGCAGACCTCCGCCAAGCAGCTCATGTCCCCCCTTAAACAAGAAATGCCCTGACCGGGATTCAAACCCAGGACCTTCTGGTTGTGAGGCGACAGTGCTAACCACTACACCACTGTGCCGCCTATCTACACCACTGTGCCGCCCATTTGTTATCTTTCAGCATTGAAAATTCCAATGACACCCTTATTTTGTGTGTTCTGGATCACAATATCCACAATTTTATCTGGATCACCACCAAAATGTGATGGGATCCTCCTGGGGCTGAGACACACCTCTGGTGAAAATTTCAGGTCAATCCGTCTGTTACTTTCTCCGTAAAGTTGCTAACAGACAAACAGACAAACAAACCAATGCTACCGAAAACATAACCTCCTTGGCGGAGGTAAAAACAACAATAGTGCAAAGAGCTGCTATTTGCTCTGCAGTGCTGTCTTGGGGGCATTTAACCCTTTGTGCATTTACTTAGTAACTTAGACAATGTCTTTTTGGCCCATTTGGACGAGTTTAGTGGACATAGAGTCAAACAGAGTTTCTTTAAATCATGTCCTGAAATATGAAAAATTATCATTCTCAGGCTGAGATAAAAACTGAGTTTGAAAAGCCAGCTTGGATTTGATATACAGTAACTGCATAATTTGATGCTGACTCAGCATTCTTTAGGTCTCTCAAAGGTGCAGGAATGAAGGGTGCAAGAATCATACTTCTGCTCGTGTGCTCCATACAAACCTCTAGTGAACATTTTTAACATAAGAATTCACGTTCAGCAGTTTGTCTTGGCCTTTGGTTTGTTTTAATATTTTAGATGTGTGAGAGACAATGCCAGCTGTTGATTTGAGTCAAATAACAGAAACGGGAAAAGCGGAGCAGAGAAACTGGACTTCCTGCTGGGCTGAGGTGAAAGGCATGAACAGAAATCAACTTGTCGTCACCTGAGACCACAAAAGTTTTAAAAATTCAACTTGATTTATTTAAGGCATGATCACAGCTTATAACTTATAAAACTCAATTTAGGCCATGATTTACCGAGACAAAAAGATGATTTTTATACCAACAATTCAGAATGTCGAATACTCAGTATACACAGACAAAAAGATGGATATAAATCAGTGTTGACCAGTTTTCTGATCCTGTAGAACAATCTAACATTTTCATTCACAGACTGAAGATAGATAAATCCTTCTGTAGATAAATCCCTCTGAACGCCATCTTTTGAAGTAACATGTCCTCAACCTACATGGCATCTCTTCAACAATACTCTTAGCGGAGTGAGGTTATAAATCAGGTTTGAGATTCGCAGGTAGGCCAAAATGACACACATTTAAAAGAAATACGATCGTGTTGTGTGGCACATTTTGGATTTACTCTGTGTGTCTCCACCTCAAACATACTGCTGACTGCTGGACATGGGAATTGATGGCCTTCTTTCACTCGGTTGGGGGTCTCAAGTGGAGGCCCGCCGGTTGTTCTTGAAGTTGAGACGTAAAACTAAAGGAGATGGAGCCACCTGCCTGAGAAGATCTCTTCTTGACTTGCTTTTATGTGATGTTGCCTCCCTCTCTGTCTTTTTTCCTCTGAATTTTACTTTAACTTTACTGCGGTTCACAAAAGTGGAGATAAGGAGTAAATAAGTGAAGACCTCAAACCCTGTAAGATGGGATGCATCAGTTCTATGAGACCGTGCTCTCTGCAAAAATCACCAGCTCCTCTTCGAACTCTGACTTTGAGTCCAGCTTGTTTTTATCTTTATTTATTCAATTAACAGGCTCTAAAAGTGGTCCAAAATTAAAACACAGTGGCTAACAATGGAGCTTTGATTTGACTTTAGAGTCACCCACTGATGCTTTGTTACTTACTACTTTGTATTGTATGATTTGTTTTGTGATTTTCTGATGTTTTTGCCTGGACCCCAGGAAGAATAGTCTCCACTGCGGTGTAGACTAATGGGGATCCTTAATAAACTAAACTAAACTAAACTTCAACTCCTTCATCTGCAGTGTGTAAAGCTCAAATGCATACACATGTTTTTATACACTTAAACAAGAAGATCACTCTTATTCATCTTGATCTGTCAAACACACACACACACACACGCGCGCACACACACACACACACACACACACACACACTGAGGCTCTGGCACTGCTGGTTTATTCTGTGTTTCCTGGCTGAGGGCAGGTCATGCCTAGGTGGGGAAACTGTGACATGTCAAAGACGCCCCTGATTATAGCTGCTACAGGAGCACCGCCAAAACTAACACACACACACACACACACTAAAATACAGTGAATTCGACCACTTGCCTTCTGCAGTGTGTATGTGTGTGTGTCAGTGCCAGCAGCGGAGACTTATGGGAACTAAAAGCATCTGTCACTCGGGCCTCAGAAACAAAGCAATCAGACCATCTGCAGCGCCAGAACTGCAGATCCACAGCCAACACACTTCCAATAAGGAGGGAAAACAAATCAGTGAAGACCTTCATAGTAAACTCAACAAACAGAAAACCTCAGTTACCCTTGCTCAAGTGGAATGTGTGTTTTGTCATGGTTACCCTGGAAACCCAGATGCTAATGAATGTTGCTTTAATAAATGTGCATCGTTTGCATTGAGAGACATGAAAACTGCGTGAATGGCCAGTAAAAGAAGAAAGACTTAATATCTGGAGTCAAACAACAACTTTAAACCAGAACTCCTTCAAACTTACCACATACAGAAATGATGTAAATGTTAATATCTCTAGCATGAGTGTTTGGTCCTGTCTTTCATTGACACTGGAATCAAAATTGCCTGATATTAAGTTTCTCCTTATTTCCATCACCAAGTATAAATATTGATTTTCGAGATATATTGTTATTCATGAACACCATTGTGCCTCTTCAGGTTACTAATCAATCAAATGTTCTTACTTTCTAACCTTTTTTTCAAACTATTAACTGTACAGACAGGTCTGTCACCTATGAGCCAGCCACCTTACTTAACAATAAAGGCATGATTTGATAACACAGAAAATTAAGCAACTGAGATGAAAAAATGTTAAAATAAAAGCATGAAAAACATCATTTACTGAGGCCATGTGTTCTGTGGTCTGACGAGTCCACATTTCAAATTGTTTTTGGGAATAGTGGACATTGTGTCCTCCTGGCCAAAGAGGAAAAGAACCAACCGGACTGTTATGGACGCAAAGCCAGCATCTGTGATGGTATGGGAGTGCATTAGCGCCCAAGGCATGAGTAACTGATACACCTGTGAAGGCAACATTAATGCTGAAAGGTACATATGTCTTTTTTAATGGACGCCCCTGCTTTTTTCAGCAAGACAATGCCAAGCCACATTCTGCACGTGTTACAACAGCGTGGCTTCGTAGTAAAAGAGTACGGGTACTCGACTGGCCTGCCTGCAGTCCAGACCTGTCTCCCATTGAAAATGTGTGGCGCATTATGAAGCGTAAAATTCGACAACGGAGACCCCGGACTGTTGAACAACTGAAGCTGTACATCAAGCAAGAATGGGAAAGAATTCCACCTTCAAATCTTCAACAATTAGTCTCCTCAGTTCCCAAACGTTTTTTGAGTGTTGTTAAAAGGAAAGGTGATGTAACACAGTGGTAAACACGCCCCTGTCCCAACTACTTTGGCATGTGTTGCAGCCGGGAAATTCTGAGTTAATTATTATTTGCAAAAAAAAATAAAGTTTATGAGTTTGAAAATTGAATATCTTGTCTTTGTAGTGTATTCAATTGAATATAGGTTGTAAAGGATTCACAAATCATTGTATTCTATTTTTATTTATGCTTATCACAATTTCCCAATTCCCAAATATGCCTTCGCCTGGCATAGTCAGCTAATAACACAAATGACACTCTTTTATTAAAATTCACTTATAAATAACCACAGTTTACTTTTGTTTTTAAGTGTATAGATCAGGATTATTTCTCATAAAAAGTTCCCGCAAGCTGTACTTCATAAGTATTCTTAACACTGGAGTCTGCATTTTTGCATTAATTTTAATGAATTAAGGTTTTCACACAAATAAAACATCGCTGTACTGAGGAAGTGGTGAATCTGTAGCTGGTAGCATTGCTGCAGACTCTTAGGTCAAAGTTAGACTTACATTTTTAAGTCATGAACAGCATGTCTCGAGGGATGATTCATGCCCTCAAAAAGTGTTTCAAACCATGCTGATGCCATGACATTTTATGAGGTGTTTTGACATAACAACGGAAGATAGATTTAATATGAAGAGGAAACTATTCGGCTACCAATTCAAAAATTATATCCAGACTCGTAAACTGCTCCTGAATATAAAAGCAAAAGACATTATCGAGATTAAAAATAGAGTTTTGAGTCACCCTGAAGCCTCTGAATCACAAAATAGTCCCGTTACACAGATTTACATCATCTGTGGTTTTGAATTATTGACTGATGAATTGCAGCTGATCAATCTTTAAACAATGAATCGATTCTGCCTTAAAACAAAACTTTGAAAGTTGATGCACTTGTTGTTAGAGCAGAAGGGGCTTTCCACACGTTTGTTTTCACTTGTGCAAGCAAATGTTTGGTTTTCAATTTGATGAAGTTGTGTTTAAAGAAGCCAGAGAAGCAGATTTATTATTGAATTAAGTCATATGTCAAACCAAACCCAGATTTTAGGCCAGAAGGAGTCAAAGGGTCCATTAGTGGTTTTCTAGGTTTCCTAACTTTCTACCTCAAACACACTTTTGAAGCAGAATCATTCATACTCCACCTAAAGGTAAATCTCATTTTTTTCTCAAGTCCGGTTGTATGAGGCACTTGCAAATGGTCAGTATAATACCCACAGAAATGCTGGTCAGCTGCGCCTCTTTGTTGAGAAAGTGTCTGGAGAACCAGACGGTGTTGCCAGGTGTAGGATAATTATTGTGTTTGTAGAAAAGTTTTGCCCTCAGTACAATCAGTAATCCCCAAAAAAGGCCAAAAATACGATAATTTGATCATTCTCGTGGTTGTAGTCAGCCTGTTGAGACTGTCTGCCTTGTTTTGTGAACCCTGAAGGCATTTGTTTCCATGTGACAAGTTTCCAGCCAATCGTGCTTCTCTAAATGTGAGCTACAAGTGATGTCCATGCGTTTGCCTCAGAACAACAAGCATGCGGTCAGCTGCGTCCACCCCGCTCTGGTGCAATAATCCTACATTTCTCACCTGGCAACACTGGAACCAGAACAGGGGATGGTTATCAGTCACTACAGACAGGGTCAACAGATTTGCAGCCTAGCTCCACACAACTGTAGGCCCAGTACTGGTCTGGGACCCAGTTGGGAATCCCTCAGTCATACTGAATCGAAGCTGGGTCTGATCTTTATGTTTAAAAAGGAGACAGGGCAAGCAAAATAAAGCTTTTAGGCTAAGATTTCCTGTCTAACCAGCTCTCTGAGAGACAAACAAAGTGAAAAAGGGCATTTTCTCCCATTATAGTCAGTCTAATTTTACTGTAAAGCTGATCATGTTCAAGCTCTTACACTGTCAGCTTTTACTGCAAAGATAAGAATAAGAATAACTTTATTAATCCTCGAGGGGAAATTCAACTGTCTGTTGTCTCACATAATATGTCTCCAAAAGTTATCTACTATTTACACAAGAGTTACACAGTACGCTGGGATACTTTGAACTTTTTTAATCCACATTTTTATTGCAGCTTATTTATTTTACTCACACTCACAAAATGTTCTTGAATTTTTCACATAACTCTCATATGTTGCTGAGAATGATTTTACTCCCCCTGATTTTCTTGATTTCTCTTCTCCAAAGGCAAAAATCAAACATGTTAAATTCTTATGACCTGATATCTTGGGTGGAGAGATGTCAGGTACAGGCTCTGTCAATTTTCATTATCCCTGCTGTACAACATCTGTTGCATTTAACTGTGGTTTTGCATTATTCACTGTTTTGACAGATTTTTGTTCTCCACACATTTTGAAAACAAAGTGTTTAAAGACTTTTAACAGAGGTTTAAAGAGGCTGAAATAAAAAGAAAAAAGGAGGGAGGTAGAGGAAGGAGGACTTATTAAGAGAACAAATAAGGGAGTAAAGAAAGTAAGAAAGATTAGGATGTAGGGAGAAAGGGAGGGACAGGTTGACCCTTGCATCATGGCGATGCAGAGTTGTTGCTGTTGGCAGCACAGTTTGATTCACTGTCACACACTCACACAGCGTGCAGAGGTGACCTCACCTCTGTTAAGTTTGTGTGAACATATAATCACCCTCTGAACGGTCCGAGCTGCTTTATAGACTCCCAGAGCTCAGGGGCTCAAACACACACAAACACACACACATAAATATGCATGAACACAAACACACACTCTGAAAGCCCAGGCACGAACACGTATGAAACATCCATGTACACGCTCACACCCCAGAGGCGTCCGCTCACTAACAGCTCATTGAAACAGCCCACTTAAAGCTCCAAACCGCAGAACGAGCCAAACCGCAGCGTTTTAACCACAGAAGAAGAATTAAAAAGCTGAAATGTTTGTTTTCTGCGGTTATGACTCCATGCAGTGGCAGTGATCTCTTTCTCAACAAGACCACATTAAAGAAAATAACTGCTGTATTTATGGCTGTAAAGTCTTGGAATAATTGGCAGGGCCACATTTAAATCATTTTATTCAAGAGACTGATGTTAAATCATATAGACAGAAAAAGTACACACTACAGCAGAAAGGGCTTACATGTTAGAAGAATAATGGAGGTTTTGTCAGAGTTTCATCCCAGATGAGCGATGTGGAGGACCTTGAGCTGTAGGTTTGGCCATTAAGGGTTTTTATACATTTAAATGCTGAAAAAAGACATAAATCATCAGTCACATGATGGTGTCAGGACCATTTCGAGCAGAAATGAAGAAGATGTTAAAAGTGGCATCTTAGACCTGAGACCTTAAAAAACTGAACATTTTATTAATAAACCATCAACTTCTCCTCATTTGCTACATGTCGCTTTGAGCAGACATGAGAATTTAACCGTCATTTTGATAATGACGTCACTCTGACACCCGAACATCAGGTCGACGTTCTTGTCTTTCAGTGCCCTATTTAAATTGTGCAGTTCACAGCCACATGACGGAGAGCTAACAAGCATAAAATCAGAGGAGCTGATTAGACTTTTATCATTTTTTTAAAATGTGACAACCCTTTAAAGTTTATTGTAGGGGATATACATCAAAGTGTGACATAAAGGCTTTGGGGTCATAAATGTGGATAAAACGGTAAAGCTTATAAAGCTCCAGTTAGGAACTTTTTGTTTGTGTCAATTTTAGCACCCCCTGTGGACAAACCAGTCTTTTTACCTTGTCAAATCTATCCTGAATTGTGAATATTTTATGTGGACTTCAGCTGCTTGGCTGACAGCTCCCCCCCCACACGCAGGTTTTAAGGCGTAAAAAATGATAATTGACAAATGATCCATCTTGTCCCTGATAGACTTGTTTGCTTTTGGATATTATGAAAAGGTATCAACACGAATTCCATTTTATGACATAAAAAACTCCTCATAAGAGCTTTAATCTAAAAATAATCATGTGTTAATTTACGATATTGAAAACTGATAATAGTGAAACGACAAAAGATACAAAAAAATGGAAGTGAAAGACGTCAGGGTACTCATAAGCAGCTCATGTCTGCAGAGCTGTACAATATTAAGTCTTTGCAGAGCCAAAGGCTGCAGTTTGAGGACTTCAGTTATGGGACAGTATGCCTGGGACTCTTGTGTTGTTGCTACAGGTATGGTCAGGGTGATGTTGCGACTGCCTTGCATCCAACAAATCCAGGTCCCTGCGGAAATCAGGGCGTTTCAGTCATGCGTTATCTCCTATTTGGTTCTACTGTATATACCCACATCGACCTTAGTGCCAGTCCACTCACACACACACACCACTCACAGCATTTCAAAATAAAGGTTTGATGTATCACTTAACATTACAGACTATGGTTAGAGTTATGAACTAAAAACACAGTCCTTGGTAGTCCAGTGCATCACGTGGTGTCATCACAGGACTGCCTGAGCTCATGATAGACACCTTTTGATCACTTTATCTTCTAGGATTTAAGTGCTGAAATAACACCAATACACTGTCACGTTATCTTTGAAAGAAATTCATTCATTTATGTACTTATTTTATCATTTTATTTAAATTTATTCAACCAGGAAAGCCTCATTGAGATTAAAAATCTATTTTACTGGAGTGTCCTGGTTAAGACACCAGATTTCAGAAAAGTTACAGACATACTAAACACAACACAGTAACTAATATGTGTCGACATTTCCTGGATGATATAAGAGATTCATCAAAGCATCTTCAGCATGCCTGATTTGAATCTAGTTTTAAAGATATTTAGAGGGGACAGCTGTTCGACCAGAGTCTAGTGACCGGGTCAAAAAGTTGAGACTGTATCTTCTAACATTTTTCAAATTAACACGATAACATAGTTAGACTGAAGCAAGTTAAGAAGTGTCTTATAAATAAGGATATGTTGGTGATTTAATCAATGGCTATATGTGTGCTTCTCAAAGTTTTCTTGGCCTTTGTACCATCAGTGCTGCCACTGCATGAAAAAAACAGACTGGATGACTCACACACGCACATTCACAAAGACACACACATGTAAAATACTTAGACAATGGTGTTGTTTTACTTTTTATTTGTTGGTTGGCAGTAGCATTACCAGAAAATATCCCGTTGAAAAGGTGTGTGTAGGGGGTCCAGGCTGTGTTGAGTGGCTCGTTGTTTGCTCGGTGTTTAATTGCTTCAGCCTGGTTTTCATGGACGGTCCCTTCAGACTCTTTACTCTGAGCAGCTCTCCATTTTTATGTCGGTCCTCCTGCAGGTCCAGCTGCTGACGGTTTAGAGAGGATTAACACCAGCGCTGAGTAAAACCGCCGAGAGACCCTGAAGAACTTCACACCTTCAGCAGCTTGTATAAGGATGATCACGTTTCTAGTCTCGCTCATCTGCTGTAGGCTTTATAATTTACAGAGTTGTCAAAATTAGTCCACCCTGAAGGTTCTTGTCCACGTAGGTCACACAAGAAGATTAAGCATGGATTACTTTCAGCTAAATCCTCATAAGTTTATTGTCTAAACAGTAGACTCTTATTTGTACAAATAAAGACTATCTGGTAATGAAACACCATAAAACCACAGCTCAACATCTGGAGGTACTTAGAAAAGAAGCCGTCTATGCTTCAGTAAGCTCAGAGTGATAGTAAAAACAGGATTTGATGGTTTAAAATTATAAAAATCCATTTGAATGAAAAACAGCATGACAGCAGATCAAATATTGAGACATGCTAAGATTAATCTGACGCCTGCAACACATTTCAGAATGCTGACAGGGTGATGTTAACCTAAGTGTTGCATCAGCTCTTTGTTTACCAACACATTTAGGAACCCAGCAGACCAGTTTCTGAACTTTGGGAGATGAAATGTAGGGCCACTTTTAGCAGCTCAACAGTTTTGGGGTCTCCTTTGTTGATATTTCTCACCAAATGTTTTTACTGGGTAACAAGTCAGGACTGCAGTCAGACCAGTTCAGTAGCAGGACTCTTCTACTACAGAGCCATGCTATTGTAATACCAGCAGAGTCTGGTTTGATACTGTCTTGCCTAAATATGCAAGACATTCCCTGAAAAAGTCATTGTCTGGATGGCAGCATATAAACCTGTATATTTAGTTCAGCCTTAACAGATATGTGAGCGACCCATGACATGGACACTGATGATCCCCAAACCATCAGGGATGCTGACTTTAAACTGTGAGAAGATAACAAGCCCAGTGATCTCTCTCCTCTTTAGAGCAGAAGATGTGGTGACCTTATTGCCTGATACGGTTCTAACCTGAATTTGTGGATTTAGCAGTTTACTGTGGTCACTTGGTTGGTTTCGGAAGTGATGTGTTGAACCCATGCAGTGATTCCCACAACAGAGTCATGTCTGTTTTTGATGCAATGCTGACTTGGCCTGAAGCTCATGGATCATGGTGATTACAATATTACTGTGAGGAACTTATTCTCAAGTGGTGACCCTCCTACCATCTTCAGACAGTCTCAACCTGAAAAGCCTTTATGTTCTTAATCATGTTACTAATCTGTTGTAAATCAACCTTGTTGGTTCAGAGATGTTCCTCCCGATGTTCTTTTTTTAACAATACAGAACTTTCTCACACCCAAACTTTCTGACAATTACTCCTTTTCATAACATCAATTTTTTATTGCATTTTCACAAGTATATGCAAAAACAACACAGCAGACAAGGTACAAGTAACAATAATAACACCAAGAAACTGTCTGGAGTCAGTACTATTCAGTCCACCGTTCCATTTAGCGTTTGTTCAGTAGGTGTCATGTCTCATAAAAATATTAGATTTTTCTGTTCTTTTTATTTTTTTATTTTTTTCCAAATATGTGCTCTTTAAGTCTCAACAGGTATGTCAATTTTTCTATAACAAGGATTTCCTTGACAATTTCCAACAACTGCTCCTGGTTTGGAGTGTTAACATTGAGCCAGGTTTTTTTGACTGCTTTCTTGCTTGCTGCAATTAATACTTTAGTCAAGTACAGATCTTCTTTCATTACCATTCTCAATATCTTTAAGATACATCACTGGGCAAGTATTTGGGATTTGATATCCCAAAACATTTTTATAAACAAGTTAACATTTTGCAAGTATATCCTTATTTTTATACAATTCCAGAAGATGTGTGCTTCCACACTCCCACATAATCTCCAGCAGTCTTGTTGTATGGCGAGTTACCTAGATTTCATCTTTGGTGTTATAAAATAGCGAGTTAGGTTTTTCCAGTTAATTAAACACTTTTTTTTTGTTTGTTTCATTTGAAATTGTTGAAACATTTGAAATTTGAAATCCTGTATTTACACAATTTTTAGTAACAAGTGATAACATCAGAAAGCTTTTAGAAAGAGTTTTAGGCCTTGTCTCAAAGAGCAGAGTGACTAAGAGATGATTATCTGCTCTTTTTGGTACACAGTGTTATGCTGTGATGGATGCTCAGCGGCCATGTTGGGTTTAAGTTGTGACAAATTAGCATCTGAGTGAGCCTTGGCCAACCTCTTTAGCCCTGTAGTGGAAAATATTAACCGGGATTGGCCATAGTGTGTGTATAATCTGTTGTCAGCAAAACATGAGCAGAGTGTGAAACTTGTGAGTGTGTGTGTATGTGTGTGAGTGTGTGTGCACTCTATGTACATTGTCAGTCATGTGTAGGGTTCATATTTTCCACCGGTTGCAGTTGTGAAGCAAACAACCTGTTAAAACACACACTCAAACGTACAAACACACAGAGTTGATTTACAGGTGGTGTTAGGAATGAGTAATGGCGTCGTTTGTTTTGCTGTCATGTTATTTCCCTGCAGTGCTGTGGAAAGAGCTGGCACGTCACCTATTAGAGCTGATAATGACTTCATCCCTCACTGCCTTCTCTGCATGGGTGTGTGTTTATGAGTGTGTGTGTGTGTGTGTGTGTGTGTGTGTGTGTGTGGCACAGGAGAGGACGAAAGAGGGAGCAAGAGAGTTTTTTGGTGGGTGAGAAGAACAGTGAGGGAGAGAGTGGGAGACAAAAAAATGAAACAAGATCTATATCAAGAAAGAGAGAGGTTCAAAACCATCCATTCTTCACCCACTGAGCATTTTTTGGTCTAAGAGCTCTAATAGACGTCTAAATGTAGCCGAGACGACTGGTCTAAAATCAGGCTACTACAGGTCTAGAAATGAAAGTTTTTTAGACGTCTAAATTTAGACCAAGTTTAGACTAGCCAGCTAACAGAGCTATATTCATACTACACTGTATAGTGCTCAAAGGTTATCATAATTATTTTGGTTAAGTACTCGGAGATCAGTTATGCAACTCACAGTTGCTCTTTGAAATAAATAGTTATCAAATAAAGTGGGTTGAAGTGCAACGTCTAAATTCTGTCTAAAAATATACAGAATCTAGACGGTTGAAATTAGGTCTTAAAAAAACTAAACATCTAATAGCCGTCTATTGCTCAGCAGGAAACCTAAATGGATTTCAGTTTGAGCTCTATATTTAATGTTCAAACTGATAAACTTGATCGTTTTTTGGGGCAAATATTCGCTCATTTTGAATTTAATGCTCTAACAGGCTCCTAAAAAGTTGGTACAGGATCAACAAAAGACAAGGAGGAAAATTGAGGACTGCTCCAAAAATACATTTAGATCATTCCACAAGTAAACAGGTTCACTGGAAAAAGGTGAGGGTCATGATTGGGTATAAAAGGAGCATCCCCCAAAGGCTCAGTTGTTAATGAGTAAGGATGGAGCGAGGTTTACTGCTTTGTCAACAACTGTTTGAGCAAATAGTCCAACAGTTTAAGAACAACATTTCTCAACAAACGACAGCAGGGATTTAGAGATTTGATCATCTACAGTCCAAAGTATTATCAAAGATTCAGAGACTTTGACCTTTGACCCCTCAGACGGCACTGCATTAAAAACCCACATCATTCTGTAAAGGGTATTACCATGTGGGCTCAGGACGATTTCAGAAAACTATTGTCAACACCATTGTTAACACAGTTCCTCTCTACATGTACATCTACAAGTTCAAACTCTACCATGCAAAGACAAAGACAGATATCAACAACAGCCAGTAATACCAACGACTTCTCTGGACCTGATTAAAGTGGAACGGTGTGTAGTGGTCTGACGAGTCCACATTTCAAACTGTTTTTGGAAACCATGGCCATGGTGTCCTCTGGGCTAAAGGGGACCATAAAGACTGCTCTCAGGTCAAAGTCCTAAGCCAGCATCGATGATGGTCTGGGGGTGTGTTTGTAACATTGAGTATATTGTCTTTGTTGTGTATTTAACTGGATACAGGTGGAAAATGATTCACAAGTCATGAATTCTGTTTTTATTCAAGTTTTACACAACATCCCAACTTCATTGGGATTGGGGGTTTGTAACCAAGCACACACAGACAGAAAATAAATAAATGAATAAAACACACACACACACACACACACACACACACACACACCAAAAAAACCAAAACCATATTCATAAAAACTTGTCTAACTTTGGTATAACAGCGAACTGGAGCTGCAGGGATGACACACCCAAACTGCAGAGGTGACTGACTGATGGATGTTTTCACAGAGTAACACTGTCTGACTAGACCAATGACATTATCTGAAGACACATAAAAAACCCTCCGTAAATGTGTTTTACAGAAGTATTCCTCTTGATCTGGTGATACTTAAATGACAGAATAAAATAGACCAGAGATCAGATCCCATTCGGTCAATTTCTATGACACATTCTCCACAAGTCCTGCAGTTCAGATACACTTCCTCATGCAAATGCGAGTGTGTGTAGAAGACGTGTGAGCTCTGTACATGTGAAAAGATGGGGTGTTTGGTGGACCGTGTGAGTATGAGGACACAGAGCGCAATGTTCATACGGATGTGTGTGTAAGTGTGTGTGTGGGTGTGTGTTCCCTCCTGTCCAGCAGTTGAGGAAACAGTAGGTGGCAGGTATAATATGTAGCGGAGCTCAGAGGTTAGTCCGGCCGAGTGTGTGAGTGAGAGAAAAGAGAAACCTCATCCAGGTTATTGTGGAGAGCTTGTCGGGATTTATTAGGTAGGTAAGCACACTGAGCCCCCAGCCTGTCGTAAAACACACACACACATACACACACTTAAAAAAGAGAAAAATCTCCCCCTTTGCACACACTTCTTTCTGCAGAAACACACACAACCACTCACACACTCAGTGCAGTCATAAAGCGGCTCCAGATAACTTAAACTGAGCAGAGGGACTCAATGACATCATGACAGCTACACAGCACCGCTGCCTTTTCCATGTTTTCCTTTGCAGGAGCTAATTTACTCTCTCCATAAAAGAGAAGAGGAAGAAGGGAAAGAGGAGAGAGAGGGTGATCTGAAGGGTACCAGAAGTTTAAAGGCCAAGCATTAGAGAAAAGTAAATCAAGGGAGGCTTGTGTTTTAAATTCCTATTTCAAATGTTTAAATGTCTTGTCTGATATCCCTCTATTTGACACTGTGAACCTCATCATCTCATTGAGCTTCTAACTTGTGCAGCCTGCATTTGTTTGTGGGGCCATCATGGTCCTAAAAGGGCTGAAAACTGTGCCCCATGTAGGACGGTAAAATGAGTCCTATGTGGGACTGTCCCAGAGTTTCTGCCAAGAACTCATACACAGGGTTACACCAGGTAAAGGGTGGAACTCAACCGGGTATTCCATATATTCACATATTTCTTTTAAACACACTGAAATATTGAACAAATAGGTACCATTTTTGGTCATGTTACATTGCATTGCTGTGAATAAATTTACTATATATCATTCTTGCATCTTATTGCCAACCATGTAGTGTAATAGGTCTCATATCTGGGTTAAAATGTGTCCTAACACCCCTAATAAACACTTTTAAAGTCCATTCGGATGAAAAAAAAACCTCCAGGAGGATCATTTTTACAGGGAATTTTAGAGACTGTTTTACAGTAAAGTGAGTGAGTGATTGCGTCTTACTGTCTGTGATTTATAAGAGTATAAATTCAGGCTGAATGACAGAGAAGTGGAAGTCAGACAGACAGACAGAAAAAACTCATATTGTTTTATTGAAGCAGGATACAAACCTCCACAGTCTGTCCTCAGGTAACGAGTCTATATGACCCCCTGAAGCTGTCAACACTCGGCTCATATTAACACTCACCTCTCTGCACGCCCTCCCAGAGGCTTCTTACATTAGCGCAGTGCTATTGTACAGCAGGCCAGGGGGAAGTGAGTATTAGAGCTGTGCATTCAGCAGACTGAGCTACAGGTCAGTAAGTTTGCTTATTGTGGAGTATAAAGTCCATTTAATGACCGTCAGTCCAGAACGGGAAAGTTGCTGACATTAGGTGCTGACAGGGCTGAACAAGAGGCGTCACTCTGACTGCAGTCTTACAAATTTACAGATGATTTTTCAGCAGTTTATGGGTTTTATTAGACAGTGAAGAGAACTCTGGGAAAACAGAAAAACTCTGACAAAGCCATCTGTCCATTTCTACAAATAATTGACCTTCTTCAGAACATATTTTGAATACTTTAAAAGCTTAAACGGATCGTTCGGATATTTTAAGTTGACGTACTGTACTTGTTTATAGTATTACCCACAGGGGGCTGTCAGTCAGTTCAGGCACTTGTCTGTAGATCCAGAACAGAAGCTGGACTATTAGCCTCTACAGATGGGGTCAACTGTACCATGCTGTCTTCAACACTTTTTATTGCCCTACATAGACTGAAATCACACTAAATCAAACTACTCATAGCTGGACTAACATACCCACAGTAGATAATGTGTTTTTAGTTTTTGTCTTCATATATACACTCCATTGGACTGAAACTGGCCCAAGTTTTTGCATCTCTGTTTGACATTAATCTAAGCACCAAATGTTGGACGTTTTTCTGTGGATGCAGTCACGTGTGTGTGTGGAGTTGATCTCAGTTCAGTCTTCCCCTTCTACAACTATAACAGTGTGTTTTGACGAGCAGTTGTATTTTCGTCTGGCGGAGCCCAGCGGACAGCCAGCTGAACAGATGATTTGTTTCAGTGCTCAGATGAGTTATCTACTTTAAGCCGACATATGGATATTATAATATTCAGTTTTGTGAGCCAAATTTATTTTATATGCCAATGTCTATGAAAGAAAGAGCCAGGCCACGGAGCGCGATGCGTCATTTACGCACAGATGGTTCCGATTTTAATGCCATTTTTTGAGTTTATGTTGTGATCTGTGTGAACAACCCACCTTTGTCACGTGAGGTTTGAATATATGCAACTTTATGTGAGTGTCTTTATTTGTGGAAAAGGGTCCAACATTACACACACCAAATCCATCTGTGCTCATATGAGAGAGTGTGAATGATGCCCAATGCAGCGCTTACAGCGACACTTGTTGAGGAGCTGCCTTCTGTCGCCATCGTGTGGCATTACTGTCTTCAGACATCTCTTGATCTCTTTGACTACTTCACGAAAATAGTAAGACGCCTCGCCGGTGTCGGATTTAAAGGCGAGGAGAGTAGCTGATGTGATTGGTGAAAACAGGTCTCGGCTGTGTTAAACCCACTCAACGCCCTCTCTCCTCCCTCGCTACGACTTAAGCCGCTGGGAGGAGCTGAGTTAGGGAGGGGGGATACTTACGCCAGGCTGCGCCGCCCACCAAAATACCAAATTGTGCTTGGGAACGCCTTGTCAGCGCGGCGGACCTGACTTACACCATGCCTGCGACATGTCTCCGGCGAGGCATGAAAATAGAGCCCACAGTACGTAAAGAAGCAGCAAATAAAGAAAAACTGTTTGTTTTAACCAGTATTTTAAAAAATGACTGTGTTTCAGAGGAGTATATGCTGTCATGAAGCTGCTTCATTCTTCCTGAATGTCTGATCTGGATTTCTAGAAGTCATGGGTCTTGAACTTGTTACAGTACAAGCTTCATTCCTCTCATCTGTCTCTCCAAATTGAGTTTGATAAAAACAATTCGTACAGCTGCACCTCTGATTCTTCCAAACCTGTTTCTGGGAAAAGTGGAAGTGGCTGTGAGTCAGCACACTGAACATTTGGCTGAACAACACTGAAATCAACAACAACAACAACAAAACAGACAGCTCCTCGACAGGGTGGTCCACTACACCTTGTCATTGCTACGGGAAAGTGCGTTATACTCCTTTTACACACAGAAAAACACACAGTCACACACTCACAAGGTTTGTCTAGTTTACCTCTCGTTGTCCAGGTCTTAAGTGTGTTTGACAGGAGGGCCGGATTACACCGCTTTTGTCTTGGCATCTCTATCCCATAATAATATTATGACACTTTTATCAAAACACTGGAGCACATACAAGCATGTGCACACAAATACCGAATGTGTGCGCACTCACTAAGCCCGAGGTCAGTCCATATTTACTGAACATTCTATTCGTTCCCATCGAGAGACTGATTCACATCAATTGCAGCTGATGGACTCTTGTGAAATCTACAAACTTTTTCTGCAGACTGCCCTGGTCTGCTTCATACTGAGCTTTGAAACAGCTGTGCCTAAAGACCTGCTAACTAACCACGAGGCACTTTGGAGCTCATAACCACGGTGATAAGTCTCTTAAGCTGTTGTCAGACATGCACTCTGGGACATTTGTAGAATATTTCAGGGGGTCTGACCCCAAATTTCTACCAGACCACACTGATCACACAAAGCTCCTTGTAGTCCTATCCAAGATTAAAACCCACTATACGCTTTTTATTTACTTTATTCTCTTTATTTTTGTTTCCCTCTCAGACCCTGGAGCCTCTGTCTGTTTGTAAACTCAGCGTTGGGTTATGTTCAATGATTGCAATCATAGACTGTATATAGAATGGACACCGTCTGCCTCCTCGCTGGGTGAAGCCACCCTGAGAACACGGCCTCTGATGACGGGCTGCAGTATAGGTCATAAATCCTGCCTCCTCCAGCAATCCCTATGGAACTGTGGACAAACTTTAGAAATTTATTACACAGAATATACATTTTTCTCCCCCCTGATTGTGATGTTGACATGTAGTTACTGTAAGACTAGTTTGTGCTTTTTTCTGTACAGCTCCATTTTTAAAAGTTATTGGGGGGTTCATGTTTTCTATGATTGACACCTGATACAGCCTGTGGGCGTACGAAGATTGCGTAGCTCACCTGGGGGATACGCTGTTTGAGCCGAGCATCATCACAGTGACTCTCCTATCAAATGCATACAATCCTTCTTCGCAAGTGGTGGAGTGTGTACAACGCTACTGCGCAATGTTGGTTTCAGGAAGTGGAGAAAAAAAAAGGGAAATGCCGAGAGCTTTTCGGCTTCAAATCCGTATAATGGCGGAGGGCAGAAGCAAGTTGTCCATAGTATATACGGTCTATGATTGCAATACAGTGTCTTTAAAAAAATGAGCTCTCAGACACCATATTTTGACCTTTTTATCAACCGTATGAATGATTAAACCTATCCACAATATTAACAGATAAGTAAAACGATCTTAGATACTTAGAACATACTTAGAGAGAAGAAGTGAGTATAGGGTCACCTCACTACCTTTGCCAATATTTTTACCCCACTGTGTGCCACTCTTCCGGTTCAAAACATCATTATATAAAATAGTTTTTCCCATGGAGAAGAAGGTGTCATCCCGTGAACACGTTTTTCACAATACGATAGAAAATCGTCTCAATTAGAACAGAGTGCCTTGTGAATAGTAGACAATAGGATGATATCTGATGATCATCTGACACAAATACACACACTTATTCTTTGAATGATTTGTTCCTCAACTTCTCAGCCAATTATACACTTTGACAAACTGATTTAGGACTTCCTTAGACTCATATACAGACCTCAAATCATTCAGCGTACAACAAGGAGCACCTACATAAGGCTGAACATGAGGAGGCAGACAGACAGACAAGGCCCAACTTAGTCGCCCAAAGTTGTTCATTGAAGTCATATCAATTGAGGCTGTTAATTCCTTTAAATTGAAACTCTAAAAATTCAAGTTGTATGTTGAAAATAGTAAATTGTGAAAGTTACAATCCTAGGCTCTGGGAATGTGAGTTTGATTTCAGCCACATGGTAAAACAATGAGACCAAAAAGTTATTGCACAGGACAAGGACTTGATCAGAAGCAGAACTTGACTTCAGATTAAAGTCAGGAGAGAGACATGCTTTGAAATCCTCCCTGCAAACATTAAAAGATGTCAGAGTTGACCCGAAGTGTCCCGTTCGTTTAGAATTAGTCACGGTTAAACTTGACTGATGTTTGAATGGAGCTCTGCCACAGTGGGCTGAATTAAGCTCTTCTGTTTCACATGAGCAAAGAACAGAGACCGAGATAAAAAGAAAACACAGGAACTGTTGATGTCCTCACAGCTGTCACTTTTCTCCAAACAGACCAAAAGTACTTTGTGACCAAACTGTCCAGTATTTACCTCACTGTTTTCTGTGTTTCATCAGCTCCAAACACCCCGTCAGTCTTCCTATCATGCTGTCAAACATAATGTCTGTGTTAGTTCAAATTTGTTGGCATTTTTCTCAGTAAGAAAGAGAACGAGGTTCTCAGCTGCTGCCTGTGTCTGATTGATGCACACAGAGACTTTTATCAGCGCTTCCTTGATCTCAATGGTCCAATTTCAGACCAGTATTTATAGCTTTATATGAGGAGGTGTCAAACTGCTCATTGTATTTCCTGAAAATTTGTATAAAAGGTTATAGCTCACTTGCACCTGTGGCTGATAATTGTGCTTTAAAATGTTCACATGCATCACGTGACACATTCACAGACAGATGCCACATGTTAAGGAGGAGGAGGATTTACTTGGCATAATGTCTACTGGATGTCTGCTGAGGCTAATTTCTGTTTTATGAATGTTTTCATTCTTTCAGTCTTTGGGCAAAAGACAATTAAAACAATACAGAAACAGAAATCTATCACAGGACAATGAAGGGTTTGCAAAAGGACCTCATCGAATGTTGAAATAAAACATCTGCGCGTTTGTATCAGAGAATTAAAGTCGAAGTAAGTGTTCAAAACCAGGAAGAGGAGCAAACTATCTATATTCTCACAAACTGTAAACACTATTGTACGTTAATGAGATCTTTGGCAAGTTATGAATAAAAGTGTTTTTTTTGTGTGTGTGGACAGGTGTCTTATTTATTCAACAAGTGTGTTGTGCTATTTTAGTTCATATCGATGTCTTACATGACTTATAAAGTGCGAATTAGAGGGGTCAAATGTGTTTTCCAATGGCAGGCTCAGACTGTGATCTTAAGACCCCCAGGTGGACACTCAGACATGATTCTGGTTCCTCACTGAAATGCAGCTTAAAACTGTAACACACAAAAAGGGATCCGCATATGAAATTTGGCACCCTTTTGGAAACAACATCCTCTGTTCAGCAGAGAAGAACCAAAAGCCAGACTGTATCAAGGAAAAAGGGCACATCCACATGTACTGAAATCAGATCTAAAATTAGTATATCTAAAAAAAAAAACAGTTTTTAGACCCGGCATTTCATGTGTCGTCTTTGCACAATTTTCAAACTCATATCCAGACTTTTCTTGAACTGTTGTTGGATTGTTGTTCAATAACACTAATAAAAGGATAAAACCTCATGTTTTACCTTAAAGAGGAAAAAAAAAATCTAAAATGGACAACAGGATGTATGAACTGAAAGCTGGAATTCAGTCCACAGATAATCCTCATTCTTTTGTTCTCTTCTGCTGAGAAAGAGCGCAGAAGAGAAACAGAGTCATTTCTGTGGCGACCGATGGCGCACAGACACATTTCATCTTAATCTCAAAAACCAAAGAATGCTGCTACGAGCCTCTGTTTTGAATTGTTCCGCTTGTGTTTTCATTGGAAACAAATGTCTGTGTTTAGTTTGGGTAAAAGTCAAGAGGTCGCACTCAGTAGGAATCAACAACAGAGAAAGTTACGAAACTAGGGACAATCAAACCATCGTTTCACGGAGAACGAGCTCTGATCAGCGTCTTAAAGTAGGATTATTTTACCTTAAGATGTCTGAGACTGTGTGAACACACAAAACCTGCACTCGGGGCTCTGGGTTGTCAGCACTGAAAATGATCTGCTTCCTGTTTCTAGGACATATACTATCAGTATAGACAGTGTTGTGTATGAAGACTCTAAGGGTGACCATAAGTCCTCTTTTACCCGGACATGTCCTCTTTCGGGGGGCTGTACGGCCTGTCTGGGGGGAGTTCATAAAATTCTTCAAAGGTCCAGGGTTTTGTATGGAAGCCCGTTTTGGCCAGTGAAAAGGAAAAAAAAAAGATGAGACAAAATGTCACCTTTTTTTCTTAAAAAAAAAAGATGACAAACCTGGAACGTGTTTTCATTAATTTGCCGAAAAACCCTCAAAATTTTGCACAACTCCTACCCCTGTAGTAGTATCCATTTTTTCTGACTGATCATCTCCATTTGCAGTCCATGAATGTAAACATGAGCATTCAGCATGTCACTGGCACTGTCAGATATTGAGTTTGGTTGTATTTTGTCTCTTGGAAGCCCACGGACCAAACAACAACCCACTTTGTGTGTTGTGTCGGCAAACAGTGCAAAAAAACAATGTTTTCTTATGACAAAGTAAAATGCTGTAAAATCCTGATTGCAGCGTAGACTTTATCGGAGTTGAGTGCTTGGGTCAGAGTCTCTCAAAGTTTTACACAGCAGAGTCGGCCCCTTCTGCAGAAAACTGCCACCTAGCTTGCATGCAGGTTCTCTCAGCAGTTTCTTATTCAAAGGGCAGAACTGCCCATCATCTTTTGTGGCTTATACTCCCACTGAAATATCCACTAAAGAAGTGCTTAAAAAACAATTTGAAACCCCTAGGCAACTCCATGAAAAAGCAAACTGAAAACTTCCCCTACCTTTCTATCTTTTTATCTCTTTAGAGCTCTATTTACTCTCTTTGTCTCTCACTTTCTCATCCTGACTTTCTCCTCCATCTTATCTCTCTATCTCACCTTTCCCTCTGTCATACCCCCTTTAAGCAGCACCCTCCCCCTCTGTCTCCCCCTCACAGCCTCAGGTGAATGAGCCTCTTTCTTTGGGCATCCCTCCCATAGCTGCTGCCTCCAGTAAACACCTCCGGGTGCTGGGGGCTCTTGTGGCTCCATCACCTCCTAACAAAGACGGTGGTTATATGTGGGTCTGGCTTTTATGTAACCTGGCTGCAGGTTAGAGGGTCGGCCCCGATGCCAAAACAGCACAGGTTCAAACCTTACGGCAGAGTGTGCTACGTGAGGATGTTCACGTTCGCTGACTGCACAGCTGAGTTCAACACTTCTTTTTTAAACATGACGGGTGGCATTTTATCTGTCATTACCTCTTTATTATGAGATGTTTATAACCTATCCTGCAACATAAAAGGTCCGAAGATTTCTTCTTTTGCTTCTCATTAAAACTCATTTTTTCAAATCATCTGTTTTAATAATAATTAAGTCATTTTTCACCTTTTTGCAGTTAAATTGCTTCTGTTCAAGATTGTACATTTCTGCTGATTCATTTTGCTTTTCACTGGAGTTGTTTTGCATCTTTATTATTTTGTTTGTCTTTGTAATAGTGTCTTTTTGAAGTCAGTATTTTTATTTCTCGATTCCCCTTTGTATGTGTCTTTGTATCTATAAGTAGGCATGTTGTGTCCTCTTACATCTTATCCCTCAACATCTTGTGTTGTCTTTTCATCCTTCCCTAAATTCTTTGCCACAGCTTTGTATCTGAACAAATCACACACCTCGTCCAAAACAGCACTGTTGTCTCACCTTTGTTGTGTCATGTTTGAACTTTTCATATTGAGCCCATAGTTTTGGTGTCCTTGTGTTTGATTTAAGATAAGAAAAAGTAAAATTGAGGCTCTTGAGTTTGCTTTAGAAAGAACTGATACACTGAGCAGTCATCAGGTCTTCAAGTTGTTCCTCAGACTTGAGCCATAGTAATAAAAAGTTCTCTCCCTGATTTGTGAGTCACTGCCATGCCCCAAATCTATTTACACCATTCAGGTCCAGCTGATAGTCCCTGTATTTTCAAAGATGACTCCCACCCTTCAAATTCGCTGCTCTTCCCTCTGGACAAAGGTTTTTAGGTTCAAAGTGAAAAACAAAATAGTGCAAGAAAAGCTTTTTTCCCACTACTATCACTGAGCAAAACATGGTGTAAAAAAAATAATTGTGTTTTACTTTGCTGTCCTTTTTCACTGAACTGATGCAATTTAATAAGTGTTTTCATTTACTCACAGGTTGTTTTCATTTAATCAGAACAGTGTGACATCTCGCTTGATAAGGAGGAACCTGATGATCCACAAGGCTCTCTCTGTTTTGCTACAGTAGACGCATGCCTCAAGGTCAACAACACACACATATTTCATAACACATTTTACTAAGACCACGTGAACAGTGGTTGGCCTGTTCATGCTGGAGATAACTTGCCAATGAGACTCGGTCGCGTTTAAGTCCAATCTCTATCCAGGGAAATCTCTGCCCAATGTGAACTAGAAAAGCACTCGGAGAGCGCAGACCTTCACCAAGCAGCTCATGTCCCCCCTTATATTGTGATTCACACCAAAACTTTAACTGTTGCGTGTCTTTTATTAACGTTTATTTGTGTTTAAACTGGTGTGTTCACCATTCAAAATGTTCCTAAAACAAGAAATGCCCTGACCTGGATTCGAACCCAGGACCTTCTTGCTGTGAGGCGACAGTGCTGACCACTACACCACTGTGCTGCCTATTTATACCCCTGTGCCGCCCATTGGTTATCTTTCAGCATTGAAAATTCCAACGACACCCTTATTTTTGTGTGTTCTGGATCACAGTATCCAGAATTTTGTCCGGATCACCACCAAAATGTAATGGGATCCTCCTGGGGCTGAGACGCACCTCTGGTGAATTTCAGGTCAATCCGTCTGTTACTTTCTCCGTAAAGTTGCTAACAGACAAACAAACAAACAAACAAACTAGAAAAGCACTTGGAGAGCACAGACCTCCGCCAAGCAGCTCATGTCCCCCCTTAAACAAGAAATGCCCTGCCTGGGATTGGAACCCATGACCTTCTGGTTGTGAGGCCACAGTGCTAACCATTAGCAGCTAAAGAACCATTTCTTCCGATATTTAAACACTTGTTGAAGAATTTTTTAACAGCTCTTTTTATTTGATTTGATACTTGCTTTTACCTTAGTTTTTTTCTAGGGGTTATTTATCAAGTTATCCGAGTAAAATTTATTTTAATGATGTTTTTATTTTGATTGCTTAGTTTCAAGTTGTTGTTTTGTAACTGGATGTCATCAGCTTGCAGATGAAGAAACCTGAACGTAGACCTGAGGTTTGTTAGGATCATTTCAGGGTCATCTTGGCTCCTCTGATCCATGGGAAAGGGCAGAGGGTGGCTGCTGAGTATTTATCGGAGGAAGTAGAACCGACTGCATTCACTAGCAGGTGTAAGGCATCATAGGCGTCACCTGGGAATTATACTGCAATCCAAAAGCTGAACGTCTGTCTGCAGGAATGTGTATCAGTGTGTGTGTGTGTGTGTCTGTGTGTGTGCATGTGTTTGGCAGGGTGGCTGATGATGATGGTATATGTTTGGCAGGGCAGCTTAGCAACAATCAGGTAAAATGCCCCATTATTATCATTCCTTATTTCTTGGCTCCTTGATGTTGTTGATCCAGTCTCAGACGTTAGTTCACCACAGCCCAGTGTGGATAAATTTAGCGTAAAACTCAAGAGCCGTTTTAAACCAATTGTTATTGGAAAGTCCTTCGATTGATTCCAAACGGATCCATCCACTGGTGAAAACAAATTGCTGGCACTGAAGCAAAGCAAAATGTGACTCACCGTTAAAACAGCAAATACTCTTAAAGCCTGACTTCAGTGGATAAAATTGCCTTTACGTGCTCAATTGCTTTCAGGGTCATGAGTGCTGGAACCTATCAGAGCAGGGGCTAGACAGAAGAAGAACCACTGCAGGTATAACAAATTAGTCCTGCTGAAACTCCAGCCCACCTGAAAGCTATAAAACTTGTAAATAAACCACAATTAGTGCAACTGTGTGAACATTTGAGCCCACAGTCTGAGAACAATACCCTGAAATAAGTTTAAAACCTGGACCTTGTTGTTCAGCACTTGGCCCAATAGCAGCACCGAAATAGCAGCTTCTTACTGCTTCTTTTGTTGAAGGTGGGGTAGGCAGAAATCCGTTAAAGAAGCATCTTCTTTTATGGTGTATATACAAAAAAGCTTTTAATATCAGTCAATAGCTATTAGTTATTGATGACATTTGATAATATAATGATATCGCTGTGTTTTGTTATGTCTGTGTAGTCAACATTTTAAATTTTTTGAGTGCCCCGCTCTTTCTGACTGTAAAGAAAGCCGTTCTCCACCTCCCCCAACGCTGCTTCTTAGTGCTTATTGGTTGTGAGGCAAATGCTGCTTCCCATGTTGTGAGGCACGCTCCATGTCGTTGAATAACGTTCACGAGCCCAAACAAAGTTAGCATGATACAATATCGGACAGTAGAAACCAACTAGAAAGTACGGAAAATTGTCTGAATCCTACTTTGACCACGACTGCCAACACCAGCAAGAAAACAAACTAAATACCGGAGACTCTGGCGGAATAATGGGCGCTGAAAACGGAGGTAGACCGGATAAGAGCTAAGAAGCCGGGTCAACATTAGTCAAATGATGGGAGACGCTTCGGGATCTTACAGACCCTGTAATCTTTCTGCTGTAACAAATTAAGCCTAGTGTCTGTAACAGAAGTGTTTCTTGTCAAATGAGACCTGCTGTGTTGTAGCGCCGCGAAACTGTTTACCTCAGGTCCTGGAGTATGTTACTTTATGCTAGTTTTAGAAGTTCTGCAAACATTGTGTTTGCGGTTGGTTGGTTGATTAACTAACCCACATGAGATAATGCAGACTTGATAAACTCAAATGTTATTGTCAGGTTTTAAAGAATGCAGAACTAGCTTTTAAATGAAACTAGGTCATAAGTCTCGGCTTCTTCCCACTCTTTTTTGAACTCAAATAACTTTTTGTCATTTATTGTTGTATTCTTTACTTTTTTGTTGTTATGTCTTTTTTATATGTTCAAAATAAACTTCAATCAATCAATCAATCAATCAATCAATCAATCAATCAATCAATCAATCAATCATTTACATCCTTATTTGGGAAGGCTGGAGTTCATTGTCAACACATTTCACATTAGTGTGGCTTTATCTTGCACCTGGACCATTATATACACTTATTTTCCTCTTTTTTTTTTTTACTCAAACCCGTAGTTTGCATCCTTGCACTTATAATAAATACCAATCAATTAATGGTAAAAATAAATTCAAAGTAATTTTGATTGTATGTAAGGCAGCTGGGAAATGCCACCACTTCCCATTAAATGCACCACATTACCAGAAATATTCACTGTGGTTTTATGAGCTCAGTCCCTATTTCTTAGTCTACTTAACCCCAAAGAGAAAAAGCCAAACTTGCAGCATATAAAAGGCAAAATCAGAGGTGTCAAAACACTGGTCAGGAACCTATGGGTGATGTCCCAGCAGCAGTCCACTTTGTGCACACAGTATGTATGCACACAGCAGAGGAGTGAATATTTGGATAGAAAAGGACAAGGTGGGTGTAGCTGAACGCTGTGAAACACCTGGGACTGACATGGAGAAGTTTTGGAAAATTGTAATGCAATAATCAGCAAATTAGTTTGTTTCTCCAAATATTAGAAACTCAAGTTATGCAAGCAGCGGCTGCACCATTGTGCTGACCCCACATATTTGATTTTGAAATGGACCTTTTTGAACTTTTCTTTAAATTCCTGAACAACCAACCGTGATGTTGAAGGTCTGAGTTCAACAATACAACACTATGTTATAGAAGTGGGGCTAACATTGTTGACAGGATGGGATAAAGCCGGCTTTGTTGGAAGAAATCTCTGAGGAGCAGCAGCTGCAGCCAAAGTTCAGATGAACAGATAAAAACACACTTAGCCTGCACTTTAAGAGTTACACACGGAGGTAGGTGGGCTGAAGGTTGCTGTGCAGATTTCTGCCCCTCATTGTAAGAGCTGTTTCACTACATGTGAGGTGAAAAGGGTTTTAATCATTAATTTCTCTTGAGTGTTTGAAATGATAAGATTGAATCTAAAACTTGTGCATAACACAACTGAAGACCATCTACTATACTGACCGTTAGACGACTGATATTTAGACAAAACTGACAAAAGCCTGTTCGGAAAAGTCTTTTTGAGACTCAAGGTTGTTTTTATGCAGAAAGCCATCAAAAATAATGAATTACAACAGTAAACACTGAAGTAAACAATCTATGTTGATGGTTTAAAACATCTTTAAAACAGATGTACTGTATTTTTCCAATCTCTAAAATTGAAATTGTCAGCCAGATGAAGTAATATAACCAGTAGAGTTGGGAGGAAAATCTGATACAGCATAGTATCGCGATATTTTGTCTGATTATATATCATATCGTCTCATTTACCAAGTATTGATTTTTTCAAATTAATTGCCAATATGAAGTCAAATTTGTGATAATTGAAAAATAAAATCAACAGTTTTTCCAGTGAGTTTGGAGAAAGTTAATATAACAGAAATATGTTAAAGGTTAGTAAGATGTGCTACATGAAAATAAAATACAGTGTAAATAAGACAAACATAAAGGAAAAACAAATACTAAATTAGCTAAACAGTTGTGTAAATGGTATAAATCCCAATATATTTTATCCCTATACTCACTGAATTCAAAATGTTAAAAATCACAATAATATCATATTGTGATAATATCGTATCGTAGGGCCACCAGTGATTCCCACCCCTAATAACCAGCAATCAATAAGGTCTGGAGGTTCTAAGGAGAGCGATGCATGATCTCGTTTCGTTTACAAAAAAGCTTTGTATGCCTAAAACTGGGGTGACCATATATCCTCTTTTACCTGGACATATCCTCTTTTTTGGGGGCTGTCCAGGTTTGTCTGGCTTTGTCTGGGGAAATCCTTCAAATGTCCACAGTTTTGTACGTAAGTTTCGAGTTTGTGTCATGTGGACTTAATGAGTTCAAAGCGCGTGAAATATACTCGATCAAACTCGAAAAAAATGTCAAAATTAACTTCGTGCGACTCCGCCCTCACGTAGTCGTGTTACACCTGGGTTTGCCAGGCACAAAATTACATTTGTTCCATTACATCACATTAAGTGCAGGGGGTTAAAAGATTACAATACAGTGCATTCATTCATCCCTTAAAAACTGTCCAATCCTGTAGTCTAAAAGAGAACTAAAAATAAATAAAACAGATAAGAACTAATAAAACAGAGTGTGGTGTAGCAGCAATACATGTAAAGTGAAATCAGACTTAGTGAAGGTAAATCCCTAAAAGGAACTGATCAATCCCTAAATCCCTAAAAGGAACTGATACAATGTGTGAGGCTGTTTTCCTGTAACAAGCATGGAAGTTTCTACGGTCAGAAATCTGAGAAGTGGCCTTGAGAGGGACATTTTAATGAATAATATCACTACAGCAGCTGTGTGTGTATGTATGTCTGCCTGAATTTTGTTATACCTGTGTTCAGGTGTTCATGCCATAGGTCGTGTTTACTCAGGTAATTTATTCGCTTTCCTCTTTGTGTTTTTAGAAACACTGAAGGCCATAAATCATGTAATCTTGCTGCAAATAACCCACAAGTTTTTCTTGGTTTCCTTGAGACCGGTCGGTGGATTTATACTCACACAAAGTCATTCATAACGAACAGGAAAGAGATTTTTTTTTCCTTCAGTTTAAAAAAGCTTTCCCACAATTCACCATCTTTCTCGGTGTTTCCTTAAGCCAGGGTTCATTCAGTCGACCCATCATTCACTCAGACCTGAGTTATTGTAGCTCGATTTGTTCTGCTCTACACATAAATGCATGCGGTTTATACAGTCCCAGCTACAAATGGAGTCTGGATGTTGATGTAGACCCTCTCAGTTGTTTCCTTTACAGTCTCCTTTGGTTGAACTTTCAGCCTTTAGCTCCTTCATGACACTTTCTCCTCTTTTAAAAAAGGCTCAGCCCCTGATGGCCAAGAAGATGAGGATGTTCATCAATATTTCGTTGAGTCAGCTGAACTGTAAGCTTCAGGGGTAGGCATTCACATTTATGCAGGAAGTGACATAATTGTGTACATGGACGTTGAGCGGTTTTTCAGTGGGTAACGGGAGGGCATTGTTGAAAATGGCATTACCCTGTATTTATTCAGCGAGCTCGGGTTTCATGTGAGGGCACATGCAATAAAATTTAACAAAACATGCCTGTTTTCTGTTGAAGTCCCAAAACGAGAGGCAGTGGAGTTCATCTGACAGTCGATACAGCTGCAAACTTTCCCTGAGGAAGTGATTTTGTTTCTTTTTGTTGCTCCTTGTCCCCACTGAAATGCAGGAAGTTATGGTGTGTATGCCACAGTGGTCTTGTGTTTAATATAGCTCCCTGTGCTGGCACTAAGTGTGATCCCCAGTGTCATATTAGAGAGGTGAAAGAGATTCGGGGACTGTTAAAATAGTATTAATGAGATACCAGCTGCAAGTTTTTCATTTTTTATAATGCTCGTGCAAAAATTATAACATTTATTATGGTCATTGAGCCGGAAATATCTGACAAATAAACTTCTCTCACTTATTAAGCTTTAATTGGTTGCATTGCACATGTAGGAGGACAAAGGTGAGCCCTGAATTGATGCAGACATTTTAATGCCCTGAGACAATCAGGGACAGTTCGGACATTTACAAAAAAAGATAACATGCACCAAAGTTTATTTGCATATCAATTTATGACACTGCCTTATTGAATGATGCATATTTTAATTAAACATGCATGAAAAGACAATACATAAACAGTGTTGCAATGTTCTAAAGAGTTTTGGTAGTTTATATGCCACACATTCTTTTTTAACCTGTTTGAGTGTTTATTGAGACCCACTGTACTCATTTTTATGTTTCAGTCTCATAGACTGTATTTACTATGGACAACTTGGTTCCACTTTCCATCTGTATACAAATTTTAAACCGAAAAGCTCTCGGTAATTCTGTGTTTTTGCTCCATTTCCTGAAACCAACATTGCACAGTGGCATTGCAAGCATTCTGCAGGAGAATCGCTGTGAGTTGCTGTGATGACGCTCGGCTCAAGCAGCGTATCACCCGGGTGAACTACGCAATCTCTGTACGCCCATAGGCTGTTAGCCTGGCTGGGCCATCCTGTTGCATGAGTCACTTGCTGTTCCTTCCGCAGAAGACGTCGGATATAAACGATTTCTGCCAACCGTGCAAAGTCAACTGCAGAATTCTGAATGAGCTGTGCAGACGGCGTCCAATGTATACAAATACTAATCAGCATAATAGGACTCTTTTGAATTGACTTTAGGTCAAGTGGCATTCTCCAATACTGTTTGGTGAATTTACTTGGAGCCAAAACTGGAACTTTCCACATTGTCCCAAACGCTGGCTTGAAAAATGAGTTGATCTCAGTAGGCCCCATGAAAACAAGTCCAATTGCAAAGTAAACTAAAAAAAATGTTTTTTTCTGATATGATCTTTGGTGTTAGCACAAAAACATTTTTATGTCTTTTTCTGCTTCTGAAAATTCAGAGCAGATCAGAGTATCTTCTTGGAAGAGGTAATTCCTGGACCCTTAGAAAATAGCAGGAATTAGCCTTTTTTTTTTTTTTTACCACAAGTTGAAAATGGCAGGTTTTACTTTGTGGGTTCAAGAGACTTGTTTGAGCAAACCAGATCCCCAAATTCTCAGTGAAATATGCTGCTGGGGCTGAATTTTACGAAGTTTTAAGATGGCATATCTCATATACCCAAATGTCATTTCTCCACTTGACTGATAAATATGTACCAAATTTGATGTCCCCCAAAATCCTACCTGCTGATCCTCCTCATAAAGTGCTTTAACATTCGCTTTTGTGGATTTAAAGACAAAGAAAGACAGTCTCAGATGGAAACTAAAGAAACAACTTTTTTTTTCACATTGGCTTTATTTTCCAAAACTGAAGCTTTTCACTCGGGAAATTCATTTCTGATGTCTTTTTACTCTATTTTGTTTTCTTTTTATCATCCTATGTTTTCTGAAAATCACTGTAATTCTGCTGTCATCCCACACACAGTTAATGACTTCAACAACTTCATATTTGCTCTGGTCCACATTAGTGGCTTCTGCCGACCGTAGAAACTCAGACAAATCTTTCCATGCTGACACCCAGAAGGCTTTTGATGTTATACAACTTTTTGTTCCATGGTATTTTGTAGCTTAAGGACCATGAATATGTGTCTTAATAAAGTCGAAAATAAAGAGCTGGGAAACATTATTATGAAATTATTCTATCAGGAAATGGTCACATTTGAGCTGAGAGAGACAAAAGAGCTGTGGTTGAGTTTACACAAACCAGAGATGGAATCCTCTAATGAGGTTAAAGGTCTGCTAACGAGGAGTGCATGTGGCTGGATTTAACCAGAACTCTGTTTTTCATTTTTTTTAATCAGCATCTCATGTTACGCAACTGGAGAGAAGAGAGATCGGAAAATACGAAAGATGCAATCTGGAGGCTCCTCTTTTTTTTCTGAATTTGTTTTGGAGTGTTTATGTTGAATCAACTTCCACCTCCTTTGAGACTCAAACGAAACTCTTCCCAGAACCAAGAACGAATTCATTGAGTGTCACATGAGGGTGTTAGAAGGCGAATTTTCTCCAAGTTTTATGTTGATATCTTAAGATTATAGATGGTTGATTTAAAATTAGGCACAGAAAATTTTTTGTACCACCAGCCGCTGTATTTTTCCTTCTTTACCAACTGCGCTGAGCCATGTGTTTTTACTCAGCAATATGCAGTTAATTATTTCAGTGGGACAGAGAATAAAATGTCACCTCATTTGTAAACCTGCACTCATCTGCAGGGTTTGGATGTTCCCAGCAGAATTACACAGCTAGTTTGCAATTCAAATGAAGGCAGATTGCAGATGATTAAACGCAATAAACTCTTTGAATCCACATGTCTGCAATAAAAAGAAACATATTAACTGCAGTGAAGTAGTGACCATTTAGTCAGGCTTATGCACTATATTCACAAAGTTACACATAGGCACTGTACTTGGTGTTGATAGGTGTCAGCACATCAGTGACCTTAAAAACACAACTCTGAAGTGGTAAGCACTTTGGATTTGAAATACAGTTGAACACAACCATCTTGATGGGTTGTGTGAATGTGACCTATCAAACCCACCTGACCATCACACCAGACTGACCTCTCACCCTTACATTGTATGGAAAAGTTCATTTTCTGTGGTAATTGATATTAAAATTAATGCTTATTCAATCAATATCAAAGCAAGTTTGTCTTTGGAATAAAACAGCAAAAGTTTAGCCCGAGTTGATGAAGTTGTTTTAATCTGTAAGCAGTCAAAGGTTCTGCATTTTGGCTTGAACTCATGCACAATGCTCTAAAATAACTATTTTATAATCAAAACTACATCACTTCACTTCTGTCTTTAGCTTTGGTTAATGTACCCACATTTGGAGAAATGAAGAAATGATCTAAAATGTTCTTCCTTGAGCTGCATTCCCCCGCAGCAGTCCGTAATGGACTGGCTCGAGGTCTCGCTACAAACAAGTGGCTGCTGAAAGAGAGTAGGTGAGCTGTGTTAAGTCTCTTTGTGAAAGAGACTTAACACATTTTTGTTTTTATTTGTGGCTTTTTTGGTTGAGGTTGGCACGTGGAGACGTATACCGCCGTGTATTGCTATCGTGCGGTCGTTACTAAAGTTGGTATAACTAGAGAAGCAAGCAGTCAGCTACATTCCTTTTTCAACTCGGTGTTACAGTGTGTTTGACCCTGACTAGAGAGAAACAAAGAAGACAGTAGTGGAGCTTTTTGAGGATCAACGTCAATTTCTCTCATCGTTACTACTAGTGAAAGGAATTCTCCATCCTCCAACCGCGAGGCATTTAGTGGCCTGACTGACCACCGCCTCCTCCAGCGCTGCCTCCATTTCTGTCTCTGATGCAAAATATACATTATCACTAGCTCCTCTTTAGTCGCCGTTCCCTGGTGGATGTAGTGGCTTGGATGTTAACATCCATGCCAACATAAGGGACACATGGGAGTATGTGGGCAGAGGCGGAGCCATCGTTTGAAATGGACGCATACACATTTTCATACGTATGGCGAGCATAAACGAGCCTTCAGAGAGTATCAGGTGAAGAAAAAGCGCCTGCTAGCACCCAGGCTGTTGTAGTTAAAAGGCTGAAACCTGCTGTGTTAATAGAAATACCCCTGCCTACACTGTTAAAGGGAATGACAGCAGACACACACTCAAAACACATCTTTAAACTAATGTAGGCACTCAGTCAGACCTCTCAGTGCTCAGACTGTGCACTGTATAAGTAGCAAAATGTACGTAAGGCCACAAGTTGGTCTGGACCAGGTCTTTTTGTTAAGTGTCGCTTAATTTGCCAACTTAAGTAACATTTTGAGTATGTCACGCACACCTTTAAGTCAGCCTTTGTGGGGTCACTGCAGAATCTGGCTATAAGCTGCTAATTGAACAGGCCTTGGCAGAAGCCTTTTAAAAGAGACCTTAAACAAATAGATTAAGCATAGAAATAATACTTCAGTGTGAACCCTGTTGTCCACACAGAGAATCAAAAAAAGACTCCCATAGTTTACATTTTTGTTGGTGTTTAAGGGGTTCAGGGTTGTGTCTTTTGGGGAGCCTAATGGAAATAACTCTAATTATAGATGGCCTGTAGTTGAGCAGCATCAAAGTTACGTGTGTATAGGAGGCAGTCTATTCCTGACTCTGACCTGTATATAGAAACCTCAGGATATTGGACACGGCTGTTTGATCTGTCTGCACACTTCAGTGCTCTGCTTAAACAAGGAAAAGTCTGAAATAAATTGTGGTTTCATGCAGGACTGTGACACCTCTGCCCACACTCCAGATGGTTTGAGAAGACTGAACATACAGTAGACGTGAAAATTATATGTATAATAATCCACCTTCAAAAGCAACCATGATGAGGAGTGTCCCCGGTGACTCAGCAGGTTATGGTGCGTATCACGTACGTCAGCTGTCTGAGTTTGAAACCGTGACTGTGTGATACGTGTCCTCTACCAACACACAATTCAAGAAAGTAGCTTAAGTGTAAGAGCCTGAGTCAAGTCTAGAGGGTCCCAGTTAAGTCCCTGTGCCGAAGCCCAGATTGGCATCATCATTATGAATATCTGTCTGAGGGTGGAGTCCTGTTTTACTCCAGACCATTCATTGTCCTGGTCGGTAGGACCTTTTGGATCCCTAGAAATTTCATATTTTCAGCACCAGTTGGGCAGTATTTTGGTTTCACTCCTTCCAATGAGGGAGCACCATCCATATTAGCCTGAGGTTAGTGTTACTCACATTGAACTCAACATTTCCACTGATGATCAAGTTAAACAAGGAGTACAAGACCACATGATTCAACTCAGACCTGATTGAATTTTTCTGCCTCGTCACTGTCTGAGTCTGTGGCACTTGGCTTCATAATACCATCATAGCCCGCTGTGTGCTCTGTCACTTCATTCCTTGTCTTCAGTTTTTGACGGTTTCTCACAGTTTTTGTGTCTTCAACCTTTTCATCTCATTTCTTTTTACGCCACAGTTCACATTCTGGCATCTTATTAAATATTTCTTGCACCTTCTCGCTGAGCATTTTTAAGATTTAAATTACTTTCCTCGGGTCTGTGATTGAGGCCATTTCCCTAGCAACAATGTTTTCCTCATAGCAACAGCCTGCCGTAGAGAAATAACAGACCTTTAGTATTAAATATTTTCTAAGTAAGGATGAAGCAGAATCAATACTCGACACAACTGTGTAAAATGAGGGGTAGACAGTGAAAAAAACAAATCTAATGATCAAGTAACAAAACAACAGAGTTACACCTGGTTTATCTGCACTGTATGTAAAATACTCAAAACAACACAACAATGTGAGGATACATGACAGACACTCTCACACCTTCCTTCTTTTGTTGTCAGTAAAGAACCAGCCTCTCAAAATATTTTCAGGCCACCCTGTGGCGATATTTATTTGAGCGTTCATGTTGTTTTATTGCGTTTATTGTAGCATGCCAGCTCTGCGCGGTTTAACGTTGGAGTAACAGTGTTTATAAAGAGGCTAAGAGTGGGAGAGAGACGGTCAGTTTTGGTCCACAGCTGACTCTGTGTGGGTGTGTGCAGTCTGCGTTTGTGTGTTTAATTGTGCGTTATCCTGGTGAGGGGATCCAGCTGCGAGGAGGTCCGAGTTCGCTACGGCTCAGGTCTGCATTCATGGAATATTTGACAGGAGAACACTAAAATGGGCGCCCTTAAGTTTAACTAGCTATTTTAACAAGCTGCATAGAAATACACAAAAACCCACAAGAAGAAAAAAGACGAAATCGGCGAGGGCGAGGGTGTTATTATAATTTTACTGCTAAGTCATCAACAGCTGCAGTCTCATATCTTCATACATGATATTGGTTTAGATTTAGGCTGCAGGCGGCTCTCTGCTCCTGGTGCTGACGGCTTCTCTGATGGCGCTTTCTCAACCGGTTCATCTGTACCAGCCTCATGTCCATTATATTATTGTGTGTGTGTGTGTGGGTTCAGGTGTGCGTGTGTGTGTGTGTGTGCACTTTGAGTTACATTCCTTGTAGAGAAAGCGCTTAATATGTAAAGTTTGATTTGATTGATTGATTGATTGATTGATGTACTTTAGAAAACTAATAATGTTGCTCTTTTTTAATGGATGCAGTGGGGCAGGTTAGACTTTGGCACTTCTTAAGCTGGGGTCCCGTTCAGAAAAGCTTCAAAGCTACTTCTCTGCACTGATCAAAAATCTTTCTCTTTCATTCGGTGAACCTGTAACCATTTGACTACACCTTTGGGCTAGAAGCGTTTTACCAAATTGAAAACATACTCTCCTCTTTTCTATCCTCCTGGTCAGTGAGAGCTAATCTGATATATATTTTTTCCATTTCACGCACAATGGTTTTTTTGACTGGTCACACTGCTTGGCTTTGGCACCCATGAGGGAAAAAGGAAAAACGTTCTTAATTATATAAACCAAATATTTTTAAGTCACCTGAAAAGTCGTCATCTTATAGAGATAGATTAAAGGAATGCGCTGTAGCGGTGGTCACTACTATTAGCACCAATAAAACAGTGAGTGCCGTAGAGCTGAATGAGCAGGTGTGTAAGAACTGCAGGAAGTTTTGAGTTCAAGACATAATGACAAAATGAACAATTCCACAGCTCTTAAAGACCAAGGATTTCTGATCACCAATGTGGTTTCTGTAAAGAAAAATGGGGACATGAGAGGAACTGGTTAAAAAAAAAAAAGAATGAAAAAAGATTTGGAGAATAAAGTGGCTCTGCTGAAGAAATGCAGTCATGTTACAGACGGAGAATTATCCCTGTCAGCGATTAGCAAGGATGTCAGTGCTGCTGTTCGTGTCCAGGTGCCTGTTGAAGAGACAGTTTTTTCATCTAAAAGTAATTGATTCAACAAGAGGCTCGAGGCAGTTGACTTCACTTCTCTAAAAACACAAACACCTAACTGCCATAATATGATTTTGTCCACGTAATATTATAAATTCACCACTTTGTTCTTTTTACATGTGATGATATTCTCCTAATATTTAATTTATTTCTGGGACGATATTCCAGTTACATTGATGGCTTTATTCTCATATTATTTTTACTTACTATAACTTTTTTCTTGTACCATAACCTGTTTAATTTCTTATGTATTCTTGAGGCATATTAGCTTGTAATGCTGCTGCTCCTGAATGTGGGCATAATACACATTTACTATTTAGAAAAGTACACTTGTATTTACTTGCCGTCTACACACATTCACATTCTGATCCCCAGCAAATTCTGTGACACAAATTTTACCCCAAATAATACAAAACTGAAAAAAAGGAAAAATGATCAGTATTTATTAGGAGCAGTTTCAGATTAATTTAACAAATGGATGAAGAAAGTGGATTTTAAGGTAGTGATTACCTTTCTGGAGAGTGTTTAGACGAAAAAGAAAGACTTCTTAAATGTCGTCTCATCATATCTGGTGTTGAAAGCGAATGGGAGCTTGTTTCCTCTGCATCCTTATGTTGTGTTCACATTTGTGTGTGAGTGTTTGTCTGCATTGTATCTGCAGGTGCTGACCACATTGAGGAAGAGGAGACTGAGAAGGAAGGCGAAGCTGAGGCGACAGGTACTTGGCAGCTCAGGAGCAGAGTAATGCTGCTTAAATCACCTTCTTTCCCACATGCACACACAGCCAGACAATGAGTTACACACAAACACAACCAGTTAACATAATACACAAAAATATCTAAGCAGCTACGCAACTTAAATGAGTGTGGGAAACACAGAAGGTGTAAACAGTGGAGTCCTTATAAAACTGCTGTTGATTCTCTTTTTTTCACACACAGACACAAGAAATGATCCTTTCCTTGCACAGACAAAAATCCTCGATTTGAAGCAGAATCTACATTACTTTCCTCAGTTCTGTGCTGACAAAGCAAGCGCTATATATCACTGCTAATAACGTACACATACATACACATACACATATTTGGAAACGGGCTCAAACCTTGGAGATGTTCAATGTTTGTCCTCACAAATGAGCATTTGTCTGTGTTTGCAGATGCCGACAACAATGAGAGATTTTTATTCCTTCAGCCATATCAAAGCTATTGTACTTCACCAATTACTGCATTGTTAACAGATGTCACTGCAACCTGGGGCTGTCCCATGAGTAAAAACCGTCATGAAGACTCAGAACCACGAGCTGTAAGAAACATTAAAACTGATGTTACATAGCTGACATATGCAAATGCAGCTAAATAGAGTTTTTGGGTTGTTTCATGATTACAAAGCTGTGCAAAAAGTAACACCCACATGTTGTTTCAGGCAGAGGGTTTACATCTTTTAAATCCATACTGACAAAGACAGACATGATGCAAGGTGAAAGTAGATGTCCTTTAGTGTTCTTTGATATTATTGGAGGGTTGCTGTTTGAGTGTCTGGGACCTTTTTTTGGAAAACACTTTTCTTTATTAACGTTAGATTCCATCTGATCCTGTCGGCATGATGTTAATATCATCAATTAAGTGCTGTGAGTCATGTAAAACGCTCACTATGGTTCTCTTACTGGGAAACATACTCATCACTTTACAGCACCGGATCACTGCAGGCATCTAATAAACTAAAAACAACCCCCTGTGGTGCCTCCTCAAGCATCAGGAAATGTAGGTGAATAAGGTGACATTTAAGTGTGTGTATACTGTAGGTGAGCAGAGCTGATAGCAGTTTTTTTTTTTCAATAAAAAAAATAATTAATAAGTCTGTATCAAACAAGTCTAAGTCAATTTCTTCATCTTCTAAGTCAGAATGGAGTCGCTTGAGTTTAAGTAAGATCAAAGTCCTGAAATTCAGTGTTGTGTCGTTTATGAACGATTCGTTCAAAAGTACGAAACTGCTGAGTGAATGGCGTGAATGGAATCACTCCAAGATCTGATTCGTTTCTTTCTCAGTTCGGTTGAGCTCAGCTGCAAGCGTGGTGTGCCGGTCAGGAGTGGAACTGCTGCCTTTGACTCTTTGGCGAACGACACACAGGCAGCCAGTGAGCGAGTGTGCGGAGTCTTGTGATTTGCTCACAGCAAATGAACAACATGTATTGGTCAGACTGTAAACGAAATGAATGACTTCCGAACGACTTGAGGCAGGCAGAGGAGGGAGGGACGCAGCATCATCCACAAACTGCCGAGAACCAGTTCGTTCACTGTGTATTTGTTTTTAATCTCTACACTTTTCCGTGATATAAAAAAACTACGACTGGCGCATGTTTCGTGGGCGTGCTGCTTGCTTCACGACACGAATGTCAGCGGCACACAAAGAGGTGAGTTTTCCGACTCCTCCGTCACGACTTGGTGAATGAATAAAACATGTCACCCATTGAACGATGCTGTAACTTCAGCAGCAAGATGGGGAGGGGCTTGTTCAATGAATGAACGCTGTGTCACTCACTCGTGCACCGCACCCGGCAGGACTGGGCCCTGAAGCACTGACTGATTCAGTGAACGAATCTTTTGAACGAATCATTTCAATGAACGGATTCTAAAGATTCAGCAGAGTCAGAAGAACTGTTTTTCATCACTACTGAAATTCGGGAGTCGATTTTGAGTGTAATGATAATGATAACCACACAGAGACATCAGCACTGAGTTCAATCAGATTCATGATGAGTCAAAACCTGGAGGATTTCAGTGGAGGATTTTCACAGCATGTTTGTACTTTGACTTAAGTTGAGGATCTGACTACTTGTTTCAGCGCTGCATACTTACTCCTGCACATGCACACCTTCTGTCTCTGAAGTAAACACACGCCGGTGGAGCTTCAGTGTGCTCGCTCAGGATGTAAATAGGAGGAAACAGTCGAATTATCTGTCTCTCCTGGAATGCCTTGATGGAGAGGAGCGTCGGCCAAATTCTGTGACTGGAGACCGTTAGAGAATTCGCACCACCCGTGTTTTCCCCCTGCCTTCGGACTGGAGGAGGGGGCTCCACATGCCGACTTTCTGAATGAAAACAGCTTGTGTGTGTGTGTGTGTGAGACTTGGACGCAGTGCAGTCTGGGCCCGTCTTGTTCCTCCTTTTCCTCTGGCTGCTGACTTTGATAAATAGAGCAGTGGAGCGTAGCGTTTCAGACGGACACGGGGGCAAAGCGGTACAAGAAATCTTCTGTAACGTTTTGGTATAAATAAATATCTGCTGTGCGTCTTTGTGTTTCCGAATTGAATGTTGATTTACAGCCTGCTGACTGATTAACGGGCTGTCTTTGGAAAGTGAAGTGACACCACAGCAGGAAAAGCTCAGCACTAAAGGCGACACCGAGGAAGTACTTTGTGGGGTCGTTAGTTTTCATTTCTGTGTCATTTGAAACATTTCGACCGTCAAACATCTGATTTTGGGACATAGTTATTTATCAAAAATACATGTAAAAACATATCAAACCTACTGGGGGAAAGATTTAAGGTTCATCTATCTGTAACGGATTGAAGCCTATTAGGCTTAATATGAGGGGGAACGATGTAGCCTATGGGAGTAGTTTGGTTAGCCTGTGAGCACCATCTGATTTACTGGATGGATGATTCAATGGATGACTTTATGAAATAAGACATCATTAAAACTTCTAATTTATTACCTGAATGTCTTTTAACATTAGTCAAACTTAAGTCATATAAGAAATGACAATAAATCCATCCTCAATTCACAACAAATTTTATCTGAAGACTCTTAGGGCCTGATCTACTATGATCCACAATAGCGAGCGCTAAATTGCGTGTGCAAACAAAAAAATTGCACGTGCTATTAGTGGGCGTGTTGCGGGTGATCTACTATCATTGTGTTCGCAATTGATAGCTGGAGCTAAAGTGATGTGGACCGCCCTCTTTAAAGGAGGATTCTGCGGCCGTCACCATGGAGAGTTTGTGAGAGCAGAGTGTTTGCAGCCATGGAATTGCGCATGTCGTTTTGGGAAACTGCATAAAAGGCAAGGCAAGTTTATTTGTGTAGCTCAATTCATACACAAGGCAACACAAAGTGCTTTTCAGCTGCAAGAAGATATACTAGAAATCAAAAAAGGGATTAAAACGATGTAAAATCAATAAGACAAACATCGTTTTTCCGTCTATTCGGTGTTTGACCTTATTATTTACAAAAATCGCCGTTTACCAGAAAAACGAAATAAATCACAAGCTTTTGGACAAGGACCATGGCGTCTATCATGGCACTTCTGCATCCTTCTCCCCATAATGACCGTGTGTAATGCTGTGTATTGCTTTCAAATGTGCTAAATATAGACGCAAAACAGCGACTGCAACCAGTTTGATAAATCACATCGCAGTTGCCAAATGATTCGGTTTGCATCTGCTCCTCCCAGAATTTTGCGCATTCTGATGATCTACATACATTCTGCATATTCATGAAGGCAAACATGCTGAATCGATTGCGCGTTCTGTTTTGCTCATTTGACAGATGCACTCCTCGGTGCACCCGGTTAGTAGATCAGGTTTGCGTGCGCTATCAAGTTTGCACGTGTTTTTGCATGAGCCTTTAGTAGATCAGGCCCTCAGTCTCTGCAGTCTGGCAGATGGTCTGATTGTGTTTCTCACAATTTGAAAGTCCACACTCAGTGGAGAAAACAAAAACATCGTTCAGGAGAAATCCCTTTCACACAGTATATCATAACTTTGATAGCCTCACAAACCTTTGACCCTAAATGTATAGAAGTGCAGTAACCCCCTTCCTGCACTTCCCTCTCTGGCTCTGATAAAAGCATATATCCTTTTATTTATCTTTTTCCTGACATTTTGTAAAAGTGAAAAATGAGCCAAGGCGCACAGGTGGTCAAAATGTTTTACATCTTTCTTCTTCTCTAAAAAAAAAAAAAAAGGTCTTCTGGCAGCAGTAGAAGTGTATGAGGGGAGTGTGATGATTGATGAATCACCAGCAATGATATCTCTTCTTTTCAACACCTGGTAATGATAATGGTTCACAGAGAGGGGCGTCCCAGCTATGAGTGTGTGTGTGGGTGTGAGAGAGGGGGAGAGAGAGAGAGAGAGAAAGGGTATGTGGGTGTGTTTCCTCAGTATCTATCATAGTCTGTGTGTGGCCGTGGACGCCTGAACAAGAGATTGAGATAAGATCAGAGAGAGTGAGAGTGAGAGTGAGAGTCAGCCCATCCTTCAGTGATCACGATTTATACTTTAACTTCAGAATGGAGCAGAGGTGTAGAGGCGAAACATCATAAACTTTACTTTGTCCACTGATGTTTAAGGCACAGGCTAACGCGTGTTTAGGACAGTGCAGTTCTTTTTTTTACATCCACCTCAACACCACACCTGGACTTTACTTGTCAAACATAGTGGAACAGAGAAAAGCGTCAGACCTACGTTGTGTCAGGCTGTCAAATTCAATTCAATTTTATATGGAAAGAGGAATAATTGAACTTCCAATTGAGAAAGGGTGTAGAAAGGTGACTCTTACTGTGGAGAGCAGGGGAATAAACATGAGTGGATCAAACTGATGAAGAAGACGTTTAGAGAAGTCAAGACCACTCTGAGTTTAGGAAGGACGTGAGAACTCTGCTGCTTTCTCTCACATTACAAGTGGAAATGCACATTGAAGAAACCATGAAAACCATCATTTTGGTATTGACACTTGAAGAAATGGCATCAACTCTGATGTTGCATTCATGCCAAGCACAAATGAAATCATTTACCCGTTCAACTTGCTCATACGTGGATGCCTGAATGTTGTATGTTCATATACCTAACGAGAAAAGCACTCTGAGAGCGCAGACCTCCGCCAAGCAGCTCATGTCCCCCCTTGAACAAGAAATGCCCTGACCAGGATTCAAACCCAGGACCTTCTTGTTGTGAGGCGACAGTGCTAACCACTACACCACTGTGCTGCCTATCTACACCACTCTGCCGCCCATTGGTTATCTTTCAGCATTGAAAATTCCAACGACACCCTTATTTTTGTGTGTTCTGGATCACAGTATCCAGAATTTTGTCCGGATCACCACCAAAATTTAACGGGATCCTCCTGGGGCTGAGACGCACCTCTGGTGAAAATTTCAGGTCAATCCGTCTGTAACTTTCTCCGTAAAGTTGCTAACAGACAAACAAACCAACGCTACTGAAAACATAACCTCACTCACTTTTCTCCAGTTGAGCTCTCTCTATCCCTTGTTATTGCTCAGGTGGTTGCATACCAACACATTCAGTTAATCCTCCATTGTCCACATAAATGAATCTCTACCAGTCAACAGTGAATCTTCACTGCTGATTGGCTATCAGGGTGTGAATGATTGGTGAGTTCAGATTTTTCAACTCTGGCAAATTAAGCAAATAAGGCAAGTAGTGCGTTGAACAATTCACAAAGTCCACTCAATTCACATTATTCTCACCTCATTAGCGTCATTTGCATCACTATCAGGCGTTTTCTGTAATGGCAAAAAATTTCAGGTCATTTTATGACAACAAAGCTGTGTAATAAGTAACATTCACAAGGTCTGTCGAAGTTCATTTCAGGGGGAAAGCAGCGAAGATAAAGAATTTCAGGCTGAGGCTGAAAAGTCCCAAAATGAAGGTTTTCACAGGCGGCAGTAAATTCGTATTTCTTTGAGAAATCAAGGCAGAGAGGCAGAGAATCCAATTCACCTGAGGTCCAGAGTAAGGTTGGCTCACTGTGTTTAATCAGGTCCAAGGTCAGCCCAGCCGTCTACCACGGATTTCAGAGCCCGTCATCCTTCCCTGGGCTGACCACCTTTATGGAGATGCAGATTTAATTGTCCTGCTGAATTTGGCACCTGACACTGCCAAAAGCAACAATATCTGGTTTAAGGACCTTGATATCTTTTGACTGAATGACCAGGAAACTCACTTGACCTAAACCCTATAGATACTCTGTGATATTGCGAAGAGGAAGTTGCGACGAACCAGACCAACAACACAGAAGAGCTGATGGCCACTATCAGAGCAACCTAGGCTTCTATAACACGCATTGCTGCAGTAATTAATACAAAGGAAGTCAACACCAAGTATAGATGACTGTATTGCTGAAAATTTGGCGAGCAGAAAAAAAGTCGACTGTAAACTCAGACTTTAAGTAGCAGAAAGCAGACGACACCCACCTGTTGCTCAATGCAGCGCCCCTGAGTTTATAGATCTCGACTAAAGTTTACTCAAACAGGTGAGTAACAATAAAAAATCAGAGCGACACACTAGTGTAATATATGTGATGTGCACTGAGCAGACACACAAAAAGGAAAAGAATCAATAAGCAGCTGTTGACACTTCATATAAATGTGTCTCTTCCTCCTCATACTGCAGTGTGCTCCTGCTCTTACACTTAAAAAGTCAGAGGATATGAATAGACCCACTGTGTCCTAACATGAAACATGTACGCCTCAATCAAATGCTTTCCAGGCCGGGGTCTGTGCTGAAAAGAGAGCTATGTTTTCACAGCAGAACTGAAATTGTGGCTTTTTTAGAGCATTTCATTGAGGAAGGAGGAGGGGGCTGAAGCAGCACAGCAGCACTAACTCAGGATAAAAAGTTGGAGGTTAAACCTGGACTGAAAATGTACTCAGCTGCTTCTTTGCCAAGGCTTGAAGATGTTGAACTCAGGAGGAAAAATATCACCCATCCCGGCTGTAGGTTAGGACTGAAAACTGGTCTGTGTGTTTAAAAATCCGCCTTTTTTTAGGTGATATCACACATTACACAAATATATTCACAGATAATAAATAAAATAAATCTGCTAATCCTGCCACCTACTCAAGATATACACATATAGACACCCACATACATGCAGTGAAAGACATACACAGCTGTGAATGTAGGTGTCAAACACACAGTGCCAGAAAAAACCTCCGTGTTTTTCTTTGAGCAGCTATTGGCGCGGCCACATGATAAAATTCCTCCCCAACATCTGTCAAAGGAAACCACGACCGCATTTACTTTAAAGTTAAACAGCGGTCAGCTGGCCAAGCCAAATCTGATAGCAATAAAAGTGTGAAGAAAGAGGTTCGGGGGGAAGGTGTGGCGGAAAACACAGCAGAGCAGAAAGAAGGATTCAAGGGTCTGAACAAACAGATAGACAAAACTGCGCCACGTCTTTTCTGCTGCTTTGATTTAAAAAACAACCAAGTGTAGAAAAGTGGGAATATAAACACTTGAAGTCCACATTGATAAAGGTGACTGTAGCTGATCCAGTACTAGTCAAATGCTGTTATCAAAGTTAACAGATGTGGCCTCATGTGACACAAAACAGCGAGTTTGGCCCTTGTATGGTTGAGATGCAGTAACTTTCTGTTATTCAGCGAGACGTCAACTTTTGACAAGTCACTGTTGCCACACTCATTGAGTTCTGTGCAGAAGGTTAAGAACATATCTTAATGAAGGGGTCTTCTGGCCATTCAAAAAAGTTAGGGTGAATTGGATTAACTATGTTAGAGAAATAAGCCTGGGTATTACCTGAGAAAGTCAAACTCAAAGGAGCAGCTTTCACTCCTACACAATAGATATGCCAATAATGCCTCATAGACCAAAAAAGTAGAGATGAGGTGGTTTGAATTATCCCTGGAAAATTAGCCTTTTTTACCAAAAATGTAAACCGGGGGGTTGTTGTGTTCCAGGAGACTTTTTTGTAGGTCTAGCCATGATACACAAGTCCACTAACACTCATTATTCAAGGTAAAACATGCTCTACACCAGTGGCAATAGTCTTACGACTCCACAACACCCCTGTGTACCAAATTTGGTGAGTCTTCAAACTGTGACCCCTAATAAACAAAAAAAATCTACATGTATGTATAGATGTTGGGCAAAGCCAGGAAAGTTGAAATATTAGGATCGGCTTTTTAAATTTGCTGCACTGTAATGACCAAACCTCGGGCAAAATTACACAAATTTTGCTACACATTAAGGACAACTTCTCGTAGATGATCTAAGCAAAAATGATGTCAATTTGTTCATCTTGCTGGCTGTTACTGCTCCTACAGTAACCGCAAGAACTATTGCTGTGAGGAAATATGTGAACCATGACATATGAATGTGCTCATGCTTCAACCTTTAACATACATGCTGAGTTTAGATCAGCTCTGAGGATGCATGGATGAGATAAAAACGACTTTCTGTTTCACGGTGAAGCGTCCAACTTTGCCACACCCTTTGAAAACAACTCCAACTTGTCATGACAGGCTCTTGTTAGTACAGTTTTTCCCTGGACTTGTTTTTGTTTTTGTGTTTATGCTTGCCTCTGCTCATTGTTCTTATGTTCCCGATATTCTGGTGTTTTTCACTGTTTGGTTTATCAGTTTAGTTTTACCTGTGCCTTGCCTGTATCACATGTTGCTGGTTGGTTCATTGTCCATGTCAATCATGTCCCCATGATTTCCTAGTGCATTTTGTTTGGTTGGATTTGTAGTACCTGGTGTTTTTGTTTCATTTGGATTTTTCAGTTTGGAAGGAAGTTTTTGTTTATTCAAGTTTAGTCTTTTGTTTGATAAAACGTTTTTGAATTCTGCACGTAGGTCCTCCATAGGTTTATGTTCAAATGTGTCAAAACTTTCCGATAACTTCATGGTTTATTTGTAAAAACTCTTGAAAGCAGATAGGATGAGTCCCCTTGAAGTTCACATTCAAAGGACCCTTGGAAATAGCCTAAAAAGCAGTCACTTGGGCCACTTTTGTCAAAATAGCAAAAAGCTGTTGAAAATTTACCACGACATTAAGAGACTATTTGTTAAAGTCTTCAGAGGGCAGATATGTGCTGCAAATAGGGAATCTGTAGCTAAAAGAAATGATGTATGGACAGTTTTTTTCAAAGTTTCATGGGGGTGCTATGGAGACATTTGCCTCACTCATGTTCAGACCCTTAAATTATCATTTTTTTTACAAGGTCTGACAAACTTGGAAAAAACAGACTTTTAAAAATCTTTCCATTATTATCCATCAGGAGCAAATTATTATCACTTAAAAACTGTTCATCACTCAAACTGTTCATATTGTGCATCCTTTAAAAATACGTGTGTGAGGTTGTGTGTGTGTGTGTGATGTGGAACAGTAACCTTGGACAGAGTGTGTTTGGGTCTGAAGTTCTCAGCAGGAACACAAGCCTTCAGGGTGTGTGTAGTCGTCTCATGGGACACGCACACACTCTCTCACAGAAAAGCTTTTGCAAGCCTTCCCGAAACATCATTGTTAAATCGTGTAATAGGGGCGACTATTAAAGTAGTATTCAATGAAGGAAAGCGCTGTTAAACAAGCCTGCCTTTTCAGCGCTGAGGATGGAGGGCATATGTTTCTGATTACGTCCGAGCAGCGAAACACAATAGCCCTCTTCAACCGGGTTCTTGATCCTGTTCACTTGGATTCGGCCTGACACTTTGCCACAACTCCCGGCCACAAACAGCGACAAGGAAACCTGAGACCTGTAAACAATCCATGTTTCTGCTTTATTACAGATTTCTGGGCTCGAGGAGGAGAACCGCAGAGCTCACTACAACCTGATGTGATTATGGGCTCTGTGGGCCAAAGGCCAGGTGGGGACGGCTGTGGCTCAGAGCCAGTGGAGCTGAATTTATAATAATAAAATAAAGGGTCTATTACAATAACATCCATTTCAAGAAGAACACCACTTTAGCTAAATCATTTATTGCCTTGAAAGCACTTAATGAAACAATGAGTGGATTTTCCAAACTCTCTGCAGTGTTTTTTTCTGTTTGCATCCAATTTAGCAAAATCTGGTTTTAACTGCTCAAACATGCAGGATGTTTCCCAGCTGAGCAACATCCAAGGCTAAAATAAACACTCCTCCAAATTAAAGGAATACAAGATGATAACTCATGAGCACAATTGTTAAACTTTGGGGTAAATAAGGCTGGATGCTGCTTTAAATCATGGCTTTACTAGAAGCCTCAGACATTTCAGCATGTAAACATGCAGCAGTGAGAATCATGCTTCATCCTTTAGGAACAAACAAGGAGGTTACATAACACCGTCAAAACCTGTGCACTGTGGAGATCAGGGTTTATGGATGGATCGACAATCTGAAGACTCTCGATAGAATTCAACACTGCGAAAAAACTTGCGTCTTAACAAGTTTATGAGTTTCTGGTCAAATTATATCATTGCAGGTAATGTGAGCCCCATTAAGTGACCTCCAGAGGGACAAGAGCCTCTCCCTTGTTCATATTGCTCTGATGTGTGCAGGCATGGTTTACTGCATTGCACACCAGAAAAATGTCCATGATACGACTCTATTTGGAGATCCACCACTAGCAGTACCCAACTTCTCAGTATTGCACGGCACACCCACACTATAGGCAGTCATGGCATGTTTGACCCCCAATGACCCCTAAAGTCTACTTTGTTAAGCTAGTGTGACCGACACAGTTCACAGCAGAAAAAAGAGAAAACAGTATAGAAAGGTTACTCTCGTACTGGCAGAAAGAGTGGAACTAATGAGTAAACAAGGCAAGCAAGGCATTAATCAGTGTTACAGTCTCCTACCAGCTGATCAGGAGAAACCCTGTCTGGGGCAAATGGGCCTGGAGTGACAGCATAGACACAATTGGAAGCAAGTTCTTGTCAGGGCAACACAAATGACCAGGATGAGGTGGTGCATAGTGCATAAATACAGCAGATTATACACACTAATTAACATATTTGCAGTGCGCTCAATGTGTAACAACGGACTGGCAGCGGTTTATTCATCTAGAAAATAAAGCACATACTGGTTGTGCTCCTCTCTTGCATAAATGTGTGTTTGGGCACTCCTGCAGAAACTGGCCGACACACAAACACAGTGAGTCATTGGTGCGAATTAAGCAGGTAAACACAAAACATCCAGGCGTTTAAATACATGCAAGATAGGTCATTTAAAAGGTATTTGTGCCTGATGTGAACACAACATGAGTCTAGCACTGCTGCTACTGCATATCCTCTTGACTGATTCTCCAACTTTTAAATAACACGACTCCTGTTTGTATGAACCGTTATAAAACTGTACATGTCCAGTCAGTGGTGTTTGAACTGAGTGAAATGTTGTATTTTTATTAGCTGTAAGACAAAATACCAGGTAAGATTTGAGCTTTTGTAGTAAAGACTGATTTCAACCTGATGTTTTATTTCCACTGAAAGAAAATTTCAGCTTTTGACAACTGTTGATTCAAAGTTTTACGGGGTTAATTTAATTCATCTCAGGTCCTCATATGGTAAAAACATGTACATTTTTTACTCTAGAAGAAGTACAAATACTTGGCATAGTTTTCAATCTTAATCTCCACAGATAGCAGAAGATGTAGATGTCCTAGAACAGATAAAAGTGGAGGCTCTGAAGTCTTATCAGAGTAGCTTTATAAGGCCATTTGTGTCTCGTGTTTCTCTTGAAAAATATGTGTTTTTTTAAGGTATCTTGGCATATCGAACATATCTTCCCCAAAACACCTTCAGCCCCATTTTTCTCACTCAAAAGTCCAAAACAGAACATTTCTCCATAACTGCAGCAGTTAAATAATTTACAATCGTCTCCCTGAACAGCCATTGTTTTTCTTCTTTAGCAATCTCAATCTGTGATAAGAAGAAAAACATAAAAGAAAGCACACCGTGAAGTCAGTTTCCAAATTATGTTTCATTTCCTGTGGAGCCAGCCCGCTTTTTCACTGCCATAAATCATAGGAAGTATCAGTCACCATAAATCATAGGTGTAGATTTAAATCAGCTGTTTGTTTAATCCTGAGCCTGTATCTCAGATGGGCTAATGTGTGGAAATGTGTGATAATTAAAGCCAGACGCTCTCTCTGTGGGGAAACTGTTTCCATTTAACAGCACTCCCCTTCCTACCTCCTTCAACAGGTTGGGACTGCAGACCACAGTAGCACTGATGAAATCTGATTCGAATGACCAGTTTGTCTTGATGGAGACTTGTGGTTTCAGAGAGTGATTTTATTACATGAAAATTATTATGCTTCATATGCACCACTCCTTGCCTTTTAAAAACCATGAGTAGACACAACACATATGCAGTTTTACGTCGTCGGTTGTCTGATCCCTCTTTCCAAAACCTAAAAGCAGAGAAGCCTGGCTCAGCATACTGCTCAACAGACTCAGACCCAATATGCAGTACATACTGAATACATACTGGATACTGTGTTTGACATGAATGATAAGAATACCTTCACTGATTTTGCACTGTTAAAAATAAAAGTTTGGCAGTTAAGCCGAATACACGGATTACAGGAGCAGAGGACAAATAAATCATAAATTGGTGCAAATAAAAGTGCAAAACATGAGAATAAAAGCATTACAGGACAATAAAGATTTGACAAGGAGGAAACACGAGAAGGAAAAGGGGGAATAAAAGAAAGAAATACATCAAATAAAACAGATTAAAAAATTAGAACAGTGAGATAAAAAAAAACAACAAATGAATAAATAATTAATAAAGTTAATGAATCAAAGTGATCAAGGGCAGTAAAAGAGGGGATCAGAGGAGGACTTAAGAGTTTATGGTTTTAACAAGAGCATTAATATATGAAAGCAATGAAGTAAAAACTGAAATGTTGACAATTGTGCTAAAAAAATGAGCCTACAGTAACATTGTGAGTTCCTCTATGTGTCTCTTTACGTTGGTTGGAAGAAGAGGCAGACTGGTAGCAAACTAACTGTAGCAGCCCCCTGAGAGATAATTAAATACTTTTAAAATTGACTTCTCAAAATTTATTTAGAATCCTTAAACAACACTGGAGCTCCTGTCTCTTTGGGTTAATAATGAACTGTTTATTCATTCAGTTCTGTGACTGCCAGAAGTTAGAGTGACCATACCTCCTCTTTTGCCAAGACATGTCCTCTTTTTGGGGGGCTGTCCAGCCTTGTCTGGCTTTGTCCGGGGAGTTTATAAAATCCTTCAAAAGTTTTGAGTTTGTGTCACATGGACTTACTGAGTTATAAGCACGTAAAAAACATCCGATCTAACCCGAAAAACTCTCGAAATTAACTACGTGCGACTCAGTGACTCCGCCCCCGTGTAGTTGTATCCATCTTTTTAGGGGATTCAGGGAAGATGGGGAATATGGTCACCCTACAGACGTAGTATATTTCAAAATAAAAGTATAGCTTGACCACACAAAAACAAACAAACCTTTTTCTTCAAAGATGTTTTAGTCACAGGGCTGGTGGTGTGGAAAAATCATAAATCTAAAACTGAAAGCTCCCAGCTCGAACATTTTTAAAGTCATTGTGGAAAAAATAATGATTATTTTTGCACGGTCATACAAACCAGTTCTCAGCCTTGAGTTTTTTTTAAAGTGGGTCTGAGGCTGAGAAAAACAGCAGAGAGAACTCCTCTTATCTGTAACTGGCATTCGTGGTACGCAGCTAAACTTGGGGCTGTCAGGTCCGAGTGACTGGGTTCCTTCCTGCCTCTGAAAAGAATGAACTGATTGTTAACCCACACACACAAATCACAGACACTATAAATCACTTTCTTTGAACAAACACATTTTTCATTTTATGTGAAGACATAAAAAAACAGAAATGTGAGGTTTACATCTCAAGAAGTAAAGGAAGGAACAACATCAGCAGGTTGACTAAAAATATGTATTTTTTAGTGACAGATTAAGATTTAAATCGAAGTTTAAAATGATGGAGAGGGGTGCACACATCTTTATCTCAATAGTTTAGTTTCAAGAGCAAGAAATCCTACGTCAAACTGAGGCTGAAAGCTGATTTGGTACCTTGTTGGTCACTGAAAAGCTCAAAGAATGCACATTACTTACTGTATATAGACATGGATTCGACAAAGAGGAGGGGATATTGCACTGGGATAATAACAGTGTTATTTCATGCAATAGGAATACTGCACCTAGTGATAAATAAGTACATGATAAAAAACTTGACTGCACAAATTACGGGTTGGGTGAGATGGATCTTTCATGATGCAGGATGTCCTCCACAGACAGCAGAAAACATAGATGTCCTCCAAGCCAGGCAGACATAATTGTAATCCTCTAGGTTGTGTTGGTGACCCTCTTCAGGGCCTTCCTGTCAGTCTGCTGGACTGATAGTAGGTAGTAGGTACAGTATCTTCCCTTGTTTCTGTGTTCTTCATGTCACACACATTAACCTTTTTTACCTATTGGGCAGCAGATTAAGATGCATTTTGCACAATATTAAAGGTCCAGTACAAATGAAGCATTAAGAGGAATGGTGCTCTGCAGCTGCAGCATCACACATCATGAACTACACTTAAGTACTCAGCACAGATGAGCCGCTCTTGGATTGCAAAATAAACTCACAAGCGTTGACATTATCAAGCGCCTGTCTTCAAACTTTATTTTAAAACGTCGACCAGGTGCCTCTCGTAAAAATTTCTCAAACAAGCTCTTGTTTGTACGTCTTAATCCAAGGATCCTGGATCAGAGCAGCACATTATAAGCTCTTTAAAGTGTTTCCTAGACCAGGTCCCGCACAGCCTCTCCCCTCTCTCCTTGTCAGTTCAGGTTTTGAGAGAGGGGGCAATACCACTGGCATGCCTCAGCTTTGATTAAAGGAAATGCTTACGTCACTCCGTCTCTGAGAGAAACAAGCCATTCGCTCGGCGCAGATGGCTTCATCCAATGGTTGAGGAGCTTTACAAGGGGCCGGCAGACAGGTGCGCCTGCTGCAGACTGTATCTAGCACAGGCAGAAAAGTGTTGCTGCTATTTTTTTTGTGTATCATAGCAACAACAAAGCAGTAAATCTCTGTGCAGTTTTACAGATTGTCAGGGGTTTTCCGTAAGCCTGCTCTCTTTTAACAGAGAGGAAATAGGCGCAGGCAGGAGCGCTTAACCTGCAGGTCGGGGTCCACAGTACAGGCCCTGGAGTTCTGTCTTAAGGTCTTTACTTTAGCAGAATGTGGTCACCATGGTGTGTGTTCACTATTATGTATTAAAAAACAACTGAAAGACAGACTTCCCAGGGGGGATAATAAAGAGTACCATCTCATATGTATCAGGTCATATTGTTTTGGGCCATAGTCGTTTCATATTGTACCATATCGTATGTATGTTTCTGTGTTGGTGTGACTGTAGGTGCGTCTATTGATTGGGTTCTGGTGCAGGTGTGGCTTCTGATTGATCAATTCTTGCATCTTATTGGATAAAGATGGTCGTCACTGCCTTTAAATTGCAGCTGCTGCACTCTGCTCTCCCTGCTCCTCCCATTTCCAATACACCAACATCAGACTGTGTGTTCTTATGCTTTGGTGTGTGTAAACTGTGAAGGCCTGCTGTAATAGTAGAGTGTGTGTTAAATTTTCTTTTCTATTATGAATGTAGCTTCTAAGTAGATTGTTAACTAAGAACATTGTATAATCTAAGCACAAAGTAGGAGTTGTTTTAGTGGTAAGAAGAGCAGGTGATGAAGTAGTTTAGGATTTTTCTTTTCTTCCAGCAGCCTCTTGTTTGTGGGGAGAGCTCAGAAGAGTCGATCACAGAGTGCAGCAGACTGATAAAAGAACACTTACGATCATTACTTTATCATTTACTTGCAGAAATAATCACCATATTGATCATTTTGCCCTGCAGACGCGGTAGTTCTTCTGCTTTACTGTCTTGGTCTGATTGCATTTCCATGAAGTATTAATTATAAATGTTCTTACTTGAGCTGTGAAACTCCGCTGCACTCAGTGATCGACTCGTCAAGGCTCCCCCACAAACAAGCGGCTGCTGGAGGAGAGTGGGTGAGTTTTGTTTAGTCTCTTTGCTGAAGAAATCGGGCAAAGCTAAAAAGATATTGTGGCTGGGACCCTGTATGAACTGTTGATGAAGTTAGGTGCTGTTCTGAGCATTATTTGTGGCTATAGAGTGGCTTTTTGGTTGAGGTTTGTGCAAAGAGACATGGAGACTGCTGTGTATTGCTATCATACGGTCGTTACTAAAGTTGGTATAATTAGTGAAGCAAGCAGTCGGCAACATTTATCTCTTGAGGGAGTGTCTAACTCGCTGTTACGGTGTGTTTGACCTAAACTTAATTTTAAGCAATTTTTTTTAAGTTGGAGTCTCCCAGCCGTGTCTGCAGAAGCTATGGCCGAGCCTGCATACCTGTTCTTCCTGGAGATTCTCACTAAAAGGACAGTAAACGCCATGATCACATGTGGCTACTCCACATTTGCAAATGAATGTAGCTCATACAATCCCACATCAAAAATAGTGAATTATTCTATCAAGTTTGTGCAGGGTGTTTGTCAACATATCACTTCTGTCAGAAAGAGTTTTAAAAAGTGGAAACTATCACGGACTGTACATAGTGTCGTGTTTTTCTATGTAGCGCATATCACTTTATTCTTTGTATCACATTAGGAGAGAGTCTGACAGATTTTCCTTTCTTTGATGGAGACATTAAAATCTCTTTTCTCTCTGATCTTGTAATGAATTTTCAGTCGTTTTTCCACACTTATCTTTAGTCGGTTGTTTGTGACACCAACCACAAACACTCTGCAAATCAAATCAAACAGAAATTCTTTGGTGAAATTATGATTTGGTATTTGGGAATATCACAAATTCCTCTGATAGTTTTGTCTACAGAGCTGTGAGGGGGCAGAAGCTCAGACTGATGGAAGTTTGGAGCTCAGTCAACCAGACATTTTTTTATTGAATATCAGTTTATGCAACTTTCCCACATTTGGAGCATATCAGATTAGCACTTCATCACTGGCCTTTTATTTATACATCAGAAATTCTTTACATGCTTCATAAAAAAAGTCTCACATACAGCCAACAAATTACTCTTCATTTTACATCTTAGCAGACGAAGGCACAATGGCAGATAAGTGCTGAAAAAAGGGCATTTTAGAGTATAGCTCACTACTGCTTCAATAGATTTTTAGATACACACAGACTTTTTACAACAAACACGGCATACTGAGAGATACAAATCTGAAGGTAGACAACAACAGGAATAAAAATCAGTCCATCAGATCCGTTTTAGTCTGAAAGAATCTCTGATATGTGGATGTTTTTGGCTTTCCCCTACTCAGCAGCACATTTCACACAAGTTTAAGTGAGTGGGTGTTAAAGAGCATCACCTTAAGGAGTTTATGTTTCTCTGTTTAGTCTGAGCAAAGTCTAACAGTCATTGGTATGCAGTCTGATAGTCCACTTGAGTGTGAGGAGCGGTGTCTGCTGCATAGCTCTGAGTTCACTCAGTCTGCAGAAGAAAAAGCTCTTTTTCTAAGATTTTATCCGTCCTGTTTAGTCTCATCTTTGAAGTCTGAAAACAGATTTATCTATCCTGAAAGAGAAGGAAAAACTGCATCTTCCCTTTTCTGTCTCACTCTTTGTCCTGCTTTGCTACCTGCAGCCACACGACTCCACCACCATGTCCTCGTACTGCTTATAGACGACATTATTGGCCGAGTCAATGTAGAGGATGCTGATCGGGCTGAGTCGAGTCGGTACGCAGCAGGTGGGTGGGGTCGACTCGGGGTCCATGGAGTTCATCAGGGTCTGAATGATGGCGTGGTTGGTTGGCTCCAGGTGCGAGCGAATTGGGAAGTCGCAGGCACCATCGCAGTGAAAGGCCTCATACTCAAGCGGCGCAATGATCCAGTCGTCCCAGCCCATCTCTTTAAAGTTCACATGGAGTCGTCTGCGGTTGCATCGCGGCCTCGTTTGGGTCTTCACCACCTGGTGTTGAGGGAGGGAGTGCGGCGGCTGCTGCAGGTTTTTTTTTGCCCCACGTGCAGCGGGAGCTCGACGCATCCGTCGCTGAGTGAACAGGTATTCATAGACGGTTTTGTTGTCATGGCCTGACCTCGCTTTAATCTCATTGTAGAAAAGGTCAGGCTTCTTGCTTTTGCCAAATGCCAGGAAGAAGGCCTTTTCCTTGTTGGTCCTTCCAGGTCTAGCAAACCCCAGAGTACGCAGGTCCACGAGGCGCCCACCTCTGAGCTCAACAGCCTCCAGTTCAAAGCACAGCTGCTGAGAGTGCTGGTTCTGATGGTTTCTAAAGCCCTTAAAGACTTTCCATATGTCAAACACTTCCCATTTGCTGCCAAATCCGCCTCCACCAAGCAGATCCTCCATGGTTTTACTCTGGAGCAGAGTAGCCTGTTGTTTACCTGATGCACAGGTGTACAGCTTCAGGCACGGGGACGAACCTCCTCCACCCCCTCTCCCATCAGCGGCTGCAGATCCAAGGAAGGCTCTCCGTGGGTCAGACAGGCGCTTCCTCAGGATGCGTAACTCAGCCCCCAGGAGCCCGTCTCGTTCCAGAGAGCTGACATTGAAGTGATACCTCTGCCGTCTCAGCTGGGGCCCACGCTCGTCTGTGCGGAAGGACAGAGATACAAGAGCAGAGGAAGGGAAATATGAGTTAAAGCTGAACAAACGGCAAATTTCTCTGCGCAGAAGTAAATGGTAAAATCTGGTCGAAAGCAGGAATTAACTGACAAATAAACATAGAAACATGTTTATAGCTGCACAGACTGACATGTGACTGAATATTTGGAACCATATACCTACACAACAGCTACAAACCATAAAAAAAACTCAGGAATTTTCAAGTTTACATAAGTTGAGCAGTTTATTTTCTGGATGTTAGAGTGTTGAAGTTGTAAATAAGACTTTTTAAAGGTCCAATCCACAAAAAAGTATGTAAAATGTTAATATAACTAATTTATAGCTTTTGCAAATCAAAAAAATCCCATATTTGATTGAAAATAACACAAAGACTACTCATCAAATCTTGAATTAAAAATGATTTTATGAAAAGTAAATGCACTTTTTAAAATTGATGCAAAAAAGAAAACATTTAGAAAACAGACATGACTCTGTAGTGTAAATCACTGTATCTGCATCACAGCGTCTGCTAAATGACATTTTTACCTTGTGATTGTAATAAAAAAAGGATAGCATAACAATGCAAGCAACAGGCAAAACAGATAAAAATATGTATTCTCCAAAGAAGCTTTTATGTGAGGGCTGTAGATGTGGATAATTCATGAATTTGAACATCATCAGAAATGGTTGATGACTTGATACATTAATTATTTCAAAGAGTTTATGAGTTGCTATTTTGACTCCTGATTTCCCTAGACTGAGCCCATAAACCTCCCAACTTTAGCGCACACTTTAAAAGTCAGAACCCCTGATGCTACAGAAATGCATGAATGTCCATGTCATAGGTTGCATATCTGAAGAACCCCTACAGCAAACATAGAAAACAAATGGGATATAAACATCAATATCGCAAAAAATCTATGCATATTATTACAGCATGCAAATGGTTCTCTTGCAAGCAGACACCAACATGTTACACACTCTCACACGCACACACAGTTGTCTAACATGTACACAGTTGTACACACAAGCACCAGAACATAAGGGGGACTGAGCTGAACGGTGTGGTGTGTAATGTTTTCTTTTGTAGTCGGTGAGGGAAACCAGTAAACCTCCATGTCTAAATGAAATCCAGCAACAAAATCCACAAAAGCACACAAACTCACACTTATATACACACCAGCAGCAGCGGCAGCAGATCTCTCCCCCATGTTCACTCCTTCTCACGTTATCCCCTACTTCTATCCAGGGCTTGAGCATGCATTGAAAAGTACATTAGAACCAGACAAAGAGACCACATTGGACTGTAAACAGGCCTGTTATTTTGGACCTGCAGCTATCTGCTGTAGAGGAAACAAATCATGCACTACGCACCAACACACAAACACACTCACACAAATGCTGGCACTGACATCGTATACTCGGTACAAAAGGGAGGTTGAAACTAAAGTCCAGTTTGTTCTGTCACCTTGAATAGGACAGGCTGTCTGTTAACTATAAGACTATCTGATCAGTCCTTGTGGTCCTTGGGCAAGATAAAAGGCCCAAACTGACCCTGAAAGTTCTGCTAATGAAAGTTTCAGAAGGTTAAAAAAGATGGGAGGTAATGTTTATTGACAAAAGAAAGAGATCAAGCATAGATCCCTGTGGTACACCACAGGAAACACAAAGGTACTCTAACTCTTCTATTTGCCACTTTTAGCTAATGTGTATGGTTTCTTTTTAGCTATGATTGTAGATAGGGGAAAGATGTTACACAGAATTTAGAGGTTGAAAATGTAAGATGTGCTGAGTGATCAGGGGTGTTATTGTATGAACAGAAAAAAAAACAACCCACATGGATGCTCCATATGATGGATATGGACTCTTGAGCTCCTATCCATTGAGTGTCATTTTTATTATTTGGCCACCTTTATGGGAAACCCTTAGATTCCTTACTTGATTTAAAGTAAACGACTAAACCAACACAGGTGGAGTCAACTGAGAAGAAAAGGGGATCAATCACAGATCCTTGTAGTACCCCTTAAGGGAGAAGATGCTTTTCTGACATAAAAAGATGTGATGGTTCCCAAGATCACAGGGTGCTGACTGGTCCGTCAGTAGGAACTGACAACTGGACTACCTTTCTTGGTGAGTTCAGAGTTTCCATCATTGATACAGCAGAACTTTTTTATTGAGACAGTTTGGATAACAGTTTGCTAAGGAAATCAGGCTAAGCTAAAAAGATTTTTGATGGCTAGTGCTGTGGCTGGGACCCTATATGTACTGTTGATGAAGTTAGGTGCTGTTCTGAGCATTATTTGTGGCTATAGAGTGGCTTTTTGGTTGTGGTTTGCACGTAAAGACGTAGACTGCTGTGTATTGCCATCCTGCGGTCGTTGCTGAAGTTGGTATTACTAGAGAAGCAAGCAGTCAGCAACATTCATCTCTCGAGGGGGTGTCTAACTCGGTGTTACGGTGTGTTTCACCATAACTTAAATTTATGCCGGGATGTCCCTTTAACTGTGCTGATGACAGACAACCTCACCCACCAAGTAGGATGATCGGTCTTGAGTAGAAATGATCCATTTGTCACAGAGGTGAGTTTGCAGTTTATGTAATAGTAAGGAGATTACTGGGTATGAAAGCTCTACCACTAACAGATAGTAGTAACTGAGTTTAAAGGATTCATTAATCACAACACTGATGTTACATACGACTGTCATTAGCAGACATCAACGTGTGGTGAATGACAAAAAGAAAGAAAGAAAGAAAGAAAGAAAGAAAGAAAGAAAGAAAAAGAAGTGCACTGATGTGAACAAGTGTGTGGGAAGAGATGTGTCAGGCCATCAGTTACGCCTCCCCTCAGCCCCTCAACATGTGGAGGGGGTCAGCGGTGATTTGCTGAGGACACACTAAACAAATAAAGCCCAAATTAAAAGTACATTAAGTGGCTGAAATGTAAACCTTTAGCAGGACTAGAAATATTCAACTCTGCTCATTTAAACACTGTTTTAAACAGTTTTACACCCTAAAGATAACATTACACAGGGGGGCCACCCTACTTGTGGCTGTGAGGAGTGTTTATTTACCCTCCTGAGGCCGTATATCACTGAGAGGAGCAGAGCTGCCAATGACTGACCAGATGGTTTCACACTCACACACCGACTGAGAGAAACCAAAATTATAAACAGTGCACACAGAAAAACACAAAAGTTTACTCTAATGCATGTTCAAAGTCCTGTCTCAAACCTTACACATCTGCAGACTTGTTTGCTAATCAAAAATGTTTATTATTTCTTTTAAATATGGTTTTAAAAAGAGGCAACTGAAGAGTTTTGAAAATCCAGAGTATTTTCTGAGGAGGAACTAGACTTTTCAAAAACTAGAAACCTTCTTCATCAGACCTTGGTAGGTGTGGTTTGATTAAATTTGACAGTTTTGGCAACAAAAACAAACAACTCAACAACTGTCTTCAAATCATTGATTTAAGTGTTGCCTAATCGCAAATACTGCATAATAAGTAGGTGAAATCATATGTTTAAAATGCACGCAAAGTGCCAAAAAAGACCTGATTACAGCAATCCTTCAGCAAAATTACCAAAAATGCTGTAAAAAGGCTCAATGTTTTGTTCAAGAAGAAGACAACTGAAACTCTACATTAGAGTTTCGTTGGACACTTCTACATTTTGGTTGTGGTATGTTTTACCAAACATGTTGTGTAAATACTGTGTCGTTACCACGTATTAACAAGTGGATTCAATATATCCGACATCCTTCTCAGTTTATGCTTTGCATTTAGTATTGTTGCCATAGCTACATTTGTGTTGTTTCTTCCTTCAATCAGCTCACTTCCTATTTGACTATTGTATTGTTCCACATGACAACAGACAGCGGCTGTCCTCGGGGATCCAACATAGACAAATAAGGATTTCTGATCCTAAGCATATAACTGATCCAGTGATCAGTCTTTTGGCAAAAGAAAATCAGTCTTTCGCCAAAATCAGAATGAGTATCTCACAGTGTGGTCCCTGCTTTAAGTGATAACACTATCAGGCTGTATGATGTGTAGGCAAAAGATGTATAGTGAGTGGGTTGTTGTGCAAAACTACATAAAACAGAGTGAATTTAAAGGGGAGGAGTCCTGGGATATAGACATTTTCCTCTTCACATGATCCTGCATACAATCACGTTGATGTAAAATTTAAACTTAAAATGATTTGATAGATTTAAAAACGATCTATATATGTAACTTACAATTCAGTCCCTTTGATTCACAGCTTACATGACAATGGTGTTAATAACAGCCTCCTCAGTGGGTCAAAGGGACATTAAACTTTACTTTGAAGTCTTACTTCATGGTACATTAGCATTCCCATTACTGCTCTAATGGGTAGTGTAAATAGTATAACGTCTAAACATTAGTGTCTTTCTGTTGGCAGTTGTAAAAGTGCCAACAGCTCTGATATTTTCCTCTCACTTAACAAGTCCTGTAACACTGCCAGGGTCCATACTTTGTTGTGGTTTGTGGTTTCTTTGTGTCTGTTTTCTTTAATTTGTTCGACGTCTGTTTGACTCAGCTCCATGTGTGTTTAAACTTCTCTCACTTGACATCACTCACTAATTCTGGCACTGTCTTCCTCCTGGTCTCCTCTTTGTTTCTCAGATGACTCGTACACCATTAACCACCTTTTTTTTTTTTTTTTTTTTTTTTGCTCTCCATAAATTCTTTTTGAAGAATCACAGTGTTGTTTACATTTTTTGTCATACTGTCAACAAAATGAGGTGAAATCATTAACTTTTAAAATGTGCCATATATTGTCTGAGGATTGATTCGATATGCGTCCCTTCTTTAATCCGGTCAACCAAAAAGCCATCGTAGCCACAAATCATCATAGCCATCAAACATATTTTTAGCTTTGCCTGGTTTCTTTAGCAAAGAGACTAAACACAACTCACCCACTCTCCTCCAGCAGCCGCTTGTTTGTGGGGGAGCCCTGACGAGTCGATCACCAAGTGCAGCGGATCATTTCCATGAAGAAATACTCATCATATTAATCATTTTGGACTGCAGATGTGGTAGTTCTTCTGCCTTAGCATCTCGGTCTGATTGCTTTTCCATAAAGCAATAATCATAAATGTTCTTTCTTGAGCTGCGAAACTCCGCTGCACTCGGTGATCAATTTGACAGGGCTCCCCCATAAACAGGCGGCGGCATGAGGAGAGTGGATAAGTTGTGTTTGGTCTCTTTGCTAAAGAAACCAGGCAAAGCTAGAAAGATGTTTGATGGCTAGTACTATGGCTGGGACCCTATATGTACTGTTGATGAAGTTAGATGCTGTTCTGAGCATTATTTGTGGCTATAGAGTGGCTTTTTGGTTGAAGTTTGCACATGGAGATTTAGATTGCTGTGTATTGCTATTGTGCGGTCTTTACTAAAGCTTGTATAACTAGAGAAGCAAGCAGTCAGCAACATTCATCTCTCGAGGGGGTGTCTAACTCAGTGTTATGGTGTGTTTGACCCTAACTTAGTTTTATGCCTGAATATCCCTTCAAGAGCCTGTAAGGAACTTTCTATCACTGTCGATTATGGTGCCCCCCAAAGGACAAAGTCATATTAAGTCCTTTTGCTGATCTTGTCTCGTTCTTGTCTCATTTTTTTTCTGATGAAAAAAACTTGATGTTTCATTTTATAAAGAGCCAACTATATCACAAGTGTTTAAAAAGCAGTTTCTCCAGCATGCTGGTCTGACACCCATCCCACACAGCAGATGTAGGCATTTAAAGTCACATTCTAGGATTTGTTGAACATGTTGCAGATGGCCTTAAAAGAGTCATCACTGCTAAAATCATTGTTTCAAAACCAGTTTGAGAAAAAATGCCAAAACCCAGGATCACTTTTGTTTTAATAAATTATCAGAACAACTAACAGACAGAATCATAAGTCTGAAACTGTATCCACATCAAGCCTTAACTGGAAGTTCTTTCAGGTTTTAAAAGACTTACATAAATCTGAAAATACTGAGGCATAGCACTGTTTTGTTTGATGCCTTTGGATGGAGCCAAGTTGGCTCACACCTCTTCTTTCTATTCTCAATGATGATGATTTCAGCTACAAGTCTAGCTTTCATTTTATTGTCAGCGTCCAGCCCAAAACTCAGCAAGTGCAGCCGACGAACAAGTGTCCCAAAATGTTGCACTGCTCCTTTAACCCCTAATATGGTGACCTGTAGATGTGTGATCAGTAATTCTGCTCACAGCAGCTTTGAAGTCAGTTCCAGCACATTTATGTGCAACAGAGTCATCTCCTTTCCCATCATTCCCTCTGTATGTGTGTGTATAAGAGCAGCTGACCTCCCTGACTCCCCTCCAGATGCTCCAGCTCTCTTACCTCATGAACTCCCCAGCACAGGCATGTCTACATTTAGACAATTTACAGCCCTGTTTCCAGAACCGCCCTCCTCCAGAAACCTCTAGACTGGTGCTTGACCTCCGGTGCTCTCCCTCACATCTCCCAGCCAGAAATCAGACATCATCTCCCTTTTCAGTTCAGCTCCACTCATAGAGGTTTGAGCCCGGCACTGTGCTCACAACTGGGCTTGTGTCCCCTCTTTTGTCAGGTATTTTATGATTCAAATTGAGATCATCAGCACCACTTCTGCTATAGTGCACTAAATTATATCAATGGACAGACAGATGTTCAACTCAATAGGGAATATGATTTGAATAATCATAAAAAAAACTTCCAGAAATGCTGCCAAGAGTCAGGCCCATTCATCAGTCAGGCTACAAGGACTTGGCAAGTTTTTCCACAGCATAACAAAAACAATGCATGTCGTTCACTTTCTTGGCGATGGAATCTTAACTTGAAATGTTGTTTTCATTGGGAAAGCTAGCAGGTCTTCTCTTTGGGGATTCACGTATCTATAAAAGTTTTACCTCAGTTTTAACATAAAACATCTAACAGTATGAATAAAACAGTGGGAGAAAATTGCTATACAGCGGTGTTTACCTTGTCCTTTGTCCACGAAGCTGGTGATGGTGTTGGCCAGCCCCGCTTCATGCAGCACGCTGCTGTTGAGGTCCCCGGTGGACAGAGACCAGTACAGCGACAGCATGTAGTCGTGGGGAATAACCAGTGGCTGTTTGTGATGCGATTCCCGGTTCGTTAGTTTCGGGGATTTGAAACTTGTTCCTCGCTGTGCCGCTGGACCTGGGGTCTGCTGCTTCTGCTGCTTCTGCGCACCGAGTGTTCTCTGAGGTGGCCCCGTGCGCATCGGTGAAACTGCACCCGCTTTTGGGGCAACTTTCCCAAACTGTTTCCCCGGCAAAGAACCCTTAGTAGCAGCCGCCGTCCCGACTCCTCTCCCCGCGGTGGACACGCCAAAAGCTGCAGGAGCGTGCGCTTTGACGTGGCCATCCCCGCCGGGCAGCCAGGAGCGCACTGCCTCTTTGCGCCCCAAGCTGACTGCTCTGTCCCGCTGCTGCTGCTGCTGCTGCTGCTGCGCACGATTCAACGGCGCTGATCCGCCGCGCACTGACGAGGATGAGGATGCAGAATCCTTGGCTGGAAATTTAGTTTTGGTAACAGAAGCTTCACCCTTGATTAACGGTGGACCTGCACGGATACGCGTAATCCTTGCTGGACTCACCGGGGAGGGTTTCCAAGTCCCAGCTGCGGTCACAACTGGTCTCCCCTTGGTTGCTTCAGAGGTGCCCCTGATGGTTTGCCCTCTTTCACCGCCGCCCGCAACGCGCTCCGCTGCCTCTCCAAGTCGGTGTTGGTGGTGCTCGCTCGGTCTGGTCCGGCTGAGTGAACCGAGGACGGGATGCAGGTAAATAAGAGTCCAGCAGCTGAGCAAGAGAAAAAGGCGCTTCACAACTTTCATCCTAATGTCCTTTTGCCCTGTGGCAGGCAGTCATTGTACTAAACATCAGTCTGTCCCGATTAAAACTATCTATTTAGATAAAATAAGAGGAGAGAGCAGTCCTGTTCGGTCCGAGTCTTGCATCCTCTGAGTTTGTGCTTTGCTCAGCCAAAGATGAATTGCGTAAAGTGTGTCTCTCCAGACTCAAAAAGGCTATAGACATGTGCCAAGTTGTAAAAGCATAAATGTGGACTGTAACCGATTTTAATAAGCTGAAGAAACAAATTCTGCAACAGATCCTTATTCTCCCATCCGTCATCTGTTTGCACCATAGTGCTGCAGAGATCCTGTATGTGATGGAAGTGAAGAAATCCAAGAAAAGGCTGAGGGAAAAAGTGCACTTGCTTTGCGCACTCTACGGCACGATTCTGCTGGATATGTTGTAAGAAACTTCTTTAAATCCCACTTTTTTTTTCCAAGAGAGGCAAGAATGGCGTAATGCCGCTGCCTCCGCTTTTTTTTTCTCTTTCCCTTCAAAGTTTGAACTCCGTCCAGTGAAAATATTTCACTCACACACCAGCCTGCAGGTGCTCGAAAAATCCTCCAACAAACCTGAGCGCAGGAATTGGAAACGGAATTCCAGAGAGCTGTTTTAATTACAACGTGATGTCATGCTGTCTAAACTCATTTAGCAGCAACATTTCTGCTCAAATCTTCCTCCCCACTTTCCACCAGTGACTCATACAAGCTGTAGCCTGTAGCGCAAGATGGCAAGAAAATGCCCCCCCTCCGACACACACACACACACACACACACACACACACACACACACACACACACACACACACACACACACACACACACACACACACACACACCCCAGGAAAAAAAAAAGCAAAAAGAAAAGTTTGGCATTATGTCATTTGAAGGGAACACTTTTCTAAAAGTTTCACTCTCTCTAAACGAAAGAGGCGTCATAATGTCAGGTTAGCAGTGTCACATGTTCACTAGACAAATGAAGCTGATAAGAGAAGTTATCTGATGTTTAATTTTGGTAAAAGTATCGATACTGGTTTCAGTAAAAAATAAATGTATTAGTAAAGTTTATGAAGTAACATGTCAAACCATCATTGTCTTTTCTTTCTATAATTTAGCTGATTGCATCTTTTTCTTAAGGTTTCCTAAAAATATCATGATAGTAATGTTATCACAAAGGTTTTGGCCAAACAAATCATGAGGGGAAAATCTCATTTCATCACAGCCTCTCAACAAAAGTCTGTCTAATTCCACGGTTCATAGTGCTTCCATTGACAGTGGATTTTTACCAGCTTTCTAGTGAAGTGGATTGACCTAAAACATATTTATTTATGGTCAGCCCTAACATTAGCCATCTGACATCAAACTGAACATTTCTATCAAAGGGAAAATTACAATGAGCATGGTGTAGAACTGCTCTTTTTGGAAAGATTCTTGGGTTAGTGACTGTTGTGACTTGGCGCTACATAAATATTGATTGATTGATTGAAGTGAACAGGACATCTGCAAGAAAATGAGGATCGAAAACGAGCAAAAACAAGGTAATGTAACAACTTTAGACCAAGCAGCAACCTTCAGTCTTGAGAAATGAAGCCACTGCCAAAGTGCCCAAACTGTAGTTCCTGCAGTGTCCACTAGAGATCCGCTCCAAAAATAGTCGATGCCAAATATTTACCCATTAAAAAGTCAAACATGGATTGGGTATGAGCAGTAAATCTCTCTAAACGCACAGTGGCGCAAAATACAGTTCAACAAAGATAAGGTCCTAAAATAAAGACTTTAAATAAAGGATTTTAATGAACAGAGAAACAGAAAATCTTACCAGCAAGAGACCAAAACCAGAACTACAATAAAACCACATAGAAGAACACATAATGAACTGAAATAGGCAAAGGGAAACAGAAGGTTTATCTGAAAAGTCCAAAAATGTACTTCCTAACTACTTTCCCATCCAGTTTTCCTTAACCCTAATTGCAAACGTGAAGGAGTCAAGGAAAGGTGTATATATGAGAAGCTAGGAGAAGACAATTATTGTATTTGGACTCAGAGGAAAAACTAAAAACTATATTTTGCCATAGATGGACTACAAAGAGCATGGTGCACGCTTATGCTGCGTTCCAGTTGTTCTCGGAAGTCAGAGTTTTTGAGCTCCAAGTCAGAAATTCATCTGGAACACCCCCCTGAAGTCGGATTTCCAACTCGGAAAGTCGGATGATCCTCACCAACCCCGACTTGATGACAACGTCATAATCCAAGATGACAGCGCAGTGCATCAACAGAAAAGAGTAACAGTGAAAGCTCTATTTATCAGCACTTCTGTTTTATTTTTGTGAAATTAAATAAGTGGTATATCTTGTACTGTCCAACGTCTCACAGAGAACACGGTGCTGTGGTGTTTGTAACAGTAAAATACTGTGTTATACGTTGTTTACAACTGGTATTACTAACAACAACTAACAACAGCTAATAACGGTGTTACTGTGTTGATTTGTACGGACACATAAACGGTAAAAACTCTGTGGTAAGTGTGAAACCAACAGGTAAGTACAGGTAATGAGGAGGATCATCTGCTCAGGATGAGACAGTCTGAATGACAGTGTACAGTGGTCAACATTTCTCTATTAGTTTTAAAGAAGAGGTTTTGCTCGCTGTTATCATAGCCACTCGTGGTTTAAGTTCTTAGGGAGAGATCTAAGCCTTGGAGACACTCTCTCCAGCTCTATCGTGTCAAAGGGCAGATCTGCTGTAACTCCATGTGAGTTTGATATAATCTGTGTAATCTGACTGTCCCCTGGTAACCTTGTCCTTCTTTATATCCACGGTAACTTCTTAATTTTCCTCCCTTTACTCAAAGACAGGGGCCTTATTTTGACTCTGAAACTCTATGGCGCTTTAATTTACAATGCCACAAGGAGCGCCAACTTCGTGTCATAAATTTTGTTTCGACCAGGCTCGAGGAATAATTACCAGGCAGAAAGCCGGGGTTCAGATTTTGTGATCTTGGCAGTCCATGAGGGTCTCTGGTGGTTTGTAACACTAGCTGTGTTGTGGTTCAGTGTTTCTCTTTCTGCTCCGTCTCTCTGAACTTTCATTCTGTATTTTCTTTATCGGAGTCTTATACTGCACAGCTCTGGTATGATGGATGAACAGAAGTGATTGGATAATATAAGGCTGTCGTGGATCACACATAAACTCAACCTGATCCAGTCAGTTTGATTAAACAGCAAAAAGATATGAGGAACTGTGACTGGCCAAAAACTGCAGCAAAGTTTCTCCAGCGTGGCGCATTAACAGGGTATACTGTTTTTCTCCCCAGTATTTCAGTTTGTCGTTGTACTTTGGACCACACTGACTTTATAGGCTGATAACTTGAACTAAAACACAAACAGAACTGTAAATTATTTGTCTTTAAAATATGGCTATTGCAAAGTTACCCTGTTTCCCTCTGCACAGAAACACACAGCCCTTCCAACAGTGGTCAGTAACCCTTGAGTGCAGTACCTGTACCGCACCTTTACGGTAAATATTGAGTTCATGGTTTGAGACAATGTCATGCAATTCTTTGCTGCAAGTTTTGAGCTGAATTGTTGAAGAAAAATTTCTAGTTTTAATTAAAGATGTGTATAATTAACAAAAACTATTAACCTAGTAAAAGTATTTCAATGTCATAGAAGAATAAAACCAGCTAAAGTCACAACCTTCAATAGTTTCTCTGTGTGAGAGGGCAGGTGTTTGTCAAAGGGTTACAGTAAAGACTCTGACATACAAGAATGAATAAAATGTTCAGCTCAGCAGACTTGAAGCCAACTTTCTATTAAAAAGACGGACGAAAGGAAACAGGAGAAAATATATTTTCTTGTTCAGCCTTGGCTTGTGTGACAGGTGAGAAAAAGGGAACGTGGAATACATTTGCTCAGGCTGGAGTCCAAAATTATGAGTAAAAGGCAACTGAAACTTCATACCAACACATTTATATAAAGTTTGTATAATATTTACAATGTTTGAAGACTTTGTTACAGGCACTCAGTTTGGATTTATAATTCTTGTGCATGTTACAAATCCATTCTCACAGATTACACATTTGCACCTGTCAAGTTGTATACAACCATCATTTTACCCAGCATCCCCTGCTCTTACAGATTGGGCTTTTTCTTCTTGCAACTGAAACACAAAAAATACACCTGATAAGGAGTGTGACACCGCACCTCTTATCGCTGTTTGGGTTTGTAGCAGAGGGTAAGAGAGTAAAACGTCATTGCTTCAACAGGCTAATGGTCGAATGCCTCTCTAACAATATTCAGGACATTCCTCAGATGTTAAATTTGAAGTCCTTTGTCTCAGTGTGCATGCTTTTAACTTCTTTTAAAAATAAACAGAGCTTATGTAAAAGCCTGCTGCACGCTATCATGAGCATTTCCAGCAATGAATCACTACTATGGTATGAAACACACCCCTATGTTACATGTAAAGAAACAGCCTGGGGCAAAGGAGGTCTGAGTGAGCTCCACCTCTCCTATGACTCATCTGAGACAAAACAGGAAACACTTTATTTCTCTTTACTAGAGAGACACACAGACTGGAAAACAGACGGTTGGATTCACCTTCAGATCAAACTAAGAGCTGCTGAAGAGGAGAAAAACTACAAAACTGCAACACTGCTGCTTCAACCTGCTGCCTCTCCAAACTGTCAAGGTGAGTTTGAAAAAAACAGGACTCAAAGTGAAAGTAAAGAGCCGTGACTGACTCCTCTACAAATGCTGTTTTTGTTCATTTTCCCGCAGGCGAGTAATGGCGTTTAGATCAGAGGAGGATCTCAGCTGCCTGATCTGCAGAGACATCTTCAGAGAACCGGTTGTGCTGTCGTGCACCCACAGCTTCTGCAAAGACTGTCTGCAGAGCTGGTGGAGACAGAAACAAACACGCGAGTGTCCAATTTGTAAGACTGTATCTTCGAGTGAACATCCTCCTGTCAGTCTGGTGTTAAAAAATCTGTGTGAGGCCTTTTTGTTGGAGAGAGAAAAGAGACCAGTGGATGATCTCTGCAGCCTGCACTCTGAGAAACTCAAACTCTTCTGTCTGGACCATCAGCAGCCGGTGTGTCTCGTCTGCAGAGACTCAGAAATACACGCGAATCACACCTTCAGACCCATCGATGAAGTCGCACGTCAACATAAGAAGAAACTTCTGGAGTCCTTGAAGGAGAAGCTGCAGATATTCAGGAAAGTGAAACTAAAGTGTGACCAAACTGCAGAGCACATTAAGGTTCAGGCTCAGACCACAGAGAGGAGGATCAAGAAGCAATTTAAGAGGCTGCACCAGTTTCTACAAAAGGAGGAGGAGGCCAGGCTGGCTGCTCTGAGGAAGGAAGAGGAGCAGAAGAGTCAGAGGATGAAGGAGAGGATGGAGGCTTTGAGCAGGGAGATAGATGATCTTTCAGACATCGTTGGAGCGACAGAGGGGGAGCTGAGAGCTGAGGACATCTCATTCTTGCACAATTACAAGGCTGCAGTGCAGAGAGTTCAGCAGCGCCCCCTGCTGGATGACCCACAGCTGCTCTCTGGCGCTTTAATAGATGAAGTCAAAAACCTGGGCAACTTGAGCTTCAATGTTTGGCTCAGGATGAAGGACTTGGTCTCTTACACTGATATTTTTCTGGATCCAAACACTGCTCACCCGGAGCTCATCCTATCTGAAGATCTGACTGAGGTGAGATTAGGAGAGGAGAAGCAACTTCCTGACAATCCAGAGAGGATCGATAATTATAACTCCATCCTGGGCTCTGAGGGTTTTAACTCAGGGATCCACAGCTGGGACGTCCATGTTGGGAACAGTAAAGTCTGGACTCTGGGTGTTTCTGCAGAGTCTGTCCACAGGAAGGGACGCATCCACTCTGGATTATGGGGGATCTGGTTTGATGAAGGTGAATACTCAGTATGGTCACCTCCGACTCCAGCCTCCGACCTCCTAATAGGGAGGAAGTTTGAGGGGATCAGAGTGACTTTGGACTGGGACAGAGGACTGCTTTCATTTTCTGATCCTGATAGTAACACACACATTCACACCTTCACACACACTTTCACTGAGAGGCTGTTTCCTTATATAAACACTGTGGATGAGCGTCCATTGAAAATCTTACCAATGAAAATCAGTGTGAGGGTGGAGAAGAACAGTCGAATATGAGCAAGAACTTAAGACGTTTGGTGTTTTCGTCTCTTAGAGCCTCTGTGAGGAGTTTTTAGCAGGTTTTTAAATGAAATAAAATTAACTGTGATTTTTAACTTTCATAAGAAAACATGACTGTTCTTGTAACATCACACTCAGGGTTGAAAGCTGTTAAAGTGTGTTTCAGGTCATAAACTGGATAAACATCAATAATCTGACATGCTTCGGCCATGTCCTCTCCCCGATTAACTAGCATGCTGAAGACTGCTGACATGACATTTGTCCAGAGGATGGTGGGGAAAGTTTTGGTGGTAGTTTTGACACTGTGGGCAGGTGCTACTTTCCTATATACCCCAAATACAGTGTTATCCTATAACCAAGTTCAGTCCACTCAACCACAATCATGGGGAATATTGCTGACCAGACAGTTATCTAGACGACCATCACTGACGTCCTCCACAGTGAGGTAAAGCTACAGAAGGTCACTGTCAGAGTGCTGTATGGAGGCAGATGATCAAGGTGACCAAGCAACAGGGATGAGTGCAGCTTCGGAAGGATTGTCAAGAAATGCATAATATGAGGACTTACGAACATGAATAAGCAACTACCAAGACAATAGAAGGTAACACTGCAGTTTTTCTTCTTTTGATGCACTAAAAATTAGACAAAAGTACCTGATTAGATTTGTTACAGCACACTTCCCACAATGGAGATTTAAGATACTCCTTTATTAGTCCCACAGGGGGGAATTTTGATTTTAACCCCAACCCGGTTGTTGTATCCTCTACAAACTTTCCCTGATTCTTAATAATTGTATTTACCCATTTGTTGATTTATTCAAAGAGAATTTCTGATACATGAGAAAGTATTTCTCATGTGACTAGTTCTCAAAACAAAAAGCTCAAACTGCAAAACCTAGTTGATAACCTGCAAAAGCATGTCACTTACTCAAAATGGATAATCTGTTCTTCAAAAGCAAGTATTCATGTTCATATTCATTCACCGTTGTCTATGAACCAGGTAGTTAAATCAGTTTGTCATGTTTTCAGTATGACAGTTCACCCTATAGGTGTTTTCAAATGCAAAAAGAGTCAGATCTTGGTGAAACTACCTGAAAATGCTTAAGACAGCAGTATACACTATTTGCACAGCCATCTGAAAACTACAGTAAAGTTACACATAACTGTATTTAAAGAGGTAACTGAGTACAAGACACTGAATACTTGTCCTGTGCGGAGTAAAATCACAGTAGTATACAGTAAACATGAAATATACTGCATTAACTCGTATTACTGTAGTGTACAATAACAGTACTTCCCACTTGTAAAATGCTGCAGTACAGTACCTTACCGTAAATATGGCAAATCTTTACTGTAAACATTACTGTACTCTACATTAAAGTAAATCTGTGCTGCAGTAAAGCTGTAAGTCTAAATGTAAAAAAATGAAAAAGTTCTTGTCTCACTGTGAGCTTCATGCAATGTTGGGGAAGTTACTCCGAAAAAGTAATTCGTTACTTATTACTCATTACTTCTGAAAAATGTAATGAAATTACTTTACTCATTACTTCATTTGAAAAGTAACTTCACTACTTATTACTTTACTTTGCTGTTTTTTAATCTACCGTTCAGATACATGCACAAACTTCATAGTGCCATAACTTTGTGTTTATTGAATAAATGTATACAAAATAGTGCCTTATAAATTATTAATTTAATTATCTTCCTAAACCTGGGAGATTCTATTGTGGACAGTGGAAGCATTTCTTCTACGATGAACCCTGCAGCCAGTCTTGTTATTTCTTGATGTGTTACCTGCTTCTGTGCTCCGATGGTTGAGAAAAGCTTGGCTTGTTTAGAGGGTGGTCGGCTGCTGATCAACTCCCTCGGTTTGCCGGAGAGCAGGCTCTTTCGCCACAAGTTTTGTACTAGCATGAACGTTAGTCAAATGTTTGGCGAGGTTGCTCATAGACTTTGCAGAAGTTGAAAGCTGTCTGTCGCCGGGACATATGGTGCATTTTACTCTTATATCTTTGTCCTTACGAGCAACAAATTCAAAATCGTGACTATATCGCCAGTTTCGCCACTTAGCAAAGCCGCTCTCACTCGCCGTGTCCGACTCCATTTTCCCTCTTCCCGCGCAGGCGCGCACCACGCAACTCTATCACTATGGCAACGCTCTGGCGTCACACACACAGGCAGGAAGCGCGTTCGCATGCAGGCACCGCTGACGGATCAAAACTATTCACATTGGCAAACAGAGCTTGGGTAACGCAGGAAATCGCGTTCCTCTGGTCTAGTAAAGTAGTGTAGTTACTGATATTTTTAATGTAACGCCCTACTTTACTTCGTTACCCCAAAAAAGTAAAATCGTTATGTAATTCCGTTTCTTTGTAACGCGTTACTCCCAACACTGGCTTCATGTATAACATAATGACAGTCATACAGTGTTGATTGTTTAGTGCTGAATTCATGTCCAATCGACACACCTGTTCTCCTGACCAATAACTGAATTTACAGTGTTTCTCCCAACATTTGGCTGCCCCCTTCAACCAGCCTCAGCCACTGTGAGGCTGTGATTGACAACATGGTCCATAACTGTAGTCCTAATTTCGTCAGGAATCTGTCTATGTACTTGGCCTCTTCTTCCTCTCCCCCGTTTAGTCCCCGTCCTCCCCACATCCTCCCCTCTCTTCCACCACATTGACCTTTCATACCTGTGTCACAGTATTGTAGAAAGGGTACACACTATGTTCTGCTGTGAGGGTTCATGGGATTTAGCTCTCAGTGACTGTGGAGAAGCAGCTTATCATTAGTTGGACCAACGCCTCATACAGCCCTCCTCATCAGTGAAAGCTGAGGTTCATCTAAGAGAAATTTTGTATTTTGGGAGAAATTTTCAAGAAAAAAAAAGATCAATATTTTTATAACATTTGACAGATTTTGAGAACTAGTCCAACATTTTTGTATGTAATGACTCAAGCAATTAAATGAGGACAATTAGTTTTATAGGGAATGACTATTCAACATTGATAAATATAGTTCATTGTGACACTGATGTGAGAAAATTATGTTATAAAACTGCAAAGAATTGTATGAAAAAAATTGATGCATGTCCAAAAGCATTTGCAATTAGATTAAAGGAATGAGAAACTGCTGCTATGATGTGCACAAATGACTCAGTGTTGTGGAGATTGAATTAACAGTTACGAGAATTTTAATTCTGATCAGAGAAATGCACCAAAGCCACTGATGAAAACTGTAAGTTGCCAGGGTCACCTTCCAACACTGAGGTCTGTTTAGTTCTTATAAACATCATATTCTTGGCAGGCAGAGGTTCTACGACTTCTGACCTGAAACATGGTAGTAAAACATGATAATAATCAAGCTTTCAACACTGAGTTTGACGCCATAAGAAGACGGCCACCTTCTGGATATGGTCTATTGCTCTTCTGTAATTTAAAGTTGGTTTAATAAACTTTCCACTGCTAAACTTGTGTTCATGTTCACAACAGGGTTGTCTTTTGTCCACAGGGGGAGCCAAATCAACTTTTCACAAGAGCTTTTAAAAAGGGGTGTTATGAATTTTTGAGACTCTATACTATATGCAGTTTATATCTATTTTCTAAGATTATGAAAACTTAGACCTATAAATACTATAGGGATGGATGGATGGATGGAGCCATGCAGAAGTGGGTAGAGTAGCCAAAACTTGTACTCAAGTAAGAGTAATATTACCTTTTTTTTTTTTTTTTTTTTTAAATGTGACTCATGTAGAAGTAAAAAGTACCCATCTAAAAAATTACTTAAGCAAGAGTAAAAAAGTACTTGAAAAAGTGAAAAAAAATAAAATTACTCAAGTAGTGAGTAACTGCAATATCTGATTTATTTGTCATGTGTGCATGAATTCAATCAGGTGGACCATAGCAAGTATACTTAATTAAAGGTATAGATTTTCATTTTACCTCTGTTGCATTTTTCCTTGCCTCAGTGACAACAAAAGCAAAAAAAATTCTCATCTTGTCCCACTCTCTCCTGATACTTTGATATGGAGTCATGTAGTATAAGCTTTCGTGGAAGCGTCTCTCGCACAATTTAAAAAAAAAAGGGTAATCACTTGGATAAAAAGAGAAAGAAGAGAAAGTTATGTTTCATCCTCACAAAAATACTTGAGTAAAAGTAAAAAGTATTGCACATTAAAGTTACTCATAAAAGTACAATTTATCAAACAAACTACTCAGTAAATGTAACTGGTTATAACACACCTCTGGAGCCATGTAATCTAAACAGAATTAAATCATAGTATTACATAATGACAGGGTTCATAGCTTCCTGCTAAATCCATTGAAGGTGCAATTTCGTTTCACACACACTTTCACTGAAAGATATTTTCACTTAGCATGTTGTGCAAACACGCATTTTGCTGCCACACATCCACAAGTGGGTTCAGTATTTCTGTCAGCCATCTAAATTTAATATTAAATCGCAGCAGGTAAAATATTACTCCTGCTGTTTCGGCTTATTTTTTTAAATACAGCTGTTTGCACAGGGAGAAAGGTTTGATCTGCTCTAAATAATTCATGTCAACATCATTGTGAGTTACACTTTGTGTTTTTGTCGAGGTTTAGTGAACAATGTCTTCACTTTATTCTTAAATATGAAAAGTAGTTATTTTCTGAGACAGGGAGAATTTCAAATGAAGGCCTGCCTCTAATAAAATCCTGTTTTATATGAAGGCCTGGTAGCTGAGGCTGTAAAATCAAATACCTCAACAAAAGTTGTCTCTAATTCAGTTGCCATGGAAACATCAACACAAACATGTCTGATAACTTGAGTCTTTTGTTTACGTTTGAATTTGAATTTTGACAGAATTTATGACCTGACCAAGGACAGGATGTATGTATTTGAGCATCTAAAAGCTTGTGAGCTTCTTCGATTGCTAGAGAGAGACAGACAGATAGAGAGATATCAAATCCAAACCCTGTAACATCAATTGAACTGTTCGGACTGATCAGTGATTCACAAAGTTGGAAATCATCGGTGCTTGAGAATCGTGAAATCCAAATCTTTTTTATGCCAATCAAACTGATCAGCTTTGAGAACAATGAAATCAAAATCTTCAGATCTTTGTTTCTTCCGTGCAGAAGAGAGTAAGTATTGGGAATGGTTAGAGACCAAACTCATGTCTAGTTTACCTTTGATCACTCTGAAATAGGTTGAGGACTACACGGTTGGTTACATGAAGCAGGTGAAGCTAACATGATTTTATCTTTCTGTTTTTTTCAGGGAGTTTCTTGGACCCTCTAGAATGCAGATTGGGAGAACGTGAGAACAGCTGCAAGAGAAAGTCTGAGGAGCCGCTCAATGAAAGACCCAGCAAGAGGAGCAGGACGAGCCTAAGTCCCTCCGACAGCGGCAACCTGAAGGTTCACTGTCTTTCACTGAGTTCAGACTCCTCCACTGAGTCCTCTGTCTGCTCAGGTAAGATGAGAAAGAAATGACAGAAAAGTTAATTAAGCTTGTGTTAATCGGGTAAATGCTACTTTGAGACATAATTCATGTAAACATCATTGTGAGTTAGACTTTGTGTTTTTGTTGAGGTTTAGTGAACAATGTCTTCACTTTATACTTAAATATGAAAAGTAGTTATTTTCTGAGACAGGGAGAATTTCAAATGAAGGCCTGCCTCAAATGAAGGCCTGTTTTATATGAAGGCCTGGTAGCTGAGGCTGTAAAATCAAATAACCCAGCAAAAGTTGTCTCTAATTCAGTTGCCATGGAAACATTAATACAAACATGCCCGATAATTGGAGTCTTTTGTTTACGTTTGAATTTTGACAGAATTTATGACCTGACCAAGGACAGGATGTATGTACTTGAACATCTAAAAGCTTGTCAGCTTCTTCGATTGCTTGAGAGAGAGAGACAGACAGATAGAGAGATATCAAATCCAAACCCTGTAATATCAATCGAACTGTTCGGACTGATCAGTGATTCACAAAGTTGGAAATCATCGGTGCTTGAGAATCGTGAAATCCAAATCTTTTTTTTTTTCTTTTGAAATCCAAATCTTTGAATACCAATCAAACTGATCAGCTATGAGAACAATGGAATCAACATTTCCAGATGTTCGTTTCTTCTGTGCAGAAGAGAGTAAGTATTGAGAATGGTTAGAGACCAAACTCATGTCTTGTTTACCTTTGATCACTCTGAAATAGGTTGAGGACTACACGGTTGGTTACATGAAGCAGGTGAAGCTAACATGATTTTATCTTTCTGTTTTTTTCAGGGAGTTTCTTGGACCCTCTAGAATGCAGATTGGGAGAACATGAGAACAGCTGCAAGAGGAAGTCTGAGGAACCGCTCAATGAAAGATCCAGCAAGAGGAGCAGGACGAGCCTAAGTCCCTCCGACAGCGGCAACCTGAAGGTTCACTGTCTTTCACTGAGTTCAGACTCCTCCACTGAGTCTTCTGTCTGCTCAAGTAAGATGAGAAAGAAATGACAGAAAAGTTAATTAAGCTTGTGTTAATCGGGTAAATGCTACTTTGAGACATAAGAGCAAGTCGCGTACCAGATAATTGGAACTGGAGAGTCATGTACCAGTGTGCCTGGTTTGGCATTTGATGTTGGCTCTCTGATTTTTTAATTCATGTCAACCTTATTCTAGCTGGCTTCCATGAATAATATGTTTATATTTGTGTCCTCTCTTGTCTTCTTGGTTGTCTCCCTTGTTCAGAAGACAGCTGGTTCCCCTTTCTGAGCAGTGAGTCTGTGCCAAAGACGAAGAGCAGCAGTAAAAGAAAGGCCACCACTGATGTGACTGAAGAGAGCCCAAGAAAGAGAGGCAGGCTCACCGCCACTGCTGAAGACCACCTTGAGACCTCCAAAGGGAACCTTCACGTCTCATCAGCAGAAATTTTCTATTCCAACACAAGTGGTAAGATAGCAAAGAAATGAAATTTTTACATAAAGGCCTTATGAAATTCAATGTTGAGTATGTTTGATCATTGCAGTACAATTCTTAGTAGTAAGTAAGACTAGTTTTATTAAACTGTTTTTGTGTTTCTTGTTTTTGTAGCTGCCCTCCACGCAAAATATACAGAGAGGGACCTGCTTGGAGTAGGAGGATACGGTGCAGTCTATGATGGATTTAGAAATGAGGACAATCTACCAGTAAGATTAAATGTTCCATACACCATACACTTTATGTACCAGTGTATAAACATCCCCATGCTTTTTCGCTTTGTACTCAGTGTGAGCTAACCATGGTCTTCCTGTGTTTCCTTTAGGTTGCCATCAAACATATTCCTCAATCACGCGTTAAGCGCATATCGGTAAGTAAGGGACTGTGTCCACTCACAGCTGTTGATTTTTATAAACTGACAGCGCCCAATTCTCAGTTTCAGACACTTTTTACAATGTTATTTTGTTTAAAAAAATGTCCTCTGTCACTTCAGTTCCATGACAAGTGACTGATTTTAGTCTGTGAGAAAATGCTCCATATTTTTTTTATTCTATTTTTTTATTTTAAGATTAACGAGGAAAACATCGACTCTGTCCCCCTGGAGGTGGTGATCATGCAGAAAGTGCAGTCAGGCACCCCAGGAACCAGTGCAGTCGTGGCCCTGCTTGACTGGTACGATCTAGAAGAGGAGCTGATACTCGTCCTAGAGAGACCAGTGCCCTGCATGGATCTGTTTGATTATGTGTTACGAACAGAATCCCACATAACAGAGAGTGAGGAAATAGTAAGTACTTGATGAAATGAGTTTTGCAGTGTTTTCTTTTTGCACTGTCTGCACCATGATACTCAATCTGTGTGTATCTCCCTTTCCACCTCAGATCCTGACAAAACAGTTGGTAGATGCCCTCATAGAGATCCACTCAAGAGGAGTTTTCCACAACGACATCAAGTTGGACAACTTCCTGATCGAGTATGGCTCTGCAGTCCCTCGTGTGAGACTTATAGACTTTGGCTGCAGCACTTTTCTGACTGAGGGGACGTACCATTCACGGCAAGGTAAGCTGTCTCTCAATAAACATTGTTGTTTAAGGGCTTTCCACAAGCATCAGGTAGTCAGTCAATGTAAAAAAGTAGGCCACTTACAGTGTTAGCAGTCACTGTATGAACTGAGTTTGAGATTTTAAAATATCAGATATAAGTTTGCAGTGGCCTTTCTTGCCAATAGCCAGTGTCTGTGGAAAGCCCTGTTCTCTTTTTGAAACCTACCAAACAAAGTTGCTGTGTCAGTCCACAACATCTTTCCTAATCTCCTCTGTGTGTGTGTGTGTCTTTTGTAGGAACCTCTGTGTTTAGCTCCCCTGAGTGGTTCATCACGAAGAGCTACAGAGCTGAACCAGCTACAGTATGGCAGCTTGGAGTAGCAGTTTATACTATGGTTCATGGATGCTATCCTTTTGATACCACTGAGGAAGTCATTTACAACGAGCTACATGTCGACAGAAAACTTTCCAACAGTAAGTAATCACACCCACATAAAGTCAGTTTAAGCACAGTTAGATCCACAGTAAGTGTTTGTATTCGACCATTGACCATTTCTGTTTTGTCTCTCCAGACTGCAAGGATTTTCTGTTCAAGAGTCTGTCTAAAAATCCAGAGACAAGAGCAACCCTGGCAGCACTAAGGGACCACCCTTGGCTGGCATAAAACAAACAAACAAACAAATAAATAAAGAAACACAAAGGCTCACTGAGAAGTACAAGTCTGAGGTCCTCATTGTCAAACCAGAGCCAAAGATCTAGTCTCACATAGACCAGAGCATCCCAAGCTAAAAACAACAACAAAAAACTAACTAAAAAAAAACTAAAAAAAAACTAAAAAACTAAAAAAAAACCTCCAAAAAACAAACAAACAAAAAAAACTCCAAAAAAACAAAAACAAAAACCTCCAAAAAAACTCAAAAAAAAAAAAAAAAAAAAAAAAAAAAAAAAAAAAAAAACCTTGTGGATTTTCTCTCCCCGTGGGAGGGTTTTTATTCCTCTCCTCGAGCTACCACCTTACCATGGTGGAGGGGTTTGCGCATCCCAATATTCCCAGGAGCTATGTTGTTGGGGGCTTTATGCCTCTGGTAGGGTAACCCATGGAAAACATGTCCTGGGAGTGGGATCAGACTAAGGGTAGCTCAAATAGATCTCTTATGAAAATAATTGGTACTAAGTTTCACTTGCCCAGAAGAGGGTCACCAGGGCCCTGCTAATGATTACTAGAAAAACTGCATTTCCTTGTAGAAAATGCATGGAAATGCTGGGTGCTGAATGCTAAAAGCTGAAAAAGCAATGCAAAACTGAGGTAATGGAGGACGGTATTAATGGAAAAACTGTTGAAGGGGTGAAGAAGAAGAAGAAGAAGAAGAAGCAGAAGAAGTTGAAAAAAATTTGAAAATTGTTGAAGGACAAATAATATGAATATGCTACATAAATTGAAATTGCATCCATGCCGAAAGAGGCTGAAAAAGTGTATGAAATTGCACAAAATTTGTATGATAATTACCTTAAAACACAGAAAAGTGAGAAGTGGACAAAGTTTAAGTTGTAGTGCTACAAGGTGTATGATAATAAGTAGTTGTAGTAGTGATTTTAGTAGTCATATTAATTGTAGTAGTAGTTTTAAAATAGAAGAAGTTGAAGTAAAAGTAGCAGAGCTAGTGATAGAAGTAATAGTAGCAGGAAAGAAAGTATTAATTGTAGCAATAGTAGTTGAAGTAGAAATGAAGTTACTAGTTAGAGTGATACAGTTGAAACCAGAAGTTTACATACACTATATAAAAAGGCACATAACCTTTTTTTCTCACCGTCCAACATTAAATTGGATGGTCAATTTTGGTCAATTAGGATTACCAAAATTATTTTTATTTGCTAATGATTTGAAACCTCTTTTGTGAGAAGCAGGACTTATTTACCTCCATTTTGATGTATTTTTTATGGCTGTGGAGTGAAATTTGTGGGTGTGGGAGCGATATATTTCAGCAAGGTTTTGTTGATCAAAGATGATCTTCCACTCTAGCCCTCCGATACACACCCATTATAAAGCCTGAAATTTGCTGACAACAATGATCTCCCCATTCATTTTAATAGGAAATAAGTGGAAATGCTTAATCAGCATTTCCACTTAATGGTTGATGAATTTAAATGACTAACTTGAGCTGTCTCTTTCTCATTCCTTTACATGGTTTTCGAAATAACTAAGGATTTATTTAAGACTGACCCACTATTTTATTTTTATTTTTATTTTTTTTGACCCACTAAATAAAGCAACGAACAAAGCACTACAGCATACCGTACATATGATACTGTGGCAGCTTTGGCAAGTTTGGCCGTAAAGGAGACATGTTTAAGACTTATTAGGGTTGATTTTTCCACATTAGATAATCGTAAACCAGACAGTTTGGTGACATGAACGGTTAAACGCCATATTCTTGCCCATACTGACAGCCTTTGTCTGAGTCTGCTTTGCCATGTCAGGACAATAATAACTCATTGAGGGCGAGAGGTGTGTGGGCTGGACTGCTGACATTTAGACGGACAGGGGTGAGTGACGCTGCTGAAGCCACACGACCAGACAGCGTCTGCTGGGAGGTTAAACCAATAAAATAAAGACTCAATTTGTTACCATGCCAACAGCGTTCCAACACTCAGAGCTACTGCTCAGAGACATACAGTGCTGCTCTGTCATGGAGACTTGGAATTTCTGCTACCGTCTAGCTAAAACATCACACCTTTGGGTAAAAAAAGTTTGTTTAGACGTCTGAAAATATAAGGCATTTATGGTTTTACTGTTTTCCTCTAATGTATTGCTTCCACTATAATTAAGGTTTTATAAATAACTGCACTAACTGAGGGTGAAATGTTATTATGCAGAATTTCTCCGGCAGTATTGTCAGACAGGAAGGTAAACCCAGTACAAGACCACCTGTCTGACCACAATCAACGTTTGTGTATTCCATGTAGTCCTAAAGATATTTCATTCCAGCTGAGAGTTTCCACTGAGAACCGTCATTTAAAAGCTCCTCAGCTATTTTGTCAGTTCTACGAGGCTGCTCCCTGTGGTGCTCGGGGCCAACGGCTAACATCAATGCTACCAGCCGTCAGGGATGAGGGATTAAAGGAGGAGGGGAGGCACTCATCCCCAGGTCACCATTAAGGGGTGATATCAGTTTTTAAAATACCGCCAATTACAGACCAGGGTGGCAGATATTTGACTTATTATGCAAATATTACAATGTTATTTTTATTTAGTATATAGCACTTAAAAAGCATATATACTATTATTACTCAATACACCTGCCAATTTTAGCTGCTCACATGTCTTAGCTGGAATAAAAAAAAAAAGAATTCATTTTTCTCTCTCTTAATTCTTTGACAATCACATTTAGTGGTTAAAAAACTGATTTGCTTACCTTTTTTGTTTAACAAATTATGTCTGTTTGTCTTAGTCCTTCACTAATTCAGCTTTGGCTTCATTTTGGTGATAGCACTCACTAAATGAAGTGCCAGATTTTACTAGTGATGAAGTATTTCTACACTGTGTCATAAAACGTTTGGGGAATTTGAGTTCTTTTACAGCTAACATTTTATCACAGGCTGCAGATCTAACAAATGGGTCAGCCTCTCCAAACTTTTATAAAAAAGTCCTTTATAACATCAAGTTTTGCACTTATTATTCTGACCCCAAGCCTCTTTCTTTTCTGCTGTGCAGGTGATAATTACACGGTGCCAAATAGATCTTCTCTTCTTCAGGTGAAATACATGCGTGTCAGGTCAGCTCCTCATGTGTTTTCTATCAGGATGACCTGGGACTCTTGTATCCACCTGTAGGTGGTTTTGGAGCAGCAGCTGACAGAAGAAAACTTCCAACAGATTTTTTTGTTTACAGCTCATTTACAGCTTGTTTTGGGGAATTGTCCCTTTAGGACCTCTCTAATTGTCCCAGGTTGTTTCATGTCAGTTTCCCCTCACCTCAGACCCTTTTCATCTGCTCTGAGTTAGGACCGAGTGCACACACATGCATGTGTATTTGTGCTTGTGTGTGTGAGTGTAAATATGATCCAGTGTGTTGACCAGGTGTCACTCTGTTGAGCATGGCTATCATCAAAGTGGGAACAGATGAGATTTGAGCACCAGGATGTTGGTTTGCGTGTGAAAGCTTTTGCATGACAGTGTGTTTGGCCAGGTGGTTAATTTCATTCATTCATTACATGAACGCAAAACTGCAGGAAGAGCTCAAAATCCCAAACAAATGATTCTGATCCGCAACCGTTAACATATTTCATTGTTTTAGATGTCATAAATAAAACAAATTATCTAATATTTTCCAAAATAAATAAGTCAACTGAAGGATTATGAGCTCAGGGAAAGATTCTTGTCCTCAAGATCAACCTCTAAATCCAGGACCGCTCTCTGAGATTATGAAGGTTGGCTTTTTTAATAGTAAGGACTTCAGTCATGAAAGTGATACTACAAACAGGTGTGATCTGTGTGCTGTGATGCTTTGGTAGGGTTGAAACATAGACTGTATATACTATGTACAACTTGGTTCCGCCTTCCACCAGTATACGGATTTGAAGCCAAAAAGATCTCTGTAATTCCACACTTTTTCTCCACTTTCTGAAAACAACATTGCCCAGAAGCATTATACGCGTTCAGCGGGAGAGTCACTGCTGATGACGCTCGGCTCAAACAGCGTATCCCCGGGGTGAGCTACGCAATCTTCGTACGCCCATAGGCTGTATCAAGTGTCAATCATAGAAAACATGAACCCCCTAATAACTTTTAAAAATGGAGACAAACTCTGCAAACGGAACGGTTCAGGATGCTCCCAGCAAAGAAGATGAGATGCAAAAGTTACTCTGGCTGTTGATACAGATTTATGAGACTCAGCCACCAGGTCCCAGATGTTTGGTTCGCTTAAATGTAGATGAACAGTGTGTGGGCTGCAGGTACTTTGAGAAGGACCTGGCTGTAAGCGCGTGTGAACTTGGAGGTTGGACCTCGCTTGGATCACATTTTTAAAAGAATTTAAGCGATATCACCAGCTGCTCTTTGTTTCGTCCTTTTCACAAACTTTATAGCAAAGGCTTTTTATTTTAAATACTGAAACTGAAAACAAATGCAAACCTCTGACCAAGCATGTGTCAACAGAGGTCTAACTGGGCTACATGACTATGGCAGGCTGATTGATTCTGAACTTTGAGTTTATAGTTTAAAACTCTATTTATTATTAAAGTTTGTGAAAATAACCTGAAAACCAAATATTTATGTTTGTGAGTTCATAGAGACTGAGTAAATTATTACTCAATAACAGCTGATCCAGGCACAGATGAAATTTCAATGTGAAAAGCGCCAAAGGAGGTCTGACTGCTCCTGTACGGGCCCACATCATCAAAAATCTGGATTGATTTCTAACTGAAGTTGAAATATTGAGCTCTGATATTCTGTCAACTTTTTACAGTAAAAGTTTGTGAAAACAAAATCAAGTTTCACTGCCGGGTACTCGTGTGTATTACGGAGTTTAAAGACACCTGCAGTGATCCCAGTGGAGCAGAAGTGGCGAGTGTGTCTCCTCATTTAAGTGTCAATTCAGACCCTAAGTCTGATTTTAGGAGGAGTTTCAGCCTGATAGTGCATCATTTGCCGTGCAGTTACAAAGCACGAGAGCAAGTCATTACCCAAGCTGAATGCTTACCATGTTGAAAAGTTGTATGTCAAATAAATCTTCTTGCAAGATGAAAGAAGAGCCACAAGCTGATTTTCCAACTTCTGATATATACAAAAATATACACGTGTCAGTCATAAAGTCATGACCAGCTGGCTCAGTCTAATGCCGCACCACAGCTTGACCACTTTTTGACGCTTCAACATTTTCAGCTGTAGTCGACATGTCAGAACGTGATAACCATACTTGATATTTATTTCTTATGTTCAGAAAGACAAAAACTCCCTCCATCACCAGTACAAGAGACCTGTTCTCGCAGAAGAAGTTGTCCTACACCTAAATCTTCCATGTTTTATTTAACATTTGGATGCGTAGAAATTTTCTTTCAGGAATTTTCACCACTGAGCATGTTCCCATAAAAGCATTCATATTTTTCCTAAAGTGAAGGATCTAAACACTTCTTCCACCAAAGCTTTCACATGGTGTCCAAGAGCTCTGTTCTCAAAAGCACACAAAGTTTTTGTTTATTTCTGTTATTACTGAAAGCTTTTCCCTGTTATTTCACACGGACTGAGCCCCCTACTTCTTGGAAACATCAACAACTATGGTTTGTGCTGAGTGCTGGAGCACTTAAAACCTTCATTTTGCCCTGATCTGCCCCGCTCTCTGACAGAAGTTCTGCTCCCTGTCTTGTGGTTTTTTTCCTGGGGCTTGTTAATTGACTTGAAACCGAAGCCAGAGCCAACTCGCTGCAGCCTGCTGCTGTATTTACTGCACACTGCCCGGACCAGATGCTCTTCCAGTGCCCCCTTTAGGCTAACACAAGCCAGGGCCTCCTCATGGAACAAATTGAGAACATCCAGTCTATGGTGAGGAGTTTACAGGTTGCAGGTGGGCCAAACAATGTGACATGGATCACAGCGAGAGTCTGTTTATTGGTTTCTTCATCGCTTGCAGAAAACGCTCCCTGGAGTGGAGGACGTGGTGGTGGTGGTGGTTCAGGGCCAAGGCTCCTCTGACATGGCAGAGGGACACAGAAAGAGAGACTGAGGCTCAAACGTGGAAACTGTGACAAGTCTGGACACGCTTGGTGAACTGTAAACCTTTGGTGGTGACCCTTGCAGTGAGAGTGGAACAGGACGAGTCTCCTCCTGCAGCGCTGGAAAAACAGAGCTCAGGTTGAAGCACAGAGACGTACAATCAGACAACCGCATGTACGTCAGCATATTTTGTTGTTGTTATGGAGGAATATGTTGGTTATAGTGCGATCCTCCTGATGGACGTGTTTCCTGGAATATGTCTGTGGTGTTGTTGTGTGTCAGACAGAGTTTATTTGGCCGTTTACAATGCCAAACCATCAAACTGCCACCAGCTGTCCTCTACAAAGGTACTTTTAACATTTCTATGAAGACTTCTGGAAACTTCAAACGCACATGAAACACAAACAAGCATAAAAAAGTGCATTCAATGCTGTTTGTCATATCCCATGACAACCATAGTTCATTTTGAAAAGCACAGACAACACTGGAGTCAACCTGATAATACATGTCATATCAAATCAATCCACAATAGACCCAACTAGCTGATCACACTGCAGGGGCAAGAACACAAACATGCTGCGTCTGCAAATTAAGGGGCTTCATGACAGCGAAGTGCTGAGAATCTCCTCAGTGAAGCGTTCACTTTATTTAAGAGGAGTGTGTGCGTATCTTAAATTGAGCTAAATTACCTGGTACGCATGGCCTCATCTGCAGAAAGCTGTAGCCTAGCTTGTTTGCCACATCTCACAGCAGTGATTCACTGAAGTGGCAGAACTGGTTGGCATCTGTTGTTGCTAATACCTGAACCACTATGGCTGTAATCAACCGAAGAAAGTCTTGGTGGACTAAAACCCTGAAATGTTCAACCAAAAATCAACTAATTGAGGGGGACTTTCCGACTCTGACGACAAACCCTTCTGCGGCGGGGGATGACACGGCTCGGCGGAGTGTGGCTCGGCACGGTGAAAATAAACTGATATCAGCACAAAAGGCAAGTTAAAACGCTCAAAATAAGATGACTAATGTGGACGCTCTTCAACCTTCCTGTCTCTAGCTGGTCTCCAGTGGGTTGGGTAAATCCAAAATGGTGAAAACAAGGGGGGGTGTTCTGAGACAGGCTGTTAATGGGGGGTGCTCTGAAAACACCCCCATTAGCACTTGGTACGGTCCTTCCGATGAAATTAACCATAGACTGTAAATTGACCGGTCGGAATTTTGGTTGACTCAGCACATATCGACCAGTAAGTCCAAATTGGTCGATACATGTCAACCAGTCGACTAGGACTTACAGCCCTACTAATCAGAGACTTGTGACTTACTAAAATAACCCTTTGAACATGAACAAATCCAGCAAACCAATTCAATGTACTGCTTTGTCCACAGAGGCGCCAGAACTGAATAAGAGTTCAGTGAGATCTTCAGTACACAACAAAAATGGAACCAGTAGTTCCCAATCAGATATATTTAGTGACCCTATTGAAGCGTAACATCTGAACCGAAGTAACTGACAACTTCAAATGTTACAAACTGATTTACGCTCATGGGGGCAGGTGTGTGGATGTGTGTGTCTTAAAAGGGAAAGGCAAGTCAATGCCAATCCAAGATGACAGTGTGTGAAAGATGGATATGATGTCAGTAAGTTGCCTTTCAGTCAGATGCTTAAACATTCACACTCTCTGTTAATCTGGATGTCTTTAAACTCTTTGCTGTAATGCTGAAGTGCAAACCACCACGACCACAAAACTCGCCTTTTCAAAAACTGTCAACAAACTTATTTCTGCTTCATTTACGGATAAAATCAGATTCTATCTCTAAATGAAGTGGCACAGAGCTGATTGTTCAACTTAACTCCACTTTGATTAACTTCTTGTTTTGACATCAGAGGTTGTAAAACTGTTTCTGCATCGCCCATTAAAACGACGGCGTTCAGGTAAAGCTCGGGTCGTGCCAAGTGGCCATACGCTGAGAGGGTTGGTCCTGAGAGAAAGAGCTCCTTCTCTTGGCCAGAGAGGCCTTGCTTTTCCACCTGAGCCGCAGGTGTTTGCTTAACGTGCCTGTGGTTTGAGTGGCTGCAGCTCTGTCATTTAGCTTCACCCTGGAAATGTTGACTTTAAGCTCTCCTCCTCCCTGAAGCTGCCAGCCCAGGGGAAAAGAAAAACCCACTCTGGCCCCTGATAAACTGTGTGTGCAAAATGTCCCTGCGAGCGTGTGTGTGTGTGTTTTATGATGATGATGGTGGTGGTGGTGGTGGAGGTGATTATTGTAGCCTATCACCTTGCACAGCCCCCCTTTCCTTTGACGCAGAGTGGAAATGTGTGGATGTGGAAACGTTTGCAGGCAGGCTGAGCGCTGTAACATGATGATGAAAAATCACAGCGTGTGTGCAGGTGTTTCTGTTTTCTCAGATGATTAGTGAGAGCAGAGCTTTTCTTTGCTGAAGTTAAACTGCTGAGGTTTTCATTTCAGGTAACAGTTTAACAGTTTAGGATGAACAGATTTGCTTTCTTGCAGAAACTTTGATCACATAATCACAGCACTCTTACTGCCTGAGCTACACGTAGGATTTTTCTAGTTCTGTGCAATAACAGGGCTGTGAGACCCACTCCAGTGAAAATCATGTTTTTCTTGTTTTTTTGTAAGTTCATACAGCATTTTTATGATGCTAGAGGACATATCATGAGGAAATAAGTGTGAAATTGCATTGCTGAGTATTTCTGTTTTCATACCTCTGTGAATCTCTGGCAGACCCAAACAGCAGGTTCAGAAACAGTGAGATTTCCCGTGTCACAATTCCAAGCTCCGCCTCCGGAGACCTATGCAGGCCAGACTCGGAGAAATAGAGAGGACAATTGCGGAACAAGCGTGTGCATTAGCGGATTGGAGTGCTCGTAAGAAAGCTAATTACGATGTTAGTTTTCATCATGTCCCCAAAGACACGAGTGTCCGAGAGCCGAATAACTCCCACTACACTGGCAATGTTAGGCTACAAGCTAGCGTGAAGAGGAGTGTGCAGAACAACCCTGTCTTCACCAACGACCCAGAGGTGAATTACTAGTGAGCTACTGGAGCTCTGCAGAAATAAAGGCCTTGAAAATGACACAGGTGACATGATTTTGGCTAAAAACTTCATAATTACAATTTTAAAGACCGCTGAGAAGACTTTCAGTGGTAAAAAAAATAAATAAATAAAAAATAAAACGATTGGAGTGGGACTTTAAGGTCAGACATTAAAATAAAGAGTGAACTTTTGAACCAATTCTTCAAAACTTCTGGACTGCTCAGGTAACTTAACTGTGATACACATTTTGTATCAAATAGATTTAAACTATGAGCAAAGCACCCCAAGGTTGAGCTACAGTCTGTGAACTACGCATGCAGGCGCAGCTGATCACAAAAGCTGGAGAAAGAAGGACACTTGAGAACATTCAGGATGCCTCTCTGATGCTCTAAATCCACATTTGGAAGTTGTTTCTGTAACTTCAGAGTCACTTAAACAACAAGTGAAAAACATGCACAGGAGGGCCGGACTGAGACTACACTGACCCATCAGGCAGGGTGGCATGAAGGGTGTGCAAACATGAATAAATTGAATTGATTGAGCCTTTATATCTCCAATAATCAGAACTTCTTTGACTCCTTACATTAGAGTTTCTATAAGATGCTTAATTCCTGCAGGATTTCTGTTTATTTTCTATAAACTGGGCAAACACTACAAGATTATCAGGCTGATTTCTGACCTGATTCTCTTTTTCCAACAAAAACCAGTGAAGGCCAGATTATCTGATGACTCCAAAGATTACCTTTCTAGATCATCCTGTGGTGTGAGGTGTGTTAAGAGTGATTGTTTTTCTTTTGTCAGAACTTCTCCAATATGGATGCTGTGGACAGACTCACTAATGCTTCCTCTCTGAACTCCACTTAAGTGAGTGGCTCTGGATCTGCAGAGTAAATAAAGCTTAAAACACACACATAAACTGTACTGAGGCTGACAAGAGCCAGAGCAACAACTCTACCTGTTCCTGACTTTGTTATTTAGGTGGTTATTTTAAATCACATTCAAGACTCCTTAGCATGTACAAAAGTAAAGGTTGATTTTTTTTTTTGCTTTAAAGGAGCAACATTCATTCACTAAAAAACTTTTGTTCTTCCTCCTGCATCGTCTTCTTCTTCTTCTTCTTCTCACCTGTCTCCCCCTCCTCCTCCTCCTTCTCCCGCCTTGCCCCCTCTTGGCCTCAGCACATGGCCCTTGTGTTACCTGGCATGCAAAAGCACCCGTTTATTTTTTCTGGGATACATTTTCTGGCAATCTGTGCCAGAGACAATATTATGCTGGAAATATACAGGTATTAACTGTTAAGATTTCAGATGGTCAAATAAACCGGAGTCACCGGGCTCTGGCACGGCCCAACAGAGAAGAGATTGTGTGTGTACAGCCCACTCCTAATGAAACACATGAGGGGGAAGCAGCTCAATCACTAATAATTACTCCTCCCTCCATCCATCCGTCCATCCACCCATCGCCCTCTCTCTCCCTGTCTCTCTCGCCCTCCGGTCCAGGTGATTTCCAACCGCCTCTCTCATTTATCTTCCCTTCCTTTGATTTCAATGTGACATTCATTTCACGCTCATTTCCTCTCAGCCTCTCGCTCTGCTGCCGCCGAAGCCGTCAAGGCCGTCCTTTCATGCTCGGCTCAGAGCCTCTAAACAGTCTCTTGTGCTCTGACCTTTAGCGGGCGGAGAGCTGCTGGGACAAACAGCGCTCAGCGGGGCGCAAATGATGATGGATCTGTTCTGGCAAACTTCAGGGTAGAGTTACGCAGGTTTACATCTGGTTTCATGTGTTCAGGTCCAGAGTGTGAGGGAGAGACTGCAGATCTGTTGTTACACGCTGATATTTAGTGACTCTCCAGGGGTTAGAAGTAAGAAAGGTTAATGCCCGGGCTGTTGATTAAGAGTTAATTATCAGCTTAAGTAAACTATGAGTTTAAAAAATGAGGTTTACTGTTGTCAAACTTTTACATCTGTATTTACTGAGAGAGACCACTGGACGACTGCGTCATCAATTCACCCCCTGATGAAGCTCCTGTTGGTGATATCAGTGGCCCTGTCTCCCAGAAGACTGGCTTTCCCTGATCTTTTGGACAGTGTCTGTCATTTTGATGATTAACATATAAGATTGAGGACTTCAATGTGCTGTTACTAAAATACTTAAAAGGATATTTCGGTATAAATTTAAGTTATGGTCAAACACACCGTTACACCGAGTTAGAGATGAATGTTGCCAACTGCTGACTTCTCTAGTTATACCAAACTCAGCAAAGACCGCACAATAGCAATACACAGCGGTCTACATCTCTACTTGCAAACCTCAACCAAAAAGCCACTCTATAGCCACAAATAATGCTCAGAACAGCACCTAACTTCATCAACAGTACATATAGGGCCCAGCCATAGCATTTGCCTGGTTTCTTAAGCAAAGAGACTAAACACAACTCACCAACTCTCCTCCAGCGGTTGCTTGTTTGTGGGGGAGCCCTGACGAGTCGATCACCGAGTTGTTTTTGCATGGAGACGTAGACTGCTGCTTAAATTTTAGCCAGAATATCCCTTCAATTAAAGAGGAAGATCTGAGAGGTTAACTCCTGACTGAGCATGCCTACAGAGTTTAAACTGTGCACATGCAGAGCGCTAAAATCTCAAACTCTCAAGGTCTGTCGACATTTTACTGTAAAAGTTTGTGAGAAGAAACAACTTTTGTGGATGACATTACCTGATTTCCAAATAACAGCAGAGATTAAAGCAGAGTCCAAGTTTCAGCTGCACAGGCGTTGATGAAGGTGAGACTGGGCGCGCTCTCCTGCGGTGTCTGCAGACAAGAACCGTTGAGCAAGCTAGATGAGACTTACAAGTAGTAGCTGTTAGGGCTACAGGTTCTGACTCCCATCTTCCTGTCAAAGTACAGTGACTTTAACATACTTAAGTCACACACATATGTCCAGGTTTGTATTTGGCCTCAATCATGTGCCACGCGGAAATCCCAGATTTTCCGAATCTTAAATCCAAGTGTGTTTCAGCTAGCCTAGTGAATCACTTGCCGTTCCTTCCCACAACAGTCTGGACTTCAGCCAATTGGGAGTGCGTATTACAAATCAGAAAATAACCGGGCCAATAAGTGACTGTGTTTCCACTGTTCCCCGGACAACAGGGAAAGGCAGCCCCTGATTGGTCCATGTGTAGATGGTGACGTCTAACACATGCTGCTGGACTTTTCAACGTGCCGTTCATTCAGAACGCCGTTAAAGCCCCTTTGAAAAGTCCTGCAGCATGTGTTAGACGTCACCATCGACACCTGGACCTATCAGGGGCAGCCTTTCCCTGTTGTCCGGGGAACGGAACTGCAAGTGATTCACGCAACAGGATGGCCCAGCCAGGCTACGTTTCAACAGGCTGCCAGAAGATTCTCTGTGTTTCCGTGTAGAATATTTCCTTTTGTTGGTTCTGTAAATTGGAGCAAACATCATCTTTATTTTGTCCTCAACGAATCAAGTCCTGCAGATTTAAGTGTTGCTACTCTGAGTTACCTTTAAGTCAGAAAGCAAATGCAAAAATTTCACATTTTGTAGATTCTTCTATGCTGGATGTGATAAGTGGAGATAACTGTTTACTGCACCAGGCTACCCTGACTAAAGCTGTACTCTAGTTTGCAACTCCAGTCTAAAAGTCTGGCTTTACCCATGTTTGCATATCCAGTATATGCACACCTAGTTCAAACATACATGCTTACAGTACTCTGCTTGCCCATACATGCATACCTAATTTGCACAAACATACATACATGGTTCACATGTGCATAAATATTAAGTTAGGGTATGTCTGCATGCCTATGCAAAGTATGCACATGTCTGTATGAATGTATGAGCATGTAAATAATTATATATATTTAAGAGAGTAAACATTCTGTGCTTGGATTGTTTATTTTTACTGAAGGATTCCTTTCTGGTGTAAATGATGAATTCACTCAAACTCTTCTATCTTTACTGTTTCTATAAGAGCAGACTGTTTGTTTACATGTCAGCTGATTACAGCCTCTGATGATGACAAAATAAAGCTATTTCTTTTAAAGCTACACATACTGAAAATTCTCACGGATTAAATTTGTTTTTGAGGGACTGGATCTGGGCAGTCTTCAAAAATCCACTGTTCCTCACAACCGTTTTCATGTTTGGTGTTACCTGATGCTTACAGTGTCATAAAAGTTTGTTTTTGTTGCTCTCCTTCAGTCCTCCATCAAGGTCTGATCATTCTTTCCCCCTCACACCAAAACTTCTCTGTATAGTTGCTGCAGCCTGGTGCAAATAAGATATGAGCGTGATGGTGCAGAGATGTGGAGGATCGTCTCTGTACCATCAGGCAGATATGCAGGTGAGCAAACAGCTTCTGTAAGTGTAAGTACTTAAATCTGATGTCAGATAGACATGAGCAGAGCGCCATCTGCAGGAGAAATGGAGACATTTCTGCAGAGGTCTCCGGCTGCTGGTCAAATCCATGTTAAAGATGAGCTTAATGCAAAATAGACACTTTGCATTTGAACTTTTTTTTTCTGATTGTTTTTCCAGCTTTAAATGTAAACAAACCCTAACAGTAGTTAATAAATCAGGAAAAGGGGAAACTTTCCTTTGTGAAGACTAGATCACATCTCTAAGGCAGTCAACGTTTATACTTTTGTGTTAAATGATGCCAAAAACAGGATTAGAAATAATATTTTCCACGCTAGTATAGAGGTAGGTGATGAGGGAGGAAGATGTTCCTGAGGAGTTCAGGACAGTCTCAAGACATGAAGCTATTTCAGGTTTTTATTTAGCACGGGCATGAGTAGGAGAGTGTCTATTTCTTTCCAGAAGATGGCAGCAGAGCACCTGGAAGCTGTTTGCAGCTAAAACTGCAAAAGGAGCAAAACTCCAAGTCAATAATATGCAGTATAAAAGCACACGCAGCCTGCAGGTGCTTTTACACTGCAGGAACTAGGAACCATTGAAGACACCTGTGTACAATCTTCACCCAGACCCAGCTGAGCAGAATAGCTTAAAATATAAAGGAAATCACCAGTCCCAGAGCAGTCAAATTGACTACATGCTTTTTACAAAGGGTGGTATGTTTCACTATTTGCTATATTTTCCCACTTTTTCTCCTGTTCTATTGTTTGTTTGTTTATTTTAAGCTCTGTGAAGCTAAAATCTTGCTATAACTTTACTCAAAACTCGAGACTCGATGACAAGAATGGAGACTTTAGAGTGCTTCAGAGCCTTGATGAGGAAGAATCGGATTGATGAGCAAGTTCAGGAATGATGTGTCTTCGTATTCTTAAAAATCAGAATCAAATATTGAACACTACTCAGTGATCAGCAAAAAAACAGAACAGCAAAAAAGAGAAATATCTGAAATTGTGTAAATAGACTATAGAATGTTGAAAACCACTGCATGTTTTCTCCACATATTTCTTTGTTTAGTCTTTGCAATAAAAACTGTAAAACTCAGAGGAACAGAGACACCAGCCGAGAGGAGGTAGAGAAAAGGAGATAGCTTTACTATAAAGAAGGCGCCGCTAGCAGAAGTTGCAACATCTCATCATACACGCATACATGGTGAATATATTTATGCCATTTTCTGTTGAGTATGTACCTTACAAAAGCTGTTATTCTGCGTGTCGAAGCGAGACTTTGACGAGCTGCTCTGATACACATGGTAAAAACAAGAAGATGCTAAATATGAGAAGTCATACAAAAAGCCAAACAGCATGTGACCAATCATTTTAAAAAATCCAGTCGCAAATCTCGTCTGTGCACCGGTAAAACTCCAGACATTGCAGCGTTTGAACTGAGAGACACACAAAGCTGTAAAACTGCACATTGACATTTTCTTTTCCTCCATGAAAGGTGAGCTGAGGTGATGCAGACAGTAAAAAGAGACAGTCAGCTCCATGTGCACCGCGAATGATCGTGCACAAAGAAAAGGACGAGAGAAAACAAAAAAAGCACTGAGTATCAGCAAATATGCATAATTCTCTTTTCTTTGTTATATAGCCAGTTTACAGTATCCCCCCCTCCCACTGTGATCCACTCAGAGGAGAAAGAGAAAGGCCATGTGGGAAGAGCGGGGTGCAGGTTTCCAGATCATGAAGAAAAAACCTTTAGTGAGTCCTGTGAGAGAGTCCAGGCCGACATCCTGAACCGACGTTTGATCTGTCAGTGGATGTCCTCTCCTGATTTCTTGATTTCAGCACCGATCTTCTGTTTGTGATGAGGTGACACAGAGTGAACACACGGAAAAACAACGGCATCAGAGGAAACACCCAGCTGATTAGACAGAGGAAGATGGCATTAGAGGAGAAGAGGTTGGGATTTTAGAGGATGATCTTTGAATTAGACCTGTTTTAAATGTTGCTGCATTTTAGCCGTACGTATGCTGTGATTTTGTATATCTCAGGGGTCATTCCAAAGTCTGCAAAGGTCACGACAGATTGATAAGGTTTGTCATTAAATTGTGAGACAATGAGACAAAAACTGCAGCTCTTCATCCCCTACAAGAGCTTTCAGGTGACTAGAGGTTGGCCCCAAAAGTGAAGGAAATCCCATTATGTCCAATTCAATAAATGCTTGAATAAACGCTGAGAGTTTATATTCAGTTTGTCGTGAAAAAAGGGGCGTGGATGGATTTACTGATCGGTAAGTTAGGGGGATGATTTCACGCCTAAACTTCACCTCTTTGCCTGTTTTTAAATTGAGGGCAAGTTCAGCTGAGTCTGCACTTTTAATGAAGAGACGGCCTCTACAGAAACCAACAAGGGACATCACTGAGACACACGTTTCCTACTTTGGTTAACATTTTCTAATGAGGTTATGGTCACAATATCTATCTCAATAAAGCATGTCATTGATTTAGTCAATTCAGGTTTCATTACGGGTAAAATATGGTCCAAGGTTTGATACCTGCGATTAAAGAGGAGCTTCCCTGTGCACCGTCAACAAACATTATCACCTGTGACCGTGTGCGCATGAGGAAATTGACGTAAAGTGGAAATTTAGATATTTATTTTTGGAAGATGACCCCTGAAATGGAACAGACCAAGCCACAGCACACCAGGCATGATGGGTTAGAGGCGTAAAGGGAAAAGAGGAGTGTATGCAGTCCTAAAGAGATGACACTTTAAAGGAGGGACATTGGTTCAAATATGTCAGAAAATGCTTGTTTTTAGGCCTACTAGCAGCTTGAGTGCGACAATGCTACACCTGCAGGAGCACTTATATCTTATTTACATCATAGAGAATTTAACACGTTCCTCCTTCACAATATAGAATCCAAACCATTGTCAAACAAGTGACCGATAGACGTGCCGAAGTCATATTCAACAAAGTCAAAGCAAAGGGCGACATAGAGTGAGGGATGATTCGTGTTTCTTTTCAGAGTGCAAATGTTAGTCAAAGCTACATTACAAAGGTGCAGGACAGAGTTTAAGATGCACCGTCGCACTGCTGGGTGGACACACAACGTGACTTTATCTTCCCTTTTTCAAATAAAGCATTTTTGGGGATTCAACTTTTCAATATTTACAATGATACGAGATTTTTTTCTCTGGACTGACATGTACAGAACTCAAGTCAAATAAATCATAAAGAACAATATCCATTTTCTGTGTGGTGGAAAAGTTATGTTACATAAATCTGAAAAACAACACCGATTTCTTTAACGGTAATACATCATGAGTACGAGAAGAGCAGCACAATGAATGGATAAACATCATCGAGTAGAAGGACAGTGAAACTATTATTCTGTTGTTTTTGTTGACAGCAAAAGAGCCAGCTGCTACAAAAATATCTGGAACATACGTAGAGTTTAATGTTTCTCATGATGAGCAACGACTGGTTCTGGAGACGTCTTTGATTTCTGGTGTGAAACAACAAGAGTCAAAAAGGTGTATATAACAATTATTAAATTAAGGACTTATATATTAATACTATCCACATTATGTCATAAATAGAAATATAAAATAAATATTTAAAATACAATGTGAACTCCAGTTGCTAACTGCAGTAAAAATCTATTTTGATTGAGGGTTTAATAGTGCTGTTGAGTAACAGTTGGAGTGCTAAAATAATGAGTTTAAACCTTTGAGCACTCGGTGAACGTTCAGTAAAAAATAAAACAATCCAAACAAATGACTGTCTGCTAACAGAACGACTACGTGACAATATGAACGCTGGAACAGTGAAATACTGAGCGTGCGAACTTCTAAAAACTTGTTCTTCACTCAAACTTTTTCTTCTTTCTTCTGCCAAAACTACAAAGTAAGCTGAGAAGCTCGCGTTTAAAGGTGTCTGTGATACTTCCGTGTGTATCATGCTGTGAATCTTTTCAGAAATTTAATTCTACATAAATGTGTTGTTGTTTTTTTTTTCAAATTTGATTGAGTTTATAAAAATCAAAGGGAAGGAAAGAGGAGATCCTTGAGTGTGTGTTCAGACTAAAGAGAGGTATTTTAAGAGGGGCTGTGATTGTTATTAATAGTAGAAAAAATGCATCAACAAAAAAAAGTGACTGTTTTAAACTCAGTCAACTTCTTTTGACTTATTTATGAAGAATAAGAGGAGTAACAGAAAGATCTGGAAAGTACAAACATCAAATGTCTGTAAATTGTCTTTTTAAATTTAGAGATCTAACAAGATTGATCCAGTTCAAGCTGGACTCATCTTTGCCAATTTTGGCCCAAGACAACAGGCAGCTCTTCTTGGTGGGTCCAGAGTGGAGTCCTGTGAGGTGCTTTCAGTTTGTGTCAGTTTTGGCGCCCCCCTGTGGACTGAGCAGTCTTCTTTTGACAAATTCTCCTAATGCCGACTTTTAAAGGTCAACTGTATCGTCTACTGTGAACATTTCAATGTAGGAATTGTAAAATCAGGGCCGTTACTTCAGCTGCTCTGCTTTCACCTACGCCTTTGCACTTTTTTCAAGTATTAAAAATTACATTTTCAAAAATCTGCGGTCTTGTCTGCGATGGTCTTGTTTGTTTTTGGTATATCACAGAAGCTTTGAAGACTCTGTCAGAGTTTTTAACTGATTAAGAAATAGACTGAAACTAAAACTGAAGCCTTTTATGATCTTTGAAAGCACAAAACACCACCAGCAACAAGGCTGATAGTTTCTCTTTTGTTATTCTTAATGTCTGAAACTTCTGTGAGGAGTTAGGTGATTGAAAGAACAGCCTCTCTTTACTTTTTCTATAGCAAATACTCACTGAGTGATGTATTTTTCTGTTGAGAGACAGTAGTATAAGGTTATGTTTGAAAACACAAATATTCCACATACATGGTAAAAGATAAGACATTGTCTACAGGAGGTGCCAAAGTTGACGCAAACCACAAATTCTTCAGAGTTCTTCATAAGCACATGTATGTGCACCGATGTGTGGTACACCACAGTGTTCTTATTTAAAGATGAGATCTTATTTGTACAACAAACCCAAGGCTGTGTTTTAGTCTGAACACACCCTGAGGATCTGAACCTCTCATGCTGCATTCATGCTCTTCAGAAGAGAGGAGAGACGTTCGCTAACAGCTTGAAACCAAAATCAATCTCAGCACACATGCGATATAAGCTCATCGGGGAAATTGTGGAAACTTTTCTGTTGTCACAAAAATAAATGTGTTAGAGGAGTATTCACACCATGTTTTCAATCCCCATCTCCCATCATAATGAGTGGTTTTCTAGTCACAATGTGGGTTTGATTTTTCAGTGTTTGGTTTGGGTACGACACAAACCCCTAGAAGTATTGCTCACTTATTTATATGTGTAACAAATAAGAAACTTAGTTCAACAGAAAAAAAAAAACACTGAAGCTTTATAGCTCCTAAAAAAACTTGTTCCCATTTGACATGAATGCAGCATTAGCCTGCATGCTAACTAGGGAATTCGCCAGGTTGTATCTACTGTTTTCCTCAAACAAAACTACCTTCACCCTCTTTTGCCTCCCATTGTTCTTGCACTAAGTTGCTATCATGCTTCAAAGGAATTATCATCTTTTAATTAATGGGATTCATCAACAACACGCAGTAAAAGGGCTTGCTGCTCGTGCTGGAAATAGCTTCAGTTTGAACATCTGCTCTACACCGTTTGATTAGAGGTAAGAAAAACATTGTACAAGGCAAAGTGAATGAAAGCACGTGATTTGGCCTGCAGGTGTTAAAAAGAAACCCCAAAAAAAGGATGTACTTTTACTAACCAGATTCAAAGCAAAAGCTGATGTTGAGGAGGTGATGGTGCATAGTTTTGCTTGGCACTAAAACATGTGCCAGGACTGAATACAGCACTCATTAAGATTCAATGACTCGTCTACCAGCTGTGGAAAAACTAAAATCTTTCACTGCGTAAATATCAATATGATAAACATATCTGCCGGCATCCTGTGGAGTTTGATGATTAGAAGCTGATATGTTACAGGACGGGGGGACAGCGTGAGTGTGTGTGTAGGGGACCTCATGTGCCTACTCAACCGGGATGCTACACAGAGGTTTTGAAGGGGGTGCATCAGGAAGGAGAGCACAGAAGCTGAAGATGTTTGGAGCAGAAACAAACCAAAGAAAAATCTCTAAAGGACGCTTGTTGAGGCCTCCAAGTGCTGAGAGCTGCCCCGAAGGCACACTGCAAGTCTGTGTGGGTAAAGGGCAGGCAGAGCACAGAGGACAACCAGCACTGTCCACTTTGTCCAAAACGCCACCTCCGAAGAGCCAATTTCTTCCAGCTGGAAACTTAAAACAAAGGCTTGTGGTCTAATCCCACTCTTATGACGATCCCCTGTAACTTTATAAGCAGAGGAAAACCAACTCAGTCTCCAGACGGGTCCTGCTGCGTCTATTCTGTGTTAAATGTGTTTCATATATTAATATATTCATGGGTGTGTGTGTGTGTGTGTGTTTGTGTCAGGTGTGTGGTGTCAAGGTTTGTCGTAGCAGGTGTCATCGAGTCCCCCCACATGCTGCTACAGCGCTACGCCAATGAGTAGATGGCGTTGACGGGTGAGGTGGCCTCAGAGCTCTCGTTGCCCTCCGTCTCGTCTTTGTCTTTCTTCACCGTGTACTGGCCGATAAAAGAGCCGTCCTCGTTGAACTGACCGTCTCCGCCTTCGCCGTAGTCCACCAGACTGTCGTCGCTTTCCTTCACGTTGCCGTCCAGCGACGTCTGGCTGCCCTGCAGAGGCTTGTTGTCCTCATCGCTGCTGTAAAGGTAAAAAAACAGCCAGAGAATCAGACGCCATAACTGGGATGTTGTCAGATTGTGTTCGCTGGAGGTCAGGAACATCATCTCCCCATTGGCACGAGTTAGTCAGGCACAAGGAAGGGAAAGATTAAGAGCATTGCAGGTAAAGAAATGGTGTTACTTCTCCATTATGAACTTGATAAACACCTTTTTAGACTATTTCTTTATCTGAAGTTCATTTCTTTTCCAGTGTTTATTTAAAGGATCGGTTTGAATGTTTTCAGTTCTACACAGCTGAACTGTTCACCTCCTACATCTCAAATGCCAACAGCTCAAACATTACAGGGACAACATCCACTGTCCTTGTCGATTCCTAAACTCTTAGATTTGGTCAAAGTGCTGGGTTAGCTAAATTGAAGCTGATAGTATTTTGTTGTTGTTGGTATTTGGGCAGCATGAAATGGGAATTTGTACTTCTGTATCTTTGGCACCTCTTCCGACTTACATTAGCTCTCTTTCCAAAGCCTTAAAATCCAGAGTGGGTTTTGCTCCCCTCTTGCTTGTTTCTTGGTCACTTTATTTCATTGCAACATCTTTTTTTTGTTCTTGTCCTTGACTCAGTTTTGGATTCCAGAGAAGACATCTGCGCTGATGTCCTGCTCACTGAACGCCACAGAAGATATCTCGGGCACCTGTTGGAAACCGCCTGTTTTGTTACATGCTAAATTTCTAGAACGTGTATTAGCGATCAGAAAATAACCGGGCCTGTGACTGTGTTTCCAATCGTTTATATCCGACGTCTTCTGCAGATATAAACGATTTCTGCCGACTTTGCAAAGTCAACTGCAGAATTAACAGCGTTCTGAATGAACGGCACTTTGAAAAGTCCCGCAGCATGTGTTAGACGTCACCATCTACAAATGGACCAATCAGGGGCTGCCTTTCCCTGTTGTCCGGGGAACAGTGGAAACACAGTCTCTGATTGGCCCGGTTATTTTCTGATCACTAATACACGCTCCCAATGGGCCGAAGTCCAGACTGTTGTGGGAAGGAACGGCAAGTGATTCACGCAACTGGATGGCCCAGCCAGGCTAATCTCGGGCACCTGTTGGAAACCGCCTGTTTTGTTACATGCTAAATTTCTAGAACGTTTAATAAAAAAATAATATCAAGATAGATCTTGTAGAATTACTTTATCTTAGCAGAAACTGAGATACATATAGACATATTGTGACCCAAAACCTGACTCTGAATCTGTGAACCAAACCTTCAGGTTTGTGATCTGTTGTACCTCCAGCCCAAAGTGATGTCGTCACCACGTTTTCTGTTGCTTTCTCTAAACCTTGAGAAGGCCTTTCTTTGTCTGTGAAGAATTAAAAAAATCCAAACCTTTCCTTTAAAAACAGCTGCATTTACTTTACTGTCAAAGATGCTTGTAGATCAAAGTCTAAGTTGCTTTTGCAGAACATTATGCAGTATTGACCTCGATGTTTTCAAAGCAACCCTGTCTCTTAAAAATAATGTTCTTATGAAAATGTATTTATATGGAAATGTAATTCTGCCTCACGCCTGAATATACCTCAGACCGGTTGAATACAATTATACTGGGATATAAGACAAAAACTTGTCACATCTATGGCTCCAGTATGGTATCAGGGAATCACACGTCCTGTAGTAGAAAAACAATTTCCTTGATATTTCAGGCAGCAGTTACATTTCATACAACATGTTTAAAAAACTAAGAGGTAAGGATACAGTATTTTGTAGGAGACAGGGGTGATTAAAAGACATACTGTCCCTGTAAATTTAATGCATTCACATGCTTAATCTTAGTCGTATTCTGACCGGAGATTACAGCGTCAAAACTCTGCTGCACCATCATATGTGGAGCTGTGCTGCATCTCAGTTCAGAGCAAGGCTGCAAACTCCTCTCCTAACTCTGACTTGAGGGGGAAGAGACTTCATGCACAGGGAGATGAGAGCTATAAATTTGCATTAACTCTCTTGTCTTGGATCAAGCCAGTAGCATAACAGCAAAAAAATGCATTTAGGATGCCAAAGAGAAGATTTAAGGAGGAAAGGGGCGGTAATCTCCTGCTCGTCTTTGTATCACATTTTAAAGTCATTGTAGTTTAGACAGCTTTCCTTCTTCCCTGGGAGAGAATCAAACCATCACTGTAGCCTCTGTGAATCATTGTCATGCTCCATGCTAATACACTTTGGGACCAAACAAATGACTTGATTGATCCTAAAAATCATACAGTTTCATAATCAATAGTGTAAATATACCAAGGCAAAATGCGATCAGAGTCAGACACATTTAAGATGCAGCAAATTCAACTCTTCAAGAACCAGAAATCCAGATTCTTTTTTTATCAAACCATAAAAACCTTTAAGAGTAGAGGCAGGAACAATAAGAGAAGCAGACACAGTGAAAAGATGGATGCTTCCAGAAAACAGACTGAAGATGGAAGGACGTAGATGGAAAGGGAGTGGGAGGAAAGCTAATGTGGGGCAAGCATTTTTCACGTGAGCTTCAACCTAACTAAAACTAACTAATGCTGGCCTGTCCTCCAAGAAAGCTAGCTTAACGCTTATATCTCAAACTCGATTTGGTCAACAATAATTCAACATTAAGTACATCATGCTTGAGGCAGGCCTGTGACGGTAAAAAATCTAATTTTTTTTTCTTGTAAAGCTTCTTTGGGTGGTCGGTTCTGTTTTTTAACTTTGCTGAATGGTTGAAGTAGAAGCTGCAGAAACTTTTGGGGATAATGGTTCTTGAGATGCACGATCAAATTATCTGTTTACACTTCAAAATACTTCCATTCACATTGGAGCTCATTTTCTGTGTGCATAAGCCGTCATTGTGTCCACATAATTAATACATCAACTTATTGGCTGTACATCTGTTGACATTTTTGGATTTGCTGATAGTGGTAGTTAACTTTTATCTCTTTTCTTCCGACACTGACAATTTGCTGAGAGATTCACGTTAACTTCAATAGACGAGTGGACTTTCATATAGAAGACCTTTGATTGCAGCTACACTGTCTTTAAAACAGAATTAAAAACAGAGTTAAACAATTTTTTAATAGCATAACTTTCAGTTGTTTCTTATTAGAAGTTAGTGGAATGGGTCTGACAAACATTGATCAATTAAATTCAAAAGAAAGGGGCAAAAGAAAAAAGAAACAAGAAGCTCAGATTTCCGTAGAGCAGCATGAAAGATTCAGGTGTTGAAACAGGAGGAGTGTCTCCTTTCATACCTTTCCAGAGACCTTTGGACCATTGAGGGAAAAAAAAAAATCGATACAAAGAAAAAGGACACAGACACAGAGTGGAGTGGGTAGAGAGAGAAACACAGTCATGAGACAGATGGATAACACCACATGCTAAATAAACAGACACAGAAAGAAAAGATCTTATATTGCTGGTGACATGAGGAACAACTTCTGTACATTATTGCTGAGAGTAGAGGTCAATTATATCATCATGAACCTAATGATATAAAACGTAGAGGTTGAGGCTTCAAATAAAGTCAGTCCCTCTCCCTTTTTGTTAGTTTCCTTATGATAAACTAGCAGCATAGCATGTGTCGGTGCAGAACCGCAGCAGCTCGTAAGGCTGAAGCGAAGTTTCAAAAGGCAGGAAAACACAAGCAGTCAGACAATCAGACAAACTCTAATATCCTATTTGTCCTTATAAACACACTGAACCATCAGATGTTCTCAATGATAATGTCGAGCTGTGCAAAATCTTACTGTGCATAAAGTTTGGGTTATAAATAAAGCAGCAGTTTCTCCAGAGTCATGTGTCAGTACAACATAAGCTCATTTACTCATAATAATAATAATGACACTTAGTTACCCTGAAAACAAAACTATTCACTCAACTACAGTAAATGTGGCAGGTCTTGGTTGCATCAGAGTGGGTCTGTAAACTGAGGTGGATTGATTTCATTGAGAATCTGAGTGCTTGTGTTTCTTGCCCCTTCTGACTTCTTTAAAGCGATGTTGGTCTCAGCATTTAGCTTTTACAATGCTGATGGCAGACGACGGATATAAAGGTCCCTGTTGCAATAGATCTTCGGAAACTAAACTATAACTCCCATGCAGGAAAGTGTTTTTATGATGGTAAATATCTTTTCCTGCAAACTCTATTCACTAAATGTCTTTTGAAAAGAGACAAAAGCTCTTTTCCTAAAACTCTTCTCCACTGTTGTTGCTTTTAACCAGATCTTCCAGGGTGTCAAACTGTGCCAAACATGTTGCCCTGCTCTTCGCCCTTAACACTTGATCATCCTCTTTATATTTCCTGTAGGCCTGGCTGCAGATACTTTCTTAAATGTCAATAAACTCGTATCAGAGTCACTTTGATCTGTTGGTGCTAATCGGCCGTTAGTTTTTGTTATTTTTGGGGAGTTGGTGGTTGCCTCTATCCATCTATCTCTCTCTCTCTTTCTGGCTTTTTAACATGAGGTGCTGTTGAAGGTTTTTGCTTGTTGAAAAAAAATATTTTTTTCTCGTCACTGCTGCCAACTGCTTGCTAGGGCTGGGCGATAAAATGATAATAATATATATCGAAAATTAATTTCCCTTGATATCAATATAAAACTTGGTCAATATGCTTTTTGATAGTCGGCGTTCTGCCATGTTTTGGTCGAGTATACCAACAGCCAATGAAAAGGAGAGTTGCTCCGGGTCCGCTTTACGCTGAACCAACCGTGCTGAATTAGAACCAAGTACTAAACAGCAGAAGCAGGCTGCAGCTACACGCAACCATAGCACTTTAACATGTGAAGCCGACAGCACTGTCAGTGAGAAAAAGAGAAAACGAGAGAAAACGCGCAACGCAAAAGGTTACAAACCTTGAGTGGAGCAAGGAGCCCATGGCGCCTATGCAGCCGACCATTCTGCTTTCTCTGGCGCAACGCCTTATGACAAAACGTTGAGGAGACAGAATGCAGTAGCTTATTGTATTGCAAACATGCTACCAATAAGCACTATTAAATTTTATTTAAGAGTAACAGGCAACATTTCAGATTGACAAGTGTTTTTTTTTAATATTTTGATATATATTGATATCGACTGATATGAAAAAATACATCGTGATAGACTTTTTCCCATATCGCCCAGCCCTACTGCTTGCTCATTTGCTCATACTGGATTGCTGTTTAAACAATATGTGTAGTACAATCTAAAAATGTTTTTTAAAGTGTCCTGAAAAAGTTTTGTGATGAGTTTGTGCTGTACAAAAATGGACTGACAGGTTGATAAATTATTAAAAGCACAGTTTGACACCGACAGAGGAACTGTTCCTCTCTTTGTTGAACGTCCTAAACCACAAAGTAGTATTTCCTCTTTCTACTGTATGTTATTTTTCAAATAGTGCTTAAAAACAACTGCAGGCCAAAGGATGACTGATCAATAAGACAAAAACTTGACTAAAACTATATAGTTCCATTAAATCCCCCCAAATAAGCTCCACCTTATCCACTTCCCCATGTTTCCCCCTGCTCAGAAGAAACATCTGCTCCCCAGACATGCGCAGGCCGAAAGAGATGCCGTGCCGAGACCAAAGTACCTGTTCTCGTTTTCGTTTTCGTTCCTGTCAGGTACAGACGACCCATTTCAGCGTGGGGGAAAGAGAGGAACGAGATGTGAGGAATCAGGGGAGACAGCAAGAGAGAGAGAGGGAGTGTAGAAGAAAGAAGAAGGAAGGAGGACACCAGCTCTACATGTTACATGCATGTAAATCCTGCATGCACACACAAACACACAAACAGAAACACACTGAGTGGACTTGAGGGACAGAGTCGGGTCAGAGACAGAGGAAAGAAATGACCCTGAAAGAGAGCTGGGGTGGGTGTAAAAGTTAGAGTCATTATTGGTGAGAAAATTCAAGCAGGAGCACAAACAGGAGAGGGATTGGTCACACCATGTTAAGCACAGCCCCACTCAGGCGGTGATACGGCTGATCACGCCTGATCTAAAATTACCCTGTTTATGTCATTTTCTACTTAAGCAAAGGCAAAGCAAACTATAAAGCTATAAAATACAGGCTGTATGTACATTCCCTGTGGCTTTGGATACATATAACAAAAATATACGGACTATAAAAGGATCCACTGATATATCGATATATTGTTTATACTGTTGCCTCTTTATCAATAGGATCCAAGTTGATTATATAAGATAATATGATAAAAAAAAAACACTGAAAGGGTATTAAGAGTGTCAATGACACAAACTGTCTGTAAGAAGTGAACTTAGCCTCAAACCTGCAGTGTGTTAAAAGGCCAGCAGGGGGCGACTCCACTGGCAGCAAATGAACAGAAAATATTAGCCGTCTTTGAGATCAAATTGTAGATATCTCCCTCAGGGAGAGGAGCTCAAATATTGTTGTCATGTCTCACTGCCGTGTCTCAGATTGTAAGATGTATCATCTGACAAACTAGTCACTTCACAGCTCCTCCATTGATTATTACAAAGGAAATAGGTAGTGGAAGATAGGATCGGGCTGTATCTTTAAGATGGAGTATTAGGGCTGCATTAAGAAAAAAAAAAGATTCAAGACTTTGAGATTAAAGTTGTTAACCTATGAGAATAAAGTTGAGTAAAGTTTATTTTGACTTCATTCTCATAAGTTAACGACTTAGATCTTAGTCTTCCCTTTTTTTTAATGTGGCCCTAATACTCCATCAGATATCTTAAAGCTCCACCTGTGGACAAAAGGAGAGCCCCTACATCTTTACTACATTTGTCCAGCACATGTGCAAACAGCGTTGTCTGACACAAGGTGCCTTTTAGCAGTGAAATGTATAACTCTACGAGAATATTTTCTTTGTAAAAGGTGTCTAAAGGTGTCAGAAATTGATTCGTAAGAATAGTCGTTCCTGTCATTGAGGGCCTTGTTTGCCTCTGTAGGTCGTTTTGAGCTGTTACTGTTATTTTCAGCCTGTTTCATAGTCAAAAACCTCCCAACGGAGCTTCAGGTTAAAAACATTTAAACAAACTGTTAACCAACTTCAGTGTTTGGCTACTTTTGTGTTTACAAATGATAAATGTGATTGGGAAGACACATTTTTCGGCATGCAAAACATAATAGAAGACTATGGGACTGGGGAAGTTATAGTTTGTGTTGGTGCCTATTTTTACATCATGTTAACTCGTCAACAACACGATTTTAATATGAAAACAATGTTTGAGTTCCCCCCTTGAGCATGATGATATTAGAAAACGGCCAACATGGGGATGTGGCCTGTTACCTCAGTAAAATTGTTCCTAATGAATTTCTTTTAATAGTGAAGTCCTCAATTCTTCTACAGTGCGGCATGATGTTCACTGTGTACCTGCACAATGCTAACTTTGGTATAATTAGGAGTTAAATCAACAACTCTGGGCCATGGTTGAAATGTTTTCATAAGATATCCAAGTCTAAATATTGTCGCCTCTGGTTTCGGAAACCAATACTAGATTTCAAAAAATGGGGTTTTAAAAACCAGTTGGTAACATTGGGTTGCTACATTCACTTCTATGGTCTTGAATTAAAGGTTAAAGATTTACCACCACTCTTAGACGGCTCAGTTATAACATATAGGTAAAGAGATTAGTCAACATGTTTTTAGAAAAAGAGGACAGATAAAGAACGACAGGCTGGTGCTTCATTGGGAAAAATGAAGCAACAGAGATCATTTGGACCTGCAAGGAGCAAAAGAAAGATCACTTACCATCATGAGCTGCACAATCACATGCTACAATACAAACAGCATAAATGTTTCTCACTCCCTACTTTAAAAAAAATTAAAAAAAAAGGTCTCGGTCAGAGGACCAGGAGACCCCAAGAGTAGCCCTCTAACTTTGTTTTGGTATGACTGAAATCTCCTACAAAGAAAGAACAGAGCAAAAGTTCTGCTTAGATGATGGTGGCAGGAACTTAAACATCTTCTTTCTTTAACCAAATCATGTGATATTGGTGCTTACACACCACAATGCAACTGATTTACAACAAGACCAGTTAATGAAAAGTAAAATGCTTTTTAAAGTCTAAGCAGATGTTGCAAATTTATGATTTCTAATATTTTCTCCCAACAATGGAGCTCTCTGAGTGCCAAACTGAAGCTACAGCGCCCATCCTAGATCAAACACTTTTTATTAAGCATGTTTTTGGCAACATGAGAGCGACATCATGTTGCCAGGAAGACTGCCTTGTTTCGTTTAATGTAAAATGTCCATACTAGTACATTGCATTTGGGTCAAAGCGGCGTCTGCTGATGATGTCTGCTTGAATCTCACTATTTCTATTGATGTGGATGACGTTTAGATTTACTTTCAGGTTGTGTTTATCTCAGGTGAGACGTAAGCCTGCACAAAGCTGGTACAGACTGCAATACAAGTGCAAAAAAAAACTTTCAGATTTGCTTCTAGATTTTAAGCTTCTCTACAGAATCATACTCTATTTCAGTCACATAATTTCTGGAATGCTAGGAAGAAGCTTAATTAAGAAAGTTTTAATGAATATTCTTCAACAAACTCTCTATTTAACTGGCGCTTTGAACTGACTAAAAACTCAGTCAAATGTTTTTGACACTCTTGCTAAGTCCTCAAACTATCCACAATGCTACAGCTGTTTTTCATAGTCTCTGCCTGATAGCTGTAACCAAAGTCTGAAAGATACACTAATTAAGTGTTTTATTCTATAACCTGATTTATTAAGAAGTGTTTCCTTCCAGCACCAAAAACAGTGACTCTGCTGTAAAAAAAGAAGTTGTGATTCCGTCTGTTATATTATACTTACTGGTAATCAAAGGATCCATCCTGGTCTTTCTGATCTACTGGATCCAAGGGGAGTTCTTTTTTGTCACGGACTGAGGAGAGGAGAGCAAACATACTTTTTTTCAGCGTTTTGAAGAGAACCACCTTATGTCATGGTTAGAGTTAATGCACACTGCAGTCCACACATTGAGGAGATGAAGGTTTGTGTTAGTCCTCATTTAGTGTTTCCATAAAAACTAATTTGTCTTCAGCTTTTATTAATTCAACTGTTATCGTACACTGTGTCCCAACTCCATACCCACCATCCAATAAAACATGCTGTATGTATAATAATAACTGTGAGCGTCTTTATTCTGCAATTCAGCAACAACAGATGGCATGTTATGTTTTCGGTAGCGTTGGTTTGTTGTTTTGTTGGTTTGTTTGTTTGTTTGTTTATTTGTTTGTTTGTCTGTTAGCAACTTTACGGAGAAAGTAACAAACGGATTGATCTGAAATTTTCACCACAGGTGCGTCTCAGCCCCAGGAGGATCCCATTACATTTTGGTGGTGATCCGGATCGCCTTCTGGATCCAGGAATTTTTTGAAGGATTCTTTATCATTGTGAGATAGGGCAAATTTTGGAATTTTTGCATTTAACTCTATAAAAATGTCCAGAGTCTTTAGTAAAAAATTACACAAAAGGATCTTAATGAGTTTTATGAGGTGTCAAAGGTTGATCCTGATCCAGACAAAATTCTGGATACTGTGATCCAGAACACACAAAAATAAGGGTGTCATTGGAATTTTCAATGTTGAAAGATAACCAATGGGCGGTACAGTGGTGTAGTGGCTAGCACTGTCGCCTCACAGTAAGAAGGTCCTGGGTTCAAATCTGGGTCAGGGCATTTCTTGTTTTAGGAACATTATGAACAGTGAACATACCAGTTTAAACACAAATAAAAGTTAATAAAAGACACGTAACAGTAAAAGTTTTGGTGTGAATCACAATATAAGGGGGGACATGAGCTGCTTGGCGGAGGTCTGCGCTCTCCGAGTGCTTTTCTGGTTTTAAATTGATGCTGGTTTAAAAGAGATTATAAACTTTCCTGGATCGTACTGCAACTTTAAACTGCATCAAAATACAAAGCTGCACAGACAAAAATGATCTGAAGAAAGAGAGAATATTTAAAATATCAAAATATGTACTTTTTAACTACCTTCAATACTTTTTATGCCATCCATATATACTGTAGTATGGATTTAGGACACAGTGTCATTTGAAGCATATTTATAAACAGCAGTTAAAAGCAGTTAAATAACAAAAAACTGATGTCGTAAAATGTCAGTGCGAGTACATGTTGTCTCTTTGGTTATAATCTGTATTTAATTTTGCACATCAACAGCGGTTAGTTCTTTAAAGTACCACACACAGGAACCCACCTAGATATTTTGCGCAACCAGTTACGCAACTGTGACCTAGACATTATAGAAACTGGAAACATTAACATGAATCTAATGGTTGTTTTATCACATACTGCAGATCAGTATGATGAATTTTCAAAGTGAAATGAAAATAGTTTTGTTCAGTGTTGGAGCTTCAGGCCTTACCTGGATATTTGCCTCCACGACTCCTCTTGATGAAGCACACGATGAGGAGGATCAGAATGATGAGGGCGATGGCACACATCAAGCCAATGAACCAGCCTTGGGTGGCAATGTCAACCTGGTCTATGTACGCTGGAGACACACAAGAAACACACACAAAAGAAGAGCAGAAACTAAGTGAGTGTTTTTCTGCATCAAGGTGAGTCAACCTGCTTAGAAACCCAGAGCGCTCAGCAGAGAGAGTCGACATCGTCAAACCAACCTCTAATTATTTAAACCCGAGCTCATATCCAGGCTGTTCAAAGAATCCCACGCATGAGAATAATAATGATGCAAATTTTCCACAAAGAACGTCAGATGCAGAAGTTTGGGGTGTGAAATCAAGTGTCCAATCAGCCGATCCGATATGACGAGTAGATTTCAGAACAATCCGTGAGCGAAATCTGTTAACAGCTTCTACTTATTAAATCTCAGGATTTCAGCAATAAATTTGAACATTAACCAATTACCAAACAAAACAATGTTGTTACTGCATGAAAGTAATTAAACTAGTAGAGTCCAAGTGTTCATTAGCCAGCAAGTTAAAACAAGGATGCTTAGCATGTGTAGCAGTGGACATACTGAAGATGCATGGCTATCTATGACAGCTAACGATACAACAAAAAACAGAAATCGATATGCGAATCCCTGATATCAGCAGGTTTAGTGGGCTGAACAACCTCAACTGCAAAAAAGTCAGGAAAGGTTTTGATGGTTTGTAAATCACCTAATAGTGCAAAGACAACAAATAATGAAACTGGAAATCTTAAAATTGATGACAGCCACAAGTTTCCAAAAGTTGGGACAGGGACACCAAAACTAACTGAAAAATGTCCCCTGTAATAATTCAGGTAAGTAAAAGTGAGTCAAGTGAGCAACATGATTGCGTAAGAAAAGGACAGACCAGGGGAGCTGAGTCTGTGGGAAGTAAAGATATGGGAGAGGCTCACCGGTCTGTGAGACCCTGTTTGAGGTTTCAGAATAGTGTCCCTCCAAGTACAAATCGCAAAGAACCTCAGTAGTCATCATCTACAAAACTTGAAGTAAGACCAATTGAAATTTGACAGATGCAGCATTGTCTACTTTAGAGATAAGAGGGAAGGGACCACCAGGCTTGTTGTCAGCACACAGTTCAAAAGCAAGTATACCTCCCCGTGACCTTCACATTATTTTAAATTACAAATGAGGTTACATGATTATTCACAAACCATCAAATTCTGTCTTTGTCAACATTAAAAACAGCACTCCTGGCTCAATTCACAATACAAGGCTGGAAAAATGAATTAGGAAGCATTTATTGCAACACTCGATGTGCATTATGTTTGAATAAATAGCAAAATGGAGAGTAGCTGTCTGGTACTTATTATGTCCACAGAAGCTAATAAAGAAGAGAACCATGAAGGTCATTGTCTTGTAGTGAAACGTTTATGCCCTTAACTTGGAGAAAATCCAGTTTTGAGGTTGAATGTGACTCGTGTAGACAGTTGCAGTGAGTCCAGACATGCATGGAATCAAAAAACAAACCATAATAACTCACCCAGCCTCGACTGAGTTACTGCAGATATTACAACAGACAGACTTGTAGTCAGATTAGCCCACCTGGCTGGCACCCCGGTTTCACCTGGCCAGTTGGGGTCTCACCTGGTTTGGTCTTAAAGGGGACAGATTTGCTGCTGATGCTGTTGAGTTCATGGGAGTAAACCCTCACATGGTACGTGGCGCCTGCGATCAGATCCCCCACTTTTATAGGGGGCACTTCTTTCACTGGTATAACTCTCACCACCGTCTTGTTGCCTTGGAGACACAAGAGAACGGCCAATCACACTCCAGGAGGTGTAGCCCTCATCCCACAGTGACAACTTACTGGAAAAGGTCTTGGCATCTCAATGCTTTGCATAGGGACTCTTCTCAGAGTCAAAGCAGGGATGTGAATTGAGACCAATAACAATGCATTGCCCTTCCCAATCATTCAGATTATTTCTTTCAGCCTCGATAAATAAGTTTGGTTTACTTTGCACACATTGTTCAGTTATTTTCTGATTACATTTCTGTCAGAGATGTTAACCTCCTCAAAGAAAATGAGCCAGCACATCCAGGTGAGGTCCAAATCTATTTCATCCAGCACAGATGACTTAATAACAGCTTTTGGTTTCCTCTGGTTTGACCAGTAAAGTCCCAGTGTCACCAAATGGTGACACATTGGGTAAACTTAGATGTTTCATGGTTTGCAAACTAGATCTGCCCCTAAGACATGAGTCCCAAGTTACTACCTTGTAATTGCAGATCTCTCATTTTTTTGTAATTCATGAGTGGGTCCAGGAAGACCCTCGAAAAACAAGATCCAGGACAGGTCTCTGGTTTCTTGCTTCTTGTAAGTAAAAACAGTCAGGTTTGTAACACAGAGTCTCAAGCATCCCTAGAACTGGTTTAACTGGTCCGATATGGCTCAGTCAGGTATTGTACACCAGTGAAGATTAGGGCTGTCAGGGGGAGGAAATTTCTCATTGGCTCAGTACTACATATGAAGTCTTTTTGCACAGGTCTGTCTATTGATGAATAGTTGAGTTACTTTTTATCAACTATCAACTCTCATTTTTCACTGGGCTGAGAACTGAAAGAGATGATGTTGTGAGGTTGTCTACAATTCACTTGTTAATACCGCAGTGTTTTGTTTTGGGGGTTACCGCGGCACCCCTGGTGAAGCCCTTCAGTTTTTAGTTTCCTTATACTTCTCTTAAGTTGGTCCGAACACCAACCCATCTAAAAACCCAATCTGAACATAATCCTTGGCACAATTCACCAAGCCCCCGTGTTGGCCTCACCTGGACTTGTTGGCTTGGAGAGAAACTAAAGGAGTGCAACACAGTAATGATGACAAACTCCTGCACTCCAAAGCTTCTCCATACATCAGTATCATTTGATCAAATTGAATTGGAGGTAGTCATCAAGCTTTTTCACTGGGTAACATTGAGATCTTGGGCGACAAAGCATTGTTGGTCTCAGTTGATCACAGCTCCACACTTCTATCCACAAGGTAAAAACAAAAACCAGCGGCAACACTCTGCGTCTTTCTGGTTGAAAGACGTGTCGGTCATGACATGGCCAAGCTATGAACATGACTCTGAGTGCAGTGAGAGGAGGTGGTGACGTCATGCACCATGCTATCAACCCTTTCAGCAGGTTGATGTTATCCAGCAGAACTCATTCCAAAGCCATGCTGTTAATACGAGTCCCGAAACCAGCCAAACATCACAGCTAACGCCGGCTAAAGAGAAGACATGCCTTCCTTTTTAGATACACAGTGTTAAGTTTTGCACAATTCGACAGTATTAGTACTTTAGCTGGATGCAAGAAAGATTCAGAGGTGATTTACGCACAATTCTGAGACCCCTGATAAATCCATCTGGGTATGAATAATACTAAAATAGTATTTTCTAATAGTAAAGTGTTTGCTGTTTGTAATGTTCATGCCATGGCCTGTGCACGTTATCAAACTATTGGATTTGGGTTATGGAACTGTTGTCCCAGTAGACTGACTGGCTTTGTTTTGAAAAATCAGAAGTCTTTGATTGAACACGGTCTTAAATGTTCAAGGTGCCCTCCTATTTACAGCACTAACAAGCTACTTAACATCAACTTCTGTCCTGCAAGAACAAAATAAAGTCTAGTGTATGTAGCATTACAGTGTAAAAATTAGGGCTGCGATGATTAGTCGGCGTTGTTGACAAAAATCGATAACGAAAAAAGCCGACAATGGAATTCATTGTCATTGTTACCAGACAGGTTTTTTCCAGTGGAGTGAGGCATCTTACTTCATTACAATCTCTGCCTAGAGTCACTCGTGCGCAATAGTTTCTCTGCCGAGTGATAGGGTGGGTTGGGTAAACATGGCGGCGCCGGCGTCCTGTACTGCAGTTACGAGAACTCATTTAAAAACCTCCAAGTTTAGGAGCACTTTAGCCCAGACAAAGCAAAATGATAAATTTAAGTCAACTAATCATTTCAATAGTCAGTGACTAGTCGACAATTAAAATAGTCGTTTGTTGCAGCCCTAGTCAAAATCAATAGCAGCTGTAATTTTGCAATGACAGGGTTTTCTTGCTACCAAAGCATCACCCTGTATCTAAACCCTCCTCTTACAGACATGCAGAAACTCTAAGTCAAAGGCAGTGACAGAGAGGATGAAGGGATGATGAACTAAGGTGGATGAGAGTCAGAGGCTCAATGCCACTCTTTCTTCAGAGTCAAGCTTAACCTCAGAGAAAAGGGGAAAGAGCTGAAGAGGTGTGGTTGATCAGTTTCATCATCCTCCTGTCATCCTGTCCTCTCTTGCTTTTACATTCACACATCATTTTGAGTTAAAGCCAGGTCCCAAATACAAAGAAAATACACCCTCCTTTTTTTCCATCCTTCATTTAAGATCACAGACTGTTGAATTGGTAGAGAGCAACAACAGAGAAACTCCAAACACCAGACTGACCAATCTCAACCAGCTCTGAATCCCAGAAAAGGAGGGAAGATGTGTTTTGTAGAAACAGGCTGCAAGAGTGGTCGACCCAAAGCAAAAGCGAGAGGTTATGGAGGCGTGGATGGTTGAAAAACGTGAAACAGCAAGCCCAAACAGCCCGTTCACAGTGCTCGTCTAATCAGAGCCATTCAAAGCCAAGCAGCATGTGGAAAAGAAACCATTGAGATGGTGCGCTGAACAAGAGGTTATTAGTGACATGGTGACGATCAGCATTTCCAACATGTAGGGACAAAAGAGAGACAGTAAGACTTCGAGAGAGGAAGACAGACACACAAACTGTGGTATGTTGTCAGCCTATAAATACAGTATCATCACATCATTAAATCAAAGGAGTGATTAAAAAAAAAACAAAAGCAAGAATACCAGCTCCAGCTGCAGTCGGAGGTCACCTCTGGTAAAAGGTACGGTATGTTTCAAGTTTCATTTGAAATCGTAACACCAACAATCTGTTTCTGTTTGGCTTCGTTTTCAATCTAAAGTACTCTTAGTTTTGATTTCACTTGTGCCATTTCTGCGTTACTCTCTAACCTTTTCTTTTTTCTAGGTGGTTCCCTAAGAAGTGCTCGATAAGGTAGTTATGACATTTAGTGAGCAAGGACACACTTCATTAGAACTTTTGGGAAAGCACTATTTTAACAGAATCAGAGTAGATCAGATTTAAGAGTAACAGCCACTCATTTACAGATAAACCAAATCACTAAATTAACCAACTGTTGAAAGAGTTGTATCCTCCAAGTTTGGGCATGTTTTACAAGATAAAGATTAAGAAAAGCATGACCATCGCTTGTCCAAATATACAGGACAGGACTCAGAATTGGTTGTCCTCGAATCAATGCATGCTAACATGGTGGTGCAGTGTTCTTAAAAGTGAGATTTTGTTTAGTTCAAATCCAATCATGCCTAATGACTCTGAACGCTGAACACCTCTGGTCTAAAGTTTCTAATTAAAAAAATGTTGTTGTCAGAGTTTAGAAAATTGCAGCATTATGCACGTTTTTTAAAGTTTCCTTAACCAGGTTGTTCTTTAACATTCACGAAGCTGCTGGACTGATCAAAACAGTGTCTGACCAAAAACCTGAGCTGAAAGACACTAAACTGCTCTTTGAATGAGCTCCAGGGACGTGTTGCACCAGCTGTGTTTAAGTTGTGTCTTGAGTTACACTGTGAAGTCCACACTAAACCATATTTGAAAACTAGTTCAGTGGTGACACAAGTCTTACCCTTGTTTGGTTGTACCATGAGGACAACTCAAGAAGACAACTGATGTTTACCCTTCCAGTTGCCAATCAGAGAAGTTTTTCTTCTTGTGCTAACTCCTAAGGTCCTTACACATCAGGCGCGAATTCGCCAGGCGAATTATTCACCTTATTCGCCTTTTTTTTAAAACAGCATAAAGTCAATGCAAGCTTCCACACCGGCGGCGATTTTCCGCGGGGCGAAAAGCGTCTTTTATTTTTTCTTGCTCTTGTGTCGAATTTTTCGGAGATTCGCAGGCGAATATCTGGACCTGCTAGACCTCTGGCCAATCAAAAGTCATGTTGTTGACGACGTCACAGATCCATACGGCTGCAGTTCACACGACACACACCACCACTGGCACCAAGAGCAACGATGGAAGAGAGTGTGTACCACAGAGTGGTCGCCCGGTGTGTATAAGCGAAAGTGTTTTTCGGACCGGCGAATATTTTCGCATTTCGTCTCGCTTTTTCACTTCGCCCGGAAATACCGCGAGCTTTTTGGCTTCAAATCCGTATACAGGCGGTAGGCGGAACCAAGTTGTCTATAGTATATACAGTCTACAGTAAGGACCTTTATGCAGGACTGCCTCTAAACAGGCGAACAGCTGAAATTATCTCTACTTTACTCTCATCGCTTGACTAAAAGTAGTGGAAAGGGCTGTGAAATATGACAAAGCATGATGATAAGGTGTTAATTATCATCGAGTGGTGCACCAACTATGATATATTTAATACGGCCTTCATAAAACAGCAGGTTAAACTCTCTTCTCCTCGTCCTCTTCCTTGTTATCCCATTTTTAAAAATCATGCGCTAAGACAACCAGTATTTAAGGAGGACTTTAAAACCAACTCAGGCCTAACTGGCTTAACCAAAAACATCAGAGGAGTGTTAACGTCATCCTAAATCATAAATTACTCTCAAACCAAACTACATTTGAACTTAGGCACAGCTGATCCAACCCAGTGTAGAGCTCCAGAGCTTTCGTTGACTCTCTCTTTGTTGCAACAAAATAATCTGCTTAAATCATTTGGCTTATAGTGATTTTAAAAGATAAAGAAAGTGTAATGTTACCATGAAAAATTTAAAGCTGTTAACCTCTGAATTCAAGACACAGCTGGAGATATCTCTGAATAGATTTTCCTTTTCCTGATACTGTAATTTTAGACTTTTTTTATACAGGTGTGTTGGTCACTCTCTGGACTGATGGCCTTTTGTATCTGTCTCTGTGCACTCTGTGGTCGTTTCAGGCTCAGATATGGCTTTTTTTTTAGGTTCAGACATAGCTTTAGGTCAAGCTGGACTTGGTCTGGTCTCTTACTGTCCAGTGTAAGCTCTAGCACAAACTCGCTGCTGCCGGCCGGGAAGTTGTGTCTCCAGCTGACGTTAGCGTAGTCACTGTTAGGCTGCACCGTCAGATTCCAGATGTCCCGCCCAGGGGCCACTACACAAGGGGGTGAGGGGTCAGGGGTAAAAGGGTTAAAGGTCAGGGGGCAAGGGGCAGAGAGGGCACAGTTACAACAACCTCACATGGGGCTCCACTTAGACCTAAACATGGCGCTGGCTCTATGGATGGCTAAGGGAGTGATCCCGGTCAAGGTCAGTTCAAAATCAAAAGTACATTTGAAATGTTGATCAACAAGAAATCCGATCAGAGGAGAGTCTGAAAGTCTTTCTGATTTATAAAACACTTGGTAGAAATGTCTACTTCTGATTTAGAGAGGATATTAAAGCTGTATAAACATAAAAACTGAGAAAATGATGACTTAAATCACAAAAATGGCCTACTTATATCATCATTCCTAAGTGTTGAAGGCTGCTCTTTTAGAGAACTCTGAAGAAACAAACATCTTTATCAATAAATAAAATATTTGGGCTCTCACTTCCTGACCAGGAGGTTGTTTTCTGGCTACATCCCAATATTCTGAAGTAAATCCCTGCTTTTGGTACAGCAGGTACAGCACAGCTTATTGGAATGCAGCCCTGATGTAGTTTCCTGTTTCGTCAGGTGGGAGAAGTACTTGAATATGAAAGAAGTACCATCGTTGGTTGGCTACATCGTAAGAAAGACAGAGGAAACCAAAACGGGACAACAGCATGTACCCAACACATTCTGATCTGTACGCTTGGTGGTGACCAGCACAGGAGGTGCGGTGGTCGTGGTCGCCTCGGTTGTAGTAGTAGTACTGGTGGTGGTCGTGGTGGAAGGAGTAGTCGTAGTCGTAGTTGTAGAAGTTGAAGTGCTAATGGTTGTAGGAGCGATGGTAGTAGGAGGATGTGGAGCGGGAGTAGGAGGAGGAGGAGTAGGGGTGAACTCTGAACCCAAGGAGGCGTCGGTAAGCTCGACTACAATGGGAGGAGGCGGGAGAGAGCAAAGGGTTAACAACACGGAGGGAGAAACATCACTGACACACACCAGATGAGGTGGATGATCCGAGCTGTGTCACACACAATGAGTTACTCATAAAGCAGCAGTTCTTAGCACCGTCAACATCAACAACTTTATTCACACCGTCAGAAGAAAAACAATCAAAATGTTCAGTTCAGTTTCTCCAGTGATCTCAGACGGATCGACCAACAACTCGCTGACACCAGAAGGTCAAATTGAGACCTCCAGCCTGTAGATCTGATGAAATTTTCCTTAAGATTGGAAATATGGTGGCGTAGATGGAGGTACAAGAAGCTCTGACAGTTTCCGTTTCTGCTCAAGAATTGATTGAAAGTAGTCTTTAGTAATTTAAACTGATATTTTACTTCCTGGATGTCTGCTTGTAGTTTTAGTGCAATGAATTTGTTTTTAGTTTTGTTAGATAATGATGCAGATTCACCTAAAAGCAGGTACTGATGGGTTTGTGGGAACAGTATCTAAAGCAAACTTTAGGATTTTACCGCCTTTACAAATCCGATTGAAAGAGAACTTGATCTGTGACACAATAGCGCCCCCTTGTGAGGGTTATCCCCCACTTAGGCTGAAAGCAGAACATCCTTTCCTCTTTTAAAGCTTCATTCTTACTGTACCTTGAAGTTCAGGTCATCTCCAGCCAGTGACAGGGTCCCCCCGGCTGAAACCCCCCATGCACATGAAACATCTCCCCTTGTGCTACAATCCAACCCCTCAACAACCAGACCCTTCTGCCAGCATGCTTGTATCAGCAGGCTCGATGCCAAGCATGCCCTCAAAAACCATCGTGTGGGAGGAACAAAAAGTCAGACAGATGATAGAAACATCGGCATGTTTAGGAGCAGTTTCAGCCCGGTGAGGCAGGCTAGGTCGGCCCAAAGCTTCGAATCACCTTACCTGTGCTACCCAGCACTATGTGCACAAGTGGCTGGGTGAACAGGAGCGATGGACGAAGATGACAGAGTGACATTACAGCTCAGAAGCAAGACGATCAAGCCAGTGTGAGTGTGCTAACCAATCGCAAATCCATCATCCAAATCACACTGCAGCATTCATCAAAATGTTTCTCGTCTCCACATTCTGATGCATGGACGTGTTTTCCTCTCATCACACACACACACACCCGAAACAGCAGCAGCAGCATCATGACGTTGTACTCGTTGTGAATGAATGAGAGACAGAAGTTGCTCAGATGTTTGTAGCAGACAGGACAAAGCAGTGATGCTGTGAGGTAGCCCGATAAAAAAAGTGCACCATCAGGGATTGCTTTGGAAATCAGAGGTCAAAGGTCAACATGCGAACAGCAAAGAGGGATTGTATGGAAGAATATAACACTAAAGATTAACAATCTGCAAGGTAACTGATTTTAGTTTCATGTAACATTTGATTTACTATGTTTAAGAATCATAAAGAGATGATAAAGGTCTGAACATGTTGAATGAGCATCTTCAATCCCTGACAGCATGAAGCTGCAGACAGAGGACAGCTTCATATACGGAGGGAAGGTGGAAGGGTCAAAAGAGACAGACAGGCAGATGCAATGATGAGAAAAGAAGACAGAAAAAAAAACAGTGCAGACAGCAGTTCAGTCCAACAATAAAAACCCAGGCAGATCAGTTTGTAGGGAGAAAACTAAACCATACAAGTCAAGACAAAGGAGAAATTAATAAATCCTCCAGTTTGAAGTGAAACGGAGGCTTCCTTTATAAATCAATAGCTGTTTGCAGAGTATGCAGAGGTGAAGTTTAATGCACAGACAACATAACCAACCTTTCCACTCATATATCAAGGTGGCATGTTCCTACCATCAACCACCACAGCATCAAAATCTTTGCTTAAGACTAGGGTGACCACATTCTGAATCCCCAAAAAGAGGACCCTCTTGACTATGCGGGGTGGAGTCATGGAGCCACGCGTGTTGGGTTGAGCATTTTTTACGCGCTTCTGACTCAGTGAGTCCATGCAATATAAACACAAAACCCCGGCCATTTGAAGGATTTTATAAACTCCCCCGGCAAAGGCCAGACAGCCCTCCCTCCAAAAAGAGGACATGTACGGGTAAAAGAGGATGTATGGTCACCTACTTAAGACTCACGGAGGACTGGAAGCTATCACAGAATCCATCACCAGATTTATGTGTAAAGATGTAAACCATAGAGTGTAGCTGAAAATTTAGATTCACAGCTGTAGTCTGAATCAAACAACCTGACTCACTTCACACCAAATGCTGTTTTTCACCAACTCCTTCACCAACACAGAAAATGAGTTTCTGATCCATCCGAGAGCTTTTTCAGGAGGGTTTTCTTAGATTTTCATACTTTCAACGGCTAATTTGGATCAGAGGTCATGTAAAATACGATATTAACAAAGGTGGACTGCACTGCTGCCAAAGATGGACAGTTAAAGAGACAGACATGGAGGATGGTGGTGAATAAAGGCGACAGGCAGACAAACTGCGCTTCTCATTCCCCATTACCTAGCCCTGTAGTGTCAGTAAAGTTTTCTGCCGACAAAAGAAAGAAAGAAAGAGAGACAGGAGAGAGGGGGAAGAGGTATAAGAAGGACAACAACAACACAAGCAGCTGACAGGTTGGATAAGAGACATTCACATGTTTTAACTGAGATACTGAAGAGTGTAATCTGCCCAATTAATGAGATACCTGCCTCTGTCCAGGTCTTTAGTTCTGCTCCTCAAGCCCCAATGATGAATTATTGAGCGACTTTGAAGGATAACATAAATCACATACCGTTTGAAAACCTAAGATAAATATAAGTAGTAAACCTAAATATAAACAACATGCTGTCTTCACGACTAGACACCACAATAGGTTTGGATTTTGTGTTGATAGCCCTTTAATACCATCTGTCAGATCATTCATTTCTTCATCCAACTACTGAAAAAGAGGCCTGTTGTTCTTTGAGGACTTAATCCTCCCTTACTTTGAATGTGCATCTGTTTTTCATACAGTTTGACGTTTTTATTCTACTGCTGTACCAAACACATATTTCTATGCCCAGCCCACATGGGCTTACATCACACCGTGAGCTCATAAAATCCAGGGTCAGAGCGCAAAACAGGACAATCTTATAAAACAAAAGAAGAAAATGAAAAAGAGTACACACTGACGCACAAACAGTAATTAATTAAAGACATCATTTTGTCCTCTTTACGAGGCCTTTGAGATAAAACTAGCAATTTGAAATACATCTAATTTAAAGAGCCAGTCCAGTTTGGGATCATGTGGCCACCACGTAATTTCAGGCTTTTGATGAGTGATTTGATAAAACAGTAACTATCTCAGGTCCTCACAGTAATTCACAAAAACCAAACAGGCTCACTGTAGACAAATCAAACCAACCTGGCTGTAAGTCAAGGACAGGATGTGTCACAGTGGCTGACAGGGGGACATTTTACCTGTTGGCCCTGAGCTAAAAGCCGACCTCAGATCCACCTCTATTATTGTTCTATGTTGGCTGGAAGCTCAGTTGAGTCAGTGACAATGAGTTTACAGTGTTTCCTTTTGCTGATTCAGTGTCAATTAGATGCAATTTTTCATTTAAAACAAAAAAAAATTAAAAATGATTTGAAAGAAAGGAATGTGAAACTTTCGGGCAAACGGACGTCCAGATGTAGAAACACTCACCTTCATTGGCGAAGTGTGGAGACTCCTCTGCAAAGAACTCCCCTGATCCCACCTGTGTGAGCGCCGAAAGGTAGAACCTGTAGCGGGTTGATCGGTCTGGCAGGCGAAGGGTGAATGTTGTCACGTTAGGCAAAAACGTCTCCAACTGTGGACGACCCGCCCTGGAACCATTGACTATTGAAAAGAGAGTCACACAAAAGAGACAGGTTAGTGATTTTAGAAAATCTCTGAATGATGAGCGTTTAGTAGCCAAACTTCAACCACAGACCAACCAGAGTTCAGTCTGAGTACAAAACAGTGTCTGATGTCAACAGGCATAATGACGTTTGTGTTGGGGGATTAAAATGGTTGACACGACTTTTCTCCAGGTTTTTGTCACAGTGAAGGTTATTGTTTATTGTGTTTGAAACTATTACATCCTTATATCTGTGGCTCTTGTGACCACCTCACTGTTTATTTTCAAATTTTACTTTCTGTCCATGTGAAGCACTTTGTGACTTCTTATCTGTGAAAAACTTCATATAAAGTTAGGCTCAAAATTGTGCATGAATAAGTAATAGAAGTTTGCACAGGGGTCACAGTGGCCTTTGAACCTGACATTTCAAAATTAGTCCCATCTTGAGTTTGGGTGACAATTTCTGGTACATTGTGGGATTTTCCCTTAAGGCATTCCCCAGAGATCAGATTCTAATTGACCTTCACCTCTGAAAACCACTAGTTCTGGCACAGAAGCACAAACTTTAAACACACAGAATATACACAAATGCTTCTCACTAAATAAAGTGAAAATTTGACACTATGTATATATATCCTGACTGTGTTTAATTATCGGGGTTCAAGGGTTTGACAAGTCGGAGCAGCTCACCTGTTTGGTACCTCAGCTGGTATCCAATCAGGATGCCGTTGGGCTCGAGGGGTTTGTCCCACTCCAGCTGGATGGTGTCAAAGCCTCTGCGGTTAATTCTGAAGAACTTTGGGGCATCCGGCACTGCGAAAAGACAAATTTAAAAGAAAAGAAAATGTAACGGAGAAGCAGAGAGAGACATCAGTGTTGATTTTGCCTTAAGGCTTGTTCTGCTGCAGTACCACAAATGGCCCCTAGATGCTCTCAAGCTCCATGTAGGACATCTCCTCTAATGGCACCAAAAAATGATTCTTTGACTGTGCTTTCAACACTTTGTATGTTGCAAGACTTTAAGGTCCAAAAACAACCTACTATAACAAGATTTTGCAGGTTTTCTGTATTATCCTGCCATCTCAGACTATGTGCATGCCCTCCACCCTTTAGACAGGTTCTACATCTGAACCATTAATCTGCAAGGCTGCCTCCTCACCTCCCTCCTTGGTGGTGAACTCCACCGTGTTGCTGGGTGGACCCTCAAATCGGCTGTTGGCCACGACCATGAACATCTTGTACTGAGAGAAGGGCACCAGGTCGCCGAGGATGCTGGATGGCTCCTCTACAGTGCTGTAAAAACCTTTGGTCTTCTTCTCCTTACTGACCACCAGACCAGGAACCAGACTGGACTCACGCCAGTAATACAGCTGGGAGAGTAGGGAAGGGGAGTTAAAGAAAAACAGAGATGAGACAGAAAATCATCTGTCAGTATCTCAAAACTCTGATCTATTTTTAGACCAACTCTGCAGACAGTTTTTATTAGAGCCAGTCTTACTCTGTACTCTTTGAACTCTCCCAGGACTGAGTTCACGTCCACAGACTTCCAGTGGACGGTCACTTTGGTGCTGTCCACTTTTGAAACGCGCAGCTCAGTTGGAGCATCTGTGGGCTCTAAACACAGTAAAAAAAGACATACATGTGAATAACTGAACTGGTTTAAAAATGTAAAAAAACAACAATTCGTACCAAACAAATGTACTCAACAATTTCATTCAGAGACTGATTTGTTGTCTGCATCTACTCACTGTCCTCTCCAGAGTAACCAATGACAATGTTAGACTCGGGCCCTGGTCCGAACTCATTCCTGCTCTGAATTTTGATCTCATAAGGCACATAGGTTTCTGTGTTTTCAACGACATATTTGGACTCCACAGTGGTCACGTTATTCCACTCCTCCCCTGAATCCTTCCTTCTCCACCACACCATGTAGTGCAGGTTTGGGCCATTCCTCTCTAGGTCGAGCAGAGGCTAAAAATAAAACAGAAATAAGAATTTTTTACAGCTGTAGAAAATAATGAAGAAAAATTGAGGAATTAATTAGACTCAAAACAGCCAGAGGGAGCTTGTGTTGTCTTTCCCTCCCACTGTGGACAAACTATAGCATACTATATGATATACCACTATAAATGTTCAGGGTGGTATATCAGAGTGGAGGTCCCATATCAACATGTGGATTTCTTATTGCAATCTTTCTTGTTTTTATACTATTATGAACTGTAAAAAAAAGTAAAAAATGATAATCAAAGGGTGGCGCTCTGTTTTCATTTCTGCATATTTATTACGATATACAGATCATGCCCACAGTTTCACCATTAGAGGTGTAGCCTTCTGATATTTTCTCTTGCTCAGAAAAAACAAAACAAAAAGAAAGGCAAAATATTATGTCATGACAGTTTACATGGTTATCTTTCCTATAATACTAATATAGTTTTGCTTATAAATGATGATTAGTATATCATCATTTGTGGCTCTAACTGATCTGTTTCCTGTTGTCTACATATTTGCTTGTGTCGCTTTGGATAAAAACATCTGCTAAATGAATTCGTCACATTGTAACAGAAGTAATAGCCACTGCATTTTACATTAAAAAATTGTATGTTGCACGTGTCTCACCTCCCAAGTAATCTCCATGTTGTCCTTCTTGGAGCCCCACCCTCGAAGGCCTCTGGGAATGGCATCTGGGGCTATTTTTTTAACACAACACCAAAAACACTTACATCAAATAAAATCCACAACAACAAAGTCCAGATTGAGAAACACTGCTGCAGTTTTATTCCAAAATTAATCACGAACCACTTCAAAAACACCTGAGCTATTTTTACAACGCTGACTAAGTGTTTCTCTTTGTTGTTTTCAGTTACACACTGTATGATTTTAGAGTGTGTGGTCGTGTTTGTGTTTGTGTGTGTGTGTGTGTGCTCCTCACCTGCTACGCTGGTCTGATATCGAGGCGAGGGGCGGCTGGGCTCACTCTGACCCACAGAGTTGATGGCGATGACCCTGAACTGATAGTTGACAAATGGGGAGAGCTGCAGGATGACTGAGTTGAGGTCTCCAGGATAAGATGACAAGTTCTGCCACCTGCCTGGGTCCCAGTGGTCCTCCTCAAACTGGACCAGGAACTCTGCAGGAACAAACACAACTAGGCTTTACAAAAAAAAAACACAAATTCTTTTTTGTTGAATCACTGGAAGGGTGATGTGTTCAGCAGGCTTTAGGTTTCAGGTCAGCTCTGCCTGCTTCTGTTATACTTCTATTTAGTCCCTCGTCTCCACCTCTTAATGACTCTGCAGAATTAATTTTACAAGCCTTTCTAAAAATACACATTATAATTATTTCTTAATGAGTTATAGACCCCCTAATCCTATTCCTCTGATGGATTATAAATGCAGCACTATTACTTCAGATATTTCAGCCTGCCTGAGCATGAGGACCAAAGACAAACTCTTAACCTTTTTAGTTTGCATTTACTCTCTTATTTCTCCTGCATGATTCATTTGGCTGCTATGCGAGGAGATGACAACCTTGATTTACACCCGATGTCATTTTGTCCATAAACGTATGTTTGGTGTCAAATAAATAAATAAATAAAAGTTGGTTATGGTCGTAGGCTATGGACTCATGTCCTATGTTAGACTCCATCCCATCCAGTCTGTAACAAAGGGGGAAAGACAGGTGAGGAGATGGAGGACGGTTCAAAAGTTGTAGAAGCTAGAGGGGCGGCTGAAGTAGACAAAGTTAATGTGGGAGGGGGTGAGCAGCATTTATCGAGGTGAACTGCTCAATATATCGTGATAATGATTTGAGGCCATATCGCCCAGCCCCTGTGTTCTTCCATGAAAATGCAAGAGATTTTATTTTATTGAGTTACAGTTTTTTCTCAAAAAGATGGTACTTCAAGCAATAAGCAAATGCTTCACTGTGCAAAGAATGCTGGGTATATAACAAGGTGGCCCAGACCAGTGGAGCAACTTTTCATCCTAGATAGATGAATACATACTGAGTAACACTTACATACACCCATCACCTACGATTCATTATAAGTGCATTTGAGACGCCTTATAAATGCATTTATAAGAATTTCAAACAATCCTTATGAATGATTATGAGTAGTCATAGCAACTTGTAGCAATTGATGTGAAGCATTATAAGCAGGGGAACAATGTCTCATGAATGTTTGATTTAAATGTGCTAAAAAAATGATACTACAATGAGCTACACATCTGCACTCGAAGTACACATTTATGAACAAAATGAAGGTCTTCACAAAGGAACGGATAAAATACTTTTCCCTCTTGGAGCCCCCCCAAAACAGACACTGTGTCTTTTATATCAAGCAAAATGTTCATCAAATTTAAGAGGATATATGCTGTTTTACTGTAAAAGAACTCAGATTAGTCTAACAGCACCACTTCTCTGCTATGCACACAGTAATGATCTCATATTATCATAAAGCTGATTGCATTAGTCACTGAACCTTGCGAAGGGAGACAGTTTAAACTCCTTTTTTCCCCAGGTGGAACTTATATTTTGAATTTTCATAGTTAATGATCCAATTCAAACATTTTCTTTTTCTGTGAGACTGCAGGGACGGTCCAACTAGTGTGCAAGTGCATGTATACTCACGTATGACTGGGCTCCTATGGTCATTCCCAGGGATCCAAGTGAGTCGAACGCTGCGTGCTGCTGGGTCGGACAGATCCAGTTCAAAGGGAGGATCTGGACGGTCTGCAGACAAACAGGAACAAACCTCAACATACTACTGACTACTTTACAAAGAAATAAAGTACACAGGAACAAGCATGCTGCATGCTGCAGACACTCTCACTGTGCAGTTATCGATTCTATTTATCAGTGCTTCAGTCTCATCTGATGGATATGGAAGATTACTAAATTAAAACAGCTTAAACACTTTTAGATTTAAAGTGTTTTAAAAGACAGGTGAACTTTGAATCTTCCTTAACTGATCAGGAAATTGTAAATGAATAAAAAAGAAGAGAATATTAAGAAATAGAGGGAAATGATCCTCTAAAACGATCAACAAATAATAATGCACTTAACGCGCTGTTACAAACTGACAGGGCGCTAAAAAATCTAACTTCCATTTATCTTAAAACCTAATCTGAACAACCTGAACAAACCGTTTAAGACTAAATAAGAGATTAAACAACCAAACAGAATAGATTTTGGTGCATGCGTACACAAATTCATTCCGTGGTAAAAAACTTCATTATACAGTATGTCAGACAAGCATGGATGCAAAGATAATCTTTGGCACAAAATAAAACAGCAAAAAAAACAAAAAACATTAACAGTATTATGACATAAATATGAAACATATAAGAAAAAAGGTGAAATTTGAGAAGACAAAAAATAATAATAATAATAATAAAAAAACTGAAAAACAACAAAGGAAAGGAAAAACTGATTTCCACGTGAGCCGTGTGTTACCTGGAGGCAAGGCACTAGAGACTGAGGGGTTGAGGGAGGCTTCCTCTGTGAGGCAGGGTCAAGGGGCCAGGAAGTGGGTATAAAGGTTAGAGGTAACAGGTTAGTCTAGCAACCAATCAACAACTAGGAAGCACAACAACAAATAATTTGGTTCAAATGTGATTAATGTGATTAATGTGAGCTTCACTAAGTTCTAGTTTGAGATCATCATGTGTTTATCATATCTACATTTGAGACTTTTGCACTGATGGATGTCTTATCCATCCATCCATCCATCCATTCATCTTTCACCTGAACTGATTATCTGTTTCAGAATCAGGGAGGCTGGAGCCAGTCCCAGCTGTCACTTGGCGAGAGGAGTCACACAACTGATCTGAGCAACTAACTAACTTTTTGACTAAGGAAGAGGGGTTAACCTCTGTGATTCACAACCATGAATGCAAAAGTCTAAGATGTCAGAGTCATGGTCACACATGATGCTAAAACTGACTCTACACCTTGCATTTTTACAACCATTTATACGCAGGACTTCACTATTCTCATACACTGCATGCAAAATCAACAGGAGAGTGTTAAAGCTAAGCTAGGTAAGTATTTAAGTAAACAGTAACGACAGAAACACAAATAAAACAAATGATTTCCATGTGAAGGCACAGAGCTGAAAAAACAACATTAAGTCAAGACAAAACTGAGGACGTTAGTGTGTGTGTGTGTGTGTGTGTGTGTGTGTGTGTGTGTGTGTGTGTGTGTGTGTGTGTGTGTGTGTGTGTCTGTGTTGAGAGAGAAACAACATAAGTGATGCCTGTTTTTCTTGAGTGTTCTCTAATCTCTTTTAAAGGAAATATTTGGCGTAACAAACAAGCTAATGCTACAATAGATAATTCCAAGTCCCTGCTCTGTATGTATGTATGCGGGTGTACCTAACACAGTGAGACGGGCCGAGGATGTGTCCTCATCTATTTCAGATTTAGCAGAGCAGGTGTACATCCCCTCATCCCCCTCGTTCACATTGGAGATGGTCAGTGACTCCTCGTCTTTCCTCATCCTGGGACACAAAAGAAGGAATGATTGGCTGATCTATGAACCGTTCTCTGTATGTCAGTAAGGGACTAAAAAAGCCCCAAAATAAATAAATAAAAAACAAATCAATAAACATTAGGTTTGGAAATTACGGCTACTTAATACCGGGTCTCAAAATTGCAGACTGCAAACTGTGTAAATAATGTCTAAGACTTATCTTTGTAGTTCAATATCAAAAGAAGAACTTTAAATAAAAGTCAGAGCAAATCGAGAGTCTGTCAGCGCAGTTATCCTGGACACTGTTGTTACCTCCATCCAAGGTGGAAAGGTTTGTCATCCTTCATCCAGGTCACAGTGACGGACAGGCTGGGGTCAGAGTTCACCTTACAGTCAAAGCGAGCCGCGGCGCCCCTGACAACGGACTGATGCTCCGGGGCTCGAATGATACGAGTCGCCTCTAAGTTTGTGTGAAAATGCATCCAAGGAAATAAGGGAGTTAGTGCATCTGAACTGATACAGCTCTGAAAGCTAGGGAGGACACGTTAATGGAGTAAACAGCTGGAGTGTAGATGTCACTGGTATTAGAATAAAGGCCAGTTGAATTAAAGGCACAACAGATGTGAGAGTAATCCACAGGAGCAGACTGTTTGGCACGAGGGGAGAAGATCATTTTGTAATTCACACATTTCATTTTTCAGGAATCCGTAAACGCTGCACATTCAGACTGATTTAAGAAGCTGACATGCTGTCGATAAGATGAGTACTTAAGATTCATTGTGAACATGAATGCTGAGTCATGGCAGTAAGTCTCATTAAAGTCTGAGTGCAGCTGTTATATAATGTCTGACCTTTGACCTCCAGGCGGACCTGGTTCTCAGCCTTGCCCAGAATGCTGTTGGCCACACAGGTGTAGGTTCCTTCATCCTCTACCCGGGCCCGTTTGATCTCCAGACTGCCGTTCAGGTAAGCCCGGTACTGACCCCCATCCAGACCGCTGCCCTGTCCATTCTTAAACCTGCACACACACAAATACAAATATAAATCTATACATTTAATGATTCATGCTGAAGTTTGTAAATCTCCAACAGGGTTTCAAGAGTTTAACTATTTTTTAAAGAAACATTAAGGATATTGGAGGCTCACCAGCGTAGGGCAGGATGAGGAGAACCAAAGAAGGGACAGTCCAGGAAAGTGCGGTTGTTCTCGATGACCCTGATCAGCTGGTTTTTAGGGCCCAGCATCCTTGGAGGCATGTCTACACGGAGAAGAGAGAGTAGGTAACACTGTCACTACTTTCAGCCAGCATCTTAATGTCAGTGTATTAGATTTGTAAAATGTTATATAAAGACTAAAGGTCCTTTCACACCGGGACCGTTTTTGTCGCGCTATTATTTCAGAGGTCAATATTTTTTTTCGAACCCGTATCCTGTCAATACAAGCGTTCACATCAGCGACGTCGGATCACGGTCGATTTTTCTAAAGTTTCGCATTCTGTGTGTCCACTTCTGACCAATCAGATTGCATGTTGTTGTTGTTCAACGGTATATTCAACATGGCCGACCGGCTAATTGTTTACGTGTCGAAGAACAGAGTGCTTTTTGATAAAAGACACAAACATTACAAAGATAACGATCTGAACGACAGCTTGTGGAGAGTCATAGCGTCGGATTTCTCATATGACGATGGTTTGTGTGCTTTAACAGTTTGCTAAACATCTTTGTTTTAACTTTTATCTGTGCTAACGAAAGCTAACGGTTGTTACCATAGTTTCACGTGCTTATCTCGGAGCGTGTGATGACGTTTCCAGCTTTTCTAGCCAATCAGAGGCGAAGGAGGTGGGACTTTCCCCAGAAAAAAATCTTTCCCAGGATGCATCTTTTTCCCACAAATCATTTCAGACCTAATGCTTCACAATAAAACTTTTTTAGAAAAGGATCTACAAACCTGAAACACCGGTACGAACAAGATATAAGCCGTCAATATTAACTTTTTAATATTCCTGACTCACCAATGACGCTGACCAAGGCGTTGGCCAGCAGGTAACCGTGCTGGTTGGAGGCATTGCACTGGTAGACGGCACTGCTGCCCATCTGAACTGAGCGGAAGATGATGGTGTCGCCCAGCACCTGTCTGCTTGGGTTAGGAAAAGCAGCTGGAGCCAAGAGGGAAGAAAGAGCGTTGAAGAATACCTTTTCTTTTTTCTTTTTACAATATTCAAGCTCTAAAAAGAAGGCTATATTAAAATTGGATTGGTTCTGAGTGGTTACAGTTAAAAATGTGCATTTTAATGTCTACTTCTTTCCAGTAAATATATCAAAACTGATCCTAGCCATGGTCTTTGTTCACTGAAATCTAGACAATCAGCTCATTATAATCCTGCCGCAGGTTTGCTTTTGTCTTAACTGTCTGTAATTCACATCCAAATCAAACAGGGACTCGTGTGCTACTGAGTCGCACTGAGCAATCCCTATAACCTGGAAAAACTTGACATACAGCATATCTTTGATTTGTGAAAATCAATCATTAATCTAAAAATCTCTCCAGATAAAAATCACAGGGTAATAAGATATTCCCTTACTGCAGAGCTTGTGGTTTTGCAGCGTACAAAGATTGATTTCATGTTAAAACGCCTGAACCTTGAGTGCGTACAGCTGCTCTTTGACTGATACATGAGAACAAACTAAAAATATCTTTTGCACTCTTTAATCCACCAGTTTTGCCTTATCAAAAATTACCCTTTCCAATCATTTCAGAGCTTGAAAAGGGCCATTCAAGCCCTAATAGCCTGATGTAACTTCCTGTAAGTCTTTGCACTCATTTAAACTCATCACCACTTAAAACTTGTCCCCATAAATGTGTACATATTTCTAAACACTTTCCTCAACCAGCTCCTCTCAAACTTTTGTAAAAGAAAGTAATCAAAAGAAAAGAAAGAACAAGAATTTGAAGGTTAATGCAATCGCTCTACGTACTCTCTACAGGCTCGCCGTTGATCAGCCACTGGATGTTGGGTTTGGGGTTTCCATTTGCACGACACACCAGCCGCCCATTCTCATCTGGTGCCAGCGCCAGATTTGTTGGCTTGTCCAGCCAGTAAGGAGCCGCTATGGAACATAGGAAGTCAGGTTAAAAGACGGATTCACACATGAGCACGATCTTATTTTGTTTTAACAGTGGACTACATCAGAAGTCTTTCAGAGGACCTGTGAGGGAGACTTCACAGGTTTTTAAAATGAGGCAGATCGAAAAGTCTCACAGACGATTAATGTACTGCAGTAGAGGCTGAGTAGGTTTGTATTGTTTATAGAGTAGAAGACAATGTTCATTTAAAAAATCATGGCCTAATTTGGAATATGACAACCTTTGATTTATTGATCTCTCCAAAATGGTTTTTAATTAAAAATGGCCGCATCCACATCTCACACAGTTTATGAAGCAAACACACTGGCATGTCCTCACCTTTGACCTGAACAAAGATGGAGTGGCGTACGCCACCTAATTGATTGGTGGCCATGCAAACGTACTCCCCTGCATCCTCCTCGGACACATTGATTATCTTCAGAGTCTTATTGAATTGCTCAAACTTCACTTTCTGTGCCGGCAGGTCTCCACCCTTCTTAAACCACTTGACCTCGGGAGTCGGACTAAAGGGAAGGATAGAGAAAAAAGACACCAGAGAGAAAATAAGCTTGATTACTAGATAGTTTACATTTGCCAAAAGGGAGTTTACACATTCAGGGATGGCTGAAAACGGACACATTTGTTTGAAGAAACAGACCTGAAAATGCAGAGAGGATACTCCGAGGGATACTAACCCTAACAGCCGGTTAAACTTTTACTGTTTGCTAACAGTTGTTGGTATTTGTGCTGTACTTATAAGGTATGACAAGCTCAAACTTTAATCAAGACAACAGTAATGAATTTTTGCCCCAAAGTGTGTTATAATTGCTCGAGGTTGTCTTTAAAATAATGATAATGAGGTATATCAGCCTGGGCCTATCTGTGGCTCAACTTCTGGACATCCAAGCTGTGCCATTACACATGACAGCGTGCTTCTGCAAAACTTTAAAAATCTGAACAAGAAGCTTGTTGTCAGCTGGCTGCGAGAAAAAAAGCTGGATATACTCTGTTTATTTTGTACCATATCTGTAATTCAAACAATGTCAGTAAATGTCTCCATCTATCAAGCTCTTCAGGGAGAGCAGAAGGGAGAGGACGCTGGGGCATAGCTGTCAAGTATCCCATTATGGCCGGTAAACTATCGTACTTTAGCCTTCTTTCTGGCCGTCTACCCGTATGAGTATTGTCCCGTAAATCTCCCGAATCTTAAAATATGTATATTAAAAAAAAAAAATAAATTTCTGCCTTTCCAAGCTTAACTCTGTCACTAGCGTGCGTTAGGTACCCACCAACACCATGACTAACAAGTAGTAGCAAGTTGTCATCAGCTTGCTGCACTGATCTGGGGGGAGTGTCAGAAAATTTCCCTTATTTTCCAAACCAAAACTTGACAGTTATGCATTGGTGTTATAAGTTCGCTGCTTCCTAACCTCTGTGATCTTTGATTTTACTCTGTGATTTCATCCCATTTTTATAGTCAGTTTTTTTTATAGTCAATTTTCTTCTGGGCAAGCTTTTAGCTAGATTCTCTCTGTGGACTTTCTATTTCCTAGGGGAGGGTTTTCCCAATATAAAGGGCACAATAAATAAAATGTATTATTATTATTATTATTATTATGATTATTATCATCATTTTTATTATTATTATTATTGTTATTGTTATTATTATTATTGTTGTTGTTGTTTTCATACATGGGAATTCAAGACTCAAGAAGTCAGGATGAGAGTGCACACTACAGCTCTGTGCAGACGAGTGTGAAGATGCTGACAGCTCATCTCAGTCACAATCAGACTCAAAACTGGAACAAACTGCACAGAGCTGCAGAGCTGTGGGGCTTGACTATCGTTAGCTTTATTTGCTTTGTGAAGTGGACCTTCAAACAGAGCAGACAGAGTGGAGAAAATGATGTTACAATCCATTTTTAAAGAGTTCCCTTCTGATTGTACCGTGCTTTCGTCCTCCCCCAATAAAGAATTTTCTTTTGCCAAAAATTTATGTCTACTAACGTCAGGAGGTGCTCAGCTGAAAAGACCAAAGTTCAAAGGTGTGTGTGTGTGTGTGTGTGTGTGTGCGCGCGTGTGTTTGAGCTCACAGTCCAGCAGCGATGCACTCCAGTAGCAGCTGTTCATCTCGTAGCACCATTTTTGAGCTCTCTGCCCCCAAAGGTGAAAGGAAGCTAGGTATGGATTCGGCTACTTTACGGCCTGTTGACAAGCAACAAAGAGGGTTTAATAAACACAAAAACACACTAAAAACTTGAGAATCAAACCCAGGAGCATTGCTGTTTTGTTTATTAGGAGCTAACTTCTCTTTCTTGAAATAGCCACATAAATCTACTAGAACTCTGATCATTTCCCGTGGCTGTGTTCCTGCTCCATCAGGCTTTGGCTCTCTGTGCAGTCTGCTGTGAGGCCAGAGCAGCCTGTAAACGGGTTTAACACCCTCTGGCTTCTCTCAAAGAAGGACATTAAGAAACACAGAAACAACAACGGCGACATTGATCTGGGTTTATGTTTGCAAAGAGAACAGAGATTGCAAAGACTGTAGTTAAAAGCAAATTAAAGAAGCAAGTCCCCCTTCTGTTCTGATACAATAATGATATTTTAACATCATGACGGCATTAGCCTTCCACCCCATGTAAAATCCTCCCGAAGGGGTTTGGCTAAAGTTTTAATCTGCAGTAGACTCCTGATTGTTGCCTCTCCAAAACTGGAACACTTAGAGCAGAGTTTTTGTGCTTCTTGGAGCTGACTCGTAGATTTGAGCACTTTTTTTTTTTACACACCCCACAGTTTAATCCTCTGGTGACTTTATTTGATTACTTGGTTGCTTGGACACAAATAGTGAGCAAAGGTCTGAGTGTGAATTAATCAAACTGTTTGTTTAGCTGAGCAATCAGGGACGTGATTGAACTACCAAGTGCTGACTGTGTTTGCAAACTACAACCACAGAAGAGGTATTTCAATCAGGCATTGAATGGGCTTAACTCTCCCTGTTGGTGTACGGTGACAGGGGAACTATCTGAAGAACAAAACCTAAAAAAAATAATAATAATAAATAAATGTGACTTTTTTTTTTAACAGGTCCTCTTTAAAGGTAATGGGGATATTGATTTTCTTTTTTCTTAGTTCAAATCAATTTGTATTAAATGACTTATTCTAACAGATTTCAACATTTCCTTGTCTGCTGTCATACCAGCTGCTTTTGTCTCTTTCTATTTATCTTCTTCGTGTGATAAACAAAAAAAATATCAGAAGGAATCCTAACTTATCTACACTGACAGAATCTGCAGGTGCAATTCTAAGTGTAAGGTAGAAGTTCACTTTATTGTTCAACATTCTTCTCGGCCACTTATTAAAATGCATGGACCATAGACTGTATCTAGAATGGACGCTGTCTGCCTCCTCGTTGGGTGAAGCCACTCTGAGAACAGCACCCTCTGGTGACGAGCTGCAGTAAAGGGGATAAATCTGCCATCCTTGTGAGGCTGTGGACAAACTTCAGAAATTTATTACACAGAATGTAATTTTTTCTCCCCCTTGCGATGTTGACATAGTTAGTGTGAGACTAGTTTGTGCTCAAGTCCTTTTTTTCTGTACAGCTCCATTTTTAAAAGTTATTAGGGTGTTCATGTTTTTGATTATTGACACTTGATACAGCCTATGGGTGTACAAAGATGGCGTAGCTCACCCCGGGGATATGCTGTTTGAGCTGAGCATCATCACAGTGACTCTCGGTGACTCCTGCTGAATGCGCACAATGCTACTGAGCAAGTGTTGGAGTGCGTACAACGCTACTGCGCAATGTTGGTTTCAGGAATGGAGAATAAACGTGGAATTACTGAGTGCTTTTCGGCTTCAAATCCGAATACTGGCAGAAGGCAGAACCAAGTTCTCCATAGTATATACAGCCTATAATATGGACTCAGCATTTGGCTGGACTATTACCAGATCTTTGACATATGATCAAAATACTGTACCAACATCAGAAATGTGTCACGCGTGACAGTCAAAACATGGCATCAGTCAACTCTTTACCCCTGTGGTTCCAAAGTGGTCCCATCCCTGGAGATTAGATATGCTCTAGATATGGCATTTACCACTATGGCAATAGCCAGTATGGATTTTATCCTATATGGGTCATATTTTCAAGTATTTTGGCAAAAGCTTCTCCAGATTTAGCAGCATTTTGCAAAGTGCAACAGCCTTTTGTTTATTCCAAAACTAAAGATCTGACATGCTGGATTGATGTGACTTCAGAGAGTCTCTTAGTTTATACAAAATGGGTTCTCTTTGCAGCATAATCTTTGAAGTTTTAAGAAGCGGAGGTCGAGATCTATCCTTGTGCTCCAAAGGGCTGATCTTAAAAATAACATTTGATTAATTGACAAACTAAAGATTGTTGGCAACATCACCACTGAGTGCACCAGTTCAAATAAATTGAATATACCCCAGTACATATCCAGACATGCATGCTGAGTACAACACTGTGTGAGCAGACAGCTGCAGCCTGCTTAGAATTGTAAAGCATTAAATTAGCATTGGCTTCCTTTGGGATGCAGATCTGAATAGGATTAAAGCATCTGTTAGCAGTTAGCTTCTCCAGTGGCCTTTAAACAGACAGGAGTGGGTGTGGAGGGTCTGTTATAGTTAGTGACACTGGGAGGGAACGACAGACAAGAAGAGGAGAAAACACTGAAAAGAAGAAGAAGACATCAGGAATTAGCTGCGACGAATGCCAAAGTTCTTCTTTTAACCAATCACTACAGTTGCAGCAGCTACAGTGACGCTGTGAGCACCATGGAAACAACACAAACAACCTGCTAATGATGCTGGCAGGGCTTCACTGCAGCTTCAGACCCTGTTCCTCCCTCTAAACAAAGTTGCCTTTTCTGTAAACAGTGATAAAATAAAACATTGTTTTGTTTGAGTCTGATTTTAACTCCTCCCTAGATATGTGTTCATAGAAGCAGCAGCAGCCTTATTTCCATACAAACATGATTATTAATGACCTCAGCAGGACTACAAACTGAATATTCATCATGTGACCTAATCCTCCCACTCAGCCTCAGAGGCTTCGCTCTGCTTTGTCACAGGGATCACAGGGAAGATCTACTCTCTGGGGGACGTATCCCATCTACCCCTGGGCTCCACTGCCCTCATGCTGCACCCCTCAGCTCAGCAAATGGCCCATATGCTGCCACTTTGGCTGATCTCTCCCCTCCAGCTATGGGCTCTTTTAATAGGTGTATGGCAAAATGATTATACAGACCGAGCTCTCTCTCCGTGCATTAGTAGTATATTTGAATCCAGGGTAATTTGTGTAAATTACTGTAGGTTTATTCATCATGTGCGATCATTTAACACTGATTGAAAGGTGGAATAAACAGATTACGGATTAAATGAGATGAATATTTCAGTTTTGGAAGAGAGTGAGAGTATTAGGGCTGTGAAGATGGTGCTTTGTCTGTTATTGAGAGTAATGTCTGGTTTGGATGGTCACTGGAAATAATTTCATTTGATTTAAATTTGTTCTTAATGAAAAGCTGACTGACACGAATAAAGGAAGAAAAATGATTCTACAGCATCATTTGTATTAAACTCGCTCCACTATCTCAGTTATTCAAAAAGGTGGGATGTTAAGGCCGGGTTAGCAGAATGTGAGATTTGGAGAAAAAAACATTAAACTGATAGGTATAAAGTCGTAGCACGACCGCAATTATGAAGACAAACGGGGCCATGTATTTGATTTAAAATGATATACAGATGACAAAAAAAAAAACTTTTTTTAAATGAAAAATATGAATATGCTCATTTTAAATGTGATGCTTGCAACATATTTCGAAACAGTTGGAGCAGGGGTCAGTTTAACATCGTGGTCCATCACCTCTTCTTTTAAAAACTCTGAAAACATTCTGTTCTGATAGAGGATTTCAGCCTCTCAACAGTTCAGGGTCCACACTGTTAATTTTGGCGTCACCAATTGTGCAAAGGCGATGAGTTAGGGCTGTAGACAGGCCAGTCTATCAGCAGGACTCTTCAACTACAGAGCCGTGTTGTTGTAATTCCTGCAGAATGTTGTTTGTGGTTGTCTTGCTAAAACATAAAGGTCTTCCCTGAAAAAGTCTTTGTCTGGATGGCAGCAGATGTAGATATTGTTCAGCATTAATGGAACCTTCACAGATGTGGAAGCTACTCATGACACGGATACTTAGGCATCTCTTTGCCATCATGGAAACCAACTTTCGATTTGTGCGCTGACAATGAGCCATGTGGTCCCTCTTCTCTTCAGATCAGAATGCAGCATCCAGGATTTCCAAAAAGACTGTCAAATTTTCAGATGTCAGACCACAGGACAAAACTTTTCAATCTGTGTCCATCAGAAGTTGTATGCTACAGTTTTAACCAGCATTTGTGGATGCAGCAACAACCTTTATCCTCAGCCAAAGCTTTTTAGATTTGATACGCCCGTGCAGTGGTTTCCACTACAGAGTCTGTCTTTTTTTAACTCAATTCCAAAAGCTTAAAACTCACTGCCACCCAGTGTTGGTCCTGTCTCTTTTGTTTAGAGATTGATGCAGATGCTCTAAACTATTCAATGACATTATGTACTGTAGACAATGAAATACTTGAACGAGGAAGTAAATTTGTAGATATGTAGATGCACATCAGCCATAAAGTTATTTTAATTTATGATCAGCCTATGTGTAATTTTGAAGGGTAATGTCAAAGGAGGAGCCATCTGCTTGTAAAATTAGGAACGTGACACATCTTGTGAAGTTGTTGTTAAGTAAAGGTCGCACAGATACTAAAATGTAACACTCAGTTTTTTTGCAGATTCTTAACAAAGCTCTAAATGTTATAACAATGTGTTTCTGATCTACTCCTGGAAAATGTCTTAATATGAAAAACTCTGTACCACAACAATCCTCGCTCACATTTCCACACGAAAGCAAACAGTGAGTCCTACAGCTCGAGAGCGGTTAGGGGGTTAAACGTGTGTCTACAGTCAGAGTGAGGTCAATGCGTGACTTTGGCATCAATGAGCTAGCAGGTTAGTGCGCTCGCCATGCTAAAGTGCGACACGACTGAGGTGGACAGAAAACAGAGCTGTCCAGACATAGAGTGACTCACCACCGTACGGGTCAGTGGCATTGTAAGATGTTTCATTATATGGCTCGCCTGAAAACACAATCACACACATTGTATCATCAGTCTGCACACACACACACACAAACACAAATGGACCACACAAGCTGAAAGAAAAGATTCAAAGTTATGCAAAAACAAAACATTTCATCCTCTTCTTTATTTTGCAACACCCTGAGGAGACATAATAAAGAGTTATGACTTCATGCATCTCATCTCATATCCTGTCTTATCCTCACAGAGGTTGCATTGGTGTGTGATCACAACACACACACACACATAGGACGAGAAGAGAGGACTATATGATGAAGTTCAGCCACCAAAGTCAGCTTGTTTTGGTAATCTGGTTTTCCTTACCCTAAATTCAAAGACAATAATAATCAGTCTAGACCATAATAATCTACTATTTCTAGTTATTTCTAATACAGTATCTGAGCTGTTGGGATGGAAGGGTCTTATAAGAATCAATCAATATAAATGATTCAACGGACCATTAAATGAAATCAGGATGAGATTTCTTTTTCCTTACAGAGGCTCAAAATAAAAAGATCTCAACAGTTCAGGGTCCACACTGTTAATTTTGGCGTCACCAATTGTGCAAAGGCGATGAGTTAGGGCTGTAGACAGGCCAGTCTATCAGCAGGACTCTTCAACTACAGAGCCGTGTTGTTGTAATTCCTGCAGAATGTTGTTTGTGGTTGTCTTGCTAAAACATAAAGGTCTTCCCTGAAAAGTCTTTGTCTGGATGGCAGCAGATGTAGATATTGTTCAGCATTAATGGAACCTTCACAGATGTGGAAGCTACTCATGACACGGATACTTAGGCATCTCTTTGCCATCATGGAAACCAACTTTCGATTTGTGCGCTGACAATGAGCCGTGTGGTCCCTCTTCTCTTCAGATCAGAATGCAGCATCCAGGATTTCCAAAAAGACTGTCAAATTTTCAGATGTCAGACCACAGGACAAAACTTTTCAATCTGTGTCCATCTTACACTGGCTCAGGTCCAGAGAAGTTGTATGCTGCAGTTTTAACCAGCATTTGTGGATGCAGCAACAACCTTTATCCTCAGCCAAAGCTTTTTAGATTTGATACGCCCGTGCAGTGGTTTCCACTACAGAGTCTGTCTTTTTTTAACTCAATTCCAAAAGCTTAAAACTCACTGCCACCCAGTGTTGGTCCTGTCTCTTTTGTTTAGAGATTGATGCAGATGCTCTAAACTAGTCAAGGACATTATGTACTGTGGACAATGAAATCCCCAAATACTGTTGGCTCTGTACTTTAAGAATAAAGTTGTATAGTTACAGGAATGAGGAAGTAAATTTGCAGATATGTAGATGCACATCAGCCATAAAGTTGTTATTTTGATATGTGATCAGCCTATGTGTAATTTTGAAGGGTAATGTCAAAGGAGGAGCCATCTGCTTGTAAAATTAGGAATGTGACACATCTTGTGAAGTTGTCGTTAAGTAAAGGTCGCACAGATACTAAAATGTAACACTCATTTTTTTTGCAGATTCTTAAGAAAGCTCTAAATGTTATAACAATGTGTTGCTGATCTGCTCCTGGAAAATGTCTTAATATGAAAAACTCTGTACCACAACAATCCTCACTCACATTTCCACATGAAAGCAAACAGTGAGTCCTACAGCTCGAGAGCGGTTAGGGGGTTAAACGTGTGTCTACAGTCAGAGTGAGGTCAGTGCGTGACTTTGGCATCACTGAGCTAGCAGGTTAGTGCGCTCGCCATGCTAAAGTGCGACACGACTGAGGTGGACAGAAAACAGAGCTGTCCAGACATAGAGTGACTCACCACCGTACGGGTCAGTGGCATTGTAAGATGTTTCATTATACGGCTCGCCTGAAAACACAATCACACACATTGTATCATCAGTCTGCGCACACACACACACAACACAAATGGACCACACAAGCTGAAAGAAAAGATTCAAAGTTATGCAAAAACAAAACATTTCATCCTCTTCTTTATTTCGCAACACCCTGAGGAGACATAATAAAGAGTTATGACTTCATGCATCTCATCTCATATCCTGTCTTATCCTCACAGAGGTTGCATTGGTGTGTGATCACAACACACACACACACATAGGACGAGAAGAGAGGACTATATGATGAAGTTCAGCCACCAAAGTCAGCTTGTTTTGGTAATCTGGTTTTCCTTACCCTAAATTCAAAGACCATAATAATCAGTCTAGACCATAATAATCTACTATTTCTAGTTATTTCTAATACAGTATCTGAGCTGTTGGGATGGAAGGGTCTTATAAGAATCAATCAACATAAATGATTCAACGGACCATTAAATGAAAACAGGATGAGATTTTTTTTTCCTTACAGAGGCTCAAAATAAAAAGATCTAAAATCTGGGTTTTCCACTCAACTTCACCCAAAAAATTTCCAGCTCCTGCTCGCCCTGGTATCTTTTCAGGTTAGCGGGCAGGGGTTGTTTAAGTTTCTCATGCGGTAAACTGCCTGGTGTACAGTCAACCTAGTTTAATCGGTTACAAAGGTGGTCAGTTTGTCATTGGACCAATATCACATATCAAATAATGCTGTCAGTATAGTGTTACTTCATGTCACACTACTCCTCTCTGTGTTTGTAGTGTTAGAGGTGTAGGAGTGTGCTTTTATTCTCTATTGCACAATCCGTCATTCAGATTTACACAGCAGCTTTTCTACACAGTCTGATGTCCTTCATCCAATTACACTCCCACAAGTGACAAGCTTGACACATGCACAGAGCCGCTTAGTAGCACATCTATTGGGAAACACTTCAACATAATGCCATATTGAACCTGAGAGGACAGCACGCAAAGTGGTCAGATGGCCTTATACTCAGTTCTCCTCTCCAGTATGTTCATTTCACTTATCCGTCAAGGATTTTTGTGTATATATGATAAGTGTACATATACTGCATGTTTTATGCATCTATGAACAGACACATCTTTCTAGGAGGTTGAGAGTGGAAAAAAAAACCTTAAACTCCTGGAAAAGTTCAATTGAAGGATCAGTGATTTTGACCTTGGGCAGAATTTTAAAACGTTACATCGTGACAACAGCAATGTTGATCTGAAATCGTGGTTAGCCTCTTGAAACCCCTCCACGCTACAACAGGGGGGACTTCATGCTGTAAGGATTTATGTGTAAACAGTCCAGTCAGATAAATTTCCACACAAGAGCCCCCTGAAATTTTCCAGACGTTTTCCGGAGTGAATTTTTGAAAAGAGCTTTAGGGAGACATTTGGAGAGTATGCGTAGTGTAGTGTAGTGGGCCACTCTTGCTGCTGGTGTACTTGTACATAAAGACAGACCGAATTTTACACATTCAGCCTCTCAGGTCAACAACTCATCAACTAAGGTATACTTCACAAAACCAGGGAGTTGCATCTTGTGGGCTTTACATGTTACATTTGCTTTCGGCATGGCTGTTTAAGACCAGATTGTGATGAGATTGACCCGTAAATGATCTTAAATAAATCCTCATACAAAATCATGCAAAAGTTAAATCAAAAACTTGTAAAAACTTTCTTTTTTTCCCTCCACATTCATATGATTCATATGATACAAACAGCGATGAAAAGGTCTTGTGACATTACTGCCTTCTTAGTGTTGAAAACTCCAAGTTAACATTATATTTGACTTCTATCTTGTTGTTGTATTGTACTTTTTTATTTGTAAAGTAACCTTGAATTTAAAGAAACACGTTTTTATAAATAAAATGTATTCTATTATTGTATTGTACTCCAAATACCAAATCTACCCCAATATCTTTGTTGTCCAGGCCCCAGGACCACAGAGGTCACAGGCTGTCACAGCAGTACTGTACAAATAAAACAGTGAAACATTAACAGATCATAAATGATTAATGAGCAGTTTTTGAAGATATAACTCACAATCATGAGTGTGTGTCACTGTGAGTGTGTGTTGTGTACTCACTGGTCGGAACTTTGAGTGTAAAGGGGTTCTTCTGCTGGATGGTGTGTGTGAAGAGGAAGCGAGCGTTGCAGCTGTAGTCGGTGTGAGCATCTTTGGCCAAAACGTTGGAAAAGTAGAGGTCACCGTTCAAACCCATGGACACTCTCTTATCCTGAGGGATGGGAATCATACCTGGAAGACAGAGAGAGAGAGACAGAGAGGAAATCAAACCCCAAGAACACATCTGATCTATAGAGAAGATAACAGGACATAAGCATTAGGCAATTAGCCAGTGTTATTAATGAAGAAATATTTTTACAGAGACGCTAAAAGACACCAGGGCATAAGAGGTGAGGAGCAGCAAAGGTATACAAGTTTTACATTTCTAGATTTCACTTAAACTTATTCTCCAATATAAGAGAACACATCCTCTAAATTACTTTACCATGTAAAAAAAAAAAAGACCAGTCACTCGTTTCAAAAAAACAACAAAAAGGAAAGTCAAAGTTAATTTATGTCTAATGGGACAGGCTGACTTGGTCAACCTGCATCCTGGACTGAAAGGGGTTCAGTATGAATACGTTTAAGTTTACTTTCAGCTTGTGAAGAGGCAACAGTACAGTGTGCATGAATTTTCAGACATCTGATCAGGCTGATTAATGTTGTTGTTCTTCTTTGCCTGTTAATAAAAGGATCCTTCTTTCACACAGTTTCTCTCCTTTGTAAATTGACCAATCATGGCTTGTGAGGGAATACCTTGCAACAGGGTCAACCAGGATTCCTCACTGAGCTTAAAGATCCTATCTCTTCCTCGCTCAGTCACCCTCACATTGTTTGTAAATCACTCCTAAGCCAGACCTAGATGCTAAAGGTCATTGAGCAAAGTTAAGAGCTCTATGAGAGGATTCTCAGCATTGTTTATCAATACAGGACTTTCTGCAAATTTATAATGTTTTGAGACTCAAAAACAGTAAGATTCACTACAGAAAGAAAATATATGTTTGAGAAAGAGTAGCAAAATTCAAGTCCTTATTTAGGATATAGGACTAAATTCATAAGGTGTGCATACTGCATGTGAGGTACCTACAATGTTTAGGGGGAAAAAAAGTGTGGCTGAGATGTTGGGTGTTGTCTTTTCTCAGTGTGAGGTCAACTCTGTTCTCTGTATCAAACGTCCAGCCTCCCCCCTATGTCCGTTTTCCTGGATGCTGTTTGCTTGTTGCATTATTCATTCATAGCTGCCTCCTCCTGGACTACTTCATCTCCAGTAAGCTGTGAGTAACCATACATGTTTGTCACAAATACTCTGAGTTGAACTGCCTCTCTCGTGTTCCTGTTTCTGTTTGTACACGTTTGTTGAGGAATGCCAGGCTAATACTGTATCCTGCATCTTTATAAAAGCATACAAATATATCCAAACGTTGAAGCAGGGATCCCTTCCAGGCCGACCAGTAGCATGTAGAGAGCTGGATGCATATATTTGCACACTCTGTTCCACGTCTGTTCGTGTTAGCCTCGGTAGTCCTGCTGATGTGTCATCCTACAGCCGCTACAGGCAGATGTTAGCTCACAGCTCACCGACACAGACACTCAGACACTATCATCCTTGCTTCTTCACTGCACTGACTGATGGGAACCGTATGGTCGCCAAGACAACGCCCCAGGACCAATCAGCAGCCCAGCCAGCAACCTTAATCACATGTTGGCGGGATACAATGTCTGGGCTACATGCCACACTGATATGATGTACAGTGGATGATCTGAGTGTGTGTTTCAGTCAGTGTGTGTCATTTATATGCAGAGAGACTAGAGGTCACATTGGGTAAAAGGCTTACAGCTTCACTGTCTGTGTATTTAACTGGGCAGGAATTCTTTTTTTGTTTTGGTGAATATGTTGAAATGTTTTCCTTAAACAAGTCATCATCTCGAATACAAGAATAATTACTTGCAGTAATCAGTTTTATTGTTTCTGAGGACGGTGTTTTCATGTAATAGATGCATTTCATGTCATTACAGTACATCCAACTCTGCTGCATTTCTTCCACCTGATATGCCTGCTACAGGTAAGTATCTAAGTCAGCCAAAACACTGTAAATGTCTCCTCTATCATATAATCATCATATTCTGGAAAGCCATTTTTGTAGTTTGTGATGAGGCTAGTTTAGAAAACACACAAACTGCAATCCAAGTTGAAACAGCCTCAAGGACACCAAGTTTGCAATCTTAAATATGGGTTCTTGTTGGACATTAGTTGGGCAATAAAATGATAATGATATATATTGAAAATTTATGTCCCTCAATATCAATACAAAACATGGTCAATATGCTTTTTGATAGTCAGTATTCTGCCATGTTTTGGGGAGTTGCTCCAGGTCCGCTTTGCGCTGAACCGATCATTCGCTGAAATAAAACCAAGTAGCAAACAAATGCAAAGTTACAGGCTGCAGTTACACGCAACTATAGCACTTTAACACGTGAAGCCGACAGCACTGTCAGTGAACTCACAGATGCAGTAGCTTATTGTATTGCAAAGGACATGCTACCAATAAGCACTGTTAAATTTCATTTTTATATCGTGATATATATCGATATCAACTGATGTGAAAAAATATATTGTGATAAACCTTTTCCCATATCGCCCAGCCCTATACACAGTATATGAGCCTTCAGAGTAAAAATACAACAGTGTTAGAATATAAAAAAGTTTTACTTCTTTTGAGGGAGACAAAAGCCAGAAGGATAAAACCCTGAACTAAAGCATGTCACTGAAACGGCTCTAAGAATGAGGATTAGATGACCTAAAAGACCCTCAGCTGATGAAAATGTAAAGGGATTTTAAAATAAATAATGCGCACTCATCATCAAGATTGTTTTCTCATCTGAATGCTGATTGACCTCGAGAAACTCCCGATTGGTTTCAGCCTTTAAAATCTAAAATTATCTTTTTTCAGTTTGTTGTGCAACTTTTCCTGTTGACAAAACCATGACTAGGATCACATCCGAAGACACTGTGGGTGGTATCTAAGTTTTAAGGTCCTTACACACTGGGGCCGACGCGAATATAGAACATGAAATTACAAAATAGTCGGAGGCGAATTTTGACAGGATATGGGTTCGAAAAAAAATATTGACGTCCGAAATAATCGCAGGACAAAAATGGTCCTGGTGTGAAAGGACCTTTGCTCTTGGTTCAAAATGCTGATGTTAAGACATAGGCGTTAAATAAAATGCTCAGTGTAATGGCTTCCAGTCTCTGTATCACCTCAAAACATTGATCACACGAAAGCCAACCTCATAATTATAAAACCGCACTGAAAAAGGCTCAATCGGTCACTTTTACCTGCTAATAGAAGTGCAGACAGTGTGGAAACAGACGAATCAGATCGAGCAAACCTCTTTTATAATAAACACTGAAGGTGCATTTGTGTTTGTGCGTGAAATGAGTGCTTACCACTGTTCATCCAGAAGGTGAAGGGGGGAGGCAGGCCTGGTGGGGGGTTGCAGGGGAGAATCAGTGGGGAGCCCTCCGCTACCACCACTGGTTCCAGCACCTCTTTAGGCCACAAAGGAGCCTCTGAAGACAAGAAGGAAGGAGAGGGGAATGGATAAAGGGGAACATTTAGGTTGGTTCACTGTATTCATGATTGAACAGAATATAGCACACTTCTGGTGCCAATGTGGTTAAAAGACAGTGAGCAAATTCACAGGAATTTTAACGTTTTCAAGAATTTGCAGATTCCATTCATAATTTCTCATTTAATACACCTGACACATTGGTTATAATGTATTTTCTCTGACCCAGTTTAATTTCTTGATGCGTAATGTCCAAATATTGTATCTTTCTCTGTTCTTACTGGAAACTCGGAGCAGGATTCTATTGGACAGAGCCACCCCTAAATCATTGCTAGCAAAGCACTGGTACTCTCCCTCGTAGTCCTCTGGCCGCCCTCCGCTACGGAAACCAATCTCCAGAGTCCCAGAGCGTTTTCGCATCGTCACTCTGGGATCTTTCCCGGTGTTGAAAAACTTCCCGTTCCTTCGCCATGAGAACCTAAGCCAAAAGACAACCAATCAGAGATGTAGCATCAAAGTCGACCTTGGTGACAATACAAACATTCAGCAGTTTTACATGATAAAAGAGGAAAGAGCAAACCTCTTAGATCTAACACAATCTAATGCTTATGGTGATTAGTTCCTGTCTGAGATAAGTTGGTGTTAGCTGGACTGTCAAATGTGTTTTTTTTTTTACTTGAAAAATAGCCATGTAGAATTTTATTATCCCTTGTTTTCAGTTGCCCAGTTAAAATTTGTAATACTCATAATATAAAGTATTAATAAATTTGCAACCTTGTAGACACACGAGTTCAACAAGAGTACAATTTGTCTCTATCATTCTTTACTGTATAATTTAACTTGTTAATGCCCCCTGAATGTCTCCTAGCTATCTACTTTTGCATTACTAATTTGTATCGAAACCACCAAAGTAAATTCCTTGCATGTATGAACCTGCTGGTCAATAAACCTGATTCTGTTTCATTAGGATTTATTTGAGAAAAGTAAAAGATATACTAAGAGAGATACTCAAGTTCTATTATGTATTCTACATTTAGTTTTCTGAGAAGTTTTTCAGTTTCTCAAAAGAGTTTGGCTTTTCAGCAGTTCTCTTTTTACTTTCTGTCACCTCTAAATCACTATTTCTGACTTTTAAACTACTTCCTGTAAACATGTTTTACAGAAAAACCCTTTTTTGAGTTCAGGTTTTCCCAGTTCTGTTCTTGAAAGTTTTTCAGTTTTGCTGTCAATGAAAGCAGACTGACATTCATTGATGTAGTTTTAAGTGATCAGGCTGAAAAGAAATGAACACAGAAGAGGGAATTCAAATGGACCTGTTTTAGAGGAGACAATAAAGGCATAAGCAGCATGGTAAAAGTTCAGTTGCCATACAAAACTGGACTCTTAATTGTTTCAACAACCAGAAAACGTGAAAGCCTCCTGCCTGTCATGCGGTTGCCATCATAGATTTCTCTGCCGGCACAAAAATCTGCTGCAGCACCCGCTCTCCATGTGCGTGTAATACTTCTGCAGCTTAATCCTGCTCCATGTGGTGTTTCCAGAAGGCTTTTTGATTAGTGAAGAACTCTGAATATGCTTACATAACCCGCCCCTATTTTTAGTGATGAGCCGGGATTTATAGAAAAGATGCTTCCTGTCATTTTTGGAGGGTTACGGTTGAACCGTGCCTCTGTGTTTAGCTGCACTCTGCGGAAAATGCACTATGGGCCACTACTGAAGAACACGACACGACAACTTTGTGTGTTTGTGTGTGTAAGAGCGTGTTTGATTGTGTGCGTGTGTGGTGAGAGACTGATTGCGAGTGAATAAGTGAGCGATCCTTTTCGCTGAATGTTTCATGAGCATGAATAGTCAACAGAGTGCATTATGGGAGCACAATGCCTGTCCTGGGAAGGGGGGAAGCCTGTATGTGTGCTTGCAAGAGTGGATGTGAGTGCCTTATTGTGGGGTAGTGTTAGTGTGTACATGCACACAAGAATCTGGGTGAGCGTGCATGAGTGTGTTTGTGTGTGTTTGTGTGAGTATGTGTGTCTTACGTAAAGCCAATCTGTCTCCAAATAAACAATGCACTACTGTCCTGGGCTGGTCATACCCCCAGTGACGTAACCACTGGAGACCCTGTGTGTGTGTGTGTGTGTGTGTGTATGTGTGTGTGTGCATGTGTGTGTTTTAAAGCGAGAACTGTGTGAGCACTTTGATAGATGTGAGCTGTATGTGTGCACATGATTAACTATGTAGTAGCAGCTTTCAACCTTGCAGGTGGATGTTGGATGTTGCTGGCTGTTTGCTGGATGGCTTGGTGTTGCTGCACATGATGCATGTGTTGTTGGGATTTCTTGGAGAATATTGAAGCAAATATCAGTCAGAAATTGGCCAGTTGTGCTTTTGTTGCTTAGACGATGTTCTAAATTCTGTGTGTGGTTAAAGTTGTGATCATTGTTGTCTGTATGATAGCGCTCGATAGTAGGTACCTGTATCTATATCCATCTCTGCATCCAACATATACATTGTGTGTCTGGCTGTGCATGGGAGAGTGTTGAGATTCGAGTTGAAATTTCCCTGCAGAGGATGTCTTGACAAAAACGCCACATGCACCAGGAGATATCTGAGTTAGGCTGTAATTACATTTTTTACACTTGACAACCTGTTATTGTAGGATACCTGAGCATGAGTGTTTAATCAACACTTCAGTTTAGTGATAAGCACTACAATTTATACAGTAAGTCAAGTATATTATCTCTCAAAAAAAGGAATTAACAATTTCTTTCATGATGTTTTTTCTTTTTTTTTCGGTTATGTAAAAAAAAATACTTGGGATTCAATTTGTAATTTGCAGTTGTGCATTGTTTGTGTGTTCTTTATTTTGTCGCACTGTCTCTGAAGTAGATTGTAACCACCAAGGATCAAATTATATCAGATTGTTTTGTGGAGAAGAGATACAAAATATTTTTTTTTTATATTGATGGAGGATCTGGTTCAAATAAAACTGGCTTTCAAATAATAACCTTGAAATGATGTGATGTAAATTCACATTTTTGATTCTATTGCCTTTATTAATGAATTACCTGTTTAAATTAACGGACTTTAATTAACACCAGTAATTATTTTGTTTAACGGTTAATGAGGTCATGATGCATGTAAACAGATGATGTAGTAGGTAATACGTTTTAAGATGACTGTATATTTATTTTCATTTACTTAATTTGTTGAAGTTTCACTCAGGAAATGATTTGGAGGCCAGATGACTTATGTTGTGTTAAAAGGACTTCATTACCCATGATGCCATGTGAAGGAAGTAAGGCAACATTTGGGAGAAAAAAAATACGTTTGGCAAGTTCTTGTGCTGTAATCAGAAAGTTTTGTACTCCTCGTTATCATGAGCTAACATGTAAAGCCTTATTTCTTCAGTTACAGTCGTCAGCTTCTTTGGCCAGTTTTTCAACAAATGGACCAAACTGACGGCTACTGTGGGTGATACACTGATGGTAGTTAAACTAAACTACATCTGTAAAATGTAAGCTCCTTTTTTGGGAAACTCGCATGGGAACATGGGGTCAGCTCTACTTTGCACCTCATTCCTTATGTGTACATTATCAGTAAACCTGAGTGTCTGATCTTTCGCCCCTTAGCATGGCGTTAGGGCCATGCCGTGTGAATTTGGTAAATTTCTATTGTCTGGATTCAGTTGCAGAGAGATGTCAGAGAAATTACAGATAGACAGGGAGAGTTTAATGGGTTCACAGCTGCCGGAGCAGACAGCCAGACAGAGAGACAAAGATGATGAGGGGCAGTATCGGGGGGTAGCAGGAAACATGGTGAGCGCAGCAGATAGCACCACATGTCAGGTTGAAGCTGCAGAGGGCAGACAGACAGGTGTCATGCTGAGTTTATGGGACTGTTAGAGGGCAGGAGAAGAGCTTTGGGGATACGACATGATTCAATACAGGGAGGGAGGGGGTCACTGAGGAAATAAGGGTTGTCTAGGGAGGAAATGTGTTATTGACAGACAGACAGACAGAGGGGGGCAGAGTGGCAGAAGAGCACATCTGAGCAGCCCTGTCAGGCCTCATAAGTCTCACTGCCAGACAAAGACAGACAGGAGGCAAAGTGACACCAAAGACAGACAGACATATTGAGAACAAATGTAAAGAAAAGAAACAAAGTCTTTTGTCTCAATTTCCAATTTCCTGCAGTTTCTTTCTCTTACATCTGAGTCAAGATGAGCTCGGTTTACTGATTTGAGTGAGTTTTGTTTCTGTAGATCCTTTCCATATTGACAGAAAATAAAATATATGTTATATTACAGAAGTGTTTGCAGCCTCCTCAAACATCCTTTTTTTCTCTGCAGTATGACCTATTCCTTTACACTGAGGGGATTAGTGGGTGTGTTGTAACCATTGAGTGTGTGTGTGTGTGTGTGTATTCATGCGTTTGTGGGTATGCATAATGCTTACGTTGGCACTGGGTTGCCCTTGGCCTCACACTCGATGATGATGTTGTCTCTGGGGTCAACAATGTAGTCCTTCACTGACTGTTTGATTATAGTGGGGGGCTGCTTCACTGTGTGGGGGGGAGGGGAGAGACAGAGAGAAGGTTACAAGGGTGAGGCTGTGAACAGAAAATGTACATAACAACATTTATTTACAGATGCAATTCCATCTCAAGCTACAGTAGAGAACAGCTCCAACAGCCTGATTTACATGCAGCTTTGCAAAAAAAAAACATCTTAATGTTTCTTTTGAGTTAAAGACGAATGACCATATGAGGGAGGTCTGGGGCTGTCTTATAAAGACTCAATGACACATCTTTCATCTTAAATGGCAGCATAGCAAATCTAAATCAGTCACTGGCGGGTTTCTAATCTAAATGATGTTCGGGTGTTTAGACTAGAGCAGTTAAATATGCTTCTGACAGAAATGTCACTTATGCTGTGAAACCTACAGATTCATCCTATCTAATAGATGAATTAAAAAAACTAAATTTCCAAGTTAATTTGGATAAAGAAATATATGGATTAGAAAAAGCAGATTTATCAGCCCAATGATACAATTTCAAGTCCTTTTATGGAAAAATGATTTAAAGACAAAGTAAGATGCTAGGTTTCTTTTGTCATTAAAATACGCTTCAATTAAACATCTGTTTAAAATATTCTATTTTGAAGAGATAACATATCTCTCAACTGCAGCAAACACTACTAAACTGTACAAAAATCTTTAAAAATTACAGAATGTAAACATTAAAACAAAATACAAACAACAAAGATGAACACATTTTATTGTTTTAATTTACAGTAACTTATGTCCTGAATTTAAATGCAAAAAAAGTATTTTTAAGTAACACTAGCCGAGGCTACAGCTCCAGTCAATGGCTACTATTATATTGCTATTATACTGTACTATATGGATGAAAACAGGCACAGATTGCAGACCGCATCTCAAAGTGCAGAGTGATTTGTCAGTATTTTGATGTAGAGGAAATGAAGATTAAGTTTTATGTGGTATGAAGTCTGTCTCCGGTTAAACTGGCAAATAACCACTTAGACATAGTGGTAACCAGCACAGGCATGTACATTAACCTGCAAGGAGGACTGAAGGGTGGTGGTGCTAGCTCTGCTCATGTTAGCCACACTCGCATCAATCTGAGTCATTTAATCAGGATTTAAATTAGTTCAAATACATTCAAATAACTAGGAAATTAGTCTCTTAGGGACACCCCCTAATTTCATCATCAAATATTTATGACAATTATGAACTCTAGCCTGACGATAATGTACTCAATATCATTATGACCATAATAGAATTTCAACTCAATTTAAAAACATATTCAAAAATGAATGCCATATATTGTTAGTTGGTTTAAACCTGTGTTTCATCTTACTAAGAAAAACTGTAAACGGCTCATGTTGTCCACCTCCAGCTGTGTTCGGTCTATTATACATATTTAATGGCTCATTTAAGCCAAAATCCTCAGAAGCACAGACTAACAACAGCCAACATGTCTCTGCCCTTTATACTTTTCTAGCTCATTGAGCTCTGCGGGGCGCACTGTACACAAATACACACTCAAACGCACACACTCTCACAGAACACAAAAACACAAGATAACAAGCACCTCGGAGGGCCGTCTGCCTCTTAGATTAAAGGAGGGGCTGGATACTCTAAAAGAAAAGCTCTGTGACTGGACTACCAGATGAATTCCTGACACAGATGAAAGAACAGTTTCTCTCTGTAATTGAAGCTTTTCCAGCCAGTCTAATCCACAGCACTGTATAATACACGTGTCTCATGTTGCTGTGGCAACCATAAGAGTGTTTCTATAGTAAGCCTGGTTGTTATAAAAGCCAGGACAGGGAGATAATTGGTATGGAAATGACTCCTCGACATCTCCCCTTACACCCCGTGCTTTTACACTAACAGTCTTTAAACTACAAACATGGTATTACTCCATGTAAAAATGCAGTACTCTGTTTAAAATGCACATGAAGTACTTGTTTCTTTCCACCACTGATCTGTTGGAATATATTAATCAGTCAATGTGGGGAAATTTTCTGAATCTGTGAACCAAAAGGATGTATTTGTCTTGTGTGCAGTCAAAGGAGGGCTGAGCTCTAAATATCAGTAGTTCAGTGTGTAACATCCAGCCCATTTCATAGTCAATTGTGCTTTTGCTGTATCCAAGGCTGCCAGCTCTCAAAAAGAAGCTGGTGGGACAAAAATAGCATGTTAAAAAAAGAAACACTTACGGTCTTTCAGGATCTTTGCTGTTAGTCCAACGTGAAGTCAGGGAGGGACAGAGAGGACACAAAGAGGTGGTTATGGGATTGTTAATCATATTAGCAACATGTTATCTACAGTTCTATGTTATACTGGGGCACACACTGTTATGTTGTATTTTATTTCATGATTTAGTTTAATGCATCTTAGCTGCAGGGTTTCATAATGACATGGTTTTATTAGATGCTTCAGCTTTTCCCAAAATACACTCTTTTTAATGAAACACAGTGACCGCACTTTTATTTAGAAACACAGTTTCAATCTTCCTGGAGAGAAGCAGAATAACGTCACGCACCTTGGAGTTTAAGTAAACATCAGCTGGAGTTAAAGTCATGTTTAAAGGTGGCTTCTCCCCTCCCGATATGTGCAGCCTGTGGATGTAAACTAAACCTCTGCTGCTTTTATCTACACCAAACACTAAACTAAACCTGAATCAAGTCTCTTTGACGTACTCTCTTGCTGTAGAGCGTGCTATTTAATTCAGTTTTATCCCCAGTTACACTTAAATAATTTAGCTGCCATTATGAAGAAGCAGTACAATAAATATGTGTTTTCTCCTCACAGCAAGACTGAGTATAGATGTAAGCAAACAAGCTGGAGCTCCAACTGAGTTAAGCATTATAAGGTATATTTGACTCTAGATGGTGGGTTAGTTGAAAACCACTATAACAGCTTACAGCTGTGCTCTATATGTGATGAAACAAATGAAAACTAAACAGAGAAACAATAACTGAAGCCTTACCTGTAAGGATTTCCATTCCAGCAGAGGATGAGCACAAAGGAAGAGAAAAAAAAATACAAAAGTCAGACTTCAGGTTGAGCAATGACGGCTGTGACACTGAATACATCCCCCTGTTAATAACTGATATGTGACAAAATAATGGATAAATCGAGGAAAGTGTTCTTGGAAGATCATGGATTGTATGAAAACATGGAGTACAGTGACCTCATCCATTGTTTCCTGGAGATGCTGACTCAACATAACTTTGAAACAATCTTGATTAAACAGGCAAAGAAATCAGCTGAGGTAGGCCCTCGGTCTCCTGGCAAACAGCTACAATACCACACTCACCATGCCTTTAATTAATGGTGTTTATGCACAGCTCTTAGACTCAATATAAAAGATTGATAAAAGAATCCACCACCAATTCAGGTGTTAAAAAAAAGAACTATTGAGACGAAGACAGATTTACATACCAGGCTTTCTCTTGTAAAAAAAAAATGACGGTAACACTTTATTTGACGCCTATTTCTATAACACATTATAAATATAATTATAATCATGTTATCGCACTGTATAACTATAGTTATAAACACTTAGAAATGATCATAATGCTTTATAGCAATAATCATAACACATTATAAATCATTTTATCATGACTTACAAGGTCAGGTATTATAATGTGTTATAACTGTTAACAACTCACTGACAATGCCCATAAAGATAATGCAATGCAATTGTTGTTAACAGTTATAACACATTATAATACCTGACCTTGTAAGTCATAATAAAATGCTTTATAATGTGTTATAATTATTGCTATAAAGCATTATGATCATTTATGAGTGTTTAAAACAATAGTTATACAGAGCTATAACATGATTATAACACATTATAAATATATTTATAATGCGTTATAGAGATAGGTGTAACCAAAATGACATTTTTGATTTAGCTTTGATGAGTTTTCTTTGTTTGTGGACAGATCTTCAAGAGGACACTCAAAAATGAGAGATGTATTGCTCTTCATTTTCAAAATCATTTTGGATGACTACTAAACCAAAATAGGTCACATTATTATTATTATTCCAATGGACCAGTTGTTTAATGCAGCATATGTGACCTTTTTTATTCCCTCCTTCCAAATGCTGCACTGTAACTATATTAAATATGTGTATGTGCAGATATTCAGCAGGAATATGGATCATCTATGTTATCTAACCCCCTCTCCTCTCACACAAAGGGACACACACACACACACAATAATGAAACTACAGTGTGTCAGGAGGTTGACCTTGTGTTTGTGTGACAGTTACTGATGAGCCTTGACATGAGGTGCTCAGAGCTGCAGTGAACTGTTAAGGCTGTTTTATCTGCACATGTTTAAACCAGTTTATAGAGCTTCTTGGTTTCCAGCTACAACACAACCCCACAGATTTATCAGCTGAATTTAAACTGTTTTCGTCATCTGCTCTTTGGATGTTAACATGCAGAGATGGAGTGTGTGTTCGGTGAGATGTGCGGAAAGCCCTCATCAATAGAGGTCAGAAGGGCAGTTTGCTATGAAGCAGATAAAGAGACATAAGGAAGGAGAGCTGGGGGAGGGGGATTCTCATTAAACCTTAAACATACTGCGGTACCTCAGTTGGCTCTGATAAAACACTACAAAAGAAGAGTCATGAGGGATTTAACATGTCATGTAGCATCAGCTTTCAATAAGAAAATGTGATGAAGTGCCACGAGGAGCTGAAAATAGTTCACTATCGATTAGATCTGATTACTATGTCTGACAGAAGGACCCCAGAGACTTTTACGATACATCTCTAATGAACCTACTTCACTTAATTCTGATTATTCGGATAGGAAATATGGACCAGGAATCATGTTGATACAACAAAATCAAATGGAGCTAGAGACTAGTTGTTATCTTAGACCTACACATAAACTAATGCCATGTCAACTCTGCAAATCTGTTCAATACTCGCCTTATTTTTAAGCCATAACTGTTCATGGACATATTTGATTACAGTTGTTGATCTTGTCTTTTGAAGTCTTTTGTTCAGCTTTGAGAATAAAGACATCTCAACTACATAACAACAGGTGACTTTTGTCGGAAATTTAATATGTTTATTATCAAATGAACTGAGCTTTAGTGAAACAACAAAAATCTGAGATTTCATGGCCACAGCCCTTTCTCATCATTTTGGGCTTCATACAACCAATTAATCTGCTAAACCTCAGAAAATAAGCAAAACTCTTGCAAAGATGAAAATCCAGGCAGCTCTGTTACCTGCTGACACCAAACTTGGAGAGAAAACCAACTTCTGTTTACCTGATCGCTGTGTGACACTTGACCTTCATCATAAATGGCTTATTTATTGCTGTATTCATGTAGTGTCAAACACATCAGAAAAAGAGTTGGAAAATGTAAATGGAAAGTTTGAATGATATTCTAAACTCAGCAGAGAAGCTGCCAACAGTTTTGTTATCAACATGAGGGGCGAAACCTTTTCTCATGTTCTGTGTAGGGCTGTGCGATAAATCAATTTAATCAATCAGTCTGCATTCGTGGTTATCTAAGATTTATGGATTTTCTCTCTGACTTTCTCCATTGCCTGGGCTCTTATCTTTCGAGACCCTTAACCCTCCGCCCTCGGTCGCTTCCTGCAGAGACAAACACACAATAAAAACATGGCTGCTAGTATGAGTGAACAGTTTATTGCCAAAAAAAGCTCACTTCTGTCAGTCGTTTAGACTTGGTTCGGTTATGCGGTGTCAGACCTCGAACAAACGAGTGTTAAAAGCCATGTTTTTCTCATTTGTAGTTTTATTTGAAGAGAAAAAGTAAAATCGATAAAAATCGCAAATATTTGTAAAACAAAATCACAGGTTTCACTCCAGAAAGGATCTTGTTTGCTGATGTTGTTGACTTTTCCAAATTAAAAGCATGTGAACACACCAAAGCCAGATCAGCTACCCAACTTGAGAAGCATGTCAATGCAGCGTCTGCTCTAAATTCCTGAAATGGACAAGGGAGTAGACCAGGTTTTGATCTATGTTGTCAGTCACAAATGACTCTGTTTCACTTTATTTCATTGGTTGAATATGTAATCAAGGAACTTCAATTAAGTGCACAATAACAGTTTTAACTGTACAGCACAAACAGACTCTGGTGATAGGGCTGAAACTGGTACACCACCCCCCCTAAAGACACCCCAACAAACACAACACTGGGCCATTTTCTTTTTTGTGTTTGTCCCCATTTCCCTCAACCAACAAATAATAATCTGGGAGTGATTTTGGGGGGTTTCTGCATGGAAGTAATTCCTCTGATTTTTAAACGTATGTCTGATAAAAATGTTTTGATATAAGGATATCTAACATGAAATATAAAATTAAGATGTATTCACTAATATTTGAAAGAATCTTTTTTTTTTTTTAAATAGATGTTACCAGAAGCTTTATTTATAACCTTGTTCTTCTCGCTCCAGCCCTCCAGAATCTAAAATTTGATCTAAATGTTAATAAGGATATTCTATGTCTTTTTTTCTGCTTCATGTTTTAATTTGACAAATTCTCTAATTTCCATAAGAAAACCAAATAATAATATACTAAGTAAGTGAGCTGAATTTATCTAAAAGTGACAAGCTGATTATATCTGTCAGAAATAAATCAAACCTCGCCTGTCACTTTATCACAGAGTGCTGAATTTATTAAAAAGAAAAGGTCAGTGTGTTATAAGGGATGTTATACAATTAGTCTGTGTTGGCATAGTGTGTATGTGTGTGCGCGTGTGCGTGTTTGTGTGTGTGTGTATCAGATCAATAGGGCATCATAAGTCCAGGGGTGAAAGGTCAGGCTTATAAAAAAAACAGAAGAGGGAGAGAGATGGCACCATAGGAGGGCTGAGGAATAAAAAACAGAGCAGATGACAGCTGTGTGTGTTTGTGTGTGTGTGTGTGTGCGTGTGTGTGTGCATGTGTGTGTGTATGTGTGTGTGTGTGTGTGTGTGTGTGTGTGTGCGTGTGTGTGTGTGCGCACGTACGTGTGTGCGTGTGTGATCCAGGTGTCCTTGGGCCTTTCTCAGTATGGAATCATTTTTCATTATATGAATGTGAAACATTCATTTTAGCTCTAAGAAAGGAGTCTGTGTGCGGTTGTGCTTGAATAACGTATGAATAACGTATGTTTTTGTGTGTGTGTGTGTGTGTGTGTGTGTGTGTGTGTGTGTGTGTGTGTGTGTGTGTGTGTGTGTGTCATATGGATGGTGGAGAAATAAAATAAGGACGACTTCTCCTTTTCTCCTCGGTGCTTTTGTTCACCGTTCCCTCAGGAGCCTTTTTAACAGCTGAATCCAGACTCCTCTCTTTATAGACAGGTATAAGAATAAGACTGCGATGTTGTGTGTGTGTGTTTTGTGTGTACATGTGTGTGTTCAGAGTGTAGTAAGATTATGTATTAGTGTGTGCATGCTGGAATCAATGAACCCCCTATCATCTTTGAATTTGCAGGGGCTTAGCCACCCAAAGTGACACCTTATCACCTCAGGATATGAGTCTGTCTATTCTCATGATAATCAAATGTTAATGGGATCGCTGCCTCGACTCCAGCAGACACACGTGGTTTATATTTTTAAAAATTAATGCACAAATGATCTGAAGCCTGAGAATGAACTTAAACCTTATAGTTGAAGGGAGAGTAAAAAACAAGCATTTACTCTTTTCCTTTTTGAATCACTGCATCAGGACTTTTAAAAAGGTGATAATCTGGTTTTAAGAAGAAGATTTTTCTCAACGTAGAATTTCATGTTGATCCATTGTTTTGAGTAAATGGTTTATGTTACCATGCCAGCTTTGCTGTAGATCAGTAATAATGAGACTACTGTCTAAAGGCTGAAAATATACATCTACACACATTTGCGTTTAAACCATTGACAGTTTAAAAACTGACAGAAAGTAATATTGTCAAATTTTACTGTTGTCCTTTTTGTTTATTTAAGCAAACAATATAACCATATTTAGACGACAGAAGGGATACAATTGCGGCACCGTCTCCTTGGTGGAGAAAGAGTTGTGTTAGCATCTTATCCATCTTTAAGCTCCTGTGAGAGACTCTTAGTTTGCGCCCATTTTAACGTCCTCTGTGGACGAAGCCTTCTTGTCCTCCACGAGCTTCAACAGCATAGTCTGACTTTTGGCAATCACATTTATCTTCTCATGAATATCATATATTGAAATTGTAAAAACAGGGCCTTTTCTGCAGCTGCTCAGCTATCACCTACCCCCTCTCCCTGAAAGATAATGATACAAAACTCATCAGTCATGTTGTTGATGGTCTTGTTTACTTTTAAATATCACAGAGTCAAAAATTAAAGTTTGTCAGTCTCTGACTCCTGCCATCATCCATACTACGCAATGCCAATAACATGGCACTATCTGAGCAGAGACTCTGTTTGCAATTATTCCATATGAAAAAATTACCAGGCAACAGCATGGCGTGTCTGAATCCAGCTTAGGACCTCTGTTGTTTATTGTGCATTTCTTTTGATACTATGTCTCCTGTCTGAATCTTTACAGTCACTTCAAAATGCTAGATAAAAATTGTCTAATGGACCGAAAAAGGGTAGATTTGCTTCAAAATGATCTGCCCTTTACTAAAACGGTTCATGCAACAATCAAACTGATGAAGCCAACTGGAGACGGGTCTCTACTTTTGAGTCAGAAATATCTGTTGAAGGAATGTGTCTGAGAGACGAGCAAGAGATAGTTGGAAGAATCAGAGCATTACTTCAATACTCTAGCACTGCTGTCCTTCTCTGTCTAAAGAGCTATTTTCATAACACTCAGTCGTGCTTTGCATCACCTTGATTTGCAAACATATGTGCACCATCGCAAAGCCAACCTCCCTTTAATCAAATTTGAGTCTTGCACTTTTTTCTGTGGAATTCAAATCACTTTTTATTTTTTATTTTTTTGCGTCATGCAGAGTTAAAGTGAATCTGATCATTTCCGAGTGACTTACGATCTTGTGGGACTTCGATTGGAGCTGCTTCACGCCACAGTAGCAGCAGTAATGACACGAGAGCCAGGGCTGTATGCCCGCCCTGCCCCAACATTTCTCCCCCTCCGATTGGCCGGTCTTGACCCGCACCTCTCCTGATTGGCTAGATGTTTCTTTGACAGCCGCGTCGGAGACCTGTGAGCGCAGACCCAGAGACACAGACAGATGGTTAGGGTGAGGACAGCGTGGCAGACCTTACAGTACATTGAAAGAAAAACTGTTTGTGTGCATGGGTGAGTGTGTAGCTGTGTATGTTTCCTGGCACGAGAAAGTGTGTGTCGACTCTGGCCTACATTCACAGCTGAGTCCCTGTGTGGCTCCCCAGAGAGAGCAGCTGAGAAACAAAGCCGAGGAGAAGCTCTGTGGCACCGAGTCTTAAAGTGGGATCAAGCTGCAATCAAAAGCTGCTTCACAGAAAAATAAAAAAGGCTTTCAATCGTCTGCCAAGTAAAGATGATGGAGAATTGTGTTCACTTTATCAAGCAGATGTCTTTGAAACATTTCAGTCATATTCTGACTGGGAGTTCAAGGCTCTAAAGAAGTGGACAGATTTTGGCTCACAGCTCTCATTACTACAAAATCAAAAACTAGATTAGCTCGTGTCTTACGTGTGTCCAATTAATTGCCAAAGCGAATAGCACTTTATAAAAGCTAATCAAAGTATAGGCAATCTTTAACACATTCTTATGCATCCAAAACACACTATCGACATACAGAGGTGAAACACGGGGATGCAACTTCAAAACCCAAGGTTAGTCCTGACAGCGCGTTGTGTAAAGTGTTCACCTCCTTTTCTGTGCTGAGACTCAAAGGATCTGACATGAAGGGCTTTCACATCTGATGCTTACACTGTAGAAACACTGTATGGCTCTGTTGTACTATTCTGTCACACAGCAGAGCCACCAGTTAACAACACAGAGCAAGTATCATTGTTATTTTACACTTGACACCACCAGGTTTGCCCCTGCAGATGTGTATGATATGAGGTGTACCTTGCAATCTGTATCTGTACCTCAGACCATCAAAGACCTGGCTTACAGTCTTAAGTCAGTGGTACAGTCAAGTCAGAGATACCGTTGTTGTCTGTTTGGAGCTCAAGACAAGGACGCCATCGTCGCTAGACCTCCATAAAGCTGGCCCAGCGGGGTCCAAATTTCACCAAGCTTCTTCACAGTCAGGTTGGTCTGATTCTCTCTGCCTTGTGCAGTTCACAGGTTTTAAATAGTGCCTTTAGTGACCATAGGGATACTGTGATGCTGTAACTTTTGTACCAGTAAATGGTGACAAACAATAAAAATGTATAAAACTGACCTAAAGGAGCGGACTTGGCACTCAAACAACTCCTATAGAACTGCCTGTAATGGGACCATCAAATAAAGACACTCATTGTTCAACAAGTAACAAGTCTGGTTTTGGGTACAAAGCTTTGGATGAAGTCACAGATTCAGATTTAGATTTTTGACTGATCTCATCTTGCTCCCGCAGTAGAAAGACGAGCTCAACAAGCCATGGACAGTGTCAAAAACAAAGAGGAATCTGCAGAAAGAAAGGCAGCTTAAAGTTGGCACTGTCTTACCTACAGCTATCTTAAACTTTCTTTTTTTTTTACCGATTGACACTTTTGGCTTCAGTGAACGAAGACAGAATTCGGTATAAACCTCTATCAAAACTTGAGGTTGACTCATGGACATGGCTTCTACCTTATTCTCCACATTTCCCCATTTTCCTGGCACTTCATTCAACAGCCACCCAGCAAGCTAATAATTTCTAATTAACTTCCCAACACCTCCACATGACAGCTCGTCCTGTGTACTGGCAACCACACCAAGACCACCTGCCCACTCTTAATCCCCGTCCCCTCCGTGCTGTGCTTTGCTGCCATCCCCCACCAGGATCAATCGTCCACTCTGCTTCGAATCACAGCACAGCTCAGAGCAGTGACAACAGGGTACAGGAGAAATCAGGTGTGTGGGGGAAATGTCAACCATAAGGTTACTATTTCAAATCTTATGGAGAACATGGAGTGTTGAGGGTGACATAACACCAACAAGAAGCTGAGGAGGACACTATGGCAATATATTATAGCATAGTAATTGTACTGTATGTTATAGCACCATTTTGTTATAGTAATGTTCTTTGAGTTTGGGATAGTTGACTATCACTTCAAGACTGTTACAATAGTTTTTCAGGACACCTCTGGAACAGTATTGGGGGAAAAAAATAGTATGAAACCAGCCTGGCACAATGAAAACAAAATTTGTCAATTCATATACATACAAATGGCTCTATCTTATCCATGATGCATCATGATGTGTGTGCATGGATCTACATGGCTACTTTACTAGACTGGTGGGTGTGTGAGTGCTGTTTGGTAGCCAATAGTCCATCTCAGCTCCACCTCTTTGACTGTGATAAGGTTTATCAAAAGTTAAGTTGAGTAAGTGTTTCTTAAATGGTGCCCACCATTGTTTGACTTCAACATACCAATCCAGACACCAAAGAGCGCCATCTCTTCAATTGCCATGTTTTATTACAATCTTAATGGAGCCAGATGTGGCGATCAGGACAATTAGGTAATTTTCAGCATTCAAAATATAATTATTTCTGTTTTTGCTGAAGTGGAACAATAGTAATAAAATAGAAAAATGGACAACATCTGAAACACTTCCACTTACATTATTATTAAATCAGCATTATTAAACCAGCAGTCTGTGATATTATAACATTGACTCAATTCACAACAGCCAGTGCACTTTCTCGCACTACTTCAGAGTGTGTAATGATGTTTTTCAAAGTGATGTCTCCATATGTCTGAGGCTTACTCATTAGGGACTGTGCCATAGTGTTGTCTCAATACTAGAACAGTTTGCTACTTTTGATTTCCAACCTGCACACAGTGATGGGACAGAAGACGTCCCTGAACACAGTAAAAAAAGATGATTGATCAAGAAACAGTCATTAATTAAAACGACAACTTCTTTTTCCTTGAACTGCTAAAGAATTAATCTGATGTGCAATTTTCAGCATGACTCAACTCAGCAATTTCAATAGCACTGTTTTAGCTGCTCTGATCATGATGATCATGCCAGTACTTTTTTTTTTCACATAAAATTTAAACCGTCCAGAAACACTCGTCTTTGTTTCAGTCTTTGTCTTCTCTTCACACTGCATGATGTAGGAACAGACAGATTTCACAACAGAGGGGACACAACAGCTTTGTGGCCTCAGGGCAGTCATCAGATTTCACCCAAAACCTGCAAACACCTACCCCAAAACACACACACACACACACACACACACACACACACACACACACACACACACTAGCACACACACACACTACACATAAACCATCTGGTGGTATGTCAATCCAACACTATTCAACAACGTGGCTAATCTGCCCCTAGGGAGCTAATACCCCAGTATTGGCTGGCATGAGGTGTCATTCATACACGCACACGCACACACACACTCACACACACACAATATGCATGAATGCACTGGGAGGTACACTACATGGTTGCACATGAATAAAGACACACCCTTACACACCCTTTTTCCTCAGCAAACACATACATAGAGAAAACCAGGCATATCTCTGCAGCCTAGCTGTCATGTCTCCTGACAGGTATCATCCCATCTCTTTTTATTAATGAAACTCAGCTCACACACACAGTGAGGAACCAGGTAGGAGAGTGAAACCTGTGTGGTATTGCAGAATCATTTTCAGGACAGTCTCAGAAAGAGGGAAATCAAGATGTAGAGAAGAGACCAGACTGGAGGATGGAAGTGAAAGCACTGAAATAGGTCAACATTTCACTCCACGTGTGGAACTCTCTTTACACACTGCTGTGCATTATGAATGATAGCACACAGTGATACACTGAGGCGGAGTACACATGCAGGCAGTAAAAAGGGTCAGTGAGCGTCACATAGGACATAATATGACATTACCTGACATGGCAGAGGAAAAGAGCAGCTGCTATGCAGGTTTCAAAAACCTGTGACCCATTTCACAAAACTGTGTGCACCAACGCTGACAAAAAAACATGTTAGCACATGAAGATGGCAAATGCTTACTGAGCTGTTTTAAACAAACTGAGTTACTATTTAATGTGGCGGTGAGGATGATGGTTACTTTGGCGAGAACAGTTTGAGACAGCTGGGAAAGACTATCCAGACATTTTGGTTTTTGCGGCTACTATAACTAAATCTGACCTTTGACATTAAGACTCTGCACTACTGGAACAAAACAGTCATGTCGTGATGGAACCCACTCAGGAGAGGTTTTGCAAATGCCATTGCAAATCTCTCCCATCGTTACATCATCACAGGAGCCCTTTTAAATCGTCTTGTGGATGACATGCTCTCCCAGGAGACAGGCTACAAAAGAATGGAGAAACATTTTCCACTCCGTGTTTTTATGTTTGTATGATGACTTACATCTTTACAGTATGTACACATCAGGAAATGTGTTTTTTCTTCTTATGTGGCCCTTATTGCATACTAAACTATAGGATAGGGCTGCTCAAACAAAGCAAAAGTCATTATCACAATTATTTTGACATTTACAGTACACAACAATTATAGCAAACGGACATCTGGGTCATATACTCTAATGCAATTTAAGCCTCTTTAGAACTAAAAAGTCTTCAAAATTTGGAATACAATGGCAAACAACAGTTTGGCTCACTCTTTTTGTTTACCAAAGCATGTCCGTCTGTCAAAAGTGGATGATAATATTTTTAAAAGTCCCATCTACTACTACTAGAATTTCCCATCAGGGATCAATAATTTCTTCTTCTTACTCTTCTTTTCCTACTGGATGCCACCTATAGTGGAGTATTTTTACACTAATCAAAAATAAAACTGAATTGCCCAGCTCTACTGTGGGCTAACCATAAAACAATCAACCAACATCAAACTGCATAGCACTACTTGTTGCAACAAATCAATCTGAGGCAACCTGAAATGTCTACATCAAAAGATTGTATGTTCTGCCTTTTGCTGGAAAACGTCAAATTAAAAGAATTAATACACAATTACAAAACATACAATTGCAGGATTTCAGCATTCTCATATACCACTCTTTTAAGTAATGTCAAATAAAAATAGTTTTTTGCTCAGAAATGTGGTACAGCAAATTTCCTCTGGATAAACTGGGGGCTAAGACATACTGGCCATCAACACTAAAGTCTTAGTCATCATCAGACAAAGCTGAATGGCTCTAACAGCTGCCCCATCTTTGACAGAGTCATTATTGGGCCTCTATCATCCAGCTGTTAGACCTGCCTGCAGGAGGATGTCAGGACTAGTTAAAATCCTCAAGCAAAGGGGCCAGCACCAGAACACCAAAACAATGTCAACTTGTCAACTTGTCACAGATTAAAAACAGGAGTGTGGCACTGGCTGACATTGTTTCAGGGGTGCGGTCACAGGGCAGACAGCAGAGCAGTGTTTTGCCGTCTCTGTGTCCTGGTCAGAAGGCTCTGGTGCTGTTCTGGTAATGGTGGTGGCCCAAAAAAATAATGGGTCAGTGTGCAGGTTAACAGTTTTCCAGGGTAGTCTGGGGGGAAACAAACATTCATGCACAACTCCTGCATCAAACTGGCAGCTTCGGTTTGGTTGGCTTATTTCACAGCATGGTGGAGGAACTTGTCTGTAGGATGTTCACATTTCTGGTTGACCTATCTAAAAATAAACTGGTTCATACACGCATACAGACACAGAATGACCTCATAGACAAACCAAAACAAAACCAGGTCAATACTACCTTGGTTTAGCTTAAGGGCAACAACCAGAGGCAAACATTAGCATCACACTGAGCACTTCACGCTGAAGTTACATTCATGTGTGCATCACAGAACCATTAGAGGGTTGGATGAATGTTTGCCCAGCCTCTCCCTGCTGCCTCTCATGCTACAGGCCCTAACAGAAACAGACCGGCCTGTTGCGGGCTGTTTCTAAAATTAACATTTAGTTTGAATTATGTGTATACAGTGTGTTGTGCATCAGTGAGCATTGCTCAGTGACCTTCTGAGAGTGTTGGCAAAAGCGTGCTCATAGTTAAAATCATGACACACATGACACATGTTAACCTACTTCTGGAATCTGCAGGGAATTAACATAAATCTGCTAAATGGGGCTTTAAAGAAAACTGTTCTTTGAAAACTATGTAAGTGTATGTGTGTCTCTGTGTGTGTCTCTGTGTGTCACTGCCAGAGCCATGAAAATTCATTCTTTTATATACATCAGAAATCCAGACCCAGTTGTGATTGGGTAAATATCATCTGTATCATCTCCTGGCTGGCTCGCCAAATATGTTGCTTGGTTAATTCAACACTCTCCTACGAGGTCTTTACGTGAATTAACTTATCTGCCTTCAGCCTCCTTAAACTTCCTGAGGTTTCCTAGTCTGATCATTTCTCTGTAGACTGAAAGTTTAACCAAATCTTGCTGGTCAGACATCAACATAAGCAAAAATCTTTTGGATACTTTAATTCTAAGAGAAATAACAGACTATTTCTGATGCAACATCAGGAGAATCTCAGTGCTAACCAGCTTTTGCAACACAGTGTCACAGTGCCAGACTTGTAACAGTTCAAGTCCTGCTGCATAAACCCCAGTGATGCAAATCGGAGTAAATGTGTAGCTTTCTGTATGTTTGTATCTTGTGAGTTTTCATTGGAGTAACTACACATCATCTGCATAAAGACTGACTAATGATATCTGTGAGGTCATTTAACAATTTTTAGTGTTATATATATTAATCTACCACAAGAAAACTGTCATCTAAAAGTCTTCTAAGGTGAATTATTCTCAGGGAAAATGTGAAAGAAAGCAGTAAATCAGTAGACTCTTCTTCATCTAACAACTCTCACTAGCTTTACTATTTATAATAAATGTGAAGCAGGAAGAATGGCCACTTAAAATGCACGAGTTAAATTTGCCTCACTTTCAAATGAACTGTGAAGTCATGCATAATTTGCGTCATTACGGTTTGATAATTAAAGCTACACACAAAAGGCCCAATCAGCCGCAGAAGGTTTTCCTTTTTTTCAAGGATTTCCTCTTTGTCTCAGAGAATTACAAAGAACAAACCTCAATCAGAAAGTGCACGTTGATGGAGTCCTTTACGGTAGATAAGATATTGTAAAAAAAAACGCAGACTATAAAATGTGGAATGCCTCCAAACATGACTGCACAGACGGGTCTTTATGGTCCTATTTTTGACTGTTATCATCAACCCTTCATTCCATCATGGCAATTACACATGCAGCTCATTGTTGTGTTTCCTCTTTGTCCATGAAGGGAGAGCATTCATATTCATCAAGCCCATCCCCGGCCCAGTACACACAAACACTTGTACTGTCTCTGTGCCTTTGTTTCCAGCACTGGGGGATTCCATTAGAGTCATTTTGGATGCTGCTGAGTGCTAATGGAGCTCTTCTGGGACAAACACAGAGGAACAGGGCCGAGGAGGTGAAAAATGACCATTTGTTGTGCAGATTTGGAGTGTGCATTTTAGTTGGTGTTTGTGCCGCTAAGTATACTTAAACTGAAAAAAAAAAGAAACCTCCAAATCAACAGATGAACCTTGACTGATTTAATGTGCAATCTCTCATTGTGTACATATTAATTCTAATGGCCATGCCAGCAGAGACAGCTACATTTCTGTGACTGTTGAGACCTGGACTTTCTATTTTTATCCTCTTAATGGATATTTTGGTCTTAAAATCAGCTCTAGCCCATCACCCGATGCCAAAATATTCAACAAAATAAATCACACATGCTTTTTTTGTCATTTTAAGAACAAAAGCATGAGTATTAGAAAGGGCTACTCTTAGGATAGTTGCCCACAAAACTTTGATCACATATTAATAAGGCTGATAAGGCTGTCAGCCTAAATGCAATATGGTTCAGGCATGAAATTAACAGAGTACTTTCTTGTTTCTTTAGGCACACCATAGTCAAGCCAGCACTCATGCTGCCCCTGTGATAGAAAACAACACCACCACTGCACTTTTGAATGACACATTTCACAGTACAGAGTCCAAGACTGCTCAGCTGAGAAGTCAAAAGAAGTAAGCACTTCTTTTGAAAAGAATTGAAATATTAACAAAGTACCTTGAGTTTGAGCCACAGCCTACAGGACAAACACACAGATGCAGCTAATCAGACTGATGTCAGAAAACCACAACACTAAAGCTGGGAGAGGACCAGTGATGGTCATATTTTCAGTCCAGCTGGTATAGCAGAGCAGCATTGATTTATCAGTTATTAACATTAAAACTAAATGTTGTGATTATGAAGCACATTACATTGTATTTATTTGATTCACAAATCAAAACACTTTTTAGATCACTAATGTCAACAAAAAAATGTTTAGAAATCATTAATATCATTAATCATGATAGGGGCCCTGATAAGAACATTTTCTCTTTTGAATTCAATTCTTTAGATATTTAATGTTTATCTGTAAAAGAACAAGTTGGTAACAAGAAACCTGGTGCCATGCAGCATTTATGACTAAAGTACATTGACAACAATTTTCCCTAGATGAATATTTAAAACATAAAAATAACAGCAACAAATAAGTGACAGAAAAAGCATCAACAATAAAATGGATAAAACAATACAAGACTGAAACTATCCTTCAGTAAAACCCTGTTTAACAGACAGATCAGTCATTACTACATGATGATCGGTCATTGAGCAGCTGAACTCCAAAACTTGCAACCACTGAGGGTGCACACAGACAGTCTTTAGATTAGAGATATTTGATATTTCTTTCAAAGGACATGTGCGTGACTGTCTTGGGTACATGCTGAACTCCTGTGAAACACTTTTGTATTGAGGCAAAATTCATCACACAATCAGTTGTTCATTTTTGGTACTGATCTAGCCTGAAATATCTATAATTAGTACTGAGTTTTTGCTTCTCTTTTATTTAGCTTCTATGAATTATTCATGTGCTGGTGGGAACTGTCAATATATTGAGGTTGAGAATGTGTATTATCAGGAAATCATTACAGTGATACGAGCTAAAAAACACACTGACATGTCGATGTTTGAGCCTTGGATCATTTTTGGGTAACAGCCTCATAATTGGGGAGAATCTTGCTTCCCTTCCTTTTTCTACATCTTCTACTATGACTCATATCACATCTAATCCTGCTTCTTATACATTATATATTCAGCGCATATATTTTATTAAGTGGATGTGGGTCATACAGATATCTGCTATTCTAAGTTAGCCTGATAAAGAGCGAGGGGGATGGATGTGAAGCAGGATTTTTTTTTAAAACCCTCATTATTTGGATACATTTCAAAATAAGATATTTCTCTTGTGGGAAATGGATTTTTCCTTCTAGGTTTCTTTTCAGTTCCATGTCATTTTCCTCTGAAAAATCTCATTTTTATTTCTCGGAGTAACAAAGCTTGAAGGCAATAATACATTAATTCCCCCCGCAGCTATTTTCTCTGACCTCTATATAAACCACAGCACCATTTCTGTTCTAAACACCCCCAAAAAAGCCCTTCACCCATCACACACAGCTACTCTCAGCATGGCTACAGGGAGCAAAGCCTAAACTGTAAATAAAATCATAAATAAAAGCAAGCCAGCAGTTAAGGGGGGGTCATAAAATTGTTAAAAAGCAACAGAAAGTCAGGGTTGCACCAACATACTGGCTGAGTGTCAGTATCAGCTTATACTTGCTCTTTTGACAGATGTCGGCCTATCAGCGAATAGTCCTACATTCACTGATTTTGTAGCTGAAACATATCTGTTGCAGAACTTTAAATAATCGTGATCTAGTCAGCTTGATGTTTGAGCCCCTGACTGGTAAAGGTGGGACAAAAAATCGTTACAGCACAGTATCGCGATATTTTGTCTGCTGATATATCGTATCGTCTCATTTACCAAGTATTGATTTTTCACATTAGTTGCTAACATGAAGTCAAATCTATGATAATGGAAAAATAAAATCAACTGTTTGTCCAGTGAGGTTGGCAGAGGTGACATCACAGAGCAGGAGAAAGTCAGTACAACAAATATATACAGTACAGGCCAAAAGTTTGGACACACCTTCTCATTCACTGTCTTTTCTTTATTTTTTTATATGACTATTTACATTGTAGATTATTACTGAAGGCATTAAAACTATGAATGAACACATGTAGAATTTTGTACTTATAAAAAAAGTGTGAAATAACCGAAAACAAGTTTTATATTCTAGTTTCTTTAAAATAGCCACCCTTTGCTCTTGATGACAGAAGTACCTTGTCAGGGTTACTTCAGGCACTCCTGTGAAGTAAAAACCATTTCAGGTGACTACCTCATGAAGCTCATTGAGAGGACAGCTAAAGTTTGCAGCGCTTTCAAAAAAGCAAAGGGTGGCTACTTTGAGAAATCTAAAATATAAAACATGTTTTCAGTTATTTCACACTTTTTTCTTAAGCACATGATTCCACATATGTTCATTCATAGTTTTGAGAATTTACAATTTAAATAGTAATGAAAACAAAGAAAATGCATTGAATGAGAAGGTGTGTCCAAACTTTTGGCCTGTACTGTATAAGGTTTGCAAGATGTGCAACATGAAAATAAAATACAGTGTAAATAAGACAAACATAAAGGAAAGATAAATGCTAAATGAGCTAAACAGCTGAAAAAATTATATAAATCGCAATATATTATTGCAACACTTACTGTATTGCCAATTGTTAAAATCGCAACTATATCGTATTGTGGCCCAAGTATCGTGATAATATCATATCATGGGGGCACTAGTGATTCCTACCCCTACAGACCACTCTGATTTTAGTCTCTTAAATCAGGCGAAGATGAGGACTATTATTCATATTATATATATTCAACATATTTCTCCACATACTTGATGCATATTTGTGAGAGTTTAAAAGTCCTAATGAGACAACTGTCACATATCATGAGCTGGGGTAGAATATGTAAAATATCTGAGTGGTGGTGGGGGTTGCTGTGAGTCAATATTACTGATACAGGAGACTATTGGTACAGTCCGTCCTTGTGAATGTATATGTGCGACATGCAGAAACAATTTGACAGAGCACTGACTTACGTTCACTGATGTGGACACGTCTCTTGTGTCTGTCCACCCACTGTGTCGTCTCCGCTCAGCAGACCTGATGAGACAGACGGACGGAAAATAATTACAACCATGTATTTAATATGTTCACAGCTGAACAAGCTGAAGTTAGTTTGTGCAAGGAGACGGACTGAGGATAAAATCCGAGTAGACGACCCCTGTCAAATGTGCTCATTAGTCTTTGTTAGTCTGAAGGCAGGAAAGAAGAGGAAGATGTAATAGTCGCACACACATACACAAACATGCCTTAGGACCGTCTGCAGCACTGCTGTTTCTCCCACTGAGTGTTTGCACTTTCAAAGAGCACAGTTGTACGCCAGCCACTGCCCTTAGGATCAAACGATGCTCATTCTCTCTCTTTCTTTTTGTCCGTCTCGACTGTGCTGCTGCTGCTGCACAAAAACACGGAAACACACACTGTCTGCCTACAGCTCAGTGAAAAAGCCTCCATGGAAAAATAAAACACACACTTCATCTCCAATAAAGTCTGAGCTACAGGAACAAAAATGTCTCAGTCGATACAAAAACATCCGTTACTGTGAAAAACTACACACAAGAGTCTCTTAACCCAGTTACATGCTATTATGGACTCACTGTTTAAGATTTGACCAAGAAATAAAACGACATTTCTCCCAGCTGGGATGACAGAAGCTAATGCTCAAACCTACTACAAGAGGTGCTCTTTGTTGGGCTGAAATCTGAGCAGTATTGACAAATCAGGTTTGAGCAGGATTTGCAGTATGCAGGACAAAAATGCCTGAAGAACAACAAAAACAGAGCACACCTCCCCAGACATTTATAATGTGTTAGCTTTTCATTTATCAATAACAACAGAAATATGTGAGTGCATGACAAAATTGTAGACATGTATTTCTCATGCCACATTGCTATTGAGGCTTGGATTTCAGGTATCTGGATATAACTGCTAGATGTACCAGATGCCTTGAAATTATGATTCTTGGTCCCCAGAGGCTACACCAATAGCTCCCAAAATAAGTTTCCAAAGAATTACAACGATTTAAATCCAAGCAGCAGCCCTAGAGGTAAATGCTGATGTGTAGCGTAAAAGAACGGCTATCCACAAGTGTCCACTCTGGGCTGCCTACAAAAGCCAAAGAAAACCATCAGAGCCCACATCCAAATGCCCATTTTTACTGAAGAGTTATATATATACAGTCTGCAACAATAAATATTTTTGTTGATTTTTTCTTTGTCCGTATTTTGTTTCTTTCATTACAAAGTGCGAACGTCCCAGTCAATTAACTGAAATTTAAGGTAAATCCAACTCCCAACTAAACTGACCAGTCTAAAGGTAAGGAAACACTCAAGCACAGTACATTACACAGGGCTAAACTATGCTAGATTGATTTGTCGAATGTCGATAACATTAGCAGAGCTAGCACCACCAGCATTCAGTCCTCCTTGAAGTTTATTCCAACACAGTATCTTCTGTGCGTTCACTCTCTTACAGTGACCACAGTTGTTTACATGCAGAAAGTAGTCCTGCTGAGCTTCTACTGGTTATCTTTCAAACCTTCACAAACACACTCTGACTATGACAAGATGTTTTAGATGTTGCATGTAGCCACAGAGGGCTGTAGTGTTTATCTCAGTGTGATGCAGAATATAGCACAGCTTAGATGTAAATATGGTTGAAAGTCAGATAAATGTTGTATAGCCACACAGCGCATGAATATTTCAGAGAGCACCGCTTCTTTTATTATGTAATTCTGGATGATGTATGATTTTAAATGCATCTATAGGGGTATCAAACTGTGTAATTAAAAACTACCTCCGCATATTAAGACTAACACTATTATTACATTATAGTAATGTAATTGCTTTTACATCTTCTATGCCCCAATCTGATACTGAAACAGTTCCTCCAATATGTGTTTCGGAAATACATCCCCCTCAGACTACGGTATGGCACATATTGAACATCTGCAGGAGAAATGTTTAACTGGGTTAAGTGCATTGCCCAAGGGCACAGTAGTAGTATGCCCTACTTGAGGAGACTGTTCGTGAATCAGAATGCAGCTATATGTACTACTACCAACATACACAAACATGCAGAGTTCAGCAGTTACACTTATAGATGTATGATCTGATATTTCTGTGGTAAGAGATGTAGCTGTCCAATTATTAAGATTTATCAGATATGATGCATATTGTGGCAGGAAGCACAGGAGACATGAACAAGGCCTGGAGATGTAAAGATTGTCTGGTCTACTGTGCAGTTCTTTGTGCCATTTATACTATGAGACCCCCAAAATGTCCTGTTAAGTCTTAAAAAATAGGGCTGAGTACCATACATTAATAGATATGTGAAAACATTTCTGAGAATGATTTGATATTTATCGACAAATTAAGAAAAAGAAGTGTACTCAGAACTGAGCCTTGTGGAGCACCATGAGAAAATGAGCGCTGTGACTGATATGCTGACTCATCATACAGCTTCTTGACCAGGAAATCAGGGTTTGATTTGTTAAAAAAGGACTTTATAAGTTTTGCATGCACAAAAGACACGATAGGCATGATAAAAATATACTGACACAACACTAGTATGAAGGCAGAAACTCTGAATGAGGCGTGTATAAAATATTTTGTTCACAAGAGTAAATAATAAGCCTAAACTTTCCGTATTTGCCTCTATGTGGGTCATTGTGATTGACCAGTGGCTAAACAAATCTTTCCAAATGGACCGTTTTGCACCTGAGATACAGTGTAAATTCAACGCGACAAACATGCAACCCCTGCTTTCATAAAGCACAGTGCATGTCCAAATATGAGCAGGGGATCATCCAACAATGACTGTGTAATTAAATGTAATTAGTTGGGAAAATGTGCTCACTTTAGCAGTTTGAGCTTATTACATTCACTTTATTTGATCTAAACCCATTATCATTTATTTAAGATCAAGTAATTAAGTCTTAATTGAAAACAAACACGGGGGAGTGCTTTGATTGTAAAATAATGACTCAATAAGCTTGCTGGATCTGGTCTCAAGCTTTACTACTGAAGGACTCTCGAATCTCTTTCAAATTAACCCTCACAGGCACAGGTGCTGAATATGTCATCTACAGCAGATACATGGATGTCAATCAGGTGCCCAGATTAGATGAGTGTAATACAAACCCACTATCAATACTGCTACAGTGTGTTTGCATGTTTTTTAGCATTACTGTCAGACAATAACAACTACCGAAAGTCATAGAAATGTTCAGTAACAGTCTAAAAAGTGGATCTCATTGTTTATCTCGTGACTATCTTTGTGGCATTTGTACTGTCTTATTGTTAAAAATTAGATTCCTTGATTTGCCTCACAATTTTGCAGGGTTCTTTTAAAATTAAACAGAGAGAGGGCGAGAATGCAAGTTCTGTCTGAATAAAACATCAGACAGTAAGCATGGCGTTTACACACAGAGAGTAAATAATAAGGACTGAAAGTGTGAAGTGAATAAAAAAAATTAACGACTGATGTTGTTGATGCTTTCCATCAATACTGCCAGGCTTGGCTTTCTCCGACTTGCTTTTAACAGCCTCACGGGACAGGAAGGAGAGAGAGAGAGCGTGCGCGTGTGTGTGTGTGTGTGTGTGTGTGTGTGTGTCAGTATGGACACTTTAAAGTTCAGTCTATTACCTGCTATTCCCCACTGATCTATAACAGGTCTAGCACTCACCAATTCACTAATGACTCCCCCCCGAGCTCTTCATGTATGTGTGTGTGTGGATGTGTGTGTAATGTTCTCCCTCATACGTGTATGTAAACTCCACCCAACAACCTCTAATTCACCCTCCAGCTAAGGCCTTTGAACCCGGGTCCATTACCATCTTCCCTCTCTACACACACACACTCAGTGGTCATAGACACAGCAGTAGGTCATGGGTCATATTTTAATGAGGCTGTGCAGGAAACATCTATGACAGTGACATCATTTCCTTACTATAGATGATCTTTATATGGGTTGCCATGACAACCCCTCTTTGGAGCTGATGGGATAATTGGGAAATGTGTAGGAGGTGTTAGTGGAGTCATTGTTAACCCAGTTATCAGCCACTGAGTTCATCATATTTATGACAATCAGTGGGCAGAAACTCTAATCTTGCTTATGGATGGTGATCCATCATTCCATCCTAAAAAATAGCCAAAACATGGGAGAGCATTATTCCTGTGTGCTAATGAAGTTACTGCATGACCCCGGGCTTGTAATACATTTATTAATGTGCCATTATGGAGCTCAGAAACCTGAGAGTTGGATGCACAGATCAAGAGGCAAGATATCTATCAAGTGGCAACCTCGTTTCAAAAAATGACGCCAACGCAGAAGAGAGAAAAAGAAACTGCAGTTTCTTGAGGGTCTGTTTCATTGCTGACTTTATAAACCTCTTAAGCATTTTAAATGCCAGATTTCACAGGAGAATTATACGTGTTTACAGTCTGGTCGAAAACGATTTGTGTGTCTATAACTTATTACTTATTTACAGCAACTGGATAATGTGTTTTGATCATATTAAGGCCAGGAGTTGATCAGGGGTGTAACTGGTGTCACTGAAACGTGAGAGTGTTGTAGCTGTTTGCCAGGTGGTTAAGCTACTGTCAACTCTTTGTTTTTTCTAGAGAAAACAGAGGTTTTTGCCATCTGCTTGTTCAACGTGAGGACAGCTGCCTGATGCTTCCCAGTGCTTCCTAAGACACAACTGGTTAATGTTATTGAAAGTGTAGAAAAACAGCACATGTTTGGAGGGGGAATGTCAGACTGCATTGACCGTCATGTAATCCTAGCAGCCATCAGCTGTCATTTGACAGTAATACTTTTTTCCATTTAATATGTACTGAAGAGCATTTTACAGGAGATGTCTTAAGAAGATCTCATGTATACAAGTGATGGGACATTTCTGCTGATGTCTAATGTGCCAGTGTTTTAAACTCATATTGCCACGGAACTATTGGAACTGAGCCCCAATTTGATTCTTGATTTGATTCTTTGGTAAAGACAAATTTATTGTTTGTTTTTAACATAAAGACATTTGATGGTCGCTGTTATATTTCTTGACCTAGAGTCCGCTGACAAGTTTTCATTGCCACACTTTTTTTCTTACTTTCAGAAACTCTTGTTATCGTTCTGATAGAGCCCCATTAAACTCAAAAAGTGTTGTTTTGCTAATCCTTTTGTCACTGGCATTGAAAAAAAATATTTTGTTCTTTGATTCTTCTCCTTAAAAATAACCCTGTACAGCCAACATGCCAAACACACTGAGTATTTTTTGGTCTGAAAAAGGTCTTATAGACGTCTAAATGTAGCCTAGAAAAAATGAAAGTTTTTCTAGATGTCTAAATTTAGACTAAATCTAAATCTGGGCTACATCTATACTACACTGTATATTGCTCAACGGCTATCATAATTATTTTGGTTAAGTACTTGGAGATCAGTTATGAACTCACAGTTGCTTTTTGAAATAAATAGTTGTCAGATAATGGGCTAAAATGCAACGCCGAAATTCTATCTAAAAATAAACAGAATATAGACGGTTGAAATTAGGTCTTAAAAAAAAAAATAGACATCTAATTGCTGTCTATTGCTCAGTGGGAAGTTCAATGTGCACATTAGCTGTCATCAGTTACACAGATAGCTTGCCCCTGTTATTTCAGACATCCCTTGTAAATGCTGTTCCCCAGCTTCTTGTTTCTGAAGTCAGCAGTCAGACTGTAAACAAACACAGACCAGGTAGTGCTACCTTAGTTAGAATAATTGCCGGCCATGTGTGAGGTCTGAAAAAAAAGTGGCCATTTCCTCCTCAAGTACTCTCAGTAAGTCATAAGACTCAAGCTAATACATTCCAAGATTGCAGATATGCACCTACGAAGCTCTAAATTGTGAAGTTGTAGAATGTAACATCTCATCTTTCTGAATACTCAGGAAGATAATTCTAAAGAAGACAAGACAGAAAGACTACTGCAGATAAAATTGCTCAAATATTTAAAGTGGTGGTGTCACAATCATGTAAACAGGCTTAAACAACTCAACTTCTCATATAGACAACATATCATAATGCCTAAAGTAATTTGGTTAAACCATCAATGTTAGCCATTAAATGACTTTAATCAAACCCTTGACTTAAAAAATTTTTCTATCCTAATGAAATGAGTAATTCCTCCTCAAACATCTAGACTACATCCAGAGTTGTAGACTGAGCCCTTCCACTGGACACCCTTGATGTAATGTATGCATGTGTGGATTTAACCCTCTTTTCCTCAACAAAGCCCAGTCCAATTAACCTCCAGCCCCTCTACAGCAGCAGAGCAGGGACAAAACAAAGCAGTGTCAGATTGTAAACGCAGCCCTCTGCACTGAGCACGACCTCCAGGGAAGGTAACGAGGAGGAAATGAGGATGGAGGATGGAGGAAGGATGGTGGAGGGGAGTTGTGGTTGCCAGGAGATACGCGTGTATATGTGTATGACATGCTTGGTAGGAGCTGCAGCTCGATGTTGGAGAATGACCTACTTTTAATCAAATGGATAGAGAGAGTGGAGGAGGAGAGGAGATAAAGAGGGGATGCAGTGGGAAGACTGGCAGGATCACTGGTTTCTTTTAGCTGAAAAATAAAACAGAAGAGGAGAGGTTATAAAGAATTGAAAGAAAGTCACTGTGAAAAGGAAAGATGAAAAGAAAGATGGAGCAAAGCGGGAAAGAGAGGGGGCCATGCTTACTTGAATGACCAGTCAGATTCATGCATGTATGTGTGTGTGAATCTGGGTGTGTGTTTTTTTTTCCTCTGCCCTGAAGGGAAGCACCCCGCTGCTCTCAGATAAGTCAATCCCAGAGTTCCCGGGGTGAAGTCAGCTGAGCTGTTTTATGAGGCTGCTTAATAAGTGATGAGTGGCACCTGCAGTGATAAGAATGCCTGTATGATGTGTCAGTCACACACGTTGACTGACAGGCGCATGACATGCAGATAAATTTGAACTGATGCTGATACTTGCCATCATTGTAATTTTAACCATAATGACTCACAATATTCTCTCACATTACCATCCTTTGATTCTGAAATCATCCTTGTTTTCAGGCTTTAATCTGGAGAGTTTTGGTTAAACAACTATCATTGAAGTCTTTACATTTATCTGATGAGTTGAAACACCGATCACTGAGCCCTTTGGGCCACTGAAAAGGCCTGTAGGACTTTCAGTATTCTTGCTAACTAGGGGTGGAGACAAATACCCAGATACCTGTCATGACGTGAGTATTGTTACACTACTCACACATAGGACTGGGCAATAAAATGATAACGCTATATATCGAAAATTAGTTTCCCTCAATATCAATAAGAAATATGGTCAATATGTTTTTCGATAGTTGGCATTCTGTTCCCATGACGGTTCATCACAGTTTCACCTGATTCATTTCAACCAATTTTCCTTGTGTAGTTTTTATGCTCCTACTGAGTGCCTGATTGTTTTAATGCTTTTATTGAAAGTATTTCAGCGTCATCATTTTCCAGTCAATCTTCTTGTTACAGTTTGTATCTAGAGCCTGCATCTATATCTTTGACCATGCTTTTATCTTCTGATTTAAACATCTGTGTCTGTTTTGTTTTTTTTCTCCTTCTTGTTTTGTTTTGTTTTTACTCACCCGCATATATTTACTAAAGATGTTACCTCCACCACTCTGTGTCTGAGTCCAAGTCTTCTGTTTATTGGCACCATTACATTATATTACTGGACCGATAAATATCAAATCAGTCAAACTGCGCCTTATCCATCATATCTGATGTCAGTTTCTCATAAAAAAGCAATTTTAGCAACAATCTCCACATCAGCCCAGGCCGTATCTGCAATATATATTTCCCTTGATGCTCAGAGATAGACCACCAACTGCAGCACTGTGGGGCTAAATACACACCAAACACACACACACACACACACACATATATATATACAAGGTTTGCAGACAACAGGACAACATCATGTGAAGTCATCCAGATCTCCTGCAGCTCTTCCAGAACCGTGAACCACAGAAAGCTCAGACTGCCTGTACAGTAACTACAAGATGAGGGGGGGGGATCCCAATCAGTTTGTTCCCCCCTGTCAGTTTTCTACCCATCACTTCCACAAAGACAAGACAGAGGCAGAGAATCAGAGGGGGGAGGCTGGGGGAGGAGAGGCAACAGGAGAGAAAAGGTTAAAGATAAAGAATGCAAAAGATGGGCGGACAGAGCAGGGAAGAAAAGACAGGGCAGAGGAGACGTGAGAGGAGAGAGGAGAGGTGGAGAAGCAGAAACACAAAGAAGAGCTGACTGGTGATATCATTCATCTCAGATACCTCAGACCGAACAATGAAAAACGGCAAACTGGACACTCTTCACATCTGTTTAGCTGCTATGAGGGAATGAAAAATGAAAGTCACTTCACACCTTTACTTGTTTTTCTGTACAGGCAAATGATCATAGTCTCTTTAAAGTAAAAACATAATGGCTGTGAATTTTCTACTGCAGACACGAGTAACTGAAGCAGAAATATTGAAAGGATTGTGTGCATGGTGGAAATAATAGAGCAAATACAAGTAAGCCCATAGACTGAGGAAGAGTACGTACAGTATACACAATATGTGTACAAAGAACTTCAGTTTTAGAGCAAATAATGTGAGTAAAAATCCTTATTGTTAACTGATTAATCACAGTCAGGGCTTTAATTGATCCTGATTACCTTTTTTAAATAGGGCTCGGCAATAAAACGAAAATTTACCAATGCCAAAATTTACCACAATAACTGACGTCATTTTGCCCGTATCGGTATATTTGGTGTCAGTCTGTAACAAAGAGGGAAAGACAGGTGAGGAGATGGAGGACGGTTCGAAAGCTGAAGTGGCTGGAGCGTCGGCTGAAGTAGACGAAGTTAATGTGAGAGGGAGTGAGCAGTTTGTGGAGTAGTTATCGTCCATTTATCGTTATCGTGGTGAACTGCTCAATATATCGTGATATTGATTTGAGGCCATATTGCCCAGCCCTACTTTTTAATCTCTAACATATTTGTATTTACCTTAAAAATTTAATATTACTCTGAATGTACAACATCAAAATGCAAAGACAGCAACTAGTATCACACAGCCCAGCTAATCTATTACGGATTCAGGGTGGCCAATCAGGTTTCAAGCACACGCTGCTCCTGCAACACAGCCAAAATAACTAGAGCCCATCGAACTAGTTGTGCACACCACTATATGTACAAAGGCATCCACAGTATGGATGCAAACACAGGACCACTGCAACAGCTTGCACAATTTCAGCAAGACGTATTTCATTGATCAACCACAGAAGAGCTGTATAAAAACATTACGCTCCATGATCAGAGTTTCGTATCCCGTAACAAAAGTAGTCCATGACCCACTTGGTTGCTTTTCCTGCTCTGTAACAAAAGTTTTAGTCCCACTTTTTTAACTTTAAGTCTGCACTACAGTTTGCTGTCATCATTGTTTTCAAGGGCAAATGTGGATGGCAGGTCACCTTTCTCATTTTTTGACACAGGGAGAGCGAACCGCTTCCACAGCAGAGCCGTCAATCAGACCACATGGGTTTGATGGACACATTGGATGATGGTCTCTGCAGTGCCCACTTCTCTCAGCTCTGAAACAAAACTTTAGTGTCCCAGGAGACCTAAAACGTCATACTCTATCATTACTATCATCATACTTCTGGTCTTGTGATACAGTTTTACCATATTTAGAATTTACCTAAGCTTTCTTTACGTTTCTCTACGATCTGTCCAACAATCATGGACTGATATCAGCAATTTATGGTAAAATAATCACCCTGATGTGACCCCAGCTGATCCAGGATGCTGGAAAATGCTTGGTCCCTTTCTCCCTAGTTTTCTCAATCCATGTATTTGGACTGACAGGCTTTTAAGAACCTAAATGTCTTGATCGATGTGTTTTCTGAGTCAGCGTACAACAAAGCAACAGATCCCTGCAGCCGGGCTTCATGACAGTTTTCTTGTACAGTATTTTCTACAAAGAACCCTCCTCCTCCTCCTCCTCCTCACTTCATGTTAACTATTGAAGACCTCCTGCTGACATTCAAATCACACTAAAGACGTCCCCTCTCACCTCTGTCACGACATCACGTATTCATGACATACAAAGAGAGCATTTAGCGATCCCTCAGGCACACTGCTCACAGTCAAAAACCACACCCACCCACTGGGAGCTGGCAGCCGCCCAAATATGTCCAGCAGCACCACAAAAGGCTTTCCAGTACAGTCTGAATCGAAGAACAAAAGGAGCATGTCATGTCTACCACTTCATAATGATTTATACATGAGTTCACCATTTGTCTCTGCAGTGACAGTCATATCTGTGTGTTGATTTAATGTGCCCATTAGCATATTTTCCAACATGAAATCATGTTCCACATATTATAAAGTATTTAGCTGTGCAGGCCAGCAGCAGACAGCACAGAAGTGAATCAGTGAACTGCACTGAAGCAGATGAGAGCGCTGCAGCCAGCTGGAGGTTAAATAAATGTTAGGTCGGCGCTGAGGGCTCAGCCAGAGGCTTCTGACAGGACTGCTGCAGCTCTGCTCCACTGCAAACAACTTATTAAGGATGAGCCCACTGCCTACCTGTATTTGTGCCTGTGTGACATCTGTGTGATTCTATACTAGATGTGTAGTTTAAGAAATAAAGGAGTACATTGTTTTTCCAGTGAGCAGAAAAGGCCGGTGTTGATGCTGATGTAATCAGACACATGATTTTTGCGATCACGGTCTGTCTCGACTGGTCTGTGTTAAACAGAGCAGGTCAGCATAAAAAATATGTCATCACGGATTACATCACCTTTTACTGAACAAAAGACAAAAATAATTTACCAGACATATAAACAAAGAGAATTCAGACACATCTAAAGGTGGAACTGCTGTCAGGGTTCCTACCCAAGTATGGAAAAGTATAGAAGTAATTTGATCAATTTCCAGGTCTTAAAAAGTATGGAAAAGGAAAAATCAAGTATGGAAAAATATGCGGGTTTCCAGACTATTACCACAGTAAAAAAAAATAAAAATACTGTTTCCTAAAATAGAAAAGTAGGCATTTCCAAAAATAATTCTAAAAAGTAGGGTATGGGAAAGTATGGATATTCCAACTGTGTAGGAACCCTGCAATAACTTGAATCGACTTTGAGAATTTTCTTTGCAAGATTATAACACAGACTCAACTGAATAATGATACCTCTTGCCCTGAAAAATAAGCAAGATCCTGTATCCTATACAGTCATTTTAATGCTGGTAGCCACTGCTACTGGGTTGAAAGAAGACAGGAGAGTAAAACAACAGCAGAGACAGTCTTTGTTGACATTTAAAGATTCACACTGAGTAATTTATCTCACAACTAAACAAAACAAAGTTGAGATTTCTTATTAGAAACACTACCTACTAATGAACTTGGCCAGGTTAGAAAAGGAGAAAAGCGTACTTTTGTTTATCGCATCTATCGTGAGATGGCAAATATTTATCATGGAGGATAAATCGTGAACAATAATTTATCGCCCGTCCCTAACAGGAGGCACCAAAATCAACAGCAGCCAAAAGTCCCTCACACAAACTTTCACTCTGAATGTGTAAATATGCAAAGTCAAGTGTATGGTTTATGAGGGAAATGTAGGTTAAGGTTCTTTTGTTAGAAGTATGTCTTGGTGTAAACACATAGGCCCTTACATGTGCAGTAATACAAGTGTGTGTGTGTGTTTGTGTCTCCAGACATGATGTTCCTTTGTGCCAGCCAAAATAAATGAAAGTGTTCAGACCCTCTCTCTCTCTCTCTCTCTCTCTCTTTCTCTCTCTCTCTCTGTCTCTACATCTTTCTCTATCTCACTCGCTCCCTATCTTGTTTTAAATTATCACCCCGTCTCCCCCCCCCCCAAACTCCCCCTTCCCTCCATCCCTCACCCAGCTTCCTCTTTTCACCTCCGCTCGTCCAATCAGAAAACTCCCTGGTCACCAGGGCTCCTTAGCAACAGCCCCATGAGGGGGGAGGCAGGGGCGGAGGTGGGGGTAGGAGGAAAAGAGGGAGATATGGTGGAGGGAGTAAGAGTGGATGAAGATGAGGAGGAGGAGGTGTTGGGGAGACCAACCCCAGCGGGAGTGCGAGGCTAGAGGTGTGTTTGCCATTATCAAAGCTCTGCATCTGAGGAGTGTGTGTGCATTAGTGTGTGTGTAAGTGTGTGTGTAAGTTCGTGTTAGGGTAAGAGGAAGTAAATATGAGCCTGAGAGGGATTGAAAAAAAATTAACTCTTTGTGTTTTATGTCCGTCTTTGTGTTTAAATGCAACCAAAGCACATTACACAGAACTAAAAAAGCTTACCACAACTGATCAAATCTGAAGGGCATCGTCTCAAGGTCTGGCCACCAGCTAAAAAACATGTGTGGCTGGGTAAAGGGGGCTAATTATATCCAAAGGTGGGGGGATGTTAGATTAGTGACAAGCACTAGGAGGTATGACAGGAACATTTTCATTCAATTAACACCAAAATGTGGCATTTTCCTCAGCACAAAGGCTTCAATCATGACCCATAAAGCTGCTCATTCTCTTCAAAGGCTCGATTTCTACTCAACTATGAATGAAAATGATTTTTTTTTTCCATAATGGGCATTTTAAATGCAAGAACGAGTCAAAGAAAGAAACACAGTCAAAAAATGTCATCTGAAATGATACGTTGCATAAATCTACATACATCCAATTTCAGTTTCAAAGGCATCAATCAATCAATCAATCAACTTTATTTCTATAGCACATTTTAAAATAACCACAAGGGTAGTCAAAGTGCTGTACATAAAACAAATAACACAAAGAGCAAGATAAAGTGAGCAGAAATACATTAATGCAAGGGGATAAATAAGTAAATAAATAAGCAGGCTCACGGCAGGTGCTAAAATGATAAAAAACAAAGTAACACTAAAAAGTATCAAAAGCCAAGGAGTAAAAGTGTGTTTTTAAAAGGGATTTAAAAACAGGAAATGAGGAGGCCTGTCTGATATTCAAGGGCAACTCGTTCCAGCATGTCACTCATGTGCATATCTTGAATCCAGACTAAATCTTTATGTTCGTGACCTGCGTCTTTTCAACACTGCTAACAGATTGCGATGGCTGCCTCAGCTCGAACATATCACAAATCCACCTGCTTTGACATTTCAGTATGATCATGCCATCTTCAGAAATCTGACACAGACTTTGATGTTCCATGTCTGGCCTGAAGCAGTTCAAGAGTCAGAATGACTGTGATCAATCTTGAATGGTTAAAGTGCAGAGAAGTGATGTAAAGCATACAGATAAATATTCAGAAAACAATAACATCATTAGCTTTTATGATTCATTTTTTAGGCATTGTATTGTCTGAGTGTCTCACTGAGCAGAGACAGCAGCAGGGACGTTTTGTTTCAATAAAAGCAAAACTATTGCAACACATCAAAGATGCACTACACTGCAGCCGGCTATTTCAACAACTGTCCAAACTCCCTCATACTTGTACAACGTCAAACGCTCTAGGCCCAGCTGAGAGAAAACTACTCCTTTCATGAAACCTCTTCTGCTGCATATTTCAGCACCATGGACAGAGTCACTTCTCAAGATCATTTCAATGCAAAGGAATGCAAGTTTATTTCAGGAACACAGCCCAGGGATCTTAAAAGCCTGAGACAAAAAATGGATTTGACATATTGTAGTCAAAAACTGCAGTGCCCTTACAACAAATCTGTACAATGTATATAGCTATCACTCCTTGATCCTAAACCCATTCATGACTGCTAAAAGTCAAACAACGAAAGGCCATTTCTGAAGGAAAAAATACACACATTAAAATCATGTATTCCAGTAGCTAGTACATAAGCAAAACAGGGCTGGTTTTTAACTTGTTGATTTAAAATTAAAATTCAAAGCACAGCAGCTGCTCTGGCAAAATGATGTCGACAGAAAGTCAACTTACCTGATTTTCTTGAAAAAAACATTTTCTTACAAAACTTTAAGAGCAACATTCAGTTTGTATTATACATCCTAACAACTTAAACTAATCTGGGGACTTCCTGAAGCTGAATTTCCAACACAATATCATCCTTTGCAAGCTATTTGTTGGAAACTGCAAAACTCAAAAAATCTAGTGTTAATGCTTGTGTGTTCCAAATAACAATCATTTTGGATCTTAACAAGCTCAGGTGTTTGAAGTATTTGAAAAGTTGCAAGATTACGAAGTGATAATTGGGGTACTACTCAACCTGTCAAGGTTTAAACTCAGCTCAATAATGGCAACAAGTATCTTCAAGGAGGTGTGGTCCCATTTAGAAGCAATGTATGTTTTTACACTTCATTTACACTATGATTTGATAGCATATGTTACAAACATATAGACCAACCTCTGTGTGTGCATACATCCAAGACCAGACTCTTGCACTTACAGTGGAAATCACACCCCAAAGTTGTATTTCATCATCTAGCAAACACTTACATTCTTCATCCTTATCTTCATCTCTTAATTAAAGCTGGTGTTTCTGTTTTATATTCTCATTATGAAAAAAGCCTAGCAGCAAAGTCAAAGACAGTTTCAAAACAGGCACTCTGCCCTGTAAGCTCCCAGGTGACTTATGGAAAGACCGAATGAATAAACATGAATGTAAGATGCCACGTCTGGGTTCTAGACACTCTTAAGGGAGCATGTGGTATAAACATGTCCTTACAAGACCAAAGTCAGCATGTTCACTTTATGCTGGTTTAAAGTGAACCTGCAGCAGATTCTATTCAGTTTGCATTAACAACAAATGAACACAGACCCAATGTGGAGTCTGTTTGAAGAGATCATTTTGCGCATTTAGTGAAAACCGCACATTACTTCATTGATCATTTATCTGCACTCTGCTAAACACAGAAGAAGTCTTCTCCAGGTGTCCCCCTAAACAGCCTGCATCATCATACTGCTTTAGATTAAGTGGGTTATATTCTCAAAAGACATAAACTGATTAATCAGTCTGCAAACTGAAATCAACTCCTCACAAGGTCAGTATCACCGTTATTTACTCTAAAGGAAAACACACCATTTTCATCCTTATTGACACAAATCTAACCTTTACCAGTCACTATTCATATAAATACCATTTTGATGTATAAATAATTCAGTTTTGTATTGTTTCTGACATATTTATTAGCCATGTTGTAGACTCTATAATACCATCAATTTATTAAAAATTCATCTGGAACCTGGTACTAGCTGAGGTAACCACCTATTATCTGATTTTAATCATAGTTTTTTTTTTTTTTTAATGAATCCCTTTGTTCTTTTAATTTAACCTCATATTTTTGTATTCTATAATATTTTTAGACGACCGGACAGAAATCTGTAAGTCCCGTGTAGCAATATTTCACTGAACCAAATGTTGTCTCTTAAAATGTATTAAATGAAAGATACACTCAGTATAGAAATTGTTATATTTTGTCAAATGCAGAGAAAAAAAACAGCAACAATGAGACGTCAGTATAAAAAACTTGGGCATCAGCCAACCTGCTATCTCATTATCCACATCGGCATCAGCCTCTAAAGAGTGATATCGCTCTTTTCCTCTTTTTAATGTGTATACTCTTTTCTTATTTTACATTCATTACTCTGTAAAACAAACTAAGTTAAAGGTGTGCTCTACAGTCTGGGTTAGAGGGTTCAATCATTCTTTTATGTAAGGTAGTAAATTGGCAGTGAAAACGTATTGACTGTCTCTGTCTTATTGATTGAACTGCTGTTTTGTTTGGGGTTGTCGACTTCATAGCTGAAGGCTGTTGTTAATTTTTCAGAGTCCTCAAAGATCAAAAGAATTGAATAGTAAATAAATTAATACTGGATTAAAAGTTGAACCACCTCAGGTGAAAGCCGCTCAGATCCCTGTTTTCCTCCTGTGGTAGACTGATTTTTGGGTTCAGCCATCAGGCTCAATTTGCTAACTTGGGCCCATCTGCCTTGAGGTTACCGTGGTAATTTAAATCATTCTACTGGCCAGTCTGTTCTACAGCCGCACGCACGCACGCACGCACGCACACACACACACACACAAACAGTTGTCCTCTCCAATTTTTCTGGTATAATTATACCATTACTGAATGTAATTTCCCAGGTCTCTCCCTCCCCTCCCTGATCTCCGTTCCTTTAACTCAGATAATCTGTGAAATGACATTAGGTCCATCATCTGACATGTGTGTCTCCCTACATAGTGAATGAAAAGCCCCCTGTCCTCCAGCTCCTCTCTATTCATTCATTATGTAGGACAGTATTACATCTATGCACCTTCATCTCTTCCTATGGAAATCACAGCTGCCCTCACATCAGCCTCATATAAATTTTATGCCTCTGGAATTATAAGCAGATAGATTTTCTCCCTGTTTTCATCACACTCCTCCTCTCCCTCGCTCTCTCTCTCTGTCTGTCAGGTCATGTTGTTGTTCTGTTTGTCATCATATAATTTAATTATGTTTTGTGTACTGTGAAAATGCACAGACCACAAGTTTTTGTTCGCTCGTAAAGCTCATGTCCTCTTTGTTTGAGATGAAATGTGTGTTTAATGCACCCTAAAAACTCCTCCTTCTAGCCCCGCCCCCCTAACCCCCCATGGGGAAGCGTGGTGTGAAAATGACTGACATGTCAGTGTGCAGTGTACGTGTAGTGATTACTGCTCTGGTGGAGTGGCTAAAAGGTGTGATAAAGTCTGTCTTTGTGTGTGTGTGTGTGTGTGTGTGTGTGTGTGTGTGTGTGTGTGCACTTTTGTGTATGGGCACACCTCAAAGGGGATTAGCTAGGAGCTAGGATGATGGAGTGAGTGTGTGTGTGTGTGTGTGTGTGTGTGTGTGTGTGTGTGTGTGTGTGTGTGTGTGTGTGTGTGTGGAGGTTTTAGTTTTCTTTGATAGGTTTTTAGCTGAGTCTATAAAAGTGTTGTTTGTTGCATGTGCATTTATAGAGTAGTGGAAAGCTGATCGAGTGTTTAGGTTGCTGAAAAATTTCATTTACACAAGATATCTATCACACACACACACATGCGCACACACACACACACACACACAAACACACACACACAGGTCTGTATTTCAGTGGTTTCATGGTCAAGAAAGATTTTTTTTTGTTCATGATTTTCTTTTCTTACAGTCTTAAGGACACAGAAAATAAAAATCTGGGGGGAGGGAAAACCTTGGTATCGAGCAAAGCCAAGCCTCACCTAGCAACCTCCTTAATGTCTATAAAGGACTCGCTCAAACACTGGAAAAAGGAACGAGTTTTCTCAGGATGTGATGCTGATTTTGTTTATTTACACTGAGCCCGAAAAAGCTGCTGAGCTTTGATTATTCTGTCATGATGTGGCTGTGGATGTAAAATATAAGCCTGAACTGACTTGTGAGGCGCAACACACATGATTTCACAGAGGCGTAACATCTTACAAACATGAAACACAAGATCTGTTTCATGTTATTTCCACAGCCTGTTACTTTTTGAGCCTCTTTGCAGGGATACCAACAGTTACAAATGCAGAGCTAATGCATCACACAGAAACAGATTATGTTTATATTAATGATTCGTTATCAGCTGGGATGGCTTTGCTTACACAACCTCGCAACTGTGCGGTTGTGTAAGCAAGCTGTTTTGCAAGAGCTTGAACTTATCACAGTTTGCCAAAAGATTCTGGATGATCTTAATGACCGTCTGCCAGGAAGCTGAGTTGGTTTCCCAGCAATACTAATGTTCTGTTAAATTTCCCATAACTGAGACACGTCCTTGGAAACCTTCCAGAGGGTCAGAAAACAGGCAGGAAACAACTGGCACTTATAATACTCATCTAAAGAGACTCACGCATACACACACACACACACACATGAGAGATGCACATCTGTAATACGCAGTGAATTGTTTGACTCTGTAACATCTGTACTGATTTCTACATCTGTACAACAAAGACACCCAGGCTACTATTCCGATCTCATCCCGTCTCCTTGTTCATTGTTCTGCTGCATACTATACATGTTTTCCACAACAAACATGGGAAACATTCAAACATGAGGAAATAAAGCAGAGGCTATCCCAGCGGCAACACTGGTCACAAATTACGGGAACCATTTCACGAGTGAGCGGACCAATGGCCAATGGCAAGCTGAGCCCTGAAACCCAACCAATCAAGAGAGTCAGTGAGTGGAAAAATACATGAGAGAGTTCACCCCCTAAATTGCCTTTTTAGATTGAGGGCAGCGATCTCCTCGTTTACTCTGATGGATTTATGACACTTTTTAAGAAGGGGCAGAAATACAGATGCACTTGTAAGGCTGATTTACCGTGTCATTATTTACAGGAGACATCTTTGATTTTCCTGGCAGAGATTCGGCCCCAGTCTAGGGTTTGAAACACATCACATTTATTGTATGTGTTCGACTACATGTTCCTTTTCTGTACTTTATTGTTGCTTTAGTGGCTGTTCCTGCTCAGGCTTACAACCAATGTTTCTATTTGGTCCAAAGACACCAGTAACGAACAGTTTGGTCTTGCTGCATGAATACATGAGGAAACACAAGTTAAAGTGTATAAATATTGGTGATCAAATAAGAGCAAAAAAAAGAAAAAAACTACAACAATGCTGTGTGATTTAAATATTCACTCTTGATCTACAGGGCACAAATCCAGTACCATTTGTACATTTCCACCTCTCACTCCAGAGCACGACCGTTCGACTGTTAATTTCTAAGAAAATGTGTCAGTTTAATAGACAGACTTATTCCCAGGGCTAGCAAACACACACACACATTGTGATGCTGGTGCAGTGATGTAGGTTAAATGCCTTGCTTGTGGGCACAACAGCTGTACCCCATCTGCAATCGCACGAGTCTGGGTATTAACCCTTTTCTCGCTCTTTGACTTTTCACCCACCTCATTTCTTTTCTTTTTCACTCGGTTTAACCATCTCTGACCCCAATATACATTTCCATTTCCATAATCAAATCAAACTAATCCAAGATATCTCACTTCCTCATATCCTTGATAGAGAAAAGATGTATTCTTAGGTGGTTTTCAGCAGTCGTCGGTGTATTTTTTTCTACAAGCTCTATTCTGGTTGCAGAAAAATCCCCATTTGCATGGCTTGGTAAAGAAAGGACCTTTACGTGTCTCACCCTCTGTGTACATTCATTGTGGTCTAGGATGGTTTGGCAAAGTTGTTTCGCCTTTGAGCTTACAGAAAAGCGTCTCACATCTCTTGTTTTGCAACACCAAAAATTTGTTCTGAGGGACAATACAAGCTGCCAAAACATCAGAAACCAGTGTTCCTCAGCCAATTATGTGAAATGTTTTTCATCAAACTAGTATAGACAGGGTAGGGCATCTCAATATTTCTACGTGAAACAGTAAACTAACTGTAAAAGTGCACCATGCAGCACAGCAATTCATCTTCTTTGTCTTAATTCAATGATGGACCATCGTCACGTCTGATAATCCTCTTTAATTCCTGCTAAGTGAACACGCAGCTTTCACACAAAACATTTCATGACAGGAAAACTTGGTTTCTGCTGCATGCATGTGTTTCTTATTTGAATATTCTGCTGACGAGGGCTTATCCTGTGCTATCTAGTCACACACACTCACACATCTGCAGGACACATACACACACAACCAGACACTTACACACGCACTCACTGAGAGGACACAGATTAACTGGACATGGCAGGAGAGGAGTCATCTGTGGTCTAAATCTCTATGATTACGTAATCGGAGCAGTCCAAACAGCAGCTCCGATGAAAATATGTTTCAGTAATCCTACTATTGTCCTTTTCTGTTTGTTTGTTTTTGTTTCCATTAGTTTTATAAATCTACTGCTGCTTTGAGTGCACAGAAAACATTTTTTTGTCATGTTAGATGAGACAAAAGTGCACCAGTTCAGACATATTGTAAACAGTTGCAACAAGCAAAGAGCAGATATAGTATTTGTGAAAAAGAACATCTGAAATTCAAGGATTGTCTTAAATGGTCATGCAAAAGTTGAAGTCCTTCCAACAAATGCAGAGCAGTGGATGACATTTTTATCCTTTAACACTTATGAAAGGCAGTTTGGACAACAGTATGCACTACCAAAAGCGGTTCAAAGACTTTGTGTAGACTCTGCTTAAGCATCTTGATCAGATGGAAACACACGTTTGTAAAATATACATTTTAATTATGATTAATGTGTGTAATTGACAGGGTAGCATTGGACTGTTATTGGAGCTGTTTAAATAAGCTGTCCTTAGATGGAAGGTAAGACCTTCCAGGTTACCATGATCTAGATTCTAGACTAAGCAAACAGCTTATGGAAGCACTAATGTGGTGTAGGAGTAGGAACGGGCCGATATGGGCAAAAATATTTATCACAATAAGATTCGCCACCCTGACGATAACAATAAAAGTCCCGATAAAAAATATTATAATTCCAATCTATATTTTTGACTCATTCTGTCTCAAGAACACTAGTTGGGGTAGTCAAATAAGATACTTCACCACAAGTTTGAGTGGTAGGTTATGGAGAAAACTAAACTCTTATTGCATAGAGTGAACAGCAGCAGATCCACTGTCCGATGTCAGGCAGACCTAATTGAGCTCATCTAAACCCCAACCTTGAAGGAAATCCTTCATGTGGAGCCTTGATCAGTTACAAGCTGCTCAGAAACGTCTTCTTCATTACCTTCAGCCATGTTTGTTTGTTATTCTGCTCTGTGTGGGTTATGGCTGTGAGTCTGTCGCTCATGCTTACGTCGCCAACTTGCATTTATCGTAGTTATCATGAGATGGCAAATATTTACTATGTAGGATTTTTCTGACGGTATATCGTGAACGATAATTTATCGCCTATCTCTATGTAGGAGTGATGAAAGACACTTATGGCACCGTTTTTATAAAAAAATCTTTTAGCTAGTTAAATAACATTTACATAATGTTCTTCAGATCTGTTTTTTTTTTTTTTTTTCAAGAAAGCTGGTTAAAGGAAATGTCAGGGATTTCAAAAACTTACTGTAAATGGGACAGTTTCTTATTGCTATCTTGTTAGGAAGTATTTAGCCTGTCTGCTATATGTGGTACTTCTTAGGGTCCCAATTTGTCCAAATTAAAACTACATTGACTATGAAATCTGCTGGCTTTATACAGACTGTTTAACATGTTACTTCCAAGTCCTGTTCTCTAAAAGACCCTCCTGTGACCTGGATCATCGTACTGTAGTGAAAAATGCGGTTTATATGAGCATGTAAAGTAGGGGTCAGGTCCGCACTGTGATAAGCAGTCATACCATCTGGGAGCAATATGTTTCTCCAGATTTGATCTTGTTTGTCCACAGTAAATGTAATAACGTCTCTATGTAACCGTGCTAATGATTTAATGGTGTCAGGAGGGTCTGTGGAAAACTTTAAATCAAATTTACATCCGTTTGTTTGTTTGTTCTTCAATAACAACATGACTGGCACCAGATACGTGGCCTCCAGCATTGTTCTTTTTAGAAAGAAAACAGCCGTGAAACGTGGGCAGATCACAGAGTGACAATTTGTTCTGATCTTTTCCCTTTGGCCATGGAGAGAGGGGGAGGAGAGAGAGAGAGGAAGAGAGGAAGAGAGGTAGAGAAAGGGGGATGGGATGTTAGTGTGAGACCTTCCAACCAAATATTTGCTGTGAGGCCCGTCGTTGTCCATTAGGCTCTCTCTCTCTCTCTCTCTCTCTCTCTTTCTTTCTGTTTTCTGGGTGCATTAACCTCCTCTTTGCAACAAAAGAAGGACTGTACTTGTGTGTGACCGAGTGTGTGAGCATGCTTGTATGTGCGTGTGTGTGAATACCTCCCACTCCTGTCCACCCTCCTGCATCCCCAACAAACACTCAACCACATCACAACACAGACACACACCTGCACATGAAAATAAAACACTTGAAATGAATTAATCACTCTCACCCCTGCATGCACCACACACTCACACAGAGAGAACAAACATCTACTTCATGTGTGTAATGTAAAAAAAAAAAATCCTCCAGCAGTGAGCAAGCAGCACTGCATCACCGTGGCCACCTGTGCATTGTCCAGTGTGACAACTTTTCCATCATCCAAGGGAAACTGAAACATTTCATCAGCAATTCATAACTCATCTCCATTCACCCAAACACACCTGAGCATCCATGTCAGAGTCGTCATCGCTGAAAATACAGGTGCAAAAGTAAACAGGCACTGATTCCTAGCACCAGAACTGTCCTGCTCCCTGTGAGCTAATAAAGCTGCCATGTGAGAACTGTCAGATAAGATATTGCCTCCTGCATTTGTGGACAACAACAGCATCATAAAATAAATCATTTAAATGCACAAAAGCATTTAATAAAACCTCTGCAAATATAACCAGTGGGGGACCGGCGGAAATCCGCCCTTAGGTCATCCAGCAGCTCAAAAATGGCATTACTAAATAGACGATATGTCTCTACTAATTTTATTTATGACAGTCCAAATGTGTTGACACACGCACACTGAAGACTCTCTCTATCCATCAACTGTCAGTGCACCTATGCCTCCTTCTCGCCACAATGATCGTTTCCACGCTGTGGAATTTTGCGCCTGCCTTTTAAACATGCTAAAAATAGACGCAAAAGATGGGTGCTAAATATTTATATTTGCATCTCCTCCTCCCAGTATTTTGCGCGTTGTGATAATCCGCATATATTACTCATGAAGGCAAAGCACACGAAATGGATTGGGCGTGCTATTTTGCTTGTTTGACTGACACAATCCTTAATGCATCTGGTTAGTAGATCAGCTTTGCGCGCGATCAAGTTTGCATATGTTTTTATACACACAAACCTTCAGTAGATCAGGCCTTAAGTCAGCTAGCAGCACCTGTAACTGGTTATTTGTGTCAAGTGAAGCCACAACCAGAGGTTAAAAATCTTGACAGATGTTGAAAATGCGACAGGCCCCACAGCTAATAGCAAACTGTGGTAGGTTTAACAATCGATTCGTATTTATGTGTTAAGTGCGAGCAGGATCCTGACCCTGAAACTGTAAATCTTGTTGACTAAGAGTCAACAAACATGGCACAAAAATTGCTGACAATCAACAGAGTGCATGCTCAGCTGTCCTCCACACAACAGGATATAGGGTTGTAAATATCACAGTGTGTGTAATTTTACAGAACAATGCTGTGGCCATGACATTCTCAAACCAGGTTAGGGAGTGAAATCGGTCTTAGCATACCTCACACAACAGAAAAATCTACCAAATTAATCTTTAGAGCCATCGGACATAGGCTTGATTATCTTACAATGTGTAGCCTCCATTAATAACGGCAATTCAGAATCGATGTTAGAGTCACAAAATGAACCGACAAGAATTAGGGACAGAAAATGTGATTTTTTTTGTGTGACTGTCAGTGTACATTTAAATGTAAACCAGGTCTTGTCACTCTTACAAAGGGTCAGCAGCATTTTTAAAAAAGTAAACGTTGCATGCTCTAAAACTAAGTATCATTGTAGACCACCAACACTAGAACACGCTGTTAGACACACTGCAGATAGATGATAATACTCAGGCTATGAGCTAAACACAAGGAGAAAACTGACATAATATCTCTTCCTGCTGAATGATTTACAATAAATGGGAGAATACCATTATATTGATCTGACTTATTGACCTCAGCAGGGTTCAAAGGTCGGAGTAATGCTCTTTTGGCACCACATTCATTCAATTTAGTGACATATTTGACGTCATACTGTTTCTTCACTCCATATTTGTGATAAATGAACGACAGCTGAATTTTAATATGGGCACAGACCTGACAATAAATTATTCTTTCTTTGCTGATATGTATACGAATCTCATTTTTACTGAATTAATATTTTGTGTTATCAGTTATGTGTTATGATATGTTTTATGTTATTTTGTCCACTCATTTTCAGTGGAAGTGACTGCCTTAAAGAGTATTTGTGTGCTTCCACCTGATCAAGAAGTGTTTTATTTAGCTTTTATGATCAACAATTGTTAATGTGAACACAGTTGATATCTGTTGTACTTTGTGAGAGCAAAGTTATAAAGAAAAAAAGGGGATCGACAAGAAGGGTTCAATATATCAGCATAACTATGTGTTCCTCTCCCAGGACTCAACTGAGTCATTTAACTTTAGTGATACCAGATGTGAAATGTACCATATTCAAGCCATAGGGGACCACTTCAACAACGTTTCTTCAACCAATACAGCTTACACATTATAAGACATTGTTATTTCTCAGCATACATATATTGTTACAGTAAATACCACCATGTAAAACCACCCCATTTACTGAGGCATGCCAAAGCTGGATTCTGAAAAGAAAAGACTTCGTACAGAGAAACACTCTCTGACAATGATTTAACTTGCAGAACTAGAAACAACCACAAAGATTTTTTTCAACCACAAGATTCAACAGTCTGCAGAACTTTTGAATATGAAGAACAAACTCACAACTAACTGCTTCATCAAGCTGTTACTGACACACAACGATCATCACGTAAAAGCACATAATGCCTCACTTTTACTGGACAGTTAATGAGAAATGTAACGAATTGATGTGTGGTTGGAAAAGATGCTTTTTAGCTCTGTCAGACCAGACTATAGCCATTTTTGCAAAGTAACTTTGTGCCTGACAAGTTAGATGTACTGCTCATCAAGTGTTTTAAAACCTTAAATTAAAAATATAACCAGCAGAATTACAGAAAATTAGTCAACAGAGAAACACCTGCAAGCCTGTAGAGACTGCACTAATGTCACATTTGCCACGCATCATTCTCCCCATCCTCTCACAAACCCTCCCCATAAGTTTTCTTGTCTCTTCTCCTGCTTTGCTGCACCAATGCTGAGGTAAAGTTTTCAGCTCCACCACCTCCAGAGCACACAGCTGCAGGCTGACACCAACAGGTTTAGGATATCATCATCATCTTCATCATCAAGAGGGATTAGGTCGGAGCCTTAACACCAAACAATGACCTGCTGCTGCATTAAAGTTTAACATATTGTATGTCAATCCAAGGCTCTATTTAAGGTCAAATGCAGGCCATATCTGCATTATGAATGCACACTCTAATACCAAACACACACAATGTTTATGTTTTCACTTTGATTTAAAAAAAATAAACTGACCAAAATTAATCAGTGTCTCCATTTCACATGACTCAAACCCACTGACATCAGGAGTTACAACCTGACAGACAGCCAACTCCAGCTTTGAGACAATGAACTATTATCTGTCACTGGTGATGAGAGCAGGGTGCCTCCAGTCTGACCAATGGAGGACACATCACAGAAGATCTCCTGAAGCTAACTCTGCTGTTAGTCAGGTCAAGGCAGATATCCGAACACATGCACATGCAAAAATGCTTATCTGAGATACAACTGAAAAACATAGACAGGCAGGCACATTTAAGAGTAATTGTAGCCAATAAGCTAACATGCACACAAGACATAATCAATATTTTTCCAATCAACTGTGTCAGACAGTCTAATCAGTGTGTGTGTGTGTGTGTGTGTGTGTGTGTGTGTGTGTGTGTGTGTGTGTGTGTGTGTGTGTGTGTGTGTGTGTGTGTGTGTGTGCAGTCGAGCAGTACAGACAGCTGTAACCACATTTCATTTCTCTTCATTGTAACAGCCTGAGGAATCAATGAAAGCAGCTACTATTTAGACATTTATAACAAAAAGATTCACAACAAAAAATATCAGTCAAGCAGTAAATGAAGACATCATGCAGGGTAACTTATTAAAGACTGAATTCAAGTTTCCAGAGCAGCACCAACCTAACTATGATTTGATGTACATGTGTTAGTAGTTTATATTTTTTGTGTGAAGGCAGACTGTTGTGAACAAACAAGGGACAAAACCTGTGTGAGAATTAAGCCCATGATAAAGTACAGTACACAGAATTTTGTAAAATCCACATGGATAGTACAACACTGACTGTTTTACACAAAGATGTATCTTTGTAAAGCTTTAAGGAATACAATTTTGTAGTCTTTGTTGAGAAATGTAAGTCATATAGCATACATTGCAGCTACTATATGTCAACAATATCAAAAAATTAAGTTAGCCCTTCTAGTTTTTGCATAAATCTCTCCTCCTTAAAATAAAACCAAAATGGAAAAGTAAAAACACATAAATAAATTTCCATGTGACACACACATGCACACACAGAAAGTGTACAAACATGCATCAGTACCTCTGTCAGTGCAGCTCTTGCATCAAGGTGTACTTCAGTGCAGGGTGACTGTGTTGTATCTCCATCCCCGTCAATCCTTCAGCATCCACGAAACCAAATGGAGAAAACAGCAAAGAAAAAAGCCGAGCGTGTGTCAGTCAAATCCACCAGAGGACACAACAACAACAACAGATGGAACAGGTACTTGAAAAAATGGAGACGAACACTACTCTGTTTTCTGTCATTAAATCAGTTTTCTTTTTCTTTCACTCTCTCTCTCTAACCCTTTCACCCTCTCTCCGTGTTCTCCCCGTTTCTCCGTACGGGCACTCTCTCTTTCCCTCTCTCCGTCTCACACACAGAGATTCTCCATCTGTCACCGCCCCCTCATCCTCACCCCTCCCACTTCATGAATTATTAATGAGACGCAGACACACACACACATACACACACACACACACACACACACACAGAGACACACGCTCCGCTGCTGTCAAACGCGCTCACACATGGTACACACTGTGAACACAACAAACACTGTCGACAACCGGTCAAAAGTTCATTTATTTGGACATAAGAGACAAGAAAAGCTGTTTCTTTTTGATCTGAGTAAATATCTGACTTACTGCTGTACTAAAGGAGTTTGTATTTAATGGTGGAACTGTGACTAAAACTGTAACACTATGCATATTTGATTCATCATATTGACTGAATATTGATTTATAAGTAATTTTATTTATTAATTAGTTTATAAATGCTCTTATATGAACTTTTCATGGGCAAAATAAAGAAATAAATCTCATCTCATATTAAAATGTTAATTGTAGTAACTTACCAGAGTGTTTAACGGCTCAGGGTCTCCCGGAGTAAAACCTGTATTACTCTCATTTAAAACTATTTTATTTATATATTTTTTGTTTGTTTGTTTTGTATGTTGTTGTTTTTTTCTACTTTTTCCATTTTGAATTGAATATTGAAAAGGTCTGGTAGTTACATACTAGTTACAAGTCACATGGTCTCCTCCTTTTACTGTTTTGCAACCAAAAATCAATAGCAAAGGTAAAGGCAAATTTGGAGTGTCATGGCCATCTAAAGACTACGATTTTAAGTCAATTTCTTATGACAATGACTTAATATTGACATCATTTTCCTTCAAGAATAAAGTCATAGTAAGGTTGTATTATGAGAATAAAGCTGTGAGTAAATTAAGTCCCAATGTTACAAAATTAAAGGCATATCATCCAAAAAAATAGTTGCAGTAGAGTTACAATATTACAAGAATAAAGTTTTCATGTTCTGTGAATAAAGTGTTGATAAAGTCGTAGTTTTGTCTCTAATGTTTTGTCTCCTCATCTTAACATTGTTGTGAGACTTGTGGTATCCCCCTTTCAGACAGTATTATGTGGCTAATGGTTGGTTGACTCTAAGTATTGTTGTCAATTAAAAGACAGTGAGTCGTGTTTCTGTCAGAGAAAAGAGAAAAATGATGAGTTATTGACATGATGTTGCCTCATATTGACTCTTAGCAGCATCTCTGAAAGCAGCACTGACTGACATCATTTAGGCTTCAGTTTCCTGCAAATTCATGTCACTTTGATTGAATAAACCCTCTCTGGTATGTCCAGCAGAAAACTGACAACTTCAGTTTTGGTCTTTAAACATAAATTTGTCTTTAGGATAAACACTGATGTTTGATGTTGAACCTTATTTCCTGCAGTTACCTGTTCAGATCTCATTTTACTTCTTACAGTTTGTTTGTTTGTTTGTTTGTTGGTTTGTTGGTTGGTTGGTTGGTTGGTTGGTTTGTTTGTTTGTTTGTTTGTTTGTTTGTTTGTTTGTTTGTTTGTTTGTTTGTTTGTTTGTTTGTTTGTTTGTTTGTTTGTTGGTTGGTTGGTTGGTTGGTTGGTTGGTTGGTTGGTTAGTTGAATGTTTGGCTGGTTGGTTGGTTGTATGTTTGGTTGGTTGGTTGGTTGGTTGGTTGGTTGGTTGGTTGGTTGGTTGGTTAGTTGAATGTTTGGTTGGTTGGTTGGTTGTATGTTTGGTTGGTTGGTTGGTTGGTTGGTTGTTTGTTTGTTTTGTTTTTTTTGACAAAAACTCTGATTCACTCAGATTAACAACCCTGCAGTGCATGATAAGTCTAATTCTCCATTTGTCAGGTTTTTACAATCAAACCTTAATCAATACAAAATACAATTTATACTCAACAACACAAACTGATCGTACTCTGTCCTCTCTGTTCTCCGACATGCATGCCTCACTTACTGATTAACAAATCTTGTTTGGTTCCTGCTAGTTTGTCCATTCTGAGCTACTGTAAAAATCATTCCAGTTCAACATGGCAGCCTTCAGAGCGAGGACCTACTGCTTCTATAATACAAAAGACTTTTTCTAAGTCATCAGAAATGAACTGATAAGGATATTCCATCCAACATAAATTCAGATCAACATACTTCTGCAAAAAACATTCAATTTCCTTGGAAAAATGCTACTTAATTCTACAGAATAAACCTTTAACTTGACATTCTGGAGACTGTTCATCATGTTTCAGCCGTGTCATTGGAAGTTTTTATTTTATAGCTGAACTACAGCCGCACTCCCCACATGTACATGTAACCTATAAAACTCAAACTCACACACGTCAGCCATGCATGAACACATTCACACGCATGACACACACAGATCATGGAGAAAACAGGGCTGATCATGCGTGAATGCAGAACACGCAAACACACACCAAAATCTGTATCTCTTTTATTCTCTCTCTCTTACACACACAGACACACACACACACACACACACACAGTTGTCCATGCATGCAGTTTGGAGAGTGAGAACGCCCCCCTCAGCTGGAGGCTATGCGAGCTTTCTCATAGACGTGACGAGGCTGAGAGGAAGGTCGGTGTGTGGGTGTGTGAGCGTGCGTGGGTGGATGGATAGTGAAGGTAAAACCCAGCATATACACACGGATAGATACAGCGAAATAAAGGAAACACTACACTAATAAACACAACAAAAAAGAACATCCCAGCATCCTCACTGCCAACTCATTTGAGCAGATTAATCTCCAGATATGGTGGCAGCACTCAGGTGTAGTTGAGTTCAGTGAATGCTCAGGAGACTGGGACTGCTGTGTGCAGTCGGTGCATCCAGCTGTTCATTAAGAAAAAGCTGAAGTAGAAATGTCACGCTGGCCTGGAGGCTTAGGTCAGACCTATAAACACGATACTGTCTCACTGACTGGCTGACTGACTGACTGATGAGGTTACAATGTTTGTCAGTTGAGTGTTTGGTTTCCCTAATTGGCCGGTGCTCACTCCAAACTTACGGGTACAAAGGCTAGTCATGTATCACACTCCCAGATTGGGGTGCAGACCTCTGAGGCTCTGGCTGGCCTTTTGGGGTTTGTGGGACATTGAGGTCAACTTTTATTATGTATTTGAGACAAATTTCACCTTCACCATGCAGTTGTCACTTTCATTTCACACTGGATGTTGATTTCAGATCAAGTCAAGGAAAAATGTCATTACCTGAAGAAAGACACAGACCTGTGTTTACTTTTGACTCTTTCCCTGCCACAAGCAGAGGGTTTTTGGGTAAAATCTGTAAATATTCTGCAGGGTCTTTTTACGGTGGATCTCCTGCAAAGATTTTAGGTGCTCTGTGAGAGTCTCGTCTGCAGGCTTTGACAGTCCATGGCCAGGCATGGAGCGTAAGCCAGGGGCATCAGGTCATTTCCTGGTGACATGAGGATGTATTTGACCTGCTGTGAGCAGTCAGTGTTCATAGCAAGACTAAGCAAACAGACCCCTTTAAAATGCAAACATCATTATATGCAATGGTGGTTTGCACCATTTGCATAATGGTGCTCAGTCAGATAACATTTGTGTGAGCTGCTGTCTACAGTAACATCACCAATCCCAGAAATGACTAAGTGACTGCCCGGTATACACAATAAGTGGTTCATGTGGACAGGGTGGTCTAGGATGGAGTCAAATACCCAGTTTGATTTACTTTCCATGTTCATGTCAGTGCCATCACAAAAACACAGTGTTGCAGCCTCTCTTGATGCTCTCTTCAGCCTTTTTCACACATGAACTCCTGTTGTTTTTTTCCCCACAGATAATTTCAGGACTTCCAGGCCCTGAAATTCTCAAGACTTTACTTTCCACATAAACACCTGCACCTGCTTTGTTTACAAACTGGCTCATTTATTACAACCTGTTCTGAAAATATCCAAGGTTGCTCTTTAACACGTGTTGCACACAGAAGGGGATTTTCTTTGGGAGATGTGTTTTCAGCCACTGGAAGTATTTGGTGATAAGTTATGTGGCCTGTATGTGACATGCAGGAGAAGATGCCAACTGAAATAATGAATGCTTGATTTTAATATTAGGACAACATGTATTTTTATATCTGCAGTACAAATGCAGGAGTAAATAAGAAGGCAATGAAGAGCACAAGGGAGTATAAAGAAGGGAAGGTTGAATACAGCATAAGCAGCATCAATAACAACCTCACTTATTTGTATTGGATGCTATAGAAATTCATATATTTGCTCATGTAGACATTTAACGTAATTTGTACTGAATGACTGGCAGGTAAAAGGCTGTTTAATGTCCAGGTCAACAGGTTTAGATGTTTCCTTTTTTAGCTTGGATGTTTCCCCTCCCAACTTATTTCTTGTAATATTTTATTTTATTTTGTATTTTTTTTGCTGCTGTAACGTGAGTTTCCCAGTTTGGGATCAATAAAGTCTGTCTATCTATCTATGTATCTATGTATCTATCTATCTATGTATCTATGTATCTATCTATCTATGTATCTATCTATGTATCTATCTATCTATCTATCTATCTATCTATCTATCTATCTATCTATCTATCTATCTATCTAAGTTCAGTGTGACCAAAGTTGGGTACCAAGACACCATCAGGCTCCTCAACTTCGAAGGCTATGCTCACTCAAAACAACATCCAAGTAACTACCATGAAAAACAATATCTGTGTTTCATTTTTATGCAACATTTTTCTGCTACTCTTCTACAATCTGAGCAGCTGTAAACATCCTCATCTTTAGGCTTTACACCTTAATTTAAATGAAATGCTATGTGCCTTTGCACAGGAACGGTTCATTGCCAGGAAGTCTGTGGGTTCATGAAACGCTGAGCATCACAATGAGAATAACGATGGATTAAGCTGTCCTGTAGATGAAGCTGGAACAACACAAACAGGAAAAAACAACTAATTTGCTAGATTTATTCAACGTGTTGGAATGAAAGGCAAAAGAGAGAGAAGAGAAAGGAATCTGCAGAGGTAGAGGAGGATGAGAGGGGGAATGGATGCCAGAGAGACCCCCCTTCTTGTTCAGTTTAGAAAGACCTGAGGCTCAAGGAAGAAGAGATTTCTGTTTGTGTGTTTTGCACTTGTGTGTGTGTGTGTGTGTATCTAGGCTTGACCTCCTGACCTTGGCCAGCATTTTCAGCTCCCTTCTGTCTTAAACCACACCCCCAAACAATCAATAACCCCCCTTACAACCACCTCTACTACCACCACCCGCTGCTGCCGCTAGCTGTGACATGCAAATGACCCTTGCATATCATTAAAACATATGCCCTAACAACAATAGAATAACCTCCCACCCCCCCTCTGCTACTCCTTAAGACGTGCGCCTTAAGACATGGACACACTTATATACACACACACACTCACACAAACACACATACTCAGTGTGCACAAACAAAAGCAAGAAAACATCAACTCGTGCCCAGATGGACTCCAGTCAGTTGACCTCTGCTCAGAGCGGCAACAGACGAGCAAACAGACAAACAGACATCGAGACAAGTGTTCTTAAGCCCCCCTAAACACACACACACACCCACACACACACACACCTCATCAGTCATCCTGCTATACCTCAAACAGAAGCTCGCAGTAATGCTCATGCTAATGTCCAACAATTCCCACTTGTTAAGTTACAGTGGGGAAGATCTTCAGTGTAAAGAAGTTGTTTGCATCACTATTGTTTGTTGGTTTTTCTACGTATGATGACAACTTGGCCACCAAAAGACAGACCTTACTTCTGCAGTTTTCTTTGGTCCCAGAACTTTTTATGGTGCCGGTATTCCCAGAAATAATTAAAGCAGCAACAGTCACTTATCAAGGCTTGGTTCAATAGAGTACAGGTGAAAGTGAAGGACCTTCTTGCATCTATCTTCATTTCCAAGGAAGCATGGTCGATAAAGTTACATATCTAAGTGTTGATGATGGTCTGTAGCACCAGCGCTACGGACTTTATGCACAAGCCAACTCGTAAGTTTCAGATAAGTGAAAGTTTTGAGTTTCTATTAGTGTGCTTGTATTTCATGCAGTACTGACAAACAAGTTTAATGTAAAAATCTACATGACTATGAAGTAAATCAGACAATGATAATATAGGGAAGCTCCCTCAATGCACATAAAGTGACACAAGGTATTTCTCCTGTTTTTGATAACACTGGAACAGATGTTCTTTTGGTGATTAAATTATAAGAACATTTGGAATGTAGTTGTTTTATCTTCATTTTTGCTTTCCCTTTATTGTACTTACATTTCTATTCCTTATGTTTTTATATGCTGATATGGACCGATGGGTCTGCGATCAAGTTTTAGATGAGCTCCACTTTTCCGGTCTCATCCACTGTAAAGCTAACATATCATTCAGTATGTTTACACGCACAGGTAAGTTGATCCATGGTCATGCCTTGACTTTAACTAGACATTAAAGTCTAGTCTAACAAGACGTTAAAGTCTAGACAAGAGTTTAACTAATGTCCTTGTCCCAACTTTACACCCTGGGCAGATTTGATTTACTGACAAAGATATTTAAGCAAATACCAAAGTAGATGGAAATATGCTTCCCTTCAGATTGTTACTATTTGACTGTCATACAGTTGACTTAGTATGTCAAAGAAAACTGGTCAAAACTAAACTGAGAAATACATTTGGTTTCTCTGTTTGTATGGTTTTTGAAATGACACTTGCAGTGGCTGTTTACTGCATGCCAAGAAAATTCAAACTGAGAGCCATATTATGATGTGGCCTCTGGTGTGGCCCAAGACATGATGTTTAATGTGAACCTGCAGCTGAATTAACAACAAGTAGTTCTAAAGTAAACCACTAAACTGCACCTCTCAAGCTTTCTCAAACCTTCAGCACTCCCTTGGTTTAGTACAGGATCAGCTTTTGTAACAGCAGCGTCTTCTGAATCCGGACAAAACCAAACTTATGTTGTTACTTCTTCAAGAGTGGTGAAAACAGTCTGATCAAGGGAAGTTGTTTCCAAAGACGGGTGTGTAATTGAGTCGATATTTACTTTTACATACTTGAAATAATGGAATCAATGCACCCTAAGAGGATAAAATGGTATTCACAAAGAAATTGTCCTCTCTCTTTCCCTTGGGCTGGGCACAGCCATGGTGCAGAGGTAACTCACGTCACTATAGCATCTCTTCCTTCACTGCCTGAAGCTTGTGACCACAGGTGAGGACTGGAGAGTAGATTGACTGGTAAATCAAAAGCACTGCCCCCAACCTAAGCTGCCTGTTAACCAAGATGGTTCAGTAACCTGCTGTATTACTGTTGATGCGGCACAAATCCCTCTGTCCATTTCATTACCTATTTAACCTCCTTGCTCGAGGCAGTTACTCATTTTTAACCTGAAGGGAGCAACTCTCTACATCCTGGCAGAGAACCACAACCTCAGATAAAAAAAGGAGGTGTTTCACGCTGTGCTATAAACTGTCAAGTGTCTGCTGGGGGCCACAGTTTCATAAAGGTAACATAACCATATCGTCTGCTAAATAGCTGCAAAAAGATGCAATTCTAATGATGCGATTTGGCAGGGTATTGTTGCCCTTTCTTCTGGGTTTATATCTGGTCCTGTTGCTCCTGGTTTACCTGAAAGTCTTTCAGATCATAATAATGTTGCATGTATCAAAGAGAGTGCGCATGATGGAGAGCTTGGGGATATTTTACTCTGCAGTTTTGGGGTCTTGCAGAGTTAAGCCATAGCAGGTGTTTGAGGAAACAGCAGTGGTGGTGTCCTTGTTTCCTGGCATCCCAGGATTAGCCCCATACTGAAAGCACTATCACATATAGAAATGAGGGGAAATATAGTAATGTCTCCAATCCCTCTGTCCTGATATAATGCTTATTTCGCAGTATTGGCAAATAACACTGTACATCCATGTCTTTGTGTAAAAAGCTGAGAAATTCAGGTCAACTCTTGGGCCTATTTTATCTCACTAATGTGCTTCCTAAATATCAGGAAAGTACCAGACCACTGACGTTGAACCAAATTTTTGTGGGTCTTAAGTCGGACTTGTACTTCTGCATCATACCTACGCTATAGGTACACTGTAGTGGCCAACACCATTGTGAGCCCTACATAATTCCTTGTTGCTACCTCAATATTCAGTTAGGTGTGGAATCTCTATGCTCATCATACCACCAGTTCCTGGTCCCACAACTTTCCCTGCTTGTTTACAGGAAACCAAGGCAACTGAATCTGAGCGTAATATGTTTGAGTTGGCGCTGATACGCATATGTTGTGCAGCAGTTGATCTTACTTCAACTGTTTCAAAGAAGACAAGAGGATAGACAGACTACAGCCGCTGAGAAACGGACGGGATGGTGGCGATACCGAAAAAATCCGCAGACCACATCGATTCAACATGTAGTCACATTCTGGAAGAAGTGCACATTGGGAATCGTCCTTAAGCCTCTGCATGAGTAGGGGTACTCAGATCGATGGTGTGGGTAGAAAACACCAATGACATTAGCTCTGTATGCCAAGGACGCTGTGATCGTGGTGTCATCCTCTGAGGTTGGGCTCCAGGTCCAGACAGGCTGACACGACTCAGATGCCATAACAAGCAGGGATTCACTTTGACATCCTTGACAAATCCATAAAAATCACTCAAAGAAGGGGTTACAGAAGACAAGCCCATCACTGACATCCACTAGAAATTAGTGGTGAGTTTAAGAGTAGGAATTAGCAGGCCTGCCTAATGAGGGGTCCTCTCTATGGCTTAATGATGGGGGATCTCTGAACGAAAAGTGCTCGAGGAAATTAAGGATATAAAACAGAAGAAATGAGGGCAACTTTATCGCTAGACAAGAACTGGACTTATTACAGTGTATGCCACAGGGGTGCAGTGGTTAATTAACTGTGCTGTTGACCCCTAAACACACACACACACATACTCACACACACATGCACGCACAGCGATATCCTGTGGTTATTGAACTGATCCCACCATGGGCTCCAAGAGTTTGGTTTTTGATCAAAAACAATCAAATGGAGCAAACACACCCACACTGCTGTACGAATCAGTACAAACCAGAGGCTTCGGTGAAACACTCATTAAGCACAAGACTACACAAAATCAGTGTACATACGTCAAACTCTAAACAGAAACAAAACAGTGAGTCTAAATTTGAAACGTCACTTGCAGCACACAGAAACACTCTTTATTCAAGGTTATGGGTGTCTGAATGTCCTCTCCTAGTCTCCCTCTTTCTCACAAATACAGAAAATTCCTCCACTTCCCATTTCCAAGTCAGCATTTCTGCGTGTGTGTGTTGTTGCCGCACTGATCCATGGTAAGCAGATACTGTACGTGGGCTGCTAACAATAAGGCTTTGTCCAGTGGATGGAGGATGGAGCCAAAGGGGAGGAGGAGGAACAAACTGTGTCTGTCTGCTTCCCCTCTCGGATAACATACAGCAGCGTCCCACTGCAGCACAGGGCCACAGACCCCCTGCAAACACCATGGAAATTACATGAAGGTATTTCAACATGAGTGCATGCAACAAGCAATATTTACAGCAAAGAAAACAGCACAACTGTGAAAACAATGGACTGTAACTATTCTGCAGCAGATAATGGAGAAAGAGACTCAGAGAGACCTCCAGTTAAAATAAACACAAAAAGGACCAAAATACAGCGTCTTTATATATATATACTGTATTGGCAACATGACAAGAACCCAAACAAAGGGCTTCCTGCCGTAAAGAACATTTTTGACTTTCTCTGCCAAAGACATCCAGTGTTTCAACACAACAAACCCTTTGAGCCTCCAGATGTTTCTGCTCAGTTTAAGCCTTTTTTTGCAGGCCTATAGAGCCCAAAACCAGTCAACGCTGAGAAGGTCATATACTGTTCATTTCAAAGCCAGAATTTCAGTCAATAGACGAAATCACAAAGGCCTACTGTCTCTCATTGGGTTTTCCCCCGTTTTTATTCTGTAGATCCAAAATAACTCATAATTGGACCTTATTGTGAATGTACTTTATTATACTTCTACACTGATAGAGAGGATTGTGCAGTCATGCCGGTCATCTGCAGTCCAAAGCACATTCATCTTTGATTTTAAATCCAGAATTTTCCAAAACAAACCCCAAGCCCTCCTGACAACAGCCCAACACTCAGTCAGTACGTTTACATGACACTTGAGAAAACCGAATTATTGCCTTACTCCGATTAAGACCGGACAACTGAAGTGCATGTAAACACCTTAGTCATCTACAATCAGAGTTTGAGAACTCCGATTAGAGTCTGAGAACTCTGATTAAGACACCAAGATAATACGATTGGAATTCGATTTTCTCTACCATGTAGCCAGCGTAGTTGGAGTATGATTGGACAATGCATGTGCGCGTGCACAAAAACACCAGAGCAGTAGTGTGCACCTCATCTGCAGAAAAAGTAGCACCTGCATCATGTTCAACAAAAATAACGCTGTACGATGCTCCGTCTTCTTGCCCAAAAATGTCCAGCAGCAGTTGTAGCCACTTCTGACGTCTGGCACAGACCTGCTGTCCTTTTTGACAGTTGTATGGGGAAACAGCACCGCTGAAAAGACCCATATTGCCCCCTAGTTTTGGGGAGGAGGACACGTTCACGTCAATAATTCGATTTTCTCAGCTGCATGTATATGCGGACAAGGAGAGAAGTCTGATTCGGTGAAAAAACGAATTATGAGCTCAGTCGATTAAGTTGTGCATGTAAACGTGACGATCAGAATATTTATGGGAAACTGGTAAGTGTGGTGAAAAATGGAATTAAGAGGATCTCTGTTTTATCTGGCTACTCTTGGTACCAGTGAAGTCACAATCATATAAACAGAACAGAGTGAAATAGGGCACTTTTTAGGCACTTTCATGCTAGCTTGCTAACTTTCTTTGTACAGCCACTTACCACCAGATGGTAGAGACTGTTGTGTAACATAGATAATCAAAAACCTGTTGGAAACAGAAAAAAAAGGGGGGAAGGAAAAAACATTGAAGTGTTGTTTGTAATGGCTTTTGGGGATAACTTAACTTGCCCTAAGTTTTCTTAAGGTGACCACAGTTTCAAACCTTCTCTAGACACTTTTAATTTACTGAAACTCATATGTAAGAGCACATGAACGCCCAGTTCCTTGACACTGACTCCTTTGATTCATTTGAAATAGTGGGACGGTCTTGAAAAAGAGATTTTTAATCTCACAGAGTTTCTTCTCCTTGTTAAAAATGGTAGAATAAATAAAAGTAATTGTGCCAAAGTTGGTTAAAACCAAGACAGTGATTGTTAAAGACTTAATAATCAATCTAAACTATAATCATAACTTATAGTCAGCTATTACCACTACTAAGCTCATACTCTGCCTTTATATTCCAAACCGGTAACACTTTATTTGACGCCTATCTCTATAACGCATTAAAAATATATGTATAATGCATTATAATCATGTTATAGCACTGTATAACTATAGTTATAAACACTCATAAATGATCATAATGCTCTATAGCAATAATCATAACACATTATAAATCATTTTATCATGACTTATAAGGTCAGGTATTATAATGTGTTATAACTGTTAACAACAGTTGCATTGCATTATCTTTGTGTGCATTGTCAGCGAGTTGTTGACAGTTACATAAAGTGAAAGTGTGCAGGAGATAAAGTGGGGTTGACGCACAGCAAAAGGGAGCAGCTGTATTGAGGATTTGGGGTTGACACACAGTGTTCCAGGTGAGCTACCTGTGCAGCCCACTGAGTCAGCAGTTTTCTGGATGATTTCTGTTCATTTCAGTTTGAATGAGTTATGGCTGATGTGGTTTTTCATGCATTTCTGCCTCAGTTAGGCTCAGAGTTATAAAGAAGCATGATGCACATGATGCTTTAACTTACTCTTATTCCTACCTGTGTTTAAAGTCACACCACATGAGTTCAATTCAACACCGTTTCCACCTCAAATGCGCAAAAGTGAACAAGCATTAAACCTCGCGCACACATGCTCAGTCACACACAAGCGGCCTCTTCATCAGTATCACGTTGCTCGCTAATTGAGCTGTTTAAAAATTTACAGGGACAGAGATAGTTAGGTGGGGAGGATGAGAGGAGGAGGAGGAGGAGAAGCACAGGAGCGAGAGATTAAAAATAGTTGTTCAGGAGGTCAGACGGATGAAAAAGAAACTGACGGAAAGAGGGTGAAAAAGAAGGATTACAAACAAAACACCGCAGAGAACGTCAACCACATGCAGCGCAGCTCCCTGAGAGAGGACACCCTGAACCTTCCCACAATCCTCTCTTGTTTATTTCAATTTAATCAGGCGTCCGGCAAGCAGATTCATTAGAACAAATGAGTCTGGGGCCGCAGCCAAAAATGTGCTTTGATGTTTGTCACCAAACAAGCAGATTAGTGTTTCAGGGAGGTGCAATGTTCCCTCTGAAAATTAGATTTCTGTTAGCAGGAGGCGAGAAAAGACTGTGTTATATAGATGCGCTATTTAAAGAGTTATTTCAAACCTTGCTGTAGCAGTTAGCAGACCTATATTGGGGAATCTGTTATACTTCTAGTCACATGTTGTCTGTCGGTAATACTTTTGGCAAACTGAAATTTTATGAAGCCAGTTACACGTCAGAGAAAGCCATAACTAGACACATTTAGGAGCATTAAGGCTTATTTATGCTCTATGTTAGTTGCGCACAGATACTGATGGAGCCATATTTCTGCACTTCCTCTGCATGGTTGCAGTTGCTGACCAAATGTTGTAGTACCACAGAAAACTGCACAAGAAAGTCTTCAGTTTGATGTAGATCCCTGGGCAGTACAATCTAGAGGATATATCACTTTCTGATGACCTTTACAAAGCAAAGGGTTCATCTGTACCAATCACAGCATTTACCTTTGCTCATGACGGAAGCATAAATGAGCCTTTAGCCATAGCCATTGTCTTAGCTGGCATATGAACTAACCAGGACATCTAATCTGAGGGTGTGAACAAGCATAAAACAAGGTAGTATTAATATTATTAAAGCTCCTGAGAGTTACTTTTAGTTTCTATTTTGGCCCAGCCGCTGCTTTTCTTGCCTTCTTGTTGCTTAAAATGTGACCTTTGGCAAAATCTCACAGACTTTTAACAGTCAAATGTGTCATTAATTGTGAATATTTTACATGGAAATTGTAAAAGCAGGACTGTTTCCCCGGCTCCCGGTGACATTCGCTCCTTTTCAGTCCTGAAAAATGACCAAATAAGAATCATCATTCTTGTCACAGATGGACTTGTTTGCCTTTACGCATCATAAAAAGGCATCAATATGACTTTTAGTTTATCTATGAACCTCAAAAACTCATTGACACTAATTGTGTCCAGCTGTACAATGTATGGAGTCATAACTGGATATACTAATGTTTGCATTGGCCAATATACAGAGCATAGTTGTCCTGAGCCTTTTTCACTGTCAGCAATCTGTGGTCTCTAACCTCCAGGCCAACAAGGGCTTTGGTCAACAATCAAAGCCCAGAATGGAGCCCCCTCTGTGGGGCTTGCAGAGTTGACATCCGGCCTCTCTCCTGGAGGTTACTTAGATGAATCATCCACCTACATAACTCTGTTGAGCTAAATCACATTTAGGTCTGGGAGAAGCAGCCGTGGGACATGTGAGTCACACACACACATGCACATACAAGAGTTACACAATGATATGCAGCATGCCAATCTAAACTGATGTTCAACCAAGTAAAACAAGAGCTGGAACATGATTTTTACATTTGGGGGGAAGAATCCCCCACAGGGATCAAACAACTCAGTCTGACCTTTTATGAAGCTAAGTTCCTCCTCTAAAGTTTCAGTGACTTCGTTCAAAGTTTCATCCTGCAAACTGCAGGAAAAGAAACACCAAATTCAGCTGTTCAGTGGTTTATAAATAATATTGTATGTGCTGTTGGGAAGATTCTCAAGATGTTTGTTGCAGATAAATGAACAGGTGAGGATAAGTCGGTTGCTGTTGAAATCAGTTTTTCACTCCTAGAGCAAAAAGCGTCTGAGAGTCAGAAACCATGATGCCTTTCTGCTTCACAAACCTAACTTTTAATCACTTTTTCAAACCTGAATACTATTCCAGGAACTCAGAGGGTACCTGCACTTTTTAAAATCTAATTCAGTCATTAGAGTCATCCAATTTAACAAAAATACAAACTAAGAATGCAGATTTGTTACCATCCAGATCATACGAATCTTTGTATTTGTGAGCTGTTGATATCATGCTAATAGGTTTTTGCACACCTCCTCCAAAGCTCTACAGACAGTGGTGTGATCAGGTTTGAGTCGGTTCATAAGGACTGTGACATTGGAGCTTCGCCCCTTTGCACTCTGCTGAACTTCTATGAACCAGAACAACACAAGTTTAAAGGTGCCCACACTTCTACATGTCGTTGTCATTTCATATCAAGTCGTTTAAACATGAAAAGGTCAGACATGGTTCTGCCCTGTTTAAGCCATTTAGCCAAAAGTAGTGAATACACATCTTAAACAAGCCTCACACTGGGCAGCACGCTCCATCACTGTTTCAATATTACACCAGTACCACTACTCACAATAACTGAACTGATCCTGTTTAAAAATGTTCATGATTGGTACAAAACATCTCCTTAAACCTTCAACCCTCTTCTACACAAAACCCTCAACTTCACAAGAAAAAAAAAAACTTTAATTTCCAACAGACCCGTCATAACAGTTTAATCAAACACTGTTTTCAATCCTACACACAGCAGTCGCAGCAGAAACACTGAGTTACTCCGATCTGCATCGCCTCAGATTGTGTCATTATTTCGTATTCAATTGTTATTATTATTATTTTTGTATTTTTGCTGTTATTGGAAGATTAAACTATGTTACCGTGGCACAAATGTTCATGCTGTTATGCAGCCTTTGTCTCAATCACTCTGAAATTACATATTTCAAAGAAATTTCATAACAGGTCTGTTAAAAAAGACTTTATTCATTCATCTTTTGCAGAACTTAGTCTTCACATAATTCTGTTCCTGTGCGTTTACACATTTTTCATCTTTAATGTCTTGCAAAAAAGTGAAACAGTATTTAAAATTGTGAGCTCAGACAGTGAAAGGGACGGAGTGGAGAGGGAGCAGCTGCTGCTGACACTGAAGAAGAAAGATACCTCGTTGTCTGGAGGTAAACAACACACCGGTAATTGAGCAACCATCACCATGGCTACATCAATGCAGAGCATCCGCCCACACCCAACCAGACACACACACACACACACACACAAATACACAGACACGCACAACAAAAACAATTAGGCTCAATTACACAGGTTGTAGGATGATTCAAAGCATAGAAGTTTGATTTTCACTTAAATCTTCTCATTTTACTTGGACTGTAATAAACTCCAGCTGCAGCCTTAAGGAGAGGAAAGTAAGTACAAGACTTTAACTCTACAAAGACACACATTAAAAGGACTTAAATGAGACAAAATATTAAACTATTTACATTTTTAAAGCACATTCAGCGTTTCAGGAGTGTTTCAGTGTTTTGTCATGTGATCTTCTGGCAACATCAAAGTCTTGTCTAAGTCACTTTTAATGATATCTAATTATTTCTTCAAGGATCAATTAAACATTATACACACCACCCAAGCTTCAGTGAATGATTCAAAATACAATAATTCATGTTAATTCATGCTAATAAACACAAAGACTGCTTTCAGCTTCATACCTGGCTGCTGGAGACTTCCTGGAAGCAATTTAGCTTCAGTCTGAGAGTATCTTCTGCATTCATTTACATCTTATCATGTCATTATGTAAATTCCTGTACTATGCTGCAGGATTTCTCATTCATTAGTGTAATGTTGGTGTAAATATCTTCAATTTCTATATTTTCTACATTCTTTTATGTATCGTTTTCTCTCATTGACAACGACAGTGGTACAAGACCTTTAACATCTATCTGAAAAATGCCAACAGTGAATAAGTTACAGTGCTTTGTCTCCCTGATGGCTGCACAGTATCATGAAAAAGCTTTTATTGCAATGTGTTTTGTTTTGGCATGATGAATGTATCATTAAAAAAAACTATTATTGTGTGCATGCCAGATGTAGGATACCGTAAACCAGTTCATGCATGCTAGCATTGTTTAGCGTTGCAGCAAAAATATAAGTAAATAAATAATCCAATCGGTTCATGAGAAATGACTTTTAAGCAGACTGATCTGGGTTAGTTCTTCTGTCTCCTCCTCGCCACATTAACAGCTGCCATCTGTGTTCAACACCGGGCACCTGGGGTTGCACCTTCTCTTCAAAGGTGTTATATTTGCAAACACAGCAAAAACAACAGACACTGTCTCTAGTCTTGTAAATCAACAAAGGGTGTAATAAATCAGCTTCTCTGCGTTTTCTCCTTCCAGCATTTTGCACGCCAGGGTAGAGACGCCCCACATCGCGTGTTTATCAGTGCAAACGTGCAGCTTGTGCATGATTATCACACCTGGTTTCCATCTAACGGTGAATACAGGAGCGTTTTAGGAGAGAATTTGATAGTTTGATTAATCAAGATAAAAGTGGAATAAATGGTGCAGCGCTAATCTCCATCTTTTTGTCTCATTATGAGTTGTTTGGGCAGTTTTTCCTTCCTAAAATTGTGCCCTTCTTTTTTTTCTCTCCAGCCAACACTGGTTAAAAGTCACATCATAAAGCCTCATGGATGATTAAGCTGGGCTACATACTTTGGTTAGATTCAAACCAGAGCTTGGATCAATCCAGGACCATTTCCTCAGACTGTCAAGTGAACTCTAGTCCACTTGAAAACAGGGTCTTCATTCTGCTTCCAAGCAAACCCAGCAATTATAAAACTCTGTGAAGACGTTCGGCATCTTTAATGAATTCAAAGACATGCGTGTATCCTTAAATAAAGTGCTGGAGCTGCAGTCCAGACAACACAGAGAGTTATGAAGAAGGCAAGCGTCAACAAAAGTGAGGCGAGGCGGAGAGGAGGAGGAGGAGGAGGAGGGAGGAGACCCTGAGCCCCCCCCCAGCAGACAACAGCAGGACACGGCAGACCTTAAACACTTCTCTGCAGATTGTCAAGTCAAATAAAGGTTGTCGCGCGCCAAGCCTATTGTCCAGACCCTGACCCTGTAACCCCTCCCTCTCAAAAACCTGCCTATCTACCAGGCCTCACCCCCAACACACACACACACACACTTACACACACTTACACACACATACACAAAGAGTTAAACTCGACTCTTTGTGTCCGGCAACAGGAGGTGTGGTCGTTTTTTCTACAGTTAATGAGTTGGCGGGGACACGGGGGACAAGCGGAGGCACGGGTCATTCATTCATTTAGCCTCTTAAGCTTCCTTAGCCCTTAACCACCACCCCCTTCAACACACACACACACACACACACACACACACGTAAACAAAAACATACACAGATATATGATAGGCACACATAGATGCACAAACTGATCCGGCCCTGCTAATTAAACGAATATAGACAAATTTAAACATCACCGTAAAGAAACTAAACTTCACTTTCTGACACCAAAACTGCAAACACACACTCACACACAAATACATACATACACACACACACACACACACACACACACACACGCGCGCGCACACACTCAGCCATATAGCTCTGGCGTCTGGTGACACAATAGCTTCCCATAGCAGCTGGTCAGCTGAAACCACAGGAGTCTCACACACACACACACACACACACACAGACTTAAAGATGCAAAATGTACAAGCCCCTGCATGTCTAATGACGTGCCAAGACGACAGAAGAAGAAGAAGAGAAAATGACTGGACCGGCCATCTGTGGCATGTGGAACATCTGCGCTAATCAATAACACACTCTCTCTCACACACACACTCACACACACTGACATGCATGAGTACACATGTTAACCAAGGCAGGCATGTCCATGTTGACACAAGTACTTTGATGTACATGTCTGCGATCACTGCTGGTACGGCGTAAAATTGAGGTATTTCAACGATAAAATTGAAAATTCATTTTGTGAGTTTGACTTCGATAAATGTAATAAACCTTTCCTGAACTCTTCAGGAACCAGTTGTTGCTCTTATGCACACCCTGTAAACATGTTGACACTCTCACCTAATTAGAGTTGCTAGGCTACAACTGTGCATCACTGTTTGGGTGTGCATTTGAGCCACATCGTCACAAATATTCCTGATTTAAATTTCACTACTACAAACAGTGTCATCAAAAATCTTTACAATCCCAAAACAATTTGACGATACACACACTAAAAACACACAGAAAAGCTTAGCTGAAGTTTTTGGAGGTTCGTTGCTGATTTGTTAGGAATAACTTTATCATTACTGAACACTTTTGAAGCAGTTTGCTGTACATCTCTAAATCTGAGGAACAACATTCACTAGTCAATATGTTTTGAGTTTTCATCACATAAAACTAAGTTAATCATGCTGACATAGTCTGAGAATATTAGTACAGCACACTGACACTAACATTGATCTCATGTACTGAGACAGTCTATCTATAAAGAAATGCTAATCAAACTTCCTCTGCTGATTCGTTGATCAGGATTCAAAAAAGAGAGGCTTAATTTTCCATAAAAGACTGTAAATGTGAATAATTTTCAATTTCCTCCCATTTGTCTGCACATGGAAATCCACACACAAACTGAGGAGCTACAGGAATAATCAGCAATCATACTCCTCTGTGAGTGTGCTGCTTCTTATAAAGACATCAGGGGAGGAAAAGACACACACACACACACACACACACACACACACACACACATCCCCCACTTCTGGGAAACACCTGCAGCCATGCTTGTTATTCTGGAGAACAAAACACAGTTCACACATCCCTTAACCAATTACACCCCAGACTACTCTCTCTCTCTCTCTCTCTTTCCCCTACACACACACACACACACACACCCTCTGACTCTGCTTATCTGCATTCACCAAACAGTCTATATCTAAAGGTGAAGTCTCCAGTCTCTCTCTTTCAGCTCATTAGGAGTCAATGAAGCGAACACAAAGATGTCGACTGCAGCCCCACTTCAACTCAAGTTTTTTAGCAGGTTTTACTAACAGTCTCTCTCACAACAAAGAATAAGTGTTTGAGTAACAGATAGTAATCATCCTCATTGTGAAAACAGCATTTTTCGACTGGCAGAAAAGCTCTTTTATTATGAACTCGTGTGGAAAATCTTGACAGAACCAAGGAGGTTCAAAAATCACCAGTTTCATCTCTGAAAACATCAAAAATCTGTTTTATTTGGATCCAAACTGTGGAGCACAAGTTCTGCACATCACATACATTTATCAATTTGTTTATTTATTTTTGTTATAGAGTGTGAACTGGGAGAAAGATCAGGCAGAGACACACAGGACAGACACTTGAGGTCTGAATCTATCCCAGACCACCCTCATACTGTATACGGGGCCTGCTTAGACCTCCATGTGAGGTCACTCCATGTTTTATATAAGGAACCATCTAAAGAACATTAATACTGTCAGAATGTATGAACTGCACTGTCATTTTTAAACGAATGAATGAATCCAGATGGGTGTTCAAAACTGGATTCTAAACACTGAACGGAGTAGGACTGTGTTCCCTTTTCAACAACACATAATATTCATGATCTCTTGACTGCAGCGATGAGATCAGATTAGCAAACTAGGACAGAAGATGGATGAAGGTAATGAGGAAGATGAGGAGGTGAGGGGGAAAAAAGGAAGAAAGAGGCAGAAAACGGAGACAATCTGTGTGTGGGTGTGCGTGTGTGGGTGTACGGTAAGTGTGTGTGGAGGTACTCGAGTGACCTATATGCGTCAGAGCAGTGTACCCCAGGGCCAGGGTTATATTTGGTCTTCACACACGTTAGTTAACGCAACCAACAAGGACACACACACACACACACACACACACACACGGGTTCAGAGACAGGATTATTGTCATCATATTTGGAATATTGAAATGAGCCTGGATCAAAAAACATAAGTTTGTTCACTTCGTCAAGTTCAAGTTTTAAAATTCCTCTTACCATTTATTGCATTGAAAGACCTCAAGAAATCTGATAACTGAGTCCTGTGTGACAATTTTTCAGCAGTTGTCATAAAGGTTTATAAGGCGTCATTATATAACAGAAGAAGTCTGTTGGGAATATTTCAAGAAGACGGTTAATGAGAAAAACTTCCTGCTATGAAAGCGTAGAGAGCAGACGCATGGTGCCGTGCTTCGCTAACTAGCTCACTGAAATTACTAGCCTTCTACCGATTTTTCACCAAGTCAACTCGACGCCATTCTTACCTAATAAGTGGAAACACTGAAAATGAGACCATGCCACTGAAAAAGAATGACGAAATAAAGATGAGGAGAACAAGCAAGTGCCTTCACCGAGTGATAGCAGCAAAGGTGGCGGGCTAGCTAACTAGCCTCCACCGCCTCCACAGCATGCACCTCAGTGGTTCATTTCTGAGATGGAGAGAGAAGATGGTTAATGAGAAATATTAAATTATAATATTTTGAGCTAGCCCCAATGTTACTTTAGAGAGCCTCTTAGCAATAAAAACATCTTTAAAATCCAGTAGTTCACACAGTAACAGTCATGAGAGGTCATAATAACCACCTTCATTTTCATCAAGTTTCCTCTTTAGCTCAGCCACTGGCTCCACTTTCCCCAGGCCTTTAGCTTAAATGACTTTATCCGAGAATTTTTGACAAATTTGAGGGCCCTAGTCTCATTTCATGACTTAGTAAAGCACAAACACACAGGTGTGCATTTTTTCAAACTGGTTAGTTCTCGTCTGGGTTGTAAGACTTATAGATGGCTAGTCACAGAACTGAATGAAAACAGTTCAAGAACAGTTAGTAAGTATAGTTGTACCCTTGATTTGTAACATGAGGAGCAAAAGCTTTAACATTGATTTTGGATTCACCATGAATCTTTGAATGTCAGCTTTTAAAAGTGCTGAATCATGTCTCAAAGAGATGCTAAAGCTAGCTCACTAGCAGCAGCTGCTTCTTCTCCATCTTTCTTCTGTCTAACAGCATACCTATTCTTACCTGCTTCAGTATAAACTTGCTGGGAATATCAAATGGCCATCAAATTAAGCCTGTGAACATAGGAGGACAGCTCATAAAATGAGAATAAGAGCTATAACGTACAATAACATCCCATCTTCCTCTAAAGGATCAGTCTATTAGAGCCGACCTGCATCACTCACACACTTTAACCTGTCAGCACCAGGTCGAGGCTGTGCGTGTGTGTGTGTGTGTGGGAGTGCGAGTGTGTGTGGGGGTGCGTTTGAAGGTCACAGGCTGATGTGATTGTGTGGGTTTAATGTCCTTGACTCTTCCCTAATCCCTGCCTTGGCATTCAATCCTGACCTGCCATGCTCCACTGACCTCAGATTACAGCGCACACAGGCACAGAGCACTAAATACACACATGCACACACAGACACACACACAAGGGATGATGCTGGAGACAGATTACCTTGTCCGTATATTAGAAATGCAGTCAAGCATGTACTGTATGGATCTATCTCGAGACACACATGCATGCTACGTGCACAAAAAGTACACATGAACAATGACACAGAACATGATTGGACCCTTGTAAACTTCCTATGGTCCATGAAGTCAAATGTGCATTTTGCAAGTTCAGGTGCAAGCTCAGGTGCAAACTGAGAAGAAGTTGTATTCCCCTTATAAATCATGAGTGTTTAAAGGATATGATTCAAACATGATTCACTTTACTTTTTTAAAGCCTTTAAAATAATGTCATGCCAAGACTCCCAAGACTCCCAAGACTCAAGTCCCAGAAATCTGACAGAAAAGACTCCACACTGAAGGAAGTTTGTGTGAAGGAGCAACTCTGAAAAATTTGACATGAGCATACACATGTCAGAAAAGGGCTTGAGTGTAGGACTGGAGGGATGGAGCAAAGAGCATGTCATTGTCTTTCAGCTTCATAAGAACAGCTACACAATGCTATGAGCAGTGAAGTGGCATCACTTTGCAGGGGAAGCAAGAGCTTGAACTTGACCAGTCCTCTCTTACATCAGCAACTCCATATGACCACATACTGTATGAGGAAATACTCTGCTCTCTAAGTGAGGATTAGAAGCACAGCTGTGCATCTCTGCAGCAGAGTGAGCTTGTTTTGTGAAATACAGGCTGGTCTTACTGCCTGAGTAATTGATTAATAGTGCTACGACTCTCTGCTGCTTTAAGACAGCAGTGTGTCACAAATGGGCCTGAGCCATACCCCATTATTGGACCATCACAGTTAAGACTACTCCAAATTTTTCCTGAGATCGGCGTCTCTACCTAAAGCAAATTTCCCTTTAATTTCAACACCCAATGATGAGGTCTTGACTAGGGAATCACCTGACCAGCAGAGCCACACTGCTCAAAGTACTACATCAACAGTGGCGTAACCTCATCCTACGTCAATATGAGAGACTGACATTGCTCTCATTATGCAGAGTTGGTAACCGTTGTCAAGGGGTTGTCAATGCTTGATTGTCCAATCCAAATAGTAAAAAGTATTAAATACAGCTGGGTTAGCACACAAATTACAACTTTGCAAAGGCGCCTCAGGCTGCATTACTAGCTACTTTGCAGATATAGAGTGGTACAACTTTTGGGCTTATGATATGATACAAATTCATCTTAGAGGTGTATACAAAACCCGAGTTTGATCCACCGGTCTGTGGTAATTCATCTATAATGCGGCTGCCCACTGACATCAGTTTGATTAGCTGCACCTGTATGCTTAGCTTTTAGCTGGTAGCTTAAACTCAAAGTGCTTCAATTGTATTTGATGTAGGGTGACCATACGTCCTCTTTGGGGGCTGTCCAGGTTTGTAAAATCATTCAAATGTCTGCGGTTTTGTACGTAAGTTTCGAGATTGTGTCACGTGGACTTACTGAGTTAGAAGCGCATAAAAGACACTCGATCTGACCCGAAAAACTCTTAAAATTAAAACTTCGTGTGACTAAGTGACTCTGCCCCCGTGTATTCATGTCCGCTTTTTGGGAAGTTAAATTACAGTCACCCTAATTTGACCTAAAGTGCAAATCACTTTTGATTGATGCTGAAAGCCTCAGTCAAAACTTTTGCATTAAAAACACTGTGCTGGTCATTTTCATATTCATTCTACAAGTAATCTGTGTTCCTGAAACCTATGTAACTGGTTACCATCGCAGAAATAATTGGAGGTGTTGTATGTCTTTCCAAAACACTTTAATAGATTACTCACCAGCTCTGTAATATTCATCTTTCATCCAGATCCTCTGACCTTTGATATTATGACCATGAACTTTAATAAGGTTTACCAGCCATTAGCCACACCCTCATGAGCAGTTACAACCACACATCAATCAGTTTGTGTGTGTGTGTGTTTGTGCATGTTGTGTGAATGCTTTCGCTCCATCTCGTCTTGAATCCATTCCTGTCTCTCTGTGTTTTCTAACCCCCCAGTCATCGTTCAACCAAACACAATTCTGTGTACCCATTTTCCTCAGGAGAATGACCCTTGAGGTGATTGGCCATCCACACTGACCAGGATATGGCCCTGTCCAATCAAATTAGTGGACGGTCTGCTCTGGCTGAATTATGCGTGCTGAGATAACGAGGTCCAGGGAATAATTGGAGGGCTAGGACCACGAGAACAGACGGGTGACCCCTGAACAAACTGTCTGCTTTCAACTCTCATCTGTTTCTGCATTCATTCATTCTTCACTGTCTCTCCCTTTTTCCTCTTTATGTCTTTTTATCTCACCCATTCAATCGTCCCATCACATTTTTTAGCCTGACTCTTGATACTCTTGGAAGTAAAAACAACTACAGATGCGAGCATTGCGCATATTTATGCAGGGTACTTTGGGGTCATACATTTAAATGGTTCAATAACTTATTAGGTTTAAAGTTTAAGATATAGTGGTTCTTTGTTAGAGTTGCTTCAAAGCCAATACCAAAGCAGACCAAATGACGCATCAATATTAAACCATGACTAATTCAAAGAGATAACAGTACACTCAGGGTTTGATAGAATGTGCTACCGTACAATACAGTGCAACATCAAATAATACAATACAACACAAAATATGATGCGACACAATAAGAAATAAACAATATAATACACTATGATACACTGGATATGATTTGATCTAATGCGATATGTTATGACGTGATACAATATGACCCGAAACAATATGAGACAATAAGATGCTGCAATACGATACAACATGACACAACATGATACGATACAGTGTTATATGAAACAATACACAGGATGCCATACCACACCATGAAATACTTTGCCATACTATGAAATGCCATAACATAATACTCTATAATGCAATACAGTACCATGAGTTGTTAAATGATACCATACCACACCATGCCATATGGTTTAATATGATACAATATGATGCTATGGGACTGGATTTGGCATGATACGACCAGTACAAAATGATAATTCCATACATGCCAAACAACACCATACTATATGGTTTGATATGATTTGACACAATATGATTCGATACGATACAATATGATACGATAGGATGAGATAAGACATGGTATAACACCATACTATACCATATCATACACGTAATGCATACTAACCAATATGATTGTGTAGCTACTATTCCATAGTTAATGACCCAACATGACCCAGTCTGATACAATGTCACTCACAGTTTCAGGTTCACAATTAAATTTTTTTGAGGGTGTGAGTAACCCAGTCTGTGTTCAAGTTTTAGAGAAGTGATTTTGGTAACCCTTTCTTTTATGATACGCTTATTATTACCATGTAATTAACAGGTAACAACATTAATTACATGATAACTACTAAGTCAATACTGTCTAGCTACCAGGTAGGTAACATTCCATCATCATACAAATTTGAAGCCGAATGGCTCTGGTATTTCCAGGATTTTCTTCACTTCCTGGAACCACCACTTGCGCAGTAGCATTTTACGCATTCGACGGGTGAGTCGTATAGGCTGTATCAAGTGTAAAACATAGAAAATAAGAACCCTGAATAGCTTTTGAAAATGGAGCTGCACAGAGAAAAGAAAAAAAGTAAACTAGACAGTATTGACTTAGTAGTTATCACGTAATTACCAGGTAATTTCATGTTGTTACTAGGTTATTACCTGTTAATTACCTGGTAATAAGTGTACTGTGATTTCTTCACCACACTGTTATCTGATGCTTTTTGGGGGCATTTTCTGTATCATGAATAAACTATGGTGTGAATAAATGTCAATTTTCAACTTTTTGTCCTTTTGAATAACTTTGTATTTCCCCACCCCTCAGGCAGACCTGTTTTTCAGAATGTGTGCTGGGAAACTAGACCAGACAAGAACTTACAATCAGTGGTGACTCATCATGACTGTCAAGTCTGAGGAGAGAGAGAGGACGATAAGTGAATATTAAATGAAAGGTGAACAGTTCCTGTAAGAGCACTTTCGTTATGAAGACTCAGTGTGAAGCAGCATAACTGCTTTTGACCGCAAAGAAACTGCAACATTTCCAGGAGCTTTATTGCTGCATTATGCATGAATGTAAATTGTAACACAGTAAAATAATGTATGCTCTGGTGTCCCTATAAATGCTAAAACCATTTGTGAGACTATATATGTGAAATAAGTTATCAGAGTGAGGTTCACAAAAGCAGTTAACGTAACACAAAGTAAAAACAGAGGAATATGAGGATTATCAGTTTGAGCATGTAACCCAGAGTCCGCTCACACAGATTGTGATGACAGCTCAGAGCTGGAGGCCAGACCGACCGTCTGTCACTCACAGCACTGATACACTCTGTGAGCACGTATGAATACATAATGCAGACAACATCAACACACACACACACACACACACACACACACACACACACACACACACACACACACACACACACACGCTGCAGTCCCCTGTGACTGACAACACATCAGCACTGATAGTCCAGGGTAACAGATTAGTCATCACATTATTTGCTGAGTGAATGAAGCGACCTCTCTTCAAATTAGCTCAATGGCCTCTTTCCTGAGAGAGAGGCCCTTCAGTGATTACGCTCAAGGCTTAAAACTAGGATTAACCCTTAATTAATCATACTATCATTGTTTGGCTGCATGTAGAGCGTGGTAAGCAGGGCTATCAGGGGACTGTGAAGGTCTTAGCTTTGATAATATGTGTTTAGTAGAAGTATTAAAAAAAGAAAGAAAAATCACAATTCTATTAAAAACTGCTATATTTATGGGGCTCCTTTTTCCCTGGGTAAATCACGCGAAAAACTTTTGGTTTTAAAGCCGTCTGAAGTGCCACAATAAGAAGTATGACAACATTTCTCAGGAACAAAGTAAAAGTCACTGAAATTGATGCAGCTCTTACTAACCTCCATATTAGGAGTATAATTCATGTATTTTACTCCACAAAATCATCCTGTATTAAGACATAAATGGCTGCACAACCCTCCCATATGACATATAATCAATTATTCTCCAGCTCAGCAACATGGTAGCTAATAGCAGAGAGAAACAAGCTCAAGAGAGAAAGCCAGAGAGAAACAAGCTGACCAAGAGATTATCAAGCTGTCTGGTTTAAAGTCCAAAGACAAAGTTTGACTTTTAAAAAACAGGAGACATCCTTGATAAATCATTAGCTGTTTGCAGTTTGTAAAGGTCAAGTTAACAAACAATCTTTTTCCTGTCATTTATCAAGGCGGCATGATAAAAAAACACAGCAATGGCAGAGCTTGGAAAAAAAGTCTCAGGCATTGCTGACGTCTTTACTTCGACTCACTGTGAGCTAAAACTGCCCCAGTGTCAGAACAGAAACACACAGATAATTACTACTATAGAAAGCTGCCGGCCTCATGAAATGAGTGGATTTTAACCCAAGATGGTACTATAATCTAATTTAACAGCTGATATTGTAAACACAACAATATTATATTATATATGCTGTACATCACTGCTCCTGTCCTCTGTCAGCCAGCATTACTTGGATGTTGTTTGCCTTTCTTGCAATGCATTACACGATTGTTTTCAAAGCCACATGAAACTAAGCGGAAGGCATCAATACAGGAACTGTGACGCATCACAGCAAATAATGTAGATGGTTCAATCCAGCTGGAACCAGTACACGATTCCCATCACTCGTCAAACAGTGTCCTCTTTGTATGGTATTGCCAACCATATACTGGCTTTACAATATGACACTAACTCAGGAAGAGTTCTGTGTTTCAGAAAAAGACAAAAAAAATGAAAACTGATGACAGACTCTGGCTCCTGTAACCAACAGCACCTTTTAGTGGGACTCTCACAGCCGAGCACAAAGCACTCTGAGGAGCATTCAGGCTCTTTTTCTACAGAAACCTTGAAATTAGCAGCAGAACAGCTGCAAATCAGGCTGGTGAAATGCAGACACTTTTTAGATGAATCAATGAGAGTCATTTTCTGACCAGGAGTGACATTGACTCTAATAATGGGCAATTTAGACTTCAAATCAAAGCAGCCGGTCTTTTGGTTTGGTTAAATGTGGTATTATAAAGCCTGAATAAAACCCAGACATGTGATACACACACTCTCATACAGACAAACACACACACACACATGCACGAACATGCTCGCATATTCACAGAGGTGGCATTAAATGAAAAAGGAAATCAGGCAGACGAATCAGGTCTGGAGTCAGAAAAGCAAACTGAGAGCTAATGAGGACTGCAGAGATTTGTGTATGACTGTATGTGTGTGTGTTTGTGTGTGTGTGTGTGAGTCTGTGTGCATTTGTGAGCGGAAAAGCTGACTAAAAATCAGGCAGATAATTTTTCTCTACCCCTGGAAAAAGGAGTAACATTGACTTATCGTTGCTTCCTCCTGTTGCTGTTGGTGTGTGTTTTGCCCCACAGATGGAGCTTCTCAAAACTTGGCTGGTTTGATTGTTTTCATGAGAGTTAGCTGGAGTTAAATGAACCTTTTTTTCTAGCATCAGTGACCTGCACCGAGCCTGCAGAGCGCTCATCCTGAAAATTACATAACACCTCACATCTGTCCTGAAACAGCAGTCACAGTTTGGCTCTTGGCCTGACGTCTGTAGAGGTCAGCGGCTCAGAGGATTTTCAAAATAAGAGCTTTTACTTCAAGAGCCACATTGTGAAGAGAAAATGTATACAGGGGTAGTTTTGTGTGGCTTAAAACACCTGACATATTTCCCTAACTATTAATGTGAAACAAAGCCTCAGGTAGTACAATATTTGGACAGTAAAATCCAGGAAATAAATAAATAAATGACCCTCAATAGTTTAAAAAAATAAGCTAATCTGTGTGAGAGTTTAGAGCAAATAAACTGTAAAAAAATCAAGCAGTTGTACTAATTCTGGTCGGTAAACACTGATGCATGTAAACCTGCTGTATCTCAGACATATTACATGCTATACAGACCGTATGTGATCAGATATATTTAATTAAAAACAACCAGATCAAAACTCTCTTCCTGGCGTCTGCAGCCTCTTTAATCCCTGATTTGTCGTCTCATCCCTGTCACCCCCTTTATTTGTTTCTTTCTGACTCCCCCGTCTTCCATTAACCTCCCTCTTGCCTCCATATCTCATCTCTCCTGCAATCTGTTTCTTTTTTTACAAATCCTCCTCTCTCCCCTCCCCCATCATTTCATCATCTCCCTGTCTTGTATTCATATTGTAAGACACCTCCTCCTCTCTTCCGTCTTTAAATGGTCATTTTTTCCTCTCCATCACTGCCCCCATCCGCCTCTCTGCCCTCCATCCCTGCTGTCTGTGGCTGCCGTCTTTCTTAACCCACTTTCAAGGCCAAACAATAGAGACAATGGGGAGGGAGCCCCCGGGGCGATGGGAGGGGATGTCGATCGCAGGACCAGTGTTAGCATCTAAAAGACTGCACCCCACCAAGAGAGAGAGAAACCCAGGGACAGAGAGAAAAAGAGAGAGAAACCCAGAGAGAGAGAAGAGAGAGGGAGAGAAGGAGAGAGAGGGAGCTCTGCTGCCCATCTGCTGAGGTGCTGAAAGGAGAGGAGGGGGGGTCAGCGAGGAGTGACAGACTGCTGAGACAGAGTGAGGTGATAGTGTGAGTGTGTCACTCTCCATTTTCCATCTAACACTCTTTTTCTCTCCCTCCCTCTCTCTCTCTCTCACTCTGCAGGAGCACTACTACATACATGGTGCAATACAGCTCAGAAACAATACAGGGCACTCCAGTTCCCATCAGCCTCTGTTGCCAAGGAGACGAAGAAGCCACAGAGCTTTAGTTGGAGTGATGTGGTCTGAGTGCCACAGAAGTTTGATTGATCCAAACTGAAGGATAGTCACTCAAGACAGTTGTGGTTAATTATTCTATGAAAATACACGTGCACAAAACTCTTATTAAGTTTCCCAAACTTTCAGCGCTACAACACCGCCGCCCTGCTACTTCTTGTTTGATTTGGTTTAAAGAAAAGATTTATGGGCTCCAATCAAATCGCTGTTTTATCATTTGCATTTCATCAGTAACATCTGTATTAAGTATTTATTTACTAATCTTCCCTGGAGAAAAAAGGCAGCATTGTTCCCTCTGACAACACACAAGAAACAGCGACTCAGTCTTTTCAGCTCCACAGACGACAGTCGTGATAAATGAACTCGAGGTTTGCTCAGAAAGAACCCTAAGCAGAAGATAAAGAGAGTTTTTCCTGTCCTTTCCTGACCCCACTCTAAACTCTAATATGTAAATGTTTTTAATGTGCGCTCTCTGATAGAAGCATGGTCTGAGTTTGTCTTTGTCCAACATGGAGCACATCACGCCACAGCACACACACTCAGACTCACACACTCACAGCAAGCGTACACATTCAGTGCATTCACTGCTCACTTCTCTCTACATTATTGGTTCTTTTAAACAGCTGCATTGAACAGAAAGAAAGGAGTACAGTAGGTCTCAGGGTTCAGATGGATTGTGGGTATTGTGCTGTGTGTAGATTGAATTATGTGTGCGTGTGTGCATTGTGAGTGTACTGTATACGTACTGTAGCGTATCACCACAGCAGACTCCAGCTCTGACCTACAGACCCCAATGAGGCAGTGCTGATGTACACCCTAAGTCTGTCACTGATTGTAGATGTGGACACTTCAGGTCAAAGTTAAAGAGAGACAGCAGGAGGAGGTGAAAGTGTTGATGTGGAGGAGGACTCTGAGTTCAGACTTTGACCTAAACTGATAATTGAATCAATCAAATAATGTCCAGAGTTTCATGCATGTAGAGAAATAAACATGCATGTTTTCATGTTTTCATGTCTTAAAATAAATGATAATTTTTTTTATATAAAGGAATAAAAAATGTAATTCATGTTGTTTGGTTTCAGCTTTCAATCCAGTTGTATTCACATTGTTAATATTTTTTACATGCATGATTTACATATAAGGACCATCAACCTACTGAGGTCTGCAGGAGGGCTGAGTTTGATGAACATGCTGGTGTACAAAGGTCAACCTTTCTGGTGAAGTTCTTGGGGTTATTTTTCTACAAAGTAAAGAAGTAGGACCGTCCGCATCGCAACAGCTGCTGTATGTTTGTCAGTATCAATGTGCGTGCAGGATACAGGCTCTCCTCACATTAATCACAGGGAATAATTAACTTATAGTGATGGTCTGTCTCTCCTCAGGGAAAAGAGGTTTATTGAGGGAAACACACACACACACACACACACACACACACACACACACACACACACACACACACACACACACACACACACACAGAACAGATCTGCTCCACATGTGGCCCCCTAATGGAAAAGGAAACCTTTGACCTCTGACCTCTCCCCATCAGCAGCCATTAACACTGCCTGTTAATGACCTCTATTTGTAAGTGTGTGAATTTACTGATAATGATTTCAAACACAAACACAGACTGTACTATACTGGACTGTATTTTACAGACTTTTTGACATTTTTTCCATTAGTTAAATACATTAAAAACAGCAGCCCACATTTCTACAAGCCTCTCTAAGAAGAAAACCGGAAACTTAACACCAGCATAATAATGTTGTCTTTTTTTTTTATCTCCATCCTTTCATGCACCTGAAATCTGGGCACCTGCAGATTCAAATATTCCCTTCCAAACCTAAAGCAAACTTTTAATAAATCCTTTTTCTCTGTAGCTTTCTCGCTGGCCAAATGCTATAAAAAGAAAACAGTGAGCTGAGTTGTTGCTTTGGGTGACGTTTCTCTTCATTACATGTTGAGTTCATTTTAAATGAATCACACATTCACAGTTCTGCTGCCCCAAATATTCACTAGAGCACCAAACGTGGATTAATCTGCAGATGAAATAGTCCTCCAACATACGAATGCACCATTTCCCTGTTTGTTCGTAATAAAGACCTCAATGAGGAGCTGTTGTCTTCACCTTTAAAAACTCCATTGTGGTCATTTTGTTGGATTAAAGATTTACAGGTCTTTGTCGTTCACAGTGAGGGAGCTCCTGACCAGCTGGTGAGGCCGGAGACACTCCTTTTTGTTCTTTTGTTATGTTTGGACTTTCTAATAATGTTTCTGAAGTCATTTTTAACAAGACCTGGCTTGTTGCAGAGGGGTAATTTTTCAGGGGGCACTTATTGTGCTTTCTGCAGTTTATGCACCTCAGGGGATGCCTTAAGTGGGATTTTTAAATTATTTTAAATACTGGAATTCCATTAAGAGACCACTTCAACATGTGTATTAAATAGAAATATACATTTTAGAATTTTTTTTCCTAGGTTTTTTTTTTAGGGTTTTCAACTGGAGAGGTAGGGCATGTTGTCATGTTTTTCTACTGGTAGAGCAGCCAAAGGGCCTTTTGTCTATAATTATTATTTTTATACTGGAGGGGCACCCAGAGAGCACTTCTTTCATGTTCTTTTTCTTCCACATAAATCTAAGAGGGCACTTTTTTTATGTTTTACCATTGGAAGGGCATCCAACAGGCCTTTTTTCATGTTTTTTAAAGGTATCCAGAGGGTACTCTATAAGGTTTTTCTTCTACAATGGAATCAAAGAGGGTTTTTTGTACATTTTTCTTGCAGAGGGGCATCCAAGAAAGAGCTTTCACATAAGTACATGCATTAACATGCCTTTATAATGTCTTTGTAGTAGGAGGGTATCCAGTGGGCACTTTATAAAAGGAATTATGTTCTTCTACTGGGAGGGTAACCATAGGGGCTCTTTTAAATGTGTTTTTTTTTATTGGAGGGGTTATCCAAAGATCAATTTCATCATGTTTTTCCTGGGAGGAACTCCATAGGTCACTTTTTTAACATTTTACTGCTGGAAGAGCATCCAGTGAGCATTTTAACTGTTTCATATGCTCGATGGGCTTCTTGAGAATACTTTTTGGGAGCTTCCACAAGACTACTTTACATATTCTTCTATTGGAAGGGCATCCAGAGGGCAGTTTTTATTATTTTATTTTGGAAGGGTATGCAGAGGACCTTTTTTTTTCATGCTTTGTTTTCTACTGGATGCATATCCAGAGGGTACTTTTTAATGTGTTTTTCCTACTGAAAAGGCATTCAAAGGGCACCTCATTATAAGAAACTACAATACATGAAAAAGCCAAATGAAGCCAACAAAGGAAACTTAAATACTGTTTCTAACACAGAAATCAAATATTCAGTTGTTAATTATCTGTTCCCTTAATGTTTGTTTTCTTGTTTGAATAATTTCTAATATATTTTACTTGGAACCACACCAGTTAGTAACTCCTAATGGTAAAAGACATGTTATTTTTCTAAAGATTGGTTTTGAATTAGTCAGCACCTCTGAAAAATTATTTCATTTTATTTTATTTATTTTTGTGAAAAGTTTAATAAGATTTAGTCGTTGTGGCCCTAAAGAGTGTGTGAATTACTGCGTTTTCGTCGTTGCCATCATCACTCTCTGCCCTTGTCTCTCTCTCTGTATGACAATCCCTTACATGTCCAGGTCACTATCATCAAGTTTCTTCCTTTTCTAAACCCAGAGTTGTCTCTGAATGTGGATGTTTATGTGTTGTTTTTGAGACAAACCGCGCCCTTCCACTGCAGCTCTAAGGTGTCAGATCCTCTCATATCAGGTGGCAGACTGCGAACACTGTTATTGATCCAGCGATGGGTTAACTGTGATCAATAGAGCTGTGACAGCAGTGGGAAAGAGCTGCAGGGTGACTGCAGTGGGCCGTCTGCTTGTCCTTTGTGGACTTGTTAAGGTGTTTCAGCTCCAGGAGGAGGAAAAGCTTTTGTTGCTGACACTCCTCACCTGCCTGCCAGACGCAGTCAATCAGCTGCAGAAAGACTCAGAGCGGTGACAGATGGGATATATGGTGGGAAGAGGCCTGAAGGCATCCAGCTTTAGTTACACTCAGACAGGTTGGAGCAGACACAGAGGATCAGATGGAAACTTATGACTGTGGCCAACAAACGGTGGCTTTTTTTTTAGGTGGATAGGATGAGCTGCAGCCAGATTCACGCTTGATTGGAGCTGATCGATCATAATTTATTCACAAAGATACTCCTGTGGGACATATGAATTACTTTGTCTCACTCTAGTTTCTGCCATTGCTAGAAGAGAATGAGGAAAAGACAAAGGAAAATAAGCTATTTTCTCTAATATCCAATTATTTATACGGAAAAAATCGGAGGAAAAATGAGTAAACAAAACAAATACAGAACATATCAACAAAAAAACTGTAAAAATAATTAGTGCAGAAAGAAAAAAATGGATGAGCTCTTGATTTTAACAAGAATAGTAGAAAGAAACACAATCAAAGCTGTAAGTGTAATGACTCTATGTTGCCCCCTAGAGGCTGCAGAGTTCATTACAGCCAAAAACCAGAAGTGAATGGAAATACTTGAACCAAATTCCTCTTGGGTATAAAAACGTTCCCTTTAAAGTTTAGGTTTTAGTTTCACAGTTCAACATTTACAGAAATATTTACAAAATAAAAACAAACTTATATAAGGAGAGAAAGGAGTCCTTATGTTGAGTCTATACAGGACAGGTGACCATTATCAATTGATTTAGACAAAGACAGGTGTTGGACAGGTTGGTAATAGGTCAAGTATTAACGAACCTGCTCATTAGTTTATTTTTTAACGTTGGTTTGAAGTCATGTTTGATTCACAAGCTTTGAGTTTTAAGAATTGTTTGTATCATTTCAGTATTTGTGTGTATTAATTAAGGGGGAAACTGTCATTTTGAATAGTGAGAACAACACAAGAAACAGCCTGCTCGTCCGCATCATATCAAATCAATCCAAAGAAAAAAGTGTGACTTCAGATTTACAGTTAGTATCCTGGTTTTGTGTTCATGTCTACACCATATCTCAATATCAGGTACTGGTATAAGACTTAATATTGATGAACTTTGTAAATGAAAATTAATAAAGCAGGCTAATATGAGCCAGCTCTCAGGTTTAGACTGCCCTATCTCTCTTCCTTCTCTATCCTCTTTCTGTCCATGTCATTCACTTTGAATCATCATGTCTCATTAGAGTCACTGATACAGTCTTTTCTTGGAGTCCCTGGTCTCCATCATGCTGTAGGTTCCTCTGGATCGCTGCTGCAGACATTCTGCAGCTGTTGACCTGCCTGCCTTCCAGCTGCTTTTACAAACTCGTGACTAACTTTAACTTGTGCATCAGTCTCTTCTCTGTCCATCTCTATCTTTCTACATCTCCCTCTCTCCTCTCTCTTAACCCAGCTCAGTCTCGGTAGCTGACTGTCTAACATGAGTCTGGTTCTACTCGAGGTTTCTGCCTGTTAAAGGAAGTTCTTCCTCTCCACTGTAACTTGATAAATGCTTTAAAGTGTTTCACCCATGTGTTTGAAAATTAGGGGATGGGAGTGGGTCTGCTCTTACAGGATGGAGCTAAATAAAAAAAAATCATCATCTGTAAACTATGTCTTTGTAAATGGAGTCTGGTCTAGACCAGTCAAGTGTCTTAAGATAACATTTGTTGTGAATTGAGGCTTTGTAGATGAAGTTTGATTAATCGATTGATTAATTGATTGATTCACAAGTCAGCTGTTAAAAATAGTGTCACCATGGAAACTGTGAAGCATCAAATCTAAGGGACTATGTGTTTTAGCTGCATACTTAAAAAAAATAAAAACATCTTTAACCAAACAGTATCTAGACGGGCAGAGACAAGGCATGGCAGAGATGTTCCTAACATGTATGTTTATGTCTGCTCTTGTTACTTTCAGTGTTCAGGATATTTGTTTTATATTATTTAGGTTTTTGCCTCTGTCAGATAAATACGGCATTTTTGATGGACGACCCTGTTGAACCTCCCAAGAGGTGACAGTCAGGCCTGGTTTAGAGGGGTTACCGCCTCTGTCATGAGTATTTAACATCAACACTCTTGTATTTTTCTGATGTGAACCTGCAAACAAAGCTTTTTTATGGAGGAAGGATCCATCAAAATGTTTGTAGTGTGCATACTTTTAACAGTAGAAACAATATAAACTGGTTCCATTTGAAAACAAACCAAAATAACCATGTCACACACACACAGATGTTGCGCAAATAACTTAAAGTCATAAACCTGAGCAACAGCTTGAGTTTCCCGCAGCACCATGATGAGTTGTTGTTGTTGTTAAGAGTCACACAGAGAGGTAAAAGAGAACAAAGAGCGTCTGATGAGCTGAAGAGCAGATTTTCGCTCAGCTGAAGGTGATAAAAGTGGACAGAGCGGGTTATAGATTAACCATGCAGCCTTTGTAATGAGGCTCATTTCCTCTGCACGACCACAGCATCTGCTTCCTCACTTATAGCCAGGAGCTGTCCTCAGTCATCGCTCACACACTCACACGGAGAGAGAGACAGAGAGAGAAAGAGAGAGAGAGCATGGCTAATTGAAGACTGAGATAAAAAGAAAAGATGCAAGAGGGAACGATTGATTAAATTTAAGAAAAAGGGATCAAAGATTTTTCCCGTATTTATCTTTCAGCCACTTTACCTGCACACCTGTCAGGTCACAACAGCAGGTTTAACTCTGAAAACAGAGCCAGGGAGGTGCTGACAGACAAAGGGGCACAAAGTCAAAATAGATCAGAGCAGAGACAGACCGAACATAGATCTGGTAGAAGTTTGGTTTTGGTCGTGAACATAGAGGCAGATATCACAGGAAGAGGGCAGTGTCATTGGCTCTGATATGAGGCTAAACAGGCCGAGCATTAGGAGGATGAAACCAACTCCTCGGAGAAATATCAGCTGTGTAAGTCCAGCTAAGTCATGTCTGTTATTCATAACCGTGCCAAGATGTAACACTGTCTGTTTGCATTGCAGAATACACTTTCTCCAGCAGGGGCATCAGAATGAGGAGAACAGCGGGTAGGACTATCTGGGGCTCGAGCAGGAAAGTAGGCCCTTGATGAGCCAGGAGTATACAGATAATTCAGCTTTTATAGCTTTGTTAATGTGTCTTATTTCTTCTCTTAAAGTTACTGCCATTATAGTCAAAGTAAAGCTGCCTGATCAAATAAACAGATACTCAGGATTTCTGCTCTTACTCCCACCAAGAACAACCTGCGAGCTGACAGGATCATTCTGGAGGCAGTTTGGTTGGGTTAATTAAGTAATGCAGCAGCTAGCACCACGTCTTTCCCAAAGAAAGCAAAATACACTTTAAATTGGTTGAAGTCTTGACACCTCAAATGGTAAGAAGGTAGATCGACATGCTAAGTTTCAGCAGAGATCAAATTAGGTCAGAGCACTCCTGTTTAGCATGCATGTCAACTTCTGTAGAAACTTTTCAGAGGAGAGTTTCTCCTACTTTATGTCCTTATCACAGCCGAAGAGGCCATGTGTCAGTGCCGCATTTCATGCATATGCATGGCCCACTGTTGTCACGCTGCAAGGCACGCACGAACACGCTCACAGATGCAGAAATAGAGGAAAATACTACAGTGGTCAAAATGCAAAAGTGTCACAGAATCGTCAGGATTTTTTCACATGAATGAAATTTAAACTGGAGCGCATAAGCAGCACTAATAACCAACAGACAACACATAGACTACATCTGTTCTTCTCAAGGATAAGTGAAATACAGACAATTAAAAGAGCAAAAACAGGTTAAAGTTATATATCATATGGCAACTATAAAGATGCACCTGTGACTATAATCAAAATGACAAAAAAGTGAACATGATTGAAACATCACAAGCTCTCTCAGCCTGTTTTTGATGCAGCACTAGTATCACTTGAGGCACACCTCTTTACACCAATATGACTCAATGATAAGATGCTCTGACAAAAAGTAGATTTAAGAAAAACAAATAAGATCTTCACTTTGTAATTATCACGATAAATTGTGTCTTAATTTCAGCCTCTACACATCCAGACGGTCTGTCTCGCAGGATCAGATCTGCTGACTGTATTTTAATCTGAGCCTCACAGCGACTACATTTAGAAAGCAGCCTGTGGCAGAGCTGTTAGAAAATCTTTAGTGTGAATCGACTGAGCAGAGATATGACCTTTGTCTTCCATCTTTCCTCATCATTCCTCACTCTGTCTCCTCCAGCATTACATGGAGACATGAAGCCCAAACCAGAGGGTTTCTAAAAACGGATCTGGTCCAGTGGAAGACCTTCATCTCTGATATGATGCTGTCTGACTGAGAGAGTAAAATAATTCATAACCGATCATCTTAAACTTGCTCCTCTGGATGATAATCTCATTTAAACCAAGAGACAAATTTACAAAAGGAGTAAAAGAAGAAATTAAAGCCTGATTTATACATCAACACCAAATCTCCACTGTAGTATTTACTGTACATTCAGGTAGTTGTGTACCTACACTGAAGCTACACAAGCTCTGTGATTGGTCCACGAGGTAGCACCACATTTCACAGAAAATCCAACCTAAACACATGCACCAAAACCATTACAGTGCAATAACCAACCCTGTAGGTCTTGAAGAGACACAGAGTGAGACTATTTTAAAAACAGAATTTCTCACAGCACTTAAAGGGATATTTCGGCGTAAATTTAAGTTATAGTCAAACACACCATAATACAGAGTTAGACACTCGGCACTCGGTGATCAACTCATCAGGGCTCCCCCACAAACAAACGGCTGCTGGAGGAGAGTGGATGAGTTGTGTTTAGTCTCTTTGCCAAGGTAAATAAGGCAAAGCTAAAAATATGTTTGATGGCTAGTACTATGTCTGGGACTCTATTTGTACTGTTGATGAAGTTAGATGCTGTTCTGAACATTATTCGTGGCTATAGAGTGGCTTTTTGGTTGAAGTTTGCGCGTTGAGACGTAGACCTCTGTGTATTGCTATTGTGCGGTTGTTGCTAAAGTTAGTATAACTAGAGAGGCAAGCAGACGGCAACATTCATCTCTGGGGTGTCTAACTCGGTGTTATGGTGTGTTTGACCGTGACTTAAATTTATGCCTGAATATCCCTTTAAGTGTAACATTTTTAAGTCAGTGGTTATTTATTAATTTCTGCTTGAATGAAACAGCATTAATCACAAAACACAAGAGCTAGAATCAGTCTGTCAGACTCTCTCCTCCCTGTTTTCTCTCCTTCCAGTTAGTGGTCTCAGTGGAAACCCGAAGCCTGGAGCAGTACCAGACTCCAGGACTCCCTCCCTCCCTCTGTTCTCTCCATCCTCCATTTATCCTCTCCACCTGGCAGTCAGCCAGACACCGCTGTGCCACCGGCCTTCACTCCAGACACTCACAATCTTTGTTTTTACTGTTTCCATCAGCTTCATGTGTACCTCTGTCTCCTCTCTCTCTTCTTTCTCCTCTCTCTCCTACGTCCACCCTCTTATCTCTCTGTCTCTGTTCTGCCTCTCTCATACCTCTGTGCCCTCTGAGGAAACACAAGCTTCTGTGCTGGAGGTTTAAAAATAGAAGCTGCTGAAAAGAAAAAAATTGATGGACACTTGAAGAAACCGCCCAGGTAACCTGAGAGGAACCGCAAAAGGATGGAAAGAAAAAAGGTTTTGGCATCGACACACCGCCGCAGGGGGAGATGATGTAGTGCATGCAGGAGAGGAGAGCCAGAGACACAAAGATGAAGATGCACCTGTCTGAACATCAGGAGGTTTTTGTTTTAAATATCAGAGGAGATAAGGTCTATTCAACAAACTCATCTGATCTGCAACAGCTGTTTGCACCAAAAGAAGAACCTGAGGAAACAAGAAAACTCTCTCCGAGTCTCTCTGTCCTGGAAATTTGATTTGTTTCATTATAACTGATGACTCAAATAAAAGGAAATGCACATGCACCAAACCAACTGCATCAATATTCACTGCAGCTAAGGTTACATACAGTTCTTAGATGAAGTTACTGGACAAACTGCAAACAGACAGTACTTACTGCTAAAGCTGCATGGAAAAATGCCGTGAGGCTGAATTATGTGTAACGGCAAAGATGCAAAATGGAATTTACCATTTAAAGAAGTGACAATCACACAGTGACACACAATACAGTATGATACATATAGTTCAGTGGTATATGGTGCACTGCAATATAATATGACATTAAATAACAGATACAATATCATATAATATGAATACATAAAGTGAGAAATAAAACAATACATATCCAAGGGGATCCAAAACCATCTGATAACATTTAGTACAATATGGTGTAATACCATACAACTATCATGACGTGCAGGGTTAAACAAAGAAAAAGACCCAAATGCAGAACAAAAAAATGATTTAATTAAAAGAACTAAATGAAAAAAGCAACAAAGGAGAAAAATCCACAAAAATCACTGGGGCTAAAATACAGGGAGCAACAGGGGACACAAGCATACACATCGACATACAATGAAACAACCAAGACAGAGGGGAAGACAGAGACTATTATACACACGCTGGGAAACGAGCAACAGGTGAGGCAAACGAGACACAGGTGAGGCTAACGAGACACAGGTGAAACTCAGGTGATTAACGAAGGAGGGCAAACTAGGGAAGTAAAGCAAGACTAGAAACACAAGGAATTAACTACTACAAAATAAAACAGGAAACACTGAAAACTGATCTAAAGAATAAAACACTGAGAACAGGAGGGAAACAGGGTCAAACATAAACTGTAAACTCAAAAGACTGGACTACATGGGGAACAGAAACACTAGGAAAAACACACAAAATGCACAAATAAAACCAAGAGAAGAAGACTAAATTAACAGAACATATCTATATAATATAGTGCTTTTTTGTGATAGTTAATGGAAACAGGGCTGTGCACAGACCCATCTTAGCCAGAGTCAGGTGGTTCCATTAAACTCAGAGTCATGGCTTAATTAAGCAAAAGCAGAGAGGCAAAAAAGGCAGATGGATATGCAAGGTTTTCTTTTCTTGTACTGCTGTGAAGAAGTCATGACCATATGATAAACTGCTGAGCGGTGCTCTTATTTCTGCACAAATCAACATAGTGGATTTACTTCTGTCAGTCAGCAACATTTAGTGGATTAATAGGAATAACTCCCAGCTTCATCCTCTGACTGAATGACTTCTCTGAGCTCCATGTCTGCACCTCAGGCAGAGTCAGACTGCAGTTCAGTCTACATCTGAACTCAGGTGAGACATGAAAACTCATGAGGACGACTGCACCGGGTTAGCAACACACACAAACACATACCTTAACAGACACAACATGCCAGGTGATCATAGTAATGCCAGTGGGCTTCCCTAATCCAGAATTAATTTACCCATCACTGGGCACCGCCCGATTCTACCCACAATCCACCTGGGCTGGCTGAGTCCCATCTGCACTGGAGGCTCCATTTGGCTGACTGTGAGCCAGGAGAGGGGATCACTGGGAAAGCAGCCATATGGCTTCTGCTGAGACTGTGTGCGCTGCATAACACACACACGCTATGATCTGCACTTCGACTAATAAAGGGTTTTTAAAGACTCTGTTTTATTTTTGGGCCAGTGTGACATGTTTGTAATTAATGTGTGTTCCTGTAAAGAGAGAAGCAGCCTCTCAAACAACATGAGTAGCTACCACCATGGGACAAAACCTCTGATTTCACACCCAATACTGTCAGCTGTTCAAACTTAGGTTGCACAATATGGATTTTTTAGCTGTAACCAATAGTACCCTGCTCTGACACTAATGAGGTTTCTGTCATGTACTAATGTGTTTGTATTTTAAGATGTGTAGTTTTAGATTGTCACTCACATTGTGGATCAGACTGTGAATGTGTGCAGGGATCACATCATACAGAGCAGACAGGGATATGTCTCAGGATCCTGTTCCAAACACACCATTATTCGGTAAAATCTTTGGTCCTCCACTTCAGAGAAATGTAAGTTCACTGACTGCTCTTGCTTTGGGTTGTCTCTGCTACACTCTCTGCAGTTGTTAACTCACAACTGGACTTCTGCAGAAGGTTTTGTACACAGTGGAAAAACGTCCACAGTGGTGATGCTACTTTTACTCTTGCAACGGCTTGTTGCAGCTGCATTTGGTCTTCTCTTTATCTCATGACTACAAAGGAGTTGTAGGTCTACTCTATAGAAAATTGCTGGCTGCTCACCGTTAACTAAAAGCATGACTTCATCACAAATTTATTCTTATAATGATTTTAATTCTCGTAGAATAACAACTCTTATTTTGCACTATAATGACTTGACTACAACTTAATTCTCATAACGATATGACTTTAAAGCACCTACGAGTAAATTTTTAATGTTAATGAGATAAACTAAAATTAATACTGGTCCTCAATCATGGTATCCAAAAGCAAACAACACCATGAGGGACATAAGTGACAAAGTATTTAATGAAATTTTTTGCACCTGAAACTGAGGAGGTGGGTGTCAGCTGAACAGCATGAGGAAAATTACCTGTTTTGCAATTTCTACTTAATAATATAAAATATGTTTGACCTTTGAAAGTCAGCAGGGTAAGATCTTTTTTTGTTGAAAGTCGCTGATTTGGCATGTTGGGGACAATGTAACCTGTGACTGTTTTGTCCAGAGGGGGCGCCAAAACTGACACGAACTAAAAGTTCCTCACAGGGGCTTTAATCTCCTTTAATAACAATTTACGCTTGTAACATTATGACTTTAATCTTGTATTTAGAATCTTAAAAATGTTAAAACAAAAATGTCTTTGATGTGGCCCAAATACTATCATATAAGTGGGATCACACACACCACCACCCACTGTGTCAGCCTGTTCACAAGAAAATGAAAGCGGCTTTGACTGGTCATTTTATAAGATGAAACTGTGTTGAGAGATTAATAAATAAGGTTTTCCACTTGAAAATGAAAACTTTATGAAACCCTCCATAATGACAACAATAAAACAAAACAATCTAAACTCTTTCCTGCATCTCTGTGGGTTCAGCCCAAACGGACCGAGTGTTTGCACACGCATCATCATTTACAGTAAAGTCAGTCTAACCAATGTCCCAGACTGAAGGATAAACACAGATGCTCAGGCTGAGTCACAGTACGTCTGGGTGTCTTGGTGCTCAGAAATGACACATATTGTGTGTTACAATACTGACATCTGCTGGACAAACACTTAAACTGCAGCAGTGCTAAAATAAAAAGCTTTAGGAGAGAGCTTAGAGTTTCAAAGAGAAGCTTAAGGGAAATTATTACAGGGTTTTAGTTACTGAGATATTTCACATCAGCAGGACCTCTTTTCTTTGTCTTTGTTCTTTATCACAGGCTGAAGAACTTCGTCTTGTAAAACACCATGAACTCACTACGGCTAAAAGGATCAATTCAAAATTGCAGCACCATCGCTATCGTAACCTTTTCTCTGAAACTCCCCGACCAGGGCACTTAGACTTTACGTCCTCTACCATTTACACACCTGTTTCCACTCATCATGATTCTTTCACCCTTTTGCACACAGTTTCTACAACAATAGACAATAACATGGATATTATTTCAAACAACGAGAACAGTTTTGATGAACAGCAAATATTAAATGGACTACATGTTTTTCAAATTTTCCAGCATTAACACCCTGTGTGAAACAAGTCATGTATAAGTGTGGGCCTATGTGAGGACATAGAAGTGTGTGCATGATAGCCTTTGAGTATGAAGTATAAAAACATGCAAACAGACATTAAGTAAAATTGTTGTTTTATTTATTTGTTTTTATTGAATTGTTTTTTAGCAGAGTGAGGATCTATTTACGAATTTGCAGTAAGTTTTGCTGCTATATGAGCTTTATGCACAGAAATAATGAATGCACTGGAAGAACATACAACTGCTGAAATACTTAGTGCTGCAACAATGTGCATCACTATATCTGCTATATATTTAATTCCCCTACTCCCTCTGTTCTCTATCTGTGCCTGTCTGCCATCCCATCTCTTATTATAAGCATGAAAAACTCTAAAAGTAATCCTGAAACAGAGCAAAAGTAGTTGACCTGAGGCCAAAAATAGGAAATACAGGTGATCTTGGAAATTCTTCAGTCAGGGGCCGTACTGGAGTCTCTCATACCAGATACCAATGCTTAAAAAAGTAGGCATGTCTCTACTGCTACCTCTTACTTCTAAATGTTTTCTGAACACATCATAGAGAACGTTTCCTCTGAAGAAAAGTCAGACTTGTCTCCTCAGGTGATTTAGAAAGCCTGACATATTTTCTTGTTGTTTTTTTCCAGGGTTCACAGCCCCTCTGCTTCCTCTCCTGTCATTCATCTGATAGTCAGTCAAACTGCTGACACCTGACACCACAGGGTCATGTTTCACAGTAAAGGAAACACACACATATCGTTCTGCAGCTGGATGAGTGTGTGTTTGTGTGTGTGTGTTTTTGAAGAAGGGGGGATGCATTTTTAAGCCAGTCTTATTCCTCTTTCATACAGCAGCCCACCGACCATGAAAACACTGCTGGCAGATGGCATGAACCCACCAGAGCCCTGCACACAAAGCATCGCTGCAGGTCACAGAAACTCAGAAGATGTTCTGACATCCCTGACATCTTTAATTCATGGTGGAAAAACATATTAGATCCAGAAGCAGGCCAGGATGTAGATCTGCTGCTCCCACAGTGCTGTGGCCCATTTTCAGTTTGGAAACCAGCAACAGACAGTCAGGACAGAGAGGGATTCAGCTGCTTTAATATCCTGTTCACACTGTGCTGCAGTGTGTCATCTACTGTTTGTCATTTACACATAAGATGGTCCTTCGTTGGTGACACTGACTCTTCTTATAGATCTATCTTTCCTGTCAAGAACCTCCTATGATAAGCTTTGTACAGACACGGATGATAATCAGAGAGCTGGTCAGCTGATGGTGAAATTATAATGCCTCTATCATGTTATTGTACTTTTCTTATGTTTTGATTTTGCATTTGATTAACACCAAAATTTCATGACAATTACACCCATTATTCCTTTCAAATTACAGATTAATACACCAGATTGGATCTTACTGAGTCAGCATGAGTTCATGAATCAGAAACACATATTTCTATGATACTGATACTTTTGTCTGACACATCAATCTGCATATATCTTCATATAATCAATATTTAACATGAGCCGGTAACTGTTCTAGATTTACTGTCATTGAGAAGAAAAACATTTCATCATTTTAGGGGATTTTAACATTACTCACTGGCAGTGACACCAACTGCTGCCTGCAGTGTCTGCAGATGTTACTTGCTGCTTTTATATACTGTATATTAAAAGTGCTTAGTCCCTCCACAGTTCAATAACTTAGCTTTTAATACAAGTTGAGTATGACAATATCTCATAACTAGTTTTTATTTATTGACTTCTTATTGTGTTTTCAGCGTCTTTAACCCATAATTGTCTTTGATAGTGTGACTTGTATAGCATTTGGTTAAACTGCAATTGTTTTTCAATGTGCTGTATAAATAAACATTGACTTCACTCGACTTGTGTAGTTCAGACACTGTTTGGCATTACAAAAAGGAATCTAAATATTTGCACTGCTATGATGCATTCACATTAAATAGAGACACACCAATTAATCTGTCGACCATTACCCAGGCTGATTATTTACATTTTGAAATAATTGGCATCACTTTGGCATTGGCCCTCACAAAGTTGATGTTACCACCATCTTTCCTAAAGTAGGCTATTACATTATCCACCCTAAAATACAACAAATTAAATCTGATGAATGATGTATAAAAATAATGCAGTTCAAGGTTGCGCCCAACTTAAATTTAAGTCATATTTTAAAATCTATATCTGTAATCTATAATAAATTAACAGTCAATCATGTAACCGGCTGAGATGACCATGTTTATTAGGTTGCAATGTTTATAAAATAATGATTTTCTAAATTTACGTTCTGTGGTTTTTCTATACTTACTCTTAATCATTTTTATCATTTTTAAAATGACAAAGGCTGGACAGAATTTTGGTAGTCCCTGGAGGATATTTTATATTATCATGAATACCATTACCATGATCATTGGGAGTAGTAGTAGTAGTATTTTGAACCACCTGACATCAGTATTTTTTCCATCAGCTGACCTGTTCTTTCATAACCTGCATCAGCCGCTCTGTCCTGAATTAAATGACCAAATAAGGAGTAAATTAACTGGACTTGTACATGTGTCCCACCACAAAAAACTTCAGACTGCACCCAGATTACCCAGAGAAAACACACATTTATGCTCTCTCCCTCTCTTGTGGAGCAGGCTGAGGTTCAGTATCTTGCCTGAGGACAGAGGAGATCAAACAGCCCATCTTTCAACAGCAGGAGGACCTGCTCTATCCCCTGAGATGAAGATATCTACAGCCTGTCACTTATTTCCAAATTCAGAGATGTGTTTGTCTGACAGAAGGTCTTACCTCTGCTTGAGTACTTCAGAGAACCAGAAAGTCAGGCTGAACCTGAGCTTCTTCACCAGGAGGGAAAATCTGTCCTGACCTGGTAAAAACTTTACACTTCTAGTCAGCCCAATAGCCTCTCACAGTACTTATATTACTTTTTGCTTTAATATATCCTTTTATGTTTGTTCTCAAAGTAATCTGTTATTCACTGTTTCATGTGAATTAATTCATTACTGAAATTTAAAACATCTTTTCCTTTTTTCACCACAAGAAAACTCCAAGATACATTTGCATACATTTGAGAAAGTAAAAGTGCATCCAACTTGATCTTGAAAGTCAGTAAAAGATTCATGTCAGAACCACATCGAGAGTATCCTCCAAAGTCAGGATACCCGATTAAAGCATTGTGCACGACCTTCAGGAGTGTCAGAGCACATGCACAACAAGTGAACTCAGCGAGTGCTGAGTGAAGAATGTTCACTTCAAAGAAATATTCATGTTACTTTGAGATTTTGGCCAAAAATGACAGACGCTGATTGACTCGGTTTATAACTCTCTTTCTCTCGTCCTCTGAACACTCAAAACACTTTTACATCCCATGTCACATTTACTAGGGCTGGGCAATATGGCCTCAAATCAATATCACGATATATTGGGAAGTTCACCTTGATTATGATAAATGGATGATAACTACTCCACAATCTTCTCACCCCCTCCCACATTAACTTTGTCTACTTCAGCCGCCGCTCCAACCGCTACAACTTTTGAACCGTCCTCCATCTCATCTCCTGTCTTTCCCTCTTTGTTACGGACTGGATGGGGTGGAGTCACGTCTCTGACGCAGGACAGCGTCTTTGAGGGACATGAGACCATAGCCTACCTACACACATCAAAAACCAACTTTTATTTATTTATGTTTTTGACACCAAATATACCAATATGGGCAAAATGACGTCAGTTATTGCCATAAATTACAGTATCGGGAAATGTCTAGTTTATCGCCCAGCCTTAATATTCACCCAATCACACCAGAGGCTGCTATGCACTGAGCCCATTGGTTTTTGACTACTTCAATTCACACACCGCTGTGCACCTCAAGGATGGGCGGAGCCAGATATCTTGTTGAGGACAGCAGGAGCCAGGATCAAACCCCTGACATTACCACCTCTTCCTGCACATTGATTTCATATGAGGTGAGTCATCAGATTGTCCCTGATGTTGATTTTGCTGCTGAGAGTTAATCACCATTGTAACAGGATTCTGACCAATCAGTATCAAGCATTTAACACAGCAGGTAACAGATGTAAGAATTATCCCGGTGTCCGCAGATGATCACACTGAGGCTGGTTTGTGTCTGTATGTCTGCAGCCTGACTATACTGTACACTTCATGACTTGCTGTGTTGTGTGGATAATGCTGAGCAGCCAGTTTCACCTTTACAGTCCTTTACAGCTGCAGGACCAGAGCTAAGTCCATGCCAAACTGCTGCTCACATTTACTCTGCATGTCTTCTGCTCATTTGAAGGAAAATTTCCCGACCAGTTTTCCCAAAAAGACAGCCAGCTATGTTTCTTACAGGCTGCAAGTCCTGAAATGTGTCCAATAACTAGAACACACTGATTAATATGCTTCAGGAAACGTAAATGAGGTTTTGTTTATCCCTATAATTTAGTTCATGGTACTGTTAAACTACATCATTACACTGCAGATGATTTTAAACAAATAGATTTTTGCATCACTAACATCTTTTAGTCAAGTTTCATCCAATAATCAGTGAAATCAATCCACTCTGGAGTCAAGTACGAGAAAAAAAGACTGTATAACTGTGAGTAAACTCTGAAAATTGATGTTTCATCCTGCTCTTCAGATGTCCTCTGCTGGGAAAATGAGCATGCAGCGAGTTCAACCCTTTCTCCTTTTGCTGTCCTGCAGGCTTTACGTTTTAATCTCTTTGTTATTCAGCAGGGACACACACACACTCTCATACACACACGTACACAATCTTCTACCATGGCTGAGTACATGCATTAGGCTCTCATTACACAAGTCAATAAGCAAAGCCTTCTATAAAGTTACGCAGCCACAGCAAAAAACACCAACACAGATCTTAAACATGATCACTGTGGGATGATCAAAGCCACAAAAAGAGGATTCAGAAATACTGCAGGTGAAAACCGTCTCCCCGTCATCCATCACAGAACTCCAATTTACCAACCTGTTCATGACCATACTCTACGCTAAACAGCAGAAAAATGTCCAAGAATTTGAGCTGCACTGCAAAAAACTCAACTCTTAATCACTGTCTGTCTAATTTTGCATCAAAATAGCTCATATCACTTAAAACCACATTCACCTCAAAAACTCAGATTATCGTATTGTCCAAGTTATTGAAAGCCAAAATAAGACCTGAGTTGCAATGATTTCCAATGAAAAAATTCTTTTCGAGTAATACATGTAGAGAAAAAACCTTTGCTTAGTTTCGAGTTATTGCAGTGTCACGTCATATTTTAAAGTATTACATATAAAAAAGGAGGTCTGAAATGCTTAAAGGGATTCAGAAAAGCTGCCAGTACAACAAATATTTCAACATCATTAATCTTGAATCTGTGGTTTTAAGATGTACATTCGTTTGCTGCACTTGCATTTACATGAATTTGACCTTGTGTTTTACCCCTGATATCTTGAAAAAACTTGTCTCAGATTTTAACCTGCGAGCTAAATTTGGCTTATTTGAAGTCTAATGACATAATTTGACAGTAAATTGTCAAATTCTTTGGGGAAGTGTTTTTGCATGTGCTCACCACACTGACATTCCAATAAGTGATATTCTCAACACAGAAGATAAATGCCATGTGCACACTTAAAGGGATATTCCGGCGTAAAATTAAGTTAGGGTCAAACACACCGTAACACTGAGTTAGACACCCCCTCAAGAGATGAATGCTGCTGACCGCTTGCTTCTCTAGTTACACCAACTTAAGTAACAACCGCAGATAGCAATATAGAGAGCCACATGTTCAACCAAAAAGCCACTTTATAGCCACAAATGACGCTCAGAACACCACCTAACTTCATCAACAGGACATATAGGGTCCCAGCCATAGTACTAGTCATCAATTATCTTTTTTACTTTGCCTGGTTTCTTTAGCAAAGAGACTAAACACAACTCACCTACTCTCTTCCAGCAGCTGTTTGTTTGTCATGAGACTTCAGATGAGTCCATTACGGACTGCAGCAGAGTTTGGCAGCTCAAGGAAGAACATTTGTGATTATTACTTTATGGAAATGCAATCAGACTGAGGCAGAAGAACTACCGCGTCTGCAGTGCAAAATGATTAATATGGTGATTATTACTTCAAGGAAATTATCATAAATGTTGTTAAATGTTGATGATCATTAATCCTCTTGTGGGCACAAGTTAATTAAATCAATTGGTTGAAGTGGCTTAATATTTTTGGTGTGCAACAGATCTTGTGCAACAAAAAGAACAAGTCCAGTATCTGTGTGCACAAGATAATAACTTGTACATCCAAGTGTACATTACAGATACATATTTTTCTAGAAACATGTTTATTATCTTGTGTTCGCAAGATAAAAACATTTGCACACAAGATAATCAGCTTGTGCAAAAAAAAGAACTATTCATATTTCTTTTGCACACAGTGTAATTATCATTTGTGCATTAGATAACTTGTTGGTGCAAGATAGTAAGTCATAAGGTCAGATATTTCCTAACTTGTGCACACAGTATATTTAAAAAGACATAAAATGATCTTCCGTGCGCAATGAAACTATCATTTAAGTATAAAATAGTCATGTTTTAGGCTCAAGATAAGTTATGCACAAACAATAACTTGTTTCTCTGAGATCCTTCAAATGTGTTTCTTATTCCTAATTCCCTTTTGTGGAAAACATAATATGTACTTTCTGGATTTAAGAGTCTTGGTAGATCCCCAGTTTTATCCACAATGGAGAAGTTGCGTATTTCTTAAAACTACATGGATCATGTGCACGACACAAAGTGTTTTATTCTTTGCTTGGGGCCTCTTATTTTTGCTCTTTGGTCACTTGAAGCACCCTGTGAGCTTCCTCATTATGTGTTTGTATTTTTTCTGTTATATTTATGTGTGTCCTTAAACTTTAAGCTAATGCACTGAGACTAAAATCTCCCTTCCCTTTAGCATAATAGTTATAAAGTGGGTTGTAGTCTAGATCAGTGGTTCTCAAGTCCAGTCCTTGAGGCCCACTGTTCTGCATGTTTTGGATGTCTCCCTGCTCCAACACACCTGATTCAAATGATCAGCTTGTTATCAAGCTCTGTAATGGCTTAATAACGAGCTAATCATTTGAATCAGGACAGTGGGCCTGGAGGACTGGACTTGAGAACCACTGGTCTAGATTATGGTTATATACAGTACATCAAACATGTGCTGAACTGGTACATTGTAGTACTTTCAACAGATTGAAGTATGTCAAATATGTAAAGGTAATTTCCCCTCGTGGGACTATAAAAGGAACATCTTATCACAACATAACTAAACATGACTCCATACGGGTAAATAAGCCAGTAAAAGTGACAAAAATGAAGTATGCAGTATGAATTATGCAGTCTCTGAAAGGAGGGAAACTTTTGATCCTGGAACTAAAGGAGCAACATGATGGGATTTGTTCATTACAAACAAGCACCAGTAATAAAAATACACCAAAGAGAAAAAACACCTCCTCTAAATCACAGTCATGAGTGAAATGTTTGCTTGGAAGTTAGAGGATCGTAAAAAATAACATCTTTAAGGTCACAATGAGCGAACAAGAAATTAAATCCCCTCAAACACAACAAGGTCACCACTAAATGTGCTCGTGAAGCTTAGTAACACACAGTGGGTAGCCATGTTGACACACAGGACTTTTTCGTAGGAGTGTGCGATGTTTCCAGGTGTGTATTTGAGTGTGTTGTCCTCTGTGTGACATGATATGATGGTCTATAAAAGCTCTTGTTTTTCCTGGAGTCTCCTCCCTCACAGTGATGAGCCCTGATCCACATCCAGCGCACAGACAGACCTGACTCACCCTGTGTGCAGCCCCGGGGCCTAACCAAACAACACCAACTTGACAGCCCTTTAAACGTCCCCGTTCACTCGTCCTCCGCAATGACACTTCTCCTCACACATCACACACACACGGGCCTCTGCAGATGCACACACTGAGCATGGGCCCAGTCATTTCCCCCGGACTTTCGGGGCTTTATCTGCGATTTGCGCAGAGCAGCAAAAAAAAAAAAAATCCCACGAAACCGCAGCATCATCCAGAAGATGCGCAGAGAGAGGCGGGGGCCCGTGTGCGCCGGCTGCCCGGAAAACACCGCAGAGACACGGGGCGACAACGTCCCAGCCCCCCGTGCACCGAACCGGGAGCTGCAGCATCCCGCCTTGCTCTTATATATGACCGGCTCGGTTCTTGTCGTCAGCCCGGTCCGGCCCAGTCGGAACCGGGACACCACCCGCTGCGTCAGCGTGATAGAGCTGCAACTACAGAGCCCCCTCAGCAGAAAGTAGAAAGTGTCCGCTTACCTGCGCTTCTCCGCCGCTCCTCTCCGCGCTGCTGCACCGGACACCGTCAGCTCCGCAGCGGCATCAGAAAACTCTCCACCTCCGCTGTGCAGTCGGCGGTACCGGACCTCTGACTCTGTGTCTCCTGTCAATGCGGTGCAGCTCTCTCTCTCTCTCTCTCTCTCTCTCTCTCTCTCTCTCTCTCTCTCTCTCTCTCTCTCTCTCTCTCTCTCTCTCTCTCTCTCTCTCTCTCTCTCTCTCTCTCTCTCTCTCTCTCTCTCTCTCTCTCTCTCTCTCTCTCTCTCTCTCTCTCATGGACTCTCTGCACTCTTCCCCTCCTTCAGCTGTTCTCTCTCTGGTCCGCAAACGCGCATCCCCGGATGTTTCGCCGCGTGCACACGCTCCTCACGTACCCAGAGGTTCGGTGTTCAGGTGGAGGATGCAATGATCGATGGTGCCTGTGGAGGAAATAACATCAACACGGATACTTTTGGTGTAAACTTGCATGTCAAGTCTAGATATCATATCATCATATCATTGATCTAAATCGATTCTAATGAAGACATTTCGACTTGTCTTAAACATTTGCGCTCAACATTTTGGTAAAGGAATATAACCTTCTCCCTCTACTCGTCGTTGCACCGCCCAAATATAGTCACTGGACATTGTGCACAGTGGGGAGTGAGTGAGTGTTATAAAAAGAGTGCACTTCTTAATTCGGCCTCCATAATTTAAACCCTCATGCCATCAAATCTCATGCAGATTTTAGGAAACTCAACCAAAACCAGATTCACCCCATCTGCCCTGCTGACCTAAAAATAGCTCCAAATGGATTGTACTTTAATCTTGAAAATGAAAATCTGCTGTTATGAGGCTGGGTCTCTGATGTTTCATAACTGAAAAAAGGCACAAAAGCATCCAGATAAAACTTAAACCTTTCACTTTATGCATGGATAAGCCTAGTTTGTTGACCACAGATCTTCTTACAGATTTGTTTAAAACAAACTTCATCATCTTAGATATCTTTTTTAAACACTTACCATGATAGATTAAAAAAAAAAGGTTATCCTGGACAGGTTCATGCAGTCATCTTATATTTGTGGTGCAATAAACATTGAAATTAGGAGGGTATGTGACAGGAGGACTCCTTTGACAAGAAACTAGGAAGATAAACATCAACTGAAAGCAAAATAAAACAAAATAAAACTCAAATATAGTCATTTATTTATCCTATTGTGTCCAGTGTGTGATATGATACTGGGAATACTGTATCATATTATATTGCATGGTATTAAAGTGTGTGGTATTGTATCGTCTTGTATCATGTTGTATCACATCATATTTCATTGTAAAGTATTGTATTGTATCTTATCTTTCCTAACCTATTCTGTTCTATCCCAACATATCATAGTGTATACTATATCCACATCACATTACATGTATGGTTTCAAATTGAGTTTTACCATATTGAATCATGTATCTTAGCATTGTGTCTTTTTGTATGTTATTGTATGGTAGTTTTGTAATTCACCTGGGAATATTGTTCAGAATGCTTTGTATGTTACCTTGATGGACAAATGAATAAATGAATGAATGAATGAATGGATTGACTTTTTGCTCCCATTATGCCCCTGAACACCACAGCATTCCAGGGTTTCATAAACGATAATATTCATCCCTTTTCACTGACGATAGCGGAGGGGGGCACATGTTGGTGGCAAAACTAAAGCTGATGCAGATTATAATTCTATCCCATCCTAACTCATCTCATCTCGTTTTAAAGGGATATTCTGGTGTAAAATTAAGTTAGGGTCAAACACACCGTAACACCGAGTCAGACAGCCCCTTGAGAGATGAATGTAGCCGACAGCTTGCTTCTCTAGTTACACCAATTTTAGTAACGACAGTGCGATAGCAATACACAGCGGTCTACGTCTCCACGCACAAACCTCACCACAAATATAACCACAAATAATGCTCAGAACAGCACCTAACTTCATCAACAGTACATATAGGGTCCCAGCCACAACATCTTTTTAGCTTTGCCTAATTTCTTTAGCAAAGAGACCAAACACAACTCACCCATTCTCCTCCAGCAGCCGCTTGTTTGTGGGGGAGCCCTGACGAGTCAATCATTGAGTACAGCGGAGTTCTGCAGCTCAAGGAAGAACATTTATGATCACTACTTCATGGAAATGCAGAACTACCGCATCTGCAGTGCAAAATGATTATTATGATGATTGTTACATCATGGAAATGGTCAGCTCCAACCACTGCACTAACTCAGTGTTACGGTGTGTTTGACCCTAACTTAATTTTACACCGGAATATCCCTTTAAATACGGGTGAAGAAAAAAGGGAGTACATGCACCGTGCAACACTAGGATATAGATTTAGTCCTACAGCCAGTGTGTAAAGGGGCTTAGCTTCCCTATGTGAGATGTTTGCTCTACTCACTAAACTAAACTTGCACCCAAGAACTGGGCAGACATCACTGCTGGACACGGAGCGGACGTTTGTATTTTACTTTTGCCACTTTTTGCGTCAGCCATATTTTTGACTCGTTGGTACTGTTTGAGACCATTACACTGAACTCCTCGGATAATGGTCTACTTTGTGTGCCAAAATCTGAACTGAAACCAAAAGAGCAACTGCAGTGAGGAGATCAGGTCAACTGAGTGAGTGATCTCTTTAAAGTCTCTCCTTAAAGCCTTCTTTTTTCATTTGAGTTGCAACTTTATTTTTGTTTTATAGCAGTCTTTCGAAGAATTATATTTACTTAAGAGTTCATGTAAATAATTTTTGTTTTCTAAAGTATGTATTTCTTGAAACACGTTTTTTACCTCCGCCAAGTAGGTTATGTTTCCGGTAGCGTTGGTTTGTTTGTTTGTCTGTTAGCAACTTTACGGAGAAAGTAAGAGACGGATTGACCTGAAATTCACCAGAGGTGCGTCTCAGCCCCAGGAGGATCCCATTATATTTTGGTGGTGATCCGGACAAAATTCTGGATACTGTGATCCAGAACACACAAAAATAAGGGTGTCGTTGGAATTTTCAATGCTGAAAGATAACAAATGGGCGGCACAGTGGTGTAGATGGGCGGCACAGTGGTGTAGTGGTTAGCACCGTCACCTCACAACCAGAAGGTCTTGGGTTGGAATCCCGGTCAGGGCACTTCTTGTTTTAGGAACATGATGAACAGTGAACATACCAGTTTAAACACAAATAAACGTTAATAAAAGACACGTAACAGTAAACGTTTTGGTGTGAATCACAATATAAGGGGGGACATGAGCTGCTTGGCGGAGGTCTGCGCTCTCAGAGTGCTTTTCTAGTTATTGTATTTATTATTATCGGTTGTCTTCCTTCACTTTGATGACTGTTATGGTATTTTCTGTCAGATTTTTGTTGTTTCTATATTTTTTGGGTGTAGACTGACAACATCATTTTTTTTGTTTTGTTTTGTTTTTTTTGTTTGTTTTTTTCAAAAATACAGTACCTCAAGGATAAATGTTTTTGAGAGTTTTTTACTACACTTTATTGCACAACATTCAACACACACACACAGTCAACACATTACTGTACACAGTTTGAACCCGACATTTGGTATGTGGAGTATTTTTCGGAGTTTACACGTAGTCAGGTCGGTGTGCTTCACTTGGAGTGCGGTGCTCGGCTCCAGCCGGCTCTCTCTCTGGTGTGGAGTCTAAAGTGCGTGTTAAGGTGGGCTGACTGGTTGAAGCATTTCCCACAGACGTGGCAGCTGAAGGGTTTCTCCCCGGTGTGAATGCGGTGGTGTCTCTTCAGCATGCTGACTGTGGTGAAGCTCTTTCGGCAGACTGCGCAGCTGTATGGTTTCTCCTTGGTGTGCCAGCGCATGTGCACCTCCAGCTGACAGGCGAAGCTGAAGCCCTTTCCGCACTCCTTGCAGTTGTGCCACCTCTGCATGCTCTGACTCGGGTGAGAGGAGCGAGGCAGAGGTGGCTTCAGGGGTCTCACGTTCTTTATCTGTGCTATGTGAGTGCTCTGTTTCCCGTTGGAGCGGAGTATCCCTCTCACCTGCAGGTCTGGTTTCTCAGTCCTAGGGCTTTTCGCAGTACTGTCCTGAAAGTCACGCTGGGCCGATCTGCAGTTTGAAAAAACGCTCACCACAGAGGACGCTACAGCTGGCTGCTGCTTCCGGCTGTCACTCTCTACTTTAATTTCCTGGGGTGGTACTGGAGGTGGGGAAACACTCTGTCTGCTACATACTGTCTGGGCTGGAGGAGTCTGAGACCTCTGCAGAGGCTCAGTGTGACTACAGTTTCCTTCCTCGGAGTCTCTGGCTTCTTGTGAACAGTCTGTTTGAAGTTTTCTGAGTTTTGGTTCTTCTTTGATTCTTGGCAGCAGATCCACACTGTTCCTCCACTCAGAGTCAGACTCAGAGGGCTGGAGTGCCTCTTGAAGAGAGACAGAGTGAGGTTCTGAAAGGTTACAAACATTACAAACATGCTGGTGAATTTGTGGCACACAGACATGTTCCAGAGACATTTGAATGGGAATTCAAAGGAGAGACCACCAACTGCTGAAATACATCAAATACCTCATTTAAAAACACACAAAAGTATCAGAATCAGCTCGAATTTCATAACCTGAGCATCTCTAATACTGATACCAGCCCAAGTGTCGATGACAACTCCACTGGGTGAGTGGGTGCCTTTGTGTGCGTGTGGGTCCATAGGTGTGTTTGTGGGTGGGAGGGTCGGGTTTTATTGTCGTTATTATTGTTGTTTTTAGCCTCTGTGAGGCACTTTGAACTGCATGTTTTGTATGAAAAGTGCCACATAAATAAAGTTGAATTTGAATGATAACTTTCTTATTGAGCCCCTTTAACATTTTATATTTCATCTTATTGAATGTTGCAGTAGAGGCTGCTGACATTCACACGCACAGACTCATTTATATTCATACTTTTCAGAAGCCTTTAGTGTTCAGCCTTTCATCACCTGTGCTTTACAAGTGAGTTTGTCTTTGTTTACAGCACTTCAAATTATATCTGAACAGCATGAACAATGATGTGCACAAGCTCACATTGCATGTGTCACCTTAGCAGAAATGTTCATATCTGCTGACATCAAAAATGTGCTTTTAAACATTTTAAAGCTGGCTTTTTTTTTTTTTTAGGAAAGGATGATACAAATAATTTCATAATCTCATTTTAGATTAAATCTGAACTTGAAACATGTGTTTGGGTGATAAGTGTGACTGCATCATGGTGAAGACTAAAAGTATATCGTTTCTAAAATGTATTTGAGACGATTTCTGGGGGAATTATCCATTTCTTTAGTAGTTGACCTTGTCAGTGCTTATTTAAAGAAAGTGATGCTCTCGTTTTATAGATCAGCTGTGTTCACTGGTGTTCCGGTGTAACGGGTGACCAAGTTAAATGGCGACTTTCAGCTGAATCTATCCGTGGGTGCCGTTGTGACATCAACTGATGAAAATATCATTGTGAATACTTTCTGCCAAGTTTTTTTTTTTTTTTTATTGAGCAAACTTTATATGAATAAACTTTAAAACTATGTTTAAAACACTAAACATGAAAGCATATGTAAGGACTCTTCCTATTTCCACAGCTGTCGTTACTACGACAACCACTGACGCATCCAGTTAAAAGTCACCAGTTGACAGGGTCACTCATTTAACCGAAACACCAACACACGCAAACCTTCCTGCGCTTAACACCTCATCAAAGAAGGGCGAATTAATATGGAGTGACATTGGTGAGATAAACAGAGTGAGCAACCGACAGGTGCCGCAGCAGCAGCTGGGTCTCACCTGGCTGCAGCAGGAGCCGCTGAACAGCGACGTTGAGGAGCCGTTTAAGCCGCTCGTTCTCCTCTTTAGTCCGCAGGATTTCGCTCTGGTACTCGGCCACCGTGTCTTTGACGGCGCGGAAGATCTCCTGCGCCGCCGCTGTCAGCCTGTCGTTCAAAAACACGTTCAACAGCTCCAGTTTGGTCATGTTTTCTGCAGCTGCTGCTGTCTCCAGAGGCGGAACGTCCTTCTGTTTACATCCACCGACCCGGAATTACAAACGTACCGGCTGCTGCGTAGACAGCGTGCCGAGGGACCCTTGATGTTTACCGCCACCCGCTGGACGGGAGAATACCTGCAGCATAGATTTCATAACGATACATTATTGTGATATAACTATGACCAGAACTACGCAGCGTGAACCGACGTAAATTTAGACCTCATATGCATATTAGTACCTATTACTGACTCCGTTTTACCTGTAAAAATACAGTTTATCCTAACAAGTTGTGGTCTCACCTCTTGTTTTTTTTTTTCAGATGACCAGAAAAACATCATTAGAATACAAGCCCTTTAAACTTAATGTTATGAAATGGAATAAATCTATTATTGGGGGGAAACCAGATTTTATCCTCTATATGATAAAAAACAATTAGTTGAATTCAATACAAATTGATTCTTTATATGGGGGACCATTGTGTTTATCTTGAGATAAAGACATGAACTAGTTAAATTCTCCAGAAATGAATGGTTTGGTTGAGTTTGTTGTTCAGGACGTCCAGCACCATCTCCTTAGTCTTGAAGGTGATCAGCTGCAGATAGTTACATAGTTATACTGAAAGTCAGAGGTGTACAGAATGAGAGAGGGAGAGGACAGTCCCCTGTGGTGTATACTGTAATATGTATTGTAAAGGCTCCCCCAGTTCAGAGGAGCAAACCTTGAGCATTCTCGATACTCTCCATCACGACCATTTGCTTTTCCGAGACAGTCTCCTAAGTTCTCTGCTTACCTGGTTTTTGGTGAGGATGGCTGTTCAGATATGGGGGTGGGTGGGGTTACATTGTTTATAGACAGTCTATCTCAAAGTCTATTTCCACCAAAGTTCCCTCTAAAAACTATGGGATGTGTTAAGAAACATTAAAAACAACACATCCCCCTGTAACTTTCTTTGAGAGTCCTATTTCTTCTTCTTTCTCCTTTGTTTGACTTCATGATCATCGCTGAGGTTGCAGTTTTTACATTTGTACTCTGATTTCAAACTCTGCATTTGAATGGATCATTTTTTTGTGCCTGAAATGAATGAAAATAGACACGTACCATGGGATGTGTTCCAGATTCTGGTTGAAAAATAAGACATGTAGGTTTCATTTTCTTAACTAACCCAGGGTATGAAGCAGGGCAGCAGTTTCACTGGATTGCTGGAGTGGGTGCTCCATGTGTGAGTCTGCAGCTCTTGTTGTAATTGTTGGAGGGTTGATTCCCAGTATAATAACTTGGTGTGCCATTCTACCCCTCCATCTGGCTGTCCTGAAAGACAGGAAAGTTTTCCCTGTCTAGAAAGTGCTATTTAAGAGTCCTGTATTTTGTAGGTTCTGTTAATGTAATTAATCAATCCACCTTCCTTTTAAAGCAGTGGTTCTCAACTGGTGGGTCCCAACCCAAAAGTGGGTCACGGACACGTTCTGGATGGGTCACTAACAGCTGGTCAAAACAGTAAATATTTAATGCAGTATTTATTAGATATTTGATATTTTCTGTATGTGCAACTTCAGTAGTTGCCGTCCTCATGTTGTCCCCTTCATGTGCACTGAAATGTACTTTACTCAATAAGACAAGTAGATTTATGTATATATATATATATATATATATATATATATATATATATATGAAATTGCTTGGTTTGAATTCTAAAAAAGTGGGCTGTGACTTAAGGACCGTGACAAAATGTGGGGCCCCGACTGAGACCAATTGAAAACCACTGATTTAAAGGATATGTATAACGCATCAAAGTGAAACAGAAAACATCCCGCCAGAATACTTTTTAAATTAAAATAGTAAATTTAAACAATGTCAGAAGTTACACATCAAATCCCATCAGTCTATAGTTTCAAAAAAGAGGAAATTTTCTTCAAGCATGCAAAGCTTTTGCCCATGTTCAAGGCCAAGGGTTTTTAAAATGGAGAACAAGTGTCCGATTGACATTTTAAGTGAATTATTCCACTCAGGATGATCCATGTCTGTTCTCAAAAACAGGTGAGCTGTGTGGAGGCTCACCTGTTTCATGAGGTGGAGTTCAGCCCTTAGTCATTACTGAAATCAACACACATCAGTTCTGCAGGTCATTAAAAGTATTCTTTATTTACACATCATCTGTACAATTCACTTTAAACAGTAAGATTCTGGGAAAGAGTGGGGACAGAATAAACAAGACCAAAAAACAAGCTGATCTTTCCTCAAAAGGCACGTATAAACCAACATCACATTGAATAGAAAAGGCCAACTGAAGACAGCGTGGTTAACTTGTAAGACCAGTGTTTGTACCAGGAAAACTCAGCCGGATGATCATATGAGTAGGAAATAAAAAAGAGAGAAGACGCCTAACATGACAAACATAAAACTAAAATGTGTTTAAAAACTGAAATGAAAGAAAGTCTTTTCAAAAATACAAAGACATGATGTGTTCGTAAGAGGGCGGGGTTTTTGTTTGTACTCTGCAGACTCCTCAGCTGTCAATCATCTCCGACAGCTCCTGCAGCAGGTCGTCCTCTCCGATAGCGGGGTCCATGTCTTCCTCTAGATGTTCATCGGTGAACTCGCTGATCAGGTCCGAAGTCGTCCACAGCGGACGTGGAGACCGCGATGCTGGAGGTCGAGGCAGCGCGGGAGACGGCTGCACTCCATCTTCTGGACTTGGGCTGAAAATAAATCAATCAATAAATGATGATCAAATAATGAGAAAATCAAAGAACATCTAATGAATAAATGAAGGAATGGTTTGAACTGAACCGAAGACCGGAGGTTAATGATAGTGAGTGAATAAGGGAAAATTTAACCTACGTTAACGGAGTTATCAGGGTAAATTTTTAAGAGGAATTTTGGAGAATTAAACTATAACCAGGAAAATACGCTACTGAACGCTCAACGCCATCCCCCAGTTGATACAGTAGTTTTGAGGAGTTTGCCTACTTTGGATGTCGGTTCTCAGCAGCACTCTTGGAATTGATCAGCTGTGGCTACCGGACCGGATGCTGAAGGCCATGTTTTGGTGGACTATACAAACAGCCAATGAAAAGGGGAGTTTCACGCTAAACCAATCATGTGCTGAATGAGAAACAAGTAGCAAACAGCCACGTAGTAGCAGGCTGCAGCTACACGCAACCATAGCACTTCAACACGTGAAGCCAACAGCACTGAAGCAGAGCACGTACAATGCAAAAGCTTACAAACCCCGAGCAAAGCAAGGAGCCCATGGCGCCTGTGCAGCTGATCATTCAGGCTGCTTTTGCTAGCGCAACGCCTCACGAAAAAACAGCGAAGAGACACAAAGACCTCACAGATGCAGTAGCTTATTGTATTGCAAAAGAAATGCTATTAATAAGCACTGTTAAATTTCATTTCTCATATCTGATATATATCAATATGAACTGATATGAAAAAACATATCGTGATAAAATGTTTCCCATATCGCCCAGCCCTATTCTGCCCTGTTCAAATGTAGCAAATGTTTCATTGAAAATAAAAAAATTAACCTTTTAAGGGCCCATTTAAGACATAAAGTCACTAATTTAGCAAAGAATCAAAAGTAGCAAGTGGTGTGTGTGTGTGTGTGTGTGTGTGTGTGTGTGTGTGTGTGTGTGTGTGTGTGTGTGTGTGTGTGTGTGCTTGCTTTCATAAACAAAATTCTAACCACTGTAACATCTGCTCACAACCAAATTTTTGCTCAAAATGGAATGAAATAAAAACAAGACCAAAGTTTCAAAAATTCAATGCTGCAAGGGGTGAAGAAGAACAACAGCTACCTTTTGGCTGTGAGGATGAGGAGGAGATGAAAAGAGAGATGAAAGAGCAAGAATGTGCGTGTTACCATGTGTGTGTGTTCATTTCTGGACGCAGGACTGGCAGGAGACTGCGCAGTGTCCTCTGCAGATGGGACGCCCACAGCTCACACAAGTGTGGAAGGTTCTGTTTTTGCACAGGTACATGTTGCATGTTCTCCTCTTCCATGCAGGCTCCTCTTCTCTGGGCACATGTGTTTTAGACTGTATCTCTCTCACAACTGCATTAGATTGAGGTTCACGAGGCAGGGTTTCTCTCCTCGTTATCGCAGGGGTCGTCAAAGCAGTTGCCAGGTCCTGAAGGAACAGCCTCCTCGGGACTCGCTTTCCCGCTTTCCAGGAGGGATTCACACAGGTGAAGATGACGTAAGCATTGTAAGCTGAAATGTCCAGCATATTGTAAAACAAAGTCAGTGGCCACCGCTTGCTTCTCCTCTGGCAGCTGAAGTTATGGACGAGCTGTAAAGATAAAATAACAAGAATTAAATCACAAAAGAGTTCCGAATGACACTTTGTTCTAAAGCCTCACATGACGGTAAAAATAATCATGCAAATGTGATCAGAAAACAAAATACATCTTCTAAATTCATCTCTTACAACTAATTGGAAAAAAAAAACAAAAAAAAACAGAAAAGCACTCGGAGAGCGCAGACCTCCGCCAAGCAGCTCATGTCCCCCATTACATTGTGATTCACACCAAAACTTTGACTGTTACGTGTCTTTTATTAACTTTTATTTATGTTTAAACTGGTATGTTCACTGTTCATAATGTTCCTAAAACAACAAAGCTGCAAGATACATAAATGCATGATTTATTATGCAATATTTGTAAGTGTTATCTTTCAGCATTGAAAATTCCAACGACACCCTTATTTTTGTGTGTTCACAGGATCACAGTATCCAGAATTTTTTCTGGATCAGGATCAACCTTTGACACTTCATAAAACTCATTGAGATCCTTTTGTGTAATTTTTTACTCAAGACTCTGGACATTTTTATAGAGTTAAATGCAAAAATTCCAAAATTTGCCCTATCTCACAATGATAAAGAAGCCTTCAAAAAATTCCTGGATCCAGAAGGCGATCCGGATCACCACTAAAATTTAATGGGATCCTCCTGGGGCTGAGACGCACCTCTGGTAAAAATTTCAGGTCAATCCATCTGTTACTTTCTCCGTAAAGTTGCTAACAGACAAACAAACAAACCAACGCTACCGAAAACATAACCTCCTTGGCGGAGATAACAGAAGAAACATACCTGGTCCAGAGTATCTACAGCCCCCTTGCAGTGATTGTAGTCCATGACGATTGTGGGTTTCTTCTTTGCGCCCTCTTCTACTTCTGGCTGTCTGTGCTTCGTGCTTATGAGGAGCAGATTCTTCCCCTTCTTAGGCACGTGGCTGACTGCTGTTGTGTTTTTGGTAAATGCAAAGACGGAGGAGAGGACGTCTCGGTCGTCTACTCTCAGGAGTTGGGGTGGGAGCTCAGGTTTGTTATTCCTGATTTTCCCAACCATGGTTATTTTTTTCTTCAGCAGCTCCTGGCCGAGTTGGTAAGATGTGAAGAAGTTATCACAGGTCACTGTGATCCCAGTAATATCCTCCAGAAAATCCAAAACCACCTGTCTCGCTAGGTCCAGTTCTCTCCCTTCTTCACTCTCAACTGTGTCAATGGAGACCTTCCAAGCATAGGACGTGGAGACATCTGCAGCCATCCAGATCTTTAGCCCATATTTAGTTGTTTTCTTTGGTATAAATTGCTTGAATTTGCATTTCCCTTTAAAAGGAACCATTTGTTCATCGATTGTGATTTCTGAGCCGGGACTGAACAGAAGAGGGAGGCGTTGTCTCCACATTTCCCACAGGGATCTGATGGGGGCCAGTTTGTTTTTCTTGTCTTGGGCCCGGCGTTTCTTCTCGTCATCAAATCGCACCGCACGCAATATCTGGTGGAACCTGTTTCTCGACATGGTTGCTCTAAAAATTGCTCGACCATGTGTTCCATCCCACAGGGAGCGAATTGTTTCTCCTTTTGAACGAAAAATGCCTGCAAAAATCAGGAGCCCCAGAAAAGCCCGAAATTCGCAGCTGTCCAATTTTTTCCAATCCTTTTGAGTGCGGCCTCCATGACGGTTAGTGTGTTCAACCACAAGGTCAATCACGGCTGGCGTGAAAAAGAGGTCAAATGTCGACTCTATACTGTGGCTCCTCACCGTGGCGTAGTAGGTCGGTTGCGCTTTCCTTGTGGCCTTTGCAGGTGGACTGCAAACTGTCTCCAGGTGGGAGGGAGACCAAACTTGTCCATTTTTCCCCTTCCATCCAGAGCAGTCAGACGTAGTCTCTGTCTCCTCCTCTGGCTCCTCCTCTGTTTCCGAGGAAGGTGGAGAAGACATGGGTATCTGGAAAAGATCGGGATCCGAGTCTGAAGCTGAGGTGGAGGCTTCTGAATCAGAAGACGATGGATCTACGGCGGGGTCAGACTCCTTGTCATTGGGCTCCTTGTCGTTGGGCTCCAAGTCGTTGGACTCCAGGGCCATGTCAAGGGCCTCTACTTTGCTAAAGCGTCTCTTCCTGGTGTTTCTCTGGCTCTTCCTACAAGAAAATGATCATGATTATCTTCAAGTTGTAAGGTGCAGGGGTGAGATCAAAAGGCCAGACAGCAGGTGCATAAACAACTTGTCTGGAGTTGTTTATGCTCCTGTTGTTTTAGACTAGGCCTGTCGCGATAATCAATAAATCGTGCACAGTCAGGCACACAGACACAGACTTTTGGATACAGTGCTGCAAGTGAGCGTCGTGAGTGAAAAGCAAGCTAACAGAATGAACACGACAGCTTTGGTGTCTAAACCGAACGCAACAGCCCAAGTGTGGGAATATTTCGGCTTTAAACTAGTTTTGTTTTCGTCAACCACAAAACTCGTGCGCGCGCGCGTGTGTGTCTGTGTGTTGGAGGAGCACAGCAGGGTGATGAGAGCTGTCAGAGCGGACTGAAGCTGCTCCTGTATGTTTAGTGTTTCACTGACTGAGTTTTGCAACTCTGTTTGTTATTTTCGTCTCGTCCCATCAACGTAAACGCACTTTCGTCTCGTCACATTTTAGTCATCTCCGACTTATGTTTAGCTCGTCAACGTTACGTCTTCGTCGTGGAAGAAAGGGAAATATTTTAGTCAACGGAAACAACCAGTGTTGTTCTCATTGACAAAAATATTTCCCTTTTTTGACGCTGGCGTTGACGAAAATATTTGACGAAATATGACGAAAACAACACTGCTTTAAACCAAATGAAAGAGGTGAGCCCACAAATACGGACGAGCCGATATGTCGTATTTGTTCCAAAGTTGTGGTGACAAAGAAGGGGAATACGACTATGCATGTGCACCTCAAGCACAATCATCCCCTCCATTTTTCTCAACTGAGCAAAAAAAGTACCGCCGGAGGTGCTGCGGAGCCATCGTCCCGACAGGTACCGCTTACTGAAGCGTTTGGTAAGCAAAGCAAATATAAACAAAACAGCGCAAAATGGTGTGCGCTGACAGACAGTGGAATAATTTGTAGCACAATTATCGTCCAGCAAAATTTGTTATCGTGACAGGCCAATTTTAGACTATAGTTCTGAGAGCATGTTTTGTTTTTTGGCCAGGTCAGTGCAGGGACCCATCTCTCTCATGCATGCAGGCACATGCAGGCACACACACACACACACACACAAACTGAATTCTGTCTGGCACAGTGAAAGTGAAAGAGAATGCACTAATAGAATCACTTCATCAATGCAGTTTTTATGAAAATCTTATGTTACACAAAACTGTCCCAAACATTCTGATGCTTCTAATCCTTCACATGCACAAAACTATGAACCATGTAAAAAGTCACCAACTTCTGATTATGTTTTATAATAAACATAGGTCATTTTCCTTCCATTTTTTGCTATATTAGTGACTTAATGTCTTAAATGGGCCCTTAAAGGGTTACAATTTTTATTTTCAATGAAACATTTGCTAGTTTTGAACAGGGCAGAAGTAAAGTAAGAGATGTACGAAAAGAAATCGGAAAAAAATATTAATCCAATATAATTTTACAGCAGTCAAAAGTAGTGGCTTTTCTCGGCCGCGAGGGACTCTAAAGGAAGTTTTTATGAGGGACTCGGAAGGTTAAAGTTATCAATGGCAGCAGACGCTTTAGTCAACCTGTGACCACTTTGGAAAGAAGTTAAACCACAAAATCTACATGATCTAAAACCACAAAGGGTTTTTTTCCCCAATTAAACCTAGAAAAAGAATGTGCTGAACAGAAAAAGCAGACGTGCAGTAGAGAAGACTCAAAGCGGTTGCAGACAGACACGACGTAAACATGCAGACCCACCTGCCCATCTCTGCATGTGGTCTCCTTCAGCGGTTCTTCTTGCACATTGGAGGCACTGTTCAGAGGTTTAACAGCAGCCACAGCAGAGCGCTCCGCAGCTTTCCTCTTTTGGCCTAGTTTTACCTGCACAGCAGGTTTCCCCACGGACGGCTTCACGTTCAGTTTGGGCCTCACTGAAAGAGAAAAAAAAAGGTTTAATGACACTGAACATAACATACACTTCCACGGGATTTCTTTTCATGCAGAGAGCCTTCAAAAGCAGGTCGAACAGGTGTGTGTGTGTTGAAGTTCTTCCTCACTCTGCGACTCTAACATGAGTGTTTACCATTAATTGTATATACTATGGACAACGTGGTTCCGCCTACCTAATAGTCGGGAATTGTGTGCCTTTAATTTCAATGTCAGTGCTTTGTCGTTGAAATTGTCGTACCAAACATCAGATAATGATAAATAAGTCGAGGCTTCCTCTGCTAAAGCTACATAATAGAGGCCTACCTCCTCCACTGATCCCTCGCGGCCTTACCGTTAGCTTAGCTTTAACGTAGTACAGACGGCTGTTCGCTTCGTAATAACCTACGTATTCAAGCTATGGTAACTCGACACTATAGCGTGAGAACGAATATGTGATGTAATTGTTAATTACCAGTTTCCGGTTTAAAAGATTTAAAAATTGTAGGGAAAAAAACCCGTCCCAGACCGTTGACCGTAGCAGCTTCACTGAGAAGGGTGTCTCTGCAGAGCCGGAGAATCCACAACTATTGACTACCGTCGACAAAGAGGAGAAAAAAAGGGGGGCGGTTACATGATTTTGAGACTCCGCCTCCTGCAGTTTCACACGGCGCAGAACTGCAGCGTGTGGAACTGCAGGGCTCTGCAGAGACACCCTTCTCTCTCCAACACCGGGGGCCTCATTTATAAAGCTTGCTTACGCACAAAACCTGGCTTGAAAGTGCATACGCAAGAGTTGGGATTTATAAAAAAAAAACTAGTGTAGGAATGTGCGCAACTTTAAGCAAACTCCACACCTTACGCACTTTTTTGAGACAGTTGGAGCAAGGTGAGAACAATTGGTTAATGTAAAGCGCGTATAAAAAGCCATACAGTGACAGTCGTGCGCAATGCAGCACAAGTTTCAAGTTTTATTTGTCACATACCTAAATGTACAGGTACAGTGGCAGTGAAATGAAAGTGTCGTCTGTGATTGTGCCAAAAAAACAGAATAATAATAATGTAAAGTCTGTTCAGAGGGTGTTGTGAAGTCAGTTATGGGGTGTGTGTTATGAGGAGTTCAGGATCTGAGTGGCCTGGGGGAAGAAGCTCCTTTTCAGCATCTCAGTCCTGGCTCTGATGGAGCGAAGCCTCTTACCCGAGGGCAGCCACTCAAACTGTCTGTGGTTGGGATGGTGAGTGTTTGATAATCCGTCTTGCCCTGGACCTGTACTGCTGGGTGTAGATGTCCTGGATGCCGGGCAGTGCAGTACAGGTGATGCGTTCAGCACAACAGATGATTCAATGCAGGGCCTTTCTGTCCTGAGAGCTGCAGCTGCTGTACCAGGCAGTGATGCTCGCAGAAAGCACAGACCCCACTGTGGCGGTGTAGAAAGTTTGCCAATTTGGATTTACAAATGTGCAAAAAAAAACAAATTCCATTTACATGTACTTGTTTTAAGATTAATATGACTAAATCTTTTTGGTTTAAAGGGTTAAAATTTAGATTTTTTAATGACACATTTACTAGTTTTGAATAGAGCAGAAGTTAATTAAGAGATGTGTGAAAAAAATCTGAAAAAAATATGAATCCAATATGTTTTTACAGCAGTCAATGTCAGTGGCTTTTTTAGCCACTGAGCGTTAACAAAGGATGTTTTTTGGAAATCTGATCCTACAGAAAAACTCAAAAGGCATCAAAGTTAATGACATTACTAATCATTTACATATTCAAGACTATAATACCCTGCAAGCGATATCCAGTTTCAGATTGTTTTCTAATAAAAATCAGTCATTTTCCTTTCATTTTTTCCCAATATTTGTGACTTTATGTTTTAAATTGGCCCTTAAAGGGTTAAAATTTTGATTCGTAATGAAACATTTACTAGTTTTGAATAGAGCAGAAGTTAATTTAGAGATATGTGAAAAAAAATCTGGAAAAATATGAATCTAATATGTTTTTACAGCAGTCAATTTCAGTGGCTTTTTTTAGCCACTGAGCGTTAACAACTGATGTAAATCTAACGGTTACACAAGGGTTAAATAGGCAGTTCTGTCAAGACTGTTAAAATATCTAAACCAAAGTAGTTATTAAAACAAGTGCATTAACAATTAAAGTTACAACACTGGGGTTTTAAATAAATTTGTAACTCTTGTGATGCAGTTATAAGAAAACTCAGCAGACCTGATTTAAAAGACAGTTGTTTATTGCTGTACAAAAACCATTGAACTGTACAACATAGAAAGCAAAGATGTAGAAAAATACTCCGAACAACAATCAAAAACACGAGGAAATACAATACGAGCAATAAATAAGTTCAGTCTTGTGCCTGCTGCTGCACGTGAAAGAGCACTTTGTGCACCTCGAACATGGCCCTCGACCTCTGGTCATCTGGCAGCCTCCTGATCATGCCTGCCACTGTCTGCCCAAACCTGGTATAAACATCATCTCCCTCGCTTAGTCTCTGTTGAAGTTCCACTCTTAGCTCTTCCAACTGCTTTTGTAGACATTCATCCTGATCCATCCCTTTTAACCTTTTTCCTGCCATCCTCGGGCTTGGGGGCCGAGGAGAGGGCTCCGAGGACAAAGGGGAGAGATAGGAAACCTCACTCGAACCCTCAACTGATACCTCAACAGCTGCAGCCTCTACTTCAGAGCTGCAGTTTCTGCTGGGTCTGAGCCTTTTCTGGAACTAAAGAAGAAAGAGCAGTATCGGTGTGGTTGCAGCTACATAAAGGTGTATTTACCATGAAGTGACATAGGTAAAAGGCTGAATAGACATTTTCTACCAATCTAGCCCTGTGTAGAAATCATGTTGTGTTTACAACGAGAGAGAACATTGTTAACTCAGCTCAGGCTGTTAGTAACCACGAGTTAAACACGCAAATATTGACCCCACAGAGAAGACATGATACCTTATCAGTACTAAGGGGAGCAGTATTCCGGTGTCTGACGAACGGCCCAAGCCAAGACAGAAAAATGTAGAAAGCTGTCACCCTTCTTCGACCTGCCTCCTGACTTTCTGAAGCCATTCGCTTTCGTAAACGGACAAACTTATCTCTCATGTTCTTCCACCTCTTCATGCATTCAGGAACCCCGACACCAACGGTCAAGGAGATTTCTCTCCACGATTTAGCTACCATTCGGTTGTCCTTACGATGCTGCGACAAAGAATCATAGAGGCATGGATGCTTCTTAATTTCCTCACACAGTCTCTCCCCGGTTTGGTCCATCAGCCTTTAAATGATATTTGCGCGGTCCCCAGCCGAACCGGAAGCTCCTCGAGACGCTTCCTTCTTTTTCTTCTTATTGGGTTTAATTGGCGGTTGGCAAACAACAAAATGGCGCATTTCCGCCACCTACTGGTAAGGAGTGTGGACCAGAATAATTAACACTTGCTCGCTTCTCTGGTTATACCAACTTTAGTAACAACCGTACGATGGCAAAATAGAGAGCCAGGCACTGAACCAAAACGCCACTCCATAGCCACAAATAATGCTTAGAACAGCGCCTAACTTCATCAACAGTACATATAGGGACCCAGCCATAGTACAAGCCACCAAACATCTTTTTAGCTTTGCCTGGTTTCTTTAGCAAAGAGACCAAACACAACTCACCCACTCGTTTCAGAGGCATTATCAATGTGTTTATATAAAAGATAAAATATACTGTTTACAATCATTTTATTACTAAATATAAATGAAAAGTATTGATAAATTATTAAATACTTATGGATTTTGGCTGTAGAAATGGCCCGCATGGTTGGCTGTAGGTCACTCTTCATGTGCAGGTGACAGGGTAAAGAAAAAAAAAATACTGTTCATGTTGTTGGAGTGAATACAGAGCAGGTGCTGAAATCAAATGCTGTTGAAGCAGCTGATCCAGGTAATCACCTGATGCCCTTATCTGATGCCTGGAGAAAATTGTTTTTCATTCCCTTCTTCTGTTTGCATCTAGTTAACTAGTATGGTTTCAGCTTGCTCGTTTTCTAAAGTGTCTTGAGATAACATTACATTTTTGGCACCACACAAATAAACATTGAGCTTGATTGATGGGTTACCAACGAACATGCAGTAAAGTGATAGCAGTGGAGGATGCATGGAAGCTTCTCCTACAGAAATAGTCTGCAACACCTGTAAAGTTGCAAATGCAGGACATACAATGCTGCCTTGTAGATTAACCACAGGGTTTGCTGCTGACCTTCTACTGTAGTTACTTGAAGAGGTGCATAACAGGCCACATATTTACTATGAGTGTCTGTGTAGGTAATGGTCACATGAAACATATAAGGGATGCTTTAGCAAAGTTTCGATGCAGAAGTATAACCCAGGCTTTAGGAATGAAGGTTTTATTTCATTGGAGTACAACTATATAATGAAAACTTTAAATATTAAAAATGAAAAAGCAACAAAAGTTAGAACGATAAAAACACAAAAAGATGACGTAACGCAGCACAGTGAAATATGACAAAAGTTAATGAACTATTTAAAAGGTTGCAGACATCTTGGTGACATCACGCTTCAGGTCGACCACGTGCATGTCAATCCTCCTGTGCAGCTCATCCATCGAGGTTGACAGGGTGTCATACAGAGCCTGCGCACAGCAAAGTCACACACATTCCTCTCAGAACTTGAATGAAACAACTCAAATGTGGACACTGAGGCAGATTCTGAGGAGGCGGTTGTACCTGAGCTTTCTCCGTCTCTTTGCTGCAGACGTCTCTCAGGCTCTGGATCTTTGACTTCAGCTGTTGTGTCTCTCTCGAGATCTCTTGGATTTTTTCCGCCTTCTCCTCTCGCTTCTGATGGATTTGATTACACCGCCTGGAAAACAAGAGAATGATGATCTTCTGCTGTACGGATCTGCTGCTATTAAATGTAACGCTTCATGGCATGACCTACCCCAACACTTCCTGAACATGCTGCTCCTTCATCTCTCTCTTCTTCTGCCTGCGCATGTTCTGTTTGGACTCTTTGTCCAGCTTCATGCATAGAGCTCGTTTCAGCTGATCCTCCTCCATGCACAAGTTCTTCAGCTCCCTCTGCTTCTTTTCATACTGGGCAGACAACTCCTGGTGCTACAAACAAGCAGGCGGGCAACATAACATGCTTATTTGAGAAAGTGATTTAAAAAAGCCTTTGCTATGTTTCCTTATCAGCCGCTGGTTTTAGGTCAATATTTTTAATCCAATCCAAACATGTACAAAGGGGATAACCATAGTATTCTATATTCATTTGATTTGATTAAGCTTTTTCATTTCATTTGAGGGCTTAGAGTTTATTATTCGATTTTGAGACAACTTCATTTGATAGTTGTTGGTGTGGACATTCAAGGGTTGTAATCAACCAAAGAAATTCTTGTTCGACTAAAACCCTGAAATTTTCAACCAAAAATCGACTAATTTGGGGGTGGCTGGGGGGGGGGACTCTGATGGCTGCCACTAACCCCTCTGTGGTGGGGGACGACACGGCTCAGAAGGGTGAAAAAAAAAAGAAATATTTATAAAACTAAATATTCAGTAAACCACCGGACGTTGATTAACGCGGACACTCTTCAATCTTCCTGTCTCCAGCCGGTGTCCAGTAGGTTGGGTGAATCCAAAATGGTGAAAACAAGGGGGGGTGTTCTAAGACAGGCTGTTACCTGTGAAACTGGGGTGCTCTGAAAACACCCCATTAGCACTTGGTACTTCTAATGAAATTGACCATAGACCGTGAATTGAAGGTGTAAAAAAATCGAGTCAACCAATCAGAATTTTGGTTGACTCGGCATGTATTGACAAATAAGATGACCAGTCGACTCGGACTTTACAGCCCTAGGACATTCATCAGTGCATATTGTTAGATATCTCCAGCTTCAGAGAGCTTTGCACCCGATCTTTACCTCCTCCTGTTTCTGCTTGGTGTTGTTCATGCTGCTCTCCAGGTCCTGCAGCAGGTTGTACATCTGCTGGATCTCAGCCTCAGTGTGAGTCACACTCTGCACCATGCTCTGTAGCTCCACCACACGCTCATCTGTTTCTTTCTGAAAACAAGAGAAATAAAACTCTTTCAGCAGCCAAATGACAGTCACTTGGCACACTCAACAAACCCACCCTGTTCTCACTATTCAACCCACCATGGTGTTCTTGATGTTCTTGACAGTCTCCCTCATCTTTTCCATCTGAGTCTTCAGCTCCTCCGGAGACTCCACGATCTGAGACTTCAGTTTGTTGATGTCTTCCTTCAGGTTGCTGATGTCCACCTTCACCTGAGCCTGACACAAAAATATGTAGGGCATAGGTCAGATAACAGGCCTCCAGCTACATGTTTCTGTATTACAGCATTGAAAAACTCGATGATGTTAAATATCAGTATCAGAGATTTACACTCGAGAATCTTACCAGTTGCTGGGTCTTCTCTGCTATGTTGGTTTTCCACTCTGCAATGATGTCATTTTTTGCATTCTGAAAGGAGACACAATTCATCAATTTGATTTGGAGCAAACATCCACATATCAACAGGATTGATTCTTGAACTGTTGAAACACTACCCACCACATCCTGGTATTCGTGCATGGTCGTGGTGTGCAACTCAGAGAGAGCAGCTGCCAGCTCATCGGCCTCAGCCTGCTGCTCTGGTGGGATGGTCCTGAACAAGCAGCAGGAAAAATTAACTTTGGTTTTTGATTGTTTTGACTTTATGTGATCATATTATTAGGTAAGTAGTCGTGACATATTTGTTTTCAAATGATGGTGAAACAGTAATAATCTTGAATTGAAGAAATACACTATCAAGAAAATTAAAACATGGTGCATCATCTTCTTGATTACTGATGAAGTTCTAAAAAACTGTCAATTAACTGTATGAATTTTGGCCAATTCTTACGTCAGTATCTCAATCTTCCTCTCTGCCTCTAAGTTGCCTTTGGTGTAGGCCTGCAGTCTGTCCATGTCTGCCCTCTGAAAACACAAGCAGTGACTGTTTAAACAACTCCATCACCAAACACACACAGTGAAACCAGGATAATGTTGACGACCTCATTCTGTGGGAATAATGAAGCTAAAAACCATGTTTTCACCGAGACAGGTATTGTATTATCTAAGACTGCAGCTACATTGTAGCAGTGTTTCCCCTACATAGACTTTATTTGGGTGGCCTGCCGAAGAGGATCGACACCCACCCAAGACGATGAAAATAGAATTTAAAAAAAAGAAAAACGCACGGTCATACAGACACACAGATAGCAGGGTTTCCTCCAGACTAACACGGCACAGCGCAGGACACGCTGGTGACTATACGGAAATGCACCCAAACTGTTGCGCTCCGGCTACACTAACTTATTCTTGATTATATACTGTTTTCTTCCTCATACAGTTTCTGTTATTGGACCATATGTTTTGTTTCAGAAACTGACTGTGACTTTTTCCTCTTCAAGACATGGAGCGAATTAAAAGCTATTTTTTCCTTTGGGTTGTTTGTTTACAAAGCAACAGTCTGTAGCAAAAAACTTGGTCAGTGTAATGCACTGTCTACCTTATGTTTTATGTTTGTTTTGCATCTTTAAAAGAGTACAATAAAATGTGACACTGAATTTAAAACAGAACATTGTAATTTTTAGCATTTATTATCTATTTATCAGTAATACAGTGAAAAAGAGAGGAAATGTGAATTATTTGCCTTACAAGTCAAGTCACAGTGCGTACCGCTAAATTTTCTGCTTGTACTCCTAAACTTTTAGTTAGAGGTTACTGTGCTCTTAGCAAAGCAAGTTAGTCTGAAGTCCTGTATGTACGATAAATAACGCATAGTTCATAAACCTTATTTTGACTAGATTATTTTGAATCCCAGCCCACCACCACAAGTAAATTCTCAACCTAGGGGAAACACTGTTGTAGCCATAGCTGTATTTAAATAAATCAATATTAAAACCAAACAGTCATATTGAGTTTGTGAGGCAAATCTGTGTGGAATTATCTAACATACAAATTTGGCCTGTTTCTCCAGGGTCATGTCCAGTCTCTGCTTCCTGAAGTGAAGGAAGTTCATGATGGCACTCAGCACAGTTAGAGTCTTCTGTTTCTCTGGTAAGATAGAGGAGAACTTTACCCACGGTTATTTAGATACTTCACTTTAGATATACGGTACAGTTTAAAAGACAACCTCTGGCAAGATAGAAAACATATTCTTACTTGGAGCAAGAAGGTCATTCAGCGAGAAATCGTACACCAAGCACATCGGCAAAAACTGACGCCTAAAGACAAAACCAGGAGTTGTTAGACACTGGAGACTGAATAACACAGTTCTTAGGTGATATCACTCAAAAATATAAAAATAAAGCTGGGGTCTGAAAGTAGTGAGGCTGCAAAAATAGGATGCGTCTTTCTATAGTCTTGTGATCAGTAATCACATATTTGTGATTTGTCCTGTAGTGGTCAGCTCATCCAGCAGAAAACACAAGAATACTCACATGCGCATGTAAACGCTCATTATAGCAGTTGCGCCCTCATGATAAGTTGGATGCTGAATGTTCTCCAGCATTGGAACCTGAGGGATGAGAAAAGTAATCATTGATACGTAAAACAACCAGATCCACAGCAGTGAATCTATCTGTGATGTACCACAGTTGGTACATATGTCTTGGAGAACTCACCATAGAGTGACACTCAGGTCTGAAACGATACAGGAGGTGCAACACTCTCATGTACAAAGTTTGGACTGTTTCTGGCTGCAAGAGAAAAAAATTAAAGACTTCATTAATGTGCTTTTAGTCAAATGTACAGAGAGGATTGACGGCTAAATCTCAGCTAACACCTCCTCTGGTTCACTCTTGTATTTGGCATGTCTTTCCTATTCAAGCAGGCTGTGATGTGATGTTTTGCTATCCAGACTGTCGTGTAAGAGACAGACGTGATTCTCAGATGTGATTCTCAGTGCTCGTTCTGTGTTATTAGTTTCTTGGTTATTGCTTTTGTTGTACCTTTGCCAAACTTTCACTTTCACGAATCTAACAGTGATTACAACTTTTAAGATGTTACTATTTAGTATTTCTTTGTCAACTGATGAGTTTTTCAACGGCTGATGCCAATATCAATAATGTTACAGAGCAGATTGGCTGATATATAAAGCCGATATCACATTGCTTTTTCCTTTCTGTTACTATTAGCATTATTTTATTTGCATTTTAAAAAAATAAAAATGCACTAATACTTACGAATGTAAAACAAAGTTACTAAACATCAGAAAATAACTGTAGATAGAAAATTATTCTGCTATTTAAGGAATTCTTGGTGTCTGTCCAGCCATCTCTAATTATCTTTAAAACAAATCATGCATAAATCCATCATTTCATGTCATAAAAATAATTAGCCAATAGATTATTAATGGACTCACAAACAGTGGTGATATCGGCCTAACGAGGACTCATGCTGATTTTTTTAAAAAAGATGTCATTTATCGACCTGATGTACTTGTGTCTGTATTTTTTCTCAAATCTATTAATAAATTTAAAATTCAGTAATGTTTATTTTTGATACATCACTAGGGTAAAAAAGGAGGGTACTTAGCTCATCTGTTTCTTACATTAAAAACAACCAACAAACTATGAACTAGGACTGGGCGATTATACGATCTTGATTAATGATCGTGATAAATATTAGTCCGATCACGGCGATCAGCTATGAGCTTATTTACTCGATCAAACATAGCGAAAATGTGTGTCACAACAGCCAATCAGGGTCGAGCTTTTCCTGCTCACTTCTGTAAGTTGCCGGAGAAGTAAACAGAGTAACTGAATGTGGAGCTGAGGGCAGTAAAATAGATATCAGCCATGACTTCATCCTCCAAAGATGTTGTTGAGAAGAAAAGTTATTTAATGTCTTATTTAGTATTTATCTATTTACTTTTTAGTTTTAAGTACAGATGCTTAAAAACTGGAAGTAAAAAAAAAATCTGGATAATAATCGAGATCGGACAATATATAATAATCGACATCGGACAGTATATAAGTATATTGTGATCATCTTTTAGGCCAAATCGCCCAGTCCTACTATGAACGTTAGAAAAAAAAACAGATTGTTAACACATAAAAACAGTATGTATTGCAGCTTTGCAGTGTAGTGAAAATAACCCCGTTTTTGGTCATTTTGACAGATTTTGGCTCAACTGAAGTCTCCACATTTAAGGATCAAGTCCTGATTTAGCTCCTCAAGTTTGGTACACGCCCTTTTTTCCGTTATACCCACATCATCGAGTGCACTTAATGATTCAGATCTGACTAAAAAACGTTTAAGTGTTTTAGTTATGTCGTTATAATCAGATGATAAGTGAGTTATGTGGGTAAACACCGTGAGATCCGTGCAGATGTTACCTTTGGAGCAGGAGTCAGATCGTTCTTGGTGAAGTGTTTGGCCTCCTGACCGGTAAGAACTTCGGTTCGGTAGAAGTTCACAATAGCGTCCGCAGTATAGACGGGAAATGTGTTCTCAGACATCTTTACGAATTTTCAGCTTGAAAACTGTCAAAACTCTGAGAAACCTTTCTAACCCAAAAGGACGAAACGAAATTGGCGCCTTTAAACGACTTCCTTATTGATTTGTAAACCACGTATCTGATTGGTCTATTTGTTTCTTCTTCTGCTTCAACAATGACAAAAATACACAAGGCCGCCATCTGGCGCACGCATCTATGTACAGCACCAGACTTTACACCATTTTTACCCGCGCTTGTTTAGAGGAAAATTCGCTCTTTCACCTGCTTACAACACATAATGTGGTTTATAACAAATGTCAAAAAAAGTTACACGACATAGTTTTAAAAATACGGAAAAGACCAGAACAGGACACCGTATGAATTTTCTAGAAAATTTCAGGCGCTCCAGCCCCGAAATTCACCCAAGTTTACATCTGTTTCCTCTCACAGCCTTCAAACCACACACATATAAATAGGGTTAATTTGCAGCTTGTGTCCTCTCTAGTTGTACTTCAGTAACAGCGCTACACATATGTGATATTTCTGTGTATTTTTTTATGGGAACTGTTATAAAAACTGTTATCCCTGACGGAACCCCGAAGCAACAGGGGGCGCTATTGTAACTGTGCTGGTAAGTGAGGAATAGGCACGTGACACAACAAGGAACTGAGCGGTGTGTCTTTGGGTGTCAGGGTTTTTTTGGAGACTTTTGTGTTTAACTTTAGAGGTAAAGTCAAACTTTTGTTATGACTGTAACTGCGTTGTTGAGGTGACAGTCTCCACTTCGCACAGGTTTGGGATTTGAGCCGAAATGGCGGTGAACTGGGCCGAGAGGGTCTCCGTTTTCTCCAGCAGCCCTTCTCGCGTTCTTTCCGGGACAACAGCTGAGGCGCTCCTGGCTGAGCTGCTGCGGGAACTCCGAGATGACAGAGCCAGTTACAGTGTCAAGGTACAACAATAACAACAACAGAAAAACCTTATGACACAAGTAAACGAAGCTCCTCTTCCTTTCACCTTGTCGTACTTCATTAACATTAAATATTTCTGCTCTTTGCTGGACCTCGACTTCACCACTCAGACTTTCACCCTGATATATATATTTGTCTGTTTTGTTCTGTCTCTGGAAAGGTCATCGTCACGTTATAGAGCTGAATGAATTAAGTAGGGGAGAGTGGGGTAAGTTGAGCCACCCCCTGTTGCTTGAAAATGGTAGAAGTTATTTAGGAGATGGGCATCAATTCATGGAGTCTGTTAAGGTTAGAAGCACATAGGTGAAGGGGTTAGACATTTATTTACAAAAAGAAAACATTTTTCACTCTTGAAAGTTAATTTATTCTGTCACAAGTTTTATTAGAAATGTATTGAGACCAAAAAAGGTCACTTTAAATTCGTTTTATACATCAATTGTGGTATCTATGAGCTCCAACATGAGGTCAAAAACCTAGCATAAAAGTCCACCATTTTAGCTTAGAGGACTAATAAAGTCATAATAGTAGTTCAGGGGTAAGTTGAGCTGTGAATGTTCTGAATCACTTAGAGGCATTCTCATGTTACAATGGCTTTTTAGCAGTTATATGCAATAACAATAATAAAAGGAATTATTATACCAGTTTGAATAGTGTATAATAGATAAAAATACACATGAATGTGAAGAAGTGACTGTTATTGAGGGAGAGAGAGTGGAGGGGGGGGTTGTAGGGATGTGGCTCAACTTACCCCATACACAGGGTAAGTTGACCATAGGGGACCACTTTTTTTGGCATGCTATATTATCAAGACAATTATGTTTACACTCATTCTGTTGGTTTGCAGGGATGCACAACATCTTGAAATATCTGCAGATACACTAGTTAGAGACAAAACTATGATTGCCTTCCTGGATTGATCCGAAATATGAAAAATGGCTCATCTTACTCTACTCTCCCCAATGCTAGTATGTTTATTAGACACAGTGTTTTTTGTAATAATGTGTTCTTAGGTATTAATAACTGTAGTGGAGATTTGTGATCTCAAGCGGCTCTTTTCTCATCTCTTCCCAACTACTTCAGGTTCTCCTGCTGTCCCCTATATGTGAGTACCCAACTCTGCTGTGTCCATCAGAGTCAGCGGGTGAGGAGACAGCCTTGGAGCTCATGTCAGTCTTCACACAGTGTCCTCCCAAGCATGTCCAGTTTCGTTGCCACCTCCTCCTGGCTCTGACCTCTGTGCTCGTCTGCACCTCCTGCGTTAGCAATCAATCCCGTGCCTCCCAAGATTACCTGGACCTGCTGCTCCAGGTAGCCCAGGACACTAGTGACCTCCAAGGTGACTGTGCTCTTCGCTTACTACGGGCTACTGCATGTGATTGTCTGCGAGAGCTGGAGGCCTGCTCTCCAGGACTTCTCTCCCAGCACCTGGAGCTGTTAGCAGGACTCCGGCTGCGAGAAGGCTCCCGACTCCACCAAGCCTACGCAGGACTCCACACTCTGGTGTTAAGAAATGCTGTGTATCAGCTCACCCAGGAGGCTGGGGCTGGGGCTGAGCACCTGAAGGCCCTGCTCGGAGGAAATACAACAGTTGCATGGGAAGCTGGCCAGAACTCAGGCTTAATAAAAAACAAAGACTCCATGCATCTGTCTTCTCTCATTCTGGGACCCATGCATACAACTCCTACCCTCCAGACTGGGCCGGATTGTAAAGAACTACGTTCAGTCCTGTCCTCTCTCCTGGAGGAATCCTACCTCCTCACTCCTCTGTGTCAGGCCTCACTGCTTTATAGACTGACGGAGGTGGTTGCTATGGTGCCAGGGGTTCCTCCGTCTGTGTTCAGAGCTCAGCTTCTGCGACTTCTCGGCACCAGTGAGGTTTGTATGGAGCAGAGATAGAAAAGGGTGTCTGTTTTGTTCATGTACTTGTTGCTTTTCATGTGCAGAAATTGTGTTAGAGACTATAGGTTCACACCAGTTATCTTTAGAATTTCAGTCCAACGTCAATCAACAGCATAAAATGGTTTGAAGCTATTTCTACCACTGTTACGAATAATACAACTGTGGCTTCCTCTTTTGACCATGACTCTCAGTCATAGCTACAAGTTCAAAAAGAAGCTATTTCCTGAAGGTATGATAGACTTTTTGGTATTTTTCCTGCAAAGCCTTAACCGCGAGGAAAGATTAGATCTACTTTATTGTCCCACAAGTGGGAAATATGTCTCAGGCTCTTCACACATGTTGCAGCCTTAAAAAAAATGACTTACAATTTACAGCATATAATGTGATTCAATACAGTTAACATAGGAATGACCCTGATGATGTATGAAACCCAGAGTAGCAGAGCATATAGTTATACATCTTTAAAAACATGACCATCTCCGTGTACAAATGAATAAATATCAGGGCTAGACAGCAGCTCTAAAAGATAAATAAATATACACGAGAGCTACTGATAGCAGTGCATAGAACGCAAGACAATAGTGGCAAAACATCTTTAGCATTTTGTGATGCTCCAAAAAATTGAAAGAAGACCATCTGCTATTTGAATATCATTCATTTATTTCAAAAAGTTAAAAAAATGTGTTTTTTTGTGTTCATATCACATAAAATGAAATGTTTCAAGCCATTTTGAAAATCGATGATTGTTGCTTATAGTGAATGAAAATAAGAAATCAAGCATTTAAAATTTTTTTGTATATTTTCTAAGATTGAAAACAAAAGTGTCCAAGAAGTATGTTTATTTATTCTAAATACTTGGCTGAGGCTTCTTCACAGTGAATCACTGTATTTAAAGGAGCCAATATGAAAAAGGAACTGAAATTGAGACTGCTCTCGATGTAAAAAGGCTGTATCAGCAGCTTAGTCTGACACTTATCCAAAAGTTCTTCTCTGGAGCTTTAAGTCATCAGGTTTTGTTTGAGCTATATAAGAGGGGGTGGGAGGGGGGTAAAGTTAAAACATACTCCAGCTAAGATAGTCGGTATTTTGTCGTGTGTGTGTGCATGCATGTGTGTGTGGGCAGTCTGATTTCATGTTGTTCATAAAGGAGAAACTCCCAGCATCATTTTAATGCAACCTGGATACTGCACAGTACAAGCCACTGAATACTTTTATGAAATTCACTGGCAGAGACATCCATTTCCTCTTCAAGGGATATTCAGGTGTAAAATAAAGGTATGGCTAAATACATCCTTACACTGAGTTAGACACTCCGTCAAGAGATGAATGTTGCAGACTACTTGCTACTCTTGTTATACCAACTTTAGTAACAACCGCACAATAGCAATACACAACGGACTATTTCTTTGGAGAAATAATCATCAGAATAATCATTTTGCACTGCAGACGCGGTAGTTCTTCTGCCTTAATGTCCTGTTCCGGTTGCATTTCATTGAAGTAACGATCATAAATGTTCTTTCTTGAGCTGCGAAACCCCGCTGCACTCAGTGGTCGACTTGTCAGGGCTCCCCCACAAACAAGTGGCTGCTGGAGGAGAGTGGGTGAGTTGTGTTTAGTCTCTTTGACAAAGAAACCAGGCAAAGCTCAAAAGATGTTTGATGGCTAGCACTATGGCTGGGACCCTATATGGACTGGTGATGAAGTTAGGTGCTGTTCTGAGAATTATTTGTGGCTATAGAGTGGCTTTTTGGTTGTGGTTTGCTATCGTGCGGTCATTGCTGAAGTTGGTATAACTGGAGAAGTAAGCATTCGGCAACATTCATCTCTCGAGGGGGTGTCTAATTCAGTCTTAAAGTCTGTTTGACCATAACTTAATTTTATGCTGGAATATCCCTTTAAGAAAAGTGATCATATTTCATAGATTTCACGTATCAGTTCAGTTGAACCACGACTAAAGCTTTGCTCGCCTCCCTCCAGGTCAGCCTCCTCCACGCCACTCTGCTGATGAAGTGCGCGTTCACTGACAGCCTGTTCAGCGCAGAAGACGAAGCTTTCATCCTCAAGCGTCTGGTTGTCCTCTCCCAGCACCCTTTGCTGATCACATCAGAGAAGCTTTTCTACATGGACTGTATCCTGCATTTTCCTGAGAACCGGCCAATCAGCTGCAGCGATGGTGATGAGTCCCTCCCTGTTCTACTGACTCCCCGGCTCGCCTCGGCTCTTCTGCCCACTGTGTTTAACGACAGTGCCACCATGCTGGCCCGCCTCAACCTGCTGTCTTTAGTCTACCTTGAAGAAGGAGAAGAAGGAGAGGGGGAGGAGAGCGGAGGGCTGGCCTACCTCTACGAACATCTCAACTCTCTGCTAAACATCGTGGAACATGGAGCCAGCCGAGAGATCAACGTCACCTTCTTTAGAGCCGCCTTCCTCTTCCTCTTTTACTTTAACCACGTGGAGCATTACGCCAACAACCTCATCGAGAAACTGTGTAAGCTCTACCTCCGCCACACCCACTTGGCCCCACAGCTCATCAACCTTGCTGACCAGACCCAGGACAAGCTCCCTGAGTCGAGCTGGGCCGTTGGGCTCCTGAAAGCTCTCCTACAAGCCATCACAGAGACCTCCCTCACCCAACTCAATTTACAAGATCTCAGCCAGCACCTTAAAATGCTCGCTCGAATGGCAGAAGAAGGAGAAATCCCTCAACACAGCACCCTCCGCTTCCTCTCCAGCGTCATCACTCAGTCCTCCGCCTCACTTTGCATGAACGGCAACTGGCGTCTGGGAAACAGTCTCCTGGGGATTTGTCGCCGCCTCCTCAACCACCCCAATCTGGACTCGCTGCTCATCCCTCTGGCCGACATCCTCCAGCATCTCGCTTGCAACTACGGGGACACAGATATCCAGGACCACGCTCGCCTTTACTACACGCTTCTGACCACGCTGTCACGGGAGAAGCTTGTCAGCGTGTTGGCGCAGGGTTTGAGGGAGGGAGGGCGGCAGGTCAAGAAGAGAACGCTGTCTTCCATCATGGCTGAAAGCGAGGGGCTGACGAGCACGTTAACCATCCACCGGATGGACAAAGCGGTCTTCAGGCTGGTTGAGGCCCAATCAGAGCTAAACACAGAAACACACGCCACTAAAGACACCGACCAGAATGAGACGGTGGACGGTCCTGATGCAGCACTGACAGCCTACAGAGCCCAGTTTGAAGACCCCTGCTTTGCCTCAGACATCACTTTGAACTACCAGCTGACTCACTTGACAACCAGTGACTCCCGCTTTGATCAGCTCTTCAGCATCCGCCTCCACATCACCCTTACAGACGACCACTACGAAGAGCTGAGTGATATCAGCGTCCCATGTTTGTTCAGAGAGAGGCCCACACCAAAGGTAAGGCTAAGACTGAAGCCCAGACGTCCTTATCCCACCGTCCTCCAGGCCAGCGCTATCTTCACCTCCCAGGACGGGCTCTCTTGGCTCACTGTCCTGCCAGACATCCATGTGTCGTTCCAGCAGGTTTTCAAGCCTCCACCTGTCCCCTCAACCTGGGGACGAAGCGACAAGCTGAGCCTGTTTGAAGGTTTGTGGGATGAGGTAAACTCTCAGACTGGCGAGAAAGACCTGGTCGACTGTGCCACCAGCCTGTTCTGCTGCCAACTGAAGGAGGACGCTCTGGCTGCCTTGGTCGAGAAACACTTCCTCCCATTCCTTCTATCAGATCCCGCCGATAAAGAGGAGTTCAAAGTGCTTTTCTTCCTCCCGCCACATTCCCATGTGCTGCTTAAAATCAAGTCTGAGGAAGATGCTGTGCACTTTAATATAACCACAGACAGCTGGCAGCTGCTGCCTCACATAAGTTCTTATCTACTGACAATCACAACCTCACAAGATGTTCAGGAGTGACTGAAGCACCACTCTCTCGTTTTTAATCAACAGCTGACTTTTTAACATGATCAAGAAGCTTTTTTTTTCAGCACTGAGAAACTCCAATTTAAAATCCAATTAATGAACCCAGTTGATTTAAAATAAAGAAGTTGCACTTATATTTGCTGCCACTGTAATAAACACTTGTTTAAAGTTTGATGGTTTTGTCATTTACTTACTGAATAGTTGATCAGACCTTTGACTAATAAGTAACAGTCTGTAACTGACAAAAGCATAGTACACTAGGTGTCACATGAACTTACACATGGATGACACAACTAAAGTGAGCTTTCCCATGTACACAAAACGAGGTGATGCAAAATAAAGAAGCAAGGAAGCTGTGGGACACACCGAGATAGCTGTGTGTTCCTGAAATTCATCAACTCAAAGTATCTACACTTAAATAACCGCATCAGTGTACAAACAGTTATGTTGGTACAATAACACAGACTGCTGCAAACTTAAAATCAGAATCTGAAAATGACCCTTCATTGTTTACTGTATATATCAAAAGACCAACCCTGACAGGTCTGGTCTACTCTCAAGTCAGACTGAGTAAATTATCTTGATAAAAACTATTTTTAAAAGTTATGTAGATGTTTGGAGAGGCTGCCTGTCTGGACCCTGCTGGAAAAAAAAACAAACAAACTTGGAACTATTTATAATGATGTATGAATATGCTGTTGCAGTGATTGGAGCTAGCCTTACAATCCGGGTACAACCAGAGGTTTGGATAACTAGTACTGTGATGTCTCAGCAGTTACTCTAATCCCGCATCTCCTGTCTTTGTTGCCATAGCCTATAGCTAAGACTACATTTCATACCAAAGCAGTAAACAGACAGCCAACAAATAAAATCTGAGGTTAACAGAAAAAGTTAATATATTTTATATCCGAGTTTGTAGAAAGGATTTTTAACACATTTATAAAACCAACCAGATGCAAACTGTGCACAGTTTATCAGCACTCTTTTATTTAAATTGTTTTCCAAAGAGCAGTCTAGACTTGTCTGGGCTCCCTCCTCAAACAAGCGGCTGCTGGAGGGGAGCGGGTGAGTTGTGTTTAGTCTCTTTGCCAAAGAAACCAGGCAGAGCTAAAAAGATGTTTGATGGCTAGCACTATGGCTGGAACCCTGTATGTTCTGTTGATGAGGTTAGGTGCTGTTCTGAGCTTTATTTGTGGCTATAGAGTGGCTTTTTGGTTGAGGTTTGCATGTGGAGACATAGACTGCTGTGTATTGCTATCGTGCAGTCATTGCTAAAGTTGGTATAACTAGAGAAGCAAGCGGTCGGCAACAGTCATCTCTCGAGGGGATGTCTAACTAGGTGTTACAGTGTATTTGGCCATAACTTAAATTTACACCAGAATACCCCTTTAAGTCGTCTTTGTCCTCCAATCAGTGCATTTCACAAGTACAATTCTTCTGTTACCAGTTAGTCCATTCTGTACTGATGGGGATACTTAGCTGCATGAGTGTATCTAAGTATCTGTGGAAGCTCCCATGAGTGTGACTGACATAAATTAAATCAACAAAAAGGGATTGTTGTATCCCTGTGACTATAAACTAATTTAAACATCAATTCTGTTCTGCTAAATGCAGCTTAAAACTACGTACTTTTCCTTTAAAGTCTAGGTGGATAGTTTCAACAAAAGCCAATTACATCAAAGTATTAAAAGTTTATTGTAAGCTCCTCCTCCAAAGCTTCACAGAGAGGCCAAATTAGATTTTTTCAAATTAAGAAAAGCTCTCCAATAGTTGCAACATAAAAAACTCAAAACTATTACACTGAAGCACTGAAGGCAGGTCATGTCCTGTGAGACACTGAAAGGAAGTTCAAATATCAGGGATTCCATGTTTCAGTTCATGATGTCCGTTAAGACTGCAGTGAGTTACCACATGTCCTTAAAAAAATTAACTCTTTGATTCAGTCCAGGTTGGTGGTCCTTTAATCGGAGAGGCCCTTAAAGTTTGGTCCTGTGAACGAGGGTAAAGCTGTCTGCTGGCTGATAAGCTTATCCATGATGGCGATTTCTGAGTCCCTCTTCTCCACCTCCGCTATGGGAGTCCAGGACATGTCGTGTTGGAGTTTGAATGCACCGACAAATGTGTGGGGACAACTTTGACCCCATTCCTTCAGAAGACAGAACAAGAAAAGAACAGTGAGATAATAATAATAATAATAATTTTATTTATATAGCACCTTTAAAAACAGAAGTTTACAAAGTGCTTAGACAACAGTTGTAAGCACAGAGCATCAGCACATTGAAAATAAAAACACATAAAAACAAAAGCTCAGTTAAAAACAGGCCTCTGAGATGATCAGTCCTTGGTCAAATCAATAAAGTGTATTCAGCTTTCTGTCTTAATTATTGCTCGAGCCTTTTTCCATAAATCCTCTGACCATGTCTGCAACAACAAAACTAGAGAAACTGAAACTAGTCCAATCCAACCTAAACTGCTTCTATTCGGTCTGTGACCTCTCTGCAAGGCCAAGTGGACTTTGAACACCTTATCTCAACATAACAAGCAGGACCTCACAGGTGTTTGTTTGTGCATTCACATGTTCACACCTGTGCATAGGAAGTGAAGTAACAGGTACAGTACATGTAACTCCTGATGTAAACACTGTGACATAACATTGCGTATGTGCGATCATTGAAGTATCTGCTGACCTTGGGGGAGATGATAGAAAAGTATTTCTGTCCAGATGGCCGTTCGTAGAGGTAATACATGTTGCCAGGCTTTTTCACGATGTTACAGGCAGCATGGTGGAGGTCTGTGTCTCTTTTAGCATCTTCTAAAACCTAAAAAGGAGGAAAAAAAAGTTAACTTGACGTGAAGAATCTCTTCTTTTTCTCTAACAACTGCTCTTTAGTTTCTCCTGCTCTCTTTTTCAGACAGGCTGGTGTTCCAAAGTTCATTTAATGATGCCCAACTTCTCTTTGCATCACCAGCCTATCTATCCCATGGTAGAAGTCAGATCTATTTTAGATTTTGTTTAATGAGATTTTGCTTGAATTTCCACCCCCAACGCACAGACAATAAATCTTCATTTTTAGCAGTTTGATCCCACTGAGCAATAGACAGCCATTAGACGTCTAATTTTTTTTAAGACCTAATTTCAACCGTCTAGATTCTGTATATTCTTAGATGGAATTTAGACATTGCACATTAACCCGTTATTCGATAACTATTTATTACAAATAAAAGTACTTAACCAAAATAATTAGAATAGAATAGAATAGAATATTTCTTTATTGATCCCCCATGGGGGAATTTTTTTGCCACAGCAGCAACACAGACAAAGTGCAAAAATGCAGTTCTAAAAATAAAGATGGTAATATTAAGAACTTAAATGTTACAATTAAGAAAAAGATTTAGAAAAGGAAAAAGAAAAGAAAACTATATAAATTATACACAATTAAAGTACTGGATGAATGAATGAATGAATAAGGAGATGAACAACAGATGATGAGGTATCAGGATGGTCATGGTTAAATAACTGTACATGAATGTTGAATATTAAATAGATTAAGGTGTGAGTCCAGTTTTATTACACTTCGTTGTAAAGTCTTATTGCAGAAGGGAGGAATGACCTGCGGTAGCGCTCCGTCTTACAAGATGGGAGTCTCAGTCTGCTGCTGAAGGAGCTGCTTAAAGCCCCCACAGTCACAGTCCCCACAGTCAATTATGATTGCCATTGAGCAAAATACAGTGTAGTATAGATATTGCCCAGATTTAGACTTGGTCTAAATTTAGACGTCTCAAAAGTTTTCATTTTTAGGCCTGTGGTAGCCTGATTTTAGACCAGTCGTCTAGACTACATTTAGACCTCTTTTAGACCAAAAAATGCTCAGTGGGATGATAAGTGCGGTGCTCTGTGAGTGTCAGAAAACTGGGTAACCGCACTGTGTGTTTGTTAGACTCATCTTGTGCTTACCTTTCTTGCCTGCTCCTGAAGGTATCTGATCTGATCAGCAATAACTGTCAGTTTGTTGCCAGCATTGGCTTTAATGAAATCATCTCCCTGAAAAAATAAACATGACAGTTACATCCATCAATCAAGAGTGTTCTATGAAATAACTTGACAGATGTAAGTAACCCTTGGGGAAAAGTCCAGTCCATACCCTCTGAACTTGAGCTGCCAAGGAAACCAGATCCATGGGGTCTCCTACTCTGTGGGTCTGGTAGGAGCTGACCAGTTCCAGCCCACTCGGGGCGCCGCTGCTCTCAACTAGAGTCACTGCAGAAAACACGTGAGTTACATCACTGCTGTATGTAACATCAGCAGCAGGCAGGGATTCATGTAATATTTAACACCTACTGTGACTTTATCTACTGCTTAAGAGCTTAGAAGGGGCGCAAAGTGTATAAAGCGTAATGATACAGGTCATAATTGTACTTGTAAACATAACACCCTTCCTGGAGTACACATATTAAGCCATCAAGTCATTTTACTACAATAAGTTTGGCAGGTATATTTAGAGCTGATATTTTTAAGCATGAGGTACTGAGCAGGTCCCACAGAGAGTTTCTGTTACCTGTGGTGGTTTTGTCGGGCTGGTTCGGGAGGCTGACGGTCCTGTCCATCTTCTCTTACTAACGGTGTTACTCTGAAGATTTCACTGTTCTCCTGTCTTCTACTGAACCGGACAGTTTTGTAACCGTTTAATATTTGTCAAACACAGGAGGCGTCCCGGGGTCCTGAGTCTCCGCCCCCCTAGTGCTAAGCTAGCTGTTTAGAAATGTGCCTGTAAATAATACAAAGCATTAAATAATACAGGCTAATTGAAAGCTACGTGTTATTAATACTTGAATAAAAAACGTGATCAATATCAACATTTTAGCTAAATATTTATCCAGTGTTTTTTTTTTTAACCGCATAGACACTGATATTTTCTGGCCATATCAGAAACAGCTAAGCTGTAAAAACAGAGAGGCTAAAGAAGAGGAGATGTGTCGTATTCGAGTGAACAAACAATCTTATAAAAACCCGTATTACGAAATTTAAGCAGATGTTTTATCATTTTGATTCAGTGCTTTAAATGCCGTAACAAAAGACATCAAAACTACACTATATAGATAATTAATATCGATATGTAATATGGTTTTTCTCTTTGACTTTGTAAAATATCCTATAATGTCAAATCACTTACTCAAACACCATGGTAGCAGCTGTTGATTGACATATTTTTAATTTTATTTCTTATTTTCAGACTCTTGTAGGATATATAAATCCATATAAAACTATGAAATTTCTTTTTAAGGACAATTGTTTTGTCATTGGAACAGCATTAATGAAAGTTTCTGAAATAATAATAATTATGAGTAGTAGTGTTATTACTATTACTTGTTGTTGCTATTATTATTTTTATTATTATTATTATTTATAATAATAATAATAAGGTTTTGCAGCTTTGTAACTGTCTGTGCTTGAGGTAAGGCAAGTGGTGTTAAGTGAAACAGGACACAGTGTTAATACTGATCAATTTTAGACAGCATTTTAATTGTAAAAAGGCTTGTATTTTTGATAAAAACTAATAGTACTCTACAGAAACAATTGCATAAAAGTAGTATTTCCCATTACAGGAAATATTGTTTGATATAAAATACAGCTGTCTTTTGGATTATGCAGATTAACATTTGAGAATGAAAGTTGTCAACTTTTTTCTGAGCAATCAGTGTGCTAGGCAACATGAAAAAAACGGCTTTCCTTGGAGATGACTGTCTGAGTTCTATGTATTTCTATGTTGGTTGGTTTGTTGTGGTGGCCAAGAAGCGCCACTGCTTCAAGCGCTACATGGCCTAACCGAATGACACATTGAAAATTTTACGAAGCGTAATTAAACAATAACCCTTCCACTAACTTCTTTGCTCGTCTTCTCGCTGTCGTCTTCTGTGCCTAGATCGTAACACACTGGTAAATCATTAATATTGGTCCCTAGCAGCTCACTTCCGTTGTGGCTTTTTTTATTTGCCTTTTTTTTTTTCCATCACCACTTTTTTTTTTTTTTTTTATTTGTATTTATTGCGTTGTTCACTTCTGTTGTGGCTTTTTTTTTTAATCTGCACCGTTTCTTTTTTATTTGCAGTGGGCTTCAGTTTCTTTTTTTTTTATTGCATCAGTAACTTCAGTTGTAACTTCTTTTTTTTGCACTCTTTTTTTTTATTTGCAGTGGGCTTCAGTTTCTTTTTTTTTTGCATCAGTAACTTCAGTTGTAACTTCTTTTTTTTTTAACTCTTTTTATTTGCAGTGGGCTTCATTGTCCTTTTTTTGCATCAGTAACTTCAGTTGTAACTTCTTTTTTTGCACTCTTTTTTTTTTTTTTTTTAATTTGCAGCAGTGGCGGTTCTGGGCCACCGTAGCCTGTTTGTATAAAACAACAGTCAATATGTATGTACTTAAATGACTGTTTGCCAGCTGTAACAGCGCAGGTGTTACCCTCATGTTGGTGATGATGAGTTTTACGGGGCTCTACTGTTGAAATCCCACCCCCAGGCTAGACAAGTTTCTGCTGGAGAAAAGTTCCACCTCCTGCTCCTTCTCCTCCTCCTCTTCCTCTCTTCATCGCCCCGGCTCCTCTGATCCCCGTTTCAGACGCCTGTCCGGCTGCAGAGCCCTGACCCTGTACCACCATGGAGCTCCGTCATGTGTCGATGTTTTTCTACCTCGTTATTCCTCTGTGCATTGCGGACACTTCGCTGAACAGTCGCTTTGTTTTGGAGCCTTGTGATTTCCTCTTCGACACGGCTGTGGAAGCCTACAATAATGGGGACTGGTTATCGGTCATCCTGAACATGGAGAAAGCTCTCAGGAACAAAGCTTTAGTGCGAAGTGTGAGGGCTCAATGCCGGCTGAGCTGCGCCAACCAGACCGCGTTCGGCGATCGTTTGACCGGTTTAGGAGTTCCTATACCAGGGGCCGGGTCTGTGGAGGACCTGGGCTTCTTCCAGAAAATTCTGAAACGGGCAGACTGCGTGAACTCCTGCGAGACTGAAAAACTGGGCACACCGACTCTGCATCAAGTCACTGCAGACGTGGAGCTGGAGTTTAAGAAGAGAACTCCCTACAACTATCTACAAGTCGCATATTTCAAGGTACAAGTCTAGTACTGAGGTCCACAGAGGTGGTGGGGCTGCAATCACAGTTTTCCTCTTGTTAATGCATCACTCAGACTAAAGATGCATGCTTCTCATTCTCCAGGATAAATTCTTAATCCACACAGTAAACATGGTAACTCTTAAAAGTTACAATCTCATTCAAATTGTTACTCACAGCTAAAGTAGACTTGGCTACTGTAATTACCCCAACCCCCCCAAACCAAGACTTCCATGCCACGTCTTAAGGTGGAGTCAGTCTGACGTGAGGACGTCGCTTTTTCCAGATCCAGGCCCAAAGTGTTGCTTTCAAATGCGCCTCATAAACTCAGATTTAGAAAGAAAAATGCTTTGTTAGTACTCTGGAGTTTATAATTCCAATACAGAAGGGGTCAGCTTAAACTGTATTAAAGAGTTTAACATCCATTCATTGTTTTACAGAGCTGAAGTAACCCACAGCTCTTAGACAGAAGCAGCTTGATAATAAAATTAAATTGCCACAAAAACCTGTGACAAAAAGTTTAAATATCTGCACTGAGTCCCTCAAAGCATGACTCAGCAAAGAAATAGGCAAGGAAATACAAGCAGCGGTAAATCTGTAAATTTGAACAGCAGGTAGTAGCAAGTTACATTAAAATTATGACCACATACTGTCAATGGTTATACACACCAAAGGGTCTGGTTCTGTTGGGTCAGAGTTCTGGAGGGTCACAGTTCGTGGTGTAAAGAGCATAATGTCACTTTAAAGCTGCTGTGAGGAACTTTTGATCGGTGCTAATGTTTGATAACTCTTATCTCTTGGCCTGAACCTGTAAAAGTCGTCTCTAAAGACAGAAAATGGAATGTATTGCTTGTTGTGAGTATTTAGTACGGTGGGGGCGGCAGTAGCTCAGGAGGTAGAGCGGTCATCCAGTAACAGGAAGGTTTATGGTTTGATTCCCCCCCTATCCCAAGTCTGTCCGTTGTGTCTTTGGGCAAGACACTTACCCTACCTTGCTCCCAGTGTGTTTCCTCCACTGGTGTATGATTGTGAGTGTTGGGTGGAAACTGGCTGCCATGTTTCCGTCAGTCTTCCCCTGGGCAGCAATGACGACTAAGGTAGCTTACCACCACCAAGGTGTGCGAATGAATGATGTATCCAATGTAAAGTGCTTTAAAGGTCTCTGAAAAAAGCGCTATATGAAATCTGATACATTATTATTAAAGGTTTTTACCTTATCTTGCTATTAATCTGAAACTAACCCCTCAGGACTGTTCCAGGTATCAAAATCTACAATTGCGTCAGTACTAGTTTTAATCTATTTCTCAACCAGCTAAAACCTCCTCACAGTGACTTTAATAAGGAAAGCTCTATACAACTTAATTCATTAGTGTGAACTGAGGGATTTATGAGCAACATTTACAGCAGATTAAAATTATCTGTATTTTTTTTCTACATATTATATTTTAGGGCCCCTGACAGTCATGAATTTAGAAAAGCACCTTGCTGCTCTCTCCTCAGCAGTGTTTCCAGGAGAAAGCTTTAATTCGACCCTCTTTATGCCAGGTGGATCAGACCGACCAGCTAGGTGGGCGAAAACCATTTAATCCTGACCAACACATTTGGCGTAGCGTGTGTCAGTGAGGGTTGGCCTGCCTCTTCTGATTAACACACCTTCAATCAAAAAGGATGAGCTGAACCCATGTCTGTATTTTCAGATCAATAAGCTGGACAAGGCTGTGGCAGCTGCCAACACATTCTTCCTGGCCAATCCTGATCATGTGGAGATGAGACAGAATCTGGAGTACTACAGGATGATGGCAGGAGTACAGGAGGAGGACTTCAAAGATTTGGAGGCCATGAAGCATATGGTGAGAACAAATGCCTTCTCTGATGGTTTTAATTGGATTTCTGTACTCAAATACAAGGTTTACTGGGAAGGACAGAGCATAATAAACTATTATTGTAATGTGTTTTTGTATATTTATTGATTATAATTGTTTGTTCACATGTCACATCTCTGCTCTTGCACCTGGACATTTTTTTTAAAGTCCTACTCCGATTTTTATTTTTATTTTTACTACTTAAGTTTTAAGTTGTGAGTATGAAATATTTAGCCAAAATTACATTACCTGTGTCATTTTCAAAGGCTTTTCTTCTGCAGAGCTCCAGTAGCTCAATAGCAATTCGCCTCTGAGTCGGGGGCGGAGACAGCGCTGCTCTGCACACTCCTCTTCATGGTAGCTTGTAGCTCAACATTGCTGGTTTAGTTGAAGTAACAGGTAACATAGGAACTATTCAGCTCTCTGACACTAATGTCTTCAGGGACATGATGAAAGCTAAAATCTTAATTACCTTTCTTACAAGCATTACAAACCGCTAACACACAGGCTTGTTCCGCGATTGTCCTCTCTACTTTTCCAAGTCTGGCCTGCATAGCGGGGCTCTGGGGGCGGAGCTTGAGTTTGCTATTTAGGAAATCTCACTGTGCCTGAACCTGCTGTTTGGGTCTGCCAGAGATTCGCAGCGATTTGAATACAGAAATACCCAGAAATGCAATTTCGCACTTACTTTTCTCCTGATATGTCCTCTAGCATCAGTAAAATGTTATTTGAGCATTTAGGCAACAAGAAAAACATGATTTTTATCGTAGTAGTGCTTTAAGTTTTCAGGTGGCTTCAAAGTTCTTGTGCTTCTGTGTGACAGGCTTCAAAGTAAGTGATATACTGTGGAAACTTTGGCTAAACAGAACATAAAGGCAGACCCTAAAAAATTCTTGAAAGAGCTGGTGTTCACTTTGTCGTGCACAAGAGTCTGAAAAACAATTGTAAAAGATAAAGCACTCTTTCCAGGCTTAGCTGACTTAAATCACTGATAAATTAATGAATCCTATGAAAAGCCCTTAAGTAAGGGTGACCACCTCACTGGATGCTCACTAACTCTCTGTTTTTTTCAGGCTGAGTTCCTGCTGGGAAAAAGTTACTACAGTGACGACTCTTTCGGCCTTGCAGCTCAACACTTTGAAGTGGCTGTAGATGAGTACTTCACTGCTGATAAGGAGTGCAGAGCGCTGTGTGAGGGAGCTTACAACTATGATGGATACAACTACATGGAGTACAGCGCTGACCTGTTCCAAACCATGACAGGTGAGACTAAACACCTGAAAACACATGATTCATTTAAAGGTTGTAAGTTCACCCTTTAATTTAATGTGTATGTGTGTGTGTGTGTGTGTGTGTTAGATCACTACATGCAGGTGCTGAACTGTAAGCAGCGATGTGCAGTGGAGCTGGCCTCAGCCGCTGGCAAAGACAAACCCTTTGAGGATTTCCTGCCATCACACTTCAACTACCTGCAGTTCTCCTACTACAACAGTGAGTCCGTCAGCTCTGATATGAACACCAGATACTGCCTCGATATGTGGCCAGTGAAAATGAGTGAAAAAGTGCCGTTTTTGTTCCTCTATATCATTGTTATCTTGGGATTTGCAGCACGAGTTACTCATTACATCAGTCTAAATAAAATGATCATCACCTGGAAGAAGATTCAATGACTTGGGTCAATGTTTCGGGTGTATTCAAAAGTGAAGTGGCAGAGATTTGGAATTTTATGATGGATAAAATGTTGATAGTCATGATGATGAGCTAACTCTATTTGATACAACCTCAGATGAAGCTCAGATAGACTTTTATAAATATACAAGAAACACAGTGGAGATGATTTTATTCATAAGTGATCTGAAGCAGGCACTCGCTTTCAGACAGACATATATTGATCAGCTACAGCTGCTCTTCCTCTGCTGGAGTTTGGTGTTTCAACAAGTAGGGACTGGAGGTATCATCTATAAACCAGAAACTGCTGCCATACTCCCATAAAAAGAATCACATGCCCTGATGCGTACCTGACTTGGTTGTCGATTTCATTTCAAACAGAGACGTGATTTTGCAGAAACTCAGATAAAGACATTAAAGGGATATTTCGTTGTAAATTAAAGTTAGGGTCAAACACACCGTAGCAACAAGTTAGACACCCTCCCTCGAGAGATTTCTTTAGCAAAGAGACCAAACACTACTCACCCACTCTCCTCCAGCAGCCGCTTGTTGTGGGGGAACCCTAACAAGTCGATCACCGAGGGCAGCAGATCAGTTCCATGAATCATCATAACAATTATTTTGCACTGCAGACACACCAGTTCTTCTGCCTTAGCATCTCGGTCTGATTGCACTTTCATGAAGTAATAATCATAAATTTTCTTCCTTGAGCTGCGAAACTCCGCTGCACTAGGGGATGGACTGGTCAGGGCTCCCCCACAAACAAGCCGCCAAGCAGCCAAAGAAACCAGGCAAAGCTAAAAAGATGTTTGATGGCTAGTGCTATGGCTGGTACCCTATATGTACTGTTGATGAAGTTAGGTGCTGTTCTGAGCATTATTAGTGGATATAGAGTGGCTTATTGAGGTTTGTGTGTGGAGATGTCAACCGCTGTGTATTGCCATTATGTGGTCGTTGGTATAACTAGAGAAGCAAGGAGTCAACAACATTCATCTCTTGAGGTGGTGTCTAACTCAGTGTTATGGCGTGTTTGACCATAACTTAGTTTCACGCCGGAATATCCCGTTAAGGCTGTTTAAGCTTTACTTTTGATAACAAAGTTTGATAACAAGAACAACTTAGGTCTCAAAAAGGTTATATTCTTAAACTTGATAGAGCTCATGTTTATGCAGCCTTATTTAGCGCCCTCTAAAATGTTCAGAGTCTTGTGTATAGTCTCCACATTAATTACAGTTGTTTACCTGTGTAGAAATACTAGTTCTAACTGTTTTCTCTTCTCTTTCCTCTCTCTAGGTGAGAAGTACGAGCAGGCCATCGAGTGCGCTAAGACCTTCCTGCTGTTCCACCCTGACGATGAGGTGATGAACCAGAACCTGGCGTACTATTCTGCTGTGCTGGGGGAGGAAAAAGCACAAACCATATCAGCCAGACAGGTACAGCCCGCTCGAATCGCTCTCTTTATGTTGAAGTATTTTCATGGTGAGCTATTGTCGGCTCTGTGTTATTTCAGTCCGTAACTATCAGTGATTTATCAGACTGGACTTCATGCGCTGGGGGAAAAACAACCCCTATTAGCACTTGAATGTACTCAAGGGCACGAAAGACATTAAAATACACTGATGGAAATCTGAAGCACATGAACATTTGCCATTTTAAAAGAAGAATTAAGTCAGTGTTTTACTGCCCATGGCTCTACATGTCCAGGTCACAAAGTATTTCAGGCAATAGAGTCATTAGCACCAAACACCAAGAGAGTGTGCAGCTTTGCTGATTCAAACTGGACGTTATAAATAAATACAAAATCGTGGTAATATCAAAAAAACATGGCAGAGAACATTCAGAAACAATAACCAGACATAAAATGTTGGTTTTCTCATAGAATGTAAATGATGAAATAGTCACTTTACTGAAGCAGGGCTTGTCACAGTCTGAATTTAAAATCAATTAAAACAAAATCTGATATGATAAAATGGGTAGAGACTCCATGAAGGCACAGATCATCAACTCCACTGACCCCCGTTTATAGGAAAATAGCGACGTAAATTAGCTGTAAATCATTTCCCACTGTAGTGACATTCTGACCTGATTTTTAGTCACTGTCTGGGTCCGGGGTGAGGTGTTTTTGACACGCTTCTGATACAATCCAGTGTCCAATCCAGGTTATTGTTGAGTTATCTTTTTGCCATTATTCATCAAATGAAAACCACACACACAAAAAAGACATTCACTTACTATGATGGTGATGAGGCTGGGAGTGGTGTTGAAGATTAGTGGTAAAAACCGTGTGCTCTTCCCGTTCCCCAGATCACTGCGTCACCTGTGTCCCTTTTGTAGCATTTACCTGCCCATTTACTTTAAGTGCCTCTTGATTACAGAGATTAACAGATTTACAGATTAAATGGCTCATACACCCATTCCTCTCTTTCTTTTATCCTTTCCTGTCCTTTCTCCACTGTTAGCCATCTATAAAGACAGAAAATGCGCATTTCACTCAGATCACAAACCTACTCAGATAAAACAATGTATGTATGTACCTGCCAGGACTAAAACACCAGGATCAAAGGCATTTGTTCAGTCCACAAATCTTTCTATCATCTGCCTCTCTCTGCTCCGTGTTTCTGACAAACCTCTTAATCTCCTTTGTTGTTTCGGTGGATACAGGGTGAAGTGTTAGGATAATTCACAGAATGAGCCGGTGGGGTAATGAGAGAGGAGAAAAGGCTTATAAATGAGGGGGATGATTTTAGTTTGAATGGTGTTTTCTAGGGTTTGTTTCCATCAGTAGAAGGTACTCAAAACATCCCCTTTAAATGTCACTCTTTCTCCACCTGAACTTTGTCTTAAGGGTATTTCACACCAAGCTTTTTAACAGGTTGTTTGTTTTTAACAGATGCCCTCAAAGTTAATCAGATTTTTACTCCCCAGGTGGTCAAACTTTACATCCAGCAGTCCATACTGGAAAAAGAGCTGCTTTACTTTGGATATGAAGTATTTGGAATCACATTTGTAGATCCTGTGAGTAAATCGTTCAATTTCCTTTCAGTGGTTTTGTTGTTTTTGTGTTCGGAGGTATTTAACTTTTGCTTTTTCTGTCATTTTGGATTCAGGACACATGGACTCCTGAAGATGTCATGCCAAAGAAGCTGAGAGACAAGCAGAAGTAAGATTGAAGACCCAATCACACACATTTATGCATTTATGTAATCTGTGGCCTCTGACCTTCCTCCTGTGTGTCTCAGGGCAGACAGGGAAACTGCGGCCAGGATCACAGAGGAAATAGGAAACCTAATGAAGGAGATAGAGACTCTTGTTGAGGAGAAGAAGAAGGATTCTTCAGACCTGACCATGATGGTAGCACCACAAGAAGGTGAATATGCCTCACTGGTGAACAAGTTGTTGGTTAGGGGATGTTTGAGGGAGCATTAGCGCAAGTCCTCTTTTCCAACTTTGATGCTGACTGTCCTCTTGTAGGTGGAAGTCTGTTGCATGATGACATCAAGGTGACCATGACGTCCAAGCAGCTGAATGGTTCTCAGCGGGTGCTGTTGGATGGGGTGCTGAGTGATGACGAGTGCAGGGAGCTGCAGCGCCTTTCAAATGTGAGTGAACATGATTAACTCAATAGTTAGGTAGTTATCAGTAAACCGTTGGGTTAAAGGGATATTCCGGCGTAAATTTGAATTATGGTCAAACTCATCATAACACCGAGTTAGACACCACCTCGAGAGATGAATGTTGCCGACCGCTTGCAGACTAGTTGCAGTTGCAGTTCTAGAGCAGTCTACATCTTCTTGCTTGTTTGTGGAGGAGCCCTGACAAGTCGATCACCGAGTGCAGTGGAGTTTCGCAGCTCAAGGAAGAACATATAGGTAAGGATACTGAGACGCTAAGGCAGAAGAACTACCGGGTTTGCAGTCCAAGATGATTATTATGATGATTATTACTTCAATGAAATTTTCCGTTGCACTCACAAACAAGCGGCTGCTGGAGGAGAGTGGGTGAGTTGTGTTTGGTCTCTTTGTTAAAGAAATCAGTCAAAGCTAAAAAGACGTTTGATGGCTAGCACTATGACTTGGACCCTATATGTACTGTTGATGAAGTTAGGTGCTGTTCTGAGCATTATTTGTGGAGACTTAGACCGCTGTGTATTGCTCTCGTGCCAAAAATATTCTCCCTGTCCCTGTAAGGAAAACAAACCAGGCTAAATACAGAACCTCATTAAGAATGCCTTATGAAGCAATATATTTATAAACAACTCACACAGGAGTAGCTCTCAGGGATGGACTCAAAGTGAATTATTATCCAAGTTTGCATCTCCTGTGATTTATCTTTTTTTGCAATTCAGCAAAGAGTGAGATACTTTCTGTTGAGTTTGTGGCCCAACAGGGTGAGAATATTTACATGAGTTACAAACTGATGCTACATTATGTTTGTCAGCCTTTCATGTTGTTGTGTGGATTGTGTTTTTTTTTTTTTTCCAGACAGCTGCTCTTAAAGGGGATGGCTACAGGGGGCGCCCCTCCCCACACTCTCCCAGTGAGTTGTTCCAGGGGGTCACTGTCCTGAAGGCTGTGAAGGTCCGTAGTCCTGGTCCTTTTAATTACAAAACACATGTTCTCACGTATCAGCATACACCCCTGAAACAGTCTGTACAGCTGCTGTAAAAGTTGTTTCCACACCTACAGCTCGGTCAGGAGGGGAAGGTTCCTCTGAAGAGCGCTCGTCTGTTCTTCGACCTCAGTGAGAAAGTGAGGAAGGTGTTGGCGTCGTACTTCAGTCTGGACTCTCCTCTCTACTTCTCCTACTCCCACCTGGTCTGTCGCTCAGCCATCGATGGTAAGTAATTCAGAGAGAGTTAGCAAGGATGTGTAAAAGAGACTCCTCCATTGCTGCACAACTCCATGTAGCTACACAACCACCTCTGTAAGAGTCCCTGCATACCTGTTTCAAGTTGCAGTTACAGTGCGATAAGAATATTTCAAATCTGTTTGTTTATTACTTATGATATATTTGTGTGAAAAGGTTTAAAATAGCCCTCCACTTAGGGCTGGACGATTATGGCAAAAATAATAATCATGATTAATAATAATAATAATAATAATAGATTTTATTTGTAACGCACTTTACATTTGAAAACAAATCTCAAAGTGCACAAAGAAAACAGAAAAAAAATAAGACAACAATAACAGTAAAACAGGGCAAAACAATAAAAACAGTCAGCAAATAAAATCAGATAAAATTAGTCCGGGTAGGCTTTCTGAAAGAGGACGGTTTTGAGTGATTATTTTGACTGATATTGAAATCACGATTAATAAACACAATCATTCATTGATTTAAAAACTTTATTGAACCAACAAAAGTTAACTTTAAATATAACTTATAAGAACAGCCAGAAGTAACAAGTGAACAAGTAAAAGAATAAAAATAATGACAATATTAAATTAAAGTATTGATAGCAATAAAAACGATAAATAACAGTTACCCAATCTACATGCACTCCTGTAAAACTTGCAACATGGAAAAAAACCCACTAATAACAGCCAAAAAACAGAAGACTCATTTTTTTGAAAACAAAAAGGATTGGCTACAAAGTGCGCTACTTCCTCAGCTGAACTTCCTGCAATTTGCCTCCTACAAACTTAGGTTCTTGGCGAGAAGCACCAGTCTGTTTACTTGGTCTGGCTTTAGTGACGAACAAAGGCAGGTCACAGTATTGCTCCTTTATCACCTGTCTATCACCATAGACCACTTCACGGCCATACATTAAGTGATTGAATAAGTTCAGTGATTCCTCCAGGACGGGAATCTAGCGGGGCAGAAATTGCTAATCCAAATGCTAATACTCGGCGCGCGTGTGCACGCATATACTGCTCTTGCTCGACGTCTGTCAAATTGAAGCCAAAATGTTTCCAGATAACTAAAGTTGTCCCACCATGTTTTCTCAATCAGACGCTGCCTTCCTGCAACATTTTCAATCGCTCGCTCCTTGTATTATTGATCCACACACATCACACACTTGCTGCAGCTGCACTAACAGAGGTGCATTTAAAGTGTTTTCCCAGCACTTGGGGAAAAACAACACAGTGTTTTCATGATTGTAAGAAGCCAAAAATCAAAATCATGATTAAAATTCGATTTAATTGTCCAGCTCTACCTCCACTGTATTAAATGAGGCTGTGGACTACGCAAAGCATCCTCGGGCACACTGGACCCCAAATGGCCTCTGCCTTCAGTACATGAATGCATGTCACAAAACATCCCTGCAGCAGCTTTGAATACAACTAACTACAAGGAGTGAATGTGTTTTATTTGTCTGCCAAATTCAAGTGACAAACTGTGATTGTGAAGGAAACTGGGTCCATTCTCACTGCTGCTCAGGTTAGAGTTAACAAAGCATCAATTGTCGTCCAAAATGATCACTCACTATCTTCTCTCTTCAGAGAAGCAGGAGGACCGTGAGGACCTGAGTCACCCTGTTCACGTGGACAACTGTCTGCTGGTCTCTGAGCTAAATGAGTGTATAAAGGAGCCCCCTGCATACACACACAGGGACTACAGGTGAGCAAACAGGGATGTGCTCTACACTCTATCCTCCAAACAGACGGCCCTCCTAACATCCTCATGTCTCTCCTGTGCAGTGCCATCCTCTACCTCAACAGTGACTTTGAAGGGGGAGATTTCATTTTCACCGAGCTGGATGCTAAAACAGTGACGGTATACAATCAGCCCGTCTTACCTGATTTGTTTTTATCAATCATTGCACTGAATATAAATGAAATAAGACTATTATAAATGTCAAGCTTCACTGCTGCTGTTGAATGATTCCCCTAGGCTGAGGTGCACCCACAGTGTGGTCGTGTGGTCGGGTTTGGAGCAGGGAAGGAAAACCCTCATGGCGTCAGAGCCGTCACTAAGGGTCAGAGGTGTGCTGTGGCGCTGTGGTTCACCCTGGATCCTGCACATGAAGAAAAGGTACACACAATAACCTCTGTAGGCTAATAGAGGTCAAAGGAGGACAATGTCACCAGTATCTGTATTTGATCACCAGAATCCTGATGAACTCAGCGACCAATTGTCTTTCTCAAGTAGGGATGGAAATTGATAAGTTTCATCGATATCGCTGCGATTATCGATTCTGCTTATCGATTCAATTCTTTAACGATTCCCTTATCAATGCCTTTCTTTGATTTAAAAAAAAAGTGGACTATAGGTTTTCACCATTAACTCAAAACTTTATTGAGTCCCTGAAAACAGAAAAAGATGTATGCCACCTTCAGTGAGAGTCTAAAAATAATCAAACGACAAACTACCGTATTTTCCTGACTATAGAGCGCACCTCAATATAAGCCGCACCCACAAAATTAAAAAAAAAAATTGGAAATGTACTTATATAAGCCGCACCGGCCTAAAAGCCGCGGTTATCTACTGAACTGAATATTTAGTTTAACTGAACATAACTGAACTGATCAGTTTCCGAACGGTGCCCAAAGCATAAAAGTGCTTATCAAATAAAACAGAAAAGTTATCGATCGCTTTATTCATCGTCCTCCTGTGCACTGAAACTATCTAAGTCCCCTTCTTCAGTGTCGGAGTTGAACAGCCTCAGGAGAGCTTCGTCACATGCCTTTTCTGTGGCGATGTCAGTGTTGCTCTCCGTGTTGCTCTCCGTGTCACTGTCATCATCCCGGGGTGAAGCTGACTCTGAAGCTGAAGTGTCCTCTTCACGCAACAGTCCAGCCTTTCGGAACCCATTGGTGATGGTAGATTCCTTCACGCTGCTCCACGCAGCTAGGATCCACTGACAGACATCAGAAAATGATGCTCTTCGCATGCGGCCAGTGTTTGTGTCGGATTTATCGCCACTCGTCATTAAGTCTCCCATTCACAGTGGAGTGCTGCTTTAAACGCTCGATTCTGCTTGCATGTGCTAAATGAAAATTAGCACTTTCTTCTTTTATGTTAAAATTTGACTTTCACCTGTCTCGTTTTTTTTCACTTTATACTAAAGCGCCCCCCTGGTGGGTGAAGAAAAATCCACAGAAAAGCCGCACCACATTATAAGCCGCATAGTTCGAAGTGTGGGAAAAAAGTAGCGGCTTATAGTCAGGAAAATACGGTATTTGTACAGCATTTACTTTGGTCGGTATTAAGAGGACCCTACAATGCGGGGTGGAGTGGTGCGCAAAATTTTGAGCGTTTTTCAGGTCGGGTCGAGAGTTTTTTTACACGCTTCTAACTCAGTTAGTCCATGCTACACAAACTCAAAACTTCCAAACAAAACCCGGACATTTAAAGAATTTTGTAAACTCCCCCAGACAGGCCGGACAGCCCCTCAAAAAGAGGGCAGGTCCGGGTAAAAGAGGACGTTATGAAGTCTGGCATGCATTGTGCTTATGTGAACACAGGACATACATACCTGAGATGGAGCAGCAGCGGCTGACGACCAGCAGAGAGCATCAAATACACATGACTCCTTATATTTGACAGATGTTTCAGCATGTTGCTGGTGTTTTCTACGGTGGCCCTGATGTGCAAAACACAACAGCAAATCAGAAAACACGACACAAGAAGAGAAAACACAACAAAAGGACATTAACCATCGTGTTTTCTGATTTGTCCTTGTGTTTTGCACCTCAGGGCCACCGTAGTTTCACCTTTGCATATCATCACTGCCCAACAAACGTTGCACGCTGGCTGTTGTCATCTTTCTTATCAAAATGAAGCCACGCTTTAAATTGTTCTGCCTACTTTTCGTACCGTCCGCTATGTTTTTGTCCTCAAAGTCTCTGTTCTCGTTCGCATAGCCTGGCTCTCGCAAGACCATTTTTCGAGGCACCCGGAACAAAGGAATCATTAAGATAAAATGTAAATGATGTCGATGGATTGAACCATCTGGAACCTCGATTTCCATCCCTATTCTTATGTGTTTTCTTCAAATATGACGTCAAATAACGTCATGATGTACGGCCAGTGTCTTTAATCCGCCTCTAGTCTTGTAACTTGATTTTGTGTTGGCTCATATTGAATGCACTTTTCTCCTCAAACATTTCTGTCTCTGTCCTGTAGGAAAGAATCCAAGCTGAAGAAATGCTCAAGATGTTTTCTACCCCTGTGGATGCAGAATTCATCCAAAAAAAGGAGACTAATACCTCTGAGGCTTTACCAACAACACCAGAGCCTCTTGCACAGGCTGAGCATGAAAAAGCAGACAGCAAAGCAGAGAAGAAGCCAGACGTACCAGCAGACACGCAGGCTGACAAACCAGCTGACCCACCGAAGGACAAAACAGAGACAAAACCAGCCGGCAAGACAGCAAAAGACACTAAAGCCAAAGCTGCTCCTAAAGCCAAGGCCAAATCTGGACAGCAAACGAAGGCCAAGACATCAGATAAAGTCAAACCTGCTGCTAAAAAGGACGGAAAACAGACAGTCAAAACACAAGCCAAGCAGGGAGACAAAAAGGACGCAAAACCTGCGACAAAAAAGACAGTGAAAGTTGCTGCAAAGAAGGACTCCAAAAAAGCAAAAGCTGACGCAACGTCGGCTCCAGACTCTCAGAACGACAAGGACGAGCTGTGATCAAACAGCTTCAGTGACTGAGTATGCGGTGTCTGTTTTCCCACTCTTTTTCTACAAGGTCTCTTCTGGTGGTTGTTGAATGCAAACTGAGTGAAAGGTTGAGTTTGAAACACATTGTTTGTCTTTTCAGTGATCAGTCGGGGTGAATTATTTTATGTAACTTAAAACTGAGTGACTGCTGTTGTACTGAACTCTTGTTTGATTAAATGACAATCTGCTCTCGAGCCAAAACTCCTGTAACCCCCCGCTTCATTTGGCAAACGAAGCTTTGAATCTGTATAGATGTTGCTTTGCTTCATCTCACATTTTAGCCTGAAGCTGTTTTCATGTGTATTGTTGAAGCACAGAGGTGTTGGGGAGGGAGACGGGGTATCAGTAAGAGCAAAATCATCCTGTCCAGAAAAACTCAAATCCACTTTTTAAATGGTTGAAATAAAATCTCTGTTTTTAAGTTCGTCTGAGTCTTCATGATCAGAAAGAGTGGGAGATAATGCAGTACCCTGAACCAACACTGGGTGTCAGGATGGAAGCATTGTTCAGCAATCTGTCACATCACTCTCCCAGCTTATTTAACAAAGCATTACAAATTCACTTTCAAGAGTAATCCTCAGGTAGCGAACTTCAAGATTTTGGGAAACTGGGTTGCCCCCCTGCTGTGATTGGACTACAGCCTGAATAATTCAAAGCCCCAGCGCTCATTGTTGCTCTCACTTGCTTGAAGCTCAGCACATTTCAGCACTGTCACATAATAGATCGCAGTCTGCTCAGGAATACCAACATGTCAGCCTTGTATTTGTAAGCCTAGACTGATGTATTCATTTTTTCACTGCGTAGAGCCCAGAGAACTTAATTTAGATTCTCGGTTTTCTTCAAAGTCAACAGTCGTTTTCTCCCCCAGAACTGATTAAAAGCAGGTTACTGTGTTGCCTCTTATGCTCTCATCAGTAAGAAAGATGATTAACAATGTATGATAATTCATATTTTGTGATATGATATGTCATGCCATCTGTTAGTTACAGTTATACAGTGCAGAATAAGATTTTGCAAACACTTCCAAACACCCATATCAAATTTGAAGCTCTGTGCTAAATGAGATAAAATGAAAAAGACAGGATTATTTTAATTGGTCCAAGCTTGAATTTAGAGATGAGAGAGCCTGGAGTAGAGAAGGGATCTGAAGCTGGAGGCCGAACCTTGGGCCCAGGACTATAGCCTCTGGGGTGCAGGATTTAACTGTGGAGCCGAACGGCACCAAGACTTACGTGTTTAAAAGTTCAGGTTAAATAAAGGTGACCTGAGAGCTAAGCACTGGTCTGTTGGTCATTTTGAGGCTTTGTGAAGATGCGGATTCAGGTGATCATTGTCCTCATATTTTTCACCATCATAACCCTTTCAACATTCATGAAGCACAGCAAGGACGGTACTTTAGTTTCATGTTGATATGGACATAGATAAGATAAGATGTTCCCTTAATAGTCCCACGGGGGGAAATTCTACACATTAGTTAATACATTGATACATTAATGTAACATACATTACAACATACATTATAGCATACATTAATATATATTGCAGGTAATTGGCACCATTCCTGGAAGCGTTAAAGCGTGGGATGGGTGTTCTTGTTTGGTTGTTCATTTTGTGTTTTGAACAGGGGCGTAGCACCAAATTCTGGGCCCCACATGTTTATTTGACAACATGTATGGGGAGCTATTTTTCTTTCCCAGTAAAAATATTTAAAAGCAAAAACAAATCACCCAGGTACAGTGTGTACTAATATCAAAAAGTTCTCTGTGCCAAGGCAGTAATGGTGTCAAATTCTGGTGTCAAAATGAGCACAAAATGAGACCTCTTCCTCTTTTTTTTTTTTTTTTGTATGTTTGTTTCACTTCAAAATTAGCTTTATTTTCCAGCACTGGTTGTTGCTGCCCGTATGTTAAGTTCTTCTCGGTGTATAAAAAGAAGGCACATGAGCACAGAGTGGACATCTGGAGTCAGACTAACACCCACAGTAAACATAATGTGCAGAAACAGTAGCCCCTGTAATCAGCACAGACCCAAATCAATAAGAGCTGAGTCCTTTGAGGGCAATCTAGAGGAGGGGTTTGACCGTTTTACCCTGCCCTGCATGTGAAACCCATGTACTGACTGAGTCAGTGTGTGTGAGAGTCAAATGTTGAGTGAAAAATTCCTTCAGCTCTGTTCAAACACTGCAGTCAGTGCTGACGCAGAGCCTTCGCTCTGAAACACATGCTTGCAATGCAAATGTACTCACAACACCCACCCATTCACTTAAACAAACCCACTGAGCATGCATGAGACCTCCACCAATGTTTCCCTGCGTAAACAGACACATAAACAAAAGCACAGAGATCGAGTTGAACCACAGAGCTGATTTAGTTCCAGAAAAGTCTCCGTCGAAGTTTGATGGAGCCCTCAGTGTGATTAATGTGAGAGGCAGATGGACTCGTCATGCCCAACAACGCCGATCCTCCTACAGCACAGAATCCATGATCACAACCCCGCTGCAGTGTGTGTGTTTGTGTCTCTGTTGTGATGTGTGTGAGTGTGTGTGTGTGTTTGTGTGTGTATGGTTTACTCAGTGCTTTCTTTGTATCTTCTTACTCGTGTCTGATTGAAAGAGGGAGAGAAACACACAGGCCACTTTGTTTTTCTGTGTATTTGCGGCCTATGGATTTGACCATTGTTTCTCTGGAAGAGAGAGGGAGGGGGGTACAGTAGACAACAGAGGTTGGTACAGCCATCTCTGACTGTTCTGCCTACAGCCACACCACATTTGAACAGTTTCGATATGCTGTTAAAGTCCCAAGTTCATTTTCTCAAACTTCACATTCTCTGAGTGCATTGCTTTAGGCTTGCGTGTGTGTGTGTATGTGTGTGCCGCATGGTCGGCCTTTGTTGCCATGGGAACATAGTGGGCATGGAGACAGAGGTGGCAGGTTGGGGTCAGGCACAGCGGGGCGCAGGGCTGAGATTAACTGTGACTGTGACTCTGGAGAGAGGAGAATAAAACAGCAGGCTATCAAGGACTGACATGACCTCCGTCTCTCCGCTCCTCTGGCTACTGGCGGCACATCCAAAGGAAACTTTTCATTGTCCAGCATTTGGGCTGCAACTTTTGAGATCAGCCTTTCACTTATCTCTGTAAACCCTTGCTCAGCGCTCTGGGAGATGTGTATTTTTGTGTGTGAGTGTGTATGTGTGGTATTGTCCGGCTACTGAGAGAAAAGGCACAATCCTGAGAGTCTTTTTTTCTTGAGGAAGTGGTGTTCAGGGCCAGAATGATACAGTTTCAACAGGCAACTTTAACTGATGGATGTGAGGAGGGGCTGGAATATTCATAAAACATACTCCTAATCCCTACAGAGGAAAAGGAGGTGTTACGGTACAAAGGTCAAAACTCTAGCTGTCAGTTCCATTGCCTCTGCCGGTCCATCTCAGCGCTCTCGGGCCCTCTTGTCTAAAACCAACCTTGTGTTAGCGGGACAGAAGGGCTCATTGTTTCTGCTGGTTGTTCTGACGGATGCCTGGCCGATGACTTCAGCTTGGCCGTGAACTGTCTCCTTATTCTCCTATAGGACTGGATCACAGCCGTGCCGGTCTGGGCATGGGACCACAGCTGAGAGGGGAGGAGAGGTTGAGTTAGGTGCGAAGCATGTATAGCTACAGACTTATTTATCGATAAGAAAAGTAGAAATGTAACGTTTTATTGAAGACTTTGACATTTTTTATCAGATTTATGATGCATAACTCCTGTGCACATCAGTGGCATTCATTTGATTAATGATACCGTAGATTGTAAGGTTGATTTCTGTCACAAAAACATACGAGTTGACCCTGTTTCACTATTGCATGAGCAACTTTAGGTGAAGATATAAAGTCAAAGTTTAACCATTTAACCCAAATTTGAAAAGAGAAACACTACTATACCAGTTTCAAACAAGTTTAGATGTACTATACAATGTTTTATTTTGTAGTAGCTGATTCCTTGTGTTTCTACTCTGGTTTTACTTCCCTAGTTTTCCCTCCTTCGTTAATCACCCATAAGTTTCACCTGTGTCTCGTTTGCCTCACCTGTTGCTCGTTACCCAGTGTGTCTATAGTCCCTGTCTTCCCCTCTGTCCTTGTTGGTTCATTGTATGTCGATGTGTGCATATGCTTGTGTCCCCAATTGTCTCCTTGTGATTCTTTTCCCCACAGTGTCTTTAGTTGGGTTTTGCCTTTTGATTTTTTTTTTATTTTCTTTGTGAAATTGAGTTCGAGTCCATGCAGAAGTTTCAACTGCAGAGTCAGGCCTGTTTTTAAAGCCCTGCCACTTAGGGGCCCGAGGATCTCAGCCATCCAGTCATAGTTTTGTACAAAGGTGTCTTTGAGTATCTGAAATATTTTCAATTTTTATCTTGTTCGGTAGATGATGAAATACACAATTTTACACTGAGGAACAATAGTTTGAAGTTGTTGAACCATAGACTCAGCCTCTTGTGGGTGCTCCTATTATATCCAGCCATGTTGCCATGCTGTTACAAATCAATGTAATTAATTGAGAGATCATTCCATGGTTGTGTTTTGATGTTCCTGTCCAAACTTAGAAAATATAAGATAAAATAAAAAAAACCCCAACCAACCAACCAACCGATTGGACTTTACAGCCAATCAAATCCTCCATATAGTCTGTATAATTTGATTATGATTATGGGATCCATATGTTTTGGTTTTATGGTGATGGGCTCTTTCATTTGGTTTAAATTGGCAACATAAGCCCTGTTGCTCAGCGGTGCATTTCTTGTTACAGTTATGCGCCTGGCAAGGACCTGGCCTGGGAGTTTGTAATGCAGTGTTCAGGACTAAACGACATTTTTATTGGCTCAAATAAAACAGGATGTAGTAATACTGATTCTTTATGAATGATCTTATAAATGCATAATTGAAGAGTGAGTGAAAGCAGACATCAGCCCTTTGGGGGTCGACGTCACTCTGCTAAGGGTTTTTCAGAGGAGTTCAGCTCTATACTCAGCTGGTTGTTGTGCTGAAGGCAGAGGAGTATCACTGCTTTACTCAGAGACAGATGGGTCAGGTAGACAGATGGAAGTCAGGTAGGGAAAGATGTTAGGACAGAGAAAATAATACGGTTGAAGAGAAAAGAGTCTCCTGTGAAAAAAAAAAAAAAGGTAATGGTTGGTGGGAAAGACAGCGAAGAAGGGAAGTGAGGGAGACAAGGAGGGGGAGATTCTCCTTCACGAGACAGCATGTACATGACACATTTTTGGCATAGCTGCCAATAAAAAAGGTGGCAAAGAGTGTGAGAAAGGTTTTGTGGACACTAGTATCTAAACATTTTTGCACACTGTCGCATTTATTCTGGACTTCGATGTATCTCAGTAATAAACTGAGATACAGGAGGGAATCTGGTCTTCTGACCACTAACGGCACATAATCCATACTTGTCATATTCACCCACTCAAACAGACATGGCAGGAGGAGCCATTTAAAGTGCCTATTGGTACCAATTAATCCCACTCACATAGCTGGCACAGCCGCCTTGTGCAGTTTGGGGCTGAGTGTTTTGCCCACGGACACTTTGGCATGAGGATGGAGGGACTTGGCACCCAACCTTCCAATGGAGAGATAACTGACTCTACCACTGAGCTGCCCTATAGTCTTCTTGACCATGCTGCATAAAATACTCATATTTCTTGTGTTCATTGTATTTCTCACAATAGAGCATCCCAAAATAACTCACACTCATATTCATCTGTGGTTTGCAAGCCAAGCAATAGACGAGGGTGTTAGTCTTTCAGTTCATTCAGTATTCTGAGGATCATCTGACGGTCTCACATCGCTATATTTGTATTGGATGGTTCCCACTGGAGTGTTAACCCTTGAGTGGACATCCAGCACATAACACAGTGTCTGACCGAGGACTGGTGGAGGTGTGAAAACGTGATGGTTTCAGGCAAGTGGCACATATTTGACTACAAGCAGTGGGGAGTACATCCTGATTCTCTCCTGTGATGTAGAAAGAAAAGGCCAAGATGGGAGGAAAATGTACAAATGTCAATGATGTGTCCCTATGATGGGCCATAAGGAACGAGGTTTATCTACTCTAGTGATGGGAATTACGGCTCTTTTTAGTGAGCCAGATCATTCGGCTCAGCTCACCATGAAGAGCCGGCTCTTGCGGCTCCCAAACGGCTCTTCATTTCACCCCTTATATATTTTCTAATTCAGCCAAATTTAGGGTTGTTTGGCTTATGATATGTACATATGTGTACACATACCACTTAAATAATTCAATACATCGTTTGTACTGATGTATTCACAAGTAAAAATTACATTTTCTAATATCAGTAAATTGCTGTAGCCAATTGTTTTTGTTGCATTTACAGACCCTTGTAACTCTGTAACCACCCAATGACATGCTTGTAGAACCACTCTCACATCACTAATCTACTCAACAACTTCTCAAAGGATTTTAAAAGCCACAGGTACTTTTCTTGAGTACCTGTGGTTGCCCTACTGTATACTACAGTTTTTCAACATCTGATACCAATACTGATAATGAGAGAGCAGTCAACTGATGGCAATTATACACAACAATTTGGTTAAAGTAACACATAAGAAAGTAAGTTGCTGACCATGAGTGAACATTTATCATATTAACATAGACAGAAAAATATTTAGCCAAGTAAAACATTGCCTTAAAGGAATTTTTGATGTCTGTCCAGCCACTTAATTATTATTGTGGTTGAAATAAAAATAAATAAATAGATAAAAAGTTTTGCATAAATCCATTATTGTTTTGATCAAAATCTAATATTCATGGTTATGTTGTTTTGACGGATCTTTAAATGAATTGAAGAAAAAGTCAAAGATTGGGGGATACTATAGATTTCAGAAAACGGCTGATATAAGGAAGGCTAAACTGCATTATTCTGTATATTATGTGGTTATTTAAACACCAGACTGTGACTGATTGTTGTCATTTTGAATATATTTTTCCAAAAGATAACAGTTATATCAGCCTTGTGAGTGCCACTGTTTATATGATGCAATTATTTCAAAATGACATTAATTATCTCTTAATTGACTTTCTGTCGATGTCTGATGAGTGCTCTTTAATGTCCTGGATTATATAAGAAACTCTTATTAAGATTCATTTTTATTCATATCATATTTGCTTTTCTATCTGTAAAATGACTTTAAGTGTTCAGCAAGGTGCTTACAAATATAATGTACCATTATTATTGTCAAATCCCTCTAGAGTTACTGTTAAATAAGGTTTAAGACGTGGTTTAGGCTCTTTGAAATCTGCTTGCACTATTCCTAATAAAACAATAAAACAGCCCGTAGACCATCCTATGGAGGCAAAAAGCAACAGTGATTTACTGAGCTTTGTGAGAAGTAGAGTAAGAGGTAAAAGCAGCAGAGGTTAAAGTGAAGCTCGAGAGTGTGCAGCGGTGGTCCAGGTTTGAAGGGCCGGAGGGCAGCAGAGATCAGGGTCGAGGGGCTGATGAGTGTTTGGTTAAGGCCAGATGGCAGGAGAATGGCGTCTGTAGCCCCTGGTCTGTGTGCTGTGCAGCAAGCGCTGGGAGGAATGCTTGTCTTTTCTTTGCTTTCTCTCAGTGAGTGGAGACTCAGAGGACTGCAGTATAACAGTGGATTAAGTCCCACATTCCCTTTTTAATCTCTCTATAGTCGCCCTCAGCTGTTCACCCTCAGGCCTCTGCTCCTCAACCTCCCACTGCCTGTCTGTTGATGTTGGGCTCTCATACAGTACACACACACACACACACACATAGTGACCCCGTTACTCAGATGAATTTATCACAAACTTGTGGCTGAAGGTCACCTCAGAAAACCTTTGCCAAACTGTACCTCAGTCTAACAGTATTGATCAGCGCTAAATCAGTTTAACTTCTTACAGCGGCACAAGGATGACTTTCTAACCTGTCTGCTCCCAGGTGTGTCTGTAAGCAAGTGTGTTTCAATTCATGCGACAGATATCAAGTTTTCTCCTTTAAAGACCCGCTCCGTTTTTCTTGTTGTCTACATGTTCGTATGGCATTTTTCTGACGCTACAGGACATTGCTTGAAAAAAAAAAGTGCAAAATTGCATTTCTGAGTATTTCTGCATTCAAATCATTGTGAATCTCTGACAGAAACAACAGCAGGTTCAGACAGTGAGATTTCATGCGTCACAAATCCAAGCTACAACCCTGGAGCCCCGCTATGCAGGCCATACTCGGAGAAACAGAGAGGATGATGGGGAAGCAAGTGTGTGCGTTAGCGGATTGCAATGCTCCCAAGAAAGCTAATTATGGTATTAGCTTTCATCGTGTCCCTGAAGACATTAGTGTCCAAGAGCTAGATAGCTCCTATGTCACCTGCTTCTGCTACCGCACCGGCAATGTTAGGCTAGTGTGAAGCTCTGAAAGAACCAATGGTTACAAGTCACGCACGAAACACAATGGCGGGGCTTTTTGAGGATTGTCGTCAATTTCTCTCACTGGTACTACTAGCGAAAAGAATTCTCCGTCCTCCAACCACAAGGCATTTAGTGGCCTGACCGACCACCGCCTCCTCCAACGCTGCCTCTGTTTCTGTCTCCTATGCAAAATATACATTATCACTAGCTCCTCCACAGCCACCATGTTTCTTTTTGTTTGTTGTTGTCAGAAACTTCTGACTCCGGCCTGCCCCCTGGTGGATGTACTGGTTAACATCCATGCCAACGTAAAGGACGCATGGAAGTATGTGGGCAGTGACGGAACCATCGTTTGAAACAGACGCATACATTTTCACAGGTATGGCGAGCATAAGCGAGCCTTGAAGCTGATTAGGTCATGCAAACATCCATGAGTTTGCTTATACATGCACACAGTTGTCAGTTGTAGTTGTAGTTGTAGTTGCTTGAATATGTCTAATAGTCATTTAGACTTTTCTATGGCAGAATGTGAGATATTCCTGCATTAAATTACAGCAAAACTACAAAAATAAGACCCCAGAAGAAAGTAGACGGAAACGAAACATGTTACAAATCCAGCAAATGGGCGCATGACGACCGACATTGTATTACTGCCAAAGCTATTCTATCATCCGTTCAACCAGAGGAAGCTGTACTAAGTATTCAGGGGCCCCACTCCAGACCAGGGGACCCTGTTAAAAAACAGTCATTTTCCTGAGCCCAGAGTTAACTTTGCACTACAATAGAGCCTTTTCTGGCTCCAGATAAATGCGTACTAACAAGAGAAGCCCTCTCCTCTACAACCGGGGCTGCAAAAAAGGGTTCCTGCTTTCCTCTCTGTTCCCCCTCTTTTTTCCCCTCCATCTCTCCCCTTCACCTCTCTGATTTTGTTGAGGGTCAGCATTGTGCTTCTTGGAATTCAGGCACCGGATAGAGTCTGAACAACCAGGTGCAAGAGATTTGGTTCCGGCAACTGTGTGCATCAAGTAGAGGTGAGTAATAAAGTGCCAAGAAGCGATGGGCAGGAAGGGAGTGACGGAAGACGGCGAAGACAAAGCATAGGCTGGGTAATATGTGTTTGTATCGAAGGTAAAAAGAGGAGACTGGACCATGACAGAGCAAAGTTAAACAGAAATGGGAAAAGTTAGTGAGTCACTGAGTAAGTTCAGGCAAAGTCAGTCTGTTACACATAAAACCGCAAAGGATGACTAAGCTGTCCAACTCTGCCTTTTTTAGGGAGACATGAAAAGCATTATAGCACTTTTAGAATATTATTTAGAACAGTTGTCATCTAGATCACTTGATCATGACTTGGTTTTGATCATAGACTGTGTATACTATGGACAACTTGGTTATGCCTTCCGTCGTTATAAGAATTTAAAACCAAATTGCCCTCGGTTTTTCTGGGATTTTCTCCACTTCCTGGAACCACCACTTGTGCAGTAGCATTGTACGCATTGACGCTCGGCTCAAGCAGCGTATCCCCCGGGTGAGCTACGCAATCTTCGTTTCCCCATAGGCTGCAGTAAGTGTCAAAAATAGAAAATATGAACCCCTAATAACTTTTCAAAGTGGAGCTGTACAGAAAAAAGAGGACTTTTTATTCTGTTTAATAAATTCTGAAGTTTGTCCACAGCTCCATAGGGATTGTTGGAGGAGGCAGGATTTATGACCTATACTGCAGCCCGTCACCAGAGGGTGCTGTTTTTCGCGTGGCTTTACCCAGCGAGGAGGCAGATGGCGTCCATTTGATATAAAGTCTATGGTTTTGATCCTCAATATTTGTTTTGTTATTTTAATGTCAGCCTGTATTTTAGAGACTGTGTCTTGATTTGAGAATCATTGTTGTTTTTTGTCTCTTGGATACTGTACATCTGTCTGCACAATAAGTTTGCCCTTTTGGATGCTAATGAAGAACACTGAACCTTGAATATCTATTTGTTTCTCTTACAGTGAAGACAAATCAGAACTGACAGTTTATATACCAGCTGTTTTTGGAGTAGTCATCAGCCAAAAAGTTTAAATCCCTGCTGGTGCCGACTAGCGCACACAGAAGAACAACAGTTAACACTGTAAAATTCGTGTAGAGTAAATCAGAACTAAAGGTCATGAAGGACAAAAGATAAAGTGGTGAACAAAGGGAGGAGGAGAGGGGGGGGAAGCCTGCTAGGGCTAATTAGAGTAACAATAGGGGCCCAGGGCATGCAGGCATGCAACTCTTCTCGTCACATCAATGACGTGACCGAGAGAGTGGTACATCGAGGAGGAGGAGGAGATGGGAGAGAGAGAGAGGGAGGAGAGTGGTGGGAACAGGACCTGGTCCTTCGTTTCTCACATTAGAGGAATGCTGGGTTATGAAGGGTGGCTCACCCTGCAGTCTTAAAGTCACCAGAGCAAGCTGGCAAAATGTTTGTGGACCTAAGATCCAGCTTGGCAAGAATAATGTGTTTTTGAGACAAAAGGGGACAGTGGTTTCTGTATGTCTACCCAGTCTCATGCAGTCACATGGGTGGAGTGTATAATAAGCTTGTGTCCCTTCATGTCCATTCTAGTTACAGTAAGTCTATAGTGGTGGAAACCCCTGGGAGGTCCTGTGTCGTTGGGAACTCTCGCCTCTAGTTAGCCACTACATGACCACAGTCTTTGATCAGCTCAGCTGACTCTTAAGCTCAGCTTAATGCGGCAGGGGTCTGGAAAATATGAGGAGAGGGAGAGAGGTAAGAGGTGGGGAGAAGGGGTCTGATGATGTCTGCTGAACCATTTATCCTCTGTTGATGTGCTTGGAGAGAGGAGGAGGAGGAGGAGGAGGAGGAGGAGGAGGAGGGAGAACAGATGGGGAGATATACGAAGATGAAGAGGGATAAGCAGGTTGTGAATGGAGAATGAACAGAATGGGTCTCTGTCCATTCCTACCAAGGTATTAACACACTTCGTAACCACCATCAGCAGAAGGCGCTGACCCAACAACTGAGCTGAAGCCAAGCATGTCAGCAGGGTCAACCATAGTCAGTTTAGGAAACAGAGGGATGAAAAGATTTCGTAGAAAGCACTGCCCAAGGCTTTACAGCATTCATGGAAGTGCTCCATAACTTTCAAGATTCAAGGCTTCAAAACAACTTGATCAGCTGACAATAACCTCACCAAACACTAGCTCCCCAATAGTTTTTATCTTACCAGCCCAGTGCGAGGTTTACCTTTGTTACAGCGCTTACTGTGGCCGACTGAGGTCCCGTGAAACTCTTAAACAAGCAAGACCAACAGGTCTTATTGGACCACTTTATATAATTTCATTAATTTATTTTATTCTAGATCATTAGTTGATGATAATAGTTTTATGAATTGACTTTATTTTCACTGCCAAACTTTTTATGCCTCCACCCTAAATGTGTGAGACATGACTGATGGCTTTACTGCCAGCGAGCAGCCTGCTGGCTGTAAGTAAAGCTTGAGGTCCCAATATCTAGGGAACACTTTAAGTAACATGGACTAAGACGTATAACTCTTGATTGGATCTTTTTTAAATGGAGGGAAATGACATATTCCACTAAAACAACAGTTCTTTGGCTTTATTGTGATGATTTCAGAGGTGGACGAATCCAGCAGAGGAGAGGAGTGTCAGTGAAGCTCATGATAAAGAAGTGACTTTCCTTTTTTTATGTTCAGGGTAGTAATGAAAACATTTGAATTCAAAGATGACAGTGTCCACCTCATACATAAATTCATATTCAATTTTCAGCTGATTCATTATGTGGGATTTCTGGATTGAAGGTATCAACAGAGTGGGAAGTGGCGCTTTTGTCAAAGTTTACTGAAGAGCTCTGTAAAATCTGTGGTTAAGCTGCAGATTCATGTTCAAATTTCCATCCCACGAGTGTATCTGGATTTCCTTCATGTGACCCAAAGTAAAGCTACTTCAGAAAATAATACTTGTGTTTCTTTTTTTCCCCAAATAGACTCTAGACTCACAACCTGCCTGTTATATTATATAACCCTCCTCCAATACTGTTTACATGTCCACATGTCTCATTGTTACCCTGAACACACAGCCTAATCTGGTAGGCCTGGTGTCTTAACTGTGTGTGCATGGGTATGAGGCTTTGCTAACCTCATTTGCTGGTTTCCTGTTTAAATCAAAGAGATAAAAGCCACGAGAGGAAAAAAGGGTGTATCCTAAGATTATGACAAGTCCAGATGGTTAGGACAGAAACTTTTTAGAATAAAATGATAAGAACATAGTGTCATGCTGCAAGTTCTCAGACGTTTAGGCAAAAGATGCTTCATTTCTGAGTGGTTACAAGCTTGATGGCCATATTAAGGGTGTATTTTTCCTATAAGCCGATCACCAGCTGTCCTATCTTTTTTTGTACCTGTGAAAATTAAAATTTTCCCTTCTGTCAAGGTACAGTGGTGTTTTAAAAAAAGTGTATTTAAAATGAAGTGCCACTGCTGAAATTTCACATCAGAGTTTATGCACTACAACCCTTTACATGATGCTGCCTTAATATCTGAAGAGCTTTGGCATCATATAAATCATGATCGCCTATCTGCTCCCTGTTACTGTCTCTCGTGGCTACTCTCATACATCTTCACATATCAGCCCTCCCTCATTCACACTGCCAGGTAGAGTAACTCTTGTTGCCATGCCTCAAGGTGTTTAAGTAATCCTTGCCATTCTGCATTCAATACTTGTTCCTGCCCCGCTGCTGTTCCTGTGTCTTGTAACCTCCGGCTCTCCGCTGGCTCAAAGTTCCATTGGATATTCCTTTCTGGTTGGTATTTTGGCTCATAGACTACTTTGATCTCTTTCCACAAAACAGCTCCTTTGGTGAACCACGTATGTGCCATGACAGTGAGTCCCCCCTCACCAAAGCAATATCAGCATTAATTAGAGTGATCACAACTTTATCTCTGAAAATCAGCTAAATGCAAGCCTTGTTTGTAAACCCATCCTCACATGAGGTAAATTTAAAAATGCTTTGAATGGTAGGACTAAATAGAGCTCAGTCCATATACATATCATTTGAAGAACTTAGGTAGGAGGATAGGAGGAGGGGAACAACACAGAGATAAGTTCAAGATATTGGGACTTGCAGCACACAGGGAAAGAATCATCAACCAGACTGAAGAAAACAGACATGATGCAAACACAAACTGCTACATGGTATGGGTGCTGACAGACAGTGTTTCAGGACTGGTTGAAAGAAAAAACATGTCAACATAAAAGTAACTGGGGAGAGGACTTCATACAGATAATTTCTGCATATGTTACGTGAAGCCAAGGAAAACCTCAAGACTTTCCTGTAAATGAATGAATTAACTTAAATGTGTTAACTTTGGTTATAGTAGTAAAGCTGGAACTTAAATGTGAATGTAAAGGGAAAGGAGCACCTTACTGACGAGTCGATCACCGAGTGCAGTGGAAAACTTATGATTATTACTTCGTGAAATGCAACTGAACCGAGATGCTAAGGCAGAAGAACTGCAGTGCACATACAAGATATACAAGAAGTCTGATTGCACTTCAACGAAGTAGTGATTATAAATGTTCTTCCTTGAGCTGCGAAACTCCACTGCACTCTGTGATTGACTTGTCAGGACTCCCCCATAAACAAGCGGCTGCTGGAAGAGAGTGGGTGAGTTGTGTTTAGTCTCTTTGCTAAAGAAACCAGGCAAAGCTGAAAAGATGTTTGATGGCTAGTGCTATGGCTGGGACCCTATATGTACTGTTGATGAAGTTAGGTGCTGTTCTGAGCATTATTTGTATCTATAGAGTGAGTGTTTGGTTGAGGTTCGCATGTGGAGACATAGACTGCTGTGTATTGCTATTGAGCGGTTGTTGCTGAAGTTGGAATAACTAGAGAAGCAAGCAGTCGGCAACATTCATCTCTTGAGGGGGTGTCTAACTCAGCGTTACAGTGTGTTTGACCATAACTTAAATTTTACGATGGAGTATCCCTTTAATTAAAAACTCCAACCATGCTAGTGAGAATACACTTCCACCTGTTAACCCTGCAGAGTTATTTTGAAATCATCCACAACTTGATTGTAGCACAATTTTAGTCATTTAAAAATAACTAAAAAGTAGTAATGACTGACAGTTTGGTTGAGCTTTGCACTTCCGTTTGAATAGTCATAACCTCAGCAGTTAATGGCATTGTTATGATTCAAAGTAAGAATAACCTCCAAAGCCTCATTGAAGCCCCCTTAGCTCCACCCCCACCACACCGGACCTGAGCGCTTGTTTTGCCTCTCTTTCATCTCTTCTCGCCTCTCGGGCTCAGCTGACCCTGTGCTCTGACCAAAACTCACCCCATATGTCAAGCCCCTCATTAGACACAGAGAAACCTGCACACACAATGTTTGAACATACTCATACAGTATGTATAACCTGAATATTAAAAATATGTGAGAATGAAGGGGATGAAAGGCTTTGAGGGTAACAAACCAAGATGGTTTGAATCATGGGCAAGTTCAAGAAACACGGCTCTGTGTGTAAATTTGTGTGAGTGTGTTGGCAGTGAAGGATTTTCAAAGACATGCTTAGTGCCAGATAAGTGAGGTCACATGCATGTTCACATGATGAAGTTGTTTTTTTATGGTGGATGAAGTTCAAGTTCAAGGTTAGGTTGGTAGAGTCGGAAAAAAGAAAGAAACGCACTGGGATAAAAAAAAAAGGAGAGTGAAGAGAAACTGGTGTGGTTGAAAGTTAGTGAGTTAGTGCACAACTTGCCCTACTTTCCTATCAGTCTTCTGTGTCTTTCTATAAAGTTTCTAAACTCTTGAGTCTGTGAAAGTCGGGCAGAGTGTAGGCAAGAACATGGCTGTGGTGTAGACAGGCTGTGTAAGTGTGTGTGTGTGTGCAGGGTGGGGGTGAGACATGTCTCTTACAGATGTGAGAAAACGGCCCTGTCTCAGAGAGGGAGTGTGTCGACGCTCTAATTGGCAGAATGGAATGATTGAGTTAGTCGGTGAATTGAAGCTAATTTAATGATTTGAGTAGAAGGACAGCTGATAGGATGTGCGACTGTGGGAAAACAGGTTTCTACGCTCTCCACACACACACACACACAAAAGGCTGGAGTGTGTCTGCCTTTACAGGATGTACAGTGGAGTGAACTCTTACTCGCTCCGTCTCTTTCTCTCTCCTTCCATTTGTCGGGGTTACCATGGTGACCGGGGAGGCTTGCTTCGGCGGGCCATAATTTCCAGAGAGTCTGCCTGGATGTGACATGTCCTTTTCAGCCAGGCATTGTTTCGATGCTGATTTACGTGTGTTTGTGGCACTTTACCACCACCTCCTCCTCACCTCCAGCAGAGGCTGCAAAATTTTAAAAGGACCAAGAAGAACAACATCTAATCATAGAGAAGTATGTTTAAGTTAGGAGGAGGGTTTGATTCAGTAATTATGATGCAGATTTGACAGCCTACATGCTCAACTTCATTATTTAATGAAGCTCCAACATCTTTTCTCTTTGTCCTCTCTCTCTCTCTAAAACAGTAATTATTCTCCCGTCCAGCCCATCCCTCTTCCCTCCCAGTAGGCGTTCCTACAACCCAAAGGAGTCCAATCACAGACCAACCCCTTTACTCCATCCCTTCATGGTCAGCCTGTTGAGGACTTTTTGTATTCACATTCTTTTTTTTTTTTCCTTTTTTTTTCTGCCACCCCTCATTGAGCCACTTGAGCCTGGAGCAGATGGAAAGATTGTAGAGGGAGGAAAGTAAGCAGGCAGCTGAGACAGGAAGAATTGGCAGGAGCCATGCAGAGAGTGAGGCAGCTCTGCTGCAATGCTTGATGAAGTGAACCACTGACCACCAGAAAGTCTTTCTTCCACTCCAGCGCCCTGAGAGACCAAGGACCCAGACAGGACAACCCCTGAGGAGAGACATCAAACCCATCGCCCAAGCTGTCGGCAAACAAACAGCCCAGGACGGGGAGAGCAAAGGAAAGAAAGAGTTAGAGACGAGGAGAAAGAGGGGAAGTTCTACAGATGAGAGTGAAGGCAGAAAGGTAGAAGGAGGTGATCAGAGGGACCAGATAGTGAAGAGAAAGTAACAGGTGTGTCCACAAGAACTGCTCAGAGGAAGGGGAGACACACCAGCCAACTGAGCAAAAGGCTGTTGAAGTACAACAGGGAGTCAAAGAGCGAGTGTAGACAGAGGAAGAGGGACACAGCTTAGAAGAAGATGGCCAACTCAGGTCTCCAGTTGTTGGGTTATTTTCTGGCATTGGGTGGCTGGATCGGCATCATCTCTACCACCGCCTTGCCTCAGTGGAAGCAGTCGTCGTATGCCGGAGATGCCATCATCACAGCCGTGGGTCTGTATGAGGGTCTGTGGATGAGCTGTGCCTCTCAGAGTACAGGACAGGTGCAGTGCAAGATCTTTGACTCCATGCTCTCGCTGGACTGTGAGTACCGTTGAACTTAACTTGTAGTGGCTGTTTCTGTGATCTTGTTGTTCTGGGACTGTGAGCTCATCGAATTCAATGCTAGAGTTACCAATCAGGTTTCCCTATTTCACCAAATATAAATATGTAACATATTTTTGAACATACTAGCCGCTGGAACTTTTTATAGGGAAGATGAACAGAGAGCATATATGAGTGACTCCTTTATGGAATTGAATACAACTTGTACTTGGCGTCTCATCTCGTATCTCATTAGATATTATGTTTGGGGTTAGACAGTCCCACTTCAGTTTCCGTCTTGCAGTTTCCTTCTTGCTGTTTGCTCTTCAGACTTTCTCTGCAAAGTATCCGTGTTATAAATCACATTAGTTACTACAGTTGGCCCATTCATGTGGACACACATATAAATCAGCGGCAAAAACAGAAGGAAAACAAACTCTCCCTGTCTGGAGCACATTAAATTCAGGCGCTGTAAATCTCACATAACATGCTCCTGCTACTCACGATCTCTAATGAACTTGAATAAAAACTTCAGATCATCATGAAATTTTTATTTGTGAAGAGTGGGAGAGGGTCAGGCATGTGGGGTTCAGACATAAATTAGCTCAGAATATGATCCCCCTGTCATCCCTAATCTGTAAGTAGGACTCAGTGACTCATAATTAATGGCGCTCAGATTACAAGAATCCATGCATTGAATGTCTCTTTAAATCATCCTATTACAGATTCTAATGAAAAGCCTCGGTCAGAAATAATTTCACAGAAACAATTGAGTGTTTTTCTTGGTGGTTTGACCCTGATGTGCTTATGAGTCCTGCTGTAACGTGCAACAGATGACGCATTTTGCAAACATTTTGGTGTCTTGTGAGTCATTATATCAAAATATTTTCTGAGGCGTCGAGTGTGACAAGTGCCCGACAAGCTGATCTCCCATCTCCTTTGGTGAGTTGCAGCAATAAGAACAGCGTATTGTCCTTGTGGATGAATAGGGGCTGTTAGGAGAAGAAAAGGGCAGTGTTAAGCCAAACAGCAGAGATATTCCCAGAATGCGCTCTGTCTTCCCCACACGCGCACATTGTTCCATTTGTCCATTAATACTCCCTGTGAATACAGACTTAGACTGGGACACAAACACTGACAAACTTCTGAAGGGTTCAGAACAATCATGTACATGTGAATGAACACTGAAGTGGAATATCGTGACCACGATTTCTCAGGTTTATTCGGGAGGTTTTCCAGACAGATTATGAAATGAAGCAGATCAGCATCCAATCATGTGTCTGGGGTTCACTAAAGGCACCACATGCCCGAGTCTTGATTAAACACCCTTCATGCGTGTGTGTGTGTGTGTGTTTGATCCAGCCACAACAATGATGGGAGTTATGGAGGAACATTTCTTCCTGTTTCCATTCACAGCAGGAGCAGCATGTGATAGCGGGTTGAATTGTTCACCAGACTGTGTGCTGTAATTGACTGATACAGCCCAGCAAGCGGAGCAGAAGCAACAGGTTAGTTGAGCACCTTGCTCAAAAAAGAGCTGATGATCCGGATGATTCACAGTCGAGCAGGTCGGCTATTATTATCTGAGAAGTGAGGATGGTGGTGCTGAAAGGACAGCTCTTCAGGACAAGAAACAACAGGGCGTCGTAATGTTAAAGACACCGCCGCCAACGCTTTATATCTGTAACATGGAGGCAGCTTTATGTCCAGCTCTACATGGAAAGTTCAGTTCTGCTGACCAAATTTACACTTTATACCTGTCAAAATCAAAACTTCAGGACAACCAATGGACAAGCAAATGCTCAACTTTCAAACCAGTGCTGATTAATCTCACACCAGGCCGGCGTCATGGGATGTGTCTGTCTTTAAGTCCATAAAAATCTGAAGTCGATGACGTTTCAGTCAGGCTGTCAGCTCTGATGCACATCTTTGAAATTAAACTCTCTGAGGACAGAGGTTTCAGAGGACTGCAGTTTTGGGCTAAGATTCTTGATTTGGACTCAATGAATCAATCAAGACTTTGGTTTTCTTTGGTGGGGAATTAATACCCAGTCTATTTGGTCCTTCAATAAACATTTAAGGCAACAAATTTAAGAATGAAAGCGTGACAGTGTGGGAGAAATGTGAATGTGGAAACCTGACAACAAGAGTTTTTCAGCTGCTTCTGTCTCTGCTCAAATCACAGAAGACAAACATTTCCCACCGTGGATGTCTTTAGATGAGATTTGTTGATTTGAGGTCCATATGTTTTTAGTAACAGTGCATGAAAAAGGTTTTATTGAACAGGTTCTCAGGCTAACAATGCTAACGTAGCAATGATTGATAAATGTCTTCACATCTCAAAGGCTTACTTGTGCTGTTGTGTGTATCTGTGTGTGTGTGTGTGTGTTTGTGTTGATACGGTAAGGGATATGCACAGATGGGTGGCATGAGCCTCCTCTGAATCTGATTGGCAACCTCTGGTACCGCCCCCCGAATTATAAATGATGATGGGCCAAAGGCAGGACTTGTGTTGAATGAGACAAACAAACTTAACCATCACCAGGTTGTTGTTGTTGTTTTCTTTTCATTAAGTTATAAGTTTCTTTTTTTGTTTGTTTGTTTCTTTGCACATCTCGTCCGTAAGACAGATGTGAGGGAGAGAAATCAGTCAATCTCTTTGGGCGCTCACAACAACAGCAAGTAAAACCACCTAATCGCTTTATTTGCGCAAATCTAGACGTGTGAATAAATAGTGTTTACTCGCTTCATTCGCACGTCAACGGTAATCCCAGCCAATCCAACCGGCGGGATCAAGTGATAGACAAAGGTTTTTTACAACTAACCAGGTCATCTGACCTCCTCACTCACTTGCCTCTGGGCGAGCTCCTTTTTATTCTGGTTTCCGTAATTGAAAGCAAAGGTATCATATAATTCGGGGCACCCACACACCGACACGATCAGTTTGTCCTCCATTTGAGATACCAGGAAAAAAACATCCGTTTCCATACGTCACCTGGCAACCTTAGTGCTGATTAGTTATCACGATGCAAATATCCACTCAAGTTGAGACATTTTCAGCTCACACCCAATTCGTGTCATTAGTGCCACCAGAGCAGTAGGAGCATCTAATTGCATCTTTGCATTGACTTAACATGTAATTCATTCGCGCGAATGATTTTACTTGCACTTGGTGTGTGGAGACAGCAAGAGTGCAATTGCACACTGCCTCGCTGTCAGAAATACATTTATTATATTTGTACCATAAGTACTTTAGTTGTGATTTCGGACGAGCGTTGAATAGTGGTATTCAAATGAGAGATAACAACAGAGGATAGAAAGGGTTTTTTGGGGGTATGCAGCCATATTTTATGCCATCCTGGCGTTTTTTCTTTGTCTGTTTGGTCCTTGGCTTTTACACACTGGCGAGGATAATTTCCTGATGAAAACTGAGTTAACTGTAGTAACACAATCAGTAACATAGATTCAGTGAGCTTGTGCCTTCAGTTTGAAGTGGAAGTGGACAGGGCTCCAGTTGGCCATTGTGAGTTTGGTTGTATAGTTTGATAGTGAGTGGGCAAACACAAATTACGTACAACAGAGTCACAAGTGACCTCACAATGGGACCTTACAGTACCCCCCCCCACACACACACACACACCATTAAGCACACACACTCATTGAAAGCTTGTGGCTGGCACCACCAACCTTGGCACTAGGAAGAGAGGGCCTAGTGGGTGAGCCAGCCCTCCCACACCTCCCTCCTGTCCCTCCTCTTGGCCTCTCCTTCACCTCAAAAGTCCGTGAACACCAGTGCTGTGTGTCAGTGGTTGGAACTGGTCAGAGTGGTGTCACTGCATCGGCCTGAACCCCCACACACCCTCACAAGAAAAAGAAGAATGACGATGAAAGACAAGGAAATCAAACCTCTCTCTGTTCAGACAGTCCATCAAAAGGACTTCTGGAGCCATAAATCAGACTTCAAAGATGTTTCTTCCTCTTTCCTCCATCATAAGTCCCTTCAGATCAGTGACTGAAATGCTGCTTCATTGTCACACCATGAGTGATGGTGTGTATATTTCTGTCACAGTGACAAATGATGACCTAAAGTTCCTGTTCTGGCTGATGCTCAACAGCTTTCCCCTTTCTTCTAACACTTTGGTACAACAGATAAACCAATGCAAAAAGAAAGTGATGAAAGAAAAGCTTTTTAGACCTGTGAAATCTGGTTCATTCTCCGCTGCTGTGCACTCACTTTGCAACAAAACTTGGTGACTTGGAGTGGACCTTTAGCAAAAACCTTTTTCAAAATAGTTTACATGGTGTGACAGTAAATTCTGACTTGACCTTAAAAACTGGAAGTTTAACAGAAAATGTTGTTAGTATCCTCTCCTGAGCTCTTCCTGAGAGTATTAAAAAAAAAAAAAAAAAAACAAGTTGGGATATAAATATCAAAGACGCTTATTTTGGTCCATCTGATGGTACTACAGTCTACTGTTTCTTCTTGTGCCACGTGAAGGAGTCCAATTTAAGCTCTTTAATATGTACTTCCAGGACAAATATCTTAGCCTAACATTATATTTATTAAAAGTTTTTGAGTCTCATCTTTTCTTGTATTTGTAGGTAAAGTTTGTGAAAATGGGAATATTAAACTACATCTATCAGTGAGATTTAGATTTACAAGCTCCCTCGCTCACCCTTCCCATGGCCTTTTGTATCTTACGCAACCACTGATTGAATAGAACAACCTGTACGCCACTGGTTTGTCTCTTCTGTACGTCTATAGAAACATTAAATTTACAGGCCATAAAAGGGAAGGTCTAAGTGAAGAAACCCACCCCACCATGCCCACACCCAAACATCTATGTCCCACCAACAAGACACACAATCTTATACAGGTCCCCAAATGTCCCCTGTCACCCAAGCATGGAGATACATGGGCATGGGTATTGTATACTCTTAAAAAGATAAGCAGTACAAGCCAAGTGTACTTAAACCTAAGGCACAGATACAAAAATGTATATGTTTAAGTATCAGTTAAATATATTTTCACTTTTAGTGTAATTCTAAGTACAAGCTAAGTATACTTAACATTAACTTTGTTAAGTATATCTCTAAAAAGAACATAAAGTAAACTGAAAGCAAACTTAGTTTAAACACAGAATAATTGAAGTACACTAAAATATACTTTTTTTGGTAAGGGTCATCTAACCAGCAAAAATAGACATGTTTCCAACCTTGTCCACAAAATTAACTTTGGCAGAGGTTATAACTCATTACTTTTTAAGATATTTAGGTCAAAGATTTGTCAAATGAGAGGTACGGCTGCTTTAAGTGACAGGCCACTATTAGCTGTTAGCAAGGAGGCTAATGGTCCTCATCAACCCTTTATCCTTGTCTCATGGTGGGTAGAAGTTAACTCTGGTCAGCATTTCCAGCATGATGTTGGCCCATTTTAATTTCATTTTTAATCATAAAGTTAAAGCCAAAAATTTAACTTTAAGGTGAAAATTTTCAATACTATTCTAGTTGATTGAAAATTTCAAAACATCTGTTTACACTTGCTCATTTCCAGAACTTTGAGGGTTGTGCTGTGGAGTCAAAACACTGTAAATATGCTGAGGCATGAACTATTACAGAACACTTCAGCTGTGTTTCAGATATTTTAAAGTGAGTGTTTGCAGCTCATTAAGTATTACATTGATAAAGACAAGCGGCCAACCAAAGAATGAAATTGTAGTTCGTCAAGCTGCACTTGACTCAAATATGGTAAAGCAGTATTTCTGTGACACTACACTTTTCCCTTTGAAACAAAAGATTATGAAAGCTTGTATTTGGATTGATGTCTGGATTGTCTGCTCAGGTCTGTCCTTATTGCTCTGATTTAATTCCTGTCTCTCTTCATGTTCAAACACCGACTCACTCTTTAAGTCATTGTTACTTGAAGCTAATGCCTGCAACCTTTGCTGCCAAACCTGTATGAACAGCTTTGATGCATGTGCTTCAATTACTGTATATGTCAGCTTTGTCGCTTATCAGAATCAGGATATTAGACTTTGCATGTTTGCCGCTGCCGCTGAGGGGATTTCAACAATCCCCTGGCTTGTTCTAAATAAGACGCTCTCCATCGGTATTTTGACAGTATCATTAAGCGCTCAGCCTTGCTTTGGCGTTAACATGATTGTGAGCGGCTGTGTTTGAGGCAGTAATGTCTGATCGCTGTGGCGACAGCCCCGTGAAAACAATCTTGCTTTGTGACAAAGCCACACTAATCCCACTGTGTGAAACATGTAAAGCAGGCCCTCCTACAGCTGCTCTGTGTGAGAGAGAGACCTCTGTGTTTCATCTGTGTCTATTCCACCTACAGTTATTGCGTGTGCGCAGATATTGTGCATCTTCACATGTATGTGTGTGTGTGTGTGTGTGCAAATATGTGTAAATATGTTCCTCCCACTGAGTTATGTGTGTGCTGAGGCCAGTGTGGGCAGCATATTAGATTTTTGAAAAGGCAAAACCTCAGTGGAATGGTATGAAGAAGATTTAGAGGATCATTTAAGGTCAAAGAGCCCGGCCAAGAGAGTTACCTCTGGAAATTAAAAATGATGAAAACATCCTGCTGGAAAGTAGGACAGTGGTGGACTCACCCTGATGAACTTTCAGTCAGAAATGCATGCGGTCTACCATTAGTCCTCCATGCTGTGTCACTTCATTTTCATATGATAGTCCGGAAATTATTGTTCCAAATGAGTGACTCAAAGACTTAATGTTTCTCTCTTATTCTTCTTTTTTCTTCATTTTTCTCTTCTCTCCTTTTATCATCACTATCATCCATCACTCTGTTCCCTCCTCTGTGATCCCTGCCTCCTCCTCTCCTTTTCTTATCTAGTCCACATCCAGACATGTCGGGCCCTTATGGTCGTGTCCGTACTGCTGGGCTTTATCGGGATTATCGTCAGCGTGGTGGGCATGAAGTGCACTAAGGTGGGAGATAACAACCCAGCCACTAAAACCCGCATTGCTGTCACCGGAGGAGTCCTCTTCTTGCTTGCAGGTGGGATTTCTCTTCTGCTCTGTTCTGTTAGTTTGCACCACAAAACACACAGCAGCAGTGTTTCCAAAAATCTAGTGCATTACACAGGAGTGGCCCCGCATTTTTCTGGGCTAAATATCTCACCAGGGTTTTCACGGTAATTAGAGTCCCTGCTGTAAACAGGAAGTGGTCATTTTAGAGGCATTAGCCACTGACCTCAGATATAAACCACAAGCCCAGAGGAGAAAATTAACTGAGCAAGGACCCCCCTTATTCATCTGTGTGCTGTTTTAGCTACAGTAATCGCTCTCAGGCTTAATTTATTCAGAGACCCCACACACTGTGTCTGATCTTTCCTCCCTCTACAGGACTCTGTACACTGGTGTCTGTGTCCTGGTATGCCACTCAGGTGTCCTATCAGTTCTTCAACCCAAACACGCCGCCTAATGCCAGGTATGTCAATGAAGAGCTGCCACACTGTTTCTGACATCTCCAATCATTTCACTTGATCTGACTAAGGAAGACGCTAGCTGTAACCTTCATGTCGTTCCTTGCAGATGCTTGCACACTCAGAAAAATAAATCATGGCATAGTGTGTTGTTAGGTATTTACATCTATTTGATTTGGATCTACTTGGATTTGCTACGTCTCAGTGTGTCTGAGCCTGTGTTTGGGTCAGCCAGAGATTCACAGCAATTTAAATGCAGAAATACTCAGAAATACAATTTCACACTCACTTTTCTCATGATATGTCCTGTAGCATCAGAAAAATGCCATATTATGAACTTGTGGACAACAAGAAAAACATGATTTTCATTGGAGTGGGTCTTCAAATATGATGAGCTGTGGATCAACCAAGATTAATTAAGTTAAAATTTATGAGACAGAAACAAACATGATTTATTAATGATGATTACATAAATCTGACATTATTTATTTAAAATACACTGCATTTATTGGTATTATTACAGAAATCTTATTCTTAATTGTTTCATTTACATTTGACTGACAAATATGCAGCACATAAAGTTTATTGGCATGTTTATGATGAATCTAAGTAATTCAAATGGATGGAAATTTATATGCAATGAGGCCCACATATTTCTGTGACTGCAGAGACATTATCATTAAGCTTTGGGATCAACAGGGGAAGTGAAACTTTCTGCGATTTTACAGTTTCAGCTTTGTTAATGACTCATGGGAAATCTGACTTTATTTACAATAGAGTTTGAACTCCAGTGCGTACAATTCTGGCCAATTTCTGTTCGGATATTGAAACTATTGACATATAGTGGTTGTCTAATAGCGAATGATAAACCACCTACTTATTTGGCTTGTTGAAGGAGCTATTTTTTTGTTTGTGGTTCTTCAGCACTAGGTTAATTGTTTTTCTAATTAGGAGCCTGAATACCTGATACCAGCCTTAAAAAAGCTCCTATTATCAGTATTAGTATCTGCTTGGAGATCCCTTTTTCAATGAAACATTCACTATCAACGGCAGTCCGTGCCCTTTCTACACTTTTTTTTCATTTCTGCTGTCCATGAAATCTTTTGGGTAACGCTTTCTTTTACAGTACAGTTATTACCAGGTAATTAACAGGTAATTAATTAGTAACAACATGAAATTATCTGGTAATTACATGATAACTACTAAGTCAATACTGTCTAGCTACCAGGTAGGTAACCTTCCATCATCATACAAATTTGAAGCCGAATTGCTCTGGTATCTCAAGGATTTTCTCCGGTTCCTGGAACCACCTCTCGCGCAGTAGCATTGTTACGCAATCTTCGCACGCCCATAGGCTGTATCAAGTGTCAATCATAGAAAATAAGAACCTCAAATAGCTTTTGAAAATGGAGCTGCACAGAAAAAAAGAAAAACTGGACAGTATTGACTTAGTAGTTATCATGTAATTACCAGATAATTTCATGTTGTTACTAGGTAATTACCTGTTAATTACCTAGTAATAAGTGTACAGTAAAAGGAAGTGTTACCATCTTTTGTTATTTTTGATGAAGTAAGGCAGTAAAATAACTGATCATATACGTCTTTTCTGTAATGTTTCTCCTCTCTTTATTCCACAGGTATGAGTTTGGCTCAGCCCTGTTTGTAGGCTGGGCAGCAGCCAGCCTGATAGTTCTGGGGGGCTCCTTGCTTTGCTGCTCGTGCTCTAAAGAGGACATGCGTGGGCAACAATATTATCGCCAATCACAGCCTTCCACAACCAGGGAGTACGTCTAAACCCCACTCCTTCCAACAGCCTCCCAAACAGAGAGCATTGGACACGCTTGGCTCCACCTCCCCTTCTTTCCTCAAATTAAACCTGTTAAAAAAAGCAATGCAATCACAAGCTTCTCACACACAGGCATACGCAAACACAACAACTGATACAGAAACACACAATTTAGCTCATAGATCCTGGAGATGCAGACAAAAGAGCTAAACTTTTATAAATCATTTTCACCGCCATACCTTCAAGTTCATCATACAAGCTTGTTTTAGCACCATTATTAAGCTCACTTATCTTCACGTCATTATTATCAGATTAAAGCAGCTGCTAAACCTGACCAATCATCACAACCACTCATCCAAGTAAAGAAAGGAAAGAGATCAGAACATTTCTTATATAGTAGGATAAAAATACTGCCCAAGTCATTCAGAGACAAAGAAAGACGTATCCCAGAAGACACAGAGAGAATGGACATGGAGCTAGATTGTTATCGTAGTAGCACTGATCTTTTGTTAGCATGTCCTCTGCTTCCTGGTTGGAGCTGCATCTGTGGTTTGCCTCCATATTGCTCTGTGTATTCATTCTTCACTGTTGCAGTTACGTTGTGTGAAGCTGGGTCTCAACTCCTTTTTCAAAATTTCAAAAACTTGTTTTATTTACGAAGTTACATAGCAGCTCCTCGTTGTGGGAGCAACAGGGCTTAGCTTGCACAATCCGACCCATTGCAGAAGACACTGAACTCACCTCTTCAGACTCAAAGAGCTTTAACTCTGATGCAACAATCTAGTTCTCAGCGTCTGACTCCGAGCAAAAAAGATGAATAATATGCCTCAGAATGAAAACTCAACAAGATACATTTACTTGGATAGTTTAAAAAGGTTATTCCAAAAGTAATTTGCATCAATGACTCTGTGTAAACTCGACTCAAACTTAACTCATTCTGCAGAAATCATAAATCCACTGAAACATAGTTTGTGTTAAAAAGACTGGAATCAGGCTACAAATACATATATGAAGTCATATTTTAAAATGTGGACTCATAAAGCTCATATTTACCTCGCGATAAAATAGCTCTCTATATGGCCGTGTTTCTAATGGTGAGAACAAATGGTTGTGGTTATACTAAAGTCAGACTACATGTTGTTGACTGATCGGGCAGAGGTATGGTTTCAGGACCTGTCAACCACAGGAATTGATCATTTCATCTTGTGTAGTGTGTCATAGTGACTGACAAACAAGGCTCCATCTGGGACACCTCGCAACCTCCAGCATGATTGATTTTTCTTTCTGCCCTCCACATTGTTTTCCATCAAGTCAGTGATGTTAACCAATGAAAGCAGAAGCAAGATGGCAAAGCCCGAAAGAGGTGATAAAATCAGTGCTCCGAGTTGAAACCAAGAGACAGAGGAGGTTTGGAGCTCTGGCGCCAAAGTCCCTGCTTTTATGAGCATTATTGAGGGACTAACATGACAGACTGCTGTTAGCATTTGCAGCTGTGGTTGGGCTCCACTTTTTCTGTCATTTATGGCTTTGTGATCACCTAATCTGACACAGAGATCGTTTTAAACCCCTGAGAAGATGGTGCCGTCCAACCACGAAACTCACATATGCAGTGGCGTCATTTCAAAGACCAAGAAAATCCATTTGATGTGAAATAGTATGTTCTATAAATGCAAGATCTTACCCAGGAGACTGAGAGCCGAAGTGCACGGGTAAAGTCACAAATACAATATAACTCACATATGCAACTAGTAGTTATTTTAGCCCTGGTGTTAGGGTTAAAAAATGTGCTGAACTGTGTGAACAGGATGGGGTGTGTTCAGTGTCATTTGGGTTAGGGATATTTGATGTTTCCAGTGTGAAAATCACGTACAAAGAGCTCCATGTCAAACACACATCCTGAACTGCAGCAGTGGAGGTGAACTGCTGGTAAAGATGTCTGTTTAGTTTGAGTATGAACACTGTCAATGATTTTTTCAACACTAAGAAAACCTGAAGGTTCTCACCAACACAAATCACCGTTCTCCATCTAACTCTATCAATCACTTCATCATCTTTCCTTCAACCTAATGGATTAATTATATATAAGCTATTTCATGTACTTCTCATACAAGCCAAATCATCATAAGCTTTAAGACTCTATTACAGTTATAAACATTACCATAAGCTAACATCATGAAATGTCATGTGTAATAAAAAATGACTGTTCTTCTATAAAAACCATTGACCACCACATGAATAACAATGGGAATGAGCAGCTTTTCAGCAACCTGCCCAACATTAGAGCCTGTTCAACTCAACAGCAGGTCCAAATTGGCTCTTGAGTCTCCCCTCGATGCCCCCTTATTTGTGTTTTTCAAAAGAGCTGGTCCATCACTGTTCCAGATAATAAAACCATCAAGGTTTCTAGGAACAACCCCCCGGTGCCCCCTATTTCCGGGTCACACGGCCTCTCTTCTTGGTAGACTCTTGTTTGTGGAGTGCTCTGTTATTCTCAGATTGTGGGGGTTGTAGATCTGTAGGAGACTTCTTGTGCCCTTTGAATAAAGGGACGTCAGTGGCCTGTCAGAAGCAGCTGCGCCCTGAATAGGAATCCCACAACAACAAGAGTGACAGAGTGACCTGTACAGCTATGTCCAAAGAAAGGCAGCATGCAAGAATGAAAAAGACATTTGGGGGAAATCAGCTTATTTGATGTTTTTCTGAGAATTTAGAGGAGCATTGGTGCCTCTAGGAAATGTGTCCTCCAGTCGATAATTTGCAGAGCTGTCACAACTGAGCTGAGTTTTAGCAATAAAGGTTTCACCGATAAAGGTGAACGTTTTGAACGATGTTCAACCAAATAACTTGTCTGAATATGAAAAACATGCGTGTTATAATTGACTTGTAGGAACAAGTGAACTTTGTTGTGCACATGTTATAATCTTATAGGCATATGTGAGTTAGGTAATCATCTTGTGGCAAAAGTTACGATATTGTGCACACAATACAATCATTATGTGAAATCCATAAACTGTTTATAGTATGGACGCCATCTGCCTCCTTGCAGGGTGAAGCCACCGTGAAAACAGCACCCTCTGGTGATGGGCTGCAGTATAGGTCATAAATCCCGCCTTCTCCAGCAATCCCTATGGAGCTGTGGACCAACTTTAGAAATTTATTACTCAGAACATAAATTTTTCTCCCCTCTGGTTGCCATGTTGACATATAGTTACTGTACGACTGGTTTGTGCTCAAGTTCTCTTCTTTTTGTACAGCCCCATTTTTAAAAGTTATTAAGGGGTTCATGTTTTCTATGATTGACACTTGATACAGCCTATGGGTGTATGAAGATTGCATAAGTCACCCAGGGGATACGCTGTTTGAGCAGACGTTATCACAGCGACTCATCCTCAGAATGTGCACAATGCTACTGTACAAGTGGTGGAGAAAATCCCGGAAATACAGGGAGCAATTCGGCTTAAAATTCATACAATGACAGAAGGCGGAGCCAAGTTGTCCGTAGCATATACAGTCTATAGTTGAAAACAAGTTTTAACAAAACAGTTATATTGTGTGCACAAGATAACAACTTGTTTGTACAAGACAACTTATTTAATTAATGTGCAAGTAAGTGTAAAGTAAGTGTAAAACAAAAAAAAAAAAAAACACATCAGCGATGATCTTATGAATAATGATAAATCCATTATCGGCACAAGTGAGTAACTTATAGGCACAAAAACAGAATGAAAGTTATTTTTTAGGACTTAAGGGGTTCCATACTTTCCTTAAACCTGAGTGTTTTTTTTTCTCCAAATTAAGCTAAAATTGGTTTCTTTATTTACTTCTCTGTCCATCATCACTTATATTTATTTTAAGCTTGTAATCTCTTTCAACTTTTGATTACTGTTGCAGCGTCTTGCATCCTTTGCCTCACTCACCTTCTTGCTCACATGTTCATAACTCACAGTCACCTTTTCTCTCTAACTCCTCATGACTGTTGTGAGAATCTTAGAGGTCTTGATGTGTCTCTTGTTTCCCCTCGCGTCCTCTAATCCTGTTCTTCTCTGACTGTCTTCTTCTCTCCTCTAATTCAGGGCAGAGTTGTTGAGTGAAACTAGTTTCCCTGACTGATCAGCCCCCGCCTTTTTATCGAGGACTGTCCGACTGTCCAACCACTGTCTTCCCTTTTTCCCCCTGTTACTTTCTAGACCCTAAATTTGGACCTCTTGCAGTAGAATATTCTCATTTTCTCCTCACTATGGCTGCACCTTATCAGTATAACAGGGAACCAAGATGCCCTATCTTGACCCCTTTCTTTCCCTACCTTCTGAGCCTTTTCTGTAAATATGGACTCTTTAAGGATATGTGATCTGACCTTCTTTTTAAGAAATGAGATGGCCTTCTCCTTTTCAGCCTGTCAACCATGTGCTACACCACCCACAACCCCCTTCTATCCCACTATTGACCCAATAGTTAACAATGTGTTGAAACCCTAGGCGGTTTTATTGCTCTGATTTATGAGTTCACTGATATCCTATGACCTCTGGGTTTTGCTTTCCTTTCTTTTTGTTTTTGTAAATGTCTCTTTTGGGTTTATTTTGTTTGCTGTGACTGTACTTTGACTGAAATATGTCTTTTTTTCCCTTTTGAATTGCAGAGCAAATGTTAAAAGTACCCCACCAGAGAAAAGGGAGCAGTACTTGTAGTTTGGGAGAGTCTTCTGGCCTTACCATGGTTTAGATTCTGACAACAGGCAAAAAAAAAAAAAAAAACCTCTCTCTGAGGAATTCAAAACAGACAAACAGACACGATTAAGAAGTTTAAAGTGATCAAAAGCAACTTTACAGCATAAATTCGATGATTTTGAGATGTAACATTTCTTTTAGAAGATTTTAAGACCTTTTATTCGAGTGGATTGACACAGATCATATCCTTGTCTTGTCTGTTTTGTTGACTTTGGGAGAGACATTCATTCAGGGTATGTTTTCTATAACATTGTTAAAATGCCCAGGTGTATATACCACCTTTTTTTTTTTTACTACATATATAATGTTTTACTACAGTGCCTTATAACACATGTTTGTGCACATGTTTGTTTTTGATTTCATAGTCTCCCATCCCGTCTGAGGGATGTGTGTGTCCATAGTTCCTCTGCCTTTTTTCTATTGTTGGAATTCTGAAACTGAATGTGAAGCTACTCTACAGTACCACTTATAAAAACAACAAACACATACAAACACATGATAGATCTTCAGCATGGTGCCTTAGACCACTGTATGTAAGCCGCTGTGTGCCTGCTTCCATGTAGCCTGGATTGAGGATATACCTGATGGATTTGTTTTGTTTTGTTAATGCAGATATGATTTTGTGTGAATGACAGAGTCGTCGTCTTATTGACTCGAAGGATGTACTGTACTGTGTGCTGTCTCCTGTACTAAGGAACACCAGTTTGCTGAGTGTTCAAAAGCCCTTCTGATGCCTGCATTTATTTACCATGCCAGTCCTTTCTCTAATATTTACCTCCTTGATGTTGTGTATCATCTCATTTACAGTATACCCCTGTCTGTTTCTTTTAGAATAAAGTAAACAGAGACATAAATTCGGATCTGACTCAGTCATTACTCGATCTGCTCTTTCTAACTTTTTGCCCTTGTCTGACTTGGTGCTGGTTCCCCCCTCCCCACTCTTCCTTCCTCTCCAGCTCAAATACTTCTTTTGCACCCTGTTGTTCAATAATTGCAGACGTGGAATTCCACTTCTGCTCCACTGGACTGTGGTACAATCTCTTCAGTGGATTCACAAAGTTAACACCACCACTACAGCTCACAACAACACTTGGATTCTTTCCTTTTGCTGAGAAAAGGTTGTGTTTTATTTGCACTGATTTTACATCCCAACTGGTGAAACATTTTTAACATTAAGAAGTAAACTGCTTCATCAAAGTTTAGATTTACACGAATAAATAAAGTGTCTGTTTAGAAATGGTTAAAAAGAAAAGGAAATCAAGCAGTCAGTTGTGTGTTTGAAGTAGCTCAGGACCCTCTAAAAATTTGAATCATTTAACTCCTAGTTATGTGTCGGTCACGGATGAACCGGTTCAAAGAGCCGGCTCTTTAATATGAACGATGGGGCAAAATGACGTGATTCCTATCTGCTTTGTGTAGCAGAGTGGTTCGACAAGCAAGTCAGTGCATTCATTGGGTGGCTTCAGAGAGTTACAAGGGTCTGTAAGTGCAATGAAAACAATTGGCTACAGCAATTCACTGATATTAGAAAACATATTCTTTTACCTGTTAATACTCCAGTACAAAGCATGTACTGAATTATTTAAGAGGTATGTGTATACGGTGACCATACATCATCTTTAATCCGGACATGTCGTCTTTTTTGGGGGCTGTCCAGCCTGTCCGGGGAAGTTTATAGAATCCTTCAAATGTCCGGGCTTTTGTATGGAAGTTTTCGAGTTTGTGTCGGGTGGACTTACTGAGGTAACTTAAATTAACTATGTGCGACAACAACGCTAAATTTGGCTGAATTAGAAAATATATAAGGGGTAAAATGAGGACCTTTTTGAATGCTGAAAGAGCCGGCTTTTTTTGGTGAGCTGAGCCGAATGCTCTGTCTTACTGAAAAGAGCCGCAATTCCCTTCACTATTAACTCCAACAACCCTGTCAGAAAATGTAGTTTATCAGATTTTCACATGGTTTCTTTAAATGGGAGAATAATCCATTATTTTTTCCCCCATACTTCATTATAATTGCTCACAAGTGTTTAATACGCATTAATTTTGGAGCCTCTGCATGAATAATATTTCTGCGAAAGAAGAAGAACATTGGAGATTGTTTACAGAGAAGAAAGATAAGGTACTTCAGGGGGAAAAAGTCACAGTGAAGACACCAGTGATGGGAACAGAGTGTGGGTGTGAAATCTCACATACACCTGACATGTACGGATGCACCTACACCACCTATGACTATACAGTCTGTTCAACAACACCGATGTGCACCATCGGCACATTTATGACCATCATGCAAAAGAAAACAAACTCCCCACTGCCACATTTGCTCCGTGCTGTCCACATTTTTTTTTTTTACAGCAACTATGATTTATGCACTACCATGAAAATCTGGTCAAAATAAAACACGTATATCATCATCATCTGACTCTTTCATATTTCCCTCTTAGCAAAGCTAAATAGATACAAGATAGGATTAGTTTTACTCCAGCTGACACACAGAACCAAGGTTATTCAGATAATTGTGCTGGAGTTGAAACCAGAAATCAAATCATTATTGTTGACATAGGAATGTGTTTTAGACCCTCAGAGTGATAGATGATGTACTGGGACTTTACAAGTTGGGACTTGTGGTGAATTAGGAATGTCAGACTTGACAACTCTTACTGGTAATGACAACAACAATGTGACAACAATGCCACATGTTTGTGTGGGGTTGCCGCTCACTCATATTAGGGAGAGCAGACCAGAACACTTCACTGAGTTGTAGCTGGTTTTATACTACACCCACCACCACCACCCAAAACCAAAAATAGTTTTTTTTCAAAGTATTAAAAAAATAACTTCATTTATTAAAAACAACCGTAAAGAAATAGTTGCTGTTCCTTCTGATAGTCTTCTCTGCATTTTTAGATCATAAAGAAGCATGGATATTAATTTCAACCTGCTTTATAACAAACGAAAAACTCCTCCTGGAGCTTTAAATTACGGTAATGTTACTGAGATTAAATTGAGTTTGCTTCAGCTTGTATATCTATCATAAAAAATATAACAATTATTCTACAGAGAAAGCGGTAAATGCATGTTATTTAACACTATCTTAAGTTTAAAACTGCCACTGTTTTGAGTGTCAGCCTGAAGTGATAAGCAGCAGAGGTTGAAGCCAGATATTGATTATCTATGTGCTGGGGTAGGTGTCGCTACAGGAAGTTTTGTTAAAAGGTCCCATGGCATGCCAATTTCACACAACTTAAAATAGTCCCCTGCTGTGTTAAAAGCATGTCTGTTACGTCCTTCAGTCAAAATTCGATTTGGATCAATTATTTTGTAAATGAGCTGCACCTAAGCCAAGTCCACTTTACACCCATCTCTCTGGAAGGAGCTGTGGCTGTGCTCCAATAGCCATGTGCTAATGTTTACACTGGGTCGGTCATGGCTGCACGAAGATCGCTCGTACAATCCTACCTGTTTGACCCAGTGGGAGACGCTCCGGAAGAAACTCTTAGCCGCGTTCAAATACGGTCCCGTATTTGAACGCGGCTAACACTTCCGGGTAAATGCTAAAGCTACATGCTGCTCCGGAGGGGGATTTGTCCCCCGCCGCCGGAGTTGTCGGGGAAGAAGCGAGCGGCTAAAATACGGGAGGATCCGGTAAACCGGCGCGGCTCCGGTGTGTTTATCAAAGCGTGGTGGCCGTGCTGAGGCACCGGGGGAATTCAGGCTAAACAGTAAGTCAAAATAAAACGTTCATACTTACAGATGCCACGTTTGTAGTAGGATCACGGATAGTTGGTACGGATCCATTCTTTATCTTCAGACATCTAGCAAATCCAGCGTTGAACTGTCCCTCGTTGATAAAACAGTCCGAAGTGAAATGGTGCGCACATACGTACAGATATTGTGGAAGTGCCGCGGGTACATTCCCATTATCAATAAAATCCACCCATTGAGTCCTCAAATCCTCCGACGAGGGAGTTTTCAAAAGAGTTTTGTGCTCGTTTGTGCAGCCAACAACAGAGCAAACGCTGCCTCTTTTTCAGATCGTACTTTCGCCATGGTTCTAACCGGAGCAAAGCGAGTGAGCGGCCGGAAGTAATGGCGCTGTTTAGATCATATTTTGGGCAGGGCAGTGGGCGGCTCCATGGGCAGTACCATCAACCCACCAGCACTGACATGACGTCATGTCAGTGGAGTTTTCAGAACGGCTCTGAGCACACAGTTCCTAAATACAGAGATAACTAAAAAACGACTGGATGGAATTTTTTCGAACTTGGAGGGGATTGTAGCGGTTTTCTATCCCTGATATGCACCCCCCTCCCGTTAACAAAGTCTGTTTTTCATGTTTAGTGATAGATTTTAGTGCTTTGGATACACATACAGCCATCTCAGTGTTGTATGTGTGGGCTGTTGCTAACGATGGCATTAAAGCAAAGCTTGCAGTGCCTAGTTAATGTAATAGTTTTCATCTGCAGGGCTCCAGCCTTATTCTCTTATCCCCAGATGCACAGTGTCTGATGGCACATATGAACTGTTTAATGGCGCATACAATACTGAAGTGAGTCTCAGAAATCAAATCTTAGAACAAGGGTGAGGTGCTGGCTATTGCGGTAAAACATACCAGCGCTGTAGCTATTTTAAAGCAACATATCAAGTTATGTAGTATTAATGACAACTGTTCCTTAAAAGTTTCTGTTTCTGTCCTCTTTTGTTGGTTTTTGATCATTTATATGTTTAATGCTTGTCAGAGGGGCCCCTTGAGAATTTTTGCTTGGGGCCCCAGCACACTCTAGAATTGGGATGCAGGGAGCTGGATTTCTATGACTGGCCGTGTGCGGGTCTTGCTTGCATCCTAAAGGAATAACAGATATTAAATGTGCTTGCCGGTTTCTGGCCATGCTGAGGTAAAACCAGGGAACAAATGAATGACCATTAAGAAGTTGGAGAGTAGGAACTCAAATGTTATTTATAAAGATCGAAAACCAGTGACATTAAAACTCAATACCTTTTGTTTTCACTTCATCTCTCCCAAATAGTGTTATCAGAAATGAAATAAGGGGCAAGAGAAAAAGTACAGCAATTCCAACAAATTGCTCGCCTTGAAAATATCTGTGAACTGTATTTAATCTGTGCTACAGGCAAGGATCCGCACCCTCTCTGAGACCTTTTATGTGGATTTCACAGCCTGCTGGCTACATGAATCCACAGAATTTATAACTGGACGTCTGCACTTTTTATTTATTATGTTATTACTGGGCAGGTTTGCCTCTGACCCTTCATAAGGCCTCAGTTCCTTCAACTGCAACAAAAACAGTGATTGAACCCAGAGAACACCTTCAATATTATGCATGTGCGTGCACCAAATCTGATGTTGTACTGAAACTTGCTCAACAGAAACATCATATCACATCCTGTAGATAATAACCTTAACCTGTGGTCATTTTTGTAGCTCTCAGTTTGGGTCAAACATTTTAACCAAGATAAAGTTATCCCTCAGTTAACCCCGAACTATAATGACATAAACATACTTATAAGACTCAAAAATACATAAGGCCAAATTAATAGCCTAATAAACACTATATAACTGGTGCTTCTGCTGGGATAATGTGAGCAAACAAATGTGACCTACTAAAGTGTTGTGTCTTTGTGAGAGGAAGGAAAGTCTAGGGTGTGGTTGAGGTTACAGAGTTTCATTAACCAAATTTAACCAATCTCTCAGTTTTGTCGTGTTTCTGCTCAGAGCTGCTTCCTGCCTTTATCTGATGTGTTGATCACCCTGTACCACAGTGGATCTGCTGCACCACACACAACACATTTTGGGCCAAAACATGGATGAAATATAGAAGTTCAACAACCCAACTGCTGCTGCCCTGAGGGCAAATAACATCTTAGTTAATTGTGTGGAAATGTGTCTTGACCGCAGAATGATCTGAATCTCAAGTAGTCGCTCACTGAGCTGAGACCACAAACCAAACAAACTGCTTCTGTCTGGGTCTGATTAAGGCTGTTTGTTAGAGGGGAGCTGTGACAGACATCCACACAGACAGAGGGCAGCAGAGACCTCCAGCAGCCTGACCTCAGCCTGCACACTCAGAATAAACATGATGCTCCAGAGGCCAAACATCAAAACAAAGCCTTTGTATAAGGATTGTTTAGACTATAAATCAGCCCCTCAAGATGTAGCTACATATATAACATCATCTTGGATATTCAACTTCTGAAAACAGTATTTTGCTGTTTGAGTCAGATGACATTAGGGGACCATACATCCTCTTTTACCCAGACAGGTCCTCTTTTTGGAGGAGTGTCCAGGCTGTCCGTGTTTGTCCGGGGAAATTTGTAACCCTTCAAATGTCCACGGTTTTGTACATGAGTTTCAATTTTGTGTCATGTGGACTTACTGAGTTAGAAGTGCGTAAAAGACACTCGATCCAACCCGAAAAACTCTCAAAATTAATTTTGAGTGGCTCCATGACTCCGCCCCCTCTGTAGTCGTGTCCTCGTTTTGGGAAGTCAGAATATGGTCACCCTAGATGCCATGAAGTGGCTGGGTCTGGTGGTGGAGTCAGTCATTGAAACATTGGTGGTTGACTCTCAGCTCCTGCAGTTCAAAATGTTTTTTGGGTGAGACACTGAGCCTCAAACTCATACAAACTCATACTCATGCGTACAGCAGTGAGTGAATGAAATTACTCGGTGGATTAAAAAGGACAGTTCCCTTGCAAATGCAACATTTTTGTTCGTTTTCTCGCACCCAACAACAATACTTACAGGATCCCTCATTCCATGTGTGATAAACTGTTAGACTGTAAACAAATCTATTATTATTAAATCTATATATTATTATATGACCATCTAAACCAAGGGTCCCCAACCACCCAGCCTAAGACTGCTATTGGGCAGCAAAATCCCAGACAGGGCCAAGACAGTGGATTTAAAAAGAGTTTATAGAGTTTATCGAAGCTCTCACTTTTTACTTGCTCCCTGTTAGGTACAGGATCGATTGTAAGATTCTTTTATTTGTTTCTAGGTCTTTGAATGGGCTGGCCCTGGAATACCTGTCTGACTTTGTTAAACTGCGCCAGCCCTCCAGAGCCCTGAGGTCAGCTAATCAGGTGGTTCTAGACATTCCTCAATCCTTTTTACAATCTAGGGGAGATCGAGCATTTTCTGTTGTGGCTCCCACTTTGTGGGACGCTTTACCCCTGACAGTGCGCACTATTAACAGCCTTTCCACTTTTAAAACACTTCTGAAGACGCACCTGTTTACTTTAGCTTTTGGGGAAGTAAAGCTGCTTTTATTGGGTATTTTATTTATTTGCTATGTTTATCTTTATTGTTGTTTCATGTTTTTATATGTTTTATGCTTTTATTGTTTTTATAGTTTTTATTGTCTCTTGCTATTTTACTGTAAATCACTTTGGTAGGCCACTGGCAGTTTAAATGTGCTATATAAATAAGCTGACATTGACAAAGCATACCTTTTTAATCTTGTTTTTAACTAAATTTTATATCATTAACTTTGTTGAAGTGTTTTAGCATTCATCTCTTCCTAGTTTTAATGCCAGGATTGTCTTTTATTGAGCTTTTTTGGTGCTCTTAATTTAGTATCTTTTACTGTTGCTTTTATTTCATTTTATTTATTATTTCTTCAACTTCATTTTATCTTACTTTGTTTTTAGATTTTAACTAACCTCCAGTGTTTCCTTATCTTGAATTTTAAAATGACGTTTCCTCAGTGCACACATTCCTGTTTCCTGTTTTTACCTGAAAATTGTTAACATTTTATCACATGTGAAAAGGCTTTTTATTTCCATTTAAAGTTAAAGTTAACTAAAAATATAATGCCACGCTATGACTACTTTGGCTCTGGTTAGTTCATGTAGTCAGAAAGGCTGAGAACACTTAATCTGATCCGAATGAAATAGGGAAATACTGCTACATATTTGTATAAATCATGTCAATCTAAAACGTCGGCAGTAGGATCAGATATTTAGAATAAATGATGAGGAAGTAAAAAAGTCAGCCCTCTCTGACAGCATACCAAAATCTCTGAGTTTACCCAACAGTCTGATAAACTACACAGTAGTGCAGCCTAGTGGTTACTTTACATGCTTTCTACATGCCAGGATTACCAGTGCTTGCAGATGAGTGGAAGGGTGTACGTGAGGGCTGGCATGTTTCTACCCTCCAACAGTCCTTTCCAGTGGCAGCGATTAGCAGCGGCAGCAGTCTCGTCAGCTCTATTAGCAGCCGCAGGATCTGAGTCCGTCCTCTGATCATCCTGTCCTCTAGTCAGCTGGTGGAAAAATTACCAACTTCCATCATTAAAACATCAGAAGTGACAGTGCAAATGCTGGACAGATGTAGCTGGTATCCAGATTGGGCTGTTTGCAATGTCAGAGAGAAGCAGCCACATCCCAAGATGGACTTGCCGAGTATTTCTAAAATAATGGGTTTTAAACGGAGTTAATGGCCCGTACAGTCAAGATTCAAGGCAGGACAAATGGTGGAAAAAATCACATCGGCTTTGTCAGTCAGAGTTTCACTTCAGTGATGCAAAAGTACAGCAGTGAAGGTCCGTTCAAAAAGACAGAGCTGTCTCCATACCTGAAAATAAAGTTATTTATCTGAAATTAAAGCTTTTATGACAAATGAACCAACACAACATTTTCTAGACAGACGCTTACTCTATCTTTACTAAAATGATGAATGGCTATGGTCCTTTATGTGGTGGTTCTGGTTCGTCTCCCAGTGTCTTCCCCTGCTCTCTGCTGCTGTCAGTTTCTGTCTCATTTCTGTTGTCCTGACTTCTTAAGGTCAAAACAGCCCATGAAAAAATATATTGATTGGAATAACTGATAGGGTGACCATACGTCCTGTTTTTGGGGGGCTGTCTGGCCTGTCCAGGGGGGGGGTTTAATAAATCATTTAAATGTTCAGGGTTTTGTATGGAAGTCTTGAGTTTGTGTAACGTGGACTAACTGAGTTAGGAGCACATAAAAAACACTCAACCTGACCCGATAAAACCCTCAAAATTTTGCATGCGACTCTGTAGTAGTGTCCTCTTTTTGAGGATTCAGAAAATGGTCACCCTAATAATTGAAAGTTTTTATGTGTTTGGTTTGTAAGTGTTATTGTGGGGTTCTGGTGTATTGTATTACGAGACAACCAGTCCCTCTGCGAAGCTAAGTTAGGTATCTGGCTGCATCAAAACCGGGAACAGCACCTAACGACGAGTCGATCACTAAGTGCAGCAGAAAATTTATGATCATTACTTCATTGAAATGCAATCAGACTGAGACGCTAAAGCAGAAGAACTACCGCATCTGCAGTGCACAAAAAAGATACACAAGAACTCTGATTGCATTTCCATAAAGTAATAATCATAAATGTTCTTCTTTAAGCTGCGAAACTCTGTTGCACAAACGGCTGCTGGAGGAGAGTGGGTGAGTTGTGTTTAGTCTCTTTACTAAAGAAACCAGGCAAAGCTAAAAATATGTTTGATGGCTAGAGCTATGGCTGGGACCCTATTTGTACTGTTGATGAAGTTAGGTGCTGTTCTAAGCATTATTTGTGGCTATAGAGTGGCTCTTTGGTTGAGGTTTGCGTGTGGAGACATAGACCGCTGTGTATTGCTATCGTGCGGTCGTTGCTAAAGTTGGTATAACTAGAGAGGCAAGCAGTCGGCAACATTCATCTCTTGAGAGGGTGTCTAACTCGGTGTTACGGTGTGTTTGACCATAACTTAAATTTTACGCCGGAATATCCCTTTAACCTGTTGTTGATCTTTCTATCTCTACTTTGAACAAACAATGAAAGACAGAAGTAAGAAGTGACACAGATGTGTCACACATGTCTGTTACTAAAAAATGGTGATTGTGGTTTTCATAAAGGTTCAAACGGAATATTTTCAAAGACCTAAATTATCTTTTAATGAGAGCCTTTATTCCGGACTGAAAATGTTCCCCCTGTGTGTTTAAACAACCTCTCTTAACATATCTTTAAAGAAAGAATCAGAGAAGTAATTTTGCAGCTGTCGTGAGGGTAATGAACAGCACTGTGGGACTATGGGAAAAAAACACTTACCACTTAAAAAATGTTTTTCAAGGACTTGCTCTCAACAAAAAGGCTCTGCTCTTTTTGCAAAAATCAGAGAGGAGAGGGAGAACTTTGGAGGAAAAGCGCAGCTTCAGAGTGTGAACACAAGCGCGGGTCTTTGCCCTTGATTAAGTGGTATAGGCCTTTGTAAGGAGAGGTTTGTCAAAGGGCTGAAATGAAGAGTCTATATATGACCTTCATAACTTTATATTTGATCCTCTGTTTCATCCTTTAAGTAGTTTCAACCCTGCCTCAACTTTAACTCGCAACTCAAAAAACAAAGGGAAGAATCCTGTCTTGGGGCAGAAAAGCTGTTTCATTTATTTCAGGACTCTTTCTGCATGAATCGGGGTGGGAAATGTGTGTTCAGGTGACTGGATTGAAGGAGACAAAGACAAATGGAGGAGCAGACACTCACAGAGACACACTGAGAGGCTCACATGGAGAAACGTGCGTGCCAGGGAACTCTCAGTGCGTCTGCCTTTGAGCTGCTGTAGACAGGCTGAAGAGGGCAGTGTTTGTCTGCAAACTGCACAACACGACACTCTCATCCATAATTACTTTCAGTGATGTATACTGAACCCAGAAAGCTCTCTGCATATTAATATGAAACATTAATAGGTTTCACAATAATTAAAAGCGAAAAAAATAATAATTTACAAAGATTAGTTCAGGTCTTATAAATAAATGTGCTTGAATGAAAAATAGAAGGATTTGGTTGCAAGCGTTTCTGCCAGGCAAGTCATTAGTAATGGAGTTGAACACAGTGAGTCACAGAGATAAGTTAGTCATCTCTGTGTGTGTCTGTCTGTGTGCGATCAAATCTAAGCAGTCCTTTCTCTGTGTTTGTGTTTGTGTGTGTGTGTGTGTGTGCTGGGGAAAACTGACAGCTATATTTACAGTTTTCTTCACTGTATGTTTGTGTGTGGAAATCAATTTTATTCCGTGCTGAGGTATTGACAGGCGTTTGCATGCATGTGTGAGTCTGTGTATTCACATGCACTTATTTCCCACATCAATTAGAGTCAGTTGTTTCTATTCCTGTTTCTGCGTGAATCCTGCCCGCAATTTAAGGTTTCACCACCTCAAAATCTTCTTTTAGATTTACTACGCTCCCTCTCTTAACAATGTGGCTAAAAGCCTCATAATCACCTATTGATTCCTCATCATCATTACCACAGTTAGGGTTGTATCCTCCGCCTGATCTGAATATAGGAGGCTGAGGCAGAGCTGCGTGTGACTGCTGCACTCCGCCGTTGATTCAAACAAGGTTATAGAAATCAATTTATTTGATCAGAGGTTTGTAGAAGTAACAATAAATACATAAATAAGATTAAAACAATACCCTACACCAGCACTGCTGCAGAGGTAGCACACAGTCTAGAGCTACTCCACATCCTTAGACTTTCTATAATGTCATTGCACAGAAAAAAACACAGCAGTGATTCTTCTCTACAATGAAATGTTGTTGCTCGGCGTCCATATCACAGCATTCTATTCCTGTGGTGTTTAATTTAAATCTAAGAAGAATAAAAACAATAAAAACTAAGGATCATAGCAGCATGGTAAGTATAATTGCAACTTTCTGGAGGTAGAGTGGTTGTGGAATAGAACACATGCAAACAGCACAAATCTGCAGGGGACCATCACGCACTAAAAAAATATATATATTTCCTTTTTTAGGAAAAACAAGAGTATAAAGACTTTATAACAAATCAGTAAAACTATAAGAATCAGAGTTGGAAAAAATTAATTAAATTAAATAAGATGTATGTACAACTGTTATATTATGGGATGCATTATAAACAACTCATACTCACACTTATTATGCAGAAGTGACAGGTTAAAGGTGCAATGTCCAAAATAAGTGTTCAGAACACAGCAGAGAGAAACTGCGGTGTGGTTTATTACAGCGTGTATGTCATCTGACGGCAAAATGAAAACTTTTCCTCTTTCTCTTGAAAGTAAAAACGGGGTAGAGGAGAAGTTTGGCAGTTTTAGGTTTTATTATTATTATTATTATTATTATTATTATTATTATTATTTTTTTTTTATTTTATTTTTATATAATAAAAGTGATACTCCTGTGTGTTGTTCAAGTATGTACCTCATATTTCTACCTGAGATATAGGAATATGATGATCACATTGGCATACACAAATCAACATGATTTTTTTTTTCTTCTTCTTCTGATGGCAGATTATTGAATTTGTTGAGATATTTTAACAGAATCAAGGAAAAGTGTTCGGGTCTTTTTTTTCTACTGCATTGTCAAAGTTAGGAAAAAAGAAAAGAAAGATGTAACACTATTCATTTCCAGACTTCCCAAAGTTTTGCTTACAACCGTTTACCTACATATACAAATAAGTAAAAAAAAATATATATATAAATTACTCAACACTGGTGCGAGGATCACCGGACATATTTTGAAATGAAGACAAAAATGAACCGAAATAAAAAAAGGAAACATGTAAAGCGCAGCTCTCATATATCCCTCCGTCTCTAAACATCATCACTCACATGCACTCCGCCACACATGAATCCCTGTCCTGTATTTGTCACTATTGTCACAGCTTGTTTCACACATTGACAAAGCGACATAAATATATACATCCCTGAATTGTTTTATTGTGATGGTGTTTTTTCTACCGTCAGATAATATTTCTATAAGGATTCAGAAAGGAGGTATCATATACCCTCCAGTTTGTTAGAATAAGTTTTTATTACAGAAGCAGAAAAATAAATCTGTCAACCATGTGCGCTCTGGAAAGCTCATTTTTGTTTAAAATGTTACAGAAATCTTTTCTCTAATTTTATTCCACGCACATTGTTCATTTTTATACAAAAAAGAAACGGTTGGAGAAATTTGGATAAAACTTTGATCTCAAATACATGGTGGTTATCTTGTCATCTGCCATACTTCTTTGACACATTTTTATTAATCATTGATTGAGCATTAATGTTGAATTACATTGCCCCCTAAATAACCCCTCCATAAAAAAAAAAATCCACACATTGACTTTTTCTGGCGCTTTCAGACGGATCAGAGAGGAGCGTCTCACCCCTCTGCTGGTTGTTAAGGAGAAGCAGAGGTGAAAATCTTTGAGTGACATTAAAGCTTTTTGTATCCAGCAGCTTCATCCAAGTCTGCAGACAAAGCTGACAGTAAAACCGAATGTCTTTGAGCGTCTCCTCTCCCATCAGCCTGTGAGAAACAGACAATTAGAAGATTCAGAGGGGTGTGAACTAATGAAGTCCTTCAAAGTTTCAAAATGCAGACAGTGATGTGTGTGTGTGTGTGCGTGTGTGTGTGTGTGTGTGTGTGTGTGTAAGCGTGTTTCTCATGACTGTTGCCTTGAGCAGCATCATAAATAAAGATGTCTGCATCTGTTGTCTGGCTGATCTTTGAAGTCTTTCATTGAGAGATAACATCACTGAAGATCCATGCTCGTTTTGTTTTGTTTTTTTCACACTCTTGCTTTGAGACGTCTGTGAGTTTAATTCCTTCTATTTTCTTCTTCTTCTTCATGGCTAAAGGCAGAGCTGTGCTCACCAAGCTTCACTGCACCTATACAATCAGAAACAGCCCGAGGATTTGGGAATAATTATCTTAATTTGCCTCCACTTGTTGTGTTGGACCACAGACAAGGCCTTTTTCTCTATTTCACCTTTAAATTTCACAGCAACCAACGCAGGATTTTCTCACACGACTCTTACCTGCTGCCAAACTTTGAAGATGGCTGAACTCAGGACTGGTCGTTTCATTTCTTCCTTCAGGTTTGCTGCGGCGCTCTTCGCTGACTCGGATTTCTCCGTCACAAATTAACCGCACACAAGTGATTACTTCCAGCCGCAATCACCAGAATCAAAGTTTGGCAGGCGCTCGTGCACAGATGCACGCACACAAACACACACACACTGAGGGAACACAAACACAGTTGAACCCGCAGTAAGTCAGAGTTCCAGTTAAAAGTGTGTTTGGGAGATCTCCACAGCTGCAGGCCCGGCAGCTGACAGCTGTGGAGAGTTGTGTGATAGAGAGTATTTGTTAGAGTGTGTGTGTGTGTGTGTGTGTGTGTGTGTGTGTATGATAAGCTGTGATTGATTATCATTGTTGTTGTATCGCCGTTTATCACACCGCAGGAGAACAGTTACACTCACCTGGCCGTGTTTTCAGCCGGGAAGCATCATCATTCTGATATGTACACACACTCCTTCACACACACACACACACACACACACACATACACACACTCACAAAACTTAATCTAATCTGTGTGTTTTCTCTCTTCTGCGATAATACGACGGCCTAATTGGCTCTGACAACTTGGCCAACTCAATTCCAGCCAGTCTCGTCCAGAATGCCTCTCTATGTCTCTAATTAGGTCCAATCAGCCGGAGTGATATTTATCGATTCACCTCATCCCTCTTTCTCACACACGCACACACACATAAACACACACACTCTCCATCTCTCCGTCACTCCGGCTTCCCTTCAGCCTTTCTGAAGGAGACCGTGTTCCTCCTTTCTTTAGCTAATTTTAGTATGAGTAAAATAATTATGATTGATGCAGGTGCCTCTCTGTTCCCTTCAAAGCTTTTTAAATAGATAAAACATCCCCCACATAAAATAAAGCACGGAGCTAATTAGCGTGTGAGGATGAGCGAGGAGAGAGGCCTTATCGAGCCGTTATCAGCTCGCCTGCCCCACAGCTTTAAACATCATATTAGATATCTTAATCGTTCATTCTGACAGGGGCGTCAGGGACAAACTTTCTCATTTTCCTGCTCAATTGATGTGCTCTACTTTCCCTGCTGGTTCCTTACTTATTTTTCTCCTTTTCTTTTTTTTTTTTTTAAAAGAAGACACACAGCCGCCAGCTACGTGTCGGGAATTTCTGACGCTTTAATTCATATAAACAACCTTTTAGCCTCGCTCCCAATGTAACACTACGTTGGAGAATCTCGGCGAAGTCGACCCGTGTGTCATTTCAGGAGTATTGACGTGCCAGCCTCGCCACAGAAGACATGTCTGCGATGACATTGGAGCTGATGGTTGTTTGTCTAAATCTGATGAGATGGTTTCCAGAAACAGACCTAAAGAGAGGATAGAGGAGATTAGCTCAGCACACGGTGAAAGAAAGCAGCGCTGTGGTTTTGATAAAGTATAATCAGTTCATCTGCAGTCATGACCCCAGATTATTACACCAGGTATATCGCGGGTCTGCTGGTCTGCTGTCGCCCAGCAGAAGCAGCTGTAGCTCAGTGCTTGAATCAGTCTATAGCAGACCTGGGCATTTTATAGTCCTAGGGCCACATCCGGCCCCTTGGATGTCCCTGCCTGGCCCTTCGTGAGGTCAATCAAATCATCAACATGCTATACAAGTGTGTCGCTTTTATTTTGAAAACCTAGCCGTTGTTTTATTTCCATTCGGACGCACATCCTAGATCTGCATTCGTGAACAGAGACAAGTTTAAACATCGGCAAAATTTACGTAGACGCCTCATAGTTGCCAAGTCCACTTATTATGAAAGACTTTAGGCTTGTTTCTCTCAGCAATAACTTATTTTCCTCTTAATTAAGTCAACAAAATATTATCTAATCCTTTGTAATTTCATCAATATGTAATAGATTCAAATCAGTTTTTTCACTACTTTTTAAAGTATTTCAATATTGATGCCTTTTTTTGATCAAATTATTTAAGCTTATTTTATATTTAAAAGCTTTTTTTTATTCCTTGAAAAAATGTAGTTATGACTTGTTATTTTACAGCCAAAAAGACGTGGAATTATTAGTTCAGAGTCTTGGGAAACAGTCATGCTCAAAGACATTTGTCAGATAAACAGAATAAGTCTGCACACTCTCACCAAAAGTTTATTCTTTTTTTAAAAATCTTTTATTTTACTTGAAAGTTAAAAACTGCACAGATTTGACTGAAGGGCATAACTCAACTCTTGTTTAAGAAAATGTAAATTATCTCTCGGCTTTTTGATATTCATCCTGATCAGAGCAGCACAAACTCAGATCAGACTGAGGTTATCGAATGAGTTAGCTGAAAACATATACGGTTGTTTTAAATCTGCAGCATCAACTCAACTCAACTTTATTTGTTAAGCACTGTAAAACAACCACAGCTGAACAAAGTGCTGTACATAACTAGACAAAATAACGACATAAAAAACAATCAAAAAACAATTAAAACAATGGAAAAAATAAAAGCAGAATTAAAAAGTAAAATTTAGTTTCAATGTTTTTAAAAACTAATTTAAAAACATAGAAACAAATAACTAAAAACAAACCATAAAACATTATAACAGGAGCCGAGGCTCATGCAGGGTTAAAAGCCAATGAATAAAAATGGGTTTTAAGACGAGTGATTTCTAAATCCTGACAGGCTGTAAACCAGGTCGTCTGTAAATCTCAGTCTCATTTTTCAAACTAAAACAAGCAGGTCTTCTGTAATCTTTTACACAAAGCAGCAGGTTGCCGTCACGGCTCGCTCCACGATGGATGACTCTCGGCTCCACCTCAGTCTGCCTTCACTCTTTCTCTTTCATAGTGTGAACAGTGGCTCTTACTGGAGCTTTCTGACCTCCACGTGACCCCGCTTTAAGACAGAATGATGCTTTCTGATCTCTGCAGCTCTCCCTGCTTATGTGGGTGTCTCTCTCCCCTCTCTCTCTCTCTCTTTTCCCTCTGTTCTGTGCAGCGTGTGTACAGGCTGACTGTTTGTGTACCTGCAAACTGACAGACTCCGCTTTGATCAGGTCTGAGCCCCGGGGGCAACACACCGCTGGCCCTCCTCTCTAGTCGTCTGTGCATAGACACACTCACACACACACATACACACATGCGCATCATTCACATGCACTCATTCATGCACACATCACAGAGTCAGAGCGAGGCGATGTGAGAGAGATAGTGAAAGAAAGAAGAAGGTTAGAGGAAAGTCTTTGATGTGCTCCACATTTTCTGGGCCCACGTTTCAAACAGCTGCTCTGAATGTAAGAGGAGCAGGCTTTAAAGAAGATTGGAGGATGGCTGATTGACCCTTCAAACCCGACCAATCTTAACAGGGGATGATGGGAAAAAAAACACAGAGGCGGGTTCATCATCTTGGAGAACAAGCCCCCTCCGACTGACAGGCATCCTCTGCTCGAGCACCCTGCTAGGTGATGAGCGGTTTCCAGTTGCTGCCTGGCTAGTGTGTGTTTGTGAAGTGACTGAGAAGGGTGCTGGTACTTGTAGAGATTTTAAAGTGCTGAAATTGGCTGCTCAGATGCTCCGGCTATGACCCCTCTCCAAGCAGATGGTGTTCAAGTAGTCAGACTGCGGGTGGATGGAGCGGAGGTTGAAGGCGTGGCTTGTATGAAGTGGTGGGTTACCTCACTTCTCCTTTCAAATCCTTTTAGGAGAAGACATGGAGAACTGCGTTAAGTGATTTTTATTTGGGCGATTAAACCGTCTATTCAGCGAGCAGGCTCAATTCGGGCCCCCCTGCTGTGGCTCAGGCTCGATTATGGAGGTTAGGGATGTCACTTTTCTCCCCATGGATCATCTCCCTCCATCATCTCGAATATCCGCTCATCATCTCTTCATCATACTCTATCTGTTACACCAGCCTGGAGTTGTATATGTGTCATTTATTCCTCCACCTCGACGCCTTGCTGATGTAAAAATGATTCTGTGTCCAGGTAAATGCTTCATGATCGAGACACAGACGTGGAAGGGGAAATTAAGTCTCCCTGGACACTTTTTCCTGGCTGGTGAAACACTTGAAAGGCCCATTCAGTAATAACAATCCCCAGCGCGGCATTGAGCTCATACAGGACAATGATTCTTTCTATCTATCTGCCATGGAGCAATGCTTACTCCCAGGTTGCAGGTTATTAACTGACGACACGAGGTGATGAGAAATGAAATGTAGCTGTAGTTTTCACACAGGATTTAGGTCAGGATAGATCTAAACGAGGGAGAGCGCTGTGGTGCCGGAGGAGGAAGAGGAGGAGGCAGGGAGGGAGGTAAGACCCAGAGAACATCAGATTTTATTTTTTACATTTTTTCCTGCTCAGCAAACCACGGCAGCCTGGAGCCAGATGGGACAGAGCCAGTGCATTCTGCGGAGAAAAAGCAGGTGTCTACTGTATGACTCACACTAAATAACACACTCCCATCCCTCTTGCTCACAATTAGACTCCGTTTTTGTGTGTGCTTCTCACAATTAGAAACGTAGGGAGGAGGGGGTGTAGTCCAACAGCCAAGCTCTTCCAGGTGCAATACAACGACTGATTGTCTCGGCTGACCTGCTGGACATCGACAGCTATTGTTGTATTGAGAGCTGTTTTCAGTCTCCAGGTTTTATTTGTCTCCAGATGGTTGACATGTACCATACAGAATATCAATGAGTCAACAACTGCATGCTCGAATATTATGAAACAAAACTTACAGCGATACCAGCGGATCAAAACCATGGAAATATGAAGTAATCTGTTTTTCCTGTGAATGATCATTAAAATTTCTGACTAACTGAACGGTCCAATATTGACTGAAGTTTATTTAACACCATAATACTGTTCAAATCCTGTACCCTCACAGTATGTTCCAGGTCAAAATTGCCCCTTTAAAGAGTTCAGAGAGCAGAGTAGGTGTGTCTGTGTGACTGTATGTCTGTCTGTCTCTGTGTGTGTGTGTGTGTGTGTGTGTATGTGTTTCTGTCAAGGTAATGATAGTTTCATAATGATTTGAATATATCTTTTTGAACAACAAACCTTATATTGAACACGGTTGTTACTGTTTGTCACTTGTCCCATACTGCTAGATCTAAAATACATCTAAATATAGATACAGGTCAAATTTGACCCATAACAGCCTTAGAGGGGAAAAATTTGTAGCACATAAACAAAAATACACATGAATATTTTTAAATTAATTGAATGTATTTTGGGTTATTTCAGGAAAAGTTTCAGGCTTAAAAAATGATGTTTAGGGTATTTTTACTGCTGTTAAAAGTCAAAACGGGTCAAATTTGACCCCGAACGGTATGTGAGGGTTAACAGGATCACAGTGTCTGCAGGTAAACATAAGTCAACTGAGGTAGTTTTCACACCTGAAATTCCGGATCAAGGTCCGTGTTTTTGTTACACTGTACACATTTGGTTTGGTCTGTTTAGGTTTCACACTGTCATTATTGCAAATGGACTGACAAACTTTACGTGACGAACTTAGGTGATATCCTCATCAACTACGTGCTTTGTGTGTCTCTGTAGTTTACATTGATTGGTCATTTGGCTGGCGGGCGTCTGACGTCAACATCATCTTGAATATTGTAAACATGAATAAAATCGTCACCCCCCCCATCATATTATTGTTCATTTTTAACTACCAACAGTGACCTCATGAAGAGCTGTACATGAGGCTGGTCTGAGGAAGTCTTGTGAATTTGATCATTTGACGACAACTTTATCGATGGGAACAGGAAAGGAAAAGACAGTATGCATTCCTGCCAACTCAGTGTTGCAGTGTGTTTGACCATAACTTAAATTTACGCCGGAATATCCCTTTAGTACCGACCGAGGCTTGGCACAGCAGCCTCTGCCATCAGTGTGTGAGTGTAATCTGATTGAGTGAATGTGACATGTAATGTAAAAGCACTATGAGTGGACTTAAGGTGAAATGAAACTACAGTCTGTCATTTTTAAAGTATTATTCATGAGAGGTCACAAGTGTTAAGGCTCGAGTTTGGTGAGACTCTTCTGTCTGATTCAACTACAGCTTCTTTTTCTGTTTCTTAGGGACCATTTCAATTCTAATGCAAAAGGCTAAAATGACCACGGTGAAGATATTCTGATAAACTGATGTCATGTTCTGTATTCCACTGCAGCTCTCCAATAACACATTTCAGTACAGACAAAATTTGTGCTCAAGCCCCTTTAGTACTTTTACTCTTCCACTGTTGTCATGAACAGTTTATAACCATTTTCTGTTAAATAGGAGCTGACAGTGTTTGACTAAGCTTCTTACTATATATACAACATATTCTTCCCAAAATGTTGATGCATCATAGACATGTACATCCATCTTTTTTGGGTCACTGATTCGGTTTTTAGGTATAAGGACAGACAGCAGGGAGGGATGGCACAGTGACAGTTGGTTGTTATGATACCTGGGATGCATCCATCTGCCACATTTAAGCTTGGTTCATCACATAGGTGGAGAATGGGGGAGATAGAAAGACTATATTTATCATATCATGAAGTAAAACATCATGTATTACATCTTTTAAGCGTGGGTACTCTGAATACTAATGTTTTATATTACACTTTTGTAGTTTTTGGTCTAAAGTAAGGGGTTCTGTGAGAAGAAAACATAGATTTACAACAAAGAAACTAATGTTGTAACTTTAGTGTACACAAAACAGTGGGGGACAAAGGCACAATTGATTAAGAAACAGGACTAACGTGGAAAAATTAGCTCAGAACATCTTATTTCAATATCACAATGAAAAAACAAGTTTCTTCACCTTCATTTTCTTTGTTTCACATTGGAAAATCACACAAATTAAGCTATCCCTGTCTCATTAAGATAACACAGTAAGCTTTTCAAAATAAACCCATTGGCTCTGCCTGTGATCCCGCAGCATAGATGCAGATTCTGTGTGTAATAAGAACAATATTGATTGACGTGATCGAACAGCCTCATCTCTGTAATCTTGAGGTGCATATGCTCTGTTTGCAGGGTGAATCGTGTGGCTGATTCTCTGACTATGTTTACACGTGCCCGGCTGTTTTCATAAATGGACATTTCACCCTCTCTGTTTACAAAAAAAAAAAAAAACTGCGTGCACACCACTGTTTCCAGAAAAGTTTTCGTTGACACTTACCAATGTATGTATGCCGTCAAGAGCATGCCAAACCTGTAGGTGGCAGTGTAGCAAGAAGCTCAAGCCCATGTTAGCCAATCAGAATCCCGGATAGCAGCAACAACAACATCACTTCCTTCTTTTGGAAAAGATGCAATACAAATGCAAGAAATACAAGGGGGTTGCACCAGCGTAAATGCGACTGCTATTCTGTATGTGGATGGATTATGGATTATCTCTATAGGTACATGTAAATGTTCCTCTGTTTCTCTTTCTGTGATTCAAAGTTTACTGCTGAACTGGAGGCTGCTGACATCTTGAGCTTCGGGGAAACAATGAAACAGCTGTGAGTCTGCGGCTGCTCGTTGCTCATTTGTTGTGGACTCAGGAAGAGACTGCAATTAACCTAAGTTAACAAAAAATATGTAAATGAGTGAGACCATGAAATAGAGGCTTGGAGATTTCGCTTACAACATCTGGCTGTAAGAAGCCAGCTAAGGGACGTCACGTCCTTTTTGAGGGTCAGAGGTCAAGTTATTGAAGTGGAAATCAATGGAGGATTCCCAGGTGGCCTTAAGAGGACTAGAAAGGAAAGGTACATTTCAAACAAATAAATAGCAGCATTTTCAAGGTGCCCTCAACACTTCACAGCTGTGGATTGATCTTTCAAACAAATAAATAGCAGCATTTTCAAGGTGCCCTCAACACTTCACAGCTGTGGATTGATCTCGCTGGTTTAACCCAAAGGAGGTGGCAGAGAATGGGGGAAGCAAGGAGAGCCTCACTCTGGCTCGCTCTCTTTTATGTAATTGCTACTTTTTCACCTTGTTGTTGCCACGCTTCCTCTCTGTGTGGGTGCCAGCCAGGCTGGGACTGCACTCTGCCCAGACTTACAGGCGGCCACTGAAGGGTGAGCTACTTCACACAAGAGCCAGGCTAATGTAGACTTTAAAACAGTCTTTGAATTCCTGTTTCTACGGTTCAATTAGTGTGGACAACTTTCTGATACCAACTAAAAGGCAGCTTGGCTTTTCTGTTTATTCTCACAGGAGGTCTCAGAGGAAATTTATCCCACAGTCTTGACTGATGACAATAGAAAACTATGAGAACTTTGCATATAAAATGTCTTATCAGCAGTCAAAGGTGAGTGAACTGCAAACATGAGTTAATAGTGAGCAGGATGTCTACAAACATTCAGATGAAACTGAATCTTGGTGGGTTTTTCTTGGCTCTTTTTAAGAGGTGATGAATTGGGTACTGACCCCATCCAAGCAGCTCGTACCACCCCAGTATGCAGCAGAGTACCACTTTCCCTCAGACTGTTTCTATGTGCTGTTCAATGATCTGTGGTGTTATCTCCCCAGGATGTATGCATAGATCAGTTTAATACCAGGCCACAGACCCGGAGACCTCTCTTTGGGTGACATCTCCTCTAATGCTCAGCCTCAGATGGATAAATATCAGGGAGAACACAGACCCTGCCTCTCATATCCGCTCTGACTCCGGTGAATGCAGCGTGCTCTGGGCCCCTCAAATTGTTTTCTTGTGGTAATCCGTGCCCTTGCCTGAAGCGAGCTCAGGCAGAGGGGGGGTTTGTGTGGATTGGTGTGATTATGGCTATCGGTAACCCTAAACACTGTCCTCAGCCAAGGTGAATGACAAGCCTTTGTGCATTCCCTATTCGTATGAATGACACTCCCCTGAAAAATGACTATCAGATTGCCTTAGCCATGACAAAAGAGAGGAAGAAGCAGTAGCCTAGCATTAAGGTGAGACAGATATTTGCTGAGAAGACCAAAGAGTTGTTTCCAGACAGTTTTCTGCTCTGATTTGATCTTATTTCTCATTAGATGGTTTGTGTTAAATACTTAATTTAGATCAGTCAAAACTAGAATTAAAAATTCAGAGTATTCTGAGAAACTTTGGTTTATCCAGTGAAAAAAATCAATACCAAGTATGTATTATTTCCTAAATCATATATTTTCCACAGCAATGCAATGGATGTAACTGATGGTACAGCAAAGCAACAAAACGTATATAGGTGCAGAAATAATCTCTGCAGACATTCAGTCATACAAAGCAAGGCTCAAAAGACTAAATGTGAAAATGCTGCGATGAGACAACCAAACAGAAAATATTTTGGACTCACAGTGTTCAGTTTCACTCATTCCCAATGAGAAAAATAAACCTGTCTTCATAGTCAGTGTAAGTCAGGGGTTCAACCAGGTCACAAGGTCCTGCACAAAGACTTTATATACTACTGACAACTTGGTTTCTCCTTCCATCATTATACAAATTTGAAGCCGAATTGCTCTCGGTATTTTGGTGGGATTTTCTCCACTTCCTGGAACCACCACTTGCGCAGTAGCGTTGTACGCATTCGGTGGAAGAGTCGCTGTGATGGCACCCTGCTCAAACAGGGTATCCCCTGGGTTAGCTATGTAAACTTAATACGCCCATTGGCTGTATCCATAAACATATAGTATGGACGCCGTCTGCCTCCTCACTGGGTGAAGCCACCGCGAGAACAGCATCCTCTTGTGGGGGGCTGCAGTATAGGTCATAAACCCCGCCTCCTCCAGCAATCCCTATGGAGCTGTGGACAAACTTTAAAACATTTATTACACAGAATATAAATTTTTCTCCCCCCTGTTTTTGATGTTGACATGTAGTTACTGTAAGACTGATTTGTGCTCAAGTCCTCTTTTTGCTGTACAGTTCCATTTTTAAAAGTTATTAGGGGTTCATGTTTTCTATGATTGACCAAGCTAGGAGGCAGACGGTGTCCATTCTATATACAGTCTAAGGTCCTGTAGCAAAAAACAAGGAACTGACAGTAAGGGTCTAACAATCAATTACTTAATACTCAATAATTGTTAACATCCCTGGTCAAAACCAAAATCTAGTTAATTTTGAATGGCTAAAACAAAACCAAGCTGCAGTAAGGCGTCATGAAGAAGAGGAAAAGGGCAAAAGCTAGACGTTAAAATACACAAATAGATGAGTATAAAATAGGTGTGGATGTTATTTTCTACATCTGTTAAGAATTTCAGTGGTGAAAAAGGTCATGGTTTCATTGTGATAGGAATAAGAATGTAAAGTTTCATGTGATTCAGAGGAGGCAAGATAAGAAAATTGTCGTCATGGAGGCACTAACCTATCAAATCTGAGATACAATTATTTTACTTGAAAATGTCTAAATCAATACAGCCAATATAGTGTTTCATGTCATGTACAAATGTATGTATTGTCACCTTTTGGTTTCTAAACAGGGAAGTGCAAAGATAGCAGCCAACACATTCAAATCACTCACTCCATCAAGGCTGGAGACTGGCAAAGAAATAAAGTGTTGGCCAAAGCTCAACTTGGCTATCCTGGGTCCCCTTCTCATATATGGTCTATAGGGGAGACGACTATGTCATACCACAGCTTGAATTTGTCTATTGCTGTGAGAGTTGACCTAAATTTATCTAACTTTAGTGGTTGGTGGGTTTCAGGTGAAATTCAGAGCTTTTATTGGATTTGATTCTCGGTTATCTTTCGACCCCACAGCTGATCCTGTCAGCGGTGTATTTCATTATAGCACAGAAGATAGATTCAAGCCAGAACATTGGGACAATATTGGACTGTTATTGAAACTCAGACATCATCCATTCACATCACAGGTCATCGGACGGGAGTCCCATACAGACCACCGCCAGAATTAACACCCCTGTAGTTTTTCTAATATCGTTTCACCGGGTGTCTGGTCATAGAAATTAGACAAGAGTCACTAAACCCTGTCTAATATCTGCCTCTCTCCCTCTCACTTTCAGGTAACATAATGCAGGGTCCCATCAAAGGGTCCTCAGATTGGCATCTTTCTTGACAGCCTTAGTATTTGATGACTGAACACAGTAAAGGGACTCTGGTAGACAAGTGGTTGAGTTCTGAGTGTTTCTATTTCTGAGTCTTAATGCACACAGAGAGAGAATAACAGCTGAAGCAGGAGGAAGCCAAAGAGCACGAGTATTTCCAAATGACTTTTAAGATTAGTACCAAAGCAAGCCTATTGGTTTAAAAGTTGATTCCACCTTTATTTAAAAAAGACAGTGTGGAAGCAAACAAAGAAGTCTGTTAAGCAGCTACCCGGGGATTAAAAATGTAATTAAATTGATGTAGACTCTCTCTTGGATTCACACCTCATTTGTTTGAAGGGCTGCTGCTTAGTTTACTTTAAAAAAAATAACTAGGCAATTTATATTTGCGTTTACATGTGAACTAAAGATAATAAACTAGGCCCTTTACATAAAAGAGAAAATTCGTCTCTTTCACTGAATATCTGGATCTGGCTCAGGGAATCAGCTGGGAGGCTCGCCGCTACTGTTGATTCCTCTCCTCTGGATCTTGACGTGTATTTTCAGATGAGCTAAAGAACTCTGCTCCACCTATGCTGTTTTAAAATCTTGAGGTTTTGGATGTTGACCAAATGTTTCCCTTAAGTCATTGAAAAATAAACCAGGTCATGAAAACATCAGAATAATTCTGCTGGTAAAAAAGTGACATAGAATGAAACATGACAACAAGAAGGCCGGAAACAACCACAAAGAGAGAGAATAATAGCTGCAAAAGATGTGTCATTTGTAGTCAGTTTTGGAGTCTCTTCCATAGACTGTATATAGAATGGATGCCGTTTGCCACTCCGAGAACAGCACCATCTGGTGGGGGGCTGCAGTATAGGTCATAAATCCCGCCTCCTCCAGCAATCCATATGGATCTGTGGACAAACTTTAGAAGTTTATTACACAGAATATGAATTTTTCTCCCCCCTGTTTGTGATGTTGACATTTAGTTATAGTAAGACTGATTTGTGCTCAAGTCCTCTCTTTTCTTTACAGCTCCATTTCTAAAAGTTATTAGGGGGTTTATTTTCTCTGTGACACTTGATACAGCCTATGGGTGTACGAAGATTGCATTGCTCACCCAGGGGATACGCTGTGTGAGCCGAGTGTCATCACAGCGACTCTCCCGACAAATATGTAAAACGCTACTGCACAAGTGTTGAAGTGCGTACAACGCTACTGCGCAATGTTGGTTTTAGGAAATGAAGAAAAATCGCGGAAATACCGAGAGCTTTTCAGCTTCAAATCTGTATACTGGCAGAAGGCGTAACTAAATTGTCCGTAGTATATACAGTCTATGGTCTCTTCCCATTGTGGGCCGGCTATGCCAATAGAGTGGTGGACCTGTTTCATATCCAAACTGAGCGATCCATCATCTTATTTTACATGTCTAACACACTCTTACAACTTGACTGTTTTCATGGGTGATATTTAATGATTTTAAAAACATATTATCACACTCCGCAAGTCAAAATATGAACATTTATCGTAAGTTACAATTTTATATTTTTATTTTGTACAGTGTGGAAACTGTATTGTCATCCTCCCCATGTTGTCTTTTTCTGGATCCATCAGGCAGTGGAATGTCAATCAATCAATCAATCAATGAATCAATGAATCAATCAAACTTTATTTATGTATCCAAAAAGGGAGAAAGTCTCGACCGTGCTGAGAGCTTTGACTTGGTTTTGCAAATTGAGTGTTTCATTACATAAATTAAAGCGTTAACTTGAAACATTTTGGTTAGTGGTACAGGTTAAACTCTTTTTACTGTTGTTTTTGACCCATTTATACCAGCTGGATTACCCAGATATGACCATAAAATGTAACCTGACTTTACAGTAGTACTACAGCAGTACTTTAGGTGTTAGACGGGCAAGCGCAGAGGATTATGGGTCCCAGCAGGGCTGTTTAGTCAGTGTAATGGTCCATTAGAAGAGGCTCCAGTCATTATGTTCCAGCAGATGAAGCAACAGAACATCTCAGGCCTTATGCGCTGTAAGTTAGTGTTGTGTTTGTACAAACAGAGAGGCGATTATAGAGATTTCTTCCAAAGCTTTGCATCCTCCCTTCTGCTGCACTCTATCCACTGATTTTAAACTCTTACATGAACATGACAAAGATTTTCACCACCTGACCACATATATGTGGTACTCATCTAGAAAATAAGAGAACATCTTTCTGCACGTGATAAAAGTTTTGCAGGTTTATCTTGCAAACACCTGCATGAAGTTTGCAATGCTGCTTCGTTTGCAGGAACTTTGTTTCTGAGGAACACACAGGAGATGTTTGGGTAGAGTATCCCCTCACCTTCCCCCTTTACAACAAACTCATTTCTGTATTTTTACAAAGTGACTGTTTATGTTCCCTGAAAATTTAACCCTTTTCTGTGCTGGTTCCTGTCACCATCGATACAGATATGAGTTGGGAAGTTTTCTGGGCTCTCACCTGCCTGAAAACTTTCAAGAACTCCTTCAAGTTAAGTTTTGGCTCAAGACAACAAATCTAAATTTGGACGGTTTCTACAACAGTTTTTGTACGGTGTTATTATTCCAACCTCGCTTTTACAATAGTTGCAGATCTGACAAAAAGGATACACAAGCTTTGGCTCAGTGCTGACTTCACACTAACCGGTGTTATTTCCAGGACTACTGTGCATCTCCTGGTTTATTTACTCAGCTGTCTCTTTCTGTGGTTGGTATTTGAAGGAGCAGTTCAGTAGATTTTTCTGATAGTAGACCTCAGCTTCAGCTTTTCTTTCCATTTATTTCCCATTTCAGCTTTTCTAAATCGCTGAGTGGAGTAGGACACAACTATGTGCTTCAGATCTGCAGGAAACTCCAAAACAAGTGGCCACTGGCTGTTGCCAGGCAGTAGATCCTTCATGCCAGAGACTGTTTACATAAAATCAAACCTTTCTCAACTTCCACTTGATGTGTGCACCACTGCATTGAGTATCGATGGGCAGTGCCAGCATTTTGAGGAAAGGTTCATCGGTTGTAAATGAAAGAGTTCTGTCAAGTTTCCAGATTTGCATTTAAATCTGTGGAAATGGTCTCAAAGAATCAATCCTGTGAAGTTTGCAAAAAAAAACATGCCATCAGCCAAAAGAAGAAACTTTTAATTATAATGACCTGAAGGCTTTTCCGATGGTTCTACCTTCCTCTTAAACTTTACGATGAATTCAGGCTGATTGGGCAGTTCTTACATTTTTTGCCTTGAATAAGCTTCATGACATGTTTTTTTTAAGAGTCCCACATCAAACATGTTTCAATACTTCAGTGAAATCTATTTCTCTTAAACAAGAGAAAAGATTTTGGTTGCACTTCAAGTGAAAAGTGGTGCAAACTCTTTCAGTAAACTGAAGTGGTCCGTCATCTTGACGTTGTGCCTGCATCCCTTCGCACTTTGAGATGATCCACCTCCACATTTTACCCCTTTTCTTATCACTGAGATATTCCATGGTTATTGTAGTTACATTTGGTTTCTTGGGGCTCGAATTTGGCAGCAGGCGTGGCACAAGCGCACTTTGCAAATTTGGTAAGTGGCGAAGCCCGGTGCAAGTACTAGAACTGTATAATGCAAGTACTGTATAATGGACGCCATCTGCCTCCTCACTGGGTGAAGCCACTCCGAGAACAGCACCCTCAGGTGAGGGACTGCAGTATAGGTAAATCCCGCCTCCTCCATTAAATTCTATTGAGCTGTGGACAAACTTTAGAAATTTATTACACAGAATATAAATTTTTCTCCTCCCTGCTTGTGAGGTTGATATGTAGATACTGGTTTGTGCTCAAATCCTTTTTTGTCTGTGCAGCGGCGTTTTTAAAAGTTATAAGGGGGTTCATGTTTTCTATAATTGACAAGTGATACAGCCTACGAAGATTGCGTAGCTTACCTGGGGGATACTTGCTGTTCCTTCCCACAACAGTCTGGACTTTGGCCAATTGGGAGCCCTAAAAGTGGGTGGGAGTACTTTCCTTGATAGACAGACTACTGTAACCAATCACCGTAACCAAACATCTGACATCATCACAGTGCGCAACTGTGTTCCCTGCTGGGCTCTCAAGCATCAAGTAGAGGTTTGGTAATATTTCAACGTGTGCGAGCAAACAATGTCTTTCACATCTTCTTCTGAGGATATAAACTATTTCTGCCAACTTTGCAAAGTCAACTGCAGAATTAATGGCGTTCTGAATGAACGGCGCTTTGAAAAGTCCCGAAGCATGTGTTAGACGCCACCATCTACACATGGACCAATCAGGGGCTGCCTTTCACTGTTGTCCAGGGAACAGTGGAAACACAGTCACTGATTGGCCCGGTTATTTTCTGATTTCTAATACACGCTCCCAATTGGCCGAAGTCCAGACTATTGTGGGAAGGAACGGTAAGTGATTCATGCAACTGGATGGCCCAGCCAGGCTAGGGTATACGCTGTTTGAGCCAAGTGTCAACACAGCAACTCTCCCGTGGAATACTTACAACACTTCCGCGCAAGTGGTGGTTCCAGGAAGTGGAGAAAATCCTGGAAATATCGAGAGCAACTTGGCTTCAAATTCGTATAATGACAAAAAGCGGAACCAAGTTTCCCATAGTTATATACAGTCTATGGGTGAACACTAAGCATTGTAGATGAATCTGAGGAAGCTGTAAACAAACTGCTTACAGTAAAGTCAGTGTCCAGTAATTTTGGTGTGCAACAGCTCATCTTTAACATAGTTGTAATATTGGACTCCAGGGCTCTCAAACTCTATTTGTTGCTCAGAAGAAGAACATCACTTTTGAGTTTTGGAAACTGTCCTTGAAGTTGAATTTGGGCGAGCTGCAGCTCTGTAAAAGGGTCAGCTGTCCATTCTCTCTCACTCTCCAGCCTCTTCCACTGGTCATGCTCAAAAAGCCCCCCTGCAGTACCTACTCAATCCCCATTCAGCCTCTGGATACTCCCCACTCCTGACAGCAATAAGGTATGGATCCTGTTGAGCAGTAATGTTATGCTACAATATGGAAGGAAGCTGGATGAACTCTCTATCACCCCTGTATGTATGTGTGTGTGTGTGTGTGTGTGTAGGTCTACCTAGCTGTGGAGCTTTCAGGGGTGTCTGCATGCCTTCGCCTCATCTCTGTCCCTCGCTCTGAGGAGACTTTGAATTAGTCTAATTATCATCGCCTGTGTCACGAAAACATGAGGAGGAAGGTATCATCCCCAGGAGGCCTTCTCAGATTTAATGCCGTGTGTGTGTATGTGTGTGTGTATATGTGTGTTTATGTTAATGTGGGTGTGCTTGTGTATCTTTTATGAATTGCCACAGCTGTGTTAGACAGCTGCTAGAGGGGCTGCATTCAGTGAGAGCACCTCCCCTTTCGTTGCTGCTGAAAACATGCCGCTCTTCCCATACACAAACAATTACAGGCGCAGTCTATCGCACACACTCAGGGCTTCACATAATTACAGAGTTCAGCGCTTACATTTAAGAATATATGCAAATTCATTCTGATCACCCTCAAGAAGAGTTTGAGAGGATGATGGCAGCCAGTGTTTGAGCACATTCAACTTTATACGTGCGGATGTTTGTGTGTTTTCTTGTTGATAGCGGCAGACGCTGTGACGACCATTAGCCCTGGGACACAGTTCTGTCAGAACCTGAGGAGAGCGCAGCAGTGAAAAGACGCCCTTCCCTTGCAGCAGTTAAGTGACATTAGCTGTAGGCAATGGTGACTGCTGTGCATCAACACCAAAGGAGTGTTTCTCCCCCCCCCTGCTGTGATCTGTGAGCTGCAGACTCAGCAGATTGTTCGTCTGTCATCCTGAAAAGTTCATAATGTTCACCGCTCAAACTGCCAGAGCTGCTCACACTGGACCACTTATGAATGATCGAAGAGACAAACTCTCCCCCAGTGGTGGAGTTTTGGAGCTCTTTCAGGCTACAAGTTTGTGCTAAAGTGGTTTGGGTGGCAGGCAGCTACATTAAAGCTGCATTTGTGGCCCTGGGGCTCACAAGACAGCACCAGCCGAGGGTGAAGAGACATGATGAAAAAGGCTTTTCATCATCAGCATGAATTTATACTCAAGAATATACAAATGATTTCACTGCAGCCTCATTTCTGATTAAATCTGTATGCTCAGATTTTTTTCTTCTACAACAAAATGATGCAAGATTAAATCATGATCACAGATAACATAAAGGGAAAGCATGCATCACAGGAAGAACAGAAAGATGGAGGCACATTTCTGAGACATTAACATCAACATATCAGTCCTGCTATGTCTAAATGAAGGAAGCAGGTTTCTCATTAACTTCTAGTTTAACATTTTCCACATTCATCATTCACATCAAATACTGTTTTTTTTTTCTAGGGCTGCATGTGTCTAAATTAAAGGTCTCATATTATGCAAAATTCACTTTAGAATGGTTTTCTTACAATAATAGTCATCCCCAGCCTGTCTACAAACCCCCCAAAATGAGAAAATTCTATCCTCTTCCTCTCTTGCTTGTTCCACGTTTCAGAAAATGCTTAATTGATGCTTAATTTACAGTCTTAATTGGACATTGACACGCCTTGCACGGGCAGCCGAAAGCATTTAGGGAGGTCAAACCACCACAGATGTGATCTTTAGGGAGGGCAGAACAACACACCAAATTTCAACTTCCTAGGATAAAAGGAAAAAATTAACCCCCCTGTGAAACTGGAGAAAATTAGGGTGTACTCTTAGAGCCTTTGTGAGTAGTATTGAAGATCAAATCCAGGATCTGATATTTTGACTTGGGCTACATACACCAAATTTAAGACACATAATCTAAGGCCCAAGTGTAGTATGTAATGTAAATTTCAGCCATCTAGGTACTAAGGGGCTTGATAACAGTCCCAGAGAAACCGCTAACCCTCTGAGGAGCCGCTTATTAGGTTTGGGGTTAGTTCTTTCCTGAAGCTACTTTGTACTAAGGGTTAATATCAGCATTGTCTAAATCTGATTTCTACTCTAAAGATTGCTGGGCTTTCAGCAGCCTCGTTTAACAATTTTAAAATTCTTATTTAACCCTTTTTTACCATGCACAATCATATGACTTGTTTTGGCAGTTTTCCTTCCAGCAAAAAAAAAAAAAGATGGTTTTGACTTTAACGGCTTTGTTTCGACCGCTGCTGCAGTCTGCTATTGTAGAGATGCTTTATGTGTTATTCAAACATGCCCTGATAGGTGGGAGGTGAACAGCTCCCTGCTGCCTCTCTCCACCCACAGCCCATTTTGATGCCCTAATGATTTCCACTGGTGGGTGCTGGAGAGGAGACGTGCTTCCTGCCATGGTGCCAATTTCCAGGAGCTGTCGTGCTGTGGCAAATTACATAGCTGTGAGGCATATCTGTATGTTTGGGAAATATAGACTTTTGCTAGACATTTACAGTATAGAAAAATCTATTAGGTCATCAGGTTTCATGAAAAATAAAAGTTTTCCAGTAATCAAGGAGGGTTGTGTGATTGTTACCCGATACACTTGAACTCCAATTTAGCGAATACCCACACACAATCTCTGGGCTGTCTGTCCGGCGGGAGCTGAAAGAACTCTAGTGTTCACAGCGTCCTTGCTTTTCAGCCATGCGTTAGACCCTCATATTTGTCAACAGGTTCAACCAAGCCCCTCAATTCAATAGATAAACCTTTTTTTTTCCCTCTAGTATTTGAATTTGTAAAAAAAAAAAAAAAGATAAGAGAAAAAGCTAAACATCTCAATTCTTTAAAGCTTCAGAAATAGTTTTTTTCGTGTTTGCAAAATAGACTGAAATTCATGTTATTCCTTTTTATGATCAAAAAATTAAATCAAAATGGATTATTTTTATATTGTAAATGTTGATGCCTGTAACTGTACAGCTTTTATATAAAATATTTACAATTATTGTTGTTTAATGGTCAAAAGTCAACAGGATGAGATTATTCTGTCAGAAAACACAGTTTATGGCTGCACAGGACAGTAAAAGCAAAGACCACTTGGGTACCAAAACTAATGCAAACAAAAGTTCCTCACAAGAGTTTTAACTGAATGACAAAATGATTTTTTTTATTTTTTTCATGCTGGCAGTCTTTCACAGCTGCTGAGAAGCTATGATTTCAGTTGATGAGTCATGCAAAGCAAAGAAAATATCAGTATTACAGATTTTAAAGTTTAAAAAATAAACAAGTTCTACGAATGTGTTGAATATGACAACTTAAAGGGATATTCCGGCATGAAATTAAGTTATGATCAAACACACAGAGTAACACCGAGTTAGACACCCCCTTGATAGATGAATGTTGCAGACTGCTTGCTTATCTAGTTATACCAACTTAAGCAATGACCACATGGTAGCAATACACAGTAGTCCACATCTCCACAACTAAACACAACTCACCCACTCTCCTCCAGCAGCCACTTGTTTGTGGGGGGAGCCCTGACAAGTCGATCACCAAGTGCAGTGGAGTTTCGCAGCTCAAGGAAGAACATTTACTTCATAAAAATGATCCGCTGCACTCTGTGATTGACTCGTCAGGGCTCCCCCACAAACAAGCGGCTGCTGGAGCAGAGTGGGTGAGTTGTGTTTGGTCTCTTTGCTAAAGAAATCAGGCAAAGCTAAAAAGATGTTTGATGGCTAGTACTATGGCTGGGACCCTATATGTACTGTTGATGAAGTTAGGTGCTATTCTGAGCGTTATTTATGGCTATAGAGTGGCTTTTTGGTTGAGGTTTGCGTGTGGAGAAATAGACCGCTGTGTACTGCTACTGTGCAGACGTTACTAAAGTTGGTAAAACTAGAGAAGCAAGCAGTCGGCAAAATTCATCTCTCGAGGGGGTGTCTAACTCTGTGTTTTAGTGTGCTTGACCATGGCTTAAATTTACGCTAGAATATCCCTTTAAGAAAAAAGCTGAATGCATAATAGCACCACTATGGTCTATACACATCCTGTAGACAAGTGCCTTATACAATCTCAATTAAAAAAAGATTAGCTCTCCCTTTAATCACATCCCAAATAAATGTTAACACTGAGAGTTACTTCAAACTTCAGTTGGCCTGCTGAATTGTAGTTTTTATGTCCAAGTGCAAAAAGGTAATGGGTATGACAGGTGCTGTTACTTGTCAGTACACTTCAAACCCCTTAGACACATACACGTGTGTGTGCTTTCTCTCACTCTGTAAGAGTTATTACTGTATTTGCTGCCTGCATTAAAGGGTTGGGTTGCTCTGCTTTTTCACAAGCTTCTATAAAGTCTCAGACATCTGGTGTATTTGTATACCTGAGCAAGGTCTCCACTGTGTACTGAGGCTGACAACACTATATGTCTCCTTCCCTCACTGTGTCTGAGTGTGTTCTCTTGGTGATTTTCTGCTTTGCTGCTTTCAGAGTAGCACTTGTCCTTGGTGAAGAGTAATTTGACAATTGTGGAGGGATGCTTGTAAAAATTCTTGCTTGGGCTATCATTTTTCATTTCTACCTGAAGTGTTCTGTTCAGCTCAGCAAACTCAAATAATTCAGATGTTCACCTCTGCTACAGTGGCGTATGCTTTTCACCTTCTGCCACCTCTATCCCATTTTTGAGATTCATTCAATCAGAACAGTAACCCCAGTGCAACGGTAAACCTCTATCAGGACATCTACAGCCCTAATGAAGTTTGTGCTTTAAAACTCTCGAAGATTAACTACAGAAGCATATTTACGAGTCCTTCAGTCTGGAACAACCTTTTCAGGGTTTCAACCATTTATAACCAAATGGAAACACAGTTATGTTTGGCACTTAAGGCTCTCCCAAACAGCATATTTGGGCTGTGCTTTAAAAATCCCCCATGCAAGGGTAAAAACGAGATTTTAAGACTAGAGACAAGGCCACGGGGGTGGAGACGGCACCGTGGTAGCAGCAGCAGGGTGTAACCAAGATCACTGAGAAGGAAAACATTTTTAAACGGACCATTGTGAGAATGGACAAGAACACTTACCTGAATCAAATTACCAGCTAATGTTAGAGAGAGTGAAAACTATTGAACCTCAAGGAAACACTCAAACTTAGGTTAAAAACAAACCAGTCCTGAATGCCTGTTCCATGTGGATGTGTCATTCTGCAGCGTAACAAATGTGTCCACCTGAATGTAAAACTGTGAATCGTTTGGAGTGCTGTTATGTGATATATTCTTGATTTTAATATGTGTTTTCTATTTCATAGTAATATCTTGCCTGTGCTCATTCTGGCATATTTGTATTAATGCAGTCTGCTTAAATGCAGATTCGTGTTCCTAATATACAAACTTAATTAAGTGAACTAAGATTATGAAGCATCACTACATTGAACATTTTAAATGGTAAGATAAATATTAAGTAGAAACCTGTTTTGTGATTACATTTGTGGACGTGGTTATTTAACTGCAACAGTCAATTTCATATCAAATTTGACTAATAGCTGGATGTGCTCCTAATCAAAAAGTCAGATTTGAGCAATTCTATGATTAATTTCTCAACAGTGAAGCAGCAAGACTTAAGGCTAAAACATACAGGATGCGTATTTGGAGCATGGCAGCAGTGTCGCGTATCACGCAGCAAACAAGTTGCCATTCTAATCAAAGCAGCAAAGCATACAGGACGCATATCAGCTCCGTATCGAAAGTGTATCGAGCGCAGCACTGCTAAAGATATGTGACAAGTCTATTTTTGCTGCTCTACGCTTCCAATGCGTGTCAATCCACACAGAGAAGATCATATGCAGACTCCTGACTGTGTATCAGTTCATGTAGATGAGAGATATGTCCTGGTTATGGGCTTATTAGTAACACAGAACAATCCGATGGTCAATCCCTGATCCATGTGGACCCTAACAGGACTTTTAACTGCTAACTCTGTCTGAAGGTAACAGCACAGCATAAAGGAACATAGTTTTACTTTATTAAACACGAGTAAACCTGCAAAAACTGAAACTGTAAAATCACCTTGCTTTTTCACATATAGTAGAGGCTCAACAGTCACTGAATTATATCCAAATCAACAGGAAATAGACCACAGAAAGGCAAAACAACCGGTTGTGAGCATGTTGTTTCCTCTATACTAAACCCAGCTGACTGGGGCTGCACTACGCTGCTGCTATGCTCCAAATACACACCCTGTATCTTATACCCAATGCTGCTCTTCGGATCCTGTATGTTTTCAGCTCTACTGGTCCAAGGTGCTCAAGGGTTTTCAGTAGATTCACTGGTCCATGGCAGGCTTAGTTTCCATAGGATTCACAGACCTGTAGAAATTAGTCCCCTAGCCAATAAAATATCTTACAAGTGCAACTAGAACTTCGTTATTAAAAAATGTACAGAACTGCAAGCCCTAGCCCCAGTGGTCTTGGGCTTTTAGAAAGCACTATTCCCCTGCAGGGACCTATCAGAGGGTAAATCAAGTCCCAGGGACTTAATTTAGACTCAGGTCCTATCAGTAGACAGCAGGAGTATCCCAAATAGCCTTTTGTTTGACCCTAAAGATGAACTAGTCAGGTCTAGTCGGGTTGTTTTAAGAGCTTGAACAAATGATGTGCACTGTTATCTTTCTGTGGAGGATGCTGTAAAGATCAGCGAGGTGCTGAGCCGCCTCAGGGTGTCTAAGGTGCCTCAAGAATGTTACACTCAATTAAATGGAGTTTCTTTTGTCTGTGGTTCTCATTTTCTTTTAATCCTCTGGAAACTATTTAATCCATTTAATCCATCCCTAATCCCATCCATTGTTTTAAATCGACCAATGAAACACTCCTTGAAAAAGGGACCTCATGTCCATCAGTTACTAAAAGGACTTACTCCCATGCCAATGACGAAGCAATCAGATGCGAAGCTATGTATAAGCATAGAAGGGAACATTATACGGTGCACACACAGGATACTTTATGGCAGACTGTGTTTTATTAATAAAATACAAAAAGTAAACGATAAACAAAGGCTTAAAGGGGCCATGGCATGAAAAAAATGACTTTGTTAACGGGAGGGGGGGGTGCATATCAGGGATAGAAAACCGCTACAATCCCCCCAAGTTCGAAAAAATTCCATCCAGTCGTTCATTTCTGTATTTAGGAACTGTGTGCTCAGAGCCGTTCTGAAAACTCCACTGACATGACGTCATGTCAGTGCTGGCGGGTTGATGGTACTGCCCATGGAGCCGCCCACTGACCTGCCCACTAAATGATCAAAACAGCGCCATTTTTCCCGGCCGCTCGCTCACGTAGCTCCGGTTAGAACCATGGCGGAAGTACGATCTGAAAGAAACGCAGCGTTTGCTCTGTTGTTGGCTGCACAAACGAGCACAAAACTCTTTTGAAAACTCCCTCATCAGAGGATTTTAGGACTCAATGGGTGGATTTTATTTATAATGGGAATGTACCCGCGGCACTTCCAACATATCTGCATGTATGTGTGTACCATTTCACTTCGGACTGTTTTATCAACGAGGGACAGTTCAACGCTGGATTTGCTAGATGTCTGAAGATAAAGAATGAATCCATACCAACTATCCGTGATCCTACTACAAACGTGGCATCTGTAAGTATGAACGTTTTATTTTGACTTACTGTTTAGCCTGAATTCCCCCGGTGCCTCAGCACGGCCACCACGCTTTGATAAACACACCGGATCCGCGCCGGTTTACCGGATCCTCCCGTATTTTAGCCGCTCACTTCTTCCCCGATAACTCCGGCGGCGGGGGACAAAATCCCCCTCCGGAGCAGCATGTAGCTTTAGCATTTACCCGTGCGGCGACGCGCCTCTTTTGGCTCAAATACGGGACGTCCCGGCTAAGCGTGACCCTCCTGGCGGCTTTGAATAATACATAGGATGTGTCGACTAGGTCGCTTCAAGTCGCGTTTGGTCTGAACGCGGCTGAGAGTTTCTCTTCCGGAGCCTCTCTCTCTGGGTCAGACTCTGGCTCAAACTGGTAGGGTTGTACGAGCGATCTTCTTGCAGCCATGACCGAGCCAGTGTAAACATTAGCACATGGCTATCGTAGCACAGCCACAGCTCCTTACAGAGAGATGGGTGTAAAGTGGACGTGGCTTAGGTGCAGCTCATTTCATTAAAGATTATCAAAGCGTTTTAACACAAAAATAATAACAGTAATAATAATAATAATTAAAAAAATGAATAAATAGTGTCAGTATCATCATGTTTGCAGATAAAAACTCCAGAGCAGCTGTTCAGGTTATTTTCAGCAGTTCTTCTTCTCTTTGTTGATGGCATGTATTGACATATTTTGCTTCTTCTAAAGCAGTGGACCTTTGCTCTCCTGAGAGATGTCTAAACTTTTCCTGGTCTGCCTGGTCCTGGTCTGCGAGTTGGGTGAGTTTAGTTTCTCCCCTAAAAGGTTTTCATCACTTTTTGACATCCTGGCTGGAGTGGAAACGTCGTTTCAACATTCCCGGTTAATGAGATACCATTGAAATTCTGTTGTCCTAAGATCAAAATTTCAATATTGTTTTAATATTTAAAAAAGGCACAAAATGATGTAGAATCAACATCAGATTTCAATGTTGATTCAGTGACTTGTTGGAAAAATAACCTTTGTTCAATATAGTTTTAATGACTGCGTGCTGTCTGGGATCTGCAGACTGCATAACACAAGTTTTCTCCCGACATCAGTGTATATCTATCTGCATGAAAACTTAAAAACTTTACCCCACAAACTGAACTGTTGTTGTTTAAGTTGAACTATGAAACGTTACTTGTTACAGAAGGAGCAGTTGAAAATTCAAGCACTGCCAGTAAACCGCGGCAGATCCCAAATCAGTGACTGGGTGTTTTCATTCTTCTTCTTTACATAAGACTTAATTCTGCATGGGGGATGACTAAATAGTTCTCATGCCTCTTTTATATAATGCTATGGTGGGAAAATTGATTTCTACCCACAGAGCTCCTATTTGCATTTAAAGACACCCTGCGAGAAAACTCAATATTTCAAGGCTCCATGATGGTATACCCGAAAGTTTTAGAACAAAAGTCTAAAGTTTTGTACGTGAGGCATATAGCTGCCATACCACCTATACGTCTGGCATATTTGTGTTCCATCAGGCTGTCTGCCGGTGAAAGGTGGGAGGGGAATTGGGAAAACTCAGACAGGAGGTGAGATGAGATTCAGAAGCTGCTTGTCCACGTTGACCGTGTGTTTTTTTATTCTGGTCTCACACTGTCTATTGTTTGAGTGGCAATATACTCAATTTGGTCCACTTTACCTATGTTTCACACAGACATTCACACAGACGCCACTCCCACCCACGCGCCGACACCGGCACACACTCATACAGATGAGGCCGAGTCTCCTTTCCCTGCCTGCTCTCAAAGCCCTTGGCGCTGCTTGTTTACCCTTCACTGTGACAGCTGTGTGTATGTGTGTGTGTTTGTGAGTGTGTCGATCTGAGGAAGGAGATATTGCGTGTCAAGTGCTCTCCAGGGCTAAACTATCATTTCTGAGTGTTATCACACCATCCTACTTCCCAGGGGCTGGCTGTCTTTCTCTCTCTCTCTCTCTCTCTCTCTCTCTCTCTCTCTCTCTCTATCTATCTTTCTCTCTCTCTCTCTCTCACTATAATGCTCTCTTTCTTTCTCTCTGTCTGTCTCTCTCTCCTACGTACAGGAGGAGCTCCAGACAGTGTTAGCCCAGTGAGGCGTGCAGTCAGAGGAAAAAGAGACTGGAGTAACTTGACCAGTTGGTTAGCACACACACGTACGAACACACACACATGTACACACACACACACACACACATATATTCACACACACTTTTAGACTGGATAATCAGTCATCCCACAGTCCCATTCAGACTCAGTGCCGTTAAGACTTCTCAGACCTGTGACCCCTCCACAGGGAACGAGTTCAACTGTCAGATCACTGAAATCCACAGACTAGTAATGTATAGTTCTCTCTGCATACATATATATATATGATGGCAACAAACGGAGGTCCTCTAAAGTTCAAAGCCGAGTCTAGCTTGGCGTTTTAGAGGGAACAACTGATGCTAATTGGCCCATTTAAACACGACTGCCTTCATCATTGTTAAAGTCCATCCTTTGTATGATGAATGAAAATACCGTCACTTTGCATCATGTGCGTTAAAGTTTGTATCCACCCATGAAAAAAAAAACCTCATCAGTTATTCAGCAAATAATCCAAAACAAATCCAAAACAGTGAGAAGGACATAAGGGCACATCAGAGAGTTGTGTTGGTCCAATTCTTCATTGAAAGAGCAACTGGACTTGTTTGAGGTTCTTGAAGACATTCTCCCTCTCTTCCAAAAGGCTTTTTCAAGGGAGCATTTTTTATATCATGCAATTTTTCACTCTGTATTTTCTTTCTTGTACGTCTTTAGTAGAGCTACAAGATTTTTTGATTAAAGACAAAAAAGCCTCATACTTCTCTCAGTGATGTATTAAAATATCATTGTTTCAGCCCCCGCCTGAAATGCTTTGATGTAACTGCCGTCTCTATAAGGTGACCCTCCATAAGCCCACTTTCTTCTCATTGGCCACCTCTCAGGAGCCCTCTGGAGGCTGGGCAGAGGTTGATTTCCTGGCTCCGCTCCCTTTATCAAGGTTGATCAGTTGAGCAGTGAAGCAACATTACCCCCATGTATATTATGTATGTAGATATGTCTATGGTTACTCCGCTGTTGGTGTCACTTGCATGCTATTGAAGGCAGGCTGTTTAACTTTGCCGGAAGCACATGAACCAGTAAGGAGAGCCTATAATTCGTACATCAGAATTTAAGTGAATCGCACATAAACTACAGTCTTGTATTTTCATGCGTTTGTCCAAGATTTGACCAGTTGACATCTATTTTCGCATATTATGACAAAATATGTTTAATGCTTTATATGTTTTACTATGAACACCAAACTTTGTAACTTTGAAGTTCGTAGCTGGTGTGGAAGCTTGCACTGACTTCATGAGGTTTTAAAAAAAAGAGTCATTTGCTTCACAAATTTCCCCTGGTGTGTCATGACCTTGACTTTGATTGACATATTCCTCACACTAACATCTGATCTGTTATGACTTTAGGAGAGTAGGTCGTGAACAGCTCTATCATTTAGTCATTGTGTTTAATAAATATTGTCAGTGCTATTAAGTCCATCTTTAGTCAACTTTCTATTTCCAATAAAGAGTAATATCAGCATTTGCCTTGGTGTCTGTTGTGAGGAGTGGACAGACACCTTCCTCTTCCTCCCTCGTGACATGGCCAGCTGTTTCTTTTTTAGCTATCAGAAATTTCACAAAAAAAGTTTTGGACTATTGCGATCCTACAAACTTTCCCCATATGTCCGGTAGTGTTCTAAGCCAAGTTTGGGGCTAAACAAGTGAGCAGTTTTATACCATAGTATTAATGAGCTTATGGCAGTGGGCTTATTAGTGTGTGTTTTCAAAAAGACAGTAATGCTGTGCTGGAGTTGGTTTCAATCTGTCTGTAATTATTTGATCAGGAATATTTTCTGTGTGCTGTTTAAAGTAGCTGCTGCTTCATCGTAAGGTGACTTTAAAAATCAAAGTGCTTTTGTTTTTACTGGACACAGTGGCTTTCCAACCATCTTTATCACGCTCTCTATGAAAATGTTCATAGAGAGTTACCTAGTTAATTTTTAAAGCATATGGCCCAGTGCTGTGCAGTGCATTTAGTGTTGTGGTAATTCTATTGATCTGTAAAAATGATTGCATTTTCCTTATATCCTCAGTTGACTAAAAGAGCCTCTTTAAGAACCATAAGATTCAGAAATCTCCTCTAAGACCAAGAGAGGGTAAGACTTAAAAAGGCCTCTAATCCCGTTGAGGCAAAACAAATCAATTTGACCCTTAAATTCTTGTGCTTTTAAATGAGCAAACAGAGGCATCAAGGGCTCTCTGGAGCTTTTTGGCTTTACTAACTTATAGTACATCACATCATAAGATGATCACATAGACATAACTTATGTCTCAACAACAGCAGACAAAAAAGCGAAAGATTAAAAAAATACAAATTAATATCCGCAGTTATGATTTTGACAATAACTTGCCTAAGTTCGCCTTTCACATAAAGTGACTCATCTGGACTAATGCAAACACACACATGGACTCTAGCATTAAGTCATATATTAAATCCCTTCAGCAGATTGATACTGTTGCTCATCTCAGAAAACAACCCGGCGTCCTGTTCAGCTTCGGACTGCCACTGAGAAGCACAGATGCCAGTGTTTGTCCAAAGCCTGTGCGTGCATATGTGTGTTTGTTCCCAATCGCTCAGGAGTGCGGCAGATGCCTCTGTGAGAGACGTCCTTGAAATTCATCCCTGACCACCAATTAGCACTGCCTTATTTGGCCACTGTAATGCTGCACCAATTAGCATCAAACCAATACCTGTTACAACCTGCCATGAAGCACTGTGAGCTGCCGCCTCACCTCTGCTCTGCCACTGAAGGCATCCAGACCCAGGGTCACCACTGTTAAATGGCTGTCACCAAGCATTTAATTATACTGCTGCTGTAGCTAATGGAATAGCTGCAACTCTTACTAGAAACATTAAACTGGCAGGGCTTTGTTTACCTGTTGTTTACTACCATAAAGTAGCTGGTTCTTTCACCAATCCCCTCTTTGTCTCACTCTGATCAGATTTTGAGGACTTGGAGAAATGATGCATCCCAGAGAAAGGGATGGGCGATATGGGAGATGATTGATCCAAGAGAGTAATTCAGGTTCTTTAAAGCTTGTCACTTTCAGGCTGTAAGCTCAGAGTTTTTCTTCTTCTTTGGGCTGACAGATAAACTTTAACAGGCCACTGCTGGTGAATACTGGGGGATTAACTGTTAAAGTTTTTGTGTTTTTAAACATCCAGTTAGTGCATGCCATAAATGAGGATTGGAAATTCAAGTCTATGAGGTGCAGTTGATGGGTAATGTAGGTAGCCTACAGCCATAACAAAATGGACGTGAACTAGACTTTGAGCTTGCTCACTGTTAGTGTGAACTTGTAAAACTTTATGCTGATCTCAAATTTTACCGTGGCATCTGCCACTTTATTGATGCCAACCATGATTACTGGACATAGCGTCTGTGACATCATACATCACTTTCTGAAGGGAAGTTTTGAGGCCAATCACTGATGCTCGCCATATTGGTAATGCTGTCTCAACCTATCATTCAGTCAGCCTACCAGAGGCGGATCTACAGCCTCTTTGCAAATGGCTACAGCATGTCCACCTGATAGTCAAGTGTGCCATGCCTTTGACTTGTTGATCCTAATGACTTTGACACAAATGCATTTACAAAAAATTCACTCTCCATGTGGAAACGACCATGACAGGATAGGCACTGCATTTCCACTAGAATGAGGACTTTTGAGATGTGGATTCTGCGCAGACCTGAAGGGAGCTGAGCTGAAAGGTAAAGCTTCCAATATACCTGTCGATCTACATTCCTACCCTCACCTATGGTAATGAGTTTTGGGTAAAGATGGAAAGTACAAGACTTTGGGTACAAGTGGCTGAAATGAGTTTCTTCTGCAGGGTGGTTGGGCTCTCCCATAGTAATAGGGTTATCCAGGAGGGGCTGAGAGTACATTGAGAGAAGTCAGATGAGGTGGGTTAGGTTGGGCATCTAACCAGGATGCCTCCTGGGTGCCTCGCTGGTGGTAGGAGACCACAGGGAAGAGCCAGGACACGCTGGAGAAACTATGTCTCTCAGCTGGCCCGGGTATGCCTCGGGTCTCCCGGGAAGAGCTGGAAGGAGTGGCTGGGTAGAGGAAAGTCTGGAATCCCTGCTCAGGCTGCTGCCCCCACAACCCAACTCGGGTGAAGTGGGGGAAGATCAATGGATAGATAGATGAAAGATCACCAGTATCAGAAACTTAAGAACTTTTGACCATCTCTCGGAATACTTGGGGCATGTCAGCTGCAACAGTAGAAAACATCCACAGTGACACTCACCTTCATGTAAATATGCCACAAATTGTCTGTTGCTATGTAGGACCTAACGGCAGATTTTGCGTTACCCTCTACTTTGTAGGAATACAAATTGTAGGAATACTATATTGGTGTTTTTTTTAATCCATTAAAACTGTATCATCATAATGATAATGAACATAATATTTCTTTTATCAGGCTGATATTGGTCTCAAACATATCCTTAACTTCTAGTTTGAATCCTTAGAGTCAGATTTTGACCTGTGTGATCATCTATGTCCGTTCAGTTATTAAATCACCAAAGACGTCGATGACACAGGCGTTACCTGAGCAGAAATTTGAAATTAAGATTTTATTGGAACTGATTATTCCTAAAATCCATGTTTTTTATTCTGCAGTAAGATAAAATGAGTGATATGTAAATCAAAATGTGCTGTGTGCGTTGTGCCTTGGGTTTTAATGGGACTAAAATTTAATGAGTAACTAAATAGTCCTACTTAGTGTTAAATTTATGAAACTGTAATATCCTTCATCTTCTGCTTTGTATGTGCTGCTTTCGTGTGGTTGCGCAAGTGCATGAGTGTGTGAGTTTGTCACAGTCTGAGTGTTAAGTTTCTTTATTCACCCACCTCTGAGCAGGGGAATATATTTCATTCATGAACATTTCCCTTTCTCTGCTGGTCAGAAGCATGCTGCAGTCACGGAACCAGGAACAGACACAGACACACACACACACACACACATTTTGGCATTTGAATGCACATATTTCTAATTGATGAGGAGCTAAAAGGTCGAGGAAGAAGCTGAGAAAAGTTGTAGTAAAAGAGAAGGTGTGTCAAGAGACCAGATCATTCATGTGTCGAGGAAAGCCTGAGTGTATGTGTGTAGTCAGTGTATGCGGGAAAGAGTGTGTCTGTTTTAGTTTGTGTGTGCATGCTCAAATCGTTCATTAACCCAGTGCCCCTCCTGAGGCAGGCTTCTATGTCATGATGTCGTGTTTTAGGGGCAGACACAAATAATACACACACACACACGGGTCTGGGTCTCTGCTTGCGTGCAGCACTCTTTAACCAAGCAGCAACCCAGATTAGACTGGCTTCATGTCGTGTCGGGTAGATCAAGTCGCACACACACACACACACAGTTACACACACAGTTACACACACAGTTACACACACACAATCACAGAGTTAAAAAAAAAAAAACATCTCTATTTGGTAACTTTGAAACTAAAAAAGAAAACATTTGTCATTCTTGCAGCTGATTTTCATCAAGGGGACTCAGACAATCATTTTCAATATTTTCATTCTGGTCTAATGAATTAAAACCAGTTAAACAGTTAAAACTATTTAAGGTACGCAGTGAAGTAAGATTTATTTTTACTATATTCATGTGCTCCTTGCTACATCTTGGCGATGAAACTAGATGTATCAGGCCAACGCTGGCTCGATGTAGGTGTGCTATCTGGGCTAAGTCCTGCTCCTGGCTTTGAACATGACAACAGAGAGGTTAAAGTCAAGAGATACAGGCTTCCTGCAGTCAGCAGTTTCATTGCTAAGTTACCTATCTCAGCCTGTGCTGGTTGAACTCTAGTGTTCAGCTGTGTTGTTCGAGGAAGGCAGGAATCCTGCTGATGGTGGTCATTTTTATTTTGGGAGCGATTAGTCTCTTAATTTGCATATTGGTAGCGCCTGATCTTCTTGGCACTCGTTCATTCATCCATATGCAATACTTCTGCAGAGGAATAATTTTCCCGCTTTAGCTTCAGGCTGTTAGAAAAGAAACACAACACCTCAAGAATGGTGTGGTGCTTGTGTTTAATGTATGAATTATATGCATGAAGCCGTTTTATTTTTTTTTACAGTTAATTTGAATTCCAAATTACCTCAAGGATATGAAAGGAGCGGGTCAATGAGGGTTGTGCTTTAAAAAAGAAAGGCTTTTTTTTGTGTTTCTTATTGATCTCCAGGGGTTCATTGGGAAAAGAAGGTTAAAAAATACATATGATCAAACAGATCATGTGATCAACAGATGACTCTCAGTTCATTATCTGAGACTTGACACAAGTTTAGAAAAGTAAGAAGCCTATAAAACTATGGTCCTTTTCACATGCACAATTTCTTAATAACTTCACATTCTTCTCTTCATTTATAACCTTTTCTGTCCTCTTTATGAGATCGCTTCTTCTTCTAATAATGACATTAATCCAGCTTCTTTAAGAGTTCACCTTTGATCCAGTGTCTATCAAGCTTTGGGAATTAAACTGCAGCTTAGTCTTTCTTCATAAAGAAATACAGCAGAGCTTAATATGCACAGCACAATTTGGGGAATTGTTTTCACATAGATGACGGCTGAATATCATTTGGAGTGAACTTTCAGTAAAATAATGCCCTGCAGGGACACTCTGGGAAGAAACTGCTGCATAAGATTGAATTTCCTCTCTTGAGCCAGCTTTCATTGTGATGCCGTTGCTTTCAAGAACAAAGAATGAAAAACTAAGGTAAACGTAAGAGAGAGAGTATCATCGTAGCGCCTGACAACGAGAGAAGTGAGCTATATGTAGGGGTATTTGGAGTCCCACTCTGATTGTTTTATTTTTTTACTACGTCAAATGTTATCAGGGTAACGCTTCCTTTTACAGTACTGTACTGACCATGTATTTACATGGTCATTACCAGGTAAGTGCCATGTAATAATGAGTAGTTACTGTGAAATTACCATGTAATTACAAGGTAACTATATTGGTAATTATCTAGTACTTTTAGTACTTTTACTCTTAGTAATTCCAGGCAAATACCGAGTAACTATCCAGTAATAAGTATTTATTACTGGGTAATTACAGATTAAATATATAATATATAAATGATTATAAATGTTATTTCTTAAGAAGTACCTGGTAACAGCCAGGCAATAAGAAGTAATTACTGAGTAATTATAAAGTATTTATATGGTGGTAATTACTAGGAAATGAAGAGTATTTGCTAGGTATTACTAGGTATTTATGCCATGTACTTCCCTAGTGGTCAACTGGTTTTTACTACTTACCTGGTAACTTCTTAGTAATTGGCAATTAATCACATAGTTACCATATACATACTTAATAATTACTCAGTAATTACTTCTTATTACCTGGCTGTTACCAGGTACTTCTTAAGAAATTACATTTATAATCATTTATATATTATATATTTAATCTATAATTACCCAGTAATAAATACTTATTACCGGATAGTTACTTGCTATTTGCCTTTGTACTAAAAGTACTAGATAATTACCAAAATAGTTACCTTGTAATTACTTGGTAATTTCACAGTAACTACTCCTTATTACATGGCACTTACTTGGTAATGACCATGTAAATACATGGTTATTACAGTACTGTAAAAGGAAGCGTTACCGTTATCAGTTGTCTTTAAATTGTGATTAGGAAGTTTTCAGCCCAAATCACATTACCTGTGTTATTTTTAAGGGCTTATCTTCTGCAGAGCTCCAGTAGCTCATGAGCAGTTTCCCTCTGAGTTGTGGGCGGAGACAGCGCTGCTCTGCACACTTCTCCTTGTGTTAGCTTGCAGCCCAGGGTTGCCAGGTGAACGATAATTATCATATTGGTACGATAATTTTGTCCTTTGTACGATGTACGATCTATAACTCAGAAAAGAGGCTAAATAATTTGACAGTTTCGTGAACGCATTTCAGAATGCACAGTTATTGTTTTGCATTTTGAGACTTTCCTTCAAATGAAAAGTCATGTCTCAGGAGCTGAATGCCTCATCATACCGTGTACTATGAGCTGCATGTTTTCAGTCTACTACTCGAAGCACTTTTACACGACACGCCACATTTATCCATTCAGTCACTCATTCATACATATGTTGTGGAGGATGCCCTGTGAAGTGCCCATCAATATTAAGTAACACCATTCATGTACTATACATTTATAATTCACTGGCTGTGCCACTCAGAAGCAAATTGGATATCACTGTCTTGTCCAAGGACACTTTGTCGTGTGGAATAAGGATTCAGGGTTGAACCACCAGCGCCAACCAGCTCTACCTTTGAACCATAGTTTTATCTCTTACCTCAGTCAAATTAAGATTGAAAAATAGTTGAGTACAGGTTAAAATTGAAAGTGAACATAAAATGAAGTTTTGTGTTTGAATCTCCGAGTTTCTCCAAATTCCTCAAGATGTAATTTTTTTTTTTTTTCTAACTGAAATCCAAAAGATGACAATCTACAGTTTATCCAACAGACTTCACCTCATGATTATGGAGACCATAAAACAACAAATTAACATTATTATTACAATATTTATGCAACAACATAATCCATAAGAAACACTGTTATTCACATGCCACCATTCCTTTCTAACTATGTTCAGAGAAGAGATTCCCACTTAACACGATTTCTTGGCATGCTTTCAGGGTCAAAAAGTATAAATGTTCAATCGATTGATTAATCAATTTGTATCCAATATTTGGATCTCAGTTTTGGTCTGATGGTCCCTTAGTGATGAGTCAGCTGCTGCTCTGACTCCCTCCCCTTTAAAGATGTGTGGCAACCAGAGACTGTATATAGAATGGACGCCGTCTGCCTCCTCGCTGGGTGAAGCCACCGCGAGAACAGCTCTCTCTGGTGACAGGCTGCAGTATAGGTCATAAATCCCGCCTCGTCCAGCAATGGAGCTGTGGACAAACTTTAGAAGTTTATTACACTGAATATAAATTTTTCTCCCCCCTGGTCACGATATTGTCAGGTAGTTGCTGTAAGACTGATTTGCGCTCAAGTCCTCTTTTTTCTGTGCGTCTCCATTTTTTAAAAGTTATTAGGGGGTTCATGTTTTCTATGATTAACACTTGATTCCAGGAAGTGGAGACAATCCCAGAAATACTGAAAGCAATTCAGCTTCAAGTTCCAATAATGGCGGAAAGTGGTGCCAAGTTGTCTACAGTACATACACCCTGTGGTGGCAACCAGCATAAAGGACCATCACTGTGCACTTAGAGTATATTATCAATATTTAATCAAATAATAAAGACAGTCACCATCAATACCACGACAGCCTTACCCTCTACTTTTTGATTGTATGATACTACAGCTTCTTTCTATCTGTCCTTTCTTTGTCTATAAGGGCTAACAATGCATTTCCACCCTTCAATGTCTAGGCCGAAGCCAGCATGCAAAGTCCTGAGCATGAGCAGAACACCGAGGCCAGATTCAGTCTGATTGAACCGTGTCCATGGAAGAGAAAAGTCATCCCCAGCTGCTTTATCTGAGTCTTTTAGCCTGACCACGAGGAGTTTGAGTGTTTATGCATTACTTAAAAGTCATGTTTCACTCAGGACTGTGTGCGCACACTGAGTGACAGCTGGGGCATGGGTAGACTCAGCCCAACAGAGTGACTCCACTACATACAGCACCTTTCTCTAGTTTGAGGTAAGTTTATTACCAGTTCACTTTGACAGAGAAGCAGACTTGATCTCAGATGGCACACACACGCACTGGGCCTCACAAAGATGGTAAAACACGAAACAGAATCTCATTTCTCATCCAGTGCCCACCTTTACTTGTTCAAAGCCAAACAAAGTTCAAATAACTTTAGGTTTCGCTGATATTGTATTTTGAAGTTTTCACAGTATTTCAAAGCTAGACAGAGCAAAAAAAAAAAAAACTTTGAGAGAGAAGAATAAACTCTACCTGAATACATGCAGACAAAGTTATTTTTTAGGAGATGGTAATATTAGCTTCTAAGAAAGTGTCACTGGATTCTCAGAGTTTAAATATGGTTTCTGTTTCACTGTGACTCTGGTGTTGTTGTGAAAGTTCCTCATAATTTCAGGATAAAACCACATTTTCATCTTGATATCTTTCATCTTAAAATAAAACAGGGGACATAATATCTCCGGCGGAAATAGTAATTTGTGAGTTTCCCTTTGCTGGATGATTGTTTCTCTTGCGTGACTAAAAATCTTCTTAATGTTTGTTAAAAACATAAATACAGGGACCATAGAGAGGAGGTGAACCCCCCCCCAAATTCGCTCTCAGACTGTATTCCTTCTTTGAAAATGTGAGTCAATCAATGGGAGTCTGAAAAGAAATAACTTCAATCTAATGGATGAAAAGCTTTGGAGAGCCGCAGCTGGATAACAGTGTTTGAGAATGCTGTAATACGGCGGTTCACCCTGTAATAACCATTTACACAGAGGGAGCCATCTTCTGTTATTCCCCTAAAATTACCTGAGTCTGTACCGGTTTATTGATATACTGTATCTCCTCTGTTGCTCCAGCTCTGTGTGTTCACCACATACTGCTCTCTTTAGCGTGTTCCCTCTCTCACAGAGCAGCGGGGGTCCGTCACACGCTGTGAACACAGAGATCTCTGGTTAAACTGGGACATTACATACTGCCACGCAACATACACTGAACGCACATACTACACATGCAGATACCATAGAGACATCCTCATAGACATTTAAACATTCATAGAACTTTACACTTGCATGAGAGCTCGCACACATGACATGTTTAATGCTGACAGAGGCACACCACTTCCTTTTCTCTCTACCTGCAGCCACAGAGTTTGTGAAATACACCCGAGTATGTGAGTGTTTGTGTGTAAACTCATGTATTTATGTGCATGCAACTTTTTGGCTTTACAGTTTAACCCTTTCCAAATAAAATTCTTTTATTTTGATGTCATGATTTTAATTTTTACATTTAATTCAGCTCCCATTAATACTCTTACCGTCAAAAATCTCCCTCAACATACAGGCTGCAGTAAACTCTACCTCATTTATCAAAATGTATAAAACCAAATACAGTGCTCGGCATAAATGAGTACACCCCTTCAACATTTTCGTTGTCAGACTACACAACAAAATACTGCCCAAAATGTAGGCCATTGATTGCAAACAAGTTTTTTAAATTGCATACAAAAAAAAAATCAGGAGGCAAAAATGAGTACACCCCAATCAAAGTTCTGGGAGCAAAGCTAAATTTTAGTTACCATATCACCCTTATTTTCATCTTATGGTAAATCAGATGTTATGTTAAACTCAGCTTTGTCAAAACTTTGGAAATTCTCCTTTAACTCATCTAGATATTGAGTAATACATTACTTTTGATACGGGGTGTACTGACTGATGCTGGGCACTGTATCTGATGAATGAACTGATAAAAATATGTTTAAAATTGGAGAAAGTATGAAAGTCCATCATCATTCAGGAGATTGAGTAAGTTTACAAAGACAGTAGTAATTTAAAATTTTATGCTGTAAATGAGTATATTAATAAATGTCAAATGTAAGTTCACAGTGACAGACGCTCGTCCTCTCATTTTCTACGGCTTTCATTGTTTTTGCTGACAGACTATAATTCTCTATCCTACATATTTGTATTTCATATTCATTAATATATATTTTTTGATCCATCTCTGGACATTTAAACATATCATTAATGTCATTAATGTTTTGACCCTGGAAAGTCTTCGGGATAAGTGAGCGAACCCGCAGCATCTAACATCCCTGCATCTCTTCCACGCCACATTACAAAACAAGCTTTTTCCTCCACTTCTGTGCTAAATATGAAACATGCCACTCAATCGGGTTCTGACCTAGAAATCTTAATAAACTCATCTGTGTATTAATTAGCCCCATGCACTCTTGCTGAGATCTTGCATTTCACATTTGCATTCGTTCCTCCGTCTCTGAACTCTTCCTCTATCCTCCTCTCACCCTTCCTGTTTTTCTCCCACACTGGTAGGAGTTGGTTTTAGTCAGGGCGACATGCCTTTGGCACCGCTTGAAAATCAGGTTTCCCATTAAGCCTTGGAAAGTTGAATTTGGGGGCATGATGTGTGTGCATGTGCATGGCTGTGGACTTTGTATTTTGGAGGGCCTTGGCAGAGCAAACCAGTTTAGCGCCAGTAGCCTTTGAGCGGCTATTTAGCATACTGCTCGCAGTCAAACATGAAGTCAACGTGTCTGCTAGAATTAAGTGTGTGCTGTACAGGAAGCATGCTACCTGAGCTATTATTTAACAAAAAACTATAACACATGGAAAAGGATGTAGATCTCGATTTAGATAATATACGGTCAAAACATCTGTTCTCCTGTTATCTTTAGCCGCAATAAATCTGAGTCAACATCATTTAATAGGTAAATTCAGGGAAAGTAGCTATTTATCTTCACACAGAAGGTATTCAGATTTAACATTTCACCCTCTAGCAGTTAGAGCTGATAAATGCTCTTATCAGTTCCTCCACATCCAGCCCTTTAAATCTCTGCCGTGTTAAAATGACTGCGAGTGCTGGCGGTCGTAGATGACATATTGTGAAATGACAGACAAGAGCGGCTGTCTTCTCAATCCATCGCCCAGCTTTTTCATTGCAATATTATGTCCAGGTTTACTGCATCGATTTTTGTTGCAGCTTAATCTTTCCGCCTGTGCCAACTCTTCGTGTTTTTGAAGGTGTTCATTGCTTCTTATGTGCTTTCGACAAGCCCCAGAGCAATTCCCACTAACCTTTTCCCGCAATGCAAAAGAAAGGTTACATCAGTGCGCCTCTCCCGACGTAAACGTACTTCCCTTCTCTCTTCAGTTCCAGATTCCGCTTGACATTTTCCTTGTTCATTTGGGGAAAAAACAACTTTGAAAGTCACCTCTTGTCTTTTTTTATTTCACCCTCTTATTCTCCTTCCATTGGCTTTGGGCATCTGAACTTCCCATCACACTAAGCATGCTGTCAAGTTGGATTAGTCCATGAAGTTTAACTTGTGGGTATTTTTTTGTTACAGGAAAGGCACTCTAGGCTTATGTCTGACAAATAAACCTTGCTGAGTTGCAGGTTCAAAGTTTATCCATTTATTTTCCGCAGGCCGTTTCGCCCTCCCGATTATTTCTCCTGAGTCCAAAGTTTCTGCTGCGGCTTAACGATACTCGTGTGGCATCGTCAATAGCAAGGATACAAGGAGAGAAGGGTGAGGAAAAAGAGGGGTGACTGGGAGGTCAGTTCTCGCCTCTGCTTCTGAAGAAGGACTTTACTGTAGAGAGGTAAGAGTGAATGAGCTGTAAACACCGGCAAAAAACAACAGAGAAGGAGTTGTTTAACAAAATAAAGGAGATCTTGAGAACTTGCAGGGCTCCAGTGAATAAATGTGAGGGCGCTTTAGCAACACTCAGTTTGACAAATGCAGTACAGTTTTTTAATCCTGGGAAATGTGTTGAGTCCTTTTTGCTGTTTCATCGACTAGTCCTGATGTGGAGTTGTACATCAACTCTCTCTTGAATGTGAAACAGGGATGGGTTAGCGTCATAGCTCCATAAGGCTGTGTAAACACACATGAGGTGACATGTTTTGCAGTGACAATGCTTGCTGACAGACAGCAACCCCTGAAACAACGAGGTCTCACATTTCAAACCAATGCATGAACAAGAGTTTCAGTTCAATTTACTTCTGCTTGTCAACACTGATGCCAAAGATGTTTATTTTTGTGAACATGCTAGAAATAAAAGCTAAACAATATGGATATTTTACTCTTGTCCTGCAATCCAGAATGAAAAATGAAATATTTGGTGGTTAAAATTTTAATAAAAACTTAGTTAAAAAGAAAAATGAAATATTTGGTAAACCAATTTTTTTGTTAGCATAACCTTTAAATAAGTGATTTAGTTTGATTTACCTTTAAGCTGTAATCATAATCAGTATTCATGGTACCGCTACTATCTGCTACATTATAGGTTCCTTATTACCTCCGCCAAGGAGGTTATGTTTTCGGTAGCATTGGTTTGTTTGAGAAAGTAACAGACGGATTGACCTGAAATTTTCACCAGAGGTGTGTCTCAGCCCCAGGAGGATCCCATTACATTTTGGTGGTGATCCGGACAAAATTCTGGATACTGTGATCCAGAACACATAAAAATAAGGGTGTCGTTGGAATTTTCAATGCTGAAAGATAACCAATGGGCGGCACAGTGGTGTAGAGAGATGGCACAGTGGTGTAGTGGTTAGCACTGTTCCCTCACAACCAGAAGGTCCTGGGTTTGAATCCCGGCCGGGGCATATCTTGTTTAAGGGGGGACATGAGCTGCCTGGCGGAGGTCTGTGCTCTCCGAGTGCTTTTCTAGTTCCCTCATATATCACATTGTCTTCATACATCACTTTTGCATGGCACATGGGTAGTTATATAGACAAGAATCCCTTCAGGGTGACACAAGACCCATCCACTTCACATTTGGGTCCTGTCCTACCTGTCTGGGTTCCACTAAATCCTCTCTAGACTGTTTCAGCTTTGATTCACTTGTCAATCCGGAGTGTTTACAGCGCCATTGGGAGCATCATGTAAATGTTTTGTGGTCTTGTTATTGTGGTTTACTGATTTGCCAACTCAAGCAACGTTTTGATTTGCTGATAGAGCAAAATGTGAAGAGCAGAGTTTGTCACAAGTCATCCAAAAAAGAAAAAAAAAAAGAAATCAGTCGTCCTCAAGGTATTCAGAAAGAGCAAAGATTTACATAAATTCAAAGGTTCAGTGGTTACTTTATTTGTACCCTCGGGTAAATTTTGTTTGCAGTGAATCACATGTATGACAGTAGACGAACAAACAGCACAGTACATGCAACAGGACATACATATAAAGTGACAGCAGTGCTCAGGAATAAGAGATTAAAATGAATCGAATAAGACCAAATAAAACTCAATGAAACCAAATAAAAACCAACAGCTCTCAAGGTTTCTTCCCCGTGTTAATGTGCTCGATGTCTGATGGAATAAAACCATTTTTGTACCGCTTGGTTTTACAGGCTGGTACTTTCATAACAAAATAAAAAACAAACAAACAAACAAACAAACAAACAAAAAAGAAGTTGACATCGCCTGAATCTTTTCTTTGCATGCTGAATGCATGAGCAAAATCTCACAGGGACCCTTTAGTCGTCAAGACAACAGGTTGGACCTGAGGTTTAATTCTGTACACACAGAGAAGTTCAGTCCATCTATCCATCACATCAGCTCTACCATGTCGATCTAAAATGACTCACAGGTTGAGCCTGACTCGGCTGTCGCTCCTCCTCTCTGACAGTAGCATGAAGTGGCAAACAGGGGTCTGCAATCATGTGTGAAGCGTTCATGTTTTTTCTTACCAAGCTTTTAGTTTTGTGCATCTGTCAAACCAGAAGAGGGCAACAGACGCTAACAGGTTGTGCTCGTCGTGGAGTGGAGGAGAAGATGAGAGTTGGTGTCGAGAAAGGAGTTTCTGCGAACCACTGTTGGCATGGTACATAATAATTACTCCAATAACTCATGAGCAAAGTTAGTTATCTGTTTCAAGTGTGCACCGTCTATTCTTCAGTCTCCCACCATTCATCCTCCTCTTCCTCCCCAGCTTCATCCGTTCTCCCCATTAATTCCTCTTACACCCCTGTATTACCCTTTTCTTCACACCTCTCCGTCACTAGCTTTCTATCTCCCCACCTTCAACCACATTCGCCTCCTTCCCTCCTCTGATTCAGCAGTGGCCCTTTGGCTGTGTTGCAGGAAGACGAGTTTATCACCATCATTATCACCATGTTAATTCCAGAGCCTTATCTTCTTAAATAAAGTGTGTGCTTTTGTCTCTTTGTGCTGACATCCTCAGGCTCCACTTGAATGTAGCTTATTTCGCTCTTGCTCCATTTAGCATCAAAATGAACCGTTTTTTTGGGGGGGGGACTAGCACTAGCGTAGCTTGCATCAGCTCGGTGCAAGCTAATAGGGGTATCAGCAGTTGCCTGCATCTGAGAACATCAAAGCGAGCAATTCCCTCTGAACACAGAATCTGAGTGCACACAGCGGGCACGCATGCACAAACACACGCTCGGGCTCACACGTACACACATGCATACGCAGACTTGTGCACAGACGGGTGCATTCAGCGGGCATGAGGGAAGGGGTGGCTTGTTTTCACACTGCATTTCCATATATGTTAATAACATTCTTGTTATTGTGCAGAAACAGCCGGCAGGGTGATGAAGTGATGAGCTGTCCTGGCTGCGAGGAAGAGGACAGACAGGCTGTGGAAACAGTCTGTGGGAGTTTTTCCTTTTTTTTTTTTCAAGGTGTTATTGCTCCAAAACACACAGGCTAACAGTACACAAACAGAGAACACACATGCGCACTCACATACACACACAATTGATTTCCCGCTATTGTTCGTGTTCGTGCGGATATGAATGATGTGTGTGATGTGGGGCATGTTGAGGCGAATCATTGATGTTTCTGCTAACACCACATGATTACCCGAGAACGGCTTCATTTGATGGCTCTGCTGAAAAACCTGCATGAGAACTGGGTCATGAAATTTCAGACGTTCAAACAATCATACTCCAAAGCTGGATGAATGCCTTTTTTTTATTTTTATTTGGAGCAAGCACAGCTTTTGACCGGCTAACTGATCTACTATCAGCTGTGACTGGAGTAATCGCTGCTCCTTTATCTGCACACCGCCATGACAAACCAAACACACTGGGGCTATCAAAGCGCTGTAATCATGTTTGGTTAGGATGCTTTTTTTTTGCCCATTTGTTGTATAATTTGATTTTCTCGGTGAGTGGCCGCTGAGTGCTTCTCATTATCATCTGAATGATTCATAATGAATTATGTTTGTAATTTCTTTTGTGTTATCGAGTCTCTTTCATGTCATGAAACAAATGCAGAGGCTAATATCTTTTACAGATATTGTAATGCCAGCACTGACCCCCATCTCCTCATTATTCTCACACTTCACCAAGTCAGTTCCAGTCGGGTGGAGCTGGTGCGGCTGGTAGGGAGGAAGAAAGCAGCCTTAAAAGAGTCTAATCCTCATCTTTGTGAGACATTTTTCATCTTTTGATATTTTATGCTGTAATAAGTAACACTGTGCATTTTGTGCGCAAGGAGACACTGAAAAATTCAAGTACAAATTGCCAAGTGCCGCAAGTGAGAGAGTAGCTATTAGTCTTTTTTATTCAATCATTAACTTCATCGTTTTTTTCCTGCAGGGGCAGCTGAAGTTCACCTTAGACTGACGAAACGTACAGCCTCCACCTTACTGCCCTCGTGTCTTCACCCTCTGTCTCGTCCAAATTTAGCCCTCTCCTTCCACTATAGCCTGCTGCGCCCTTCTATCAATTATTGAGACAGAAATGTGAGAATTCATGGACTCTCAGGAAGTATGACGCTTGCTGTCGATTGCAGTGTTTGTTTTTTCTGTTTTTCCAGCTCACTTCATTCTTGCTGCAATGAATATCTGACTGTGCTGGTGAAGACTGATGTAATGTGTGGGGTTATTGTCGTCATACATATTAAAAGATAACTGAGTTTGTACCGGTCAAGTTTGTGCTGGACTTTGCTGTATTTTTGCTCCAGGATTTCAGTGAATACTCTATTTAGGCTGATGGCTGAGGTGTGTCGAAATCATGTAAAAAAGTCAAGTCAAAAAAGTCAAGGTCAAAAGTCAAATTGTATACAATATACATATTAGGGAATCCATTAGGTAGTGGCTCTTTTTATGGCCGTGGTTAAGAGAGACAAATGAAATGAAGACATGTACTTGTTTTATAGAAATAGTGTGATGTTATTGTCAGAGTTTCTCCAATGCTGGACCTCCAAAGGGAGAGTGATTGAAGTATGTGGCCCCCTCTGGAGCCCAGGGGCCTCATTTATCAACCGTGCGTAAAAAAGATTCTAAATTCTGGCGTAGGAATGGAATCTTGAGTGTGCGTAAGTACAAAAAAATCTGTATTTATCAAACATTCGTACACTGGTCGTACGCACACACTGTAATCGGTGATAATAAATCCCACCTGATCTTTACTACCATTCTTGTGCATGGTCAGGGTCATTTGCATTCAGACCATATATGGTATCGACAATCCCTTTAAAAATGCGTGAATGAATTTTTTCCCCCTCGACGAAATCATGGAGGTGTACATTCATAGAGCTGTTCTGCAGAATGAAGGAGTCGTGTATAACAGATACAAATGTGCATCGCAGATTATTTGTGCATTGATTGAATGAAATCCTTTCCTGTTGACAAAACTGAATTCATTGTGTACAATGTGGGTGCATTCTACGGCTCCACTTACCTTTGGGAATCCGGCGATGGCGTGAAATCCTCGTTTTATTTCGGCTTGTTGGTGATGTGCGTTTGGGAACTGGATGTAAATTGAGGCCAGAGAAATTATTGCATCCAACTCTGCCGGCATGATTCTGCTTAGCGTTGGCTGCGAAATGCCGTATATGTCTCCAATCTCACGCTGAAATGGTCCGGTGGCCAAAAATCCCAGAGTGGACAGGAGCTGGATGTGCACTGGGATGGCGTTTGTGCGTTTTGTCTCTCACTCCACCACGGGTTGTAAATCACGGCATAGATCCATTAAAACATTTTGGGGAAGCGGTACCTGCTGAGAGTCCACTCTGTGTTCTCACTGAACAGGTCAGCACGATCTTTAAAAACACACTCGGTTCTCCAAGTCCTCCAATAGTGAATAAGCCATGGTACTTGTATTTGTACCTGTAAGACTTCTTCTGAGGTCGTCCTATCGCGGCTGATTTTTATAGCTTGTCACACCAATCATTCAAAAATACAGCTAAATAACTAACTAATAAATTTTTATTGATTAGAGCAGGGGTGGACAACCATAAGTCTCTGCTCTCTGCTTGGAGGTGAGGTAATCAGTGAAATCACCTGGTGGAGTTTTGGGTTGGAAACAAAACCTGCATCCCCTCGGCTCTCCATGGCACACGGTTGTCTACCCCTGAATTAGAGTAAACGGGGAACATGTGTGAAGTGTGAGATTGCTGAACGCTATGACTCCTTTAATGGGTTCTATTTGTAGTTTCACCGTTCTACCACTAGAGTTTGTGTGAAAGCATGGTCAGAGTTGTGCTTAAATTCACGCATGTTCCTAAGCACAAGTACAGGTTGATAAATTCCAGACTTTACGTGGGAATGTTCGTCCACACTCATTGCGCACGCATCTGTACGTATGCACGGTTGATAAATGAGGCCCCAGGAGGTGACAGAATTATTGACTGATGAGACGATAGAGCTCGACAAAATTGTGAAGACTTTGTGTTGACAGCATGAAAACCATGAATAACCTGGAGGAAGAGAAAAACAAAAAGACAGTAATACAGCACAGTTAAGTCAGAGATCAGTCAGGTGGTTCAATGGGACTTCTGCCCTTGACTCAGTTTATGTGCACCGGCTAGAATATAACTATAGTGTGGTTAACAGGGATGAGAAGATAAGATGTAGATAGGTGAAGTGAACTACTGAAAGGTCAAAGGTTACATGTCTGTATTCAGGATAGAGCTGAGCTTGAGGAAAAAGCCAAGGGATAATCTCCTAATTTCTATGAAGTAAGAATGTACTCCTCTATTGAATGTTGAGCTGTTTGGGGGCCTGGTGAAGTTTTGCTGTATGTAGTTTTCTATATGATTGGGAGAAGACCCTTAACAAGCTGGAGGGAGCAGACTGCACTCCAGCTGACCTGGAAACGCCTCAGGATCCCTCAGGAGGAGCTGGAGGCTGTGACTGGAGAGAGGTCTGGACTACACTGATGAGGTTGTATACATAATGGATGGATGGATGGATGATGTGCCAATACAACAGCGACACATCATCATCATTTCATTAATTTTTCAAACATTTAAAAACTAATTTCACAGCACTCCCAGAGGGCTGAAAGAGGACAACTAAAACCCTGGAGTGCCGTTAAATCACCTGAGCTACCAGTCTCCATATAACAGAGATAAACTGAGCTGAGATGCCTGTGGAGGGACTTCACGGTGCCACCATGATACACCTTTAATAGGTTTCAGCCAACAGCAGAGCAGAACTGATGCAGCTAGGGTGGCCATACAGTCCGGAATTTAAATGCCTTAAATAGCCGGACGGTTATTTGTCCCCCAAATTGGCAGGAAACAGACCACAGAAAGTCAAAACAACCTGTTGTGAGCATGTTGTTTCCTCTATACTGAGCTCAGCTGACCGGGGCTGCACTCTGCTGCTGCTACACTCCAAATACTCGACGAAGCAGATATGCAATGCTGACGGAACGCGTAATACGGATCCTGTATGTCTTAGTCTTTAGTCAATTAAAAAGTAGAAAACTACACTGCACTGAAAATACCAGGCTGGCCTCAAACCAAAAGAAGAGCTGTGAAACCAGAACTTGGAGTTGAAGGACGCTTTAAAGCCCAGCAGATGTGGATGATAATTCTCTAAGGATTCATCATAATAAGCAATCCTTTTCCCTTCACAGGCTGATTAGAAACATGGTGGAGGAAGATCTGTGCAGCTTTTATTTTAGCTTTTTATTTGTGAATACCGCAGCACTGCCCTTCCAAAAGTTTGCCAAGGTCTTTGAAGAGCGGAGATCTTCACATCTTCTCCATGTTTCTCCTTCATGACACGAGCACAGCCCAAACAGCTCAGCGGGGTTCTCTCTTTTTTTAAACTGATTTAAAAATTGGGCTAGTATCTCTGGGACCGTCAGGAGTTTATTCTCTGTGTTAGGGATTCTGCTGCTTCTGTTTTATTGATTACCTACACTGACTCCTCTTCTTTACAGCTCAATTTAAGGCCCATACTGTTGAAGCTGCATGAATAATGCAGCCGATAGATAGATAGATAGATAGATAGATAGATAGATAGATAGATAGATAGATAGATAGATAGATAGATAGATAGATAGATAGATAGATAGATAGATAGATAGATAGACTTGTAAATTATCATCTGAAGAAAAAACAACCTCAGACTTAAATTTAATAATTAAAATTCTTTTTCAGCTTTAGTAATATGAGGCAAAAACTTGACGTCAAATCCTTGACGTCAAATGAAATAACTGAATGATTCACTTTGAAACTGACCCTGTCTCCTGCTCTGAAACTGACGCACAAACACATGGCGTGTATTTGGAGAGAGATCGTGTCCAGCAGCAGAGTCTGATTCAGCTCTTTCTGTCAATATAACGACTTCATGCAACTCATCCTGAACAAACACATGAATAATTGGACCCACGCAGCCTTAAATCTGTTACCATATGGCAAACATTTACTCTGCCATTACTATGCATTTGTTGGCTTACATAAGATTATTTGGTAAACACTTATGCTGACACTTAGCGCTGACACAATGCTGCTGCTGTGGAGAACAACAGATTCAACTTCTTGTTTTCTTCCCTCTCTCCCCGAAATGAAAAAGAAAACATGACCCGAGCCGATCTGCATCACAGTGACGCAGAGACATGATCAAAAAGGCTCAGCACTATGTGGAGTCTTAATTTTATGTATCTTTTAAATTTATATATTTAGATTTATTTTGTCAGTCTGTGTGTACCTCATGTATTATTCATGAAGTGTGTACAAAGCAACACCATTAAGTCATGAATATATGCATAATATAACAGTGTTTGCTCAATACAATGCAGAGGAAATGTATTGACTGTCCACTCAATGACTTACTGAGAACTCTGCTTTTTGTTTGTGTTATAGACACCAAACAGAGGTGGTGAGGTCAGAAATATTACTACTACTACTACTACTACTACTGATAATAATAATAACAATAATAATATTAATAATAATAACAACAACAACAAAAATAATAATAATAATAAAGTGATAATATAATTGTATAATTTTATAATAATTGCTGTTTATTATAGAGGAGTATTAGTGCCACATTAAGAAAAAAAAAGACAGAAATTAAAGTCATTAACTCATGAGAATAAAGTCAGTAAGTAATGACTGTATTATGACATTTTTTTCTTGTAAGTAATAAAATTATTACGACTTTATTCTTATAAGTAATGATTTTTTTTTACAACTTTATTCTCGTAAATTAATTACTTTAATCATGAAGTCTTAATTTTTTTTTAATGTGGCCCTAATTCTCCATCATAGTTTATTGAAAAAATCCACCTAGAAGTTTTTTTTTATTTTGATATTGTAGTTTTCAAACAACTGTAAGTTGCTTTAAATATCATTTCCTGTTATTCTGATATCCCTCTTAGCTGAAGTCCTACATATCCTCTCATACACTGTTGTTGTTTGTTTTTGTGGTTTAAGTATTTTAAACTGAATACTCTGTCATTTCTGTTTTTATTCTTGAGCCCACCTTGGGGCTCTGGTATCTGCTTTGTTTGCTTTATGGAGACATGTGTCATGCATTTGTTCCTGTAAAATAAATAAATATGTAAATAAATCAGATTAGATAAAAAAAAAAGTGAATTAAATAATAAAATACTTTTTAAAAAGGCCAGTTTTATGTTTTCTTACAGATTGATCATATAAGAAGCACATGGTTTCAAATGATTTTTTGTTTTTTGATCAGTATTTAAAGCAGATCCACAAAAGAAACGCTGAAATGCAGTCAGTTGAAATGATACTTATTGTTTCAGCTGCTGTCACTCTGTCAGTAGCAGCAACAATCAGGCAATTCATACTGAGGCATAAACAGACACATTTGTGGAAACTGAAAATGCTTCACAGTTAAAGCAGATGAGAGGAGAGCTGTCAATGCTCAGTTGAGCGCTCCGATTTATACAGAATAAGACTTAAGTGAGAACTTAATCTGTAAATCTAAGACTCTGCTGTCTCCAGAAGAGTTTGTTTACGTGCAACTGACTGATAAGTTTAACATGCAGCAGGTTAATTCTAGTCAGACACGTTTTAAAAGACTGAATACATTCAGGAGTATATTATCAAACCAGAGGTGTCTTTCTTTATTTTTTGGTCTGTGTGTGTGAGCGTGTGTGTTTGGAGTAGTGGGAGTGTGTAACACATTGATATGACAGGCTGTGAAATGAGAGCACAGAGTTTCCTCACAGCGTGAAATGTGTCAGGTCTTCTAAATAGTCAGTGTGAGGCTTGAATGTGGAAAAGCAGTGTGTTTAGACTAACAGAGACTACTTCTTTTCAGTTTCAGATTTGACTTGACAGAAAACGAAGCGGCCCCGTGTTTCACTCCTTTCATTCCAGCACACCGCTGTCACATGGTACTTTCCCCGTTTGATGCCTTTGTTATGCACTTGCTTACTTTCAGAAATCTGAGTAGACATCTGGTTTTACATGATTTACGGATCCCAGTTAATCCTCCGCTTTCACTTACTTCCTTTCTGGTTTGAGGTAACACTTTTGCTGCTTTTCTGAAAACTCTGAAAAGTACCCCTGCTCGTGTGTGTTTTCTTCTTTTTAACTTTTGCTTGAGGACTGTTAGACCACCGTTATCCCTCTTTCCTGAAGTCTTTTATTTCCTTCACAGGGATTTTTAACCCGTCATGTTTTCTCCCTGGCTTCCCTCTTACTACACTTTTTTAAACACCGTTTGCCTTTTTAAATACTGAGAGCTCCACTCCTCTCAATGCGTAAAAATCCCATTTCAGGTAGAACGGTGGCAGGTCAATCTAATAAAACCCTGTTGGTGATGAATTTGCACACCTCTTTTTCTATTCTATCAAATAAAGTGTTTAAAATAGTGGAGCTGAAAATACTTTGTGTTTTGTTAAGGGAGAAGTCCCTGCAGAGGAGTGTAAAAACACTCAAGAACAAAACTAAAAAAGTATCCATAACACAGGCAGAGGGGACCGACATGGAAATCCCCAGAGGCTGCTCCTCGCTCTGCGCTCATGGATTGTTTACTTGATAAAATATACTGGTGGAATTACAACACTGCCAGCTGTACACATGCATTGTTCCAAGGTTGTTCACAAAGACGTCATTATAACTGTGCTACACAGATTTACACAGATTGGAGGCTCGTAAACGAATTTGCATTGTTGCGACTTCAGGAGAGAAGCAAACGTCGACAATGAACTGCTGGAGTGTTTAAATCCATCTGCATTGTCCGCCACTCCCGCATGATGTGGACCTGCTGTGAGGCGATAAGGAACGCCAAAACCACTCTTGTCGTGATCAGCCTTGAGCTCAGTTCGCAGTCAACCGCGGGACATCCGGGGGAGCGTGAGGACACAGACACAGCTGAAGCTCAGAGGGTTCCTGATCGCAGATACAAAGCTCTATCATCGGCGCCGCGCTTGCTGAAGTCAATCAGGGGACAGTGGAGATTGTCGGCAGAGATGGGCAGGATTCTGCGTCGTCATGGGGACATGGCCGCTGCTGATAATTGGGCGTGGGACTCAGCGGCAACACAGCAACACGGCCTTAGTAATGAGATTAATGATGTTGTGTTAGGTCTTGTTTCACCAAGGAGAGGATTATCTCCTAACAGCCCTCCTAAGGTGAAGGAAAGGACAATTACTCAGACACAGATTCATCAGAGCCACTCGCTATTCAGCCTGAGCTTGAAATGATGTTTCAGAGCCGGGTCAGGGCTCATTCCCACAGAAAAAAAAGCAATTTACTCAAAAACTCTGCAATGAGCATTAAGGAAGTCAAAGTCAATTGTTTTCAACCTGAGTTAGGCAGAGCGAGCGTTATGCTGCAGCAAAGTTCAGATCAACTCCTGATCAAACTCTGCAGGCTGAATATAAATATGCTTCTCATGTGACCCACCGGAGCCTGTCATGACGGTTTTCTTTGTCAGAGGTGAGTCCGAGATTAAATTTGTTGAGCTCTGCCCCCTCTGAATATGAGTCAAATATTTATTGCAAATTATCTCAGGGTTGTCTGAGGCCAGAGCTTAAAGGGATATTCTGGCATAAATATAAATTATGGTCAAACACAGCATAACCCCGAGTTAGACACCCCCAAGAGAGATGAACATTGCCCACTGCTTGCTTCTCTAGTTATACAAAGTTCAGCAATGACCACACGATAGCAATACACAGCAGTCTACGTCTCCATGTGCAAACCTCAACAAAAAAAGCCACTCTATAGCCACAAATAATGCTCAGAACAGCACCTAACTTCATCAACAGTACATATAGAGTCCAACACAAGTCACCTACCCTCCTCCAGCAGCCGCTTGTTTGTGGGGGAGCCCTGGCGAGTCGATCACTGAGTGTAGCGGATCATTTCCATGAAGTAATAATCATCATAATAATTATTTTGCACAGCCGACGTGGTAGGTCTTCTGCTCAAGCCTCTTGGTCTGATTGCATTTCCATGAATTAATAATCCTAAATGTTCTTCCTTGAGCTGCGAAACTCCACTACAGTCGGCAACGTTCATCTCTCGAGGAGATCTAACTCTGTGTTGCAGTGTGTTTGACCATAACTTAAATTTACATGGCAATATCCCTTTAAATGATGCACCATTTCTTTAGTGGCCAGACCACATTCTGAAGTCATGTTGGTTCAGATGAATCCTAAGAAGCTCCCTGGAGCTAGGGGAGCTGAGTGTACTCAGGAGATGTATACAGTCTTTCAGGTGGCGTGAAGGCTAACCTGCCTCATGACTAAAGGTTGACCGTACACCCCCATTCAGAAGTACAGCAAACAAAAAACTGTTTGATTAGCATTAAAATGATACAACTGGTGATGTAGCGGGTTAGTTGACCAAATGACTGATTAGAACGTGAAGAGAAAGTTGCATGTATGCCGTTAAATTGATGGAGGTAATATGTAACATCACAGGTATGTGGACATGAATCTGTAGGGTGGACTAAAAGCTGATGGTGCTAGCTCTGCTAATGTTAGCCACACTTGGTGATGGGCATACGGTAACAAACATTATTACAAAGATCTCGGTTATCTTCAACCTCTTATTTCTAATTCTTTGCTTTTTGAGTCCCAGCAGGCCTTAATCATCAGGGTTACACATGGTTAACAGATAAGACATGTGAGCTGGTGGCCGACAAAGCCACAGGTAACCTATAATTGTCGATATAAGTGTGGGCTGAGCTCAATATTCAACAGATGGCATTATCAAGAACTACAAGGTTGGAAAGAATGTTGCTCATTGTAGACTTAAAGCAGGTCAAGTTACACATACTACCTCTTTATACTTTTATACTACCTCCTAGATCTAGTAGGGTGACTCGGACATGTCCTCTTTTTTGGGGACTGTCTGGCCTGTCTGGAGTTTATAAAATCTTGAATGGAAGTTTTGAGTTTGTGTAGCGTGGACTGAGTTAGAAGCACGTGACCCGACCTGAAAAACCCTCAAACCCGTAGTCATGTCCTCTTTTTGGGGATTCAGAATATGGTCACCGTAGCTCTGGTATTACCAAGTAATTCAGTTACTCTAGCACACACAATACCACTTCATCTGCAGTTGTGGTTTAGTCTACAATACAAAATAGTTGTTCGGTATTTTTACCTCTACAGCAAGTTTCATGTGCCGGATAGTTTTCAAAAAGCAAACAAGACAACGTCAGACTTAATAAACGCAGCATCCAAAACAGAGCAAACTGAAAGTCCGAAGAGTTAGATGGTTATTGTCTTTGACTGCAACATGACGTGAAATATAATCTTAACACCTGTTGACTAAAATATAATGATAAGGCGACTTTAAGGAAACATGAAACAGCTCTTTTTGGCTCTCAGTCTTCAGTTTGAGAGTTTAAGGTGCAGTGTACGATCATCACTGAATACTTCAGAGACAGTCAGAAATCACTGTTGCAGTCACACACAGACAAACGTTCCTTTATTGTGTATTTATGGACAGTTTGCACATTTATCATTAGCAACAAGGATGATTCATCAACTGTAATAAAACCTCTCAGAGTTGTAGTATTTGGAAAAAACAAATGAGTATGAATAAATAACGAAGTGTGAATAAATCCGGATGTTGTTGTTGTATTTTCTTCCTTCCAGTGACTGAACTTGCTGTATACATTATAAATCAATTCATCTAGCAAAAACATATGCTAACTTTATAAAATATGGGTTTTCAGTTCAAGTCCAGTGTCTTTAAAAGCATCCTAAAGAAAAAAAAAGAAAACCTTTGAAACCAGCAGTGAAATGCCACTATGATACATACTCAGAGATATGATGAGGTTCTTCTCTAATAAAAACTGACATCAATCATCTAGAGGAAAAACCTACCGAGGTGCACAAGAAAAAGACATTCTCTTGATGGCACAGAGGGGGTATAAATCAGAGCTGATTATGTACTTTAGAGAGCGTTTAGATACAAACATTCTACTTACATGATCTTCTTTACTTTTCACCAACACTGAGGCAAACAGTGTCATCACATTAAATCAGAAGTAACACTTTATTTTACAGTCTGTGTAGCTTATTTGTACTTTGTATTCTCAGCATTCAAACCAATCATGAGTTCAGATCAGCACTCGGGGGGGTACAGAATTATTGCACTGAATGGAATAAGTGCTGACGATGTTCCTATAACATCCGCTGAAGTGAACAAGCTTCTGCACAATTTTGTCCATAAATGCCGAGAGAATAAAAAGGGCTTTCAGGTGTAACACACCTCCCAGAATTACACCAAGCTACTCAGAAGATGCTAGAACGACAGTTTGGGAACTGTGGACAATCCAACCTAATACCTATACTCTCATTTTGGTTGAAAGCTAATAAGTTGCACATCAAATTCATGTTAATCATTAGGGGTTAATTAAGGATATCATCTTATAGAATTGATAGGATATACAACATTTTGTACAGTTTAGTCATGGGCAGCTTAAAGATTCGCTAAAAACTCAAGGTTAAATTTCACCAGTGCTCTTGGGCATGATGTTTGTCACAGCAGAGAAAATATGAGCACTGGCAGCCATGTTGAACCCTTTGGACAATCATTTGAATAGACATTGTTCAGTGTAAAAAACTAAATTCAATCAAAAGGTGCTGTGTCTCGATTTACAGATATTTTTTTTTTTACAATAAAAAAACAAAACAAAAAAAAGAAAGGATTTTGTGGCGAACAGTTATTAGCAGCAGTCGGCAGGTGAACCTCTTACTCAGGAATGAAGAACTCTCCTGTCTGAGGCTCCACGCTGCCTACTCACGGGGTCATGAACAAGTTTGGATTTAGTCCTCAGCTAAGAACAGCTTCTCTGTTGAATTTGTGCTAATAGAGAAAAACTGCTCCAAGTGTAAACTGATATTAATAGACCTTAATACAGTTCACACACTGGATAATCCAAATGCACTTTACGTTTGACTCATTAAACTATATAAATATGTCATCCTTAATCTAAAAGTACTTACAAAAACCCTGTAGCCTGCAATTACTTTGCAACATAATATTATTTCTAGAATATTATATTTGTTTTTTTCTTTCAATAGTTTCAAACATGATAAAATAATCAAACTTCAGGGTTCAGTGGTGTTTTAGCTTATTTTTAGGGATTTTATTGATACCTCATGTTGTAATTTACGGAAGTGTAATGCATTCACCAAAAAAAAAAAAAAATGTTTTTCAGAGTAATTTTTTTTTCTGTTCTGTTTTTCAGTCTTTTTTTTTTTCTTTTCTGTTTTTTTGACTTTTTTTTTTTTTTTTGGTTTTGTTTTGTTTTCCAAACTAATTGTTTTTCCTTTTCTCTGGGATCATGATCATTTGAAAATGGATGCATTCATCCCCCTCTGCTTCAGCAAACATAGCCCACTTGTTTAGCTTAATCAAGTTTTACTTTCTTTTGGGCTTGAGACACTGGGAGAGACTCCTTTCTTCAAGTCAGTTAGAGGGAATCATCAAAAGTTTGTCTACTTTGCACAGGCTCCTCGGGATTAGCATACCCTTTGTTGAACTAATAACATGCCTTACTCTCAATGTCCCCATAGTTGAAGTTATCTAGGAGCTGGAGAATCCACTGATTTGGAGCAGCCGTGATGGTTAATGTTATCTGATTGTATGAGATTCTCACAGGATTTAGAAGTATCTCGCTTTGTCAGGAAACAATAAAATTGTCAGAAAAACAGAAATAAGGAAAAAAAAGGTCTGAAAAACAGAAAGAGGGGAAAAAATATTAGTTTGAAAAAAACAGAAGAAAAAAAATTGTCCAAAAAATCAGAAAGAAGAAAAAAAAATGTCCAAAAAAACAGCAAAGGAAAAAATTCCAATGAAAAAAAAAAAGTTTCCTTTTCTTTATTTGTAAGTGAATGCAATACACTTCCGTAGTAACTAATTTAGGTTTTAAGAATGTAAGAATAAAACTCTAATAACACAATGAGAAAAAACTGAAACTGGGTCTAACTAACTGGGTTTAACTAACTGGAAAGAAAAAAAAAATCATTTTACCATAACTCTCCAAACAAACTCTACACCTCAAAGCTCCAAACTGATAAAATTTGGAGCAGATATCATAGATATACACAACCCTAATCTTCCAACAGATTAGAAACTTCAATATCACACAGATGGTTTGTAAATCGTTTAAACCTTTTATTGAATTGAAAACTGTGAGAAGACTACAAATAAAATGCTGAAACTAACTGTTTTTAAGATAAGTCTGTGCTCATTTGAGGTTGATTCAAGCAACATATCTCAAAAAGTCTGGACAGGAACAGGTCTGCCATTGTGTTGCCTCACCTCCTCTTATAAACATTTACCTGTAGGAATGATGGGGATTATTTTCTTATCCGTGCCTGGCTTACTCAGCTGGTCCACAGTTTAGGATCTTCTGTGTGATATACTTTATTTATCAATACACTTAATGTTTTGTGACATGTCCGGACTGCAGGCAGGCCAGTTTAGCCCCTGAACCCTTCCACTATTACGCCCTACTGTTACGATACATGCAGATTGTAGTTCGGCGTTATCTTACTGGAACCTGCATGGTCTTCTCTGAAAAAAGCATTACATATTACATGTTGCTCCAGAGCCTGTATATATTATTCAGCATTCATGGCGTCCTCTGTGATGCCATGGGCACATATGCATCACTTTCCCATCATGGACGCTGGCCTCTGAACTGTGTGCTGGAAAAAGCTCTTAACTCTTGAGATTGGAGGGCATCATGTTTTTGATTCGTCAAACCACAGGACAGTTTTTCCTCCTTGCTTGAGTCCATCCTGAATGGGATTGGGACGAGTTGTTAGTGTTTCTGGAGGATGTTAATAAATGGTTTCTCCTTTACACAGTGCTTTTTAAAGCTATAGTGCTTAACTTATCTGTAAATATCCGTTTCAGCCAAGCCACTAGGAGAGGAGATGATAGAACGCTGATTAAGCTGTTCGGCTCGTCTAACAACTCGCGTTATTTTTTAGTATTTGTTCTTTTTTTATTTTATGTCCAGTGGCAGCATTCCCACAAGTGACTATTTATTAAAAACAGGATGTGTAGTACTTTATTATTTTCTTGGAAATGGTGCTATAAATGTAATGTATTGTTAGCAGCCTGGTGTTTGCCACATTGTGTAACGTTAGCCTAAGTAACAGTAAGTTCCAAGGTGTGTAATGTTAGCCTAACGAGCAGTAAGTTCCAAGGTGTGTAACGTTAGCCTAACGAGCAGTAAGTTCCAAGGTGTGTAATGTTAGCCTAACGAGCAGTAAGTTACAAGGTGTGTAATGTTAGCCTAACGAGCAGTAAGTTACAAGGTGTGTAACGTTAGCCTAACGAGCAGTAAGTTCCAAGGTGTGTAACGTTAGCCTAACGAGCAGTAAGTTACAAGGTGTGTAACGTTAGCCTAACGAGCAGTAAGTTCCAAGGTGTGTAACGTTAGCCTAACGAGCAGTAAGTTCCAAGGTGTGTAACGTTAGCCTAATGAGCAGTAAGTTACAAGGTGTGCAGCCTGTGTTGCTGTGTGTAACTTACTGTGGGGAGTCTGTGTGCTGTGACGAGTAACTTTAGTGGCCTACACGTTGTGTTGACAGTTACAGTCTGTGTACCGTGATGAGCAGTATGCAGTGAGTGGCGAGTGTTACTCCATGTACCGTGACAAGAAGTACACATTGTGTGGACAGTTATAGTCCGTTTACAGTGGTCAGTGACCAGCAGCACGTGGTGTGTCATAAGTGTTAGTTTGTGTACCATGACGAACAATATGCTGTGTTTAGTAAGTGTTACTCTGTGTGATGTGCATACGTCATATTAAGGTGCCAGCCATATTGTTGTAATAACGCAGAAATCCTCTAGGGGGCGACTAAAGTTACACACTCTACTGTCCTTTTAATAACTAATCAAGCTGCTAACTTGATTACTGCCCCCCATTAGATGCTCCACCAGCTGCTTTTCATAGCACTGTTTCCCTTTTTAGTCTTCAGTTGTCCCTGTCCAATCTTTTTTGGAACTTGTTGCTGGAATTAAATTTGAAAACGACCACATATTATTTTGTTAAAATATATAGTTTGTAGTTTTAGATTTAATGTATTTGCACTATTTTCAACTAGATTCAGATTTAAATGATTTGCAAACCGTCAAAAACATTGTTTTTTTTTTACATTAAAGTTTTACTTTATAAAAAAAAAGATCTAAGGTGCATTTAAAGTTGCATTGCATTTGAATTGAGTGTAAAAAGTAAAACATGAATCCCCAAATATATTCTAAAATACACCAGATTTTAAATAGTTTTGTGTATGCCTAATCTGATGAGTGTCTCGTATAACTTATATATTTTCTGTTCGGTTTTCTGCAACTGCAAAGAAACATTGTGAAGAAATCTCATGAGCAAGCTGCTTCTAACTCTACAAAATAAAGGTCTTCTCTTTGTTTTCTTGGGTTTTAAACTGGAGATTTCAAACTGGAGACTTTTACGTCTTTGACAGACCAACTTTGTGGCTGAGAGGAGATTTGTGACACATCAGGAAAGCCTCTTTAACACAGAGAGATTGTAGAATAAAGTGCACTGTAACTGAATCATACACGTCTTTCAAAGTCCAGCAGTTGTGCGCCGCGCGGCTTCAAAATGGGCAGAGGGCTCCAGGGCTCTCCTGGGATCATTCATCAAGGTTGGACGGCGGAGGACTGTGCCTGTCGTTGGTATTAATAGCCTTGGGTGAAAAAGGTCTTCTCCGCTGTGGAGATGATCTGGCAACTCGGGTGAGCCCTATCTCGCTTGTTTCCACTTTGTCTGACCAGAGCCTCATTGTGGGCATCCTTGTCCTCAGTGTCGTGGTAGGAGAGGAGAGAATCCACAGAGCAATGGCAAACGCTCCCATCCCACCCCAACACATCGCTCCTTTGTACTCTTGCTATTGCCCGGTTTCTAAATCATACTTCTCTGATATATTCATGATTGATAAATTATCTTCTCTTTGTAGACAATAAAATTAAAATAATTTGTGGTAATTAAGGCAGTCTTTCCATGTCAAAATAAGACATTTAAACTCAGAAAATGTAATCGGATAGGAAACAAATGAAAGGTTGGACTTGTCCCATTAAAGTCACATTTGCTTGCTCCATTGTTAAAACCTTTCACGTTTTGTTCTTTAATTTCTTGAGGAAAAAGTCTTGTCAAGTTCCCATAAATTCCCTTTTCGTTTTGGACAGATCATCTTATAGTCCACAGAGTCCCTCCAGACCTCACCAAAGCCTAGGTTTGTGATTTCAGCAGAAGAAACCTCAGTGCTGGAGTTATACGTGCACAGACGGCACACTCTTGTTGAGTACCTGCGCCCTCATCAGCTGAACGCTGGTCATGATCTTCTTCTGGTGGCCCATCAGCGTCACCCCGAGCCTTTGGATGTCCCTGGATGTGACACACAAAAAATAACCTTAACTTTAATGATATGGTGGGATGTAATGAAACATTTTCCCTTCATTATAAAACATGAAGTTTTCAGCGAACTTGTAAACTCGTAGAATAACAGTTGATCCTTTTTGTGCCTCACAGGCAGAGGTATTGTGCCCATAATCCAGGTGTGTGCTAATAACAGACTTTGATAAGACAACCCATATTTTCAGGTTTATTTTTGCATAATTACTGTTTCCTGAACAGATGGTTGCACTGTGAGGAGAGATTTGTGGATTATTAAGGTCTGTTAATCTTAAAACCTGACTTTTTAATTAAGAAAAAAACTTTTTCTCTATTTTAACTATTCTGTTTCTTACAATATTTTAAAACTTTATCTGCCAACTTTAAGTCTATGAGCTCTGCAATGTCCACTCAGGTTGGCAGAAATGAGTGAAAGCATTGAGAATACAATGTGTGGTAAAATTAGTTGTTTTCACGTACTGCTGTTCTTGACTTAAACTCTAAACTTTCAATGGACCTCTTTTATAACACATCGCTGTGGACTCAGATAAGCATTCTGCATTTGCTCTATTTATGTGAAACATAAGTCAAATAAGTCCTGACATTTGCTTCAGTGCTTTGTAGCATTTGCTCATTATAAGTCTTGTCTACTCTGATTTCTTACATCAGTTTCATCTGTTTGTGAAGGTATACCAAAAAGCCAGCTCAATATAAGCAGGCATTTCTTTTTTCTGTTTCATTTTTTTAAGAAATCAACCTTGGCAAAGTCTGGTGGAGATCAAGGTTATAATAGTTTTGGATTTTTCATTATAGTTTACTTTTTTTTCATTTAGACTTTTTTTCTTTCTCTGATTCATTTAGTTGTAATTGGTTTTTAGAGCAGGTTTGTTGGTTTTTAAAAGTTTTTCTTTTTTCCTGAACGATTAGTTTTAGTTCAGTTTTATTAGTTTTTGTATTAGTTTTAGTTTTTTATACTTTGCAATAATGTCAGCGGTCACTTTTTGCCATAGCAACAAGGGACGCTGCGCTTCCTCTACCCAAGATGCACTGCGTATGCACTGCATATAGCGTCATTACCTACATTTGGCCCTATGTTTGGTCCGGCGAGCTTTCACACTGCATACGAACCGAACCAGGGTTCATTTGTGAGCGAACCGAGACCCACGTTTTCAGGCAGACCAGAGTTTGCTTGTTTGGTCCACACCAGAGTTCGGATGAGCTTTGACACCTGCCCAAACGAAGCAGACTATCCGAGGAAATGAACTCTGGTCCGTTTAAAGAGGACCAAACAGCTCTGGTGTGAAAGCGACCTTAGAGTTCGGCCTACATAGTGGGGCTCCAGGAATTGCAGTCATGACGTAGGAAATCTCACTGCATCTAAACCTGCCGTTTGGGTCTGCCAGAGGTTTAAATGCAGATATATTCTTGTAAATGCGATTTTGCACTCTTTTTTTTTCATAATATATCCTGTAGCATCAGAAAAATGCCATATGAACGTGTAGACAACAAGAAAAAAAATTGGGGTTTGAGTGGGTTTTTAAAGTGACAGCAGCTAAAACAAAGCGTTTCAGACAGAGTTCTTTTAGTTCACCACCGTGAGAAATCTGAGGCTTTTTTTTTAAGTGTAAAAATCATGTTAAGGAATCAGAGAGGAAGTTAATACCCCGCCTTTGAAGTTTAAAATTTTCCTGAGGCAAAACGGGGAATGGAGATGAAACTGGAGAGGAGTGTATAAATTTAACACAGGGGTACACCAAGTGACATAGGGGGTATGTGAAAAGTAAAAATAAGAATAACAATGTGATTTGAAAACAGCCTGATTACATTTTGAAACTGGTGTATAAATACATACAGTCTGAGGTGGCTGCTCACATTGCCAAAAAAATCATATAGGCTACCCTCTTGTGTTCAGTGATTGCACTTTTTAAAAAAAATGCAGTGGCTAGACTCTTGTTGATTGATTGACACCTGTGGGTGTCTCTGTTTAGAGTTGCTGTCACTCATGCTGGTCGCCTGGCTAATGGCCAAAAACAGTTAAATTGCCCTTCCAGTGAGACATCAACTGCTGCTACCACCATGTCAGCCTACAGGCGAAAATGCACCACCTAGGCTATACCTCAACTTCAGTGTCTAACTTTGACGGGGATGCTTGAAGCAGTGCAGATGTGGCTAGAGGAGGTGCTAACATGGTGCCACGGACAGCAAGGCACAAATACGATGAAAACTACATTTACACGTGCAAAGGTCTCAGAACTCAGTGAAACCATCACTGTGGCGCAGGCGATATGTGACGTGTGTTCCTGTAAATCCTCAGTCTGATATAAAAAACATGATGTTGGTTCCAAAACTCCCTTTGCTGGAACAGCTGATGAGCTATACCCCCTGCAGAGAGCACTGACCGGCATAAACTCCTGAAATGACTGCACTATTGTCTGTGAACAGAGCAGGTTATGATCAGTTTAGAATGGATTCAGCCTGGTTAGAAGAGATCCAGCCGTGTGACACTTCAAACTTTTGTTAGGCTGAACACACTCACCCTTCTCGAGTCTTCACACCTGTTGTTTAGTTTTTGTTTCCTCCTCGGCATATTGTCTCTTTGTTCCCTGCCAGTTCATTGTGTTTTCAGCATGTGCTGTTTGTTCCTCCGCTCCTCCTTTTCCCTGGGTTTGTTTTGTTCTCCTGTCTGCCAGCCATTTCCGGATGCTGTAAGCTTCTTTGTGCAGTCATTAAATATCTCTTACTCTTGCACCTGCCTGCCTGGTCTATGTTGTTTGCAATTGGGCCAGGGTTTTCTTGGCTCCTTGACACTGCGACAGAGAATTGGATTTCCTTCTTCTATGTGAACCAACACAGTTTATTTTAAGATCGTTTACAGCTGATCTTCACAGAATTTACCAACAGTACTTGATGTATGGATGAATAATGACATTTAGGGTCTTAAACACTTTTATTCATGACTTTTACCACCAATCTGATCTGATAATCTGATATCAACTTTAAACTATAATGCTATTCAAAAAAGTGACAATCGCAACCATATGACTCCCACCTTTCAGGACCTGTTTTACAGAGACCTCTTCAGGGCCATATATCTCTGTGGGATTGAAAAAAAGCCCCTTTTTGTCACAGACTTACAGAGTTTATTGTCAGCCTGACAAAGTGAGTGGATTGACGGCGTGTCTCTACGTTGTAAAGTTCTTGTTAAGTTCTCAACAATAGCATACAACAACTAGGGCTGTCAAAATTAACTCGTTAATTGGAATTGATCCATCATCAGTCTGATTAAAAATTTTAAAACAATGACCCCATCTGCCAGGCAGAATGACGCACATGGGCAGTTGATATGGTAGTGACAGGCTCCAAACAACTCCATATGGAAGATGCTAAACAGCACACTGGCCCTTCTGATAAAAGATTTGAGTATGAAAGAAAAAACATGACTCAACAGTCGAATGACATAAACTGTTATTATTCACTCTCTGCAGGAAGGAGTTTTCTTTTCACCAAAGCACTTCCAGCTGAAAACACCACATTAACTCAGAGCATACGTTAGTCAGGGACTCTGCTCGCACTCTGGCTTTCTCGAGTCTCTTTGCTCATGCAAAATGAAACACGAATTATATAGACTGAAAATCATTGATGTAAAATCATGATTAATCTAAATGAATCCACTGTAACCCTGTGATTAAAATTGTAACGGTTTAACAGCACTGAACTCCTTAAGTACTTATAACTTACCTACTTTTTTCTGAGATATTTCAAGGTAAAAAATCCTATATACCAGTCAGTGTGGTAACATCTGGTTCTCACTAGATCTTTCCTTAACTGTTGTCTGCAAGTTTTTCTCATGAAAACAGATTCATCTCTCTAAGTATCTACAGATCACAAAGCTTGTCTTGTCATTATGACAATCTCCTGAAGCTCGAGAAACATTCAATTTGCTGGTGACTTTGGTAACCCGGAGCATGAGGAGACCACAGCTGGCCGTGCTGCCGTTGCTGCTGTGGTAAACTAATCCCATGATTCTAGAGTCAATGCAAGTCGATCACAGCGTGCAGCAGATCATTTCCTAGTAATATTTCCTAAGTAATAATAATAAGTAATAAATCATCATAATAATCATTTTGCACTGCAGACACAATAGTTCTTCTGCCTTAGCATCTCGGTCTGATTGCATTTCCATGAAGTAATAATCATAAATGTTCTTCCTTGAGCTGCGAAACTCCGCTGCACTCAGCGATTGACTCGTCAGGGCTCCCCCAGAAACAAGTAGCTGCTGGGGGAGATTGGATGAGTTGTGTTTGGTCTCTTTGCTAAAGAAACCAGGCAAAGCTAAAAAGATGTCTGATGGCTAGTACTTTGGCTGTGACCCTATATATACTGTTGATGAAGTTAGGTGCTGTTCTGAACATTATTTGTGGCTATAGAGTGGCGTTTTGGTTGAGGTTTGCACGTGGAGACATAGACCGCTGTGTATTGCTGTTGTGTGGTCGTTGCTGAAGTTGGTATAACCAGAGAAGCTAGCAGTCGGCAACATTCATCTCTTGAGGGGGTGTCTAACTCGGTGTGATGGTATGTTTGACCATAACTTAAATCTACGCCGAAATATCCCTTTGAGTCGGGATCTGAAGAAGACAACAGATCTAGCTTGTCCTCATGGGTAATGGAGTAAATTGAATGCTGAGATGGCTTTTACAGATAGCAGCTATGTGATTCTTACATTACAGAAGAGATGTAGTCATTTGGTATCATGTTTTTATAACTGAAGGCTGGCTGACAGACCTAAGGTACTGTGGGAGGCTTTAGAGCACTACCAGACTCAATGGGAGTGTCTCATTAGTTGGAACTGTTAATTAACACGGTAAATGAGCGGTGCAGACACAAGAGTGAACGTACAGATTAACCTAATCTGGCAAAGATTTACTTGGAGTACTTTAACAGTGATTCAACTGAGCAGCAACTTACTTCAGTGAAACGATGTACCTATTAAAACCCTAAGTGCTGTGATTTCTCGCCTTGCACAGTCTGCGAGCCCAGAAGCTAACTACTGTCAGCAGCTGACGGATCACCAATGTCTCTGTGTGTTGTTCTCATCTTCCATCACGGCCTGTACTTACCCTTGGTTCATGCTTATGACATGTCCCAGAGTGTGGTAACCCCCTGCTGCAAAGTGGTCCTTGTAGCGGCCCATCTTTATGGTGTCCAGCCACTCGTTTACTGAGTTACAGCTACTGAAGTCAGGGATAGCTCTCTCCATCAGTGGAGGACTGCTTAAACTGCATCCAAGAGGGAGACAGATGGCCATAGATACAGAGAGAAAGAGAAGAAGACGAATGGGAAGACAGAAAGATTAGTCCGGAAGAGGAAAAAGAGTCAAAAAGTGAGCAAGAAGCAGAGCGACCAGGGAGAGAGGGGCTTTGAAATGCGTTAGTAGCAGAGGCAGAAAATCAATAGCAGTTAAAATGATAGAGAAGAGGGGGATGCTGTGGTAGCAGGACTGCTGCTTTGGGTAGATTAATACAGAGAAAATCCTTCACACTACTTCTCCTCTCCCTTCTTCCTCACCCTGCTTCTTCTCTCACCTCGCACACAACAGCGCAGTGTCATGCACCGCTGACTCTGTAGGACCTGCGATCTGAACAGAGCAATTTACACAGGTCCAGCTTCAGCCCGGGTGTCCTCTCAATCCTGCTCCTGGATTCGCTGCGGATCAATGTCAATATCGCAGCCGGGCTTTTACTTAACGCACAGCGCGTCTATCAGAGATGAGCTTATCGGAAAAACGAACGCGACCGCTCCCTTCATCTGCTGGAGAACTTTGAGGGAAACTTTAGGCTGCTACTTTATCCCACTGTGTGCATGTTTGAAAGCAGCTGGGTTTGATTGGATTTACTCTGCCTCCCACACCAGGAGAGTTACTTAGGAATCTAACAGTCTGTCACCCTGTATTGTCCAGGAGATCATCTTCTCAGCCTTTCGCAGACAGCGTCTAGCTTTGATTTGCAGCTTAAGCCGCTAATCACATGAACCAACATTTGACTAAATGTTGGCAAACCGTCTCGCTAAATTAAATCAAAAGACTCCTCGGCGTGTGACACAACGCACCCATGTTGCCTTTCGGTAAATATGGATCCGTTCAGCGATGCCCACCCACCTGCAGAGTGTGTCCATAGACTTCAGGTTCTCTGGGTTGCGGATTAGCTTGTCAAGAACAGTGACTATCTGGCAGAAGCGCGGCCTCTCGTTGCGATCCTTCTGCCAGCAGTCCAGCATGAGTGTGTGTAGAGCAGCAGGGCAGCCCATGGGAGCGGGCAGCCTGTAGCCCTCCTCCACTGATTTGATCACCTGCTCATGGACAGCAGAAAACAGGAGTCAGATTAAAAAGACCGCATTGATGGTTCACTCAAGGTTGCTTCCGATGAATATCACTCACGTCTCTGTTCGTGAGGTTCCAGTACGGCCTCTCCCCGTAGGACATCACCTCCCACATGACCACTCCGTAGCTCCATACGTCACTGGACGAGGAGAACTTCCTGTATGCGATGGCCTCTGGTGCAGTCCAGCGGATAGGGATTTTCCCGCCCTGTCAGGATCATCACAAGAATAACCAGTATGTGGGAGAGTTTGTTAAAGAAGGTCTGGGTACCATCTGGAGAACTAAACCTTTAAATACAGTTTGAATGTTTTTATTTCATGTTTTTCATGCTGCCATCAAAAGAATCCACATTTGTATTCAAAGCCTGACATATCCTTCTCCTCTGTGCCTCAGAGCTTCATTTTTCCCCAACACTATAAAAAAAAAAAAACATACCGATGAGTCACAGTGTTGCAGTGGGTGATATGTTTGTTCATTATCATGACACACATGCTGTTTATTTTGACATGGGGCTACACACACTGTCACGCTGCTGGAAAAGCTAGCTCTGGGTACAAAGCTCTATCAATTCACCGCTGAGAATAGCTCTCAACAAACACATTATCTTTTACATTTTTCATGGGAATAAAGAGGCGGCTAAATCGACAAAATCCCTGTTATGAGAGGCGTTTATATTCTCAACTTTAAGCTGCACCAACGGTTGCTGATCAGAATCATGTAGCTGCCGTCATCAAAACAGAGTCAACACGCAGACAAAGCAGTGAACAACTTTCCTGCAGCTGTTATGTAATCAGTATTTTATCACTCAAACACATAATTGAAATAATCTGACTATATTCATCATGATGAATAAGTCATTTTTTTACACAAGTCACATGACCTTATGACCCTGAATTCTGGCGAAGTGCAGAGACATGTTGAACAAAAACTGTTCACCCTTATACTCCTGCCTCTTAATTCTCTGCTGGTTCAACAAAGGGATATGAAACAAAACAAAATGACTGTTTTAAGAATATTATTAATATAAACCATAAAAAGACACACATAGAAGAACATCTGCCGACTAATTAGTTACAATAAAACGGGTCAGTAGGATGACTGGGTGTGAAAAGGGAAATGCAGACAGACCCAGTCTTTCAAAAGATTGAATGAGGAAAAATATAGAGTTTTACAAATCTGAATTTTTGACAGGGTTAAATTGGGAAGAATTCGAGGATTATATCATCTAAAGTACAAAAATGTTAAAAACTTAAAACTTCATTTATGAAACGTGAGCAGAACAAAATTCTGTGGGCTAACCAGCCTTCATCAGTAGTTTAATAATTCAAATTTGTTATTGCTTAAAAGATACACATCTGCTCCTGACTTCTTGTAGAGTGTGTTCGTAAAGATATATTCATTTTGTTTCTCAAAAGTGGGATAATAGACAGATGTCTTTGAAAATGTAATTTAAACATTATCAAATAATCAATACATAACACATTTAGTTGAATTATATGGCAATTTGCGCATCAATAAGGTTAACAATGCAAAAAAAAAGTTTTTTGATATAATACAATGGGTGTTTTCTATGTATATCCAAGTTTATGAAGTCAGATAAAGTGCCGGATAAAGAAAAAAAGAACCGATACAGGATCCTGCACTTGGATTTGCATGCAAGTTATTAGTTTTCTGCACCTTGCAGATGTGTACCTGTTTAATCTAGAGGTCTTAGCAACCCACAGGGGACAGGGGCCACTGAAGACGTGGCTTTTGACTCTGCTGACCCACCACACACCACAGTCGTCACATTCACAGTCATACACTGATGGCAAAGGCTGCGGTATAGAGCCCATCAATTTTGGACTAATCCCATTCACACACCACTGGGGGCAGCCAACAAGGACAGGTGGGGTCCAGTGTCTTACCCGAGGACACTTTAACATGTGGACAGCTGTGGGATTGAAAGCCTGACTATCTGATTGGGAGATGACCGATTCTCCCACTAAGCCACGGCCACCCTTGGATGCATCACTGTGCAGCATAAATTTAACCTCTTGAGTATTTTTATATGTACATTTACATTCTTATATGTAAAAACAAAGTAAGTATTACATACAGGTTTAATTTAAACCCCAAATATTCTCTGTATGTCAGTGTAGTACTTCACCATAAGAAACTTCCTATGACAGTATGAAGTCAAACAGACTGAAGTTTAATTACTACACAGTACAGTCCAGAATAGACAGCCAAATGTCAGCTAAAGTCTGATCTCCTTAAATTATCTGGATATAAAACTAACACTGTATCAGGCTGACAAACGGCTCTATCACATCTTAAACAGGCGAAGCTCTTCATGTGGGTTATTTTAAACATCTGAAGGTTACTCTTCCAAAGTAGCCCATTATAGACACTTTATGTCCCGCTGAGCATTTAAATCAGCCCCCTGATCCGCCAGCATTCTTCAACCTTAACTTATGATCTTAATACTTCAGCTTCTTCAAAGTGACTTTGCAGCCTGAGTCCGTATAATGGGCAGCTTTATTCACTTAATTCAGATTTCCCGGCAGTAACCTGAACTACATTTATCTTCAGCCACTATCAGCCATTAATTCCTGATGTGCTGTAATGATGCTATACATCTACAATATCATCCACAACCCAGAGAGATGCTGCATGTAATCACCTTGCTTTCTGTAATCTGATTGCTGTGCTTTAACAGACTGTAACAGACAAATGTGTCAAACGCTGATTTCCATCTGTGTGCTGTGAACTGATAGCATCAGACTCTGGAAGGAGCCACCTTGGCCTTTTCTTTTAGTTTAGATTTAATAGATGTGTTCCCATCAGGCTGCAGGTTTAATATTGGTCTGCTCTCTTCTCTTTCTTCTCTCTCTCTCTCTGAAGGATTTTACTTCGCTCTTGCTTTCACAGAGCTTTGATTGCATTTGTATTGCTTTTTACAGATGTGTTTGCCTTGATGCCACTTTCCTGGACAGGTTTCAACGGAGCTGCCTCATAAAACATTAATACACAAGAATAGCAAATATATTTTTAGTTGTCAGTTAAATTTATGAAATATGAAGACATAAATCTTCACAAACGTAATCGAATCACTGTAATAACGTTCTGTGGGGACAGAGCTCAACTCAAACTTTTTAGATTTACTTCTGGTCCATTACTTTCTCCTCTAGCATCCACTTTGACAAGAACGCAGAGGGATTCGAGGGTTTCTGCAGCCGCATCGCTACAAACTGGAGCTTCTTTTTTATGACTTCCAGCAAGTGCTTTTAAATAAATAAATAAAGCTCAGTGTAAGTTCAGATAAGGAAGTGCATTTCTATGCCTTATTAAAACGTACAGTATCTTCCTTTTTGAATCTTTGATCAGCCGAACACGGTCATTGCTTTCAGGCCAACCAGCCAGACACTGCTGTGATGTCCTTCAGCCAATCATAATGCAGCTATCCAGCAGTAAGTGTCTTTTTCCACAGCCCATCTGGCACAGTCAGCTCTGGTCTAGTTATCCAGTGTCTGAGGAAAGCTCTGGACAAATCTCTTCATCTCATCCATGACCTACTTATCTTGGCTTGGTCTATGACGACATCATGAGGTGAAAGGTCTAAGCCAAAAACTTTCCATTTCTCTGATCCAAATTAGGCAGATGTTAATTAAATGTGTACTCAGTGAGTTTTTCCTCCTGTTGAGGTGTGTGCCACTACATGTGGATGTCTAAAAGTGGGCTACGTGTGTAAGTTAAAGTTTGTGTGTTCCCGCGTGTATGCACGGGTGTGAATCTGTGCCCATGTTTATAACCAGCCGTGCCGTGAGTGAAGTTTTTACAGTCAAAAATGTGATGTCCAAGTTCTGCAGTGTGGGACAAAGAGAGGGGGACTTTTGGACAATCTCAACTTTGCCCTCACTTCAGAGCAAATGGATGGACATGCATGAGGATGCACGGGTCCTTCCAGTTTTTAGGTGAGTGTTAGGATGAGTTTCTTTAGCCAGTTATATCAGCCTTTAGAGTGGTGGAGCTGTGTCACTCAAATACCTCAGATACTTTGGTGTTAGATTGCTGGAGCTGGGGGCCTCCGATAACCATCCTTGACCAAAGAACCTTGTACTCATTTTTTACATCACGTAGGTCCCAAAAATATGTTCTGCCATGACATTTCCTTCTTGGGACCCTCCATATGTTCACCTAAGGCTTCTTAAAATATGTTGTCCTTTGTTTTTACCGTACATGGATTTCTCTTAGGGTCAACTAAATATCAACAGCATGTTTAGAGTTGTGGACTGCTATATATACTGGAACGGTCTCAGACCACTCTTTGTTACACTTGTGGCATGATGAAGCTGTAACCCAGATCTGTAACCAGTAAAGCTTGTCAAACTGACGTCCACGTCAGTTTGACAAGCTTTACTGGTTGCAGATCTGGGTGGACCTTCCATTCTTTCAAGTGTGAACCTGGGCTAGGCATCCTTACAGTGAGAATATATCACATCTCAAATATTCAGTTAATTTTTATATGCATGTATAATTAGCGTAATCACGGTCATATTTTAATTAGAGGTGGATAAGGACTTATAAGTGATTTAGCTATCTATCTTACATATATCCTCTGATTTTATATGCCTTTATATAAAATTAATTTAATATGAACACATGAATTCGCACATGTTTAATTTGGTAGAGAACGAGGCTCGTGAGAAGAAGGTGAAATTGGCCTGTGTTTCCTGCTCCGATAGACACACCTGTTTAGAACGCACAATAAATACATGTCTTAAGACATGGTGCAAAAAGGGTAATACATCGTTTTTTCTTTTTCATTATTTTAGGGCTGAAGTTGTTTAAGAGATTTTATTTAAAAAAAAAAAAAAAGAAAAAATTGTAAAAATGATTATTTTATGAATACTTATCTGCATGTCCGTTTTGGGGACAAAATAGGCTGGATGGAACTAAAATACAGAAATTGGCACTACAGTAAAAAATTTAAATGCACCTAAATCTATTTTACTACTCATCACTGACATGACCTAGACTTTATTTATTAAAAATAAAGATAAAGATAAAAATATATAAAATTATACACTGCTGATTCTCCCCTAGTGTGCTATTTTGTGTTTACTTTGCAATATCATAAAGCAGACACCACTGCACTGTTCTTAGGTCAGTAAGTCACAGTCTGCACAAGTTAACAAATACCATGTGTACTGGTCACAATTTTCACAGTGAAAAGCCAGATTGGAAATGTCGACTAATGTTTGCTGTGTAACCCACCAACAAAATGAGTAGTGGGTTGTCTTGAACAGGACAAATGCCTCTTCAACATATTCATCAAGTGTTGGACAACACACAAACAAATGTGGAAGTTTTCTAAACTTTTGTGTCAGAAGCTCAAAAAGAGGAACTTTGAGAAACTCTGAGAAAAACTGAAAACATTTGGGTAAAAGAACAAGAACGGCTTGACTACAGTCCAGTGATACGAAGGATGAATTTGCCCGGTGTGATAACCAGTAACCAGTATGTAATGCAAATCACTGCGTCTGAATACTAGTTTGAAGATTCAAACATCTGGCCGTCCCGTTTGGTGGGCTGACTGTTCTCACTGCAAACAAACCACTCCATGGTTCAACAGGAGCCGAGAGCACCTCACCTGGGTGCTTGTTTTGTTCTGTATCATGACGTGATTGCTGCTGTCACAAATATCCAACTGATCCGAGCAACACCTCCTGACCATCCATGTTGAAAAACACCCTCTGCGTTCAGCAAAACTCAGGATTGGTTCGTGGCCTTTGCTATTATAAATAAACAGGGCCACAAAAGCCCACTCAAAGTTGTTATTTCACATATTCTGTATATGATTTTACATCGTCTATGTCTCTTATCTGTGACGGCCTTCTTTTAAAGATTGTGTGTCAGTTGAGTGTGTGTGTGCTTCATTAATGCTTGCCTCAATGTGGAAACTCACACTGGTGGTATATGCAGCGTCAGGGTCATCCTCCAGTACCCGAGACAGGCCGAAGTCAGACACCTTACACACCAGGTTGCTGTTGACCAGGATGTTACGAGCAGCCAGGTCCCTGTGGATGTAGCCCAGGTCAGACAGGTAGGTCATACCGGCTGCAATGCCACGCAGCAGACCCACCAGCTGGATGATGGTAAACTGGCCGTCGTGTCTCTGCAAGGAGGTAGAAAAGTGGAGGAAAAGAAATTAGGAAGGAAGAAGCCGAGCGAGAGAGGAAGATTTATGCGAAGATAAAAAACACATGATGGTATAGGAGCAGAGAAGATGAAGAGAGTGATAATGGAAAAGATTTTTAATCAAGATAGAGAAGAGAGTACAGATAAGAGAATAAAACATGACAGGGATTTGCCTTTTAGTAATAATCCACATTCATATACGCAAATACTGGAACTGGCTGACACTGTCGATAAATGACAATGTTAAATCAACTCGTCTCTTTTTGAAGAAACTTTGACTCAGCTGCTAAAAATCACTGCTGCTCTTGTGGCAAAATCCCCCGATGTTCTGGAAATCCAATGGACTTAAAGGACTTTTCCAACAAAGTGCTTTCTCTAGTCTTCATAGCACTCAAAGTGTTTTCATAATACATGCCACATTCATAAACTGATGGCAACCTAATGCGCCAAAGGCTGAACGATAGGAACAACAAATCAAACATGCACGAAGGTCACATCGCTAAAGATGTCAGTCGTAACCCGGAACACGTCACGCTGTCACCTCATTATCCAGGGTTCATGACAAAGAAAGTCTGCCTGAAATCACTCACTTAAAAAACAGCTCCTCACTAAAACACATGTAGAAACTGACCCTGTGCAGACAGTGTCTATTGTCTGTGTGTCACATGATCATAGAGTGTAAACTGGGGCGGCAGTAGCTCAGGAGGTAGAATGGTCGTCCAATAACTGGAAGGCTGGCGGTTCGATTCCCCCCTATCCCAAGTCTGTCTGTTGTGTCCTTGGGCAAGACACTTAACCCACCTTGCTCCCAGTGTGTGTCCTCCACTGATGTATGATTGTGAGTGTACTAAGGTAGTTTACCACCATCAAAGTGTGACTGTGTGAGCGAATGAATGATGTATCCAATGTAAAGCGCTTTGAGGGTCTCTGATAAAGCTCTATATAAAAAGCTGATGCATTATTATTATTATTCTAAACATGCATGCCAGTAACTGCTGTGGTCACAGATAGTTAGAAAATGCCAAATAAAGCCTCACAGATTTTACAGGTGCCCCCTTCAGAGCTCAACAAAGTCATGCTGCAGATCTGACCAGACCTCGGAGTGTTTCTTCTAAACATCTACAGTATATCTACAGGCAGTGCAGGAACACCATAGTGATGTGAAAGCCATTTGTAGGAGATGGTGCATTTTCCTGTAGGTAGAAGTTACTGCAATGGGGCTTGTGACACAAAATAAACATAATTTTTATTATTTTGTGAGAAAGTATTGACAACATGAGAGTAATTTGATTGCATTTATAGTAAAGTTAAAATAGAAACTTGTTGCACCACCTTTAGCCTCTCCTTCCCTGTCTCACTGCTGTAAGTGTTAGTGGGCTGGACACGGTCAAAGGAAAGTGAGTGAGACTTATAAATCATACAGTTTTGTTATCCATGCTTTATTTCTTAATATGTTTTGCAGAAGAAAAAAAAATGCAGTGCTGCTTTTAAATACCCTGCAGCTCAAAGAACTTCCCCTCAGTGTTAATTACTCTTATCACATGCATACACATCACTGGCTCTGCCACTGGGAGCAATTTAGGGTTCAGTGTCTTGCCCAAGTGCATTTTGGCATGTAGGTAGAAAAAGCTGTGATCAAACTGCCAACCGTATTACGGCTCATTAAGGGTTTTGGAAATCTAGTGAATGAAAAAGATCAAGGAAAAAAAAGATGTTTAAACTTAAAGCGATATAAAGTTGGTATAACTAGAGAAGCAAGCAGTCGGCAACATTCATCTCTCTTGGGGTTGTCTAACTCAGTGTTATGGTGTCTTTAACCATAACTTAATTTTTACACCGCAACATCGCTTCAAGCTTTGAAAGTTTTTGGGACGATAACAACTTGGTGATAAAATGCTTGACAGAACACAGACTGAAGAAAGCTCCACTGGTCTGCAGATGATACACAAATCTTCATCACTTATCAACAGACAACAGTCAGAACACTGAAACAAAAAAGATGATAAAACTTACAGTTCGCTTTGGTGCTTCTAATTTTGTACATACTCACCCTGAGGAAAGAGTCCAGAGAGCCATTCTCCATGTACTCTGTGATGATCATCACTGGTTTGCCTGAGGGGACAAACAGGATCTCTCAGGTTCTGTCCTTCAACAAACTGGGTATATATAGGTTATAGACAAGTCATCATGACATACACTGAGTGGATCATGCATATGGACAAAAAGATTAAAATAATAAAAAAAGAAAGAAAGAAAAAAGAAAAGTCAGAAAGCTGTCTCGTTACTAATGACCATTGCTGAAAAATAAGTTATCATCCGTCTGAAATCAGAAGAAGAGACTACAGCTGTTTGCCCCGTATGTGATCATTTTCCTTTAACAATTACAATCTTTTAAAATCCCAGATGGGAAACTTGACTTTCTGCCAAGAGGAGCGCATAAAAGAAGACAATTACTTTAAATACAAGCCTTCACCCTGCCTCCTAACTCTGAACAGGTGTTTATTTTGTGGTATGATCAAAAAAAAAAAAAAAAAGAAGTGAGAAACAGGGAAACCTAAAAGAGTAATTTGGTCTGACCCAAGAAAACACCTAATTTTAGCTGTTTGGATGCTCCAAATAGAAAAACAAACAAACTAACAAAGATCTGAATTCTGGTAATTAAGCTTTATTTGGAAGCAGTTTGGTGACGCAACTGAATTTCAAGAATCATTTTGATAATTAAATAAAACATCTGAGGATTCAAAGTTTTCAGTTTTTGTCAAAGTTGAATTTAGGTAAAAAGTTAAAGAACTGAAACATGCTGTATTTGTTCATACTGTGCCTTATCATTCAATTTTGTTGGTTCTATTTGTTTATCAGCAACATGAGACACAGCATGGTTATTTTTTCGACTGAAACCCTGGAGTATGACCATGTTCATGTTGTGAAGTCATCACTCAGATTCCTTGTTTGATAAAGGTGCCTTAAGGATTTGAATGAGCGAGAGCACATTTACAGGGCTGGTACAAGGTTCAAGGATGAAGGTGGTTCATGGACTTCATAAAAGTAGAGGAGACTCGGGACAGTTGCAACAAGGCTTATTCCTCCAATGACAAACATGCTAGATTGATGACACTGATACTGCAGATGCTCAATTGCAGCATCCCCTACTCCAAGTTAGACGGCTCCATGTTGAGGCTTAAAAATGGGCCACATTTGAGCCATGTTCCTGATCTTTTCCTGTCTCTCCCCAAGGATCACCAGAGCTTACTTCAACAAAATGATTCGTTACACTTATGCTCAATAACATAAAAGCACTTTCATGCTAATCAGAAGACAAAAGTTGTTACAGCTTTAACAAAAATGCACAAAATCCACATCCTGGTGATTTGCATCTGTCCCACAGATTTGGTAATCATAGCTATCTTACCTAAACTTATTCCAGATTTAATCATCTGAGTTGCTTTTTTAAACTGTGGTGAATTTTTACATAAATGATGATTTAAAGAAGCAGCATACTTTGGGTTACCACTCCCTCCAGGCGGATGACGTTGGGGTGGTCAAACTGAGCCATGATGGATGCCTCAGCCAGGAAGTCCCTCTTCTGTTTCTCTGTGTATCCAGCCTTCAGGGTCTTAAGGGCCACCGGGATGTCCCTCTTTCCTGGAAGCCTCATGCGTCCGTAACACACTTCCCCAAACTCCCCTACAGAGCGTACATGAGAATGATCCACAGTTTGATGAAATAGAGTATATTTTCAACTCTGCAATAATTAAGGCTGACATTTTGACTGAATAGAGAGCCCATGTGAGTGCAGAACCTTCTCTGTAAATTTTATTTTATAATTTTTGATTAAAGTGTGAAAAAAGAAAAAAAAAACAGGAACTCAAACAGTTATGTTTCAAAGTTCGTTAAAGATCAAATCAACGTCAGCCTAAGCCACATTTTGAGTTTTCCGTTAGTGTTAAACGATGACGATAACCAGACGCCTTCATGTGACTGAGCCAGCAGAGAGCAGATTGCTTTCATTGTAACTGAACCTGTAAAAAAATGCTTTTACTCAGTATTAACAGATGTTTTTGATGACTCAATTACATACAACCATTTCCTCATTAAACATTAACCCACTACCAAGCATTCAACTTTTACGGTTAAATGGTAAGTTGCATTTCTATCCTTCATCTACTTGCAGGATAAAAACATGCTAAAATGATCCTTTAATGTAAAGTCATATTGAAATATTCGCTCTTTCATTCATCATCATTCGACCATTTTTACTACAACTGACATGAGACAAGGTGTATGGGACTTTTGCAAGAACTTTATGGAGACTTTTGTTCTCATTCAGCTCTCCCTCACAGTAGGGATGGGCGACATAGGCTAAAAAATGTATCATGATAAATTTTGCCATTCTGGCGATAACGATAAAAGTCCCGATAGAAAAATATTATAATTCCAATCTATATTTTTGACTCATTTTGTCTTGAGAACACCAGTTGGCACAGTCAAATAAGATAATTAACCACAAGTTTGAGTGGTAGGTTATGGAGAAAACTAATGACATCAAACAAGTCTGAACACGCGTTTAAAACTCTTATTGCACAGAGTGAGCAGATCCACTAACCAATGTCAGACATACCTGATTGCACTCGTCTAAACCCCAATCTTGAAGGAAATCCCTCATGTGGAGCCTCGTTCAGTAACACTCAGAAACGTCTTCTTCATCACCTTCAGCCATGTTTGTTTGTTATTCTGCTCTGTGTGGACTATGGCTGCGAGTCCGACTTGCATTGACGGGTTTATCGTGAGATGGCAAATATTTATCACAGAGGGATTTTCTGACGATAAATCATGATTGATCATTTATCACCCATCCCTACTTCACAGAGCTTTGAAGTCAGCACATTTTTAACATGAATGAGTCCAATGTCACAGAGTTCTGACACTGTTTCACTACACATCAAGTTTCTTTGTAGCAAACAGCTATAAAGCGATCAGCTCGTAACGCTTGGATAAACAGACCTTTATTGCCACAGTGTCAACAGGCTGCTTTGAAACGTGCCTGACTGCTTTCTGTGCTGTGATTTGTCACGATAGGTTTGATGAAGGTTGATCCTAACATCAGTTTGCCATCAGGACATAATCACTGTTGTTATGCCTCAACCAAAAAAGTAGGTGGTGACCTTTGTTAACATGAAAACTGAATGTGCAGGTTTTGCTCTTTCTGATCCTTTATTTACAAATATGATCTGAAAAGGCGATTGAAACTATAGATATCCACTGTATTTTAAGGCCTGCTAGTACGGAGAATGTGCATCAATATAATAACCTGGGTTCGGTATAAAATGCACTGTCATGCCTTTGCTCCTTTTCTTTTTTTTACGTGTAAATATTGTTGTGTAAAGTTCATCTTCCATTGTCTACTTTATTGAGTCTGATTGCTATTTTACTCTCTGTTTGTGTGTATGTCTGCAGGATTTATAACTAGCACAGCGTATTGTGGAGCTGACACACTGTTAGTATTCCCTCCCTGTCTGAGGAGCTTTGATTGACAGCCCCACGCAACGCTCTGATTCCGCTCTGCCATCCTCCTCTCTGCTGCACACCACAGCCTTTACACTGGCCAATGATTTTAAGTTAGCTCAGCCAATGATTCTTACTCTGTGTGTGTGTGTGTGTGTGTGTGTGTGTGTGTGTGTGTGTGCGCTGCGTTTGTGTGTGAGTTCATGGTTTTACCTGAACCAATGATTTTCTCTATTTTGATCCTGGAAGCTTCAATTTCTCGGGCAAACTCGTGCACCGCCTGGCAGGGGTCCTCGTATGTGTGCGGGTCGATATAGAACCTCGCGTCGGGGAATGACACTAAGATAAACAACATTAGCATTTGGTCACATATCGGGGAATGAGAGCAACATCGCATCTGAGCCCCTGTCACTGGTGTTTGTGTGTGTGTGTGTGTGTGTGTGTGTGTGGAGGGAAAACTTGATGAAAGGGGAGAAATGACTCGCAGAAAGAGGCAGACTGAGAGAGGGAGAGAATAAACAGCATACGAGGAATAAAGCCCGTGTGCTCCTGTAATCACTCAGCGCGTGATGAAAATTGTTTGCTCTAAGGATGAACTTTATTACATGGGGATGAAAATACGACCTCTTTGCGAGGAATGTGATCTAATCTATTACTGGTAATAATTCAGGAATAGGCCAAACATACCGTGACCGTTCTGGTAATGCATCTTCTCCTCGTCCGAGTCCTGGAAAGCTTTGCTGTAGCCACAGTGTCTGTACAAACCACACACATGCACACACAAAGACAGACACACACATGCACACACATAAACATACAGTGGGATGAATACAGGACAATCATGAAACATTTGTACTATCAAACACTAACCACAGCTCATTATTAATAAATCGATAATTTGTTCATCATGAATTATTAACTTCAGCGGAGCTATTCATCACTTAGAGATGCTGAGTTATTTATAAAGAACAACCAGTCAACCTGTTCTTCCTGTTAATGAGGTTCGGTAACGAGGTAGAGAGCGGAGAGGTCGAGGAGTGTTTAAAGGTGCATGATGCATCTCAAACTTAAAGGGATATTTCAGCGTAAATTTAAGTTATGGTCAAAGACACCGTAACACCGAGTTAGACACCCCTGAGAGAGATACATGTTGCAGACTGCTTGCTTCTCTAGTTACACCAACTTCAGCAACGACCGCACCATAGCAAAACACGGCGGTCTATGTTTCCACGTGCAAACTGCAACCAAACAGCCACTCTATAGCCACAAATAATGCTCAGAACAGCACCTAACTTCATCAACAGGACATATAGGGTCTCAGCCATAGTACTAGCCATCAATCATCTTTTTAGCTTTGCCTGGTTTTCTTTTGCACCCTCTCTCACCTCCAGCAGCAGCTTGTTTGTGGGGGAGCCCTGACGAGTCGATTACCGAGTGCAGCGGAGTTTCGCAGCTCAAGGAAGAACATTTATGATTATAACTTCATGGAAAGGCATCAGTTCAAGACACTGAGGAAGAAGAACTACCGCGTCTGCAGTGCAAAATGATTATTAAGGTGATTATTACATCATGGAAACGATCCGCTGTACTCGATCATCAGCTCGTCAGGGCTCCCCCACAAACAAGCGGCTGCTGGAAGAGAGTAGGTGAGTTGTGTTTATTCTCTTTAGTAAAGAAATCAGGCAAAGCTAAGAAGATGTTTGGTGGCTAGTGCTACGGTTGCGACCCTATATGTACTTTTTTGGTTGAGGTTTGCACGTGGAGACGTAGACCACTGTGTTATGCTATCGTGTAGTCGTTAATAAAGTTGGCATAACTAGAAGAGCAAGTTGTCGACAACATTCATCTTTCGAGGGGGTGTCTAAACTCAGTGTTATGGTGTGTTTGACCGTTACTTATATTTATGCCGGAATATCCCTTTAAGGAAAAGAGGAAAAAAGTAAAACAACAACAAATCACAACAAGCATATCTGAAAGGGGGCTTCTATGTGAGACAAGGCAACTGTTTGGACGCCTAAACACATCCTGTCTGCTGCTCCTCATGAATCTGAAGCCCATGTGTTTAGCACTGGGCAAGTAACTCAAATACTCAGCCTCTGTTAGCTGACCTTTCTGACCTTTTTGACCTCCACCTCTTTTCTGACAGACCCATAAACACACAAATCGTTTCCTCTGCTGGCGTAGTAGGAGGTAGCCAGTAAAGCCACAAGTTAAAGGAAGAAGCAGTTCTGCTGCAGAAGCTTTACTCTGATCCGGTAAAAAGACAGCCATAAGGAAAGCTGCTCAAAAAGAATATTTTTTAAATCTCTTGCATACTTGTTATTGCTATGCAACACTTTTTTTTCCCATTTTGTTTGACTTAAAGCACAAAGATGTGGGGAAGTGTTGACAACAACCGCAGCTCTGTGCTTTGATTGAAAATCTAAAATAGCTATTTAAGATCACTGCATCATTGGTGGTCTTTTTCTGGAGCTGCCAAACCACAAACATCAAGACTCTAATTACGACGTCCACACACAGAGTTACTTCTTAAATGTTGAAGTCTGCAGGTGTGAAGTTTTGTTTCAGGCTATACCTGCCAAAATCTGTTCTGTTCTTTACTCCTCAATTGTATTTTGAGCATCAACAATCTATGAGTCTACATGAGAGCATGCTGGAAAACACTTTTCAGGAGCAGGGGGGCAAAATAGCTAAATACAGTATTTTATGAAGAAGGATTTAGTCAGTGGTCCGCTCAAACATGGGTCTATGTGAAGTTTAAAGGGACAGGATTCTTTAAAATGGGGCTGTCTGAAAAATATTTGAACAACTTGGGGAACATATTTCTGAGATAAGTAGATTCCATCGTTCTGATTTGTGAATTTTAGTTCTACTTTTTAGTTTTTAACAGCAGCAAAAATCCTCCAGGGTTCCTCAGAGAGGATTCTGCAGGAGGTTGAGGTCGTCCGACTTTCCGAGTCGGAAATCCGACCTCGGGAGTCGTTCCAGTTGAAAGTTCCAACTTGGAGTTCAGAAAACTCGACATCGGAGTACAACTGGATCGCACCATAACAATACTTGTATACATGTATTCTCCATTATACTGTTGCTAGGATACAGACTCAAGATCCTGAGGCACTAATAATAAAACCAGGAGATTTCAACTCTCACCCAACTGGATTAATACAGTTTATTAACTATCCTACCAGAATAAAATTTTTCATGAGATTCCAGACAAACGAATTTCCCTTTGGGGATTAAGAAAGTTCTTGTAGCCAGTACAACCCCACTTAAAAAAAAACACAAGCTATCCCTTTAACTTCATGTGGTGATAGTTCAACTTTCCGTGGTGGTATTTGTCTTGAGGAGCTGTGGGTGGGGGAGTCAGTTATCAGCCAACTGCTCTCAGTTTCTGATCCCTCATCTTCAAACTTTGAAACTCACTGCACTGATGAAAACATGATTTTGCCTGGATAACATTTTTAATCCTTCAATGGGCTTTCTCCTCTCTCCAAACAGAAAAAAAGGAGAAAAAACAAAACAAATGCGTTGAAGTGTGAATTAATTAAGAGCGATGAAATTAATTATCCTGCGCAATGCTACAGAGATATTAGTCGAAGACATCAAAAGGGAGGAAGGGGGGGCTGATGGGATAAGCAGGAACATTTGGCTTGTGAGCTACTGGACATGAGTCAACATAATTAACTTCAATATGAGGTGGAAATTACGAGTTGGGAAATGAGCTAAATAAGACAGGGAAGAGACATGAGGAGCAGAAGCATCTCCTATTAAAACTCCTCTCTCCTCATGGTCCTTATTACTGATCGAACAGCATGCAGAATATCGGTGCGCTCAGACGGTCTAAACATGACAAGAGGCACTAATGCAAGCTTAAATGAGAACCTGAAGGTTTTTAGTTGTTCTTTAAACCCTTGCTCAGACAACGTATATCTTTTTATCTTTCATTTTAATTTGCAGGCAAAACTACATGTGGGGAAAAGCAGGGAGAAATACAGTGCACACTTGGCTTTGATCACAAGCAACAATACACAAGAGAGACATGGTAGAGTAGTGTAAGAAAGTGTTCCACACACAGCAGCGATGGGTAGTGTGGTAAAGTGTAGCCTTGCCGTTTCCTGCAGATGATGATGGCCAGAAAGGTGACCAGGCCAGACACCAGGGCCATGCAGATCCAGATTATGGACATGGTGTTGTAGCGCAGAGGAGCTGGAAAGACAGAAAATTAACAAAAAACAAAACACTGTGTTAGTCAGTGAAAAAGGTGCAGCTTCACAGACACACACACGCTGACACACACTGGCAAACACAGACGGCAGGTAGTGTGTTCTTGCTCAAACAAGATAAACAAGAATTTGGAGCTTCATTAAAGAGTTCTGCATTTTTTAATTACCTCCTGTTTGTATTTTGAAAGTTTGTCCATGGCATTTCAAATCGGGAAATATTTAGCTAATGCCGTCATCTATTTAATGTGGTGCTAGAAATGAAAAAGAGAGAAGTGGATCACCAAAACCCAGGCTCAGTGTTAGCGGCATTTCTTAGGATGTGACAAACTCCAATCGATGTGGCACATACTTTATTTTTAACAAAAAAACAAACAACTGTGTGCCAACTAGCATTTCTTTGAATCAGATTTGCACAAATCATTCGATGTAAACGGAGTTCATTTTAGATTATTCTTTCACATATAAATTTTACGAACTATATTTTCCACTTCTATTCAAAAAATCTTGACCACATGGAACCTGTAACCAGTTTCAACCTTCATTTTAAGAGACCCAAACCTGCATTTTCATGTGCACAGAGACCCAACAGACAGTAAAAGTTATGTTTTTATAACCCCCGCCTGACTAATCAGCTGATAAGACCCCACGGCTTTCTTCTCGAACAAAACTCCCTCTATAACTAGGGATGGGAATCGATAAGATTTCATCGATATCAATGCCGTTATTGATTCTGCTTATCTTCAACAATTCCCCTGTTGATGCCTTTCTTTGATTTATAGGTTTTCAACTGTAAACTCAAAATTTTATTGAGTCTCTAATAACAAAAAAAAAAGATGTATGCCGCACTTTCACCAAAAATGTTGTCACTGCATGATGACATTCGTCCTCTTTCTCTTGTGTCATTTTACCCTTTGCAGCAAGTGTGAATGGGGTTTGCTGCAGGTCAACAGGGCTAGCAACATTAGCCGGAGAGCTAACACTGCCAGTAGAAACAGCAGATGCACTCAGTCCACCGTCGCTATCGTCTAAAAATAATCAAACAACAAACTATTCATATAGGGTGACCATATTCTGAAGCCCCAAGAAGATGACGCAACTATGTGGGGGCGGAGTCACGGAGTTGCAAGTGGTTAATATTGAGTTTTCCGGGTCAGACTGAGTGTTTTTTACGTGCTTCTAACTCAGTAAGTCCACGTGACACAAACTCAGAACTTCCATACAAAACCCCGGACATTTGAAGGATTTTATAAACTCCCTGGACAGAGCCGGACAGTTCCCCAAAAAAGAGGACATGTCCGGGTATAGAGGACTTATGGTCACCCTATATTTGAACAGCATTTACGTACCTTGGTCAATATTAAGTCAATATGTAATATGTTGTTAAGTCTGGTATGCATTGTGCTTATGTTAACACAGGACATACGCAAGCCGTACTGAGATGGAGCAGCAGCAGCTGATAAGCGGAGAGCATTGAATACATGTGACTCCTCATATTTGATACCATGTCTCGCCTACAAATGTTTCATCATGTTGCTGGTGTTTCCACCTTTGCATGTTATCACTGCTCGACAAATGTTGCACGTCGCACTGTTGTCATCTTTCTTCGTAAAATGAAGCCCCCCTTAGATCGTTTCTGCCTACTTTTCTTACTGTCAGCCATGTTTTTTTTCCCTCAAAGTCTCTGTTCTCGTTTGCAAAGACTGGCTCTCACGGGACCATTTTTCAAGGCACCCGGGAGAAAGGAATCGTTAAGGGAATCGTTAAGAGAAAATGTAAATGATGTCGATGGATTGAACCATTTGGAACCGATCCTCAACAAGATTTGGTTCTTGATTCCCATCCCTATCTCTCATTTGCACAAGACAGGGAACTCTTGGAGACTGTCAGTGACTATAGTTCAGTTAGCTCCCTGTTGAAAAGGACCCAGAATCCAACACTTCTCTGCGTATTTGGATCAGAACCTTCCCGACCAGCAGACATCAGCTCTGTTTCTCTGTGGCTAATTCTAGACAGCCACTTTGGGCTCCAAGAAGAAATGACAGGACTCCATGACTGCATTTTGTACGACTGTATGTCACATATCCCGATGTAACAAAGGGTTCAGGTCAAAACAAGTCTGCAGAGATGAAGAGGTTTGTGTGTTTCTAAGATGGGGGACTTTTTAGGCAGAATCAGAGCTTTGGCACCTGTGTGACATTCCTGCATGTGTTAGACAGCAGAGGTGATGGTGGCTGTTCTTTGCAGGAATGAGGTGAAGCTGCTGTGTGAGGAGTTAGTGATGATGGCGTCCTTGTCTTCTGGCCCCATACTGTATCATAGTGTATGGAAACACAAATATTGTTGTTTCCGACTCCGAGCCCTCTTGGGCACTGCTAAAGAGGGTACGAGAAATTATATCCATATCCAGTAAGTTACTGGGCACTACTCTGCCATGTATGGAAGACATCTACAGAGACAGGACAGGGAAAAAGGCAAGGAACATTATAGGTGACCAAAGGCACCCCCTTGCCCACTCTTTTAACCTCCTGCCTTCTGGGCAACAATATCGCCCCCTTCTGTTTACTAAAAACAGAGCAAAACAGCAGCTAAAAGCCTGCTCAGCTGGTCTAATCAGGTTAAAGTCGAGACTTAGGAAGTGTGATTATGATAATGTTACTTTTTTTTACTGTTAATTATGTGTGAAAGTTGTCTACGTGCTGTTTTATTTTTTCATCTGTACTGTTCTAGATGAAATGCCAAATGTATGATCTGCTGCAATTCAATTTCCCTATGGGACAAATAAACTACTACTACTACTTTTGTGCATCTAGTCTATTCTGTTTGATTTATCACACCGCACGCGATATGTCAAAGATTTGTCCTCATCATGACACAAGTAAGGGAACAATAAACAAAACCATTTATACCACCACCCTAATATCCATGAAGAATATCCTCACAAATTCATGATAGTTCAGATTTTAATTCGGATTAGTTTGACGGGCTCAGATTTTGTCCCTTTAGATAGATAGATAGATAGATAGATAGATAGATAGATAGATAGATAGATAGATAGATAGATAGATAGATAGATAGATAGATAGATAGATAGATAGATAGATAGATAGATAGATAGATAGATAGATAGATAGATAGATAGATAGATAGATAGATAGATAGATAGATGAGCTTGAGTATCAGATGATAGTCTCACAGGTTCAAAGGAACAGAGGCTGACTGTGTTTTCTATTGGAAAGCAGACACAAGGAAAAAGGCTAGCAGACCTTTTTTTTCATTAACTTTAGGACTTATTGATTAGTCAGCATGTAAGCTAGTGGGATTCATGCTGTCCTCTTGTTTCCAGTCTGGAAATGAATCAGTATCAAGAGGAGCAGGGTCTGGGTTCAGTGAGCAGCAGAATGAAGGGAGACTATTAGTCAATGAAACAGCACTGGGACTCCAACCAGGCGGGAGGTTCAGCTTTGCAGACCGAGAGTCTGCTCTGCACGCTATCTGCCAAATCCCCTATTAGGGAAGAAAAATGTTCTAATAAGAGGGTTTTTCACTTATTCCGAACTTTCAGTGTTGTACTTGCCTCAGGTGGACGGACCCATGAAGGTTTCTACCCGACCCCAGCGCTATGTACAGATGTTTGAAGCTGGAAAACGCTGCAGTTCTGCTGACAAGGGTGACCCCCTGACAAAGTGTAAATCAATGGAACAGGGGGACGGACTCATGCGGTTATCAGCCTCACTAACACCCGGGACTCTTTGGCCCCTGACCACGCTGTGCAGCCTGGCCCAGCTCAGGGCATCTCCCAAATCCTTTAACCCAGCAAACAGTTCTGTTGCTGGACTTTTTCCAGGGTTTAAACATAATATAACTGCTAAAAGGATCCCACCGCTCTGTTCAGGAAGGAAGTCTGTGCTGCTGCCTTTTACACCCATCCACACGCATACACACACCTGCTTTTCCAGTCTGGATCTCCACATTCTGGCTGAAGCGTCCGCAGCCAGCTGATGTTCTGGCTCGGACCTGGAAGATGTACTTGGTGCCTGGCTTCAGCCCTGACACTCGAGCGCTGGTGTTTTTAGACTTCAGAGTGGAGTAACTTTGGTCTTCATTGTCCTGAAAGAGACACGACCACAAGGTGAAAAGTAGAAAAAGAAATCTGACATTTTGGTCTGTTTATGAGCTCTGAGTGTCACTGCTGAAACAAAAGCTCTGCTGCTGACACAGACTTCTCAGTTGTGTCTCGACTGAAAAGTCAGCAATGACCAGTTACGTTGAAACTACTTAGTTTGTTACTTACAGGGGTATTCCGGGGTAAATTTCAGTTCTGGCCAAACACACCATAACACTGAGTTAGATGCCTTATTGAGAGATGAATTTTGCCGACTGCTTGCTTCTCTAGTTAGACCAAATTCAGCAATGACCGCATGACAGCAATACACAGCGATCTACATCTCCACATGCAAACCTCAACCAAAAAGTCACTCTATAGCCACAAATAATGCTCAGAACAGCACCTAACTTCACCAACAGCACATATAGGGTCCCAGTCATAGTACTAGCCATCAAACATCTTTTTAACTTTGCCTGATTTCTTTAGCAAAGAGACTAAACACAACTCACCCACTCTCCTCCAGCAGCTACTTGTTTGTGGGGGAGCCCTGACGAGTCGATCACTGAGTGCAGCGGAGTTTCGCAGCTCAAGGAAGAACATTTAGGATTATTACTTCATGGAAAAACAATCAGACCGAGTCGCTAAGGCAGAAAAACTACCGCATCTGCAGTGCACATACAAGATACACAAAAAGTCTGATTGGATTTCCATGAAGTAATAATCATAAATTTTCCGCTGCACTTGGTGATCGACTCGTCAGGGCTCCCCCAAAAGGAGATCCGATGGGTTGTGTTTGGTCTCTTTGCTAAAGAAACCAGGCAAAGCTAAAAGGTTTGGGTGGGTCGTACTATGGCTGGGACCCTAAATGTACTGTTGATGAAGTTAGGTGCTGTTCTGAGCATTATTCGTGGCTGCGAGTGTCCTCTTGGTTGAGGTTTGCACGTGGAGACGTACATTATTGTGTATTACTATTGTGCGGTCATTGCTAAAGTTGGTATAACTAGAGAAGCAAGCAGTTGGCAACATTCATCTCTCGAGAGGATGTCTTACTCTGTGTTACGGTTTGTTTGACTATAACTTAAATTTATGCTGGATTATACCTTCAACATGTAATATTGTTTGGTTACATCATAGGAATGTAAGATTCATCTTTACTCTTCCTAATAAAATACTGTCTCTAATTAAGACAAACAGTATCCTCCAGTTTTCTGATAGTATTTTTTAGAGTGAATGAACTGAAGGTTTTGGCAGCTTGTGATTTAGAATCGCTTCAAACTCCTAAGTTGTTGTTTTTCTTAGCAATGGTGAATTCATCCTACCATCATTTCACCAAGTGTTTGTACCTCTACCCTGATGTATCACATCTATGCATCAGATGAGCTGTTACAGTGTAAAATTCATTTTTGCCAATTTACAAACAATTCAGAGCCCAGTGTCTCAGGAAGTTTTAAAAAAAAAACATCTAACAAGGTGGAAAAGGCCTTGAGAGTTTGCAGCATCTTCAATTATCATGGAGGGATAAAACTTTTGTCTGCCACTCAAACATAATTGGCAGGTTACTACCACAGATATCTTCTGATCTGCCTCTATCAAACATAAAGATGACAGGTGCTTTGAGCAGTGTTTGCTTTATTTTCATGCCTCTGGTAGATAAAAGCTCCATTTATGATGTATCATTTGCTCCAGAGTAAATTCTCCAGCTTATTGCACCTATTCAAAGGTTTTGATGTGCGTCGTTATTAGAAATGGGAGATGCAGTTGTCGTTTTTAAGGAATGTTCTTTCCTTTTTTTTCCCTCAGTCTTGATTAAACAAATTTCATCACTGTCATTATCATCCTCCTTTGATTTTATCTGCCTGCTGCAGCGTCTTTGCAAACACTGCTTTTTAAGCGTATAGGCAAAGAAAGTTCAGCAATAATAAGAAGTGCAAGGTGCATACAAACAGCAGAATAAGTGAATCATTCATGTGTCCTTAGAAAGGATAAGAGCCTAATTATGAAGAAGTGCTGGGTGCAGAAATAAGAGCCTTTTTCTGTCTTCATTACCATCCTTAGCCCGGCTGTGACTCATGGCTGGTTGGTACAGTAGCAGAGAAACCTAAGGAAAGCACATTGCTGACTTGTCCACTTGAAATCCCCCACAGACGCCTCTCCCCCTGAGCGAGGCCAGATTAAGACACCAGTGCAAGAGACGAGCTAATCCTTCAGCACCATCCTGCTAGTTGGGCTATGAGACTGCCTGTTCCCAGGCTGCTTCCTCTGCAATTAGCTGATTTCTATCAGCACACACACACTTACAGCAACGTGTGCACATTACGCACACACTCGCAGCAATTAGCTCGAAGCGAGGCTTATTCCTTCGCCAGCCGCTCGCTGTCTCTGTCACTTTTGCTACGTTGGAGTCTACACCGTCTCATCCTCCATATTGCTCTCCCTCTCTCGACCCCCATTTCCTTTCAATTAGCCGAGCTGCCAGCAGGATCTTTTTCCTGGATTAAGTTATCCGGAGTCTATCCAACTACCACTGCACTGCTTATACAGCATCTCATCCCCGCTTAGTGGCAGCCTTTTGAATTTGATGTTCTCAGGTAGAGCGGGGACTATGACACTTTTCTCACTCTCAAAAGCTGTCTGTCGTTTTTATGTGAGCTGTTTGTAGGGAAATAAAGAACGTGTTGACAAAAGCCAGGTATCAGTGACTGTACTTTGGGGAGAGTTCTGCTTTTAAAATGCAGTTCTTGAAAGGTGTGGATGAAACAGATGGTTCAGTACCTTTTCATAGTACTTGATGTCGTACTCCAGGATCACTCCGTTGGGCTGGTTGGGTTCATGCCACATCAGAGTCACGCTGTTCTGACTGGTGTTCTCCTGGCGAATGGCTAACACCTCAGAGGGGGCTGCACAGAAACAGGAGAGATTACTGCCTTGTCAGCTCAGCGTGTCTTTTTGAATAAAAGGAAAGCTGTCAGGCAGGTTAACACTGTCGGATCTTAGGACATACTGTCAGAAATGATGGGATTTATTGTACACTGAAGGGCTGTCAACAACTATATCTGAAGGTACAGATCTTATAAAGTGGTTTCATTCAAGATAGATCTAGCCTCGGTCACCTAGGCGGTGCTGGAGATGATGAGCATCACTATTGTCAATATCGAGTTAAGCTAAGGTATAAAATTGATCAAAAATAAGTCAGGGTATCTTATTTCTTATTTCTACAAAGTCAATAATTTTTACACCAGAGAGTCTCCTCAATTCTCACCCGCTCTCCTCCAGTCGCTTGTTTGTGAGGGGAGCCCTGACGAGTCGATCACCGAGTGCAGCGGAGTTTCGCAGCTCAAGGAAGAACATTTATGACTATTACTTCATGGAAATGCAATCAGAATGAGACACTATGGCAGAAGAACTACTGCGTCTGTGGTGCAAAATGATTATTATGATGATTATTACTTCCTGAAAATGTACCGCTGCACTCAGTGATCAACTCCTCAGGGCTCCCCTACAAACAAGCGGCTGCTGGAGGAGAGTGGGTGAGTTGTGTTTGGTCTCTTTGCTAAAGAAATCAGGCAAAGCTAAAAAGATATTTGATGACTAGTACTTTAGTGGCTATAGAGTAGCTTTTTGGTTGAGGTTTGTGTGTTGAGGTGTAGACCGTTGTGTATTGCTATCATGTTGTCATTACTTAAGTTGGTATAACTTGAGAAGCAAGCAGTCGGCAACATTCATCTCTCCTGGGGGTGTCTAACTCAGTGTTATGATGTGTTTGACCCTAACTTAACTTTACGCCGGAATATCCCTCTAAGCTGAGGACTTCTCCGTACAGAAAGGGCTCTGATGATTAAAATTTTTCACATTAAATTCAAGTCCTAAAAGAGTTGAATAACTGCAGATGACGTGATTACAGCTGCATTTTCTGAGTCAGCTCAGAGTGAGAGAAACTAAAGAGTTGGACATACAGTAAGTTCTGTCTGCTGACACTTGCAACTTCTCCTCCAAGTCCTCACAGAAACAAAGCATTTGTGCCCTAACCTGTTTTTCCCGATCAGCAGATAATTTCATTGAGGCAGCAAATTCATTTCAAAGTTTGTTATTTTGACACCTTCGCTAAATTTGACAGTCAGAGTGAGATAGCAGGAGGAGAAAAGGCTGACAATCTGTGAAGAAGGCCCAAGGCTGGTTTTAAAGCTTAAATGATGTGGCTGCAAGTCCGTCTCCAGTATCCCTGAGGGCAAAATCCAGCCTTAAATTTACAAAGATAATTTGGCTCTAAGTGTGGCGTTACAGAGGGCTTGTTTGACCCTCTAACAGTGAGTCTGTCCAGGGCTGGAGTAATGACCAGGTGTAATGCTGCTTATTGTTCATCCCGGGGGACGCTTTGTAAATCAAAGCTCTGTGTTTAAACCTGCAGAGACCTGGACTGCTTTGAACAAGATCAAAAACTATGATCATACAGAAGTAAAAATCAAGAAGTTTAATCACACTTTAATCGACTCCTCATCAGGTCTTGAAGACGGACTGTTTTATAACAGAGGGGTTCCTGTTGGGCTGTTTATAAAAATGAATTTTGAACAACAGAAAAAGTGTGTCTATCAATGTCTGGATCTGAATCTGATCCCACCACCTTAAATGTGACTCTAAACAGAGCTCACTCTGGATCCAAGTGGAAGTGGGGCCCTTGTCTGAGTAAAGGCCCCACTAACACAGACATTTTAAAACAGTACTTGACTGTTGTTGGTTTTTCAATCACAAGACGGCGTTTGCTCTCAATGTCCATATTCCATTGTTGTTGTTTTTTTGTAATTGATATAATACAATATCTCAATAATAAGAACAACTGAGACAAAATTCTTGACCTTAAAGGGATACTCCAGAGTAAATTTTATGTATTTTATATATAAATTTATCTTCTATGATAGTAAAAAGAAACTTATTTGGTTGATTTTTAGCCAAATATTTACTTACAGGGTAAATATTTGGCTAAAAGTAATAGTCAATTAAGTTTAACTACTCAATGTACACACTTAAAATACATGATTTGCTGTTAACATAATTTGAACTGACATTTAGGTCATTTTTATGAAGTTGCAAATATGAGTTATTTCAGAACAAGACTGACTTTTTGTCAGAAGTGATATTAAACAGTATTAATCTATATGTCTTCTCAAACGCTATCATAATATATAAGCAAGTGACTGTTATTGACTCAAATGCTTTCATTTAAGATGAAAAGCCTGCTACCATGAGGACATCAGCCTTATGAGATGCCAATGCCATAAGTTGATGCCGGTTATTTCAAAATGCCAACAGTTGGCCTGATATATCAGCCAACAGTCTGTAATTGGTCTGTCTGTATTTTGAAGACGGTCTTTTTAGGCTCGCCATCCTCAGATCTCACACTCTGACTCCATATTTCTTGGCTCGCAGTTGTCTGATAACTTTCTTTAAAAACTCATGTTGGTTATCTTGTCCTGCTTACAAGCTTCTTCCTGGTCACAGTGTCTCTGCATCTTTCATCTCCTGACACTGATGCAGAGGCTGACAGCTTGTCTCAGTCATAAGGGCTGTACTCGCTTCAGAGATAAGAGTTGCTGACCACTGTTGTAAACAAATTCTGGCATTTAATTACAGAGCCCTAAATATAAGACGATCTCGCATTTACATGTTTCTTTGATGCTTGCTAGGATTTTGCAAATATGAGAAAATATTTATCCGCGTTTGGGTTCATGGAGGACTCAGAAGTGCTGGCTGGCTTTATTTTACAGCAGGGATGTGATGTTCGGTTGAAGACACATTGCGTCAGAGTCTGAAAAATGAGCAACTGTGTGTCATTGTTCTGAACCCTACCTGCCTGGTTTGTTGTGATGTTGACCACGGCGTAAAGTGACGGCTCATTGCTCAGATGTGTCACTGCGTTCATTGCCAGGATGCGGAAGGAGTAGTTGGTATGAGCCACCAGATTGAGCACGGTCACCCACGGCTCCGTCAGGCCTGTCTGACGGGGAACAAATCGAACCGCCGCAGTGCCCGTACGCTCCACTAATCCTCCTCCCCCGACCCCTATACTCGCTCCTGTCTTTACCCCGGTAGAGCTCCCAGGGTAGGATAAGCAGTCCTCGCAGGGCCCTCCTTCCCCCGAGCATTTCTGACACAACAAGCTGTACTGCAGATCGCTGCGACCTCCGGTATCCAGAGGGCGTTCCCACTCTAGATTCACTGATGTCCCATTGACTGAGGAGATGACGCTGACTGGAGCAGATGGAGGGCCTGGAGGACACACAGATGGAGGTTTGAGTTCATTCACAGGTTTGATCACTGTCTGGAAAAGTAAATTGGATTTTAAAGCGCAGATAGTTTTTGCACGTCGTTCAATAGTTGTTATCAAAGTGTGCGGATGCCTTTGAGCGTTCCTGCCTGCGGGATTAGTTGATCTTGTGTTCGGTGTGTTTGTGCTTACGGGAGCAAGGAGCTGCTGGTGGGTCATCTGCTGCTCGATAGTAGTTGGAGTCACAGGGGCAGGCGAGGGCAGCTCTGGTCTCTGAGTGGCTGTGCTGAGGACATTTACCGCACAGGCCATCTCCTGCCACCGGCTTATAGAAACCCACCTCACAGGCTGCAGAGAGGAAAGAGAATAAACAGAGTAAATGTAGAGCTTGCAGAGATGGGCTCTGCACTCCCATAATCACCGAGACATGATAAAACTGAGAGAGCGTGCCAGTGAAAAGGCATGAATCACACTCCTATACCAAGCTGTGCGTATTATCACTGCTTCAACTTTTTCAAAACTGTGTCAGCGCCTCCAAAAGCATTCATTTTAGGACACAATCCCCCCGCTCGCCCCCCTCCGTCAAATCTATGTATAATTACCGGCCTTGTAACCGTAGAGACGGTGGAGCAGGGGAGATGAAAGTCATACTTCTTTCTGCTCAGATTTTGGCTGAAAAGGCTCTGCACTGTTGATACTCCCAGTGGGACCCTCTGAATCCAGACCGTGTTTCAACCTTATTCAGCTCCTCTGATACATATTCACTTTTAACTCTGCACTGATTAATAATGGAGGGAGCTCTGATAAATATATTCTCTTTCCGAGCCGTTAATGGGCTTCTGCTACGTTAAATGGGGCAGGAGTAAACCCCGCGCACACACACTCGTACACAAACAGCAGCAAGATCCTGTTTGGGCTCCTCCTCGCTGGATCATTTGTGCATCTACAGGAGATTAAGTGTTAGTTTACCAATGCTCTGATTTTCTAACCTTTTCTTGTTCTGTCTGTTGCTAAGACCACTTTAGCTGCAGAGACAACTAGATAACCAACATGAGTAAAAATTAAAACAAACCTGATTAATTTAAGATGCATTTGGAAAAGAATAAAACCTGTGCATGTACCTGAAAAGTACGTGCAAATGTTCCTGAGGCTGTGCAAAAACACACACCGTCATACGCACATGCTGAGTGTTCGGTGATAATGGTATTTATTATTTAAGTGCTGAATTCTTTTGCAGCCGTTTCATTTTCAGTCCAGGTTTTTTCCCCCTCTAATTTGTGAATATCTCTGCCATTAAATGAAGTGTGCTGATGTTCACGTTATCCTTAAACGACCCACAGAATAATAAAGAAATTGTCTTCTAAACAGCCTGGACACGAGCCCACAGATGCTTCCCACCTGCACACCCTGCCAGCGGTGTTCACCGTGTCCAGCAAGAGGTACCGCTGCCAGCAGTGTGAGTGTGCGTGTTTATGTGTGTAAGTACCAGTGGGAGGTTATTCCACATTATGCATGAGTGGGATTTGCAGGATATTTGCGATTAAAATAATAAAAGACGAATGGGAAAAGGAGGAAAGGAATAAGGTCGGTGGATTCAAAAATGGGATTTTTGTTGCTCCAAAATTAGAATAAAGCAGATTTGAATTCCTGCACTGGATTTGTCTCAATATTTTTCAACATATTGTACTCATGAACACATTTCTTTGTAGTTCATCACAAAAACAAATCGATTCAAATTGCTTCAAAATTTGAATAAAGACTTTAAAAACGTGAAGCTTTGTTGTTTTTCATAATTTGTGTGAGACAGCTTGTCCAGCTGTTTTTTATATCGACTGCTCGCCACAGAAGAAGATATTGTGGACCCCTTTAACTTTTCTCTAGATTACCTTAATTATTAAACATGATCAGGTTTTGGCACCTCTTTTTTCCCACCTCCCCTACCATTTTCACAGTTTATCTTTCGGAAGTAAGACAACTTAAAGCCTCTGATGACCTACAAATAATGACTTGCGCAACTGGAAAAAGGGTTTGACTCTTTTTTTCCCATTTTACTGGGGTTAAAACATTTGACAAGCAGTCCACTTAAACTAGTTATAGCATTTAGACACCACATCATATGTATATTCAGCTATTCACATATTTGTCTTCAACTAATGATAAATACGTCTGCAAAAAATACTTGCACATGCAGTTTTAGACACAAAACACAATAAAATCAGGGTCATTATGATTATTCTTGTTTATCTGCATAGAATAAATAAGTATGACTTCTGTGGGTTTCACACTTACGCTACAAATCATAATTCATCACCTCTGACTAACAATTTAATATGTCATGACGCGGTTGTCAGTGTCACTTCAAAACATGTCTTTCTCTTTGCAGGACCGCTGTGATGACGTGTTTCCATTACTGTAAGAGTGACATAAAAACTAGCAGAGATGGAAAAACGGATAATTTAGATACTTTATGTAACTCAGATGGTATATCCATCACTGGCCCTACAGCACCAGTATTACAAAAGAGAAAATCCTGTTTCTGTGAGTGAAAGACAATCAAGACTGGAGATGTCCAAAACCAGAAAGGAAAGGCTCAGGGAGGATGCAGATGGAAGACTTCTTTTATGGTTCATGTATCTAAGATGTAGTTTGACGCATGCTAGAAGATGACTGTCATTATTGTTATAATTATTGTAAGTGTTAAACAGTATATATTTTACATACTCAAATCTGAAACAGTAAAGCTGAACTAATTTCAAGCTGGGAATGTTAAACTACCATAAGAGGGGGAAAAATAATACTTCTGGGCTGAGGGTTTTGAAGTGGTTGTTTGATGTATGGTGCTGTCCATGGTGCTGAAATGACCCTGGACTCTGTCGAAGTCATATACAACTCACAGTCTAAAGAAAACAACAGATAGTAGTCAGAGTCTCTCTGACCACATGTTCCTAGTTAAGCATGCACAATAAGGGCACTAAGTGAGGCTAAGGGTGCACAGAGGTTGGATTAAAGGGATATTCCGAAGAAGATTTCAGTTATGGTCAAACACACTGTAACACTGAGTTAGACACCCCCTTGAGAGATGAATGCTGCTGACTGCTTGTTTCTCTAGTTATACCAACTTCAGCAATGACTGAACGATAGCAATACACAGCAGTCTATGTCTCCACGCACAAACCTCAACCAAAAAGCCACTCTATAGCCACAAATAATACTCAGTTCAGTCCTGTTCAGTAAGCTTGGTGGTTGATGACCTGCTGAAAGTTAGGATTGAAGTTTGAAAATGAGTCAGAATAGTGAAAATAACTGTGGTTCTTTGTACTGGACATACATTAGGGCCCTTGTCTAGCGCTAAAAACTGACTGAGTCTTCAGACTGCTGTAGAGTTTAATAATGTTGTGAAACTATAGATATCCGCAAAGACCACTTTGACACTCTTGTAAATCATGGGCTATATTGTTGGCTGCAGCTGCAGGTTGCAGGTGTGTAATTCTGCTTAGTTTGGTCTGGATTAACTTCCTCATTTATATGAGCACATAAGCAAACGCTTCTGCAGGTTTTTTTGGTTTGTTTTTATTTTTTCTTAATTTCAATTGTTTATTGAACATAAGAATCTGTTCTTTAAAGTAAAAGCTAGGGAAAAAAAAAAAAAAAAAAAAAAGAAACCTTATAATTTTGTGGGCCAGCCCCAAAAAATCAAACACCGAGACAGTAACCTTTAGGGGCTGGTACTGACCAGAAAAACGAGAAAGCAGCTTGCAGGAAAAAGCTGAAGCAGCTACGATTCTTTTGACTGTTTACGAAGATATCCTGCTCGGATTTTATGCACAGACATTTAGTGAACGTTTGTACAATCTTAAATGGACTGGCAGCATTTGAATTCAACTTTTTAGTAAAAATGGAGTCAAGACATTTGCACAGAGGTCCATCTGCTTAATAGGGAATTCAGATGCTGGATTGTGCAGGTTTCCCCTGAGACAAACAGGATAAACATTTTGTAAAAATAGACTTTTTCTGATCTGGTATTACTTACATTTTGGAGGATGTACATGAAAGGCGTGATCAATTATTCCTTTTCATACTGCCAGATTTTATTCAGTGATTCATCAAGCTATCTAAAGCTTCAGACTCTGCATCTGCTCTTGCCAACAAAGTGTAAATTATTCAAATGTCTTCATCTTTAAGCCACAACAAGTGCTTGGAAATGGAGCCTTCAGTCGGTGTGTTTTCAGTTTCCAGGTTTGAAGCTATATAATTCAAACTTGTGAAAATTTGAACAGAAAACGAAAAAACTTGCACAGTGTTCAAAACAACACCAACTCACACCTGCACAAGTGCTGATAGTACAAAACAGAGGGTGGACGCTCAGATATATAACACACACACGCTCACACTGTGCTGGCTGTATATTAAAGTGGACAAAGAGACCGGGGCCAATAGTGTTTTCTACTTCCACCATCAGGCACCCAAGAGAGGCAGAGACTATTTCTATTTGCAATATTTATCCCAGACTGTTTTCTCTTCCTCCTTTTTATCTTTTAATCCCTCCATCCCCTGATATTTTTGTGGGGGCCCTGAGTTGAAAAGCAGGTCACGATTAACATCACAACCACTGCTTCATCAAGGAGAGAGGTAGCGAACACTTTGATGTGTCTGACAGATACACCAGCCCCTCCCCCACACACATACACAGACACAGACACACATATATACAAAGGTTATGATTGGATGGGGTGTCTGAGGCAGTATGCAGGTGAATATGCAAACACAAAGTCAAGCTTTGGCTCTGAATTCAAGTTAAGAAATACAAACATCAGAATCACCTTCATGGAAAAAGGTAAAATTAGATCCTGACTGAGACAGTGAATTAATAGCAAACTCCAGTTTAAGTTCTTGACCGTATCAACAGGTTTTTTTCAAATCTTCTGTTTCCCCCACGAACATTAGTTTACTGTAAGTTTAACTCAGCTTGTGAAAAATGTTGTCAAATGTCTCCTGCAGCCTCGGTGAGTAGACAAAGGTATTGTAACATGGTAATAAGGGCTTAAAGCCTGTCACAGCAAATCTGCTCTGTGAGTACAGCTCATGCTGTGGAGAAGACGTGACTGCAAAAGAGCTGTAGAACAAAATACAATCTTCACCACAAAAGGTTGGATACAGACACTGGGAAGTAGAGTTTTGATAAGAAAGCATCTTTCATTGGTATCCCTAATTTTGATGTGTTCATTCCAGCACAAAAAAAAAAAAGTTAAAAAAAAAAACGAACACATTATGACTTTGTTATATAAAGTTATTCAAAAACTGTTTCAGTAACTCGACAGATCTTGTCTCATCTACTCTTCATACAGCTTTAACCACCACAGGCATACTGTCAGTAGGAGTTGGATTAAAATGCTTCAGGCTGACACACAGAAATTCTACAGCAAACAGCACAAGCCCAGCAAGAGTAGTGATGGATTTCTGAGACTTTACTTGAGTGAATACTCTTGTCTTGAACTGCGAAACTGAGCTGTGAAACTCCGCTGCACTCAGTGATCAACTCGTCAGGTCTACCCAACAAATAAGCGGCTGCTGGAGGAGAGTAGGTGAGTTGTGTTTAGTCTCTTTGCCAAAGAAATTAGGCAAAGCTAAAAAGATGTTTGATGGCTAGTACTATGGCTGGGACCCTATATAAACTGTTGATGAAGTTAGGTGCTGTTCTGAGTATTATTTGTGGCTATAGAGTGGCGTTTTGGTTGAGGTTTGCACGTGGAGATGTAGACGCCTGTGTATTGCTATCGTGCGGTCGTTGCTTAATTTGGTCTAACTAGAGAAGCAAGCAGTTGGCAACATTCATCTCTCAAGGGGATGTCTAACTCGGTGTGTTTGACCATAACTTAAATTTACAACAGAATATCCCTTTGATGTGGAATTCTACTCTTTCATTTTATATTGGAACAAACATGAACATCCCTGGTTGGTTGAGCTGATCACAGCAGCTTCTGTTGTCAGTGTATAAACGTGGTATAGAAAATGCTCTGAGAGCCACAGAGCCCAGGGAAAGCTTTATTTAAACACAAGTCTTTTTATCATTTAGTAGAAGTTTGTATCCATGCCACACCATTCTAGGCACACGGGTTTAACACTGTAATTCACAAAAGGAAAATGGGGGATCCGTTACACCTCCCAGGGTACCACTCAAGTTGGTAACTGTTGGTTTCAGGGACTCACTAGACTGAAAAGCCGTCAACATCACAGAAGAAAAAAAGTACATCAAATCATAATCTTGAATGACATACTGTACATATTGATTTTTCAGCTTGAATACTGTCATTATTTGGCCTCAATGACTGTAAGATGAAAATCTGATATCATTACAGCCTGACTGTAAAGTTATATGAACAAAAGTTCAGAGCTGGGGGCTTTATATAGAAATAATCGATCTGAAATGTTTAAAACCAAACAGAAAACATGCTGAGAGTGGAAAAGAAGA